>OW387135.1:12419225-14998904 GCA_936440205.1 Lepidonotus clava
TAACGTATGAACATCAATGAGTCAGGACTTTGACCAATGGCTAACCACCTTTTAATTGCAGATTTCAAGAATAGAGACGAAAAATCGTTTAATTATGTATGTATATTGGTATGCATGTATAGATCTATATATTATGCAGGTATTCATGTGATTTATGAATACACAATATATCACATTATGCTCAACTTTCCTGTTGCCATTTACCATAGCCTAGGGGCATACTGAATAGAAGTTCCAATGCTAAGTTTCCACTGGCTGGAAATGGGCAGCCGGTTAGTTTCTTGCCTCAACATAAGATGTGGCCAGTATGGGGCTCGAACCCACGACATTCGCGTTATTAGCACGACGCTCTAACCAACTGAGCTAACCGGCCGGGGCTGTCTGAGGCAAGTGGGCTGTCTGCCACAACATGCTCTACCGTTCTTCTTCTCTGGAAGACTGTTCCCTGGTTATAAAAACGAAATGCCCAATTTGGTGGGGCCAATTCCAATATGACTGGGGTCTTATAATTTCAATTGTAACCTCAATAAAGCCCTGGAGACTGTGAAAACCTAAAGTGCATTGACCTTGCCGACAAATCGTGTGTACTTGATCCGGAAGCACAGTGGTTCCGTGGTGTAACGGTTAGCACTCAGGACTCTGAATCCTGCGATCCGAGTTCAAATCTCGGCGGAACCTCAGTCACATGGGAAGTACTTTTCTTTTTTCAATCTAAACACAGCCATACTAAATTGCTGATCATTCGAGTGGAAAGCTTGAAATACCTGCCTTTTATTGCTTTCAAGCCATTTCATATTAAAGTGGTGCAGAGCAGAAAGAAAAAGCAGTGCGCCCAATGTGGGGCTCGAACCCACGACCCTGGGATTAAGAGTCCCATGCTCTACCGACTGAGCTAACCGGGCTAGATCTTGGCCTCTGCACACCAATTACATCACGCCAATACCTCCAATCAGTCCGTGCTAACGTATGAACATCAATGAGTCAGGACTTTGACCAATGGCTAACCACCTTTTAATTGCAGATTTCAAGAATAGAGACGAAAAATCGTTTAATTATGTATGTATATTGGTATGCATGTATAGATCTATATATTATGCAGGTATTCATGTGATTTATGAATACACAATATATCACATTATGCTCAACTTTCCTGTTGCCATTTACCATAGCCTAGGGGCATACTGAATAGAAGTTCCAATGCTAAGTTTCCACTGGCTGGAAATGGGCAGCCGGTTAGTTTCTTGCCTCAACATAAGATGTGGCCAGTATGGGGCTCGAACCCACGACATTCGCGTTATTAGCACGACGCTCTAACCAACTGAGCTAACCGGCCGGGGCTGTCTGAGGCAAGTGGGCTGTCTGCCACAACATGCTCTACCGTTCTTCTTCTCTGGAAGACTGTTCCCTGGTTATAAAAACGAAATGCCCAATTTGGTGGGGCCAATTCCAATATGACTGGGGTCTTATAATTTCAATTGTAACCTCAATAAAGCCCTGGAGACTGTGAAAACCTAAAGTGCATTGACCTTGCCGACAAATCGTGTGTACTTGATCCGGAAGCACAGTGGTTCCGTGGTGTAACGGTTAGCACTCAGGACTCTGAATCCTGCGATCCGAGTTCAAATCTCGGCGGAACCTCAGTCACATGGGAAGTACTTTTCTTTTTTCAATCTAAACACAGCCATACTAAATTGCTGATCATTCGAGTGGAAAGCTTGAAATACCTGCCTTTTATTGCTTTCAAGCCATTTCATATTAAAGTGGTGCAGAGCAGAAAGAAAAAGCAGTGCGCCCAATGTGGGGCTCGAACCCACGACCCTGGGATTAAGAGTCCCATGCTCTACCGACTGAGCTAACCGGGCTAGATCTTGGCCTCTGCACACCAATTACATCACGCCAATACCTCCAATCAGTCCGTGCTAACGTATGAACATCAATGAGTCAGGACTTTGACCAATGGCTAACCACCTTTTAATTGCAGATTTCAAGAATAGAGACGAAAAATCGTTTAATTATGTATGTATATTGGTATGCATGTATAGATCTATATATTATGCAGGTATTCATGTGATTTATGAATACACAATATATCACATTATGCTCAACTTTCCTGTTGCCATTTACCATAGCCTAGGGGCATACTGAATAGAAGTTCCAATGCTAAGTTTCCACTGGCTGGAAATGGGCAGCCGGTTAGTTTCTTGCCTCAACATAAGATGTGGCCAGTATGGGGCTCGAACCCACGACATTCGCGTTATTAGCACGACGCTCTAACCAACTGAGCTAACCGGCCGGGGCTGTCTGAGGCAAGTGGGCTGTCTGCCACAACATGCTCTACCGTTCTTCTTCTCTGGAAGACTGTTCCCTGGTTATAAAAACGAAATGCCCAATTTGGTGGGGCCAATTCCAATATGACTGGGGTCTTATAATTTCAATTGTAACCTCAATAAAGCCCTGGAGACTGTGAAAACCTAAAGTGCATTGACCTTGCCGACAAATCGTGTGTACTTGATCCGGAAGCACAGTGGTTCCGTGGTGTAACGGTTAGCACTCAGGACTCTGAATCCTGCGATCCGAGTTCAAATCTCGGCGGAACCTCAGTCACATGGGAAGTACTTTTCTTTTTTCAATCTAAACACAGCCATACTAAATTGCTGATCATTCGAGTGGAAAGCTTGAAATACCTGCCTTTTATTGCTTTCAAGCCATTTCATATTAAAGTGGTGCAGAGCAGAAAGAAAAAGCAGTGCGCCCAATGTGGGGCTCGAACCCACGACCCTGGGATTAAGAGTCCCATGCTCTACCGACTGAGCTAACCGGGCTAGATCTTGGCCTCTGCACACCAATTACATCACGCCAATACCTCCAATCAGTCCGTGCTAACGTGATGAACATCAATGAGTCAGGACTTTGACCAATGGCTAACCACCTTTTAATTGCAGATTTCAAGAATAGAGACGAAAAATCGTTTAATTATGTATGTATATTGGTATGCATGTATAGATCTATATATTATGCAGGTATTCATGTGATTTATGAATACACAATATATCACATTATGCTCAACTTTCCTGTTGCCATTTACCATAGCCTAGGGGCATACTGAATAGAAGTTCCAATGCTAAGTTTCCACTGGCTGGAAATGGGCAGCCGGTTAGTTTCTTGCCTCAACATAAGATGTGGCCAGTATGGGGCTCGAACCCACGACATTCGCGTTATTAGCACGACGCTCTAACCAACTGAGCTAACCGGCCGGGGCTGTCTGAGGCAAGTGGGCTGTCTGCCACAACATGCTCTACCGTTCTTCTTCTCTGGAAGACTGTTCCCTGGTTATAAAAACGAAATGCCCAATTTGGTGGGGCCAATTCCAATATGACTGGGGTCTTATAATTTCAATTGTAACCTCAATAAAGCCCTGGAGACTGTGAAAACCTAAAGTGCATTGACCTTGCCGACAAATCGTGTGTACTTGATCCGGAAGCACAGTGGTTCCGTGGTGTAACGGTTAGCACTCAGGACTCTGAATCCTGCGATCCGAGTTCAAATCTCGGCGGAACCTCAGTCACATGGGAAGTACTTTTCTTTTTTCAATCTAAACACAGCCATACTAAATTGCTGATCATTCGAGTGGAAAGCTTGAAATACCTGCCTTTTATTGCTTTCAAGCCATTTCATATTAAAGTGGTGCAGAGCAGAAAGAAAAAGCAGTGCGCCCAATGTGGGGCTCGAACCCACGACCCTGGGATTAAGAGTCCCATGCTCTACCGACTGAGCTAACCGGGCTAGATCTTGGCCTCTGCACACCAATTACATCACGCCAATACCTCCAATCAGTCCGTGCTAACGTATGAACATCAATGAGTCAGGACTTTGACCAATGGCTAACCACCTTTTAATTGCAGATTTCAAGAATAGAGACGAAAAATCGTTTAATTATGTATGTATATTGGTATGCATGTATAGATCTATATATTATGCAGGTATTCATGTGATTTATGAATACACAATATATCACATTATGCTCAACTTTCCTGTTGCCATTTACCATAGCCTAGGGGCATACTGAATAGAAGTTCCAATGCTAAGTTTCCACTGGCTGGAAATGGGCAGCCGGTTAGTTTCTTGCCTCAACATAAGATGTGGCCAGTATGGGGCTCGAACCCACGACATTCGCGTTATTAGCACGACGCTCTAACCAACTGAGCTAACCGGCCGGGGCTGTCTGAGGCAAGTGGGCTGTCTGCCACAACATGCTCTACCGTTCTTCTTCTCTGGAAGACTGTTCCCTGGTTATAAAAACGAAATGCCCAATTTGGTGGGGCCAATTCCAATATGACTGGGGTCTTATAATTTCAATTGTAACCTCAATAAAGCCCTGGAGACTGTGAAAACCTAAAGTGCATTGACCTTGCCGACAAATCGTGTGTACTTGATCCGGAAGCACAGTGGTTCCGTGGTGTAACGGTTAGCACTCAGGACTCTGAATCCTGCGATCCGAGTTCAAATCTCGGCGGAACCTCAGTCACATGGGAAGTACTTTTCTTTTTTCAATCTAAACACAGCCATACTAAATTGCTGATCATTCGAGTGGAAAGCTTGAAATACCTGCCTTTTATTGCTTTCAAGCCATTTCATATTAAAGTGGTGCAGAGCAGAAAGAAAAAGCAGTGCGCCCAATGTGGGGCTCGAACCCACGACCCTGGGATTAAGAGTCCCATGCTCTACCGACTGAGCTAACCGGGCTAGATCTTGGCCTCTGCACACCAATTACATCACGCCAATACCTCCAATCAGTCCGTGCTAACGTATGAACATCAATGAGTCAGGACTTTGACCAATGGCTAACCACCTTTTAATTGCAGATTTCAAGAATAGAGACGAAAAATCGTTTAATTATGTATGTATATTGGTATGCATGTATAGATCTATATATTATGCAGGTATTCATGTGATTTATGAATACACAATATATCACATTATGCTCAACTTTCCTGTTGCCATTTACCATAGCCTAGGGGCATACTGAATAGAAGTTCCAATGCTAAGTTTCCACTGGCTGGAAATGGGCAGCCGGTTAGTTTCTTGCCTCAACATAAGATGTGGCCAGTATGGGGCTCGAACCCACGACATTCGCGTTATTAGCACGACGCTCTAACCAACTGAGCTAACCGGCCGGGGCTGTCTGAGGCAAGTGGGCTGTCTGCCACAACATGCTCTACCGTTCTTCTTCTCTGGAAGACTGTTCCCTGGTTATAAAAACGAAATGCCCAATTTGGTGGGGCCAATTCCAATATGACTGGGGTCTTATAATTTCAATTGTAACCTCAATAAAGCCCTGGAGACTGTGAAAACCTAAAGTGCATTGACCTTGCCGACAAATCGTGTGTACTTGATCCGGAAGCACAGTGGTTCCGTGGTGTAACGGTTAGCACTCAGGACTCTGAATCCTGCGATCCGAGTTCAAATCTCGGCGGAACCTCAGTCACATGGGAAGTACTTTTCTTTTTTCAATCTAAACACAGCCATACTAAATTGCTGATCATTCGAGTGGAAAGCTTGAAATACCTGCCTTTTATTGCTTTCAAGCCATTTCATATTAAAGTGGTGCAGAGCAGAAAGAAAAAGCAGTGCGCCCAATGTGGGGCTCGAACCCACGACCCTGGGATTAAGAGTCCCATGCTCTACCGACTGAGCTAACCGGGCTAGATCTTGGCCTCTGCACACCAATTACATCACGCCAATACCTCCAATCAGTCCGTGCTAACGTATGAACATCAATGAGTCAGGACTTTGACCAATGGCTAACCACCTTTTAATTGCAGATTTCAAGAATAGAGACGAAAAATCGTTTAATTATGTATGTATATTGGTATGCATGTATAGATCTATATATTATGCAGGTATTCATGTGATTTATGAATACACAATATATCACATTATGCTCAACTTTCCTGTTGCCATTTACCATAGCCTAGGGGCATACTGAATAGAAGTTCCAATGCTAAGTTTCCACTGGCTGGAAATGGGCAGCCGGTTAGTTTCTTGCCTCAACATAAGATGTGGCCAGTATGGGGCTCGAACCCACGACATTCGCGTTATTAGCACGACGCTCTAACCAACTGAGCTAACCGGCCGGGGCTGTCTGAGGCAAGTGGGCTGTCTGCCACAACATGCTCTACCGTTCTTCTTCTCTGGAAGACTGTTCCCTGGTTATAAAAACGAAATGCCCAATTTGGTGGGGCCAATTCCAATATGACTGGGGTCTTATAATTTCAATTGTAACCTCAATAAAGCCCTGGAGACTGTGAAAACCTAAAGTGCATTGACCTTGCCGACAAATCGTGTGTACTTGATCCGGAAGCACAGTGGTTCCGTGGTGTAACGGTTAGCACTCAGGACTCTGAATCCTGCGATCCGAGTTCAAATCTCGGCGGAACCTCAGTCACATGGGAAGTACTTTTCTTTTTTCAATCTAAACACAGCCATACTAAATTGCTGATCATTCGAGTGGAAAGCTTGAAATACCTGCCTTTTATTGCTTTCAAGCCATTTCATATTAAAGTGGTGCAGAGCAGAAAGAAAAAGCAGTGCGCCCAATGTGGGGCTCGAACCCACGACCCTGGGATTAAGAGTCCCATGCTCTACCGACTGAGCTAACCGGGCTAGATCTTGGCCTCTGCACACCAATTACATCACGCCAATACCTCCAATCAGTCCGTGCTAACGTATGAACATCAATGAGTCAGGACTTTGACCAATGGCTAACCACCTTTTAATTGCAGATTTCAAGAATAGAGACGAAAAATCGTTTAATTATGTATGTATATTGGTATGCATGTATAGATCTATATATTATGCAGGTATTCATGTGATTTATGAATACACAATATATCACATTATGCTCAACTTTCCTGTTGCCATTTACCATAGCCTAGGGGCATACTGAATAGAAGTTCCAATGCTAAGTTTCCACTGGCTGGAAATGGGCAGCCGGTTAGTTTCTTGCCTCAACATAAGATGTGGCCAGTATGGGGCTCGAACCCACGACATTCGCGTTATTAGCACGACGCTCTAACCAACTGAGCTAACCGGCCGGGGCTGTCTGAGGCAAGTGGGCTGTCTGCCACAACATGCTCTACCGTTCTTCTTCTCTGGAAGACTGTTCCCTGGTTATAAAAACGAAATGCCCAATTTGGTGGGGCCAATTCCAATATGACTGGGGTCTTATAATTTCAATTGTAACCTCAATAAAGCCCTGGAGACTGTGAAAACCTAAAGTGCATTGACCTTGCCGACAAATCGTGTGTACTTGATCCGGAAGCACAGTGGTTCCGTGGTGTAACGGTTAGCACTCAGGACTCTGAATCCTGCGATCCGAGTTCAAATCTCGGCGGAACCTCAGTCACATGGGAAGTACTTTTCTTTTTTCAATCTAAACACAGCCATACTAAATTGCTGATCATTCGAGTGGAAAGCTTGAAATACCTGCCTTTTATTGCTTTCAAGCCATTTCATATTAAAGTGGTGCAGAGCAGAAAGAAAAAGCAGTGCGCCCAATGTGGGGCTCGAACCCACGACCCTGGGATTAAGAGTCCCATGCTCTACCGACTGAGCTAACCGGGCTAGATCTTGGCCTCTGCACACCAATTACATCACGCCAATACCTCCAATCAGTCCGTGCTAACGTATGAACATCAATGAGTCAGGACTTTGACCAATGGCTAACCACCTTTTAATTGCAGATTTCAAGAATAGAGACGAAAAATCGTTTAATTATGTATGTATATTGGTATGCATGTATAGATCTATATATTATGCAGGTATTCATGTGATTTATGAATACACAATATATCACATTATGCTCAACTTTCCTGTTGCCATTTACCATAGCCTAGGGGCATACTGAATAGAAGTTCCAATGCTAAGTTTCCACTGGCTGGAAATGGGCAGCCGGTTAGTTTCTTGCCTCAACATAAGATGTGGCCAGTATGGGGCTCGAACCCACGACATTCGCGTTATTAGCACGACGCTCTAACCAACTGAGCTAACCGGCCGGGGCTGTCTGAGGCAAGTGGGCTGTCTGCCACAACATGCTCTACCGTTCTTCTTCTCTGGAAGACTGTTCCCTGGTTATAAAAACGAAATGCCCAATTTGGTGGGGCCAATTCCAATATGACTGGGGTCTTATAATTTCAATTGTAACCTCAATAAAGCCCTGGAGACTGTGAAAACCTAAAGTGCATTGACCTTGCCGACAAATCGTGTGTACTTGATCCGGAAGCACAGTGGTTCCGTGGTGTAACGGTTAGCACTCAGGACTCTGAATCCTGCGATCCGAGTTCAAATCTCGGCGGAACCTCAGTCACATGGGAAGTACTTTTCTTTTTTCAATCTAAACACAGCCATACTAAATTGCTGATCATTCGAGTGGAAAGCTTGAAATACCTGCCTTTTATTGCTTTCAAGCCATTTCATATTAAAGTGGTGCAGAGCAGAAAGAAAAAGCAGTGCGCCCAATGTGGGGCTCGAACCCACGACCCTGGGATTAAGAGTCCCATGCTCTACCGACTGAGCTAACCGGGCTAGATCTTGGCCTCTGCACACCAATTACATCACGCCAATACCTCCAATCAGTCCGTGCTAACGTATGAACATCAATGAGTCAGGACTTTGACCAATGGCTAACCACCTTTTAATTGCAGATTTCAAGAATAGAGACGAAAAATCGTTTAATTATGTATGTATATTGGTATGCATGTATAGATCTATATATTATGCAGGTATTCATGTGATTTATGAATACACAATATATCACATTATGCTCAACTTTCCTGTTGCCATTTACCATAGCCTAGGGGCATACTGAATAGAAGTTCCAATGCTAAGTTTCCACTGGCTGGAAATGGGCAGCCGGTTAGTTTCTTGCCTCAACATAAGATGTGGCCAGTATGGGGCTCGAACCCACGACATTCGCGTTATTAGCACGACGCTCTAACCAACTGAGCTAACCGGCCGGGGCTGTCTGAGGCAAGTGGGCTGTCTGCCACAACATGCTCTACCGTTCTTCTTCTCTGGAAGACTGTTCCCTGGTTATAAAAACGAAATGCCCAATTTGGTGGGGCCAATTCCAATATGACTGGGGTCTTATAATTTCAATTGTAACCTCAATAAAGCCCTGGAGACTGTGAAAACCTAAAGTGCATTGACCTTGCCGACAAATCGTGTGTACTTGATCCGGAAGCACAGTGGTTCCGTGGTGTAACGGTTAGCACTCAGGACTCTGAATCCTGCGATCCGAGTTCAAATCTCGGCGGAACCTCAGTCACATGGGAAGTACTTTTCTTTTTTCAATCTAAACACAGCCATACTAAATTGCTGATCATTCGAGTGGAAAGCTTGAAATACCTGCCTTTTATTGCTTTCAAGCCATTTCATATTAAAGTGGTGCAGAGCAGAAAGAAAAAGCAGTGCGCCCAATGTGGGGCTCGAACCCACGACCCTGGGATTAAGAGTCCCATGCTCTACCGACTGAGCTAACCGGGCTAGATCTTGGCCTCTGCACACCAATTACATCACGCCAATACCTCCAATCAGTCCGTGCTAACGTATGAACATCAATGAGTCAGGACTTTGACCAATGGCTAACCACCTTTTAATTGCAGATTTCAAGAATAGAGACGAAAAATCGTTTAATTATGTATGTATATTGGTATGCATGTATAGATCTATATATTATGCAGGTATTCATGTGATTTATGAATACACAATATATCACATTATGCTCAACTTTCCTGTTGCCATTTACCATAGCCTAGGGGCATACTGAATAGAAGTTCCAATGCTAAGTTTCCACTGGCTGGAAATGGGCAGCCGGTTAGTTTCTTGCCTCAACATAAGATGTGGCCAGTATGGGGCTCGAACCCACGACATTCGCGTTATTAGCACGACGCTCTAACCAACTGAGCTAACCGGCCGGGGCTGTCTGAGGCAAGTGGGCTGTCTGCCACAACATGCTCTACCGTTCTTCTTCTCTGGAAGACTGTTCCCTGGTTATAAAAACGAAATGCCCAATTTGGTGGGGCCAATTCCAATATGACTGGGGTCTTATAATTTCAATTGTAACCTCAATAAAGCCCTGGAGACTGTGAAAACCTAAAGTGCATTGACCTTGCCGACAAATCGTGTGTACTTGATCCGGAAGCACAGTGGTTCCGTGGTGTAACGGTTAGCACTCAGGACTCTGAATCCTGCGATCCGAGTTCAAATCTCGGCGGAACCTCAGTCACATGGGAAGTACTTTTCTTTTTTCAATCTAAACACAGCCATACTAAATTGCTGATCATTCGAGTGGAAAGCTTGAAATACCTGCCTTTTATTGCTTTCAAGCCATTTCATATTAAAGTGGTGCAGAGCAGAAAGAAAAAGCAGTGCGCCCAATGTGGGGCTCGAACCCACGACCCTGGGATTAAGAGTCCCATGCTCTACCGACTGAGCTAACCGGGCTAGATCTTGGCCTCTGCACACCAATTACATCACGCCAATACCTCCAATCAGTCCGTGCTAACGTATGAACATCAATGAGTCAGGACTTTGACCAATGGCTAACCACCTTTTAATTGCAGATTTCAAGAATAGAGACGAAAAATCGTTTAATTATGTATGTATATTGGTATGCATGTATAGATCTATATATTATGCAGGTATTCATGTGATTTATGAATACACAATATATCACATTATGCTCAACTTTCCTGTTGCCATTTACCATAGCCTAGGGGCATACTGAATAGAAGTTCCAATGCTAAGTTTCCACTGGCTGGAAATGGGCAGCCGGTTAGTTTCTTGCCTCAACATAAGATGTGGCCAGTATGGGGCTCGAACCCACGACATTCGCGTTATTAGCACGACGCTCTAACCAACTGAGCTAACCGGCCGGGGCTGTCTGAGGCAAGTGGGCTGTCTGCCACAACATGCTCTACCGTTCTTCTTCTCTGGAAGACTGTTCCCTGGTTATAAAAACGAAATGCCCAATTTGGTGGGGCCAATTCCAATATGACTGGGGTCTTATAATTTCAATTGTAACCTCAATAAAGCCCTGGAGACTGTGAAAACCTAAAGTGCATTGACCTTGCCGACAAATCGTGTGTACTTGATCCGGAAGCACAGTGGTTCCGTGGTGTAACGGTTAGCACTCAGGACTCTGAATCCTGCGATCCGAGTTCAAATCTCGGCGGAACCTCAGTCACATGGGAAGTACTTTTCTTTTTTCAATCTAAACACAGCCATACTAAATTGCTGATCATTCGAGTGGAAAGCTTGAAATACCTGCCTTTTATTGCTTTCAAGCCATTTCATATTAAAGTGGTGCAGAGCAGAAAGAAAAAGCAGTG
The DNA here is from genome assembly GCA_936440205.1 of Lepidonotus clava. Taxonomy (NCBI): domain Eukaryota; kingdom Metazoa; phylum Annelida; class Polychaeta; order Phyllodocida; family Polynoidae; genus Lepidonotus; species Lepidonotus clava. The sequence goes on from OW387135.1 coordinate 12,430,616, forward strand.
CGCCCAATGTGGGGCTCGAACCCACGACCCTGGGATTAAGAGTCCCATGCTCTACCGACTGAGCTAACCGGGCTAGATCTTGGCCTCTGCACACCAATTACATCACGCCAATACCTCCAATCAGTCCGTGCTAACGTATGAACATCAATGAGTCAGGACTTTGACCAATGGCTAACCACCTTTTAATTGCAGATTTCAAGAATAGAGACGAAAAATCGTTTAATTATGTATGTATATTGGTATGCATGTATAGATCTATATATTATGCAGGTATTCATGTGATTTATGAATACACAATATATCACATTATGCTCAACTTTCCTGTTGCCATTTACCATAGCCTAGGGGCATACTGAATAGAAGTTCCAATGCTAAGTTTCCACTGGCTGGAAATGGGCAGCCGGTTAGTTTCTTGCCTCAACATAAGATGTGGCCAGTATGGGGCTCGAACCCACGACATTCGCGTTATTAGCACGACGCTCTAACCAACTGAGCTAACCGGCCGGGGCTGTCTGAGGCAAGTGGGCTGTCTGCCACAACATGCTCTACCGTTCTTCTTCTCTGGAAGACTGTTCCCTGGTTATAAAAACGAAATGCCCAATTTGGTGGGGCCAATTCCAATATGACTGGGGTCTTATAATTTCAATTGTAACCTCAATAAAGCCCTGGAGACTGTGAAAACCTAAAGTGCATTGACCTTGCCGACAAATCGTGTGTACTTGATCCGGAAGCACAGTGGTTCCGTGGTGTAACGGTTAGCACTCAGGACTCTGAATCCTGCGATCCGAGTTCAAATCTCGGCGGAACCTCAGTCACATGGGAAGTACTTTTCTTTTTTCAATCTAAACACAGCCATACTAAATTGCTGATCATTCGAGTGGAAAGCTTGAAATACCTGCCTTTTATTGCTTTCAAGCCATTTCATATTAAAGTGGTGCAGAGCAGAAAGAAAAAGCAGTGCGCCCAATGTGGGGCTCGAACCCACGACCCTGGGATTAAGAGTCCCATGCTCTACCGACTGAGCTAACCGGGCTAGATCTTGGCCTCTGCACACCAATTACATCACGCCAATACCTCCAATCAGTCCGTGCTAACGTATGAACATCAATGAGTCAGGACTTTGACCAATGGCTAACCACCTTTTAATTGCAGATTTCAAGAATAGAGACGAAAAATCGTTTAATTATGTATGTATATTGGTATGCATGTATAGATCTATATATTATGCAGGTATTCATGTGATTTATGAATACACAATATATCACATTATGCTCAACTTTCCTGTTGCCATTTACCATAGCCTAGGGGCATACTGAATAGAAGTTCCAATGCTAAGTTTCCACTGGCTGGAAATGGGCAGCCGGTTAGTTTCTTGCCTCAACATAAGATGTGGCCAGTATGGGGCTCGAACCCACGACATTCGCGTTATTAGCACGACGCTCTAACCAACTGAGCTAACCGGCCGGGGCTGTCTGAGGCAAGTGGGCTGTCTGCCACAACATGCTCTACCGTTCTTCTTCTCTGGAAGACTGTTCCCTGGTTATAAAAACGAAATGCCCAATTTGGTGGGGCCAATTCCAATATGACTGGGGTCTTATAATTTCAATTGTAACCTCAATAAAGCCCTGGAGACTGTGAAAACCTAAAGTGCATTGACCTTGCCGACAAATCGTGTGTACTTGATCCGGAAGCACAGTGGTTCCGTGGTGTAACGGTTAGCACTCAGGACTCTGAATCCTGCGATCCGAGTTCAAATCTCGGCGGAACCTCAGTCACATGGGAAGTACTTTTCTTTTTTCAATCTAAACACAGCCATACTAAATTGCTGATCATTCGAGTGGAAAGCTTGAAATACCTGCCTTTTATTGCTTTCAAGCCATTTCATATTAAAGTGGTGCAGAGCAGAAAGAAAAAGCAGTGCGCCCAATGTGGGGCTCGAACCCACGACCCTGGGATTAAGAGTCCCATGCTCTACCGACTGAGCTAACCGGGCTAGATCTTGGCCTCTGCACACCAATTACATCACGCCAATACCTCCAATCAGTCCGTGCTAACGTATGAACATCAATGAGTCAGGACTTTGACCAATGGCTAACCACCTTTTAATTGCAGATTTCAAGAATAGAGACGAAAAATCGTTTAATTATGTATGTATATTGGTATGCATGTATAGATCTATATATTATGCAGGTATTCATGTGATTTATGAATACACAATATATCACATTATGCTCAACTTTCCTGTTGCCATTTACCATAGCCTAGGGGCATACTGAATAGAAGTTCCAATGCTAAGTTTCCACTGGCTGGAAATGGGCAGCCGGTTAGTTTCTTGCCTCAACATAAGATGTGGCCAGTATGGGGCTCGAACCCACGACATTCGCGTTATTAGCACGACGCTCTAACCAACTGAGCTAACCGGCCGGGGCTGTCTGAGGCAAGTGGGCTGTCTGCCACAACATGCTCTACCGTTCTTCTTCTCTGGAAGACTGTTCCCTGGTTATAAAAACGAAATGCCCAATTTGGTGGGGCCAATTCCAATATGACTGGGGTCTTATAATTTCAATTGTAACCTCAATAAAGCCCTGGAGACTGTGAAAACCTAAAGTGCATTGACCTTGCCGACAAATCGTGTGTACTTGATCCGGAAGCACAGTGGTTCCGTGGTGTAACGGTTAGCACTCAGGACTCTGAATCCTGCGATCCGAGTTCAAATCTCGGCGGAACCTCAGTCACATGGGAAGTACTTTTCTTTTTTCAATCTAAACACAGCCATACTAAATTGCTGATCATTCGAGTGGAAAGCTTGAAATACCTGCCTTTTATTGCTTTCAAGCCATTTCATATTAAAGTGGTGCAGAGCAGAAAGAAAAAGCAGTGCGCCCAATGTGGGGCTCGAACCCACGACCCTGGGATTAAGAGTCCCATGCTCTACCGACTGAGCTAACCGGGCTAGATCTTGGCCTCTGCACACCAATTACATCACGCCAATACCTCCAATCAGTCCGTGCTAACGTATGAACATTATTGAATTGACAAAGACCCCGAAATTGATATGACGTTCTCTGAAATTCAACATGCGACATAATTTGTATTGACACAGAGAGAAATTTTCATGACTTGATTTAGGCCTCTTTCTGAAATTCCACACTTCTCATGGTAGGTTCCTTAAATCGACCTGGAAAATTAGATAATTGAGACAGGGTACATGACGATTTCCTAAATTTGACATTTGACATGGGAACCCTTCTTCAACATCCCTTAATGTGTCAGGATTTAAACCTCCAAAATATATAATCTCAAAAGAATCCCGACATCTTCTAATTTTTACACATTGAACACTATTTTTCCGTATTATTCTCATGAATTACGAGGAATCTTACCCTTTAAACAATGTATTTCGCTGCATCTGAATTTCGACGTATCATTGACAGACTTAACATTTACTGCAGTCCGGAAAGGTATATGACAATCCCAGATGGCGCCACAAGGAGCTCTGCGAGAATTTTAATTCGTGATTAGAATCAAAGATGTATAGCCTTTCTTTGAACTTTGATTCATGACTCAACTTGTAACTTTTCCATGAGAGACAGATTTTGTTTACAAACATTTCGTGAAATACGATTGTAGGGAAACGGTAGAGTCTATGGGCAGCCAGTCTAGGATTCGCTCTTTAAGTTTCAGGTTTCAAGTCTTGTAGGTAAAGAAACTTGGCCTCCCTCTCCGCACCCCCTGGATCCGTTGATGGCCGCTGTGAAGAGCACGGTGTGAAAATAAAAATTAAATTACCAACTTACCAGTCTTCTCAACAATTAAGCACTTAAATGTACATAGTACATTAGGGCGGAGGTTTAGGTCATTTTTTTATGCATTTCCCCACATTTAAACACATAAGAAAAAAGCTGTTGCAAAAAGTATGCAACACTAGTAATTTTTGATACCGGCCACCGTGATATTCTTTCTGACACTTTGGAAGAAGAAAATGGACGAAGTGCATGGACGAAATGTAGAAGTTTTTTTCTCTCCCCGAAATGTTGGTAAATTGTGAATACCCACTCAGAATATACAGCGTACTTCTTCTCTCCATCAATTCGAATTATCATTAAAAAAAAAAACTGTAAATCAAAATGCGTTTCCATATCTATTTTCAGGATGCCTTTTTTCACCCAATAAAAATCCTATAATTTTCATTTCAAAAATAAATAAAATTCGTAATGCCCTTAATAATTAGTATATCCTTGCACACATCGCTTCTTTTAAAATTCTCAAATTTGGGCCGTCTCTCACAAATGCCCCCTAAACAGGAAAGGCACTCGGATGAAGAAGTCTTTGTATGCGGGCGGGGCTGTTAGTTACTATGACAACCACCTAACAACTGTCCCCATGTCGGTCGGCCCGTGTGTACGTAACACTACCCGCCACGTGCCCCCCGGTGCCCCGCCCCTACCCAGGCCCGAATACAGGTTTTGCCATGGGGGTGGTGAGGGCTCAGGGGTGGTGAGGTTCCGTAAGTGGAACCTTTTCATTAATTTTCAATAATGTGAAGGGGGTGGTGAGCAGAGAAAAGTGGAATTCTTTCAATGTGTTTTCTCCAATTGGAGGTATTTACCCTGATGTTTTTAAAGGAGATTTGGAACTTTTTAACAAGTGTCCTAGCTATTGGGGAAGGTGGCCCGCCAGTCCCGCCACTCCTCAACACCCCCCCCCCCCCCCATCCCACAAGGGGCGGATACAGGAATTTGAAAGAAAAAAATGGGGGGGGGGGGGGGGGGGGGGAGGCGTGCTATAGTTGAAAAAACGCACCCTCCCGGCGCTTGAATTTTACATAAGAAAATTCAACATATTTGGTCAAACAAAGGGGTAGGACGTTCGCCACGCCCCCCCCCCTCCACTAAATTCGCGCCTGCCCCCGACCCCCCAGGCCTGCAACCCTCCAGGGCCTGAGGGCTACAACCACAGGAGGAGCGTGCTGTAACTACATTGTTTCTATCCTTACGTGCATTGTTTTACATCATGTGAGGTTCTTCCGGTCCTTTGATCCGTTCAATGACCAGTACAACGTCCTGGGGATAATCCTATTAACTACGTAAGGGAAGGAAATGATACGGAGAAGGATTAGAAAGTGGACTAGTAAGTCCGCCGGGCCCTTGGGGACAGTTCAAACGTCTGTCTTTGAACGTATGTATATTCGCCTCAGTTGCGGATTTAGGGGGTGACGGGGACAATCCCCCCCCCCCCTTCTTTTTTTTAAAAACCAAATTTATATTTTAGATTGAAATGTAAAATTATAAAAAAAAATATATATAAGAAGTCAAAGAAAGAAAAGTAATCTAAATGAAAGGAGAGCCCCCCCCCCCCCCCCCACCCGCTCCTTTTTTTTTTAAAAAAAAGCTGGATCCGCCACTGCGCGCTGTACACTTTTTTCTTTTAATCCGCAACAGCATACACTTAAAACGTCTACGTATGTGTGTGTTCGTGAATTGCTGAACCATCTCAGACGTGTTTCTTTCAAAAATGTCAAAAAATTTTAATGTATAACATAGAGTTTATGATATTGAAAGAGATAAAAGAAAACCGGCATCAAAGAACAATATGGATAAGGTGCTAAAGGTCATATTAGAAATAAGAAGGCTCCGCTCAGAACTGCCATGTTAACAAAAGAGAGCTTAGGCAACTCTGACGCATCACGTAACGTGTCTAAGATCTCAGCTAACGTAAACAGATTTAAAAATCATTCCTATATGGATGCCTCAAATTTCCCATAAAATGAATAAAACTACATGTATACACGTTTCCAAAACGTGGCACCGTTTCATCCAGAATATAAATGGAAATGCTTGATAAACGCGTTTTCTGGAAGAACAGGAAAAACCCTGAGGTTAATTTCCAATAAGGGAAAAAACGCATCCAGAGACGGATCGGTATGCGTTGACGGTGCTAAAGTTATTAATGTGTCTCCGCCAACTAAATGCTCGAAATTTACCGAGAGGATGGTCAGTACGGGGAATCGAACCCCGGCCGTCCGCACACACTGGGCAACGCACTCTGCCGCATCGACACCTCTTACCGACAGTTATCAGTTCTCACGGACTATCTTTCTGGCACGGAGGGTGAATCGTCGCAGAGTGCTGGGGCCTGGGGTTCTGTTTCTTTTAATGGACGCCAGATTGTCCTTTTAGACATAAATGTGTTATTGACATTTGACAGCTTTTAAGGAAACTCGTCAAGCAAATGCATTATTCTTACCGCCTGTGATGTGATTTTGGGTACATACGTAATTATTTTATTCTGAAAAGATAATTTGTGTAGCACTGTGGTTTTTGTACATTCAGTGCTTCGGTGTGTGCAATATGTTTCAAACGATATTCACCTAATCACAAATTATGCTAAATGACGTGTAATTTCTCCTGAAAACTAGAGGTAATATGGAATTAAACCTTAAAGATTACGCAACCAGGAGATTCAGTAGGATATTTCTCCAAGTAAGTTCATATTATCGCGTCTACAGATATTTATACTTTTCCATTTACTGGATACGAAGAGTGTCAATGAGGACAACACTATTTCAACTGAATTATGAAGTCTTTCCATTGTTTAGATTCTAATTCTAGTACTATCCTGCAATCCTTTCACATTATCAACAGCATGTCGTCGATCTGCACCACACCGTCAAAGTTGTCTTAGAAAATGCTCGGAGTTGGTTTTGTATTGACCTGGTATTGTTTTGGATTTAGGCGTTTTTCATTTTTTACCCTGATAGACGTTCTTTTCCCCATTAAATAAAACGTTTTCCTATGTTTGTAAAAGAATGGTCGAGCAATGGGTGTGGTGTGCAATTTTACTTTTATGACTTTACAACAACATAAGTACAGCAATACATAGGTATTGGTGCCCAGATAACGTTCTTTTGCTGAGATAAAGACACGTTTTAAAGACATTGAAAAGAACTATTGTATTATATTATATTGCGGTCAAAGATGCAACTGAGGGGAAAAAAATTCCAATTATAATTCTATATATTTAGAAATTATAATTATATGTACATGCTTGAAGTAGTATGACTTTTTACATGAATTATTGAAAATCAAAACCATATCTTGAGCCTTACACACGTCTAATAAAACAACTGAGGTTCACATAGCATGACCTACTTTCCGAGGAGCTCAACTCCCAAAACAACATGGTACCACAGGCAAGTCTAGCTCTAACATACATAAATATTTTCACTCTCACTCAACACCCGCGGCCTCTGATTGGCTGGCGCTAATGATATGCAGGCGGTGATTGACAGGTGGGCGTGGCTTGGGGCGGGTGCCTCCATGCCCCTGGGGTGAGGGGTGGGCAGAGACAGCTGGGAGGGGTACTGGAGAGGACGCAGGAGGAGCAGGAGGAGGAGGGCCCACACACTGGAGGAGAGGAGCACCACTGCACCACCACCACGCCAAGGAGGACAATAAGAAGACGCCCTGGTTTGGAGGAAATCCACATAACCACACATTCGTAGGCCCCTGTGGTTTGATACCTGATTAAGGGCCATATTCCTCCTGGGTTAACTTATACTCCCTCCACACATCGTCTTCTTGCCGCTCCTTGGCGCTGGGCTCCTGGAGGAGGATTTCGGCAGCACCGCCACGTAGAGCCCCTACCCCCTGGAGGAGGGGGACGCTGGAGGGACGCTGCACCACCCTGCGCACCACCACCACCACCGCTCCGCCATCTTAGTGCTAGCCGCTGGAGCAGCCCAAGAAACTAACATAAAACCCAGGAGGAGGCATCATAAAGATATATATTAACTGCTCGCTCTAGTAGGAGCAGTTCCTGAGTAGTTCCTGAGCAGGTCCCCATGGCCTCACTGGCCAGTCTGGATTCCTCAGGGTCCTCCGTCTACCCCCAGGCCCAGCTGCTCAACTGGGTCTACCTGAACCTGGCCGGAGGAGGGGGAGGGGGCGGTGGTGGTGTGGGGGGTACTGGAGGAACAGGAACAGGAGGAGGAGCCGACGGAGGCTTAGCCGGGGCGGCGGCAGCGGCAGCAGCAGCAGCGGCGGTGAGCCAACACCATGGCTCGCTGCAGCACCCTGGAGGAATGGGTCTGGGGGGTACAGGAGGAGGGGGAGGGCCCCAGCATCAGGCGAGCGGCTCCCAGCAGGTCGGGGCCAGCCACAGCCTGTTTACTGACCCCTGGAGTAGTTCACCGGCCGGCCACCAGGGTCATCATGGGGGAGGGGGTGGGGGCGGACACCAGAACGGCATCGGCAACCTCAACGGAATCAACCAACTAGCGGTAGGTCGAGTTTTTCATGGTACTAAAAATTATTTAGAAATATGTGCTTTGATTCTTCCCTTTTTAGTATTCCTAAAACACAAAAAAAAGGGGAAAATTATGGAAAAAAAATATTGCCCTTCTGTAAGAATATATTCATTGATACGATAACTAGATTTAGATGTTTTAGGCTATAGTACCGAGATAGAGGTTATAATAGTCTACATTATACCCATTTATGGCAATAATAAAATCAAATGTCTATAATAAATTCTATGATTGTTATCTTGCACTGTGAGATATTCACCGACTCACAGATATCCTCACTTATGCCATTTGTACCTAGTTTAGTATTTAGTATTGATATTATCAATTGGTTGCACATAAAAGAATAGCATGGAACGTCTACTCTGACAAGCACTGAAGTTATCTTTTTCAATTACCAGTTATAATCATTGTTAATGATTGTAATATAAATACGATTAGATTGGGAATAATATGACTTAGTGTTGTGATCGGTATCCAGTTCCCGTGTCGTGGTATGTAATCCCGCCCCAATTAGAAACCAGACTCCAGCCGTGAAATTAGCGTCACGTGACCGGCTAAACCATGGAGGGGGTCAAAGGGGGGGGGGGTATGTTTTATTTTTATAGATTACAACTTTAGATTTCCCTGAACTAGAAGAAGTCATTAAACATAGTTAATAATGTCAATGCAATAATGTATCACCACTCGATAATTTGGCACATCCTTACGACAATTCCTTAAAGTTATGAGCTCTATCATTCTAATTGATACATCTTTAGAATTAATGTTTTGGTATGTTGGCTATACTGCTTTGCAATATCGTAAAAGAATATTCCAGGACGAAGTATCAAATAGCTGATTTCTAAGAGAGAGTGCCTTAATAAGACATTCACAAAGTTACAAGTAAATATCTGTCTTGTCATCCATATTTGACAATATTTTCGGCTGCACAAGAAGAGGATGCAATATCTGTAGTCACAGAGTTATTTTTATGAAACATGCCACAGTTTCTTAAATGTAGGTCCCCCACACATATTTATTTCGGTAACATGAGTATGACAGCCAAAGATCTGAATGGCCACATGAATGTTACATAAACATGTAAATATTTTACCACGTTGTCGTCCACACCCATTTCCCGGTTGTACACCATGGAACGTGCACACATATGTTTTTCTAGCCCACTCCTTTTAGAGAATTCGTCATGACTAGAAAAGTTAGATATGGAAAAAATGTTGTTTATATATAATATTCCCAGTGTTCGAAATTAAGGCCAACATATTGTGTTTCCGGAAATCATATTACATTACTACCGAAAGACAGTTTCTTTTTTACTTTTTTTCCTAATGTTGTTTTCTCAACAATGCAAGTACCAAATAGAAACAACTCTATCAAAATCCAGTCTGAAACAATATCAACATTTTAAAGCTGCCCTAAGCTAGGACAGGATATGTCCCTTGAATACAAACATTCTGTGACCATGTCATGTGTCGAACCAGAGAGAGTAAATTAAAACTTACTCTCTCTGCTCCAACCCTTTTACTTTATGCACAACAATACGAATACCTCTAATACAGTTTATATAGACAATAATAGTGCACGTATATCGGGCGCTCTCTCCATATTCATATAATGTAAACAACAAACTGTAGGGTTGGGGTAGAAACTAGTCCATGTTCTCCAGGCTGGTGGTGTAGGTCAAGGTAGCCAGTGAGTCAAAATACAGCTAGCTCACTGGAGGAGGGGGAGAAGGGGTAGTGGGGGGTGGGGGGTTGGAGCCCCTCCTGCCGGGAGTAGGGGTATTTCTAGGAAGAGGGCTATTTCTAGGAAGGTCAGGCCACACTTCCTGGCAGTCATCTATTTGCGCCTGCCTAGAGGGATTAAGAAGGGCAGGTGCGGAGGGTTAGTGCTGCTGAGAGGAGGGATTACGCTGTCTTCTCTACATAGGAACATGTAGTGTACATGTGCAGTTAGCTATAGTTTTCCACATTAGGTTATTGATAATGAAGTTAATCTTATATGAAATCAAATATATAATTATAAAGACAGTAAATGAAGTGGTACGGCATTCGGTTTGATCCGTGCAAGAATATTACATGATAAAAGGGTGCACCAAAGAAGTAAGAGATGTATATATGAGGAGACAAATTGATTTCAAATTGATATTTATTTTCAACATGATGCAAATTCAACTCATATATGAGTTCGTGCCGCAGACATTCAAAACGTGTGTCTCTTTTACATGTCTGTAAACTAATTACAATTGAGAATTGTTTTGTTTCTAAAAGCGTGACTTGATAAGAAATGTGAGATTGTATCCCAACAATTTCAGTTATTTCTTTGCCAGAATTTATAAGAAAAGAAAGAAACTAAGTGGTTGTTTTGTTTTCCACCCGGCCATTTTGTTTTAAATGTGTCATTCTCTCTAGAGTTTATTTCCATTCACTTATGGAATATAAAAAGACTTTAGGTCGGTTTAGGAATGCGGTTAGAAGACGTGGGTCTGGAGTCGTGAGTAGTAGAGGTGGAGGGGGGGGTGACATGTAACACAACCCAGATGGTGGCCCCTTGTGGTGCCAGTATAAAAAATGGTTTCAACTATCCGATTTTACTAGTGATTTTTACCCTCGATTCAAGAAATCGTCATTGGGCATGAGACAAAAAACAGACATGTTGCACATCAGACGAACGGATAATAAATTGCCTTTCAAGTGGTATGGGGCATGTATGGGTTCCTATAATTGTCCTATTGAAAACGTAAAGACTATCGAATTGTGGATCATCTATTAAAATCATTTAGGGCGATATCGGCTTTACACATTCAGAACCACTCTAGACCAACTACATATAGAATAACGGGATAGGTGTTCCCAAATAGAACAGCTCTCGTGCAAGTTAGTGTTGTTTTGGGGAAAGGTTCAGTGAAATAATTTAGGGTGAGGCGAGGGTAAAACTTCAAAGAATATTATGGGTAATAGAGAATACTGTTTCTTTTGATATAATTCCTAGGGGGTGTAAGTACGGGCAAACGACTGTGTGAGTGTAGAGATAATGCCGTCCATCAAAGCAGTGTCAACAGTATAGTAATAACGGGGTGTTATTCTAGTATTTCCAGATGTAACCTAACTTTATTTGAAGAGTTTCCGACTTCCAAATTAAGCCTAGGTAATGACGGCGGATTTTTGTCCAAGTGTATAAGAATCTCCAGAATAACTAAATGAACACTGCAACCAGCTATACTGAGATGAATTGAGATAGGACAGATCCTCCGATCCAGTTTAAATAGTTACGTCTCTATTAAATATGATGCTTTTTCTTAAGTATCGTGCAGTTATTGATAGGGTCATACTTAGTAGAGGCCAACTTGAAATGCATCCTATTAGGTTTTGGATCTTGTCTTGAGCAAACTGTATTTTTTAAGCATTGTTCACAGTTTAAACACACAGAAATAAATATTTATGAGTTTTGATAGTAGTTTGTTGCTCTAGAATATGAGGGCTTTCAAGATAAGTTTATCCTTCGAATTCAAAGCTAAAGTGATGCTAATGTGTCGACTGTCATGAACACCAGTTCACAATTAGGTCTTGTACATTTTAGCCAGCCCTTGTCACTCACAAATACACAGTTACCTGTTACAAAGTTCTATATGAAGAAAACTATGATAAATATTTTAAACGATAACTGGTACTGAATAAGTTTTGTAATATATTGTCCAATTGATACAAGGAATAAACATTGACAGGTTTTCAATCCATGTATACATTACTTGCAAACATTTCAAACAAATAAGACAGGTATGTCTTAGCAAAAATTCGAACCATGTCTAACAAAAATAAAGGCCCTCCTTACAGAGGTCCATAGACAGACCTCAGCCTGCAGTCAGGTCCGACCCCTCTCTGGTGACCCCGCTCCCCGTCTGAGGTCTGAGCCCTGACCTACTTGTCTTATCGGCCCGTCTCATTCCAGCCGTAACCTGAGAGTCGGTCACGCCGAAAACCAGCAGTGTTGACATACACGTGGCATCTGGTTGTGGCTGAGTGGCTCACTCTCCAAGCGCAGATTGCCCCCAAATGGTTGTAGCCGAGTGGTTCATTCCCCAAGCACAGATTTCCCCAAATGGTTGTGGCTGAGTGGTTCACTCTCAGAACAGATTGCCCCGAAATGGTTGTAGCCGAGTGGTTCATTCTCCAGCACAGATTGTCCTAAATGGTTGTGGCTGAGTGGTTCACTCTCCCAGCACAGATTGCCCCAAATGGTTATGGCTGAGTCGTTCACTCCCCCAGCACAGATTGCCCCAGATGGTTGCGGCTGAGTGGTTCACTCCCCCAGCACAGATTGCCCCAGATGGTTGCGGCTGAGTGGTTCATTCTCCAAGCACAGATTGCCCCAAATGGTTGTGGCTGAGTGGTTCATTCTCCAAGCACAGATTGCCCCAAATGGTTGTGGCTGAGTGGTTCACTCTCCGATCACAGATTGCCCCAAATGGTTGTGGCTGAGTGGCTCGCTCTCAGAGCACAGATTGCCCCAAATGGTTGTGGCTGGGTGGTTCATTCTCCAAACACAGATTGCCCCAAATGGTTTTGGCTGAGTGGTTCACTCTCCCAGCACAGATTGCCCCCAAATGGTTGTGGCTGAGTGGCTTACTCTTCTAGCACAGATTGCTCCAAATGGCCGTAGCTGAGTGGCTCACGCTCCCAGCATATATCCCCTAGATAGACTGAAATTACCCCAAATGGTTGTGGCTGAGTTGCTCACTGCTGGACTCTTCCAAATATTCGGGAGTGGACTGCTTGTCCTATCTACTGACACGGGGGTGGGGGGGGGGGGGGGGGGGGTCGGGGGTGGGGGGGGGGGGGGTCGGTGGGGGGGGGGGGGGTGGGGGGGGGGGGGTCTACCACGACCATAGAGCTACATATCAATTTCATTGACTCATCTGGAGGGGGGTTGCGAGAAATGATCACGCACATTGGTCCTGTTGCCTAAAAGGTCGTATCCAATATCCGTTCTATCACTTATACCTAGTGAACCAGGCATCACGAGGAGAGAAATACCTCTTATGCAATGGTGTTGTTTTGTTGTTGTTCTTTTTGTTTTCCGATACAAAACTGGTGTGCATTATAGTCATGTATCTCGCTTAAGACCAATTGAAATTGTGTCAGAGTAATATGAAAAATAACTGCAGGAATAACTAAATGAGGACCATCGCCTATAGAAATGATATAAAGAAAATTGATTCAATAATAATATGTATATACCTTCATCAGTTTCTGTCGGTTACAAATTACCATCTACTTCCTTGAATCAATAGACCAAGCATCTCAACCAAAAAATGTAGTTTTCTAAACTAGGAAAACTTCAATCCTATAAGTGTATTAACTATCATCTGTTTTCTTCAGACTTCGCTGTCGTCGGCCATGGGTCCCATGGGGGGCGGTGGGGGCGGGGGCCTGGCCTCGGGCCCTCCGCCTAACGGCCTCGCGCACCATGCCCGCGGGGGGTCGCCCTACTCCTCCATGGCAGACATCACGGACCACTTCAACGAGCTGTCCCTGTCCATGGAGCGTAAGCCGGGTAAACGGCCCCCGTCCACCTACCTCTGCCACCTCTGCTTCAACAAGGGCCACTACATCAAGGACTGCCCGCAGGTCAGTGCTAAATTATATTTGATAATTCTCTATATGACATGTGAATTTCATGTTTTACTATAGACCTTGTGCAGAAGTGGTCACGTGATCATATTTTGGTGATCACCACATGGTGATCAAGAGCATGCAGCTATGGAATCAATCAAAAATTGCCAAATCTAAATGATGGTTGTGTAACGTATTATTCAGTGAGACTCTCTGAATCAAAAGTAACATAGAAATATATGCTAGATAAATCAGAAAGATAATATTGATTTTGAATTGATCACCACTATGGCCAACAGTCTATAATGGACAGTTGTGCCATCATCTGCACAACGTCTATAGGCCAGCACTGGATGGGCCGTTGCAGGACGTTCTAAAGGCGTTGCAGAACGTCACAGAACCTTATAAATATGAAACGTCGCAGGAGGTTACGTCGCTCCTTAGCTGGGCATTTACTTCGTGTTCGGCATGTTCAGTCTTCCAAATAAGCCTGGAGAAGTGTACTGCAGTCTGTTGTTGTGACCACAGATCAGTCTTATGATTTGTTATTATAATTCTTATCTGTTTTTCTTTTCATTTGACGACATTTTAAACTCAAAATAATTACGTCTTTTTTGAGACTTTCAAAGCAGATTCAACGTTTCGCATATGAAAGTTAAACTTCTCATCACGTCCCTTGTTTCTATCTAAAACATGTACTTTAATCAAATAAATATTTAAGATGAAATGATATCTTCCTTTTTTTAGCTGCTTTTGTCTTTCATTTTTATCATTTACTTGTTTGTTCTGAATATCGATCTTCAAGCGAAAATCCTTCATTGTTTATGGGTCAATTCCTACAGCATTATTATGTATTTAGGCCTACGTGTGTGTAATCTCGTTATACTCGGCTGGTTTCAATTACCCTACTTCGGGGTTGGTTTCCGGTCATCCGTTTAATGTTTCTAAACCATATACCAACAGATTAGAGCTGCCTTTATCCTAAATAGTCATGTTTTGGTTGCGGTTTACACTTATAGCCCGTTTTGTTTTGTTATATCCGCTGTCGACTTCCGCCTGCTCCGTGGCTTTATTACGTTTCATGGGGTGTCCTATATGAAAAAAAAGTGAAGACCAGGTAGATATTACTAATTAGAATGTTGTTCAAGCTCAGTGAAAAGTAATGAAATCCCATTAAATAAAAAATAATTGTAGATATTGTAGAATATGATTTCCAATGGAATGATGGAAACGATAGGCCTGAAAGTATCTGCCACACCATAATATATACTTTATTTTAAATGTTTATTACAACTTCACACAATTACACGATCTTCCAGTTGCGTCACATTAATTATAATTCATATAGTTACAAATGGAAACCTTCTGCCATTTTCTAATTGTAGCTGGTTTGGAAAATACATGCTCTTCATGCCATATTGCATCTTAACCAAATCTTCAAACATTAACTTCCATATATAATCCCCCGGGACCAATAACAAAACATATTTTTATGTTGACTGACCCTAGGCCTAATCCTCATAACTGAAGGCTATATTCATCGATCAAAAGGTATTTTGCCCACCTATGTTGTGGTTTCCATTAATATACATTGTCGGCTTATATATAGAATTCTGAATGAAAGACAAAACATGCTGAATGTGAACAGTCTAATATACTACTTAGTTGTACCCGCCATCTGTTGGCAAGATATGGTACTACACCGGAAGTCCACAGCTGCTTCGTGTTTCTCACTGCGTGCGCACAGCCCCGGGCCCAGAGAACACAGTTGGCTATTTTGCTATTTACATATTTTTCATAATTTTTCAGTATTCTTTTCATTTGTGCCATCATATGGATTTGTTAGAAGAACATAGGCCGATATTCATTCTGAGCTTTATGTAAACTAAAAAGGAGTGGTTAGATGCAGGCTTTTTTGTGATGTCAATAATGTTAAATGATAATCATCTGTTTTTCATAAGAACATAATACACCACTGTGTTTTATCCATTGGCTAGCGTTATGGTGCCAGCTGTTCATTATGATGTGCTGCATTGGCTCTTTAGTTTTATCAGTTAATGTTCGTATTGGCATATGTGAGTCTAACATAGATACGAATGGAAGCTTTATCATTCAATTTTCAAACTACAGGAATAACAGGATTTTTAAAGATGCAATGTGGAATCTGTCGCTCACATATCCCCGTTCTCCAGATGGTACGTTGACCCTGGAGGGTTGGCGGTCCGGGGGGAGGGGGGCACTCAGTATGACGGTAGATATTACCTGAAAACCTACAGCTTCTTAGCCTTTGGGGATTTTACAGCTCCCCGAAACACGAGCATACTTTGCCAGCCCCCCCCCCCCCCCCTTTCAGAGTAGCTTATGGACAGCCCCTGTAAAAGATCATTAAGTTACAAATTACCTGATAACTATCCGATTTCGTGAATGTGATGATTTCTTGAGAGCCATTATGAAGAATATGATTACCTACAATTGATTTTTATCTAATAATTTACATGGATTTTCCTTAGCAGTTACTAGTACTGGGAGTCTGGATCCTAGTACAAACATTGCCGGGCTAGTGAAATTTGTGATATATGAACTAGTGGAACTTTGATCCGGACTAGTGCATAGACATGACTGCTAGCCCGATGGACTAGTGGACAAATTACTATTGATGATTTGATAGCCACCCTTTTGAGCCAAATTGCCAATCGACAGCTAGAGTCAACCCTCGGTCTGACCACAGTTGGTACCCATTTCTAGAGCGAGTACCCCCCCCCCCCCTCCCCACCTCCCTGGGTTGAGGTTAGGGCTGGCAGGAGCTCTGTGGGAATCCAGCATTGATTAGAACCAAATGTCCACTGGCTCCTCCCCCTCCTCTCCTCCCCCCCTCCTCCTCCCGAGTAGCACCCCGTTAGTAGATAACCTGGATATAAGGAGATGAGTGAAGTCAGCCACAGCCGAGGGGGAGGGGATAAGCCCGGGGCGATTAGTATGATTTATATGGGAAGCCAAGGGCAGCTTGAGGTTTGTTTGTAGACAGGAAATGCAATTTCCGAAAACGGCCTTGGGCTAGCAAGAGAAATATGATGGATACTTAAAATGGAAATGGGCCATAAATCTGATGAATACCAAAGTTGGAATTTGGGGGAGTGGAAGTTTTTTGGCAAATATTTCTCTCCAATGAACAATTCTGACAAGCGTATACCTGGATCCACCCCTGACTTTGTGACATATCGTATATCTATGGAAGTTTCAGCTGCTCATGAATACCCGTCCTCCCCCGGACCCCCCCCCCCCCCCCCCCACACACACACACACACACACACACACACACACCACACACACCACACACACACACACACCACACACACCACACACACCCACACCCCCCCCCACACACACACACCCACACACACACACACACACCACACACACCACACACACCCACACACACCACACACACCACACACACCCACACCCCCCCCCCCACACACACACAAACGCACACACTAACAAGAATATGATGTTCTTATAATGTTTATAATGTTGCAGCAACATTCTGTTTAGTTCTGCTTTGGTTCTTGTTACATTACTTTTATGACATCCAAAAATGCTTTTAGAATCTAACAATGCAATTTTGTACTGTAACGTTATTGTGACATTCTTCTCACATTCTTTCATGTAAAAATTGTAACGCTAAGAATTAGTAATGTCTTTACTTCACTAAAATGTAATGTTATTATTACACTTTTATTAAGTAAGTCTCAACCTTACCTATAATAATGTTTTAACTACTATTACGTGAAATTGTAACAATTGGCAGACTGCCAGTATGAAAATATATAAAAATATAAAATATATGTGACCTGCTCTGCGATTTTAGGGCTACTTGACATGAATAATGAATTTAGAACAAGGCTCAGGCTTTCTAAAAATGTAAACATCTCTTAAATATTCTGAGTAGAAGCTGAGTTGTGAGCTTCTGAACATGATATGCTCAAATACCTTAAATCCATTAAAATTACGATATAGATGGAAGCGACAGATTTACAAACAGTTAGATATAGAGTAAAATATGATCTTCAAAAATTATGATGCAAACAAAATACTCCCAATTTTGTTCTAATAAAGATAGCTACAATCCGTTTTTTGCACAATATAGCATGAAAGTTGTACTTTTAGGTTTAACTAATTGTAGAATAAATGTCACATGACCTGGTTTCCATGGAAACCAGATTCTTCATAAAATCAGTAATTCTACTTTTTTACGTTCGATAAACATTCCGGTTACCATGGCAACAACATTTTAATTTTTTTTTTTTAAAGTTACACATAAAACTACACAAAATTTGATTTTTAGTCAAAATTTGGCTTATTTTAACATTTTTGGTCATTATCTGTGCAAATATTGATGATAGACCTATAAAAGTGTATGTTAATAGGCCCTGAATTTGCAGAGCTGGTCACATATAGAAAATGTATAAAACTGACATACCTGTTATGTCGCTGCTTGCGGGCACCCACCCCCTTCCCCCAGGCACCCCCACCCAGTGTCCCATATTTCTGTTGATGTGACAGTTTATCTTTTACCGTGTGACTATTGATATATAGGTGCGATAAAAATGGTTCAATAATGGTTCAGCTCTTGAAAACAAACAGTGTGGCCTTTCCCCGTGATAACAGTGTATTATCACTGTTCGAAGGGAGGCGTAGGCCCACAGCAAGAGGCCAATGGGAGGTACATCTTCTACGCCTAAGGTATACTAAATTTACGTACCGCTGGCACCTTTTACCGGCCCCGTCGTTTGATATAATGATTATCAAGGTTCAAGGCGGGTTTTGTGATTGCTTCAGTCAGATTGATTGCAGTCATTTCATATTCATGTGGCTTTGTTTAGAGAGACAGCAGTGCCATTACTTTTATACAGCTCTCCGGACAGCTCTGCATATCACATACAGTGTACAGTTTGGATAGCGTATACCCCCGGCGTATACCAGACTCGTATACTTTGATTACAAAATCTACTCTAACTAAACAAACCAGGCTCTAGATAAGGGCTGTAAAACTAGACTCATGTGACTGGGTATATTACCTTTCTGTAGTAAGGCTGTGTTAATGGGGTCTGTAAGGTGATACCCTGACCTGTCAAAGCAGGCAATGTCAACACAGACTGGGTGTATTTCAAACTGATTTATACCATTGGCATTGGCTTGTTCCTCTGAACGTACAAGTGTCATGAATATATCTAATGATGCATACGTGTACATGTCAACCAAAATAGAATTAGTATTAACCGATCAAATGTGTGGACGATCAGATATGACTTGTTTTTAAGTTGTGTCGGTATTACATTTTGTTCAACTAAAAAACATTGCATACCAATTTACCAGTAACTCATAAGAAAACAAATGTTTATTGCAACGATTATCAAGAGGCCTAATTTTGTATTTCGTACTACCCTAGCTCTACACTCTATTTTAGAATTAGTTTTGTTAAATGATATAGGCTAAACACGGTTAAAAGATATTGCATTTGTTTTCTGGCAACCGATATAATTGCTTTTAAATAGTCTATAACCATTTTCAAAATAGAAAATCATCCATAGAACTATATAGGGAGTCTGGATATGTAAGGATGGGGTGTTTCCCTGTTGGTGTGAGGGTTTGGGGTGTAAGTTAGACGTAGGGCAACCCGAGGCTGTTTGTTTGTGTGGCGTCCTCCAGTACCCCCTCACCCTGGAGTACGTACATCACCTCTTCCAGCTGTTCCCTGTATCAGACAGAAGCCACTGAGAAGAAGAAGTGAACATCGACATGTAGAAAAGCGTACACTGGTAGATACATTCGCTGGTAAAGCGGCGGGATATCGAAGGAAAAAGCAGTCATGTCGACAACTAACGAAGTTGAAAATGGGTTCGTGAGTTCGAATCCTGGTAATGGGAACACTTTTTCGTTTCCTTATTTTCCCAACTTTTCTGAAAATGAACGCAAAACTCAATAATAACGGAAACTATACATATATATTCATTGAATATATCTTAAATATGTCGATCCATGTATTGATATATTTATTAGACTTCAAGGTTGTAATATTCATTTGTATGTTTATTCTCATCTCATAAAATTCATTCATATCTTACTACTATTGGAAGAGCACATGTAATGTGAAATAGTTACGTTTCAATAATAATAATAATTAAAAAAGCCTAACCTATTTACAGGGGTTTTCCTTAACTATTTTGTCCACTAGTCCACCGGGCTAGTGCCCCTGTCCTTGTACTAGCCCGAATCAGCGTTCCACTAGGCCATATACTAGGTTATTAATGTAATTTCAAAGCTTTTCACTGGCCCATCGGGCTAGTTGCTCACAAATTTCACTAGCCCGGCAAGATTTTTACTAGTACCCGGTACTAGTAATTGTATATTAAGGTCAAACCCTGTATTTAGCCAGTCATTTGTCTAAACCCGGTACCAACTGGATTGGTAAGAGCAGACAGCATTATATTGTAATTGTAGTATGAAACTGGTAAGGGGCGAGCATGAGGCCAACCCCTTAATATGTAGAGACTCCTAACCCTCGGATCTCTAGAACTCACTAACATAGGATCCCTTAAGCCCTTTTAAATAAGAGTGAGATACGTGTCTTATCTGGGTGTGCCTTACCCCCCTAACCCGACACCCCTCGGACTGACAGATTCCCCCTGACACGGGCTGACCTCACCAGCCTCCTCCAGGGTCCCCCTCCCTGGGTACTGTTACCATGGTAACCAGGAGGGAGGGTCAGGGGTGGGGGGCTGAGGTCATATTGGATTGGAAGGGGATTTCTTGACGTATCTTTGTCTCAATGGTTGTAACACATATCGGTTTTTTCCAAAGAAGAAAATCATAGCCGGTTCCCCTTCTATAAATAAAAAATTTAAAATCGGTAAAACATGAATGAAATCTGTTTTTGAACAATTCCCATAATATTCTTACATTCATATACTTTTTGATCAGCGTTGTACTTTTAAAGCTGGTTGTTCAATATTAAAGCTGGTCGGCCCAGTCGGCTCTAATGACCTGGGAAACACTTGACAACTACTTACAGAAATCATTTCCTTCATAATCAACGGTATTTATTAATGATATCATAACCATGGTATTCATTAATTATATCAACCCCTTCTTTCTGCTCTGTGTAATAGCCTGTCAAGAAAATAGTTTAGTACTATTAAACTGTAAAGATCTCAGCTTCTCCAGTTCATGTTAGGAGCCCCCCTCCCTCCCTCCCTCCCTCCCTCCCTCCCTCCCTCCCTCCCTCCCTCCCTCCCTCCCTCCCTCCCTCCCTCCCTCCCTCCCTCCCTCCCTCCCTCCCTCCCCCCCTTACCCCATCTCAGCAGTCGGCTCTCAGTCTGTGGTATCGGCTTGTGTTCCGTCTGGGGTCCTGTCGCCGACTATACTGTGTTAGGGAGAGGTCCAGTGGGCGCCACCATGTTTAATAACGGACGGTCCTGATTGGCTGAACAGTCACGCTTGTCCCCCAACAGGTAGTGGCGCCAAAGGAAGACGCATGCGCAGACCTAGACTCCCGAATGCGGTATAGACTGCCCTGTTATTTTGATATCCTTCTGTGGCCTCTTATCGAATCAGTTTCAGTACAATTCTAGTACCGAGACTAAAGTTAGAATGTTTACTCTCTTTGGCGGCAGAGGCTATTGCCTGGTTTGGTGTTTACTTAGGCCATTTATTCCGATTTTCAGATAATTTTGATTACAGCAAACGCTGTTTCGGGATTAGGTTCTAAAAATGATTCAATTAAATATCGTTGAAGACAGATTTAGCCATCAGAAGGATTTTTATGGTAGCTCTCTCAAAGTTAGAAATAAATTTCAACTTTTTGAGTACCCAGACATGTTCATAGAAAATCTTCATTCATAATTGCTCAACCCTAAAGGCCGTATTCCACATACCGATTTTGATGCTGCCGATTTTACATTTGCTTGATTTTCTCTGAGAATATGGCATGAAAGGATACATCTTATATATCATTTGAAAGAGAATTATAAGAGCTTTCTAATGATGTATGACATTTTCACATTTGACCTTTATTCCCACTACCGATTTTTAAAATCGGCAGCAAAATCGGCATATGGAAAACAGACTTAAAGGTTCCACGTCATTAAATGTAATGGGGAATGTTCCATGCATCTTACTCCTGGAGTGTTCCACAACCTAACAAGGGCTGTGCATATGATGATTCTGTCCCACTAGATAAGGTTCGATTAAACGATTTTTTGTAATCATATCACGTTCATGATAACGTTTTTGGCTATCATCAATTATTTTCAGAATAACTATTGCGAATGATTAATGGTCGTCATTTCAGCGGAACTAGCTGCACTGGTCTGCAGGTCAAGAAAGGACTGATAATAGGCAAAATTATTAACATGAAAATATATTCGGGAACTCTCAAAGGATATCAGGTATTCAAAGAAATGTGTTATGAAAATTAATGGCAATTACCCCTTATTAAATCTTATGATTTATTGCAAGTTTTAAGTTCTTAGGTCCTTTCTTGGCCAGCAGACCTATAGCAAGTCTGGAAAATTATTCAATGTTTGAAACGTAGTACGTGTCTTAAAACTATAGTGCGTTCATTACCGTCTCCAGTCCTCCTCCCTCCAGTAGCAGGCCGCACACCGCTTACCTTGGCACCACCTCTTCCCACCCTCCTCCAGGGTTGAAAACGCCTCCAGTTGGTGTGTGTCCGGAGGGTGGTGGGGGGGCACTCAGTATATATAAGGTAGGTACCAACTGCGAAAGTACAGTCTCCCTTTTGGGAGAATTGACAGCCCCCCAAAAAACTAGGATACTCTGACAGCCCCCCTTTTTTCAGTATTTCTCATGGACAGCCCCTACAAATAACCATTAACCTACACATTTCTTGGTCACAATCCAGTTCCAGAAGGTGACACTTTGTTTGAGAGCTATTATGAAGGAATTCCTACAATTGACTTTTTATCTAATATCAGATATAATCTATAATTGACAGCTATCCTAAAAGGTGGTTTGATGATTTGACAACCCCCACCCAAACCCCCTTTTTCTTTAGCGAAATTGGCGATCGACAGCACAGCCCCTTGAGGGTCCGACCACAGTTGGTACCCATTTCTAGACCAAGTACCCCTTCCCCAGGCTCTTCCCACCCTCCTCCAGGGTTAAAAACCCCTCCAGTAGCCTCCAGTAGGTGTGTGTTTACCTTCCCGGCCCCCAGCTGGGGGCTATCGCCGCACCCATCAGTAAACCCCACATAGCTGTTTCATTAATGGTTATTTTGGGCCGGCCAGCCCCCTCCCCCGGCCCAGCACCTACTACTGACGTCAATGAGAGGTAACGTAGGTGGGGGGCTGGGGGGGGGGGGGGTGAGTGTGAGTGAGGGGGGGGGGGGGTACTGGGGAAATAGTATCTAGTAGAACATAGACAGAAAACATCAGTTTTTGACGTGTGTAGACAGGTTGAGATCAGATGTTCTCTCATGCTGAATCATCAATTTTATCATATATATATATATATATATATATATATATATATATATATATAGTATATAACAGAAGATTATTGCAAACATTTCAAATAGATTTGATGAACGTTGTATTTATGTGATTCCTAGTAAATTGTATTTAAATGAATTCATAGATCAATAAATATTCCATCTTGATAAAGATGATGCACAGTTATGATCCCATGTTATGGACTGTGTAAAACGTATTTTGTTAATGAAACAGTTAATCATCTCTTGAGTGAGAATCGGAAACTGTAGATTGATGGATGTGCTGACGTGGTTACTCCTCCATGTGAAAGCCCTGAGCAGATCGACCAGGCCCTACTTTACTCCAGGGCGGGGAATAACAACATACTCAGGGTTACTATGTGGAATTCATGTTCAATGATGTATTTTGTCCAACCGAAGATGTACCCTCCATGCGAAGGGCTTAATGTAAAGGCAGATATTAATGTAATAAGACATGAAATCGACATGTCATGTGGATTCCAATTACTTCCATCATGGTTTCTTCCTTTAAAGACTAACCTTATCCTTGTTCTAAAATAATATGGGGTAATATGCTTTAACATTAAATATTTAAGCATATTACCCTCAAATGATATGGGGTAATAATAAATATGCTTTAACGTTTAATGTTAATGTATATTACCCCATATCATTTTAGAACAAGGATAGTTATTTAGCCTTCAATTTTTTTTCCTCATTAAGGTTTGACTCTGTATTAAGATAGACGCGAGTTACTAAAAGAAGTAGGCCTATAACGAAGCATCTTTAACGGTTACTAGGATTACATGGTCTTGTCAGGAGCTGTTTTAAACACGTAGAATGTGCCCGTCACGGTCCCAGCATGGCGGCCCCACAGAGATAATAAAACACGTCAAACAACTCCCATTCTTCGGCCCTTTTTACACCAGACTCCAGACTCCAACAATGCACTGCCACGTCTCTAAATAACCCAGAGGAACTCCGTACTGATGGTGCGGGACCGTGGCAGGAGTATTTTATTCCCTTTAGTGGTGGATCCAAAGGGGGAAGGCAAAAGGGGGACACTAATTCTCTAATTCGTTATGAGTATTACCTATTGTAGGCCCCTATTCATTTTTTTCTTCATTCAGAAGAATCCAAACCATAGGAATTCAAGTGCCAGAGGGAAGTTCTTGGGCATAAAACTGGTGCAGTATCCTGGGATGAGGGATATTGGGGAGGGGTGCATATCTTTTCACTACAGTTACATGCGGATTTATCGGAACCATAACTATAACTGCCGCTTGCCCCTCCGTTGGAGCATGGTGTATGTTGAAATGGTGACGAGAACCATCTTCTTCTACACAGAAAAGCTTGGGTTTCTGGTCGGCAAAAAATGATCGATCTTGCCAGGATTCGAACCTGGAATCTTCTGATCCGTAGTCAGACGCGTTATCCATTGCGCCACAAGACCCTGAAGAACGGTCTGTCATGGCTAGAAAAATATTGGGGACAAAATCTGTAGAATGCCCGAGACGGAAATAGGCGTGGCACAGGCATAGGCCGGGAAATGATGCTGGGTGTGTGCGAAAGTTGCTTCCGGAAATTCCTGCAACGTAAAAGGCCATGCAGGGCGTTGTCTTGGAAAACATTGCGATACGGTTCAGAAGCAATAAATACTTCATCAAAATTGTATCTCGATTGAGAACTACTTTTCTTTATATTAAATTTTCCCGTGCGATTTAAACCATTAAACAAGGGTGAAGTGATGCGAAAACGTCGCGTACATTTAGGATACATGTTAATGTTCTTTAACACAGACATTTCAGAGGTTTATAGAAAGGGCCAAATGTTTTAGGCAGTGACATGGCTTCTCCTTGCTTGATTGTGGTGGGTTGCTGTACTAAATCATTATTTTGTATTGTAAATCCTGAGTTTGTAAAATTATGTCTGCCCTATTTCGTACCTTTACTTTTACTTTGGCATATTTTGAATGCTTCTATTGTCAAGGCGCGGCTGAAGGGAGAACCCTGGCTTTGAACAAAGGCAAGAAGTGCTTTATACCTAATAATCACGTCTTTTCTAAATGTTATTCTGCAGGAATGGCTGAAAGGAGAAAGCCTTATAAACAATGATTATTTTTCGCATATTTTCGAAATGTTATTTTTATTCTGCAGGAATGGCTGAAAGGAGAAGGCCTTATACCTAATAACTATATTGTCGTGTATTTTCTAAATGTTATTTCTTTTCTGCAGGCACGGCCGAAGGGAGAAGGCCTGACGCCGTACCAGGGCAAGAAGCGCTGTTTCGGCGAGTACAAGTGCCCGAAGTGTAAGCGAAAGTGGATGTCAGGGAACAGCTGGGCCAACATGGGCCAGGAGTGCATCAAGTGCCACATCAACGTGTACCCTCACAAACAGGTAAGCCTCAAAGTAAGTAAGCCACACCGGTCACCTTCGCCTACTTTCTCTCTTCATCAGTAGATTAGTAGGGGCCAGTCACAGGTGTTCAGAGGGTCAAGTTTGGTTGTATTTTATGGGCCGATATTTTTTGGTAACTAATTAGATGAATTGGTCACTAATTGGTAGATTGTGATTAGTGTCTTGTGATCGGTAAATTTGTCTGTCTTAAAAGGTAGTTATGTCATCGAACATAGTTTCAAAGGTCAGAATACGTTTTGTGACAGATCAAATTACTAGCCATTAGGCACTAATCATGACCACCAGATAAGTGACTTATGAGCCTAATTAGTTTTGAAAATATGGACTCATGGTTTTTCACAAACATTTTATTGTTTCTTTTCATAAATATAAGTGTTTAATCAAAATTGAGTTATCAAAACATTTAACCTGTAATGTTCACAGTCCAGCCAATTCAAATGCTCAACAAGTGCCTTTACAAATTAAATACCTTAAAACACACTCAAAACCAAAAACCCTTGCAATAATTATGATATTCTAAAACACAAATTACATTTCTTTAAAGACAATCATTATGGGCCAGCAATCATAGAATAAATAACAAGACATCATTTAGATTTCTAAATTTAGAATTTAAAACAGATGTGTATTCTCTCCTCAAAGCCTTTTCCTAAGATCTTTTTCTCTCTAGTTTAAGCTGAGTGACATCTATTAGTATAAGTAATAATGATGGGGTACTGACCTCTTTGTGCCTCCCTCTGCACCAAGGGGTTGTGACCCCCTGAAACCTCTCTCTGAACTGCCTGACGCCTCTGTAGATAGACATGAAGTAGAAAGAATGACATAGATCAAACTGTATCGCTTCACGTCTCCCTGACAAGTGAGACCTGGATGGTATTACGATTCATAATCTGCATGATGTATTAGTTATAATGGCCCGTAATCTTTGTACCTAATTATGGCTGGTGTGTCACTAAACAGTGTGTTATGATAAGTGTTCCATATATATAATGATTCCATCTGTAAACAAACATCAATGACGTAGTTACAGAAATCAACTCAAAGTGGGACTGCCTAGTGTAAATATCTTTACCACTGGAATCACTAAAAGAGAGACACTTATCATGAAACAATGATTAGTGACAGATTAGCCTGATCAGTTACAGAAATATGGTGCCTGATTAGACTGTAGAGTAGTTAGTATTCAGGACAGTAGAACATATTACGTAGATACTGCAGCAACATTGACTTTCCAGTACAGGAGTCCAATGGAATGATATATATTAGAACCGTAGCTTTTTGATGTTCTTTGTGAATATGATTAGTAATATATGTTAGCCAATACTCATGCATTTTTGCCTTTTGCAACATTGAAAGAATATGGAGGGTTCATCTTCAAGGCTATGAAATCAGTGTATAGATGTGTCCTGAGAATCTGGAAGATACCTAGGCCCTTCCCATCATCAGAATAATGGGCAAAAAACATCTTGTGACACAAGCTTGTCTGTGCAGCTTAGGTGATGAGTACTTTTTCAACATACTGACTTCATAAATGTCATCAACCAATATTTTGAAGGTTTAGTTCCTATATCTTAGGTCAATCAAGGGTAAGAGGGAGTCTTCAAGGCTTAATTCAGCTGTATTTGCTATGAGAAATAGACATATTTGGGTGGTTTGCAGACCTAAGCTTAAAATCCCTAAAAGAGATTACCTATATAAGTGGGAATGAAAACTTGAAAACAGGTTTGTAAATATGTTTAGGTATTTCTTTGTTTCTCATAAACAGTGGAATGGACTAATCAGGCAATTTATTAAACAATTCTGTCAGACACACATTTCCATTCCCTTGTGTATCAAGGGTAATTGCACAAAAAGTCAATGGGCATTGTGGGTACAATTTCGACACGTTAATTTCCCACCAGTTTACATATATTACTCATAACATCATGGGAATTTATAATTGAAAATTTCACCATTTCCACTATTTTTCCATCAATTTTCTGAGGTTTTTTAATCTAGTAATTCAAAATTGTTAAATTTCTCATATTTTGTCCACAAAGATATGTTATTGATAGCCTATAAGTGCACAAAATACAGGAAAGCAGGTCATCATCTCTGGGAAAACTGGCAATGATAGCAACAATTGAGACCTCAGCCTTGGGCCATTCAAACTCAGGTGATCTAGACTAATTAATTACAGTTGCAGTTAGTTTTGCCAAAACTTCTATAGACATACTCACAAGTAGAATGCAGACAGCACAGTTGAACTCCTCCTATCAAGTCTTAGTATATTCTCTAGTATTTTGTCCTCATCCAACTTTACATTGTTTTTTTATCAGATGCAAACCATGATCAAACAAGAGACCGGTACATGGGATACGCCCACCGTTAACCTTAGGTTTCCCATGGTATGTAACGCGGCCGCCAGATTTAATTAGACATTAGGTCATGGCAGCCATTTGCATTTTCACTACACTATTCTTCATAATAACATAAATGCACACAATGGGGAGAAGAAGTATTCTTCTTGGTCATCAGGCACCAGACATAGGTTATCTATAATTATGCCACGACAGGAACCAGTGACAGAGAAAGTTCCCGGGTGTGGTACGCTGATAACTTATGGTTGGTACCCAGTAGCCCAGAAAAGTACTTCCCCTCCTCATTCAACTGAGATACCACACAACATCCTAGGCAATTATTGGGAGATATATTCAGGTTTTTTCTCCGTTCACCTTTTATTGTGATATATCATTCAAGAATCCAACAACTCTTTCTTGATTTTTTTAATGCATCTATGCATTTTAATGCACCCAGTTTCTGAACATAACCAGCACACATTCTGCCTATCCTTTATCCTTGGTCAGGAGAGATAGATGCGATACAGTTTGGTGTATGAAGTGTGGATTAATTGCTTTGTCTGTTCATCTAACGTTCTTGTGTGGAGAAACTAATTTTTCACCAACTCAAAAATTTGCAATCGACAGTCCTCTCATTCATACATGCCATCAGAATCGTCCTTTGAACGGAGTTATACCCTGGAATACATCTCACAACTTTTGCCTGCAAATTATCTTAGTAGATTTTGGTATCCTTCATTATAACCTTACCAAGAACAATATAATTTAATTTTCCAATATTTATCACCATAAATGTACTAAAAAAGAAATACAGTAGTGATCATCATATCTTACTATAATCTCTTAACCCAATATTCAAATCATCTATGACACTTCAAGTTACAACTTCTTCCTCTCATCCAATATACCTGTCCACCCCCCTCATTTGCATGCTCATTTGCATAGCTAATTGGCAAAGGGTGCTGATTGGCTGTGTGTCTGTTTGCAGCGCCCCCTGGAGAAGCCTGATGGTCTGGATGTGTCCGACCAGAGCAAGGTGCACCCCCAGCACCTCTGTGAGAAGTGCAAGCTGCTCGGTTACTACTGCCGCCGCGTCAACTAAAGTGCACCGCGGCAACTTATGGTGGCGATCCACAATGCGATTGTTGGGCGATTTTCAGAAACCGACTTCCAGAAAGTGCATGGAAGTAAAAATGGTTATGCATGTGAGACATGGGATGTATTTTTAAATTTACCAAAACATCATTACATTTTACAGAAAGAAAAGATTCAAGAATACTTGGAAATAGTAAACGCTAGGTTTAATCGCATTGTGGATCGCCTCTTACCTTACCTGGAGAGTTACTGGAAACTCAACTGGAGACTGGAAATAGCTTGAATGTCAATAAGACCTATGTCTCACAAGAGCAATTCATAGAGTCTATGTCTCACGAGAGCAATTCGAAGAGTCTATGTCTCACGAGAACAATTTGAAGAGTAGCTCCTTAAAGGAAGGTTACCTTGAATTATGAGATCCAAATATTGGTTTGGTTACTCTGCAACGGTTATTGATCAAAACTATCTGAGAAAGTGAGATTGATTGAGAACGTAACATGTCTCAAAATGTGATGAAGAAACAACCAAAGTACTTAAAATGTCTTAGCATGGAAGATCAGGAACTTACCCTTTAATAATAAATCAATGCTCTTTTAGGATACTTTGTCAAAGGGTCAAGAATGTATCTGATATTTCTTAGGACAAGGTTTCCTAGAAACCATCTTGAAGAAATGTATAGGATTATTGCAGAATATGAGGCAATCAATGTACTTACCTGGGTAAAGCAACACAATCACTAACTCCTTACCGATACAAGCCAGGAGGGTAAACAGCTATCGCTGAACCCTTATATCTTGAGAAGTCCTTATCTATTAATTGATTGTAAGATGAATACCTCATGAATTTGTCTCTAAACTGTTTTAAATCAAGAATCTGATCAATCAAGATGATCTGGACATCATTGAGGGAAGAGAGATAAAAGGATGACTTTTTGATAGTGTAGATAATGAATGATGAAATTTGTTTGTATTTTGAATTCACCTTTTCACAATGGTGCTGCCACCCAGTGCCTTAAGTTGGAATCAATTAATGCCCTTAACTAGCCGTCCATGTTAATTAGAGCTAGTATGTTTGTGTAGTGCCTTACAAGTTATACTGTTTTTTTACTGTCCATACGGTCCCTTTGTTTTTACTTGCTCGTTCGGGTCAGCAATTTTCTTGCAGGTGTTTAAGCCAATAGGTAAAGAAAAGGCTGGAATTATCATATCATATTACTATGATGTATGTATTGCAATTCATAAAATATCCCGGATTATGTACTTAAACCATCTACTGCAGTGTTGCATAGATAAAAGAAACTTGCATTGGTATCTGTTTAGCCATGTCATTATCATCCCAATGGCTACACTGAAATGAAGCTAAAGGGGAAAAATCAAAGCCAGTTCCAAGTTTTCTTTAACTAAAGCGAGCAACCATTATCATTTTCGTTACCCTTACAAGGGTTTGAATGGTTACTTAATGGTACAAATGCTTTAAAGTTTGTGAAGTACATTTTTGAGCATGGCCCAAGGACTAAAAATGATAATACAGGAAAACGTCTTACAAATGAGACCCAGTGGTATAAGAAAAACATGAGAGAGTGTTTGGACGGAAAGATTTCTATAAAGACCTACAGAAGAATAATTTTGTATATTTTTGGTTGCAATAAGGTTTGTAATTATTTCACTTCATGATGATAATATGTAAATGGTCGATAATACAGCAATTACCACAACTTCCGGTTTGATCATGAATAAGTGGTATACATCTTCATGGACCAATGGAGAAAAAATCTTTAACATTGGGTGCAATTTATCAGCGCCCTAGTTTAACGTTCCACGACTGCAGGATAATGACTTTGTGAAAAGTGGCTCTGGATGAAGACAATTAATATGTACATTTTATGGTAGTTCTAGCCATCTGGCTGCTTATTATTGGGTGTTCTTATGTATATATGTTGGTTTGTATCTTGAGTCTATACTCCAGGAGTATACCTGAGTTATTTATAGTGTATTGATGCATATATTATACTCTCCTAACTAATAATAATTATATGACAGTCTGCTATGCACCGACCTATGTTGCGTAGTGTGTGACGATATATGAGACGTGTATTGATATAGATACTATGTTAAGATATTTATTCCAGATGCGTAACTTAATCTTCCAGATTAGATACTTTATCTAGATCTTCCAGTTTGATATTGTATCTAACTATAGAGAAAGATATTTCAGCTTGCTGAATTGTGAGTTAATGTTATGTATGCTTCAGATGTATAGCATGACTACCGACTGTTCATTTCTTCCAAGTAGATCTCTATACCTATCAAACTGCTAAAAGTTGTCAGATTATTTTACATAACAACCTCAAACGGGAGAGTATTCTAAAGACAATTTCTCTATAAATTCTAAAAGATGTTGTTTAACCATAACAATTATTTATATGGCTTTTTCACTTTAACAAAATTAATAGTTTCTATACAATGACGTTTTTTTCATAACAAATGATCAGTACCCCAATCTTTAAAGGAGGGTTCTGCCTTGAAATTTGGCTGTTGAAAAAAAATAGTTTAAAAATGTTTGGTTTCAGTTTACCTAAACATATTGGAGATGTCTTTGGAGCGCCCTCTGAGGAACAGGATTTGACATAATTATTCCCAATTTTCTGGAAGCCGAAAAGGTTTTCAGTCAATGTGCATTATATCAAATCCTCTCTAATATCCAGAGTTTTGCTCGTTTTGTTATTTTCATGAGATTTGTGATTTGAGACGTTCGGTCACTGCTTCGTACCTCGAATTATCTATATATAGTTTGCAATTTCAATTGATTTGTTGTGGTCATGGACTTATCATGAACCATTTTATTTTCTGTCTCAAATCAATTTCCATTCTGTGACTATATTGGAGCGCGCACTTCAGTCAATGATTATGGCCGGTGGAAGATGCAATAGTTTGTGAGGGTCGCCCCTTGTGTCTCCCCATTCAAATGGTGTGGTCAACTAGTAAACTGCCAAAACATGAAAAATGATTTTTAAAAAAGTATACTAGGATATAGGTTTTCTGATTGCTGTCAATTTCTATTGACAATATATGATCAATCAATTAGGTTGATGAAAGACAGCGGGTCATTTTCTCTCAAAATGTAAGAAATTGAAATATTTTATTAGGAAATATTGCCAGAAATTACAGATTAGATTTGAGTGCCAAAATAAATTTCAAATATTTACACACTCCAGATATGGATCTGATTTACAAAGGTGCCTTTATATCTGAATATTGTTTTATCTTGAATTAATTTACAAACTTGCGGACTAATTTATAATCATATAATTTCATTAAATCAAAGCATGAAACAATATATTTCATGTTGGTAGTTGAATGTTGACGGCTGAAAAAAGAATGGGAGATACCAGAGGTCACTTAATGTACGTTTGAAGTAGGTTGGAGTTGGAATACTGTGTAAGAATTGATGTGCTAGGTTTGCAATTTGAAATGTTGTGTTTGGTGAGCTTTATCTTTAAATAACTCTTTAATCTGTATATGATTTGACCTGAAATATAGTATAGAGCCTAGGGAAGTGGTTGCTACCTAGAAGTTGTACGCGTAACGGATTTATCTAGTAGCAAAGAGGACGCACATTTTAAAACTGTGACATGGATTCCGATTGGCTGTTGAACAGTGTTGTAACAAGGCCATTGATTGGCTGGCTGTAGAAGAAGTATGTCCTCTAAAATAAATGCAAGGATATCGGGTATATGCTACTGAGTGAAAATAGTGATAAAACATATTTATATTCTAAACTTATGTGAGGAACGGTCGTATGATATAACACCAAGATGAACATATTAATTTAAAAGAATAACTTCAATATGAAGTTTTGAAAATGAGCGGACGTTGATATTTCAGTGAATTCAGGAAGTTAACACCCCCAACCAAGATGGATTAACATAATACTGGATTATATCCAGGGACGACGGAGTCTATGAAGGATCTATAAGTGTATATTGTGCTCTATAACTTCTGTCCTGTGGTTAGACCTAACTTATATACTGGTGCTGAGTTCCATCATTTGCATGCCTTATGTAATATCAAATGGTGCTAATAGTTCGCACTACTGTAGTCAATTTGTGTTTGAAATAAACCAAGTAGAAGTCTTCTTTAGGAAAGCCCTCTGTGTTCACACCTTCTCTTCAATTAGTGATGCCATTTTCCTACTTTTTTTTCCAGATTTTTCATCAGTTCAATATTAAATTGGGATTACATTTTCTCTTTTCTAAATCAAGATGTTCATATTTTAGAGTATGTCTATACCAATTCTCGGCAGCCTTCTGGATACAAAATTAAGCTTTTCTTGTCGATAGTTTCAACCTCTTATTAGTTTCAAAATTGAAAATCTGGAAATATCCTTCTTCCGCATT
Source organism: Lepidonotus clava (assembly GCA_936440205.1). Taxonomy (NCBI): domain Eukaryota; kingdom Metazoa; phylum Annelida; class Polychaeta; order Phyllodocida; family Polynoidae; genus Lepidonotus; species Lepidonotus clava. Next base: position 12,464,297 of record OW387135.1, read on the forward strand.
TCTGATTTATCCTGATTGACATTAAAGGTAGCCAAAAGCAATGCTGTTTTAAAAGATGACTAAGTTTTGCAAAATTACATAATTAAGTACCTACAAATACACTTTCTAAGAGACTTGCCATAGCTAGTGGTACAGTATCAGAACTAGCTTATGTTGAAATCCATAAAAACTATTGTCTTTTCTACCTGTATAAACAAACTAATTTTGCTGGATCACCCAAATTGACCAGGGACAAGTTTAACTGTATTTTGATGAAGTTAGAATATGTTTAGGCAGTCTATAGTTTTATCATGGGCCTCAGTTATGGTCAAAGAATTAATGTCTATCAATAATTATAGTTTTGATATTTTGCTGAATTTTGACCAAACATTGCTTTTGTCTCCATTAACAGATTAAGGAAGCCCATCAGTAACATGATAAGGACAAATTGATTAGTTTACTTCGAGATCGTGTTTTTATTATTCCAAGTCTTGACATTACAACACAGTTTGAATTATATACATACCTCACATATGGAAAATATAGTATAAAACGACATTTGTACATTTTAATTTGATCGTCCCATTTGCTATTTCAATATACCAAATTATACTAGAGGTTACGAAGAAAATGTAGATATTTACATCATACTGAAATGTTGCCTAGGCCCTTATCTTTATGATAGATGGGTTTCAGAAATACGCTGTAAGATATTGAAATTCAATTTGTTCGAAGATGAAATACTTTGATGTGATGATAGGACTGTTTCATAGAAAAGGCTGGGTAAGTTGCCATATTTTTTTGACGTAACGTCCCCGAACTTGTTGTGTAACAGTATTTAGTTCTTTATTGAATACCTTTAAGATTTTTTTTATCCATTACGAATATTACCCATAAAGATTAACATATAATCCAGCTTCACAATTTGGATGGGAAAAGAATAAAATTATGAAATTGTTCCTATAGTCAAGCAATATTGATACGGATTAAAGGTATCTTTATAAACTGGAAGTATTCTGAGCCATTAGCTTCAACCCCTTGTTCTATCATGGACAGCGCTGCACTACCTTTACACTGCAGCTGGAGGGCATTTTGTACATGCGACATATGGATGGCAGATGGAGACGAGTAAGCCGTATTCACATCGGGCGCGGGGCGGGGCGGCACCTCAGGCGCGGCGACACACGGCGCGGCATTTTCAGCTCGGACCAGCTTTTTACTTTTTTTTTTTTTTACCGCGCCGCATTATGATACTACTGGGTATATAAAATAAACTGATACGTCGTGGCACGTGTCACAGCGTCCCATTATGAATATGGCTTAACACATAGATATCATATAACCCTGAGCAGCTCGCTAAGACTGTCCGGCGAGCAGCACCCGGCACTGCTCGTTGTTGGGCTTGGGCAGGGGGTACGACACGCCCCCTGACACCCCCCGACGGCGGATCGTCGCCCGGTACGCCGTCTTAAAACCGTTCGCCTTCTCGTATTTAGTCACGTTGTGCCTGGAAGTAAAATAAGAATCATCAGTGCAATGCATTAGCAATTTTTAATCATTGTCAACGACATGGTTAGCAGCGCTAGTAATAAAATGGGTAGTAGATGCTTGAAAATGGTGGGGAGGAGAGGGGGGGGGGTTCTTTCCTTGAAAAATAAAAATCTTGCAGTACAGGTTGAATACTTTATGACATTTGTAAATAAATAGAAAATGTCATTGTTAGATTTGTAACTAGAAAGTAATTGTGTTTCTTTTTTGTTAATTTCTGGAATAAAGGTGGTTGCCCCCCCCCCCCCCCCTCCCATCCTTGAAAAAGTCCAATGCCATGCTCTCTCTTCAAGAGCCCCCCCCCCCCCTCCCCACACTCATGTCGAAGCCCTACAGCCCAGAAAAGGGCCCTGGGGACGTGTGGCCCACTCTGGAGGAACCAGAAGTAGGTCGTGAGATGTGTTTGGCGGTGCCCTGATTGACCATGCGCGCATACCGCACGTTCCGGGGCGCGTCTCTACCGACACGGGTCACGTGACCAGCGTCATACAACTCCCTGCCGCACGGGGGCGCGTCGGTGGTCAGACCTGGGAGTAGGGGGGGGGGGGGGATATAGTAAGGGGGATACTGGTGGTCTGGGCTAGTTGGGCTCTGGGATCTGTTTATGAGCCTTGCATTTCAGGCCCTTTTTGGGACAGGCTCCCCTCCCCCCTTTTTCCAGCCATAATATTACTCTTTTTTTTTCAATTTAAAAGTCCTACTCCTAGATTATGGTAAAACACGCCCCCCCCCCCCCCCCCACCACTTTTCTTTCACATTCCTGCATCCGCCCCTGTCATTTAGTACGGACGCACACTTTCAAAGATATCAGAACACCCCCCCCCCCCCACACACACACACACACATGCACAGGCCGGCCTTCCCCACTCCCCGTGGGCTCAAGAATTACATTGCATTCAACAGACATGTATCCCCAACCTCTGGTACGTGCTTAATGGATTCAATAAGGCTCCCTATTATAATTTAGAAATGAACACGTCTGACGATGTGTACTATCACGGGCTCAGGTTTTTCTAATTGAACCTAAAAATCCACTATATGGTTTGGGTGAAAACCGGATATTGTTTTCTGAAAGTGGGAAGGGTGGTGTTAAATCACTAAAGGTGTATACAAATTCAATTCCCCTTAGTCCTGGCAATCACGGTTAGTAAGTAACATGACGCTTCCTTAGCAGAAAATGCTGATTTATTAGAGTCAAGACCTCATTGTTTTGGTACTATTTAATGGTAAATGACCCCCAGATGTGTCATGTTTACCCATAGCCTGAATGGGGACGGTCCCTACGACCCTAAATGACCCCTAAATGGACCTTTTTGTGTAAATATTTATAAACAGAATCTCCGCATTTCAAACCCACAAAGATTTATTGTACTTTTTATTATTCTTCACATTTTCTTCCAGCATTACAGATTACCTTCTATAATTGATAACGTATAGGCCTACTAAATTTCACAAAAAATTTTAAACATGCAGGTATACACACATAAGGTAATAATTATAGTAAATCAATTATTGTCGGTTAACGGGATTAAGTTGGGATACTAGTTGTTATATCATGCAGCGGCGGATCCAGGATTTTGAAAGTGGGAGGGGGGGGAAGCGATCTTGGAAAAAAAATCTTCCTAATGACTCTTTGGGAGAATATTTTACACTGCAAAAGTCTAAAATTTGAAAAAAGAGGAGGGGGCGCGTGCCCCCACGCCCCCTCTAAATCTGTCACTGTGATGGTTCCAACTCATGAGTACAGTTGTTATAGTTCTATGTTTTCCATTCTCTTCCATAAATGAAAATGCTGACCCATCCTTTTTCAAAAGTGCATTTTTATCGTATCCATCTCCAGTGAAGGAAAACGAAGAAGCGTGCCCCAGACCAGAGTTAGAAGGGAAACCAGCTGGGCATCACCGGGGCATCAGCTTTTATTGCCGGACGTAAAAGTAAGAGATGGCAGCCAACCATTCCCAAATGCTTCCCTCTCCCATGAGGGAGGGGGGGGGGGGCACTTGAATCACAAAAGGATACCCAGCGCCAAACGGACTCACAAAGTGGAGATGCCGATGGTGAACATCAAAATTAAGGGGCGATCAGCCACTTTTAGGCCAATAAAGGGGGGGGGGGACTACTTCTATAAAGCAATAATAGGATATAACTCAAAACTTGGCCTTATATATTACATCATTTCACACAAAACTTATGTTAATTTCATCAGAAGTTTTCCTAGGCAATTTAGGTGAATTTCTCTGTTTCATGGCATTGCAATCCTCTAACTTCTGTGGATGGTAAAAATAAGGGACAGTGAGTCAACCACATTTTGGGACCTGTCAGTTAGCTTGACAGTGGGTAGTAACCTTCAAAAAGTCAGTGCCCCCCCCCATCCCTGCGGGTTCCCTCCCCCACTCCTCCCGCCTCCCGCTGCCCGGGACTTCCCCTTCGGACACTTTTTTCAGAGGTTCTGCCACTGACACCTAACCCAAGACCTGCACTCCATCTGTCTGAACATGCAGACGTGAGCGTCATCTTTTTTTCGCCAGAATTATCTTTCTAGTTGGGTGAGGGGATTTCCCTCTGAGTCAGAATCAATCAAGCATGTTGATCTTCTCCGTCATCGTCATCCGTTATGTGAAACTCTGAAATGAACCTCGCCAATATTGGATGCAGACTCGTTTTGCCCAATTTTTCAGTCTACTTTTTGATTATCCTGCCATTTCCAGGGGCGGGTCAAGGAATTTAAAAAAAAAAGGGAGGGGCGTGCTATTGCAAAATTTTGGCGCAAAAAAAAAAGGGGGGGGGGGTGCGTGTGCCCTATTGTAATTAGATATGCACAAGTCGTGAATCGTGCTCGACTTCTGACTTCTTACTTCGCAAAACAACACCTGGCACACGTCAAACTTCTTCGCGTTTAATGGCTTTCTATTTTTCCTTTCTTTTTTTCCTTTCTTTTGAGTTACATGTACATGCAGCTCGAAAGCGGTCGACAAAATCACTACTATCTTTAACAAAATCTACAAAAGTACATTTAAGTGGGAAACCAGACACAAAGAAGGTCGGCCGGCGAGCCAGTGAGGGGGAATGAACTTTGACCTCAAAAGTGAGCTGCTCCTTCACTCTCCAATCACAACCTCTACCAGTATCTCTATAATGAGAATCTCAGAGTCTGCTGTGAGAGTGAGATGCTCGCCGCCCCAGCTGTCATGTGAAAGAACCGATGCGCTGAGCACGACTTCAATCTGTTACTACTGAGCAGCTCCGAGCAGCTCCGAGCAGTTCGTTTACAACGGTCCAAACAGTCCAAGCATAGTTTTAGTGGGTCTCTGATGGTGATTGACACAAAACATCTGCCTGGAGAGAGGAAAAAACTAGAATCTTATAGCGGTATCATTTTCCAATTAAGGAAAGGAAAAGAGAGGAAAAAATATAATCTTATGGAAGGTATCATTTTCCAATGATAAGTACAATAACAGAACTGAATAATGACCACTGTAAAGGAAGATGAAAGTTTACTAAATTTATCACTAACGCAATTACTTTCTTACATCATAAAAGATGAAGTAAAAGAACATATTAGTGTAGGGGTAATTTTCCTTATAATTATGTCTCGGTACAGCATCTTAGTGACGGACCTATAGCTAGCTATAGAGGATTTCAGATTTTTCTTGTAAGATTGACGCAGATTCTGAAGTTTCCCTTTGCACAAAATAAACAAAGGTAAAGCAAAAGTAAACAAATGTGAAGCAGGCTTACATTCCTCATTTTAACTTCCCGGATCCACCCCTGTCATCGAGTCTAACTATGATTGTGAGCAGAAGTAATACGCACGAAATACTGATGATCTTTTCCAACCCAAGGTCGGACAGGGTAATCTTCTGACGCATGCGCATTGAATTAGGTCAAAGTAGATCATATACACGGACCTCTACTCAGCTACTTGAGGTATCCAGGGTTAGCCTATACCAATCTTTCACCCGTATCCCGAAATGGGATGTGTTGGGGAGGGGTCTACCCACGGTAACGGCACTGAAGCCAATCCTGACTTGTCACCTAAGAGAACACTCAATGGCTATAAGGTGTATGCAGAATTCAAAAGGCTAGTGCCAATCACGATGAGATGTTTATATGCTGATTCTTCATGCATTCCAAAATGGTAGGGAGAATTATATGAACATTTGTTTGCCTCTTGTTTCTGATATAGGACATGGCAATCTCTTAATTTCGACTGGGTGACATGATTTCATAGATAACTCAAATGAAGTAGGGCTTACAAAGGGGGGGGGGGGGGCGCACGTCCCCCCTCCCCCTCCTTTTTTTTTCTTTCTTTTTTTTCGCCATATATTATTTTTTTATGTAAAGCTCTTGCGCTGGAAGGGCGCGCCCAAATATTTTTATTATATCACGCCCCCCCCCCCCCCCCCCCCCACATATTTAAAGTCTGGATCTGCAGCAAGAGAAGAAACACAAAGCGTGTATATGTGGTTAGAGATTAAGAGTCTGAAAATCCTCAGAATCTCCTGGGACCCCTCAAATTGTTTCAGACCTCTCCATCCTAACCCTTCCTTTTTTATTATATTTACACCTGTAACCCGCTATCAGAGTTTCGGACCCCCTCAGTCCCAGGGCTCAGGTCCCTCCCCAGGCGTCAGAGAAGGAGATCCTCACATACGCCTCTTGGGATCTGCCTCCTCTCTGAGTTATGTACGTCATAACCCGTTTTTATGGGAAAGAGATATAGGTTTCTTAGAAAACCTATAACTTTATCTCATAACCAGTTTTATGAGATACAGTTATAGGTTCCATATACATAAACACTAATAGAAATGCCCTGACCAGAAACCAATTCACCTAATGGATAGCCATAACTTTTATCTATGTTGTATGTTATGTATACCTACTAACATTACTGCCATCCGTTATTAGAGTTTTATCTTTTAGTTATTACGAATTTATTATTATTGTGCTATGTTATGTTAGAGCACGGAAGTTATCGACCCAAGGACAAATATTTCTGGAGATAAGTTTCTATTTTGTATATCCATAGGTTATTTTCTAAAATAAGCAATGTCTACTTATTAAACGGGAAAAACCTTGCAGTATTCTAGAGCAAGCAGAAAAACGGTTCGTCGGTAATTCTATCTTCTACTTCAAACTACAACTAATCAGGATAATATTGTTCAGACATAAAACATGGCATCAAAGTCAGGAGACATACATTTCTCTATGACTTAAATCCATGGGTCATAACATCAGCATGTCCTTGATAAGAACTTCTACGACTAAGCATAAATAGAAGTATTCAAAGATAACTAGCTAGCCCTATAGCCAACCCATTTTTTCGTTTGCTATATTTCATGTGTATGCCTTGTCATCGAGAAACAAGCCACTTTGCATCATGTTACTTGGTATAAGACAGAGCTTTGGTTTGAGACAATAGATTGATAAAGAAAGTGTGCATACATCAACATGAGCCAATGATTAAGGATTGACACCGGTGGTTGGGCTATCATTTTTGTTTATTCATGTAACTTCGCACCTATTTATGTTATAATACTGCATTATACACCAAATAAAAGCTCTGATTTTTCTCTATTCAGTCATAACAGATATATCAGAACCAGATGCAAATCCGGAAAACTGTAATTTAAAAACGCATTTTTTCACTTTTATTTTTTGAACAAGGATTACTCATTAACTATAAAACTTACACATCTGAAATTTTTCATAGATGCATATAACCTTTCAATGCAGGGAAGGGTATCTCATATTTTTTATTTAGGCCCTAGTTCTAATTTTATGTCAAAAAACGGGTAACTCTTAGATGAATTATTTTGAATTTTTACATTTTATTTTTTAAAAAGAAAATGGAGAAGGATATAATAAATTTGAGACACCCTTCTCTGTGTTGCAATGTTGTGAATAGGTATACCAAATTTCAAAGCTCTATCCCTCATGGTTACTGAGAAATAGTTGTTCAAAAAATAAAAATGAGAAAATCAACTTTTCTCTTTGCATGACCAAAACTTAGGAACTATAACTAATTCTTACATACAATATACATCATCAGATAACTATCAAACTAAGCATTTTAGTTCATTAATTGTGTCTATGTGAATTAAAGGAACCTTTAGAAAAAGTGCAATACAAGTAGTAACAAGGAATCACGCCCTAACCACCGGTGTCAATCCTTAATATCAATACTTATACGAGTTTTAGTCTTTTTTAACCTGCAAATGCACCGAAGAATAAATCTAGATAAAACATTTGCTTTGGGTTTTTGAACAGTTTTCTTCCCTACCAGAGCTATTTTTGAAGTCGTAATGAAATTCAAGGCCCTGCAGCTGAGGAGGATTGATATAGAGGACGAACATAATAAAAAGATGATCCACAAAGTCAGTTTACATTTAGTCTTGTTGGGTTCAAGAAAACAGACCTGAGTACAAAACAACATTATCCCACCCTGAGCCCAAGCTCAACATAACATTATCAGTGGCGAATTTAGAAGTGGGAGGGGGGTAAGGGAATGTGACCCCACCTCTTTTTACCGAAATTTAGACTTTTTTTATTGAAAGATTTGGCCACAAGGTAATTAAGAAAAAAATTCTAATAACCCCCCCCCCTCCCCCCCTTTCAAATTCCTGGACCTGACCCTGAATTATCCCACCCTGCCCCCTGGTGGCCTGTAGCCGTCCCAAACCCTGGAGGAGGCCGGGCGCCCCTCCCACCTGTCCTACCTGGTCTGACACCTGTAAGGGGACACCTGTCCCACCCACGCCGTGTGTGTGTGTGGGGGGGGGGGGGGGGGGGGGCTTATTTACCTACGTCAGAGCTTCACAAACACAAATGACAGAAAGATCTTTAGAAGATTAGAGAAAAAGAAAGGGGGGGGGGGCACTATGGGCATATAAAAAGTGACAAGATTATTTGATAACTAAGAGATGCAAGAAATATTCAATATGCTGGAAACAACGAGCTTCTGTGGTGTACCTTAAATATGCTGGCTAGAAATTCAGCATTGAATCCAGGATTGAATTATTTCTTTCGGGAGCTGACTTCTCGCTGATTAGTGGAAACTAATAAATACCTCTCGGGGTTTTTCACCCTCAGCAGTAAATCCCCCCTTGTCCTCAATCTCCTATTCATGTACTTAATGTCATAATACAACACAACCGGAATGCGGGGATTCAAAGTCTAGGTTTCAAACGGCAAATCCATTATTTTCTAGACACCAAACAATTGCAATAGCGTTCTATATACAATTGTTGCTGAAACCTAAGTCCAATAACTCCACATTATAATTTTTCCAACAATATCAATATCTGACAACGCATTAAAAAAAGAGAAGTAGACCATTACTATTTTGGTGTTTCGAAGAATGTTTTTTGGATCAAAGTATCCCCACTCTCACTAGTTGATGCTAGGTCGTTAACAGAAAGGGTAACCTGGGGACAGGGCTAACACAACAACTCAGGGCAACTCTAAACTACTCCTATCTACTCCCACTGCTCGGAGCTGCTCGGAGCTGCTCAAACGGGACTCGGGGTGTGGGCGGCCTGGCGACAGGCCAGTGGGAGGCCACACTGAAGTCACTGCTTCAGATCTGTCCCTTCCGTTTCTGCTATACAATTCTACCTATAAGACAAGCTTGTAGCCGGTATAGTTTCCAACCTAGGACACGGATTTATGACCAGCCATGTTTTAAGAACACCACAGCTTTTAGCTTGCCAAAACAAAAAACCCTCGGTGTGTTGGATTTGCCCCCCATGCACAAAACGATCCCACAAAAAGATCCCCACATTCCTTTTCAGATTAATAATAACAGGGGGACAGCCCCAGGAATTCTGGACTACGGTCTATATACAATAGGTGATAGTGTGATACCGAATGTTTCAACGTAAATTTATCAATTTGAATAATAAAAATGATAATGAATGGCTCATCGACTTTAGTGATCCATGCTTTCTTTTTTTCAACAAGAAGATAGGTACATTTACAGTCTCTGGAATTTCGTGTTTTTTTTCCTTTTTAATCCCATTTAAATGCTTTATTGTAACAACGCTACATCACAACTGTGCTCTTCCAATAGCCGTAGATGAATGAAGACGATGGAGTATAAATACAAGCAATTTATCTGTTCATTTACCTCAACGCATTCACATATTTTTGTTGTTGATAATATTTATTTGTCGTCTTCAGAAATGAGTCTGATCTTCCAGACGTTACAAAGTAGATTATTTTCCAGTATGTTTCACATAGAATAATATTATCTTTTAGATATATAGATATATAAATATGAGATGGTATTTACAATGATAATTACTCAAACATATAATGAATTATCATATCAAAAGCATCATGGAACCACCGACTCTCTAACAGCTACAAGCACTTGTACCTGCAGCAAGGACATTGATATTAATTACTACAATCATTGGTAAAGCCTATTGGGAAACTTTCAAATCTAATATAAGCCACAAGGGGTAGTTCCCACTGGCTGAAGATAACTTTCTATAAATCCTGTGTATATATATATATACTATACACATCAGTACTGTTTTCAGTATACGTGGGAATTACACAAATCGGGGCTGACCTCGCAGACCTCCAGGGCATTATTCTGTGTCATTCCTTCCCGCCCAAAGATAGAGAGGAAGTTGGGGAAAGAGATTAACTCCATTTCAGTGGTTTAGGTGTCGGCCGGCCTGCCCTGTACCTAAATGTGATATGGGCGCTATCGGCTGGACTGATTCAAAGGCGCCGAAACCTTATCACGTAGAACTGTATGTGTATTGTGATACGGCAGTTTTTGCCATTCTTGTTGTAAATTGGTTTGGTCCGAATGGTGTAATATCAATGTATTATTTAGTGATAAATTGAACATAACAGGACCTTGTGTTTTAAACGTATACTATTTGACCCAGAGCTCGCTGATGAGAGAGAAAGCTACAAAAACACAAAAAAGCCTACCACACAAACACTATCAAAATGCTGGACCCCCGACACCCTCTCGCCTTACATGCTGATGCTCTCAAAGTTGTTGCTTTAAAACCAATCACATTAAGTATCAATATAGGAATATTGGCCCTTCATGGGTTCGAGTCCCTTGGAGGGCAGCATGGAAAAAAGGATATTTGGATGACCCCTGCACGGAATTGTGCCCAAATGGTCAACAGGACTGAAGTGGAAGAAGATTTAATAAAGTGAACTCAGCCTGTATAAAAATCCAATATATAAAGACATGCTGTGCCTAGGTCCAGTGTCAGGAGAAGCGTGTTGTAGTTTGTTACATAACAATAAGCATATATGTCACAGGGAGTCTCGAGAGGTCAAAGTAGGTCGTAACATATCAAAAAGGTCAAAAAGGTCACGGTAGGTGAGATAGATCCGGTTAGTCAGAACAGGCCACAATAGCTCAGGAGGCCATGGCAGATATTCTTATAATAGTAGATTGCAGCAGGTCACGATATGTCAGGGAGGTCATTATGCCTCAGTAGGTCAGTTAATTAGATCAAAGTATGTAATGAAGGTCACAGTAAATCACGGTAGACAAGGTAGGTCATAGAAGGTATATGATACATGAAGGTTAAACTAGGTCATGACAGGTCAGCAGGATCAAAGACGGTCATACAGGTCACAATAGATAGCGAAGGTCACAGTAGGTCACGAAACGTCAGGAAGGTCATTCTAGGTAATGGTAGGTCACAAAGGTCAAGCTATATAGGTCATGGTAGGTCACTGTAGGTTTAAAAGGTGACAGCAGGTCACGCCAGGTAGGAGAGGTCACAGTAGGTCACAGAGTCAGTGTCCCGACCTGCACCAGCCGTCAGTGTTGACGGAGACACTTAGGGCCGGTCTGGTCAACGTCATTGTCAGGGTGTCAATGTCTCAACGTCACTGTCAGGGTGACAAGAACCAGGGGGGGCTACTCAAAAAGCAGAGATGAAAACAGCGTGAAATGGAGTCAGTTTTATGGCCTGGATTTTATCCCTGGTCCTGACGAAAGGTCATCAATGGTATGTGAACTCTATTAGTGAGTTGCTCCTTCCTTGTGTTATCCTTTCTTTTTATTTAGATATCTAATTTTAGTTTCCCCTTTATCTTAGGAATTAATTGTCCCTTGTTTTTTTTATGATGTCGCAAACTCGAAACCACAAAATACAAACAGCGACAGAAAAATTAAAAACTAATTCAAAATAAATCATGCCTCGTGAGTTCAACTCAAAGCAACTATCCCCCGCCAACTCCTTTTCTCCCCCTGAGTAGGATCATTGATTTGGTTTTCTCCACTGCCCCTTAGTAAATATACCCCCATGTTGCCATGGTAACTAACAGAAATGATGGGTTACATGTCAAGGCGTTACTAATGTACATCATGCATGGTGGGACTCTGTAGTATATCACTCAGTAGTAACGCTGGCTGTCGATGGAAACCTCGGGAGAATAGATCAGATTCCTGCCACGTCATACCAGACTTTCCCCTCAGAAAAGAATACTTTTACTTACATGCCCCCCCCCCCCCGCCCTGCGACGTGGGATATCTTAAATGTATCTGGAAGACACTGGCAATTTTGAATTTCTATATTGCATGCACTGTTAAAATGGTGTTTAGAATTTAAATGTGTTAAGGGCATAAACATGTTTATAATCTAAATACATTAAACCATATCTGTTTAAAACCTAAACACTTGTAACTTCTAAACATCTGTGGGTGAACTATGTTTATAATCTAAACACATAACATTAGTTGTGTTTAAAAGCTAAACACTTGTAACCTCTAACCATGTTTTGAATGGGATATGTTTAGAATCTAAACACATAATATCAATTGTTTACTATGGAAAAGAAAAATGGACACTTTGGGATTAGAACCCACATTCTTTACATTCAAGGTAGAAGCCTAACCAACTGAGCTAACTTGGACTGCATGCAGTGCACACTGGCATAGTCAGCGCCAATGAGTAGGATCAGTACTACTATACAGGTATTCACCATCATGTTGATGTGACAGACAATAGTTCAGTACTCTCATACCCCTACTTATTCAGTTAAGTAGCAAAGCTGGGCTGTGTCTACCTACAGACCTCCATAGCTCAGTGGTAGAGCATAGGCTTCATATGTGAGGGGCCCCGGGTTCAAATCTCGGCTACTGAAGTTACCAAAATACTACTATGAAGTAGTTGTACTATTAGTGGTTTGCCACATGCCCTCCATATTTTTGGCCATGATTAGTAAAGTAGTTTTTTCATACACTTTGGAATTTGGAACTTTGTGATTAAAAATGTTAGACTTTTAAGTTTTTGTAGCGTCATTAAGATAATCACTTCATTGGCCTGCTATTCTAGGTACGGTCAACCAACCAGAACATCCCTAAAACATTTACAAAATGTTTTAAAACACCTTTTTAGTAGGATTAACATGTAGACACCTTTTTAGTACAAGAACTTTATCAGCTATACCCCTAAAGGTTTTACCTCCAACAATCAAACAATCCATGCAAGGCTTAACCAAGAAGGAAGGACATATGTGGTTATTGGCTCAATGATCCTGTAGTGTGATTACAGGAAAAATAAAACTTTCAATGCTGTTAACATTACATCTGGTGTAAACTAAATGGCATAGTACCATAGCAGTGTTTTACATGTAAGATCTACGTTGGTTTTTTTTACACACTATGGTATATTATTGTTAAATTTAAAATGGTTTTCATCCTTAAGAATGAAAGTACACTGTACATATTAAGGTATATTACTGTTTAACTTAACACCTAACCCTAAACATCTTGAAGACCTAAATGCTTCATAGATAAACACCTAAACATCATAGTTTTCTAAACACATAGCAGCTAAACATAAAAAAAAAGCATAAGCATTTTGATTCTAAACACCTTGAGGACCTTAACATTTCATGGTTAAACAGCTAAACATCACACATTTCTAAACACTTAACCCTAAACACCGATAATTCTAAACATGTTTAGGGAAATGAAGTGTTCCAAAACTGGATGCACCGAAGTGTTTAGGAAAATGTTTAGGTTCTAAACACTTGTTTTAACAGTGTGTGACCTATACATCAACTTGCATTTGGAAATCCAGCTATAGAGGGCTTTTATTTGCATGTCGTCGACATTTCTAAAGCCACTCTATTGTACTTGGATTCATTGAATTCTAATGAATGGGTGCTCCTTGGTATTTGTCTCACATATCTTTGATCCGGTTATCGACTTATAAAAAGATACTCACACAGACCAATTGTCTTATAAGGTCCTGACTCGGAAAAACATATATTTTATCATCCAGAGCATCTATGCTCTAGTAAACTATTCGGGGCTAATTATGTGGTTCTGAACAGGTTAGTCTACACAGCCTACGTCAGATCAGCTGGGCCTGAGCTGCTCTGAGCTGCTCGGAACTGCTTGGAGTTGGTATGAACTGCCCAGCTACCATTCAAAGATGCTTATAGTTATTCAGACCTGTTCGGGAATGTTTGGAGTTGCTCGAGCTCAAAACCAATCAAAACTGATTTGAACTGCCTGAATTGCTCAGAACTGCTCAACGCTGCTCAGAACTGCTCAACCCCTCTAGGAACTGCTCGCAACATTTCAGAACTGTTTTGCCTCGATAATTTGAGTTACTGGAGGCTGCTCGGAGCTGTTTCCCCACCTGGGGCATCTCTCCCTCTGACTGCTGTGACCTAGATCTACCAAATTATGACCACGCCCACAACTTACACTGCCTCTATTTAGCCCCGCCCACTTTTAGTTTCTGGACCTGCACTGAGGCGCCACCTGCCCATAGTTATAGAATCAGTTGATGTGATGGTGCTCTCACCTGGTGTGGTTTGCAAGCACTATGTTTTTGTTTGGATATTTGGGTTATTTTTATGGCCGATAAAAACCATTCAGGTAGTGCCAACTGCTCCATAAAATCTTTTTTACAAATCTGTTTGGATATTTGGTTTTGATTTTTTACATGGATTTCACCATTACTCAAATCATTGCTGGATATTTTAACTGAAAATATGACTCCGTATTCATGTCGATGGCATTAATTTTGCAATTAGAATGAATAAACATGGCAAAGGGGCGGGCTTATCAACTATCTGTTGGTTAGGAAATCGTAAAGAGGGTAGTAGCGGATTTAGAAGGGTGTGTGTGTGTGTTTGTATGTGTGTGAGTGTGTGTGTGTGTGTGTGTGTGTGTGAGTGTGTGTGTGTGAGTGTGTGTGTGTGTGTGAGTGTGTGTGTGTCTGTGTGTGTGTGTGTGTGTTTGTGTGTGTTTGTGTGTGTGTGAGTGTGTGTGTGAGTGTGTGTGTCTGTGTGTGTGTCTGTGTGCTTGTGTGTGTGTGTTTGTGTGTGTGTGTGTTTGTGTGTGTGTGTGTGTGTGTGTGTGTGTGTGTGTGTCAGGCGCCCCCCCCCCCCCCCCATTTTGGCCCAATTTCTTTTTAATGTAAAATTCCTGTCAGTGGAGAGTGCAATTTTGATATAGAACGCCCCCCCTTTTTCGAATTCCTAAATCCGCCCCTGACTTTGGTTAGATAACCATTACTCTTCAAATATCAAGTTCTATTATAAATAGTAGACTCACCTGAATGTAACTGCGTCGCGGCCCATTTGTAAACACATCTTGATTTTGTCGTAAAAGTCGACGTCTGTTTTAAAGTCCATGACGGATCTTGAGTTAGCGGAGAATGTGGTGCCGGCCCTGAAGGCTCCTGTGTGTATTCCCATAGAGCCCTGTAGGACCATGGAACCGCTGGAAGAGTGGGAAATAATGGAATTATGAAAAACTTCTAAGGTAGAAGAACGTATTGTTCTAACTTTCATTTTAAACTTTCCAGTTCTAAAAGCCCACTTTTAAAGTGGATGTCATTATGATTTTAACCAGTAACCCATGATGTTTCAAACGGGTTGCAGTTCTCCTCTCATCCACATTTCAAATATCCAAAAATACCACTTTGGTTTAAACTGTTTCAATAATTATGATAACAGTAATAATCATATTTTCCTTGGAAAATATTTACTTTAGAATTAATGTAATTTTCATTATTTCTTTATCTGAGGGCAAATATGTACTTGAGAAATAGTTTCATTGACATCTGCCCTAGACTCTCATCATAGTTGCACCATGTATTGAGGCAGAGTTCTTTAAACAATGATTACGTTATTTTCTTCCCTTTTGAGGTTAAAATGTTTAGAATGTACTTACGTGTTCTTTATAAGAGACACACAGTTTTTGTTCCACAGGCTGATGGAGACCATCCCTGAAAGGTCCATGGAGACGGTGCCCTGAACGTTAAGGTTGACCGTCAGCCCGTTCTGTAGGCCGATGGTCTGGGAGTGGTCCTGTAGCAGTAGGTTGGCCTGGGAGGGGGGAGAACAGGGAAAGGTTAAAGGTGAACATTAAGGTTGACCGTCAGCCCGTTCTGTAGGCTGATGGTCTAGGAGTGGTCCTGGAGCTGTAGGTTGGCCTAGAGCGGGGAGAACAGGGAAAGGTTAAAGGTGAACGTTAAAGTTGACCGTCAGCCCGTTCTGTAGGCCGATGGTCTGGGAGTGGTCCTGGAGCAGTAGGTTGGCCTGGGAGGGGGAGAACAGGGAAAGGTTAAAGGTGAACGTTAAAGTTGACCGTCAGCCCGTTCTGTAGGCCGATGGTCTGGGACTGGTCCTGAAGTAACAGGTTGGCCTAAAGGGGGGAGAACAGGGAAAGGTTAAAGGTGAACGTTAAAGTTGACCGTCAGCCCGTTCTGTAGGCCGATGGTCTGGGACTGGTCCTGAAGTAACAGGTTGGCCTAAAGGGGGGAGAACAGGGAAAGGTTAAAGGTGAACGTTAAAGTTGACCGTCAGCCCGTTCTGTAGGCCAATGGTCTGGTAGTGGTCCTGGAGCAGCAGGTTGGCCTGAGAGGGGGAGAACAGGGAAAGGTTAAAGGTGAACGTTAAAGTTGACCGTCAGCTCGTTCTGTAGGCCTATGGTCTGGGAGTGGTCCTGGAGTAGCAGGTTGGCCTGGGAGGGGGAGAACAGGGAAAGGTTAAAGGTGAACGTTAAGGTTGACCATCAGCCCGTTCTGTAGGCCGATGGTCTGGGAGTGGTCAAAGAGGGGGAGAACAGGGAAAGGTTAAAGGTGAACGTTAAGGTTGACCGTCAGCCCGTTCTGTAGGCCGATGGTCTGGGAGTGGTCAAAGAGGGGGAGAACAGGGAAAGGTTAAAGGTGAACGTTAAGGTTGACCGTCAGCCCGTTCTGTAGGCTGATGGTCTGTGAGTGGTCCTGTAGCAGCAGGTTGGCCTGGGAGGGGGGAGAACAGGGAAGGTTAAAGGTGAGCGTTAAGGTTGACCGTCAGCCCGTTCTGTAGGCCGATGGTCTGGGAGTGGTCAAAGAGGGGGAGAACAGGGAAAGGTTAAAGGTGAACGTTAAGGTTGACCGTCAGCCCGGTCTGTAGGCCGATGGTCTGGGAGTGGTCCTGGAGCAGCAGGTTGGCCTGGGAGGGGGAGAACAGGGAAAGGTTAAAGGTGAATGTTAAGGTTGACCATCAGCCCGTTCTGTAGGCCGATGGTCTGGGAGTGGTCCTGTAGTAAGAGGTTGGCCTGGGCAGGGGAGAACAGGGAAAGGTTAAAGTGTAATGGGATAAATCGGAGTATCGCCAACAGTACCCTGGATTTTGGGGTTGACTGTTTAAGGGTTAGAACAATTTAGAATAGTTAAAGCTGAACATTGAGGTTTACCGTCAACTTATGTAGCCTGGTGGTCTGTGGGTCATCCTGGAACAGTGCTTGAATACTTTTCCAAAGATATTCTGCGATCTTGAAGGGTTATCAGATTGCCTTTTGCATGCATTTTGCAAGTATACCTAGCCTTGAAATGGCCTTCAAACTTTGAAATTGAGGACAGCACTGGCGGATGCAGGATTTCGAAAAGTGGGGGTGGGCGCTAATGAGAAATGTTTTCGTCAGTTACATTTTGATCGAAATTTACATATAAAAAACACCAAATCTTTCAGTAAAAAAAGGGAGGGGTGTGCATCCCCACTCCTCCCCCTGGATCCGCCCATGCTATGTGCGAACTACTAAATGGTTATTCTATATTCAAAACTCTTATACAGAGATTTTGAAAAGGGAGAGAATTATTCCAAATAGAATCACACACACGAAACGAAAAACATTTAGAGAGGGACCCACCTGCAGTGCGTTGGTGAGTTCGCTGGGGGCGTTCCACACGGCTGACATGAGGCCGCTCTGCCCGGTGAAGAAGGTGACTGGTCGGAGGGCCACCCCGAGCAGGTCCAGGGCCAGGCCGGCCGTAGGGTCAGCGTTCTCCTGACCCACCTCCACCTCCTCCCCCAACAGCCCCTCCAGGCCCGCCGCGAAGATACCGAACTGAAACGATATTGGATTGAAGAACGTATCACACTTTATGACTGTGATATGACCGTTTTCATGGTCGGCTAGTTATTTAGCTGTTATTAGGATATAATAATTGGTTATTATTATTAAGAACAAGTGACAAAGTAATATTATTTGGACATATTTAATCATCCTCCTAATACATGAGCTAAAAACTTAAAATAGTGATATTATGGTGAGTGGACAACTGATTCGAAACCATTGGTTGCCCAGTATTTATAGTGCGTTGTCAACAACTTGCCCGTAGCCAGGGGAAACGGGGGAAATGAAGTCACCACGCCACCAGAAAATACATTTTATAGGTATCACTGTCATGTGACTCTGCAAATTCCACATTGTTGTTGTAGTCTACTTGTCCTTATTATATCAGAGTTATATATAGTTATATTATGGGTAACTAAGTCAAAGCCATACAATACATTTTCGACATTGCCATGTCATGGAGAAATCGTCTTAGGGTATTACTTAAGCTATGATAATTATTTGACTGTTCATCAATGTCTTGGAGGTAAGTTGCAAATGCCTTGAACTGCAGTCCATGTTGTTTGTCATGAAAACGGCAAGCACATTTCACAAAGCGGTTAGGTCATTCACTGCATTCATAATGAGGCTCCTATAATGCTTTATGAAATGTTCTTGATTCTGAGGCATTTCCTCCAGATGGTGACAGGACACTTACCCCCTGGACACTTACCCCAAAGACACTTACCCCAAAGACACTTACCCCAAAGACACTTACCCCAAAGACACTTACTCCAAAGACACTTACTCCCTAGGACACTTACCCCCCTAGGACACTTACCCCCCAACCTTGGTAGATATACAGAATATTAGTGACTTAAATTGCAGATTATGTGGAGAGGGGGAAAAGGAATGGACGGGAAGGCAGATAGGGAAGGGGGTAGGGTGACAGATGAAAGTGTAACTGGAGAACTCAGTCCAATGATGTTTTGACACTTCCCCATCCACAAATTGTTGAGTAGGGACGAGTTAGCTTTTTAGGTATGAATCCTAGTGATCTGTTAGAAGAGAGGGATATTTATTTAGTTTGCTTTCCATTAGAAAGACTGTTCAAGCCTCAGTGGACCAAGTTCTCCTGTGGACTGAGTTCTCCAGTATTCGGGAGGGCTAGACAACGAGTATGTTGAGGGTAGCATCTTAAAGTCCTTTCTCAGGGAAGAGTGTCTCAGAGAAAATCATTTATGTTGCACATAGTATTTACCTTAGAGACCCTCTAAACATTCTCTGCACCCTGTTCATTTTGTAACTCTTGATTCTAAAATGGCTCAAACAGTAGATAAAAGTTGTGAGATGGAAAACTAAATGATGACATAGCTGGTTTTACAGGCATCCATATTTTTACCATGTAATTTCCTCTACATTATACGCCAAGTGGGGTAAATGTCCCAGGGGGTGAGTGTCCAGGGGATAAGTGTCCAGGGGGAAAGTATCCTAGGGGGTAAGTGTCCAGGGGGTAGGTGTCCTAGGGGGTGAGTGTCCAGGGGGTAAGTGTCCAGGTTGTAAGTGTCCAGGGGGGTAAGTGTCCAGGGGGTAGGTGTCCTAGAACCCCACCAGACAATTATGAGTTTGCAGTAATTACAATGATTAATCTGCACATATGCATTATTTTATAAACGTCTGTACTCACTGAATAGAGCGGCATGGTGGAGGAGGGCGATATGAGGTCCACGTCCATCCCACTCCTCTTCATGATGCCCGCCTTAGAGTTCTGTACGTACATGTCATATGTCGCCTTCAGACCACGGGTTTCTGGAGGAATATTACCAGGATTATAAACTATGTGAGCAGTGGCGGATCCAGAGTTTCAAAAAGGGTATGGCGCACTCCTGGGCACTTGGCAATGCGCGCGATCGCGCCCAATTGCCTACGTCACTGAAGTACTTATGTTTGACCTTGTTATTGTTATAATACATATAATGAGGAAAACATTTAGTTGAAAATGGTATTTTTATTTGTTGACATAAACAGATCTTGATATCTTAAAAATGTCTTTTTTTCCATATTTTCTGATGACTAAGTAAAGTTGTAGAGAGAAAAATTGTTCAAATGTATGCCAATAAAAGTCACCTGTTTTGTTATCTGCTAAATAATGGAAAATAAGTTTGACCATTTTGTCAGATAAAGTTATTCACTCATAGGATTACCAAGCAGCATTCTCCTAGGGTTTCTTGATGCAAACATATCTATTACTGCTGAATAGTCCAGAGCAATATCTTTGTGCACAAACAACAACACCAGGGCATTAAACCTGTCTGCCCCCATACTGCTTCTGAGAGGTGTTTTGATGTGCTTCAGAGAAGAGTTGGACCTTTCAACCTGTGCTGTGGTGACAGGGGAAAGGAGAAGCAAGTAGAGAATCCTGCTTATGTTAGGGAACATGTGATGGTTTGAAGCTGCCAGTGTGTCTTGGAGATTTCTAGGTAGATGATCTGCTTCTACCATTTCCCACTTGCCCTTCCACATCCTCACCTCATGCTGGAAGGTTGATGGTGATGGCATGTCTGACAAGTAGGAGGTACACACCTTGTTTGCTAGCTCATCTGTCAACTTTGACAGCTGGGCTGGGATGAGGCACAGTCCCATGACTGCTGTGGTAGTCACCTGGTCAAATCTTCTCAAAAGTTCAGCAATAAGGAAGTCCAGGAAGGGAACAAATGTGGATCTTCTCCAGTAGATCTCGGGAGTACTTGCCTCAACATTGTTCCTTTGTGTCTGCCTGCCACATCTGCGAGGTATGGTGAGTTCATCATGACCACACAGAGAAGCCATGGTGCTCATGTTCTGAAAGACAGGCAGGAAGTCTCTCTCCACATTTTCCCTGATTGACCTCAAAGAATTGTTCACAAGCTGCAACTCCTCATATGCAGTGAGTATGTTCTGTGTTGATCCCTGAAGGAGAACACTGAGACCTTTTGTGAATCCAAACAGGAACCTTGAAGTCTGGAAGGCGGCAATGAAGGCAGGAGTGGTGATTGATTTGTAGAGTCCATTGCCTTCTGTCACAGACTTACTGTCCCACTGTATGTCAGATTCCGTCTGGCTGGGTGAGACAATCCTGTCCAGACACTCAATGATGGCTGGGAACATGTCTTGGAAATCCTCCAAAACTATGTGCCGCTCAACCCATCGGGTCTCACAGAGCATCTTCACTTTCTTTTTACAGATAAGTGGCTGATCCTTTTCAGAGTGCTCACTGTTGACTTGTTGGATGGTTCTCTCTAGCTCTCTCTGTCTCTTTGGTGAATATTTGAAGAAGAGACCCACTTCTTTCACAACAGAAATAGCATACTGTATTTCTGGAATGCGGCATGCAGCAGACAGTGCAAGATTCAGTTGATGACTGGCACAGTGAAAATAGATGGCCCGTGGAACTTCCTTGATGAATCTTGCAGCACAGCCTTTAAGTCTTCCAGCCATGTTGCCAGCACCATCATATCCCTGTGCCCTGCAGTCAGCAGGGTCAAGTGACAGCTGATGTAGGCATTCCTTGATTTTAGCATGAATAGCTTCACCAGTGATGCTATCACAAGGGATGAACTCAACTAGTTTCTCAACTGGCAAACCATCCTTCATGAAGCGAAGGACAAGGCCAAGTTGCTCCCAATTGCTGACATCTGAGACCTCATCAGCCAAAACAGCATAGTTCATGCCAAGCTCCTGACTCTTGATACCTTTTACTATTTCACCTTGCATGTACTCCTTGACACATTGAAGTAGCTCATTTTGTGATGTCTTGGAAATGTAGCTGGCATTTTTTTTGCATGTTTCCAGATGATGTTGAAGATCTTGGTCACCAGCTTCAATTCGGAAATCAAGCAGTGCTTTGAAATTGCCATGATTTGGAGAATCTGAAGTTGGGTCATCTCTGTGACCTCTGAGAGCAATGCCTTGCCTTCCACAAAACTCAAGACATTTTAGGATTGAACCAAGAAATTTCCTATTCTTGGCTACTTGTTCCTTTTCAACAGCTGACATGGTGAAATCAATCCTTTGGCTCTGGTTGGTATGGGTCATGATGAATGCAAGCATCTTAGCTGCAGATCGCTTGTGGTATGTCAACTCAGAATGCTTATCCACCATTGCAATGCAATTCTTCCAGTTGCTGTAGGGTTTTTCAACCAAAGTGTTTGCATTTTTAGACTGCCCCGTTTCTGTAGGAAATAATATGCATGAAAGGCAACACAATCCATCAGCTGCTTTGGAGTATGCCAGAAATTCATACTTATCAAGCCATGTTGCTTTACATGCCCTTTGAGATACACCTGTTTTTCTTCTTGGGTCAGAAAAATCTTTAGTTGGGTATTTGTAACTTAAGTCAGGTTTTCTATTCAAGATCAGTGTGTACTTTGTTTCATCAGACAATCCAGCTGCTAGGGAATGATCTAAAGCATAGGTTGAAATGTCATGTGGAAAGCCTTGTCCTGGTGCCAATGTGTCATCTCTGTGGCTCACTTCATCTGATTTGAGATCAAGTGTGAGGTTTTCTGTTTCAGTTTGGGGCACTGCCTCATCTGCAAGTAAAAAATAAGAACAGCTTTAAACAGATTTATTTATATCCTAGACAGTTTATTTCACCTCCATAATTTTTTATTAATTAGATTGTATCTTCATGAGGAATATACGATATGCAGGTTTTTTCTGTGTGGGAAGGGGGGGGGGCCGAAGGAGTTCCCTAAGTGGAACATTTTACTATTTCAATAATTCAGTCTTAAAAAGGGGGGTGGCGAGGACTTATTAAGTGGACCTTTCTCAAAACTTGTCTTCCTATTTTAGGTATCACGTTTTGATGATCCAGACCATGTGACTATAGAATAAGTTAAAGAATTGATATTCAAATTGATAATGATGCCAGGTTATGATTCGATGAAATAAGTTTAAGTTGAATGTAACTAAAAAAAAACAACCTGCACAATGTCCAATCAATCATCACTAATATATATATATATAACGACATTTACTCAATTATTATGTGCCCTTGAACCTGGGATTACAGTTGAATCTGTAAGACGTATTTTCAAAAGGTTATGTAGATAAAATGTGTAAAACGAGCACTGCCTGAAAACTGACACCTATACTCTAATAGAACGGTAAAACAGGGTTGTATTGGGTAACACGTCCTAAGGTCCCATCGCACTTAGGTCCCAGTCCTAAGGTCCCGCGATTTTGACGGCCCCCATCCCAACAGGTGCCGTCAGGTGTTGTTAACCTCCATGCTTTGGCGGCTCCTTGTTCAAAGAAAAATGAGAATGTGCATCTGTCATCTTATTTTGAGTGGCTTTGAAGTTAAACATCATATGACTCGTGTGAGATGCATATTTATATGATATTTATTTTTTCCATCATTTTTCTGAAGTTCAGTGAACCAGTATTTCTGTTAATATCTCCCCAAACCTTTGCCCTACGCCTACGGGATCACTAAACGTAGACCCCTCTGAAATTGTCACCACCGCGAAAATCTGATGGGAGACGCCCCACGGGCCTCCCGACGGGACCTACGGACCGGGACGTAATTGCGACGGGACCTACGGATGTGTTTTCTTGTATTGCACACAGTGGTATATTGCACATTTTTTTGTTAATAGCCGTTTGATACAGAATATCAGAGAAAGCATGAACATATTTTAAGGCAAATTAAAATGTATATATGTCGACCTTAAGTCAACATAAAATGTTTTTCAATTAGATTTTCAATTATACCTTTATTTTGTTTCCATTTTAAATAAATCTTGCTTAATGCATGATATCAGGCTGATATGCGTAAAATAAGGCCTAAAATTGGTATACCACACTACTTCTCCCTACTCATTAAGGTTTAAGGCTAGAGACAAAAAAAACAATATCCATATGTACGTCCAATGGGGCTCTACAGCTCAAAACAAAACCGAAAAGTGGGAGAGTACTAAATAAAGTGTGATATACCCCCATTTTACCGTAATCATCAACAAAAGGCCCTGCTGACTCTAGATTCATTGCGATTTTGGTACCATCTGAAAAATAAACATCTTAACATACTTAAGTAATTTACCAACAAAATATTCTTACCTGGTGTTGAGTCATCTGGATTTTGTTTTCTTTTCTTGTTGAAGAAATTTTCTAATGTCGACTGTCCTCTTTTCATTGTGAAGTATTTTGACAAATGAAAACAAACATTTTCATATGACAGGAAACAGGTTCACGTTGAGAGCACACACTAGACTGCTCCATGGAGGGTTGGAGAAAATATATACATACTCACCAGTGGTTTAATTATTATCATGACAATTGTTTCACCATTTGATAATGTTTTCTCTGTCATTCATTTGTCTTTGCATCAAACATCAGAGGAAAGAAACTGGGTACAAACATTTTGTGCTGGGGGCAGACACTTTAACTAATGTTTTCTCTATCATTATAAATCAGTCATGCACTCATCTCTAATGACATGACACCTATTCCCCAGACGAAAATAAGTTTGCATCTGAAAACCTAGACTAACACTCCCCCCCCCCCCGCCACTCTCCCCCGCACCCCCCATCCATGCCCCCACACTGGGGAGGAAACCGCGCTGGTTCCTATCAAAACATCTCCCGTCGGGGCGCACCGTCACTGGACACCGTGTGGGGACCAGACTGTGGGCTCTGGGCGCGCCTACGCTTTGGGAAAAAAAGGGTATGGCGCGCGCCTGCGCGCAACCCTCTAAATCCGCCCCTGGTGAGGTGAAATCTATTGTAATGTTTATGTGGGGTTTGTATTCCATTCACCTAATAGATTAATTAATTGGGTTAGCCATTCCAAGTCATGATCCTCCATCCTGAGGATCATGAATCAGCTCCAGACTTAGTTCGGTCGTCAAGAGTTGACAAAAACATTCATGTGAAAGGATATTTCTTTATTAAAGTCCCAAACAAGTAATATATGTCACTGACTTCCTGTTAGCATTTCGCCAGTCCATAGGCTAAGTTCACTCAGCTCACTCAACTGAATGCTCCTAGACAGATTCCTCCCTATCTGCGGAGCTATACCAATACCCAGGCCACCAGCCCTCCCTAGGTCCTTTATACTCATGGGTGGTTAGAACAACTCTGAGTGCTGAGGATCCAAGGCCCATATTTTCAACACTATAATAATAAGATCCAGTCACCAAATAGCGAGGATACTGGGTCATGAGATTCACAGAAGGTTTATGCCTTAAGAGACTAAAGATATATCTATATGTACCATGCATAATGGTGTTAAAACACCTCCAGTGCCCCGTCGCATAACGGAAGGAACGATATCGCTCCTTAAAACAGGGGGGGTTTGACAAAATCTCCCTGTTATACGTGAAATTCGGCATCAATTTTCACCCATTTCTAATCAATTTTCCGGGATGAAAATTTCAGGGATTTAAGATCTAAATGTCTAGTTTCCAGAACATTTTACAGAATTAAAATCGGTTGAGCAGAACAGCCACAAATCAACAAGGGAACCCATCGCAACAGGGACGTCCTTGTTGCGGGAGTGGGGTGGACAATCCTCGCTGTTGCAAAGTCCGTTATGCGACGGGCCACAGAGAAGGTCTGATAGGTTTAAGACAGTTTTAGACAATTTTTATATATCTTGGAGACAAAAGAATAGATAGTTCCATCCAAAATTGAACAGTTTATGTATCCCAAAACTCAAAATCTGTGCATTTGAATCCACAAATTCATTTTCAAGGTTTGACCAGTTTATTTGAATGAGTAATAATCATTCACTTCCTGAAGCAAAATCAATAAATAACTTTATACAATTTAAACTCATCTAAATAACTTTTGTTTTTACTTAAAAAACTAAAAATAGGCATTGAAATATGAATGTTTAACACATTTGAGTGCTAGATATGACACCAACACTTCCTATATGAGGATATAAGCCCAGCACTGAGCTGGATCATCTAGATTGAGTCATTTAAGAGGCTTGAAAGCCTTCTAGAACATTTTTTCATGATTTATCAGAAATTGAATAGCAAACAGACTGTCTTTACAAGCTTGAATTAATGTTATTTATGAGAAACAGCCAGGAAAACACAAAAAATCCCACTATAGAACTACTTATAATGTCATTAACTAATAAGAAAGTCTACGCAAATGTGACGTTCCTCGGTAGGTCGGGGTTTCCGATTCCTACAGCAGAGGGACGTGGGAATTGTTTCGGATCTCGGACGGACGGAGAATCCGGGCAAGGGACCGAGATGTGATGTTTTGGAGTCGTGCCGTGGCACGAGGGGGGTTGAGCGAGTCGGTCGGGAATCGGCGCTCGTCGACGGGCGGAGGACTGCGGGGGAGGGAAAATATGGTAGGGGTAGGGGGAAGCCGTGGGTTTTATCTCTCTCTCTAATGCCGGTGTTCGCTCTTACGGACAGTCCACCTAGGGTTTCGGTCCACAGGGATGCTGGGCCGACGGTCGCCTATTGTTTGGTAGCGTGGGGCCGAGCCAGTCGCGCCGTCGTTCCCCTGGGTTCCAGGTCTCCGTTCCTGGTTTCGGGCCCTCGTGCCATCCCGGGCCTGCGTTTCCGGGACTCCATCCGGGCCAGTTTCGGGCCTTCGTGCCCTGCTTTGGTCCTTCGTTCCTTACTTTCGTTCCTCGGGCCTTCGGGCCCCCGTCCTAAGTTTTTGCCTAATTCTCTCGAACTTCTATTCTTTTACCCAAACTTCTAGTTAATTAACTCGTATCGGCTCATCTCAGCGGTTGTTTGAGGGAAGAAGACACGTGTAGACACAAGGAGAACTGTGAAAGAACTCGTTTATTCGGGCCTCACCGCCCCTTTTTATACTCTAGTGGTCAGCCCTGATTGGCTGGTTTTGGTCACGTGATTACAATTGACGTCACTTCCGGTTTACATTATCACTTCCGGTCTACATTTCACTTCCGGTTTATATTTCTCGGGACCTTTCGGGTTTCGGGCCTTTACACTTTCGGGCCTTTACACTTTCGGGCCTCTTACATTTTCGGGCCTCTTACATTTTCGGGCCTTTCGGGTTTCGGGCTTTTACACTTTCGGGCCTCTTACATTTTCGGGCCTCTTTCGGGCGTTTCGGGTTTCGGGCTTTTACACTTTCGGGCCTCTTATAACATATATACTTTACTTTTGTCATATTACCTTACTTCTCTTATTCTGGTCTTTTACCTATCTGATGAATAGACATTCATCACACAAACAAGCAAAAATGCCAAAATTATGGAATTTCACCTCAGCCTTCCAATGGAGTTTATTCCATACTCGTTCTCAGCATATAGTCATATAATACATCATTAGATTGGAAATTCAATTCTCTAAAAGGCATCCTGTCAGTATTCTCAAGAAATTATTTTTCTGCATTCTATTTAGAATTTTCTGGTTGTAAGTCAGTAAAAATGACAAATTTTGGAAAATTTTCAGGGCCATTCCAAACGTTCCAAATTATTTGGAATGTTTTCTTGGAATGTAAAATCCCTGTATTATCAAACTACAGAGTCCTAGCTACAAAGTGATACCAAGATGTTTGAAATTGATTGGATAGTGTAAGAATTATCAGTATTTTTGTAATTCAAGTCAAGGCAACTTTAAGTTTAGCCTCGCTATTTAGTGACAGGATCTATATAGCTATCTGTGGATTTACCCTCCATTATGTAATACATGGAGGTTTCCACATCCTTCTTTAATGAAAATTTTAACTGAAAGACATTTGATGCTGGTTGCAAATTATACCTTTAACACAAACGTTGTCTTATTCTAGGTACATGGCAGCAATGAGCGGTAGTTGTAATGCCAGTTGTCAAGTTGTACGTGGATTAATCAAAATTGTTTTCATACCTGCTAAACTTTCTTTGAAGGCTAGGGCCTTTCCCTTGGGGGCTAAAATGTGGTAGTTCCTGAGAGTAATATTGTTGAGGGCCTTCTCGACCTTTAATCTGAAAGAATGATGAAAGTCCACATTTCGTAATGAATGTTCCGTATGTGCTATGCTTCTATATTCCCCCTCCAGGCCAACCTGTTCAATGTTTTTAGTACAGGCAGTTCAGGCAGACGTAGTTCCTAATTTTCATTATATTGTATGCGCCTGCAGGCTAATTTTGGCTTCGTTTGTAGACACATACATGGAAAAAATAAAAGTAATAATGCATCTTATGACCATATAAGATATCAAAAAAATATTTCAAATTAACTTCAGGAAAATGAAGTACATACAGTATATAAAAAATAGGAAAAAAGTACCTTATTCTGTATCTTCAAAATTATTACCCTACTATTTCTAAATTGATTTGTTAAACAGCTTTTTAAAAGACCTATGGGAATCAGCAAATTAGGTCATGACACCAATATTTAGTTCCTGTCTCATCCTCTATATGGCTTCAGAGTGCTGGGGTTAGCAACCCTCCAACTCCAAACACCTCTGTTGTGGGATCGAATCCTGAAGGGACTTGTCTCACACAAAAGATGGTATCATAGATGATTAATCGCTATATGCTATAGCCTTATAAATTAGACGACAGGGACATTTTACTTTATAAGTTCATCTTAATACATGCATAATTATCTAACCAATGTAATTACAATTTCAACTAGAAAATATTGGAACCTACTTGAACTCGGGGTCCCTGTTGGCCATCTGGAATAGCCTCTGCTGGACGTACATGGAGTGTTCGGTCTGGTCTGGGTCGGTCGTCGACTCCACCACCTCCCTGACGTCATCGTCCGACGGTGCATGCGTCAACAGCACCATCAGGGCCTGCGTGCGCACCGCCGAGTCGTAGGCCTTCCGGTACTGGTGGTAGATCTTTCGCATGACCGTTTTCACCTAAGATAGAATAGAACAGGCTTTATTATAACTAATATGTTTATATATCATTTTTCTGCATACACAGTTATTCGTTAAAGCAATGTGTGTCATGAGATATTTTTTTAAATTTCAAGGTATTGTAAACCTTACTGTTTAATGATTATGATTAAGATCCAGCTGCGGTAGAAGTGTCTGAATACCTGAGATAGTTTTATATTTACAAAGTGTCATATCCTCAGGCAATGCCCCACTATAAGGTCTTTCCGCCTTGCTTCGCATTAGCAGATCAAGGACATGTTAAAATCAAATGGTCCTCTTTATCCTCCACGCCAATTTCCTCCTCTCCTTTAGTGGAACCACAAAGTCACAGAATAGTGAGGAAATTTTGCTGCACGAATAATTTAAATAGCAGTGAGGTATATGACTACCCCCTCTACCTAAACACAAATACCAAATACATTGTATCTTTTTGCTTGCAATCAAACCAACTGACCTCTTCAGTAAAGAGCCCGTCGTCCAGCCGTCTGAGGGTCTTGATGGCCGCGCTGCAGACAGGGGTGTCAGGCCCCTGCTCGGCATACTTTAACAGCAGGGGCAGGGCCTCAGCCAACCCTACCTAACTCCCAACATGATACAATATATCCCCAAATTATTAAACACTGACCTCTTCAGTAAAGAGCCCATCGTCGAGCCGTCTGAGGGCCTTGATGGCAGCGCTGCAGACAGGGGTGTCGGCCCCGTGCTCGGTGTACTTTAACGGCAGGGGCAGGGCCTCTGCCAACCCTACAAACCCCCAATATCATACAATATATCCCCAAATAACTAAATACTGACCTCTTCAGTAAAGAGCCCGTCGTTGAGCCGTCTGAGCGCCTTGATGGCGGCGCTGCAGACAGGGGTGTCGGCCCCGTGCTCGGCGTACTTTAACAGCAGGGGAAGGGCTACAGCCAACCCTACAAACCCCCAACATCATACAATATAATCCCAAATTACTAAACACTGACCTCTTCAGTAAAGAGCCCTAGCTTCGTCAAGCCGTCTGAAGGCCTTGATGACCTCGCTGCAGACAGGGGTGTCAGACCCCTGCTCAGCATACTTTAACAGCAGGGGCAAGGCCTTGGCCAACCCTCAATAACCCACAACATAGTACAACATATCCCCAAATTAGTCAACACTGACCTCTTCAGTAAAGAGCCTGTCGTCGAGCCGTCTGAGGGCCTTGATGGCGGCGCTGCAGACAGGGGTGTCGGCCCCCTGCTCGGCATACTTTAACAGCAGGGGCAGGGCCTCAGCCATTCCCGCGTTACCCAACACACGAAGATGTTGGGGCCGGCATCCATCCTCTGCACAGTTCTCCACACGGTCTAAGATCAGCTTCTTCGCCTCCTCTATGACCTGGAAAGGGTGTGAAGGGAAGAACAGGTTTGTAATGAGGTCATTCAAATTAAACGTTGAGATGTACAATGGCTCATTCAGATTATTCAACCAAGTGACGTCCTTAACACTAATTTCAATTGTGATAATGTAAGCTGTATGGCATGATTCAAGAGGTTTATATACACAATAAATGTTAATAACTGACGCAAAATATTGGATCATATACCTTTGGATATTACAATATAATATGAAGAAGAGAATAAAAAGGCTTAGTACAGATACCTCTACTTAATTTTGGATTTACCTAATTAGATATTTGTAATTTTGTATGGGTATTTTTTGCTGCTTTCTCCTGATATCCAATTTTATTGTTTCCTTGATCTTTATTTTGCGGTAGAAATTAGCAGCTCTTTATCAAAATACTATTGTTCTCTCAGGTGAAGGCATTATGAAATTCATAATAGCTACAGTCAATATCCTGTGCTGGTACCCACCGTGTCCTTGCACTGGTCCCCTATCTGACAGTAGGAGTAAATGACTGCACCCAGCGCGTCCCCTATGGACTCCCGTAAGGTGGTGCTCTTCACGTTACGTTTGTACAGCTCCTGAAAAGGGCGCGGACATTAATCATTATTGTGAGTAATTGTGTTTAAATTATGTTTGATAATAGGACAATCAAAATTTACAGAGCACATATTTCCCTATTTATCAACTAGGCTATACCATAGAGATACAGGACTATGGCTATACCCCATTTTTTAAAGTTTGATTTGGAAAAATTTGAAAGGGTAAGAAGTATACGAAAAAGGGACATTGCGGCAGTGACACTAAAAGGAATAAGGGGCCTATAAGCTTCTGCTTTTCTCATGTAGAAAATAGGTTATTCTTTTGCATTTCAATATAGGTTGTGATTAAAAAAAACCGGTAGATATTACAATAAAACTGTTGTGTTGCTGAAAATGGGAGCGCCCTTCAATACACAATTGACAGGGGGGAAAAGCATAAAACAACATGTTGTTGCAAGAACAACATGCCCACTCACAAAGAGGTCCCTGGCGAGGCTGTCTGCCGGGTGAGTAGAGAAGGCAGCAGCCAGCAGGTAGCGCTCCTGTAACTGGAAGTCGTACTCCTCGTCAAAGTCCAGGTACCCCATGATAGCAGCCTGTCCAGCGGGGGTCTGGGCCGCCGTCACTGCCTCCAGTAACACGGGTCTGGGGGTGGGAGAACAGTAAGAGTATATGTCTTCGTCTATATATGTAATACAAGGTGCCCCATAATAATCTAAGTACCCCATAATAGTCCAGGTACCCCATGATGGCAGCCTGTCCAGTGGGGGTCTGAGCCGCCGTCACCGCCTCCAATAATACGGGTCTGGGGGTGGGAGAACAGTAAGAGTATATGTCTTCGTCTATATATGTAATACAAGGTGCCCCATAATAATCTAAGTACCCCATAATAGTCCAGGTACCCCATGATGGCGGCCTGTCCGGCGGGGGTCTGGGCCGCCGTCACTGCCTCCAGTAACACGGGCCTGGGGGTGGGAGAAGAGAAAGGGTTATACAATAAATTATGTCTTTGTCTATATATGTAATACAAGGTGGCCCATAATAATCGAAGTACCCAATAATAGTCCAGGTACCCCATGATGGCGGCCTGTCCGGCGGGGGTCTGAGATGCCATTAACGCCTCTGCTGGGAGGCAATGAAAACCGGGCAATCGAGCCTGAAGACCCTCCCAGGGTAAATAAAATGAATTTTAAAAAACGCCTCCAGTAACACAGTCCTTGGGGCATGGGAACAGAAGGTTATACATAAGTGGAGGTAATATCTCTCATATCCTCCCTTACCCAAAATGACCATTTTTGTTCAAAAGGTTCTCTGTAGTCATCAGATCTAGAATTGCTTCCTCTGTAGTCATCAGAACATATCTCTATTGGGTATCATAGTCGGCCCTAGTAGCTGGTAACTTATATTTTCAACAGCATTATACATTCAGAATGTCTGAAATCTCATTATGCATCAAGATTGTTGTTTTGTAAGTGGACTGATAGTTATTCAATAGCACTTTATATTGAATCTTGATTTGTCTATTAACATATTATGTAGAAGTGCTCACCTGATCTCCTCATTCTTCTCTTCCTGTAACATCTTGGTAATGGCCTCCTGCCCGGCGACCCTGAGACCCGTCACCAGAGTAAGGAAGGCCTCCCCTCCCTCCACCGTGGCCGTCTGGTCAGCCTGCAGAGACGGCCGGAGCTCCTCCACCAACGACAGCAACTTAAGGAGACACTGAGAAAGGTTGGTTATTTATATATGAAATTATACTGAAGAGCCATTAAAACAGTGAGGAAGACCTCCCCTCCCCCCTCCGTGGCCGTCTGGTCAGCCTGCAGAGACGGCCGGAGCTCCGCCACCACCGACAGCAACTTAAGGAGACACTGAGAAAGGTTGGTTATTTATAATTATATAAAATTATACTGAAGAGCCGTTACACAAATAAGGAAGGCCTCCCCTCCCTCCACCGTGGCCGTCTGGTCAGCCTGAAGAGACGGCCGGAGCTCCGCCACCACCGACAGCAACTTAAGGAGACACTGAGAAAGGTTGGTTATTTGTATACAAAATTATACTGAGGGCCGTTACCACAGTGAGGAAGGCCTCCCATTCCCCTCCATGGTTGTCTGATCAGCCTGCCATAATGCCTCAACCAAAGACGGCAACTGAAGGAGCGACTTGACCTATGATATGTATGCGATATGCTGATTTTCTTTTATTTATTTATACAGGATACAAATTAAACAGTGTGTCTGGTCTCCCATTGCGGTCCTGTGGAACATTTGGGCACAATTCCGTGCAGGGGTCATCCAAATGTCCTATGCTGCATTGAATGGGACTTGAA
Organism: Lepidonotus clava; assembly: GCA_936440205.1. Taxonomy (NCBI): domain Eukaryota; kingdom Metazoa; phylum Annelida; class Polychaeta; order Phyllodocida; family Polynoidae; genus Lepidonotus; species Lepidonotus clava. The sequence continues at coordinate 12,497,252 of OW387135.1, forward strand.
CTCATGCCGTGCCAATGGCAACGAGTGGTACCAAGACCTCAACGACGTTGACCACCCCGACTCCATCACCCGATGATATCACAGACACTCTCCATCCACAAGTAATGTTATTGTTTGAACTTAAATGGCATTTTGGTGGGTTTTACACAAGTGGAAAGAAGGCTAATATTTATCATTTATCATCTGTGAAAATCGTCTGCAAAATCGCCATATCATTATGGCATAGCGTAATACCTTGTTTTAGGTCATCACCAAAGTAAGGTAGGCCTCCCTTTGGCCGAATAAAGCAGGAAAAGCACAACATGACAATATGTTATATTATGATATATTATAAATACTTAGTCGACAATATTCTCTACAAGTGCAAAGTGATTAGGCTCATGTTTACATATTAGGTACATTTTTGTTTCTTATTAGGATAGTGAAACGGAAGTATCACGTTTAATAGGATATCTATGTCATCTAGGAGCCCAATAGTGCATATCTATACCTAGTGTATATATACTTGTTTGCTTACCTTATCACAGTTTTTGACATCACATGGTTGACCCTCTTGTTTGGTGGCCAGTGTTGACCCCTGGAGTTTGAGTCTGTTTTCTGAAGATAAGGAAAGAAATACACAATGAACTATACTGCAGCTACTTGTCGTGACACTTATTATCAATCTAATCATACATAGAATGTAAATGTTATGGACAGCTTTTTTTAGTACCTTTGAAGTAACTTAGAATTCTAAATTTATCAAAAGCTATGTGGTAATGGTGATTACAAGTGAGTGAGTGGTGGATGTTTTATGCCGGACCAACAGTCAGGGTCATTTTCACAGCGAAAATAAGTTAGGACAAATTCTGACTTTTCAGCCACATGTTTTGACTTGGTCGGTCTTTGGTGATCATATCTAATCAGATGAGGGTGAAAGGGCGGGCAAACAGCAGTGGATGAAAACCTGGAAATCATTTTTGCTGTACCTCATCCCTTAGTGAACCCAGACACCAACCTAATTGAACCCAAAGAACCACTTGGTCAGTGCTGGGTCCCCCGAATCATTGCCTTTTATGATCAGCAGGGTCTACGGGGGCCTATTCTTCCCAAGAAGAAGCTCCACCCCAGTACTCCCACGAGTCTGCGAAATGAAACCTCCCATAAACACTTCAGCCTTGGCCCATAGGAATCCATATCCCAACCCCTTGGTTCAGGCCTATTGTACCACTAGCAGGGCGCCACACTAATATAAAAGCTCTGAGAGTGTGACCTACTGGCGTTGATGACCTGGGCGGCCTCCTCTACGGTGGATGCCTGCACGGCCTGCGCCCCCAGCTCCTTCTTCTCCAGGGTCAGCGACTGACTGTCATGGGTGGTGGGAAAACATTGAATCAAAAGGGAGAAAAGGGCATATAAAGTGGTAGCAATTCCGTATTAATAGACATGTATAATTATTGGCCTCTTGTCTTTCGTGCTATAGAGTATTCAGTGAATATGGCAATATAGGCCTATCTTAATATTCAGTGAATATGGAAATATAGGCCTATCTTAATATTCAGTGAATATGGAAATATATCTAAATATTGTGTATATTTGTAACTTTCAAAACTTTACATTTGTAAATTTAAGAAGAAATGAGGCATGTTCATCACACAGGCTTGGTATCCGTATTTCGAAAGTTCTAATGATAATTACTCCTGTGTGATATATTATCTTTTTGAAATATGTCATGGGACTACATAGGCCTATATAGATACGACACGTGTCTTGGTGGCTATAGATTATTCAGTGAATGTGCCAAAATCTAAATATTTGTATTTCAAAAATGCATGTCATTCACAAACAAGTGCCTTGGAAGCGTATTCCAACATATAGCCCATATACATTATGTATATTTTTAACTTTGAAAACTATAATTATATTCATAAATTTAATAGGAAATGAGCTACAACCCTTAGAAATAGAATAGTATGGTAATTCCTGTATATTCCTATGTAAACAAATTCTCTTTAAGGATAGACACCAGTGGTCGGGGCATAAATGGCGCTACTCCCTTTCATCACAACCATAAGATTTATTTCTTATCCTTTTGCTTTGTAGATGACACCATTAGATAACCAATTAATAACCATATCTATTCATATAACTTATAAAGAAATAACTACTACAACAGCTGTGTAGGTGAGTCACAAATCTAAAAATTTTAGTATTTCATTTTATTTTTTGAACATCAATATCTCACTTAATATTCAACCTAGTGGTCTGAAATTTCTAGTACACATTCTTGACATATAAAAGTAGGGAAGCGTGTCTCAGATTTTTGATGTAGGTCCTGGTTGTGATTTTATTAAATGTAGAAAATGAAATATTACAAAAATCTAAAAAAGTTTCCCGTTTTTTGACGTTTTTGTCGATAAAATAAAATTGAGGACCTAAATAAAAAATCTGAGACACGCTTCCCTGCATCTGATTGTCATGAAGGTGTGTGTAAAATTTTATTCGCATAGGTTAAGTATTAAAAGAGATATTGGTGTTCAAAAAATAAAAGTGCAAAAAACAGTTTAAAATTTATCAAATTTCAATTTTTAATTCCTTCATAATAATATGGATATGAGTAGATAGAGAAAAATATCAGCTTTCAAATGATGCATAATGTGTTTGGATCAGAGCGATATTAAAGAATTCATAGATGATTTCCTGAATTGGCTGTTGACCACTGGTGTCTATCCTTAAATCTCTCATTATCCCATTTTAAGTTAAAATCTTTGTGGAAAAGTTGGTATTTCTTTGGAAATAAAAGATATTTTGTAAATAAATACGATTTCAAGCCCCTAAGATTTTCACACCAGGTGGACCTGGTGGGGTAAGTGCCAAATCCCTTTAATCAAGAAAATTTAATCAAAATTTTATGTCTTGAAGTCTCCATTCCCAAATTATATATCTTTGCATACATGCATCTGTGGAATTTCTATTACCTAATAGATATTAATACAAATGTATCTTTATAACCCACTCACGTGGAGGAGACCTTTGCGGCCAGGTTGTCCCTCATGTTGACCCTGCTGACGTGCACCTCCTCTGACGTCACGCTCTGGATGACGTCATCCGACGACAACACGTACTTGGTCTCACTCGATGACGTCACGTCGACGCCCAGAATGTCCCGGATGTTGCTGAACTGGCCCACCGTTGACACGGGTTTACAGCCGGTCTTCTTTTCGGTGATTCTCAGACCGTCCACTTTGTAAGTTACCTGGCACTCGCCGCTGGCGTCAACCTATGAAAAGATTGAGCAAGGCAAAATTTTACTCACAAATCTAGCATGAAGGTGTGTTTTCTAGTTTTGATAACCTCTTGATATTTTTGGTGATCTCTTTTCAATCCAAAAATATTTCTTGAACATTGCCTTTTTGTGCGCTAAGATAACAATATATTGACAATGATGACATTCAAAGGGCCTAGTGTCAGCAATATGAAAAGGTCAATAAGGTATTTATGAGCTTTCACTATTTCAAGGACATTACAATCGAAACTGAATTAAGATCTAAGTCATATTTGAATGATGACCCCACAGCATTGGACATTTATATTTTGAAGCAGGGAATAGTCTTGCAGAGAAGAAAGAATGCTCCAGCATATATCCTGGCAGTCAGCCCACTTGCCTCAGACAACCAAGGCCGGTTAGCTCAGTTGGTTAGAGCGTCGTGCTAATAACGCGAATGTCGTGGGTTCGAGCCCCATACTGGCCACATCTTATGTTTAGGCAAGAAACTAACAGGCTGCCCATTTCTGGCCAGTGGAAACTTAGCATTGAAACTTCTATTCAATATGCCCCTAGGTTATGCTAAATGGCAGGGGGAAAGTTGAGCTCAATATATGTAAGTACATACACAAATATAGGCCTACACACATTTTTCATCCCTTCTCATGAAATCTGCAATTAAAAGGTGAAATCCAATAGAAATGTTTGTTTTAGACATTGCATGAATTTCTAGTGGTTGGCCTTTGTACAGAATCCACCTTTTTCCCTACTTGGGGAGGCACCTTTGCCAATGTTTTGCAGGTCAAAGTCCTAGCTCATAATTCTTCATATGTTAGCACAGACTGATTGGAGGTATTGGTGTGATGTAATTGGAGTGCAGAGGCCAAGATCTAGCCCGGTTAGCTCAGTCGGTAGAGCATGGGACTCTTAATCCCAGGGTCATGGGTTCGAGCCCCACATTGGGCGCACTGCTTTTTCTTTCTGCTCTGCACCAGTTTAATCTGAAATGGCTTGAAAGCAATAAAAGGCAAGTATTTCAAGCTTCCCACTAGAATGATTAATAATTTACGATTGGGATAGGATTAAACGCATCTTTAATTAATGACCATTCATGTACAAAGGCTCATGAAAACGTTTTATAATTTTATCCAATCAAATTACAGAGGGTTAGTTTCATTCCTCATTAACATATTCCTGCCATCGCTACACGCAGATATAGGTCTATCTTCTCCACCTGTATGTTGACTTGTTTCCCCGCCAACCATCCCTAAATCAAGGACTAAGATTATTAAGTTATTAATCAATAAATTAATCAATCAAAGTAGGCCTACTATACATTATAGGTCAGACTCACAGGCTTTACCATTGGTTCCTACGGGGAAAGTCCAAAATGTAAATTCGCGTTTTAGAAATTTTAGGAGCAATATGTCAACCAAATTGCTTTGGTTAATTTTGTATTGTGCAACTCTCTTCAGGAAATAAGCATGGAAGCAATTTTGATAATATTTCATGGTGAACTTTATTGTTGGTATACACTAGGATGGGCTTATTGACAAAGTAAAGCTTCTTTGGCCAAAACTCATTCTTATACTCTATTTCTTCTGTCGATCTCATCAATATATCTCCATGTTTTGTATTTGTCTTCAGATGTTAATAACATTGTTCTCACAATATTTTCTCTCCTCATTATAAATGAGTATGATTGTGTTCAATCTTAAAAAGAAAAATATCCATCTGTGACAGGTTCCGCCGAGATTTGAACTCGGATCGCAGGATTCAGAGTCCTGAGTGCTAACCGTTACACCACGGAACCCCTGTGCTCCATGGAAGCCCAAGTACAACCATATCACAATCATTCAACAACCCATAACTCTGTCTTGGTGGCTGATTGTTGCTTCAGTTGAAGCGGGCTGAAAATGCTTGCCTTATTGTCGGTTTTATATTATAACAGCATACTAATTTACTAAGTAGCATTATACTCAATTTACTAAACTATAATATCATTTAATAGAACATGCTATGGTATACCTAATTCTCCCAGACGCGGTTCTCTGGTTAGTAGTATCTTGGCCTACCTGCAGGCTTAATAAAGGTTCATCGTGGGAAATATATTGAAAAGTCCATTTCCTGATATAAGTCTTTCACATATCATAATTAGTGATGTATGACATTTTCTTTCGTGTGAGATCATAAAAAGGTAGAAATAGAAAATTTTTCTTTTTGTTACCACTATGTATAGGCCTACTTCAATTTCTGAACTTATTTTGAAAATATTTCCATTACATTTTTTTTATGATGACATATAAAAATATTCATGATTTCTATTGGTTTTCCCATGTCTGTGTCTACAAAATATGCCGAAATTAACTTGCAGGTGCTAAAAATACAGGAAACCTTGGAAATGCGTCTGCCTGAATTATAACTCAACCCCTACCTCGGTCTTGGTGGCGGCCTGTCGCTGCAGCTGCAGCAGGGTGAAGATGCCCTTCTTGAGGTTGACGGACCAGGCGGGGTCCTTCTCCGGGGAGTAGACCTGTTTGACCTCTGTCCCCTCCAGCTGGGCCAGCGCTATGTGGCGGGTTAGGGTCTTGACGTCTGTACTGTGATCGGGGCGGGCCGCGCCGTCCAGACGGGCCGACTTCACCTGGCAGGGGATGAGGTAAAGTACATTATATTGATATCCATAGAGTTTCTATTCATTGTTGTTGTTGTTGTTGTTGTTGTTGTTGTTGTTATTGTTGTTGTCGTCGTCGTTGTTGTTTTGTCGTTTTTGTGTTTTTATGTTTTAATTAATCTGGTTTAAATATAGTTTGGCCTGGGTTGGAATGTGTGGGGAAGGTTATTTCCTCTAATTCTTGGCGTAAAAGTTAATCATATAATAAACGGGTTGTCTATTTGTATAATCCTGGTCATATCTATAATCTTAAACGGATATATCTTTTAAATTTTATAATAGTATTAAGGATTGATGGGTAATTGGGACTGTCCAGGTGCCATTATCTTCATTAAAGCAGGTGAGATGCACTGAAAACACAGACTCGTCATATAGTCGTCATTTTGACTAGTTTAGCCTTGTCAATGTGACGATGGCAAAACCAACGAGTTTACCGTTGAAAACTCGTCAAAAACTAGTCAAAAACTAGTCAAAGATTTATAATTGGTCAAAAACTCGTCAAATTGTCATAGATCAAGAGGCTAGCCTTTTTTGAGCTGCTGCCCCTTGCTGCCCCATGCTGCCCTATCCTGCCCATATATACCTCAACCCATCCTTTACAATACCAGCTGTTCAAAGCATTATTGCGAGATATATCCTAAGTTAGGTATTAGAATTCTCAATAGCCTTTGTACTTGGCAACATTTGCCATCAGTCAATGCTCCTATTAAACCAATTGTCCAGACAGAAAAGGTGTTTTACTAAAACGTTTTCCAAATGAAACTAATTATTACAAACAGAGCTATATGAATAAATTATGTGTGATATCCCTGATGATCAATAGTATCATTATGCTGTTTTGAAGTAAATTTCAACAAAAGAATGCTTAAAAATATGAATAAGAGCTATTTTCTGTCTATTTATTAGACTAAAATCAGAACAACTTACTGTAGCGCCCTCTATGATTTGACCAGGTTTGTGACGAGTCTTTGACAAGTCCTTGACAAACAGATGGGTCAAAACTCGTCAAAAACTCAAAAAGTGGCTTGACTAGGCTAAACTCGTCAAAATGACAAGTTTTTGACGAGTGTAGGGCCATTCAGGTTTTCAGTGTGGGTTCAAGGAAAAAGGAATGCATTCAGAGATCAGAGTGAGCAGTATTCATTGATACATTAAACTGTGTATTATGTCCAATATTATGGTAATTGATCTTAAAATATCATTATTGAAATGCCCAATCCGCATAATCACTATGTCTTTTACATAACCAGAGAATATACATAACACAATGGACGAAGTGGAGTTGCATTTTGAGCTAATTCACTTTGAAATATTATTTTCAATTTTAGTAGGATCCAATGCATCTCTGCCAGTAACAACTATAACGAACTTGCTATAAGCTTTAATCAATTCAAAATTAGGTGATAAATGTGTTTTAACAAGCCTGGGGAGTTTTTGTCTCCAGACAAAAACTCCTTTGGCCTTTCAAACTTTCAGATGGAGCCTTCAGGTTTTACTTCTCCTGGGCAAGACCAAATCACAAAGGAGTAATCTCCTGGCAGCTTTACCTGTCTACTGTTGTCAGCCATTGTCAGATTTCTTCAAGATTAATCTAACATGTGACAAATTTGAAATCATTACTGTATAAGTATGCTCTTTGGATGGAGAACTTCCCATTCCAGTGAAGAAATTATCAATATTTAGTGTGAAAACCAACATGTATCACAAAAATTAGTCTAGTTTGGTCTCCCAACTGTTCTGTGATTGGAAGCTGCAATATTGAATTGGAAAAAAAGATCTTGTCAAATAAGCTCAGAATGCACTTTTGATTAATTATCTTACCGTTAACTTGACCAGCATCTTGTTGCCCCTTGTAAACACAGGTTCTATGGCCACCTTACAGGTCAACTTGAGGCCCACGTCCTTCCTGGCCTGAGACCCTGACGTTACGTCGGGCTCGTTAAACGTAACCTGGGTCACGTAGTCGTACGTGTACGTGTGGCCCGCGGGAATCTGTATGGCGAGACCTGAAACAGGAAAACCGCCACCTGTAAGGTAGAGCATGGAGAAAAGCATGTGTCAGCGCCAACAACTTGAACACAGCGAACACTTAGCGCTATGGGCGGGGCTGTGGGGTACACCCCAGGCAAGCAGTGACGTAACAAGCACGTTCTGTGACCATACTCTTTTGGTTGGTCTTTTACCTGCCCAATTTTCACGTAACAGTTACATCTCTTTAGGTTAGGTTGAGACTCCCCAAGACAGTGTTATGATAATGTTATAAATATTCCGGTGAAATTGAGAACTTATACAAATACAGAATATGATATGATAAAGTTATTTTCACATGAAATAATATAACCAGAATGTAATGTAATAATAACGTCACATTGTAATGGTGCAATGTTAGGTTCTAAAGGCGTTTTTGGATGCATCAAAATAACGTAACAAGAACCAGACCAGAACCAAATAGAACGTTACTACAATGTTATGATAACGTTGCATTTTTGCCTACATGGGCACTGTTGGCAATGGCAGATACAGCTTTTTGAAAAGGTGGGGTCGTGCTATATTGAGGGAGGTACCGTGAGTATCACAACATGTAGAGCAAAAGTATTACCTTCATAAATATGTCCAATGTCAAGTCACTTTTACATTTTATCTACACATATCCCATATCAAGAATGACACACATAATCTGGTGTTTCCTTATGTTAATGCAGGCAAGAGCAATGTACAGTTCTCCACTAAATTTCACACATCCATGAACTAGAAATACACCATTTATTCAAATCATCCATCTATAACCATTCTTTAACACATACATCAATACATTTACTCATTCTTTCCGCTAATTCACCTATCAATATCCATCCACCAATCAGTTAATTTATTCAACAGTCAATCCATCCATCCATCCATTCATCAACCCATCCACTCATACTTATTTTATTAATTACATGTAGTTAATTCATTCATTCATTCATTCATTCTTTCTTTCTTTCTTTCTTTCTTTCTTTCATACATACATACATACATCCCTTCATTAATTCGTCCAACTTTTCATTCACTTATTCAGGGGTCAAACTAAGGTACAAGAATGCAGGGGCCAGTGATGTCCCTTGTTTAGATCGTCCCTGGAGGAGCCTCTTGTTCTTGCAATCTTAGGGATCTTCTAGGTTTCTTTGCTATTTCGACCCTTACTTATTTATTCTTTCATTGTATGCATTCATCTCACCAATTATTCATTCATAGAAGCAAGCATTGATTGCTAAATTGATCCATTAATTAACTCATAGATTAATCCATTCTTTGTTCTAAACATATTGCCTGTCCATCAATCCGTTCATACACTATTCACCCATCCATTCAATTAATCATTTAGTTATTCCGTTATTAATTTACCAATCCATTAAGCTATTCATTCATTCACCCATCCATTTTATATTCTCATTTACCAATTATTTGTTCATTCGCAACTCCTTCGTACACTTAGTCATTCATTTATATATGTTAACTATTTAATCCATTCACCAAGTGATTCATACGTTTATCCCTTTATCCCGTTATTCATCTGGCCGTGGATTAATTGAAGAAAAGTGTCTGTATAATACCCAAAGAAAGTATAAGTGACGTTTTAATAGGCAGCCTCAGGCTGCCTATAAAAGCATCCTAAACGTGTTCTAAACATCAAATTCTGATTTTTGGGGATACTGGAGAGAAAAAAAATCAGAAATCCGTCAAAAATCGGAAAAATTACATCCCTGAAATTTACAGGTTTTAAGTATGCCAAGAACCAGTGGCAATGAAAGTTCCTGGCGTGTACACTGATAAGCTATTACTGGTACCCAGCTTCCCAGAATGAGATTTTCCTCTTCAATGGCAGCAGCTCTAACAATATCGTCACACTCTGGTTATTTGTTTTAATTTGTCTTTTCCTTCTTTAATTTTTTCTTCGTGTCATCAACCCATGTATTTAAAGGAAATAGTAGGCTAGTTGTTAGAGTCTATATCCGTTTTGGTGGAAATCGTTTTCTCTAGTGTAGCAATGACTAATAATGACTTATGCATACTGCATAATTATTTCATCAGAAAGTTCAGAATCAGTAATCCTAGCTTCCATATCAATAATCACCACAATATAATCATGACTGTGTGTATTGCACTTGAATGACACATCCATGTTTTAGGTACACGTGTAATAACCTAACTGATGGCCCTTTGTCGTCCAACTTGCTGGGTCCAGTTACTCCAGGTCCGACCTCATTATAGTTAATCTGGGTCAGTCATATACTCGAGCACCGAGTTACCAAGTCCGCTTAGTCAACTTCTACTGACCCAATGCTTCAAAGTACCATGCCTAAATTGTGTTAAATGTGGATGTGATAAAAATGTAGAAAAAGACGAGAAAATCACATGGTAAATTAATTTCCTATTTAACCCTTTTTGCGCAAAAAAGTCATTCTTATTACCTTTGTGTGGTTGAAACATTCTCAAACTATGTCCATTGTTACACCGGCATATACTTAATTGTTGAGACATATAATAGGTTTATTTTCTCATTTAGATAAAATTCTACTGCCATTTTGAATTTCATGTCAACAAATTATGTTACGTACAGAACCAAGCTTTACACCATCCTCATTTTATTAAATCAATCAAATTCATCATAAACATATAGTGTGAGAAAGCCTCCTAATGTAAGGTACATCTAATAAAAAAATCTTTTCGATATCCCCTTTAATGTGCTTTCTGTGAACAAATGAACTGCAAATCCTAAAATAGTTTTGTAACGTACAGAACCAAGCTTAGTTACATACAGAACCAAGCTTTTACTAATCAATTATTTTTAAATGAAAATAATCTTGATTTCTTAGGTTTTTGTACTCCTTCCAATCAATGGCACACTGTTGCTTCTTCTTATAAATATTTTGATAAAATAGTCCAGGAATAAATGTATGTTTATAGCAGAAATAGCTTGGTTATGTAGGTTACAAGGTTTGTAACGTACAGGACCAAGCTTTTGGAAATTTACTGCATAGATTACAGGATATACACTTCAGGATTATCCTTCACATCTTTTCTAACAGAAACACCTATTTCCCAAAATTCCTGGTGACAAAAATGTTTGAAAATGTGTTCTTTTTACTTTATTTGACAATAAAAGCTTGGTACTGTATGTTACAAGCTTGGTTCTGTACGCAACATAGGAAATATAAGGCACAATTTTCAAATCCAGATATGAAATAGAATAATGATTATAAAGTTGCCCCCTTTTGGATTTTGATTACAGACGTGTATCTCCTATATATTTCAACAACAAAACTTAATTTTATAAATTTTCATTTTTAAGCTACTTTTATTGAAAAATTGAGGAAATTTCCGGAGAATGGCCCTGAAGTAAAAATGATAAGAAACATGTCAAGCACAGGGTATATTATTCAATGGTTACCATTACTTTTACCAAGTATAATAATTGGTTAAATGATTCTTTTACATGCCCCCCTCCCCTCGTCTCGTCTCCAATTATAATGTATTTGCTATCTCATTGCGTATAATTCTAGGTAAAATGTATCTGGGATCTAGTATGAAACAATGTAATATGAATCACCTTGTCTGTCCGTACCAGACTGTGAAAACAAATTAATATGGTCATTAAAAAAAGACAGGGAGCTACAAAGTACAATAGGTCTCTAGAGTGTGTTCCACTATAAATCTGACCCTATATACACTCTAAGCTATAGATCCTGAAATATCAGGTTATGAAATATAGGTCAATCAATAGAAGAACGGGTGTCAATGCAAAAAATCAGAAATAATAATACCTTATCAGGACCTTGAAATCTGATATTAAGCTGCATAAGAATATACATTATAATATTGTTGACTATTGTGCTATGTAATGAGCATGCAGTGGTCAACAAAACCTGTAAGTTTTCTTTAATGTTGATGGCCCTGTGATCAACCAGATGAGCACAATTATATTCACGGCAAACTTCAACCAATCATGCCGACCACAGGAATCACAATACAGATAAAAAGTCTGCATTATGGATGAGAACAAGATGACATATCAGCTTCTCTAAAACTTTGAAAAAGTAACAAAAATGTACTTACTGAACTGGAAGAGAGCTATGAACACGAAAACCGTCCGGAGATGCATATTGTAGTAATTAGTTGTCCTAAATCAAGTGAAGTTTGTGGGCCTAAATCAAGTGATTTTTAGGCCTAAATCAAGTGGCGGTGGTCAGCCTTGGACGGCTCGGAGTGGGAGAGGGGAAAGGGGCCTGGAATCAGTGCCCTCCACTAAGTACTACATGTCCCACTGTCAGTGTTACAGTCCCTGTCCTTTAGGCCAACGTCCACAGATAGGCCAAAGTCCCCGATCGGCACTCACTATAGAAAGAGATAGGCTTTGACGATTATCTTGAAGATAAGGCCGGGCCTTTTGCATTGTCTCCCGTGGGTTTATTATCAGGCACGACCCTGTAGGGGAACTTGTGAACCTAGGATTGGAGGAGCAGAGTTCTGCATTCTAGGCCTAAGAGCAGAGAGGTCAGACTTTGTCCGATTCTATAGGCCTGTGGTCGGTACATGTATAGGACACCTAGGCCTATGATGTTACATGGACGTAGGCCTATCCATTGTTATCTCCTTAATGGTGGCTCTCCTATCCTATGACCCGGCCCTGTCGGTCATTTGATCCTTCAGGTATAAGCCTATGGATGTGTGTGAGAATCGATGAGAAGCAGCTTTAGATATCTGTAGGGATTGGATGATAATGCTGGTTATAAACGAGTAACTCATGTAGTCCGGGTGTTTTGTATGGGTATATCTGCTCCACTTCTGCTCGCATGTGACTCTGTGTACCATGTCTACCGAAAACAGGTCACTTCTCAGCTGTGACGTGCCCAGATGTAGCACCCCTCGGAGTGGGCCCATATTTGGCCGAGTTCTTTTTATATAATATATAACTATATAGTGAATTGTTTTGAGGAAAAGACATACGTTAGGGTGATTTTCTTTTATGACAACACAATGATTTACTTTGTTCAGGTGGGATAGGGGTTGTTCTATAATGTCCATAAAGGAGATGATATCCATCTTCGTCTGTGGCCCCAAGGGGTCATTCTATCATATTTCTGGGGATGAAAGGGAAAAGCTGGGGAGAGTTTTACCTGGTTTTACAATTAAAACACATGGAATACGAACATTATTTTTTCTTATGTTATTTCCCATGTTAAATCACTTTTTTCATCTATGTACATGTTTTTATTCATTCATATGATTATTACAGTAATCCACTTATTATTCATTATATTTACAAACCCACTATTAATGGTCATGTTTTGACACATAAAAATAACCTTCTTTCCCGTAGATAACTTGATTGTTATTGCCCTAAATCTTATTCTATCCATAGGGAAAAAGTAGGAACAATAGTCGAATGGCTGACCTGGTCTATTATAGGGGCCTATAGTTTGAAGAAAAACTGTGCAAAACATGGCCCTTTATAGTTTATTGCATTGTGTCCTCCTTCCAGTTCCAAGAACCCCAGCCCTCCCTGCCTCCCCACCTTCCCCTAAGTCCGTCATTCCCAGTGCATTCAATCTGTGAGTCAGGGACCTGTGCTCCAACCACCACACACTCCTCCGTCCGCTGTCTGTCACCCATCGTTGACCACGCCCACCGCCACGTGCTCCCGACCAACCGGATGTTGACATCACGTGACCGGCGTCGAGATTAACAAAGATTTTAGTTTTACTCCTGTTTCCTCGCGTATATGTCGTTTTTAGTGGTAATGATTGCAGATAGGATTTGGATATAAATATTGATGTATAAATCGTAGATGCTATGCTAAAATATAAATCGAGATCGTGTAAGGAGAAGAAAGTTGTAAATGGGTATCGAGGCTATGCACGCTTTGCTCACGAGGAGGCCAGTCTTCTGTTCTGATGCAACAATTTTTCATAATTCATTGCTATTGATTAGTAAATTGTGTCGATTTCTCCTCCAATCTGCAGCTGGTCCAACATATTTCTAAGGTAGGTATGTCTTATGGCGAAGTACCTTAGTTGAGACTTGAAAACAGCGTGTTCACCGCTAGATGCACACATTATCGCTCATATCACAACCACGACAGCTTGTGAATGTGAGCCTGTTTAAAGTGTTTTGTTTACTCTTGTGAGTAAAGAAAGTTCCACATATTTGCCATATGTCGGTCGGGACAGCAATACTAATAGCGTCAATTACTTCTGAGGCCTAGCCCTATGTATCGAGTTTTTTTTTATTTTATTTTTTTATAGAAATTTCTGAAGCTAATCTAGTGCCATTAGACTGGTGTGTAATGAATCCCATAAATCTAAATAAACTAAGAGAAATAAATATCAAATAACAAGTCAACCCTATTAATCAAATTAGGGGCTGTCCCGATTTTGGTCATTTGGATAGAGCAGGTGTGTGTTCATCTGTTAGTCTATCGCAGAAATCATTAAGGAATGCACATGCCTGGCGTATTTTTTTCACTTATGATACCATATAGTAAAGGCCTGGGTGCAATATCCAACAATAACTTTTTTGTTTTCTTCTTTTTTTAAATGAACACTGAAATACTATTTTTGAGATTAGTCTAAATCCGAGGTTGTATAATTATGTTCTCTAGATGAGGTCAGTTTTTGAATCGGGCTTCTGATGATTCTTTCCAATTGAAAAAATTGGGAGGGGGGGGGGCACAAAATTGTAAGGACGTTTTTACGGAATCTTCAAGGCTTAGTTTTTCTTTTACCACTCAACCATATTGCATTAATTCGCTTCACGTAGGTGAGGTTTATGTTATGTTTTCACTGGATTTCTTAAATTTCCTCACAAATTAATTTCATTGACTGGCATGCCTGGCTATACAATAGTGTACAATTTCATAGGGTAGTGCAATAATCTAACAACCTTATATAATATGCATAGAATAGATCGCTAATTAGGATATTGATAATGATATAGATGAATGAAAAGTATTGACTTTCTTCTTCTTGCTACTTTTAAGGCATGGAGAAGACAGAAGCCTTACATGAGGCAGGGGAGGAGGTGAAAGGTCCCAGTGACCAATCTAAGGGCACAGAAGGTCCGACTGAGGGGTCAGAAGGTCAACCCCAGGTCACAGAAGGTCAACCCCAGGTCACAGAAGGTCAAACTAAGGTCACTGAAGGTCAAACCCAGGTCACTGAAGGTCAAACCCAGGTCACAGAAGGTCAAAACCAGGTTACAGAAGGTCAAGCTGAGAAGGACTCCGAAGAGCCGACCAAACCAGTACTCCCTGAGGGGATGTCCAGAAACCAGATGAAGAAAATGCTGAAACGTCAACGATGGCTGGACCAGAAGACAGAGCGCAGGTAACACGAGTGTTTCTTTGATCATTTAATAGGCATGCCATACTTCCACGGATCCGCGGATTTCCGCGGTTTTATAAATATTTTGGGTCATTTTTGAGATCCGTCCAAATCTGAAGAGAAAATATCTTTTATACAGGGGATAGGGGCACCCTTACAGATTTTGCTGGTAATAATGAAAAATGTGATCAATGGTATTGTAGTCAGTACTACAAACACTTGATACAATAAACATATGCATTATTTTTGAAATTGATCTATTGATACATATCAAACGTCAAACAATGTGATTAATTCTTTAATATTTGACTTGGAATAACAAACTGGTCTATTTGACTTGGAATAACGAACAATTCTCACCCTTCCTATAAATAGTCAAGTGTTCCACGGTAGACACATTATAAATGCAATAGGTGGCCATTTGATATACATTTATTGGATTTGGATTCACAGAGCTTATGAAAGACAAAAGAAGAAAGATAAGCGCCAGGCGATGAAGGACAGCGGTGAAGCCTTGCCTCCCGGGAGGAAGCGACTGAAGCGCAACTCGATGAAGAACTCCAGCTGTCAGATCAAAGTGGCCATCGACTGCTCCTTCGACGACCTCATGACTGAAAAGGTTAGTTTTCCAAGAGAAATAATGTTTTGTTTATTTTCCCCTGCAGGATGGGAACTTGTGCAAATCGCGTCGTTTCCCCCCGATATTGTTACTTTTTCGTGAAAAATTATATTTTAGAGATGGGTCTCGTAAATAGATGATCGACAGATTTATGATAATTTTTTACTACAATATTTGATAAAATCTAGATTTACTACTTTTGGAAATCTCTGATATGCTATTTTATACTAAAGACCTTAGGCATAACTGTTCATATATTTTTTGTTTTTGTGTAAAACATGTCTAAGAAATAATTATTTCAATATAAAAGAATTTATTTTTCTTGAATTACCAATACATAGAATCGTCAAGGTAATTATTGCACTAGATTTCACCTTATCGGTGTTGTCTTTAGTTGTATAATTATACTTTTATTTATTCGTACACTAAACACAAGTATCTTTTTACTTCCAGGATATCTGTCAGCTCGTTCAGCAGTTAAACCATTGTTACGCCGCCAACAGGCGAGTAGAGGATCCACTACAGGTGGGTAACTAAAATGTTGGTTGTCAAATCACCATTTCATTCTTTTATTTGTGTAAATTAATGTCGTTTGTTATATATCTGATATCTGATTTACCTTTCAGTTCTACATCACAAGCTTATCCGGGAAGGCCAAAGACCGTTTGGACTCTCTAGGAGACTACAAGGGCTGGGACGTAAGTATGACTGTCCAAACCCCGTAGAAAAGAAATACACTGAAATCTTGTGATACATAATCGTATAGATCTTCTCAGAATAATTATATGAGTCATTGTGGAATCTCTGGAATTAACGAATTGTTCTCAAAGACAGTTTTCTGACTTTCAAAACAAGTTACTACATCATCCTCTTCAGTATTTATTGGTTTTTTTCTTTCTAATTAAGTTGGTACTTCATGTACAAATGACTTTTTTAAATGCATATTGTAATAATTCCTTCTTGGGAAAATCTGAATCCATTGTGCTTTGTCTTTTTAGTTTTGTCTTTTTATAAGAATTAACACAAGGTTGAAAATGTAAAGTCCTTCCAAAGATTTAGATCCTCTCCCAGAAAATATTTTGATCGTGAAACTCTTCATCACGTCTACAAACGTAACATTTAGATTGCTAAGATCCAACTATTTTGTTTTCCACATGTTTAGGTGTACACTGAGACTGCGGACTACGAGGAGGTGTTCGGGAAGGATAAGGTGGTCTACCTGTCCAGCGAGTCGCCCAACATCCTGACCACCATGGACCCGGACAAGGCCTACATCATCGGGGGACTCGTCGACCACAACCACCAAAAGGTAAGGATAAGAATTGCGTTAAAGTATCGGGATTAATCCAAGTAATCCCCAATCATTAAATCCATGTATGAAAAAAAAATATTTTAACGTAAATCACTGATTAATTTGACATGGCCTATATTGTTAGGGGGCTGGTCAAACAACCACCAAAAGGTTTGTGTGTAAGAACTACTGCTTTCAAAGACTGCAAAACTACAAAAATGATTTAACCCCCACTCTGTGTGCCTTAGATTTGACCAAAAGAACACAGATTTTTTGTTTTCAAAAATAATGTATGGATATTTAGTAGTCTGCTCTGTGCACTACATACCCATTACTGTATAGAATCTAAATGGTAGGAACTTTCCCAAACTAACACGAAGTTTTGGTTTGATGACTGGTGTTGTCAAACTTTTATTGAACCGACATGTTTCTACCTTTGACAGTCTTCTCCAGGTTACTGTGTAGTACACATAGATACTTGTGTATATAGTTTTATATGTGCGTACCATATTTATTGCAATGCCATACGTTTGTAACCCCTTGTCCCTCCCGTCCCCCCCAGGGCCTGTGTTACCGCCTGGCCCAGGAGAAGGGTATCGCCCACGCCCAGCTGCCTATAGGGGAGTACCTGCAGCTGAACACACGCAAAGTACTCACCATCAACCACGGTGAGTTAGACCAGAGTTTGCCTATATATATATCGTTATAACCTTTGTACCTGTATGGTTAGGCAGATTGTAATTCAGATAGTGTTGTATGCAATAGTAAAATTGAAAAACACTAAAACCATGATAAAATACGTGTCCCAATATTTTTTTTGACTTAAGACCTCCACCGCAACTTCAACAGGCCATTGGATTTGAGATGAACACTGGCCCGACCACTGGATTTACTAGCCCGAGATATGTTAATTAAAATGCTGAAAAAAGTTTTATTTTTCTCGTTCTTATGGGGTTTTAAAGCTTCTCTATCGCATGACATATCTCATAAATAGAAGGCCAAACCACGAAATATTATTAAAGCTTTTCCTTTATTTCTTATTCATTTATTAACCATTATAATTTATTAGTAGGTAAATAAAACAGATTTGTCTTTTGGTGGTAATACGTGCGATCAAATCATCAAAACAAGCAGTTGACAATTTCAAATGAAATATATTACAAAACAGTTGCTGCATGCTCGTCTTACATTTATTTATTCCCTTATTTTATTTCCAGTTTTCGAGATCCTAGTGCAGTTCACCCAAACACAAAGCTGGGAAAAGGCATTCTTCAAAGTGATTCCCAACAGGAAAGTTAGCTCCTTCAAGTCTTCTGATAACAAAATCAAGGAAAAAGAGTCCCCTAAAGAAGATACCGGATCGAACGACGAAAAGCCAGACACCTCAAAAAGCGACGAAGAAAATAAAGAACTTGAATCTAAGGACCAAAACACAGATATCTTAACAACTGACGACAAAGCTGTAACTGAAAAAGATCTGAGTAGTGACTGTTTTTCCCACCAGGGGGCGACAAGTACTGAAGACACGAGCGCCCCCTGTATTCGGAATGATAGTATTAGTAACACTCAACAGGTGGCGACACCGACAGATAGTCAAGACCATGAAGAGAGCAAACTTTCATGACAAAAGTAAGAACGTGATTTGTTTAGTAAATCTATATTTGAAGATTAATTTTAGGCAATTTGTTTGCACAGAAAATACATACACATGTTACGACTGATACAATGTAGTAAAAATATGAAATGCTATTATATGAAAGAGAAGTGTTTTCGTTGTTCCTGCCTTTTGCTCGAAATGATAGTTTCGTGATGACAGATGTATGAAAATGATGATTTATTTTTCACCTATCCAGCGACCAAGTTGTTTAGGTGAAAATAGAGAAGTTTCCCATCTTATCCGATGTACAGTAATTCTGAGGTCCTAACCTAGTGATTTCTTTTGTTCAATTCAAACAACAGGATTTAGAAGCATATTAAATAGGCTGAACACGTCGACGCGACTTCACAAAAGAATCATCATTTTGAACATTAATTTAACTATAAGCACAACAATACAAATAAATACATATCTACCATATTTATTACCAAGCACATTTCACGGAACAGTTATTATTGTCATTTTAAGGGGGTCGACGTATGTTTACTAGAACATAACATAACATGCACTGGTCATTTAGCAGGGACTTCCTTCCAGGGGAGTGTCCAGAGGTTTCAGGCATTGGGCACATTATATCTATTCTAAAGGTGTACAACGATTTTACATAAGACATACTGTCATACATTAATTTTGGGCCTCGGACAGTCCGGGCCTCCATAAGAGACTTCCAAAAGCCGGGCCGTTATATAGAGGGTTCCGACTGGAAAGACTAGAGAGTCGTTCCCCAAAAAAGTGGCACTGTTTGTAGTGTTCCTCCCTCAAAACAAAGAAAACTAATTTTGCCTTTCAGAACCACCATCCCCTCAACATCGACACTCTCCAGAATGTTTTCCCTCTGATTTGTGGTTTGCAATCGTTTAAGATTTAAAATTCTGTATTTTCTTAATCCATGTATATTCATGATATCTTGGTATATTTTCCTCTTTTTTTTCCCTTCTATAAAGTAACAAGGAAAGCTGACCCATTGATTTGAAACAGCCCTTGTGACTGACCAGGAAGGGATGTCCTCCCTATATCTCCCCCTGCTCTTTTTAACACAGATTCATGAATCTCCTCCCTTTGTTTGCCCTAATCCTGAGCCCCCGGAATAAAATCCCACCACCCAAAAAGTCCCACAAAGTATATTTGCCTACATCAAAAAGGACCCCGTGTAACCCTAGATGTGGACCCCGCAGAGTGGTCACGTGGGCGCGCCGCTCGGGTGACCTTGAGGTCAAGGCCACCTGTAGAGCAAGGTCAGGGTTCCAGGTCATATGTCCTTTTGTTGAAGGACTCTAATGGCGCTGGTCACGTGACCCCTGTTACAACCGTCCCCTCGATCTCTTTGAGCTTTTTTACTTCTTTGAATGTAAAAACATTGGAAGGGACAATGTTTGTCAATTGATAGTCCCTTATCCTTCTACTATAATTTAACAAGTTAGAGAATCAGTTATCCATTTGTATTCTGGTTTAGGAGGAGTAGACTAGTATAATAAGAAATACCTAGAGTTGAAACATAATTGATGCCTACATAAAAAGCGTTGAAAAAAACGTTTATATGTACATGCGATTAAAGTGTGCTGATTATTCGTCCCTGGCAAAAATAAGGCACTAGATTGTGAGATTGACCAAGAAGAATTAAAACAAAAAGAAACATCACGGAAAGAAAAAAGTGAAACAGAGGGGAGAAAATCCCATTACAGTTTATACAATATTACATGAAGTTACAATTAAGTACTTATAGTTATACGGTCAATGGTTTTCTCATAGCTGTTTCTTGGATGAGCTATATAGGCGTAGCCATTATTCAAATTACCCCAATTTGCACTAATCTAAGGTCCCTATCAACTTTGTCGGGGTGATCAAAACAGACGCCTTAAATAGGCCTACCTACCTTTGATCATTCCCATTTTAAATCAGGCAACTACCTGACCCTGTAAGAATCGACAGCTTTTTGTGATTTTCACAACTACCCCCTAACATCCCCTCTTGCACCACTCACATTTACTCGTGACGTCCGATCACGTGACCTCTGGCTTCCGGTCAGCGCCAGCAGACGACAATCGATCTGCGTAAACTGGTTCCCGCGTCACTCACACAGTACTTCGAGTTCAGAGTTTGGACAGGCCGAAAACCATCGCTTATCATAACAGCTTTTCCCATAATGCACCGGGGCGGCGTCTGTGAAGTCACATGACCGGGAGCTCGCTAGGTGGCGTGGCGCGTGTCTCACTTGACCTGCGCAGTGGAGGCCAGACGACCCCCTGCAGCGTTTGGCTGGTTCCCGCACCCGGCTTGCTGGATTAAAGTTAGACAATTTATTATAATTCACCCTATCACGGATAGCATATTTCTTGTGTTTAACCTGCAGGCAAGCCTATATCAAGATGCATGCTGGGAAATATGTCGATAAAACACGAGGCTTAACGATAGAAATTTTCATTAATCGTGGCATTTTTTGTGGTTTAAGGATAGACAACTGTTGATGAGGGGCGCTTTGCCACTGTCACAGTAAAATGTGCATTATTCTGTGATCTCTTTAGCTCCATGCATATAATATATACTATCCAATTATTAATGAAAGATGCCATCTTTTGATATGAATCATTTAAATATTTTTAGATATGCACCTGTGTACTAGTGTTGGAAAATCAAAAAAGTAAATTTTGATGACAATTTTTTGAACAAGCATACCTCTGGCAATAATGCACATAGAGCCCTGAAATTTGAAATACATGTAGAGAAAAGTCATTTGGAGGGAACAGTGTCTCAAAATGTTGATTTAGGTCTTAGTTTTAATTCTATAAAATGTAGAAAATTAAGTTGCAAAAAAGTATAAAAAGTTACCCGTTTTTTGCCAGAAAATAAAAACTAATGCCTAAATCAAAAAACTGAGACACGGTTCCCTCCAATTGAATGTTTTCTACAACTGTACCAAATGTCATTGCTGTAACTTCATTATTTAGTGTGAAATCCGTGTTCAAAAAATAAAAGTGAAAAAATAGGTTTGTATTTCACAATTTCTTTAATCTATATTTGAAATAAACATAACTTACATCATTATGTAGAGAAAACTATTACCCTTCATTTGATACACATTGTGTAAATGTACCTTGTTTTGTCACAGAGAACAGCGAGTTTGTGTAAATCACGCTCCATCAACAGTTGTCTATCCTTAACATGCTGGAAAGCTTTTGATTATTGGTTCTTTTTCATTTTGTATCTGTATAAGTTTTTTTTTTTTTTTTTAGATTGGTTTGAAAATTCATTGATAAAAAATGAAGCTGATATTTTTTTAAATTTTCCATAGGATTTCCTGTCTATTTTTTCGACAAAACTAGTCAAAATTAACCTGCAGGTGCTTGGATATTGTTTATCTGCTATCCGTGGTAGGGAGAACTGCAGCCGATAGAAACTCAACCAGTCAAACATGGTATAAAAAATGTAGTATAGTTTGGCTGGTTCGGCTGGATTCATAACGTTTATAAGATAAAAACAAATGAAAGTTTACCGTTTAGACGATACCGAGACCTCCCAATTTGCAACCATCCAATTATGATTTTAAATCGTCTATATAATATTGGATAATCAAAAAGTAACCAATACTTGGAGATCATCAAAAGAACACTTTCCATGTTTCTATCTGTCACACACATCAGAATCACGTATAGATTAATCATATATGCTTAACATGGAGTTTAACCGTATCGCAGTTTATCTATCCTTATCAAATAGCGTAGGCCTCTCCAGGTTACAGCAATCCCATCAGCCTCTTTGATATCACGTGACGTTGCACAAAGAGTGCGCGTGTGTGCGTGTGCATATTACACATGCACGTCGGGCGGCTGGGGCCGTGCAATGTTTATTCAATCAATTAAGGTAAATACACACGCTTTTTGGGCCTTAAAAATGGACAGCACATACCTGTAAGCAATGGTTAGTACACCAGACGGTGAATGACCTGACGGCCAATGACAAAATACTTTTAAAAAAAGTATATAAGAAAAGTAGATTGTATTATTCAATATGTTTTACGTTCCTTAGTCCTTTAAGTACATTGAGTTCATTCTTCCGGGTAATTTGATGTTGATGTAATCTTTTAAGTTTGTGCTATTTCAAAAAGGTCTGAATTACCCATGCAGCGATAAATTCATACAATCATACTTTTTTTAATGCTCAATGTGAGCATTGAATGTGTGGCATATGCTTATGGTTCGTACTAGGGCGTAAGGGTGTAAGGGTCGCACCCACAACGTGCATGAGATTATATTGTTCTTTTGCATTATTTCACAAATGCCTACTTTTTTGCCAGCGCTCCCACTCACCCACATACTCCCCATTTCCCGGACACACTCGTTATATTAAAAATATAGTTTAATCACACCAAACCTGACTCCAGTTGTTTTGTTGGACAGGTTGTTTTATTAGTGAGAGAATTGTGCAATCAACATGTTTCGACTTTTGATAGTCTTCGTCAGGACTCTTTATATTAGTAAAGAAAGGAAAATAATAATAATAAAGGCAATTGGAGTTAGTTATAATTAGAAGTTAAGCATATCAAAGACCATTATAATAACTCAAGATTAGACGATTAGACAGCAGCATTTTTTTCCCAGAATTTGTGTATGAAGTCACGATTAGTACCATTGCACGACCTCTGCATGATCAAAGTTACCGCTGCAATTAAAGCTCTAAATACCTTAGAAAATGACAGAAATTAAAACTGTTTCTCATGTTTTTTTCTCTGAAGTTTGCGGTAGGTATTGCCCTTTGCCCATTCACGATCTGGAGTGTATTCAAACAGGAAAAAGTTCAAACAGAAAAGTTCTTTCCTCAGACGTTATTTGAAGTAAATCCTTTTGTGTGTGTGTGTCTGTGCGTTCTTGTTGACATGTTTCTGTAGACAACATCAAAAAAGAATGAGGCACCTTTGGGATATCTAGATAAGTCTATTAAATGAAAACCAAATTCTGCAGGTATAGACCTTGTGCAGACATGGTCACGTGACCAGATTTTGGCGATCACCACGTGGTTCCCTTAACCGTGTGGCTATCCAAGTATTAGATGAAAAGTTATCAAAATATATTATTATGATTTTACTGAGGTATTATTAAGTGAAATAGGGAAAAATATTGTTTATAGACGTAAATAATGCATGACAATAGTATATTGATCACCAACATGGCGGCCAGCTTATTTTGGGGTAGCCTATATGTGACGTCATTTGCACAAAGTCTTTGGGTGCTACCAACAAAAAGAAAGGTCCCAAACATATTATGGAGACTCACTTTCATGTAGTCCGATTAGGAATAACGGATACTTCTGAACTGTGACCTTGGAAGTATTCTTATCCAATTTGTCTAGACAAGTTATGAACATTGTTGAAAATTTAACAATTCAAATACTTTATTGTTCCTTCCCTCTTTAATTAATGTTTCTGGCCCACACAACAAACCAATTATAACTTTCCACTTGAGTTCCCTCTCCCCATTGTCTAATGATCATAGAACTGTGTGATCTCTGAAGGATAATGTCTTATTACCACCTCTGGGGTCAATGATGTTTTATTTAATTACAGGCTAATATCGGCTGTAAGGAGTAAAATTTTGTAAAAATTACAACGTTCATTTATGAAGTGAAAGTGAATAAGTAGATCTAAGAGATCGTATTTATGCTGGTATCAATGGCAACCGTACAGTTATGTACGATTATAGATCAGAGATAAAACTTGAATCCTCAGATCCTTGAATCCTCAGATCTTTGAATTTAACAAAATTTAATAGTGCTTGCTTTATGAATGTATAATCCAAAAGTGATGAATCACAATAAGTAATAGATTATGATTGCTTTTCGGTAGTCATGTATAGGTCTTATACATGTAATTTACTATGAAATTCTAATTTCTGAATGCTATAGGCCCCTATTATTTGTACAATCTGTTCTTCTTATGTATCTGAAAAAAGACCATCTATGATGACTGTGTTAAGAGCAGAACTTCAGTTACCAAATTATTCAAGTGCTGAAGGAGATAAAAATTGCACAAATATTCACAGATTTAGCTGCACAAAATGTGCTTGTACACAGTATATATACAGTCCCTTTGCGCATGCGTGACCAGAGCCCCAAACGGCCACCGCAGGAACTAACGAACCATGCCTCATTAGTTCACCCATTTGCCGTTAGGGTAGTGGGGGCTAAATGGCCGCTAATGCTCTAAATAAACGATCAGTGGACCTTTTTCAGTACTTAGAGATTTGGTCATTTGAAATTCATTAATAGGCTACAGTTGAATTCTATAGCAATTGAAACTTTGATGTTTGAAAGGGTTTTCCTATCGCCATAGAGATCCATAGCTTGTGTGTCATTTGGGACATCTGAAAGTTTAAGGGACCCAAATAACATGGTTCAGATCAACTTGTCTTTTATCAGATTTCTTCCCCTAAGGCACAAGTTTAAATAAATATTTATATATAGTGATACATTGCATGCAATAACATAATTATAATTATACTATATGTAACACACTCAAAGTTAATTCAACAAAATTCTGAAATTCATTTCTAGGACCTATAGTCTATACCAAGGTGTTCTACATACACTTTAATTATCTTATCATTTTGCCGAACTGACCACTTCCGGTTCAAATAAAACTTCACACTGCCGAACTGCGCTCACTTCCGTTACGGCAATCTTTTAATGGTTCTTTGATTCGCTGGATTTGCATTCTGTCCCTGCTTCAGTGGGCCGTGGGCGTGGCGGGCAGGCCGCGGATGGGAATGGTTGGAGGCAGGCCTTTATAGCCCACTCGGTGACTTACTTGAAGGTGATTTAGCCTACAGTAAAACAGGTAATTAATCTAAACCCGTTTAACTGCTGACAGTGGGTGGTCTGCGTGTCATTTAGTTCTAGTTTGGACATCACAACTGTTTCATTCATCTTAGTACTATTTGTCAGTTTATATGCTTATGTAGGAGATTTGATAGGCCTAATTTCATTATTTTGGTTTCTCAAATCTTTACCTACACATTTTTGTCAAAGATTGAAGTATCAATGTAGGACGAAAGATTTTAACGTCATTGTGCCTTTTAAGTCAGTTGTATTCGGTATTAGTGCTCTTCCATGATATGGATTGTCAGTTACTTACTTTTTAATGCTTATTAAAAAGTTAATTGCTCTGCACCTCAGGGAGATACTCAGAGGGTACACAGGTTGTAAAAGAGTATGAGCGTGGGGAGGGGGCAGTTGGATCCCCTTTAAATTTACTTAGAATCCTAGTTCAAAATTACTAGGAACTACCTCAGACAACTTAGTCTAATACAGGATTTTACGACTCGAGAAAACCATGAAACTACTTTAATGTACCTCCTTTTGTTCCAAATCAGGGGCCCTGGGGGTATACTTGGCTGATCCAGCTTTTTGAAAAGGTGGAGTCGGGGAGGGGGAGAAAATATTCCCAAAATTTTACATCAAAACAATCTAAATTTGGGGTCAGTGGGCTACCTTTGATGTGGCCCACTTGATGACAACTTTCCATGTGTAGCAACATTAACCTTGAGAATATCAGTTCCATAATTATACACTTCTAAATCTTTCGAAAAGTAGATGTTTATGGCCTTGCTTGCATCATAGACATACGATCTAATTTGTCGCTGTGCTCGCATTGGCTGCATCAGACTTATAGATAACATAATTTTAGATGATATTTCATGTACACACCTTCAATATCATCAGATTCAGATGCCCCATTCAGAGCCGCGCACCTGCTTTTAAAACCTAAGCCGGGACCTAAGGTCCCTAGACTTCACCTAACGTTTTTTCTCTTTCATCCTCCTCTTACATACATGTATAGAATGCCCTGACCCGGCCCCCGCCTCCCCTCCACACCCTTGACCATACCCCACCTATATCCCATTGTCCAGCACTGACCGGCTGACCACGCCGATCCACACTGACCCCTGACCCGGCCCTGACCTTGACCGCAGGGGTCAAAAGGTCAAGTGGCCACGTGCTATACATCATCCGGGCACTTCACACCTTCAGGATATGTCCGGTGGTCACATGACCATTAGGTGGTCACATGACCATTAGCCTCCATAAAGGTTGGGTGGTTAGGGTGGGGTGGAAAAGGGTGCTATATGGTGTATCGGGGTTCAGAAACAACCAATCGTATTCGCTAGAACTTCAATACTTTCTGTGCTAATCTGTACATGCAAGGGATAACGTGACCCTTGCAACTGTGCAATTATTTTTTTTTATAACGTTGCAGTAATGTTCTGTTTAGATGTGTTTTAGTTCTTTTTATGTTGTTTTGATAGCACCCAATAATGATGATTGATGATGGTTGTTGGAGTTTAAGGTGTGCTCAGCCATCTTTCAGCCACATCGACACCAACACCCAATGAAGTCTCTAGAACTTAACATTATGATGTTGTACTGTGACCAGTCGCGGATTTAGGGGGGTCCGTGGGGGGCGCACGCCCCCCTTTTTTGGCCAAAATTTAGATTTTTTTAAATATAAAATGATCCTGTCCGGAGGGCAGGGGGAAATTTTCCAAATTGCACACCCCCCCCCCCCCCTTTTTTTGAAAATTCCTGGATCCGCCCCTGGTGACATTATTGTGGTTATGTTCTTTCCTGAAATAAAACATCATTACAATGTCCTGTACGGGTGAGGTCTTAAGTTCACTAAAATGTAATGCTATTATAACACTCTGTTTTGGTGAGTCTCCACCTCCCGTTCATTAAACGATTCCATAAACATGTTTAACCGTGGCATCCTAGATAACGACCATAAATATCTTTATCTTCACTAAATACATTAAACTAATTAAAGAAAGGGTAATTTACGTAATATAAAGATCTGAAGGATTTTAGATAAGATGTTATCATACAACCTTTTGATAGAGCTCTATCTAATAGCCTATATCCGTTGACCTATGCCATGTTCAGGTTCCGCTGTTTAATTGGCATGGGGAGAAGGTGTACGATGATCAAAAGAGACAGGGCATGGATTTATCGGAATGAGGTTGAACTTTGTGCATTTTCAAGATTAGATCTTAGATAGGATCAGTATCACTCATACTTTGTATGTCAAGTCCATTGTGAGTGTGATTGTGATTGTGTGTAGTTGCATTTATGGATTTGTGCATGCACATATATATGTGTGCATGTATGTGTTTACATGTATGTGTACATTGTGTATGAGTTATGTGCCAAAGTAGTTCAATGTGTACTTGTGTATAGGTCTTTAAACATATAGCTTTTGTCATAGTGTGGATTTTAATGGTTCAAATGATAAGGATTTCACTCTAGGCAAAGCCTGAAAGTCCTCAGACTACACACACACACACACTCACTCACTCACTCACTCACTCACTCACTCACTCACTCACTCAAAAACATACGCACTATTATATTTATGAATATTTATACACATATATGTGCATGCACACATGTAGGTATACATACACACAAACACACATACATAAACATGCGCATGTTTACACACACAATGACATTCACATGCAAATACACATGCACACATGCTCACTCACACATGAACAAATACACAAACACACACTCTCTAACACACACAAACACACATACACACACTCAGACCCCTCACACATATATTTATACACATGTACACATGCACAAATACATGCACACAGCCACATGCACACACACACACACACACACACACACACACACACACACACACACACACACAATCACAATCATACAATCACACCCTGTGAGTCCTTGAGGTGAGCCCCAATCCCTCAGGTGTTAAAGTCATTGTGAGTTTGACTGATGTTATTTGATCACCACCTCCTCTAGGTCTATTGAGGCAGCTTTTTTCCCGGTGAGCTAACAAACACATCGCTCTACATCGCCCCCAGTATCAATCACTGTTCGTCCCTATTTCCCTCCTTCTTGGCCCTTAGATTCCCCCATTACCACCACTACCACTATAGTACAACCACCACCATAACTGCCACCACCATCACGGCCAAGCCGTCCCCGCCCAGTCTATATTGGGGCCTTATAGGTCATTTGCACATATTATATATAATGCCACCTAGAAATATTGTCTTATACCAGAATGGCATAACTTCTATTGACGGTAGAAACTTATAATGCTTGGAAACTTGATTTTATTCTTTCCAAATGAACTGACTCCACTAAATCTGGTGATATCGTAATAATTTCAAAATCTGACAGAAAGTTGTCACTTTAATGTGTGTCCCCAACACATATGAGTATTTTCAATTCCAAGTTGACTGTTCTTCTCCATGTTACATTAAATTCAAATAAAGGTCCTGTACTCTGAACTTGTTCTTTTATAAGTGGCCTACACACCTTTCTCACTATTCTGCTCAGTTGATCCTCCCATAGATCCCTTGGCTCCAACTCTTTAAGCCTGGGCCCATAGGACTTCATATCCCAAATCATTAGTTCAGACCCATGCCGCTAACGGGCACCACTCTAATGAAAAAGGTCTATATCAACCCTCCCAACTCCAACCCCTTTCCCTCCCCACACCTCCCGGTAACCGTCCGAGGGTGGTTTTTGTCACAGGTCTTGTTTTGCGCTGTGTCAAAATGACCATGCAGGGGCAGGGGTGGGGGCCAGTGCATAAAGGGGGGTGACGGCTAGGGGGGTGGGAGGTGATGGATTACCAGCCAGGTGCTTTGGGGGGGGGGGGGGGGGGGGGGGCCTGCACACCCCCAGATACCTCCAACCACTCTATTTTTTGTAGATTTTGGAAAGGGAGGGGGCTGTTTTGATCAAGAATACTTGTATCGCAAAAAAAAGAGAATTCTAAATTGCGGCCTTATTGAAAATTCTGTTGCATTTTCTACTACATGTATGGAAAACTGTATTACAAAAAGTGTGTGCTTTTTAAAGCTGAGGTATAATTTTGTGGGAACAGGGAAGTGAGTGTTCTCTTGTTCTGCTTAGAAGTGAGTGAAAGGCTTAGAATGTGTATGTATGGTCTATTTTTTTCGAGGGCCTCTCTGACTAATAAAATATAAAACTATGAATGAAAACGCTGTTAAAATTTGCCATTTGGCTATATATGTGTACATATAATTATATATACGCACACACTCTTTTTATTCAGGAAGATGTTGGCATGTAAGGATCGAAAATAATTGATAACTATTTCTACGTAAGTGCCCCCCCCCCCCCCAATCCAGGACTGCCCCCCCCCCCCCCCTCACCCCAAACACCCCACCCCTATACTCCCACCCCACCTTCAATCCTAAACGTCACCTTCCCAGCCAGGTGACATGGGCCCGCAGACCACATCTCCCCACCTCCCCTCCCCTAAATCTATTCAACTCCTCCCACCTCCTTTCACTCCAACATTTCACTTTCAACCAACGACCCCCTCCATCTATGTCATCAGTTTTTTTTATATACTGGGTACGCAATCTCTGCAAAAACACATGCAAAAACACATGCACCCAGGAGAATGTGTTACATTGTAACCCATGCCCTGATTCTACTTTATAGGACAACCCTGTCTGAGATTTCCCAAAAGAAAAATATGATCCATCTTCCAACAGCAACAATGGCTGTCAATCTGTATAAACCCTTTCTTCAAAATTCATCTTTTGGCTAAAGATACAATCGCGTTACCATTCCCAAACTACTACAACCTCTATGTATGTTCAGTTCACAGGCACATTCAACATGCTGGTAAATTCAATCTCTCTTATGCTAGTCACCCCTATTTCAGATTTTAACTTGGCAGTCAACTCTGTGTCCTGATTGCTATGATTTTGTTCTGCCTGCCACTCGGTGTTAATCTGCCTGTAAGTGGGGTCGTTAAGGTGGCACTGTGATCACCTGAGAGGGCCCTGGGAGAGGGGAAGGTCTAAGGGGGGGGGGTGATGGGGCTGAGGCGTTGGCACGTGTCACGCACGCGCAGACAGAAGCCCTTACTTAAGGTCAACTAATGACCCTTAACTCTTCTGCAGACAGAATGGCGTGTGGAGAGTCATTTTATTGAGTTAAATTGTGCTACATGTATAGGCATGTCAAGCCAATATTACCGTTTTAACTGGGTCTTTCTCATGGTTAGATCCCTTACGATCATTTTGTGACTGTCATATAATTATTTTCAAGAAAGACGTTCATGTAACATACTTTAATTTGTGTCTACATCTTGAAATACCTAAAGGGCATACTTATGGTGTATTATGGCCCTCCAAGCACTGCTTAAACATACCTCTACACTCAGGACTCCGAAATCACACACGTTTGTTTGAACGCAGAGCAAAATAGTGTTCTTCATCGGGCACAAATCCACAACAAAATATTAAGAAATAATTTATCAACAACCAATGCATTATCAATACTTCTCATTGCATTGCTTATTTGTTAACATTGCATTTCATTAGAGATCATATCATATTGCATTTACCCTCGGAGTAACAAGGTAAAACCAAGTCATCCCTATGTATAGTCAGTCCTGAACATTAACCCTTAGGGGAATCTAGCAGGGTGTCACTTCTTGTGTCATGATTATACAGGGCGCGGGGCCGGGGCCCAAGGCGTCACAACAACAACAAGCCTGCCTGGCCCCTGAGACCTGGATACTAAAGTGACGTTTTTACTGACAGCTTTGTTGTCTTCCCCCTCCCCCCCCCCCCCCCCCCACACACACACCCAGCTCGGGGGGGGGGGGGGGGGCGACTTCCCTTCTCAATGCCTGGATGTGTGTGTGTTGAGGTTTTCAACACACACATTTTGAAGGACACCACAAGTTGTAAAACCTACCCATAATGAAGGGATGCTGATAATATATTTCGTGCCCATACTTGTTGATTTAATGGAAATATGTATAATTATTGATTAAACCACATTAATGCCTATCTATTTTTAACTATTTCTCCTTATTGACACAGAAAGTGTTCAGTTTCAACACTTTCTATATTACTATGTATAACTCCTTTTGAATTTCTAACCCATATTGAGTGGGGAGGTAAATTTCACACCCATTTTGAGTAAAACTTTCTCACTCATTCCATTCACTTGAGGCTGAAAAAGGACCCACCTCCTTCGACACACACATCTTAGCAGGTCTGAGACCAAGTCGACACCCCCCCCCCCTCCCCCCCTCCCCAGGTGCCCTGGGGTCCCAAAGACTCCTGGAGCTGACACTTGCTGACAAGAAGCGTGGGAAACTTTTTGAGACGCTGGGGAGACGCTACAAGAACGCTACATGGTTTGGTACATAATAAGGGGAGGAGCGGGGAAGGTGGCAGGTCTGAATGGCGTCTTGAGGTTAGAGATAAGAATGTGCGGAGTATGGCAGGCTTACAATGTATTTTTTATACAATTCCGACAGGTGAAATTAAGTTGTGAGGCCTTAGGTGATGCTGTGAAGGTATGTCAACGGTAGGGACGATGATGTAAATAGGATCTGACATCCTTACAATTCAATCTTGGCATTTTTGACAGGACAAGCCACCGTGGTAGATTATGAATGTTAAGGTTATATCCAACAATACAAGGATTAAATTAAGGCCTGTCAATGAATGCCAGTACTCAATGATAAGGGGCTACTCCTCTGGGAAGGATTGGGGAGGGAGGGGTGGAAGGGAGGTGAGTTGAAGCCACTAGGGATAGGTGATGGGGTGGTGGCACCTCTTTGAATATGGCAGCCTGTGCCTTGACAATGCGGGCTGAGATTTGGACTCGAGGGGTAGTATTTCATGGGTCACCTGTCGACTATGGCGAGGCAGAGGTAAAGCTTGCCATGTCACTCTCCACACTCTCCCTACTCGTCCACTCTCCCCCCACACCCGCCGTGGCTCGTGAAGGGCACGCGTCTATGGCCAAGGTCACACCTGGGTGAATCCTTTCAGAGTCCCCGACACGGGCCTGGGCCTATAGAGAGTTTACTGGAGGACGCCACTCTGTCTTTTACATACCTTAACTTGATGTAGACGCTTCAATTCGAATTAAATAAAGCATGGATATTACAGAAAGGTTTTATTCCCAGTGGCGGATCCAGGGGGGAGGGGTCAAAAGGGGCAATTGCTCCCCCCCCCCCCGACCCAGGCGATACAATTTTGGCATCTTAAAATTGGAATATCTGTATAATATAAATCTGGTGTTTCTATTTTTTCATTTTTGCAAGGCTGGTCAGGGTCCCCCCCCCCCCCCCACACACACACACCCAGGAGCACTGACTCTAGATCCGCCCCTGATTCCACGAGTATCTTAGCCAGCCAAAGATGTGACATTATTATAACATTGCAGCAACATTCTGGTTGGTTCTGTATTTGATTCTTGTTACGTTCTTTTGATGACTCCCAATAACGTTGCTGTGACATACTGTTGTTATGTTGCACTGCAACGTTATTCTAACATTCCGGTTACATTCTTCAACCTAAACAGAATGTTCTTATCTTGTCCTGTTTTGGTTCTGTTCTAACTTCACCAAAAAATAATGTTATAATAATGTTCTGATTTTGGTAAGGTTTCAATTTGACCATCAATAATGTAATTGTTAGGTGCCATCTTATTAAGAAACAACTGACTTAAAAAGTGTAACTTCAGAATGTTTCTGTTATGTTGCCGCTTGGCTAGGTATGCCGTCCCCTTTTTTTTTTTTTTTTTTTATTTCTTAAACCACTTTCACATTAATGTGATCTTCCAAGTAGGTACATTATACAATATATATAATTCTAATAATTGTTAATTAAATAACAATACATGTCCCTTATGTCCTGTACATAACTGGGCTTGATGTAGAGGATTTTAGCTTAATCTAAGTATACCTTTTCTTAGAACATAGGATTAATATTACAGAAAAGGCGATTAATGTATTCTGGCATTAGTCCTGAAAGTGATTACTTTCACAGGCATATCCAGGGGGTGTCAGGAGGTCCTGTAAACATTCTTGCGATGTGTTATTTTGTATCATAGACAACATTTTGCTGTACAAATAATACTTTCCGATAGAACCCCATTCCATGACTCACTTTGATAATTATATCTTCTTATTTGATACAGGTTTTAGAAATAAACCAGTCTTTAGAGTGCATGGGGATTTGGATGCAAAATGTCAACCTTGTTTAAAGACATGACGTTGATAAAGAGGATTCACAGTGTATCCTTTCTAGTGGATTATACGCTAGTCGACCAATCACAATAATAATATGACAGTATACCTTTCTGACAAGTAATCACTGACTTTCCTATTAGGGATACACAGTTATCTCTTTATGTTTGTACATTCCAGAAGCTACGCTACCTTTAATGAGGTAAATGTAACCATACACTGATCAATCAAAGGGCAAAGTTTTTCAGCTCACACATCGAGATTTGATACTTAACACTTGGGACTTATGTTTGGATTGTTTGGAAAACGAGGAGACCCTTTTGTCTCACTTACTGATGAAAACCAGCGATTATAGAAATGGGCATGTTTGGATTATCATCATCATTGCGAAAACCCATGGAAAGGACTCTATAGCTTTACAGTCCCTAGACCCAAGACCCCCCAATCCTGTCACCCCTCAATCATCCCCTGCCCCCCTCCCCTCCCCCCTGACACTCCTCCTACCCCTCCCCTGTCCCCTGTCCCCTCTCCTTCACCCCCCCCCCCCCCCCCGTGGCAGCCCCCACCTGGCCCCGCTCGCGTGCCTCCACTTACCTGGTGACTGGGTCTACATTTCAGCATTCCGCCATTTTAGTTTAGTACCCTTCAGTGAGGAAGGTAAAGCCCCATTCGCCGTGGTGAAAGTGGTTTGTCATAGGCCTCTATGATCTGCAAATGTTGTGAACGTTTGATTATCGTAGCCCTGTACGACCCGATCCCTTGCAGAATTATTCAACATATTTAATATTTTCGTACAGATCCTCTGTGATTCAAGACAAAATTGCTTGCGAACAATGATCGTAAGGCACCTGCCTTCTCTATGTGAATGCTATCAATTTTGGTGGCTTACGACCATTTTGTTGTACCTGAGTTTTTTTTCGAATGCATGCGTTAATTTTTTTGCAGGCGTCAGCAATCTAAATATCAACCAGGGCGAATGGAGCATCCGTGTGATCTTTGAATGGTGGGAACGTCAGTTAAACGCAAAATGTGTCAAGCGAAAACATTCAACATTTCGGATATTTTCTTGTCATTTCCCCCTCAAGAGGCAACAAATAAAGCATCTGATCATAATAAGGGCCCTCCTCTTAGAGTGTGAATGCTAGGTTTTCAATTTCCTAAGTTTGGAATCGTTTTTGATCAATGATAGTATTTATCTCATGTATGAGACAAATGTTCTGTAGATCCACGAGACAGAACAATCCTGCACGGTAGATGGGCCTTTTGGAAGTTTTGGGTCTCTGTTGAGAACCTGTAGAGGCAAACAGTCATACATTTTAGAGCTATAGGAGGGCCAAAACAATTAATGTTTGAACAATGACGACAGTTATCGTTGTTGCAAACAATTGCTGTTGGGCCATTTTGACAGCAAACTTAATTAATTCTGACTGAAGAATGTTTTCTCTCTGCTGGAAATCCTACCATTATATAGATATTAACTGCGCAACCATATAGATATTTACACAATTATAGCTGTTTACAGCATTCAAATTGACCCAGTAGAATGGCTATTTTTACTACTTGAATAACAGTGACATCACTATTAACTTATTGTTGTTAAGCATATATTATGTGCCAAAAGTAATCCTAAAGTTGCCATTGTTCTGTCACTATGTGTTGTTTTGTAATAGGTCCAAAGAGATCCTGACTCGGAATGAAGAGTGAATTCAGGGCTAGTGGTCAATCTACCCCAGCAAGCTTGCGATGTAACAGAAACATTCTGCAAACATACTTTTTTAGTCAGTTTGTTACTCACTTAGATGGCACGCAACAATTACTTTTTTGATGGTGAGGTTGAAACCTCACCAAATGAGAGAGTTATAAGTATTATAACATTATTTTTGGTGCGGGTAGGACGAAACCAAAACAGAACGTTATAAGAACATTCTCTTTGGGTTGAAGAATGTAACCAGAACGTTGTTATAATGTCAAAGTGCAACGTCATGGCAGTACATTGCAGCAACATAATTGGGAGTCATCAAAATAACGTAACAAGAACCAAATACAGAACCAACCAGAATGTTGCAGCAACGTTATGATAACGTCGCATCATTGGCTGGGACCTGATCATAACCACACCCAGGTGTCGCACCACCCACTACCAACATTAAGGTCCCTGAGTGCCCCTTCTCCCTAGTCTAAAGTCTTTTATACAAACCACCAGTCTTAAGTCTTTGGTACAAACCACCAGCCAAGGCCCAGACCACAGCTTCATTACGCATGCGCGTCACGTGGAACCGTCCGGGAAGCCTGAAAACCTGAAATCGCTGCGGTTAACAACTGGCTGTCTTAATAACAGACTCGGAAGAAAACGTCAGAGCAATAGACAGTTTGATTTTTATCCCCCTTTTGTTGCAGGGTATTACGTTATAAAGGAGCCGGGGTAGGATGTGCAGATGGGTGAAAGTCTTGATTTCACACACGTCAACATGAACATATGACTGCATTCGGGGGAAGCTTTTTTTTCTGTTAGATTAAGAGCCTTCTTTGTGATTTCTTTTATTTTCAGGCATCACCTTATGCTTTTGATTTCAACAGAATGCCAGACGGTTTGTTACACTTGTCGCGAGCACGTGCGTGCATGCACACACACATGCACACACCACACACATGCGCAGAGGCATGCACAGTCACAATGTTGAATTTATTTGTTGTTAGTTACAACAATTGTAGCTGCAAACATAGTATTATGAATAGCATGACAAAGTCTCAACAACCATAAGAGCCACGTGTACTTTGTAGTGTGTCTATAAGGCGAGATTATTCTTTGTTGTGAGGGATCTTGGCGAGAAGAAAACAGTGAGAGGCATTTCTTTGTCTATCAACATGATTGAAATTGAAAAACCTTAAAACACGATGCTGTGCAATTATCTAGATACAATTATTTGATTATGTTATCTGCGGATGGAATTGTGTCGTTTGCATGTTGGTTTAACTTGCTGATAATTATTGTCCATTGTTCCAAGTAATCAGTAAATCCCAGTGCTTGATACATGGGATTTCCAGAAGCTCAAGAAATGCTATCGTGAACTAAAGTGAAGTCCTTGGTTGCCAAGTGGTAAACTACACCATTACAAAGATGTTTATAAATATCATTCAGTTCCCGAGCTAGGAAACCGGATCTGAAACGATTTACAAACGTCAATTACAAGCTACGTGCAAGAGCTTTAAGTAATTATAAGTCACCCTATACAGTTATTGACTATTTAATACACATTTTCCAAAAGTTTAAAGAACATGTTTAATTTTGAAGATTTCATTTTCATTGTTGATAAAATATTCTTTCCATTTTCTTTTTCATTCCCCCACAGAAAATTGCAATTTGAATATTCATACGAAGGAAACTTATTTGGTAGGTAACTTTAATTCTTTCATCAATCTTTGCTTTGCTACATATAGCAGACCTCTAGAAGACTGATGCACACATTAATGAAGAAGGCAACTTAATGCGTTGTGGTTAACCACACTGAATAAATACGTTTTGATAACTATCACATAACTGTCCAGACATCCAACCCCCTATTAAAACTAATTCGATAAAAGACAAAGACTTGATTAATTACCCACCATGGGTGTTTCCTACACCAAGGTCTGCATGCTTTGTTCAGAAGGGATTTTCAGAAATAAAGAAGACAAAACGTTCCACCTATTGAATTTTCTTAAGTCAGTTGAAACAATGAATTAGTTTCAGATTGACTTGTGACCACACAAGGTGTACATGAATCACTGGTTAAAACCTATAATGTATTCTACTAGAGTAAACTTTGTTTAGAGGGCATAAAGGCCAATAAATCACATTATATTTGTAAATGCTTCGGGGTATAGTCAGAAGCAGCCCCCCAAATGAAGATGTATACACTCCACAAATGTAAACTTGTTTTTATAGGAAACTTTGTCCAAACAAGATGAATGAATGACAAGAAGGATTAGAAAGTCAGAAATAGTAATAAACAATAAAAGAATAAATACTTTTTGGCTCTGATAAGTAACATATCAACACAATCAGTCAATGATTTTAATTGAATTCGGTCTCCCACAACGAGCAGGGCAATTGCTGATCGCTATCTTGAGTGTATCGAGACGTAGACGGCTTCATTCCGCCTGACTCCCCGACAAAAAGACTCCCCTTAAAAACCAGCCCACACTTGACTCGGCGACGCGTCGGCTTGTTTGCCTTGGGTGATCCTGGATCCCCTCTCACCCCCTGGTCTACCACCACCCGGATCTACTGGAGGGGGCACGGGATCCACGCGAGCAGGGCAGACGCGGGGCAGACGCGGGCAGACGCCAGGCACACCTGCCCAGCCGCAGGTGGGGCTCTATACGCCTACAATAACCACAGCAAAGTTCATTTTTATCAAAATTTAAGTTTATTGCACCTATATTAAACACACCTTACTTTATTCAAATAAAATTTAAAATCAAATCAAAATTTAAAAAATAATTTTATTTTTCTTGTAATAAAATAAATTTAAATTTATTCAATTAAATCAAAATTTGAATATATGATAGAATTTTATTACAGATTATTACGGTTTAAATTCCTTAACCAAGTACCCTTAAAAGGTATTATTCAAAACTTAAGAAGTATTACAATTACAATTAATTTGGCAAAATCTGAAGAAATCAAATAGTTCATTTCCAAGGAATAGAGAGACAAATTCTTGAAGCCTGGCTGATGATGTTTTGCATATTGTGGTCAATTAAATGTTTCCATAGTGTGGTCAAAAAGCTTAATGTGGATATTGTTCAACCCAAATAATTATGGTAAAGCTTTATTCATTCAGAAGTAGTTCCGTGTTTTCCTATGTTTGAAGAGCATGGGGCCCAAGTTAGAGATCTGTTTTCACTGAAACGTTTACCACATATAGATCTGTCTAGTGCCTCTATTTCTATCTGATAAGTTTATTCAAATAATGCTTGCAAATCGGTCACAATTTGAATTCTAGTAATTGGCATGTGTGCTAGTATGATCATCATTGCCAGCAAACATTGCTTAACGTTTTGATCAAGCTTTTCTTTGTTACAACGAGGTATTAATCAAGGGATCAGTACAGGTCAATATTAACACATTATTTCAAGAAAATTGAAGAAAAACAATAGGAAAGATTGTCATTTGTTAAATTTATGAAATATTCAAATTAGCTCTGAACATAATTATACAGAGGTGCAAAGGGGATCAAAAGGAAAACAACAAAGCCACTCTTCCTTCCTACCATAAATAATTGAATGATCTGTAGTAAAAGCTGATGAGGAAATTGCAATGCGTTATATATAATTTAAAACATATCGGATTTAACCTATCACCAGAAAACAAACTATTTCCTTTGATCTTAATAGTCTGTCCCTAACTACTTAAACATTCGTTTCGTGATTTAACAGTTGGAAAAAATAGTTGTCCATACTTGAAATGTCTTTATTTCTACCACTTTACCTTTTATGAATTGCAAATTCTCCCTTGTTGTTCCATAATCTACAGCACAAGGCTATAGTGTACACTGAATTGCCAAGGATGCTTCAGCATTACTCCTATCAAAGTATGAACATGACTTATCTTCACTCTTATAATTCTCTATCATTTCGTCTTTCCAATGCATGTTTCTTGGAAAAGCAGTCGGGTTCTCTAGACATTCCAATCCGAACCCAAGTAAGAGATCCCCACTGCCATTATTGACAAATAAAAGTCAAATATTTTGAAGATAAATATTTTGATGTGAGCCTTTGTGGAAACCAACATGTGCTACCCCCAGCAGCAAGCCCATCTCCCCATTAAGGGCCTCAGAGATCTAGGTGCTGCCAATTATGAGACTGCCTCTGGGATCGAATGTCTGCCCGGTTGCAACCGAGGTCAGGCGTTGGGCCCTCCCAGACCACATCGCGGCTCCACCTACCAAGGGCTCGGGTCTGTTGTTTGTTTGCAGGTGGCACGACAGGTATATATGTATACAGATGGAGGAGACAGACGGGCACACAGACTGGAGGGGGGTGGGGGGTGGGGGTAAGTTAAGGGAGGGGGGTGATGGCGTTTGCAGGAAGGGTACTTTTAAGGGAAAAATATGCTTTTGTGACTTTATCAATGAATGCTTCTGAAAGTATTTTTCCTAAAATTCCCACTTAAGTCTGCTGCTGTTTGACAGGGAAAGACTTGCTCTATGCGTAATTTATGTTATGATTCAAATTGTGTTATAATTGAAATATTTCTTTCGAACACAAGATCTTTTTTTTTTCAAAATCTATGGGAGCTAAAAGTTAAAAGAACGTTACAATTAAAAGCAGATGAGTTTCCTTAAAAGCTTTCTGAAAATCTGAGAATTTATCTTCAAAAGTCAGTTTGCTTTCAAATAAATTTATGAATAAACTGGTGAACTTGATTCAGAGAAAATGTTTTGCTCATATTAAATCAAATTAGAATTAGAATACAGCTTTCTTTGACATTTCCTATTGTGATGAACGGCTATTCATCCAAATATGTAGAGATCAAAATAAGAAGAAAATAAGGTAATATTATAAAAGGTATATATGTTCGAAAAGGAACGAAAGTGTAAAAGAACGAAATATGTAAGAATGAACGAAAGTGTAAAAAGCCCGAAAAAGAGGCACGAATATGTAAGGAACGAAAGTGTAAAGGAACGAAAATGTAAAGGAACGAGACCCGGAAATATGTAAACCGGAAGTGAAATGTAAACCGGAAGTGACGTCAGTTGTAGATCACGTGACTGAAAGCAGCCAATCAGAGCTGACCTCTAGGGTATATAAAGGGGCGGTGAGGCCCGAATAAACAGAGTTCTTTAACAGTTCTCCTTGTGTCCAGACGTGTCTTCTTTCCTGAAACAACCGCTAAGATGAGCCGATCCGAGCAATTAACCAGAAGTTAGGATAAAATAGTCGAAGTTCGAGATAAATAGGAGGAACTTAGGGTAGGGGCCCGACGGCCCGAGGAACGAGGAACGAAGGACCGAAGTAAGGCACGAAGGCCTGAAACCGTCCCGGAAGCCGAGGCGCGGCATGGCACGAAGGCATGAAGGGCGAGACGAAGGAACGAAGTCCGCGGGGACGAGGGCGCGGCAGGCTCGGCCCCACGCTACCAAACAATAGGCGACCGACGGCCCGACGGCCCCGCGGACCGGAACCACGGGGTGGACCGCCCGGTGGGGGTGAATGCTGGTCTGGGAGAGCGAGACGAACCCCGGCCGACCCGTACCCCTACCATAATTTCCCTTCCCCGCAGTTCTCCGTTTGACATCGAGCGCCGATTCCCGACCGATTCGCTCAGCCCCCCCCTCGTGCGCGAGGCACGACTCTAAAAACACATCTCGGTTCTTGGCCCGGATTCCCCATCCGCCCCGAGACCCGAACAACACCCACGTTCCTCTGTTGTAAGAATCGGCAACCCCGACTTACCAGAGAACGTCACACTATCATCAATAACTTGGGTGAGTTTCTGTTGGAAGCTAAATACTTAGAACTATGCCATATATATACCCTATTTAACTTTATTCACTAAGCTTGAATAATTCATTTTCGTATATTTTGGTTAACAAAAGGAAATCAATTGTGTAGACAAAATCTTTGATAGATCTTATACTTTCTTGAATAATTACTGAAGTATGCCTGAAGTATACCGAACCTTCTTAAATTGATATTGAAGTAACTTTTCCCAATAATTATGCAATCACTAGATGAAACATTTCTGAATCGTTTTAGGAGTAAACTTTCTCAAAATTATTTTTGAAGTACTCCCCTCTTTCCAAAATTCCCAATCTCCATCTCACGCCACCCCCACCCTCAGGGAGGCTGACTGACAGTCAGTTTTGCTCGGGGGAGGGCGTGCGACAGGTTGATGTATACAGGTAGACGAGAGATCGGCGGCAGCTGACCAGGGGCCTAACCCAAGCCAGGATGTGGTCAACCAACCTCTTGTTTATGAGGTCGCCTTTCAATGTGCTCCTTTTTACTAGGTCGCCATACTATAAGTGTGCTGCTGCTTGAAAAGCCAAGATCTAAAAGTTTTTAAATTTTTTATTCCGTTTTGCCCCTGATGGGACAACAAAGACTTGGGAAACACCTGCAGAGGGATCCTTCTATGGGATGGTCTAACTTTACTATGAGTTAGTTTTGTCACTCGCCACGAGGAAAAATAAGGTTGTCAAAACGTTTTTTACCACTTAGCTTGCCACTTCAAAACGTTTTTTGGTCTCCTTCCCCACTTCCTTTGGCAAGGTAGAGCGAAGTTGATGCCACTTTTCACTTTCTTTGACATGTAGATAAATGGGGTGGTTTAACAGCTAAGACGTTGTTATTGTATGATATATAGCTGCCCGCAGAAAGAAAATGTCATTTAGGCAAAAGTTATACTTATATACTTAAACTTATACGCCTCATTGACTATCCAAAATAAAAACTGGCCAACGGATGAGAAAACGCGATTATGTACAAAATGTACGTAAAGCTTGATATGAGTTTTCATCAACAACTACCCGATGAATTATGCAACATTTTAACTCCAAATCCTTTTCAATAATATCATTGTGACCCTAATAAAGTGCACATTTAATTCCAAATTATGCAAATGATATTTTCACCACGACGCTTGTAGTTGTAGAATAGCATATGGTGATTTCCTTAACATATAATTTCAGGAAATTGATATCTTTGGTGTCTTGGTTAATTTGTGCACTTTTTCAAGGAACGCCTCGACTTCACCATAATTTAAGTACTCCTTTCAGACCTAGACTGGACGTGTGGGGCCTTCATAGACTTTTTGTGGCATTTTTTTCTCAGGAAGAAATATACCATTAAGTTGTAACCTTCGTGTTGTGCAATGAAGTCTGACTTCATGTCACGGAGAAACATCTTTATGTTGCAACTAACGACTATTTGATAGAATATCGTATGACTATTTCTATTTATTGTTTACACGCTCTTTCTATGCATGTTTCAAAGAAACAGGATTAGTTTAGAAACCATAAAAGGCAATATTAGACACAACGTTTGTTTTGATATGCTTACCATTTAAAAAGAATATTATTCTAATTTAACTGCTATAAGGTACGCAACGTAAGAGATTAGGTTAATTTAACTCAAACCTATGGAATATACCCAGAATCAATAAAGAATGTAGCAAAGTGGAATACGGTAAATATTGGATATTAAACAGAAGTTATTACAAGTTTTGCGTACATCTATTTTTATTTATACAATGAAGTGAGTATTTATATCTGGAAATAAAAGTTGCCGTAAACACGCACAAGGAACAGGCAATCCAAAGTATTCAGGTTAAGAAAATATCCACTTTCAAAGTATACCTACATATAAATAGATCGTCCAATTAGGTCTACGTTTCATAGCTGCTCCAGTGCCCTTTCTACAACCAATCAGGAAGCTAGAAAGTAGAAACTGCCTCACATAGAGTCTCCACTCTGATTCAACACCCAGAAAAGAGAAGAACAACTCGTATTCTTTACAAATCAATGAATTAAGAATGTGGAGCCGTCTGGCATGACTTGGCACATTTTAAACAAGATGGCGGGGCTCTTTTCGGGTGATCTGAGGCCTGAAAATACGAGGACAAACGCAGGATGTGAAGGAGAGTGTAGGCATTGTCGTTGGAGGAGAGTGAAATGCTGATTACGGTCGGATGTCGTCTGCTCCTTGAAATCCTGATTTTCCCGCCAAAATATTTCATTTTGTTAACGACATTAATATTTCTGTAAAAGCCTTCATCACCAAAACGTTTTTATTTGTTTGAAGTGCAGCAGTACTGTCTATCCATACGGCATAGGGATAATATTGTTTGATCTACAAGCGTTGAAACCGACAAATTTGTCCTCTGTCAGACTTTTGCCCTGATCAGTAGCCCTGAAACTGTGAAAGGTCATTGAGAAGTTGTTGCCATCTTTCTGAAGCACCCTTACAGCACACATCGATGAATCCGTTTTATAGCTAGACTTTCTGAAAATGAAATACTGGATAATACTGTGAACGTATATATACCAGCTAGTCCATATATGGAGAGAGCGAAAATAAGTCCTTAAGCAAACAGCTTTTACTGATGTTTGGGAACTCAAAATTTAACATTTTCTTCTTTTTCTACTTGTCATAATTATTGTAGGCCCTATTCAGATTCTAAGTCATCTACTGGCGCCTGAAAATGTATATGTAGCATGAGGACATTAATAAATGCTCAATTAGGTACATTAAATGAATAAAGCATGGAGAGGGTGAATAGTTATTGTTGTAACACTAACAATCTTGAACTATTCTTCCATTTTTATGATTATTATAATGACCTGTTAAGAACCAATAGATGACTATGTTTATGTTAGTGTTATCAATACATTAATTCCAAATGATCACCAAAACACCCTTCCTCATGCACCCTACTAAAAAGTCACCGCATTTTACATTTTATTCTCACTAATCACTCCTGTTATGTTCCCAAGCTTTAAATTATCATGACAATCCCAGTTCCCTTCCGGCTATTTATTTTCCTCTCACTTGTTGCCTATCAGTTTTTCAGGAACCCCTAATTAGGCCCCATTAAAAGCTAGCCTGCCCCTTTCCGTTGACATTTCCCTTTGACGCCTCCCCTCCTTTATTGAATCATTGCCAGCGGATCCAGCTCTCATTAGGGAGATTAATGATGCGTGACGCGCATGCGCGTTGTGGCCCTGCCAATGGGAGGTCCCGGATGCAACAACAATGGCGGACGTGTGGATCTCAGTTGTTTGGTTCTTCTGACCTTTTGACAAATTCGAAAAGAGCATGGCATTCCTATTATTTTACAGTTGAAATAATATTAATCGATTCATGTCTATATGATAAATTTTGAGGGAAAAGCACAAAAAAATGTCATAATAGGCTTAACTTCTTTGATTGTAAGTCGACCTT
This sequence comes from Lepidonotus clava, assembly GCA_936440205.1. Taxonomy (NCBI): domain Eukaryota; kingdom Metazoa; phylum Annelida; class Polychaeta; order Phyllodocida; family Polynoidae; genus Lepidonotus; species Lepidonotus clava. The sequence goes on from OW387135.1 coordinate 12,542,092, forward strand.
CAATCAAATGTAGGCTTATAATCTAAATAGCCCTACGCCTATATTTAACTCAATGCCTATTTTCATTCATGAAATTCTCCTTTAGAAATGGATGAACACAATTTATGAAGTTGTTATTGATAAATTGAATAAAACTTTTTTTCTGTAATTGATTCACAACGGAGAGTAATTTGTTAATTTCATGTTTTACCATTTAAGTCAATACAAATTAATGTTTACAGCAAACAATAAAATAGGTCCGCCTATTATTCAAAGTGTGAGTAGATAATTCATGGGTGTTACGTGAGTGGGGCCTGGCATTCAAAAAGTCAATCCCTTATTGTTATGTTGCCATTTCGTAATTGCTCTTTTGGCAGTGGGCCTCGACTATTGTCTCTAAATGGAAACCAATACGACACAATAACCATAACTGTCAGTGCTTATCCGGCCTGAAATGACTACAACAAAAAGTTAACTGGGCGCACTGACTGCGCGTGAAATGGTTGTTTTGACCACGCCCCCTTGTTCTCATGCCTAAATGTCATTTTTCGCATTGCGTTTTTTTAAATGAATCTAACATTGGTCTTAATCTTTGTACTGGTATAATCATTTGTCACACATAAGTGTGACTTAAAATTGTTTAAAATTGTCTTTTGACATTCATTTTATTATTCCAGTAAACATTTACGACTATTGTCTATTTTCATTAATTTCATGATTCCAATAATCATATAAGCCTGTTATTGATGATCATAGTAATGATATTTAAAAATGAGCTTTACTTTTATGGCTCAATGACAACATCTTCTATTCAATGGTCTTCTTTTCATATTAACCATGGATCCAACCTGAAAAACGTGCACGCATATATATATATGTTCAATGAGAATATCAACCCAAGGGATGTGTGTGGGTATTGCATAAATTTAGAAAATATTTAGGATAAACAATTATCTCCATCAGGAATAGCTTATTTCCTGTATTTCAGCTGCAGCTGCGGGCTAGATCAGTATGCATGTTGGAAAATAATTATGTCAACAAATCGCAAGACAATTAAGCATAGACATTCTCAATAGTCATGGCATATATAGCTTGGCAAGATGGAAACGTAGCATATAGCATGTTTTCAGTTTTACATATCATTTTGAAACTCTAATACTTACAATTCGTTATAGGCTTATGACAAAACTAATATTTGTATATTCCTTATAGTTCGCCATGTCTTCGTGTCGATGAAATAAATCCAAATTAACCTACATGTGCTACACAAACTGTCAATCGGCCGTCCGCGTTAGGATGTGTTTAGACTAAAAATTAATATAAGTGTTCATCAATTTCTGCATGCTTTTTGCTTCTATACAGTATTTTTGAATATATCCTATGGAACAGTAGTGACCATGGCAGCCCAGGGCGTGGTCAGTTGGTCAGCGGGCGACTGACCATTGTCCAGCCGGCACGTGGAAAACAGCCCCCAGGACCTTCAAACCCATATCAGATCCCGGAAAAAAATCAAACCAGATCTCTATCTCACTCCTAGAACGTCAGTCATTCTTTTCACCCCAAATTTCCTGTTTTATTTTCAGTCAGAAAACGACGGCGCCCATGTCTACTTTAACAAACAATGGAGGCCGTCCACTGTTTCCTATAAGGGGAGAGTGCGCCGCCTACAATGCCCTCTCCACGTGTTTGGCAGGTCGGCCTAGGTTAGGCCATTGTAAGCCTAGGTTTGTCATTGTAGGCCTATTGTTGGCAAACACAACTGAGAGTTTTTTGACAGCAGTAAAGCTGCAGGGTTGACGTTTGGGAGGTGCTGGCTGGTCGCTAAGTAGCCGGGGATAGGGCCGGGGTGGGGCTGTAGGGTATTGTTTGTGGGGGTTTGTAAGGGGAGACGTGTGGGGGTGTGAGTGGAGGTAGAGATCTATGGGTTAATCACTCCACGCTGACACCTACTTTTGGATCGTTCGGACCCTGCTTTAGTCAATCACAGAAACCGGAAGCAAATTGTTTTGGGCAGGAACTGGTTTGAGAAGCCACTCTAAAAACACTTTTTCCCCTTTTTCCTTAAGAATCACAGAGCCTATAGAACATTCAAATTAATTATTTTATGCATCTGTAATAGCGTGGCAGTGTAGATAAACATAGTCTATCTTGCAACAAAAATTTATGCTTTTTCGTATTATCTTAAATAGTATTGGACTGAGAATTTGAACTTATGCGAGCACCAATAGAAATAAATTTTGATTTGAAAATGATATCTAGATCAGCCAGAGATTTTCAAGGGGCGGCTATTGGAAAAAAAGGTTTCGCTGGATATTAAAAAAGTTAATATTTGCCCCAAAATGGAGGGGAGCATGCGCCTGTTACGCCCCCCCCCCCCTCTATATATCCGCCACTGTAGATGTTCATACTGTTGTTAATTACAATACATTTGTTTATCGACTTCCAATTATTTTGCATCATGTGATTACTTAAGGCTATGATAATTGTCATAGGTGCTGTTTTAATTCTGTAATACAAGTTTTATTGTTGTGTGGAAGATGGAGATGCAAATGGCAGAATCTGCATACTTAGGATGATACTAGTCTCCTGTTATCACTCTTTGTGCATGCGACGGGGATTAAGAGGAACGTCTTCCTGCAACCAAGATACTAAATCGAATCTTTGATCATAATTATATAGATTACGAGGAATGCCAACTACCGGTACTATCATTAGGGTACGTGATCAATATCACTTGTCCAATATGGGTGTTATATGCTACTGGCGGGTCTTATTGTTATACTATACTTCCATCCCCCTCCCCTCCACTTACACTACTTTCTCCTGGAATAGACGCTGTATAATGCCTGCACGCATGCGTACTCCCCGCACCTGTGCGTCCTTAACGCATCACCCTGTATGCCTCCTACCTCTCATATTTCTGAGCAGCGCTGGTCGGAAACAAAACACCCCCAAAACATGTGATTAACATTTACCGCCAGAACCTACAACCCCTCGGCACTAATTGTCCCCCATTGACGAGCCAGTCAGCCATGATGGTTTACCTGAATGCTTTTTGTGGGGATTGTTTCCCGATCCCAAACCCACCCCACCCTATTCATGATGCCACTGACAGGCCAAGTCCACCAATACAGGTGGTATTACACTACACGACTTGAGCTACCGGTACCATTTGACAATGTCATAGAAAAATGACACATATTAGAGACAAAATTCTTTGCGACACATATGTAACAATATTTAGATTGCCAAATTTCAATAATCATATATATGGCTGCTCCATGCGAATTTATGAAACATATTGTGTCGGTATCGCAGCTCAAGTCGTGTAGTGTGATAGGGCCTATGGGTTGCACCGGTCGGGCGCGGCAGAGCATGTACAAAGGCATAAAGCTAATGTTCTTACATAAACAGTTCAGTAATCGAGGGGAGGTACACGAAAACAAACGTTTAATGGAGGTCGGGGTAGATTCATTCATACCTCCCCCCTCAGCCCATGCATGCATTCTCTGCCCCCACAAAGTCATTTCTCCCTACCGGCGCGTGTGGCAGCCGACCAAGGGGATCCTTTTGTCCAATGGTCGATCTGCCTCCCCCCGCCCCTCCCCTACATTAAATGTCTCCTTCTCCAGCTGTCAATGGCAACCATCGCCGGGCATTACCGGGGCTTACCCAACCGCGCGGGGCGACGTCGCCGCCACGTGCGACGTGACGTCTGCGCGACGTCGACCTTTGCCCCTCCGACAAAAGCCGAGCGTCGGCCGAGTCTTGCCGAGCGGTGACAGGCGGGTGCGCAGTCGTCCTCCGCGCAGCGTCCCCCGCGCGTGGCGCCCCCTGCCGAGTGCAGCCGCCAGCAGACGACATTTCAGTCAATTTGGACGATTTGGGCTTGTTTTTCCCGCGCAGGGCGTTAATCCTTAGGAGCATGGCGGGTGTGACCTCGTCAGCGGCCATTAAAGCCGTGTCAACGTTGATTACACCACTCCCCCCCAGGGGGGCCCGCCCCCACCCCTCCCCCCTACCACCTCACCAACACCCCATGCGTTGTTTGTCACCCCACCCCCTTCCGAGAGTTTGATCTCCGAGTTGACGTTTGATATTCATTAATTTATCGGGGTTACGCCACCAGTATTGACACGTGAACCATGAACAAATAGAGAACGGACTCCCAAGTCGGATATCACTGAAAGGCAGCGCTAATTTGTGAATGGGCCATGTTTAATGTCATTCCATGATTTATTAGGTGCAAACAGTGGAGTTTGCAAATCTTGATTTAGATAATAAACACATGGAACAAAACATTATGCATTACCGGTGACTTATGATAAGTGTTTACTTTATTAGGATAGTTTAATGTTAATTGAAATCATTTTCTCCAAGGTGACGTTCCGGCCTTCAATGTGACTATAGAAGAGGATATGAATATTACATTATTTTATAGTGATATTTCACCATTAGTAGGTGCACACTTTTATAAGTAGGCTATATCCATAGCATATTGCAAGTACCGTCATATGCCTAAAGTGCATGTAGGTTGCAAAGAAGTCTTCTCAAACTTCCGTTGATCAATTGATAATGATAATATATTAATGAAATTCAATTACATAAACCATGTTATTCTATGCTATGATGCCTGGGGGCGACTTCATTTATAAACCCCTTGATCTGTGTGTTCGTGTTTTAAATGGGCCAATGCAAAAGGAGTTTGTATATACAAACATACACATTATAAAGGGTAAAAACCTTGAAACCAATATCTGTGTATTCGCGTTTTGAAACATGGACCCATGCATGCAGACTGATTTGCACATGCAAAACACACACATTATGAAAGGAACATTGGAGACACCCTATATCATCTTTGGGAATGTCGTGTGCTAATATGACACCAATTGGAAGTAAAAGTATTGCCACTCATTTCACTCCCTTGAAGCAAAACAGGGCCCTTGTACTTCAATTTAAGCACATACATCTGGGCAAACTTAGCATGAAAAATGACTTTCGTATACTTGAACTTAAAGTCAGCCCCTCTCCCTAAGGGCTATGCTACATCCTACCTGGAGGGTATCAACCTCGATCATTACTCAATTATAGGCAAGCAGGTGGGGTAACGACTGTCAGGGAACCACTTCTGTTAAGACATGCGCAAGAAATATTTTTCTAGTGGTAATTAAGATGTATTTTTAAATGTGGTAGTTCATTATAGTTTAATGGTCCGTTCACATTAGACTGAACTGAACTGAACTGAACCAGTTGCGGATCCAGTTTTTTGAAAAGGTGGGGGCGTGATTTTAGAAAGGGGGGGAAGGCGCCCTCTTATTAACAAAATTTCACATTAAAAATATCTGAATTTGCCTCAAAAAGGGGGGTGAAGGGGGGCGCTACCCCTCTAAATCCGCCATTGTGAACAGTTGAGTTCAAAACAATTTCTATATGTGACAAGGGATTCAGACTGGAATCATTGCCTTATCTCTGACCTAGATGTGCTTTCTATTATATCGGACAGCTGTATACAGAGGGTCCATGACAGTCCTGTCTCTAAATGTGACCGGACCTTTACATGATATTATTTCAATGCTACTTTCAGTTTCGATTGGGTCACAGATGTGGGGAGGGAGGTGGGGGAGTGCATTGGGAGAATGTCATATGTCATAAAGGATGTCATAAAGAATGTCATATGTCAAATTAAAACAGAAAATGTCGCATATCTCTTTAAAAATTGTTAGAGCTACTAGCACAACCCTATAGGAGCCATATCACTTTGTCTATGGGCGTGTTTCATACTAGTAGAATCGTAAATGCGTTTCTCACATCTCTTAAAAGTTAAGATAAGATATTTTAAAGTTAAGAATGTTAACTCTAAATAATATATAAATAACAAGAGGAACATAAGTCTGAAACACAACTTTGAAAATGTCAAAATATCTTAACAAAAAATCAGGCCCGTATCCAGGGTCTGCTGTGGGGGGGTGGCGAGGTTCCTTAAGTGGAACTTTTAGTTATAGTTTCAATAATTTCTGCTTAAAATGGGGGCTGGCGAGGGTCCCTAAGTGGAACTTTTGAAGGAGAGGTGGAACTTTAGGAAAGATTTCTTTTGGTGGATATCATATTTCAAATGGATATCAATTATTAGCTTATTTTCTATAGTTAATCCAGGGATTTTGTTGACAGAATCAGTCAAGATTAGCCTGCAGGACCTTAAAATACTGAAAATCAGCTATTCGTGGTAGGGTGAATTGATGGAAATTAATGGAAAAAGTCTTATGGTGTGTGATTAGTTCACAAGAAAGAGTAACATAACAATGATAGTGTTCTGTAACTACTTATCAATGTATAAGACGCAGCCGAAGGAGAAAATCAAAGGCACTTTTCCTGAAAATACAAATTCAATGTGTACAAAATGATAATATATATTATATATATATATATATATATATATATGCATAGCCCTAACAAGATTGAGACTGCAGTTGTTCTACAATCTCAGGAATCTTCCAGAAGGACATAGAAGGATATAACGTATTACTTGTATTGCTTGAAGTTTCTTGAACACTTGTGTTAATAGAATTTCTTTCTTATGTGTAATACGATCTTAGAATTACGATCCTAATTAAGGTCTGTCTTATATCACAATCTTCCTCCTGTAAATCTCCCTATATAGACAGACATTGTGCAGATGACGTCAAATTAAAGAAGTACCCATGTTGCATATGTCTTTGTTACTCACGTTTTACAATGGCACAAGTGGAACTTCAGAAAAGAAAATGTCGCATATGTCTTTAAAATTAAGTTGCTGTTAGAGCTGGCACGAAACTAAAGGTCATATCATTTTGTCTATTATGTTTGTTTTATATTGCAATCTTCTCCCATAAATCTCCTTATAGATATTGTGTCTAAAATCATTGTAGATATTGAATCTAAAATCATTGTAATTCAATATTTATAAATATAGGTAGACCACATATTCATACTAAATTCATCTTATATGATTTCAGGAAGTCATAATAAACCGTTTCTTTTGTTTGGAGTTCAAAAATTTAACATTATTTGTTAGCATGTGGTTGTGATGAGCACACAGTGATCACCAAAAGATGACAGGAGTCATTTTTCAGTCTGAAGTGAATGAAAATTACTACAATCTATATGGCTAAGAAATTCTTGAGAAATTATACAAAATTGCATAGAAAACTGATCAAACTAAACTAATTCTATGTTGAATAGACCAAATAATTCAAAAGTGAAGAGATTTCATACAAAGATATTGTATACTTGCAATGAAACCCTTACAATGGGTATGAATTGTTTACTGCATCCCTCCTGTATGGGTATGTTTTACAAAAATATCTGTCCTCCGAAATGGGTCTGTTTTCAAACCCCTAACATACACATTAAGGCACAGAAAATGCAAGGTGCATCCCAGGAGGGTGCATATAGACAGGACGGGTTTGGGTGCCACCCCTCTATTCCAGAATTATTTTTTTTTTTATAAAAAGATCCAGATTTGGCAACAACAAAAAGGGAAAAAAAGAAAAAAAAGGAGATGTGGGTCCTTAATCCGCCGCTGGGTGCCACCTGAGGACCGCCCCAGGCGTGTAGCTGTAAGATTTACATGATAATCTCCTGAGAACAGCCGTGGGAAAACCAGGGTTACACAGATCACAGGCAAGGCAATGCTAATTATCAACTGATAAAATATCAAATTGGTCTGCCTGAGGGCATTTTCACTGGATGACATTTGGTATACATGAGGCAGACTAATTACTTATTAATATATATTACATTTTTTTATTTCTGAATTTAGAAACTTCTTACTTATATGTCTGCGTTGTACATATATCCTTTCAAATCGTGTTTCTCAAAAAGTAATATGCAAACCCAATGTTCATCGTAGACAACACTTTTATCTTTGAAATAGAGTGTGTTGGATGATACCGAACTCGACGAGCACCAATCGATGGACGATAATGCGGTTTGTTACTTGTAGTGGAACAATTAAAATCGAAGGATGATCAACATGTTTCGACTGTATGAGAATCAAATGTTGTACATAAACAAGACATATAGTGTCATTACGCTTCGAATGTACCATTAGAGTTGCACTTTGGTGAATATATTAAAACAAAGGAACAGATGAACTAACAGGAGGTGACAGAAAATGTTCAGGTTTTTAAGTTGTTTCTTATGTCCCAGAACTATAGCAATGTGTAACTGATAACTATTGGAAATTTTATATTGGAGCGGACGGTGGCATAGACAGGAGGGGTTCCAAGGTGTCTGGAACCCCTCAGATTTCTCAAACTTTATATGATGAAACTAGAAATATAGCAAATTTTATCAAAAGAACTAGTCGGAACCTCCCAGTTTTTCATGAAACCCCATTAGATTTACATGAAACCCCCTCAAATTTTCGGGCTATAGGTACGCCCCTGTGAGCCCATACAACCCAGTGTTCACTAGACAGTGGTAATTAATGTTCACACACGTGTGATACCACCTCCCCACTTTAATACACATACCTTAACGCACAGAATTTAATATGGGAGTTAAATTGTGGTACACATGAAATGTTCACCTAAATACCCATTTTAATTGCTTTGGCTCGTGTCAAGTTTTAAAAGAAATAACTCTTATGATAATTGCAGTGTCTTAGCAGCAATTATATTCTAAGCAATTATGTAGTTCGTAAATCATGTTAAGCTGTTGGAGTGTCTGCTAAGGTGAAGTGCGCTTAATGAAACTCTATACACTTAGTATACCTTGGGCATCCTGGAACTTTAGTAGTTATAGTTACTGTATTTCGAAATTACCGGCGCAGTATATCATAGGCGTACTTATTAACACCTATTTTTGGATAGTTTAGGCAAGGCCTTGTGCTGCTAAACCCGGGAAGCGGTAACCTTTCTTCATTAGAAGAGAGTTGGCAGCACGTTTTTATATTCACACATATTATACATACGTGTATACATATACATACACACATACATACAAAATACAAAATATAAAATGCGACACCAACTGTTTATGATATACATATCTTGATATTCTAATATTCGTATATATATTCATTATAATTATTGAACATACATCAGTACGGAATAAAGATAAACACCCCAAAGCCCCTCTAGATCTATCCCTCAATATGCACAGAAATCCCCATAGATTCAAGGGCAAATATACCTTGATGCCAGAGACTCGAGTTAATCTAAACACTAGCTCAAGCAGCTGAATATATTCAGGAGTATGTGTTTGTCTGTGCTGATCGTTCAGAATGGGTCTCCCCTGGAGGGTGGCCACTCTCTCAGAGTCAAGGACCCATCGGGATCTGTGGGCCAGGAGAAACGGGACTCGGCCACTCGTGGAGGGTTCTGGAGGGGCCAGGGCAAATATGGCTATATCCCCAATCAGGCACTTGGGGAGACAGGGACATAAATAAAGAGTCAGGGGATAAATAAAGGTGATATTTCACCTTGTGGAATTTTACAGCAAACAATATGGAATAAATTGTACTCGAGTGACCAGATGCAAGTGCAAGAAGTGCAAGCAATTTTCTGTGGGGATATTGTGGAAGCCTGCATTGGCAGATAGCAGCAATGTTGATATGGGGAAGTCCTGGTGTTGAGAAAGAAAAGGCAATAACGCTTGTCTTGATTCGGTTACAGGCAGACAACGGTGCAATATGTGTGCTGGATTTCTCTGTTATTTTGGAAGGACTTCTGAATATAGAAAGGTTCAATAGATATATTTCTCATAGCAAAAAAAACATTAAACTTCTCACGTTATTGTCTGTCACTTTTAGGTTTGATTTCGCACACAACCAGACCTCTATAGGCAAAAACCTGGACAAGTTAATGGCTTTAACTTTGAGGTAGAGAAAGTCGGAGACGTATTTTAATGTTTCTACATGTAGTAGGATGCTCATACCTAGAGTAAGACTCGCTAAAGTGAATTGCTTAGATCTATTAATTCAATTTCATTTCACTATCTGGATTATTTCCCATCAATTCTGATTCAGTTTAGTATACATGGCGACGGAAGCACGATATCAAAAAAACATTTCCACCTTTCGGTAAATTAGCACCGGTCACGGTTGAGTTCACCTTTCACCCCTTCCCCTTCAGCAACCATGGAAGCGCCACCTACAGTCTAAGCGGGCATTAACCTTAACACAATATTGCCCTTTGTGGATGGGTACAGGATGCACCACTCGCTGACCACTGCCCCACACCTGACGGCCCCGGTCAGACCTCTCGATGACCACTCCACTGGTCAGTCGCCAGGGGCCGCCACGCGCCAAGTATCTACCCACAATGCTTTGTCCCAACCTCTTGGCCGCTTCCGGTTCCGGTTTAGGCTGGTCACGTGGTCAGGTGGTTCTAACCCCGACCACCAGAGGGCAGTGCACCGGCCAAGGTCATTCAGGTCAAGGTCAAGGTCAACGGACCCTTCCATCCGGCTTGACCCTCGGTCAGTCGGGTTCGTTTTGTGATTTTTTCCCCCTTTTATCATTTCAAAAACCTGGACGTTGCCCATCCACTTTTCATTGAGTTTGAACATCCTTTCTTGGGACTGAGTTCATTTTATTTTCAGAGATAAAGAACCTGTCATGGATTATTTTCCTGGGAACATGTTCTTTAAGGCAGACAGCTGCGGGGTCATGGGAGGGTGTGGCCACCTGCTACCTTACAAAACTACATGTTAATTTGAGGAAATATATTATTTCTACATACTTACACAGACATGTCACGTTTATTAGGACGACCTCAGTGATTATATTTTGTAATTCAATCCCTCTTTGACTCCCTCAGATGTTGAAAATTGAAATGCATATCACAAGTTCCGCTCCCTTTTTTCCTCTGCATAAGGTTCATCCAGATGCAATGAGAAAAATGCAAGTTCATTTTCCTCCGAAGGTCATGCATGTATTATACATGTCTCCGCCTCTCCACCTGCTGCCAGGTTTTCCCATGTCTACACTGTAAAAAGTTGGTGTTAATTTACAGTAGGTCTTGCAGTAAATTTACAGCACTTTTTACTGTTGGAAATTCTACAGCAATATTCACTGTAAAATTACAGTATTGGTACTGTAAATTTACTCAAATACAGCAACTTTGTAATTTTACAGTACTTTTTCATGTAAATTTATTCTCCACCAGGTGGGGCAAATGCTAATCATCAGTAAAACTATGGCAGTTTTTATCTTAAAACTATATTTCAAGATGAATTATTTATATTCAATTAAAATTAAATATGATAAAGAGATCCAAATACTAATCTAGTATATCACATAATTGATATCCCTACCCTGTCTTAATAATTTCAAGATACAGAGATAATTGTCTGATTGAAACACCTTTTTCGTAGCAATTTGCCTTCATAGGCATGTGTTGGATTGGCAGTTCGTCATTGTAACACCATTCCATGAATGTATTTGCTAATACTATTAGCATAAATACATCCCTGATCCTAAATACATGGGTTTGAGGTTGGAATTAAGCCTTTCTCCAACATTTAGTTGGATTTTGGAAAGGAAATTAATAAAGATAAAGTGGAAAAATGTTTGTTTTAGCATACTGTAAAAATACAGCAAGTACTGTAAATTTACAGCAAAAATTGCTGGAACCTTTGCTGCCAGCAACTTTTGCTGTAAATTTACAGCACTTTGTCTGTTGTAAATTTACAGCATATTTTGCTGTATGAAATCAACAGTACATTATACTGTAAATTTACAGTACAAAGAGTGCTGTAAATTTACAGCAAAAGTTGCTGGAACCTTTGCTGCCAGCAACTTTTGCTGTAAATTTACAGTAGTTACTTCTTACAGTGTACTCTACTACTAAGGGTCAAAGCCAAGGACATCTTGACCTTCAAGACGAAACTATTGACATCTCCAAGACATAACCATGGACACACAGAGGGAACATTATGATGTTAATGGATACCTGAGGTGGTCACAAAATCCACTGTTTGAGTTCAGATTTCAGAATGGTGTGACCGGTCGGAAGGATTCGCTGACAGCGGAACGAAAACAAACATGGCGGCGGGGCGAGGTGTGTGCGCGGTGGGCGATGTTAGGGGTCATCACACTCTGTCCGGATTAGGTCCTGTTTGTCCTGTCCACAAACAGCCCTCAGATCTGAGCTTTCTCTCCATAAACAGCAAACAGCCAATCTTGTCGGATGGACCGATTCCTCCATTGCCTTTCAGGGACGTATTTGCTCCACGCGCACGCGCACTGCCCGTGTGGCCTGGACATAAATTAAATCTATCCCTGAGATACAAAGCCCTTCACCTGGTCAGGGGGGCACATGTTTGGAAAAAGACAGCATTGCAAGTAAACTAAAACTTAAACAATTAGCTGCAAAAGCAACTAGTTTAAATTATGTGCTCAATATTGATGTGTGTTCAATTTAAGACATTTCTCTGTAGCTGTGTTAAGGGACCCATGGTCTTATCAATTCCAGGCATAAGCAACTCATCTTTCCTTTACCAATTCGGTTTATTAACGAAAGTTTATTCCTAATGAAACAATACAAAAGTGGAAAGGTCCATTCATATTGTTAGCAAAGGGACATGTCTGAAATGAAGGACCATGGGAAAATGCTGAACGGTGGACTTTATATTATCAGCTTAGAAATTGGGTGGGCTTGAGTATCATAGCACATCACCTGGTATACCCAAGCTTAGATCTGAGGGGTTCCAAGAAAATCTGTAAAAACAATATTATATTTGTAATTTGGTTAATACACTTTGGGAATCTGAGGGTATCTAGACTACCTCTAAACCCTCTAGATACGCCATAGAGTCATGGCAGTAATATTTCCTGGATTCAGTGCCCCCCTGTGACCATCCAACCATGACCGGATGCTCCCAATGTGGAGTCTCCAGATTAACCCAGTCGTTCAAATATTTGTCGCTAGGTGGCCCCACGGGTCATGGACTGACAAAGGCCACATTTGCATACCAGCTGAAGACGATGTGCGCATGCGTGGATACTGGTGTATACATGTGTACAGGTCAGCAGGCCATGGTAAGGGCATATGACCTTTTGTGAAGGTCAAGGGATGGTGGAAAGGAAGGGCAGTTTAGCCCTTAGGGATGGATCAAGGTTTTCAAAAGGGAGTTGGGGTACAATGTCTTAAAGATACTTATCCCTATCCAGCTAGATCTTAAAACCAACAGGAACACTATTCCTTCGACTTCTTGTCGGTACTATCAACAGCTCAGAAATTCCCTTTTGTACATTTTTCAAAACGTGAGAATTGCTTAAGTGTTTCAGTGTTTAGTTTTTCACGTGGGAGATTAGGACAATTGTTATATTTACCACAGGTGTGTATGCAAAATGCCTTTCTAATAAGATAATCCCTAGGAGAAAGAAATCCATTATCTTCTCATCAAAATAAAAAAAAGAGTTTTCTTGATAACAACAATATTTAAAAATCCAAAATAACATACACTTTGAAAAAGGACCTACATGCATCCCTACAGAATGGTGATGTATCTGTATAGTAAGAATTGACATACTGTCCATTCTGAGCATTGAGTATACGATCATAGATTGGAGGCGCAGGACAAAAGACATAAGTTAGCAGTAAAAGGGGAGAGGAAATACACTGAAGAACATCTAAACTTCTTACACTTTTGATTCCCATACTATGACCTTTTGGGTGAGGCATAGACACCACTGTGAGATGTCACATACACAAGAACTCAGGATTTCAATGAAAAACATAGTCACTCAGTATTTTAAACGTTTCTGTTTTCGATGACTCTCTTGAATTATAACATTATCGAAATTCTTTATGGCGTAGAGCAGCTTTTGCATTACGGGCCAGCTATGTCACAAAGAGTCCATTTTGTATGTTAGGTTTTACTTCTTTTCTTATGTTTTTTGTTCTCTGTATGCCCTCAGTACATGTATAATTATTAATCTTCCCGTGTAGAACACAGGCCTGTAAACAGGTTCTCCGAGGGGGTGGGGGCAGGTTGCGAGGACTTTTTTCTTATAATTTCTACCTACAAAGGGGGGTGCCATGGTGATGTTCCCCAAGTGGAACTTTTCAACATTTTCTTACAATATTTTAGGGATTTACAAAGAGTTTTAAGGAAACTTTTTGAAAAATCTCCTTTGGCTTTATACGCGGGGGGGGGGGGGGGGGCAACCTAGTATACGGGCCTGGAACAGGCAGAGTGAGCCTACACGTTTTTAGACCCATGCCAAACTGAGTTGATTCCCATTAACCAAGTGCCCTAATACAAACCCTATCCGATTGCTGGTCCCCATCCCCCAGTAATGTTACAAAAAGGTGCCCGGGTGAGGTGGTGGTGGGGGGCTGAGGGGCCCACTGGCGCGGGGGGGGGGGGTTCTTTGTGACACCTGACAGGTAAGATGTTATCAGTAATGAGTCCCATCTGTACCTGTAGCACCTCCTCTGAGGGGCAGGACTTCCAGGAGGGACTGGGCTGTAAATCCCCTTATTGTTAATGCACCTGGATCTGCGGCTAGTTTCAAAATGTAACTGGAAAAAGGATTCGCGAAATTGTGAATTTGCTTTTGATAATCTTTAATGACTTTTTATCTTTCATATTATAATTACAGGTTTTCATGAGATATAATGATGGTCACTTTCCCAAAGATAGAGGAGTTTAACAAAAATGAACCTCGCCAATTTGGTCAACATAATTAGTCCTAAAGTTTGTGTAATAGAGTTGAATACGATGGCCTTTCTTCCATATATTAACCAATATTAAAGCCTGTCAGCCCAGCCCATAGGGTCCATCCCTTTAAACGGCAAACCTGAACTGTTGCTAATTGATTGCAGTGAAGAAATTATGTTTTTTAAGCAGTATTTATAGATATGGATAAAAATGTTTTTCCTATTTATTCTCAGCGAATTAAACCTGTGCACGTGGAGACTGAGATGGTTTATATGATGTATTTTGTCCAATATTTGTCTAACCCGCTTATTGCCTGACACTATATATAACCAATCAAATAAGCGATAAACACATGACGAATATATCTGAATCACTTTTCGATTTAATGGATAATGTTTTTTTGAATACAGATCTAGAATGACTCAGGGTGAGTTTCACACTAGGACAATAGTAAATACATTTCTCCCATGTCAATTTTTATGATAAGATGTTTCTGAAAGCCAATAATCTTAACTCTATAAATATATAGTTAACAACAGGAACATAAGATCATAAGTATGAAACACAACCTTGGAAAGATCCAAATATCTTAACAAAAAATAATTCTTAAAGTTATAACCAGTGTGAGACGCCTCCCGAGTCGGTCTTGCTCAAGGGGCATATTGGTTCCACCAGATATCCCAGACTTTATGGTAACCTCTTATATCAACCTGAGGAGTGGGGAACCTCTCCTGACTCCCCAGTAACGTCTGAGTTACATTTGGCCTGCAGGAGTCATTAGTTAAAAGGACTCAGTCACCAGGGTTGGTAACAATATCCTTATAGCTGATGCACTCCCTGCTCCCAGTGTTAAAACTGCATTCAGAAACCAAACCTGTAAGGCCATGTTATACACCTGTATTCTATCCTAATCCCAGCACATGTCAGGCCTATTACACGTCTTTAACCTTCAAGGAAAAAAATGTTAAGATAATATTGGTATTTCAATATTTTAACTATTTGCTCTGAGGCGGTTTTTGTGGTGTTTGGTGGGAGTGGGAGTTTAGCCATCGCTGCAGGGCATGTTCTTTAATTGTCAAACTAAAAGAAAAAAATATTGCCTTCACAATTTATCACTGGGGACAAATAAGTCAAGTGTGTGCATTGACCAGAATTAGTCATGGTGTTTTGGGAGTATTATATCCATGTTTTTACACAAATCTACCTATGTGGGGAAAAATTCAATTCCAATTTCATGTGTCATAATTCAAGAAGTTGGTCTAAAAGGAGGCGTGATTTTCGCTTCATTCACATCACGACAAAAATACATTTATTGGTGGGTGATGGATGTCTATGGGCGTCGCCATGGTACAAATTAATTCCGCTGTTTGACAAGCGTCGCGCCAGTCGGGGTCAAGTGGCTGACCCGGGTCTCCACCAATCAGACTTCGCGATACATCTTCCTTTCATTGTGAGATATTTATTACAGGATCCAATCCCCTCTCCGGCCACCCCTAGTCCCACCACTGAAGTCCTCCCCAGGTAAACATATGTGGATCTTTTTATGAATCCCTCTGTAGTACGCCACTCTTTTTCTTTTGGTCGCATTTATTTTCTTTTGGTTGTATTACTCTCTTTGTGCTGTGTGACATTGTGAACTGTGTAAGTAATTACTTTCTCTCAGGGTAGACTTCGGGTCTTTTTAAACAAAAACAAACATATGGCAGATGTCTTTCTGCTAATGAGAAAGTATCCAGCAGAGAAATGTAAAGGTAACCAGGATGACCATTGAATTCACTTTTTCCTCTTCATATGTACCCTTTGGCTAGGTACATAGAGATCCTTATGTGTACTTTTTTTGCTTCAAAGTCGTAAATAAAGGAAAGCTAAATTGAAATGTAGACTCAATGAATTTATTACTATGCCATTGGGGAAAGTAGCGTTTTATAAATATATGTATTTGCTACAGAAGCACATGTTTTTCTTATCAGAGAACAGAGAAATCTAAGTGTAAACAAAATAAAAATTAAAAGCACTTGTTTCTCTTCACACAGATCTTTTGAGTAGGCATTCAATGTTATAGTTTTCCCTGGCTTTGTAAACTAAAGTATTGGAAATACAGATTCACAGTCTAAAACGACACTACTGCAAAAGGTCAAAATGATAACCATTAATGCAAATATTGGGATCATCTGCAGATTATTTGGAGGCTCAATCCTGAGAAGCCAAATCTTTCCTTAGTAATGTGTGTTATAAGGGCCTGTAGGGTTGGTCAAGGTGCACCGTTGGTAATATTAATTTTGACGCCAGACATTTCATATTTAAAGACCCCAAACGACAAAAGACGTTCCCTTCTTCAAATATTATCGTGATTCTTTTATATTTCCTTTATCAAAGAGATGACTACGAACTATTATTCCATGTCGTATCCGGATAGGTCTCAATTATGAAAATACACTGAATTTTAATGAATCATTTCATACGAAGCTGCTTTATTATCTATACCTGCCTGCTACCAAGTTGAGACAACAGGAGACGATATATCACAAGGGGTGTCCGATGCATAAATAAATTGCACAAACTGAACAACTCAGGGAAGGTGAAAAACTACTAATACAGATATTGCAATACCATAAATTGGATCATAAGTGTCTAAAGCTATTGGTCCACAGTGTGACAAAACACATCGGCGTCTATATAGGAATATCATTTTTAAGTCTAAATTTCCATTTCGATATCGCGGTCGTGTTATCGCTTTTAAAAAAATTAGTTTAATTCATTAGAATAATAATTTTGATCCAAGAAATATGAAATTGCTGTAGAATCCGGCCACAATCGCACTGTAGACCATCGCCTTAAATGCACTTTTACCATGCCATCGTTGATTACATACATTACATTAAAGCGTATTCCACTAGGAAACACTAAAACAAACACCAAACATCGAGATCAAACAATCATCCTGAGGGTGGAAATTTCATGATTCAAAGACCGTGAACAGACCTCCCGATATATACCAATATGTTGGTAACTATCGGTAGAAAGGCTAACAAAATCTGATGACGATTTTTGGGGTGCGAAAGATTGCGAGTCTTTTTCTAGTATATTTCACCTCAAGATGTTAAAGAGGACACAAAAATCGTGTCTGACTGCCAAACATCGACAGAATTTCCATAAACTTTGTGCCAAACATCGTATAGTGGAATTGAGCCTTAACATTCTTGCAACATAAGCTGGACATCTCAATTGTTGAGGTCAAGCTCCCAATGCCCCTTAGTAGGTCCTGATTACAGGCCACTACATGTCCATAGATCCCCGATCTGTGTGGGCTGTGTGTAGGCCCCTGTAATCGCCATGTGAACCATCAAACCACCTGTCGCTGTGCTCCACCAAAGAAGATGGAAGAAGAAAAGGCATTTTGGTATCTGACTGTTTTTCAAGAACAGATCCAAAGTATAGAATGCCCAAATATCGAAAAGAAGGGGCGTCATGAATATCTCCGGGGCTTGAATTCCGTATTAAAAATGGATTTTGTCCAAAAATTGAAATTGATATCCGACCATGGTATAGGAGGCTTGGATCCCGCACCACCGACTGGCATGGTTGTAGCTTCCACAATGCACCTCAAGTACCCACCGCAATCCCAGCCGACAAAAGAGGTATATCATATAAACCTTTAACCCTATAGCATTAGCTTCATGCCATCCACGTCTCAACTTTTTACGATCTCTGTCCTGTCGACAAAGAACAATGGCGGCGTGCATGTCTTGGTGCCATGGCGGCCGCCATCAGAGTGTGCTGTACAGGCACGGGCCGACCACTGAGAGGTGGCCCTCTGTTAGACCCTACTCAGTCCCCTACCCCCTACACTGCCCCAACACAACCAAGAGGGGTTGGAAAGGGAGTGTTCATGCCACATAGCGGATTTAAGTAAGGATTGCTTCTAATACATCATAACATGTTTCAGTCGAAATGACAGTAGAATAGAAGAAACATATACGTTTCTTCCATTCTACTGTCATTTCGACTGAAACACGATATGAAAATTCCACAAATGTGATTTAGCCATATTCGCTATATAATTTTATCCAATTTTGGTTATATCTTATACAACACAAGGGAGCTCTATGTCATCTAATAAAAAAAAAAAAAAAGAAATTATTGCCTCGTATTTTCCCCTTATTCTGCTGTCTGCTGTCGACTCCCAGATGCAATGAAAGCTTCCGCAAAATGACAATCGATATCACAATTCCCGATACCTCATGTAACTCAAATTCGAGAGAGCACTGTGCCATCTAGACTAATACTTTAAAGGAAATAATCATGTTCCACAGTCCATTTTGAGGGGTTAGAACCCTCCCCAATGCCGACAGCCTGGGGCAAAGATTCAATCAGAGGCGGGCGGTGGTAAGGGGCAATTGCCCTTAGCGTGTGATGCCCCAGAGCGGAAGTGCCCTGCCCGCCGCGGGACCCGGATAATGACAGGCCCGGCGTAGTTCAGGGACCTGCCGCCAGGGTCAAAGGTGGCGCTCTAAGTGGCGTCCGACAGGGTCACGTGACGCTGGGTGTTGTTCACTTTAGTGACACTAGGGGGCGTGGTGGTGATTCCCTGTATGAATGAGCGTCCTTGGCAGACTTTTTTTCTTTTTAAATTTATGGTAGACAGACATAACATCCTGAGTGATGATTAATGATTTGAGATAAGGATGTTACAAGGTTACAAACTGTCCTATATCTAGGTTTTGGCGTTGAGAACTGAGTACGGAAAGGGTAAACTGAGCGATTAAGGTCAAAGCAGTCAATCATGAAGTCGTCAAGCAATAATCATGTTAATGTTTCGCTCCATGCCAGTAGTAGTTAGACTTATCGTTGTGATGTATAGGAATTCGTGATCTGGTATAGGTTGGATAAAGTGGGTGTATGTGTAGTGTATATATATATATATATATATATATATATATATATATCGTTTTAGGCGACCATGCATTGAATTAAACCGATATTGGGCTTTCCAGTATATAGTAAGTGGTAAATGTGACCAACATACGTGTATAGGATGCATGTCATAGTCCTTTTGAATGTATATGGAGAACAACCAATTTAAGAACGTCTATTCAATTGTTTTGGCACGTGGTTTTGGGATGTTTGGAGATCATGGGTTGCTAAAGCCTGGTCCCCACTTGGGCGACTTGATTCCCTTGGTCGGCAGACAACTACGGTTTGTAGTAGCCCGGCGACCAATTCCACATTGGCGTTGTGATGCCTGGCGACTAAACCACTTGTCGCTATGGGTTTAGGGCAAAATATTCAACATGTCTAATATTCTTCTTTACCCACCAGTGACTAGTGAATCACCAGGTGACATAATAAAGCTTCTTCTCATCGTCCGGCGATTAACTATACGAGCATCCCAATGTGGTGATTAGTTTTTTAGTAGCCTGGCGACTAGTTAGTCACCCAGCAACCAATTGCAAAATTTCGTCCTTGGTGGCAGGAGAAATCCACTAGTTGCCGTCATTAATCGCCCAAGTGGGGACAGTGCATAGACTCTGATCACAAAATCACTATATCGAAGTTCACAAACTGTTGGATCATGAGATTGGTATGGACATTTCCTGTTCTTAGTTTATGGCTGGAAACGGAATTTTTTTAATCTATGTTAATGACAAATATTCATTTCAGATAAGTTGCGTATGCCCAGTGCCAACAAAAACAACTGTTGTGTCCGAAAACTGAACTAAATATTTTAGATTAGAACAGCAATTTGACCCAGCCTAATGTAAACCTAAGCTTACCTGAACCTTTTTATGTTAGATAGCATTCTATCTACATTAGACACATTAAGGCTAGGAAAATACACATGTAGCTAAGACAGAAATTGTATTGGCTCAAGGTTATGTTTGATTTACGACTGCAAATGATCAGGGCAAATTCAATTTGAACACGTGGATCTTAATCTGTATTAATCTGTATTAACACATGCATTTCTGGGTGACAGACCCTCAAAATGTCAGAAAAGTCCCCAAATCTATTACAAATTGCATTTGTGATCAAAACCTCCCAATGTCTCCATACATGCCCCCACTTTCCCCACCCAAATTTCCTCTGAGGGTTTTACATTAGCATGACGTGCCACCCTGAGCGTTCGCTGCCATCCGTCAAGGTGTTGGGGTCGTCCAGGTAGCCCTCAGGTGTGTAAAGGTGGACGGGCAGGTGAGAGAGCGGGCCAGGTAGGACAGGTAACGACGTGACTGATAAGGTAATGTGCAGGTAAAAGAGTCCGGGCGGGCGACAGGGGAGGGGGGGTGGCACTGACTCTTTGAAGGTTACTACCCACTGCCAAACTATCGCCCCTGCTTTTTGTCGCTGACTGTTCCTGAATTTTAGTTTACCGCCCGTTATTTTGGGGGGACACAGATCACCAACCCAAAAAATCAGGGTGTGTCAAAACTCGAAAATGAACAGAAATCACCAAAGCTGCTTAGAAAAACTTCTGATAACATTTCATTAAGTCATTTTAGGTGAAATAAGCAGCAATAATGCTGAAATTTAAGTTATTGCCACCACATTGTTCTCTGGATATAGTTCACCGCACTCCTTTTTTACCTTAGAATTGGTTGACCACCCCTCAATTTTGACGTTCACTCCCCCCGCTCTGCAGGTCTGGTTGGCAGTGGGTACCTTTTCAAACCCAAGCGCCCCCCACCCCGAGGTGTCCTGGTGGGCGCGGGGGGCCAACTGGAGGCCACTGGTTATCAGTGCTGGGGTGGCGGCGCCTGCTTACAGAGAGGTGTACAAAGAGAGCCGCAGAACCGACCACAGGGCCCTGATAATGACAAGAGGCCGGGTAATACAACCTTCGGCCATGTTCAAACACATATGACAATTGATGTCTTTGTAGCATTGGTCGCTCATACATGGGGACGCACCCAGGGGCGTTTTCTGGACCTGTTTATGGGGTTTGTTCATGTTTCTGTCATTCTTGAGGTGTGCATGTTCCGTGTCGTTAAGAAGGAAACTTATCATAACTTCCATCAGTGCTGGTTATTATATGTATCCCTGTAAGAATGGATCACTCGGAGATACAGACATCAAAGGGGAAACACCTACTTTGTTCATTTCGGCTTTAAAGGGAGATGTTCAAATGCAATACATGTATATATACTTATACTAAAATGTGATCATACATGTGTGTCATAACGAAATGGATTTATGTAACTTATGGTGATATGCATAAGATTAGTTCTGACTACAAGAATAACACTTCTATTATAATCGATATACTTTACAAACAGAGATGATCAAACTTAAGCCTATATTATAATCCCGTGCATACTTATATATGTGTTTGAATATGAATTCTTTATTCAATCTAATATCAGTGTTGAATATATTCACGCCAAATAATTTTGAAGTATATAATTAGAAATACACAGATGCACAAATGAATTGGAGCAATTGCAACATAATTAGAAACCCATATGTCATTGATACCAGTTAGGTGGTATATGGATACCCCTTTCAATTAGTGAGAAAAATCGCGGAAGGTACCTGAAATAAATTGCATTTATACTGTACACTCAACACGTATCGCGTTTCACACCTCATTTTTCTCATTTCAAATAGTTCAAGACCTTTCCTAATTGCACTTCCATTTCGATTTTACACCTTTTCTTTGCCAAAATATTGGACAGAAAATTAACCCTCAGATAAACCAGCAATCAGTGTCTGCCCACAAAGCCCCACCCTGGTGGTCAATTCCCCCCAGTGGGGAAAGTATACCCTGACACCGCTGGTGTCCAACAGGCGTGTCTCCAGCCCTGCTGGGGGCTGGGGCTCCCCCACACACGCCGGAAACAGACGTACTGCTGAGGGCCTTGTTTAGTTCGACAAAGTCCCGCTGGGGGGTTCTGGGGGTCTGGGTCACCTGACACCGGGTATGGAGGACGTGGACAGGCCCTGTCGGTCTGTTCTCCCGGAGAGGGCGCTACTGGTGTTAGGGGGGCATGGGAGGTTCTGAGAGGTTCTGGCAGGTTTTTGTAGGGTCCGGGAGGTTTTGTAAAGGTCAAGGAGGTCCCGTGTCTTCTAACAGGTCCTGCAACATCTTGGAATGGCCAGGGGAGCTTGGCAGAGCTCTGGAGAGCCAAAGGGGCCAAAGGGGCCTGTAATTCCATATCAGCTTACACCTACTGTTAAGCGTGCAGGCGTGCAACCTACCCATTATCAGAAAAATTAAGACTTTTTAATGTAGAATTCATGTACCAAATTGTTAACACTATAAAGCGCCAAACCCTGGGCAGCGGAGGCACGAGAGGATCTGTGGGGTTCTGAAAGGGTCTGGGAAGTTTTAGTTAGGGTCTGGAAGGTGCCGGGAGATTTTAAGGGGGGAGGCTGGAAGGTAATAGTAAAGGTCTGGGAGGTCCACGGAGGGCCTGAGAGATTCTGTTTGGTTCTTGGAGGGCCGGAGAGGTTCCGTGGAATTCTAGGAGAGGTATTTTTAGGGGTCTGGGAGGTGTTATAAGAGTTCAGGAGGTCCAGGAGGTCCAGGAGGTCCCGGAAATCCTGTATCTTCTGGCAGGCCCGGCAGCTTCTTTGAATGACCAGGAGCTTGACAGAGCTCTATAGAGAGCCAAAGGGGGTCTTGAAGGTCCTGAGAGATCCCGAGATGATTATGGGGCTCTGGGGGTATTTTAGTGTGTGTATGTGTTGGGGGGGGGGGCTGGGAGAGGTCATGGATGCCCTGACAGGCCGTAGGATGTCTCGGGTGAATTAGGGAAGTCCTAGGGGTCCTGACAGGTCCCTGGATGCACTGGACGTCCTGCAAAGTGTAGTGAGGTCCTAAGATTCAGAGGAGAGTACAAGAGATTCTGGGGAAGTCGGGGATAGTCTCAAAGGGCCGAGGAACCGGAGGAGGTTATGGATCCTGAGATGTTCTGAAAGTCCGTGAGGTTTGGGCGGCCGGGAGTTTGGGCAGAAGTGGAGCTGATGTGTGAATGGCTATCATTTCAAAATACCAGTAAGGTATTCTCAGAACTGGATCACTAATTTCTACTCTTATTTCTACTCTAACTTCTAATTCCATATAAGCATATATAGCCTGCAATCTCTGCAAATGCAGAGAGCGAGGTGAATTGCAAGAAAAAATAATGTAACTATTATTCACACAAAATGAAATAAGATAAATAAAATAATAGAACTGAAAGTAGTGTTTAGTGATGAACGCTGAACACTACAATTGTCTGGGTATGTGTATATATCAATTTCTGGTCTTTGAGAGACTTGTGTCAGGCCTAATCTCCAAAGTTAATAATAGAATTATTACTTTGTCAAAAATTAGGAAATTTATAGATAAGTCTACAGCGATATTACTATATAAGCAAATGATTTTACCATTGTTTGATTATGTAGGTTTTATTTGTGATACCAGTACTCAGCGAAAAATCTCTCGGTTACAACCAATGCAAAATCGATGTGTTAAAATTGTGTTTATGCGCAATGAATACATATCGACTGATGATATGAATGATTTACATTACGAATTATCATTGGATATGTTAGAGCGTAGACGGAAACTGATTCTTCTCAAAATGATGTATAAAATGAGTCTGAAACCTCATAATGTGTTAAAGAGAGAGTTAGGAAAGGATTTGAGAAGTAGTGGTAAAGTATTTCTAAATGTAGAGTTTTCTAATAAAGAAAGAGTACGGCGCAGTCCATATTATAGGGGAGTATAACTCTGGAATGAGTTGGATGGTAATGTACAAAAATCTGAAAATATAAGTGTATATAAAAAACGAATAAGAGCGGTGATATGAGTATAATATGTATTATCTGGTGTGAAAATTTATAAGCAGGTACCTCAAAATTATATATTCATTATGTTCATCTATTGTATATATCATATTATAGTTTCATGGACTTCGGAAGAACTTCTTGTAATTTGAAGAGATGTCAATAAAAAAAATAAAAAAAAATAAAAAGGTGGTCTACTGAATCTCATGTGTCCAACCACTTTTACCTCTCCGATAAAAAAAACAGCTGCCATACACAAGAGTCTGTTTCCTGGGGTGTCTCAATGTAACTAAACCACAGATATATGAGGGGCACACTCCTGTGGTTTAACTGTCTCCTACCTGCACACAAAGAGATGCAGGGAGAACTGGCGGGACCCGCTCCCTCTGTGTGTATCTGTAGCAAGGAGTACCTGTAGGGGTTGGGTCAGGTGTCAGCTCTTTCATATAGAAACCCAACCCAGAACAGCAGGTTGAGGGAAGATGGGTGTATATGATACCAAAACCCCTCCCTGCAAGAGGCGCAGGAGGTATGCTTTATCATAGATTTAGGGAAAAGATTATTTTTGAGACGTTGGAAGTCTTTGTGGGGCCTAGACTTGAAACTGTATCCTAAGGAAGATTTGTCCGTGGGGAAGGTTTGGTCAGAATCAGGGATGTGGTGGTTTTATCTGAGAGCTGGAATCTGGGAGGTGATAGCGTCTGAAAGGACCACACAGATGGTCCCACCTTAAGGTGGGCTGTTCAAGGAGCATTGAGGAGTCTACAGCATCTCAGGGAATTGTCTTGGGATTTGGTTCTGGTTTGAGCCTCGCCGGGGCTATGGGTGCTTTGGTTACTACACACACATAATTTCTCTATCCATATATAATGAATGAATGTTCAAACCACCTTAGAAAATGATAAACATACATGAATACAAAATGATAAAATATCTTATATTGATCTGTATCATATTTAAACACAAATAATGTCATGATTATTGAACATTTCTATATATAATCCTTGTAGTTTGTCGACATATTACCCATGATGCACCTTGATCTAGGATAGCCTGCAGGTAAAGTGGAGGAAATATGCTATCCGTGATACGGAGAATTTTTGATACACATAATGCACACAAATTATAAGGTAAACAGACACACAGACATAGACACGCAGGTATACATGCATAAAATGCAAACAAACATACAAATACAAAAAGATGCCCAACGAATATTGTGAACATATTAAGTGTTATGCTTGTGTATGCAAATTTTTTGCTTAATTCATGTCTATGGAATATGACATTCAATGTTGAAATACCCTATAATTGCCTATAAGGAACTAATTCATTCAAAAATGAAATTACATATCTACGAATTTGCCTTGTGGCTCAAATCTGTATAAGATACTTTTGTCCTAATTAAAGACATAATATTATGCATGTGTATGTGTGTATGTATTTACTTGTGTATGTAAATGGCAACCAGGGTGTGCCCATAAGACTTTTGACTCTCCCTGGTCCGACCAACAAAAAGTTAATGAAGGCCGACTGATCTTGCCGGGGTTGTGTTCAAAGTAACCTCGCGGGAAATTCAAAACACATTACAACTGAGCCATTTCCCAGACAGAACAATAGAACTCAGAGACAATCACTCCACAACGGGAAACAAGCCCACCAACGGCCCTCCTCCTTAAAGGTGCATCGTCTCCAGACTCCCATTACCCAGCCTGAGAGAGAATAGAGCCCACGTCAAGTCCTTGTGGACCAACTCTTTTTCTCGTCATCACTTACATAACCCCTCTCCCCTACAAAACTTATTGGTTATTAGCGGCGTGCCCGCGGGCCTCTGAAGCCGCAGGGCGCGTGCGCCGAGTGTGACGTCACAGCAGGTACGGAGTGGCGGAGGTGTGGCGCGGAACGGCGCTATGACGTCATACTTCTGGGGAATCCCACAGGGGGGCGTTAGCTTCGCAGCACGAGTTGGGAGGGGAATTCCAACGGACTTGGTGCCTTTGGGAGGAGCGTTTAAAAGAAACCCTGGGAAGTTAGGGCCCCATTGCCTTCTGTCGCTGGGGGAGGGCTGGGGATGGGTCTTAGATGTGGTGTTGTGTGTTGGTTTAATAGCTCAGACCTAATCCGCTTTGTGAGGGCGCTAAAGAACATCATAAGGTCACAGGCTGCCACCGGTGAGGTGTGAGGAAAGATTCCGTTACATTTAAAACCCGATACCTGGGTAGGTTTGTATCTGTGATTGTCTGTGCTGCAGACGCCAAATGGCAATTTATCCACACATGTTTGTAAGAAGACAAAAGTAGGAACTTTTTTTTCAATTTTACTAAACCACTCTCACATAAATATGGCCCTAGACCCCTAAATTCGACAGGGCGACATGGCCCTTTTTGGGCTTAGTGACATGGGACATTGCTTTTTCTTAAATTCGACAGGGCGACATGGCCATTTCTTAAATTCGACAGGGCGACATGGCCTTTTCTTAAATTCGACAGGGCGACATGGCCGTTTTTAAAATTTGACATGCGACATTGGGACCCCCCCATCAAGGGCCCCATAAATGCGATATTCAGAGTAAGTACATATAAAATATATAAGCTATAGCGTATCTTAGCATATAACATAAATTAACTTATCATTTTACAGGGAGATACACTATTACAAAAAGTCATATGAATGAGAAGCAGGCACAATATCAAGCACATGTATAATAGAATACAACATTATGGTTACAGTAATATTATGCTATGGAGCAAGGGTTCCCAAGTTCAGTACTAACTTGCACTAAATCGATTTATCACAGATAGGCACCATAAAAATATTAATCCCGATTGCTCTTATTTGAATTAAACATGTTTCGGTATTTTCTCCTCTTTTTGGTAAAAATAATTCTCATATAGACCAGTGAGAAGTGGGGGTATACAAAAAATGTTTCTACCTGAAAGACAGACTTATTTGACAATTCAATTCCTCCTCCCCTAAAATTCTATCAAGATCTTATTTAAATAAGTTGAACCTACCTCTGTGTTTGCTATATCATGTACATACAACCTTTATATACATATGTATACACCAATCTAAGATGTATAGCCTGTGCCCTAACCTATGTACCATAACTTTCCCCTCCCCTACCTGACTTGACGTCAATGCTTGACAACACGCCCTACCTGGACAAAGGGGAGGGGGGGTGTCGGGTAGATCAAAGAGCCCATGTCTGTGGCCGATTTTCCGCTGTTACGTGATGCGAGCACCCCCCACCGGGCCGTCATGGGCCATAAACTAACCACTCAACCAGCTGCTAGAGAATTTGAGTAGACATCCATGTCAGGAGAAACTGTGATTTTTTATGATTTCCAAATCTATTTGTGAAACCAAGTGGTCATAATCTCTTTTCTTTGCTTAACATAATAGGCAGGGGCAGATCCAAGGGGGAGGGGTCAAGGGGGTTCTGGCTCAAATCCCCCCCCCCCTTTTGGTGGACCCCTAAACTATAAAAAGAAGGGAAATTTTTGCCCATGTGTGCGCAAATGCACACCTTTTTAGTACTTGGCCTATATGCTGCCCCCCCCCCCCCCCCCCCCTTTTTTTTTTGGGGGGGGGGGGGATCCTGCATCTGCCCCTGATAAGCAGCAATACAAGGTCGCTACCAAGGACCGCCTTTCTACTTTATTAAAGATTGACAATTATGTAGCAGACTGAAAGCAATATTCCATTGAAATATTGTTATTCAACTAACGCAGACTCCCAAAGCATCCTAAAACTGTAATTTCTTCAAAAGTAGACAATGAGGCCTGGACAACAATATTACAGAGGAAATCGATATCGAAATCGATATCGGAGACTGTCAAATTGTTTATGACAACCTTTACTGTAGGCCTTCTGACTACAGGTACTGATAGTTGGCTCTTTTTTATTGAGACAACTTTACGTACAATATGTTCATGTTCTTTCAATTGTATTATGAGGTAATGATGATATTTGATTAATATAATTCCAACAAAATATCTAGTAATATATATTTTTATGAGCGGTATACATTTCATAATCTTCTCACTAGTTGATGATGATGTGTTGGAGTTTAAGGTCTATTCAGCAATTTTTCAGCTATATTAAGACATACTCACGGTTTTTGGCTTGTACAAATTATTATTGTTGAATCTATGGGAGTGAGAACAACGGCAAGGTAAATAAGGTGGTTTAACAGTCACCGCTAAGGATAGAGCCGGGCCAGCCGCGTCCGATGCCAAGACGCTAACCACCTGACCACCACCCCACCCCACCCCCTCTCTTCTCACTTGTTCTTCGATGTCATGTTAATTATCATTGTACGAGTAACTATATTGTAGTGTGCAAAGTGGGCCCCAAATAGTTTCTCAATAGTTCCATAGTCTAATAATCCCTTATGTTCATTTAATTCTAGAGAGATCTTGGTCCCTAGACTGGCCCTTGCTGTCTCTCTGTCTCGTGAAATTAATTATAATGACAATCAGAGCAATATTTCAGGGGTGGAACAAGGGAGCACCAGTTCATAAGATCAGAGGGCAGTCACAGAAAAAGTGAGGAAATTATACATTAATTACAAAAGTAATGATATGTTAAAGTTGTCACTCACTTCTGGGTGGTCTACAACCATGTAAACTGACGAATTAAAAGATCCACTTTTCATTATGGTTCTGTCTGGGGACAGTTTTTAGATCCAGACATCAGACCTTCCCCTTTTAATTTGAGCAAACCGAGATAAAGTATTTTGAAGGCTATTTTTTAGCACCTTCATGGGAGGTAGCCTCAAACCAAATTATAACTTATATATTCACTTAACGTTCATTTCATTAAAGGGAGGGGCCAGTGACCATAAATTAGTATACTGCCGTGATCCTTACCATCCAGGAAATAATCATACCAAATTTTATACTGTTATCTCTAATAGTTTTTATTTTATGCTCATTTCTCTGTATCAGACTCAGTTCCCCTGCCTGCATCTGGGACTGCCCACAGAGAGGATTTATCTGTATGTGACGTCACAAGCAGAACAGTTGAAAAATGATAAAACTGAAAAAATAACAATATTTAATTTATTGAAGTGATCTTTATGAGCCTAAAAATATTCAAAATTACCAAAGTAAATGATTTATAAAAGAAAAAACCAAAATTTTATTTTATAATAGAATCTATAATTTTGAAATTCAAATATAACTGTCATTTTGTGTGACGTCACACACAGACATCCTATGTAAGGTGAACAGGTGCTTCAGTGTATGATATAATAAAGTGACACAGTTTTCTATATGAGGGATCACTTCAAAGTTAAAATAATTTTACATAATTATGATTTTATCCTATATCTATGGTATGACATGAGAATTTAACAAAATTGTAATTTCACTGGCCCCTCTCTTTAAGGTATATCTCATGACATTTTGGCAAATGCCATGGAAAATCAGTCTTTTTGAAAAGGAGGACTGGTGATGCTTCGCCAATAAATTAACCATTTACTGACGAAAAATCTCCAATTGGAAAAATTATTTCAAAACTTAGTTAAGTAGTTTAACGAGATATAGAATATAAAACATTGAAAAATATTTTCTCAGTTTCATGAATTGGGTTTGGTACTTAAAATAGTGAAACTCCTGTTTTAATTATATCCAACACATATGATAGCATGTAATTGTGAGCTATGAGTTTTTTTTTATTTGCTTATATAGATAACAAGATTAGGTTACTTCAAACTGAAATGATTAAGTAGTGTTAACAATAAGGCCTCTAATTAATAATGCCTCGTTAGTAAACAAGTCTTTGAAGTCCGCTTCACCTATCATCCCTCCTGAGTTCTGAATTATGAGATCAACAAATACTTTTATTGGCACTACCAGTAACCATTAAGTGTTGGCACCCACTGTAATTATGATCTTATCGCCCAGATACTCTAGTATTTTAAAGTCTGCGGTCTATGGTTGTCCTCAAAGATATTCAGAAAATGTAAGTTAAATCATATGTTTTATATCAATAAGGATATTTATAGTACTGAAAAGAAAAACAATTTTTCTGAGGAATGGGCGTGGCAGCTGGTTTTTGTTCTTGCTGCTTTCATAACGTCCTGGCTGAGCTGCCAAAGTCGACACAACTCTACTGTCGGAGCTCACAGAGATGCCAGAACCTGCCAAGAAACTCTACCATGCCACAGGCTAGGACTCAAGCCCCATTCACTGTGGCTGCCGAAGGCCCATTCGCCCTGCCAGACGCGGTACATACGATCTCTTGCGACACTTATCGTTTGCAATTTTGGTACAAACGATAAAGCAAACGACTTGTCTGCAAGCGATCAGATCCAACATGTTGGATTGAATCATTTGGTTTCCAGCCGATTGCAGGGGATAAGTACTTGAGAAAATGATCGTTTGCAATCGCAAGGGTCCTCTTTTGCCAGGGTGAATGCTACTTTGTTGAATTTCAGGGCTAAACTATCATTTTATCGGCCTGGAGATCATCGTCTTGCCCATGTGATCAGTTTATCGTACCTCCCTCTGACAGATTGATCGGCCGGGGCGAATGGGCCTTTATTGTGTCTCTCCCCGGTCCGACAAAGTTATCGCATAGAGAAGACGATTCTCTCAGGGCCGATAAAATTAATTATTGCATGCAAGCGATATTGAACAAAATGGCATTCACACTGAGAGGACAGCCACCTTGTGCTTGCAACCGACCTTTTATTTTTAGTACTTTTCACCAAGAATCGGTTGGAATTCAAACAATTCAATCCAACATGTTGGATCTGATCGGTTGCAGATGTGTTATTTGCATGATTGTGTGCACCAGAATTGCAAACGATAAATGTCCCAATATATTGTATCAGGGGCGGATCCAGGGGGGGAGGGGTCCAGGGGGTCCTGACCCCCCCCCTTTTTTTTTTTTTTTTTTGGTGGGCACCCAAACTTGCCAAAGAGAAAAAACGTCGCGCATACATGTGCACATGTATGCACACACTTTTAGTACTTACCCTATATATGGACACCCCCTTTTTTTCAAAATCCTGTATCCGCCCCTGTATATGCACCGCGTCCGCCACGGCGAATCCGCCTTGATAGCTGTACTTTGAAGGGGGTACCCATTGAGAGACTAAAAGCAAATTCTGCTCATGTCTACTAGTTCTGGTCGCTTGAAGAGGGGAGCCCATCGTGCAACTAAACTAAATTCTTCTTGTTTTGACTAGCTCTGGCTGCTTAAATCGAAAACGACCAGAATTGGTGTTCCCATTGAGTGATTCGGCCAGAAATCTACTTGAAAATGACAAATTGTTTAATCACAGACTTTTTATCGCTTTCAGGCCTTTTTCAATGTTTAATGTTAAGGCATTGTAGGTTAATATGTCTCTAATTACTAGGTTAACTTCACTTTTCACCAGTCTCAGACGGGAGTCTGATATGTGATAAATCTTTATTGAACAAATCCTGGAAAAAGATAACTATTTATCTTAATTTATCATCCTCTAGTCTTCCCAAAATCCACGCAGTTAGGAATGTGAATCTAGACTTAAATTACGATGGAGCCCTTGGTATCAAGATAATAGTCATGATAAGAAAAGATTCCTCCCTCAATCCCTATAATTATAAAAGCCAAAGCATGTAAATCTCGTGCCACAAAGGTTAATTATCTATGTTTTTCCTCTAAATATCTAACTGTCTCGCTTACAGTTAATTTTGACCATATCACCCTGGCAGTTTTTACTGATTCAATTAAAAGTTAATCAGGAAAGAAAAGAAGGATAATTGTCCGTATGTAACTATTAATCAAGGACCTTGAAAGCGTACTTTTTAGAATCGAAACTGGTTTTCTTCTTGGATGTGACTACCGAGTTTGAAATAGACAGAAAAACACCGGACTGAATAATCCTATCAATTCAATTTTAATGCAAAATATTGTTGATTTTTAATCGCTAAACTTTTTTCTTCATTTTTAAAATTTTTCTTCATTGTTTCCTACTTATTTCTAGCCTAAATGGTCCAGTTATGTCAGAATTGCCAAGGAAGCACTTTTAATGAAATGAATAAAGCCTTAAACAGTTAACCGTGATTCGCACATGCTGCTTCACTATACAAGGTATGCTAACCACAAAACTACAGCAGGTCCACTCTTATGCCGCGTCCCCACTTGGCCGACTAACGACGGCGACTAACATTAGTCGTCCGACGATTAAGAAATTAGTATGTCGTCGGGCGACTAACTTAGTCGCTAGGCTACTAAAACACTAATCGCCACGTTGGGACGCTCTTGCAGTTAGTCGCCGGGCGATGAGGGGGAACTTTTGTACGTCGTCCAACAATAAACTAATTGCCCGTGGCTATTGAACAATATTAAACATGTCAAATATTTTGTCCAAAACCCACGGCGACTAAGGGTTTGGTTGCCAGACATCAAGGCACCAGTGTGGAGTTAGTCGCCCGGCTACTAACAAGCAGCTTCGTCGCTCGGCCACCTAGAATACTTAATCGCTCAAGTGGGGACCAGGCATAAGGCCACGTCCCCACTAACGACAGGGATTAGTGGTTTTCAGCAGTGACCAAGAAGGGAATAATAGTCACTGGGTGACTAACTAGTCATCCGGCCACTAAAAGATTAAGGCGGGTCCACACGTGGCAACTAAACCACGGCGATTAGTGGTTTTTAGCGGCGACCAAGAAGAAAATGATAGTCGTCGGACAACTAACTAGTCGCCATGCGACCAAATAATTATTCTCCACATTGGGATGCTCTTGTTATAAATCTGTCGGCGACTAAAGACCATTTAAGTATGTCGCCCGACGACTAACTAGTCGCCCGTGGCTATGGCAAAATATTAAACATGTTGAATATTTCGCCCTGAAACCACGGCGATTAGTGGGTTAGTCACCAGACATCACGGCACCCTCCTATGATAAGTCGTTGGGCGACCAAACTGCCGAAAATCACGTTGGTCGCCGTCGAATTTTGTAAATCTAATCACCCTGTAGGGATCAGGCTTTAATCTCTATGTTGGGACACTATTGTTGTTAATCACCGGATGACTAGAGGACACTTTAGTACATCGCCCAATGATTAACTAGTCAATGGTGGGCATAGAAAAATATTAAACATGGCAAATATTTTGCCCTAAACCCATGGTGACTAGTGCTTTAGTCTCCAGACATCACGGCGCCAGTGTTAAGTTGGTCGCTGGGCTACTAATAACCTAAAGCCGCGTCCCCTCTTGGCTGACTAACGACGGCAACTAACGTTAGTCGCCGGACGATTAAGGAAAAGGTATGTCGTTGGGCGACTAACTAAGTCGCCGGTGGAAAAAAAAGTTAGTCGCCACGTTGGGACGCTCTTGTAGTTAATTGCCGGACGACCAGGGGGAACTTTAGTACGTCGCTCGACGTTTAACTAATCGCCCATCACTATTGAACAATATTAAACATGTCAAATATTTTGCCTCAAACCCACGGTGACTAGTGGTTTGGTCCCCAGACATCACGGCGCCAGTGGGGAGTTGGTCGCCGGGCTACTAAGTACCTTAGTCGTCCGCCGACTAAGAGAATCTCGTCGTCCAAGTGGGGACCAGGCTTTAGTGATCTGCCAACCAAGGGAATCTAGTCGCTCAAGTGGGGATCAGGCTTTATATACCTAATGTCCCTGGATCTTGGTCAATATCTGGTGGCAACTGTTTTGGTTCCGCACACGTGGGCTGCAGATTGGTCAAAGCCCTGTGATTAATATAATTAGCCTGCATGTTTGGTGCACCAAGGTTAAAGTTAAGTCTCACTAAAGCCAAGTGTTTAATTTAAAATGCATCTACACGATTCAAGTTTTTCAAGACGGTAATCTAAACAAAATTAGATTTGCAAGATTAGAATCTAGAATTCCTTATTCTCTTCAGATTTAGAATTAGCAGATATTCATATTAATCTTATGAATGATTAGGACAGTAAAAAAAATCGTAATAATAGGTGTCAAAACTAGGGTGATTTGCATATATTACGTAGGTCTTATCACTGCATTAGAATGTTACTTGATATTTGAATAAGAATGTTTATGATAAGGCACACAAACATACAAATACATAAAAATGTGAAAACCCATAGTAAAACCTATTCAAATACTTACATTATTCAGTGGTTGAACTCAATTCTAAAATGAAACAAACTGGGGAAATCACGTGACACTGTTTGCTGAATTGATTGTAATTGACAGTAGAAATGATATGTTAATTTCTAGGAAGCTAGTTTTCATAATATTATTTTACCACCCAGTCAAGCAATGACGTAATGTGCATGTTCTGCAACCATAAATTTCTGGTCTGTCTGTTACTTGTTCAACTTCCATGTAACAGTTACTTTATTTCATTTTAGGTTGCGACTTAAGAGCATTGTATTTTAGTGAAGTTCAGACCTTACCGATCCAGAATGTTATAATAATGTTATCTTTATGAGAAAGAACATAACAAGAATGTCAGAATAACATTACAGGGCAATGTCACATTGTTAGGTTCGACCATTGTTTGGGTGCCATCAAAAAACATAAAAAGAACTAAAGCAGAACTAAGTAGGATATAACTGCAACATTCCCAGGCTAGAATATGACATTATTATAACGTTGCAGCAACGTTCTGTTTAGTACTGCTTTGGTTCTTTTTACATTATTTTGACGGCATCCAAAAACATCTTTAGAACCTAATATTCAGGGGCAGATCCAGAATTTCCAAACGGAGGGGAAATGCATGTATTAACACAAACACATGCGACATTTTCCCCTCTTTACCTAGTTTAGGGGCCCACCAAAAGGAGGGGTTCAGGACCCCCTGGACTCCCCCTCTGGATCCGCCCCTGATATTGCGATGTCACACTGTGACGTTATTGTGATGTTCTTGTAACATTCCTTTTACATTATAATAACGTTATTATAACATTCTTTATTAGTCATGTCTCAGCTTCGATAAATATAGTGTTATCACAACATTCTTTATAAGTAAGCCTCAACTCAAAGAAAAACAATTGAAGTTTATATAACAATCAACATTTTTGGCTTGGATTTAGGCATAATAGGTGAACTGGTTTTTCCCCATCAGGTTATTGAGTTCACATGTAGTGAAAGAAAAAGTGTGATAAAGCTTTAACGTTGTGGAGACTGAGTGCAAGGATGAATTGGATCCAAATAAAAAATGCATTTTAATCCGTTTTAATTAGAGTGACACTGGTATTCGGCATCTGATTATTTTTGTAATTTTTATATTACTCGGCACGAGTCAATTTTCTCTAATGGTCCACAATTAAATGTATTTGCAGACTAAATTAACCAGATGGTTTAGTATTTACCTTGTAATCCGACACACTAGAATAACTGAAACAATTGAAATTAAGTGCAAATATGATTCTAACATATGTTAAATACCATCCATCACGAAGAACGACTCGCATAACAAACGCGTGCATCAAAGCATACAAAATTTGTTGTACCCTTTTCTTTTTCCATTATTTTCTTATGATGTATGTTTCCTCCCCCAAGGTGAAGTGTTTAATGTCCCCAATCGAGGTCGTTCCTCTGCACATATCCCTCAAACTTTTTACATTAGGTGGGTTCAATTGGATGTACCACTATCTCCTAATAATACCAATACTACAATGCGACGGATCCGGAAATCAATGCTAAACGATTATAATTTCTGGGGACCGTTTCAATAAGGCCTAAAGACGTCGCCAAAGTGGTCTCTGGCTGGAGAGGTCGCTGCTGCGATGGTCGCTGCTGCTGGGACCGTTTCAATAAACTTGTGGCAACCTAAAGACGTCTCTGTAGTGGTCGCCAGGCAGAGAGTGGTAGGGAGGTGTATCTGGGACCGAGCGACCAGTAGAGAAAATTGTGTTTAACCTTTCATAGAATTAACAGTATTGAGAATTGTAATCTAAAAACTGTGTCTAGTTATCCTTGGAACATCAGCTTTGGTCTCATATTCTTAAATCCAAATAGAACGTCAGATAAAGTCAAATTATGTGCAGTTTTATAAGGCATGTCCTTGGAATCACAGATCCCAAAGTTTCATGTCTCAGTGAGGTCTTGCAGCGACGTCTTTGGATGCAGAGTGACGGCCTCCAAAGAGGTCGCTGAGAGCCTCAAAGAGGTCGCTGAGAGCCTCAAAGAGGTCGCTGAGAGCCTCAAAGAGGTCGCTGGGAGACCTATTTGCGATTTTATATTGAAACAGTCGCTGAGGAATATTTCAAAGACGTCGCAAACAGGTCGCTGCAGGGACCAGTACAGAGAGGTCGCTGGGGCTGGGACGTCTCTCTTTATTGAAACGCTCCCCTGGATCTGCCACATCACATTATGGTTCATTGCGTTGCATTATTGGTATTATTATGGGATAGCGGTGCACGCCGGCACATCCAATCGAACCCACCCATTTTATATTTAGATATGGATAATTGGTCATGCCGACAGAACCATACCTTCAAAAACAGCGGATACGCATATATATTTGGCTCGGTATGGTGCTAAAATGCTGCACATTCATGAGTATGTGTTTTATTTTTTAATATCAAATCGGCTCTTACGACTTATAAAGGTATAACATTGCCATTTTGGAATATGCGATATGTATTTCTCTCCTTCCTATAGAAACAAAAAGAAAGCAACAGACTTCACAGTGCCCTGTGACCCGTCGCATAACCAAACCGTCGCAACAAGGACGTCCTTAAACAAGGACGTCCTTAAACAAGGACGTCCCTGTAGCGATGGGTCCCGCTGTTGATTTGCGGCTGTTCTGCTCAATCGATTTTAATTCTGTAAAAAGTTCTGGAAACTAGACATTTAGATCTAAAATCCCTGAAATTTTCAGCCCAGAAAAATGACTAGAAATGGGTGAAAATTGATGCTGAATTTTGGCACAACAGGGAGAGTTTGACCATGTGCCAAAAATTGTTCCTTATTTCTGTTATGCGACGGGGCACTGTTGCATAACCAAATGCTCGCAACAGCGAGAGAAACAGCGAGGGTTTGGCAAAGTCTCGCTGTTATACGCGAAATTCGGCATCAATTTTTCCGGGCTGAGAATTTCAGGGATTTTAGATCTAAATGTCTAGTTTCTAGAACTTTTTACAGAATTAAAATCGGTTGAGCAGAACAGCCGCAAATCAAGAGGGGGAACCATTGCAACAGGGACATCCTTGTTGCGAGAGTGGTGTGCCAATCCTCGCAACAGCGAGACCCGTTATGCGACAGAGCACTGTACAGAATAGCATCTTATCTGTGCACTGGGCAAAGCAAACGTTTAACAATTAAATATGGTAAAAATAGGTAAATTGTACATAAGTACATGAGGAAAACAGAATTCCTGGATTACAAAATACAAATAATGAGCGCAAAAACAAGAACAGATAAGAAAAGCCTTATAAATTGTGTAAGCCAAAAACTGTAGAAGCGCTTCATACATCTTATCGTGATTTACCATAATGATTATGAATGACATGCATAGGAACGTCTAAGAGGTTATTGCCCTACAGGGCAAAAACGAGGTTATGCACCAACCAAAAAGGGAAGATAGACCTATTGAGTGTCGCGATTATCTAAATAGAAGTTACCTGAAAGTAGGAAATGTTCAATTTAATACCATTTAAAGAAAAGTAAGAGTAGATGTCATTTGTCCAGGATATTATCCAGCACCTCATTGTTAACGCTATGTTTAATCTCTAATTCACGAATTCAGTTGTTTATCCGTTCATTTACTGCACTTCACCATCACAATACACATAATAATGAGAGTTTATAGTTTGTAACAAATCTATTATAGTGTGATGAACGGCTATTCATCCAAAGTATGTAGAGGTCAAAATAAGAGAAAATAAGGTAATATTATAAAAGGTATATATGTAAAGAACGTAAGTGTAAAAGAACGAAATATATATGTAAAAGAACGAAATATGTAAGAACGAACGAAAGTATAAAAAGCCCGAAAAAGAGGCACGAATATGTAAGGAACGAAAGTGTAAAGGAACGAAAATGTAAAGGAACGAGACCCGGAAATATGTAAACCGGAAGTGAAATATAAACCGGAAGTGACGTCAGTTGTAGATCACGTGACTGAAAGCAGCCAATCAGAGCTGACCTCTTGGGTATATAAAGGGGCGGTGAGGCCCGAATAAACAGAGTTCTTTAACAGTTCTCCTTGTGTCCAGACATGTCTTCTTTCCTGAAACAACCGCTAAAGATGAGCCGATTCGAGTAATTAACCAGAAGTTAGGACAAAACAGTCGGAGTTCGAGATAAATAGTAGGAACTTAGGGTAGGGGCCCGACGGCCCGAAGACCGAGGAACGAAGGACCGAAGTAAGGCACGAAGGCCCGAAACAGTCCCGGAGACCGAGGCGTAGCATGGCACGAAGGCATGATGGGCGCGACGAAGGAACGAAGTCCGCGGGGACGAGGGCGCGGCAGGCTCGGCCCCACGCTACCAAACAATAGGCGACTGTCAGCCCGTCGCCCCCGCGGACCGGAACCGTGGGGTGGACCGCCCGGTGGGGGTGAATGCTGGTCTGGGAGATAGAGCGAGACGAACCCCGGCCGACCCGTACCCCTACCATAATTTCCCTTCCCCGCAGTCCTCCGTTTGACATCGAGCGCCGATTCCCGACCGATTCGCTCAGCCCCCCCCCCTCGTGCGCGAGGCACGACTCTAGAAACACATCTCGGTTCTTGGCCCGGATTCCCCGTCCGCCCCGAGACCCGAACAACCCCCACGTTCCTCTGTTGTAAGAATCGGCAACCCCGACTTACCAGAGAACGTCACACTGGTGGCAGCGGTGGTGCTGGAATAAGCACATACGGACTTGTGGATCCTGGGTGTTTCGTCGGTATTGGATACTCATGGCGACAGCGGCAGTCTTCGAGCAGATGGATTCTGACATCGCCTTCAAGGAAGGTGGGGAGGAGAAAGGAGGTGCGAAACCCGAGACCAAAGGGGAGGACACGACCATCATGGGTAGGCAGTTTAATTTCATGGGAACGTCCACCCCGACGGATGAGCAGAATGCGCGGGCTCAACAACAACAGACCGGCCAGGTAGGAGCGAGTTTGAAGAAGTTTAGTCTACGACCGGAGAAGTATGACGGTAAACCGGACTTCGAGGGATGGATCAACCAGTTCGAGGAGTACGCAGCCTTGGGACATTGGACGACCGAGGAGAAAGCGGCGATGCTCTTTCTCTCGCTGACGGGAACGGCACGAATGTACTTTGTCGGACTCCCGGACAGGGAACGACTCCGTTACTCGGCGAGGGTAGATGCGTTGCGTCGGAGGTTCGGTCAGGAAAAGGATACGTGCAATGCTCTGCAAGAGTTGGCAGGATTGAAACGTGTAAAGAACCAGACAGCGAAGGAGTTGGCTGATAATGCCCGACGGTTGGCATCGAGAGCCTACTTCTCCAACGACTACGCCAGCCAGGAAAAAGCAGCATTACATGCGTTCCAGGCTGCAGTTGGGGAAGACCTTCAGCTGAAGTGTGCAGAGAAAGGATGCAAGACGTTGGAGGAGGCGGTGGAGGTGGTAGAAATACAGGAGCGATACTCACGCCGCCTCCTGCGGGCAGTGAAGCCCGAGGAGGACGCCAATACACAAATCATGGCCTTAAACGGTAGGTTGGAGGAGATGATGAAGGAATTGGCAGAGGAACGGGAAGCTAGGAGACAAGCAACGGCCCGGAGAGAGGCGTTCAAGAAGCGAAAGGAAGATTTGGAATGTCATCAGTGTCACCAGAAGGGCCATTTCGCGAGAGAGTGTTCTCAGCGTCAGGGAAACGGACAGTCGCCGTCGCAGTAAGCGCGGGGCCCCCTTCGGGCGCGGCGAGAGAAGTAGTAGGCATTGGAGAATGTGGACTTTATGTGGCCGGAACGGTGGGAGAGAGTGTCGTCCGTTTTTTGGTTGATACCGGATCTATGATCAGTCTGCTGTCGGAACGTCTCTGGAGAGAGTGGGGACGAAAATGGGAAGACCTGGATGGATATGAAGGACGTCTCTGCTCGGTGGATGGTAGCCCGTTGCGGTGCTACGGATGCACGAACTTGCCAGTAAGGTTGGGAACGCGCGTGTTGCAGTGGACATTCATGGTGGCAGACATCAGTAGAGATGAAGGGATCCTGGGAAACGACTTCGCGGTGAAATACCGGCTAACAGTTAAGCCCCATGCGAGTGCTGTCTTCCTGCCCGCCGAAGGAGAGGGAGAGGGGGAACGAATCCCGGGAGTAGAACAAAGAACGGACGGGGTTCGGGCAGTCACCGTCGGAGGACAGGTCGTGAGAATCGAGGGAACGACGGAAATACCCCCGCTCCAGGTGACCCGAGTAGCAGTAGTGACAAGAGTGGACATAGGACAGAGTGGACAGCTGGCTGTCATCACCGGCGCTGGATTACCCATGGGACTGGAAGTGATCCCAGGAACGGTGACGTTGGGAGAAGAAAATAAAGTTTGGGTGGCCAACCGAGGGACCGAGAGCGCGAAATTGGAAACCGGCGGGGTACTCGGAGAAGCCACCTTCGTACAGGAAGTACGAGGTATAGGAAGTGATGTAAAAGAACCCCCTGGAGCGCTCGTCGAAATGATAGAGGAGGCTAAGAAAGGCCTAACCACGGAGGAAGGCGGAGAGTTGGAGAAAGCCATCATGGCCCGGGAACAAATGTTTGCGACCTCGAAACATGAGTTAGGACGGACAGATTTAGTACAACATCGAATTAAAACGGGGGATCAGATGCCGATCAAGCAAAGGGTCAGACGGTATCCAGCCACCAGGAGAG
Organism: Lepidonotus clava; assembly: GCA_936440205.1. Taxonomy (NCBI): domain Eukaryota; kingdom Metazoa; phylum Annelida; class Polychaeta; order Phyllodocida; family Polynoidae; genus Lepidonotus; species Lepidonotus clava. Next base: position 12,583,275 of record OW387135.1, read on the forward strand.
AAGAGGAACGAGCACTGGTGGAGGATATGTTAAATCTAGGAATCATTCAGGAGAGTGGAAGCGCGTGGAGCAGCCCGACCGTCCTAGTGAAAAAGAAGGACGGAGGAACGAGGTTCTGTATCGACTACCGAAAACTGAACCAGGCTACAAAAGTGGACGCCTATCCGCTCCCACGGATAGAGGACAGCCTCAACACCTTGGGCGGGAGCCTATTCTTCTGCAGTCTGGATCTCGCAAGCGGATATTGGCAGGTGGAGATGGCACCGGAGGACCGAGAGAAGACGGCCTTCGTGACTCAAGGAGGATTGTATGAGTTCAAAGTGATGCCATTCGGGCTAGTGAACGCCCCGGCCACCTTCGAGAGACTGATGGAAAGAATCCTCAGAGGAATCGTGTGGGAGGAGTGTCTGGTATACCTGGATGACATATTGGTCTTCGGGCCAACGTTTGAAGTGACTCTGGAAAGATTGGTACGGGTTCTGGACCGATTGAACGCTGCAGGACTGAAGTTGAAGGCGCGAAAATGCAGGTTGTTCCAGAAGAAGATTCCGTTCTTGGGACACGTTGTCTCATTCAATGGGATCGAACCCGACCCCGAAAAGTGTCGGCAAGTAACTGAGTGGCCGGTCCCTCGGGATCTCCATGAGGTACGAGCCTTCGTGGGATTGTGTTCGTATTATAGAAGACATATTAACGGCTTCACGGAGTTGGCTGCCCCCTTGTATGAATTGGCGACGAAGGAGGAGCCGTTCGTGTGGAGCGCGAGGCGACAAGAGGCGTTTGATGCAATGAAGAGGGCGTTAACAGAGGCCCCGGTGTTGGGATTCCCGGAGGAAGACGGACAATGGTGGCTTGACACGGACGCCAGTGACGTGGGGACGGGAGCCGTGCTATCGCAGGAGCAGAGAGGGGAGGAACGGGTAATAGCTTATACGAGCAAAACCCTGGAGTCAAACGAATGAAAGTATTGCACCACGTGGAAAGAACTGTTGGCGGTGGTGCGAGCTTTGAAACATTTTCGGTGCTACATCTATGGTCAACGCGTAATAGTCCGGACGGATAATAGCGCGGTTAGTTGGCTGCAGAGAAGTAAGGAACCGATGGGGCAGGCTGCCCGGTGGATTGAGATTATCGACTCGCACGACGTGTCGTTCCAACACCGACCGGGTAGGAAGCATGGGAACGCTGACGCGTTGTCCCGGTATCCGTGCAAACAGTGTGGGGAAGAGCACGAGAATACCGAGAAAGTGAGAGTGGTGACGCGGGCCCGGGGGTATGAGCCCGGATGGTCCCCGCAGGAGATGAGAGCAGCACAGAGGAGGGATCGAGATATAGGACCGATTGTCGCACGGATGGAAGAAGATGCGAACCGGCCAGGTTGGGAGGTCATATCTCCGGAATCCCGGGAAACAAAGATCCTATGGAGGCAATGGGAACGATTAAGCCTCAAGGATAGCGTGCTGCATCGGAAGTACTGGGAACTAGAAGGACATGGTTGGAGGAACCAACTGGTCGTTCCCCGAGAGGAACGGGCCAAGTTGGTGAGAGAATACCATGGAGGCGCAGCAGGAGCGCATTTGGGAGTCGCCAGAACGACGGCCCTGTTGGAGCAAGGGTTTTACTGGCCGGGACTCCGAGAAGACGTGCGGAAGGAATGTCGAGAATGTGACTGCGCGTTGCTGAAAAGAGGACGGGGGAGACGGGAGCCGCTGCATCAATACATAGTAGGGGAGCCGATGGAACGGCTGGCCATGGATGTTTCGGGCCCGTACCCAGTCACCAAACGAGGGAACAAGTACTGCCTGATGGTGGGGTGCTATTTCACCAAGTGGCTGGAGTGTTTCCCGATCCCGGATCAAAAGGCAACGACAGTGGCGGACAAACTGGTTGAAGAAGTAGTGGCACGGTACGGCGCGTTTCGAGAACTACACTCGGATCAGGGCACGAATTTCGAATCCGAGGTGGTGGCTCAGGTCTGTGCACTATTCGGAATACACAAAACGAGAACAACGCCGTACCACCCCAGGAGTGACGGATACATAGAACGAAGTTTCCGCACTTTGGGGTGCTGTCTGAAAGCTAGCTGCCGAGCAACAGGCCGGGAATGGGATGAGATGGTCCCACTCGTGATGATGAGTTATAGAGCAACGCCGCAAGCCAGCACGGGAGTGACACCGAACATGATGATGCTGGGCCGACAGACCATGATGCCACGACAAGCGATTTATGGGAGACCTCTAGGACAGGAGGAGGAACCCCGACGGGTAGGCGACTACGTGGAAAGCCTGGAGAGAGGGCTAGTCGCGGCCTATCGGGAGGCCCGGGCAGGGCTGAAACGAGCCGCCATTCATCAGAAACATGAGTACGATGGAAAGGTGACTCGGCGGGAATACCACGCCGGAGAACTGGTCTGGGTGCACGATACGGTGGTGGATAGGGACAAGGGAACGAAGTTGCGATTTCCATGGATAGGCCCTGCACTGATCGTCAAGGTGCTTGACCGAGGACGGGTGGTAGTACGGAAGAAACGAGGGAAACCGGGGGGGGTGGTCCATGTGGACCGCCTGGAACCCTACCGAGGACACGCTGCGCCAGCCTGGATGGTAGCTGACCAGCAAGGATACGAGGCTGCACAGTAAATGCTTGGGGTGGGGCGCGCTAGGGCACGTACGGAAACGGGGCACCCCTTTTTGTGATGAAGTCGTTCTCGTGTCTCGATTCCGCAGGTGGAAGAGGACCAAGGGAACGACCAAATCGGCACTACACAGAACGGCTTTGGCCAAAAAGGACTGATCAACCTGGGGCCATTGAGTCGGGGCGGTGCGTTGACCACTACGGTAGGGGTGCAGGTCGTTAGGCTGTAGAGATTTGCTACCTAGCTGAAGATTGGTTCTCTTGCGTATGTAATATAGGTGGGAAATGCGGGGTTGGAACGAAAAACGGCGTTCGGGAGCCACGACGGCCCGAATGCCTAAAGTAGTCCCACGGAGCCGCTTTCCGGTCAGTTCGGAGGAACCACAGCGTGGAAAAGATGGTTGGATTACAACGGAAGACAGACCCGGCGGCAAGCTGGTGAAGACTTTTGAAGTAGTGCTGACTTGGTAACACCGCTTTACAGTGTCCAGGAGACCGGAGGAGAGTAGATGCGGCACTCTCAGGAACGCCGGAGGAACGAACGGACGGTTGTAAAAGGCGAGGCCTGAAACGAAGACGGGCTTTAAAGTAGGTTGTAAAAGGAGTAAAGATGACAAAGAGAACGGGGCGGCGGCGAGAGGATGATAACGTCGAGCCCCTGTGTTCTCCGGGAAGTGTGCGGAAGCACTGCGAGGGCCAAGATGAAAAGGCAAAAGGAGGCGACGGAGGATGAAAGGACCGAGGACGTCCAGTGGGGCAAATAAAAGGCCTAGGAGAAAAACGCGTAGACGAGCGAGAGGCCGCGAGGTAAACAACAGGCGAGGCGGTGACCAGCGGCGGGCCCCGGGGACCGGAAATAATAGGGGGCGCCACCGTTGAAGTGGATGGTGAGCCTGACGCTAGGGGTCGCTAGTGTAGGCCACCCCCACTTCCGCCTGCGGCGGCTATAAAAGGCAGAGCGCTCGCCGGAGCAGGTCATTCTGGTCAGCCGATCAGAATTCATCAAATCGCAGACGAGCAGACCAAGCTAGGAGAAGAAAAAAAAAAAAGAAAGGCAGAGAAGTGAGACGAGCAGCATCACCACGAGGCAAAAACGGAGAAGGCTGACGGGACGAGCTTCAAGTTTGGAACGAGGCCCGAAAGCCCGGAAAACGGACGCGATGAGCGGACAGTGCTGGGAAGGACATTGTCGCGGAAAGGAATTTAAGCACCTGGCCAAGCATATTCGAGGCCAGCACGATGGAGTACGGAAGCAGTATTACATGTGCCCGGTGTGTTCGAATCGAGCCTATTCGACGCACCAGGACTGGAGAAAGCACATGTGGGAATCACACGAAGGAAACCTGTTGAGGGGGATGCCGAAACAGGACCCCCTTCTGAGGCTGGAGTATGCTGCGGCGTTCGCCTTGGATCCAAAAGGACGGCCGCCGTACACCAGTTTCGCTCCTGGGGATGAAACGGCGGCCCGGGTAGCCGATTTGGAACGGGACTACGCTGTGCGCCATCCGGAAGGATTCCTTCCCCCCGAGAAAGTGGTGGATAAGGAGGCACCGGAGAGGCCACGACGGAGGGTTCGCGTGCCTTACTACCCGAGGGCATCGAGAGGGTCCGACGACAGCGACGCCGAGCAGCCGGAGCAGGGAGCAACAGAGGAAGAACCGGAGGCCGACGAGGCCGGCGAGGGAGTCCAAGCAGCCAAAGCAGCCGGAGCAGCCAAGCAGCCGGAGTAGCGGAACGGTCGACGCCCACGCGCCGTTCCCCTCGGAGGGCCGCGAAAGGAGTGCGGAAGGAAGTCACCGAGTCGCCGCGAAGCGCGAGCCGAGCCGTGATCAACCCGAAACCACTCTTGACAGACGACCAAGTGGCTGGAATAGTACAAAGCCAAGTAAGGAAATTAAATACTCAGGGAGAACCTCGAGAACCGAGAGGGCGAGGACTCCCTGGCAGAGGACTCCCGGGCAAAGGAAGAGGAGGAAGATCCACACCCGCCCCGAAGCCAGGTTGCTCAGGGATACCACCGGGGGCTGAGGTGGTGGAATTAGTGAGCTCGTCCGACGACCAACGTCCAAAAGTTAAGGGAGAGGAAGAGGAGCCGCCAGCCTTCAAGAGACCCCTGGCGCAAGGATCTGCGGCGGAGGAGCCGTCCCGGAAGAAAAAGTGGAAAAAGGTCAAGAAAGTCCCGAGAGAATTGGAGGAGGGAACGAGTTCGGACCAGTCGGAATCGGGCCGGAGCATGTCAGTCCGAAGCGATCGGTCCCTGATTATCGCCGAGTCTAGTAGCGCGGGAGAGCTGGGACCATCGCAGCCCGAGACCTCGACAGGAGTGAAACGGACCACGGGACTAGAACCACCTTGTAGCGACGCACAATTTACTATGATGACAGTCCACAAGAAATCGGTTATTTACGAATCACGACACCCGAGGTACCCCGGATATTTAAAAGGAACAATGAACCGGGAGGGAGCGTTCAGGGGTTACCACTAGGCAAGATCCGACCGGGAGCTGGAGGACAGCATTCGGGACGCGAAGGGAGGCCGGCTGGTGGAGAGAGAGGCGCTGTACCTGGGGAGGTTCCTCTACGAAATGGCCGAGAGGCAAGGACTCAAACCATCGGGCCGGGTGGAAAAAGTGAAGTATGTTCGACACGCGGCCAAGACCGAGGAAACGGCGTCGATGGCTTCAACGCAGCCGTTGTTCTCTACCCCCACCCCGACGAGGGCGGATTCACCCCTAGAGAAGATGGTATGTAAGCAGCCAGTGGTGCCGCCCCCGGGACTGAAGCGGATGAGGGACATTTTGGTGGCACCGGATACGCCGGAGACACGAGCGGCTGTGGGACAATTTGACCCGGGCCAGTCTGGGAAGCTCGTTCTTTGGGTCGCAGGGATCGGAGGAGACCCCGGGACCGCCGTCACCCGAGCGGATGAGATCGCCACCGGGACCGGGCACCCCACTTAAGGATGAGGACAAGGATGGACGAGCGCTACAACCACGAGTTATGATGCATAGACTGAAAATACCGGCTGCTCAATCCATGGACACAGAAGTAGAAGACTCGGAGGACATGGAGTTGGGACAGGCCGAGGCCAGAGGATACGAGCCGGACAGGCAAGAACTGGACGAGTCGGGAGCGGATTCGGTGTTCGGGTCCATAGGGATGGAGACACCGACGGCAGGACCATCTGGAGAAACGCCACAACTCAAGTTGTTACGAACGCAGGCCATTCACCGGATCTTGCAGGGACACTTTCCGGTGACGGCACGAGCAATACGGGACTGGGACGCGGAGGAGGCAATCCAGGTGCAACTAGCGTGGCCCCCAAGGCAGGTGCGAGGGATGACGGCTAAGACGAGAGCGATGGCTTCAGCGTCTATGGCGTTCCTGATGGCACTGGAAACGGGCCGCGAGCCGGAGACCTTCGACGAGGCAATGGCGCAGTTCCCGACGGCGGCGCTGGGGCCGTTTACCAGAGAGTTCCCGGGGGTCGACAGGCTAATTAACGAACACAACCGGACCGTCCAATTGGCTCAGACTCTAGTGTTGTATAAAAACGAAGACCAATTAGACGACTTGTTAAAAGCGACGACGGAGGTAGAAAAGCAGAGCAAACTGGTGGACCCACTTCTCGAGCTCCCAGCTAGGGAAGAGAGGTTGCTGCCACCGACCCGACGTCAGGAAGAAGGATGAAAGGCCTCGAAGAAGGAGAGAACGGTGGATGCTGCTTAGGGTCCTGTACGGAAGATAGCGCGACGGAACCAGAAGCGGAAAATGGCGCGTCGCGAGTCGGGTGGGGAGGGATTACGGGGCGTTGGCTCCTCACCCATAGTGTCAAACCCCCAGGGAGAGGACCGGGCCGAGGCGGAGGTACCTGATCCGCACAGGAGTCCGAAGCCCGGATAGAAAAACTCTCCTGGAGACCGCTGGACGAGCCCGAAACTTTGCTTTAAAACATCGGGAACGGACTGGCGGGCTCGAATATTCTCATCTTAAGTATTCCTACTAAAAATAAATTAGGTAGTCTCTTTATGGGAATCTTCTTCTTGCGGAAATGAACGAAACCGCATGTGTTAGGAGGTGTTGAGCGTAATCAGCGAGCTGGAAGGTCCATGACTGGAACGAACTTACCAAGCCTGCGGGGCGAATACGGAACGGGAGGAGGCGCTAGAAGAAAAAACAAGTGTGTAGCTGTTCCACTTCTTCCCAGGAGCCCGCTGCGTTGGTTAGGACCGAGCAAGTTGAGCAGGACCGTCCGGTCGCGGAAATTGGATAGATAGCGGACCGAGCGGCCCAGGGAACGAGAGAACAAAAAGGATAATGACGGAACGTCGAAGCGAGAGCAAAACAAGGAGGCAGAATCGAGGAAAGGAAATCAGAATGAGCGAACAGTGTTGTGTAATCTTTGAGTCGGCGGTCGTGCCGGGGTAAATAAGGTACCGGTGGACCGGCGACTCGCCGCTGGAGGAAAGGCTGGCGCGGGCCAAGACTGAAACCCTTCTCCCGTGCTGCCTTGAGGGATCTGGAGGCGAGTGAAGAAGGACCTCTGTCCTCTAGCGGCACCTAAAAAATGAACTTTCCGTGGCTTGACCATCTTGATCTTGGATGGATCACTCAGAATGTTGGACCGGATGGGCCTGGATTTATTGTACCATCATCTTCTGAGTTTCCTTGTCTTCAGCCTCTTACCGCATACGGAGAGCGGTAAAGTGAAATTTCTCCACCTGAATGCTGGTTTTGTCGTGCCAGGATTGATGCAGCGAGTCGTGAAAAGACTACGGTGAATTGTAGATGTCTCCCGGAGGACCGGGGTGCGAGCAGGGACAGTAGCTGAAAGGCCCTCGCTCGTGCCCCACCGAAACGATATATAATAGGACAAAATTAATAGACTTACTAAATCATATGTTAATATCTTACCTGCAGTAACGACGGTGACTGCTTCCATGTCGTACTTCCTGATATCTCCTTCCCGACGAACGGAACAAAATAGTCTTTGAAACACATAGGGAGGTGGTGCTTGGAACGTCGGCCTCGGATGCCTCGATAGACGCCTCAAGAGGTCTGCAAAGAACGACGAGAAGTGATCCTTCATCTCTGACTTGGAGTTCGACATCGGATGAGTTCTTCTCTATATACGCTATTTTAAGGCCGACTGAGATGGGCCCGTTCCGGATCTCAAAGGTTGACGTCGGGTGCAGATCCCGGTTGATGTCGTCCATCTTCACTTTCTACAACTTCTTCCTCTCCTTCTCACCAATATCTTCAACTTACCTACTTCGAACCGCCGTACCTAGGAGCAGCCCGGAACGGCTTGAAGCTGTTGTCTCGGCGTTCGTCATAGGCATAGTGGCTTCATGCAAAGTGACATGGCACCGATGAAGACTGTGGCCTTACTCCAGAATCAAACCAGACCAGACCTTAAACTTACGAACTATTTGTTGGTATTACAGTCTCACGAAAATCGTCTAAAAGCATGGTCCTTCGGGAGGACGAAGAAAAGAACTTAGTAAGCAGAGCGAGGCCCGAGAGCCTAGGAGACGAACGAGGGCCCGAGTGCCCGGAGCAGGAATCCTCTTCTTAAGGAAATCATCTCATCAGTAGAACGAAGGAGCCTCCCTCTCGCCCCAAAAAGGATTGTCTTCCTGCCGTTGCTTACGGGGGGGGAGGGATGAGAGGCGCCGGCTCCTGTCATCAAAAGAAACCTCCTCAAAAGAAAATTATCTTCTTAGTCGGGTCTTCGTTCCGGTTGTTGTCATGCCACTTGGGCCCGGAACGGTGACGGAAATACCTTATCTAGTTATGTTGGACTCTCTCTCTCTCCGACATCTCCTTCTGAAATCTTTGAGTGTGTCAACGTGGTCGAAGACTGAACGTCTTGGTGCTGGGTTAACCACGAGGACATGTGCCATAAAAGTCAAACTTCAGTTCCTGTACGGAAAACGGACACCTCATCAACAATTAATAATTCCAGTCTTCACAAACTTACCTTCACTCCAACTCCATCCAAAGTTTCACTGTGACCAATAGCACGAAACCCGCGACGTCATCTGCTGAAGCTTCCACTTGAAACTTTAACGGATAAACTAAGTTCCTCTCCACATCCATTGCCATTTTCTTCTTTGGAACGGTGGGTACCTCGGCCTCTGGCTCGAACATGTTGTCCTTGCCAAACGTGAAAAGTCACTGGGGGGCTCTGAATGCCGAGGTGACCGAGGGCACCAAGTCTAAAAAGAACATCCTTTCTACAAGTATTCCTTCTGACAAACTTCAGTCTTTCTACAAAATCTCATCTTCAAATCATCATCACCCAAGAAGAACGCAGAGAAGAGTAATAAAACGGAAGAACGAGGGGTCGCGACCGACCGGGTGGGAGAGTCGCGACCGATTCTCTGCCCAAAAACAACGGAGAACGTCTGGACGACGGAAAAACGGACAAAAGGGTCGAGAGGACTAAGGGTCACGACCGACCCTGGTCTCTGGGTGGGAGAATCACGACCGATTCTCCGCCCGAACTAGGGGAGAGCGTCTGGACGACGAAAAACGAAGGGAACGGGGGCACTGCGGGTCACGACCGACCCATGGCCCCGGGCAGGAGGACCACGACCGGTCCCTCTGTCCTAACGAGGGTAAAAGCGAGGAAAACGCGCCGAGGGGCTAAGTAAATAGAGCCCAGAGGAGAGGAGCGGGGGCGACGGGGTCACGACCGATCCCCAGTCCCGGGTGGGAGAGCCACGACCGGCTCACTCATCCTAAGACGAAAAAGAAAAAGAAGTGCAGAACGGGTCCTAATAGACCCAGGATAAGAACTATGACGAAGATAAAAAGAGACTAGGAGAAATGAAACAAATTATATGAACTTTCACTAAGAAGAGAGAAAAACGAAGAACGAAGAAAAGAAGAGAAATAATAATTAGCCGGATAGGCCCCGGGGGCCCTCCGAGGTAGACTGGAGAGGACAGAGGGTGACACCTCCTCCTCTACCGATAAGGAGCGTAGGATTGAAATGTTTCTGGTTCTAGAGTATGTTCTGTTGTCGTTGCTGTATGAACTGCTTTGAAAATTTTTGTAAGACGTGTTTTCCCACCTTTCAAGAAGGTGCGGGAGGGTGTGATGAACGGCTATTCATCCAAAGTATGTAGAGGTCAAAATAAGAGAAAATAAGGTAATATTATAAAAGGTATATATGTAAAGAACGTAAGTGTAAAAGAACGAAATATATATGTAAAAGAACGAAATATGTAAGAACGAACGAAAGTATAAAAAGCCCGAAAAAGAGGCACGAATATGTAAGGAACGAAAGTGTAAAGGAACGAAAATGTAAAGGAACGAGACCCGGAAATATGTAAACCGGAAGTGAAATATAAACCGGAAGTGACGTCAGTTGTAGATCACGTGACTGAAAGCAGCCAATCAGAGCTGACCTCTTGGGTATATAAAGGGGCGGTGAGGCCCGAATAAACAGAGTTCTTTAACAGTTCTCCTTGTGTCCAGACGTGTCTTCTTTCCTGAAACAACCGCTAAAGATGAGCCGATTCGAGTAATTAACCAGAAGTTAGGACAAAACAGTCGGAGTTCGAGATAAATAGTAGGAACTTAGGGTAGGGGCCCGACGGCCCGAAGAACGAGGAACGAAGGACCGAAGTAAGGCACGAAGGCCCGAAACAGTCCCGGAGACCGAGGCGTAGCATGGCACGAAGGCATGATGGGCGGGACGAAGGAACGAAGTCCGCGGGGACGAGGGCGCGGCAGGCTCGGCCCCACGCTACCAAACAATAGGCGACTGTCGGCCCGTCGCCCCCGCGGACCGGAACCGTGGGGTGGACCGCCCGGTGGGGGTGAATGCTGGTCTGGGAGATAGAGCGAGACGAACCCCGGCCGACCCGTACCCCTACCATAATTTCTCTTCCCCGCAGTCCTCCGTTTGACATCGAGCGCCGATTCCCGACCGATTCGCTCAGCCCCCCCCCTCGTGCGCGAGGCACGACTCTAGAAACACATCTCGGTTCTTGGCCCGGATTCCCCGTCCGCCCCGAGACCCGAACAACCCCCACGTTCCTCTGTTGTAAGAATCGGCAACCCCGACTTACCAGAGAACGTCACAATAGCATAGTTGGTTTAGCTCTTTGTTATTAGAGCACCATGACATGGAAGGTGTAAATCAGAATTTAGAATGCTCGAAATTCCCAGCTACCAATTAAGACTTTAATTATATTGTTGACCTTCATATTTAACCAAAAAACTAATGTAAGAAACTATCAGAGCCTGAAAACCGAGGTTACCCATCGAAGTAATAAATGATGCAAAATCTTGAAGAGAAAAAAACAAGATAAATTACTTATTCCACAATAGAAATAATCCATCTATGTCCCGACAGTAGTAGACGCATGTTCAAAGTTAATTCAGACCCTGTTTATAATCAGGCCCTTGCACACTGTTCCAAGGCCCAGAAGTAATATAATTGTTAGAAAAATGGCAATTTCGAATACTTTAAACATGTGTAATAAAGAATTCTTTCAGATTATTTCAACACGGAAAGTTGATTGATTATTTGGTAACATATTTATGACAATTCTGGACAATGAGACACAATTATTACCATCTAGCGTTATTACAATAAGAGACAAGAGAATTACCCCTTCATTCAAAAGCAGACTTCTAAAGTATCTTTAATTTTCATCTGATCACTATTTGGATTATCGGTTGTTTAACCCTTGCAGGCTCTGAGTCTCTATCACGAATTGACCAACACATTTTGTAAGTATAATGAAGATTTTTCCCCAATGAAGAGGTCGGGCTGGTGACCACCTCTCTACCTGTCGGGCCCTGAACATGATTAATACAGTGTGCACGTGACCCCGTTTGACGTCTGTGACCCCCCTTGACCCCTGGACTGACCCCTGTATTGTCCCTGCCTCCAGGACTCTTCCAGAGGGGGACCGGGGCTACCCCTTTAGACGGCCAGTAACTTAGTTACTTTGAATTGATGAATTGACTAGAAGAGGATGACTTTGTTGGATTTCCTTTTTATTTTGTACTGGGCGGTTTTCACTAGGCCTATATATACATGTAACTGGTTTCCGGCGCCACCCAGTTCTTAGTCACGTTTTAACAGACATTGGCGCGGATGGAAAGTGCAAAATAAATTACAAGTACAATTATTATAGACCGAGGTGTATCATGTGGATGCTGTATAGTAAGTATATATTCTCATTCCGAGTGGCTTACCAAAGACTATGAGTACATGTGTAGGAGTCTGCCGCCTACGCGTAAAAACCATCCAAGCTCAGGGGCGGATCTGCAGGAATTCAAGAAAGGAGGGGGGGGGGGAGGTATAGGCCCCTATTTAAAAAAAAGTCCTGGCGTACCCTTCTGGAGGCGCAAAGTTTTCATTAAAAAATAATATTTGACAAAAAAGGTGCATCCCTCATGCACCCCCGCCCCCGATCCGTCCCTGAATCTTCCTATGCGGGTTAATGAGAGAATGAGGTTCTCATCATACATGTTTTTCTTTAGATGGATTTTTTTTTTTGGTTTATTAAGTCCTCACCACATACATACATGTGCTTATCATGACGACATTTATCCATCGTATTTACATTACCCATAAATTATTATACACAATATTACCATATTACATATCTATACAGATATCTATTCATCTGTTCATATTTAATATATACACGCTGCAATACCTCCGTAGTTAACAACCGAGATAATTCTGATTTGGTTAGCACATTATGAATATCATAAGGCAATAATTCAATGATTCAATCCCATTCAATCAAACGTCCATATATCTCTTATTCGATACAGCGATGATATACAATAGACAGGAGGCTGTGCCCCTAGAGCCCCTGTGAAGTATTTATAATTCTTTAATTAATCAAAGCTGTATCCCACATGCTGATTCTGCCTCCTGACGAAAATAAAAAGAGCAATGTCACTACAACATCATTAGCGCAAGTCATGCATATCCTATATCTCACTTGCCGCATTTTACTTGCGATGATGGGTTGTATGTAATATTTTCAAACAAAATCAAACAAATAAGAAATAAACAGCATCAACATGTGCGTGTGGAACACAGGCCTAAGCCTTACTGCTACTCTTATATTAACACGGGGGCTTCAGTACATGCATCCTGGTGACTGGTGGGAAAAAAGACCTTTAAAAAAAAACCTTTACCTCGTGTTCCTTTTAAACCCAATCCTCATAAAAACGTCTCCTCTGGGCTAAGGGTTTCTGGGTTATGTTAGAATACCCTGTATAGTTCCACCCACGCTAATTCTATTAAAACCCTGTCAGTGAACCTGATACACGAAGGGCAGTTTGTAAAAAGGGCCTGGCTTCACTGAACAGTGTAAAAGGTAGGGGAAGGGGTGGGGGCGACACCTTAGTCAAAGGAGCGGGTGGGTGTGTAGGGTAGCATAGTGTAGTATAGTGGTGGTTGTAGTAGGGGGTGGGGGCGTTCTCAGTTTCTTTTTCAATGAGTAATCACTGTTTTTTTTTTTTTTTTTTTTTTTAATTTTTGAAAGTTTTATTAACTTCTTCACGCGTTACACATGATCTTCCAGAGGTTATAATATCATAGTATTGTGATATAAGATGAATTTTACATGGTTAATGAGCAATGAATAATTTACAGAACTAACAGCTGAGGTGCTTCGGATTGCACAATTCTGGACGTTACAGTCATAGCCTTTTTTATTATTAGTTCAATTATTGGTTAATGTCATAACCATAGCAATAGCCATTCTACCATATTGGCTGTAAAGATAGTGTATCACAGACGCAAAGTGTTTCAGAAACGTATCTGTTGGGGGGATGTAATGAAGGACTGAGTATGAGGGAGTTTCATGATGCAATTCATTTCCTCCTGGTTGTTATCATTAATATTCGTATCTGCAGACCACGCCTCTCTAAACAAAAATCTTATCCACCCCCAGCCCCTTAGGATTTCTTTGTATGCCCTTTTACAAAAGAGTACCCCCCACCTCACTCATTTCTGAAAAAGCCCCCCCCCCCCCCCCCCCCGCCCTGCCCCCTGGTGGCCAGGTGAGGTGTAGCTGGGGTCAAGAGGTCAGAGACTGAGGGCCCGGCCTGTCATGTAGGGGGCAGTCCCTACAGGTCCTAAAAACCACCCCTGATCTATACCTGATCTACTTAACCAGTTGTTGCCATGCGTAGGACATATATTGGGGCCTTCCGTATAGTTCGTTCGTACATTTCCAAAAATAATTATTACAGACCGATCCCTAGATCATGCCCCTATTTCTAGAATAAAAAGTAAAGACCCCCGTGTTCATACTAAATGGAAGGTCCCTATTGTGTTTTATGTTATTTTCATAGTAAGATCCATGAAATAGAAATGATCAATTTCTAAAATGTGACACGTTTGTATGTGAACCATAATCAAATGTGCTAGCATATTTGAGAATTATATTTAAATCAATTAATTCGGAGAATCATAATCAATGTAATATAAGATCTATATTATTTAATGGACTTTATGCTATAGCCTTTGGTACCAATCATTTATGATCGCCTTAGATATAACTTTTAATGCATGTGCTTCAGTAGATTCACTTACCTAAAACTAGTCATGTTTGGGTGAAACTCCAACAGAACGGCAGATTTGAAATTTGATCAGAAAGTGGAAAAAGTTAGTCACACTTTCACTAGAAAATAAGTACTTGAGTCATACATGCGCCATTTTACTTACATAATGCATACCTCCTGAGGACACGTGCACTCCACAGCTGGTGTGTATGTTTGCCCCATAAACAAACGCCCCATAAAGGGCCTTTACCTGGGAAAAGGTCATAAAAAAGGGCCTTGTGACTAACTCACTGCTGAGAAGAGTTATGGACCTTCGGGGGGCGTCCAGGGGGAAGCCCCTGGATCATTAAAGGTGACAGGGGATGGGGCCTGATCCGGATGTACAGATCAACAAACACATGTTACCAGTCAATAGATCCTCCCCCGAGGGAGGGGGGGGGGGGGAGGCACTGACTCTTTGAGGGCAGGTAACCAAACCAAAACTACAGTCCCCGGTTTTATGCTAAGACAGCTGTCTGCTTTGATTTAACTGTCCCCTATTTTCTAAGATGTAAATGGACAGCCTTTTGTTTTCACTGCAGCTATGTCATTTGCTTACATGCAGACAAAGGTCAGAAATGAGTTCTTACCTCAAAATTGTTATACAAAGAATCTGTTGGCCAATCCTTGATGCTTATTCCCTGATTCAACTACCAAGACACAACAGCTCCAACAGTATGGTGCCCCTGACAGCCCCACTTTTTCAGCCTAGATGACAGTTACAGCCACAGCTCCCGGGCCCGTTTTGCAGTGAGTACCCAAACCTGGGTGGAGTGCCCCCCCCTCCCTGGGCAATAGATCCTCCTCTTACCTTCCCTACTAGCTCCCCACCCACTCCCCTGTCTCCAGTCAGCTGAGAGTTAGTCACTGGGCCCATTTCTCCACCTGTACACCCAGCCAAGGAGGCGACGTTATTATAACTTTGCAGCAACATTCTGGTTGGTTCTGTATTTGGTTCTTGCTATATTCTTTTGATGACACCCAATTACGTCAATGCAATGCACTGTCTTGATGTTGCACTGTGATGTTATTATAATGTTCTGTGGTTACACTCTTCAACCCAAACAGAATATTCTTATAATGTTCTGTTTTGGTTTTGTCCTAACCTCACTAAGAAATACTGTTGTAATAACATTCTGATTTGCTGAGATTTCAACCTCACCATCAATAACGTAAATGTTACCTGCCATCGCAGTAAGTTCCTATTAAACTAATTGACTGAAGAAGTGTGGTCGCCGCACGTTTCTTTTATACCGCAAGCTGGCTTGGTAGAGTAAAGGCTGGAACACACTAAGCGACTAAATTGAAATTCTGGTAGTTTTCATCAGTTCTGGTCGCTTGGTTCTGGTTGAAACGACCAGAAATGGAAAAATCGCTCAGTGGGAACACCTTTTTTTGTGTTTTATGACCAGTTCTGGTCGTTTCGACCAGAACCAAGCGACCAGAACTAGTGAAAACGACCAGAATTTAGCTTAGTCGCTTAATGGGTTCCAGCCTTAAGGTGGACCTGCTTGTTAACAGGTGGTTTAAACAGGGACGGATCCAGTGTGTGTGTGTGTGGGGGGGGGGGGCTGGTCCTGACCCCTTCTCCCTTTTGGTAGGGACTTGAACCTGCCGAAGAGAAAAAAGCGTAATACATGTGCACATACGTATATATGCAGGCCGTTTTAGTTTTTATATGCAGGCCCCCTTTCCTGAAATCATGTTTCCACCCCTGTTAAATGATATGTTCCAATGTGCTTGTTTGTTGGTGTTAGTTGTAAACTTAAATCTTAGTATGAACGTATTTACATAATCATCAACCGACAACGTTATGGCTTTATATGATGTGCTTAATTTACTTTAACTGCTTTGCAATGATCATTAGTTTCTCTCATTAATTTCTCTCAAATTGCTAGGTCGTCCTTTATGTCAAAGTGATTATAAGCATTTCTCAGAACTATATAAATGTATTTAGACTTCCTTCAAAAGTAAGGTAATATCTCATAGACATTTTGACTACTTTATTTTGCCAAATTAGTTACATGGTCCCTTACATAGTTCTACCATCTTGCTTCTTCATACTCGTTGCTGTTGGAAATTTAGATCCTTGTATGAAATATCTAACTTGTTTTTAAATAGCTGTCACGCAGCCTGTTCTTGCTGCAAAATGTTTTCACTTCTTTTAAAAGGAACACTACAGTGAATACTTTGATATTCCAACGTAATAGGTTAAAAGACAGGACAGACAAATGATATAATGATGAAAGATAAAACCTAAAGGACCTCAGGGGTTGTTGGTGGGTGGCCGTACGATCCCCGTGGGTCGTACAGCCACCTGTGGATGGCCCCTACACTGGCAAGTTGCAACGTAACAGAACCGTTCTGCAACCATACTTTTTGGGTCAGTTTCTTAGTAAGATGGTACTTAACAGTTGCATTATTGAAGGTGAGGTTGAAACCAGCATATTGTAATAACATCAAAGTGTAATAAAGTCACAGCAGTAGGTTGCAGTGACGTAATTGGGAGTCATTAGAAGAACATAACAAGAACCAATACAGAACCAACCAGAACGTTACTGCAATGTTATAATAATGTTGCATCCTTGGCTGGGTGCACTGTAAATGTGTGTGTGTGTGCATGCATGTGTGTGTGTGTGTGTATGTGTGTGTGTGCATGCAGGTGTGCGTGTGTCTGTGTCTGTGTGTGTTTATTCAACCATATATATTACATGTAAGTTTGGCTCTCCGTCTAACGTACCTAGTTTTTCTTTTTCTTTTTCTTTTTCTTTTTATCTTTCAAGGTTTCACATACAAACATACTCTTCCAGCCATGGTGATAATAATGTTTGTGAATTATACTTCAGATGAGGATGAGAAAATGTGCATATGGATGAAAACAAGTTCGGGTCAACAAAGTAATCGGCTGGCACAAACCGTCATCGTTCAAGGTCACCAATATGGCACAATTGTTTTTTAAACTTCACTTTGGTCAAAGACCGTTGGACCCCTGTCCCATAGACTTATCCCTAGTTGCAGAGGACTTTTTCAGGTGCTTTCTGGTGATTAAAAAACAAATAAATCATAAGTCTAATTACCGTTTATCATTGACAAGTTTGAATGTGATTTAATGCACATGGCCTGATTGTGAACCGTTCTAGGCTCATCAAATGGTCACAGCCTGCTCCACTCACCAGCAGTTTGAGGGTACCCCATCAGATAACGTTTGGATATGGAATAAAAACGTCAATTATGAAGGCACGCATTTACTACTGAATTTAATACAGTCCCGCTTGGAATTCATGATTTATGAATGGATGTCTTAATGCTATTTTAAATCATGATAAATCCCCCGCCTCCGATTAAACGTTATATATATATTCAGCCACATAATGTCTAGGAGAATAGGGTAGGGGTAGATCCAGCATTTCGTAATTGGGGAAGGGAGGGGGCAACACACTTGTTTTTAAGTTTCGTAGTATATATTGGGTGAGTGATTTGCAGTGAAGTAATCGTGATATTGTTCCTTCTTCATTAAGATTTTACCTCTTTTCCGACTTCCCTTCTTTCCCTATCCAGCAACAATTTGAAAACAAATCTAAAAAGCACTACTCTAAATATTGTATAGTATGCGAACTCCCTTAAACAAGTCTGAGATACGAGCTTAGATTTAACATTGAGCTTGAATGTTATTCCTCCCAAAAACTAGTTCATGGTCGTGAAGTGCTATTGCCTGACTAGAGTCCAAAAAATATTGCCTGCCTCTCCTAAGCATTTTAATCCCAGGGTCGTGGGTTCGAGCCCCACATTGGGCTCTCTTCCTTTCATTCTGCACTAGTTTAAACTTAAATGGCTTGATAGCAATAGTATTTCAGAGTATCCACTTAAATGATCAGTAATTTGATATGGTTTTGTTCAGATTGGAAAAGAAAAGTATAGTCTATGTGACTGAGGTTCCGCCGAGATTTGAACTCGGATCGCAGGATTCAGAGTCCTGAGTGCTAACCATTACACCACGGAACCAGTGTGCTTCCTGACCAATTACAAAACATTTTTTCAGCAAGGCCAATGCAGTTCAGGGTTTCACAGTCTCCAGGGTTTTCCTGACATTACAATAGAAATTAAGACCCAAGCCATATTTGAATTGGCCCCACAGAATTGGCCAGTTCCATATTGGTATCGACAGCCCTCTTGCTTCATCCAGCCATGGCCGGTTAGCTCAGTTGGTTAGAGCATCGTGCTAATAACACGGCCACATCTTATGTCGAGGCAAAGAACTAAGAGGCTGCCCATTTCTGGCCAGTTGAAACTAGGCATTGAAACTTCTATTCAGCATGCCCCTAGGCTATGCTAAATGGTAGGGGAAAGTTGACCACAATAAATATGAATATGGACTTACTATGAATTACATTTTCTCATCTCCATTCTTAAAATCTGCATTTAAAAGGTGGTAGAATTATGAATTCCAATAGAAAAGTGTCCTCGTGGACATTGGCCTGGGGCATAGAATTTCTAGTTGCTGGCCTCCGCACAATAACCTCTGAGTTTTGGCTAAGAGATCATCAGTGAGGTGCAAAAGCCCCTTTTTCTCAAATTGGGGAGGCCCCTTTGCCAACGGTTTGCAGGTCGAAATCCTGACTCACGATTCCTGATACATTAGCACAGACTGATTGGAGGTATTGCCGTGATGTAATTGGTGTGCAGAGGCCAAGATCTAGCCCGGTTAGCTCAGTCGGTAGAGCATGGGACTCTTAATCCCAGGGTCGTGGGTTCGAGCCCCACATTGGGCGCGCTGCTTTTTCTTTCTGCACCAGTTTAATCTAAAATGGCTTGAAAGGAGTAAAAATAATAACAATCAGTAATTTAGTGTGGTTGTGTTAAAATTGAAAACAAGAATGTGACTGAGTTTCCACTGAGATTTGACCTCAAATCGCAGGTTCCAGAGTCCTAAGTGCTTAACAGCGAAGATGCTGTTTTCAAGATAGGAGTAACTGCTGTTCTACTGGATCACAAACAGTTGATAGTTACACATGTTAGCAAATTACAGTTCAGACAGTAATTTAAACAGTTCTGTCGGTGTGTCAAAAATGGCCCAACAGTGATTATTTTGTACAACAAAAGCTGCTGTTGTTTACAAACAGTTCGTTCTAACGGTATCAGGGTTCTGCAACAGGCCATTGGATTCGACACAGGATTCGCCACTAGATTCGCCCCTGTTAGCTAAGTCCCACAACGTGAGCCAATCCCTGGGACCCGTCTATAAGTAATAAATTCTTCATAGATGTTCATGTATCCAGACCAGACTTGACGTCATACAGTCTTTAATTTTATTAATTAATTACATGAGTTAATTACCTATACGTTATCTGATATGATTTTGAGATAATGATTAAATTGTGCCTGCTGTCTCGGGCCAAGTAAGTCCAAGTAAATTTAGTAACACAAGTAAATATGATTGTATAATTTGATGCTCCACGTTTTTAAAACTTTTCGTTTTCGTTTTCCTTCTCCGTAGACGTTTAGTCCCCACGCAATCTAGGCTTGTTACCATCCATACGGCACTGCTTCCAATCTTTGCCTAAGCCTTACCTGTTAAATACTAACCACCACAGGAGCTCCAGTGCCAGTTGAGATAAATGCTGGCATTTCAACTCATACATGCAACTATGAATATACTATGGAGATGAAATGGTCACCCACACCCATACTTTGTGACCAAGGAGGCCATAAAAAATAATGAGGTGATTTTCCCATTTTTTCGTAGCCACAATGGAAAATGCTCCCCATAAATCATCTATGAAATTTCGTGGACATGAAAGTTCAATAAAAAATCATACTAAAATCATTCCCAATATATGTATATTCACCTATTCAATAATTGAAAGAAAAGTACATGATAATATTTGGAGCCGTAAATCCCACAATAGGAAATGGACCTATCGTGGTTATCATAACTTTTCGAGGGACGTAATTTTTCATAGTCCACCCCCCCCCCCTCCAGGTAAGATGGGCAAGCTTCAGGTGAGAGGGGGTAGGGAGGCTGACCGGGACACCGTTAGGGGGACAGCCCCACTGACCACTCACTGACCATCACTGACCACCACTGACCATCGCCCCTCACACAATGACCTTTTGAACCAGGGACTATTTGTTGTCTCGGCGGCGGATTGACACATCCTCTGAGTGGTCGTGCGGCTTAAGCGGCGGGGGTCAAAGGGCAACTAGGGCGCGGAGAGGGCCGATTCACCTGGGGCTATTGTAAAGTGGTTCTAAGGGCATGCAAGCATAGCCTATTTGTAAATAGCTACAAGTAACTACATGTATCTTGACGAGGTGTATGAAATTATACTGGATATACTTATGATTTAAAAGAAAAAATACTTTTTTGAATTGGGAAAGAACTCATTTATACATTAATATTTTATCTCCTGACAATTTCTTACAATACATAACACTTTAACAACGATCTTCCACAGTGCTATAAACGATCATCTTTGGTCTTTGTCGAAGTATTATGTTCTTCACAAGGAATATGGATCAATGTAAATATAAGTTATAGTATGTCTATCTGCATAAATAAATCACTGACGATAGATACTTTGTACTTTGTGAATTTACAGATGGTCCGTGATTATATAAGGTTAGGGAAAAGATAAATGACACTTTAAACAAAACCATTTGGCCACGTAGACTAAGAAATATAAAAAAAAGATATAGAACAATTGTAAAAGAGATGGAAAAAGATGTGAAATGATTATAGGTTTAAGTCCTGAAATACATGTGTACTTTAAACGCATCGCATCTTTGATCATAAATACATGAAGATGGAGTTGTCATTTTGTATAACCATTTAATGGTAATTTAATAGTGATATCTACAATAATTTATGACACTGGTGTCATTATAATGACGTTCGCCCCATTTCACGGTGTACAGGCGGGAGACTTGTACATGCACGTTAAACATTAAGGCTTCCAATTACAGGTGCCCCAAGGCTATAGGCCCCACCCCTTAGGCCCCTTATATATAGGCTGCACATAGGCTTTGATCTGAAGGGTAGGCTTTGGGCATATTGTGGTGCCCTTTGGGGCGGAGGGCATTGTCCTGTCTCCCTCCATGATATACCTCTTCTACCCTGGATACGAACAGTAAGAAAGGGGCCTTCCATTTAGTACGTATGCAAATTTCCAAAAATCTCAGACTCCTACCCCCTACCCCACCCCCCTTGGGCAAAAATGCGCATTGGATAAGTACGAGAATATACGCACATTTTCAACAAAAAATTGACCCCCCCCTCTTGGTGTATACGTACTTGAAGGCCTCAAAGACCATTATGGAAAAAGATGACTTTCTATACAGACATTATGGGCAATTCGGTCAATAACAAAAAAGTGATGTGAATAATCTGATCTAGCGAATTGAGTATTTTGTGTGGTCGTGCACCAACGAATAAGTCAGATGATGTAATTGTCTTTGTCTCAAGAAATCTGTATTCACGATGCATCTGTTGTTTCGTGAAGAGAAGGTGTAGGTGACAATAATTATTCGGATAACAGTGATGGAGGCTCAGTGCTTGGTGCCCCCATTAATCTAAAAGAAGCATTATCAGAAGCCTGCTTAACATTTCATGTAGGCCTACCTCTACATTGCCAATTTCAAACCTTGCCAAAGAATGTATACGTTATCTAGTGCCTAGGTATATTTGCCAGTATCTTCATAGTGCCAGTATAATGTACCTCTTCCAGTGCTTAAACACCTTCCATAGAAAAAATACACTTTACCCTCTACAATGCATTTTAATACTAATAGTACATCTGCGCCATTCCGCATTATATGCATCATCCAAATGACATCGTGAAGGTGATACATTGATAACCAGTAATGTTACGACTTCGACTAGTGTTCCAGGTGTAGCAAAATAGCCACTGATCCTCTTTACACACACCTTTACTTATAAATGTATCTTTTGAATCTAATTTCCCTCACTATAAGGACAGCTCTTCAAATCTATCAAATAAGTTAAATTCTTTTTCATAAATTCTTTTTCATAAGAACACCAGTTTTTACAGAACCAATTTTCAAAATCGGTCCAATATTAGTACCTAATAGCATTGTGGATTAATTCCTTTACTACAAGCTTCCATATTTCACCAACGCCAGTAATTACACTTAAGCCAACACCAAAACACTTTCAAGAGCACTGACTACCAACTCGCTCCTTGCTTGATATTTCTAACTATAATTAAAAAGAAAGTGCCAATGAGATAAGAAGCCTCAGACAGTATCAAAGATAGCATACCTTAAATATTGAAATAGACAAAAAGGGCAATGGGTGCTCTCTAACTAATTACCTGTCCTATATACCACATGCCTACATAGAAAAAGATATCATCTTGCACCAACCTCACCCTTGGATTAAAGTTAATGCCACAATTATCTCTGATACATTTTTAAAAGAAATTATAATGAAATTATATTAATTGGATCATGTCTGCATGGAATAATTAGTCTCCCTTAAGTAAGGTAGATTAAGTATACAGTCTAGTGGCTTATGGGGGTAGATGGGGGAGTATAGGGATGGCCATGAACTACTTCTTAATGATTCTATTCGCCCTGGGGCGGGGGGGGGGGGGGCTGACCAAACAAATATACGCAAAATCACATCCTGCGAAAGGTTTAATATCCACGATAAGTCTATTTGTTATCGTGGAATTTAAGCCTCCGAGAATTTTCGTGGAATTTTCTTTCAATTATTTTCAAATTTCTTCAATTCGAAATGGCTCTTATTTACTTCAGACGCACATTAAAAACTATTTCAGGTGAATACATATATGCATTCTGAATGACTTTAGTATGATTTTTCACTGAACTTTCATGCCCACGAAATTTCATAGATGTTTTCAGGGCAGGATTTTCCATCGTGGCCACGAAAAAGTAGGAAAGCCACCACTACGAAATTTTGAAGATTTCTTTGGGTCAGCCCCCCTCGTCGTTGTTGTTCTTTCTGATCTGGAGGCATTTTCAGAACAAAATCTTAGTTAAAGATTCTTTTTCTTTGTTGTAATAAGATTTTCTTAAAGATAAGAGAGGTTTTAAGAAGAAGAAAAGAATTCTTTGTAAAGCTGTATAAAAAAAATCTTTGTTCATTAAAGAGACCTACAACCTGATCTTAGACCCAGTATGGTCAATGTTATATCAATGGCAAAACACAGGTAAGAAAGTAATTTTACCTAGGTATTTCATAACATGATGTTAAGAATCAATCGATTCTTAAAAAGCATCTTTGTACAATTCAACATCAAATTTGAATTGAGAATATCTTATTTCAGGTACTAAGATTCACCCGTTTCTTATTATTTTGTTATGAAATACCCTCCTGTGAACGCTTGCAATGTTGGATTGCTGAAGATGTCAGTGACGTGATGCTCTGCGAAATTATTGAATATTTTTGTACGGAATCTTTGTGATTCAAGATGAGATTGCTTGCAAAAGTGATCGCAAGGGAGCTTACTTTTCAGTGTGAATGCTATATGCAATCACTTTTGCTAGCTTGCAATCATTTTCTCTACCATGAGATTTTTGTCGCAAGCATAAGATACTTCTCACGGGTCTCTATGAGGCCTGAAGCCCCACTCGCCGTGGTGGATATTTTTGTCGCAGAGAACTGCGAAAAAATTATCTCAATCATTTGCAAATGATCTCAGGTGCGATAAAATGATCGCATGCTAGAGATATTGGTCGCATAGCATTCACACTGAGAAAGAGGGTGCCTTGCGATCATTTGCGATCATTTTCGCAAGCAATCTCGTCATGAATCGCACCAGATCTCTACGAAAATATTAAGCATGTTGAATAATTTCGCAAGGAATTACGTCGCAGGAGGTTACGAAAGTGCAACGTTGTCAACGTTCACAGATCGCAGAGCTCTACAAAAACCGTTGTCCACCACGGCGAATGGGGCTTGAAGCCCCATTCGCCGTGGTGGATATTTTTGTCACAGAGAACTGCGAAAAAGTTATCTCAAGCATTCGCAAATAGTCTCAGGTACGACAAAATGATTGCATGCTAGAGAAATTGATCGTATAGCATTCACACTGGAAAAGTGGGTCCCTTGCGATCATTTTTGTGAGCAATCTCATCTAGAATCGCACAGGTTCTGTACGAAAATATTCAACATGTTGAATAATTTTGCAAGGAACCAGGTCACAGAGGTCTACGATTTAACAACGTTTCCAACGTTCGCAGATCGCAGAGGTCTACGACAAACCACGTTCACCACGGCGAGTGGGGCTTGATTCGCCCTGGTGAATGTGGTTTGTCGTAGACCTCTGCGATCTGCGAACGTTGGAAATGTTGGATTATCCCAGCTCTCAGCAACATAGTGTGAATATATATGTTGATTGTTGAATATTTTCTTAGCAAACTTGATTCAAGATGAGATTGCTTGCAAAAACGATCACAAGGGACTTTTCTTCTCATTGTGGATGCTATGCGATCAATTTCTCTTGCTTGTAATCATTTTGTCGCACATGAGATTATTTACAAATGCAAGAAGCCCCATTCGCTGTGGCCAACAAGGTGCATGTGATCTGTTGCGATGATTGTCGTTCATAGTTCCCGATGCCACCGACAATGTGAACATGGGGTTCAACCTATCGGACCCAACATGTTGGATCGTATCGTTTGAATTCCAGCTGATTCTGGGGGACAAGTACTTGAGAAAATGATTGTTTGTAATCGTATGGGCCCTTTTTTGTCAGTATGAATGCCATTTTGTGAAATTTTGGTACCATATGATAATTTTGTTGGCCATGAGATTATGCGATCATTTTTTGCTTCAAAAAAGCATGTTCAATTTTTACATACATCTTAATATGTGGTTACCATGGAAACTGAAAATTATTATTTCTCAAATTTATATCCAGATTATGGATGAGAACTAGTTGCTATGGTTATTAAGTAACAATGACAAACATGAATTGGCTAAATTCACATAGAACTCACATAACCCTTTTATTTAAGTCCTTGCTTGACCCTGCATGTTGATTTGTGTTAATTTTATGATGGTTTTAGTCACTTCTTGTGCTGTCCCAAAAAAGAAGGTGGTTGCTAGGCGTGTCCATAGATACTAAGCTTGAGCACCACATTCTGACATAATCAGACAGAAGTCAAAAACACAATTGAGAAGTTTTCATACGGGATATTTGTATCTGCACGGTCTGAGTTGTATCTGCACAGTCCTCTATAGAGGATAGATAAAGTGAAAGTGTGGGACATGCTCTCTGCTAATGTGCAGAGGGCAACAACTAAGGTTAAATGTAAAACTATGGTCAAGCAAGTCTGTAAGACAATGTGGGTATGATTATTTTGTTTATGACCACTGGACTTCAAGAATCAACATTCAATTTCCATTAACATATTGGGCACAACCAAAATGATATTTTTTGGATTCTGCCTCTCTACTGATTATGTTTAACTATATTTATGCCATAATCAATGTAAATCTCAGAGCTTAAACCCCAGTGTGCCTCTTGATTTAGGCTAGCCTGCAGGTAGAATAAGAGGAATATGCTCTCTGTGGTGTGGAGAATAGTGTATGATGCCGAGCCTATGTTTAAACTGGATCCAGTAGGTTTGACTCAAGCCGGGTCCCCACATGGCGATTAAACCTCGGCGACTAAACGTCTATGGTGGCCCAAAGTACCAAACCCATCCTATCCCCGACGATTAACACAGGGCGTAATTAGTTTGCAAAAATATGATGGTGACCAACGTGATAGTGGGTGATTTAATCAGCCAGCGACTTAATATACACTGGCGCCGTGATGTCTGGCAACTAAACCTCTAGTCGCCGTGGTTTCTTGGTGTAATTTTTGACAAGTTTAATATTTTTCTTTAGTCGTCGGCGATTAGTGCAGTTAATCGTCGGGCTTGGGAACTAAATTTTTGTAGTCGCCGGCAGATTTGTAGCAAGAGCGTCCCAATGTGGCGATTAACCTTTTTTTCTCCAGCTGTAGTCGTCAGGGAATGCATGTACTTCCTACTTTGGGCCACCACACACCACTAATCGCCGAGGTTTAGTCACCACGTAGGGACGCGGCTTAAAGCCTGGTCCCCACTTGGGCGACTAGTTTCCAAGAATTTGATGGCGATTAATGTGGTTAGTTGCCCAGCGACCAACTATACACTGGCGCCATGGTGTCTGGCAACAAACCAACTAGTCGCTGTGATTGTGGGCAAAATATTTGACATGTTTAATATTGTTCTCTAGTCACTGGCGATTAGTGCAGTTAGTAACCCAGGTGGGGAACCAATGTGCCCTCTAGTCACCGGCAGTTTGATGGGAAGAGTGTTCCAACATGCCGATTAGTTTTTTAGTAGCCCGACGACTAGTTAGTTGCCCAACAACGTACTAATTTCTCAATTGTCGGACGACTAACGTTAGTCGCCGTCGTTGGTCAACCAAGCGGGCACTGCCATAAAGCCCCATTCACTCTGGGCAATTTTTCACTGACTTCTTAAAACCGCAAGCATAAAAAACGATTGTTTTGACTAAAATCGCATAATCTTACACATTGATAGGTCCTATGTACACCACGAAAATATTTTCCAAAAATAGTAATTCTAAATACAAGATTGTAATCATATCTCAAATCATAATGACAAACTGCCCAGGGCGAATAGGGCCTTAGGGGAACGCAGGTGGGCTCCTTGACTTTGATTTATTAGGCATAATTATTCTTGACTTTACGTCAGAAGCTACATGGAAGAGTTAATTCTAAGAACCTGTTAGAAGTCAAGAAGTTTGATTCCATAATTGAATGGCTAGACTATTTACGATTATAATCAATCATTTTCTAAATTGTCATTTAAAGAATGTCATGAGGCAATTGCGTGATCTGTGAAAAATATTTCTAAAACGACCTAACTCTGTACACCTGCAGGGTGTGTTATTAGTCAATTTGTAATATTAGCTAATTATTTTGACTTCAAAGGTCCGCTTTCAATTAAGCCTAATCTTAATTAGATGCCAGCAATCAAAATGATAATCTAGATTGATAATCTTGAAGTGCACAATAAACTATAGAGAAATACGACCTGTGTTTTTATATATGCCTGAAGGTCTGGCTCCACTGTCCGACTGAACTCAACTCGACTGCTGTAGGTCATAACCACAACTTCATTCTAGGAATAATAGCTCTAGTACTGTGTAAGATGTGTATAGAGTTCTAAAACACAACTCCCATTTAAATATCAAATCATTGCATATACACAAAATGTGGGTGGTCTGGCCCTATCGTATGACTATATATGTATACATGTACTTACATATACCTAAATGTAAAGTAGTTTACCAATTGTGCATAGTAATGCTCCATAAGTGAGTTGTAGGGAAAAATCAGATTGCTAAATTTTCATTCCCAGCCATGTGCAGCCATGTTTGTTTTTCAGCTTGCCAACTCTGTCAGGGGCCACTGGACAACTCAGTGGACCATGAGATGACCAGCCAAGAACCACCTACAGGGTCTTGGGCATGCTCAGTGCGTCGCTAGCCAAAAACAAAATGGCTGTTGGGCTAAATTTTGGATACCTTTACCCTTTGACATTGGATAATTGTGATACATATGAGTTTAAAAAAGTATGCAGTACAATTGCAAACATACTTGAGGTTCAGTTATGTATGCACATTGGCACTGACTTCTTTATTAGTGAGATATAGACACTTGAAGTCACAAGAAGTAGGATTTGACAGTTTACACCATAGGGTGTTGCAGTGATCGTAAATTCGGATGGTATTATTATCCTTATTATTGAAGTAATTACCAAGCAAAGTTTTAGGCTTTTACCTCCAATAGTTTTGACTTTATGTGCACTTTAATAAATCACGGTGACTGTACCTGTGTGAACGTGGTACACCTTGCACAAGGTAATTATCTGTGGGTGACGTCACACAGTCATGGAATATGAGAAAGATATAAATAAGAAAGAGTAGCAAAACCTCGTTTCCTTACGTCTTCTTAACCAGTCGCCAAAGGTTTGTTGTTGCATAATGTAATGATTTATAGCAAAAATATGTAATATCTAGGTCTTTAATTAGTTTTCTTCTCTGTGAGACGTCACACACAGACGTCCATTTTAGGTGTACCGGTCACTCAGGATTGTTAATGTTCAAAAAAATATTATTTTTCTATATCAATAGGAGATAATTATGTGTAGTAGTGGAAATGGGAAGTCCTTCTTAGTTATACTATTACATCTACAGTGTAAGACGACATTTTGGCAAATGTTAATTTCACTGACTCCTCTCTTTAAAACTGAGGCTTACATGGCAAGGACTAAGCCCAACTCAACTCAACTCGATTGTTGGGTAGTGGAGCTGGTCCATTACATCCAATATACAAAAGGCAATTGGTATCATTTCGAGACTAGAATAGTTTTATGAGAGATTCAGCTTACTATCCAAATTATATTTACACAGAATTTTTGTGATTTTGACCCCATAAACGTTCATATAAAAGCAAAAACGTATAGTCCTTTTGCAGTTGTGGTCACATGATCCAGTCTCGGTGATTATCGTGTTGCTCCTATAACCCGGTGGCTATGAAATAATGAACTTCCAAATCTATTCTAAAAGGACTGATTCTTGATTAGGTGTCCATCAGTTACTTTAAGGTAAACATATCCTCCAAACGTTTAAGAATTGTTTATAATGGAATTTGCTAGTTGATCACCTAATGGATGACAGAGATAATCAATTGTCTCCGGGGCTTTTTCCCCTCATGCCCATTGTAAGAGATGTGCAGGGGCGGATACAGAGGGGGGTCCAGGGGGTCCTGACCCCCTCCTTTTAGTGGACCCCTAAACTAGGGAAAGAGGGGAAAATGTCACGTGCGTGTGTACGAATACAAGCATTTTAGTTTATAGCCCATATGCTGACCGAATCCTTTTAGAAAACCTGGATCTGCCTCTGATGTGATGTCATCTGCAAAATATCTAAAAATTCATTATTACTGGATTGATTTAAAAAAGAAGAAAATACCAAATACGTCTTGCTCAATGGTGGATCGGGGGGGGGGGGGGCAAAAGGGGCAATTACCCCCTCCCCCCGACCCTGAGTAGAACATTTTGGCATCTTAAAATTTGAAAATCTGTTTAAATCTTTCACTCTTATAAAGGGGGTTAGGGTTTGGCCCCCTCGAACTGGCTCTATATCCTCCCCTATAGCTACCATGGCTTATGACAAAGTCACAGTATTATTATCACAGGTTATAGTAACACTATTAAGTTTAATGATTTCAATTAGTTTTCAGACATAGCCATGTCACCTTTACAAACATTTATCTCTCATGTCATCCTCCCCATTTCCACAAATTTCCGAATGGACGAAAGGGATAATCCATGGTCTTCGGGGCTTTTCCCCCCTCTGTTTTGTCTAAACAGCTCTAAATGCGTTCGGTCCAGATAACATCTCCCTTCCCCCTGGGTGCCCTCAAACAATATGGCCAACGTCCGCCGAAAAATTACCCACCACGCGCATGCTCGCGTAAGCATACGGCAGCCAATCAGAGAGCGGCGTCAGCGTCACGTGTCCGGCGGGTCTCGCGGCTTCTCGCGAGAAGCATCAATCACGTGACGTTCTCGCTCTTCCCTATCCATCTTCAGGGCCCCACAAAAGCTCCCATGGTGCCCCGCGATGGCTGACGCGTGCTTTGGACACTAGGGGGCGTGGTGGTGGCGGGCGGTACAAGCAAGTCGTAAATCATGGATATGTAAATGAGGGGCATTGTTTGCTCTGATTTCCTGGGCTTTTGTCCTCAAAGGGCCTTGGGGAAGGGCGACTTAGATCATGGTCGTGTAGGACCTTGAGATTAGGGGACGCCCACTAACAAGGTGTGTTGGCTTTTCTTTGACTGAGATTTAAATGAGGAAAATGTGGAGTGTAAACCATGGTGATGGGAGAGCTTTAAAACAAATCTTTTATCAGTATCTATCTACACGCGCGGATCCTTGCTTCCAAACGATTGGAGAGAGGAATTAGGGTTGGGCATACACGGGTCTAGGGATGGACTATTTGCAGACATCATTCCTTTTCTAACGTGATGCCGTAACTGTCCCTTAATTCTAAAATGGTTCAAACCAAAGGTACTCCTGAGGAAATTGGGAAGGGATAGGATACCAAATCTGAGAGGCCTCCAACTTCTAGCCAAAATGTTTCTGTTTCAAGGAATATGAGGGGGTTTTAGATACCCTCAGAACAGCATGAGTTCATCATATTCACAAGCTTTCACCAAAACATACCAACTTGGGTTTCGTGAATTAAAACGCTGATCAGTTCAACTGTTTTCTAACAAGACCCTACAAAAATATCAAAGAGAATGACTTCATAGACCTAACTGCCATAAAGTATCAACACCTCACAAAAAAAGAGTCTTCTCTTTGTCTGTCCAATTTAAATATATCTAAGAGGATGACACCAGAATGACACCATAAATTATTTCAGCCACCACAAACTTCGAGTAAAAAACATATTCGGCCGGCCTAATGAACTGGAAGAAATCGTAATGGCCGCGACCATTGTGGCTGGTGGAGTTTTTGGCATGCCTCTTTTAGACTAATGGCAGTTGACAGTAAGGGTTAGTGCCTCCACCAATCAGAGACACGCGTGGCCGTCACTGCTCGCTGACTGTGTGGTCCTTAGGTTGTCTAACCTTTTATTGGGGCTGGGATGGAGGTTGCATGGCTGGATATATGGGAGATGTGTTGCAGGAATTGCAATATAATGAAAAAAAATCTGCAGCCAGACGTCTTCCGCTCCAAGTAAATAGTCCGCAGGGTTGGATCCAGTTGGGGGCTACCAGGGGGTCCTGAGCTATATGAAGACGAATATATTTTTCATGGGATGGTCCCTGTATATCAAGTGCAAAGCATCTCATCATATCCCTTCATATACTGAAAATTAGGTGAAACTATAGTCTAAATTCAAAAACTAACAACATCAATGTTGCAGACGAATAAGAAAGAGCAATTATCAAAGAATGCAATTAAATCGGGAAAATTTACATCGTTTAATCCAACCAGTTTATTATGATAATTATGAAATACACATAATTATTAGGTAAGCCTTGCGCATGCGTGCTACGGTTATAATGACGTCACTATGCCTGAATCACAAACCTAGATAATAATAAAATTGATCACAATAGGCACAATTTTATGTGAGTTAGTTTTTAAAGTAATACAATGTCTATGTCCTGTCTGGTGACACACTACTTATAGGTACAGGCCCTTGACCACCTGAATGGGCTCCAATTCTCAGTGTGCTCTCCACCAGACATAGTGGTCAATGCTGCAGAGTGAACTGGACAACACTCCCCTCACCAGGGTTCATATTTCTGCTAAGAGGGGGCGCCATAGTTAATTAGAAGGGTGTATAATTTGAACAGCCCAAAACTGGATCATGATGCTTTCATTTGACTACAAAAGCTAAGCACCCCAGCCCCTATACAGAAAAGTAAGTCCTGAAATCCCTCAGTTTTAGAGCTGTCCAGTCAGTAACAAAGCCCATTTTTCAGGATTTTGGGAATAATTTCACCCACTTTTACTTGCAATGCGTACCCAAATCCAATTCAGCTATACCACGGATAGCTGATATATAGTATATTTTTCACCTGCAGACTAATTTCTACAGATTTTGTCCTCAAACCTACGGGAGAAAACTGTAGAAAAATGGAGGTATTCGCTCTGTATATATCTGTAATTAATGTATCTTAGAAAATATAAGATATATATTACACAAATACAAATTGAAAAGTATGGAACTTTTATTTTCTATCACGTTCAATAAGGAATAATGTCAATGGAAATTCCTATACTTGTGACTTGTTGACATATTACCCAGCATGCATCTAGATGTAGCTAACCTGGAGGTAAAATATAGGAAATTGGCTATCTGTGGTAGGGAGAATTGAAGTAGCCCCCCTCCCCTACTCAAGGATACGTACTAGGAAGCCTAGAAAAACACGGTTTAAATAAGTTCAAGCGTCCGACAGTCCTAGCGTTAAAGGCTCGGCCCCAATTAAACCAGTCGGCAGGACCTGGGCCTTAATAACAGAGCGTCACACGCGATTGTCGTTATTGTTACACAAAAATACAAACAATTTGTTCTGTTTAAGGACCATGACCACTTAAGTGTCATTCATGCAATATGGAAGGAATTTCTAGAATTTGAAATGGTTTTGTATGTACTCGATGGGAGAAGAGGTCTATAATATCTGAATACTAGCCTGGATTTAATTTAAAATATAGGAATTTTAGTTTCGGATATTATAACAAACTGC
The DNA here is from genome assembly GCA_936440205.1 of Lepidonotus clava. Lineage (NCBI taxonomy): Eukaryota > Metazoa > Annelida > Polychaeta > Phyllodocida > Polynoidae > Lepidonotus > Lepidonotus clava. The sequence goes on from OW387135.1 coordinate 12,615,820, forward strand.
AGGTATATGAATACATGTATTATTATCTAAAAATACTTGGATGAATATAATATGAATGACGTAAATTTCATACTTATTTACGCATACACAGAAAGGAGTAAAAAGGTACTGTAATGTATGGTTTTCAGCAAAACTATTAACCTTTTATATAACACCTAAATAATGCGTCAGAGCTTTACGAGATCACAGATAAGATAAACAAGGTAAATCTGACTAGGAGGTCACACATTTTCTTATGCATTGACCCCTTTAATTGGGGAAGAATGATGTCTTGTCAGAGATAAAGGATCGTTTGTCACCCGGCTGTGTAGGGGGTAGGGGGCAGATTGAAGGTGAGAGGGTGGGGGTTCTAAGAGAGGCCCACCTGCCCAGGGGGGTACTTGGGTCTCAAAACTATACCGACTGCTAAACGCACCCACGAAGCGGGGTTGGTCAACGTCAAATAGCGGGGCGGTCAACCACTTTTAAAGCAAAAATAAGGGGGCGATGAATTAATCCACACAAATATATATAAAGAGGTATTAACTTGAAACTTAGCCTTACTGTTACTTTATTTCATGAAAAAAAAACACTACTGAAATCCAAAGTTTGCCTACACAATTGGAAATTTCGTTGCAATGAGACACTCTAATTTTTAGGGGTGCAGGTGATCTGAGTCCCCGAAAAATAAGGGGCGGTTAACTTAAATTCAGGAGAGGTCAGTCACCAAAAGTAGAGGCGTTAGTTTGGCAGTGGGTAGTAACCATCAAAGACTCAGTGCCCCCCCCCCCCCATGGCCCACCTGTAGAGGTGTGGAGGTAGTAGTGTGGTTAGGGGGGGTGACACGTTATTCTGAGACGCTGGGTGGGTCTGGTAGACCCATGCATCTGGCACCACGGGATGGGGTTAGAGGTATAGGCATATGTATGTATAGGGCATTTGTAGTTGTGTGCATCGTTAACCCAGGCAAGCAGCAACATACCAAGCATGTTCTGCGACCATACTTTTTTGGTTAGTCTGTAACCTGCCCAATTTTCGTGTCACATTTACATTATTCTAGGCCAAATTGAGACTTACTAAAAAAAGAATGTTATAATAACATTATATTTTAGTGAAGTTGAGAACTTACTAATAAAGAACATTATAATAATGTTATTATAAAACAAAAGAACATTACAAGAATGTCACAATAATGTCACAGTGTGACATCGCAATGTTGGGTTCTAAGGACGTTTTTGGGTGCCATCAAAATAACATAACAAGAACCAAAGCAGACCTAAACAGAACGTTATAATCACGTTATAATAACGTGTTATTCTTGCTTGGGAATTGATTCCCTGTTTCATTCTGCAATATCTTTCTATAAGTATGGGTTTAAGAATAGGCAGCTGGGGATATGGGGTATCTTGCAATGTGCGCGGTAGTCTATTTCATTGCCAGCATCCCCAATATCTCGTACATAGAAAACATAAAAACATTGCTTTTGCCCAGTTCTCTTCCTGTCCGATATTATAGAGTGTACTACATAGAAATACCTGTAAGTGTGATAGTCATCAAATCACTATGATATTGAGTATGCAAAGACATATTATATAGTTCAATGATATATATAGTCAATCATATTTGACACTCAAACTATAACCAATAATTTCCACACCCAAAGCCAGAGATATCTTTAGTGCAAATGACCTATTGACCAAACATTAGATGACCACTACTCCCCTCCCCCAAACATACCCCCTCAATCTCCCCATATCCTATATCCCCTTCATCCCGTGTCACTAGTCCCTACCCCCTCATACCCCTCTCCCCCCCCCTTATACCCCTGGCCCCAACCCCTCATACCCCCCCCCCCCCCCCCAGTAGCCCCTGGGCCCCTGGTATTGTGGCACGAGCCGCGCCTATTGTGGCACGAGCCCGGGGGGTGGGGATGGGTAGGAAGGGGCAGGGGTGTGGTTGGGGGGGGGGGGAGGTTGATGGGTTAGGGAAAGGGCCCAGGGTGGTAGGGGGGTGATGGGGCAGGAGTTGGGGGGAATAGTCACTCAAGGCATTCCTACTACCAGGTGTTTTTTTTTTACTGAGTTTCAGAATGCTTGGATACATGTTGCTGGTGTTTGAAAAGTTTGAAAAGTTCAATATTCTGACACACACCATGGGTAGAATAAATATATTCCTGAATAGACCACCCAGGAATAGGTCTATCCTACTATACGTGTCTTTTTTCTGAGTTATGGAATCCTTATATGCATGTTTTATAGTGTCTGAATAGTTCTACATTTTGCCGCACTTCATGGGTGCAATATCAATTCATCTATTTCTGAGTAGACCATTTCAGGAAAAATCTATTCTACTCACTGTCGTGAATGTACAGAGAGAACATAACAGCAATTATACTCCTTATAAACATGCAGATTGGTCTCCCTAGATGGTTAAAACGTTTCTATATTTCCAACTCTCACTTTTTACTTTGCAGCGTTTTGTTTCAATAAAGGAGATTTGTTGTTATATAAGGTCCATTTATCTCTAAGCGTCTTGTGGAATTTTAAAACTACAGACAACCGAGGCCTCACAAGATTTGTTTTCTGAATGGGGCTGGTTTTCCTTAATAAATGGCTCCAATGGCATTAAGAGTAAGTATAGTCATGGCTGAAGATATCCAATCATGAATATTTTTCAATCATTACCAGCAAAAGAATTTTTGCATACATTTTATTCAGTAACAAACATCAGAGTTCCCTCTGTTTTTCAGTTCATTACAAAAGGGATGACTTATATGTCTATACAGCATAGTAGGTAATACCAGTAGTCAATAAAATTTATACAAATATTGTGATTCAAAAATAAAAAATAGTTATTATAATGACACCCCCGTCCTTCCTCTCCCCTTTCTCCCTGGGGCTAAAGGGTTGGTCGGGTATGGCAGGAGTAGAGGAGGGGTATGAGGTGAGGGGGCACAGTTGCATGCCGGGACACGAGACCAGGGACCACAGGACACCAACCCTGACACAGTGAGTTGTAAACGACCCCTCCGTTGGCCTCCCTGGTCGCGTGGCACCGGTGACACGGGGGTAGCACCGCACCTACCCCCAGAACCTATCATACGGCGCCTCGACCTACGGGTTGTTGGGTGGGGGTGGGGGGTACGAGCTCCTTAATGTATGTAGCCAATATGAATTAAGCTTTGCATCCCTAAAGATATACGTTTCTTAAGATTAGGTACACCTTGATCTGGCATTGTGTGTTTTTGATATAATATATGAGCTTGGTTTTGAACGAGCCATGCAGTACATGATTACTTTGACTGTGGTGGGACTTTGGCTGTGCTGTATGTATGTTTATAGTTTACATGGATATGAGTCCTGTTCTATGGTACGCCTCCATTACTGTTCAATTACTCCATGACACGGCATATATACTAGACTTTTCCTACAGCACTACAGACATTGGAGAGACAATTAAGGCTAGGAATTCCAGATTTGCTGGGTCAGAGATATATATCCATGTACATTTCCTGCACAATGTTGTATTGGAAATAAGAGTGGCCCCCTTCCTTCCTTCTGACCCCCACCCCTCCTCCGCCCCACCCTTGACAAGGTGAAACAGTGCACTACCCCTGCCCTCCCCCTTTATTTAGAAGTAGCCAGGATTTATTAGTGGCACCTGGCCCTTCACAAACACCCCACAGTGTGCCTGCAGCCACAGGGAAATTAGTCCAAATATTGGTCGGCCGATGAATATGCACAATGCGTATTGGGGGAGAACTAATAGGTAAAGGGGGGAGTTCTGCTAGTTCTGTACAGCAACACATAGGTCATGCCTTGCTGTATTGTGTTTTAAATTGGCAGGAATTAAGATTAGGATAGTTTTAAAATCGATTCAAAATTCTTTTATGAATGAATTAATGGTGTTTAGTCCAAATAATTTCAATTAGAAAAAAACGAAATTCAAACCTGCCTGGTACATCATCCATGGGTTAACCATGCAGGAGAATTATAAGTTTCACCTAGTTTTCAAAGTGATATTGAATTATGATAAATTATAGGTATCTGTAGAAGTTTTCATAGAAATTATTGGCAGGACCAATGAGAGACCAGGAGGTTATTTCTATATCTAGAAGCATGGTATGAATAATGCCCAATATTGTCATTTTAGAGCTAGACGTTAATTTAGAAGTAGCCAGTGCAAATAAAAAATGTTTCCAACTAACCAGTATTGTCTGGTTAGGATTATTTACTTTGTATTACAATATTTTCTTTTTTATAACTCCGGTAACTTATTCGGTAAATGGATTTATGATATTCAATCGCCGTTTCAATTAATCCAAATGTTGAACACGTGTTTGTGATTGCTTTCACTTATACTGACAGAGGATAGGAGCAGTAATAAATTGTACTCTTATTGAACGAAACGATAATAGGATAAAAATATGTGGAACAATCCAACCTCTTACATAATGGTAAAAATGTGCAATATATCATATGAATAAGATATACATAACTACATACATGTTCTTCCAGGTGCACCATGGAGGTCGTAAATTGATATCATTAAGATTATATACGATACTAGTATGAAGGTATAATTATAGAGGTATGAACAATAATGATGGGTTACTATACCTTAAAATGTTGTAAATTTTAGATAGGAATTCGTAAAAAGATCAACTGCCTGAAGCAATTTCCCACCAGGGGTAACCTTATCAGTGGTTGCTGAATTTAGTTTTAATAAGGTTAATTAACATCTACATGTATTTATATGGTCTTCCAGGTGTCAGGTGTACTGTAATAAGAAGGACCACAGGGGGCGTCCGAGGGTGGCCGTACAACCAATAATTCGTCACATAAAGAGCCCGAAGCTCGAGGTTTGAATGATCCCCATAGGTCCCACGGCCGCCCAAGGATGCCCCCAAAGGTTCTTCTTTATATTATCACCCAAGCAATATTCAAAATAGGTTAAAGTTGTTGAGAAAAAGGATCTACATTGAGTGGTATGCACAGCTTTGCAATACGCACCGCTCACAATACGAACTGCTCGTCGGCTGAGCGGGTGATAAAGCGAAGTATAAACTCACCCTTGTCCCTGGACTAATAACGTGCAGTGTGGATGGAGCCTTTCTCCATATATATTCTTGCCTCATATACATCTTTTTTTGGTCAGGTGTATCTATACAAATAAGTGTGATTAGTATCTTAGTAGGCGTCAATTGCAAGATCCCTGTTTTGTCTTCAAAATACACAGGTATATGCATGTATATGGACTAAGGAATACCTATACTGACTACGGAGACAGTTCATGTACACTTTTGGGAAGAAAACGCCATGCAGTATTTTTGTATGAATCTGACAATGATACAAACTAAATTACAGCTAAATAAAAGAGACAAAAATCACTCAAGCACATAAACTAAGATCCCCCAATGTGAAACTTAAAGTAGCATCAAATTAACGCTCTACAATTTGACTGTCTTTAGTAGGCCTTGAATGATGGGGGTCCGTTTAGAAGTGTCAAGTCTCTCGCAATTACCCCGGCCATCTCCATACCTCCCGGGGGCCATGCTCAATAAATCTCCGGGATTACAGCTTTTTGTTGTTGAAATAAAAACCTGGATTGTCAGCGTGTCAAATCTCAAGACACAGGTGCTGGGTTGAGACGGAAGACTTGGTCAATATTTTCATCCTTTAGTAAATGCCTTAATGCATTGGCCAAGACTTAGAGATGCCCACATGCACCTGTTGACAGCACTTAAAGCCGTAGAGTGTTTCCTTAATACCTTCCCTGTATCTTAACCCTATATTATGGCGGGAAACTATCCAGGCCTAAACCCCCTCCCTCTTCACCAGTCCCCATAGGCCTTAGAGGAACCACCCGTGCATACACTTCAAACCGTGGAAGTGACACTTTGATAATCTCCTCTTAAAGACTTGCCTTCCTTTTTACAAAGACAGACTGTAGATTTGAGATGAGATGTCCTAGGAGTTCTTCCGATTACTTTTCTTTATCCTCCTATTTACCCTCCTCCTCCCTACTCCCTCCCTGCTCCCCCACCCCCTGCCCCTTAAGCCCCAAGTCCCATAATGGCTTTTTATGTAACGCGCTTCGCGCTTGCGCAATCGTGACATATGCGGTGCCCGTTGGTGGTAGAAAAGTCATTATCTGTGCGAATTGTGATTTTCAGGTCTAACGGTGGTGTTTTTTATGCTTCATGGCATGAATGCTGGCGGCCGTGATAGCTGGGGGTCGGGATGGCTCAAAAACCTGGCGTAATGTTTTCAGGCTTGATTAAAAACTGACAGATTATGTAACGACCTCGTGGCAAGAAGAAGAGTCGATGACAGACTCCAAGACGGATTATTCTATGGGTAGTTATGTAATGTTTTAATGGTGGGAGTAGTCTTTTACTACATGGAAAAAACGTTCCCGATGCAAGTTTAGACTTCTGCTTGCATTTGAAATCTAATGATTACCCATATCGTTATTTTTGTTCCATTCAAAATAACTGGTAAAAGCAACTGAAAAGCCAGTGTATATGCAGATTGTAAAGAAGTTTAAAACAGAAGAAAACCGTGAAAAGAAACCACTTGTTTCATTGCCCCATTGAAGTCGAAGCCTTCATGCACATGCGCCATGCGATGAGGAAATTCTGTGCGCGTGGAATTTGAAATATTTTCGTGTGAAAATATGTTGACAATTTTCCTCAAGCCCCATTCGCCGTGGTGAATGTGGTTTGTCGTAAGCCTCTGCGATCTAAGAACGTTGGAAACGTTGGCCTATCGTAGCCCTCTGTGATCCAAATCCTTGCGAAATTATTCAACATGTTTAATATTTTCGTAGAGATTCTGTGCGATTCAATACGAATTTACTTGCGAAAATGATCGCAAGGACTTCAATTCTCAGTGTGAATGCTATACGATCAAATTTTTCAGCTTGTGATCAATTTGTTGCACCTGAGATTCTTTGCGAACCCCTAAGATAATTTTTTCGTGGGTGCCTGCGACAGAAACATTGACCACGGCGAGTGGGGCTTCAGGTGTAACATTCTCATGTAGAATGTATTCGACGTTCAGAGACATACATTCGCGGAATGATTAGTGCCATGAATTAAGTCAAGCAGCATACCGTTCAACAGTCTGGATAAAATACAAATAAATGACTCCGATGATGGATTATTCCTGACATTAGGTTTGATTACCGATCCCTATCTTCACGGTGTCAACGTCCTGGTGGGGGGGGGGGGGGGAGGGGGAGAGGCTGTTGTTGAAGGGCCTGGAGATACAGTATAGGATGTTTGCACTCACAGGGAACATTGCACATAGTAATTGGTAGGAACATTGTAATTGGGAGGTGGGCTGAGTACTGTAATTGGGATGTCTAGACCCGGTGCCAGGTCCATTCAAAGTCTCCGAGTCACCGGCGGATACAGTTCCAGAAACCAGCCCCTCTTTTAGGCCTGACAAACCAGCCCCTATACATTTTAGGCTCGAAAATTAGCCCCCTTTTAGGCCGATAAAGCCTGTACCGTTTAACCCCAGCGTTGTGTTATCTTGACACGGTCATTGTACGCGACCAAACACCTATAATACTCCCCCCTCCCACTTAAACTTTCCTCCCAATTTTGACTAACCCCCCGTTATCCCTCTTTCTAAGGTTAAACTTATAAACTTTCCCCCTTTCCTTCCAAAACTGTTATGGTCACACTTCCCTCCTAGGCCTAAAAAGCCTAAATAGCCTTAGTGGTCATCATCCCGGCCTAGGCGGGACGTAGGCATCTGCCGGCCTAAATTCCGGGAGTTTTAAATGGTGGCAGTGGTGGGATTAGTGTTTAAGACACACAATAGGGGGCGCTCATTTGCCCCCCTCGGGGCCCGGGGCGGTGGCGGGGTCGTGTTGCCGGGCTGAGGGGCAGTGCGGGCGGGCAGGATGCCTCCCGGCACCGCCCGTGCCCCCTCCCGGGAACCGATACCCACACCGGGCCGTCCCGCCCCGTGATTACCGGGCGCCGCTCCCCAGAAACAATCTGTGGTCGCTTCAGGGAGAGACGGGGGGAGGGAGACAGGCGGGGGGAGGAGAGAGCGCTAATCACCGGAAACGGCCGACGACCTTACACGCGACCAGGGAGGATTGTCCTGGAGGCGGGGGGACAGGGCGTGAGGGACGGGGGAGGGGAAGAAATCTTCTGCAGTAGTGTATATCTGCCAGAAATCTTCTGCATTAGCATATTTAGAGAGGGGTAGCCGGGGTGCCCACTTCTCCCTTCTATATGAACAAAAAAATGGTTATTTTATTCTAAAATTCGGCTAAAATATCTTAACAGGAAATTCTCTCCAAGAAGCGCCTCTCCATCTTTTCAAAGGCCTATATCCGCCAATATACTGACCCCGGGATACTGACTCATTTATAATTCGATGTGCATCTTCTATGGAGCCCCTTCCTCTCTCTATTTATGGCAAAATATGTAATATTCTTAAGTAAAATCCCATACTCTTATGATCAATCTAAAAGTAAATGAAATGCAGCATACATGTATTAAGTAATTCACATAAATGTTAAAAACAGAGTGTATTAATTCTTCCTAAGTTAATGTCTTATTCCTATATTACAGCTTTCATTATATTATTTGCATTTATTCATTGTATATAATATCGAATATCATGGAAGGAAAGACTTCCAGATTCATGTCTCGATAAGAAGTCAGTTATATGAAGGATGGAAACGTGCAAGGGTACTCCTCATATAGGTATTGAGGGAACCTCACAGACCTGGAGGAAAAACACACTTCCCAGACGGGGAATCGAACCCCGGCCGCGGCGGTGAGAGCGCCGAATCCTAACCACTAGACCACCTGGGAGCCGTGATCAAATAAGATCTAATTAAGAACCGTTGATTAAAAGGTGTGTGTGTGGAAATGCAGGTGTTAGGCAAAAACAGGTTAAACCTCCAGGGCATAGCCTTGACTTTTTATATACTTCCCAAGCCGAGGTGGCATGCACGGCTTGATGTGTTTGTGTTTGTCACTGTGTGTGCCCCCCCCCCCCCCTATGAAACCAATCAATTATATCTATATATACATGTACATATATATAATAAAGAATAAAGAAACTGCCCTCTTAATAAAAGTGACTGGAACAATCTGGAAGGGGCCTACAACAATTTGACAGATTATCATACATATAGCTTCACAGCTGCTACCACACTCAACCAATAGGCCTACCTCCTTTCACCAAAGGTTCCTCCAACTCCACATCCCCCCTTCTTCATCCCCCCCCCCCCCCCCCGCAATATTTCCAGTCCCCTCAGGTCATAGACCTTCGTTAATTCCTGGCCAGACGTCCTGGAATGAGATGAAGGGTTAGGGCCAGGTAGATGGGGGAACGGAAGCCAAGAGTACATTGGGGGTGGGGATGAGGGTCAGTAAGGCACGCGCCCTGTCTGACGTGCTGGTCAGTGGTCAAGGGGGCGGGGTGGTCAGGGGGGAGGTGACCACAGATTGACTGCTGACCACTGCTCATTAACTGACCACCAGGGCCTGAAGGGGTGTCCACAGGTACTGTCAGTGGTCAGTACGGTGGTCAGCGGAACCCGAGGGTCACTCGTCCGGAAGGGGCCCTAAGGGCTTAGTTATTTGTTTGGTGTATAGGAAATAGACTACCACTAAACCATTCTCCGGGAAAAGTACATTTAGACCTATACCTGTTTCCTGTAATTAAGACAATTATCGGATTCTTTTTTAGGAAATCGCTAGTATAAGTTAGTTTAACGATTGTTTTGTTGCCGGCATGTTTTTTTCCATTACCTTACAGAAACATTGTTTGATGATGTTATGACGAGTATTTATAATGTTGAACAAACAAAAGGTGAATTTATTTTAAATTGAAAATCAAATGGGTTCCTTTACTTCTCCCGGAAAAGTGGTGTCTTTTTTCAATGACAATCAGTGACGTACCCAGGGGTTGGGGTTTCGAGGCTTTCTGGAACCCCCTCAGATATCTCAAAATTTATATAATGAAAGAACAAATATAGGAAATTTTCTTTTCAAAATTAATTGTTAGAACCCCCTCACTGTTCCATGGACCCCCCTCGGAGTAACCAGGAACCCCCTCAGATTTAAGGGCTGGGTACTTTCCTGACAATGAATGAAATACACATTTTGAATGTATAACATGTACATGCATGTTTGTACGTTAACTCCCTTAACAAAACAAGCTTAGGGGCATTTAACAACCTCCAATTGTCAGTGCCCTGGTAGTCACACTTCTAGACCCTGCCCTTTGTGGTCACATTATTGCCACTGACACTCTCTGCATGCTCCATGTACAAGGTCTATTCAGTACAAAATTAGTTGTATCCAGTACTAAGTCAGTTGTATTCAGTCCTCAGACAGTCCTATTCAAACCTAGTTATTTCTATTGTCCCTTCAACATCCGGGTTGTTTGTCAGCACGGACCGGAAGTCATGTCAGTGTTGGACATGGGTAGTGGGACCCACAGGTGGTTGACGGACATTGTCTGACCTGTAGAGGTCATAGCATGTAGAACCATGTTTATGTCAAGGTCATGACATGTAGGAGACTTCTCCCCCCATCATTGGTCATGCATATGGACCTCCCACATTGAGATTAGGCCTATAGGCTGGTAAGAGGGTACAATATTGAGGACCCTTAATTGCTTGTCCGAAAAAATGCAGGGGTTTTTATTGGCTGCCTGCTACAAGTCATACTATTGGTTTTAACAGCCTACATAGTAGTATATAGATTTTGGTATACTCTGTCAAAATACCTTGAATTCATGCCACATGTATTGGGTCTGTTTCTAAAAAGGCTTATTTTGGAAATTATAAAAATCTGCATGACACTTATCTTAACACATTATTGACTTAGATTATGTTTTTATTGACTTTTCTTCCAAAACTCGAAACATTTGACACTACATTCAATACATGGACACATTGTTCACGTGACCACATAATACATGTTTTTGGGGAGTCATGGACCAATGCATAGGGCAGTGTCTGAAACAACACGTTACAGTGCCACACATGCACCCCTAACAATCCTTTTCAGTCTTTTAGGCTCAGAATTAGGCTCAGTAATAGGCTGAGTTTTAGGCTGGCGGTTGACCACAGGCTGAACTGACTGAACCCTAGGCTTTAGGCGAGTGTGTGGCCGCCTAAAAGTGGCCTAAACCCGTCAATAGGCGAGGTCAGGCCGGCCACAGTGACCACAGCACAGACTCTAACGGTCGGCCTCTATATTATAACGTGTCACACACTATCCGCAGCACACTCCATTGTATAAAGTAACCGAATAATGGGGCGAACTTGTGCTAACGTCATATTTGTATTCAGCCCATCTTTTACATATTTACCGGGTGTAACAGTGGCCAGAGAGGGAAAGGGCTATTTTATAAAGCCTAAACTTATGCTGAAAGAAATTACGTGCAATTACGCTTATTGCTTGTTCTAAATGCTTGTTTTATCCCCATTTTGGGCAAGATGTCTTTCAGTGAGGTCTTATAATTATGATGCAATAGAACATCGAAAGGTTATAGAATATTTATTGTGAATATGTATATATAATACAGGGGCACACTGGAAAGAACAGATGGACCTAACCCTCAAAATTAATTTTGAAAATCATAATTAATATTTCATTACACATGATTACAAAATGAACTATATACAGTCACAATCATATATCTATATATCACAATAAGGTTCAACTCTTGTCAAAACATAACTACATGTATGTTATTCTGCCCCAGTTCTGCCACTGACAAGAATATTAATGATCTTTCTATTTATGCCCTGAAATTTTAAATTGTTCTCGTGGCTTAATTCCTTAGCAATTTCATCGAACAACTTTGTGATCTTCTGCATTTGGTCGTTTGGTTGAAGATCTACCTCCTTCAAATATGCGTGATGTCAATTCGTGAACTATGTGAATACAATAGATGTATGTATCCACTTTATTATTACTTTATATGTGGCCTAAATTGTAACCACATCTGGAAGACCAGGGCAACCTTAAGGTGATTTACAAATGAGAGAAAATGACGAGGAAAACGTACATTGTCTTTGAGTTGGCAGCTTTTTTCTTGTCCACAAATAAAAGATGTGACGTTTCCAGTAAACGACTAATATAAAGCTGAATGGGAGATTTTTGGAGGTTGTAAACGATTATTTCGGGGTAGATACGAATCCAATAAGGAGAGAACAAAGTAAATAATGCCTTTAACTGGTTTGGAAGGAAATTGTTGGTTTACTCACTTTAGTCTTCCGAAAACATGTGACAAATTTAAATAACTCATCGTTCAGAAATTGTTGCATTTCTGGAGTTGTTTGCTTAAAGCATGGGTCTAGACCCCTAAATTCGACAGGGCGACAGGGGCATTTCTTAAATTCGACAGGGCGACATGGCTGTTTCTTAAATTCGACAGGTGACATGGCAATTAAGGGACAAATGTCATCACCCTTTCCTTAAATTCGACATGCGACAGGGGCTTGAAAAAGATATGGACAAGGGACATGGCCATTTCTTAAATTCGACATGGGACATGGGTCTAAATCTAGATATAGGGACAGGCGATATGGCCATTTTTTAAATTCGACAAGGGACACGGGACCCCCCCCCCCCCATCCATACCCCCTAAAGCACACATTTTGTGTTTCCACTGAAAGATGGAGCCTGGTTACACAACCCGATAGCAACCCTTGTGGTGATGGTTACGATGATATCAGGGGAAGGATGGAACACAATTTTAGAAATTTCTATGTAAACTCGTGCTATGAAATATTGTTGAGCTATCCTAAGAATGTCTGGACTACTAGTATATCCTAAGGCTTAGGATGACCGTTATCCTAAACCCCACTTCATAATAACAACCACAAAAGAAAAGTACATCTCTGACTCTCGTTTATGTCGTTAAACGTTTGTTAAACGTCGTTCGATGGGAACCAGGCTTGAGGTTTTCATGCCCAATCATGCCTGATGACTAAAGTAGACGCTGAAGTATATCAGAAAAAGAAAAAGTGTATGACCCCGACGTGATTTGAACACGCAACCTTCTGATCTGGAGTCAGACGCGCTACCGTTGCGCCACGGAGTCCCATGTCTTCTCCTGTTAGTACAAGTCTGGAGGTGGGGGAAGTAGTATGTTGAAAAGTCGGGTTGGCTCAGGCTACGATTCTGATGGTTGAAAGCAGTATGCCGTCACCCATGACACACAAACAATATTGTCCAGGGTCTTTATACTTTCAAAGCTTCAATTATTGAGACAATTATTAGAGGCATGTCTTAGATGCCCCTTATAACAATAAGAGCAACTCATAATGTATCAGTGATATGAGTAGGCCTAAGTGAGCAAAGCAACATTGATTTATCATTCTTTGTCTTAAGACATCCTGGAGGATGTTCCGAGATGCACAGATACATATGATACACCTCAGGTACACCATCACGCAAATACCACGATGTCCTGCACAGTACGTAGTCCTACATCGAAATGGACCCTCGAAAGCATCCTGAACTTTCCTGAGGACCTTCAGGAGATTGTATAAAAACCAGAAAGACCTAAAATGGCCAATTATACTGAGACACTTAAAATGTTAACATTAAATCATGCTTAGCTCAAGAATAAGAAAAAGATAGTGTGACCCCGACGTGATTTGAAAACGCAACCTTCTGATCTGGAGTCAGACGCGCTACCGTTGCGCCACGGAGTCTGTAGGGCCTATATTGATATATAATCCAGTGCAAGCCTGGAGGAGGAGAGTAGTATGTTGAAATGTTGGGTTGGCTCAGGTTAAGATTACGATGGTTAACTGCAGTTTGCACCCCAGAGCATATCAGAAACAATGGACCTTCAAAAGCATAGGGGCCTTCCAGGCGAATTTCATTAGATCGTCAACATTAGGAAAATTGAGAGACTACCCCTTCTGTGCTCTCCAAGGAACAACAGTTGACATTTGGATTGAAGTAATGTGTCTAAAGAAAAAGATAAAGACGGTGGACAAGTCATAGTCATATGTCCATGCTAGTTTCCAAGTCGTTCGTCCAGTTGAGAACCCTGACTTTAAAGTTCCTAAAATGGCCAATCATGTCAGATAATTGAAATATGACACTGAAACGTTAACCGTAAAATCACACTTATCTTGAGAAAGATAAAGTAAAGCATGACCCCGACGTGATTTGAACACGCAACCTTCTGATCTGGAGTCAGACGCGCTACCGTTGCGCCACGGAGTCCCATGTGGCCCCTTAATGGTACAAGCCTGGAGGATTCCGCAGGAGATGGGAGTAGTATGTTGAAATGTTGGGTTGGCTCAGATTAAGATTACGATGGTTAACTGCTGTATGCATATCAGAATCATTGGACACTCTAAAGCATAGTGGGCCTTCCATGGTACTTTCATGGAATCTTTACAGTTAGAAAGACTACCTCTTCTGTGTTCTCCCTGGTACAACAGTTTTCATTTGGATTGTAGTAAGGTGAACATGAAGAAAATGTTAGGCGTGTCTGAAAAAAGATAAAGATGGTGGACAAGTCATAGCCATAGGAGCAATGTGTCAAGGTCCATGGAAGTTTCCAAGTCAGTAGTCAAATTGGGAACCCGTTCTATAAAGTTCCTATAATGGCCAATCCTGTTGAATAATCGTGAGACATAATAAAACAACACTTAGCTCAAGAATAAGAAAAAGAAAGCTTGACCCCGACGTGATTTGAACACGCAACCTTCTGATCTGGAGTCAGACGCGCTACCGTTGCGCCACGGAGTCCCATGTCTTCTCCTGTTAGTAAAAGCCTGGAGGAGAGGGAAATAGTATGTTGAAGATTGGGGTTGGCTCAGGCTATGATACAGAAGGTAGCTCAGATGATATGAGAACCATCAGAATGGATTGTCAAAATATCGTGGGCCTTTTTGAAGGGACATTTGGGAAGTCAGTAGCCTACAACCAGATAGAGAAAACTATCTGCGCTTTCTCTGGTACAATGATAATGTACATTTGGATTTTGATAATGGGAAAATGCAGAAAATATTTTACATGTATCTGGGAAAAAAGATATTGGCACACAAGTCATCAGGAAAAGTGTGTCAAGGTCCCTAAGAGTTTCCAAGTCATTGGTTCGGTTGGTAACCCGGATATCAAGGTTCTTATAATGACCAATTATGTAAGATAATTAAAGTGAGACACTTTATGTTAACCATGGAATCAAACTCAGATCAAGAAAATAGAAAATAAAGCTTGACCCCGACGTGATTTGAACACGCAACCTTCTGATCTGGAGTCAGACGCGCTACCGTTGCGCCACAGAGTCGGATGGGAGGACAGAGCTAAAGTAAAAAGTGGATACATATCTATGTGAAACTGGCAGGTGGACCGTGGAAGCTGAGTTTTTATCTGGTCGATGAGATTTCATGATATCTTCAAATGTAGGTCCATGCTATGTAGGTCAGACCTCAGACGATGTATACAACTGTCTAGAAACATGCATTCACGGAATTGCAAAACTTTTAAAGTATCACCTACCAGTGCTATAATGGAGTGTAAAATAACATCTTATTTTACTCTCCATGGTGCTATGAATGGACAGACCCAATGTTGCTTTTGTTTCTAAAACAGCTATTTTGACCCCGACGTGATTTGAACACGCAACCTTCTGATCTGGAGTCAGACGCGCTACCGTTGCGCCACGGAGTCCCATGGGGATGTAGACATGATGGTGTAAGCCTGGAGGAGAAATAAGTAGTATACGAAAATGTCGGATTTGCTCAGGTTTAGATTGTTGAAAACAATATGCGCCTGAGAGAATGGGCAGAGTGGGATCTCGAAATCATCTTTATGATATGGAAGCGTTTCCTCTCTATAACACCCACATGGGTACAGATGGATCTGATGTTAATGCATCTATATTTAAAATCTTAAGAAAAGGTTAACTTAAAGGCCTATGTATATTTTTCCATTCCCGTCTACCAGTGGACGTGATGCGATATTCCAAAATAGGTAAGTAGCCTAGGGTAAGTAGTATACTGGAAAAGTTCCAATCGTCAGTTGAGGAGGAGCGTTCGTTGATGAGCACAAATCCATATTCACTAAACTGGTATAAAGACGGCTTTAAAGAGAGGGGCCAGTGAAATTTTAATTCTGGTTCTTTTACACTTTATGTTAGAATGCATGCTTGTATAGAAGTATGCAAAGTTTCTTTGTCAATATTCAAATCCTTCATGTGATAACATGTTGCTTAACTTTAAGGAGCACCTGAGTCCTAAAATCCTTAGGAAAACACAAATCTCTGTGTGACGTCACACAAATGACAGTTATATTCAAATTTCAAATTTCTAAATTGCTTAAAAGCTATATTTTTTTTCACATTATCTTTCAGAAATAATTTAAGTTGGTGATTTTTATATATTTCAGACTTAAAAAGTACATTTAATAAATTTCTTATTGCATTTTTCTCAGTTTTCTCATTTTTCAAATGTTCTGCTTGTGACGTCACACACAGATAAATGCACTGTGCAGGCTGCACAAGGTGAAGGCAGGGCAATTTATTTCCATTTAGAAAAATGTCTATAAAACAAAAACTACTGGAGACAGTACCATAAAAATTGGCATGATTATTCCCTGTATGGTGGGGATCACGACAGTATACTTTTTGACAGGCACTGGCTCCTCCCTTTAAGGTCAAAATTAAACTAACACACTTTTTCAACATCCTAGACAATGCTTTAAGGAGATAAGGACGTTAAATCAACTAATGGCACTTAAAATTTGTCACAAACCAGCCGTTGATACGCGGGAAGCTGCATGAAGCGGGTGATGGGAGGGACGTTTTTGTCTGAGAGGGGCAGGTGCTACCCCCCCCCCCCTCTTCCCCCTCTCCCCCCATCCCTACCTCCCCCTCCCCCACCCGACCCCCTGTGTTATTTCCCACACCCTAGCCCCCCGATTACAGGGTACCTATAGGGGGAGGGGTGATCGCCCCCTGACTTCTCCTCCAGGGGTTACGGGATTAGGTCAGAGGTCACCACCAAGGTCTCTCATCCGGGTACTGATGGGATCTAATGACGCCCGCCCCCGCCAGGTGGCCGGGCGCATGCGCACTGTTGACGTTTGATCTGCCGCTTCCGGCGACGATATGGGAGCCTGATTTGCGGGTGTCCGGGGCGGGGTGTGTTGGTTGTGGGACGGTTGTTGGTTTGTAGGGGTAATGGGAGGGTTATGGTGGAGGATGGGGGCGCGGGGGACCATTGGGGTGAAATATGGTAGACCGGCTCGCCATTAATTACAAAAGTACTATCTGCTGGATTTTAAGCCACACCCTAAACCCATGGTTGGCCGTATACAGGTACGGATCCAGGATTTAAAAAAAAAAAAAAAAAGGGGGGGGGGAGGCGTGCTATAGTAAAGTTTCTGGCCACGACTTCCGGGTGCAGGAATATTACATTAACAATCCAAATTCGGACAAAAATAGGGGGGCACACTCCTTGCACGCCCCCCCCCCCCCCCCTCCAAATTCGCGCCTGATATATGGCATTTTGGATTTATGCAGATTTATCCCCCACCCCACCTTGAACTTATGGTATTAGTACAGCCCCCCCCCCTCCCCCCCCACCCAGTCAATCCAACTTATACATGAATGGTTGCAGTTAGGCTAGATTCGGTAATTTCAAAATTAACAAGGTTTTACAAATTGCACAAAGGTTTATTTTTAACCAAATAATTTTCAACATCTGACAAAGGAACGTAGATTCCCTTCCCGGCCGTTATTATACATCATTATACATGTATTTTGTGATAACATCCCAACGGAGAATTTCATACTGTCGACACAAACCACCCCCATGCTCAACGGTTAAAAAGTCAACTCCCTTCCCTCCCATGCCTCCCCCTGGATATATTGTACAACGACAGCGGTATGGAAATGCTAAGAGCGTGAGAAACGTCAGTACCAAGCAGCCGTTCCACTTCACTGAGCAAAGCATTGAACCCCCCTGGTCCCATCAGCGGGGATATTTGGAATGATTAACCGTATTAATAAAGTAGATTAACCATCAGCCTATAGTGTTGGCCACCTTTGAGGTGATAGTTTCCCCGTCGGCGCGTGACGCGACGTCGCGTTGAAGTCGCTTTGATGTCGCACGGCGACACGTGACCAATAAACGTCGCACGACAACCGGAAAGTGGCTCCGCGCACGCGCAAAGGGCGTGCGCCGGCCACGCGCCCCCAAGCGACAATAGCGAGAACTAAAACACAAAACGACCCCCTTTGTCATTTCACGGGGGCGGGGTGTCCGCTCGACCCAGACTTTTTCATCTTTTTACGGTTGGCGGCTATAGGGGTAAACCAACTGACATGGAAAAGGCACGTTGATATAGCTCGCACATGACTTATCATCAGAAGAATTCCACTTCGCTATGCCACCATTCAAACTCATTCCAGTATAACGATAAGAGGGCCACTCTATTAAGTGAGTGGCCAATATCAAACGATTACCCTAGTAATAAACTGAAAAAGCTCTGTATTCAATGTTTTCTGATAAGGAGCGTGGTACCATGACTAGGTGATATTATTAGACCCACCTCTCAAGGTAGTGTTAACAAAAAGACTGCACGCTGCTTGAGTCTCCACACGAATCACCCTACAATTTATTAGCATGTAAGTTTATGCTTGAATTGCTTCGATAAACAGTTATCACAATGGGTCGAATATTATTTTTGAAATTGGACCAAAATGCCCACAGCACTCCCATAACGTCTGAAGTACATTTGTGTGCGTGCTTCCCTTACATGAACGAATAAAATACATGTATTTTGAAATGAGAGCATGAATATGGTATAGTTTGACACAAAGAAGAGAGGAGATGGCATTGTGAGATTAATTTTTTGATTTTGATTCCTAAATCAATTTGAAATCTCCAATCTGTGATGCATTTCTATAACTCTAACTTTAGCAGGCTCCGCTAAGTACGTGCCATTTAGCAGGGCAGATTTACGATGTTAGATTAGTGGAAAAAAGCTTAGATTTAACTGAAAGTGTGTTGCACCATACTTTATATTCCACTCATTGTCTTTTCATTCTACACTTTAAATGTTCAATTTTGGACCTGTAGATACTTAGTAGAATCTACCAAATTCAATTTTGAGAATGTGTCCTGGGATGTCTGGAAAGTGTGTTGCACCATACTGTATGTTCCACTCTTTGTCTTTCATTCTACACTTTTAAAATTCAATTCTGCACCTGTAGATACTTAGTAGAATATACTAAATTCAGTTTTGAGAATGTGTCCGCACCTTCTGTATTTGTTCCCCACCTCTACCTTTACTGAATTCAATGTCATACACTATCGCTGATCACTATAATCAGTAAAATCTGATCGGTACTAATCGGTAATTGGGTAATTGTAAAGGTATGTTCTCGTGTATTCACAACACGGTCGTGGGCCCTCACCAACCCCAGCCTACACCGCCACCTATACCCCACCCCAGTGTCCTTTCAAATGACCATTTCTACCCACAATGCCCCTAGTGAAGTAACAACCTGTAACCGGTAGGTGAAAGGGCTTCGTACCCCACACGCCGGATACCAGTGAACTGACGAGAAACGACGTAACCCTGACCCCAAGGACTGTGTGGGGGAAGAAGAGGAGGGGGGGGGGTGGACACTTCTTTGGAGGTCCGAGGGCTGACACTGCAAATTTATAAAAAGGGTGAAAAGAGGAATGGCAGTTTATAGTTGCTGGATTCAAAAATGCCATGAACTACATCTCCTTCGCAGTGGATAAAGGGTCGATTTTCATGAACTTCGTATGTCCCCGTTTCTGAAAAAAAGGTACAATTTCCACCCAAATATTCGTGATATTAAACAGAAAAGGGCTTTTTCTGGAGAGTGTGTAATTTCACAAAAAGGGTAATTTAGGCCTATAGCCACAAAAAGTCAGCGTTTTGAAGAAAAAGGGTCATTTTGGGGGGGATAAAAAGTCAGTCTAAAGGAGATATTTTCCATTTTGGTTTTATACAAAAGTGGCGGGACCCGCCGATTGATTCAATGATTGCTACAACTTCCCCAATCTTTTCCAGGGGTGTCCCTCCCCTCCTTTCTCCCTCCCACGGATTACGGTAAAGAAGGGCACGCAAGTCACGTAACTAACCCCAAAACCGACCGCCCACAAAATGGCGCCCAGGGGATGACGTAGGGACGCTGGGTGCCTTACACAGGATACGGAAACGGCCTTGGGGCATGCGCACGGCCACCCCTCAGCCGACTGGGCCCAATTAGCCACACAGACAAAGCTTCGCCACACTCTCCCCCCTGGCGACAGGATGGCGAGGAAGGGCCATTAATGCTAATTTGCTGGCGAAGGATGGAAATCAGCGTTTATTACATATACACTTGCATCAGGCTCTGTGGGCGCCATATAAGTGATTTTTCAGGGTGTGGAGGGGGCTTTGGGTGTGTATCTGTAATAGGGCTTGACACCTTTTAAAGTTTAAGTGATTCAGATTCCATCTTTGGCCAGGGCAACGTAATAAATCCTCATTATAGGTTACAGCCTAATGAAATAAGACTTGGGGCTCTCAGGGGACTGTCTTAAATGCCTGTCACGGGTAGGGTGAGAAGTTTGACACGTTTTTTATGTGACGTTCCGAATTGTCATAATGAATTTACCACACTTGTTATTCCTGCTTTGATGGACTGAGTAGACGTACAATAAAATTGGAAAAGGATTACCTTTGAATAGACTGGTAGGTACACTTTTTTGCTAAATGTGCTTTATATACTGCAAAGAGCTATTATATGGACCCTTGACTATTTTATGGGTTACCTACGTTTTCGCTTCTCTCTACCGAAAATACATCAGTTGACCGCCCCCGCCCCCAAGAAAAAAGGGGGAAGGATAAAAAAGAATCTGTTGATAGAAAATAGATGTACATAAAACAATGGTATCTTATTGTAGATTGAATGATCCAATATACCACAAAACTGTCACAAACAAATCAAGGATATTTTCTTGAAAATCAAAATTTCACAGACAAAAACTTTCGAAGGCCCCTAGCTTTACATGAATCTACAAGTATAGAGAATTAGATATCTCTAACTAGTTCCAACTAAAAGTTAATATATATTAAGAATCTGTTGATTTCGAATATCCCTGCTCGAATATCCCATAATATAATCCGTACCCACATATTATACCTCACCAATAATAACCGGTTTCCCTGATTTAACCCCCACAGCCCACGTTTCGCCCAGATAAATGGTCGGTTAGTCGCCATGGTAGCTGTAAATCCCTGGTTACAGCTCCGAACACCCTGCATCGTGTTGACACTTTATCAGACGGCGGGCTGGCCACGTGCCCCACGTGAGTGACACCCGTCATCTACATATGTAAATTGAATTGTGGGGCCTTTGCCCAGATGTAAAGGGGGCACTCAGTATGTAAAGTGTACCTAATATGAAGCCCTATACCCACTAGTGTGGTCTGTGGCCCATCCCAGCCAGCTTGCAATGTAACAGAAACGCTCTGCAACCATACTTTTTTAGTGCGTTTGTTACTTTCTAAGATGGCACATAATAATAATGTTATTGATACTGAGGTTGAAACCTCACCAAATCAGAATGTTATCATAACATTATTTTTGGTGAGGTTAGGATGAAACCAAAACAGAACATTTTAAGAACATTTTGTTTGGGTTGGAGAATGTAACCAGAACACTGTGATAACATCACAGTGCAATGTCATGGCAATACATTGCAGCGACATAATTTGGAGTCATCAAAAGAACATAACAAGAACCAAATACAGAACCAAATACAGAACCAACCAGAAGCACCAAGAATCGAACCCAGGTCGGCCACATGCAATGCCATCATGCTCACCACTAGACAACGCCAACCCCCTTGGCTGAACGATTCAAATGTTTATTAGTAGATATTCTATTCATAATCGGCTGATTTCTATGCTGATTTAACCCAGTGGGGTTGAGGCTTGAAGGGGAAAGGGGGTCGTTATTGTAGCTTGCAGCTTTGCATGCAGACTCTTAAGCCCCATACCCACTAGGAAACTTTGAGCTAAGTCAGCCAACTCATTGGTACTAAAATCGGTTGACTCTACCAGAAGAGTTGGCCGATTTTAGCACCGACTCATATCAAATAATATTATGTATCTTTCAATATAACGTAACTATACTGACTGGTGTTCTGAATCGGTGCAAAAATCAGTGGATTCATGACTCATCTGCTGATTTTAGTGCCAATCAGTGAGCCAATTGTGTAAAAGTCGCCTAGTGGGTATGAGGATTTAAGTTTTATATAAGTTTAGAAATTAATAACGATAGGGCTGTCCAATCGTCAGTAGCTTTGTGCCATTTCCAGACTCAGTGGCCCCCCGTCCCCCTCCTTGAAGTAACATCCGTCATATACGTATGTAAATTGAATTGTGGTACCCTCACCCACCCTTACCTTTTACTGCAGGTCATAAACACTGGGGCCAGGGGCCATCGACACCTCTGGGGGATCTATTCTGGGACGACAAAACCATCACAAGTCTATGGCTGTCAAAGGAAAAGTGATTTAGATCCTTTGAGATCAGTTAAAGTGATAAAGTGGTCCAGTAACGCCTACCTCGGAGACACCTTCATTATAGGAGTTTTTTCCAAATAAAATTTAATGTGTTGCTTTTCTATGCATTGATTGCTGTGGAATTCTTTTGGTTTTGTACTATTCATGTAAATTGAGGGTAAATATCTGAATGAAATTTGTTTTTAGAAATGAGAATTTGGTGAGGTAGTCTAAAGAGTATCAATTACTTTGAAGTGTGACTTTAGAAGTTTTGTGGTCATGTGTTTTATAAACGCTAATAGTAAGGCCTACACTTTTTGAACGGCTCAAGTTTTTTTATGACTCCATCATATATAAAGTGGGGAAGAATAAGAGTTAAACGTTGCAACAGTTAAAATGTGTAGTACTCACTTCAAGGTCTACCACAAACATAAAGCACAGATTTATGAGTCAGAGTGTACCAAGACTTTCTTAGATGATGAAATAAAGATGACCTCTCATAAGATATAATACAGGCTTATTGGCATAATTCATTCAGTGAGCGCTACCCAAAACCTTTGGGGTTTAGGCCCATTGCTCAAAAAGGTTTGTAAACTCTGGTTATCTACATCAAATGATCAGATTCTTTTTTACAGAAAAAAGTTGATATCTTAAAATTAATCAACCTTCTAGTTTTCTAATATGAAAGGCCCTATATTCATAAACTTTGACATACAATGCTTAGATTCCTAAGAAGATTTATCTCCTGGAAGAATACAATGGCGTAGCCGTTTCCAAAATACTTGGTAAAATAATTACACATGCAGTATCATGTCCCAAATCTTGAGAGGCTGCATGCACTTTTGTGATATGGTGCCATATTTAATTTTGTAGACTCATATCTACTGTAAATTCAACATTAGTGGCGGATTTAGAGGGGGGGCACCTTTTTGGATAAATTTAGTTTTTTTAATGTAAAATTTTGGAAAATAGTGGGCGCCCCCCCCCCCCTCCTTTATATTAGCGCCCCCACCTTTTCAAAAAGCTGGATCCGCCACTGAACATTGACTGTGTGCATATGCCTTGACTACTGTAAAATGTATCAAATCCAATGGCATCAAGAGAGGATACAATGACCACATCAGCTTGCATGAGTAGGACGAGTAGAGGGGTAGAGAGGGGCCTGTCCACATGTCCACGTGTCTATAATGGCCAACGTCCGCCGGCGCCAGCCCATGTTTACCTTGGTTTTATTCGCCTAGTGCCAGGAACATCAGGGTGACAGGAGGCCAACTGTCCCCTCCCCCGGCGCTGTACTTAGCAGGCCAGCCCCGCCCGGCCCCAACCACCCCTTACAATGCCTAATTCCCACTCGCGTGGCCCGCTCATTGTGATTAACACTAATTATGATAAGGCCGACAAGACTGCAAATGGCCGACGCCGTTGCTAGGCTGGTTCCGCTTCCGGCCGCGCGTGCGCAGTGTAACGTCGGCGCGGCCTGTCATTTTTATGATTTTGGCGGGGGATGGGTGGTTGGGGCTCTGGTTGTCTGTAAGTAAATTATAATAGGCGGTGGTCAGATTTGTAATTAGGTTTTGCTTAAGAAAACAGCGGCACCTGGCGCTGGTTCAACACAAACATGTCAGGGGTGGGGGGACAGAGACTATACACATCCTTTAGTGTCATACCCTGAGGCGGTTCTGGGAGTCTGGAAGTGAACAATAGCAAATTTGGATAAATCAGATAGCTTGGAACTCTCGAAAATCTAAAATAACCCATTTCCAACTTCCTTGACTTGGTTTCCAGAAAACCTTATGTTTGTTTTCTTGTAATTTCCTAAGCTAACCTATACCTAAGCAAGGAGACTAAAGGAGACTCATGTAGTCTCCTTGACCTAAGTAATGAAGCAAAGTATAGGAATAGCAATCAAGCAACAGCAGAAATGAAGATGACAGGTAAAATTGATCAAGATTTTCAATCGCAAAGCTATGAATAAATTGTTCTTAGAAGGTGCTCTTATAGGACGTAAATGCATGCAGCAAAATTATCTGAATATCCTGAAATTGCAAAATTGGGAATGGGGCAGGGTGTCTATCTGTGATTCTTTCTATAATTATGATTAATGGACATCCCTGGCGTGCCTTCAAGCGGTACAGGGCATCAAGTTACCTGCAAAAATGATAATTATATTCTCTCACAAATAGACTTTGCATAGGAGACCCTGAAAGCATACCATACTAATTTCCTTTTGTATGTAGCTTTTACTTCCAATTCCATGTTTATAACTTTTACCTTACAATGAATTTAGGAAAACAAAGTCCATGCACTGTATGAGCATTTACCTGAAAGGCGTGTGCCTGCTCGCCCCTTCTATTTTCACTATTCATAATGAAGACACTCTCATAAACCCTGTGGATGAAACCCCTCCATACAAGTGGACACACTGACCACGCTGACCCCTGCCCGCGCGATGAGGCAGCATTTGACCCCTGGTTATCACCTGCCAATTGCCGATTCTCCTCCCCCTCTTCTCAGCTGCTGCAGAAGTGACACTGCATTGATTACTGGACTCTTCTCTGGTATCTCCAAAGGTGGGCATGGTACCCTATTTGATTATCAGTTTTCTGTTTTGTGGATTCATAAGAACTATAGCTACTTCACTTCTCCCTAGTCCTACAGAAGTCAAAATGAAATTGTATTTCTAAAAGCAGATACAAGTCTACTGATCTTGTTAAATTTTCCATAGATTTGGCAGTCTACTACAATAGAACCATGAGAGAAGTCGGTCAAATTGGTGTTAGGTTTGTTAAGGATCCTGAGTGGATATGATATTTACAGCCTGTTTCTTAGGCACGTCTGCTATTAAGGCGATTCCATGTGTCTCTAAAGGAACCCTACAAAACAGATTTTGGAAAAATAATGTAGCACCCAGCAATTAAGAATAGCTCTGCGTTCATTTATGAAATGCAAACTTCTGTTAATTTCTTGGTAATTCTTTATGGGACATTCCTTATGGAGTGACCCACAAAGGCTCATAGTGTGCAACATTATGCTCTCAAGCACGAACAGATCCTGGATTTGTGTTCAGACTAATGAGAGAAATGTTTAACCTGGCTATACTAATTTCTGATCTTTGCAATAGATGGCTATATTGAATAAAGATATATGGGTTATTGTTGAAAATTAAACTCTTGCTTAATCATAAGAACCCAAAATGAAACATAGCAAAATTCTAGGAACTTAAGGAAGGGCTAACTGTGTGTTTCTCTGCCCTGTCTCTATTATATAAGAAGCTGGTTTTACTATGGCGAATATGGTCAGCTTTAATGTACTCTGTTTGTCTGGGCCTTGTATGAGCATTGGGGTTGGAGCCGTTCTGGTTGTGGCTTTCATTTTGGTCAATGGCTAGTGTAAATCAAGACAGTGGTGACAAGTTATTGTAGGTGAGGCGAGTACCCCGATAACCCCCTGCCTGGACACCCCCATACAGCTCTCTCACCTGCCCTGCCTCAATACTACTCACCTACACACCTGGGGAAGGTGAGAGAGGGAGGTACTTGATGCAGGTTGGTTGGTTGGTTATTGGGGTTTAACGCCATAGCAATATCTAAGGTCATATCACGGTGAGAACAAGGTTTGACAATTCTGTCCTTGATAATAGTATCTATGGAATGAACAATGTGTGAGAAGATAGAGACCATATCCCTTCACATTTACCAATGCAGGTGTCCTTTAATGTGCCTGGTCCCATATAGACAGGGCCAGATACACAACAGCCAGTGGCCCTCTGGGAGCCTTTGATATCCCTGTTGTTGGGAAAGGAGACATGCAGAGGGGTGTAGCAGTCAGTCCTGCCCAGCCCAGGATCAAACCTAGGCCGCCCACACAACAGGCGGTTGTTCCAACCACTTCACCACCCCACATGCCTCAAGGAGGGTGGTATCAACCTTTGATTACCTTCTTTTGAATAAAAAGAAGTTTAGACTGAACAACATAATGTCCAGCTTTCTTTATCAGAATTGCATCTCTTTCCGGAATAACTTTAGTCTGACCGATAGATCTAGACCTCCTGACTATTCAAATCTATTCTTCTTTCTTTAACAAAGTGAAATATCTTCACTATGAATATATAAAGGTAATAGACTAGTTAGTATTGGCGTTGAACTAACTTTTGATAACAATATTAACATTAGAATACATCAATAGGTTAAAACAACACTCCCATAATAATACCAATAATGCACTGCATAATGTATTGCAATGCAGCGGATCCGGAAATTACAAACTTTTAGCACTGTTTTCGGATCTGCCACATTGCATTATTGTTATTATTATGGGATAGCGGTGCATGCCGGCACATCCAATCGAACCCACCTATATAGGGACCTGAAACTGAGTGACCTCCCCTATAGGTTAGTGTACCTACCTTTCCCCTATACCCGATACCACTCTCGTCAATTCCCTAAACCCTCACCAGGGGGTGCGACAACCATAGAGAATACCGAGGGGACCTGGAAAGGTAAGACGAGAAAGAGGGAGGGGGTCCTGGGCGCTGCACGAACAACGCATGCGCCGGCCCGTGCCGTGCTAAGTGTGGCCCCCGCAGGTCTCTAAAGCCATGCGCCGGTCGACGACTACAGACGCCGGTCGACGTCAAAACGCCCTCCGTGACCCCTGACTGTGACCCACGACCCCTGGTGGAGGGCGACAAAGTGACGGCAGGGAGGGGTGTGCAGGTGGGGGAGGAGGGGGGCACTTACTTTAAAAGGACCAACAAACTGAAAAAAATTCTGATCCCTTCATGTATCTTTGCTTGAAAATAGATAGACGATGTAGTCCTCTGCGAAAGTATAGGACATCATGTCAAGCATGTATAAGGGGCCTTCCATGTTATATTCATCAAAAGGGGATGGAGGGTGGCAGGATCTGAGATTTTTGAATGTGTGTATATACATACATTCCTGTACAAATCCAATGCGCACTTAAACCCAAGGATGCTATAGGGATGGTTCCCAAATGTAGAAACTCTCTGCCTCTTTGGCAAAGAGAGGCGAGGAAAGGGTTGACGAGATTCAGATAGCTAAGCATGGTTGGTGGGGCTCAATTCCCCGTTGCAGCAGGGCCCTGTCTTTCATCCCATAGATTTGATCACCCCAAGACAGAACAGACACCAAACTTGGCTCTCTATATATAGTATGGTACCACCTCAATTGTTGTAGCCCAAAAATTTCACTCTCTCCACTTCCTTCTTGTGTCTTCCATATGTATACATAGATAGCAATAAGATTTTGGATCCAAGTAACCCCTGCCCCCCTCTCCTCAGACCCTCCCAGATTGGCCCTCGGGGCCAGGGGTCAACTCACGTGTGCCTTTGTGACTGGGGAGTGTCGGGACAGGGCGGGGAGAAAGGACAGGATCTAAAACCATTAACCCCCCGACACCCCCCGACACCCCCCTACGCACTCCTACACCTACCCCTGTCCCCCACGTGCCCTCTGCCTTGACCCCTGGGCCTTTCTCTGGCCCCATATATCAGGATCGGTCCCCTTTGGTCCCCCTCCTGTCCCTGATAATGTTCCCACCTGTCTGATCCCCATTGTATAGGCCCTTTTCATTGGGGTAGGCAGACTGTGATTGTTTGATTTGACCATGTATGGATAGCTCCAGAATTAACTCTATTATTCAAATGACAAATGCACATTCTTTAGGTAATTATTCACTATTTCACATGGTATTCCTTTCAAAAATGATGTGCATATATATGAGTTAACATTATATGAAATTTCATATTGAAGTTATAGTAAATGATTAAGTAAGATATGTGATTAACGCGAATGCAAGGTTTGAGTCTTTCATATTATTTGTTAACAGATTTAAATGCATTTCATATAAATAAAGCATTATTAAATGCAAAGTTCGAGTCTTTCATAATCTGTTAACAGGTTTTAAATGTATTTCATAGACACGTTTACTCTCGTTGAGCCCATTTTCAAAACTCATTGTCGGGATAGCCGTATTTCGACTACAGATACATGCACGGCTAGTCATGGATAGTTGATTTTCAAAATAAACCATTGAATTTCTTTACATAGCATTTGCAAATTTAACAAAAGAATTTCATAAGCATGCAACAAGTGGCGCTGTTAGAAAACTCTCCATACCTTGACGCGTGCGGCACCCCCTCCCCCAACGCCTCCACACACATTCCGCACTGAGAATACTACAATCACTGCCGTGTACCTATACCTGGCCCACACCCTTTATATACATGGGGACAATGACCTTAGATCAGGAAGAGAGGGCACCCAGGGGTATGCCTGTTGTTTATATTGTTGCGCCACCTATTTGCTGGGATGATCAATTTTGGTTTGACTATAAGGCACTTCGTCACAGTTGATAACTGTTCTCCAATATTCAGAAAATACTTCAATGACAAATTACCAGAATTTAGTGAAGGTATTAATGGCGGATTAGAGGGGGCACGGGGGCGAAATTTGAAATGTAAAATTCGACCAAAAAGTGATCAAGGACATATCTTTATAATAGCACCCCTCCCCCCTTTTTTTTTCATAAACCTGGATTCGACCCTGGGTACATGGATTCTGATCATGCCAGCAGACAGGGAACTGTTCAAAATGATGCAAATGGAAAGTGAGCAGTCCCTATAAGTACAAGGTCTTTGATGGGACATTGACGGGGAGATCACCCCCCCCCCCCCTAAATACCTGCTGACCCCTATAGCCCGGATCACTTTGTTGACCCCCACCTGGGCCCCTCGTGTGGGGTCTGGGCACTTTGTACGGTAACAGGAGTCGGGGGGATCACCCACATATAGCCATAAGGCACAGGGGCGGATTCAAGGAGGGGGCGCAAAAGGGGCAATTGCACCCCCCCCCCCTCCCACCCTCTAGATCCATGGGAGAAAATGTTAGCAGCTTAGAATTGGAAGATCTGTGTAAAATCTCTCATTTTTATTAGGGGGGTCAGGGTTTGCCCCCCCCCCCCCCCCCCCTAGGGTATTGATTCTGGATCCACCCCTGAAGCACGTAGCTTTTAGTCAGGAAAGACCTCGGTGTGATTACTGAAGGCATATCAGTTGTAGTATAGACGTACGACATCTTTTTATTGGTGTATGCTCTACCAGTTATGTTTGGTATAGCTGTTCCATGAGGTAGTATGCTACTATATAGGTATACGTCTATTGCATCGTCTACACATAATACTTGGTTAAATGGTTATCCACATATCGTATTCTTAATAGGAATCTGTGATTTTCTTGAGCTTTGGTGATATCAATCTGGCTATGTAACCAGCTGATGACTTCTTGAGAATCAGTATACCAAAGGATGGTTCAGTTTATAAAGTATTTTTCCAATGACTGGTGGATAAGGCTGTTGGGCATCAAAAAGGGTTGATGGCAGATTTGAAGGTAACAGGGGAAGGGCAACCCAAACTACATCACAATGATGATGAGCCAAGTTGCGACATAACAGAACCATCAATTCTGAAACCTCAACAAATCAGAACGTTATAATAATGTTGTTTTTGGTGAGGTTAAGACCAAACCATAACATAATGTTATAAGAACATTCTGTTTGGGTTGAAGAACATAACTAGAATGTTGTAATAATGTCACAGTGCGATGTCACAGCAGTGGGTTGCAGCAACATGATTGGGAGTCATCAAAAGAATGTAACAAAAACCAATACAGAACCAACCAGACAGAACTTTGTTGCAACGTTATGATAACATTGCATCCTTGGCTGGGATCCAGTAGGATGGAGGTACAGGATATCCTAACCAATGCTCCCATCATCCCCCGCCATTTTTGTCGGACCCCTAAATCACACAAAGTGAAAAAGGCAGTGCTCAGTCTCTATAGATAGCGCCTGGGTACATAAGTCTTAAATTGTGTTGTTTTACTTGTAGTTTGTACGTTAATGGTTACTTATAGGAGCTATAGCGCAGAACTGTATTATCTAAAATGAGACACTTAGACTCCCTTTGGACCCTCTTTATCCCTATGAATGGAGTCACACTTCCCTTGTAGTTGGACCACTCTGACCCTATTCACTGACTGCTTCAACAAATTGAGGCAAATCAATTAGCAATTAACCTTTAGTTCTAGCTTTATAACAACGGTATCCGCTTTGATTATGATGAAGTCAGAATGACAAACATGTTGGTTGTATCCCAAATTATCAAAATTGATTTGAAAATATTTACTGGTGAAAGTAGCACCCAAGATATCGACAAACATCAAATATGTTAAAAGAATTCGAATCCCCTTTTTGCAGCCAAGAGTTAAATTCCCTCCCTATTGGGCTGTTTTGGTCAGCCTTTGTCCCTAGACGGGCAACTGGCGCTAATATACCGTAGGGCATTATCTGTTAATAGGCCCTTTACGTAAGGGGTCCTGGGGTCATTAGATGACCTTACCTAAGGCCCCCTGATCTGTGACCGGTGCCCTCAGGGCCTGGAGAACAAGTGGGCAGCAGCACGGGGGATCCTGGGGGGTGAGGGGTCAGGGCACAAAAGGAGGTGTGACCCATAGACACATTGACCACTCACTGACCACAGGCTGACTGACTACTGCCTATGAGAAAGGTCAGGGATTGACTAGTCCTTGGCAAGTATTTAGGAGGAAAGAGGGAGAATGGCAAAGGGCCTGGAAACTGGATTTGATCTTGTCTAGTAAGTTAACGGAATAGGGAAATTAATTTAATTGGTACCAAATTCGATTTATACCAAATCTGATAATTGGGCATGTCATCTAGTATTATGCAGCTTTCTATTCCCCCAATGATTCAATTTCAGTGAACATATCAGGCTCGATCAAACACTTTTTCATAATTCTGCCTTTATACTTTTACATTTAGGGTCATGGAATCTAGGCATGTTGGTATGTTTTAAACAAAATATAAAGTTCACAAATGATCTATGTAGAGGATATAACTATAAATCTTCATCTGTCAGTGTTCCATATTTGTGGGTGACTAGTCTTTGACCAATATTCAGGTGTTGAGATGAAGAATGGGGAAATGCGTGGATGTTGGATTTGAGCTTATCTATCTATTTTTTATAATAAGTTGACAGAATAGGGAAAGTAACCTGGTACCAAATCTGAAAAAAATTGCACATGTCATTTTGCATCATGCAGCTTTGTACACCCCCACCCCACCCCACCCACTTTCAGTTAACTCGTTTAGCAGCATCAAACAGCTTTTTCACAATTCTGCCGTTATACTATTATATTGAGGGTAATGGTATCTAGGCTTTGCTCTAAACAAATTAGAATACATTTCACAAACTATATTTTACTGAATTATTCATCAACATAGTTTGTTTTTATTACAAAATCCTATGAGGCTTCCTTTTAAAATGTCAACTATTGACACCGAGGTTATTTTGAACTATAAATCGTATGACGACATGCATGGACCTATACGTAAATGATTATTAGAAAGAGTTTAAATTAAGACTTTCTTACGATTTTGTGTCACACCATGGATAATCGTTTTCAGCTGAGAAGTGTTTTGAATACGAGTGACTGTTTCTGAAAGAAGTTGGAGGAGGTAGTCATGTTTGTGACGATAACGTAGAGATGATGAGGTATTATGTAACAATAGTGGCACTATTTGGATTTTTTCCCATTATTTCCTCTAATAAACATTTGACAAAGTCCATCATT
The DNA here is from genome assembly GCA_936440205.1 of Lepidonotus clava. Lineage (NCBI taxonomy): Eukaryota > Metazoa > Annelida > Polychaeta > Phyllodocida > Polynoidae > Lepidonotus > Lepidonotus clava. The sequence goes on from OW387135.1 coordinate 12,648,025, forward strand.
ACCCAAACAGTATACGTGGTCTCCTATTAGAATCCTAAATATGAACAATTCATATGAGTGGCTCATATTAAGAGAGAGAACCTTTGAAATAACAGAGATATTCTATATGCATGTATCACATTTCTTTATGTGTCTAATAGACAATCCATTTATGCAATGCAGCATTTGAACAAGGCAACTTTGAGGCCAATATTCTGATTATTTTATTGCGATTATTTTTATATGGTTGCACCTGGCCTGACTTCACAGTTGACAGTGCTTATCATGGCAAGGAAATATACATTTCTCAACATATGGGCAACAATATTAGTAGTGACATTTTATACAAACATCAAGGTAACCCTCGCACATAGATACAATATATTTGGAGTTCTTAATCTATGGGGTATCACATGAATATATAGTCATTTCTTTTTAAAAGAGGCTATTTTGGTAGGTGGTAGTGGTCTAATGTGGCACATTAAATTGAAAAAAGGCCTATATGCACACCTGTCCAGATTAGAAAACTATTTTCTATATGTACTCAACAATCTCACGTGCCACACCCTTTTTCAATATAAGGCGTTTGTAGCGGTTTGTTGATTGAAAACGAAGCTTTCCTTGATGAGCCGATTTACATATAAAACTCACTTCAGGCTCCTCGTGGGGACACACCCAAGATGTTTCATTACCCTGGGGACGAATCCAGTTATTTCTTAAGGCCCTGGGCCTCAGACACCAACCTCCCTTTGATGTAAGTACTGTTGTGAATACAATCCGTCCAACCAAGCTGTTACAGTAGCCCCCAATGGTCAACACAAGGACCAATAACATCGAGACGCACTTAAGACGCTGTGAGGCCGTTGTTCCTTTACTACGCATACGCGCGACGGACCCAGCCAATCAGAGGGCTTAATACAAGGCGGGCGCGGCGGTATCTCCCCTTAACCTTTGATCTCACCTGTGATTTGTTCACAGGTGTAAATCGAAACCCTGATCACTCTGGGGTGGCGGCGGGGGTAATTGTAGCCAGTCCTTTGTGGAGGGGCGAGCGCTGCTGTAATGAGCCAGAGGGGGTTTCCTTTGAGACTTTTCATTGGGGTTATTGCCCTAGTGATAAGAATCTCCCAAGGTGGCCGTGGTGGTGGTGTGTGTGTGTTGGGGGGGGGGGGTCCTTTTGTGCTCCCTTTCTCCGTTTGTACCTCTTCATTTTGTTATTTATTGTTATTGCTTTATTGGGCTCTCATCTTTTCCGTCTGAGAGATTTTGGGATGAGATTGGATGATGGACATTGCAATAGCGATCACTTGATTTAACCTTGAAGGTAGGGACTTAGAAGTCTAAGACAATCTACTTCAATACTGATATATACACTTTCTCTTTTTCCCAAAGGTAATGACTGTATTTTTCATCAAAATTATAACTTGAGTTACAATTTAAAGGTATTCACTACATATATGGGTGCAAAGGCCCCGCCAAAAGCTAGTGTTAGGTATGCTGATTCCCTTAGTAAAATAAAAGAGAGAGAAAATGTCTTGTAGAAAACCTTTCTTTCTAACCAGAATCGTCAGTCCCTTTGTAAAAAAAATTGCAATTGTGCCGAAAATTTCTTTAGCAGTTGGTAAGATAGGATAGTTTTTGTGTTGTGATTTGATGTAAAACTCAGAATGAAACGAATGGACTTCAAGGAGATTTTCAGGGAATTCTTAGGGAATTTCCATCCACGTATTTCTAAAATAGATATGGACAAAGACACAAATGTTTTGATTGATCCCCAGCAGCCTTGATCCCCTGTGATGATTAAATTTGTATTTAAGCTCATCCTTACCCCTGGCCTTTGACCACTATGATTTAAAAGATGGGATCCACCAAGTCATGTTTTGACAGTTGGTGGAATGAATGTCGGTACGATTTAAAAGATCAGATACTCTTTTAATTTCAGTTTTCTTTGCTGTCTGTCCTATTTCTAGACTATATTTAAGTTTGAAATGGACAGTAAGGTTTCGGGATTCAATTGTCACAGCATTTTGATTCAATGCCCTTGTTGTTTTACAAACGCTATACAGCATTCTATGAAAGTTGAAGATCTCAGCATTTTATGAACGCTGAATGGCATGTTATATGATAAATGAAAAGAATTAGAAGAAAGATAATATTTTTGCTTATCCTTTGAACAGGAAATGCCTCAGTGAATATAAAACTTCTCATTAATTTCAAAAACATTAATCCATAAACATATGATATGTACCACGAGTCAATTATAGTTCCCAACTATTAGAGATTTTCCCAATTAATAGTCCTCGCAAATGCGTAAACTACTTAAAATTTTGAATTTGTTTTACATGTCTGATATACTCTATTTTCTCTTCATTACCCCGTATGTTTAACGACATTGGGAACTGAATACTTGGAACAAAGGGGCATAGGCCGAGATATCAAATGATAATTATATTTTACATACTGATCAACAACTTTATGACTTTATTCAAGTTGTAGAATAATGTGCACTTATAAGAAAACTTTTTTGAACTACAGTATAAAACCGAAAATAATAAGTAAATCTTGCCATACAGGATGATGATTGTAACTTTGCCTCTCCCCAACCCTAATTAATCCAAATATGATTCCGTTTTAATATTCACCCAAGTGTGGATACCTTCAATGGAGTCGGGAGCTTTCCTTAGAAGTAAACCACCTAGAAATCATATCCCAAATTGGTCTCTTGGGATAAAAAGACGACGCCGACGGAGCCCCTGACGCTATCAAATTCTGCGACACCAGACCTCGTCTGATCTCCCTTTGACCCTTCAGAAACCAGCATGTCACCAGCAAAAGGACACTCAGACAAGGCGACACACGCCGGGAACATCCCCTTTGATGGTCTCCTTTGATGCTGGTTCCCGTCATCACCTGAAGAACCCCTAGAACCCTCCGGTCACCCCGACCCCATCCCAAGTCCCCACACTTAAAGCAGGTGTCTCAACAAGGTGTGAGTGCTAATTACAAAACAATCAGGGCTGACCACTACGCCACGGGGCCCCTTGAACCACAAACTCCCACCCTGGTCAGTGTCCATACAAATATGTAGAGCCTATATTCTACTAGGCGATTCTACAGTCGGCAATGTGTTGATATATCAATTTTCTGGAATAATATGGCAAAATGCCATGCGTCCTACATCTCATTTGAAAGAGAATTTAAATTATTTTCTCATCAGATGTATTGTCACCCGCACGGCCGGCGAGCGATTCGTATAAGGGGCAGTGCGTATCACTCCTTGGCATAGCTTGTATTCATAGATTTCACAAGAATTTTGTCTTTGCTTGGGTCGTACGCTGCCCAGAGGTTCGTCCGTAGGCCCGAGGACGCCCCCGCGGGTCTTCTTATATTAATATGTCTATACTTTACCCTATTCCTAATTGCGATTTATGAAATCGGCTGAAAATCGACAGTATAATCCGCTAGTGGAAACCAGCCCTTAGTCCCGCCATGCCCATTGCTTTTACTCAGGTGAGGCGGCGTCCCCTTGATCTCTCCAGGTGTTGACACCTAATCCATTGTCCTCCAGGTAACTCCAATTGACGGCCGCCCACCACTGCCCTCACCCCCTGATTGCCCTGAGACATACGAGTCCAAGAACAATCAGAGAGGCGTCAAAAGTCACGGCTGTTCCTCCCAAGATGTTTACTTTGAGGTCAATCCAGGCGTCTGAGGGTGTTCGCCTTAAGGGTGTAGAGTCGTAATGAGAGCGTCGCCAGTCAAGTAGCCACAGTCGCCACTGTGGCGATTGGAGTCGCCATTGTGGCGAATAATTAAGTGAGAAATGCACTTGGCCGGAGATGGTATCTGCCCTCAAAGGCTCTGTGCTAATTGAAACCGAGAGAGAGTTTGTTTAGGAATGTGGCGAATTTGTATGATGTTCTTTGTGTCTACAGTAAGCTTAGCATATTATATTAAATGGAAACACTTAAGATAAAGTAAATTATAAATCAAAAGAAATGGAGAGGTATGTAATCTACACTTTTTATCTACATTCACATCACTACGGGTAACCTAGTAGTCACCGCCCTTTTTCTCTGTGTTTAATAAGAGGCTTTTGTATAATTATAAAGTATGTTTCTCTATATATGATAACTTCTTTTCAGAAAGAAATGGTGCATAACCTGTATGTACTAGGAATTTTAATCACATGTATGTACATCTATTATGTGCTAAATTGCGATGAAAACTTGTTTTATCATAAATGTTTAGGTAAATGAGTCTTAACACCTGTTCTCACAGTGAAAGGAGAGTTATCTTTCCGGTTGCAGACAAAAATAGATCTGTCAGTATACGAATATAAGGATTAATACGATTACTGATGAGAAGATTTTTTGTAAAGGTTTTTATTAGTAATAATCATCAAGCTTTCCCTTGGTTTTCAGAGTTATTACACTTATAAATGTGAAAAATATATACAGGATCACATTAATTCATTATGGTAAGTAACATTCAATCTATGACAATGACAATATCTAAAATAGATCGCTATCAATCAATATCAAGTACATTGTACACATCATCTTTCAAGGTTCATATGATTCATACATTTACATGAGGATGATTCATCATATCAGTATTTCAGGTTTATATAATGGACAATATAAATAACATTTTCTATTTCCAAACAGAAATAAATGGCAGATACAAGCAGACTATTACTAGTAAACAGTACATGTGTGGTTGATGCTGTAATAACTAACAACAATGTCTTATCATATAATAAAATGAAGGTACAAAGATAGTTACTAAATTTCTTTTTTTCCCTTATTTTTGTTAATTTTCAACATCGGGATATAGCAAGTCTTGATATTCAGTATGAAGTATATAGGAAAATATTGATTAAATCCTTCTCAGACCAACATCCTTGTCTTTCAGCGGTTGGTAAATTGGGGAACCCATAAAGCAATGCAACTCAAATTCTGTTCCAATCGTTATATTGCTGTTGACCAGTTTCTAACATTGTCAGATATTTTTTAAGCGATCGATACATTTTGATATATTTCTTCTTTTCACTGCGTATGTATACCCGTTTCTGACTGACCATTTTCGGATCATTTTCGATGGTTTTTATTGTTGCAACGACGGGTCAAAATTTCAGTTGCATCGCTCAACGGTTTTCCCCTTTTTACTATTATGCTATCCCAATTGTCGGTTAAGGGTTGATGTCCCACAAGTTTAATTGATGTGCCTCTGATTCGATAACAATAACTTTAAAAACCGATTGCCCGGTTAATAATAACTCTTTGTCAACTCAAGTACATTAAATACTGTCTGAGAGGAAAACATGTAAAGTCTAAGAGGAAAACAATGTCTGAGAGGGACGTAACGTCTTCCTCTTCACGGGTCAAACGTCGGGTTTCCATATTTTGAGACGTTCTGGTTACAATCCATAGGTCTCAAGGGCCACTCGACCCTACAAGACCCCTCTCTTATACCCTCTTCTACAATCCCTACCCCGCCCTCTCTTACCCCTTGTTGTCCCACATACACAACCATCACCTACCAGGAGCTAATGCTTTACCTGTAGTTTGTACCTCTACTTTTAAGCCCTAAGACCCCCCCGTTGTTCACCTCTTAAGGCCTGACCCCCCGCCAAGGTCACCCCAAGGTCACTCCAGGGTGTCGCCGGTTAACGCGCCCCCTACCGACAACCCCCCGCCACCGGAAGTCGTGGGGGTAACGCCCCCATTGTTACCCGATAAAACGGTATTGTCTTAACGTCATTGTGGGCCCAACAAAATCATTATCAATTTTGACTTCATTGTTGCCTAAAGAAAATATATACAATTGGAATGTATTGTAGCCATAACAAATTCATTGTTTTGCGGCATTGTGATCTCAACAGCTATTGATTGTACTTATTACGACCACCACAAAATGTCTTAATTGACCTCTAAATAAATGCTAATTTATAATTATGTTGAATAAAGATTTTCGTAAATGTAGGCTATAATATTTAAGAGAAAATGTTCGTCTAAGATTATGCTAGAAAACCTGTAAGGTACAAGATTATGAGAAGTCACAGAGGTGAGTAACTACCATGAAAATGTTTTTTGTTGTTTTTTTTCTTGGGGGGGGGGGGGGGGGGAAATAAAGTTTGAGAGTCTGATTCATTAAGGAGTTTCAATGAATATTCTCACTTTCAATTGACAGTCTTTCTTTGGATTACCTTTGCTTTTTAAAAGTCACTCCATGTGGATCTCCTGCTAAGAAAGCCCAACGCTGCCAAAGGAAATGTCACACCTTGATTAGAGGCACTTGAAAACATGTCACAACTTTTCAAGCAGGGATTTCCGACACCTTGAAAACATGTCACAACTTTTTAAGCAGGGATTTCCGACACCTTCACATGTCACATCAACGGCTTAACGTAATGATCAGTGGACGCGTGCCATACGGCCTAATATACCCCCCCCCCCCCCCGCGGCCCGATGATCCATACCGCAAAACCCCTAATTTAAGCTGCGGCTTAAAGAAGGGTTAGTTTCAGAAATAAGCATTTAGGCATGAACTTTAAGGGTGCGGTTTAAATTAGGGGTTTACACAAGCTAGAATACAATGGGATTCATGAAAAAAATATTATGAAAATATGTGCAAAAGTAAACCCAAAAATTAGGGTGCAGCTTGAATTAGGATACGGCTTAAATTAGGGGTTTTACGCTACAACTCCCTAAGGTGGCACATGGCACCTACGTCTAAATCCCTACAGTCCCCCACAGAAGTTCATAATCCCTGCTCCATACTGACCGCTCCCTCATCCACCCATACGTGTAATAAATCCCCCGATGCTACTGTTTTACTAACGACCTCTTTGTTCAGTACTGCCCGCTCTCTAATCCCACCAGAGGTGTAATTAATCCACCAATATTAGTGTTAATCCACCAATATTAGTGTTTTACTAACGACCTCTTTGTTCTGAGCAGCTTATAGCTGGAACAATAGGTAGTTTACCCCCAGAATAAATATTGACACCATGTGAAAAGGTATGCGGTGTGTTGTTTTAGTGGTGCATAGAGGCAATGGGGTATTATGGGGGATAATCCCAGGTTAATCTCATACTGGAGGGCCTGTTGACAGAACGTAGACTTAACTTCAACACCTGTGTACTGCTGGTGCTTAGTCAAAGGTGGGATAGTAAGTATATGTATTGAAACCCGTTGATCATTGCAATTGTTATGTCCATGTATGCACAAACAAATTATGCATAAGCCCCATACCTACTAGGTGATTTTTACACAGTCAGCAAACTCATCGGCGCTAAAATCGGCTGATTCTTAAGGTTGCCTGTTAGTATGGTATATTGAAATGTGTATGTTTGATCTGAATCGCCAATAAAATTGGCCGTTTCTACCCATAGAATCAGCCGATTTTATCGCCGATCTGTTGGCTGACTCAGGCAAAATTGCCAAGTGGATATGGTCCTTAAGTGATCAAAGTGATCAAAATAATGTATGTATCTGTTTGAGTCTAAATGTGCATGTATCGGTGACTTGGTCGTTGTTGTGGACAGCTTCAGACAGCCTGCAATATGCAGGCTACTTCCACTTTGCTAACATAAACTGCACTAAGCGGCATTAAATAATTCAGAATGAGTAACATCATCGTGACCCATTTTTGGTCATCACTATGTACTTATCACAATCATGTGACTACCAGATAGGTCGAGAATTAATTGATTCTAATGAATGAAAATTAGTTACTGTGATCATCAAATGATGAAAATTTTAGGTCGATCACCAATATGGCGTACAGTGCCTTTTTGGGCTGTGTGATGCCATCTGCACAACGTCTATTCGATATGTGAAAGTGATAATTACTTTCTATTTCTCGGCTTTATCCCGAGCATATAATGATTGTAAACCCATGCATTTGTCTCACCCCACAGGCCAATTGATGGCCAATCCAATGGTCACTGCTCGGACAATGTTCAAGGCATAGTCAGCCACTAGCCATCACTCACAGGAGCTCTTATTTATGAACTTTATGTCTTGGCAATATTCAATGAATAAGCATCCACTGAACATTGTTTGGACAATGTATTTGGCCCAGTCAACCCACGGTCACTGCTCTCACAATGTTAAACCACTGATAATGTCTTGGTAATGTTGAAGGACTAACCATCCAATGAATATTGTTTGGTAAATGTCTTCAGACCAGTCACCCCACGGCCAGTGGTCACACAATGTTCAAACCACTGGTCACTGCTCACACAAAACTCAGATAATGTCTTGGTAATGTTGAAGGACTAACCATCCACTGAATATTGCTCGGTAAATGTCTTCAGACCAGTCACCCCACGGCCAGTGGTCACACAATGTTCAAACCACTGGTCACTGCTCACACAAAACTCAGATAATGTCTTGGTAATGTTGAAGGACTAACCATCCACTGAACATTGCTCGGACAATGTCTTCGGACCAGTCACCCCAAGGTCAGTGCTCACACAATGTCAAAGGACTGGTCCATTGATAGACATAACTCAGATAATGTCAGGGCAATATTCAATGACTAAGCATCCACTGAACATTGCTCGGACAATGTCTTCGGACCAGTCACCCCATGGTCACTGCTCACACAATGTTAAACCCCTGGTCACTGCTCACACAATGTCTGACCACTGGTCATCTCTCGGACAATACCCGAGGTCCGGCCAGGTGCAGCATGCAGCGCCCCGCGCCTGGCACGAGAGGCCCACAGTGTCCTTTTGACACCCCCCAATGGTCATTGTGTGTGCCATGATGGAGTAGGGGGCCAGTGGTCAGTGCAGTGGTCAGCATCGTCAGCCAGCCGTGGGACCCTTCTGAGGGGTGCCACTCACCCCTGATGACAGTCTCAAGTATATAGTTATTGGCTGACAAAATACATTTTGCCTTTGTGTTGAAAGTGTGGCTACGTTTCTTTAGATTGCGGTTAGCTGTGAAAGGGGTTTTCATTAACAGTTTCTTAAAGTTCACTCTCTCAAGGATGTTCGAGTTCAAAGTCTAGGATCTTTGTATTTTATCTTTTGATGTGCCTTGTATTCAGTGATATCGAAAGCAAATTTTATTTTCAAAGAGCAAGAGCAATGGCTGTTCCAAAAACACCTAAAAAAAGAAAACAAAAAACAATCGCTATAAACTTGATTTCCCCAGGGTACATTCATAAAATGAAAGCTAGGAATGAGGTATTTTATTTGCAGCTCTTTTCGTCTCAAGCAGTTGGTTAGAATTAATGCTTTATAATGGAATTATGATCCTCCGTGCTGATTTATGTTACCTCACAGGACTATGTCTAGACTTACATATTAAAATTTGTATACTGAAGAAATTAGTACCCAACCATCGATGAATTAGAGTTTTCATTTTTCAAACAGTGTATTACTGTTCAGGAATTTAAGTGACCCCCTGTCCTAAGACCATGGGCAGGTGCATGCACGGCGCCTTGACCGCCCCTCCTCCCACCCCCTCCCCTGCCCTCCTGGCCCCTGGACACTTGTTACCTCCTACCTGACCGGTCATCATGACCATCCCCATGTCCTCCCCCCACACTGACCAACGGCGCCTTAACACCTACTGGATCTAACCTAATATTTACCTGTGATTTTCTGAGAAAAAGTTACTTTTTCATACAAATATGACCATTATTTGATCAAGGTGAATGAAAAAATATTATTACTGTTTTATTCAAATGTTTTCAGAAACCTGTGCCATAAGTTGTAAATATACGTTATTTTCACAATGTCAAATTATATTGAGATATAATAATCTATAATTAGACGAGGGAAAAATGCTCCAGTCTTTTATTTTTCTACCAAATATACAGCAATTGCATTAGTCATAGGACTAGTGTTTTCAAGGGCAAATACGTTTAACATCTCTGACGCGCAGATAACTTAACTTTTAGCCTGGAGACCAGAAAATGGTTAAGATCCAGTTTCTGAGCGCGTGCTTGTCGGGGCACCATCCCATTATCACACCTCGTCTGGACAAAACGTCACCTCTTTACCCCCCTGGTCTGGGCCTACAAAGGGCACACATAAATCAGGGGGGGGTGGGGGTCCCCTGCCCCCCCCCCCCCCCCTTCAGTAACCTCACCTGTCCATTGTCCGCACGTCAGCAGGTAGAAAAATGTTTGTCTATTGCTATGGGGACTGACCAGGGTGGCGTCGGAGGGCCAGGGGGGAGGAGGGGGACGGGGTATGGGTTGACCACTGTAGGCTGTGGATGCTGGAATGGGGAGGGGGCAGTTATTCTGTAAAGGTAGCAATATCTTTGAAAATTCCCATCTCCCTAAACTTTCAATGTGTTTTTAAACCAAATTTTGCATTTATGTTTAGTGCTAGAAGATACCTGTTTCAATTAACATACATTTGATTGGTAATGTATCTATATGCTATGCCTTCCATTGATAGAGCCCTACAGCAAGGATCCAGACTACGAAGACTGAAGTTATACATCTTCCAGTCCCTCAATCGGCGAATATTAACAAGGAATTACGTGTAAAGATTTATTTGCAATTTGATCCAAATCTCTCGCGTCTCCTCCTACGTAGATGCCTAAATTTACCAAGAGGAGTTTAATCTTTACAGATCCGCAGCATATAGTCCCACCTATGTGTGATTATTTGTGTAAAAAAGAATGTATGTAATTGGTGACTGCGGTAAGCCCCCTTATGTTTTATGAGTAACCTGCATCTTTATCATTTTGCTTTATAAAATAACCTATACAAGTTGGACATAGTACCCCTCCCCCATCCCCAACCCCCGAAGACGGCGGCCTGTCTTGACCAGTGGTCATCCTGTGGTCAGTGTCCAGGGGTCAGACAGGGGGTCGGGTGACCATCACTCACCCTGACCCCGACCCCCCACACTCATACCCTCCGGAGGGACACGGGTAGGGCATGTACCTGGGCCCTGATGAGGGGGTGGGGGTCATTAGAGAAGGGGTTTGGGATGTGCTAAAAGGTAGTGGAAGTTTTTGCAAAAGCAAGTTAGTTTCAGAATATAATTATCACAGAGCAAGTTCAGAAAACATGCATATCTTAGAAAAGACATGCCCCAATGGTATATCATTACTGTTCTTGCAGACATTGAAATAAAGCCATATTTCACTGTCATAAAATGTTTATTTATCACAAAATGCTTCCTTGTATTTGGCAGTTTACAAAACTGCAGATGCTCGTGCTTTGACCTGTGTAGTTCAGGGCATTGTCTCTGTTAATGACTTATTACAAACAAGTTGAGAAACAAAACAAATGCTTTATTCATTATCACTGTCGCAAATAGCCAGAGGTTTGTCAAGTGTTAGAGCTTGGACACACTTCACAGTATAAACCTTGATTCTCAGCTTTCTCCGACAGTTTGTTCTGTGAAGTCACATACCCTGCCCAAAACCAAAGACAACTCTTATACCATGCATGAGTATATGATATAGGCCAATGGCAGTCCTGCTTCACCAAAACCAAATAACCGGAACAAGATTGGTTGTACCGGAACTAGATGAAAAACAAGCATTGAACATTTCTTTTCTGAATGCCACAAGAATATTATAGTTACGGAAAATACAATCGACTCCTAAATATACAAGGGCAAAACAATATGGTTTCCATTGCAAGGATATGACATAAATTATAGATAAACCGGAAATCACTAGCCTGGCGGACCTTACCTCGGCGGTATAGCGGGTTACAGGTGTGCTAGGTGGGGTCAGGTGGGGTCAGGTACCCCCCACAGGGGGACCAGGGGTGACTACATTTACCTGGTATTTTACATCTGAACCCTCACCTGTTACCATGGTTACCACCAAGATGCTGGAGGCTATACCATGTCGTGTTAAGGTATCATGCAATATATATATACAGGGGTAGACTGGTTCTTAGAGTGCCCTGCTATGTGAGGGATCGCCATTGTAAGACATGGAGAACGACCTTTATATGCTATCCGCATACGGCGGTCCCGATTTATCCAATCAGAGAAATCTTCCGGTCAATTACATAGAAATATTCACTTCTGCTATGACCAAATAGCGGTTATACGATGAAACCATATTGACCTTGGTCATACAAGTAGTGTGATAAAGTTGAAGTAAATTACAATCATGGAGACTCAGAGGGAGTGTGGTGGATGTTTCACCTATCATTCGCAGCCACGGGCTGCAGTTTAGAACACAAACCAGTTTGTAGCCATTATACTGTATACCATTATAATTATACATAGTTTGAGTAAATTGTTACAGATTGAAACGGGTGTAAACCCTCACAAACTGTGAACCACAAGCGCCCCCCCCCCCCCCCAATACAGATGTAAGGGAAGAAGCCGATCAAGCTATGCATTGCATAACATCTTTATTATTCTTTAATGCCTCAATACACTTTAACCAAATGTCTTGCTCCTATTATTCTTGATGTCACAAATCAAAGAAGATAATTTTGTGAAGTATTTCTCTTAATTCAAAATGCTGACTTCGTGATAACTTCTCCCATCCTGCTCAGAGGGGTGCCTTGGGGGTTAAGTAGGATTAAACCCCTAAGAGGTAAGTGTAGACAGAGTCTTTAAGACGTTCCCTCACTGCTAATACCCCATTAACGATGTCAGGGCCTGGAGAGATGCGTCAAGATAAGGAAAGTGGCCCAAGACAAAGACAGAACGCTTGGAGGAGTCTTAATTCACCACTGGCTTTGTAATGAAAAGACACGCGACAGATTAGTGTCCTGAGGTTAGGAGGAAAGCAACGTTAAAGTCGATGTGCACTTAAATTTGTATTCCATTATAGGTTTGGGAAGCAAGAAACAGCTCGTTTTCTTGTGCTTTTGGTTAAGACTTGTGTGTCATTTGAGTGTATGTTTGATTGTAATTATTATGTTTAGAGTCAGGTTGTATATCTGAACAGAAAATACATAATTTGTAGATTTAATATTTTGACTGATATTTGTAGTTTCGTAAAACTGTTATAAAACCAGAACAGAAACACAGTTAAGATACGGCAGGATGACTTTCAAGTTTTTGACTGGTTTCTTGCTTCCCAGATCTATAGGCGATTTTGATTACTGAGAATTTTGCAATTTCTAAATTTCTAAATTTGCATTAGATATCTTGTGAAGTATTTCTCTTAATTCGTGCATGTTACATACCATTCGAAAGATAATTCAAAATCTCTTCTAATGATATGTAACATGTCTTTGATTAGCGCATATTTCTTTTTCTGAAATCGAAAGTTCAGTTGGATAGTGGAATATAACCTTATACTTTTTGACAGTCTAGACGTCGTGCAGATGACGTCTCAAGTCTAAAAATGAAATGGCCACCATATGGTGATCATCCTTTTATGATCGTTATTAATTACAATTCTGAATAATTAAACATGCGCTTTTATGGCCACTTTACTAATTACATACCTCCTGAATCATTATCAACTATCATTTTCATTAAGAATCATATATTTTGATAATTCAAGGTCGTAAGGAAATAGCAAAAACTATATGCGACAGTATTGTGACCTTAGATATATAATTAATTTTAGGATTAAGTATAGTCTTATTGTTATTTTTCTCTTTTTTTTTTCCTTCGAATTTATTTGAAAAAGCATAATTAACATACCTACAATAATTATGGTTATGATAATAATGGATTATATACACTGAGATATGTGATGAGTGTTGATTGGAACTAAGAGTTATTTAGCATCTTGTTACAAATGGAGTCTTCTAAGGTTCATCATATGAAACCAATTTTGATATAAAAGGTATGGTTCATCAACGCAGATTATTCTATTTGTCTAAACCATTTGTGATCTTCCATTGCGTTAGTCGCATGTTAAAATACTAATGGTCATCGAGTTTTACCTAGGCCTTAATACCCCTTTCTATAACGAATGATCGCTGAGTTGTTACCATCCCAGCCAAATATGTGATGTTATTATAACTTTGCAGCAACGTTTTGTATTGGTTCTTGATGGCTCCCATTAATGTTGCTGCAATGCACTGCTGTGACATTGCAGCGGGATGTTATTATAATCTTCTAGTTATGTTCTTCAACCTAAACAAAATGTCCTTATAATGTTCTGTTTTATTTTATCATAACCTCACCAAAATATAATGTTATAATAACGTTCTGATTTGGTGAGGTTTAACCTCACCATCAATAACATAATCGTTATGTGCCATCTTAGTAAGTAACAAACTAACTAAAAAAGTAAGGTTGCAGAACGTTTCTGTTACGTCACAAGTTGGCTTGGATCCTTCTTTTGTCCGCACTCCCCAGAACCGATCACAAAGGGCCTCAGAACAACGACAACTGCACCAGGAGGGAGAAAACACTCCCCAAGGTTAGGTGAGGGCCCGACAAGACCTGTTGGCACCCCTTACTACCTTAAATTAATCCCACCCATGCCCCTTTGATGTACTACCACCAATATCTACAATTATAATGAGGGTACCTTCATGTGGGGACGGCCAGGGATGGTATCGTGGTGGGGACAGTCGTCAGCGCGCCTGGGTATGAGGTGCCAAATGTTATAGGTCATGATTCCTGATTTGATTAATTTTTCTATATTTTCATGCTTTCATTCCAATTGAGCATACTGTTGAGCATACTGTTGAGTTTTTGTGAAAGCCCACTATTTTACAACCGCTCGGAGAGGGAAAAAAGAGGTGTTTGGGAACTATTTTGTCTATAAAGTATATACCTACCTTGCGATGATTCTCAAACAATTCTCCCTGCAGTCTCAACTTGTGTCATTGCCACATTCGATGTATTGCACGCCCTATGAAAATCGGCAAAAGTGTTGGGGGTGCCACAGGGGTAGGCCTAGGTAGGAACGGGTGGGCACGCGTGAGGACCCATTGAAATAGTTCTCAGCAGATCGGATAAACGTGAAGTGGAAATAATCAGGCTGAAATAAACGATCTGTCTGCCAGGGGTTGGATGGGGGAAAGGATATGAGGGAAACCTCCTCTTAGCTCATAATGAAAACTCGACTAGCCGTTAACAAAAGTGAGGCGATTACAGAAATTAATCAGCATAAACTCGAAATATAATTTTCAGGCTGATATAAATGTTCGTTTAAAATGAGCGGGTGGGGGTAGTTTGGCGATTTGAGTGGTTTTATTGATGTGGCTCAGATTTAAAAAAACATTATGCCGACACATTTTCATATATAAAGCATGTAATGAAAACTACATATTATGTGTTGTTTTCAGTACATGCTTTCGTAGATGTATTCACGTCTTTACGGTGCGTCCTTGTCATGACATCTAAAAGGTGAGAAAAATCAGGTCTGCAATTAGTTCATGCAGGCATTTGAATTACCGTTTTTATTTAAATGAAGAGATCTACATCTCATATCAGATAAAATATGAAGAGACCACAGATGGCAGGAGAAGTTTGGTCACTAAAACATCAAACACTTTCTTAACCACCCTCAGGTAACGTTCATAATTATCCCCGGAGAACTAACATGTAACGTCCTCTGATATTAGCATACCTTTTCTCCTTCTAAAGTCTTGCATGGAGTTTGATGGGCAAGAGGGGTGGGGTGGGGAGGGGGGGGAGGCTTAATTGGATGTAATGTCCAGGCGGCAGAAGCCTCATGTAATGATAAACAAACACAACAGGAGTCAGGGGCTGGGATAATTACCTTTACCTGGGGGTAATTACCCTTTACCCTACCTTTAACCTTGAGGTAACCTACCTTTAACCTGGGGGTAAACAATGGTCATCCCGGGCCGTCGCC
The DNA here is from genome assembly GCA_936440205.1 of Lepidonotus clava. NCBI lineage: Eukaryota > Metazoa > Annelida > Polychaeta > Phyllodocida > Polynoidae > Lepidonotus > Lepidonotus clava. Next base: position 12,663,753 of record OW387135.1, read on the forward strand.
AGGTAGTCGGGGGCATCTCCTACCTGCAGCTGTTGACTAATTAAAACCTGCCTAAGAGGCTAATGACCTTCGTGGCAGAGCCTCATCTATACCAGGGCAATCAGAGTCCTTTCTATGAAGGTCCCTTGGGGGTTATTGTCCAGACTTACATAAAAGAGCACGCAACTGTGCCATAACTTTACCCTACAGAATTGGTGTATAGAAAAGACAGGCAATTTAACATATAATGAGGTAAATATGGAGAGGTTTATTTGTAAGGAAGTCTATGTGGATTCAGTTGAAACAATTGGTATGATTTCGGTGAAAAGGAAAATGGTTTCCTGAAACAAATTTACTGAAACAATTATGAAATTTGACAGCTAGATTGGTATAAATGAGGAATATAGCTCTTTCAGATGAGGCACGTCTGACCCTATGTCATTTTTATTGGACTCCATTATGACATTTTATGTCTTTATCAAGTATCTATTGTTCGTTTTTATAATAAATTGAGATAAATGCCAAAAAGAAAGAATGTTGACCGCGTGTTGACACCAGGAATTTCTCTGCGCTCACAACTAAATGTACTTTTTTGTAATGATTATACCATCACCTTACCATTTCATGCCTTTTTTCATAAAAGGGATCATTTTTCTTTGTTAAGTTGATCGTTGATCAAGCCTCAGTGGCGCTCCCAAGTAGTGAGATTCCAGATTGCTTCTCTTTTACTTTTATTTACAAGGACATTTTTCCTAATGATTTGTATTCAAAAACGTACTTGATGGTATTGCAAAACCATTTAGCTGACCACAAAATAATGGGGGGAAACATGAGTATTGGCCTGCGGGGAATAAAGTGCACCCTGTATGTACGTCACAATACGACCCCCTGTACCCTCCCCTCCACCGTACGCACCGCCAGGCACGTGCCAGAGAGAGGAAGGGGAGGGGGGCATATTTGCACTTTTTATCATACATATTCCATTCATACGACCTTGGGCGATACAGGGAGGGAGCGGGGCATACAGAGCGCCAGGGGGAAGTACAGTACACCTGTCTAGACAACTCGGAATCTGACATTGACTGAAGGGCAGGCTAGATTTACCTACTGATACCGGAAGTTAGTTTTTCATCAGACAAATGACTTTACAGAACGTCGATTTTGTATGTGTACGTCATTGGGGGGTGGGGGGGGGGGATGCCTGGAGGTAGTTGGCAGGGGTGGGGGTGTAGGTGTAGTATTAGTTGAACCCCCAAGGCTTTGGGGTGAACATACAGGGTTAAAAGAGCAAAGGTTATTAATCTATGTCCTCGGTGTATGCCCCTTTATGTGGCTATATGAATTGAGAGGTGTCAGGGGGTGGGGAGCCTATTGTTAAGGCCGTAGGTGGGTAGGTATAGGGGGGTATCCATCTTGGACTCAGTCCTCCAGGGTATGAGCTGACACGGCCCTTATTATACAGGTGAGGTGAAAGGGGCAGTGCCACGCGACCTACCTGGCCCACCTGAAACCCTTCCCCTCACCCCCTATCTTCCATACTAAAACCCTGTTTCCACCAGCCAATTTTACTAGAAATCGGCAGTGGGAATATTGGTTAATCATGAAAATGTTATATACCATTAGAAAGACTTTTTAATTCTCTTTCAAATGGTATGTAAGATATATAATCCTTTGCCATATTACCAGTTTAAAGTAATACATTACCAACAAATTGGTAGTAAAATCGGCTAGTGGAAATGGGGCTTTACCCCTCCCTCCCTCCATCCCAAACACGATCCCCTTCATACAAGCCCCCTCCCCTCCCCCCTCCCCCCTCCCCATAACCCTAAACCCTCACACAAGCCCCTCTCCCCCTCCACCCCTCACCTTTCAGGCCTTGTAGGTATAACCCCGTGTATATGTCTATTTTCTGCAACCCTCCCTCCCCAGGGCCCTCATGTCTACCACCAGCCATCGCAAAATCTACCCCCCCCCCCAACCCCCACCCCAACCTCTCATCTCCACAAATACACCCCCCCCCCCCACTGCCTCCCCCACCTCCCCATACACACACCTCGACCCCCCTGGCCCTGTGGTCGTGTTGACGCATGCGCACGACGTCCCACTAATCGCTGAGTGACACGCGTCGTCGGGGGGCAGATTAGTGCCACTGCGCATGCCCCAAGACAAGAGTTCCACTTCCTGCCACCAAGAGAGCGAAGGGCGCCGTACAGCCGGGTACCTGGGAGAAGGGAGGGTTGGGGGGTGTACTCTTTTTGAATTAGATATCAGGGTGTTTTGGAATGTTTTGGAATCTTAAAGCCTTTCCAACTAGGCGAATTTGACTGGATCGGCTGGTTAGAATGGGCTGATTGTTCCCATAAAATCGGCCGATTTTAGCACCAATTCAGATTACCAGTCAGTATGTCATATTGAAGTATTTGTTTGATACGAGTCAGCACTAAATTTGGCTGAGTCGGCCGATTTTAGTACCAGTGAATCAGCCGCCTCTGGTCAAAATTGCCTAGTGGATATGGGGCTTTAGAATGTCTATACCCCTTGGTGCAAGGGAGATTTCTTCTGGGCCTGTTATGTTTAAATTAACAGCTTCTGCTTGTTTAGGGCTCAATACAAGGAACTTTTACGTACAATATATGAATGTATACAACAAGTTTTGACATAATTTCTTTGACTAGATTAAAACATCAAGCATTCTGACATTTCTGGCCTCAGGAAGATGACATAGGGGGGGGGGGGGTCTTTCAATCCCACATTTATGCGCAGATCGAACAGCCAAAGATTTATTTATGTATTTATTACCAACTATGCATGGCAAAATGTAGTTGTTTCATGTCTGGATACCCCCCCCCCCCCTCGTCACCCCCCCCCCCCCCCTCGTGCCTCATCAACCCCCATAGTAAACCCCAGAGACGCGTGTCAGAACCTAAATCCGATATTGGTGTATAAGTAAACAGGGTGCTCGGCCCATTAGGGACTTAGCCCCCAACACCTCCCGGTCTTAAGGCCTTGATGGGACCTATTGGTGGGCCGAGGATTAGGCGGGATTTAGGGACAAGGAAAGCGGGTTACTCCGACTGTAAACGACACCCGACTGACGACAGACTGCCACACCTATAGTGGGGCCTATGGGGAGGCGCGTGCAGGGGTGGAGGGCTTATGGGTGGGGTGTGGGACCAGGGGTGGGGTGGGGGGTTGTTTGTTGTTTACAGGTAAAGCCCCCCCCCCCCCCGACCCAGTGGACACAATTTTAGCATCTTAAGATTGGAAGATCTGTGTAAATCTGGTGTTTTATTTTTCATCTTTATAAGGGGGGTTAGGGTTCGCTCCCCCTAGAGCACCGGCTGTGGTTCCGCCCCTGGTAAGGGAGGGGAAGGGGTCTACAGGTATCGTGTGGGTTAATGGGCGAGGGGGTTAGGGGGTCAGGGGGTTTAAGGCCTCCCTGGATTAGGGATTATGTGCAGATGGCTGATTTGTTGGGCAAAGTGAACAAAAATCAAAATTCCCTTAAGGGGATATTAGTTTGTTTTTCTCCTATTTTTCGGTTTGTTCTTTAACAATAATGATTTGTAAACGAAATTCAGTTTCACATTTTACATTGACACAATGAAAAGTAGATATGTACGAGGAATGTGAAGCATTATTTCTAAAATATTACAGTCATATTACAGATAAATATTACAGTCAAATGATTCTTACTTTCTAAACCAGAAGTACTCTCAAACTCATGATAGAATCTTTAAAGGTGAAGGGAGCGATCAGGTATCTTTGTTCTTATCATTTCAATTAACCCGTTAGATTACAAAATTTGCCTACTGAAAATCAAGTAAGTTAGGGTGCAACAATCTAAAGTTTGTTGGCTATTTCCATTAGTACAATTTTCTTAGATTTTCTACGAAGGTGCTTCCCCGCATGCTGAAGTATAACACAGAGGCTAAGGAATTTCTTAAAATCAAGATAACGGATCTCTGCATTAGAAAATTATTGAAGGATTCTGGCGGAACAGGTCAGAGATACAGAACGATGACAGGATAATTGAACGTTATCAGCGTAGATCAAATTAAATTTATGACTCATAGAAGTACATTTATAGCCTACTATAATATGTGGACCTGCTATCGGCGAAGCAATCTTTAATTGCAATTAATTATGATTACGATATTATGAATCTGGTGTCGTCACAAATCTTAAGTTCCTGAGTTGTTTTTCTAGACTATACCACTCTGTCAGATGGTCATGTAAATATATGCAAATCCAGTCATTTGGGACAATTTGACTGAAGGACTCAACTATCCCAGTTAATTGCAGGGTCAGATTTGTGGACCACCCCGGAATGTGATGCAAGAAATGTTACCCATTACTATGATGTGGAACCGATCCTTAAACGAAACCCTTGATCGTTTTAACAGACTAACGTTTTAACGTTATTTCTTTAGGTATTTTATTAAGTAATAATCATTATGGTTGCCCTTGATTTTCAGACGTACAACACAATTGATGATATAGAATTATATAGAACAGATTGTGGAGATATAAAAATGCATGAACATGATGAGGAAATATTATATAGTATGTATACTGTCAATTATACAGGAGGAATTACAATTTGTGACAATTATTCTAATGTGTAAAGTTCTGCTGTTGATGTTACTAGGTACTAAAGACATCTAAAAATTAACTTATTAGGCTAACTTATTAGGAAATATGTACATGACGAATTTACAAGTAGCCCATAGTAATTCTGTTACCCAAGTGTAAAGTCTGAATGGACGGCGGGAGTAGCCAGAAATCACTATAGTCATACAAACTTAAAGCATAATTATGGCATACATTTATATGCAAATCAACAAAAGATATAGAATCTATATCTATACCTGAGATATAATCTGATTATGATTTATATTGACAATATTTTAATGGCTCTACGAGAGTCTAAAACGCTCCTGAGCCTGAGAAACCAAGTGTGAGAGTGTATTATATTGGCAAAAGGTGAGTAAGAAAAGTGAGTTCTGTGTTTGTAGAATTAGCTTTGTTCTGAAGTAATCTCAACAACTGACAGATTGAGAAGTCTTCGACCTGTCCTTTGTCTCTGACTAGAGGTGTGATTGGTGGTGTACACATGTATGATGGTCACGCCCTGTGAGAATTGACAATAATTACACCACACAACATGATAGGTAACTAGGCAGGTAATAATGTGACAGACTGTGAATAGTATGGCAAAACGATGTAGACAACCTGTTGACTTTTAACCGAAACCAAAGGCTATTCATAAGATATCCCATTTTACAAAAGTAATTAACTATAGAAATATACATCCCGTGGGTCAAGCCCATACCTAAATGGGTTATATACAAATGATTAGAACAAGGTTGAAATTCATTTCCTGTCCCCTGCTAAATAATGTGAATCCACAAAAAAAATGTTTTTGAAGCGCTGTCACCTCGATTTGGTTCCTGTTGAATAGTACTTGTTTATTATCGTCCAGCTTTTACATATGAATTCCGTAATCATTCATAACGGATTATATTGATATACATCGGTAATCATGTTTTATGTACTGCTGGTACTTTATTTCTACCATTAATGCCCTTTGGTTTGATTAAAAACTACAGCCAGACAACATCGGGCTTACAGGGTAGGATACTGAGGTCTATAGGTACAAACCACGTCTCCCACCTGGGCCACACCTTTACTACTGAGGGCAAGGAGGGGGAGGAAGTACCCGCATAGTTCTACCATTTTTTTCAATAGGCCGTTTGTATGTGAGCCACAACTGATTTTAGTACATTGTAAAACAGTTTTGCAGCATGTAATTCAACCATAAAAACAATCTATTTCATGAGTTTAGATAAAATTGAGATTGTTATGTGACAGCGGATTATTGAATTTCATGATTGATTTTGGAAATTATTTGGAGTCTCTTTTTTTTTTTACATGTATCTAGAAGAAGAAGAAAATACTCAAAAAACGGCATCATTTCAGTACATGAATATATTTTGTCTCTACAAGCTTCTTGTGAAATGTGTCTTTTGGCGAACCTAGCTCTGTAATCTAGCTTTTACTATTTTTATCTACAAATCCTTTAACAATTCCCTGTCATCTACAGAAATGAAATGGCGACTGCTGGTCTATACTACCAGAAAATGGCCCATTCTGTACTGTGGCCACCAGTATGTCAGAGTTATTATGATCAATGTGGTTGCGTGGTGGGTGTAATAGGGGTGAGGTACGGGGGTGGTAATTGTCCCTGTCACAGGAAGGGTGTACCCTGCCCCCGACCTGCCCACGGCTAGGTATTACCTGTCTAATCTCAATCTCCAGAGCATTTGTTTACTTTCCAACGACGGGAAGTTCATAGGCGAGTCTCTGAATAACCATTGCGTATTCACCTGTCCAGCTATTACCTGTGCTGATGGCTTATTAAATTTTGAGAGGGAGTGTGGCTTCTTTATTTCAGGATTTCATAATCTTAATTCTGCTACTAGCATTGGGCCCCACAGGTAGCACTAATATATCAGGCTCATTATGCTATCCTCTTAGATCAATATTTTTGTCATTGCCTTTTTTTATCATTTCATCCTCATTTTGTCATCTCTATGATTAAGATTTTCACATGTCGGTATTACATTGACCCCAGTAACAATCATATCTACCTGACCCCTCGGTAGTAGGCTACCCCCAGCCATAGTAGGTTACCATCGCCCGTGCCTGCCCTGGAGCCAGGTGAGAATCGGCAGGTAAGGGGTACCAGAGGTCTGTTGGGCCTCACCACAGGGGACATCATGTAATGATGGAATTTGTGGACAACCACAAAAATAGACCTCAGTGCCCCCGACATGCAACCTGGTTTCCGCTGACCCCAAGTATACACCTTCTCAGTGAGTCTGCGCAATGGACCCTCCCACAGACGCCTTGTACCAACACTTTTGGCCTGTACTCATTGGTTTAGGCTATTACCACTAGCAGGGGCACACACTAATGAAAAAGGTCTGTAGGGAGCTACAGGTATCTTGTTGTAGGAAACCTCGGATATAACTGATGCAAGTCCGGTTCACATTGGCTGATTTTGTATTATGGGTCCTAGTCATTTCTAAACTACAAGTACATACGATCAAAACATAAATACATGTGTTTTTCTAAACCAGGTACTCATTGCGATGCCCACAATTTCAGGCTCACAAATATGTGTTTTTACCTATGTCTATCTAATCAGACACTAAGTGTTGTATTCTTTTATTGATTGTCTCATTTGTGAGACTGGACGCCTTTTGAAACAGAAATATGTTATAAAAATGATGATTCAAAGGATGAAACTCATGCATGCATGCATGCACATGTAGTTTACAACATATATTTCTATTTCTGTATCACTTAATGGGGCTTAAGGTTAAGTTCATGACTCCAACCTCCAGAACCCTAAGAATATGACCTTTCCAACTGTACACGTTGCATGTTTTATGCTTTTGTTTTTTTTGTTTTACATGACATTATCGTTGAACTTTTTTTAAAAAAAATGCCAACGGTGCAAGCCATAGGGTGCAAGCTGCTGCAGCATCTCGTGACAACCAAAAGGATTGTATCATAAGAAAACAATAGGACCAAACGGACTAGCATAACTGATTCTTTTTATGTGTGATTTTAAATCTCTGTTTACAAGAATGGTCATGATTTAAATCTCTTCAGTTGCATAACGTGAGCATGATTACAATGTTTTTCAAGTGGTCGCTCCGGGTCGCTCGGGGTCGCTCACAAGGTCGCTCAAGGTCGCATAAAGTCGCACAGGATCCCATAAGGGGGCACAGTGTCGCCCAAGGTCACCCAATATTCCCCAAGGTCAAAGGGGGTCAAAATATGCAAAGCCCAACATGAATCTGGTTTTACACATTTGGGTATGCAGTCAGGGCACGTGCATGTGGGACTTTGCACGTGGGGGTAGATTGGTACAGACCCCCAGCCCTGAACATGCACTACAAGTATGCGTGCATTGTGCGCCCAGAGCTTATAAGCACGAACCTATTGTGCGCCCATAAAGACACCACATTGATGTATTTATAATTCCTTTGCAGCTGTCACACACCTCAATAACCGAGTGGATAATATGATAGCCTTAGATAAACTCCCTGACATGATCACGAACAATGTCATATATATGAGCACTATAATTCCAGGGGGTCAGATTTCAAGGAGTAGTTTCCAGGAGAATGTGGTTGATAGTCAAGTATGAAGGGGTATTTGTAAGGACGATTAGGAGACTTATAGCACCTCCAAACTAATGTGACAGCTCATGTTATTGGAGCCACTTTGTATTCGGCCTTGCGGTTAGTGGATTAACTAGGAATAGACTTTGGGTGCTTTTTTCCTTTTACTTGTGTCTTGAAAACATAATTTTTGGTGTTCTGAACGCCTGTCATAAATGAGAAGTTTTCCAAACAGATACATGATTATCAAAAGATTGTTGTAGTTTCACAAAATGGACTTTAATTTTCAAATACAAATATGTTATTCACAATTACCTTCAATTATTATAGATATATAAAGATTAGATTCCACACATGTATGATGGTAACATGATGATTATGTTAAAGTCACAGAAAAAAGCAGTTCATTTATAAAGTCTCATAATTATTTAGAGTTAGGAGTTTTATTAAGTAAGTGCTCTATCAAACCTGATTATTCTGTCAAAAAAGTAACAGTTAAGGTACAGAGGTGATCTGACTAAAAAACACATTTATAAGTATTTTCACCCCAAATTGACTTAATATAAGTATACAAGTAAAATAGAAAGCATAATAGAAAATCTCAATGTCTGTGCTACCTTTTAACATTTAATTCTTACTCTCCCTTTTCATAGCATGTCCCAGGACCGTGTCCTCACACCCTTATCTGTGATTTATATCAGATTTTAACAAGATCTAATTCATTGAGGCCTAATCTGCTGCAGTTCCGCAGGGCTTTCACCCCTGTTTGATCATAAAACTCTGAATCACGACCAGACCAGGGAAAGTCCGACAATCTCGGCCACACAAAAGACCTACGCCATTTATTTCACGTCAGGGCAATTGCACATGAGATGCTTAGGGGTCCAGCCAAGCAGAGGGGAGGCGTTGGGGTTCAAAGTGTGCGGCCCCATCACAGGTCGACCCCCAGCCCACAAGGTGCATGCACACAGGTATACACCCCGCGAGGGTCCCCCCATTCCGACGATCACAGAAACCGGAATCACATTGTTGTCGACCGGAACCAGTTTGTGAAGTTATTTCTACATATTGTATATCTTTATTTTCATCCGATTTTTTTATAGAACCAGGGAACTTTGTGACGAATACATGTCTCAAAAAATGTTGCTGTGAAGTTCTTTTGAAGTACATATAATATGGTAGTAGCTGAGATTAGTGTTATGGTGTGTATGATTAGACTTTTAAAGATTCTATATATATTATACTGACGACCGAAAACTACAATAACATAAGATATGCAACGTAATAGTAAGGGAATAAAAAGAATGTTACGACGCTTTCATGCTAAGAAAAGATTTGGAAAATACACCCGTATCGTTCCTACATCAGTATGAACAAGGTTACAGTCCCACCGAATCACGCAGGGGCCATTTTCTCTTCCCCTCCGACCCCAAAAAGAAAAAAAAAATCCAAAGAAAGAGGGATTTCACTCCCTACCCTCGCCCTTTCTCCGGGACTTTTCCCCTCCTTGTATGAACCGATCAGTTTCCGGTCGGTTGCGCACGCGCAGTCGAGCTGCGATTAATGGCGAATTGTGATTGGTCGCGGGTGGCTTCAGAACGAGGCTGGACAAATTACCAAAATGGCGGCTCGTGGGCAGGGCGACGCCTGGCGGAGGGTCAGGTATGTCTTTACCGGGTAGGGGTGGGGGGGGGGGGGGGCAGGAAAAGTCCAAAGGGAAAAGGGGGGGGGGGGGCACTGTGGTCGGACTGTCAAGAAGCTGAAGCTGCCGATCGCCAATATGACTTAAAGAGGAGGGGGGGGGGGGGCTGTCAAATAATCAAACTACCTTTTTTAGGGGCTGTCAATGATCGATTATCTTTGATAACGCACCAAAAGTCAAAAAGCATGCAGTTGAAATCCTTTATGTTTTGTTTTTTTAGGAATCAACACACTCTCAAATCAGGCGGGGACCAACAAAAATGTCAATAGATGCTTTTTTGGAGGGGCTATTCCTGTGGTATCCTGAAAAGGGGGGCTATCAGATCATACCAATAGCAAAAGAGGTAGGTCTGTAGTTTCGCAGTTGGTATCTACATCCAAAGACTGAGTGCCCCCCCCCCCCTCTCCTCAGGTACAAAAGCAGACTCTCCCAGACAATGCCAACTCTCCCCGAATCTCCCGAACAATACCCGAGTCTCCCCGAATCTCCAGGCCCCATCTCCATAGGACGGAGGCCCTCAAAGTAGGCACTCTCCATTGTACCCCGACAAGAATCATTATCTTGTTTTAACCAGCCAGAAAGATATCATTTCTGGACGGTCTTTCTTAGCGAGGAGAGGTCGGTCAGATCAAAGACTTTCGGCTCAAGTGGCGAGGGTCGTAACGACATATTTCACCCAGCGTGGTCTCTAAGAAAATGAAGGCGCGGTCCTAACCCAAAGGGACTGGAATTAAAGTGTCATCGACGGAAAGTGGGCGCGGTATTGAAACTGTTATTTCCCTAGGCTATTCGCTTGGTCAAGGGGTGGGAAAACGGTGGAGAACACAAAGGTATAAAACAGGTTTTCTTGGCTTTGAGTTTGTATGTATATTGTCTAGTGATGAAACGCCTGAATCTTATTAAAGTCACAAAGAAAATACGTTGAAGGAAAAGGTAAGTTTTTGCATGTACTAAGAACTATACATGTATATTCTATGTCGTTTTCTATATATTTTATGTCGTTTAAATTGTGTGCTTGCCCATTCTATGTAATTCAATTTAACTATTTCGACAGCAAAACTAAATTGTTAGAGTGTCTTATGGTTGGTAATTGCAGGTACAAGTGATGGCTTGTATTCTTAAAACTACCTCCAGCACAAAAAAAGATGAAGCTTCTTGTTAAGATAGGGCATCCCCTTGGAATGTGTTTCTTTTTATTCAAAAGCCATCCCAATGCTTAAAAGGTAAAGGAATAAAGGCATGTAGATTCCGCCATGTACAGTCAGCATTGTAAATGTACACCTTGAAATATATATTTACGTTGGTTTCACTTGTATTTTATTCTCGGAGTTTCTCAATCATACATCAAAGTCCACATAAATTGATATCTGACTTGCCTAATGATTGATATTTTTACTTTAACCGAATATGTATAGCCCAAATTGCCCGTAAGTTCTATATTTTTTACTACATCGCAGTGATTATAATCTTGATTTTGAAGTATTCGAGTAAATCTGATTGCCCAAAGTGGACCCCTTACAGACCCTATCTATAGACCCATGCAAACTAAAGTGAAAACGAGTTTGACCCCCATAGTTGATACATCTAAATATAAAAGTTGACAGCGCATCAGCAGCGACCCCTACGACCCCTCACCTCATCGAAAATATCCCCCAATTTACTCTATTTTACGTCTCTTTCCCCTTAATTTAACCCTGATACCCAATTTCCCGCGCGCGAGTGTTACATGTGGCAATTTGCTGGCGAGGACGGGTTTCGGACGGGGTGATGTGACAGTAAATTGGGGCTGCCTGTGACAGCGGTGCGTGACAGTGACAACGGAGGGGCACTCTTCGTCACGGTCCAGTGACCAGGTAAAAGAGGGACCAGGCGGGAGGTAAACGAAACGGCGGGTCGGGCTGGTTCGGGGGGTGGCCACACGGGGGCGCACACGCACGAACGTGCAGGGCGCGTGCCAGAAAAGTGAATCTTATTTTTATATTGTTTTATTTCTTTAGAAATTCAGAACGGCCATAGACACAGATTTTTGTTCTCCTAATCATGAAATAAGCTTCTGAATGCTGCACTCACGCAATGCTATTATTATTTCGTGGTTAATTTCAGGAGAAAAAATCTGAGCGTGAAATTAGCTTACTTTGACACGGGCCAGGTGGGGGAAGTTTTGAAAAGAAATTAGGGCAAGTTTGGAAACCACTTTCGAGGCGTTACACTTCCTTTAGGTTTAGACTATAGGCTGTACATTAAAAGTCGATGAGATTTTTTATGTTATAATATAAGGTTACAAAGTGACATAAGATAATTTTACATCGATTTTACACCCTGATAAGTAAAGATGGTGTAAATGCTTACTGAAAGTGATATTACCTTTTTGAGCACAAGAAAGGACAACCCTGGGAAAACACACATTAAAAAAGCATTGCCTTGGGCAGTGCCAAACCAAGGAGACCCCTCTTACAGAAAGTAAAAAAATAAAGAAAGAAAAAGAAGCCCAGATCTTGACACCTCTTTATTCCCTATCCTCTTCCCCTTTCCCCTAACCAACCCCACCCCTTTTTCCCCTACACTAAGATACGTCTTTCAGCCAAGGTGGGAGGTGCTGAGAGCTGCAGCCCCCGAAGAGTGGAGTATGTCGGCCGCTTAGAAATCCCCTGAAAAGGGGCCCTGCCTCAACCCCCCTCTGCCGGTGACTGTTTCTGTGGGCTTTTATACGGCCAAATCCAACACGACACGCTATTGAGGGGCAGTCAGCCGGCGGGGGTGGCCGTGATTTTCAGGGCTGGGCGTTAAGAAAAGGGCTGTGTGGGAGACTGGGGGCGGCGGTCGGCGCACATTAGCACTGGGGGATGAGGGCTGATGTGTGTACACTAAATGACAACCTAGACATGCTTCAAGTCACTGCAATTAAAAATAAATTCGCTTCAGTTTTGTTTTGTTTTGTTTTTTTCTTTTCTTTTTTTTTTTAATTGTTAATTCTTCTTTTTTCTTTAAGTATAACCGTGGGTTTCTAACCGTGTATGAACATGAATAAATAAGAAACACCGCTATAATTCTTAACCTTAAAAATCGCCTATTTCTATCAATAAAAACATTAAAAACTGATCCTTCACAATGTCTATGGGTGTCTATGGGTAGATGATATACATGTAACCAGAACTTGAGAGTTTTGAAGAAAGTGAAGATTTTTCAGGGCTTTGGGGTCAAGAGGAGAGTATGAGTTAAACAGCAAACCTGTCAGGGTCATACCTGTAAGCGTAAGTAATTTTTTTAAATATAAAAAGTTGGTAATTGTTGATGGATATTGTGAAAAAAGGGTGTGATCCGTCTAGCCGTAGAAGGGGCGTGGAGCAGGGTTGGCTGATGAGTTATGGGGGCTGGTGTCGGGGGAGACCTATAGAGGGGCCGGGGGAGAAGTATAGAAAAGAAGGGTTTCCCGTCGGGGTTCCCCACCCAGTGAAAGGGGGTCCGGGGGTCGGGACCTCACGGCTCAGGGCCTCAGTACAAAACCCCAGCCACCAGCGGGTAGTATCCAGGCCAGCCAGTCCCCTCCACACCCCTCTATACCACACCCTTATACACCACCACACACCCCTTATAGAGCCCCCTCTACCACACCCCTTATAGCCTTTACCACACACCTTATACCCCCTCAGACACCCCTCATAGCAACCCCCTACCCGGGATAACCTCACCAGGGCTGTGTAGGCCTATAGGTTAGGCTTGTGTATGCCTAAAGGTTAGGCCAGCATGCAGTCTCCTTATCGTGCCTCTAACCAACCAAAGTATAGACCTTTCCCTTTCTATCGCTGTCAAATATTCCCTGACTTCTCTGCTTGTTCTAGGCACAACCAGTCTCACTTTGACATGTATGCTTTGTTTTCTCAACCCCATGGAATATCTCTCCAACTGCACATTCTCTACTTCCCCTGTTATATCTCCCTTTTCCTGATTTCTCGGATGGGGATGTAGTATCTGTGTATATTACCAATAAGAGTTTAGGAAGCCCTACATTCAAGGCTGTCTATATACGGCTGATTTCCGGGCATTCCAAACAGAAGCCAAACATTACTATTACAACATCTGGGTGTGATACCCACGGAATGCTTTCTTAGTCCCAATCATATAATTCATATATATGTGCCCCTTCCATGAATTTTAGGGTTGTTCTTCTCATAAGAGTATATAAAAGAAAAACATCAATACCTACACAAATATACGAATAAAAGAAATGAAGAGGAAAAGGGCCCCTCAATTCTGGACTCACTTATAGTTGCGTGCCAACCAGAAGCCATATAGCCGTGAAGGCGCATGCCGGCGCCCCGACTAAAAGCGTGCCTCTCCCCCAAACACCGTCCGTCGTCGCCTCCACCGTGGTGGCCCTAGACCCACGTACTCAACACGACCCTAATGGCGTTTTGTTTTTTTAATTCGACGGGGCGATATGGGCTCTAGTGGCAACAACATAGACTCTAAAATATAATTATCAATGTTTTGGGAATATAGCGACATGGGACATTAAAAAATGTGGGACAAAGAAATACAACTTTTATATTTTTATAAATTGACATGTAAGGCGTGAACCCCTAACTTAAGGCCCTGCTCTGGTTTTGTGGGGCCCCATAGTCTGGCTTGTGACACCCCTCCCTTCACCTCCCCTACCTCCCCTCACCCAGCCCCCGTTCCCTCCCCCCCCAAACGTCTCACAAATCCCTTTCAGAAGCTGTCTGCAGCGTGCTCAGCCATCCGTGGATAATTGATTAGCAGACCTGCCCCCCTGTGTACGGCGTATAGAGCACGGGGTATAGGGGCCTTACTATAGGCCTATACCTGTACCTGGTGGGGAGGGTATAGGAGGGGAAGGTGTATGGGTTCTGTGGTGGGAAGTGAGAAAAATGAATCGTTTTTTCCCCTTGTTGCAAGGATTTGAAAAGGGAAATTAGACATGACCAATGAAATTTGCAGGCTTGTAAGTTGCAAGTTGTATGTGTGCTGGGGTAGTAGTTTTCTACTGACATATTTGCCTACACTCAGTTTAAGGATGCTTTAGTGACAATATCAAAACATTATAAATAAAGAAAATATAGTCAATTGATGGGGTTTATCATGAAAAAGTTATCAGCTATATCCTGTTATGGCCTATAGACCAACATAGAAAGCTATCCTTAAATAGACTCTATTGAAGTGGATTAAGAAGAAGGTGAGGCTTTTCTGAAGGGGACCTGGTAGATCCTGGCTAGGGGAGGTTTTCGTTGACTAGGGAGTACTGAGACCGCCTCCCGCCCCCTCCGCCCCGCCCGGCGCCCCCCGCGCCCGGCGCCGGCCACACGCTGGGACCGTGCGCGGCGCGTGGAGGGGTTAGGGGGCGGTGGAGGGAGTGGGGGGAGGAAGTTTGTGTGGGGTGTGCGGGGTAGAGGGGGGCATTGTATGTTAATATAGCTATACACCACAGAAGCGTGGCATCGGCAGCCATAGCAGGATTGTGGAGGTGTGCTCGTATCATTTTATGTTCATGTTATTATAGTATTATACCAATATAAGTTATTCGCGATTCAGCATAAGAAGTGATATGGTATATGCGTTATATATAAAATACAAAAATGAATTATTTGCAATTCGGCATAAGTAATGATATGGTATATGCATTATATATGTTATACCAAAATGAGTTATTCGCGATTCAGCATAAGTAGTGATTTGATATATGCACTAGAAATATGATAGTACCAAAGTGAGTTATTTGCGCTTCATATAAGTAGTGATATCTTGATCTCCGTGATTTTAGCTATGTGTTGCATCAATATCAGATAGAAAAGTCATTCCCCTGACCATTTTTCTTTAGTTCGGTATAGAGCTGCGTTGCATTACAAAGTCGGTTCAATTCTATAATTATTTGAAGTCATTGTCAATGCTAAAGTAATGTCGCTTTTGAAAAATTACGAAATATAAATAAGTTACTTTAATCATTATAAAAGTTACTTTATATTCATAGCACGTTCGTGAAACTGAATTCTTCGTCGACATGGTAATAATTCTAGTAGGTGAATAAGAAGTGAGAGGTGAAATTCATTTTATATCAAATTTATTTTTTTGTAAATAAGGCACATATGTGTATATTTCATATGCATTTTCTTTGTTTTGTACATGGTATTTCAAATTTACATATTTACACAAAATAAATAGATCTTTTGTACACAATAACAGTCAGTCATGTGGACTCTCGTAATAGATTCTATGTACAGTTTCGGTGGAAGACGTTCGATTGAACAGGATACTGAGCCAACAAGGCACATTTCTATCCCAAAATAGACGTATATAATACAATGATATAATATTATAGAGATCATGTATAGGTGAATATACAAAAATACTATATACAATATGATGATATGATGAAATTGTTGCACATTTTCACACAAGTTCTCACAAAATATAAATTTCATAATTTCCACATTCATTCAAATATACTTGACACACACATGTTAATGATGAATTTATAATGATGAATCTTTCAGCTTTAAGGCACACTTTCTTAATGGAATGTAAGTTTGAAATATCAACATTGTTAAGATACAATTTGACGTTGTTGATGTTAAGTTCATGACTCAGAATTTGAGTCAGCTCCCTTTGTTAGTCATCGGCAGTTGGAAGTCAAGCTTCGTCATTTGAAAATCAACTGAGAGGGCAACAGGATAACACATACTGATAAGTTGCAAAGTACAAAATGGCATACCCAGATTCTGTCAACAGGGAAGTAAGTCAATGCAAACCTGCTTCTCTCTGTGTTTGTTACCATCAATAGATCTCGTATAGTCTGCACCTAGCGGCATTTGTCGCGAATGTTAATAGTTTCACTGCAAGTCTATGCGTTGATTTCACAATTCAAAAGTCGATTGTTCACTTGGTCGTCGTTGTTCCCATCAGTCTGGGGCGGTAGTCCCACACCTGGGTCGATCCCCCAGCGGTCGTCCCTCCAGGGTTTGTACGTTAGACCCTGGAGGACGGCGGAGGGCTCTCCCCGCTGGTCGGGGCGGGATGGCGCGGCCCTGGAGTCGGTGGTGGGCCCAGGAGACCGGGGCCGGCTGGGGTGGCGGCTGGGGCGGCGGTGGCGGTGTTGGCGTGGCTGTTCTGGGTAGGTAGGTAGTTGCAACCCCCCGTTATCAATTAACTAGGGAAATCGCGCCATACCTTTATAAACAACGTCACCCGCTTTGGTAGTAGTGATACTTCGCCACCCGCCGTGGAGGAGGTTTGATAGCATGAGCAGCTCACCTGGTTTTCACAGGAGGAGGAGTCTCTGGAGGAGTCACTGCTCAGAAGGCCTCGTACATGTAGCCCTCGGCCGACTCGGAGAAGGGCGTGGAGGTGAGAAGGCCGGGGCAGGAGGCCTGGGGCCCGGCCAGGGAGGCGTACAGCGAGGACGGCGCCCACTGCTGTGGCTGGGTCTGAGGGGGCGGGGAGGACTGCTGGAGGTGGTGGTGGGCCTCCAGGTACGGACTCACCGGGCTGGGGAGAGGCTCCAGGTGCTGCTGCTGCTGTTGCTGTTGTTGCTGCTGTTGTTGTTGGGACATCAGCGTTGTCATGACAATGGGAGACGCAGGCTGCTGTTGTTGTTGCTGCAGCTGTTGGCACATTTGCTGTTGTTGCTGCTGTTGTTGTTGCTGGTTTTGTTGGTTGTTCCTGAAGCTGGCCCCGGCGGCGGCGTTCTGGATGGCGGAGAGCAGAGACGCCCCTTGGCTGAACATCCCGTTCTCCTGGCCCGCCATGGAGGAGCGCCCGGCGTTCGTGGGGGCGCTGCCTCCAGTGAGCTGGCTGTAGAGGTCGGCGAGGGACCCCCCGAGGTCGGCGCTCATCCCTCCGGGAAGGGCCTGCCCCTGGAGGTGCGGGTTCTGCTGCTTGAACTGCGCCTGCATGTCCAGCATCTTCAGCGTCTCCGACAGCGCCCAGATGTAGTTGTTGGCGTAGCGCAGCGTCTCGATCTTGGTCAGCTTGGCGTCGTCGTTATTTGCCGGGAGTACCTCGCGCAGCACGTCCAGCGCACCGTTCAGACAGTGCATCCGGTTCCGCTCGCGGTCGTTGGCCTTCATCCGCCGTGTTTTCTTCAGCTTCTGCAGCAGCGCCGGCGACTTCACCTTGGTCTTGGAGTAGCGCCGCTTCTTGGGGGTCTCCTCAGCGTCCCCGACGTTGTTGTTGTCCACGTCGCTGCTGCCCCTGCCGCTGTCTCCGCCCGGGGACGGACGCTTCCTTTGTTGGGCGTCCAGGTCGGGCATGGAGCAGAGGTCGTCGCCCGTCTCTGACCCCATGGTGCTGTCGGCGTCGTAGTGGGTGGTGGCCGGGCTGTACATAGATGTAGCGGCCGGGGATGAGGCCAGCAGCGACCCGTTATGGGGGCTGGACTGGGGGCTGGCCAGCTGGGGCGAGCACACGGGGCTAAGAGCCTGCTCCGACTTCATGTTGGTATGGTAGAGTTGGTAAAATAAATCTGTGCTGTGTATAGCGATGATGTCCTGCTACCCTACTAGTAGTTGTAGAGGTAGTTCTATCCGCTGACCACTGTGGTAAGAGTAGTGGTAGTGGAGTAGTGGTAGTTCTGACAAGGTCGCAGAGAGTTCTGACTTCATCACCGCCTCACCCCTGCCTTTATCCAGGTGTGCCAGGCGCCGCCAGCCAATCAGAGGCCGGGAACGCGCCTGGCGGGTGGTGGGTGGTGGTGGTAGTGGTGGGGGTAGTGGTGGCCTTAGGGGGTGGTGGTGGGGGGAGGGTAATGACAGGACGCAGCGGACCGTGACGGCTGGCTGCCCCGCGACCCGCATTATAATAAGGTGGGGGCTCGAGGTGGGGGCGCGCGCCACCCCTACACCCCCTCCCCCCCCCCCCCCCCGCCACCAACTTTCCCTCCCCCCTCTCCCTCACCTACCCCTCTCCACACCTGCCCGTGCCCACACGACACACGGGGGTAGACTATATGCTACCTTTTCTGTATTAAATGACAACACCTTTTTCACATATTAATGCTACAGAAAGTCATGTAACCGCCGTACGATACGCTTCATTTCCTTATACTACTTATAGACTGAAGGTCTGAGTAGTATAGAATCAAAGCGGTCTGGGCGTTAAGTAACGACTCCGATGGGAGCCTCAATGCTAGTCTGAGATTTTTCTGGGGAATGTTTTGGAGTGCACACTATCACGGGCATGTGCCATGGTTATTGATAATCAAATTATGTAAGAGTGGAATACCTTAAGTCTACACTACTTTAATACGTAAAACGTGAGATGTTGTATTTGCCTAGGTCACTAAGGTTAATGTGGTTTCATATAATAATTATATTATAAAAAAATCTTCACGAAACAAGTTAACTTGGAAATCTTAATTGGAAGCGGGGGTGGGTAAGCAAGCTTCATGATTGGACCAAATGCTATTCTTCTAATTCTCGAAGGTTCATTTAAAGGGAGGCATACGTGTAACCGTGTTAAAGGATATCATAAGACACGGACAGTTATTGTAGGGACTGAAAGAGATTTATCTACATCATATAGAGTTCAGTTCAACTCTCAAAGATAGAGAAGGGCATAGAGTTAATAATAAAATCCTGTTTATATATATAATTTGTATGGCTTGCAATAAAGGTGTTATCTTTTACCCTTTAGTTTTATGTATATAAAGGAAGGTTTAGTTTGAGATAGAGAGGTCTGCTCAAAACCATTGTATTCTTGACAGAGACAGTCAGATAACTTTATTCTCATCTTTATTGTATATTACTATTTCACTATTATCATATGGGAATAGAGACTTGCACTGATTTATCTGGACCGGCTCTGGTTATGAAAACCAATCCCTGTACCCTACATATCCACCCATAGGCCTACCCCACTGCCTGCACCTGGAACCCACCCTTCCAAACCCGGGTACGCCTTTCTCACAGGGTTTCTCTTAAAGGGGTCAGGCTGCGCTTGGCTGGCCACCAAATATAAAGTAAACCCCTTTCAGCGCCCCTGGGACAGAACGGGCGACCCCTGAGGGGGTGTGAGGCGGCCACGCGCGCCGTGGACTCATCAGCCAATCAGAGGCCGGCTACTGCCGGGCGGCGGGCGGGCGTTCACCATGGCGACCACGCGCCCAGCACGCTTAGGCCGAGAGACGGCACGTCAACAAGGGAAAACAGGCGGCCGCCTAGCCGTCGGCCTAGCATGAGCCTAGGTGACCGAGGCCTAGACCTCACCCCCTTCCCCACCTCACCTCACAAACCGCCCCACAAACAAAGTTCTGTACCCGGTGCATGGTTTTCACTTCAGGGGAGAACAAGGGGATCATTCTTTGAAGTCCTCCATGGATTGGGATAAAAGTGAAGATATTCTGAGATATTTATTGTTCTTTTTACGTTTTGTTCGCGTAAATACGCTTATTTGGTGGTATTTCCTATGTTCAAGTATTTTCAATCACTTTTTCATCTACTGTTTAGATCTCGAGAATGCAGGTCTATAGGCATATGAGTGTTTTCCCTGTCCTTGTCTATTCCCCTTTGATGGTGTACCCGGATTTCCTAAAAGTACAAGGGTAGGACTAAACTCTTCACCCCTCACTTTCTTCATGACTTTCATCTATCTTTCAAAACACGACCAAATGCGAATAAACAACAGGAGCTTTAATGAAATACCAAATAACACATATACCACTAGTATTCTGTCTAAATAACTTATACATCTTAAAACCAAGGCACGTAAACTAACAGAACTATATCTTTTTGATGTTTACGGCCCTGGTTTGGACATAAAATTCAATGTAAAAGCTGTGATATGCGTAAATAACACAGTTTATGAGAATCTACCCTGGGAATAAAATGTACATCGTTTTGGCGCGAATCTGCACGACGCAGACGACATTTTCAAAGACGTGTCCGAAAAACAGTCACTGGCGAGGGGCCAACGCCAAGATAAATAGTTACATACCTCACTTATGGACGAGAATTAGTCGGTAATTATTGAAATAATTAGGGAGCTTCTCCAATTTCTGGTCGATCTGTAATTGGTGTCGCGTGGCAAGTCTCAAGGGGTTTGTGGGGGGTCCTCCATAACTACAAGTGGTGAAGTTTAAGGTCAAAATCCCTCCGGCCCTTGGTTTGGGTCTATACAGGAACAGGGAAATAGGCTGAGGTCAAACTCCCCAAGGGCTGGGTGTTGGAGGGGTCATGAGGGGTGGGGAAGAGCGGAAAACTTGAAATTTATGGCATTAGGCACGATTTTGAGGATATAGAAATGACCCACATTTCTTTAATTACCAATCAAATTTCAAGATAAATGGTAGTTTCTCATGAAGGCTGGTTTACGCTGAGATATGATAATCATACACTACGATCCCTTAAATGTTATAAATTGGATCATCACTCTCGACATGTTGAGTAATTAAAGCAATCTGATCTTGCTTTTAGGAGCAAATAGCTTCATTAAACAAGCAATTACATCTATATGGCGATCTTACAAAGGTCAGTCTTACAAGTTTTTATAGATAAAACCTTCCTAATTGGTAGGGAAAATGAAGACATATTATGAAATGGGCGGCAATCATTATGAAATGGTTTAGTTAATTAGTTTTCGAAAAACAAATTTTAATATTAAAGCGGGACTGATTGTGCTACAACGCCTTTGATGCATTTCTTTTTATTCTTAAATGCAATTAAGTCCAAATAAAGTTCGTGGTATGTATACATTTAATTGACATTAATATCCACAAAAAAATAAACATAACTTCTGTGGACACATAACGATGTAGACTTTTTAGATGTTATGAAACATCAGCTCTCCCTGTGTACAGTATCATGTAGCAGTTGTTTGAGTACTAGCTATATATAACCTTAACTTGTTTGTATGCCTGGTTCCCTAAAGACTTCATATTAAGGTTTAAACATAATTATGATTCTCAGATTCTCATTTTACTTAAACAAGCAATATGACAATCAAATGTGTGTTATATATTTTGTTATCAGTTTTATTAATGTTTGTTTACGTTGTTATCATCAGGATTTTCTCCTGTGTTCCAGAAGATTATAATTATGTACAATGGTAAAAGTAATACTGTGGAATAATTATCATAACAACGACTATGTGCAATAAATAATTATATGTATGATGTTATAAGAGGTCCGTTGTAACCATTACTTTGTAGAAGCAATTAGCGTTTATCCTGCAATAACATTCCCCAGCCAGTTTGCGACGTACCAGAAACGTTCTGAGACCATACTTTTTAGTCAGTTTGTTACTTACTAAGATGGCATGTATCAATTCAGAATGTTATCATAACATTATTTTTTGGTGAGGTTAGGACAATACCAAAACAGAACATTATAAGAACATTCTGTTTGGATTGAAGGACATAACCATGCAGAATATGTAATAACATCACAGTGCAACGTCACAGTGGTACATTGCAGTGACGTAATTGGGAGTCATTAAAAGAATGTAACAAGAACCAAATACAGAACCAACAAGAACATTGCTGCAATGTTATAATAACGTCACATCCATGGCTGGGGATCGCCTCACATAGTTTTCACAGATGCAGTAACATTCTGTACGCGCCCCTGACATGGATTCAGAATTCTTTCCCTTGATAAGAGGGACAGTCTAGATATTTTGACGGATGATACCTTCAGAATTTGAACGTAGAAATAGTGAAAGGGAATCTTAATAACATTATATTTATCACACAGACTTGTATTTTTTATATTATTTTTTACTTATAATACTGTATTGTAATCTATATTGTAATAAAATACTATATAATTCATTCATACATGTTGTAACATTATAGTTACTTGGAAGTTAAGTGGGTTGCCAAACTGATAGCATCTAATAATTCACAATAATTATGACTCGTATACTTTCATTTTCAACGCCTCCTTATTAAACTATTACAATACCCATAACATATCATAGATCTGTCCCTAGATTCGGACGAGTTTTAACCCACGCGGAGATGTCATAAACCCAGCGGTCCATATCATAGTTTTAACGGGGCCATTTGGGCTGAAATTACCTGTAGATTATGTCAGTGATTAGGTGCCCCCAGCCCCCGGTGCCCCACGACTCACAGCCCCCAAGGGCAACTCTCATTAGTTGAGGAATTCATCATCTTGGAGCCTGTCTCTACCTAAATAACAACCCACCCCAGTGGGGGAAGGCACGGGGTGGGGCCTCGCCCGGGGCGGCCTCTCGTGAGGAAATTGTGAACTAAGCCCCTGTACCCCGCTGGTCAACCCACCCAATGACCTGCCTGGAGAGACGTACCCACTGGGCTGAGGTGGCCCATACATTGCCAATTAGTAGAAGAACGTCTGCTTATGTTTGGTTGATTTTTTCTAGCAGAAATTCAGATGAAACAAGTGCATTTCAGTATCACCAATGACAGCGATAACATAAAAAGAAAATTTAAAAAAACATGGGCAGCCCATAGATGGCCCTCGTGGGGATAGGCCTAAGGGTTTCATTTGACATAAAAGTGGTCCATACCTTGTGATTATTTGTGTCATGAAAACTTTTACAACAGCATCGAAGGCTAGTTTTGGGCGACCCTGTGGAATAATTTTTTTTTCAAGTTTTAACCGTCTCCCAATTTACCATTTTGCTTCGCCCAACACGGTTGTTCTTTGATTCCTGAGTGGTGATTTATAGACTGAAAGAGAACACATTTCATTAATATCCTGACTTTTCACTTGGTGGTTCAGAAATATCTGTATATTTATTAATGACCTACTAGTGATCAACTGGTTTGAGGTATACTTTAATTTATAGTTTGAACTAGTAAGAGGGTTACTTGAGAAATCATTATTTCTGCAAGACCATATCCACATGGGAAGTAAAACTTAGAGGAAGCAAAATGATTATAACTCTTCCAACAAACATGTCAAGAGGTCTTTCTTTTACAACTCAATAAAGGTCCCAGATAGAACCACAAGATCCAGGGGCTTCGAATGTTATTCTTAATTGCGGTTTACAAGGTAAAACAGTCGAGCTGAAACTTAAACCACTAATATTCAAACTTTTCACGCTAGACAAAAGGGAACTTTCTATCTACATGTAGCTATAGTATTATTGGCCATGGTTGAGCAATACCGGCGGACAATGACAATCATTACGCGTGGAGTCAGACCTGGCCACCCACAGAGAATGAAGGCATTGACTTGGTTAAATAAACTAAAATTGTCAGTCAATTGAGGGAAAACTAAATTTTCTTATATGTGACTGTATTGACTATAAAACCTTTAGCAGTAGCCTAATCTTCTCACTGACAAGCCTTTAAAGGACCTCTCTACAACAAGTCAAGATAGATTCAGAGACATTATACCTATAAAGACTGTACAGCTCCTCTTTTTTACAATGTAATAAGCTCAGCTTGGGGTTAGACTAGGTTTGGAGTCACTGAGGTCACCTGAGTCACTTGATTAGAAAAACATTGTGTTCTATATTCACTTTGTACTGCTAATAGAAAATGGCTTCTTTAATTTGATCAATTGCCAGATTTAGTTATGCCAGTGACGTAAAATGGACCCTTTCAGGGGAATAAAAGGTTGGATATTATGGTTTAGGGTGATTAATGTTATCATGGGATCCAATGGGGAAAATGTTATTTTATGTGATTGCATTTCACAAACTTAAGGACCAATAGTTATGTCAACTTAATTGTCACAGTTGATTTTGTTTTATGCTATACTGTCTTCGGGGAATAAAGAAAGTAGTAACCATGGGTTACTCGGGGAAAACTTTTGATTGTTTTGTAAACTGGGATGGGTTTACTAGTTCTCCAGGTGGTGATGTGATTAAAACCAGTGAACCGTGACTGGTGATTTCTGCGAATTCTACGAAAAGTGGAAGTCGTTTAGCATTCATCTGTAAAAAGAAAACTGTAGTGGCCAACACAGAAGTGATGCAACAGAACCCCCCTGAGTGTGCACTCTTCATGATCTAAGTTCTTTGTTAAACCCCCTCCAGCCGTGACCTTTCTGACGTCAGTGGAGCGGAGTGGAAACCACAAATTTCTTTAATTGCACACAATTTGCCGGGCAGACTCAGGCACGCTCTCTGATTATCTTTCGATGTGACAGTTCAGAGTTTATCCATATAGTTATTTTAGTTGCCATGGAAAATCCAACACAATGTTTTAGTGTGTGTGGGTATTTGCATGGCTAGATTTCTCCTATTACTTTTCATTATTGTTCAAAGTTATGACAGACTGATGACTGTGGTCATAGTTCATACAGGCAGTTCAATGAAAGTACAATTGAATGTATATAGAACAAACAAATACAAACCAGCTGACTCTTAGTAAATGCAAACGCTGTAGCAGTGAAATATGAATGGAATTGCGTACAAAATTAATGCTGAAATTTGCGTTCAAGATATGGGCAACGTACAATAAAAGGAATGTATACGTACATGTACATATATGTATATATGTGCCCCTAGTACTTTGCTGATATATTGTGAGTTGCAATGAAGCAAGATGAACTATTCTATGGATATAGTTTATTGATGAGCAAACTAGTTGCTGATATGTAATACATTAAGTTGTGGCTGGACGATGGGGGAAAACTGGAGAAATCCAACCCATCGCCAGGACAAATAAAACCTGAATTGAAAAAAAGATATAATTATGATTAAGCCTAGTTTCACAGACTCTTGGGAAATTGAAATGTGTAAGTCTTCATAAAAATATCAAATGAATAATTTCGTCCAGTTTACCAAGATGGGCACAAATCCAAGATTGTGGTATCAATGAAGACTACATCTAGGGGTGTTTTGGGTTAAACATCGACAAGTATTTTCCCTTTTTTTAATTCATCAATTGTCCTAAAAAGGGGTCAAGCAATAGCCTGTTCTCCCCCCACCTTCAGCACACATATACATGTGGCGTACAATGATCTTCTTATAGTGGATGAACAAAGTCAATCAGAAATGACAAATACAATACAATTGCAACTTGGATATTACATGAGGAATACATAGACAGACACAGTTGTTGGAATTACAATTCATTTCACAATTTTAAAGGGGCTGAGAAGAATATTCTTTATATGAAATGAAATTATAATGTAATAAGGTTTTGATTTGTCTTTTATGGTTCTCTTAAATTTAAGAGGACAAATGATAGTTCTGTAATCAACGGGTAAGTTATTCCATAGTTTACATACATAACAAAAAGGTCTCTTTTTTTCAAATGTCAGTGGCTGGTTTGGGCAGTTTGATCAAATGCCCTTCTTTTTGTATACTGCCGTCATGTTAGTCTGAACATATCTGTTTATATATCCGGTTGGTATCTAATTCTTTTTGATTATCTAAGATTTTGCAACAAAACACTTCATTTTAGCCTGCACGGACACAAAGTATTTGAAAACAGAAAACCACAACCGACAGAATCTAACCACTGGGTATAGAAACACATCTACATGTCACCATTTAATCGGTAGATATCGTGTATATAATTGTTCTTAATTGGATCTCGAAAAAAAAACAGGATCCTATGACCAATTATTCTGGTGCAATAAATTAAATAATTATTTCAAATTAAGATATATATCAAAGAAGTATAAAATAAAAACCCGATGTCTAGACCTTATTACATTTTAAGCTCGTGCTATGTATGAGTACTCATAATTATGTTTACAGTATGTGAGTTATGAAATTAGTTTATAATATAAAGCACGTGCGTGACATCCGCTCATGGTCAAAGTAATAATAAGTGATAATTATATCAATCTAATTTGTATAAGATGTGAGACATATACACTTTTGATATACACACATATATACACTTTTGATATACATGATTAGTATCTACCTTTAACTATGTATTAGGAAGGTGTGATACACCGTTATGCCAAGCCTAGAAAATATCCATTGTTCAGGCCTTAGTCATTGTTTGTGTTCAGACTGTATGTGTTTTGAATACCCCCTCAGCATGCCTCACAGCCTAACGACCGCACCTCATCAACGGCCAGTAGGCCTACGGACCAGCCATAGGCCTAACCGCAACCCAAAAAGGTAGGCCTAAGCATGTTACATAGGCCTAAGGCCCCGCAACACCCCTCCCATCTCCCCCACCCCTGCCACGCCTACAATTATTTCCTCATTCACAATCCCGCCTAGAAAACCGCCTAAGTCGGCCTAAGCCGCTTTTTACTATTGCGCATTATTATAGGCCCGTTATAGGCCCGTAGGCCTAGGCTGAGGTCATTAGTTAGCGCACGTGACGTAAGGTTGGGGAGGAGGGTAAAAGTTAGGCCCGGCCTAACAAAGACCCGGCCAAAGATGACCCCTATTAGGCTGAATCAGACCCCCCTTAGGCCACACTAGGCCTAACGTGTTATAAGCCTCTCCATGCTCAGATGTGACAATGTGCGGTCAACAGAACGCTCTCCTCCGCCTATGATATGGCGGGAAGAATGGAAAAGATGCGCCTAAAGTAGCTTCTTGAACTGAATTATGCGCCTATAGCTGTGAATGAATTTATGTAATAGTCACACGGGCATCAATGTGACAGACACTTATGAAAGCTATCAATGATTTATTTTGGGTATGATATTATATGACTGGACATAAATCCAGATAATTATATTTATATCTATAAAACCTATATCATTGCTTTGTGTTTTCGTCAATTTTAATTAAAAAACAAACAAGTGTGAACAACAGAAATCAAAAACACTAAATATCTGGAGAGCTTATCCGTGTTGAAACAAACACCCTTTGTTAACAACATTTTCTTGTGTCTTTGGACACGCGTACATGTTGGTATAAGTGTTTATTTTTAATGTAGCGGTATCTATCGCCCTACAAAAGAGTTATTCCCTTCATCCTAACACATTTCAGACGACATTCTATTATCAGAAGTGTTCAAGAAACTTCAAGCAATACGAGTAATACGTTATAATTACCCTTCTATGTCCTCCTGGAAGATTCCTGAGATTGTAGAACAACTGCGGTCTAAATATTGTTAGGATTATGCAAATATATAACCATTAGATAATTTACACATTGTTTGGTCTTTTCTGGACAAAAGTGCTTGTTATGTTCTTCTTCTGTTGTGTGTTATACATTGATAAACTGGTTACAGAACATCATCATTGTTATCACTTTTTCCATCAATTTCCATCTTTTAAATCTATTTTCTAGTGTAAAACCCTAACGTAAAATGTCAAACCAACATGTCTTTTTTTATTATAGCATACCACATCATTCCTTTATCCGTCGTTCTGGTTGTGAATCCTCAGTAAAATCACCTCTACATGTACCTTGTCCATTACCCGGCGCGACGCGGCCGTCTGCGGCAGGCGCGTTGTACCGCGCGCTACAGGCGCGTCACCCGCGGACAAAAAATCACGGCGCGAGATTCAAAAGTTTGCCAAAGTTTTCCCGAGGCGTGCCGCGGCCGGCCCAATATCAGAGAGTGCGGCGCGGTAAGGGCGTGTTCTCAAAGAGTCGGGAGTTGGAAGGTCGGGGCTGTCCTGACTCTTAATTATGAGAAAGTGGCGGGGTGTGGTTCCCCTCAAAGCATTTTTTATTGACATAAGACGCGGCGCGAGAGTTTCCAAGACGTTTCGCGGACTGGAAATGATATATCATTTTCCAAAGTGCAAACTCAGGACTTGTTGCGCGTGCCTGGAAACGTACTTTTGTATGTTCACCTGTGTCGACCAATAAATTATTTTTTCTAGTAGAATATGACACGTAATTGGCGGCACTTTTAAGGGGAATTAATCATATGGTTGGGCACGTTTATCTGCGCCTAGAATCACCTGGCTAGGCCTGCTACAACCTTAGGCCTATTGTGCCCCGCCTAAACCAACCCCCACCCCCCTCAGGCTCCTTTAGGCCTGGAGGTTCCGTGTCACTTGTTAATCCAATCGCGACACAAAGACACAAACCTGCCTCTGTTTACCCTTAAATATTTTCAAGTGATTATTATCAGCTTCAATTGATTTATATTTCATTTTTTCCGTGAAAAAAAAACGGAATCCAAGCCTTTTGAGGGCGCACGCACCTAGCCACCTTTGCTTGCGCTTGTAGCCGGTGAGCGTGGTTTGGGCTACATATAACAAGGGGAAAAACAGGATCTAACGAACGCCGGGGACGCTGGAACAAGCGAAACGTGAGGAAACTGAGACAGATTGAGTTGACAAGAACACACGGCGATTAATTTTAGTTTTGAAGAGTGATACTTATTGCTTATTGCCTAACCCCCCATCTGGCTATTGCTCTTTTCCCGACACAGAATCAACAAGAAACAACCATTTCTTAGCCCCGCTTATCTTCGGTGTTTTTCCATTGATCCTTTGTGTTTTGGAAATAATGAACTTATGAAAGAATCCTTTTTGTGACAGATTCAAGGGCTTGGATTACAGACAATATTTATGGACTGAGTTCAATGGAGACTTCAATAATATTGAACACAATTGGGAAATACAGACAGAGGGGTATGATATTATACTTGATGCAGACTCAAATTTAACTATTCTTTTTCTTTCGCATGCTTCTGTTCTTCATTTTCAATCAACATCCCATTTACAGTTTTTTTTCTCATGATACCAAGGTTATATTACTGGAATATATAGCTATCAAATTCCTATGCAAACAAAACATTGCCATTTGAAGATGGAACAATGCAGTGACATATGTCTCTTAGACACATGATAACATCTTGAGGCTATCTTTACAACTTTGTGGCCCCCAAACCACAATCAGAAATATCTCATGCAGTTATCATGAGACTCTTGAACTTTAAGATATATATTTGAATCGCACACAATGGCATAATAAAAGTTGAGTGCAACCACATCGGTATCTCACTCCAACAATACTTTCTCCGAGGGCACATATTGCACGGAAGTAACCTAACCTTATCGTACATACACAACAAAAGGTCCAGGAACAATGCGCGCGCATACAGGCTATGACGTCACAATAGGACGCCCAAGTCAGAACCTGATTGACTCTTTAAAACTTCAAAGGTTGAACTACGCATGCCCGACCCCTCCACTCTCCCCCTCTGACGATATGTCAGACAAAACGCAGTCTGTGCTGGGAGACTGTTGACGCTGGTACCCATCAAGCCCTCTTTGACGACTCCACGAGGTGTCTGGACCTGCCGGGAACTAGTGCGATTATCGGGGCGCCACCGCGCGGCTTCAAAGGGCATTACGCCCACAGAGTGGTGGGGGTCAGTGGAGCGTGGCGGCGGGCAGCGGACCGTGAAGGGTCCCATCTTCACCCATTATCGCCCAGGTCTCCCCACGTCATGCAGACGACCGTCTCACCTGTGACGATCATTGTCTCTTCTACGTCCAAAAAATAGAAGTGAACTACTAGTTCTACATTTAATTTGTGTACTATATCCTACCCAAGCAAGAATATGATGTTATTATAACATTATTATAACGTTTTGTTTCGTTTTGGTTCTTATTACGTTATTTTGATGGCACCCAAAAACGTCTTCAGAACCTAACATTGTGAAATCGCACTGTGACGTTATTGTAACATTCTTGTAACATTCTTTCATGTTATAATAACTTTATTACAACTTTCTTTATTAGTAAGGTCTCAACTTCCCTAAAATATTATGTTATTTTAACATTCTCTTTTAGTAAGTCTCAACTTTACTGAAAATAACGTAACTGCTATGTGAAAATTGGGCAGGTTAGAGACTAACAAAAAATGTACGGTCACAGAATGTGCTTGTTATGTCGCTGCTTGCATGGGTTACTAATGATGGTTTAATAAGGATTAGTATGTAGGAATAATTAAATTAATAATTCACAGTTCAGAGTACCCTATCATGCCACATGTCTCAATA
This sequence comes from Lepidonotus clava, assembly GCA_936440205.1. Taxonomy (NCBI): domain Eukaryota; kingdom Metazoa; phylum Annelida; class Polychaeta; order Phyllodocida; family Polynoidae; genus Lepidonotus; species Lepidonotus clava. The sequence goes on from OW387135.1 coordinate 12,694,468, forward strand.
TGGGAAGTACAATATATTAACTCGGTTAAGTTCCATATCAGTTAGACCCATATAATATTAATATTTTCCTAATTTCATTTGAAAATAGACTAGCTTTCTAGTACAAGTCCGAATTTCTTTTAAATTCGAAAGTCTTTTACAATAAATCTATGATATTTCTGCATAATCATAAGACCTTTTCAGACCGTGTACATAAGGCATTTGAATGATACGTATTCACTCTCAATTGGAGAGAGGCCACTAAAAGCTGATGAAATGATCAACAGGTGATGTCAATAAGGGAAGGCACGCAAACTTGTTGTACCCCCCCCCCCCTCAACCACCACCACCACCAGTTTAATCCAGCTTTACAAAGATAAGATATATCAGAGATTATGTGGTCTTGTTGAAAATATGAGATAAATATAATAATATTTATTTTTATATTATGATAAGTATATGGACCATATCTACTCGTCTCGATAAATGAGATAAATATAATTATGAACCATACCCTTCTCGAAGTACAACAACACGATGGCATAAATACGGTATATTTTGTCAGATTCCCTCTCTACATCCCTTCCCTTCCCACCTGAACCCATTAGCGCCCCTCAACCCCCCTCACCCCCCTCACCCTCACCCCCTCACCCCCCGTGGCGGCCCCCTTTGAAGTTGACCGGCGGTCAACCCAGGTAGTCATTGTTTCACTTTCATCCATGGCGGGGGCGGTGAGCCGCGAAGTGCCGTCACTGAGCAGAATTAGGGGAGGCCTGATGACCATTGTAGGTACGGCGCCGGGAGGGGGGGGGGGCTGTGGGGGTGGATGGGAGATGGGGGGGGAGGGAGGCAGGAAGGATGAAGTGGAAGGTAGTTGGCGTTTTCCACATGGTGTGAGAGAAGAAAAATATGGTATAGGTGCAGTATCTTAAAATCAATACCAATATCAATATATATATATATATATATATATAATATTATATAACGGCATTAATCCTGTTGCATTAATCCCACAAACAGACAAATTACTTGAATAAGTTACAGATTCTTCAAAACATAGTCCAGGGTCATGTCGAAGTATAAGGTCAATGTACATTCATCATTAGTGACAAATCAACTTAATCATTTCTTACATTTAACCTTTGTGGTTGCCCTTGTACATTGACTGCTAACATTTCCCATATTCGTATACCTCTTATCATTGGACTACTTCAGCGCCCCCCTCCCTTTCCCAGGTCTCTCCAGACCGCTTGGCTCTTTTTGAGAATACACTATACTTTATCCGGGACTTTATCAAACTGCGTACCATACATAATATTAAAACTTTCTGTCGACCAAAATGGTTGGTTCCCGATTTGGTCGGATGAACACTGGCCCGTCACGCTTGACCATCCCATCCTCCACTCCCCCCTACACCCCCCATATCCCATCAGGGGCGGGGCACCCCCCCCCCCCCCACCCCACCCACCCCCCCTTAATCCGCCATCATTCCGCTCACTGCCCCCACCCGTTAACCCCCTAACCAGGGCTAATCATAATTGCATTACAATTTGGGGAGAAGAAACCCCAGTCCCGCTAGTTACGTGCCTTCTCACCAGGGGGGCGCCCTGTTTTCAATGCTATAAGCACGGCGGGCAGCCTTTGTTAACGACGCAGGGGGCCCACATCCTGTCCCGCCAATTTTTCGCAAATCAAGGTAGAGCAAAACTTCAAAGGTACCGCATGGGGCCCCATAAGTAAGATATAATGACTCGTATAGGGGAGGGGGTGATTGAAGAATAAGGGGACGGGAAGGGGACGGGCTGCCGCACGCCAAAGGTCAAAAATCATCTTATTTATGTTTTGTGGCGGCTTTTCAGGTTTGATTGGCGCTCCTTACTTTTTGAGGCATATCTTTTGGGCTTGATTGGTTTCGTTTCCTGGCTATCCCCATACATCACCCTGTACTACCGGACTGGTCTCCTTCACGCTGATTATTCACGGGATGGGGGAGTATACAGGTGGAAAAGGTGAACTATACCGGAACGGATGTAAGGGCCTTTGAAAATGCCGCGAGTCAAGATCCATATGGACCAAACGGGTTCCTTTATCCCATATGCTTTCTATTTCCCAATTTTCTCACGCTTAGAATTAGCATAGGTTTTATGCTTGATATTCCCAGTAATAGTAATTTTTTTCAATTGGCATCACAACCTAATCAGTATGGTTCCTCTGATTGTGTGAATTGGAACCCCCCCCCCCCGTGCTGTATTATGTACATCTTTTTACACCTTCCAAAGAGAAACTGGAGGTTCACCTTATCCCTGCATGCTTAGAAGAATTATCCCAAATTGTACTTATGGTTTGGTTGTTTTTGAACACATTGCATTGGGCCATGCTATCTAATCGTCTGTATTCAAGAGCATGTCTAACAGACAGCACTATTAATTTACTCTAACTGAACATGTACTTTCACATGTTTGACTTGACGTGTGTACATTCATTACATCATTCACATATACTCACATGATTGATCAATATGACCCTAGACCTCTAAATTTGACACTGTGACATGGCCATTTTAAGCACTAGTGCCATGGGGCATTGCTATTCCTTAAATTCGACAGGGCGACATGGCTATTTCTTAAATTCGACAGGGTGACATGGCTGTTTTTAAAATTCGATATGTGACATTTGGACCCCCATCAAGGGCCCCATCGATTATGTGTAGTTCAGTCAGAAATCCTCATCGTGCTTTTCTTTTACAAAATCCACACGATTGGCTTAAAGTGTATATACGTTGCTCTTCGGATGCATTCGGGCATAGAAAGAGGCTTTCAACATAAATTATGGTGATGAGGATCAGATGACAGAGAGAAGTTTTGCATGTTAGCAAGTATTTATAGGAGGTTAATAAGGTTGAGTTAATGAGTACCAAATGGCAACTATTTACCAATAAATATCAAGAAAAGAAAGCTAATGGTCAATAACTATGGTGTATCGAGCCTATGAAATTAAAACAGAATAAATTTAATTTATAAAAAATTCAACTCCTTAATATGGCCTGCCTTGAAGAGTCTCTCAACAAACAAATACAATGTTAGAAAAACTGTTCCCTTTCCACAATATTTTATGTGTTCTGCGCTGCTTGATAATATTTGTAAGAGCTATAATTTTAAAGGCTAGATTTGATGTTTACCAATAGAACCGCATAATGAAATACGATGTCTATCCATTGAATGACCATTGATGCCGGAATAAACATTAAGGTTTTTTAATTGTATCTGCACTTTTTAAACACCAACTTAGAATAATATCAAACCTACATGCCCTATTCCACACAAGCCTACTCGTATTATGGTATATATTTCAAAGTCAGGTCCGACTTAAGGGGATGAAGTGTCATGGAGTCGGTCGTGATATCTCTATCTCTCGCCATTGTTCATCAAAGGATGGGGGATTCTAAGGCCCCTCTAACACTGTGTTTGTCACCATTGAAGAGGTAGGGTTTACTGTTAGTTTGTTCAATATTGATATTGTCAGGTCTTACTATTTATTTGTTTAACATGTCCATGCTTTACTGGATGTCAGGTTCAACTGAGTTGTTTTCTAAACTTTTTTAAACATCCCAGCCAGCTTGTGACATAACAGAAACATTCTGCAACCATACTTTTTCAGTCAGTTTGTCACTTACTAAGATAGCACATAAAAATAACATTATTGACGATGAGGTTGAAACCTCACCAAATTAAATCATTATTATAACGCTATTGTTTGGTGAGTTTAAGATGAAACCAAAACAGAATGTTATAAGAACATTCTGTTTAGGTTGAAGAACATAACCAGAATGTTATAATAACATCGCAGTGCAATGTCACAGTAGTAGGTCGCAGTGACATAAAATTTAAAAAAAAACATAACAAGAACCAACACAGAACGTTGCTGCAACATCATTATAACATCACACCTCCAACTGGGATAAGATTATTAATGCCTGTAAATAAAATTAATACTACTCTGCTTAATGTTGGCAGAATAGACACTTACCAAGGGTAGCCTTGTCGTTTTTGTTATTTTTCTTCAATAAATCCAGAATAAATAGAATAAAGAAAAATAAGTTTCAGATGGTCGGTCAGACTATAGAAAAACAGTGCCTGTGCAAAAGGACAGGAAATAAAAGAGGTTCAAATATCATCATTTTATATGTCATCAAATGATGTTTCGAACTCAATGTTTTTGTAATCCTCTGACTTTGGCTTGAACATTAAGGCCCGGACACATATACCGACCCGACTCAACAGTTGAGTTGGGTCGGGGACAGTTGGTGTATGTGTCATGGGCTTACAACTGGATAGTTGGCTGTTCTCTCGACGGATCCGTCGGGTCGGGAATCATGAGATGTTCAAGATAAACAACTGAACTGTCGGGTCTGTGGGGGTAGCTACTGCCGTGGTATATTTAAAAAACATGTGGACTTTAAAATAAGTGCTGTATTTAGATGCAGCATGGAAAAAGCTTTCCAGTAGTATATTTTATGTTACTGTGCGATTATTATATCAATCAATATGTGATGCAAAATCAGAAAATATAGAATTGATATTAAAAATAGTATTTTATCATGACAACATTATCATACTCTTATGAAAAGCTGATATAAAGATATTCTGTCACCCATCATATTCGTTAGTTTTGTATGGAAAAGTATCAGAATAATCAGACCAGTTGGTCATTGTATATGACACCCCCCTTGATATTCCCTACGACTAATGAGTCCCCGACGGTCTGGTCTTAAGCACTCCTGACGATCGAGTTGGTATATGTGTCCCGGCCTTTAGGGCACTTTATCATCCACACGACCGAAGATACATACAATGGGTGGGGCATAGTGACAGACTGTATGTACCATTCCTCATTTTCAGTATTTTAAACATACTTCAAGCCTTGCTTGGGTGATGAAATAGAAGAACTTTTGGGGTTGTCATCGAGTGGCTGTACAACCCCGTACAACCTATGGGGATCGTACAAACCTTTGGCTTCACCCTATAGATTCGTGACGATCCCCTTAGGGTCGTATGGCCACCCTCTGAGGACCCCTGTGGTTCTTATTATATTAGTATCCTTCTGAGAACCAGGACGCAGAATCATTGGATAATTTAATTTTTTAATTGTTTCATAGATCACTCAATAAAACAATATCTGACAAACCCATCCCCTATTACTACAGGTTGGACTTATATTGCAAATCCTGGTTAACGAGGAGGCACTACCTCCATAACTTCTAGGTTTTAGGAAAATTCATTTTTTAACATTTTTTTAAATATCATCTATCGTTCACTCTATAAGCCTAGATACCCGAGCAGCTCAAAACAGCTGTGTCCCATAATTAAAACACACTTAAACAAAACACATTCCGTGACTAAAGGATTTCCAGGCACTCACAAATTAAAAACTCCATTTTCAACAACACTCATCCCCCCAAAAAAACACCAAAGTCAGAAACCCTACCCTAATGCAAGAAAAACACTACCAGGTAAATGCGATTGGCAAACATGAGTATAGTGTAATCACCCCCCAAACAAGTAGCAGCGCTGGTTGTTTATTATCATTACCTCTGCGCCAACCAACCCCACTTCTCCCAAAAGGCACTTAGTCCAAGGTGGGCACGTGGGCATCAGAAAGGGGACAATTAACAAGCACGTGTCCCTGTTAGCTCTGTCCCGGCTATGTGACGGCCGGGACAGGGTGGGGCCGGGAAACTATGTAACTGAGACACCTTCTGAGGCGTCTAGGAGGGATTGGGTTGGAAGGGGAAGGGATGGTTCTGACTTGAAATTTTATCCTGGATTTAAAAATGAGCAGGTCTAGGAACATTTGGACTCTAAAGCCCTAATTACACTACGTGTCAGGTACCCATTCGCGTTGGGGAACGTTGCCCAACGCGGCAGATGCGCATTCAGGCCATATTACAGTACGCGTTTAACCCAACGCGAAGTATATCATTCTACATGTTTTGGTATATTTTACTATGTTATACATTGCGTTTGGTGTCCTGATTCACGTTTGTAATTCGTGAATCAAAAGAACGCATAGTGTAACATGGCCTCAACTCATCGTTGTCCCTCCAGGCACCAGCAACAAAGAAAGTTACTGCCCTGTACAATTCTCCAAGACAGTCCTACATGTAGGCATGCAAATAAACAGTATTAACATGAGTTTAACATATAAACAGGGTTGGCATGCCTATGTTATGTATGTAGCGAGGAGGCAAGCAACAAGCACAACAGGTAAGGAATATGCAACACGGGGTTGTTCCTTTTCAGGCTGAGAACATTCAAGCCTGAAAATACTCCAGGAACCTCTCTTTTTTCTAAAGTAAGTGCATCTCCTTCCCAACCCAATCTCCTCTCCTCTTTCAGAGGCTGAGGCTGAGTGAGGCTGACCTGGGCGCAGGTATAGACTCCACTATTGGTCGCCACGTGCAAATGTTTGTTTCCCGACCAAAGCGCCAGTTCTCGGGTTCTCCACCAAATGTCGGGTAGTTTAAGCCCGACTTTGGGGTTTGTTTAGAGGGTTGTTTGTTTGGGAGGGTGTTTCTTTTGGATATCTTTTCTTTGGGGGAGGGAAGGGGAGGGGTTTAAAGTCAATGTTATGGCTAAAATTTTCATTTAGAATTTATTTTTTGTATGCTTTCTGTTTATAATAATATTTTTTATGTTTTCTTTTTATACATGATATTTATGTAATAGCACACATTGTACTTGATAATTATACACTATAAAGGTTGTTTTAGATGGTATATAAACTTGCTCTATGTTAATCAAAATCAGTGATGGCTAGCAATAAAGAAGCTACTATATAATTTCAAGTAAATGATGAATTTGCTCAATAGCCTTTGGTTTACGGACTAGAATGTGTTTCTAGAATGAAAAAAATAAACATGAATAATATATTTATTTACATTGATGTAGATAATTATTGATACATTTGTATTTAAATATATTGGTTTCTTTGGTAATAAAAACTAGACTGACCCAACTTCGCCTTATTACTTTTAAAAAATCTACTCAAAACTATAACTTCATTTAGCACACGCATTCAGACATCATTTCAATATTCAGGTGGGTTTGTTTTCCTCCTGTACACGTCCGCTAACAATGACGTGGTCGGTGGGCTGGTAGGGGACAGATGCCCCTCTTTGAGGTTTGGGGGTAGGTCCGGTAAGGGTTCGGTAAATACGAGCAGGGCCAGCGAGGGGGGACTCGAGGAGGGGAAAAGGTTTGTACATTTGAGAACAGTAAATACTCTTCATCTTTAGTGGTCCTTCAGTGTAGTAGATTTCAATCTTTCCATTAGGTATGGACTTATGGAGAATTACTGTAGATCAATGGTCCAATAGCAGCAAAAAGATTCCTTTATGTGATTTCCCAATGTATTTACCATATTGCTGTGGATTGTTAGGTCCTTCAGAGAATAAACAGATATTCATACCACTTTTGATTGCATCAGCACTTTTTTTCTTCTAATCTAATTTCTTATATCTACCGCTTTGCAAGTAAGGCATTGGGCTCTGGGCAGGGGGGGTCGCATGCCGAACTTAAAATGTCGCGTGTCTCTGTCGCTCATTTTTCTCAATGTTGCATGTCGAATTTAATAAACATCCATGTCCCATGTCACTAAGGTTTTAAAATTGTCTGTCGTATCATTAAGGGTCTATGTCACATGTCAATTTCAAGAAATTGCCATGTCACCACGTTGAATTTAGTGGTCCAGACCCATGAGCATAAAAGTGTTATTTATAAGAAGACACATTCATGCAGATGTTAGGCTATGAATAGGGTTATGAATACCGGTATTAGGCTACAAATGTATAGTCTGTAAGAGTATATGAATTCAGGTGCCAACCTGGTGGCTGGTTGCAGTTGACTTCCATTTGCTTCATTTTTTGTTTTTGCTTCATTTTGCCTTGTCTGAAAATTACAATAGTTAATTTATAAGATGGCATCAACAAAATATACTTCCCTATCAAGATACACGACAGAAATTGCTCAGAATTGATATGAAAAATATAGGCCTAATGCAATACGTTTGATATTAGATATCCAACATACCTCTTATAATCGTCAAGGCACGATGTAACTGTGGCTATGATGTTAAACATTACATGACCTGTATCGCAACAAAATCATAGTTGTTTATCTACCATATAACACTCATGAAATACATAGATGACTTGTAATTTTATAAATATACACATATCAGGACCCAGATACAAATAGAAACTGAAATCGTAGATATGTACCAACTATGTAAGTCCTGTGATGCGGAAATGACTGTGTGCTGGAGGGCCCCAAGTCATTGTGTTCTGAATTGTCTGTGGTCTGCCTTGTGTCTGGGAGTGTGTCTGTGTTGTCTAAAGACACCCTCCTCCCCCTTCTGCTTCTGTTGACAAGCTTACACAACAAACCCCGACAACCAATGCGTGCACACACTTCTCAGCAGCTTCACAGACACCGGGGGTAGGCCAAGTACCCCCGGCTTTTGTTTGAGAAGTTATAGAACCCCAACTCCAAGTCCTCCAAGCCGGCTCAACAGACACACACCACTAGCGCCACCAGCGGGCTGTTGAGGTACTTCTCCGTGACGTAAGAGCGTCCTCATATTTTGATGACGTAATACGCAGCTTATAGAGTGTCGGCGAAGAGACCGATTGGGGAGGGGTTTCAAGGGTTTGAGGGGCAATGGGTTATTCATGTTGAAAGTGGATGAACCCTCCATTCGGCTGGGTGCGGTGGAACGTTTTTTATTTTTGCGATTCCTTCTTTTAACAATATAATAACATGATGCTGCTTATGAATATCTCATAAAATGTCTAGTATTAAACATATATGATCTCCTTGTTCGCTATGTAAAATATCTGCGATTAAAGTGAGCAATTTCTATGATTTTCCACGAAAATTAGAAGTCTTGAAAACCACTATGTTTTGAGTGTAGACAACGAGCCTCATCGGATACGTTCAATTGTCGTCTGGGCGAGACAATCCCAAGCCCAAATGTACCTCCCGCGCTAATTCCGCTAATCCTGCTAAACGGATTAGACCGCCGCCTCCCATGGATGCACCCCTGTTTGATTTGGAAGCTTTTGTCGACTGAGAAGCAAAGCCAATAAGAGAGTGTTCTGGGTCTGACAATAGTTTCCGCAGAGGAGGTTGGGAGACAGAGAGGGTGAGAGTGCCGCCAAATTGAGATGAAAGCGCTCCCGCCATCATGGCCGTGATTACACCTTGAGCAGACGACAATTAAACCGATTTGAGAGTGGCGAACGCGCCATTTAAAGCCGCGCGCTTTGAAGGTTGATTTGTATCAAGTTTAAACAACTTCCTCGACCGAAATCTGCAGCAGGTACAAAGCCAGAGAGTTATCCGCTCAGTGGGTGGTTTCTATGGAGGTACCACACTTCATTGGTTTAAAAGCCTGTCCGGGAAACCTGTAATCAAAAGGGGGGATCTTTCTGTTCAGTATTTGTATCAAAGTGGTCAACACTGCGTGATTAACAGTAAATTTTAATTAAAGATTGTGTGTATCTCTGTCCTCTCTCGTTGCTTTTGATTTCGACAAAGGTATTCATAACGCAGATTTATTTTCCAAAAATATTTAAACTTTTCCTGTGCGGACAATTATTTAGAACTCATTATTTGATTACCCAATTACAGCCCAACAAGATTCTCAATGGTTTTAAATTTTCGTTTAGTTCTTCAATGGGTCGCATTACTTCTAGCGGGTTTCCATTGGAACACTTCATTAGCACTTATTAGAATATACAAACAGAAAATTAAACAAATCCTACCCAGAGACAAACATTAACCCACGCGTCGCAGACGGTTTGATGAGACTAGCCGGTGTTGACTTTTACTCTTTCTACAACGCCATCGGGGGGTCATTATGCATAAACCGGAAGTAATGAAAGGAACTGCTTCCGGTGCGGGGCGACTCCTGGCGGCGACTTGCCCGGCACGCGTCGGTTGTCAGGACGCATGCGCGAGCCGAGGAGGCTGCCCCTCACTTCCGGTTATGACGTAGTTGTGTAACGGGTTTGACACGACAAATGAGCCGGCCGTAACTTTTGCCAGCGTGTCTGTCTCGCTCTCCAAACGCAGTGGGGCGTCCCTTTTGTTACCACTGTCCCCCAAACTGACATAATCAGCGACTTACCTGTCTCCTATCGGAGAAATCTGGCATAATAAACCTAGCCCAGTCTCACCTACGGGTGAGCCTAGGTGAGCCTAGGTGAGCTTAGGCGAGCCTAGAAGTGAGTCTGGGATCAGGGCTAAGAAGGATTATTCCTTTATCAGTGCTAAACGTCAACGTCAACATAGGCGGGTTTCTTCTGAATGATTTTGGTTCAGAAACAGTGACGACTGCAAACGACTTTCGAAAGTTGTGATCCTTGGCAAAATTAATGGTCGGCTGTAAAAATCTTTTATAAATGCAGGACTTGTTGTTTCCACTGAATGACTGAAATATATATAGGTATCTGGACGACACAGGGAGGTGCTTGACGACTATTTATGTGTGTCTGAAAACCAGCACTGACATAATAATAGAAATAATAGCCTTTAATTGGTTTTGGAGGAAATCTTCGGCTTTTGCCTTGAAGAAAATCTAACACGTTTAATATTTTGTCTTTGAAAAACATTTCACTTTTGTCTTGAGTAAATCTTTTTTACAGTCGTTTACAGATGACTTAACCACTGATTTGTTGTTTCCATTGAACGATTTTATCAACAACCACCTCATAAGATTTCCAGATCTTTCCCTGTCTTAGGCTGGAAACCCACCTTTATTCGACCACCCCTCCCCACACGCACACCCTCCAGGCATCTCCCAATGCCTTTTATAACCTACATTTATGATCACATTTACCATAACATTTACTATCAACTTACTTTTATATTTTCTAAATTAAAAGTCGCAAAATAAATTTTAACGTCAAAAGAATTGCCAGGGTGGTCCCAGAAAAACATTTATGCACACATTAAAGTAGTTGCCTGTCTGTTTGTTCATGAAAGAATCATTTTCCAGAAAACAAAGAATGCTCTGTAATGTGTTGTATATAATCGCCAGAAAAACACTTAGTACCTGCTAATCGCCTTAAAACGATGGGGGTTATGGGGTGTTTTGAATGTGGTAATCAGAAAAAGGCCCGGGGACATTTCCTCATCTCCCTAAAGAGGGGGTTTAGAGCACCTCTGGTCAGCTTTGTTTGAGTGTTGATAACCTGTGATAGGGGAAAGCGAAACTTCTTTATATTTGTTTAACTTATATCTGTTTTGTCAATCTTACAGAATTCAAACAAAGAAAATGTTTTTCTGGACAGACTTTCCGGAAAGGGGTGAAAACTGCATGGGTATAATGAACATGTACACATTGAATCTCTGGTATTATTCTAAGGTGCATATCTTTAAGGCCCGGTCTCAACTCAACAGTCTTAAGGACTTGAGACTGAACAGTTGCAGACAAACCAGTCTTAAGGAAAAAATGATGAGTGGTCACATATAGAGACTGGATAGTCTTGTGTCTTCTATCCTCTGCCTATAAACGCAATGATATGTAGGAAAAAGAGGTGTGTCTATTTGCCTTTATATGATTGGATAATGGACTCAAGACAGTTGAGTTGAGTCTTAAACTATGTCACATATAGAGACTGGGCCTTAAAACTGCTTGAGACTGGAGACTATCCAGTCTTAAGGCCGGTCACATATTGAGACTGGGCCTTAAGACTGCTAAAGACTCAAGACTATCCAGTTTTAAATCTTCAACATCTCAAGATTAGAGACCAGACTGATCAGTCTTGAGAAAACTTAAAACTCCAGTTTTAACCCTATGTCACATATCAAAACTGTCAGAGACCCAACTCAACTCAACTGTTGAGTTGAGTTCAGTCTCTATATGTGACCGGGCCTTTAGTGTCTATCATGATGATTTGATTTATGTTTTTCAATTATACGGTTGATTGTATAAATCTGGGCGCTTAAATCTTCACACGATACATATACATGTAGGCCTATTTCAATATCGTACGTTCTTAAATGGCAAACAAACTTCGACCGATCACAGTCCCACAGCCCGGTCCCACAGACATAGAAAACAGAATACAAATTGAATCTGACACTTTGAATAGAAAGATAAGTATGCGGAGAAATACATTAAAAGTGACATAAACACTTGACAAGTGTCAACTACAACTCAGGACGAGTGGGTCCCACAGGGGGCCCTAATGGGCATATCCTTCTCACTATGACCCCCCTATAGGGAGGCCACCTGTGAGAAATATACCACCCTGCGCCCCATCTATACCCCTATACACCGGTCTATATCCCATAGGGAACCCCTCGGGAGGGCAGGTAGGGGATGTACAGGGGAAATGGGAACCCCCCGGGTGAGAATTAGAGGGGGCCAGGGGACCCCCAGGAGGCCCCTCGACGAGGCGTGACACTTCTCCCCGCTGCGTGTCGCCACTGCACGACTTCCGTCGGCGCGCGCATGCTCCGACGTGCGCTTCCTGTTTCTGGCAGCCTAATGGCGCTGAGGACTTCCCCTCTCTGGGGCCGGGTAGATTAAGCTTTGGTCTGTGGACAAAGCTCTAGGTAAATTAAGCCGTGGCCAGACAAATAAAGCCAGGCGGGGCAGGGCATGGTGGTCTGAGCACGGTGACATATTTAATCTGTCCTGGCAGGGGGGCCGCCCCTCTACATACCTAATTAGGGAAAGTACTAATAGATTATTGCTAATTCATGGGGGTTTGATATGTTTTCACACCTTGTAGAGGGTGTGTTACAGAGCAGGGCAAATGTGAGGTTGAGCGACGTAGAGAAATATTCAAGGGGTTGCTAGAACTTAACGTTTGAATGACAAGTGCCAAATAATTTTATTTCATATGATTATATATTGCAGACAGGTATTAATGTATGAAATGATGCCCTTTCTATGGCAGAATCCTAAATTTGATGGGGGAAGAGGCCGGCAGTGGGATAGCCAGTGGGTTTCCTTAGTGTCTGGGGCCCCCTTTGATTTCCCAAAATTTTAGTAAAATATAACAAACTTCACAGAAAATAAAGGGGGGAGTGACACACTTTAATTTCTTTTGGAACTCACTTTATTCTAATGGTGGTAACGCCCCTGGTCGGCATGTCTTACGAACGAGTATAGATAGACTATACTCGTTGGTCTCACCCATAATTTATCATTAAACGCTTAAGATTACTAATATACACAGGGATATCATGTCAATCTTTTACGTGATATCATGCCAATTTGGACGTGCTCTGAAAACGGCTTAAGCAGACTAATTTTCCTCGAAGCAGTTGATGCACACTTTCTTCGTTCACACTTCAGTCACTTATCCTGTCTTATTACATAATAATCCCGCTGCCCAGTGTTAAAGGTATCCTCCTAAAGAATGAGGCAAAGAGTTAATCCCTATAGAGTCCCAGACACCACGGAACCCTACTGGCTATCCTAAAAAGTTAAACCCCAAGTCCGGATCAGTGATGTATTGCTCCGCGCCCCATGGGACCTGTCAGTGACAAGTCTACCTGGCAGGGCGATAATAGGACGACTCCCCCGCCGGAAGTCAGGCACCCAGGGTTCTATATCCGGGGACGGCGGGAGAGGCGGGTGACGAGGGGTTACGCTGATCCACAATAATGGGTCGGAGTGTCAGGGTGTTGTTGTATTAATGTGACATCTTCAGGTGACGTTGGGTCCATCAGGGGTCATGGGGTGAGTGGAATTAAAGAGTTGTTTGTGATTTGACAGGTTATGAGTATTGGGAGGTTATTAGTTTGTTACAATGAGATTTTAGCCCATGCTGATGTGTCTGGTTTCGTATAATTATATACGAATGGCTTAGATATATGATAATATGATAAAACATTTCCATATGATAATTTTGCAAAATATGCCTTTCTTTTATGGTTTTCTTTTAATGAAATAATGACTGGGTTATTATACCTTTATAATTATATGCGTTCCATATAATTATGTAACACCTTGTTCACCGCGTCAAATCTTCTGATATAATAAGTATGAATATGCAAATATTTCATTCCACATTGCCCCCATACCAGCCATCTGTATTTTTATTCCATCTCAAAGCTCAATATTCCACACAGGTACCAGGAATATCCTGTCTTTTATCACCATTGTTTTCCTTACACACTTTGGCCTAATTCAATAACATTTCCTTGTACTGGCCCATATAAACACCCCAATAATAGGGGTACTTTCTCCCCCAACAAAACCCACTCCCCTGTCAACCCACCAGACCCGCACAGCCCTCTCAAGTCAGGGGCGGATCCAGGATTTCTAGAAGGGGGGGGCCAAGATTGAGAAAAGTTGTAAGTAGTATATAATTATGTAATTAATGGACGGCGAAGCCGTGCATGGGGAGGGTATGGGAGGGGTGCCCCCTCCCATTGGGGGGGTATGGGGGGCCACCCCCAGGAAAATTTTGAAAAAATAGCCTCTCATTCATGCAATCTGAGGCATTCTGAGGTACCTTAGTCACCATAAAAGATGATAATTTTTTTCTCCAGTATTTATATATAATCTTCCAGGGAATGGCCCTTCCCATTGGAGGGGGTATGGGGGTCACCCCCAGGAAAATTTTGAAAAGATAGCCTCTCATTCATGCAATCTGAGGCATTCTGAGGTACCTTAGTCACCATAAAAGATGATAATTTTTTTCTCCAGTATTTATATATAATCTTCCAGGGAATGGCCCTTCCCATTGGAGGGGGTATGGGGGTCACCCCCAGGAAAATTTTGAAAAGATAGCCTCTCATTCATGCAATCTGAGGCATTCTGAGGTACCTTAGTCACCATAAAAGATGATAATTTCCCCCCAATATTTTTATGTATTCTTCCAGGGATTGACCCTTCCATAAAGGGGGGGGGGTATGGGGGGCCATCCCCAGGAAAAATTTGAAACGATAACCTCTCATTCATGCAATCTGAGGCATTCTGAGGTACCTTAGTCACCATAAAAAATTATTTTTTCCCCCAATACATGTATTTATATGTATCCTTCCAGGGAATGACCCTCTTATAAGGGGGGGTATGGGGGTCCACCCCCAAGAAAATTTTGAAAAGATAACCTCTCATTCATGCAATCTGAGGCATTCTGAGGTATCTTAGTCACCATTTAAGATTATATTTCCCCCCCACAGGGCTCACAAAATCCAGCGTCCTGGGTGTCCTGTCCACCCACCTAAAGGCCCAGGACACCCAAACAGGACCCTCAGGGTGTCCAGTGGACACCCTGAAAATCATACCTTGATATCAAGGTTGAGGCACTGGGACCCCCTGTTTCATGGCGCAGGACACCTATGACGCACGGTCAGGGTGTCCGCGGGACACCTAGCCATTCTAAAGTTCCGTGAGCCCTGCCCCAACATTAATATATATTCTTCCAAGTAATGGCCCCTCCCATTGGAGGGGGTATAGGGGCCACCCCTAGGAAAAAGTTGAAAAATAACCTCTAATTCATGCAATCTGAGGGGCCCTCAGGTTAAGGGAGGTGGGTGAAGGTCGACAAGAGAGGCCAGGGGGGCCTCAGGTTAAAGGAGGAGGATGAGGGTCGACCAGAGAGGCCAGGGGGGCCTCAGGTTAAAGGAGGAGGATGAGGGTCGACCAGAGAGGCCAGGGGGGCCTCAGGTTAAAGGAGGAGGATGAGGGTCGACCAGAGAGGCCAGGGGGGCCTCAGGTTAAAGGAGGCGGGTAAGGGTCGACCTGAGAGGCCAGGGGAGGCCTTAGTTTAAAGGAGAAGGGTGAGGATCGACCTGAGAGGCCAGGGGGGCCTCAGGTTAAAGGAGGAGGATGAGGGTCGACCTGAGAGGCCAGGGGGGGCCTGAGACACATCTAGTCAAGACCTGTAAGCCCTCAAAGGTCACTCCAATCTGTCCTCTTCTTTTCTTTTCTTTTCCTTTCTCTTTCCTCCTCCTTTTCCTTTTCCTTTTTTTTTTTTTTTTTTTTTTTTAGGGGGGGGGGGGGGGCCAAGGCCCCTCCGGCCCCCCCCCAAAATCCGCCACTGCAAGTTACCACAACGGGCGTTTTTTTACGAGTTGAAAATAGACCAGCGACTCCAAACGGCGTCATAGTACACCACTGATTGTGTTAGATTGACGGGATTGTTTGCTGTTTTTTTCCAGACCTGACTCGGTGAATCTGACACCTTCTTCTGGGAAGTAATCCGTCCACGCGAGTTGGACACCTGAGATTTAAATCCTCCACTCCCCCCTCTCCTCAGCATCACTCCATCCCAAAATAAGGTTAGGAATTATACAAAAAGGAACAGGGAGATGGGGGAAGAATGTATAGGATGCGCTCAATTACATTACAAGGCCCCTAGGACGAAACTTAGGTCAGATACTTGAAAGAAAAACTAAATTGTCATCAATTATTATATTAATTTTTGAAGTGATCTTCAGATATCAAGTATGGTTTCTCTACCATGATATTTTATGATACTTTTCAAAATCCAAAATGAAGTCTATACTTTTGTGTGATGCATGATATATAAGTTGAAAGGAAAGCTAAACAGAAACATACCCAAGGCCTATGCGTTCTCACCATTATTTATCGAATTAAATGATTTCAGTTTTTAAAAAATAAACTCCGGGATTAAACACCAGAGACCCTGAAGAGTTAACCCCTGTCTGACGGTACAAAAGGCCCGTCCCAGCCTTTGAAGGTTTCTCAGTTTAAGGCTGGTGAGTCCTAGTCCTGGAGGGGCCGTGGTGGGGAGTCAGGGGGTCATGTTTTCTACTTAAGGTAATTAAACCCTGCAAAGTGGGGGTTGGGTAGGGATTGCGGGATGAGCGAGAGGGGGGGGGGGGGGCTAGGGTGATGCTCTAAACCCTTAAAGGTGACACTAAAATAAGATATTTCTAAATGCAGATAGACTCATCATAATATCATCAGTTAATTGATGTTTATGTGAAAGTGTGTGTTCTATAAGTGAGCATTCGAAACCAGCTTCACCAAATGCGAATGTCCAGACGACAAGCCAGAACGCAGCTAGTGACGTCATGTGGACGCCCTTCAATATAAGCAATGGGGGGAAAATGCATGAGATTGCATGAAATCAAAAAAGTATAATTCAAAGGTATGATTATTATGTAACGTACAGAATTCATATTGAACAATGGGCTCTATACCAATGAGCTTTTACTTGATTTCACAAGTAATGCCGTTAGCTTTATTATCTGTCAAGGATGACCGACGAAGTTGATGCCAGTCAGCCCAATTGCAGAATATTTGTTCCCTTTAAGACAATTAGATTTAATCAATTTAGGTGGAACAAATTATGAGACATAGACATGGGAATTTATGGGGCAGGGAATGTGGACATTTCTTATATCCAACACATGACATGGAGACCCCCATCCAGGGCCCCTCAGGAGGTGGCTGTGGCGTGCAGGCTGGGGGAGGGGGTGTTTTAGGGAGGGGCAGGAGGGGGATCAATGAACTCTTATTTAGAAAAGGGCTCAGGTCGGGCGGCACCTGCGGTAGGGGAGGGGGTGGGGCAAGAGTGAGAGAAATCATATCTGAATCACGGTATGACATTTGCAGCACCAGTCAAGTGCTCACTTGTAACACGGATGGAGATGCAGCTTTATAACCATTGTTACATTGTACTTTCCTACATTTTCTTGATTTCCCCTCAGAGTCCTTGTAAATGATATTGTCACGGATTTTTATGTTTTATGTGACAAAAAGGACATAGACAGTATACAGTATATCAACTTTTAGAAAGTCAATCTCCTAATGCTCTGCAAACTATCTTAAAATTGTTTTAAGTTTTTTTCTACATTTCCCCTGTGGAATATTTCAACAACATCAAAAAGAAAGAAAAATCTTTGTCTATGGCTGTATCATCAATAGTATGGTTGCTTCTGGGTGACTTAACCCGAAACCTACTTTTCAAACATGTTTACCCTCCTCCTTACTCATTGATGGTACCTGCTCTGAATTGCTCTTTTTTCACTTTGTTCTTTTTTTCCCTTTTTTTGAAGGCATTGGAAGCTCAAGCTTTGAAGTTTTCTAGTGTTTGATCACTACTCTACTGGCAGGGATCATCCATTTGCTAGGATTATAGTAACAATTCCTCGTGCTTACTGGCCAAAATCTTTCGACACTTAACAAAATTAGTTTTTTCTTTCAAAGCAAGTTTTGTTTTAGCACATCACACATGTCTGTAGTTATTATGGACTTGAAAACCCAGAGGAGGCTTAGGAACATGAAACTAATGCACTACTTTAAAAGTTCAATTTGTTAGAAAAAAAAGACAAAGTGGGTGTAGTTTTCATGACACTTTCTCACTTTTAATCTGATTATAATGCGGATGAGCTTTTCTTACTAACTTTATATCAAAAATAAAGTCATATATCTAAGATATGGTTTGTCTCAACACAGTGTTGAGACAATGTAATCATGTTTACTTACCTACAAAGGAACGTATGTACACACATACAAACATAAATTACATGTATCTAACTTATGTGCATATATGATTGTTATAGCAGAAATTCCAGCAAGAATACCAATGTTTCTCCAAAACTGTACACATTTTGTGAGAGTTAACTGGTTTTGTGTGACAGAAGTAATTTGATTCAGACTTGATGCATGACTATATATAAGCCTTTTTGAAATGAAACTTAGCAAGAAAATATCAAACTGGTCCTTGATAAAACCTATTTTCTCGGAGTAAAACCTGTATGTTTTTCTTAAGACAGACACATACATCCGTCTTGGAGGAAAGTGTGTCTGTCACTGACATATGTCACGGCGCCACCAAAGGGTCCTCCTGAGTCTAAGTAGAAGGCAGTAAAGTGGGGATTATACGACCCTCCCTGTATATATGTCAGATTTTCACATTATTTCCCCGCTCCAGGACGAAGGAAGGACCTCAGGGAGAACTTAAAGTAACTGCCCTTCTATTGTCCCACCAGGCACCCCCACCAAACACCCCTCCCAAATATATCCCCAATGGAGCTTAGAGACCCCCATCCCTCCAAATATATCCCCAATCAGGCTTAGAAAGGGCCCTAAAATCCTCTTGAAACGTATCAATTTTCCGGCCTTCCGCCCCCCGTGAGTTCTCTTTGATGCGCGCGCACAATTGAATTATCCGGCGGAAGCAGTGAATCAAACCTGAGCGTCTCTTGTCGGAGACGCTGGGCAGACGCCGGTATAGCACGGGGTGTAATCGGCGGAATGTTAATCACTGGGAGCTGGGGGGAGATGAGAGGGTGCTGGAAAAGGGGGGGGGGTTGCACAGGGTTTGTCGGTGGTTCGGGGGGAGTGGGGGCCCGAGGGGGGCACTTCAGGGGCAGATACAGGATTTTCGAAAGGTCGAGGTCAGCATAAAGGCTAAGTACTAAAATTTGTGCGTACACACGCGACATTTTCCCCTCTTTTTGTAGTTTAGGGGTCCACCAAAACGTTGGGTCAAGATCCCCAAGACCCCGCCCCTGCACTTTACCCAGGTTTGGGTACTCGCTGCAAAACTGACCACAGAAGCTGTAGCTGTAAGTTAACTGTCAAATAGGCTGAGAAAAGGGGGCTGTAACTGACCAGGAAGTCCCAAAAGGGGGTCTGTCAGGGGTACCATACTGCGCTCTTGTTTTTAGGTAGTCTAATCAGGGAATAAGCATCAAGGATTAGCCACTATGATTGTTTGTGTAACAAGCTTGAGGTAAACGCTCATTATTTAATTTTCTGAGCTTTGGCTGTAAGCAAATTCCACCGCTGCAGTAAAAAAATGCCTATCATAAAGTGCTAAAAGATATCAAAATGACGGCTGAGACTCTGAGACGTTTTTAGTCCCATTCCTGAATATATTATATTTCTATACCTGTATTCTAAGCATAGACCTGTATATCTCTTTATGTATTTCATATTATAAATGTAGATCTAGATCGTATGTTTATCCGTCCATGTGTATTGTCATTACTATGTTAATATAACCCTATGTAAATCTTAGACTTAGGCCTCTCCTGGCTGACAACGAACTAGTCTCAGTGAGTTTCAATGGGCGAAAGTAAACAAACTCGTCGGAGAGTGTTTCCATCCCCCTACCCTTCTCCAGTCACAAGAAAATACTATTTCGAAATAATGTCTATACATGTGCATAGTTAGCTGGTAAAGAACGGCAATTTTATCAGGGAATTGAATGGCTACTCCAACTTATCATAAATGAAATCCTTCTAACAATTTTTAACTTATACATACATGTACCTCTAAATCATATTGTAGATAAATAAGGATGATATGATGCCTTGGCAACTCCTGACATAGGCATTGAACAACATGCTCAACTGATAAAACAAATCCTTGATGGTTGGGGCTTTCAACATTGAACTTTCACAATAACCTTAGCAGGTGTGAATGTAAATTCAATATACATATACGTCATGCACAGGGGGCAGGGTTCCAACATAAGGGAGAAACATCCACGCATGATTAATACATCCCCCAATGTTCACCACAAACCACACAGACTTGAACCAGATTGCATGAAGTCAACCAGTTAAACCAGTTTGATGCGTCACCAGCATGTACCTTCACCTCATTAGAGTTATCTTTTCACCCTGACAAACTGGGTAACAAGAACCCACACACCCTTCAGGGAACACAAGGCACGATGGGGATTTTTTTTCACACTTTATAGATGTAATGATTAAAGTAGGATAAAATATTATCAGGGCCTTTGAACCTGATCTAGCAGTGCATGTAGCAGCGTGTGGTATCTCTGTGATGAACTGATAAGGGTTGGGGTGTTGGGGTGCTGGTTTTAATTTATAAGTACTGGGTGTGAGATATGTTTGTGGAATAGGTAGGGGTGGGGATAGTTATATAATGCGTGTGTACATGCAAGATCAGGGATGTATCTGTTGGATACATGGACATTATCTTGAACATACATTGACATGATAAGTCTCTGGATGTAATTATATATCCATTCAGATAAAATCAGAAAATATTAAGTGTAATTCTGCTAAACCTTAACGGATGCAACATGCATGTTTCTACTTATACTCAAGCACTTTGGAAATACTATAAAATATATCAATATCAAATGTAAAAATGTATTCATTTACAGATAACAGAATGTCTAAATCACAAAATGTATTTTTCAGAATATACAGAACATTTTTCAGAGAAAATAGGGAATAGATGATAGAGTAGAACCCAAATGATAACCCTTGGGTTTAATATAAATTTATAGAGTTTAGTATAAATTCGGGAATTCTCACTCCAATATCCAGTCATAGATATAGAAATGATAACAATTTAGAACATGACACTAGACAGAAACCAAAGTATTTTTGAAAAACATAGAGGATATATTATAACTTGTTGAGACTACAGTAGGTAATCAAGTACTAAAGCATTATTAATTCTCTGAGAACATGCAGGAACGAGAGCGTGATACGAAAAGTGTATTTCATATTTTCACTTTTTTCCCACCACCCCGCCCTTCATGTCCAGGGGGCAGGACGCCCCCACCACGCGACCCCTTTTGTAACAAACAGTTACAGAGTGCAGCACCTGGCCCGTTTGAAGTCAGCCCCCCCCCCCCCTTATACCCCCAACCCCCCTGCCCCTCCCACTCTCCCCTAACACACCCACCAGCCTACAGCCTCAACCTCCAGCCACCCCATCCCTTTAGGGGAGGGCACTGAGGGGCTTTATTTGGATGCAGGTGCCCAATACAAAATGCAGCTTTAAAATGGTTAGCTGCCAAAATAGGTGTCCTTTGCGCTCCAGCGTGGGGCGGGGTGGTTGCTTGTTCGAACTCTATTCTTTGTCAATGTTTCTCCCTGATACCCTCATTTTGTATCAAAGGCCATATTGCATGTGTATGTTATTCCCATGCCTATGTGAAAGTTTACATTAAAACATTGAAAGTGTCAACGTTAAACGCCAACACTTACTAACTAGGTTAACCAGCACTATGCAGCTTCGATGCTCTCGACCCAAGAACCATCTCTTATGTTGCATGCAGAACTTATTGCCAACTCCCATTGGCAAGTCTCATCGGCTAGAAGGTTGTAAGAATGTGATGGTCCCTGAACCCAGATTACGAGAGGCATATTCAGAAGCCTTTATTAATACTAATTAAGAGTAAGCATAAAAGTTGCAATCCTTTTCCCCAAGGCCAAGTGCCCTCCCCCATCCCCCCCCCCCCCCCACTCCCCCCTCCTCCCAAACGACCCCCTGGTCACACGCGATACAATTATGATACTTTATCAGATCACATGGGGCCTATCGGGGGGAGGGGGGTGTTGGGAGGGGGGGGGGGGGGTGATTGACGGGGGAATAATGCCGTGACAGTGAGCCTTTGATCTGAGCCGCCAGAGGACGCTCCTACTGTGTCCTCCACGGCTGATGGGGGGTGGGGAGTGGGGGAGATGGGAGTGAGGGGGGGGGGTGGAGTGAGGGGAGTGAGGGGGGAGGTCAGGTAACATAACAAAGTGACCCCCCACACGTGCATCCATACACCTGTCAATCATCGGACTCACTCTCTGCTTTTACTGTGTATCTATTTATTACACGATTGAAGATGTAAGTGGCCAATATAGAGCATTAAGCGGTCAATGTTGTATGGTCGCGTTATATTTGGGAGTCCACCTAGCTGTGAGTCCACCAATCGCAAAAGAAGGGAAAACCTCAATAATATGTATAAAAAACAAATCAAAATTATTTTATCAATTATATGATTATATATCTATATAATTATTTCATGTACATTCATGTAAAAAAATACTTATCATTTTGAAAAATGTTTCGAGTATATGACAGTGTTAACATCAGTCTACATGTTTTAATCAAATATTAATTGTGTTTTCATTATAGTTTCTCTCAAAAAAAATATTTAAATCAGGAGGCCGACTTAAGCTCCATTGTGATTAACTGTTGAGTCAACTTTGCATAATATTCCTGATTTACTTAGTGATTTAGTTAACTCCTCTACCCATATAATTATGCAATATTTCAGTAAGTTACTTAAGCCCTTTGGAGACCCAGTGCACCCCCTTCCCCCAGCTAGGCGGCCACCTGGACTGGTACAATGTCCTAATGGGCCTCTCCCCACCACCACTCTGTTACCCACTGAGATATGGGCAGATATAGATATGGCTGGTATCTGCCATCGGAGATTGGGGCTTTCCCTTTCATCCTTTGTGTGGCTTAATGTACAGGTCTCAGTCATGCTTATCACTTGTGAAGGTTCAAAAGGAGATTCAATTTGCAACATGGAAAGTGCATGCACCCATTATAATGCTCTTGAATACTTTGTGAATTGTCCTCAATTAAGAGTTTAAAATAAAAAAATCTGAACAAGTTTTTTTTTTAATCTTAGTTTACTTATCAACATTATCTATCTTTAATTTGATAATCAATGTTCCTAAATTAAAAAGCTTTTTCATATGCTTTATTTATATCAAAATCATGGGTTGACATTTAGATTTCCACGTAGTTGACTTAAAGGGGTAGATGGTGCCATCCTATGTATGACATCTTTATGTACTACTTACATGTACGCCTGTCACTTTCGCCACTTTTATAAGCTACTTCCGCGCGTTTCACCGCTCTGCTTGAAGCACTTTTCGCTTGAATTTGAGAATAAGTTATTTACATAAACTTGAAGAACTTAAATTCTTTTCTTTTCTTGTTGTCAAATTCATACATGCGAAGTTAATTCTAATATACAATATATTTGGTTCAGAAATAGCTTTGATTTGCAGCTGCAGTTGCCAACCATCTTCCTGATTCTGCTACCAATGCCATCAATATTCATAAAGGCGATTTCCCGATATAATCTGCACTAAATATTGCAAAACGTTACTGTTACTAAGTGGACCATCCCCCACTTAATCCCATTATCACACTCCAGCAGTAATTGGGTCGACGAGGACCACTTTGTCAGCCCTCTATCTGACTGACTGCTCTCTGTCTGACTGACTGCTCCCTATCTCACTGCCTGGTCGTCGGGAGGCTGCTTTAGGTGACTGTACTCTGTGGTAATAAGCGGAAAAGTCACTTGATCTGTGCTAAGCCGACCGGTACCAGCCGGGGGGTGTAGGGGGTGAGGGGATGCTCCCCCCCCCCTTCCTCCTCCAGCACCTGTTGACACGTCTACTTGTGGAGGACGCGGTTTTGCCGCGCGGCGTTCTATAGACCATTTGCATGTGAGTGCGCCCACTGTTTTTTTTTTTTGTGTTATTAAATATACTGATTAGGATTCAGAGCAAATGAAAATATTAATGCAGACAAGCAAAATAATATGTTGCAAGGTTTTGTCTGCTGCTGAATTCTAGTTGACTTATTGTATACACACACCAATAAACAGTCGGTGAACGTGGCGGTATTGTAGTTTTAGAAAATAATAATTATTTTACTGGGATATTTTAATTGCGCAAATATTTGCTTGATAAGGGACATTGAGAGTTGTCATATTCCCACAGACCTATTCGTACATTGGATAATGCTTTACTAGTACAACACTTGTGACTGAACCGAGGTAAACTCGGAAATCATCGGAAATCGTCAACCAATTGCGCTCTACTCATGCAATTGTGCTATTACAAAGATCGCCCGTAAAAAGCGTCGCGCGTGGTTCGTCGCACGCGGCGTTAATCGTCGCGCGGCGACCGTTTGATGTCCGCGGTGCGACCATTGTGGGCGTCGCGCGCCGCGTCGCCCCAGCGTCTCCCCTGGGCGGCAAAGTGTACGCCCCGGGGCACCGCCCCGCCCCCTGCCGACAACGCCAGGAATTTCCCGGCATTCCTGGTACTCGCGCCAGATAAGTGCTTTTTAATGAGTGCTTTGAAGTCGCCGACCGCGGCAACTTCCCTATTGTCGCGCATGCTATCCCGCTCCTCCCCCCTCTACCCCCTCCCCCCAGACCGGAAGCGTCGCGCGCCGATTGTTCCGGTTCCGCTTTCATGGTGATATATGGGCCGGTGGGATGGTTCTCTGGGTTGGCGCCAGAGGGCATTTCTAGGAACGGCCTTTGATGTTTGCCGCCGCCGGGAAGTGCCGGGAAGTGGGGTCATTGTATCCGGGGCGGGGGGTGGGGGGTGGGGGTTGATCAAGGGGGTGGGGGTTACTCTGTTTACAATATTTCCACTGACGGTGTTTTACCCAGACTAATCTTATCAATAACTCTGGTCAACCGGAATTATATAATGAAAACCGGACATGTACCGAATATTGTCCAGTATAAATAAATATATATAGGCCCCTTGGCCTATATATAGCCAGTGGGGAAAATGTTTGAGAAAATCATGGAAATGTAGGGCATAATCATGTTTATAAGGAGAAATACGTTTAGTTACAATGTTTCAATGAAAGAATATTGACCTGCAGTACAAACTCTGCTACATGTATTGATATTACCGACATTATCGGTATTAGGCCTTCATTACTGACGGTATTGAAATAGGCAAACATTGATGCTTTCTAAAATCAAAAGACCATACTTGGTCCATTATTTGTTCGATGTTCAGTATGGGCCTTTCAGTGTGCATATACTTTAGTGGTAATCGTATAATTCTGCAGATTTTGGTAATCAAACTAAAATTTAATGGTCCTGATATAGCTGAAAAATTGCTAAATGGACCTTAAAATTTGCACCAACAATCATCATCATCAAATAGTAAACTGCAATCGGGTTCCTTCACTCTAAACCAATCTGAGAAACATAAACCGTTTCAAAAAGAATGCCTTCCTCCCCGACGGGGAATTGAACCCCGGTCTAGCTAGATGGTTCAGGTGCGCCACGCGGCCGCTAGTTGCATGATGTTCGTATAAATAACCTGACCATTATAGTATTCTGTATTGCCAATGACATGATATTATGTTTCTGTGGTGCTAATTGTGGCAGCAGTTCCTAAAGTAAACTACAATGTAGTAATGTCTTTAGACGGGGCAATTAGGCCTAATTCGATGTTCAGTCTCGACATGCTTTTAAATATAGAATTTGCATAAATGCGCACTGACCAGCCCCTTCCCCTGCCATTGTCAGAAATAGGTTTACATTTTTTTAAATGAATATACAGACTGATTTTAGGAACTATGCAGCATTTCACTATAATTATTCTATATGTACTGATCTGTGCATATGTTTATAGGCATGCGAGGAGAATGTCAGTGTTTAGTATTTTGATTGTGATAGTTATAATCTATGATTTTTAGCAGAATATTGTTGGTACAGTTTGACCATGTTGTGATATTATACGGTCTTTATATCCTTCCAAATACAGGCGATTTTTGGACTAATTTTGGACTATACAACTCTGTTCAAAGATCCGTCGCTTGCGCCTATGTGGGCAGAAGGATAGCAGTGGGCACCATTTTCCATCAAAGTTACCCCCATTCCCAATGCCCATCATTGTGAAGGTAGGTAGCCCTTTATGGATGGATGTAGGGGGGAGGGGGGGGGGTTGATGGTCATGGTGTGGGTAATTGTCGTTGAGGGTTAATTGTGCCTATAGTCCCCCCTCTGGGAGTCGCCATTGAGTGGCTCGGGCACCTGCTCTGTGTATAAAGGGCACCTTTGGATAGTGGGGTTTGAGGTTGAGGGGGTAGGGGGTTTAGGGGGTTGGGACCAGGGGGTTGAGGTGGTGTAATTAATGAAAACTACGGACTTTATTGCAGGAAAAGGCCTCAGTACTGCTATCATTGGCCAGGGTTACAATAGGGGTAGGAGGAGTGGGGGGGGGGGGGAGGGGGGGGACTCTACACGTCAATCAGAGAACCACTGAAGTGTGACGGAAGGAGCCATTCTCCTCTAATAATGGTAGTACTGCACACTCTGCAGCTTTGATGCTCTCCATTTGGGTCTTATTAAGGGTCCTTGGTGTGGTCACTCTCAAGGAGTTGGGCAGCTGTGAAGGGTTCAGGGGATCAAGGGAAACATTTATATTGATATAATCAATCGATGAGGCTGTGAGTGGTAAATAACGGTCACGCTATTTGAAAGAAAAAAAGAAAATTTAATTGATTAATTGAATGAAGAATTGTCTTTGAAAGATTAAATCTTCATTAAAATCATTTCCTTCAACAGGCATCCAACAAGTGTTATCTACATTTCAGCGTTTTTTTCAATTTGAATGAACTGCTCCTGCTTTCTTTCCATATCATTTGATGAAACATCTTATCAACATAATTAACCTCAAATGATATAGGGATTAACACAAATACTTTGATTTTCACAGGTCCGGAGAGTTCGGTCACTCATAAATATAGTTATTTTTCATGAAGATATTTAACTGGTTATTAAGATCATGAAAAAAAGACTATAATATATAATAATGCCTGGACAAAACTGCAGTTTCCCTCTTGCGCATGCATAGATAATACCAAATAATTCCCGTATGAAGGGATATGAATAACACCCCATAGCAACTGAGACTCCACAATGGTATTCATGACCAAGTTCACCAAGCTGTTTGGAGTTCCCAAAAGGTATAGTGCATTATGAAACATATTCAATCACTAATAACGTTGTCATGCAGCAGGCACTCATACAATAGCCTCAGGTTCTCATCAAAGACTGTGGGAAAACTGTGCACGTGAGGGCGCGTGCACAGTGGGCCCCGTGTGTCTGTGATGTGATATAGAGCGCCCACTCCCCAAAACAAGTCAAAGGTAGCTTCCTTTTGTCCCCAGACCCCCTGCTCCTGGAGTCAGGCACGGGACGGTAGGGGGTGGGTGTGGCTCGGGAGTGGGGGGGGGGGGGAGTTGGGGGGGGGAGATGGGGGGGGGGGGGCACCGACAAAGAGTAGGGTCAAAAGGCATGACGGCCGGGCAATGGACCATGACTGAAAATGGTGGGAAAAAAGATGTAGGGAGCATGAGGAGTGGGAGGGATGTGTAGGGGTCGCAAACGGCTGTATTCCAACTGTTGACCGTGTAGTGGAAATGGAAACGGAAGATTCACTTAGGCCTAAACCATATCTTATACCATAAAACCATATCTTCATATAGTCCGTGTGCTTGTAGACAGTGCAATTGGTTCCATTTGCACAGCAAATTGGTGCATACATTCAAATGAATTTGAAGAAGGCATTCGGTTATGAGATTTTTGTTGTAATAGCCCCTACACTGATTTGTAAATTTCTGTGATAATGTTGACATAATATTATTATTGACATATATGTGAAATATTGATTTTACAACATTGATTGTGTATTGTATATAACTCAGAGAACGAGGAGCAATGGGGCAAACAAAACAACAGGGAAAGACAGTTACCATAGATACACTTTTGTAAATGGACACCCCCCCCCCCTCACCCCCAATCCTCAAAGGGTGATGATTGCCCGGAAAGTTACACAGTTGTGTGTGGCGCATGCGCAGTCACGACCGGAACGTGGTCACGGGCTCCCGGCGGCCATGTTGAAAAGGGGAAGGGAAACTAACTCACTTAGGGAGGGGTCAGTTCCCACGATGTTAGTCCACACCATACTATTTGTTTGAACCGTACATACACCAAGTTATTGAGTAAATGCATGGACCCATAGTGATGTGCACCTTAACTGTTAAAGCAAAAATCCAAATGATATCTATAGAAGCTATATGCTTTTGTTATTAAGAAATTATTACAATAGACAATATCAGAAAAGATGATAATAACTGATAATTTTATATGAAAAATGTATTCTCATAACTATATTCACAGGGTTGTAAATTATCACGATTCTTTATTTTCATTTTATCCCTGGCTTTGTCATGTTTTCTTCATTCAGGGTTCTTTCAGGTTAATTTCAATCAAATATGTATGAGCACGTCACTGCCCAAAGTGTACATGAAATTGATAAGTATATCATATCACATGTATAATTCTTTAAACATTCACTTTTCTTTTGACTTATAATAGGGCAGGCACGTGTGACATGTGTTCTCCCTGTAATTATAATGTATGCATCTGTTACTTATATAGATCAGAACACATGCAAAAGTACTAGTCAAACATATGCGTGACTAATTGTTTTATACAAATACCTCTTTGTACAATCAGATACTATGATTTTGTCCTCAGAGAACAAAGTGAAGAAATGATTGGGCTATGTGTATGACATATGGGTTGATTATATGCAACAAAGAATTTAATAAGTATTTATGATTTTATCTTCATTTTCAGAGATTGCACTGCACCGTTGCCTGAAGCCCAATTCTATTAAAAATTTGTGAGGAAACAGAATGTACAGATTAATACTATATAGAGGTCAAAAGGTACATTCTTACTCAATTTCTGCTTGGCGTGTATTGTTTTGTCCCTCTTAATATGTGCTTATTTTTAGATATTTGTCTGTAAAGCAACCTTTCTAGTAGTTACTATCGTTGTCTTTAATGGGCAAGATTGCTTAGTTTCTACCTATAGGAAGCAATATTAATACTCTCACTACTTACATTGTATTAATAAATATACACTACAGTATTCTCTCTATTGATATAAACTTTACTTCTAAACATGTATACACTTTATGTGTCACGCAGAAACATTATACAAAAGGCTTTTTATTAAAACGATGTGACTGTGTAACTTATTTTGGGTTGACAGTTGCATTGATTGATTTATTTCCAATTCGAATATTATTTCTCAAACCAAAGTTTGCAACTTAAACATTAGTGATCATCAAGCTTTTCTTATGACTATGATCATATATATAGATTATGTGTCAACAAGGAAGTATTAGGTTGGGAATACCTAATGCTATTGAGGATCTCATTGCTTAATGAACGGCCATTCTTTGCACTGCTAACTGTGATTGTATGAGTGTCCCATTGGAGTTCTTAGAAATATCTGGGTTGGGTTAGTTGTAGGTCACACCGCCAGGTGCAGATAGGGGGCACTGCCCCCATTCACACAGCCCCCACGGAAGGGCATCGCGCGGGGGGGGGGCACAATTGTTCCGGGAAATGACAGAGGAGCAAATGGTGTACCGTAAAAGTTCTCATGCATCTTATGTAGGTCGCCAAGTTCTGTCAATTTTGGATATTATCTGTATAAAAAGGAGGACAATTTTAGAGGTTAACTTTTTTTTATACATTCTAGTAATAGCAGGTAATGTGTAGGCCTATATTATAATGGTAATGCTATGAAAGATGGGGAAATGTAATCATAAGATTTAGTTTGTATTTCCTGTGTTATAATGATTTGGAATATATGTAATGCAGTTCGCAAATCCTTAATGAGCAATATAAAAAAAACTTTAGCTTTAAAAAAGATTTTTAAAAAGTAGCTTTATAAGTATGAATTATGCAAATATAGAGTTCCCTCTCCGCGCGTGGTTTTGCAATGAAATGCAACATTAACACACGTTTATACTCTTCCTAATAATCTATATAGATATCTATTCTTCACCCTGGAATGTTGTTCTGTAGCAATGGTTTTACTGTAATTCAAGGGCAACAGGGTGGGACCAAGGGGCAGTGGCATGCAGGGTGCGTGCACACTACCAGATGTATCCCGGTGCCCCATGCGACCAAACCTTATCACCATACTTACAACATTGGTCCAACACCTTTGTCATGTTCGTGGAAGCCGTGTGACAAACCAATAATCTAGGTTTGATTATACCCACAAAATTGTGAATTTAAGTGTAAAAGACTGGGAAAATGATTATCCAGATCACAAATATCTCAATGTATGTATATCGCATACGGCTTATACTAGGTTGTGGAGCCTTGGATACTACGTGGTGACAACATTTTTAGCAACAGGGGACGACAGGTGGGAGATATTAGTTTTATAAATTATCGCTGCCCTGTGGCTCATAAGAATCACATGTCCAAATCGTGCCCTACGGCGACAACATCCAATTAGCATGTAACATGTTATGTGCCATTATTCCTTATATCTATCTGTTGGAAGATTTTTCGTAATGAAACAGTTTGGAGATGATTTTTTTAATAAATAATTTGCCAATTTCACCAGGTGAATATGACGATTCGTTTTGTCACTCGGTGTTTCCAAGGGAATTATCTAATAATAAATCAACACATGGGATGCCAACTTCAATGTGGCCCCAATAATTGGTGCCCACGTGGTTTAGACGACTCATGGTGGGTATAGAGTCCATACCTCGGTAATTCAGATGTGAAGATGTGATGTGAATCAAATAACGGGCTGGCTGTGGGCACAGGTCATGGGCATGAACTCTACAGATGGCGCCATGTCTACTGCTTACTAGTTAAGAATAGAAAGGGTAGCACACTCTCCATTTTGGATCTAGCTGGTTCCTGTCAAAACCTATAAGCTGATGACCAGCAGATGCATAGGAATCCCACAACACTGCAGTGAATGACCCAGTTCTATTTGATATTGATATAAAAAAACACCATTAAACTTACCATCTTTTTGTCATTCTTACAATAATAAATCATAATTATTGCAGTGTGCTTTGAATTTTTGTAGTTGATGTTTTCCAGAAAGAAATAGCTCTATGTATGCTTCCCCCTTCAGTGCCCCTTCCTTGAACAGAATGCAACTCATTCACTGGATTGGATGGTTATTTATAGTGCTAAAAGGGTTTTCCCACAAACTTCTTCAGACATTCTCTAAACCCAATACAAGTAGGAAGTTAGTACTTGGATAATCAGAGCATTGCTCAACACCACAGTCAGGAATAGCCCAGAGGCTAGAGTCTAGGACTTCAAATCCAAAGGTAGGGGTTTCAAATCCCACCCATGTCTGGACAGTGTCACTCTTTTTAATCAATGAAGAAATCACATTAAAAAGAATTCATTTGGGTGAAATAACAATGGAATGAGTATAACTAAGATAAATGATTAGAACTGTAAAACCTGATTATTGAAGATGATTTTCATAAGAAAAAGTGCAACATGGTCAAACTGTAACATGACCATCAGGATGTTTGAACCACCAACCTTCTGATTTGAAGTCCTTCACCATAGCCATTATACCACAGTTTGCTGTAATGACAGTGGAATGAAATGCTTGGCTGTATGAGGTTGATGTATTATGTTTGGGATGAGGTATTTGTTAAAAAACCCTATGTAGGGGCCTCTTGTATGACTAACATGGTGATGTCATAGGGGATTCCCCTACCCTCCCATGTCCTAATTAACCAGTTTGAAGGAAATAGCAATGTATATTACACAATTATAGCAAAACTATGGGCAAACATAGGTTTTAGCATGGACAGGAGTTATAACTACCATTGAATATTGCCTATAATTACCAAAAGGCCTATGTGCACATTGTCTTATGTGGTTGGTCATGTGACCTCCATTCATAAAGTCCTTTCCAAATAAGGGCATTGCCATATATGGTATGCTGCAATACTGGGTGGGGTTGCATTTTTTTCAACAAATTTGTCAATTGCCATTTATTGAGCATGAATATCAATAAAACACGACAGCCAATTTGTTTTTATCAATTGTCTGAAATACAAACAACTTTTTATTTCACAAAATATCTTAAAGTTTAGGCTTAAATCCAAAACATATGTCAGTGCAAACTGCAGGGTACAGTTTTAGGTTCTTACCCTGTTAGTATTATAAGTAACTATGAGAGAGGGGTAGCGCCATCTGGAGAGTTCATGCCCGTGGCACAGGTAGTCTGTGTGGTCTACTCCTACATGATGCCTATTGCTTTGCAGGGATAGAAGATTTCGGAAAGGGGGATCTGCATATAGGCTATAATATTAAGAGGGCATGCATTCACGCACATGCATGCAACGTTGCTTTTTTTTTCTCTTTGGTAAGTTAAATTCCCCAACAAAGAGGGGGGGGGCAGGACCTCCTGGACCTCCCCACCCCCTGGATCCGCCATAACTCTATCGCAGGCCTCATTGTGAGAGACCCCACAGTCCATCAGACAGTTCCAACAGCGAATTCTTTTTTTTTTCGGGGGGGGGGGGGGAATGACCAATACACTCCACAGATCCCCCGGGGTACAGGGGTGGAGCTTCTGCTCCTGGAAATATAGGCCCCCAGTAGCCCCTGCTGATTGTAAAAGGCGACGATAGGGGGACCCAGCACTGACCAAGCGGTTCATTGGGTTCAATTCCCGGTTGGTGTCTGGGTTCACTAAGGGATGACGTACAGCAAAAAATGGTTTCCAGATTTTGATCCCCTGCTGTTTGCCCACCGGGCCGGGCTGCCGTGTCACCTTCATCTCATAGATACGATCACCAAAGACTGACAAAGTCAAAACACACGTATGAAAAGTACCAATTTTTCCTAACTTGTTTTTGCCGTGAAATTGACCCTGGCTGTCAGTACAGCATAAAACATCTATCACTCACTATCTCTGCAATCTACGTACACTGAGAAAATAGCCCCCATCTTTAATGATACATGTGTACTTGGGAAACCCGTGTAAATAGATTAATTCATTATCATCTATAAACACACTAGTACTCTTATTTTATGAAAGAATAGGGAAACCTTAAGTGAGAGATACAATAGATAAACGTTACGTCATTTGTTGACATTTCTAAAACTACTCAGTACTGCATGTATGTATACGTACACTTGAAAGAGTTTCTATTATCACATTGTAAGGAGTTTGAAAACACTACACTCTCTTATGTAAGTAGTTGTTAACAGGTAGGAGTCCCAATACCCCCTCCCCTCCCACCTGTAGACCCACACCTTTAATTAACCCTGTGAACCCCCCACCCCCTGTTGCATACTCCTTTCTCGCTTCAGCTTTGGTTACAATTACCCCATGCTGCCCCCTTACAGGTGGGATCAAAGCGCCGCTCACCGGGAGTCCCGGTAACGAGGTAACAGGGGATGGGGGGAGGGGGGGGGGCTTTACGTTCTACATTGGTGTAGCTGCCTTGACGCGAAAACGAAAGTGCGTACACTCAATTTCCAAAATACTACAGATTTCAATTAGGAGCCTTCCATTTAGTACATATGCACATTTTCAAAAAACTCATTTTCACCCCCCCCCCCCCCCCCACCTGACCGAGGGGTCGAGGGGGGTTGAAGACAGTGAAGACGTTTTTTGTATAATATAGGGAAAGGGGAATTTTGAACGCAAAGCATAATTTCAAAATAATTATTATAATTATTTTGAAATTATGCTTTGCGTTCAATATTCCCTTTCTTTGAAAGAAACTGATCTCTGATCTCTATGGTAAATTGAATATAATATATGATCCACTCTAGATTCATACAGTGTTTGAGTATCTCAGTCTTTTCATTTATCAAGGCACCTTCTGATTCCATCAAAGCACAATCAAAAAGAGAAGGGGGGTGGTGGATGCAATTCAATGGCCTAAATTCAATGGAACAATTTCATAATTTTACCTGAAATTTCCAAACGACACTCCACAAAATATTGAATTATGTACATGTACAATGATGTACAGTAGTATGAACTCTGTCAGATTAACACGGGAATCCTCAATGACATGTTTACTAGGAAGAGTAAGTTCCGGTAGCTGCACTATATGGAATTCCATTCAATGGTCACGGTACAGGAGCTTAAATGCCTGAAATTAGGCTAATCTGGATATATGTTTTATATTTATACTTTAACACATTGTCATCTCACTCCATATCCTTTTTTTCTGTTTAATAGTCTATATTTGAACTTGTTTTCTCTGCTTTTAATTGACACTTTGTCTCCATTATTCAGTGCATCGAGATTATCCTCAAATTAAGTAGGGAAATATTGCCATGATTTACTTTGAAAGACCTTAAAGTTATAGTTTGTATGGAAAGAAAAATGAAAATAATATGTCACGTTTTTGTGCTTTATGTCTTTCTGCAGCGATAGATGCACAGGAATGTTCTGCTTTTATGACGGCATTTAAATATGTGTGTTAATTTGTCTAAGTTCGTTGGTCCAAATTACAGTTTCACTCCTCGTTCCTGCCTCTGCTTCCGCCTCCGCCTCCGCCTACCCCACCCTACCCCATCGTTTTTATCGGAACTCTATCCATGTCTCTGCTGTCCCTTGTTAACCTAGCTATCAATCCAAAACAACTAATATAGTATTATACCAGAGAGAGTAAAGTTTTAACTTTAGTCTCCATGATTATACTTAATCTACATAAGCCCAACTAATGATTTTGCCAGGTCTTAACATAAACAACAGATCCCTAAGGGTCGCATTACACTACATGATTTAGGCTGCGATATCAGCCTGATATGACTATATTACAGACAATTATAGGAGTCTTATAAATATGTGTGACTTCTCTGTAACATCATCACGTCCCAGCTCAAGTCGCGTAGGGCAATACTGCCTTAAGAAATAGCTGAAATGTTTTTAAAGGAGATCCCCACCATAATTGACAGTGTACACCTCCAGGAGGTCGACCTTTACGTAACGTCAATGACGCACACCAGAGGGCCATCAAAACAGTCCCGGATGTGAGTTTGGCCGCGATCCTAGCGGGACGCCGCCGAATCACAGAGGCCGATGTTCTGGTGTAGGTGGGTGACAATAGGTGCAAGGAGAGGGGTTTGTTCCCAAATTAAACTTAATCACCGACCACTGGGGCGGGGACCAGCAGGGGGAGGGGGAGTGGGGGGGGGGGGTGTTGTTCTGATTACCGCCAAAAGGTGTGTGTGGACGCGTGCCTCATAGGGAGAGCTCCTAGGCCTAGGCCTATAGGCTGTTTGTCTGTTTGCCATATATAGACCATATTACAGGGGCGTAGCCAGCTCTGAAATCAAAGAGGGTTCCGAGTAGAACTGAGAGGGTTACTGGTAAATCAAAGGGGGTTCCACCTAAGACTTCTCAAAATTTTCTTATAATTAACATAGAATTATATTTTGGAAAATCTAAGGGGGTTCTGGACACCCACTAAGCCCCCCACCCCACCCTGGGTGTCTAGAACCCCCCCCCCCCCCCCCGCCCCCGGCTTCGCCACTGAGCATATATAGGCCTATAGGTCTTTGGAAAGAAAATGTGAAAAAAAATTATTTGTGTTATTTACCTTCATTCAATCCTAGATGTCCTATCTCGTTCGATATTATATCAATGTTAAATATAAGAGATGTATGTATACATTGTATAGACCTTGTGCAGACGTGGTACCGTGATCAGTTTCTGGTGATCAACACATGGTGATTAGGGGAGCTCCTAGGCCTATAGGCTGTTTGCCATATATATATATATATATATATATATATATATATCTCCTAGAAACAAGCCTATAGATCGTTGCAAATAAAATGTCAACAAACTTAATTTGTGTTATTTACCCTCATTAAATCCTAGATATTATATCTCGTTTGATATCAATGATAAATATAAGAGATGTATACATTGTATTCACTTGTAATGTGTGGAAGATACATATGAAGTTCTTTTGGGACATTGGCCTGGGATATATAGACTTTCCAGTTGTTAGGCTCCACATAATAAACTCTGAGCTTAGCAGGTCAAAGTCCTGACTCACTAATCTTCATATGTTAGCACTGCCGCACACTGATTGGAGGTATTGGCGTGATGTAATTGGCGTGCAGAAGCCAAGATCTAGCCCGGTTAGCTCAGTCGGTAGAGCATGGGACTCTTAATCCCAGGGTCGTGGGTTCGAGCCCCACATTGGGCGCACTGCTTTTTCTTTCTGCTCTGCACCAGTTTAATGTGAAATGACTTGAAAGCAATAAATGGCAAATATTTGAAGCTTTCCATTTGAATTATCAGCTGTTTAGTAGCTCTGTTTTTAGATTGAAAAAGAAAAGCACTTTGATGTGACTGAGGTTCCGCCGAGATTTGAACTCGGATCGCAGGATTCAGAGTCCTGAGTGCTAACCGTTACACCACGGAACCACTGCACTTCTAGATCAAGTACAACACATTTGTCGGCAAGGTCAATGCAGATTAGGTTTTCACAGTCTCCAGGCCTTTATTGATGCTACAATTGAAATTAAGACCAAAGTCATGTTTGAATTGGCCCCACAGAATTGGACATTTCATGGGACAGTCTTGCAGAGAAGGAGAATGGTAGAGAATGTTGTAGCAGACAGCCCACTTGCCTCAGACAGCCAAGGCCGGTTAGCTCAATATTGCATTGGGCTATCCTCCCAACCACGCTTAGCTGAATTCACGTAATTTAATATATCTTCAGATTAAACCAGGTGTATAGGAAATTCGTAGACAAGCCCTTTGACTTAAATGGTTTTTTCATCAACATAGAGACCTAGCAAAAATCATTTGCTCTTTTTGTCTCGATGTGCTTGTTAAATATTTTTCAAACTGATCTGTATATATGCAGCCAACTATTTACGCAGTTCGTATGTCACATTCACCTCCCCCAGTATGCGCCGCTCCATATGCTGTGCGGTTAATAGAATTGCATGATAAGATCCTGTGATAAGAATTATGGATGTCATACGTGCATCGTTTTAACCGGTTTAATGAAAGACGTTGGAGACAGGATGTTTTGGGTTTACCTCCTCCTGTCATCCCCATACCTATGACCCATATCCACCATAGACTTATAGACAAAAATATGAATCCGAGTCCAGTAACGTTACTTTTGAGAACTCGAATTCTATCAATCAAATTAAGATGCACCTCAGTTAGTTTGCATACCCGCTTTTGCTTATTTTGCCTATATAATTTCGTATACTTTCAGTTGACTTCAATCAAATATAATAGAACCCATTTCCGACATTTTATTTAAGTTCAACTCTAAATTCGGTAATCATAGAGACGATCTCTTTGAGTTTCTTATAACGAGAAGTAACTGGTACTTTCATTACCAGAACTGTCATATTTTGATGATCTATGTTAGGCCAAATGACAAATAACCTATTTTAGGCTGATTGGCTAAAATCTCTTTGAGTTTCTTATAACGAGAAGGAACTGGTATTTTTATGGCCATACCCGTCATATTTTGGCGATATATATAGGATATCATTATTCTCGATGACACATAGCCTATTGGAGGTTGATTGGCTAACGTTAGGCTCAGGGGGTCGTGCGTCGGCCTAAAAGTAGCCTATAGAAGACAACCCCTTCATGCCCACTGACCACATCTAATTCACCCCTCAATTACTCCTCCTATTGTTCTCTAAGACCTGAGGTCGCGCGCGGGTCGCCCAACTTAGGCGACCGTCGCACCAGCAGGGAGTCGCCCGTGTTAGGCTTAATTGCGACCAGAAAGTGCGACTAATTTACACCGAAATTCCTTCAACAAGCTTATTAGCACTTGTTTTAAATCTCGGCAGCCTAGCCTTTGATCGTACTTTTGATGGGTTCCAAACAAAGGCTTTGATGTTTAAGGGAAAAGATTCGCCGTAATTTTTATAATGGGGAAATTGTTGGTATAATGGGGAAACATTAGAGACTTCAAAATGCGACTTAGATTTAAATGTCGGAGACGCATGCCGACATATAACGGATTTCGCCGCCTTCTTTGTCATTATCTGGTAATAGCCCTGTAGCTGCCATACCCAAGTAACCCTGTCCCTAAAATAAATCATAATTCTATCTAGCCCCTCTGCTTATGCAAAAGTAGGCCTATACCGTCTACCCAACGACATTTAACGGAACTTCAAAGTATGATTTTACTGTATCCCATCGGCTATCATTTGTCTTGCTTTTAGCAACCAACGCCAGTGGTCAAAATGTCAGATACCAACATGAATTGATTATGTGGATTTACCACTTGTTGTTACATGTATCTGCCGACGTGCGATCAAATATAGAACAGGTACACCACGTTGTTTGCGTTGTTTCATGCCAACGCAACAAATGACAAACAGCGGAAGTAATCAATGCTACATCTATTCTACCATATCAGATTCTGTGCGCTGCTGTCACAGAATGCATGATACCGATGTAGGTGTCCGTTGAGGAAAGGTATTGCGTTTTCAAAAACTTTCAACATTACCGTGCTTCCGACGTTTTTATGAAGAATAACCGAAGAAAAGGTTGGACTTGACAATACTTTTAGTCTCTGGAGGAACAGCCCCGGCAACTGGCACACGAAAAAAATTAAAATTCATTTTAAAATTCAAAGGTCAGAAAGCCTGTACACTGCAAATACTTCATGAAAGGTCATATGAGTCCCTATTAGGAAAAGTTTAAAACTTTCTGAAATAAAATGGAGTCATTTACATCATCCAAGATGGCGCATCACCTCAGACTGATTTTTTAAAAGGTCCAGTTAATTTGCATGTCTGGCTGATCACGTGATCACCCCCTCCCACCCTGTCCCAACATCTGTTTCAATCCTATTCACTTTTCTCCCAAAACCCCAGATACCGGCCACCCCACCCAGACAACGTTTTTTACTGGGGGTATTTTTGCAGGTGTCTGAGGTTGGAAACTTTGACTTCAATAGCTCTAGAAAACGGTTCCCAATCATTTAGAATTTCCCCCGTTTTTGCCCTGTAATTAGTGGTTGCGCAAATTACTTTTATATATAGTGTGAGGTCGATCAACTTTATTTATCAAAAGATGTGAAATACCTATTTCTCTACTGCATCCTTTAAGTTCTGGGGGCAAAAATGGAGATCCTATGTTTTTTTTAATATTCTGCGCACTTTCTGATATACAATGAAACAAACTGCACAGAGTATGAATATATATTCCGAAGAACTCAGTTTCGTATAATTGGCAAAGGTTCTGAAATCTGAATGGCGCTTGAATTCTGGGTGATAGGTGAAAACATAGAATTCGATCCCTAAAATATCATAAACGTTGTTTGTCCTGTCTTTTTTTGTGATCTACAGTTTAGACAAAACCTTTCCAGATACCGACGCCTAGTTCAGTCTTGCAAACGAGAAAGAAGGGATGCCTACGTAGGCACAAATCTAGTATAGCCAAATACAAAAAATATCTACTTAACCCACCGACAAAAACTATAATCAATGATATAGTTTAATTTGAAAAAAGCTCTTACCTAATTTCATCTGGCATTCACCTGTGATTTCTCTTCTGTTGTTTTTATCTACATGTAAACCTGTACGTGAAAACCAACATGGCGTCTTCGCTGCGTCTTCGTATATTTAACTGGGCCAGGCACTTTCCCTATTAGGTCAGACATATAGCCGCACATGCATCAAGGTCATAAATTACAGGGACATGCGTCTATATTTTACCAAAAAGGAAAATGTTAATCGCACGTACTGTCCAAAAAGTCACAAAGCACATTTATATGTGTCTACTTAAACATATCTTTCAATTAAGTGAATAAACTGTTTTGCGCTACTTTAAGCTTTCTTTATATTTTTCTTATAAATAAATAAGGGTCAAAAAGAATGTACAAAGCAAGTTGATCGCGTGTCCACCCCCATGTCGTTTAAAACACACAAAAAGTGCGCCCGTTCAAATATTTGATTTATGGTTGCCCCAGGTACATTAAGACGAAAAATAGCTTTATAACGGTAAAAACGCGGATCACTTTAATTTTCTTTTTCCACTTTCACACGCGCCACAACTTTGACATCACCTGGAGAAAAACTGCATGAATCCCTGACAACTTTCTCTCAGATACAATCCCCCCTGTCTCGACCCTTACCTCCTGAGGGGTGGCATCCCTGGGTGGATCTTTAAAAATGGGTCAGACGATGTATTGACGGAGATCCAGCCTTGAACAAAGGGGTGGATGATGTAAGCACGAGTTGGCCAGGTTTCCCCGACGACACGGGGCTGAGGTTGGAGACCTACTTTTTCTGGAACAGAGAAAGTTTTGGGGCTAGTTTGGCTACATTTTGGAAGGTACATGTGTCTTATATGATTATTGATTAACTTTGAAATCTTTTTGATATTCTTAGGAATCATAATTTCTATCTCATATCATAATTTTGTTTCAAATGATATGTTGAATTTGTTGAGGTAGAATACATGTTAGGGAAACTCATATTTGATTTTACTGTATATAAGTCTATCGATGTTATGTTGCTGTAAGAGAAGCGACGTCAAAAACAGGGTGATTCAAATAGGCTTTATTGGTTACTTTATAACTACCAAAAGGTGAAATCGCTTTAATTGAAAATAACATACAAGAGATGTGTTTCTAGTTCTAATCCCTGCCACTATGTCGTGCTGTGAACTGGTCATAGTGTTTAATGAATTTCCATTATAATGTTATAACAAAACAAAATGATATAAAGATTTGATAAAATAGTGCAAATTCTGAATTAGCGTCCGCTTTTAATTGTATGAAAGTAAACACAAATGTGAATATGTATGTTAAATTCTTTTAGGAGGTAAATAGACTTACAAATACGTATTATAACCCTCAATGCACATTTGTTTAGAAAATCGTGAAAGGAAACTTGGTCTTCATTTTCATCAGCATTACCTCCGCAGTCAGAAGACAAACCCCTGGGCATCTGTCGGCAGCCACTTTTTATCCTTTATCTTCCTTTTTCACTCAATTTCTTTCTCATCGACAAGGAGCGCTAATCTTTCCTGCTTTAGTTAATTCTCCGGCTATCTCCCCTTCCCTGTTCGTTTACCCCCTGCGGCGCGCGCCGCTCTGACCAGTAAGTCAACACCAGAAGTCTCATCTTTTTTTAACCGAACCTCTTATCTTTTTTACCCCGCTGCCTTGAGACAAATACCTGGGTTTACTTTGAACTGACCGCCGCCCGGGGATGACCACTGG
Source organism: Lepidonotus clava (assembly GCA_936440205.1). Classification (NCBI taxonomy): domain Eukaryota; kingdom Metazoa; phylum Annelida; class Polychaeta; order Phyllodocida; family Polynoidae; genus Lepidonotus; species Lepidonotus clava. The sequence goes on from OW387135.1 coordinate 12,736,056, forward strand.
TCAGATACTTTGACCAGTGGTCAACATTCTGGGGTCGCACGAGGATTATGAGGACCTTGAGGCTGTAGCAATTTTGCTGGCGGATGTACATTATGTAGGCCTACAGGTAAACTCCGTTTGCATGAATTCACACAACATCAATCTTAATCAAATGACCAATTGATGACATTGTAACTCTTGATATAAGTCACACTACAATGTTATATTGATAATACTCTTTGCATTTACAATATATTTCTGAATATATCAGGGGATGGGGTGCTGTTTTGTGGTCAATGTGTTCGACTTTGGTCGAGTTTTTCGAGTTGGTCTCGATATAGCTGAAAAACTGCTGAGCAGACATTGAACTCCAACACATCATCATCATCTGAATATATAGGGAAAAACATCTCCTGTGCGTCATATGCCATGCATAAAACAAAAATAGTTGATATAAATTAATTTTCAAACATTTCTTTCATAACTTTAGGCCTTATTTTTCATTTAATACAGGTATTGATATAATGAGAATTCCTTTTCCCTTGAACTCCGTAGGCTGGAGGGGGAGGAATACTGGAGAAATCCAATCCCCCTCCATGGTAAATAAAACAGTTTTAAAAAAACAGTGATGTCGTAGTAAATCCAGGGAGACCGTCTGCTTGTTTATGCTTAGACTCAGCATCTATGATTTCTATCTTTCTTGGTCATTCATTTCTACGAGCAGAATGTCCAGTTGGTAATTGTTTGACTGTTGCCTGACTATGTACCAAGGCGACAATAAAAGTGCATGTTTACCTTTGCTGGTATGCAGAAGGGGATGTAAGGGCATAAGATCGCATGTAAAATGGTTGCCCATTAAATAATCTCATAATGATAATCTGTACCGGGCAGCAATTGATTTCAAAGAATATCTATGTATACCGTTATAAAAACGCAACAATTTGCAATAGTAAATGCTACTTTGTGGTTTATGGTTAATCGTAGTTATTGGGATTTGTTCGTGATATTCACTGTCGTTGATATTACTATTCCTAATGGGTGCTAGACAAGTGGTAAGTGAGTTCACGAGATGGGCGCTCAATCCATAACATGAACAACGCTTGGCGGTAGGTTAAGTTTATTTGTGGATACGATGATGCATACATTTGCCAATGAAGGGATGATAAGTCTTCTAGGTGTTACAATTCTAATCCAGTGAAGAGTAAGCTTTCTCCTCGGAGTCCTCGCGAATCTCACATCCAACAGTAGTGCAGTAGTTCTCATGTAAGTCACCAGATGTCCCTGTGGCTTGTGTAGCTATCTAAACCCCTTGAATCTCTCGATCCGTATTGTCCAAACGTTAATGATTTTCTCTCTGCCCTTACATCGCACTCTCGCTTCTTATAGCAGTCTGGAATTGATTTTACCCTAGCATCGACGCCTGCTGGGAGGTGTACCCTGCTGAACACTGTCTATCAGGTATATTTACACCTACCAGCGGCACCTGCCATATTCATATTGCGTACCATCATAAGCTATGTAATTTGGAAGAATTCTGATTATCCCCTTGTGTTCAACTGGTGACCTTTACACTATTTCATTTGATATGCGCAAAGTAAAATTTAATGAGTTAATTTCTACCTTTGTGCAATAGTGTTTTATTCAACTGCATGTTGCATAAGTCACGCGATAAATTAAGTTGTCCCTCACCCACCCACCCTACTTCCTCCAGGCATGTTGACCTTGACCTTCGCCTCCAGGTAGTCCGTCTCCCATCATGCACCTGGCTCCCGGAGGTGACAGGGGAGCGGGAGAGGTGGATAGAGGTAGGTTTAACTAAAAACCCGCGCTCCAACAGGTGCTGGTTAAAATGTCGTCTGCCCGCGTTGTTTGATTGACCCCGGCGTCCGACGGGGGTCAGCAAGGTCAAGACCCCGGATGAAAGACCCCCCTAACTGGACACCCCCCCTGACCGGCACACCCCTTATCACCTTTCCCCCGGACCGGCCTGCAGGGTTTTCTTTTATTATTGACCAAACTGACCCCTGCTTTTCAAGAAAAGCCCCCACTTCCCAATATGGCCGCCCGGTTGACCTTGTCGCTGTCCCGCCTGACCTCTAGCGGTCAATCTGAGAAGTAAATCTGCGCGCGCCGCCGCTTTTAAGCATACAATCTCCACCCTTTGAGCATACAATCTCCAGCATCGGTGTGGGCGAGGCGTGTGGGCCTTGGTGGCGGGTGTGGATGTAATAGATGGGTTTCAGGGCAGTGCCACCTTGTGTGGATTGTTCGACAATTGATGAATGCAATTACGATTTGCTGACTATACGGATTTAATGTTAAACAATATCATAGTCAATGGCTAAGAATTTTTACACTATCACATAATCAGAAATGTATCTGACATGAAAGGTTTACACTCTTTTTACTTTATTGGAGTAACAATTTTATATATACTTCTAATCGTTTCTGATGTTTATTTTCTATTGACTAGAGTAGAGTACTAATGTTGATTTGTATGTGAGAGTCAAGCCATACATATCTAAGTACCTCTTATCTGTAGCTGTGTCGCCCATATCATATCATATTGGTTGAGATAACCACGTATAGGGACGGAAACAGGGACTATGTATATTCAGTAGCTATAATTGATGATTGCGAAAAAAAGATACCATCCACGCAGCAAAGGGGCCATCCATAAAATTAATGATGTCACACCTTTTCAGGGTATTTTTTAGGACCCACCCACCTCCCTGTCACAGTGAATTCTCTATTCTAAACATTAAAATTATGCCTGTTTTCAGGCAGTGTCACACTTTTCAACATACCCACCCACCCCCTTGTGCGTGACATCATTTATGGACGGCCCCAAATGAGTATCACGTACCTCCTCAATCTCTTATCACCATTCTCAACCATTCTCATATAATGTAGATATCAAACTTATCAAATCTTTCTTTACAAGGCTATATGCGCGTCTGTAGAAAAAGCTCTATTCACATGACTATGGTCAGGGATAGGGGAGGAGGGGGTGGCGGGTGGCCCGGTAGGACCCTTTTGATCCCACGCTGACCAGTGGTCACCTGGCCCACGTGTCCAGTTGCTGTCACTCAGGTGTGCCTCGGGGGCGGGGGGGGGGGGGCGTTTTGGGAGAGTGAAGTTCAGAGAGGTGAAAATGGCAGGAGACTGACCATTGCAGCCCTCAGGGCACAGGCTCCTAATCTCCCGACTTTTTTCTTTCACGAGATTCCCTCATTGTATTTTTAACATATCTTTCCTCTATCTCGGAGAATTGATTGAGTCTAGTTTCCCCTGATTGAAAAAACCTCATCGTGGATTCCCTAAAGGGAAGTAAGAAGTGTATGTTGGGGAACGTCGCCGGGTTGGGGAGATTTAGTATTCATTGTGGTTTTTTAATTCACTACAAGGATTCTATTAGACCACTTTGATTACCCTAATTTTAAGGCTAATAACTAGGGCTCGGCTCGTGCCCCATAGATACCTAAAGACAACCAGCTGAAGTCAAAACCTCAAATATAGATAGTCCATAGGTTTTTTTGTGCTAACCTTTCTCGCTAGAGGTATAGAGTATATATTTTATAGTAAAAAGGTACCAGTGGATACTATACTAAGATTTTGAATAGAAGGTCACTTTCAAGGTCACACATTTGAAGTTTTGGTTTACATTATTCTGAATTTCCAACTTAACATTGTCAAATACCATTCAAGGAAACTAAAGTAGGTATGTGATATTTTGATTAGACATTTGTTCTGCTAGAGTGATTTCAACTTTCTGAGTTTCAATTCAAACATGAATACACGAGAAGGCTAGGTTGTAGTTGCCTTTTTCTCAACACGCCTTATTAGAGGATCTTAGAATCCCCACCCGGGATCCCCATACCTCTAGTAATAACCGAATCCCTGCGATCAAGCTTTTAATGGTATTGCTAATACGCATATCCCCATATCGTACCAAACTGTGACCTTGAAGATAACTTTCAAGGTCACAATGGTGAAAAACCCTGTAGTCTTTGTCATGAACTTCTTTTTTGCTTTCATAGATACCAACGTTTATTATTCAGTTTTGGTGAACTATGGTCTCCCGGTGGTGGACACCCTCACTTATCTCCCGTGCAGGTTTCTTCGCTTGGAGTCATTTTTCTCGTATTAGGTCTGTCCCTTGATCTGTCTCGGAATTTACATGAATTCTCGCTTATGAATCTGATCATTTCATATATAATCTTTTCTCTTTCACTCCAACAGCAATGCAGGTGGGGGATGTAGCTCAGTGGTAGAGCGCTTGCTTCGCATGTAAGAGGCCCCGGGTTCAAATCCCGGCATCTCCACATACCTTTTTCCGTCCCGACGCCGCCTAATTCCGACAAAGATCGACAGGTGGCGCTACCGGAGCATGGCAAACGATCAGTCAGACTTCAGGGTGGTTTGGTCCCCGACCCACTACGATGTGGGAAAACTAAGGTCTATAAGTATAATATGGTCTATATAAAATCATCAAGGTCTATACCGCAATCGGGAGTGTCCCACTGGGCGGCGCCATCTTGTGTCAGGTGGTACAAAAGGACACTCCTCATTGGCTGGAGGTCGCGCTTGACCCCCGAAATCTATTGGCGCCAAAGCACCACGCACGCGCAGACCTAAACTCCCGACCTCGGTATATAATAAGCTCTTTATAAAACGTAGGTCCATTTAAACAGGAGCCCAACCCAGGTACCCCCAGTTGCGGCTGGGGCTGTCCATAAATTAAGGCTATATTCCACTATGTGGTAGGAAGCATTTGTGTTCCCTTTCTTTAGATTCCGCAAGCCCCAAGCCATTTGCAGTTTCAATACCAACATGTTGGTATCCCCGACCGCAAGCAATCCATAGAAAAACTATATAAAATCATTTGCTTTAGCATCTACGTATACCGCAATCAAGTACCACAAGTATTTCCTATAATTATTCCACCTTGCTACCACATGCAAGTTTGAAGCAGTTTGCTTGCATCATTTCATGGTTCCGCAAGCAAATACACATAGTGGAATATAGCCTTAAGGCATCATCCCAGTAGTCAACGTGTTGGTGGAAGATAATATCATATTATTTGTGTTAGGTTAATTGAGTAATTTATTAAAAAATTGAAAAGGGAAAGGGGGTTTGGGAGCACAGCCCCTGATTTCTAACCATTATTCACAACAAAATCTAATAACTAAAATGTCACACTCTTCAACCTGTGCATCCACCCCAATGTGTGTGACATCATTTAGGGACAGCCCCTTGGATAAGAGGTATTCTCATCAAGTTCTTTTTATTACTGACAAATCTTAAAGAATTTGATAACATTAATATTGTTACCGGTGAATGTTTGTTGTATCGTGCCACACTGGGTCCTATACCTGTTGACCAGATGGTTGATTGCCCCCTCCCAGGTGACAGGTAGGTATCCGCAGGTAGGACAGGTATTACACAAGGGGGCAGACCCTTAAAATCAACACGGTGACATGGCCATTTCTTAAATTCGACATGCGACATGGAGCTTAGTGACATGAAGAAAAATTTACATGGCAGGATATCCCTTAAATTCGACATGTGACATGGAGGGTTCTTAAAATCGACATGAATAATAAAAACATAGGGACATGCAACACATGTCATTCAGGGGTGTGCAGACCCTAAAATATTTCCGCAAAACTAGCAATCAACTTCTCACATTTAAGTGTTAAATTCGCACACATTTGTTTAGCATCTTCATTTTCCTATATAAATTTGAAGGTAACATTCGCACATTCCGTGACAAAATTCGTACATTTCTGCGAATTTGCGAGCATTTTCACGCCCCTGGACTCATTTCTTAAATTCGACATGCGACATGCCCCCCCCCCCCCCCCCCCCATCTACACCCCTTACACAGGGCGCTCAGGTAGGCAGGATAGAGGGCATGACGTCACTCATATGACTTATAATGCCCTGGGGTATCTTAAACCCGTTTTAGTGCACCGTCCAAGTTATGGAAACTTAATTATAGTGTATGTTTAAGAGCCGACAGGAATAACCTCCCATAATGACTGATTATTGTACGTGTATACATATGCCCCACTTTTACACAAATACAGGATTTCTTTAGGACTTTTGGGAAAGAGGCGCACATTTATTTTTTTAAAACAGTTTCTTTTTAAATAGATTTTGGGCAAAAGAAGGAGGTACGACAATTAATGCTCATTTGTATGGGGTTGGAGAGGGCGATTTTTGTTGTTTTTGCACTCATGCTGCAACCCTGCACAGTCCAAGAGGTTGCAGTGTGTTGAATGAAGTTATGAAGATTGAAATGATATATATATATATATATATATATATATATATATATATATATTACATATAGGAGTTACAGCACAAAGTGATCATACATAATTCAAATGTTATAGTAAAGAAAATACAAAGAATATTTATGATTAATTGATGTCGCTTAGTCAACATTGAATATCTAAATCCAAATTGTTCCCAAATTAAGAACTAAAACAAATGTGCTCCTATTTTGTATTCACCTTGGATAGACCAATATGATTCCTTTTATACTGAAGTCTAGTATTACCTGTTGGTACATATTCTAACTCTTCTTAGACTATGTTCGATCCTGGGCTGGTCCAGGGTGGCAGCTATACCCTTCTGCATGTCTCCCTGTGACAACGACAGGGATATCAAAGGACCCTGGGCTACCATCTGATGTGTGTCTGGCCCTGCCTATGGGACCCTGCACTTTAAAGAACACCCGCCTCAGTTAACTTGTAGGGGTACGTATACGGTCTCTACCTTCTTATAGATATGATCATTTCAAAGATACAATCATTAAAAAGACAGAATTGTCAAGGCCTTGTTCTTCCCATGATATAACCATGGATTTTGATATGGCGTTAAACACCAATAACCAACCAACCATTAAAAAACCACTCCGTCCTTAACATCCACCAGTACTCTCAGGGCAGCAGACAGCAGGGTGCTATACTGCCGCCCTCTGGTGGATAATATGAAAACTAAATTCCGACCGGCGCACCACCTGGTAGGAATTCTTATAACTATAGGACACCTGTATGGCAGTCCTGAAAATGCGTTACGAGGAAATACAGATCCGGAAGTATGCTTTAAATTTATCATCCTTGGCTATTGTTCGGTTTCCTCAATGGCTGGCTGCGGACGTTAGAGCAAAAGCAACCCTAAAACAACTAGCCTTAGTGATTGACATAATAATATGGTAAAGATATGTAATGATAAGGTCACAACCAGTGTATTTTGGATGATTGTAAGAGCGCCTCCCATTCCACAGACTTTTTACATTTATAATCCCATACTTTATATCACATTATACCAGACAATTGCTAATGCTGTATATAAATAACGAAGGTCAAACCACTATACAGCGAATATCGATCTTTTAATAGTCATTGCTGACAATTCTGGCTACCACGGATAGCATGTTTTCAGTAATTTAATGACCTGCAGGCTAATTTTGACTCATTTTGTCGACAAAACATGTGGGAAAACTATAGAAAATGAACAAATAATTGTAATATATCCTTACATAATGAATGAAATGTCAAACAACTCAGGAAATTTGAAGGATATATGAAAACTCATTAAAATATTATGATGGTTAGTATTTCACAATATTAATATTCTTATAATGACACAAGTCATGAAAATGTACATGCTAAAGCCTTGAGCTTTGTCGCCATTTTACCCAGCATGCATCCTGTCTAGGCTAACCTGCAGGTAGCCATGAAGAAAATGGCTATCCGTGGTTGGGAGAATTGAAAGTTGGTACACTAACTTTTGTCCTTCATACAATAGTGGTTTGAAAGTTGTTCCCCACATATTGCACATTACTGTGATAAGTCTAAAAACGAAAGGCAACTAGTTACCTTGGCGATTTCTAGATATATCTAAAGAATACTTCTTGGAACCCCAGTATGACGTCTTTCTAAAGTTCGGGTTCCCAGGTCATAGGCAGGATATATGACTTAATTATCAACTCAATTTTAGACAACTGAGAAGTGATCTTTTGTGGCCTCATTGAAAGGAGTGAAATTGGCGTGCCCAGAAAGTCATACTAGTGAAGCAATTGAGTCTCCGTATAGGCCTTTTACCTATTGCAGTCATTTACACCTTTGTAATTAGTGCTTCCCAGAAAAGGCTAGGGTGGAGGTACCAATGTTTCTTCCTGTCTGTTTCCATGACACCAGGGAGTTGTTGATATAGTGCTACCGGTAACTTGTTGAATTCCCAAAAGAACTGACCACAGTTCCATTTGATGCTGGATGTTTACGACGAGCTGAGGATACTGGAGGAGCTGGGGATGAACCACACACCCTCCAGCAACTCGACATGGGTAGGACCATTTGACTCATCAATTATATCTTTTATTGTTTGTCATATCATAACTCCGTTCTTAAAGTTTGATAGAAAAGGGATTTGATCTTTGGTTCATGTGTTTAAATGAGCATGCTTCACGGAAAGATTTCTGTGTCTTAAGGAGCGCTGTGACACTACTTAATACCTCGTTATATCAGCATGTTTTTTCTCAAGACTTTATAAATGATAATTCAATTTAGATTTTCGAAATTGGATTTGATAGTAATTCATATTGTTCTTTACATGGTCCAATGACATCTGTAAGTGACTTTGCTGTCTGAAATTATACAGCAATATCCACTGTAAAATTACAGTACTAGTACCATAAACTCATTCAAATACAGCAACTTTGTAATTTTACAGTACTTTTTCTGTAAATTTATTCTCCACCAGGTGGGGCAAATGCTCATCATCAGTAAAACATTGGCCGTTTTTTATCTTAAAACTATATATATTTTATTAGAATTAGATATGGTAAAGATATCCAAATACTAAACTAGTATATCACATAATAGATATCCCTACTCTATCTCAATAATTTCAAGATACAGAGATAATTGTCTGATTGAGACACCTTTTTGGTAGCAAATTGCCTTCATAGGTCTGTGTTAGATTAGCAGTCCCTCATCACAACACCATTCCATGCATGTATTTTCTAATTCACCTAGCATAAATACATCCCTCATCCAAATCACATTGGTTTGAGGTTGGAACTAAACCTTTTTCCCAACATTGAGTTGGATTTTGGAAAGTAAATCCATAAAGATAAAGTGGTAAAATGTTCAATTTAGCATGCTGTAAAAATACGGCAAGTACTGTAAATTTACAGAAAAAATTCATGGAACCTTTGCTACCAGCAACTTTTGCTGTAAATTTACTGCACTTTGTCTGCTGTAAATTTACAGCATATTTTGCTGTAGAAAATTAACAGTACATTCTGCAGTGCAAAGAGTGCTGTAAATTTACAGCAAATGTTGCTGGCAGCAAAGGTCCCAGCAACATTTGCTGTAAATTTACAGTAGTTACTTCTTACAGTGTAACCTATTGTCTGATCTTTTAGAAGTCATATGAATAAGGCAAGGAACATCACCTTATTGCTCTTTAGTTTACTGTATCAGCTCTTCATTATTGTCATTCCTTACCCCTTACACTTTTTTTATCAAATTGTATATTCTGACACTAGTACACCGTATTTCAAACAACTTCATGTACAATGAGTGCATGTTCTTCCAGATGTGTTCAAATGAGAATTAGTGAATTTATGTGATGAGGTAGTGAAGGTCGACAAGGGATGAACTACATGTATCATGATACATATGGATGAATAAAATTATCTATGCAATAATGGTATTAAGGTAGGGCCTATATATGCATTCTAACACTGCAGACTATTTCTGAGTAGGCATAGTCGGTTGGGCAATGGGCAGACTTCGTGGAAAGGTCGGTACTAGAAGATTGTTTTGGAGTTGGAATTGAAGCTGATAGACTGAGTAGTTTGCTGGAGCGTTGGCTGAGTGTGGTTGAGCAGATCGTACCCTTTGGAATATTCATTGTCATCGAGAGATCTTGTCATGATTACGCACATGCATTGGATATTAATAAAGAACATCCTTTCACGCGAGTGTAATGTCTTTTCATAATACAGGACTATATCATGTATTGGATGCACAGTCCAGCGGAGATGGACTGCAGATGGGAGCTAGCTAATATCCTGGGACAAACATATGACTTATAATAACACCATAATTATAATGGATATTTAACCTAACATAGTTAAGTCTGTTCTTCCCCCACAGGACCCTACAGGGAACATGGAGGAGGTGCCTGCCGTGGTGCTCGGGGTGTTGTACAGTCTACTCCCTGTGTCCATCCTGGCTGGGGCAGGACTCGCTATTGCCCTCTTCTGTCAGCGTCCAGCGACCCCTTTAAGTAGGTACTTCATGTGTATCTGTAGATATGGTAGATATAAGATTCATGTAGGTAATAGAAAACACTGAACATGTTATCTAAAATTCTTGATGTCCAATTTAAATATTACAGATGCACAAATATTTCTTTGTTTAAAAACTAAATTGATATAAATAGCATTAATCTTATGGTATTTTGAATAAGTACTTTTCAAGACTAAAACTTTACCACTAGCTTGATTTCGACCTTTTCTCTAGTTATTTGAGTTTTCAGAATGGTGTCTTTTTCTAACATTAATCATATTGTCATGGGTTCTCTTTAATAAGAACCGCATGCAATTATTACTCCAGAAATTCAAAATTAATAACGATAGGATGTATTTAACCTTTTCCACACACCACAAATATTTCAATCGGGATTTAAATAGTGCCAATCATCCATAGTTAATAGTCTCAAAATATCCCACCTTTATAGGACAATGATGCTATCTAGACCAGACTCAGCTTTTTCTGAGATAAACAAATCATGTTTAACATTTTGGGATGTTAGATATTCACTTTTTGGGATGATTTCATCTTCCTGAAACAGTAAATATTATGTTTCCTTGAATATTTAGCTTTAAATTCACAATTACACAGTCTATTGAAAAGATTCATCAGCGAGTGTTTTTACTAGTGATGCTTCCAGGCATCTGGTTGGTGGAAAGGATTAAGGGGTGTAATACAGGCATAATGTAAAATATATAAACAGTGAAAACACAAAGCATACATATACTTCATGCACCTTTATTGATATCCAATTCAACTATGTACCCACGGAAATTCAACTTAATTTCCAACTATAGGACATTCCCAGCCAGCTTTTTACATAACAGAAACATTCTGCAGCCATATGTTTTTTAGTCAGTTTGTTACTTACTAAGATAGCTCATAACAATTACATTATGTGAAACCTCACCAAATCAGAATGTTATTATAACATTATTTTTGGTGAGGTTTGGATGAAACCAAAACAGATCATTATAAGAACATTCTTTTTGGGTTGAGGTATACATAACCAGAACATTGTAATTATGTCACAGTGCAATACCACAACAGTACTTTGCAGCTACATAAGGGAGAGTCATCAAAAGAACTTAACAAGAACCAAATACAGAACCAACCAGAATGTTGCTGCCATGTTATAATAACGTCATATCCTTGGCTGGGTTAACATGTCTGCTTGCCCACTTTTAAGCATTAATAACCCCTATTATCACTCATTGTTCCTCCAGTGGTGCACCTGGGTGGCTGGGTGCTGGCCGACCTGCTGGTGGCCCTGGTCCTGATGCCCCTGTCAGGGGTCACTCAGGTCACAGGGGCCTCTCCTCCAGGGTGCCAGGTCCTCACTGCCACCTCCTTCTTCTTCAGGACCATCACAGGGGTCACCCTACTCACACTGGCTGTTGACAGGTAAAGTGTTAAACACTATAATTATTATACATACTGATATAAACCCCTCGTTCAACCTCATATCAAGGGCTATCGATAGGTAGAGTGTTAAGGGCAATGGCGCCATTATAGATCTAAAGTTGAGATTTTGTTGAAACTCTGAGAAATACCAGAGAAATATGTTTAGAGTCCAAAAATGGAAAAAAAATTAGGGGGTCACCATGCTAACTTTTCATCTACATGTGGAATAATATATGGATAATTCCTTCAAAATTGAGGTTTTGTAGAGCCATATTCACTGTTACAATTGTTGTGAAAACTTTCAAGATAATCCTCAAACAAACGATGTAATCACTTAAATCTATAGCTAGGATACATGTTCACAGACTTTATGCATGAAAAAATAAGATTTTTTACCGCATTTTAATCTATTTTCCTAGCAAATCAATTTCGTAGAAAAAATCAAATTTCTGATGAGAAAGTCCACGCACAAAAATTCAAAGTTGAAAAATCAATAAAAATTACACATAATGTTGGTTGGACAGTTAGCTTTCATTTTCAACAAAGAAAACCTAGGGTCACCGCATGAATTTAGCCAGAAAAATTGATTATCTACCCATGAGTCTGGAATTAACTCACCAGGTCTATTTGTTTTAATGGTCCCTAAACCTACCAAAATACAAAATATCCTGAAGTATTATATTCTAATCTTGTTCCATGCATTATGAGAATTATATTACTGCTTACTTTGTGAAGATTGGATGTATATTAACAAAGTTACATCCATTATTGCACTGCCCCCTCCCCATCTCACACAGGCTCCTATGCAGAGGCACTGATGGTCACGGTCCACTGCACACCCATAGCTACAGGCTGCGCAGCCCATTTGCGCATGAACAAATGGCGTGGTTGTCTTTAAACACTATATTCTGCATAATGATATAAGTTCCTCTTTTAACCCCTTACACTGGCTATCAAGAGTCAAGTGTTAAATGCTTTATTCTACATACTGATATAACAAAATGTTCACCTTACTTACTTTAATGTTGAATCGTTAATTGGGAGACTGACAAAACCAAATGGATTCGATTTTGTTTCTTTTTTTCTAATTACATAATATGTATATTATAGTGTGTATTAAACATTAATTTTCTTTTATTTCAGATGCAGTTCAGTCAGCTGTAAAACCTACAGACAAGTAGTGACGATCCATAAGACTATCACCTTTAACATATTGCTATGGCTGACAACAGGTTGGTATTAACTCCTTCTGTACAATGATTAAAAGAATTTGACGCTTTAAAAGTTCATCGAATCAGTGATGTTACATATTTAGACAGCTTTGTATTTGTCTAAAGGAATATCTAGAAAGAGGAAGGTTAACGTTATTACATTGTATTGTCTGTGCTCATCATTATAGTCATATGAAGAGAATTGGCTACTCTCACATGGGGTAAAATTGGTTGAAATCACTACCTACATTGAGTTCTACTTTTGTGAGACCACTTTTTGATACAGCACCTATAGAATTAACTGGGACCATGCACATCAAAGAACATCTAATTCGGTAAAAGTGTAGGGGTATGGTCTCTACATTCTCATAGTTTTGATCATTAAAGCAACGGGATCGTCAAAACCATGTTCTCGCCGTGACATGACCATAGATGTAACATGTTGATACGGTGTTCAACACCAATAACCAAACAACCAACCAACCGCTTTTGCTTCCGCTACAGAATTAATTTAAATTATATGTGAAAACACTTTCACAATGACAGAAGACGGGTTCCGGTTCGTGTATGTTTACATAATTTCCGTTAATTCCTAATATGTTCTGTATAAAGGAATTCCATTATACTCTTGTTATTCTCTTTTACAGGGTTGCTGTCAGGCCTGCTGGGCTCCCAGTCCCGTCTCCCGGTCAGTCTGGTGGTAGACCGCTGCCGCCCCCACCTGCCACCCCACCACCCTCCTCCAGGGTCCTACGTCTACCCCTGCGTCCTCCTCGCCTCCTCCCTCCTCCTCCTAGTTCTCGCCGCCGCCACTTGGCGCGCCCTCAAAACCGCCGAGGAGGGCCTCCTGACGCATGCGCAGCCGTCGGCCGGAAGCCCCGCGCTGGGCTGCTACCTGGCCGACGGCGCGCATACTGGCGTCGGGGTCGGACCGGAAACGGAACTGCCGCGCCGCAACCTGCGTGCGTCGCGGGCTCTACTTCCGGTTTTCCTCATGGACGCGCTGTTGGGAACGCTGCAGGGTGTGTTCCAGCTTCCGGTGGCTGCGGATTGGAATCTAGGAGCGGGGTCGGTGGACGGACTGTTGTTTTTCATCCGGGTGACTCTGACCACTCTGGGGATACTCTGTGGAAACCCACATCTGTGGAGGTACATATTACGTTGGAAGGTCAAGGTCGTGTGCGGTGCGCAGCCGCAGACGTCGTCGACCACTGCGGACGGCCGCTTCCGGTCTGTGACGACGAGGGGGTCGCGCGCATTCGTAGTTCCGTCCACGTCCGCACCGGGTCGCCACTTCACCTACCGGCGCGGGCGGAAAAAGAAGAAGCCCAAGTCGAGTAGTTTGTCGGTGGTGGTTGACCAGGGGCCTTCAGACCCCTCCAACAACCCTCCCGGCGTGGGCACGGCCACCCACATCGAACTCAGCGTCTCCTCCCGCAACCCCTCTCCGGTAGGGGACGGCAGTCCGGGTGAGTGCGATTTGGGGGGCGACTGCGTGCGCCGCTACTCCAACTCGTCGTCCATCTCTATCGCCGTGTCCAGTAGGGGGGCGAGCGGCCAGGAGGACGACTTCCAGATGTTCATTAACTACCCAGCCTACAACGGCGACAACAGCTCCCTCCCCAAGGTAGATATTTCTTTATTTCTTTATTCATTTTTATATTCAGGTAATTTCTACATCATTTTTAATATCAGTGTACATGCTCACGCATGACTGGTCTACCGGTTTGATGCTGTGTCGGCACATGTTCGGCACATTACAGTTTATAAAGGTATTTTAAAATATACAATTTTTATCAAACAAATTGAAGATACAGAATATCAAAAGAAATAATATCCAATTTACGTTAACAACGTTAATAAGGACTCCCTCAAGGATATTACATTCCACCAGTTTTTCCATAAAAAAAAGTATTCCCTGTTTTTGAGGTAAAGTTGTGACCGAGGATTTTACTTGTAAAATGAAGAAATAAGATCATAAGAATATTTTGATGACCTGCAAGAATATCTATCTATGTCATTTTCCCTTCAAAATGGCATGTACCTCTGGTTTGTAATTTGCCCTTGAGCTGCGCAGTGAGCCTTCAAAATTCACATACCATTTAGACATGGCAAAACCAGAGTATCATGTATAACTGGCTGTAACTCTTGAACCAATGTAGATAGAAATAAAATTCAAAAAGCATATTATACAAGACACCCATTTTGACTGATAATACATTCCTCGATATTTTTGAACATTTTTTTTATTTATCTATTGAACCACATTCATTGTTACAATGATCTTCCGTGTAGCTAGTAGGAAAATAACATTACATTATAGTTTATGTACAATAAAGTTTTAATTATTACCGTGACCAAAACTATAGGGCATGTTTTATGACCATGGACATGTACTAGTGACTATAAATGGTAAATTGCTCAATGACAGGTCACAAGTATGTTGACAAAATGTAAATTGTGTATTACCTCCCCTAGGGCCGGCAGATGAGTAACACCAGCTCTAAGTGCTCCCTGACCAGCATTTACTCGGTGAACCTGCAGAACTGGGACGAGCCCAACAACCCTCCAGTGGCCAAGAGGGGGTCTAACAAGCTGAGTCTATGCTCGGTGAACAGTGTGGACGAGCATGGCTTCCTCACCCCAGCCCCCATCAGACACAGCTACCACTTCGCCCGGGAGGCCCTGCCCTCTAACAGAGGCTGCACCAGGTATGACCGGTCTCTATATATCCTATATATACATACAAGGTCTTGGTATGACAACCAACAAAAAATTCACGAATCTTATCCCGACAATTCCAAGATTTGGATTCATGAAAAAAACACCAAATTTCAGATTCGTAATTTTTTTTTATTTGTTTTTTTTTGGGGGGAGGGGGGTTAAAAACACTCTAATCAAGTTGCAATTTGTTTCTAATAGATATAATGTAGTATTTTATATAAATATTCATACTTTATGCATGTTTTTATAATTATGGACATTTTCCTTCACGAATCTGCCACACATCTTTTTTACACTTTCATGCATAATTATTTAGACGTGTGGTCGTTTTCTGGAGTAGTTTGTGCATGTTTGTAGATACATGAAATTTCTTTGGTCGTGACCCAGGTGTCAACACCGGTCAAGTTGTGGGCGACAACCCTCGGGGCACCCGGCAAGGCCTCATAGACCCCGCCCGCCCCACTCAACAGTGATCAACGTGAAGCCACACACTCCAGACCTACACAGTGCCGACGTCTGCCAGACTGCACTCTCCCAGAGTGACAGCTCCCAGAGTGGCACCTCCCAGAGTGGCAACTCCAAGGATGGACCAAAATCGGATAATTTTCAAAACAGTCCCTCGCAACAATCATCCTCTCAACATGCAGTTGCCCAAGATGTAACCGCTTTGCCCGCGCTCTCCCAGATAGCCCTATCCCAGCCCATCTTCTCCCAGCCTGGACAGATTCTGTCCCCCATACCTTCCCCGGTACCCTTTCCCAAAGCCCCAAGTAACACCCCTACTGCCCACCTGCACCAGGACTCCATAGACAGGTCTATCTCCGAATCTGAGTCCACCGCCAATACATGGGCGTCAAAATCGCTCCATAAGAAAAGGCGATTGCCACAGCTCCAGCCAGCCACATCCCCTAACACTCCCACATCCTCCTGCCTCCTGACCCCCGCCCTGCCCAGGAGGGGAAGGTCAGTGCCCAACAACCCCTTCCCCAAACCCGAGACAGAGGAAGGTACGCTGGACATAATTGAGGACAAGCGACTCCAGAGACAGACTCTTCCCAAGATGCAGCGTGGGGAAAAAGAAAAGCCCCTAACCCCTGTTGCCTAAAGCTGAATGTAAATATATTCTTACAGATCTCCCAGAATACCATCTCCCAGAATTCAAATCCACTAAGTTCGCCCGCACATTGTCAACAATTTCATACCCTTTACCACCCCCAACTTCCCCTTGGTCCAAAGTACACTTTGGATTTTTAAAGGGACATCACAACATTCTTAAAAAAAAGTCAGACCTGTGCAAAGTGAATGCTGCTAAGGCAGTGTGCTAAGGTATAATTATGACCCGATTATTCACTGATTTCGAAAATCGTTGTGAAGAAGATTGGATTTTCTCAGAAAATATTATGCAATAGATTAGAGTCTATCAAATCATTGGTGTTGTACAATTTGGCTGAAATTAAATACTTATATCATTAAAACATTTTTAAGATAATTGGTTGGCCCCAAATAAATACCCAGCGTGTGTTACGGGAAAGTAATAAATGTGTTGATAAGTTTGTTTGCTAGTTGTAGTGCTAGTATTATATGTAATTTCTTTATTACTTTGTTCCTGTTTTCATTTTACAAAATGTTTCGAAGTTGTAACGATTTCACTGTTTCCTCGCCGTTGTCTTCTTCATCCTGGAATGTGTGATATTTATTGGATATTTTGCACATTAATGGATGAGGTAAGAGGTTGGGAGATTATGTATTTCAATTATATGTGTTGTCCATACCTCCAAGCCCAGCCGTGTTGCACGACAGTCTTGAGATATTGAACCAGTGCTGAAGAAAGGATTTTGAAAAGGGGGTATGGGGGCACTGAGCTTACTTTTTCTGTATTGCTCTGAGTGGAGATATTTTGCTGTATAAGTTAATCAGACTACAGAGATGTAGCCATTCTGGATTGATATATGGCAAAGTGTATTGTAACTGCTCATGACTTTTGCTAGTGTCTGTATAAGTAATCTCCTGGTTCAATTGTGTATTAAGGCCATATTACACTATGCGTCGGGTCCCATTTGCGTTGGGTCGCATTGCCCAACGTGTCTGATTTGCGTTATGTTTGTAAAAAGAACGCGTGCCAAAACATGCCAATGTGACCCAACGCAACCCAATGCGTGCCAACGCGACCCCAACGCATGCCAACACAACCTCACCCGTGCCAAAATGTGTAGTATAATATACCTTGCGTTGGATCTGACGTGTAGTGTAATATAGCTCCAGCACGAATGGTACGCACTGGGCAAGACTACCCAATGCGAGCAGAGATCCAACGTGTAGTGTAATTAGGGATTTAAAGTATTCTATTGTACATATTGGTTATGTAAATTTGAAACGTTTGTAAATAAAACAAAATTAACCCATAGAACTCATGGTCTCAATCTTTAATATTCCTATTAGTTTAAATACAAAATTAATGGTTTCTTGTTCCTTAAATCAAATATGAACTGAAGAATAGAGAGGATCGACATCAATGAAAATTAGTATAAGTCCAATGATGGATCGGATTTCTCTATGTTTTCAGGTTACAGTATTTTAGAACAAAATTGACAGGCTGTGTATGTTCTTCAATAGTTTAATTCTTTAGCAAATATTCTAAGTAGTCCAAAATGACCGCCTATCTTCGACAAGCAAAATGATACATTTAAAAGGGTGTTTTTGATCTCAAAATTGTATTATATATGAATATCAACCCTACAATCATATCCTAAATTATTTCCAAGTTGAAATTAATTCAAATTGGTCCAGAAAAACAGCTGTTATTTACACCTGAAAAGCATTGACGTCACAGTAAAGTCATTGCTATTACACACATCTGCGTAAAGTGTTCTTAAGGTTGTCCCCGTTAGGATTGTTTGTTCTGAAACGGGCCAAAGAAGTTCTAAGTAGAACCAATCAAACTGTTGACCTCTGACTGACACTTCCAGTTGGTCTGGGTGTGGTTAGCAGCAGGTGAGCTACACGAAGTGCACATTAACACTTATTCCAGATTTAATTATTGCTGTAAGCATATTTCAAGACCTCTAAGTGGCCCCTCCCCCAATACCAAATGAGGCACAGACCAATACTAAGAAAATATCAAGATAGGGGAAATTCATTTTTCAAAAAGAACTAGAAAAATAAGTTATTTGTAGAAATGGCAGGATGAACATATTAACAGTGCATGTTAGCACAGGATTTGATAAAAGGGTTAACACTCTTAAGTATAGGTGGAAAACTATAAATATCTGGCGAACGATTGCATCCTCCTTCCAAATAACCAAATTTCATTCACGATTGAAGAACATTTATAATCTTATATGCCTGCAATACATAAAGCAACTTTATTTCCATAAAGACACCGTTTTAGATTAAGAAGAATTGATAATATGATTGCATTGTACATTATCTATTATTACCATACACAAAGTAGCTATACATCCATGGTAATACCCTCTGCTAAAATTGACGGAAAAAGTAAGATCCCTTGAAAAATATTACAATGAATAGACATAGGCAGATCCCCAAACCTTTAATTTGTTTACAACCCCCCCCCCCCCTCGCCCTTATGGAATTTAAAAGACGCCAGTTTTCAGCGTATACATCTGTTTCAGAATCCAAGAATGTTTTTCGTTAGGTTTTGAACGTACAAAAGTATGTCACTTTTAAACTCCAGTCCTCAGTAGTTACATTACTTTTGGTTCCTTTTAGACCTGATTTTATATTTAAATAAAGAGTCAAATCAAATAACCCCATCACCCTTTTGGACTTGAAAGAAGATGTACGTTACTTTTCAAGGTATCTGAATTCAGAATCTAATAATAACCTGATTTCATGAGAACGTACTATGATAACGCCCTTCACATACTAGATGTAATCCCCTCACTTCCTGCCCAGGAGGAGTAGCCTATATCTAGGTGTAAATAGGAGTGAAGCAGAGGCACCTGAGGTAAAGGTTCACCACCAGAAAGTGTCCAGTAGAGGTGTGGTGAGGGCCTTATGTAAGTACACAGATTACTTATCTGTACTCTGGTCGGGGTAGGCCGTAGAATAGACAGGTTTAGGGGACTGCATGGTGTTGAGAGCTGAGTGTAAACCATATAATCATAAATTCTTTGAAAAGATGTGTTTCATGCAAAAGGTAATTTACAATGTATTATATCATATAGTCAGAGAGTTTTTCTTATATTTTAATCATTTTTCCTCTCATGTTATCATCTCATGTTCCAAAACATATCCTAGAAACAGATGGGATGCAGTATCATAAAATGTGATGTAACAAGATGGTTTACCTCAAATAAGAGTTTCTTTGGTTTCACTTAAATAAGGAAAGCATTTAGAAATTTGTGTTTGGTTACTTATCATAGTCCATCCTGGAAAATTATTAAAACGGTAGGATGTTGAATTTAACTTTCCAAATGGCGGGAGTATGGCCAACAGTGACACAAGATATTATATCTCCTTAGAAACTATAGAATTTAAGCAAAACATCCACTTAGAATGGACAATGGCTTTCGTCAAAGGGCCTTGACTATTCATTACGTTTTACTGTTGTAATATATTTCTTGTATGATGGTCAAATAAAAGTAGTTCACTCAGACCCTCATAGATAAACTGACCCCTCCGTCTCAGAGAGTGGACACAGTGGACATAGTGAACCAAGTCCCACTGACCACTAGGGTAGGCCAGTGTTTGCCCCCCAGAGAAGACCAACACTGCCCCGCCTCTTGTCCCAACACTGACCAGTCCCACTGACCATTGGTACCCTACCCTACAGCACACACATCCACATACCTGTAGGGGTGGACCCGCCCCTGACACCCACCCCCTGAACCAACCAGGGCCCTGGTATATAAGCCCTAGGCCCCTGGTCAGTCTGGTGGTCAAGGCACAGGTGTGACAGGGATCCAGCTCACCTCCA
This sequence comes from Lepidonotus clava, assembly GCA_936440205.1. NCBI lineage: Eukaryota > Metazoa > Annelida > Polychaeta > Phyllodocida > Polynoidae > Lepidonotus > Lepidonotus clava. The sequence continues at coordinate 12,756,650 of OW387135.1, forward strand.
GCAGGTGTTTCCATGGGATCCAGGTGGGCCACCTGATAACCTTACTAGTAGAGGTGGAGGCATTGCTACCTGTGGACGTTACCTGGACACAGGAGGAGTCTTTTCTCACCTGGAGCAGGTGTTAATCTCCCCTTATTACAGGTACCCAGGAGGGCCTCAGGATGACACCTGTACGACTCGGGCACCTGCTGCTCCTGCTGGCCGGGATGACCAGCCAGGCACAGGTAAGTGTAACTTGTTATCAATTCCTTTATCTTATGTCATTTTATTTTACTTATTATTTTATTTAGCTATTCATTTATTTCTTTTATCTTCTATTTTTTTGCGAAGGGGCCATTCATTTAGTACTTACGCACATTTTCAAAAATCTCAAACCCCCTCCCCCCCTTTAAAAAAATACACATTGGATTTGTACTGGAACATATACACATTTTAGAAAATCTCAGACCCCCCCCCCCCCCCCTTGACGCGTACATACTTAATGGAAGGCCCCAAATTCAAAATGAATATGCTGGCACCTTCAAGGATATAGTTACATGTGATGGTCTCTGTGATTCCCACCTTAAAACCTTGGGAATGATTACTAAGCTCAATTTATGCTATAAACAAGGTTTTGTTTAGTTTTGAGTAAAAGTGAATCTCATCAGTTTCATGGTGTTGCCATGGTAACCAAACGTTGATGGAACGTCAAAACCTACTAATGTTGCTGATATCCTAGCAATGGTTGCCATAGAAATTCAATATTTAGTTATTCCTTATTTGAATTTGAAAAACATGTCTTTATCAAATCAATTTTGGAATTTCATTGTAAGGCAATGTTACATACATTATAAGAAGTATTAAGAGTAGCCTTATTTCGCCATATTGAGCAATCAATTTTATCAGAGAGCGTCATACATTTTGCTACTACAGCTTATTTCTTATGGAGCTTTCCTTTCATTTTAATAGAAAACCCAATGATTTGCAATATTGGTGTACGTATTACTACGATATTAACAGACTGATATCGAAGACTACCTTCAAATATAACTTTGTGCAGCGACTACTTCAGACATACAATTTATATAAACTTACATGAAAACCAATTCTGTGTTATCATTATTTTGCTTTCCTCTTCATAATGAGCTGCTTAAGGACTTAATGACAGGAAAAACTACCTATAACAACATTTTAAAAATGACAAAGGAGTAAACGCGATGTGAAAATAAGGATCAGTGTAACTTTATGAAATCATGAAAGAGTTTCGAATTGATGCCGAAAAGATTTGCTCTTAAATGAATACATTTCAGTAATTAATCAGAGTTAATACATTTCTTATCAGGGCTCTACTCTGGGGGTAAATGGTTACCTTCAAAGACAAAGAGATCTTATTTATTTCTAATGTTAACACATAAATGTCAGTTTTGTACAAGGAAACCTCTCCTAACGTATTAATCAAGGTATCTTTGCTTTGATGACTGTATGCAACGTACCACGGGGCTGAGTAATAAACTAGAATGATGAAAGCATTGGGGAATGTAACATGACCTGGTTAATCTGATAGATGGAGCGTTAATCCCGGATTATATCAAACCTCAGTACCTTTATCAGTCTATCTGGTCAATGTGTCGTGAGAGGCACCCGCTAACAAATAGCACTGCTACTTTAGACAAGTAGTAGTCAGGAATCTGTGCTGTGATACCTTGGGAACCATCAACATAGCGGAAGTCCTCTGATAAGCCAAAACTGATTTCGATTTCGCTGAAATAAGAGGAATACCAACTTTTCTGTTAAAAATTATTCAAACCTTGTAGTGCGATAATGAAAACTGGTACAATACCGAGATTTGACCATGCAGTATATATATAGTAATAAAAAGGGGGAGAGGGGATAAAAGTGCATGTTTTCATGCATTTGAGGCGAGATTTCCTTGCATAGAATGCGAATATGATATAGTTTTTTTGTGACATTTTCAATCTTTTAGGTATCAAGATTGTTGAGAACCGTTGTTTGTTTAAAACGTAGATAGGGCAGCCATATCATTATATAACAGCTATTGATTACTGAAAAAAAACATATGACCAGTTCAGATTATAGATTAATCACTCTTAAGTCCCCTTAAATGGAACCATGAAAATATGCTATACATGTCTATGAGGGAACTAAAGGAAATACAGCTTTTGAAAACGCTATTATTTTGCAAATTCAAATGAATATAGAAATGTATTTCTTGAGTTTCTACAGCTATGTCCCTTTTGAATACTAGACAACCGGTGCACTGCTTGTGATTCCCTTTTTAAGGTGGGATACCCGGTATGTTGACATTACAAGGGGACTTACCCTATTGGGTAGATCTATTTGAGAGAGGTCTTATCCTTAATGACAAGAACAACTACAAGTTGCTTGGTTTTTCAGACCAGTACATATATTTACTCAACAGCCGATAAGATCCTAACATCCTTGATATTGTTGAAAGACAATCGAAATTATTCCAGTGATAATTTTGTCTTTCCTTTCCATGATTTGTCCTTTGGATAGCCTTCAGCTATTGCTACCCTAGGCACTGCGATATGTCAGGGGACAAGAAGTGAACTAAAAATTAGTGACCACAATTACTAAATTGGTCTCAACCTTTCTTATATTGTGCCTATCCCAGCCAAGGATGCGACGTTATCATAACGTTGCAGCAACTTTCTGGTTGCTTCTGAATTTGGTTCTTGCTACATTCTTTTGATAACTCCAAATTATGTCACTGCAACATACTGCTGTAACATTGCACTATTACAACTTTCTTGTTATATTCTTCTTGTCATATTCTTCAACCCAAACAGAATGTTCTTAAAACATTCTGTTTTGGTTTCATACTAACCTCACGAAAAAATAATGTTATAATAACATTCTGATTTGGTTAGGTTTCAACCTCACCACCGATAACATAATTGTTACGTGCCATCTTAGTAAGTAATAAACTGACTAAAAAGTAGGCCTGCAGAACATTTATGTTATGTTACAAGCTAGCTGGGATGGTATTAGTGAATACATCCATTCAAAGCCCAGGTTTTTCTTGTTTTAAGAATGCAACACATGGCTAATACGAATGGAAAGTTTCCCATTTAAATAACTTAAGCACAAATGGGCTGATGGGATCAAAGGACTTAGTACATTTCTAATATGTATTATATGCTATAGGGGATTGGGGAATAGGGTCAAGAACATGCCGAAATGTGTTACTAATCATTGTACGGCCCTCGAACCATAAGGTTGGGCAATGGAAAAATATATCTCCTCTCTGCTAAACAATGGTTGATATACATTTTTTGTTAGTTTTTTATCATTAGATTCAATTGAGAATCGGTCATTTGATAACTCAATTAAGTGCATTTGGGAAGTTTACAAGTGTTTCGATCAGAATACAAAATAGGTCTTCTGGACCTGTTGTGGTGCTCAGTATATCTTTACCTTGACCCAACTGAGTGTCAGTGGTGACTGAGCTGACACAGGTACATCTTATAAAACATGCCGTTACTGTCTTGTCCCTAGGCCCAGGTAGAGATTACTGAGGTATCATGGGTTCATCTCTTAACATGTTGTTACGGTCTTGTCCCTAGGCACTGCTAATAGTAATTGAGGTTACATAGATACATCTAGATGCTGCTACTGTCCTGTCCTTTAGGCCCAGCTAGTGGTGACTGAGGTGACGCAGGTGCATTTTTTAACTTGTCGTTACTTTCTTGTTCTTAGGCCCAGCCAGTTGACAGAGTTGACACGGGTACATTTTTAAACATGTCGTTACTGTCTTGTCCCTAGGCCCATCTAGTTGTGACGGAGTTGACAGAGGTACATCTTTCAATGTGTTGTTACTGTCTTGTCCCTAGGCCCAGCTAGTTGTGCCATGGGTGGCACAAGTACATCTTTTAACATGTTATTACTGACTTGTGCCTAGCACCAACTAGTGGTGACTGATCATGAGGTGACACAGGTATATATTTAAAATGTGTTACTGTCTTGTGCCTAGGCCCAGCTAGTAGTGACTGAGGTATCAGGGTACATCTTTTAACACGTTGTTACTGTCTTGTCCCTAGGCCCAGCTAGTCGTGACTGAGGTGACCCAGGTTCAGGTGGACATCGAGTATACATTTGATGTCACTTACTACAGCAACACAATCCAACTCTACTACTGTCCTGATGGTAAGTATATTAACAATACAAAATTTCCTTAACGTTAAACGTAATTAATGATAATTATTATCACCTACAAGTCACTATCCATATCAGGCGTCAGTAGTATCTTTTTTATTCAGAATTCACCTTGATGCCAAAGCTTCCACTTGTCTAGACCATTTCATATCTTGTTATATTTGGTATTCTTTCAAAACTGTCATTGTCATTCTCATTGGGTCCCATATTCCCATATTCAGTAACTCGTTTGAGTGTCTCTTCATCACATTGTGTCAAGAATATCTATATCCAGAAACGAATTATCCTTTTCATTATTACTACATGTAGATGTCAAACTAATCGATTATGGCTGTGTAATTAATACATTTTTTCATATTTTCTCCTAGTTTATCTAGAATGTGTATCAAATTGATTCAATTCTTTAAGAACTCAGTCATTAATGCCCGTATTGTTTCTCAGGCTGGATAGCCCGTGATGACATGTGCTATCTACCTTTCAACATCTCCCTGTCCTACCTACAGGCTCAGCAAACATGTGCCAGGTAAAGTTCACATGATTTTTACAAATAAATATATATATACCTTTTTTCACTATTCTGATCAAATCGATTTTACAATGAAACTATCTTACCTCTAGGGTTACAAGTATATATGTAGAGGGACAAGCATACATACACATTTTACACTGTATGTAGAATATTGACCTTTTCATAGCTGAGTATAATCAATTTGTGTATTCTCCGCTCATGCAGTGGGTGATATGTGGACAAGTGATAATTCAAGTCAAGGAATACCACCTGTCCAATAATATAACCTTTGTGGGTGTTCTCATTAAAATGACCCCATACATTCCAATTGGTCCATTAACTTATACATATATTTTCTCCTATCACAGTTACTCCAGTCAACTGGTGCAGGTTTCAGGCAAGAACTTGAACACAGCCGTGGGTGTTAGTGTGAAGGAGCTCATCCAGGGTGGGTCCCTCAACCTGGACGGAGCCTTCGGAGAGCCCGGAGCGGGCTTCGGGGAGCCCGATGGAGCCTTCGGTGAGCCCGGGAGCCTGGCAAGCAGTGTCAGCTCAGCCGCCAATGACTTCTGGATAGGTGGGTAGCTGTTAGAGTCATTCTTTGAGTCAGTTTACATATTAAAGTACTTTTTATGAATGTGTGCCCACTGGGAAATAGGATTCTAGGTGAATGCTTTCAAACTTCCAACAGTCAATGTTTGATAGCATTCAGAACATCAAATCTTGAGAAATACAATAACAAATATCTTTATGATGGCAATCAATCCAAACCTTAATTCCCCAAGACATTAAACAAGTCCAGATTGATTTTCTCAAATGGCAGAAACAATGTTTTTTATTGACATCATTTTGTTTTGTATACACTGTTAAAACAAGTGTTTAGAACCTAAACACTTTCCTAAACACTTCAGTGCATCCAGTTTCGGAACACTTCATTTCCCTAAATATGTTTAAATTATTGGTGTTTAGGGTTAAGTGTTTAGAAATGTGAGATGTTTAGGTGTTTACCTTGAAGTGTTTAGGTCTACAATGTGTTTGTAGTCTAAATGCTTAGGATTTAATTGATGTTTAGCAAATAATTTTTAGCTTCAAAGTATTTACACTACATGGTATTTAAGTCAATAAAAACAATTTCTTTGGTAATTTTCACTGATATTATTCTGGAATGTTATGGATCTACAATTCAGAGAGGAAAAGATGTTTCCTGATCTCAATTGATCAACAGAGAAGTAATTTCAAGCCTAGAGTTAAACCTCTTTCAATATTCTGCATGGAGAAATGCAGAATTGACCTCTGAACTGAAGTAGGGCTTAGCTACCTCTAGAGAGTCCCAGAACCTTTGGACCATACCCTAGTCCCTATGTCTGTCTGCATATAGAAAGGTGTCTAAACAAAGTACATCTTCAAAACCTCAACCAAGAACATTTTCCTTAAACTCAAAATACTTCTCATGTATTACATATACATTTCTCAAACACTCTACAGTACCTAGAAAATTTCCTTTCTTCTATAATGAATTTATATCAATATTCAGAAGAAATCTCTAAGAACTACAGAGCATTGGCATACAGTGTCACCTGGTGGAGTACAGTTTAACTATACACATGGTAAGTCCAAAACATGTTTAGAGGTAGAAAGTGTTTAGGTTTTAAACACCTGCAAATTCATGTGTTCGGATCCTAAGCATATCTAATCCAATACATGTTTAGGAGTAGAAAGTGTTTAGGTTTTAAACACCTGCAATATCATCTGTTTATATTCTAAACATATCTAATACATACATGTTTAGGAATTACAAGTGTTAAGCTTTTAAACACATGAGACTTCTTGTGTTTAGATTCTAAACATGTTTAGCCCCTTAACATGTTTAAATTCTAAACGTCATTTTTACAGTGTAGCTGGATGATAACAGGTAGCAAAGGACTTTTGATCCAGTTTTTCTACTAGATAGGCCACAGAAAATCACAATCTCCTGACAACAAAAAAGAGACGTTTCAAGTTATAGACTTTACCAAATCACCATTTCCTCCAGGTTATAACTGCCCGGTGAACCCGCTGACCAACACCTCTGACTGTACGTGGGACGACGGCAGCATGGCCTCCATGTACGATGGCTTCTGGGCCGACCAGCAACCCAAGATGGCTGACGGTAAGTAGTACAAAACAAATAGTCGGATTAATAGGAAGTCTGTTTGAGATCAAATTGAAAAGTATTCTGATAGAAATAATCCCAGATTTTTCCTTCCCTTTACATAAAATCTAGTATGGCTTTGACAGGATATAGGACCTATAAAAACAATTGTATTCCAGTAAATCACTCAAGGTGTGGGAATAAAATACCCCCCTCCTTCTCTTTTTTATTTCAGCATCTCTCCATATACATAAAGTTCTTCCGATGATGGTGATTAATTGATTACATAATGAACAATGCAATGATCATAAATGATATAAACAAAACATACTATATATATATTCTTTACTACCTTTAACACCTTTTATCAATTTAGTCTTTTATTTTAATACATCTTTTAAGCATTTTTGCATTTTTATTTTGATCCATAACTCCCCTCCCATTTTATTCCACGATTCCACCCCAATATAAAAAGTTATATTTTCTTTATATCCTCCATTTTTTCTCCAGGAGCCTGTGCCAGTGTGGACGTGAGCGGTCAGACGTCCAGTGGCGGTCAGTACCGGTGGAGCATGGCGGAGTGCGTCACGTCCCGGGCCTTCGTCTGTCAGACGGCCGCCTGTCTGTCCGACCAGTGGCGCTGTGCCGACGGCGCCCTCTGCATCAACCAGGCCTGGGTCTGTGATGGGGTCGACGACTGCGCCGACCGCTCCGACGAGCAGGGCTGCAGAGGTGAGGGGTATTAGAATCATGAATATAACACACATTACACGCTGACCTCACACAATTTCACATAGGCCTAATAACTCAATTCCATATCTTTGGAAATAGATAGCATAAAACATTCATGACGTTTCCGTTCTGTATCTATTTACTTCACATCATTTTTTGTTGTTGCGTTTTCTTGAGAATTTTGCTTGGTTTCTGTGTTTGAAAAGATATGAGAAGAAAATTAACCTATCTTTCCTTTTTTCTAAATGCCTTGTCTACTACTAAAACAATCAATGACTCATTGTTCTTACATCAACTGAAAGAATAATTGTAATTTCGGGAGGTACACTGAATATGAATTGTATAATAAGACAAACAAAAATACCCCAAGTACTTTAATGTCAGATACCCCCATATTGACCCGTTATTCTGTATCCTTCAGCCTCATGTGGGGGGAAGGTGACGGGAACTGGCGGTAACTTCTCCACCCCCAACTATATACCCAACAACTACGCCAAGTACTTTAATGTATGGTACCCTCCATATTGACCCGTTATTCTGTACCCTTCAGCCTCGTGTGGAGGGAAGGTGACGGGAACTGGTGGTAACTTCTCCACCCCCAACTACCCTGACAACTACGCCAAGTACTTTAATGCATGGTACCCCCCATATTGTCTGGTTATTTTGCATCCTTCAGCCTCGTGTGGAGGGAAGGTTACGGGAACCGGCGGTAACTTCTCCACCCCCAACTACCCCCGACAACTCCGCCAAGTACTTCAATGTATGATACCCCCCGTATTCACCCGTTATTTTGTACCCTTCAGCCTCGTGTGGGGGGAAGGTGACGGGAACTGGTGGCAACTTCTCCACCCCCAACTACCCAGACAACTACGCCAAGTACGCTGACTGCAGCTGGCTTGTGGAGACGGACGTCGACAAGAGGATCGTCCTAACGGTGAGCTGCTCAATACTCAAGGGGAACTGTCGGTCGCACAGATTGAGGAACTACTTGATACCCAAAAGGCATTAGACTATTGGGGAGTTTAAGCTGAAGCACCTGGTACTACACAGCCACAATCTCTCATGATTGTGAATATCAAGTTATCACAAGTCATTGCCATCTAGGTTCAGATAGAGGGTGAATTAGCTAAGGGTGGCCGGCCATTTTTTCTTGTCTGTTACTTGCTGAATTTTCCCGTAGCAGTTACATTATTCTACATGAGGTTGAGACTTACCCAAATTTTTTATTGGTGTATTACTATCTGTCCCCTCCCTGTTTCAGTTCGAGGACCTTCTGACAGAGGAGAATTTTGACGTGGTGGCGGTGTACGAGGGGGGAGACGCCAACCCGACGCGACGTCTCCTGGAGAGGTCAGGTGACCTCAGCTCGGCCAGCCTCACTCTGACCTCAGTGGGTTCCCGCCTTCTGGTGACCTTCGTGTCGGACCACGCCAACGAGATGAGGGGCTTCAAGGTCACCTGGTCCACAGGTAGGGATCTGATTGGCTGTTGGAGTGAGACAATGATTTAATTAGTTCTTTGGATTTTTTGAATAGTGCAGACAGGTGATTATATCAAATCCTCAGACCCCTTATTGAAGGCCAGTGAAATTCAGAGATTCCAGTTTTGATCAATAAAATATTGCTATTAGCTTTTAGGCTTGTCAATGTGATCCCATAGGCCACCCACAAGCCTATTATTACTCACTGCCAGTGAGTAATAATAGAAAGTGAGTAGAATCAATTAAATTAACTTCTAAGGCTATTTTTGATTTCACGTGAATCTTGCAACCACACCCGTAGTAAATATATGCAAACATCTAACTTAATAGCACTTTTAGAAGCTTTAAATTAAGATTATACATGCAACATATGTGCGGCGCTCTAAAATGCAGGATGATAGGAAGTTGTACAGATAACCAACACAACCATTCTACTGAAGAACGGAGTAGGTAAAAATCCTGTCATAGACTTATAATTATTTGAAAAGGAAGACCGAGCTCCCTATTTGGACATTTCTACGGGGTATAGTTAACGTTTCATAAGGAACCACCCAAGGTGTCAAGTTGAGACTACGCCCTGTGACTTATGTAACTTAGACTGTTGCCCAGACAAGTCTTGTACCATAGCCTTTCCAGGACAAGGTACAGCCAGGTCCTAAACGCCAATCTCTATGTATTTACAAGGCCTAAACATGCATTCAGGAGCCTCACCCTACCCATAGGCAAACATCCACACCCCTCTATGTGCGTAAGGCACAAATGGGCGTAATAAGTTTGACAAACTCACTTTTCAACTGGTTTTAGTCTACCCAAAGCTAATAATGACCGCAAACGTTTGCTCTTTCCTCTGTCAATTAATGCACTTAGACTAAAGCTTGGTGGTGCAATTGTCAATATCAAGGAGAACAGCAAACCAAAGTTGAGCCTAGGTCTATGTACCTGAAGAAGGTGAGGTACATATATGGTTCAGTAACGATGGAAAGTTCATTTGAGTCTCTTTGAAACGCAGATCCTAAAGTAAAGGGCGTAATTATCTAACTGCATTAGGTGTTATTATGTATGCGTTTGTGGTCTTTGCATTGTTTACCTTGTACCTTTTTTTAGAAATCCATGGTAACACAACTAAACACGACACTTAACAACTGAATATCGTCTATAGATTTTCTCATCAGGTTTTGTTCTGGAGAGTTGCATTAATATGAATACACATATCCATAGAAGACGCAGATGGATTACCGAGTACAATAAAAAGATAGTATAGCTGGATATTTCATCTTGTAATAGCAGGTCGTTTGAAAGCAGATAATTGTATAAGTATTGTAACATTATAAATCTTAAACAGCTTTGCAATGTTAACCCCCCCCCCCCCCCGTATAAAGCTAGTTAAGAACCCGATCTACTATCTAAATAAGAAATAGGGTCAAGATCATTGACTGTTGATATTGACCCAGGAAACACATGGAAGAATGATGTAATAGCTCTAGGCCTGCAAAGAGACTATAGCCTGTAGCTCTTGCAAAAAGGGTTACACCCTCAAAGCTAACATCTAAAGTTGCAGGAGTCTTTGTAATAGTAAATATAGCAGTATATATACCCAAATGTGTGCAAGGTTTTGATACACCATTTAAACTATTCGTAGATTGAAATAAAAAAGTCAGAAATACTAATGTGAGATAAGACGATGTAGGTGATTAGCGTTTTTTCCAGGTTTTGGTGGTTAGAATCTTTTGCTAATGACGAGAGCTTCCTACCTATCGATTAAGCAAAAAGCAAAATCCATCTGAAGAATGTGAAGAGAATATATGGCACCGGCAAAGGGGGCACAAAGCAATTGTTACTGCCCTGGTTTATACATACTATTGAGGTCTTTAGCCTGAGACATAGGTGTGTGCAAACTGGGGCAATTACGATTGCTTAGTGCACCCGCAGTCGGTACTTGATTTATTCTATACCTATTATAGAAAATGTTGAATATTTTTACTGAAAACACAAAAATTGATATTAACATTCACAGATAGGAATTATTGCCCTCCAGGCCAATAGCAGATCTTTATTCACCAGTTTCTGAGAGGGTGAAGGTATAGGGGTGGAATAGGGGTGATATAGAATAATAGGCAGTTCTATCTACAGACTTGGCAAATAAATATACTTATTGTAATTGTACTTCTATGCAGACTTCCCAAAACTCGGTATGTAACTTTAACAGTTATCTAATTGTGTTCCAGTCGCTAAGGAGTGTAAGTCGGCGCTGACGGCCAAGCCGACCCCCCAGAAGTTCACCAGTCTGGGCTACCCGGCGGGCTACCCGTCTAACACCGAGTGCTCCTGGGTGGTCCTACCGGAGGACCGGACCGCCAAGACCATCACCCTGCAGGTGGGGCTTTACCTGGGACCAGATCCATGGTTCAATGGTTAAAGTCTGGAATAACTTACCTCTTAATCTGTGATTAAAATTGTTTAAGTCTGGAATAGCTCAGGAGCGGATCCAAGATTTTGAAAAGGGAAGAGGTACTAAATCTAGAAACATCGTGCATAGTTGCATGAATGCAAATTGCATTTTCCCTTCTTTAAAGGGAGCCAAAGCTAATATAATTGACTACATTTTCAAAACTCAGATAAGTATAGAAATATGTTAGATGAGTCTAGTTAAGGTCAGTGGTAAAGTATTAGTTGTGAAAACTATAGCTCAAACCAAAGTAGAATTCCATGAGAGATGGTAATATTTCCATTTATTTGTAAGTAAACCCCATCTTTGCTGATCCACATTAATTGAATGAGTTGAGCAAGGAAAATGTTTATCTATCACATTTCATGGTTTAACTTTTAACATGGGCCAGAAATAGGCTCAAGGAATGGATTTCCATTATCATTTGAGTTCAGAAAATTTCATTGGATTTATTGGTTTTGGCTCCCTTTGAATAGGACCTGCTGGACCTACCCTTACCGATTGAACCTACCCATGTACCCTTATGGTCAATTAAAACCACTGACCCATAGGATTTCAGAAAGGGGGTTTCATTACATTGGCTAAGTATTAAACTGTTGCGTGTTCAAACGCACAGGGATACCGTCTTTTCTTTTTGTGTACATAAAGGGGGGTTTACACAGGCCGATAAAATCCTTACGTCAGGTCCCTTAGGTTAGCCCTATGATAATCCCGATAGTCTTACGATAGTCCCGATGGTCTTACGATAGTCCCGACGACGTTATCGGCCTGTGTAAACCCATTTTAACCTAAGGATTTCATTGTCATAAGGCTTAAGATGGTTTATCGGGACTAATTCCTTAGGTTAATGTAAATTTCAGACGTGTTTGAAATTTTTGAGAAAAACCTTAGGATAATGGCCTTACGACAGTGAAATTGGGCTTACGATAGTGAGATTTCTTGTCTTAATAGCCTCCATCGGCCTGTGTAAACCCCATTGTCGTATGCTATTGGACCCATAAGTATAGAAATCTATTAGATACTTTCATTGTCGTAAGCCTTCTGTAAATTATCGTGGATTTATTATCTTAAGTAAATTATCGGATTGTGTAAACCCTTCTGCCCTTTGCATATTACGACAATTGTCTCTGATAACCTACGATAATGACCTACATAATTAATTGTTGGCATACGATAACTCATTAACCTAAGCCTAACATATAAGTGATTTTTCGGAAGGACACGTTGACGGCCTGTGTAAACCGGGCTTTAGGTGACCACCATGGGGATGGGGTGTGGCTTTAGGACCCCCTGGATCCGACCCTCTGGATCCATATGCTTAACTCCTCCTCTTTTCACATCCCCAGATCACGGACTTCGACCTTCAGACAGGCACAGACTGGGTGCAGGTCCGTAACGGTCTATTAGAGTCGTCCTCCCTGCTGGCCGGCTTCATCGGGGGCGGGGTGCTCCCCAGGGTCGTCATGACCTCCAAACCTGCCATGTTCGTCAAGTTCAACGCCGACGCCACATCCGGGGAACCCGCCCGCGGCTTCAGCGCCCTCTACAGCACCGGTGAGCAACTAACTTAAGGACGGTACTCCATGGGCTGATTTTGATTCTGGCTTCTGGCAATTTTGCGTTTGTTTATTTTTTTCAGAAGTTATTGCATGTAAGGTTCATCATAAATTTCTTATGATATGGATATATTTATAGTTCGACAAACTGTCGGGACTTTCAAACGATCATAAGGAATGGATATCATCATAAAAATGTTGATGGTATGTGTAAGTGCCTTTTAAAGCATTATCTATAATGGGAAGTGATCTATACAATCAGACCGGCAGCAAAGTCCCCTAGAACCAGATTTAATCTAGAGGTACGCCAGGCTATACTAATAATTATATAAACAGCCTTTGCCAAAGCTGGCAAACTGAGTGTTCATTAATATTGTCCTACTATTGGAATAAGTAGTTGAAAGCCCCAAATCCTGTATCAAATTTCTATAACAACCAAATAATTGGTCCAGCTTTAGGTAATTCACTTGGGAACGAATCGGTCTGACATACGACTGTACATGGGCACATCAGTTAGCACCAAAAAAACTTCAGATGAATGTAAAGGAAATTATACAGTCAGGCAGGATGAATATAAGATGGCTTTAGACCTTGCGTAAACTAAACACTTCTATTTCTCAGACCAATATAGTACATCAATATAATTATATCAGAATTAGTTTAGTTTGTAATACACAAATTGTAACATAACCAAGAATGATTACCCAATAAATATGCTATTGCAAATGACAGCGGAAGTGGGATGGTCTAGTGGTTAGTGTGCTGGCATTGCACGTGGCCAGTCAGGGTTCGATCCCAGGTGCTGACTGTTAGACTACCTTACCTTGCCGTCATTTCCACCCCCATAGATTCGATTACAATACATGTGTACAACCCAACAACTATGGATTGGTCTTGATACAGCTGAACTATTGCTGAACGGACAATAGATCCCAACAATCATCATTCGTAGTGCTATCCATCACTCACTCATCTGTTTTTGTTTCGCTGGTACGCAGGCTGCAGTGTGACCATCACCCAGGGCTTTTCGGTGATCAGCTCGCCCGGGTTTGGGGTGGACGACTACGTGAACGACCTGAGCTGTGAGTGGCAGATCGCCGACCCCCAGAACAGGCCCCTCACTCTCTCCTTCTCCGACTTCAACACAGAAAACACCTTCGACGTCGTCTCCGTAAGTCGAGTTTCTTGAGTCATATTCAGGGGTTTTGGTGGCTAAAGTCAGTCAACATTTTCATCTGGGAACCCCTCAGATTTTATTGGAACCCCTTTTGAATTACTTGGAATCTCCTCAAATTTTGCTGGAACCAATTCAATTGTGGAGCTGGGTTTCCCCTGTTCTTTATATTGATATAAGGTGTCTTCAATTATCTATGGACAAAATAGGGGGAAGGCGGGGGGGGGGGCAATGTCAAGGATGCAAAAAAAAAGGTTATCTTTCTGTCCATTCTTTTGGGCACATAATTCCTAGGGGGGGGGGGGGCGGGGGGGGGGCAGAAATTCAGAGAAAAAGGCCATAGTCAACAAGTGGATATGTGCAGAGAATTAATTCGTGCAGATGTATGAAAACCTCAAATTCTCCAGAATGTCCTTTACACACTATATGCAATGAACCTACAATACTCTTTCGAGATCAGATCTGTATGATATAATTTATTATCTATAACACTCCGCTTTACCCCAATCACTATGAAAATACATGTATTTCTCATGTCTGGGAGAAAAGTGTTTGTTGCAGAGTGGACTCAAAATGATTATATCCAGATGAAATTCCTTTCTCTGACTTTTGAATTTATCATCTCATCACCCAACTGTTCTCCTCTCAGGTCTACACGGAGACGATGGGGGCAGAGGCGGCCAACCTGTATGGTACCTACTCCGGGACGGCCATCCCGCCCCTCATACGGTCCACCAACGGCCGCTTCTAATGTTAACTATCTGTTCTACCTCCCCCTAGGTGTACACAGAGACGATAGGGGCAGAGGCGGCCAACCTGTATGGTACCTACTCCGGGACGGCCATCCCGCCCCTCATACGGTCCACCAACGGCCGCTTCTAATGTTAACTATCTGTTCTACCTCAACCTAGGTGTACACAGAGACCATAGGGGCAGAGGCGGCCAACCTGTATGGTACCTACTCCGGGACGGCCATCCCGCCCCTCATACGGTCCACCAACGGCCGCTTCTAATGTTAACTATCTGTTCTACCTCCCCCTAGGTGTACACAGAGACCATAGGGGCAGAGGCGGCCAACCTGTATGGTACCTACTCCGGGACGGCCATCCCGCCCCTCATACGGTCTGCCAACGGCCGCTTCTAACATTAACTATCTGTTCTACCTCCCCCTAGGTGTACACAGAGACGATGGGGGCAGAGGCGGCCAACCTGTATGGTACCTACTCCGGTACGGCCATCCCGCCCCTCATAAGGTCCACCAACGGCCGCTTCCACGTCTCCTTCAAAACAGATGACGCCCGCACCAAGCCTGGATGGAAGGCTTCCTACTCCTGGGGTAAGCGGGTGATATTTGTCTTAATGGGGTTTTACGTTATGCGATATGAGTAGCAATATGGCAACGTAGCAGTGAAGTCACGCACATATTAGAAATAAAATGTTTGGTTTTACATGTGTTAAGTACTCAAAATAGTCAATTTTAATCAATTATATCATCCCTCCCTGTGAGTTTTCTGTGATATCCTCATATCACGCCGATATGGCAGCTCAAGTTACATAAATGTAAAATGCCATTTTAAGACCTTGAGCTGAGATATGGGCGCAATATGATGATATTACCAAACAAAATCTGCATGCAGGAGTGATATAATTGTTTGAAATTAGCAATTGGAGTATTTGACACACGTGTAGAAAGATATTTTGTCTCTAATAGGCCCCTTAAGTGTGACATTGTCATATCGAAGCTCATGTCATGTAGCGTAATATTACCTTACAATTAATTTGCTGCTGTTTTGGATGCACAGTAGTTTGTGTTTTCTAATTTAACTTTCATGGTGTTCCATCACAGATCTTTTCTTCAGCAACATGTATATAAATTATACTCGTTTAAACGTTAAAACGTTAATAGCGTGTGCACGTTTGATCGTAATACTATAGGAGCTCTCCTAGAGATATGTGATTTGACTGAAGAATTGTAGCATGCTATTTCTTTTGTAATCCCAACAAGGACCATAGTTCTCTAACACTGTATTGTTTTAAGAATTCTTCATTTCCCTTGCTGCAAAAGAAATATAATTCAGTTTATATGCTATTAGCAAGATGTGTTCCTGAAGCTCAGTGTAATGAAATATAAAGTGATTGATTAATTAGATAATATTGTCCTTTAATAAAGCCTGCGTTTTCTTACTTCAGATTGCCCAATTGTTTACCCCCTCCCCGCGCATGCGTCGGTGAGTACTAACGTCACGTGGTACTCCCAGAGCGTGACCTACAGCTGTGACCTTGGCTACGAGGTCAAGGGCGTCAATCCCCGGATGTGTTCCCGCGCTGGTTCCTGGTTGACGGACGAGCCCACCTGTGAAGGTAGGTACATAGTGATAATGTGTCACAGGACCAGTTTGTTATTTCTACATTTGACTTAAACCTCGTAAAATGATAATTCAGTAGAACGGTTGTTAGGAAAATCCTTTTCAGATTCCCACATGTTAATAACAAGAATAACACTTTTCCTTTAAAAAGAAACTAGGCCTAATTATATATTGTCTCTTTTCCTTTAAAAAGAATATAATCATATATTGTCCATTTTGAAGGAATGATTTTGTTGATGTTTTGTTACTTCTGTTGCTGCTACAGTTTGTCGACATATTAATTGACGATGGTTCCTTATCATTTAAAAGGAAATTGAAAGGAAATTTTTCGAAAGGAAATCATAAATACTCTCTAATGGATATATCCTCAATTTTGAATACTCTCTAATGAATATATCCTCAATTATGATACATAACGTTTGAAAGGAAATTTAGATACTCTCTAATGATATGTATGGCATGATTTTAATAGGCCCTTATAGCTACTGGTGATTTCCGACGTCCCGCGTAAAATCAAATACAGCCTTCATAGAACGGATATCTGATTTTCAGTATTTTAGCCACCTGCCGGTTAATTTCGACTAATTTGGTCGACAAAAACACTGGAAAATCTATATATACAAATATAAAAAATATACAAATTTTTGCTCTACATCCATCTGTATAGTAACCATGCACAAATGATGATTACTATACATTTCTATACCTAAGCCTTGTGACTTGTCGACATAATACCCAACATCCGCCTTGATCTAATCTAGCCTGCAGGTAAATGACAGGAAATATGCTATCCGTGGTAGGCAGAATTACAACATACATTTATTCTCCTTCTGTCTCCAGCCATCACGTGTCCGTCGCCGGCCGTTCCCCGGTTCGGAGTCCTGGCCAACCTGACGAGTCTACGTTACGGCGGCGTGGCCACCTACGGCTGTGTGCGCGGCTACGTCATCAAGGGCTCCAATACGCGCACCTGCGGGGTCAACGGATGGGGACCACTTCCGGTCTGCGAGGGTGAGCTTCCGGTTCCGGTTTTTGTTTGGTCTATAGACCGGATGCCAGTTCGCATCGTGTGGAAAATTATGGCGTGAGATACCTCCCGAGAAACAAACTTCCTGTCCAAAGACTTTATGCTTAAGGATTAGTTTTTGTCCCTCTGTATCTCTGATCATCAGTTCCTAGAGAAAATGTTCATAGTTTTGGATAGCTGTGGCCCTCATCTATGAAATATTAGAAAAAGAAAATTAAGTTATGAGAAATAGTGAAGAAAATCAATGTTTTCTGTCACCTTTAATGATGTAGCATAGGCCGGATGTCAGGAGTAGTTCCGCAGCAAGAGGGAACTGGCAAACGGTCTATAGGATGGGAACTTTGGCCCAGGTTACCATGGGAATACATGTATAACATTAGGCTGGATATACCGGATATGCTTATTATGTGATGTTGCTAATATTCACATATTCCATCACATTTGGTTCCTGTTTGTATGGAATGTTCCGAGTATTTCTAGCCTGACAGAGCTGACTTGTGACCGCGCAGTCATTACCGCGTGTCTTGGACTAAAGTAATGAAGATAAACTGTACTGTGCTGCCAGTTCCTTTTCGAAGATTTATCTATATAGAACTCAACCTACAAACCCTCAATGTTTTGTTTTTTTCAAAACTAGATCCGCCAATGTACAGTTGATTTTTGCTTGTAGGCATTATTACCGTTATCTCTTCTTGATATGAGTGTTAATACAAGTTCAACAGATCCCTACACATATAATCTGATTCGAATGGTAATACAGTCGTTTCACACACAAATTTAGATATCCGGTTAGATCTGTCATGCAATAGAGTAAAAACCTTTTAAATGCTAGGGCCCTATCACGTTATTCAAGTTTAATCTATTATTGCACACTGTACATTGATATGCCTAAGCTATTATATATTCAAACCCTAATTTCTAAATGTATACCTGCTTTATTTACAGTTGTTATGTGCCCAACATTGGTGGAGCCCTCAAACGGAACCATATCCTGCGTCCTTTCAACCTTGAACTTTGACGCTGAGTTTGGCACTCGTTGTGAGGTCGACTGTGACGAAGGGTTCCGCAGGAATGGTTCGAACTCCTTCATCTGTAACGAGGATGGTGATTGGTCCGCTGAGATGCCCCAGTGCCTCCGTAAGTAAAAACCTTTCTCATTGGTTTTCATCTGTATTAGTTGTTTAGAAACTTTGCTCATCTTCTTCATTTTGTCACTCATATCTGTTACAACTTTTCTAATTTTGTCATCAACTTTGATTAATGGTATATTATCATAATCTGGAAGATCATGTGTCCACGTGAAGATGCTTAATAAACAACAACAACTACAACAACAAAAGTTCGGACAGGAAATATTACTTCTCAAAAAGTATGTATGAGTCTGGAGAAAACACACATCGTTGACATTTTTCGCATTGCTCTGCTGTTAAGAACAGTGTACACAATAACATTTGGAAGTCATAGAAATATTGTACTCTGAATCATTTAGTCTATACGATCCCTATAATTTCCTTTCTCGATCGGTATTATGTCTAAATGATGGGTATCAATAAGGTTCCATAAACTATCTATATACAGAGGATTACAGATGGAGGGGATCGAGAGCTTTATCACAATTCTATAGTGCGTTACTTTCTCCTCACCTTTGAAGGTACTAAACTGAAACCTTTTGGCATTGTTCTGTCCGTTCTCCCCAGGTGTGGAGTGCCCCGCCCCGCCCCCTGTACTGAGCGGGTCGGTGAGCAGCCCTGGAGGACCCCACTACGCCGGGGCCAAGGTCAAGGTCACCTGTGACGCCGGGTTCAAGGCCGAGTCCTCCATGGTGACCTGTAGGAACAACGGCACCTGGAGTGGAGAGTTTAGGTGCACAGGTAAATCACGTTTACCTCAGTCATTTTAAATGTTATCCCCCATGTAGTTGTTTAAGCCCTATTAACCTTGTGCAGACATGGTCACATGACCAGACCTTGGTGATGACTATGTCGCTCGGAACATGGCTATAAAAAGAATATAATCTAAATTATTATAATGGTTCGTTATGGTTCAAAGAGATATTGTGAAGTGATTTTTTCTAAAATATATCTTCTAAATCTTTTAGAAAGACATATGATCTTAGATTGATCACCAAAATAGTGGCCTGCCTATTCTGACGGATCTGACATCATTTGCACAACATCTATACACACTATAGGCTGAATCGGCCAATTTCTAACAAAAGAATCGGCCGATTTAAGTACCGAATAGTCAGCCGACTTGGTAAGAATTGCCTTGTGGGTATTAGGCCTATTTCATGGTGCTACGCCGTGTGCTAATAATTAGCGGCCTTTTTTATTATTGTTAAATAGCATCCCGCAGACCTTCTGTTTCTTGATAATGCATATGTCAAAGCATCAGGTGACTACATGGAACAACCAAGAAATAATAATTCTTAGAACTGTACTTTTCAAAGGAGATTCTTTGAACCATACGTATATTCAGAATGGTTTCATTGCAGCTATTACATGTATTGGATGTCAATAACTAGAACCAAAGCGAACAGAAGAAGGCCTGTGTACAGATTAGCTTTATCGATTTCAATGTATGAACACACAAGTCACTTTGCAAATGCATTCCGTCCAAAAGAGAGTATCAATAATACATAACCATTATAATTTTTAAAAGGTTTTTATTAGTAATAATCATCAATGTTTCCCTTCGTTTTCAAAGTTATTACACTTATAAATGTGAAAAATATATGATTGATAATAATACGTAGTGTTATTCTCTTTTTCTCTGTAGACATCGACGAGTGTGCTACTCCTCTATCTCCGTGTGGAGTCCATAAGTGTATCAACATGCCCGGGACGTACCGCTGTAAATGTAACCCCGGCTACAGAAACAACGGCACGGACCTCAGCGCCTGTGTCGGTATGTAGAGTCAGCCCTGTATGTGTGTAGGGGGGTCCATAAGTGTATCGGCATGCCCGGGACGTACCGCTGTAAATGTAACCCCGGCTACAGAAACAACGGAACGGACCTCACCGCCTGTGTCGGTACATAGAGTCAGCCCTGTATGTGTGTAGGGGGGTCCATAAGTGTATCGGCATGCCCGGGACGTACCGCTGTAAATGTAACCCCGGCTACAGGAACAACGGCACTGACCTCACCACCTGTGTCGGTAGGTATAGAGTCAGCCCTATACGACCTCTTTACTTTGGCATCTCCCATTCAAAAGTCTTAACTTTATGTAAGGCTTAAAACAGGTAGGTGTTTAGAATTGGACTGTGTGAACAGACCCAATTACAATTTACATTAATTAGGCCATCTGACCACTAGGGGGAAGGGGAATGCTAACAAAGGTTTTACCATAAACTCTATTATGTATTATGCATACTTATTTTATATATGTTTTAATTATTGTTTAGGAATTATGATATTAATATACTTTGTATAATAGATTTGGTAAATACTAGTTATTATTAGAGAGAGAATATACCATGCCTAAACTAAGGTATGACAACTTTTAATTAGAGATATATTGCACAGATAAAAAAAAACGGTGTTGTCTGGTGGCATATCTAAGGCCATTTAAAGTCCTGCTCTGTACTCCTCTTTTCCTATACTACTTATATTGACGATTTTTAAGTTTGCCCATCAGATATTGTATTTCAGTTTGGTGAAGAAGAACACACTGTCCGCTGATCTCAGCGACTTGAGCAAAATAGCTCATTGCAATCGCCTAACCCCATACATAAATTCTCGACATAAGACGTGGCCATTATGGGGCTCGAACCCACGACATTCGCGTTATTAGCACGACGCTCTAACCAACTGAGCTAAACGGCCTTAGCCGAACAGAGAAAGTGCGCAAACTGCCAGGATATCTATGACTGTTGTTTTATTTTGAAAGGGTCAATTCAAATATCGTGAGGGACAATTTCAATCATAAATCCAATTGTTGTTTCAATGAAGCTCTGGATAAAGTGAACACTTAGATGCCTCACTATCCTACTAGATTGCTGACACTTCAAGCAGACGAGAAAAAGACTGGGCATAAATTATTGTTTCAAGCCTTTTCAGGTTAATCTGGTACAGAAAGAAAAGCGCTGGGTTCCTCACCAACGATTCAATTTGCACATATTTGTTTTGATAAACCCTACGTTTTTATCGAATAATTGCAAACCTAACTCACCATCTAAACATATTAAAACTGAAAATGCTGAAAACAAATCTACTCTAAAAAAGTTAACTTCAATAGACTGTTCTCTATGTAACACTAAACCAAAACAAATGTGAATTAAGAGATACCTAGTTTGTTCATTGCTATATTAAGAGTCTAATTTGTTTATATTATTTAATGCAAAGAACTGTTAGCCCGCTGGTGCAATATTGAAAACCAGTATGTTACCGAAAATAAACAGCTTAAAGAAATGTTGATAAAAATAATTATGTTATTTTATCCCCCAGTGGACGACCCTTGCCTCAACATTAACTTTGCTTCTATCCTCCAGTGGACGACCCATGCCTCATCAACAACGGCGGCTGTGACCATAACTGTACGACCACCCCCAGCGGAGGGGCGGTGTGCAGCTGTTTCAACGGCTACGAGCTGTTCCTCCAATCGATCACCACCACCACCCGGGTGGTGACCACCGTGGAGGAGGTGTCTATAGGGGGCGTCACCTCCGTCTCCTCCAGTACCTCCGTCGTCGTCTCCTCTGTGGGCTACAGCCTCGTCGCCAACCGATCCTGTGTTGGTACGTTGTGTTATTAATTTTTATTACGTTCATAAATGAATGATGTCCTTTATTGTTCGTATTTAGTATTCAAAAACATAACACTTTAAAGCAATAAGCCCATCCCACATTGGGTATATCCGAGGGTTGGACATGGGTTGGACAAAATTACAGTATTTGCCATGAATGTGTCCTAGAGTTTGAGTTACTTACTGAAATAAGTAACAATTAAATTTTTATATATTCCCAAGTGTTGCTAAGACATTATTATTTCTTAAATTTCATCAAATTGACAGATTTTCAGGTTTGCAGCCAATCAGAATGCAGTATTTCAAGGCAAAATAGGGTTGGACATTATAGGCTGGGCTGACAGACTTTAACATTGGTTCCTATGGGAAAAAGCCAAATATATAAAGTTGGAATATACCAATATTAGGAGCAATTTGTCAACCAAATTGCTTTGGTTAATTTCATATTATGCAACTATCTTCATGGAATAAACAGAAAAACTATTTTGATAATATTTCATGGTAAACTTTAATGTTGGTGTAAACTGGTATGGGCTTATTAGTTGTCTTGATACCATGTATGTGCCCTATGCTATTTATATAATCTTTAAATGGATCTGGGTGATGAATAAACGTCGTTGATTTAATCACTCTAAGTCTGTGGACCTTGGACGTATTCTGGTCAGCTTTCTATACCCTTTCTAAGTACAATAAGACCATCTGCAGAATTTCATGGAAGAATATATGAAGAAATAGCGTGATTTCACTATTGTTCCTTTGTAGTTGTACCTATTTTTGTACTTACAAAACATAACACGTCTATTTCCAGCGGTGCGCTGCCCCTCCCTGTCCCTCCCTAACGGGCGGATCTTCCCGTCAACCACGGCGGACCAGGACGGGCACTACGAGTATCGCACCACGGTCACCTTCCAGTGTGACCTGGGATACGTCATCGACGGGGTGACAGAGGTGTCATGTGAGAGTGACGGGCAGTGGTCGGACAGCGCCCCTGTGTGTGTGGGTAAGTAGTGAACTGTCGGGTTTATATCTTACTGTTATCTATTACTCTACAATTTGTTAGTTTTCTGTCTTCATGGTTCCAGTAAGCTAGCCATATGTCGCAGTCTTCCATCTCATCTCAACTGTAAGTCATCCTAGAACATAGCTCAGAATTCACGGATGACAAAGAACACTCGCATGAAAGGAAAGTTATTTATCAATCCAAATGCAATGATATGCGTCACTCAGTTCCCATTGACCATGTCAGAACTTAGAAATTATCCAATCTATTCCAAACAACCAACACTCCTACACTGAAAAGAATAATGGTCAGAATGTAAGTCATGCATGTGGCAAAAGCCTGATTTGACTAACTTTCGAACCTTTTGTTTTTTTCTGTGTAAGCACTACCACCTACTTGCCCAGACAGTACCCTGAGTTCACTGAGCCACACACAGTTCAGACTTGCCTACTCGGTCACAAGCTTTTATGAATAGCGTATCAATGTTCCTCCACCCTGAAACGATCCAATGCGATTTCTCCTAAACCTGACTGTTCAATGGCGCCATCTGCCTACCCACTGGTAGTACTGAGCACCTGATTTTGCCCATATATTACTATAACCATGACCAGTTCCTCTAGTTTATGTCCATTTTTCTGTCATTTACCTTTCCAGCCGCCAAGTGCGACTTCCCGACCGGCCTCACCAACGGTTACATCCGTGTGCCGGCCGGTACTGACTACCTGAGTATGGCCAACTACTACTGTAACCCTGGTTACCGGTTAGTTGGCCCCTCCGTCAGACAGTGCCTCTTCACCCCCTCCTCCAAAGGCAACAAGTACCAGTGGTCCGGCAAGGAACCTGTCTGCAAATGTGAGTTTTTGATACAACTTTATACTGAAAGGTGTTCATGTGAAGATTGTTTATCGTAGGGTACTTTGGCAGCCGTTATTTAAAGAGAAAGAAATTAAAAGTGCTAGAGAATTATGTATTCTGGAATTTTATCCCTTTTTTAATAGTTACGGATCATTTATGTGTGTATGTATATATTTTATCCTATTGATTTTTGGAAAGAATGGAATGATAAGAGTCATCAATCTTTTGTAGTTGTTTTGGCAAATGCAGAGGCAAAAGAAGTTATTTCCATGCTTCGGCTTTTTGTGTATGCTTCATATTCTGAAGATAAATGGCTATAGACTTTGTGCAGACGTCGTCACATGACCACGTTTTGGTGACAACCACATGGTCATAACAACCACGTGTCCATCAACAAAATGTGGTATTTATAAATTTGAAGGATTGATAACTGTTTATCATTATTAGATAAGTTTTTTAGGGAATTTTGAATGGACAGATGTTCTAGATGTTGGAATAATGACAGTTTAAAACGCATCACCAATAAGTATGGCGGACACCAATTTGGCATGTTATGACGTCATCTGCACAATGTCTTAGGGCCTAAGCTATATCTCAAATCATCGAGTCAATTTTGAAACATACCAATTGTCAGCAATAAGGAGTAAACAATTATACCCCTGACTTCCGGCTGGTTGCAGTGCGGGATTGTGGTCCTGTGGTGGCTCCCCCTAACGGGCTGGTGACGGTGAACGTGACGTCAGTGGGCGGTGTCGCCACCTACCGGTGTGACCCGGGCTACACCCTGGACGGGCCCAGCTTCAGGGTCTGCTCACCAGACGGCGTGTGGGAGGGCACCAGGCCCCAGTGCCGAGGTAGGGGGATGAAGTTGTTTCCATCTTTTTCAATAAAGTGGCACCGCCCTGGTGTTATAAATCTGAAACGATTCTTAGGGACTATTCCCATGCATAGTAAAACTATATACAGTAAAGTGACGCAGCTACCGAAAGTCCCAAAGATAGGCCAAGTGACAGACTGCGCAGGTTTGTGGGAAAGGTGTATAGAAATAGTTCAAATCTATAAATCTCACGACAAGAGAGATCATAATTGTGACATTTACCCGATTTATAACACAACAGAACACAATTATTTCCTGCTCAGTGGCAATACTAGAAGAATTCGTCATTATGCATTCTGTATGAAAGTTCATGATCATGGGTAATAGTCCATTTAAAGAAGATCTGATGAATTGGAAATTTGGTCTCTGTGACGTGACTACCTATTGAAACATTTACCTATAATTAAATGGAAGCAAATGAGCTTTTTCTGACCAACAAAGCTATTGTGGTGAACACTGGAGTACTTTTTTTGCTCCTATATACCTGCAGGTACACTGATAACCAAAAGTCTGTACAAAGCAACCCGAAAGGGTCCTATATATCGTATTCGGGAGTCCTGGTCTGCGCATGCGCACACCTTTGACACAACTTCCTGTGGGTGGACAAGCGCGACTTTTCACCCAATCAGGAGTCTCTATTGTTCAATATGGCGGCTCCCACTGGGCCTCTCCCGAATACGGTATAGCCATTCTTATAAGAATTATTTATAGTATCTACCTTTCATCATTATGCGACCGGAGGCCACATGTATGGCAAAGTTTACTTGTATGACCCTCATTTTCACTTATATCCCCCTGTTTTCAGAGAAGCAGTGCCCCTACCCAGGTGCCCCCGCCTTCGGCCGGATGCTGGGTAACCAGACCGTCTTCCCTGTGGGCTCTAAGGTGTCTTATGAGTGTACCCGGCCCGGCTACTACCTCAACGGTAAGGAGAAAGCGACTCGGTAGAGGCCCTTCATTAAGTGCATATGCAAACTTTCAAAAACTTCATACCAACAACCCCCCTTTAGCTAAATACGTGTTGGACACGCCCAGCAACGTACATTTCCAGAAATGTGGGACCCTCCTACCCGTTAATGTGTACGTACTTATTGGAAAACACATTGATACAATAAGTGTTGATTGATAAAACATGATATATGAACAGCAATTTCAAGGGGTTAAGGCATTGGAACGATAGTAGCCACCAATAATTTACAATTAAGGTATACACCCCATGCCGTCGACAGATATTCATACCAGCAATAGAGAAGTTCAAAGCACTGGCATTTGAATTAACAAACAAGGGGATGGGGACAGGAAGTTAGGGAAGGGGAGGCTACTTGCAATAGACGCGATAATGATGTCGTTGTGAAATAAATTATTGATAAAACACAATATTTGGTCAGTGATACGGGATATGCTAGTTTGTCGACTTATGGATGCAGTATCTATTATCACTTATCATACCAATTATGTTTCTCTCTCTTCAGGAAAGAATCCTATTGAGTGTGTTGTGAACCCCAAGACGACTACAGCGGCCCCGACGACCACTACGACCCGGCCTACTACCCCGACGACCACCATGGCCTCGACGACCACCACCAAACCCACCACCACCCAGACCACCACGCCCATCAGCACCACCGTCACCACCATCCCTGGTAATTACCTGACTGGCCTATTAAAACTACACAACATGAGGTCCAAGACATGGCTATGACATGGCCCATGACATGAAGTAATATTATCTAGTAGACCATAGTGCATGACGTGACCATATGCATGTTTTAGATACGATAGTGACCATACGATTATAGCCATGGAAAAATAAGTCACTCTGCACGTAAAACTGTTTATATCTATGCTTACGGTATAATTATATGAAATCATACACAAATGCACGTATCTTCATGGTGCATTAAAGATATTTAAGATATGTTTCTAACAAAAACCTTTTAGAGTAAAGCAAGACCGCGGAGGATTATGTCTATGCTTCATTCCTAGTTATTGAAAACACATTAACTCTTATTTAATTGAGTAATATCCGAATTTTTATATTACTATCATTTGACCTATATTATAGATAGAATTCTATGTTAGATTGTTATCATTTTTATTAACTAACCACTTCCACATACATGTTTTCTTCCAAGTAAATGAACAATCAGTATCAGATAAATCCATCTTCAACTTTACAAAAAGAAAAATGAAAAACTTCCCCCTCCCCGACAGGTCCCCACCTCCCCACCTGCCGCGTGGCTTTAAGAGCCGACTACCTGAAGCAGTCCTCTGGGGACATCTCTGACGCGGACACCTGCGCCCCTGAGTACGGGCGGGCGGCCATCGTCCAGCTGAGGGGGGTCAAGGCCCAGTTCCAGCTGGCCTGCTCCGGGATGGGCGTCAGCCTCGACATCCTCACCTTCGGCATCGTCAGGGTCACCGGGAACAGGGTCAGTATTGTCTTATCTCTATAATATTGAACCTTCTTAGTCCTCTAAAACGCCAGATGCCTCATGGATCTATAATCTATGTTAAGGGCCATACCCACTGGGCGATTTTATCATCCAATATTATGTCTTATCTCTATAATATTAAACCTTACCCTTTACAGACTAACCCCAGAATGCGCATTCTACCTGTATTGAAATGTCGTTATGAGCGCATTTTGAGGCTAGTCTGTAAAGGGTATAGTTCCTCTAGAACGTCAGATGCCTCATGGATATAATATATTTTTTAATTGAGCAGAGCTTCTTTTAGTTCAGTTATAAAGTATGCATAGTGATTAGGTTCTGTTACATCATGGTTATATTTTAGGGGGTTTGCTATGCTCCAACAGGTCCCATCTAAAGAATTATTGCTCATTGTCATATATTTTGATTTTGATTTAAGAATTATTGTACATAACATTATTCAGTGTCTGCCTTTTTATTCTCTACACAAGACCTATTGAATGGCATGGATATTCAAAGAGACAAGACTTTAGTAGGGAAATAATGAAATAGAACTTACCTGATCAAATTATAGTGAAATGATCCAGAAAATAGAATAATTCTACTAGTATTTTCAATTAGTTTCTAAGCTCGGATCCCTGCCATATTAATTGTTCATAATAATTGCTCAATTGTTCATCTGTTACTTTGATGTCACAATCAGGTTTTCCAGCTTTTTGAAACACATCTGAACGTAGCAACTATTTAACTTGTTTTTTGCGTATAACGTTCCATTGTAAACTTCCAGGTTGAGATCACGCTTTTCATTGACGTAAGCAATGCGCAGGCCGCAGCCAACAACGACAACGTCCAATCATGTGTGGCCAACCTCATCACAGTCCTAACTGACCCTGGGTTCCTGGACCTGTTCCCCGCCCTCACCGTCATCGGGTCCGACCTGCTCGACAAGTGCTCCGACCCCATCGCCATGTCTCCAAAACAGATCAACCATGTGTCTACTGAGTGCAATAAGTGCATGAAGGATTATGTCTACGACCCAGTGGCCAGCCTCTGCATTTACTGTAAGTTGCATTGGTGTTTATTGTATTTTTCTATGTTTATCTTTTCTATGTTATCTTTATCTATCTATTTTTCTTTGTTATCTTTATTTTATATGTTTTCAATTCTTATATCTGTCTATGACCCAGTGGTCAACCTCTGCATTTACTGTAAGTTGCATTAATGTTTGTTGTATTTTTCAGATTTTCCTTTTGTTTTTACTGGGCCTTTTTGTGTGATTGACTTGCCTAATTAGTCACATATCGGATAGTTACATTTAGTTTCTCACTGATTGGAAGTTTGCAAAAAGGTGTACAAATCTAACAATCTGTTTTTGAGAATTTCTCCCACCAATGTCACTACATTTTGTAAGAGACAGAATAACGGGGACGCTATCATTGGTTTGCTCAGCATTGGCCGTTGCTAGGCGTAGAGGGGTGCCAAGGCTGCTGTCACATCTGGAAAGTCACTGCATTTGAGAAGTCGCCAATAGGGAAGTAGGGTACTGTACATGCACATGGGAGTAATTCCTAGCCTCAAGGCATGTTTTGTCAATTAATTCCACAAAGTTGAAATGGGTATCAAGCTAAATATATACCCTTCGCATCTTTTACTTATTTGAAATTCATACATAAAAGGCTAACTCATCCATATTCCACAGTTTGTGGAAAAAGTACGTGTTGAGGCTATTTACTTCAAACACTGGGACTGGGCCACAATATGCCCATTGGCGACTTCTCAAATGCAGCGACTTTAAAATTTCCAAATGCGACATCACCATTATGGTTGCAAACAATTCCTTGGTGACAATGATAAGTCAATGGGGAGAGGGAGTGGTAAAACAAAAGAAGCAGTAATCACATCTCCCAAAATCACAAACAATCTGACTTTTCTCAATACAATACAATGGTTTATTCACAGCCCAATTTGAGGCAAAGGAAAGAGATTTGGTAGAGCCAATAGTTACATGGCATCACCAATGAACAATAGGAAAGGATGTCTAGCTACATAGACAGGGCTCGACAAATCGGGTGCCCGGACGCCCGGGACTACCAGAAAATAGGTCCGGGCAACCAGACTGGTAAACCTAGTTGCCCGACGGGCAACCACTCTAGTTTTCAGGGTAATATAGAAGCAATACCAGGGTGGCCAAATGTCCAAAATTTCCTGGGACTATGCTGACATTTTTAGAATTTATAAATCGTAGATTGTACTTGTTATTCTTTAAGGTTTACATATTGAACTCCTGGACAACTAAGTTTAATGGTCGGGCAACCAAATAAGAGCCTGTGGTTGCCCGCTGGGCAACCAGGTCTTAAAACGATTTGTCGAGCCCTGATAGAAGAAAGTCACTTTGGTATAGATATACAGTTTTATCATGTTAGAGACATGGTTTATAACTGTATAGAAAAGGGTTCACGTAGCATTACCAGGGGATGTAGCTCAGTGGTAGAGCGTTCGCTTTGCATGTGAAAGGCCCCGGGTTCAATCCCCGGCATCTCCAGGCAAAACCATTTTCTGTCACTGGAATCCTCCATATTTTCCATCATATTTCCATGTTTATTCATACATATTATTATAATATCATAATTTCTTAAATGGTCACTTAATTTACAAAAGCATCATCAGTGGCTGTGACTCAGTGTTAGGTCATTTGCTTTGTCTGTGAAAGATGCTAGAATATCCCTTTTTCATTGTCATTGTCAGCTTTTGCATTTATTTAGCATTTGTTACAAGAAATCACTACTTAACTCTAAAAAAAAGCAGGGGATGTAGCTCAGTGGTAGAGCGTTCGCTTTGCATGTGAAAGGCCCAGGGTTCAATCCCCGGCATCTCCAGGTGGAAGGTTTTTTGGACCTGGAAACCACATAAAAACTAATCATGACATCCAGATAAATGATATAATAGACTGATCAGTTATGAAGATATGGGCCCTGGTCCCTTTAATTTAATGGGACCTTTTCTCAACATGGTTCATTCCTCGGGTGATGTCTTTTTATGGTTGCTGGTTCATTATCAGCCTTGAGTTAATCTTTCTTTTTTGTGCTTTGTAATCATGTTTCCCAAGTACAAGTGTGTCTAGCCAAAAGCTATCATAAGGGACCTTCCATTAAGTATACATACGCACCAAGGGGGGTGGGGGGTCTGAGATTTTAGGAATTTTGTGTACGTTCCTATACAAATCCAATGCGTATTTTAGCCTAAGGGGGGGTGGGGGGGGTCTAGAATTTGATAATTTTTGCGTACGTACTAAATGGAAGGCCCCTAACTATAGACACACTAATGGAAAGCATGTATCTGTAGTATACTAATTTATTACATTCATATATACCAGTTTCACATACCGCATTACCAAGTTGAGCATTTTTTGACATTATTCTCTACCAGGGCCGCTTAGGATATTGAATTTTTCTGATAAGAGTATATTTTCTGTTCAGGTCCTGGATGCCCAGCGATAACGACGCCTGCAACTACCCTAGGTATAAACTATTCAATTTTGATTAGTCTTTGCTAATTAGGTCATATACAAGAAATATATGTAATGTAAGTCACTGGGAATAGATTGGATATTATTTAGGCTATGATCAGGAACTGGATTCATAGAAATATAGCATAAGTACGATGATGTATTTCCCTTAGATTATGTAAGAAATTATTACAATGATAATGACATCCCTCCTTTAAGCCTCCCGATATATCATGTCAGAAGTACTGAATTTCAAGTCTGTTTGGTGATTCCTTTTGTTTTAGTACTTTAGAAAATCAACTTTTGTGTCGTTATATATATGGAACGCAATACAAGGATTCTTACATGTAGGCATAAGTATACAAGTTATTTGGTAAATGGCTCCAATGTCTTTTAAGTCTCCACCCTAGACTTAATTCCTCTGCACTTCAGCCCCTTCCACTACCACTGAACCAGAACTGCCTGACTTGTGTGAATCCTGGGAAGACTATGAAGATTATGAAGACTATGAAGATGAAGAAGAGGAGGATGAGGACGAAGAGGAGGAAGAGGAAGTACAGCCAGCATTATACAAGAAGAGCAAAAACAAAAGTTCAAATAAGAGCGTCAAGAGCAAAAATAAGAGCAGTAAGACCAAGAGCAGTAAGAACAAGAGCAGTAAAAGCAAGAATAAGAGCAGCAAGAGCAAGAATAAGAGCAATAAAAGCAAAAATAAGAGCAGCAAGAGCAAGAATAAAAGCAAAATAAGCAAAATAATAAAGAGTATCTGTAAAAGCAGATCAAAGAGCAAGGAGAGCAAGAGCAAAGAGAGTAAGAGCAAAGAGAGCAAGAGCAAAGAGAGCAAGAGCATAATCAGCAAGAGCAAAGAGAGCAAGAGCAAAGAAAGCAAGAGCAAAGAAAGCAAGAGCAAAGAAAGCAAGAGCATAAAAAGCAAGAGCAAAGAAAGCAAGAGCAAAGAAAGCAAGAGCATAATAAGCAAGAGCAAAGAGAGCAAGAGCAAAGAAAGCAAGAGCAAAGAAAGCAAGAGCATAATAAGCAAGAGCAAAGAGAGCAAAAGCAAAGAAAGCAAGAGCAAAGAAAGCAAAAGCATAAAAAGCAAGAGCAAAGAGAGCAAGAGCAAAGAAAGCAAGAGCAAAGAAAGCAAGAGCAAAGAAAGCAAGAGCAAGGAAAGCAAGAGCAAAGAAAGCAAGAGCAAAGAAAGCAAGAGCAAAGAAAGCAAGAGTAAGAGCAGTAAAAGCAAAAGCAGGTGTGGTGATAGTGACGGCGACAGTTCAGAAGACTGCACCCCAAGACCTACAATGTCAACAAGGAAGCCAACTACAACTACCAAAAGGCCTAGTCCTATAAAAGCTACAACCACAACATTGGCGCCAACAACAACAACTAGGAGGAGAAGGAGAACTACTACAACAGTAGCCCCCACCCGCAGGCCAAGTAGCGGTGAGTCGTCAATTGAGACGTCCAACGTATCCAACGTATCCAACAAGTCCAACAAGTCCAACAAGTCTAACAAGTCCAACAAGTCCAACAAGTCCAACAAGTCCAACAAATCAAACAAGTCCAACAAATCAAACAAATCAAACAAGTCTAACAAGTCTAACAAATCCAACAAATCCAACAAGTCCAACAAGTCCAACAAATCCAACAAGTCCAACAAATCCAACAAGTCCAACAAGTCCAACAAGGCCAACAAGAGTGAGTGATATCCATAAGTACACACATTTACTGCTTAAACCTTTTAGGATAGTACTTGCACCATCATTCTTTTTAAATTAGAAATACCTATCCCATAAACACAACCCTATTTCATTTAAATCCCCTTCGTTTCCCAAATTTCCTCTAGGTGTATGAAAATCAGTGTAAATTAGCTTAAAGAGTAGTAAGCCTGCTTTTATATTTCCATTAAGTTATTGTTGTTTAAATACTGTCAGAGCAATAATGCATTACTTACTTACACATATTGGATTATGGCATGTCGATCCATAGTCAGTTTATGCAGGGTTAGTATATTGCCACTTTAGTGATTATTGTTTCTTTCTTTGCTTTCTTTCTTTTATTGCTTTACAAAATACTGATAATATTATAACTCATGTTACATGTAAGAGTACCCAATTGATAACATTTAGATAATAATTACATCCTCATCCACAAAAATCTGTATAAAATGATTGCATACTATTTACAAAAACAAAATTGAAGCTCATCATCAATTTCCAATGCTGTTTTGTTATGAAATCACTGGCTTTTCTCTCTGGTTCACGGGCCCTATAAGGGCAGGGAACAGAATTACAACTCATCATAAATTTTCAAAGCTGTGGTAATGATATGTTGCCCCTAAATCACTGCTTTTCCCTCTGGTCCACAGGCCCTAAGTGCAGGGAATATAGTTGAAACCCATCATCAATCTCCAAACTGGTAAAAAGAGGTTCCCAGCCAACTTGTGATGTAACAGAAATGTTCTGCAGCCATACTTTTTAAATCAGTCTATTATTTACTATGATAGCACATCACAATTACATTATTGATGGTGAGGTTAAAACCAAAACAGAACATTATAAGAACATTCTCTTTAGGTTGAAGAACTTAACCATAACATTATAATAACATCACAGTTCAACATCACAGCAGTACGTTGCAGCAATATTATTGGGAGCTATCAAAATAATGTAACAAGAACCAATACAGAACAGAACGTTGCTGCAACATTATAATAATGTCACATGTTTGGCTGGGTTGCACTTATCACAAATCAGTGACTTATCTATAGTCCTTTCATGACCTACAAACCTCTTGCATAATAGGTCCTTACACCCAAAACAGTCCATGGCTACTACTGGTC
Source organism: Lepidonotus clava (assembly GCA_936440205.1). Classification (NCBI taxonomy): domain Eukaryota; kingdom Metazoa; phylum Annelida; class Polychaeta; order Phyllodocida; family Polynoidae; genus Lepidonotus; species Lepidonotus clava. The sequence continues at coordinate 12,790,498 of OW387135.1, forward strand.
ACTTAAAATTTGTAAAGAATATTTTTATTGCTCCTCTATTTATAACATGGGTAATCCCTTTGAGGGATATTGGGCTGCTGGCTGGTTTATGGTCCTCCCTGCCATAAACTAGCGGCCCTAAAGCATGCTGGGATGCAGGATGGGATTCCTACTTAAAATGCTTGCCGGTTAACAGTCCTAGTTTGAGCACCTAGCGGACTTGGACATAACTACAGTCTATAACTTATCTCTCTCCGGTCCCCAGGCCGTCGTCGCAGGGACCTGCTGGCCCTGCTCGCCCCCCAGTCGGTGGTCCACCGCCCGAAGAGGGACCTGTCCCTGGTGGACGCCTCCAGGACGGTGCCCAAGGTGGACCCTGCCCCCACCACCCAGACCCCCGCCACCAACGACCCCTTCTGGGACGCCCCCGTACCAACCTGCGTCGGTGAGTCAGCACATTAGGGTTTTCACATTTGACTATTGTATTATCATTTATTTTTATCATATCCTCATATTTATAAATTGTGTTTGTTTGATTATATTAACAGATTTTTATACATTTAATCTCTTATGTTTTTACATCATAGATTGTTCCCTTTATATCATGTACATTCTGTGTTTGTGTTTTAGTTTAGGGCACTATTCGACTGCTGTGCTGTATAACTATCTCTTTATACTACGATCTTTCAGTCAAAGCATTGTCATGGAATTATAGTCGACAATGCTATATAATTGAACAGAAAACAATATACAAAAATTACTATATATTCATGATGTTTTTCTGTGTGTGTATGTGCCTATGAGTCTGCATCTGTGCATCTGTATGTCTGTGTTTGTTTGTTGGTGTCATGTAAAGAACTACTATCTACATTCAGTGATTCTGTCCATGAATATTCTAATGTACTTCTTGGGTGTGTGTGCGTCTGTGTGTCTATGTGTCTGTGTGTCTGTGTCAGTTTGATTGTGTCATGTAAAGAACTACTATCTATATTTAGGGATTTTTTTCCATGAGTATTTCACTGTACTTCTTGTGTGTGTGCCTGTGTGTCTGTGACTGTATCTGTGTCTGTGTGTCTTTGTCTGTCTCGCTGATCAATGTTAACCCCGCGCATAACTTAATAAAAACGTCCATGAACTGCTATCTATATTCAGGGATATTTTCACGAGGTTTTACATCTTTTAACAATCCCCCAAAATCACGATCAATTATAAATCAAAATTATAATTCCAAAGAATCTCTCCAGGGGATGTAGCTCAGTGGTAGAGCGTTCGCTTTGCATGTGAAAGGCCCCGGGTTCAATCCCCGGCATCTCCAGGTGGAAGGTTTTTCGGACCTGGAAACCACATAGAAACTAATCATGACATCTAGATAAGTGATATAATAGACTGAACAGTTATGAAGATATGGGCCCTGGTCCCTTTAATTTAACAGGAACTTTTCTCAACATGGCCCATTCCTTAAGTGATGGTTTTTTATGGTTGTTGGTTCATTATAACTGCTATCTTTTGTGTGTGTCTGTGACTGTGTGTCTATATTTGTGTTTGTGTGTGTGCCCGTGTGTCTGTGCCTGTCTGTGTGTGCCCGTGTCTGTGTCTGTGTATAATGTCTCCTTTACCAATGCTAACCCCCTACATCCTCTACCCCTTCCAGACGTGGAGCCCCCCGTGTTCACCGTGTGCCCCCCGGTGCAGCAGTTCCCTCTCGGGGCGGGAGGGGTCGCTGTGGTCAACTTGACCCGGCCCCAGGCCGTTGACAACTCCCTGGAGGACCCCTCTATCCGCTCCGACCCCGGCTTCCTCGGCACCCCGCACACCTTCTACGGGGTAAGTGAATAGAGGCCCTATTATTCTCTATCAGGATTCCAGCCTCTACACCTTCACCATTGTCCTACCCTCTCAGAAACCGGTGAATAAAAAATGTGTTATCTGCCAATTTTTGTGTTGTCAGTAAAGATTTTCATTCAACATTTTCTGTTTAATTTATATAGAATAAATCAGGTACAGACTGCATATATGCACTCAGCAATTGTTATTGCCCCACTTTGCAAACACCTATGTATTGGGCTAAAGCCCTTGATAGTATGTGCAAATCAGGGCAATAACAATTGCTTTGTGCCCCTTTGGTCTGTACTATGTATTTACACTATACGACTTTGAGCTGCGACATCGACCCAATATGATGACATCATAGAAAATTGGCATGCAGGAGTGATATAATTGTTTGAAATTGGCAATTTGGAGTCTTCTTTACCTATATGTTTTGTCTCTAGTATGTGCGACATCGTCATACTATAGCTCAAGTCGTGTAGTGTAGCACCACCTTTAGTTAATAAGGTGTTACACTATGTGCCATAGTGTATTTGGCCTTATGTTGTGCAGTAGTTCCCTGGTGGTTTGGCAGTGTTGCTGTGGTCACGTTGGCCAGACCCTAGGCCACAGAAAAATTCATGGAGGAGCCCAGCGTCTTGCGTATTTTGCATATTTATTCGTGTATTTTTGTTAAAAAATTATCACTTCTCCATATCCTTTCTGGGGGATGTAGCTCAGTGGTAGAGCGTTCGCTTTGCATGTGAAAGGCCCCGGGTTCAATCCCCGGCATCTCCAGGCATAAACCTTTTTCTATCACTGGAATCCTCCATATTTGACATCATATTTCCATATATATTTACGAATTTATCATTTTTAAGAAATGCATATTTAAAGGAAACAAGGCCCTCAACAATAGAATCACACTGAATCGCTCGGAGGGGAATCCCCCTGTCCCTCTATATCCCACCCTCCTCCCATTAGTAACTAAATAAACAATATGATTAAAAAATGTTACACCTATTATTAATAAGTGTCCCATTTCCTGTTCCAGAATACCACCATTACATACATTGCACGTGACCGCGCTGGGAACGAGGCTTACTGTACCACCCGCATCGTACTGATAGGTGAGCCATTAGTTTGGTTTATTTTGCTAAGAATCTCTTCTTATTTTCATTATCATTATTGAACCAAGTCATTTGATGGTAATTTTCGATGGATGAAAATTTTGAAACAACAGGATTATTTAATGCTGTGGAAATCAGACCACATGTGCGTAATCAATTACTGATAGAAATATGTGTATGCATACATGTACATATTTCTATTTAATTGTATTATAATCATACAAAAAGGTGATCTCCTTGACTGACACAACGACCTTGTCATTTTCATTAGACATGAAAATATTTTAGACATTTGCATTAGACATGATAATATCTCTCTATAGATAATGGAAAACGAAGTCACATTTCTAAGATTTGACATGCAAAATTTTAGATAACGAAAGGTTCATTCGTCATTGCCATATTTAAAGATGAACAGTACAATAAGTCCTCCCCTTTCTTCAGACAACACCCCTCCAAAGATCAACTGTCCCGTCGGCGCCGTCACCCACTACTTTAACACCACCGACTTCAAGGTCAAGGCCACCTGGCCCGAGGTCGAGGTCACGGACAACGTGGGCGTGACCTCTGTGACCTTTGACCCCGCCAACGGCACGGAGGTCATGATGAGACGTACGACTACGGTCACCGTCACGGCAACGGACAAGGCGGGCAACATGGCCAAGTGCGACTTTGACTACGTGGCAAGACGTAAATAACATGTTCTAGATTTCAGATTTATAGAACTACCTGAATTATATGACACTTTTCATGTACTACTTATATAAGAATTTTTAACTATCAGTTCACACTGTCCGTATTTCAAAAGGCGTAGTGTAACAACGACGTCCGAACGAGTCATTTGTTTTGGGGGGGGGGGGGTTGTTGTTGTTGTTGTTGCTGTTGTTTTGTGTTTTCTTGGTTACGTGGGTGTTTCGTTTTTGCTCGGGTAATGAATTAAAGGAAACCTTTAGGGATTGTCCTAGTGTAGCTGCACTAACCTCCAGGTAGCTGGACAGCACGAGGGCTTTGCCCTTGGGCTGTACCGCTACCTGGAGGTTCATCCAGCTACCGTGAGACGACCCCCCGCAGGTCTTCTTATATTAGTATACCTGATATGTAGGTTCCAACAGAAATATGTAATAATAAATCAAGTTTCTTCCGCTCATGTAAAGAATTTCTATATTGACTATTTGAATGTCTCTACTCAGCCACGTTAACCATATGTACGTTGTTAATCACTTCTTTATATTAACCATATATAGCTTGTTCATATTATATCTGCCCCCAGCAACGGGCTGCCCGGAGCGGTCGTTGACACCCCCTGACAGTGGTCAGAAGGGGTGTTCCGGGACGGTGGTCAGGCAGAACGCTTCTTGATATTAACCCTATATACGTTGTTAATCCCTATATCAGCCACGGGCTGCCCGGAGTGGTCGCTAACGCCCCCTGACGGCGGTCAGAAGGGGTGTTCCGGGACGGTGGTCGGGCAGAACGCTTCTTGATATTAACCCTATATACGTTGTTAATCCCTATATCAGCCATGGGCTGCCCGGAGTGGTCGCTAACGCCCCCTGACGGCGGTCAGAAGGGGTGTTCCGGGACAGTGGTCGGGCAGAACGCTTCCGGCTTTGCCTGTCAGCTGACCTGTCCGCGCCTGCGCCCTGACGACCCTGGAGCCGACTTCGTTATTGACCCCTCCCTGTACATCTGTACCTACGGAGGGTCCTGGGTGCCCAGGAACATCGTCCCTGATTGTTCAGGTAAGGGTTCTTATTTCAATGTGTTTGTGTAATAATTGTATTTATTTATCCTATTCTCACTAGAATAATTGTTTTTTTCTTTCCTTCAAATTCTAGTGTTAGTTTTTACCATATGGTTAAATACTATATTTTTTGGACTAGCCACAGGCGGTTGAAAACGCCCTTAGGTAACTCAGTATCTTGCATGTCTGAGGCACTAAACACTGGAAAGTCGCAATTAGTGAATTGCTATTCAAAATTTGCAAAATGAACAAAATTGTACATTGTATGAATTTTTTTTTCAAACAGACTCCCAAAATCAATTCGTGAATACCATCTTCCAATTCGTTGTAAAATTTAATGTACTTGTATACTCTGCACACCATTGATATCTCTAATAACATGATTGCGTTACTCTCTTCAGGCTGCCTGTTTTGTAATAATAATAGATCTGGGAAGCAAGAAACCCCTCAAAAACTTGAAAGTCATCATGCCATATCTTAACTGAATTTCTGTTCCAGTTTTAAAACACTTTTACAAAACTGCAAATATCAGTGAAAATATTAAATCTAAAAAGTAATGTATTTTCTGTTCATATAAATTCAACCTGACTCTAAGCATAATGATTAGAATCAAATCTAAACTCAAACGTCACACAAGTCTAGTAATAGGATTCTGCAAATTGTAATGTCATACATATAATTATACTCTTACATACATTTGACTGGCTCTCAACAGACCGCCTGTTCCCCAACTACTACGTGGTGCTGTCGCTGACCATGGACCGATCAGCTGTGGTCAGTAACTGTAGCCAGGACTACGAGTCGGCCATCAGAAGCACCCTGGAGGAACAGCTGGTCAACCCCTGCCCTCCACTGCCCGCCGGACAGTACGTCACCAACGTCAGCGTCAGCGTCAGCGTCAATGTCACCGACTATACGGTCAGTGGCGGCACGGCTAAGGGTGGCTGAGATGTAGAGTAAATCATGGGGTTAGATTGAGTAATACCTGTGATGAGCTATTGGTGCGACACCAGTCAAGTCGTTTGGTCAAGTTTTAGCTGTCTATTATATCCATCAACCTGTTTTATGTATGAGGCACTATCTGACACAAATGCACTATGGCCAGATTATTAGACATAATCTTTTTAGTTTTAGTTTTATCTGACCACATGGGCACGATCAACAAGTATCCAATCTCCATTCGTTTTCACGTTTCCCAAAGTGTAATGCAATTTACTTTAGAGACAATGGACAAAGGGAATCATTTTGGTGGTATTATGTTGAAAAAATATCATTTTTTTCAAATCCCTTCACCAGGGGATGTAGCTCAGTGGTAGAGCATTTGCTTTGCATAGTCCCACATGGTCTAATTCATAGTGAATTTGAAAAATTATTTCATGCTTATATCAAATAATGGTCACTTTTCAATTAAGAAAATGGGAATATTCAACCCATTCCACCTGATAAGGCCATGTTGGCCTCACTACTGGTGTAGCCCATGAAGAAAATTTGTATTGTTATTTGGCTGTCTATTGTATGCATAAACCTTTTTTGTGTCTGTGGCACTGCTTGATAAAAATACACCATGACCAGATCATCAGTCATAATTTACCTGTTTGATCCTGACATCCGCAAAGGGAATGATCACAGGAGCACAATCAGCTATTGTCTAATCTCCATTCATTGTAGCATTGTAACACAATTTACAACAATTTACAGACAACGTATATGGAGATTCGGTTTATTCCTGGCATGTTAGTGGTGTTTTGTTAAAAATTTGTTATATCCAATAACAGCCACCAGGGGATGTAGCTCAGTGGTAGAGTGTTCGCTTTGCATGTGAAAGGCTCCGGGTTCAATCCCCGGCATCTCCAGGTTTAAACATTTTTCTACAGCTAAGGTCCCACATGGTCTTATTCATAGTGAATTTGGAATAATTATTCCATATATTTATATCAAATAATGGTCACTTTTCAAGGTATGTTATATGTTGTCGGCAAGAGATAAATAGATAAATGATAGCAGACTGAGGTCTTGTGTCTGCCATGGTGAGTGTTAGGCTAGGCAGCAGGTGTCTCCCCCTGGTGGGTAGTGGAAGTAACCTTGGGCTTTGTTGCTCTTAGTTGTCCCTGGTTACTCAGACTTCATTCCAACCTCAACAGGAACAGACCTGTTTTTCTGTGTTCCACAATACTAACACTGGATTATACCATTATTCCCATATTTTCTTGGGTGATAAAACTCTTTAATAAGGGCATTCACCACGATGCTGACATCAAGGCCACTTGGGAGTTGAGTGTTATTTATGATGGGAATTATGTTTGTCAAATATCAATTTATTACTAAAATGGGGATATTTAACCCCTTCCACCTGATAAGGCTATATTGGCCTCACCACTGGTGTAGCCCATGAAGATGGGTCAATTTATGATTATTTGGCTGTCTATTGTATGCACAAACCAATTTTGTGAATGTGGCACTGCTTGATAAAAGTACATCATGACCAGATCATCAGTCATAAGTTACTTGTTTGATCCTGACATCCATAAAGAGAATGATCACAGGAGCTCAATAAGCAATTGTCTAATATCCATTCATTGTCACATTCCTCAGGTCTAATGCAATTTACAACAATTTACAGACAATGTACATGGAGATTTGGTTTATTCCTGGCATGTTGGTGGTATTTTGTTAAGAAATGTTATTTTTCAAATCCCTTCGCCTGGGGATGTAGCTCAGTGGTAGAGCGTTTGCTTTGCATGTGAAAGGCCCCGGGTTCAATCCCCGGCATCTCCAGGAACAAACATTTTATACCTCCATTTTTGATATAGTCAGTTTTTGCATATATTCATTTATGCATTTGTAAAAATGATCACTTAATTATCAAGAGCATGTAACCAGGGAATGTAGCTCACTGGTAGAGCATTTGCTTTGCATGTGAAAAGCCCCTGGTTCAATCCCAAGCATCTGTACGAACAAATATTTTCTCAATCTGGAATTCACTTAGGCATGTAAAGCAAAAAATAGTAAATTAATTCCGTATTATCCCACCAGGGGATGTAGCTCAGTGGTAGAGCGTTCGCTTTGCATGTGAAAGGCCCCGGGTTCAATCCCCGGCATCTCCAGGAACAAATATTTTTCTGCAGCTGAGGTCCCTCTTGGTCTAATTCATAGTGAATTTTGAATGATTATTTTAATTGTTTATATCAAATAATGGTAACTTTCCAATTACCAAATGTGTATGTTTAAATGGTTTATTCAAACCACCTCATTCTTCAGATATCCCCCTCAGATAACCAAAGTTGTTTGTTTGATATCAGCGACGGCCCACAAAAACTCTACAGGCATTTCAACTAACAGGAAGGTACAAAGGGAAAATTTACCCAACTTATAAAATCCAATAATCATGCATCATTACAGGTGAACGCTGAAGTAATCCTCCATCTCAAAGTCAACTACACCACCCCTGGTATGGGACCCACCTGGATCGCGGGCTGCGCCTCCACGGCTGCTGAGAAGATCAAGACGGTGACCTCAGAGGTCATCGTGTCCGCTGACCAGCGCTGTGGGAACCTGACCTCAGGCATAACCGTCCCAGGGGACAAGGACTACATCTGTCCCATGGGCCACATCCTCAAGAATGGATTCTGCTGTAGGTTTTTTTTTCAAATCCTTGATTCTATTGTTTTGAATATTGTTGAAATCAAATAGCTTTTTCCTGTTTCAGTTAAGGCCATATTCTACATACTGATTTTTATATTGCCGATTTTGCATTTGGTTGATTTTCTCTGAGAATACGGCATTAAATCATACATATTACATTAGGTATCTTGGAGAGTGGCCTTTTTCATGTGAAAAATGTCAAAAACCCCTCAAAAAGGGCTATGTTCAGTCATCCGTCATGGCCATTATACTGAATATAAGTATGACAATGCTTACACTGTTGGAAAGCTTGACTCAAGACGAGTTCAATGGTATATACTAATTATAGACTTTGGGAACATATTCAAAACCAGGTGTTTGTGAAGGTCATATTTAGTGAACTTTCAGATTTTGTCACACTGCTTTTTATGTAAGAGGCCTTTCTAACTTCTCTTGCATTTGCACCATGCTCACAGGGGCTTTTCCACATATACAGTGACAAACGTCAGGTCTTGATGTATCACCCAGGCTATGGCACATTCTCAGATTTTGATTTTTTGTTGTGTAAAATTAGGTATTACCGAGAGTGCATTTTTCATCTGAAAAATGTCAAAATCCCCTAAAAAATGGCTCTGTTCAGGCATAACTCATGGACACAAACTGAGTCTGAGCATGATAATACTTATACTGTTAGAAAGCTTGATTCAAGAGGAGTTCAATGGTATATAGTACAATAATGACAAATTTTGGGAACATGTTCAAATGTGGTAGTTTGTTAGAGACATATTTTGCGATCTGTCAGGTTGTGACAAATTGGTCATAATTATGATTTATGATGACTTTTCTAATCTTTCTTGCATTTGCACCATGCTATATGGGGGTTCATCATATATATATATATATATATATATACAGTGAGAAAGTTCAGGTCTTGAGGAATGACTCTCTATGTGGCACATTCTCAGATTTTGATTTTTTTTATTATATAAGATAGCACCAAGATTGCAGTTTTTATTGCATTTTTTGAAACAATTCAAAATTTTCCTAAAATAATGAATATACAAAAATTCACAGAAAATCAAGTAATGCACCAATTTAGGAGATCACAGTACCATTCTTATTCTTTTTTTATGCCCTTTCAGATGGTAATAACCCCATTAATCTGGGTTTAGCCCTTGAAAACTCTCCAAGATACCTACTTACATATCATCTGAAAGAGAATTGTAAGACCTTTCCAAAGATGTATAACTTTTTTTATATTTGACCTTTTCTGACTGCCGATTTTTAAAATCAGCAGCAAAATCAGCATGTGGAATACAGGCTTTAGAAGGGTTTAGATATTTAGATATTCTCTTTTTTCATTTTCTGATGTTCTTCCTTTTTGCATGTATGAAAAACAATAAGGATAGCAAAACTTCTAGATAATATGAACCGTTAAACAACACCTCTATCATAGACCAGAGTTAGAGCCATCTCTCACTTAATTGATTAATGTATTCAAATATAATTATTTTCTTTTGCAGTGAAGTGTACCCCTGGCATGTACCACAATGCCACCTCCAACCAGTGTATCCCCTGCCCTGAGGGTCAGTTCCAGGAGGAGTATGGAGCCACCGAGTGTAAGACGTGTCCCATCGGGTCGTCCACCCTGCAGATTCAGACCAAGAACAGCACCGACTGTGTCAGTAAGTAAAGATTTAGCTGTTTTCGTTAATCAATACCTGTTTACAATATTATATATGGGGCCACCGAGTGTAAGACTTGTCCCATTGTGTCATCCACCCTGCAGATTCAGACCAAAAACTGCTCTGACTGTGTCAGTAAGTAAAGATATGCCTGTTTACGTTAATTGATACCTATTTATATTATTATATATGGGGTCACCAAGTGTAAGATTTGTCCCATTGTGTCATCCACCCTGCAGATTCAGACCAAAAACAGCTCTGACTGTGTCAGTAAGTAAAGAATAAAGGGATATTGTAATTGATGTGTGTATGATGTTATGGGGATACCGAATAGAAGTCTTGGAGGAGTGTGAGCTCACCAAGTGTAAAATTTGCCCGATCAGGTAAACAACCCTCAACCAGACTGTAACAGCTCTGACTGTGTTATTAAGTAACGTTTAGAATGCTGGTTTTACAACTATTGCTTATGTTGCAATAAATCTGCATGTACATAATTAGATGTTAATGTTATAAGGCCACAAGCTGTATGTGATACTAGAATTTAATCATCCAACAGTATTAGTTGTCCATTATCTGTCTATTCATTACCCTACATGTCAATGGGATTTTGCTTAATAGTCATTGAAAGTTCTTCTGTCCAATTAGCTGTCCGTGCAGCGTCTACCAACCCAACAATGCCTCCAGTGGCTGTCTATTTTGTATCATAGCCTACAAGTGTGTTCCGCCACTGGGAGGTGAATCCAGGCTGCCCCCACTTCAGTCTGGCACCCTACCAATTAGGCCACCACTGATGGGGCTATGGCAGGGGCTCCTGTGAGGATATGGGAGGCCATTTCACTGGTTGCTGGTGTTCTGCTTTGTGTTTCATAGTGACCTGTGTGAGTGGGATACCAGCGTTTTTCTCAACTGGCACTCTGCCTGTTACTCTGACTACTCTGTGTCCAATAGTAGCAGGCATTGAACAGGTTGGGCTTGGTGAATATTGGAGGCAATGCCATTTTAATATAAGAAATATAATAACCTTTTCTATACATTACCCTACAGGTCAGTGTGACCCTGGTGAGTACTCGTCGACCGGTCTCCTGCCCTGCAGCAGCTGTCCCCGTGGGACGTACCAACCCAACAATGCCTCCACCAGCTGCCTGCCCTGTCGCAGTGGGCAGACCACCCTACTGCCAGGATCTACTGAGCAAGATGAATGTAGAGGTAGGTAGTGAGATAATATTTAGTATCTCTTTTTTATTTTATGATGTCACACTAGGAATATATGGCACTGAGGTTTTCCTGTTGCTGTATAAAATTAACTGAATTAAAAGAAAAAGGAATGGCATTTTTCAATTAGTTTGACAGTCCAAAAATTGCTAAAGGTTCTACTGACAGGGATATGTTAAGATAAGATTTTGTCAAATTATTATACATATAATTGTTTCATCCATATGCCTATACTTGTTATTGTGTTTATCTTGTTTCAGTACAGTAGCAGCCTTTTGTATCTATCTTGCAAACTATTTGCAATACTTATATTGATTCTAAATGAATATGTAACTGCTGTGTAGACAACTAAAATGACAATTATTGCCTAGATTGTAACTAATTGCTCTCCATGATTGGCTATGTCCTTGTATGTTAGATCATTTTCACACTTGCAATTAGGGCAAATGAATAATTCAAATCCCAATATTACCTCCTTTTCTCTTTGACCACAGAGCCTTGTGAGGCTGGTTCCTACAGTATGGATGGCCTGGCCTCCTGCTATAAATGTCCCCAACACTTCTACTCAGACAAGGCCCAGGCCACGGTCTGTACCGAATGTCCCACCGACATGTCTACACTGGCCCCTGGAGCCAACTCCAAGGATGACTGTATAGGTGAGATATCTTTAAGTATTTCTTAAATCATTTGTTACTTCTGGTTGCCTAAGTCTATCATAAGACTATACATTTATTGCCTTATAGTTTTCTTGTGAAGATAATCATGACTCCATATTCCATTGATTGTTGTTAACTGAAATCACTATTAGTAAATTGTTCAAATAACTTGATTTACCCTATTACAAACCCACCCAACCATCGAGAGACATAATGGTAACCTTTTGTAACATTCTAGTAACGTTTTCTGATGTTCTGCAACGTTATTAGAAATTTCTCAGTTATCACATCTGTGGCTGGGTATTCTATGTCATGGCTTATTATTTTGTCATACTCTTCAATGACATATACTCCTATTTCAGATAAGAACTGGTGTGACACCTCGCCCTGTAAGAACGGAGCCACCTTTCTGTCGGCCGGATGGTACTTTGTCTGTATTTTACGGTTTATTTCTCTATTTCAGACAAGAACTGGTGCGACACCTCCCCCTGTAAGAACAGAGCCACCTGCCTGTCGGCCAGCCACCCAATACTTCGTCTGTATTTTATGGTTTATTTCCCTATTTCAGATAAGAACTGGTGCGACACCTCTCCCTGTAAGAACCGGGCCACTTGCCTGTGAGCCGGCCAGTACATGGCATGTATTTCATGGTTTATTTCCTTATTTCAGAAAAAAAACTGGTGTGACACCTCACCCTGTAAGAACGGAGCCACCTGCCTGTCAGTCAGTCAGCCAATACTTCACCTGTATTTTACGGTTTATTTCCCTATTTCAGACAAGAACTGGTGCGGCACCTCTCCCTGTAAGAATGGAGCTACGTATATGTTGGCCAGCCGGTACTTCGCCTGTATTTTACGGTTTATTTCCCTGTTTCAGACAAAAACTGGTGCGACACCTCACCCTGTAAGAATGGAGCCACCTGCATGTCGGCCGGCCGGTACTTTGCCTGTATTTTATGGTTTATTTCCCTGTTTCAGACAAGAACTGGTGTGACACCTCACCCTGTAAGAATGGAGCTACGTATATGTTGGCCAGCCGGTACTTTGCCTGTATTTTACGGTTTATTTCCCTGTTTCAGACAAAAACTGGTGCGACACCTCACCCTGTAAGAACGGAGCCACCTGCATGTCGGCTGGCCGGTACTTCACCTGTATTTTACGGTTTATTTCCCTGTTTCAGACAAGAACTGGTGTGACACCTCACCCTGTAAGAATGGAGCTACGTATATGTTGGCCAGCCGGTACTTTGCCTGTATTTTACGGTTTATTTCCCTGTTTCAGACAAAAACTGGTGCGACACCTCACCCTGTAAGAATGGAGCCACCTGCATGTCGGCTGGCCGGTACTTCACCTGTATTTTACGGTTTATTTCCCTGTTTCAGACAAGAACTGGTGTGACACCTCACCCTGTAAGAATGGAGCTACGTATATGTTGGCCAGCCGGTACTTTGCCTGTATTTTACGGTTTATTTCCCTGTTTCAGACAAAAACTGGTGCGACACCTCACCCTGTAAGAATGGAGCCACCTGCATGTCGGCTGGCCGGTACTTCACCTGTATTTTACGGTTTATTTCCCTGTTTCAGACAAGAACTGGTGTGACACCTCACCCTGTAAGAATGGAGCTACGTATATGTTGGCCAGCCGGTAATTGCCTGTATTTTACGGTTTATTTCCCTGTTTCAGACAAGAACTGGTGTGACACCTCACCCTGTAAGAACGGAGCCACCTGCATGTCGGCCGGCCGGTACTTCGCCTGTATTTTACGGTTTATTTCCCTGTTTCAGACAAGAACTGGTGTGACACCTCACCCTGTAAGAATGGAGCCACCTGTATGTCGGCCGGCCGGTACTTCGCTTGTACCTGCATGCCGGGTTACACTGGTCCCCGATGTGAGACGGTCATAGACATGTGTCAGACCCAGCCATGCAGCAACGGCGCCACCTGTTTGGGTCTTATCAACGACTTCCGATGTGCATGCCCAATGGGTGAGTGGATTTGATAATATGTAGGATGAAACCAAAAGGGTTTGAAATGGCACCAAAAATTATCACAAGTCTAATGAGCCTGTTTCCTTCCCGTTTGACCTTTAGACAAAATGGCCAGCTTGCGAACAAAAGAGAACCAAATCTATGTGACCTTGATTGTTCTGTCAAGCCTTATAGATCATTGAATTCATGTGCAATGCTTGACTTAAAATTGAGCAACATTGCCAGAAAAGTCACTAAAAGCACCTGAACCTGTCCAACAGTGTGAGAGTATATTTTACTTTGCATAATTATTTGTTTGCTTTTGACCCCTCCCACTTGTCAATCAATCCCTGTAATTCAGACGAAAGTAATCTCAAGTGGTTATAACACTTGAACTGGCATAGCTTCGTGACAAGGTGGCAGAGAACTATAAGCTAGCACGCTCCCAGGGTCACTTCCATTATTCAAACTGTTTCCATGTATATACAGTAATGAGTTATCCTTCCTTACATCAGGTTGGGCCGGTAAGCGTTGTGACGAGTTGGCCGACAACTGTAGCCCCAACCCCTGTGACCACGGCCTGTGTGTCAACGAGTTCCTCAACTACACCTGCTTCTGCTTCGACAACTGGAGCGGACGCAAGTAAGACTCCTTCTGGTTTCCTTATTACTTATAGTTCTTTGTATTTTGACGTTTCGTGCCCTGAATGCCAGATACAACATAGTATTTCCATATACTACTTACAGTAGTATGTAAATGTTGAGGAAGAGGAAAGAGCCACATTGGAGAGGGTTTTTTTCTAGTTTTCAGCTTGGATATGTTCAGTTGTGTTGTTTTATGTAATACAAATCAAATAAAAGGTTTTGACAAGAACAGTTTGACCACATACACTCACACTTTGTTATCTCTAAATGATATATTTTAGATTACTATCCCATAAAATTGATTTAAAGTATCAATGTTATGTCTAACACACATTTCTTTTTTTTTCTACTTCTTTTCTTACATAGCTGTGAGATTAACCGTAACGACTGTGACCCCAGCCCGTGTGAGAACGGCGGGCTGTGTGAGGACCTCATCGACGACTACCGCTGTAACTGCACCGTAAGCATTGATGTTGATATTTATATGTAAATTGATACTATATCATAACCATTTGGAATTGCGTAATATACAAGTATTTAAAGATAAAATGTCAAAATATTGTATTTTTTGTGTTTATGCAGAGTTCCTGTTTGGTACCTAATATTCATCATTTGTAATGATTTTAACCCACTATCTACTTTGCGATTCAGACCTAAGTACCTAACCCGTTATACATGAAACAGGAGAAAATGGAAAATAGTTTCCCCTATGCACAGCACACCGCCTTGCTTATAAAAAGTAGCATGTGATAAAAAATAATGTAGTATTTTAGTATATCTTGAAGACCGATGAATTGCTATATAAACCCTTGTCCTAGACTCAGGTAAACAGGTAATGAATTTCCATATTCCTTTGCTGATTCAGGACACTGGTTTTGAGGGCCGGAACTGTTCAGAGAAGGTAGACTACTGTGACTCCGACCCCTGCTACAACAACGCCACCTGTGAGGACGGACCTGAAACATTCAACTGTACCTGCGCTCCGGGTAAGGATAGCATAAGATTCTCAGGAGTTGTAAATGAATATCATATCTGATTTCATGTTATCAATTTCTGTACTGAAAGTACAACGACACACGTACTTCATACTTTAGTAAGACACCCAATGAGAGATTATCCCCGAGTTTTCTGGATAATCGGTGCTTAAATCATCAGCTGATATGAAATATTAGTTGGGCAATGGCTGTAGAGGTGCAGCCCTATGAGTATGAGAATCTGCTGTGAAGCAGTCAAGCGGCAGTCAGTTTCAGTTGCCCTACTGGATATGCACCTTTAATAACATATTCTCTCATTTTTTTCAATTCATAAATTCCTAAGGAAATGGTATAATCAAAAGTATAGCAGATGAAATGAAAGAATTTTTAAATAATATTCCCTCGGTGTTCAAATATATTGCAGTGAAGACATTCAGTCATTCTAGATAGCGGAATGTCCTTCTCCAGTCATCTCAACATTATCTGCCATTAACCGTATCTGGCGAATCTATGCTGATTACTCACCTTTGAATAAGGATATTCTCGTGTCTTCAGGTTACACTGGTGATCAGTGTGAGGAGGAGATAGACGAGTGTGAGTCTGACCCCTGCCTTAACGGAGGGCGGTGTGTCGACGAACTCAACGGGTACACATGTGTCTGCCAGGTAAGGGCCATTACCCCAATATATACACTAATATAACATAAGGTTACATTGGGGAATTAATTGTATGATTGTAGGGTTGTTTATGAGTTATGAGTTGGGTTTTAATTGTTGCACACCAATGAAAGAGAGTCAGATCTATAGGAAGACAGAGAGTCAGGACTAGGGGTCAGTGATAAAGGAGGAAGAGAAGTGTAGGAGGACATCATTCAACACTGATGTTCCTGATAGCCCAGTGTAGGGGGACATTGTTCAAGGCTGACTGAACATTCGATGACTAGAATACCACTGTTTCTCAGATAGATAAGTGAGGCTGGAAAACGGTAAATAATTTTTTTAGAATAAGTCCTTTAATTGTATCATTCATATGCCGCTCATAGTGCTTCAATATTACCTAACCTTTACAAGTAGATTTAATACATGTCAGTGGATTATAATTGTTGTTCAGATACATTTGGGCCTATGTGCCATTAACACCTTCTATTTCTTATTTCGTCAGGCTGGATTCACCGGCCTGATCTGTGGGATTAACGTGGACGAGTGTGAGTCGGACCCCTGCCTCAACAACGCCACCTGTGTCGACGGCATCAACGGCTACGTCTGTGACTGTACAGAAGGTAAGGGGCCAAACAAGTGTTGACTGTTTATCAAACTCTTGTTAATCATAATGTTTGAAATTATAGCTTCTACAATTTGAAAATTCATGAAATTCTCTTATACATGAATTTTGAAATCATGGCTTTTATAGCTTGAAAAACTTTTACTCTTATTGTCCTGAAGAAACGTTAAACGTAGATCTAAAGCGATTGGAAGAGGGAATTATGTTTGATGTAGCAGTTACTAAAAGAATAGAGAGAAATTCTGGCTTATTCTTTTGGTAATATATCTGAAATTATAACAAAACTATGTAATTCACTTGCTGAACAAAATATTCAGAAAACTAATACAATGCCGTTATTCTAATTATAACATCATAACAGGGTGTCACAGATTTTTCAATTCCGTTGGTACAGTTGATAATAACACCCAGATATGATATTTTCTACTTTTCTTGATCCTTAGGTTTCGAGGGTACATTCTGCCAGATGGAGATAGACCGCTGTTCCCCCGACCGGTGTCAGAACAACGCGCTCTGCGTCAACGGACCTATTACCTACACTTGCATGTGCCTGCCCGGATACACAGGTGAGAAGCAGTGGTAATGAGTACTCAGGATACACAGAGGCCTTACTTAAAATAACCCTAGAACATTCTCTTTTACTTGTTTACATAATTCTCATACTACACGAGTACTCTTTCAGTACTATTGATTATAACAGATAAATTACTACACAAGGTGGAATGAAATAATTATGATGAGATCAGATGATTTGATTCACCTTATCACACACAATCTGTAATGTCATATGTACCCCTATATAATGCCTCTATACATAATGCAATAACTCTTATAAGTTTCAATAATAGAATGATAACACTTTTATTCATATTGACCGTATGACAAATAAGGCATAATCACACAATAGTATTGTTATAGAATAATGCAGATTAACTGTCATCCATTTGTCAATATACTTACATATCCTTATGCGTATAGATGTGCTATCTTCATTATTGTAGCTATCCGGAAGTTCTTTATTATGCCGAGATACATTTCAAAATTAATCCTTCACCCATTAACAAAGCACACTAAGTTTTAATCTTTGACAAATTGCGTTCCGTCCGCAGGCCGCCTGTGTGACGTCATCATCGACCTGTGTGACGACACACCGTGTGATAACGGCGCCACCTGTGAGACGCTGGTGAACGACTACCGCTGTGACTGTCCCCCTGGGTACAAGGGAAGGAACTGCTCGGTGAGTCTATGAAAGGCTTATTACAGAAACCCTTTCCTGACGCCATTTACATTGGTAAATTGTACCACTTGGTGCCAGATATCTATTTAAGATTTCTCTCTAGTACGCTAGGGGAAATTATTCAAGACATATCAACATCATTTTACATCATAAAAGCAATAAATCTTGGTCAAAATCAATAAAAAGTAATCTCAAAGACAATCAAATTAGCCATGCTTTTACACATATAAAATAAGCAATCATTGAATTTTCCAAAGTATTTAGCTTTTTATGCACATTTTGAAAATCTTTACATTTGATGCATATATCATATGCAACTGGCGTCTTTACTGTGGTGATGCATAAATGCATCTGGCGTCCTTAGTATTGAACTATAGAGAGTTAATTATCTGTTTGTATTATGTGTACTTAATTAGTCGTGTTATTTATGGATAATAGCTAGCTCCTCTTGCAGTCTCAGCCTCGTTCGACTGCTGTCGTCCATTACATAATCATAGTTCCACATCATGTAAGACGTAACACTCGCGTGAAAGGATGTTCTTTATTTATCTCCTGCGTATTGTCATTCCATAACAATATCTCAATTGACAATGATCAGCTCCAAGGATACACACTCAGTTAAGCTCCCGCCTTGTCAGCTTCTATTCCAAATCCAGGACTCAGCTTCTAAGACACAACCTTTCCAGGATGTTTACTCTCAACAACGTTCAGCTAACTCTGACTGAGCTAGAGCGCTACGCGCCCCTTTAGTATGGTACATCATACATGGACTCCTTCCCTAACTCCTATACATTGACAAGGAGTTATAGCTAAAGCGTGCACTGATGTAAACATTGACGCTAAGCTAACAGAGCATGGACTGGCCATCCATGTCAGTACAGTATGGTGATGCATTTATGCATCTGTCATGGCGTCAGGAGAGGGTTAAGCAGGTGCATTTCTTGGACTGGCTTGAACTCATTTTCTGGTATTTGCTGCTTTGGAAATTATTCAAGCTGTCAAACCTTTAATTACATACAATTTCGAGGCTTGAATTCCTTTAGGATATCCTTTCAGCCACCATAAAGCCTATGGTATAAAATCCTCACGTAAAAAAGTATAAGCTTAATCGAACAGCCAATACCTGAAGGCTTATTTAACTTCAAGCTTATTCAATATAGCTAAGGTATATATATAGAGTGTGGAAAAATTTGAAATTTGAAGTACGAGATGTTTTTCCTCAGCTAGACAGAGAAAGTTCGTGCACCTGCACTAAAACCTATGGATAGTTAATAGTTATCACATGAGCATTTGTTATGAATGAATAAGCAAAGAACATCCTTTGAAGGTTTTATAATTGAGAACCGCACTTAAGAAATAGAGTAGAAAACTATTGTTCCTGATATAGACAAGTTGTATATAAATGGTTCACCGATAAGAAACGCGAGATTTTTTTTATGAATAAATCCATACTCATAATCTCATCATATTTTATTTTTCTTTCAGGTTGACATAGACGAGTGTATGTCTGGGCCCTGTGAGAACGGCGGTGTGTGTGAGGACTACATAGATGACTACAGCTGTACCTGCCCCCCAGGGTTCACCGGCCTCAACTGTGAGGTCAACGTAGACGAGTGTGAGTCGGACCCCTGCAGGAACGGGGCCAACTGTACCGACCTCATCGACGGATTCCTCTGCAGGTAATATTTTATATTTACCTTTTTACACTTAAGGCCATCTTACACTATGTGTCGGATCACGTTCGCATTGGGTTGCGTTTCCCAATGCATTCACGTTATTTTACCAACATGTTTGTAAAAGAAAAACGCATACCAACGCGACCCAACATGACCCCAACGCGTGCCAAAACGCATAGTATAATATACTCCGTGATGGGTGCTGTTGGTATCCAACGCAACCCAAAGCATAGTGTGATATGCTCCTAAATCACCCCCAACACGAACCAGACGCATTGGGCATTGAGCTCCGGCGCGTCTAGCATGACTAGGGCTTAAGAGTAAGTATCAATACTCATCGACGGATTTGTCTGCAGGTAATATTCTACTTATTTACATTTACAAGTAGTGTAATTACTGTTGCTTGTCATTTATAGGTATTGAAAGACACAAAAGAACATTTTCCTGTTGGAAAATTACCAGGCATGTTTGAATTAGTTCATGGTAGAATTTGCAGCTTACACAAGGCTAAGAGATCATAGGATTCTGCCTCCTATGGCAAAGGCATTCAACGTTCAGATTCAAGTCGATAGAAATATGGAGCACCCCTGCAGTGCTTAATTCAGTTTTTACCAAAATATGGCAGTACAGTTCTCATTCTTGAAGAATGCCAAAGAAGAAGTGACTAGTAAAACATAGAGTCAGAAAATGATGCAGAATAAACCTTTGCCATATATAATTCTTCTTGGGTTTGAGAGATGCTGCATTATATTGGGAGTTGTCTAAGCCAAGTATTTCGTTACATTTCAGCTGCACTGTAGGCTGGACCGGTGATATGTGTGGTGAGCTGGTAGACAACTGTGTGAGTCAGCCCTGTCAGAACGGAGCCATGTGTAACAACAGTCTCAACAACTACACCTGCCAGTGTCTGCCAGGTGAGATTACAATGACTGACAGCACTCTGCTTCTAGACAAATATTACCTATCCTACATTGCTACTGGCCCAAATATTATTCAAGTTAATATTTTCAGCGGGGTCTATTGATTGAAATTGTGCAATCCCTAGGAAAACCAATAGGGGGCTTTCCATTAAGTAGGCCGATGTACGCATAAAGGGGGGGGGGTCTGATATTTTTTAATGTGTATACGAACTTGTACAAGTCCAATGCTTAATTTGGTAAAGGGGGGTCTCAGATTCTTAAGATGTGCGTATATCCTAAATGGAATGGCCCTAACGTTAATTTTCCAAACAATTGATCGCTATTTCTGGTAGATATCCAGTCAGGAAAATGTATTTTCTTATATGTGGCAATCTGAGACATGATCAAAACATTGTGATAGTCAATGAGCTGATATCCTAAATATGTTAATACTGCTTTTGGGATTTTGATTATTAACAATATTAATACTCCAAAATTGTTGTATCCTGTCTAATTTTCCATGTATTTCCTCCTCCAGGTTTCGCGGGCCGTCACTGTGAGGTGGACATAGACGAGTGTGGGTCTAACCCCTGTCAGAACGGGGCCACCTGTACCGACCTCGTCAACGGGTACAACTGTACCTGCCGGGAGGAGGTAAGGGTTGTAATATAAAAACAGCCAAATAATGAAAAAAAAAGACATATAGACTAATGTGCCTTCAACCTCTCAAACAAAGCTGTAACGCGTGTGGACAGTGTCAATGGGTTAGAATTTGATTAGGACTAGAATCTGATGAGATAAAATATTAAACATGTTTGGCCCCAACCTCTATCATATGGGAGACGGATATATTGACTCAGTACATAGAAAAGTTCGCTTGCGATGCATCCTGTACTTTTGGACATAGTAGTTTATGGAAAGTGCCCTTTGGCCATGGCTCATGCTATCCCCAGTTAACAAAATGTATGCAACATTTGAAAAGCAAGTGATGGGCGTTTGCGGTATAGGACCTACTAAATCCATATAATAAATCATCTGAATAACTGCAATCAGTGCTTTTCGAAGGGAAGGAGGGGAGAGAATATTCATAATTATGTTCCTGTATATAGGTGCATTATGTTGAGAAGTTAGGCTACCTTCGGACATAGTAGTATATGGAAAGTGCTCTTTTCCTATGGCTCTCCTTAACAAGTCAGTACTCAATTGTCGTTGTATTTCAGTACTTCGGAGCTAACTGTGAGAACAAGACCGACAACTGTCTGACCAACAACACGTGTCTGAACGGGGCCACGTGCGTGGACGGCTGGAAGTCCCACTCCTGTCTGTGTCAGCCCAGGTTCTTCGGACCACGATGCCAGAAAGGTACTCAGCCCAACATGAATGTACTATAAAGATCTGGTTAGCAAGAAAGAGCTCATTAAATTTTGTGTTCCTTTTATTGTGACATAGCAAAGAGTTTAAAGTTAAATGTTATTTTCTATCAAGTGTTGTACATTAACAGGAAAAATATTGTCATTACACTTTGATTGTGCCATTAGGGTTGCGTTTTGGTGAATTTATGAGAACATAGGAAAAGACAAAGTAACAGGAGGTGACAGAAAATGTTTTTATTTGGTAAGGGTTTTATTTGTTTCTTGTGTCCCAGATGTATAGGGCCTATGGTTACAGGTGTGTGTGTTTGTGTGTGTGTGTGTCTGTGTGTGTGTGTGTGTGTGTGTCTGTGTGTCTGTGTGTGTGTGTGTGTGTGTGTGTCTGTGTGTCTGTGTGTCTGTGTGTCTGTGTCTGTGTCTGTGTGTGTCTGTGTCTGTGTCTATGCGTCATCTATGTGAGTGCTTGGCAGGTGTTATGTTTAAGACTGACAAAAAAAAGAGTTACTGAGTCATGTATATTTGAGGCTATTCACTACCATCGGAAATATGAGCAAGGTAGCAGCTCTATCTCAAAGTAGTTTTCCCTTTTTATTCCTTTCTATTGTTATTCCAATTTTTGTTGTTTTCGTCTTATATTCTTTATTTTGCACCGGTTTCTTTTAAACAACTGTTGAACCAAGTTCAATGTAAGACAGCTGACATGAAATTCACCATCTATATTTGAAAATAAATTGGCTGCAAGGAAGTAAATTGTACTTTTCTTTTTATTAAATTTCAGAGAAGTCTGACGACTTTGACCTGTTCTTCCACGGAGAGAACGGTTCTCTGGCTGGTACGACCCTGTTCTCTGTGGACCTGACGGCCGCCTCTCTCACCTTCTGGGTGAGGTACGCCCAGATACAGGCCAACTCCACCTTTATACACATCACCAACGGGTACGTCAGGGGTCTTATAAGTGGTAACTTTCTATTGTAGGCTTTAGGTATGTATAACTGAGAGTTCTCTGGCCGGTACGTCCCTGTTCTCTGTGGCCCTGACGGCCGCCTCTCTCACCTTCTGGGTGAGGTACGCCCAGATACAGGCCAACTCCACCTTTATACACATCACCAACGGGTACGTCAGGGGTCTTATAAGTGGTAACTTTCTATTGTAGGCTTTAGGTATGTATAACTGAGAGTTCTCTGGCTGGTACGTCCCTGTTCTCTGTGGACCTGACGGCAGCCTCCCTCACCTTCTGGGTGAGGTACGCCCAGATACAGGCCAACTCCACCTTCATACACATCAACAACGGGTACGTGAGGGGTCCTTAAAGTGTAACAACTTTCTACTATAGGTCTAGCCTACCCTTGGCCGTTTCAGCTATGTATAATGGACCTATTACTCCCTGGAGAACTGGTCTATCTCTTGTATGCCCATGTTCAGTGTTGACCTAATGGATTTCTTCTTGACGATATCATTTAGGGGGGTAATTGCAGGTAACCAGAATTTTGAGCTGCAATTGCAGATTGCCATTGCATTGCTGGGCTCTCTTCCAAGGAATCGATGATCTAATGTGTGGTGATAGGGCAATATGGTACCCCCGGTTGGTTCTCCTTGGTGTTATGCATTTAAGATTTCTCTTAAGGCATATGAAGGTTCGTAAGAATCCTTTTACTTTCCTTAAGGCCCATTCACCGTGGCCGATTTTTGTGTCGCTTCAAGCCCCGATAAAGTTATCGCATGGGGAAAATGATAATATAGGAGTGATAAAATTATTCACAATGATAAAATTATATTCACATTGACAAAAAAAGGTCACATCCAATAATTTTACCATCCCTGTATTTTTCTCCATACGATAACTTTGTCGGTCCTCCAAGCGACACATTTTCCGCCACGGCGAATGGCCCTTAACGCACACAACCTGAACTTGTTAAATTCTAATCCCATTACATTCCAAACAAAAATTGTTTTTCCAATATTGTAAGTATAGATATGTTAAATATGAAGCATGATGTGGTGTTAATGGTAAACGTAATAATTATAGGACTAAATTTGTATAACCTTTTGCTTTTTCTTTTATTTCCTCACAGAAACGGCGTGTTAATTGCCGAGTTTACGTCGACGTACATCTACTTCTCGGTGAACGGGTCCCTGACGACCAACGTGACCCTGCCGTCTCCCCTCAGTGACGGCAGGTGGCACCACGGGGCTGTCGTCTTTAACGGCGCGCAGGGACAGTTACAGGTCCTGGTTGATGGTCAGGTCGTCTCTGACGTCACAGGCCAGAACACCAACATCCGCCTCAGCACCAGGTAAGGAATGATGAGTTTTGGGGGGGGGGGGGGGGTAAATGTAGTGAGCTTATTATATTTATGAAGTATTCTTACACTCGGTCTCTCTCTCTCTTTGTTTTCCTTTATAAATATATAAACTTTCCATCTTTAAACATATTGAGCACCTAGAATTGAGCATTGTGCACCACCTCATTTAACGTTATCTGATTTTGGTTTGGCATAGATGTGAATAAAAAGATAACCCATGACAGTTCCATTAAAGTGATCATTATTTGATTAAAGCAATTTGTGGAGACAGCAAAAACGCAATTTCTGTTCAAATGAACTTAAAATATATATGTGACTCTCTTTGACAAAGAGAGAAAAGAGAAGAATATACAAAGCATTTATAACATTAAAGTAGACATTATTGGTTATAGTTTTAGAAAGGACTCATTATTCAACCGGTCCTAATATTGATGGTGTATTGTTTCTCACAATTAACATAGCATGAAGGTATCCTTGGGAATGCGCAAAACCAGTTCAACAAAAAAATTCTGTATAATTATGATCACCCTCTTCAGTAGTGTTCTAACATAACAATTAAGACTCGTTCGCCATATGCAATTATTTCCTGGAGATTTAATTAATAGAAAAAAAACACAAAATTTATAACAGTCACAAGAAATTACAGGGTGAATCATGAAAATATTTTCCAAATTTTGATTTTTCCAATGTACAAAAGTGGCTCAGATCGTAATGAATCTCAAAGTAAAGCCATCAACCTCAATGGGGCTTCACTCATCAATGTCCCTTTATATAATTATTGTGGTCTTCCACACAGCATGAAGATCGCCCTGGGCCAGTCCCCCACCAGCTCCCAGGACCAGTTCCAGGGTGAGCTGAGTAAGGTCGACCTGTACGGCCGGGTTCTGACGTCGGCCGAGCTCACCGACATGGCCGCCGTCTGTCGCGCCAACACCTCCACGTCCGGCGACGTCAAACGCTGGGCCGAGTTCGATGAGGTCATGGTCAACGACGTCATCAAGGTCGTCCCGTCCATCTGCGGGTCGTCCAACTGCCCGCCAGGGTTCAGGGGAAGCCTCTGCGACATCAAGATAGGTAAGCAAGTGATGTGAATAGACCGGATGCCAGTTCGCATTGTGTGCAAGATTATGGTGCGAGACACCTCCCAATAAACGAACTTCCTGTGCATAGACTCAATGCGGATTAGTTTTTGCCTCCCTATATCTTTATTAGTTCCTAGACAAAATGCAGATAGTTTCGGATAGCTGTACCCCTGATCTACAAAAATAATACTAGAAAATTAGAATTAATCTCTGAGAAATCGCCATGAAAACCAATGTTTTCTTCTTCCTTCAATGCTGTAGCATAGGGCGGTATCACATTGTCAGGGGTAGTTCCACAGCAAGAGCGAACCGGCAATCGGTCTCTAAGTGCGGAGATAATGTGATAATGAGTTGCAGTTGTATACCAACTGATAGGGCAATCAAGATTCTTCAAGTTTCTTCAGGTCTTCACCCCCGGACCCTTATCTTTTCAAAGATGAGACGTTTTGGCGTTTTATGTATTATCTTAAATGCTTACTCTACCACCAATCCGTCCCTTTTTCAAAATCCCAAACCCC
Source organism: Lepidonotus clava (assembly GCA_936440205.1). Taxonomy (NCBI): domain Eukaryota; kingdom Metazoa; phylum Annelida; class Polychaeta; order Phyllodocida; family Polynoidae; genus Lepidonotus; species Lepidonotus clava. The sequence goes on from OW387135.1 coordinate 12,816,282, forward strand.
ACCCCGAGTAGTATATGGAAAGTAATTTTGACTATAGCAAATTCATAAATCTGGCTAGTAGGCAGTTAACCCATCAGAAAATGAAATTAAAGATAAACCTTCTTTGCGTGTATATTTCGCTGCGTCAGATTACACATGACGGTTGAAATGCAGATTGCCCTATGGTTAATAATATGTGTGTATGCGTAGTATAGGTTATACATTACCAGCAATCAATATATTCTATATATATGATTAAAACTGATATGAAATGTTATATTTTATACCAGACAAGGAGCCTCCGACGGTAGTGTACTGCCCTAACGACACCCGCATCATCGACTCCTCCAACCGCCTGGTGGTAGTTAACTACACCGAGCCCATCTTTACCGACAACGTGGGGGTCGTCAACATCACACAGACACACCGGTCAGGTAGGCACCGAATTATTGTTGTAGTAAGCTACACTGAGCATTGCATCTAACAGTGTGGTCAACTGTTGTCTTTATTGTGTGGTTTTAACTTGGCCGAACTGATAATTACCTACAGCATTCAATAGGCAATATCACACATATGCCTATATCATGTATAACTGGAGCTCTATAAAGAGGCAATGGAGTTGCCTTTTACTTGTTCATTTTACTGTTGAAGCATATATCTCACACAGTTCTTTCTTCAAATGTGATTAAACAAACCTGCACAAACTTGTTAGAACTGAGGATCTGTCCGCCTTTTCGTACTGCATGACATATAACCATCACGTTATTTGATTGAGCAAACAACCTCGTGACTATTCCAGGCATGTTGCTCACATATGGAGAGTACTATGTGGTGTACATTGCACTAGACCCTATACTCATTATAATGCATGCTTAACCGGACAATCCTGTTCCTATTCCAGGCATGGTGTGTATGGAGAATATTTCGTGGTCTACGTGACCATAGACACTATATACCCGTTTTAACCGGACAACTTCGTACATATTTCAGGCATGGTGTTGGCGTATGTAGAGTACTTCCTGGTGTAAGTGACCATAGACGCTATACACCCATTACAATATATGTTTAACCAGATAACCTCATACCTATTCCAGGCATGGTGCTGGCGTACGGAGAGTACTTTGTGGTGTACGTGGCCATAGACGCTGAGGCTAACAGTGCCACCTGCTCCTTCCGCCTCTTCGTACTGCGTGAGTAGTGGCTTCTTACACATTGTGAAAATTCACCAACCAGAAAGAGAACTGTCCATATCAGTGACTATCAGTTGAGCATGCAAAATTTAGATGTATGTTTGAATTATATTCTTAACTGAATGGACGACTTTGATAAAATGAAATAAACAGTTTTACAGTATTCCAATGTAGTATGGAATTATGGAAATAATTTGTAATACCAATAAAACATCTTTGTATTAAATTTTATTTTCTCACCAAATAAACAAACAAAAATAACCTTATAGACAAATACCTTTGAGAATTTCAATTTTCTATTGTGACCAGCATGCTTCCCTATAGATAATACACTGATTCCTGGAGGTCTTTGGCATTCAGCCAACTGATATGCTGGCATTGCACATAACTGTTAAAGACCCAGTGAACTAAGAAATAACAAAAACACCTGTCCTCTTGCAGCCTTCGACTGTGAGCAGCCCCCTCCCCCGGCTAACGGGTTGATGGCCGGGGGTCTCTGGCCGTTCGGGCAGTACGCCGTCATCGCCTGTAAAGACCCGGTCAACTACGAGTTCACCACCTTCCCCCCGCCCTTCTACAAGTGTGGCCGGGAGGGCTCCTGGGACCCGCCCTCGGGGGCGCCCTTCAGGTTCCCAGCGTGTGCCAGTAAGTAGTTAATAATATACTTCAAATACATTGATAAATGAATCATTAATCTGCAAAACACTTCTAATTCTCCCAACCACGGATAGCCAATCTCTTGTGTCTTACCTGCAGGTTAGCCTAGATCAGGATGCATGCTGGGAAATGTCGACAAACCAAAGGTTTTAACATAGAAATTTTCATTAATCTTATCATTATTTGTTCTTGTAAGAACATGGTGATAAGTTATCTATCCTTATTTTTAAATTTGTATACATACACATTTAGATTTTCCAGTGTTTTTGTCGACAGAATTGGCCCAAATTAACCTGCAGGTGCCTAAAATACTGTAAATTATCTACCTGTGGTAGGGAGAATTAAATGTGAAAATGTCTCTGAAGGAATAAGTTGATTTTCCTAACTTTAATGGTTATTCAAAGATACAGTGGAACAAAACATGTATCAATTTTGATGACTAGCTGCTATCAATGGTCATGCAATCAATAAATATTTGTGTCAAAATTAAGAAAAGGGCACCCTTAAAACCACGCCTTCTTAAAACTTCGAGCATTCATAACCTGGGTGCTATCTAGTATGTAATATAGTCGCTCACAGGTCAGAATAGCTACAAAAGAAAATAGACATTAAGCATGTCCATTAGAATGCACTTCAAAATGCAACAAACCATATTCAGGGACTGATCTAAGGGAGAGCTCCTTTGCAGCCCCAGCCTCCTTTTTTATTTGTTAACCTCCATGAGTGTTGTACATATTATTAATGTAAAATTCTTGGGAGCTTAATATGATTACATTAGGACGTCCCTCTGTGATTTTACTAATCCACATATCCCTTTCCTTCCTCCAGGAGTGTTCCCACCCAACCCGTTCATCACGGGTAACGTGAAGGCCTCCAGCCCCCTGCCCTGCACCCCCGAGGCCAAGGCCAAGCTGCGTCAGACCTTCATCGACACCATGACCAAACTGAACGCGGCCTTCGGCCTCTGCAGCGGGGGCTGTAACTACGACGACGTCACTGTGACGTGTGACGGCAGCGCGCGCAGGAAGAAGCGTCAGGCCAATACCGACTTCGGGGTGTCCTTCAGCATACCTGTCAACAAGTAGGTCTTAAACTAGAAAATATCTAATTTCTAATTCAACATACATAATGATTTGGGGGATATGTGGGAGGTCTTCTTCTGTGTGTGTGTGTGTGTTTTTTTGTTTTTTTTTTTTTTGTGTGTGTTTTTTTTTGGGGGGGGGGGGGTGCCCAAATAATTGGATTTCATAAATAGTATTATCAGCCTCTGTTTGTATTGTATCTCTTTGTAATGTTGTTATAAATGTTAATTTTTGTCACACACCCTTCTTTAATGTGGCTCTGGCAGCCAAAGCTATTAGTGCCAATAACTATTCCTTTAGATGCAGAAACTGGCTCTCATGTTTCTTCTATATTACTACAAGACTATACCAATATTCAGCTGCTTCCTATGTGTCAGAGGTTCTATTTGATATGTCAACAAAAAGAGGTTATGAAATTGTCGGGTTTTGTAGCTGGATACAGCACTTTCACTATAAAGAAATCTAGGAGGCGGCCTTTGATGTTGGTTGAATATTTCCAACAAAACACACATACATAAATCTGCCTGTTACCCGCCAGGACGGCGTCTGACGACGGCACCCTGTCCCCGGGCGAGGTGGTGGAGCAGGCGGCTAAGGGCGGTAACTTCAGCGGGGACGGCTTCGACGTGCAGGGGGCCACCGTGTCGGACGAGGTCAGCTGCCCCGCCGGCCAGGTCGTCGGCCTCCAGGGCAAGACATGCGGTAAGGGCTTTTTTTATATCTATTATAGCTTACAGTTAATTCCAACTTGATGCACTTGATTGGAATCAGTTATACTTCACTTCTGTGAGAGTGGACATAGTAATTATGTTCATTAATAGCTATAGACACTATGTCTCCCTAGACGTCATCTAACATCACATGTGTCCTTATTCAAATAAACTCATATTGATAAGGGGTCTTCCATTTACAATTTTTGTATAATGTGGGTTTTAAATGTTGATGAAAATGTGCAAATTATAGTTGCTATATAATTCTTTTTCACGTGTCTGTCCCAGAGGGTGGGATCGGAAATGTTTTTAATTCTGTAATTAACATATTGCCAACACTTCTACAAGAAGGCCAACAAAAACTATCTATCCAAAGTGTAATATGCAAATTCAACCAATCCATGATAATCTATGGGTGTGATGTGCATTTTGCTTTTGGTTCAAGGGTGCAACATCAGGTTTTTAATAAATCCCCCGTGTTTCAGTGGCGTGCCCCGTGGGTACGTTCTACAGTGCGGCCGACAAGGCGTGCCGACCCTGTACTGTGGCCTTCTACAATGACCAGGAGGGGGCCTCGGCCTGTACCTCCTGTGCCATCGGACAGACCACCTCCGGAGAGGGGGCCACCAGTGTTGACGAGTGTTACAGTAAGTACTTTTCATGATCTAGTATTTATGTGAGGACTGGCAAAGTCTGCAAACTTTTTTAAAACAAGTATATTATCCTGAGACGGTACAAGTAGGCTAACAACCTGTTTTCATCAGAATCTTAACAGAATAAGTAATACAGTATTTTAAAATTGGTTCAGTATTTTGCAAAAGTTTGCACAACTTCTATAGACAACATCCTAATTATATAACATAATTAGGATAATTATGTAACATAGCCTGTATATTTCATTCCAGTGTCAGGCACGCTTTGACATGCCATGAAGTGATTCTAGGACAATCACCCCTGGGACAACTACCCGGGGGAAAACTACCCCCTAGAACAACTACCCCTTAGGACAACTACCCCCTAGGACGATTACCCCCATAGGATAATTACTCCTGAGACAACTACCCCAAAGGACAACTACCCCCCAGGCCAATTACCCCTCTAGGATAACTAGGGGGTAATTGTCCTAGCTGTCCCCTGAATGGTTTTCCTGGGGTAGTTGTCCCAAGGGTGAGTGTTCCAGGGGTGATTGTCCTGTCACCCATTGGGTTACATTTCATCTTATCGTGGGTGAGCTGTAACACAGCCTTTACTGTACATTTCAGCCCAGTGCCAGGCAGGCTTCTTCTACAGCCCGGCCTCAGGACAGTGTGAGGCGTGCAGACTGGGGTACTACCAGGACCTGACCGGGAGCACCAGGTGTAAGCCCTGTGAGGCCGGCAGGACCACGGCCAGGGTCGGCGCCACCAGCCTCGCCCAGTGTGTAGGTGGGTGGAACAGGCATTGTTTTCTCTCTTGTTTCATCCCACATGATTCAAATTAACATTATGGTGGTGCTGGGTAACTAAGAAATATGGATCTCCCTAAATTTTCCAAGATTTCCAGACGAACAAAGTCCATATGTTCATACTTTTATGTCACAAATACGGCGCCAATATGTGAAATATGAGGATTTATTACATGTCTGACTTTATAAAAAAGAAAAAAAGCGATAATATATTGTATATTTCTCAATCTAAAATGTGTTGTTTATCATAGAAGACCAGGGGTAACTCTCAATGATGTTTTTCAAAATAAACAAAATAAAAATTTCAGAAACCATTCATAACTAGTTTGGAAATTGTGTGTGAGAGTGATATGATAGTCAATAGCAGTTTTATGCTTTACCGCGTTTCTCCTACAGCATATTGGCCATCGGATAACAGTTTATCTATATAAATGTTGATTGTGCACCCTGCGAAGTTGGCACCTATAGAGAGGGTGGCAGAAAGAAACATAACAGTGACACATGTACTTCCTGGACATGTACGTTGTATTCTATGAATACGTAGCTAACTTGTCCTTGTTTATCCCACAGAGGGTTGCCCGTTGGGTAACAGTCTGGCCCTGAGTGGTGAGTGTGCCCCCTGTGAGGTGGGAACCTACAAGGACACGGCTAACGGAGACCCCTGCACCTCCTGTCCGTTTGGGACCTCCACCGCCGGGACAGGGGCCACCTCTGTGGCCGAGTGCAACATTGGTGAGTGGCAGTTTTGTTGTTTGTTTTTTGTTGTTGTTGTTTGTTTGTTTGTTTGTTTGTGTGTGTGTGTGTGTGTGTGTGTGTGTGTGTGTGTGTGTGTGTGTGTGTGTGTGTGTGTATGTGTGTTTTGGGGGGGTTCCAAGTGTTATTCAGTTGATCAAACAATCAGCTAGGGCTGGTTTTCTTTGTGCAATCAGCAACAGATTCAGCAGAAAACATGAATTACAAAATATCGTCATACAACATGAACAGAAGACCATTTAAGTTGTGTAATCTTGAAATGGGTTCTTGAGAAATAAGTTTTGATTGGGGACCTTAAATTAAGTATGTATGCATGAAAGAGGGATGGGGGAGGGGTCTTACATTTTGGAAAATGTGTGTACCCCCTTAATAGAAGACCCCGTATCATTCACCCTCGTCCCCTTAACTTTTCGAGTTGTCCTACAAGAAAGTTTCTTTTCTTATTTATGCTTGTTTATGGGGGTGATTTAACTATTGTAATTAGCTGATTGGTGTTACTATGCTGTAAATCTAGACCTTGCACGCTTGATGACAAAATGATTTCTAAAGTCTTGAAAAAAAAGTTGTCATCAAAGGTTAAGTAACAGAAACATCCGAAAGGAAAATCCTTCACAATAAATTATATGTCAATCCTTGTAGTTACAATCACAATCATTAAGCTCCTGTTCTTGTATAGTATTATAGAAAATATCATTCACTTCCACTTGAGTTTCTACACTGGCCATGGGTTCATATTAGTGGAAAATTTGCACTTTAGATGAAAATGTGTTTTTTAATGTTTGGTAATATAAATGATTAAGAAAAAAGAAAAAAGAAAAATCCCCAAAACAATAACCTTTCACAATAGACCACGTACATATCATTTCTAATAAAATCATAGCTATTAAGTTCCTATTCCTCTAAGTTCCTGTAAAATCTTATCAAACTTTCGCATTCCCTTTCAGTGGAGTGCACCCGTGGAGAGTACACTGCTAAGGACGGCAGCTGCGTGCCCTGCCCCAAGGGTAGCTACCAGCCGGCCCGTGGTCAGCCCGTGTGCCTGGCCTGTTCCAAGGGACTGACCACCCCGACCACGGGAGCGGTCAGTGCTGGTCAGTGTGTGCCCGGAGTGACCGACTACTGTCAGACCGGGGCCAACGACTGTGACCCGCAGAACGGGATCTGTGTGCCGAATGATGGCTACTTCACTTGTAGGTGTAAGGCCGGCTACAAGGGCGACGGACGCAACTGTGTGGGTAAGGACCTTTAATTTAAACACAAACGGAACAGAGCCAATGATTGCTTTATTCAAAAGTTGGACCGGAGAGCCCGATGATTTACTGGGTTTTAACAAGAAATCAGCTCATATAAGAAATGACCTTTACAAATACCAGAGAGTCAATCATGGTTTCCTTTGATCAATAATTATTTTTCCAAATGTGACAGCCCTTGATATATGAAGCAATTACACTCTATGCCTGTACCGGCTGGTCTGCGAGCAAAAGTGGCAAATTTCTTTTATTTTAAGGACTTTCTCAGAATCATTATTACTCAGTCAGTGCCTAATGTCAAAAGCGTTAAAAAAAGTGTTTCAGCTCTCCCAACTAAGTAGGCCTACGTGCGTGGCAAAAGAAAGATGACATTACTTCACACATAGGCACCATGGTCTCATTTGAGAGGTCATAAATATCTATAAGAGCAACATTAGAAGTATAATATCGATATAGCACTTATGATGCATAATAATAGACACTTTTCTTGTTTAATTCCCATGGTTACAGATTCCTGTGTGGACCACTGTCTGAACGCCGGTATCTGCCGGAAGGACTCCACCGGAAGTCCCTCCTGCGCATGTCCCAGCGGCTTTGAGGGAGAGCTCTGTCAGAATCCCGGTAAGTTGGGGACGAACTGAACCGACCCAGGGTTGTAGGGGCATTTTTGTATACTACCTACATTGTGAAAGTCGCTGATCCACAATGTGAGAAAGCGCCAAGGGATTTTTGTCCTCATTCATTATTTTATGCATTCAGAAATTAATATACAACGTTTCTTTTGCTAATCGGGCAATCATTGCTCACGGCTCATTATCTTGATTGGAGATAATTTCAAGAGGAAAATCTGAAGGCTAGTAGTACAATGTGATATAATTTTTTTGTAGCTGTTAGCATGATTGTTCAAGTAAAAGAAATTCGGCAATGTTAAAGAGATCTCAAAGTTAGCCTTTAACTGTGTAACTCTTAAGATCTTTAAATGTTGTATCTGTGTAACTTTTAATATCCTGAAAACTGTGTGTGTGCACATTTAAAGGAAACCAAAAGAAATATTGTGTCAAAATATGACAAAATTTTGCAAACTCAATTAACTATGAAAATATATTCCAAGAGTCTAACTTTAGCCATTGGTACAGTATAAATTACAATAACTAGCTATAACTTCACTTAAACTCCATATGACTTATGCCATGCATGTCTGAAAACATCAATGTTTGTAAACAAACCAATTTTGGTGGGTCACCAAAATTGACCTGAGATGAGTTTTAATGTATTTCAATGTAGTTTAAGGCTGTATTCACAGTTTATATTTTACCACAGACCTAAGCTATGGCCATAGATTATATTTCAATAATTAACAGAATTAGCAAAGTTTTGACCCCCACATTGCTTTTGGCCCCCTTTAAGACCTTTAAGGCTATATCTGTGTACCTTTCCTCCAGTGGCCTCCGTCAACCTGACCCTGGTGGCCATCCTGTCGTCAGTCGGTGCCGTCGTCCTCAGCTTCATCGTCGGATTCGCCTGCCTCAAGTGCAGGTAGGTTAACCACAATGTTCTTTGTATATTGAGGTTTTATGAGATTGCTACTAAGGTCCTAAGCTGATATCCTTTGGAGAACTCAGATGTGCAGAGAATGCATTTACCCGTGTTGCTAGTTTTATAACTGCAGCTTACAGAGCATAATTAAACTAGCAACATAATCTAAATAAAAGTTTCCTACAAACGGAAAGCTAAAACCACAAACAATGGACTTTGAACCAGTTAAAGAGTATTTACAGACCTCTCCCGATATCTTCATGAATACAAATATAAATCATACTTAAAGGGGGTCAAAACCAATAAATTCAACAAAATTGTATGAAGTCAAATAATCATGGAAATCCATTCATTGAGCCTATTTCTAGCCCATGTTAAATTATAAACCATGAAATATGGTAGAAAATCATTAAAAACATGTTTTTCTTGCTCAACTTAATTAATGTGGATCAACAAAAATAGGGTTTGTTTACAAACAAATAGAAATATTACCATCTCTTGTGGAATTCTACTTTGGTTTGAGCTAGTTTTCATAGCTAATACTTTACCACTGACCATAACTAGACTAGTCTAACATATTTCTATACTTATCTGAGTTTTGAAATGGTTTTATTGGTTTTGGCTCCCTTTAACAATCATAAAACATTTGTATGATATTTGAAATTTAGATTGCAATAATGTTGTCTTAAAAAGTTAGCGGCGCAACGGCAATGCTGTATTACCCATTATGGAAAGGAATCCACTCCCGTACTCAAGAAAGGGTTTAGGTTATGTAACGTGAAACATTGCATATTAAGCCATCACTGTAAGCTTGTAAACCTTTCTATTCACTTAAAACTCCTTTGGAGTTATCTGGGACCCCTTTAGGTTTCTAGGAACCCCTTCAGATTTCCAGGAATCCCCTGAGATTTCAGGACTGGGCACGACCCTTGAGTCTGTGTCGATAATGCAGACCACTGTCTTAACCTTCACTAACCCCCCTCTCTCTCTACCACCCAGGAAATCGCCGGGCGCCAAGGCCAAGACCCTGGACCAGCAGGAGCTCATGTCGGTACGACCCACGAGCGTTACGAGCAGTACGAGCGGCGAGCTGGATACGAGCGGCTTCCGAGCAGCTCCGCGCCTGGCCGACCCGGCCTACCAGTACTCCAGCACCTACCCCAGCCTCGACACCCTCCAGGGGGGAGAGGGGTCCCTCCAGAAGCCCAGGCACTACGCCGGGGCCAGCGGGAGTGGTAAGGGTGTGAGTGGTAGAGGTGGGAGTGGGAAGGGGAAGGCCCCAGCCCCTAAGGAGAGTGACCTGAACAAGCTGCCCCGACTGGTGAGGGCCGACAGCGCCAACCACGGGCCACAGGTGGGTGTTTAGTAGCTTATTGTTATATAACATTATTGTTAGGAGCTTATTGTTATGTGATCTTATTGTTATGATCTCATTGTTATTATATGTTGTTATACCTTAGTATAGACGTTGTGCAGATGACGTCACATCGCGAAAAATTCGGTTGCCCACAATATTGATGATCAATGTGTTATAATGATTATTTACAATTCTGAGACATTTAGAATAATTGCTAATCCAACATTTACTTATAACAGACTCACCCCACCTTAATCAAAAATCAATCCAATCTTAAATTGATACATTTTGGATTTACTGCATAGCCATCTGGTCATGATCACCACGTAGTGATCACCAAAATGCGATTACGTGACCATATCTGCAAGGTATATAGCTTATTGTAATATAATTTTAGTGTCTTATTCAACGTGAGACCAAGTTTTAAAGAGCATTTTCCCTTAGGTGACATATTAATCAAAATATAAGTTTGGTAAACCGAGATTTATGTTCAACCCAGGATTGAGCTCAGAGCAACAGGCGGCTAGATATATTATGCACCTTAAATATTTATGTACTATCTTGAAACGCCAGCAGATATTCTTCATAATGTTACGCCTATCTTTGTATTTTCAGGCCATGCGATACCACCCGCAGAGACATTGATGTCAGCCGTATATCAAGTTGTAAATCAGAACATATCGTAATATAATTGTATATATACATTTTTATAGTTATTTTACAAATTAGAAAAGGTGTATTTGCTTCTGGTATATTTAGAAATTAGAATCATATGTAGCCAAACAGTTATGGAAACCTGTGACAACCTTGAGCGAAGAGTCAAATTTATATATCAAGGTGTATTTATACTGTGATAAGCCAAGTGACTAGATAAATATTTTTGTATGTTATTGCAGTAAAGAATACATTGTGCTTACGATATTGTTATTGCACAAATATTTGCTTATGACTATGTAACTACAGACTGTATTATTCCATGAAATAAAGATATATCATGCATTATCATACTATGTGCCTTGCTTATGAACATTGCGATTAATAGAAGGAGAGTTCAAATATCGTACAATTCGCAGAAAATTTTATCAAGGAGTATGTCCTATACTGACAGAAAACGTATTATTCGTGAAACAAATTTATTTATTTACAAATATAAAGTTTCGCTAACATGGGTTACATCTGATGTCAATCAACATTAAAACCATAATTAAATATTACACAATAAGAATATTTTAGATACGCAAATCATGTATGCACCACAGTTCTATCATGATATATTTTCTTAATAAACTTATTGTAATTAACAATAATTATTATTGACAAAGTTGGCAGTGTACTGGTAAAGATTTGACTTCATTACAATGCTAGCGAATATATAAACTGAGTAATTTCACGATTTGGCAGTAAGACATGTGGGTGAACAAATTGTATATTTTACTGACTTCACAAACTGGTTCCGGTAGTAAACAATGTAGTTCCGGTTTCTCGGATTGGCTGACTTGGGACCCTCCTTATAGGCCGTTGGCCCTATGCACGCCCGTATCCCCCTTTTTGTAATGCAATCCTAAGTCCGCTTTTGACAATCACCATTTTCCATTAATATGGGAATCACAGTAACATGTCATATTGCTTCAATTCTCAAATGATTCTCATGTGAACATAAAAACCTAGATTTATATAATATATATTGCAATGGAACATGATGTTTTGTACAATACCATACTCAGTCATAGTTGCCAACTTTTGGTTCAAAGTATTCCGTGAGAACAGATGAGAGGGTTTCATTGTGAAACCAGAGCTTACAAATTATTCAACTGGAATCTGAGATTCAACAGTAGACACCCCAATGGGCTACTCAGAATAGCGGCTGTATGGACCAAATTCTGTCACAAACTTAACTTCCCCATTAATTCACAATACAGCTAGGTCTTTACCCATTACAGTATCATATTATATTAGATCGTATTATGCCAGTGTATTGCACATAATGATAGGTCTGTGTAATACTGTGCTCAACAGTTTTTTAAACGTGTAAGGCAAGATCATACATCCCAAAAACAAAGTATGGTTATTCTACGCTTCTCCACTATGGCACTAATGTAAAAGTAATGATACAATGATTTACCAAGCTATTTATGCATAATGACGTCAGAGGTCGTCTCTGGTACCTCTACTTTTAGCAGAACATGTACAAGCCTGTTTTTGTGACGTCAAATATGCATCGCATCCTAGAGCAACTAGACCTCCATAAAGTAAATCTACCGTAGACTTGCAACCTAAAGAGAAATAATACAATAAAATGTATTATAAGTTCAGAATTGAAGAATTGAAAGAAGTTGAAGGGAAAGGCACGTTTTCCATAACTTATAGCTTTAAGAATGTGACAATGACGTGTTCGAAAATCGCCATTATATTTCATTATATCCAACAGCCGATTTCTACTTGTATGCTGGTTCTATATGCCTAAATACAAATCGGAAGCAATTACGTTTGACTTTTGATAATACTCTCATTATGAATAGGTTATGTAATATGGACATGAAGTATGTCATTTGGTTTCAAATGACCTACCTATAATTAATTATGACTTAACATGATAAAGAATAAAGAGAACTTTTACAGCAAAGTATCAAATTGTGCTGCGAAGGTCTGTACATGCAGAGGTAGCAATCTGCTCAATTTTTGTAATTAGAAATTCAAGGAATCAGGAACAGGATTCGGCAGATCCAACTGCTTCACCAACCTTTAACCTACCTGTCACCTAAAGCCCCTTTCCACCTTACCTCTATACTGCTTGCCACTAAGGACCTTTTCCAACTTACTTGTGAGGCCATATTTTCGTAGGCCCTAAATGATTTCACTGATCAGGCTAATCAGGTGAATTTTGATCAGTGTCTCATTTTTATCTAATACACATGTCATTCAAAGCAAATACACATAACTTCAATGTTATTTTGAAATTTGGGAACTACCTTTGGTGATAGACAGAATCACTCATCATGAGACACTAATCTTATTCCCTCTGATAAGCCTAATCCCTGAAATACATTACAAAATTTGGGTGAATAACATAAGGTCGTATCTGACATAGGTTAACCTATGTCAGGTACGACCTTATGTTATTCACATAGGTTAACCTATGTCAGATACGACCTTATGTTATTCACCCAATTATGACCTCTACATTGTTTGTCAATTGGGGCCCACTTCCCACTCACCCCTGAACTGTTTGTCGTTGAGGGTGCCCTTCCTGTTCATCCTCTTGCAGACCTTCTTCAGACAGCGGTGGAAGTCGTCGTCACAGTCGGTCTTCTCCTCCCCACATGTGTCGTAACAGATGTCGTGGTCGTTACAACACGCCGTCATCTCAGGGTAGTCACTCAAATCTACCTAAAACATGCAAGATTTAGATATTTGTTTAAATCATCATGGAGTTTATCTATACTTTTTTTATGGCAAAAGAGGAGATGGGAACAACATAGACACCTTAGGGCTACACAACTTCTCTAGTCACAGGACCACCAACTGAATTTAGCCGGAACTTCTATATTTTTGCTATACACATCAATTTTATTGTGACAATGGATAAGGACAAATAAACCAGATTCAAAGACGATTTGAAATATGTGTATAGGCCAATGGCAAGAGGATTGAAGTAATTACATGAAAATTATTCCAACCATCAACCTAATGAAATCATTTATTAGCAGCATATTTTATAGGAAAAGACAGATGCATACTAATATGAATCAATTTTGGCAAAGAAAACGCTAATCCCCCCCCCCCCATTCCTCCTTTCGCTCCTCTTGATAAACCACTGGTTGTCTGAGCTAATTACATACATTTTGGTTTTGAAAGAACTATTTCCGTAAGCGTTAAACAGATAATCTTAGTTCTACACTCAAATCTCTCAGCCTTATTCCATACCAACCATCCACTCACCTTGATGCCGTACGTCCCACAGCCGTTGGAGGTGGGCACGTGGCTGGGGTTGGCTCTCGGAGTCCCACCTAGTCAGGGATCAAATAATGCTTGTAATTATTGGAAAGATCAGATAAGAAATATGCGTACACAAGCACCCATTCCGAAGAGTGTGCAGCAGCTAGGGCAGTAATATAGAGGAGGGTCGATGGAGTTGTAATAACCCCCCCCCCCCCCTCTCACATTGAATTATCACTATAAGTGTTGGACATACAACAGCCTTTTGTCATAGGCATCTTCTTTTTTGGAGAAAAATATTATCACCATTATTCATTACTACAGTTACAGGCACTATGTAGATGATGTAGGGCACATGTACAGCTACTACGGCTAAAAGCTATTGCATCAGGCACTTTGTCGTAACTAACATGAATGCATGCCAGTTTCAAATACTATATGATCGGGACTTAACAGTTTTATATATTCATAAACATGTAGAATATCTCTGAGCCTGCAGCCTTTGGGATGGAACATGTCATAGAAGACGGTTAAAGACCAATATGTAATAAGGTGGGATGTATTAAAGCTGGTACACTATATCTGAATTTGAACAATTGTAGATTGGTAATCAATGGTAATTGAGGGATAGTTATTCTGGCGATGAATGCAGGTAATATATGTAAGGAAAATGAGTTTCACAGCATTTACCGCAGACGCCAATATAATAAGCCTATATAAGCTTCGAACTCTTTCAATCATAAATTGTGACTGTAAGTTGGGATTGTAATCTAGAGAATCGTTGAAGATGGATCTATGCACGGGTCCCTTTCTTTCCATAAATCCCATCTATAGATTATTGAATGAGACATAGTAATAAGACATGTATCTTAAAACCGACATTTGACATGATTTACAGATTAATGACCCACCATCTTCACCCCAACGGTGCTCTCCTCTAATAAGAGAAATGCTATGCTTTATATTATAGATGACCGTGTCTTTAGTCTTAAGATAACAAAACTAAGATAAAATGAACATTCTTATATTAATTAAGCCACATCTTTAATCTTAATATTAATCACAATCCCATACTTATCTCATCATAAGACGTACCTTTAGGAGAAGATAATCTTAGTCATATTCCCACTCTTACCCCACTCAGATTTACTTTAGGAAAAGATAATCTGTATTACAATCCACCCTTACCCCATCCTAAGACTTACCTTTAGGACATGAGAATTTACAGCTATCAGTCAGTTTCCCAGCCAGATCCCCTATCACATCAAACAAGCCTGGTATGGGATCCATGCTTGAACATAAAGTAATCTTTACAAGGAACAAGAAGATCACAGATAGAGCTCTCATTTTGGGAGATTCTGGGAGAATTACAGCTCACAGGGCTTCATGGGTATATTGTTTACATCGCCGGCTTGTACAACGTGGTATTGTGTTCTTCCGGGAGTTGGCCGCTGCTGATTGGCTGGCTGGACGTTGGTGAACTTTAACACCTGTTGAAACATGATGACCCACCTGTGGGTATGTGGCGCCATCTATGAGCTGCAACTGGGAGATCCAAAGGGCCTTTAACTCTTGCTGATCCACCAAAGCTAATTAATTCTAATGGTTTTTTTCTTAAACCTTTTTTTTTGCTTTTCACAATATGATATGATAATTATGTTAGAGCTATGTATTTATATTTATATTTATATAACAATCTATAAGCTTGTATGTATATTGGAGGTATAGACCCTTAAAATCGACAGTGCGACATTTCTTAAATTCCATATGGCGACATGGGTCTAATCTGTGATATATGGGCAGGCGACACGGCCGTTTTTTAAATTCGACATGCGACATGGGACCCCCTATCCATACCCCCTATATTCGTATTACTTTTGTTATAATTATTGTAATTGAACCCTTTATCATGTATTGATTAGTCTGCATAATTTGGCCTTCTACATTCGTATATATATGTTTCAGTGATTTTTAGTTGATTCTTGCGTTTATAGGCCTATACTGCCAATGGTAGTTGGTTTATGGATAATTGCGTGTTATAGATACACATATATCACTGGTGGTACATTTGGTGGAGGTAATTTTGATAGCTACCGCTTACCCCTAACTCCTCCTTCTCCATGCATTTATATTGGTAATTTTATGTTATCATCTATGATGTTTGCAATTCTAAAAGATGTCTGATATGTTCTTGTCATTTTCCTGAGATTCCATGGGCCCGGTTTCCACTAAAAGTATTAAAGGTCGATGAAAAAAAAGAAATATCTATAATTATTTATATCGTATTCATGCAAAATCAGTATTCGACTTCCTTCCAGTTTCATAATAGGCCTAAGGCCGGATACCGGAAGACTGTTATCATTCCAATCAACTGACCAATTTAGTACCATGCAATCAATGTCTAACATCTTTTAATGTGGTTTCCTTATATTCTGAACAATAATTATACATGTGGGTGTCGCATAATACGGCTTTTACTATTCACCCTTCCACCTTTATTTTTCTATTTCATGAGTTCTTTGGGCTCGTTCCTGGAGTCCAGTAATTAAGGTGAATCATGGGTGACACACCTCAATGAACCATGCCCCTCTCCTCTCCCATCCCCGCCCCATTGCAAACGGGCACCTGCAAGAGGGGGCGTGGTCAGGTGAGGGAGACCACGCCCCTTTCCTCTCCTACCCCCATGCCTATTCAAATAGGCACCTGCAAGAGGGGGCGTGGTCAGATAGGGGACACCACGCCCCTTTCTCCTCCTACCCCCATGACTATTCAAATAGGCACCTGTACGAGGGGGGCGTGGTCATAGAGGGGGATACCACACCTCTTTCCTCTCCTACCCCCCACCCCTACGCATTAACGGGCGGCCGCACGAGGGGGGCGTGGTCATAGAAGGGGAGACCACGCCCCTTTCCTCTCCTACCCCCATGCTCATTCAAATGGGCACCTGCACCTGGGGGGCGTGGTCATAGAGCGGAAGACCACGCCCCTTTCCTCTCCCTCATTCAGGCGTCCTTATCCAAACGAGCACATGCAGGAGGGGGCGTGGTCATAGAGGGGAAGACCACGCCCCTTTCTTCTCCTACCCCCATCCAGGCGAGGTCAGGTGTACTTATAAGAACGGGTACCTGCAGGAGGGGGCGTGGTCTATAGGGAGGGTTGTAGAAAAAGAGGCGTGGTCAAATGGGGCGTGGTCTATTGGGGACGAGGTCTAGGGGATTTTATTTATTTATTTATTTATTATTTGTGTAGCGATAATATTGTTGATGTCACTCAATAGGTCTGACAGTTAATTACTCTACAATCTTATACAATTTGTCACTTATGAGATGGGGCGGGGTATGGTCGGCAGACACCCAGTCAAACTTCACTCATATATATGACAGAGCTAGGTAGGCCTCACTTACTACAAAATTAATGTAACATTCACTCACATAGACAAGTCATACATTATCCACCAGATGGCAGCACCTCTTCCAGTTCGCATTAAAACTTGTGTGGAAAAACATTGGTTGTGACACACGTTATCAACGATGGCGTTCTTGGTTTCGCCGCGCCGAGGATAGATGTTGTTGTCAGAGTAAATTAGAGAAAAACGTAGGAATTACAGTTTGAAGTTTACGTTTGGAGGACCTGAACACGTCTGGAGTCGGAAATACGTCATAAACTAGGTCTGTATGTGGATTAAAGTTTATTTGATGTGAAAAAGCTTATTCGCAAAGTAGAAATGTCATCGACTCCTCTTCTGAAGTTCTGTCCTGACCGAGGCGGCGAGGGGATTACTTGAACAGTTGAAGTGTAACTGCTTAGGGTTTCTGAGTAACGTTAGGGAGGAAGAAGGACCTACAAGAGTTATTGTGACGGAATGTAAGTGAGGGGAAGGGTAGAGGAGCTAACCAACGTCAGTCCTCCTCTTCCCCCCTCACTAACCAATGTCCGCCCTCCTCTCCCCCCTCACTAACCAATGTCAGCCCCTACTCTTCCCCCTCACTAACCAATGTCAGCCCTACACTAGTACCTCGTGGACCGCTTGCAGACTATACCACTAGAATAACCTAAACGGCCGCCATCTTGGATTTTCGGAACTTTTGAAAGTTTGTTTACATTCTGAGTTCTGGTACTTACAACGAACCAATTTCCTAATCACTTTACGAGGTTATTGCTTAATATATGAATATGGAATGTACCAAGATTCAGAATTTTGCATTATCCATTTATTCTTAAATTTGGCATGAAACACTGGAATGAAAACCGGATGTGCAAACGTGAGGTCAAGGTCGTGTGGGTATCTACAGTTACGGCGTTCTGCGCCGAGACCAGCCTCCAAACGTTGTATAGAGAGAGTGTTGTGTTGCAGAGTGGTAGGCGCGGAAGAGGCTAGATGTAGGCACCCAGTCTTTCTTAGTTTTCTCCATTATATTGCATTTTCTGACGTTGTCATTTCGTGTATGCTAATAAATAATATTATCAATATATATACAGTGGCTATATTATTGTAATAATTTTCATTGAAGACGTGTTACGTCAACAAATTGTTCGAGGGCCGCACGGTACGCCATGACGGGATTACGCTGTTCTAGTGCTTATGTAGCCTGGCGGAGTTGGCACGAGGTACTAGTGTATGTCAGCCCCTCCTCTCCCCCCCCCCCCACTTACCAATGTCAGCCCCTCCCCTCTCCCCCCTCCTCTCCCCCTAACTAACCAATGTCCGCCCTCCTCTCCCCCCTCACTAACCAATGTCAGCCCCTACTCTTCCCCCTCACTAACCAATGTCAGCCCCTCCTCTCCCCCCCCCCACTTACCAATGTCAGCCCCTCCCCTCTCCCCCCTCCTCTCCCCCTCACTAACCGATGTCAGCCCCTCCTCTCCCCCCTCACTTTAAACCAATGTCAGCCCCTCCTCTCTCCCCTCACTAACCAATGTCAGCCCCTCCTATCCCCCCTCACTAACCAATGTCAGCCCCTCCCCTCTCCCCCCTCCTCTCCCCCTCACTAACCAATGTCCGCCCTCCTCTCCCCCCTCACTAACCAATGTCAGCCCCTACTCTTCCCCCTCACTAACCAATGTCAGCCCCTCCTCTCCCCCCCCCCCCACTTACCAATGTCAGCCCCTCCCCTCTCCCCCCTCCTCTCCCCCTCACTAACCAATGTCCGCCCTCCTCTCCCCCCTCACTAACCAATGTCAGCCCCTACTCTTCCCCCTCACTAACCAATGTCAGCCCCTCCTCTCCCCCCCCCACTTACCAATGTCAGCCCCTCCCCTCTCCCCCCTCCTCTCCCCCTCACTAACCAATGTCAGCCCCTCCTCTCCCCCCTCACTTTAAACCAATGTCAGCCCCTCCTCTCTCCCCTCACTAACCAATGTCAGCCCCTCCTATCCCCCCTCACTAACCAATGTCAGCCCCTCCCCTCTCCCCCCTCCTCTCCCCCTCACTAACCAATGTCAGCCCCTCCTCTCCCCCCTCACTAACCAATGTCAGCCCCTCCTCTCTCCCCTCACTAACCAATGTCAGTCCCTCTTCCCCCCTCACTAACCAATGTCAGCCCCTCCTCTCCCCCCTCACTAACCAATGTCAGCCCCTCCTCCCGCCTCCCTAACCAATGTCAGCCCCGCCTCTCCCCCTCACTAACCAATGTCAGCCCCTCCCCCTCACTAACCAATGTCAGCCTCTCCTCTCCCCCCTCACTAACCAATGTCAGCCCCTCCTCTCCCCCTCATTAACCAATGTCAGCCCCTCCTCTCCCCCTCACTAACCAATGTCAGCCCCTCCTCTCCCCCTCACTAACCAATGTCAGCCCCTCCTCTCCCCCTCACTAACCAATGTCAGCCCCTCCTCTCCCCCTCACTAACCAATGTCAGCCCCTCCTCTCCTCCTCACTAACCAATGTCAGCCCCTCCTCCCCCCCCTCACTAACCAATGTCAGCCCCTCCTCTCTCCCCCCTCCTCTCCCCCTCACTAACCAATGTCAGCCCCTCCTCTCCCCCCTCACTAACCAATGTCAGCCCCTCCTCTCTCCCCTCACTAACCAATGTCAGTCCCTCTTCCCCCCTCACTAACCAATGTCAGCCCCTCCTCTCCCCCCTCACTAACCAATGTCAGCCCCTCCTCCCGCCTCCCTAACCAATGTCAGCCCCGCCTCTCCCCCTCACTAACCAATGTCAGCCCCTCCCCCTCACTAACCAATGTCAGCCTCTCCTCTCCCCCCTCACTAACCAATGTCAGCCCCTCCTCTCCCCCTCATTAACCAATGTCAGCCCCTCCTCTCCCCCTCACTAACCAATGTCAGCCCCTCCTCTCCCCCTCACTAACCAATGTCAGCCCCTCCTCTCCCCCTCACTAACCAATGTCAGCCCCTCCTCTCCTCCTCACTAACCAATGTCAGCCCGTCCTCTCCCCCCTCACTAACCAATGTCAGCCCCTCCTCTCCCCCTCACTAACCAATATGAGGGGGGAGGAGGGGCAGACATTTGTTTGTGTGGGGGAAGAGGAGGGGCCAACGTAGGAGTGTCAGTGTACACTCCATCAGAATATCAAGATAAAACAGCATATATATAGGTTCAACCCGTTCGTGTCCAACAAAGCGTAGGAATGGGAAATAGACATAATGTTAAGTGTATCCATAGCAGCTGTAAAACAATGGCATGGAATACTATTTAGATATTATAACCTTGTTTCAAACAAGAAATATGTCTAGATTTGTCTAGACTGAACCATACATGAAAACTTCATAGTGAATTGTCCTGATACCTACTCCAGTTTAATTGACCGAGGAACGGTGATGGACCGATCGCAGGGCGATCAACAGGTGGTCAATAATGCACGGTGATATTGACTAACAGCGCCATGGATACCGAAGTGGGGGAGGTTAGATCTGGTAGGGGGCTGGGGAGTGGAATCGTGGGAGGGACTTTGCAAAAAATCAATAGCTACAGATAGAAACTAAGCAGTAGACTCAAATAAACTGCTCTTACGATCCAACACCCCATATGGATTCACACACATTTTTGTTCTGATTTATGTATAGGGAGTAAACGGGTTAGCGGTATCCTCGCCATTTCCGACATCGCGCGGTGAAATACTGGGCTCTAGAAGTGACCATACTTAACATTGGTACCTATGGAGAAAACGGGAATATTCGCGATTCTACAAAATCTGTGCAATTCAGGGGAATTTAAGGGCCTGTATGATATGTAAGGGATCAATTCCAAACTTTTTCTTTTTTACTGTCTGAAGATTGGACCAGTATTTAAAAAGTTAGAGCGAAATATCATGATTTCTCCCATAGGATCCTATGTTAAACGTCCCACCAACTACCGTTCGCGATTTCCGCGAAATTTCGCCGCGCGATGCTCTATTTTTAGACCCGCATATGGCGTATATAATTTAAATGACAGTATCCATTATTTTGCATTGATAGTAAATGAGAGTGTAAATTCCAGTAGCACCGGCTTTCACGGTTTTGTTACCCTGAGATTAATAAATACCCCCATCTTTCAAGTAGAAGGTTTCAGATTTGAATTATGTATCCCATTTCCCTGCGTATTATGGTTCCTAGAGTAAGGCTTTGTTTTGTTTTACCAAAGCTTCTAGAATAAAACAAATCAGAGTATCCCATTGACGCCCTCTAACTGGGTGGGTGGGTTGGGGGGGGGGTATTGATTTTCTTCTTAGCCAATCGAAGTCAAGGGTGATTATGTGATCAGACCTATGGGTGATTGAGTCTTGTTTCACCATTACCAGTCAGAACCTCCTCAGGCACGTGTTCCCGGGGGCAGAGTAGGTCAGGCCAGGTCTGTAACAACTCCCTACATGTGTACCCGCCGATGTAAGTTTTCATCGTTTTGGCTGTTTCAGAGTTGTTCACTTCATCACCTAGCATAATTTTCAAAATGAATTTCTTACAGCAGGTTTCATAGCAGGATTTCAGACTTTTTCATTAACACTGACTTAGATCCCTGTGTGCGGAATATTTCTCTCCTTTTTTTGTTTGTCTTCTTTAAATGTTGCGTTTTTTAAATGTAAAATTCGACCATAAATTTTAAAGGAAAAGGTTTTCCAATAGCGTGCCAACCCCGCTTTTCAAAATCCTGGATCCGTCAGTGTACACCACGCCTCCACACTTTAATGCGTATGCTATTAATAGAAAGTACCATATAATTAAATATAAAGCTTTAACGCTGAAAGAATTCTTTATCATTATTTCTTTTTTTACAGTGATAAAACGCCGAGAAGATGTCGTAGCCATACTAGGTTTGAGAGGATGAACTAATCTGTCGGTATGTCTATGTCCAAGAAACGCCTGGAGGAGGCCATCCAGGCCGGCAAGGCCATCGAACAAGGTGAGTCAAGGAGGCATGGAAAGGTCTGGGGCCACCCTTAACTAGAAACGATATTTTCCAATAGACCGTTTGCCAGTTCCCTCTTGCTGCAGACCTACTCAGGACATATGCCCTATGAAACAGCTTTGGAAGTGGCAGAAAACATTGGTTTTCTTAGCTATTTTTTGTAAATTAATACTGATTTTCTAATATTTTATAGATCAGAACCACAGCTATCTGTGTTGCCACTTGGGCAATACAAAATCCTCTTTATTTTGTCTGTTGGAAATTTTTGGGGATTTTGTATTTTAGAATAATAAAAAAAAAGAAATTAGAAACTTTATCATCCTCCTGAAGATTCTTGTTTTTCTTTTATAGGTGAGGAGATCCCGAACTTCTTTGAGAAGATCGAGGAGTACATGACGTATGACTATGAGGAGTCCAAGTTCGGGGTCTACTCTCTCCAGTTCTCTACGGAGAGGGAGATGTTCGTCGTCGGCTACGGAGACGGCTCCATCGAAGTAAGCCCAGAGATGCCATTTTTTTCTACTTTTGTAGGATTTCCTATATTTTGGTGATTTTGGGTTGCGTGACCAATTTTTCTTTCCTTGCTTTAATATCTGTTTTAGAGTATTTTTGTGTTAGCTTTATGCCAATCAAATAAAAATTCAGTGTTAAATCTCTATTCTTAAAGGTTATTTCCCTCCTAGTTGCTTCAAGAAAAAAAAGTAGGAAAAGTGTTTCCTACTTTTTCATCAGTTGGGAGTGGCATCTCTGTGAAGCCGCATAAAGGTAAATTTGAAGGTAGTGCTCAAAGATTCAAAGGCAGACAGTCTTTGGTGCAGACGCATGGGTTTAAAAAGTGCACACCCGGTACAATATTACTGCACCCTGAAGGGGTTATTTAGTGTATAAGAAAATTATGCATCCTATGGGACATAGTGCATGTATCAAAATATGTGCAATCAACATCTAAACTGTTCATATTGATAGCGGTTATCAAGGGGAGGGGTGAAATACAAAGCCTAGAGTTTGTCACCCTTTTCAACGTGGATCTGTAAAAGCTGTTCTCTACATATCATATCAGAACTTCATCCTTGTGATTATGGAGTACTTTAGAAGAGGTGAATTACTTTGTTCCCCTACACATTTTACATTTTAAAAAAGCAAAGAAAACTAACCAAACACCATAGAAAAACATACAAAGTTCTTCTATTTCGTTTTTTCCTTTCATAACATTCACCATTTCTTAAAGTCTTTCTTCACTTATCTCAGGTGCTGTCTACACGCTCCAAGAAGAAGGAGCTCGACATAAAGCGGCCGAAGGGTTCACATCTAGCCACTTCTTGTATACGATTCCACCCAAAGCAACACTTTCTGTTTATCGCAGCGAACGCAAATGGGTCGGTCAACCTCTGCAGCCGCGTGGACGGCAGCTGTGAAGAAATTGCCTCAGGTGAAAAGAAATCGTCCTATTTAAAAGAGTAGTACAATAAAACCCCTAATATAAGCCGCGGCTTAAATAAGGATTATCCACAGAAATGAGTTTTATCGGGTCTCACTTTTTGGGGTGCAGCTTAAACTAAGGTTGTCCACACCCTCATCAGGGGCGGATCCAGAGTCAGTCTTCTAGGGGGGGCAATATATCTGCCCCTCCCCCCCATGATTTAGCCTGCAAAATTTCTCCTCAAATTTGGCAAAACTACGAGAGTCCATTTTTGGTTTAGGGGGGGCAATTGCCCCTTTTGCCCCCCCCCCCCCCCCTGGATCCACCACTGCGAGTCATGCACTTAAGCCTATAGGATTCTAAAAAAAAAAAATTGTAAAAAATACCCAAATGAAATTGAAAAGTTAGGGTGCGGCTTAAATTAGGAGTTTTACGGGGTATTAGCACCCCAGCCTAGTGCATTGCATATGTAAATAATGTGAGGCCCCAAACGTTGAACTTATATATAATATTATCCCACAATTTTAATACTATGCAAAACGCTGTCAAAGCAAAGTTTGGATACATCTTTTGTTTGAAAACTTTGAAAATGGGAAAAAGATAGTGGATTGAACAGAAATAATTCATTTTAGTATTTTTTCTTTCAGAGCCTCACAACCAGATCTGTGCGCTGAGTTTCAATAATGATGGTCGTCAGTTTGCGACGGGCGGTAGCGACCGTCATATACGGGTCTATGATGCCAACACTGCACAGGTAAAATCACTCTTTATAGACATCCACATTTCCTAATTTTGTAGGATCCTACATTTTGGAATATTTTATATTATCCAACCAAATTTTCCTACATTGCTTTGATATCTATTTTAGAGTGTTTTTGTATTAGTTTTAAGCTATTCAATTACAAATTTAATGTCAGGAATCTCTTCAATATGGTTATTTTTGTCTAAGTTCCTTCTGGGAAAAACTAGGAAAAGTGTTTCCTACTTTTTCATCAGTTGGGAGCGGCATCTGTCTTTAATGTTTATGTGAGAGCATGGGATTTTTGTGAAAAAATATTGGGATTGTTTTGTAAGAGTATGTCACTGCTGTGCGGGAATACGCTGTTGCTTATTCCTTAGCAACAGGCTCCACCCCTTTTAATTATAGGGGAGCAGATCCAATATCAATAAATTATTTGATAATATTTACCCTCCTTAGACTCCATACTTTAAGCTAACTATGTACCTTGACCCTGTGTTTTAAATAATAAATAATGGTCCCTTTTCCAACCACCTGGCTAGGTGACGCACATGTTTGAGGGTTACAGCTACGACTGTCCTGAACAGAGCGTAGCGGGTCACGCTCAGCGGGTGTTCGCACTCAAGTACCACCCGGACCACGAGGAGGTGTTCATCACGGGTGGCTGGGACAACTGTCTCAAGGTGAGTTACAAGGGTTAGATCAGGTTTTTTTTTTTTTTTTTTTTTTTTTCTCTCTATGGGGGGGGGGGGGTAATGGGGGGGGCCGGTGGCAAATCTGAAAATCTAAAAGGGTTCCCACGCAGGTCTTAAAAGATCTTAAATTGATTTTCTCAAATTTAAGGCCTTAAAAAGGTCTTAAATTTGGCATTTCTGTAGCCAGAGGTCTTAAAAAGGTCTTAAATTGAATTTTTTGAGAAGTTAAAATGAAGTTGCCAAATCCAACTTTCAAATAAGTACTCTCAGTTGAAATTTAGATTATATGATTTTTCTGAAATTTTTCTTGGCACGCGGTCAATAGGTCTTAATTTTTCCAAATCTTTGTCTTAAAAAGGTCTTAAATCAATTTTCGAAAATGCGTGGGAACCCTGGGTCCATATAAGTAAATGAATAATGATAGTTGATTGTCTATCTCCAATTTTTCCATTGAACCCTACCCTGTTTTCTTTAGGTGTGGGACTGCCGGACGAAGGACGGTCTGATCAGAAACATTTCCGGGCCGCACATCTGTGGAGACGGCATCGACATCAGGGTAAACACACTTATTTGATAACATGAGCCTAAATTTGATATATACTTCAGTTAAAAGGAATATAATGGTCATTATCACAACTATCTGCTGCATAGCTAGCAGACGAACTGCCTACTGGTAGGTACCTGTGTCACTGATTCACATACCCATGCGGCAATTCAGCACCTTCGCAATCGTCGGCCAATTCAAGTGGAATTTGCGCTGAAATTTCAGGCGTGCCTGATTTTCTGGCCCGCTAACTTTATCGGCTATTGCACCTACAAATCCTCCTTACAGCTTTTTCTGAGAGTACAAAAACTTCTTCTAAATAGATACTTAACAAAAATAATGGATTGTTCATTGGTAGGCAGTTTTAGTGTAAATGAGAGCTAATACACATAATAAATCGCTAATATTGTGGGTTCTTTTTAGGGCCTTCAAATACTGACAGCCTCGTGGGTAGCAAACGATGCCCTTGAAATCTACGACTTTGCGATGAACCGTAAGATCAAGTCGCTGCCGTTCCCCGACGAGGGCAGCGGGCAGTTCCTGTACAGCGCACGGTACTGTGAGAACGACATCGTTGTCGCGGGGGGCAGCGGCACCAACAGTATGAAGGCTATCCACATGCCCTCAGAACAGGTACGGGGGATTTGTGCTTCATATTATTTGTACAGGAATGAAGGTTTTTGACTTTCGTTGAATTGTCGGTTTTCCATGAAGGGCCATCCTGTAATTATGTATCCACCTAGTTCCGCGCTTTTGTGAAAAATTCATCATTTTTTAGATTCGTCCAAATAGAGAAAATATTCTTTAGTAGGGGGTGGAGAGTACCTCAATAATTTTTGCTCATAAAATTTTGAAAATATATTCATGTTTTTCTGCTTTATAAAGTCAAATTTGTAATATTTTACCTTACTTAACAGATTGTTCCTTAAATCCCCCCAATGAGATTTATTATGAAAAAATCTCAAATGAGATTTATATCTGTTCCCGAGCAATTTATAAATAGATCCTATGTTTTTCTGAACAAAGTTCAAACTTTCTATAAAAAAAAAGAAGAAGAAAATACATCGGAAATGGTTCAGGGAAGTTCATATATCAATAGTTGATTGGGTAATTCCTACACCCCTATATTATTCTACTTTTCCTGTCCGTACAGGTGGTGGGAGAGATGCCGCTGAGCCCGCACCCGGTGCAGACTATGGACGTGATTAACGGAGGCCGGCTCATCGCTGTAGGCGGGGCGGGCACCACACTCAAGGTGGCCAAGTTAGGCTGAAATCTGACATGTTTTCAACCATTTCTGTAAATGTATACACATTCAAGGGTTTTCAAGTTCAATCCATTCCATTTATGTAATTATGTATGCTATAAACATACTTTTTCCGCTGTACATATTGTAGCTTGATTCCCATAAATTGAAATTTGAACAAAAAATGTGTACCTTCCAAATATTTTGTATTACTCTATCATGAGTAAGTTATAACGGCTTCATCATGTTTATGTACACACATACTTTTTTTCTTTTCCTTTGAAATGTATATATTTGCAAACATTAATGTTCAGAGTGTGCAAGTCGATGCATTGGTAGTTTTAATAGGTTCAAGTCTAACGGGGACACTAATCACTGAAAGTGATTTCAGTTTAAAACAAAGTGCCTAAAAAAATAAATTATTCATATGATAGTGCAAGTTAACCCTAACAAAAATTTGATATATAGTTTGTTCCGATTGATTCAATTATGTTAACGATTGACCAATATCCTAGAAGAACGGTGCTTAGGATTAATCAAAAGGCCTTTAGTTTATTTGCCTGAAATTCAAGGCCCAAACATAATATTTTTTACAACTCCTTCACACTGGTTCTTTGAACATGTTCCAGTGCTTTTGAAAATAATAACAGTTAGACACTGTGTTCTTCTTCCGAAGCATTATTTATTTTATGTACAAAAATATCATTTACAAATGTTGAGTTGTTGCAATGTATTAGCTGTTTTGAAAAGGTTTTGTTGTTGATGTGCAGTTTTAGTTCATACCTGCCCCTTTCCTATGTACAAGAATTTATCATAAATGAGGCGAAACTGACTTTTTGCACTGGGATGAATGCACATACAAGTAACATTTCTAAAGGTAAAACCACTTCGACAAACCAATCCCAATTTACATCAAAAGTAACATTGTTTTGCAAGGTATCATAACAGTTATTTCCACATCTGTTGCCCAAATGTATGTAACATTAAGCAAACAGAATCAAGGTATGTGAGGTGAGATGATAACAAATAAAGTTTTTGAAAAAGCAAAAAATGTGTTGTCCTATTTCTCATAGGAAAGAAATGTACATTTTGACCTTAAGAAAGACGTTTGTATACTATACGCTATCTGTTCCTAGAAAACAAATACACCCTCCCTCCTTTTGATAAATTATGGTAATCCAAAAATCCAGGAAAAGAAGGAAAATTGCGTCTCTGTAATCGTGTATGCCTTTGGAACCAGGGATGTAAGCCAGGGTTAATGAAAAAGTCTAAAACCCCATAAAGAAAATTTGAAATTATTTTAAAATGCTACAAAACAATATATTGAAATAGTTTTGAAAATTATTTTCTGAGATATGAAAAATTCTGGAATCCGACAAAAATCTGAAAAGTTACACATCCCTGTGAAATGCATTGCTGCCAACTGCTACCCCCCCCCCCCCCGATTGTATACCATCCCATTTCATATATCTTCCCCCTGACTGAGACTCAAGCTCCTCTTCTGTACACGTTAATGGCAGCCTCTCACTTGCCCCAGCTCCCGAACTGCCGGTTCCAGTCGAGGTAGGCGTCCAGGTCCTTCTCCGACACGCTCGGCCGAACATGCTCTAAGGCCTCCTGGAAGTCGGCGTACGTAATGGGCCGCACCTGGACGGGGAGCGAATAAATATAGTGAGTGGCATGCATTATGATATGTATGTCTGTACACAATACTCAGAGATACCACTCCCGACTGATGAAAAAGTAGGAAAACTAGGAAACAGTTTTCCTAAGTTTTTTTCTAGAAGCAAATAGGAGGGAAATCATCTTTAGGAATAGAGACCTGACTTTAAATTCAAATAGCTTGAAACTTACACAAAAATACTTTTAAAAAGATATTTGAGTGATGTAGGAAAAATCAGTTGCCTACACTTTTTAATGAACTTCCTCTGCTTCTGTACTAATATAAGAAGGCCTGCTGGGGACGTTTGAGGGTAGCCGGTCCGTCCGGCTACCCTCAAACGTCCCCTAAGGGTCTTCTACATTTTAACACCCAAGCAATGATCTAAATATGTTTCAAACAGTGAAAACGACGAGCGATACGTACAGCCTGTCAATACGCACTGGGCCCTGTACGTACCGCTCGTCGGCAGTGCGGGTGATAAAGTCATGCATTTGGATTGGGACAACTAAATCAAATCACTGCATTTTAGGTTTATAGCAAGCAAAGTAATACAATTTTTCTTTAAAATTTCTGATACTGGATGGTGCCGGCTTTAAGTTTAACGAAAAAAAACACCAATCCTTACCTGATCAGCAGCAATGTTCTCGATCTCCTCAAAGGGTACGCTCCGTATGGGGCCGAGGGCCGCCTCCCGGCACAGGTTGGCCATGTCAGCTCCCGAGTAACCTATTGGTGGAGGGTAGCGTTATAACAAGAGTCAGGGAAGGTACGCTTAGGCCTCAAAGCAGGGATCATGAAAAAAAGGCCCCTTTAAGAGGTTGCATTTTGGAAAATAAAGGTCATTTAAAAATCACAGTTTTAACTAATTTCATGATGAAATTAGCCTAAAACCATATTATGTTTCATTGTTACTTTCTGCTTGGTGCTACTACCTTTAAAGGATTCAATGTTAATTTCCCTTTAGGATTAAAATAAACGACATCCTGTCCAAGGCTATAGGAAGGGTGGGTCAGTATGGTTGAATTACTTCATATTGGTGTCTCCTTAGTATCCTTACTCAGAAACGACCATCAAACTTTCAAAGCTCATCTTTTCAATTAAGCATAGAAAAACAATGTAACCTGCTGAATTTTTGCATATTTCATCTATCTCGGCCTCCGACACATCATTGACCTGAGTATTCATCAGGTTGACCACGATTTGTCGCCTGGCCGGTGTCTCAGGCAGCGGGATGTACAACCGCTTCACAAACCGACGTCTGGCCGCTTCGTCAATTTCCTGCGGTCTGGAAAATGGACATTATAAATCTTGACTTTAGTATGTACATGTGATACATTTTTCTACATTTTTCGCAGGTTGAAATCATCAGAGAGATATCTTAGATTTTTTTCATACAATATCAAATATGGATTATACTATATTATGTCCTGAGATAATATTCTTAAAAGATTACTAACCTATTTGTAGCACCAACAACTAGAATCCGTTCCTCTGAACCTGTGGTGGCACCATCCTTAAAAGACAAAAACAATCAATCATAGTTGATAATGGAAACGAATTAGTTAAGACAAATGTGCTTCTTGTCGCTAAAGTGCCACAGAAGAAAGTGGTGGAGTAAAAGTTGTTACTGAAATGTAAAACGTAAAAATCTTAAAAATAATCATACAATCATTAAAGTCACAATTAAACAAGAAGGTAAAAGTTACATTACAAATGATTGAATGTACCTTTTAAATTCCAAAATTGAAATTAGGCATTATCAAACTCAGAACTCATAACAAAAGACGTATTTTTTCTATGGAAACTGGAGTCCATCATACTATGCAATCTCGATAATATAGGCAAATATCGTACCAGCTGAACTAAGAACTCGGTCTTGATCCTCCGGGACCCCTCGTTCTCCCCGTCGCTGCGCTGTGACAGGAGTGAGTCGATCTCGTCCATGAAGATGACGGCTGGTTGGTGGACCCGGGCTACGGCGAATAAGGCGCGCACCATCTTCTCCCCTTCTCCCACCTAAAGGTGTAATGTGAAAATTACTTTAAAAAGAAATATCATCTTACTTATGTAATCTAAAAGATGATGGGATTTCACTGTCCCATGTTCTCTAACAAATTTATGTTTCGTGACATTTATAAAATAGCATGACTTCTGAGTGGATTACGGGTTGTAAAATCTTAGTTGAAAAGGATATTTTCTACTAGCTAACAGTTTAGAAACTAAACGGGAAGCAGAGCTTCCAATTGAGGCGATGATGTTTAAACGTTTTTCACTTTATCTTAACTATAATATAACTTTTAAATTTATCTTTTATTTCTAGATCATTAAAACTGCCCTTCTATAGGCCTGTTAATCATTGAAAAGTCAGTTGAGCTCCATGCTTTTCTGGCGAATCTTTATGGATTTTGAAGAAAAATAAAATCCTCAAAAAAATTATGATAGGGCCAAACATGTGGGTTAACATTATTTGCGACGTCATTTTGTTAACCTTGTATTATTGCCCACGTCGAAGTGACAAGACGCTACGTATACGTCTGTGTATTAAAGAATTTAGATAACAAGATCAAACGACCAAAGGTCAATAGGTCGGCCCATTTTAATTCTTAATAAAAAAAAATTATTATCATGCCAATGTTTTCAACATCGAGATGGCAGTGATTCAGACAGTGACAGTGGTTTAGGCCAAGATATATTAAATTTCACATCAGATTGAATATTTTGGAGGTAGGTCTGACGAAATGACATAGATCTATAGTGACAAATTTATTTCAAATCTTTAACCTGTGAAATATGGTCTGAAAATATTAGAATTGCAGATGTGTCCAGGCCAAAAATTATCAAATCTATCTATATAATATTCTGGTGGTAGATCTAGGTCTAAACAAGGACACAGGCGGAATTATGGAAGAAAAATATCGGTTAGGAAACCGAAAGAGCTCCGGCTTATTCGTCTTCTTTTTCTATATATGAAAGGAATTGTTGATGAAATATGGGGATGAGGACACGAATTATCAAACGAATTATCGATTGATTTTAAACAAGATGCACATGCCAGCGCGAAGCCGCCCGCCATTTTCCTCTATTATCGTTCACTGACACAGAGAGAGTACCCACCTTTTGGTCGATGCCGATCATATATATCGACATAATTCTTCACGATATATCGACCCAGACCTGCTCAGAATATTAATAATCCATAAGATATACTCCATTTTGCTGGACGATGCCGATTTAAGGCGTAAAAGGCGGTCAATCGCGGAGGACTCCAACACGCGGTCCGACCTAGCCAGCGCCATCTTGGCGTCTGATGCAAGAGGCGGCTTGACAGTGTGAATACGCGTGATGCACTTCGTCCCGGAAGGGAGTACGCATGAAACATAGTCCGCAAAGAATCGCGATTTTCTGGGTTTATATCGATAAATAGCTTCCCAACACATCGGCATCATCAATAAAAGATCGACATGAACCTCTATAGCGCATTAAATCGACTGAAACGCGTGCGAAATAGGCGAGCATTTCCGGCTGACTTTCCGATCAGAGACCGGGGCCCGCCTTGCTCGCCATCTTCACGCTCATTAACATAATTTATTCCACACTACACTGCAATCCGGGACGCTAGGCTTTTCAATGCTGATGCGTCGATCAATGTTATACAGTTTGTCCGTGTCACTCTCCGACCCGATCTCGGCTAATGCTTTTTCAATGGTCAATTTCTGGTATAGGCATTACATAGAGAAAGTACTGCCAACCGGAAGCAGGTCAAAATTTGCGATCTTGTTTCCGCTTGTGCTGGTATCGTTCAATGGCGACACCCGCCTAAATGACCAAGACAACACTCCGGGCGTGACCGGAGACGACGGCAGCGACCGCGATGCCGGAGAAAAAGATGACATTGTAGTGACAAATTCACAAATAATTTATGATTTATTCTTTGAATCATCTGAAAATATTCGAATTGCAAACGTGTCCAGAACTAAAATGATCAAACCATAGAGAGTCTATTTTATATAGCAGCCTGAGTTATGAGAACATAGAATTATAGATTTTATCATTTTGCTATGGTTGAGGCCAATGTATCCTAAAATGTTGACTTGTAAAACGTGTTCTAAATATCAAATTTAGAACCTGATTTTTGGGGGTGGTGGAGAGAAAAAAACATAGGAAATCCGATAAAAATCGGAAAACTTAGGCCTACATCCCTGAAAGTCTTACAGCCCTGCAGTCCCACCCTGTCCCGACCTTGTCAACGCCATCTCCCCCTCCCCCTACACGCCCCCGACCGATCAGTATCATCGCCATCAGTGGCCCGAGACAAACTCGGGACAAACTGCATTTCTACTCGCGATGTCCGCGGCCGCAACTTTTGGCAGCCTCGATCAGGCCTAGCTATAAAAGTACTCAATAGATCTACAGATGAAATCTAACGTGATATTCCAGTAGGGGGTTGTTGGGGTGGGGGGGCCATCAAAACCTTGGGAACATAGGACCGGGAAGGCAGAGTGGTGGGGAAAAGCTGGTTCAACGGAGAATGCATCGTTACGGCCACCAAATACCCCTATTATCGCCCATCCGGGAATCGGGGTTACATGGGTGAATTGGGGACTGATGTAACTTACTGTTCTAGTGTATAGCGATTGTTCTTTGTGCTTTCCACTACCTATTCATTGTATTTTGGGTTGTATCGTGCGTTTAGAAGTAGTCTGATTGCTGTTTATGAAACCAGGATGCCCAACTCGGCGTCTGCTGAAAACAACCAGCGAGGGCATGGTAATACAACACCACTAGCCGGGACCAAGCTTCAGCCGTTTCGAAAGGTGCATTGCCGATCGTACGAATATGCCAAAAACACAGTAAATATCGAAAGAAGCAACCACCCTGAAAAAAATTATCTACGACATACACCAAAAAAACAATTCATCACAAAAAGAACACTCATGTAAGCCTCAACTAATTGAAAACCATATCGACAAAGTTCTGACATTGTTGTTCAACTTGTTACCGGCGTTTTCACTACTGAACTCTTTATTAGGCTGGTAACCATCAAAGGATCTCTATAAAACAAAATTTAGGCGATGACAAATGCTGAACACATCAAGGTAAATAAACGTAGATCTACACAAGTCATACGCCTCAATAATAACTTACCCATTTGGATGTGAGAGACGATGCACTGATACTGAAGAACGTTGACTTAGACTGGCTCGCGATGCATTTTCCTACAGACAGCAAATGTAGAAATATTTATCAGAGGACATATGTGAGTTCTTCAATCACGTAAAACAAATCTTGAATGAAACAAATGCGAAACCACAAAAATCTAAGAAAACCTAAAAAGGTTGTGTTTAAAAAAAGGAAAAAATATCTTTTATCAGTGTAAAATTAAATATGTAGAACAGCATACCTATGAGTGTTTTTCCTGTGCCCGGAGGTCCAAACAGTAGCAGCCCCTTCGGAGGTCCACGCAAACCAGTAAAAATGTCCCTGTCAAAGAGAGGTATTGGATAGGGGAAAAATTAATATTGTCAATGAACAATGACATGGAATTAATAGCTGATAGATTAGATCGGTCCCACTCTTAGGGCAATTGTTTTTTTTTTTTTGGTATTGTTGAATTTTCATTAGTCTAGCTTTTCAGATTTAGAGCCCTAACCAAAATGATAACTAGATTAACTTTCGTTTAAATTATCAAAATTACCAATAGATATTTATGATTATACCCACGGATATACGTCTGTAATGCTTGAGTCATACAATTTTAGATTTATTTGCGGTGTAAAGATACCTTGAAATAATGTAACATTTGCCTTATAGCAATGCGCATGATCATACTCAAAGCGAAGAAAACTCTGAATTGAACAAATACTAGCAACTGCTATTTGTAATGTTGAAGTAAAAACAAAATTGGAGATTTGGATTCACAAGAGAAGTAAGCGACATAGGTGAGGTATATAGGTACACTTACGGTCTCAGCATCGGCCACACCACGATTTCCTTGATGGTTTTCTTGGCAAATTCCAACCCAGCGATGTCCGACCATGCTATTTCTGGTCCATGATCCATTATCTAATAGAGAAGAAAAAAACAAGTTTTTAAATTTGAATGAAAAATGAAAGAAAAATGAAGAAAAATACGTGTTAAAGATTGACCATCTTCATTTTTCATCCGCACATCGCCCATCGTTATTAAACTGTTCCCACCATATCGGAAATTCTGTCTGTATTTATATCTTTTTTTTTCTTTATAAATAACCATGTTTTTCTTACCTCACTAGTAATGAGTTCGATCATTTTTGGTTCGATGTTTTTCAGCCGTTCGTCGACCAACTCCTCTGAGCCGCTGTCAGTTTTACCTGCACCTGGCTTACGGGACGAGGTCATCCTGGGGGAAACCAATAAGAAATTAATAAATCAAGTTATCGAACAAGTTAAATTTTCGGTTGGATGAATGATTTTATTTTATTATGTATTCATTTTAACATTAAAGTTTTTGTAGTTTCTTTTGGAGAATTATGTGGGTCGAGAAAGGAAATGTACTGTATGGCCAACGAAATGAACAGTTGAATTCAGGTTGCATGTCAAAAAGTAGAGTAGTTAGGTTGGATTCCATCTTTAATTTTAGAATTATTAATGGCTCTATTACCAGTTATATACCAGAGAAAAGAATGTTTACAATTATCATTTAAAAAGAAAAATCCTTCAAACATTGAGGGTAAGCCGGATTACAGTTTATCTTTATTGAACCTACAGCATATTAGCATATTTCCCTTGCCTTTCCATTTTTTAATTTGGAACAATCTGACCCAAAGCTACTTCTATTTGTGTCAAAAAATATTTTATACATGCACAGATAAACTTACCCGTCGTCATTGTCGTCTTTCATCACTGGGGGAACGAACTTGCTGTTAAGTCCCCGCCTGCAAAGAAAATAGGGGAATAGTATTTCATCAGGATTTCGCACAGTCCCAGTCTTTCTCTAGGATAGCAATATATCAAATTTGAACTGTCCTTTTTACGATTTGGTTACAGTTCAAGTTCAGATATTTTCGTAACGAATGTTATTCACAGAGTGAAATGCTGGTGGTAAGTAAGGAATGGATCGTGAGCATGTTGGTAAGTGAGCGAGCAAGAGTAAGAAGTGAATGGGGGGATGGTTGAACCCAAAATCTTAAAATCCGGAAAAAGAACAAAATATGTCAATTCTATTTCATCCTGCCTCACTTAGAGTGAGGAGTGAATGGGGGATGATTGAGTGGTTTTAAGTCTCATTGTTGCCACTCTTGGATCGAAGCAAATATGGTACTCTTTGAAGCCACGTTTCCGTATTATAAGTAGGAAACAATTGAACCAAACCATTTCAAAGTCTGTATGTTCGAACGATAAAAAATGGTTTAAAAATTCTTTCTGTTTCTAAATCGAATGCAATGTTTTATTCGGAAGAATTACTAAATTTTCAAAAATCCGCTAAAGCCAAAAATCTGAAAATCCGGAAAAAGAACAAAACATGTCATCTCTACTTAAACCAGCCTCACCTTGTGCCCAGTGACCGTTTCTGTGAGCCGTACGCGGTTGACGACACCCCGCCGCCCGCTGAGCTGCTCTGAGCGCCTCCCGCCCCCGGACCACCGCGCCCACCGGAGTACTTCTTCTGGTTGTTGATGGCCTGCGGGTTTTAAATATTTTTATTTATTTTTCCATATAAGTTCATAACGTGATTTTTTCGCTTTTGATTTATACGCGTATTACCTAAGATATCTGTTCATTCTGGACTGTTCTTGTTATTCATAATCTACTTAAACATTTTAGTTATTATTGTAACACAATATGTAGGATGTGGCAAAATATGTAGGATGTGGCGAGGCGGTGTGGATCACAACAATCACAAAAACATGTTACAAAATGTCAAACGAATATGCATGCACTTTAAATTCTCTTGCATAAATTTACGCTTATTCTACCTTAGCATGATAATACAAAATACTGAAGAAATATTTTAATTTCGTTTCATATCATAATGTCCCCACCAGTTGCTCGCCGGCCGTCTTGAAGGCTCTGGCTGCTGGCGGTGGTCCTTCGTCGGGCTCATCTTCAAAGTCGCGGCATGGTCGCTTTACAGGCTTCAACAGAAATAGACACTTTTAAAACTAACTAGTTGAGGGTTAAGAATGGGTGTTCTTAAATTAAATTACAAGAATTAAATGAACAGTGAGTATTAGAACTGAATGGGAGGGAATAATAGGAAAATTTTAATTCTGATAGCAAAATATAACATATTCACAACAAATAAATAGCTTCCTATAGTTTTTTCAATAATTTCTTAATTGAATTTGCATTGGAAACCATGTACACGGCTAACACGTACATTATCAGAATACCAGGGACCTATGACCTTTGAGATTTATTATGAAATGCAAAACCTGTACACAGTAAGTTCTAAAACCTATTCAGCTTGAACCATTGAGATTGTATTTCAAATCTTTAAATGCATTAATTTACCTTTTTATACGGAGGTACAGGCTTATCTGGAGCAAACTGAGCATATGGTTTCGGGGCTGCAGAAAAAAAAAACTTCATATCATAAATGTCACCATATATAAACAAATCTGATTTACTTTATTCAGAATGAGTCTGCAATGTAAGTCATAGACCCAGTGCCAGTAAATATGGAAATGAAGCAGTAAACAGAGATACTATTCAGCGAAATCGGGAACTTTGGTAATTAGAATGAATAATTGTATCTTTATACTAAACCGTTAAAAATCCGGAAATTCGAAAAAAAAGAGAAGGAAAAATGGCGTCTCTGCAGTAAAGAGCCTGGGGAACTTACGCAAAATGAAAACGAACATTTTTACTATGCGTTTTGAACAGAGATAACGTTTATGAAAATTAAATAGCATGACTAACAGAAACGGTGCCCAGTTATCGATCGTGGTCTTTCAAAAGAATTATTCCATGCCAACAAATCACTCAATACCCATAATTAGCCAATTGTATACAATACCTGTTGGGTTTGGTGCACTCTGTGCTCTGTTAAAAGTTGGGGGTTGTGGCGCGTATGGAGCAGAGCGGTCCTGTCTGTTCACCCCACCCCACTGGTCGAAGAACCGGTCCCGCGATGAGTTAAAACTGTCCACGTGACTCCCCGCTGACTCAGTACCACTTGATGTAAGATTAGATGAGAGTTTTGGACCTGAACTATCCCCATACTTTCTGACTGAAGGGGGATCAGGGTTTGCTTTAGTTGGGTTATTATTAAAGTTCTGTGGCTTAAATAAGGGCTGTGTAGCGGTTTTCGAGGCTTTTTCTACTTCAGGTTTGCTAATGTTGTTATTGTTAGATGTGAAGGAAAACTTTCGTTGTTGTTCAGTGGGTTTTCCGTGTTTTGAAGGCAGTATTTCGTTTTCTTTTCCGTCTGGGAACTGCATCCCTCTGGCGAGCTGTGAAAAGAAAAATGTTTTTAGCTGTAGGCTCAGTCAAGGCCTATATGATAAGACTTATGCGAATGGGGACCTCAATATCCTTTTCCGTTTTCCGCTTAATGTTCCTTAGTTTACATGCTTACTGAGTTATTTTATGCTTTATTTTGTTATCTATCCGGGGACATGTTCGAACTGAGTTATCTGTTTGTATACATCAAATAAGAAATATTATTTATAATGTTTTACTTACTTTGGAATCCTGAAGAAATGCCTTGACACAATCCAACTGCATAACATTGTCCTTATTCAGTGATGTCGACCACGCCTTACTTTCTGAGAATGGTAAACATGAAAGATCTAGCTTGAGAAATTAAAGTGCGGATGTTTTTCAATTATTTTGTAATTACTTGGAAAGTTTATATTTCTCCATAAAATATTTCTACATTGAGCTAACATGTCACATAGCTCTTGGTGTAATCAAATCGAGTCAAGTGTACATATCTACGTTTAGCCAATATTGTTTTGGAAAATCACTGAAAATCAATTTGGAGAGGGGCAAATTTAGGCATTACAACACAGAACTGGTTTTTTTTTTATTTCAGCCTAAAGCCCATATTCCACTATTCGGGGTTTGCATGCGGTGGGCATGATATTTAAGGTTTTCATCACAAGTGCAGGTAACACTAGGCAATGCAAGGTGGAACATAGGGATCTCCTTGCATTGGTACTTGCGTTGGGTCAACGCCAGTTCCACCGCACCTGATTTTATATAGGTATTCTATGGAATGCTTGGGGTGGGGGATACCAACATGTTGGTATCTGCAATGCAAATTAGTTCTGATGGCTAAAAAAGAGATCACAGCAAATGGTCTCCCGCAGCAAGTGGAGTATGGCCTTAAAGGGGAGGCAATCAAACGATGCGCTTTGGGGCCACTGGGTACCAGTTATAGGGAACCAGTGTACCGCACCGTTCTTTGCCACTGGTTTCCGGTGTGGTACATGAATAATCTCTCTGTCCAAGAAAAGTTTTTCTCCTCATTCATACTCGCCGTTTTTTCTTCCTGTGGTTAACGTTAGTGCATTCTCAGCGTAGTTGTCGACTCCTATATAAAGCAAAGCAGAAACAATTCTAAACACACGATAAAATGGAGCTTACAAAAAAATAAGTATTTGTTTTCTAGAGCAACAATATTCAACATTTTAATAGTTGTAATACAAGTTTCTGTAGATGAATATTACTTCAACCACTCACCTCCCTCTTCCACTGGCACATCCACTATACTCGAATAACTTTCGGCGAACCGACTCTCCAAAATCGAGGCTGCTTGTGCATTCATCCTACGGAGATAAAAAAACAACAAAAAAACAACGGACCGTGTCATTAGAAAGATAACAAATATATATGGATGTATACGATATAATGAAAAGACAATAGAAAGCAGGTACGGATTTGAACTGACAGAAGTTCCACAATTAGTTATACGGAGTTAAAAATTATTTGGTTAAGGCCTTATGCATCTCCAGTGCGACTGATCTTTTTTTGGTCATCTTTTGTGCTAAACTCTAATTTTTTTTTAATTTTTTTTAAATTTTTTTTTTACGAATTTTTGGCTTTGGCGCAAGCAAACTTTACAATAAGCTTTTTTTCTAAAAGGTCTGTAAGTCAAATGTGTAACTTGTATCCCTTCTCTCAGAAAAACTCACATGTTGGCCGCCCTAGCGAATTCGACCTGGGCACTCAGACTGCGGAGGGCGTCACACCGCGAGGCGGGCGTGCTGGTCTCCGCCTTCTCCCTGATCTGTAACTGCTGCCATCTCCGCACGAAGGCCTGGTCACGGGCGGTGAAGTTCATCCTGATGGCTCACCTGGAAAAGAGAATAAATTAATTCTTCAGTATTGAAAGGTTAGCTTATATTTGACAAACAGCACATCGGTTTAACCGATTTGCATGGCTCAATAGAACTATAAGGAACTTTCCTTTTTTTTTTAAAGATAAATGAGAAATGTCATAATTAAATTGTATATTCTCAGGAAAAGAGACACATAGCCACTGTAGAACCCCAAATACCATGTTATGCCCCCCCCCCCCCCCCCAAAGAATCTAATTAGGTAATAATAAGATAGGAAACAGTCTCATCAATCACACTGGTGAATATTAGAGCCATAAGTGGCATATAAATGGGTTACAGTGGCTATGTGTCACTTTTCCCAAGAATATAAAATTTAATTATGACATTTCTTCAAAGTCAGATTTCGGCTTCTGAAAGATTTTTCCTACAAATAAAACCAATTATTCCACTACTGTGTAACTACTCATGGTAAAAACAATAGCCTAATTGGATATCCAACTTGTGGTTTGCTCAAAATTAATTCCAAAACTTTGTCAATTTTCCATTACGCCAGACTTGTTGGATTCTGACATTGGTGCAACTGGGTCAAGTGATAATCCCCAAAACCCATTTTTACAGTGTTTTTTTTTTTAATTCTTTTTTTTTTTTATTATTATTTTACCTAATTTAAAAAGGAAAAATCCCTGTTCCCTCTCTGCAGTGGGAACCCTGTCTTTCGGGGGTTGGAGATTTTTTAAGGACGGTTGGTAACACTGCCTGAGGTGTCACGACGGAGGGCAGGCTTTAACGCGGGGGGCCCACGTAAAGAAGCCACCAAATACAGAGGCCAGGACCCAGCCCCAGGGCCCAGGCGGGCGTTCGCGCAAAGCTTTCTCGGGGGTTGACTCGCGCTACTAGTTGGATTGTCAACCACTATATCTAGTTCGGAGCTCTTTATCCACCTAAACTGAATCGATAACTAACACTTACTTGATCTTTAATGATTATGAATACAGCGAAAGTCTTCTAATATCCTTCTTTTTTGTCACAACTAATTTTGTACGTCCCGCTCGCGGCCATTTTTCGCTGGTCATTGGCAACACGAAAAAAAAATTCATATTTAGATCGCTGGTAACAAGTTTCAGCTTGCGGAGGTGTCTCAGAAATAAGTTACTTGCCAAAGTAGAAAATACATTTATTTTGGGTAAATTACATTGTGGTTCATTATAACACCTATGGAAATTGTTTTTCTATTAAAAAAATACGTTATTTTGAGTTTAATTCATGAACTCGGCGTGTTTACGACTAAAAGAGAAGTGGTAGAACTCTTCGTTACTAAGCGCGGAGGCGAGAAAGCACTTCCTGCTGGACACGCAGGCCTAAGCGGCAGGTGGGAAGAGGAGCGTGAACAAACAAGTTGTTTACAATGTATTCAGGTAAGTTTACACTTGTTATCATATGGCTGATCTGTTTATTTAACACTAGAGCTTCTTCTCAGCGAGTTAAGAGTCCCCCAGACAAGAAACAGCTGAGAAATCTGGCGTTCAACCCCGTCTGTGACTAACAACGAACTAACAACAGTCACAGTGTCTGTGATTTTAGAACGTTCTTGGAATTAGGGAGGGGCCCTTATTACGGTTCCCCATAATCCTTCACGATTCGGCGTTTTGCCGCAGTTTCCGGTCCTATGCTGGCAGGCTTAAACATTTTTGGGATGGATCTAGTAATCATAATTCCAGTGGACTTAGGTAAAATGAAACATTTGTGACAAGATATACACTATATCTATAAAATACTGAAAAATGAAGACTTAATCTCCACAATTTTAAAAGATATTGACTTAAGAAGGCCGCCGCCAATGGTAAAGGATAGGCCGGAGACTGCTCCGGCCCTGCGGTGTCACGCGAAATATACACCCGAATCGGCGAACCGTAATAAGGTGAATTATCAGGGATCAACACAGTAGACCGTTTCGCTAGCCTTTTAACAAATAAATTGTTGTGTTATGGCAACACGACCTCTCTTAAATATTTTGGCCCCACCCTCCCCCTTTTTTATGATGTTCCCCCCTAAACTTTAGCCTGAGGCTACTTTAGGCTAAGGTAAAGTAACTACAGGGTATAAAAGTTCAATAAAAGTGGCTTAAAAGACAAGAAATGTTGTTGAGTGTGTCTGGTACAATATGCGGATTTTTAAGAATCCCCGACTCTAGGCCTTTTTTGCAAGTCCAAAATGATAAAAAGAAATAAAATTCAATATAATTAAAAAAGAAAATGACTTTTAAGACAATAAATTCTCGAAGACAGGTGTTTGTCATAAGCCTATCTGGGTCAGGAAAGTCCTTAGATACAGTCATGCATGAGTGACTGTAACTTAGGGCAGAGCGGGACAGATCAGGTTAGAGATAAGGACTGACCAATCAGATAGGGCAAAAGTGTCCCCCTCTGGGTTGCTATGGGACCTTAGCTGGGAATCCCCCCATACCCTGTCTTGGAGAATGGCATACTAAATGTGAGGGTGTCAAAACACGCATCACGCACCCATATTTTGGGGGCAATTGGAATAGGTATTCTCAAGCCTCAAGGACACCGTGTCGGGATCCAGGGTGGAGGTTCCTTCAGGAGCCTCCTGGGAAGAATGTCTCCCCAGCAGCCTCTTGCTGTTCGTAGAAGGCGACAAATGGGGAGAACAGACTCAGTAGCTCGATTGGTAGAGTGCCCACTTTGAGTCTGGGAAGCCTTGGGTTTTATCCCTGCCCAAGTCACACCAAAGACTTTAACAATGGCAGTGGTCACTGCTTGCCTGGCACTCGGTATAAAGTAAGAACCACGAAACATGACTGGTCAGCTGGGTGTCAGTATAATGTGACAGGGTGGGGTATTGTGTGGGCCTATGAGTATGACATGATATCTTAGTGTGGCAGCACTATAAAGAGGGCCTTGGGTCCCACTGCTACAAATAGGCACCTCATTTCATAGAATCTGTCACCACCCCTGTGCATAAAACTAGCTGCAAACAGAGATGCTATTTTTCCTACTTTTGTAGGATTTTCTACTTTTTCCAAAAAAAAGAAAGGAAAAAATGCTAAAATCCCTACATTTTTCTCTTGAATACTCATTGCCCTATTGCTTTAGTCAATTGTAAGCTTAAAATTTCATCTGGAATGGATTAGAACAGTATTCCTCCATTTCCTACTTTTTGTAGGAACCCTACTGTATACAGTATGATATGATATTCCTACTAGATAAGTAGGAATCATGTGGATGACGAGGTGAAGGTGTGTTCAGTTCAGCTACCGCTTAGTGAAGTGACAGTTGTGATGTCACTGCCTTCTATGTCAAAATCATGTGTGCCCATGGTTACAAGTGATGACATACCATGTTTACATGGAAACATGTCACATCTCCAGGGTGACCGGTGACATCACAGTGCATGTGATGTAGGGGGGTCATGTTAATGGGCAATGCTCCCTAGGGGGGTATTGCCAATGCGGTTTCATACAAGGTAATTTTCAAGCTGATTAACTGGGGCAGCTGGGTATTTTAATGTAATGTTTACATCAAAAGGGACCCACACTGGAGCGGCTCCTGTGCATAGGGTGCACAGAAAAAGTTATTCAGAAATTTTTATGACATTGTTTGTCAAGGCAAAATTTTGAATATATTATTATTAGGGCAGGCAGCCCTAAAAAACATATAGAATTTTTCTGGAGACAGAAAAACCAAGAGTGGGCTCTTATTTCAAGGTGAAATAAATTAAGGCAACATGATCATTCAAAATCCAAGTGGATTATAGAGCATAGGTAGAGAAGGACTCGTACACAGTGGAAATTATACAGAAAAAAAAAAAAAAAAAAAAAAAATGTAGGAATCAGTAAAGCTTTTCTGCCACCAGGGATATATAAAACTAAGTCTCTAGCATACTCCTGTTGGCAATATATAGAGAGAACCACTTTAATTCAGACAGCTGGGTAGGCATAATTACAGCTCCTTAACAAAAGTAGGAAGTTTGTCTATCTTCCAGCATTTCAGCTGGACATTTCTTCTGAGGAGAATATCTAAACTATTTTATTGGTTTCAATTATAGGTCCGCTATACTCTTTTTTAAATGTGGCCTCATTTTAAATCCATCAGGAAATTGTCTTTATTTGAATCAGCATGGAACGAATACAAATAAGCATCTCCAACAGAGAGTGGATAAATATTCAAGTGTGGCTTAGAGGTGCAATTCCAGCACTGTGGCTACGTGATTTGCCGGTTGTTTATGTGATTATGTAAATCACAAGCTTGTGATTATGTAAATCACAGGCTGTTCAGATTAATCCTAATCTACTCGGGACAGTTCAGCGGATCAATACATCAATATGGAGTGTGGTTACGTGTAAATGATCTTCACTGCAGATAACAGGTACACGTATAACTATTACACATGTATCATGATCATCAAGCTGGTTTGCAACGTGTTTCTGCTCTTGACAACAGATGTTAATGTTATCACGTCAATAACCTGCTACCGTATATTGATGAATGCAAATCCATGTTAGTATAAATCGGACAAAAACCGATATAAAAGTGAAGTTAGGCCGGTTCATGCAGAATATCGAAGGTCTTGTTTTATTCAGCTGTTATTGATGATACTCAGATTACGCACGTGGTATACAGTGCAAACATTAAAAACAAAGAGCAATGCTACATTCCTAGTATATAAAACATAATAAGTAATATCATTTTAAGTTTAATGGGTAGAGCTGTCATTGTCAGACTTCGACTGTAGTAGCACGATGGCACATTGACTTAAACTTCAGGCCCGTGATGATATGAGCAGTAGGGTTTA
This sequence comes from Lepidonotus clava, assembly GCA_936440205.1. NCBI lineage: Eukaryota > Metazoa > Annelida > Polychaeta > Phyllodocida > Polynoidae > Lepidonotus > Lepidonotus clava. The sequence goes on from OW387135.1 coordinate 12,860,904, forward strand.
TGAATAATTCATTGTCATCCAACTAGCCTCGTACCCACCATTAATTATCAGATTTATATACACATCCTTCCTAATTTATACTTCCATTATTGTATATCTATTTTTTATCTACATCAATTCATTGCCTACATTTTAAACATATATATCAAAGATCTCGATGTCAAGTTGAGAAATACCTTTCGCGTTTCGTCTCAACTCTAAGAATGTTTTTATGACAATTTTTCAACAAACTATTGCATTTCAATTTTGTAAAAAAAGGAGACTAAATCAAAATAGCATATATTTTATCAGGAAATGGACTTCATATACCAGAAATTGTTGTAGAGGATTTTTGGTGTAAATTCATAATTTTCAACCATGCCCGAGTATTTGTGTGTAAGTAAAACAATAATTCAATAAGCTGTATCAACAAACTCTCCTCTTTCTGAATGGACCCCTGAAAGCTGTCCAAACTCCTAACAGCTGCGGTACATTGGTTCCGGTCCATTTGCCAAATGTTGTATGGATTTATACCATAAAACCCCCACTCTTAGCATCTCTCTATAGTACTAGTAGGCTTAAAGTAGGACAAATGTAGGGACCTTGTCTTTTCCAATATTTACTCTTTTTTTCATTTTTGTATACTTATTTTTCGTTTGTTTATAAATACTAGCTGTACTTCTCTAAATTTTCTATCTTAAATTCTTTGGTACATGCTCAGTCAATCGGTTATGTGGATTTGCTCTTTCACGATGTGAATGACATGGTTACACAATGTTATATTCAGTAGTTACGCTCTGTCCTCTAATAACCAAAGTAGATCCATAAACGTTGTCTGGGTGGGTCCGTCTCTACCCCTCCGACCCTTGACCACCAGCCTGTAGGGGCCAGGTGGTTAAGTCAGTAGTGGTAGTAATAAGGGCAGTCTAAGCCGTTTTGCCTCTTGTCCTGCAGTGAACTCGCCTTATCATGTTCAATGAGCATTTCAATGGTTGATACGTTTGTCAATGTCAAAGAGAGTCAATTTTCTAAATGTATATAAAGCTATTCCTATAATCTATATTTCACCGCTGCTGTCCTGTTCTTTTTATGCCTACAGTATCGTGAGGATGAGTTTGCCTTAAACCTCTTCAGTTTGTACATTTATTTCTCCTTCTTGACCTGTTTTTACAAAGCTATGTGTTTTTGTGTCTTCAGTCTCTGTCTGATCTTTAGTAAGGTAAGTAGCCTTCTGTAATGTGACACCCAGATACAACCATGCATGAACTCAATGCTGTACAAATTAGCCTGACCATTCGAGAAATACATGTAGCAGCGTTGCCACATTGAATCTTTGCTTTTGGTGGTGTAACTTTGGTTTTGCAAGTTTTACATTTTTTCAACTTTTCAAAAAGTGAACTTTTTTCGCACAAATTTTCAGGATGTGAACTTTTTTCGTACAAATATCTTGATGCAAATCTTTAAATGCAATAACATTTTCAATGAAAAGATTTTCCATTCCACCTCTGAAAACACGTTAAAATTGTAGATGTTTGGCTGCACTGTTATAACAAGACACTCACAGTTTAAAGAACTTCTATGATAAAATTTGAAATAAACTTTTCAAAAGAGCAAGATTAATTCTTTCGCAGAATTGTCTTTTGCTGGACAGAGACCCGTGGCAACCGTGCTTTAGCTCCACACACCCAGAACCCCGCACTCACCTCCGCCCACCCAATGTCGTGACCCGGACCAACTGAAACTATGAATTGATAAATAGAAATTTTCCCTTTTGTCCCACGTAAACAAACATAATAAAACTATAAGTTAAAAGGTCCCTAACCTACACTGTTCTATCGCCAGAGGCTGTTCACCTTAGTCCCAAACATTGTAGAAAAAAGTCCTTGTCAGTAGATTTCCCACAACACGTCCTGAATTAATGGTCCTTTGAATTGCCCACAGTGTACATTGATTCAGTCTGAAAGTCATCTAAAGTACAAAGAAATCCGTGGTCTGATTTTGGGAGAATTCTGAACGGCACGACCGCTGTTCCTTACAACATGTCGGTTAGCGTCAAGCACATGGAAACATCAGTTTAGTATAGTATATAAGACATATCATTAATTCGGTAAATAGGATTTGTTGTCAATCACAGATTGTCAGATTGGATTGGCTTAAATTACCGGTAGCCAATTTCTAAAATCTGAACAACGAAAATTAATATTTTATGCAGTAGCTAGGTTCGTCAGAGGTGCGTATTTATCATTTCGAACGCTGTATGTACCGCTGATGAAAGGGTACATATATATCCTGACTTTTTTTCTTCTCATACATATATGATATGCACCTCTGCTGTCATGGAGATTTCACTGTTTGGTACGCTGTTTCTTAAATATTTTCGGCCAGTTATATAAATTCAAGGAGGCACTTTAATGTCCTGTTCGGTGATCTATATTCACCTCTGATTCAAATTTTGCCTTCGGCCATCGACCTCGTGCAAATATAATCAACGGTAAATATGAATGACCTTGTACTCAACATTGATTACTCCTACGCATACAGCGCGACACTTTATTCAGAACACGTCGAACATGCCCATTAATTTTTGTTATTTTTATCCCCCACAATTTACTTTCCTTTAGTCTTCCTATTCAATCCTTTGTTACATTCATCGAATCTCAGAATATGTTAAAAGTGCAGAAGAAGGAAATAATGCACGTTTGTCCTTGCATGGGTTCTGCATGGGTGCTAAAGAGATGGCCACATGGCTTAATAGGCAGAAGGGGCATGGGTTAGGGACAAATCAATTTGAAACCTGGTAGTCCACTGGGCAACTGGGCAACTGAATGTGGTTACCCAGCAACAAAATGTGGTTGCCCAGTAATGTTTGAAGAGAATAAGGTAAAATAGATGACGAATAACTCAAGGTTCATAATAATTTTCAAATATTAGTTTTGGGCATTGTCTCTAGTTGCTTACTGGGCAACAATCAATCAATCTAGGGTCTTTGCATACGACTCGTGTGCCCCTCCCGATCCTTCCCTCTGAGAAGGTTGCTTCTGTTCATGGTTATTTGTTTAGTTGTGCTAGAAAGTACCACTGATTTCTCAACCGCAGTTTTAGAGAAATGCATACAGGAAAAAGATCTGTGATCTGGGTCGGTATAAAAATAGATTTTGAGACGCTAGTACATGTAATCACAGTTCATTCTTCTCAGTATACTTAAATCCACAGTTCAAAAGAACCTATTGGTAGAAATTAGAGCATAACGTATGTTGAACGCGATAATGGGGGCACCTGCACTCGTGGACTGAGAGTAGAATAGTCACCTCAAGTAAATTAGTGTTTAGACTTTGCAGCACACATAATCAGTGTTGGAAATTAACGTCAGCCCGTCACTCCCAGGCTGACAATTCCTGTTCAGGGCTGACAATTTTGGGTAAAAATATCAAATTATCAGCCCAGATGGCTGACGGATTTTGGGGGAATAAATTCTGCATTTTTATCAATCAGATCTTTTCCATTATTTGTGACTGGATACTTTTCTGGTTATTATCCTAACCCTGTTTCTGAAGGTACCTAGTTGTAAATCTAATGGTCATATTTTCAAGTTTTTTATCATACAAAATCCGGGCTGAAAATTCTTTTTCAGGGCTGACACTTTTTCATGAATGTCAGCCCTGATGGTTGACTTCAAAAAAAGTTAATTTCACACACTGCACATAGGTATACATTTTTTTAGCATCGAAATTGTGCAGCACTTAGCCACAGATTTTGATCCCCTGCTGTTTGCCCACCCTGTCACCTTCAAACATAGATACGATCACCAAATTCGTCCCAACTGGTTTTCGCCATGAAAATGACCTCGGTTTTCAGTATGGCATAAAACATCCAACACTCACTCGCTCAGCCATGTATACCACATAGGTATAATTATAGTGTCGAAAATATTATAGCTACACTTTGTACTATCGTTGATAGTGTTCAATGTCAGTTTTGAGTATTAAGCTTCATTCGAACACCTGTAACGAATCAGTGATTAACTGAATAATAAATATATTAATCTTTAAGAGTTGGTTATTTTAAGATTTAAGCATGATTTTAGCGAAATTAGTTCAGATTCCAATGGGTGTAATATCACTGGAGCCAAAAGCGATACGTTTTCCTATATTATCCGATACTTGGTTTTAATCCATTAAGTAGGACCCCCTATCCCATTAAGCATATAATACGCATTGAAATTATACTAAAGGTCTTTGATCTCTACTCATACATCATGATTATAGTAATCAATTAATAAAGAATTCCTGTATAATTGATGTAGTCACTAGAGTATGCCCGCATGAACATTTCAAAGATGGTGCAATATGGTCCATTTAGAACGTTAAGAATATAAAGGTAACTTTTCAATGCTCACACAAAGAACTGCCAGTATTACTGTTATAAATAGCATTGGCCTCCCGGTCTCCAGTACATCATTTAATGTCATTGATAGTTATTGATTATTTTCTTTCATTGAATTTTTGCAGAAAAGAACACAGAGGCACACCAATGGGACGCAACAAGCGCATTGGGTGACAAGCAGTCGGACAAGGAACGGTCCCGTCCGCCCGAGTTACTGGCCCAAATCCCAAACAACGAGTACGAGAAACCCACAAGCACCATGACGAAAGCCATCAGCACCGCGACTGAGTCCGACTGTCGCGGGCTGCTGGTCGCAGTCATCTACGGCACGAGTTCCACCTCCATGGCCTTCATTAATAAGATCCTCATGACTTCATATGGCTTCAACTTCCAGTTTGTCCTGATGTTCGTACAAATGACTTTCACCGTGTTGGTCCTGGAGCTATTGCGAGGGACCGGCCGAGTGAGCCTTCCACGCTATACGCTTACTCGGGGTTTCAATTTCCTCACCCCTTCGGTCATCTACGCGGTACATTCGGTACTTGCGCTGCACGCGCTCAGTGGTATGAACATCCCTATGTACGGAGTGGTTAAGCGGTGTGGACCTATTGTAACGCTCTTCCTCAGTGTCATCATACTTAAGAAAGGACCGCCTTCGATGAATGTTGTTACATCCGTCGTGCTTATAACCACTGGATGTCTCATAGCAGGTAAACTCTCATCTAATTCTCTGATCCAGGGATTACATTTCAATCTCATGTTTTTTTCCAATGTACAAAAAAATCATGATTTCATAATGATATTATTGTGTGGTTTGCGAGTAGTGTCTAGAAAATATTCACAAATTTTTTCAAAGCATCAATTTGTTTTCCTTTTCTTTGTAACCCCAGCATGTATCTGCAACCACTTGTTTTTTGGCAAATCCCGTAGAGATGATACATAGACTGAATATGTTATAAAGGTATTATTTTTCTGTGAAATAATTGGCAATGATCATCAGATGATGACAAACGCACCAAAAAATTAATTTCTGTTACACCTTTCCTCTAACCACAGACGTTTCACCTAAAAGTAAACTTGAACGAAAATTGCTATACTTAGTAAAAACAAATTCATCAATAAGCCAAACAAACCCTTTTTATTTTCCAGGTTATGGAGACCTTTCCTTTGATATCAAAGCCTACACCTTCGGTGGCATCAGCGTATTCACGCAAGCGTTCTACCTGGTCATCCTCCAAAAGGTCGCGGAGGGTAAGCTGAGCGCACTCGAAACCCTCCACCTCAACTCGATCAACACCGCGCCCCTATTACTCTTCTGTTCGATCGCGGTGGGCGAGTTTGGGCCAGCCATGGGTCGCTTCATGGAACCTTCTGTGGGGTTCCTGCTCTCATTCCTGCTCACTATCAGTATGGGGAGTATATTGAACTACCTGCTCTTCCTCTGTACAACTTTAAACTCAGCTCTAACCACTAGTGTAGTGGGAACACTCAAGTCTATAGTCCAGACTGCGATCGGTATGTTTACGTTCGGCGGAGTGAGCATCAATGCCTTCACCGTATCGGGAATCTCCATAAACCTCTTCGGCGGAGTTCTGTATACATATACCAAGTATCATCAGTACCAGCGAAAACAGAGCGGTGGAAAAGTGGACGTTGAAGCGCATCTCCCGAGCAAGCCAATGATTGGTGTTGTCGTGAAAAGCTGATGTTCGTGATGTAATAGTTGTAATTTTTGTTTCTGTTGTCTTTTTTGGTTTCGGATAAATGGGTGATTTGTACATAAAGTGGCGTTAACTTATGTATTTTTCATGTTGTGACTTCATTAACTAGAAAGATATATCACATAATAATGATATATCACATAATTATGATATATACAAAAACGATGTTGGTGATATATATTATATTGGTTGTGTAGGCATATAAAACTAAGTGTATCAGGCTCTGCGACTGGTATGCATTCATTATAAGTGTATGTAGATTGGGAACAAGTTCATGATATTGAAAAGTAACTGATATTTTGATAGTACCGGTGTTCGTCGATTAACAGTGTAGAAAAAAAATATACATGCATACTAACTTAACTGAACATGTGTTCAGGGTAGAGAATAGGACTATTTATGTTAACATACATAATTGTACTTCTGTTATGAGTATACGATGAAATGACTGGGTTCCCATACCACCTGAAAACCATCTCAGTTTGTTTGTTTCTTGTAGTTAGAATATCAGTGACTTACTGAAATTTTGTTAATTGATGTAGACACTCGTTAGACCTACCCTGCATTTGGTCTTAAAATTCGTAAGGGTCTGAAGTTTTAAGAAAAGGACATGAATTGTGTGATATCTACGATACGGATAGATATTTTTTTATCTGCAGAATGATAAGTATCGTAAAACCACTAAATCAAGCCTAATCTTCATAAAATTAAGGTTAGTACAAACCATAAATCCGTTACTCCCATTCTTAAAATAAGGTCGATATGATTTGCATCCCAATACTTTTCTAATTTCTCACGTTTTTTTCATTCATTATACCAAACCGTACACTTGCTCTTTGTTCTTTTGGCTTAACTCGTGACTTTTTTCTGCTATTTAAACGAATGGAATATTTCCCAAAGTGAAGACAGAAGTAACAGCGTCATTTTTCGAAAGCAATTAAAAATTGCTTGGAGAGAAACCCAAAATTCAGAGTGTGGCTTAAAATACGTTGTAACTTCGATTAGGGGATATACGGTATGAATTTAAAGGTGCATATTGTAGAAGGATCTTGTTAGATGTTGGTAGGTCTTTGTTTTGTTATGATAATTGAGTTACTAATTATTCAGTGTTATAAAACCTATACCACAGATAAGATAGAGGCTGCGTATGGGTATTCTACTTTTCGTTTTCTATTTTCAATCACTTTATTTCTCTGAGAGTATACAATTACTTTTAGGTAATCTGTTTTTTGACGACGGAGAAGTTCCCATAGTATTTTAGGGGACTTCTTTTAATTATGGTTAACAAGTATTCTTATATCATCATCTGTGATAAAAACGACACCTAAAACTGCTGAAAGGTAGACATTTGAATAAATGATATGTGCATCAAGTCAACACTTCTTTGATTAAAGAAAAAAAAGCCACTCATGCAAACCATAATCTGGTGTCAGTAGTGCAAGTTTCCACGTGATAAATATGGGCCATTTCACCCTCTGCTTCGGTTATGGATACGATTATTCACCTAAGTTAAGAACAGTGTTAAGAGAAATTTTCACTTTATTCCGACATATTAGTCTTGGAATTGTATCACAAGACAGGTCATTGCCAGATGTTACGGTGACTTGACAGGTATATATCAAATATACAAACGTCCTGAGTTGATCAATTGTTTAGTAGCCATGTCTACTGTATAATCAACGAGCCTACAAGTGAAGCTATTTTTGGTATAATTATGGGGGCTAGTGTACAGGGCCATCTTGTAAAATCCAAATTGCATAACCATCAATCATTCACCATCATAATTTTGTAGCCTAGAGATATGAGCCATTTTGTAACCGCGAATGTCGTCTCTCTTATACGGTGTAACCAGGCACGTCTTAAAAGATCTTGAATTGATTTTACTTAAGACCCTAAAAGGTCGTATTTACAGTGAGATACAGAATGGCCTTTACAGCCTATTATCGGGTTTTCGGAACTATGTCTCCGAATATTTAGTGGCCAAACAGACTAAATTTCCCTGAATTTTGCTCTGAAATCGTTGTTAAAATGGTCTCATATTAATTTTCAAAAATACGTGACCACTGCGTTATCATACGTCATTGTGTCGTGTCATCCCAGGCCACCCTAAAAGTAGTTTGTTCTGTTTGACTGCGAGACTGGGTATTTTAGTGTTGACTGAAAATGTATTTTTTTTTTTTTTTTCTTAAATTCCCTCACCATATGGAGAAAGAATGCGAGTAGCTATTTTTGGACAATCAACCCACGTGATTTTTTTGTGGGTGGCTCCAGTTGTTTTTATCTTTTGTAAGTTTTCATATTTTTGTCAGAATTCCGATTTTCCACATGTGGCAATTGAAGCGGCCAAATAACAGTAACATTGTGGCCAAACGGTGGCCAAAGCCATCATAGTCTATAGAACTATATAACAATAACAAAATTAAAAATTAAAGAGTTGTTAAATGGTATCCGACAATGGGAAAAGTGGTCAGATGTTTGTCAGATAATGTTCAGATTTTTACACATATGAAATGGTCTGGGGAAATGAATAAATTACGATAGCTGATTGGCTATTCCGATGTTTTAAATCTATCCCGAGTTTCATCCCTTTTGTAAAATTTGTGGGTCATTTATAACTGGAATTTTACCGTAACGGCCACCATAGATGAGATCTCATTTCTTGTACGGAAATCATATTTCATGTTCATAAAAATATGAAATTATGTTTAACAGATATTGGACAACAGAATCTGTGCAAATTATACTATCTACTTTCATGTATATGTGCGATTCTAATAAGAAATACTAAAGTGTACTAATGGGAGTAGAAATAATCTGTAGCAATGTTTGTGTATAGCTCTTAACAAAGAGTAGAAAATCATACTGCTGAAGTAAGCTGTATTCACTAAGGTCAACAACGATGACTTGAGTTATATTTGTAATAGGAGCGTAGGTATTTCAAAAGTTCTCAATGATCCAGTGCTGCACACAGGGGGGCCCTTTTAGAGTGTCAGGAACCACTCCGAGTCCGATTTCCAAGAGCAGGGCTTGACAAAACAAAAAGTCATACTTGGCCACTGAAAAGAGTGCCAGAGTTGGCCATTGGGCTTCCCGAGTCAAAATACAAAATTATAAAGTAGGAAAATTACGAACATGAATTATTTTTCAGTTATTTTACCTTATTCTCTTCAAATGTTACTGGGCAACCATATTTTGTAGCTGGGCAACAACATTCAGTAGTCTAGTTGCCCCGTGGACAACCAGGTTTTAAATTGATTTGTCAAGTCCTGAAGAGTTTGGGTTACGTTCTGATTGTAGGCTGGTAAAAGTTGTCAAATGTTCTGGTGATGCAGCAGCTACGGGCACGTCCGCATTTAACACTGACGGTGATATTTACTCCTTAGGTAATAACTGTATAAAAAAATTACAAGATCCAGTACAGATTCATAGTTCACTAATTAAGTAATGCGTGAATGATCAGCAAATTAGGATGAACATCACTGGATAATTATTGTGAATGCTAACATGTTTCGAAAGTTACAACAAGGAAAATAATTCAAGACTGGATATAAGTGAGGAAAATATAATGAAATTTAATGTGATCGATTGATTAATTTATTATTATTTTTGTTATATTTGTATTGGTTAATATGGTATGACTGCTTGATAGCTTGTATAGGGGGAGCACGGTGTTACTGGGTATTAACATGTTTTCTCTAATTCATCTTTTCTTTTTTTTCCCTTTCATATTATAAGCAGATGTAAATCTGTCCATGTGATATATTCATCATTTAGCAAGATATTCTCACTGAGATGAAAACTACACACTCGTTCACAGTTAAGCTTCACTTGCCAAAAGAGAGTTTTTGCAACCGGTTCCTCATATCATATAAAGGTAAAACAATGTGTTTTATCTAAGTCACTTGTAGTAAGAAAATTCTTTACCCATCTAGGGTACAATGTGAGACACACTAAAAGAGTAATTTGGAATTGGAAATATTACATTTTTCATATACATCTCAACAAACATCCCAGAATGTTACAAAAAATGACAGCAAAGAGTTAAGGTTGCTAAAGCTCTCTAATATTATGCTGATATTCTACATCACAAGACTGTTCTTATGAAATACTGTCACTCAAAATGTATGACTAATGTCCTAAAAATCACAGTAAAAGTAGCCAGATATAGTTCTCATCGTGACGTAAGGTGGAAGTTCCAACTGTTTGTATGTCACCCCCACTTCCAAAAATAAGGAACTTTATGTGAATAAAGTCACGTTAAAAATACCCGTTTCGTTCGTTGGTTATGAATTTTAACTTTTGAGCATTCCCACATTTTAACACATTTGTTCATTAAAAGACATTAACACTGTATTCTTTTGATATATGAGCAAACATTCAAAACAAAGCAAACAGATATAGAGGCATGATAGTTTGCTTCAAATTCGAGTGAATTAATATTTTTGCGTTTTCGTGAACGTTATTTAAGATATAATTGGATGGAGTTTTTACTTTCCGAACATATCTTAGGAACTAAAAAGAGCTATAGCGTTTAATGAACATAAAGGTTGGAAATATTTTGAGCAAACACGGCAAGGGAATTCCATTTCGTATAAATATTTTTATTTCTATCCAGCGACCACTGGACGAGACAGAAATAATGACATTACATTATATTCATAATAATTTCTGTACATACATTTGTGCAATTGACAACTTAAAAAAATATTAGCAAACTTGTTACTTTTGCGATTCGTAAGATTGATCTAGGACGTAGCAGCAATTTGCATTTTATTATTTAACTATCACAGTTTTTTCTTCTTAGACTTAGGTCTTTTCTATTTACTGAATCACATCTGACGGAAGAGACCAAAACAATTCTGAACCAGAAATTTTCTACAAATGAATTTCTACAAAAAAAAATTGCGTTCACAGAATTCTCCGATTATTTTTTCTGCACAAATTAACAAGAAAAAATCGTTAACCTTAGTATTACATACGTCAGCTTTTTCCCTCGGGCCTCACTTGCACACATGTGTGATTTGAGTTCAAAAGGCCGCGTGACATAAAGTTTGGAATAATTTAGCGGTATGGTACAAGAATATGGTATGAAAGCAACTTTCGAATACACTTTCTATTTGTCATGGATGAAGTACATGCATTATGCGGAGAGGCTGAGGGTACAAATACGCACATAGAAGAGACAGTCACAGATAAACGTCAAACTATTTTAAAAGATAAAAAAAAAACTAGTATGTGGCTTGAGTATAAATCCAGTGCGGGTCAGAGGGGGCATCTGAAATGTTTGAACATGTGTGTACGTACTAAATGGAAGGCCCCTACCCTAGCAGAACATGTTAGCTCGACCTAATTTCCTATTTGTTTAAGTACTATACAAACTGGCTACTAATTGCTGGTTCTGATAGGCACTCGTTAATAAGAGGACAAAATACTCTTAAAACTGATTAAGCTATAACAATTTTTGTGACCATGTTTGTTTACAAATATTATGTAGAGGCATAAACAGATAATTATGTATTTAGGTGAAAACTAATTTTATCGAATAATTTTCTCCTTACAGCTAAATTGTCTCATTTCAACTCAGTATCGAATGTAAAGTTTTCTTACTAACAATTATTCGTGTGTATTATATTCACAACTGCTGCCGATGGATTACATTTTAATGTATTTTCCATATAGTTGGATACATCACACAAAACACTAAGTAACTGGTATATTACTTATGGGTAATGGGTAATGCTGCATGTACACGGTATACAGCTTGAAGTACGTACATGAAATACTATGAAACTGGTATGTACTAAACATTACATACATGAAACACTACATAACTGGTATGTAGCATAATGTAAGTGCATGACACAGTAAGTAACCATAAATTATATGTGGCTTGAAGCACATATGAAACACCATGTAACCAGTATGCAGCAGGTTGTTAGTACAAGAAACACAACATACCTGGTCATGGACTTTGAAATAAGTACACGTAACACTACGGTACGGACATGTCCCTTCAAAAATTACCAAGTTTTCATAATAATCTGGGGGGGGGGGGGGGGTGTTGAGAAAAAATCTATAGGGCAGCCAATGTGAAAACCCCTCCTTTTGAATTAAATTTACTTTCTGCTGTTTGAATATTACGGAATATTTTCTGGGTTCCATCCTTAAAATGTACAATGTTTTTGGGTAAGGTGACATATTTCGCAGCATCCCCACTTGTGCAATATTGTAATTCGGGTTGTATTCGACTAGCAGTATACTGACAAAAAACATACAGAACCAATACAAATCCGTTTTATGTCATTAAGAAGAACACTATCCCCATTTCAATTTGGAAATGACAGGGAATATCAAACGATATGTAACGTGTATAGCTATTACCGATTTCCTAGTAGAAAATCATCAAATACAAAACCACGAGAATAAATCCCTAACTGAGATTCTAATGAAAGGATTAAGCAAATCCATGGAAACACTGATAACGTAGGACGGTATCACATTTGGCACGACTGGTGGCGGTTGGACTTCTTTCGTTGTCATACGATACAGGAGGTGACTTTGTCTTTGGGCGCCATGTCCTTGCGTATGGTCATCGCGACACAGCTGAGCCAGCTGCGGCTGGTCGGCATCTCCCCGATGATCTCCCACTGGTCGACCTCCTCGTTGTACGCCTCGATCGTGTCGTGATATCTGGGGGAAAAGTGTTTTTTTTATGTTTACAGTAATTTTTAAACTTGAGTAGACATATATTTTGGTTTAAATGTTTATACATTCGCCAATCATCTCATGCATAAGCCTGCCTTAAGTACAGTGATCACAAGTTAGGACCATCTTAATAAAAAGGCATATAGTGATTATCGAGCGAACCCACGACTATACTTTGAAAGACAATACATTTGTGTTAAATTCTCCCAATATTTTCTGGTAGAAATTGAGGCTTCAGTATGTTGATTGGTTCGGGAATTTTTTTTTTTTTTTTTTTTATTTGAATCAAGACCAATCACATACTAGTACATGTTCTTCCGGTCCAGAATGAAGGGTACAAATAATCCTTTTCTGTGTTCATTAATCGCTTTTTTGAAAACAGGATATTACCATTATTTTGACTTTGAATATTTCTATTTATGTGAAACCTGATTTTTAGCCGCAATCTCACCTTACCGACAAAAACTTACTTTCTGTGGAGTGTTCCTGTAGAATTCAATTTTCTAATATTGGTAATACCACTTCTTTTTTTGAAACAAGGTTTAGTTTACCCAGGCATTTTCCTTAGCATAGAGTTACTAGTACCGGTTACTAGTAAAAACCTTGCCGGGCTAGTGAAACTTGTGGGCAGCTAGCCAGGCGAACTACTGGGAACTACTGAGAGGCTTTGGAATTGAAGTAAAAGCTTTGTATATGGACTAGTGGAACTAGGATCCAGGCTAGTGCAAAGACAGGACCACTAGCCCGATGGACTAGTGGACAAAATGGTTAAGAAAAATCCCTGTTTACCTGTCCCAGCCTTCCTCTCCCCCGCAGACGTAGATGCGCCCGTCGACCACGGCCACCCCGGGCCGGTAGCGCCGCTCGTTCATTGGGGCGCGCAGACCCCAGCGGTCGGTGACCGGGTCGTAACACTCCACCTTGTTGGTGTTCTCCGTCGACGCGTGCCAACCGCCTGTCAGGGGAAAAAGATGGGGACGGATGAGATTAATCATTAAAACCACCCTGGAGAAATTCTGCGTTTGCTTTTGCTCTAGTTCCACATTTTCTCACACAGATAAATCCATTTAGCAAACTATGCCAGAAACAGATATGGAGGATTTTTCTATGATATAAAAATGTATACTTGAAAAAAAGGATGCCTGAAATTCTAACTTTCCGACACAAATTGACCCATCTATATATCAACAGTTTTTCATTTCAACGCTTTCTTAGGTATATACTGGGATACGGGTCGCTAAAAATACAATGGACTTAGATAAAAGTAAGCTTACTGTCTGCATTAGTAAATTGAAACTTGTAACATAAAGACAACTCGAATTTTGAAAGTTAGAAAACAACATAGAACAACACTCGATAAAAAGAAAAAAAGTTGTTTTGTTATTATTTTTCTATATTTCACTAACTTTGAGATTCGCCTGAGATTTCCCCTGTCTTGATTGTCGGATTCGAACCTATTAATCATTAAATGTTGACATAATCTAAAGTTTTATTATTTGTTGGGGTAGTTTAACTTTTGCATGCAACGTGCCATAGAAAGGGCATCACACATCCGGCCTTCGATGAGTAAGACTTCAGTTTAATAATGATAGAATACAGTACACTCTCTAAGCAAAAAGAAATGCAAGTGTGTTACCTATAATGAAGATGTGCCCGTTGAGCACACAGGCGGCCGACCCTGACCGGGCGATCAGCATGGAGGCGAGCTCAGTCCACGTGTCGGTACGCGGGTTGTAGCACTGGACCAGGTCGATCCCATCCCCGTCCTCCAACACCGCACCGCCTGAAATCAAAGTACGGTGGGTTAACTGGGATCATGCAATGATAGATATATGGGATTCAATTGCTCAAGTGAGGGTTTCTGAATACCTAACATTAAGGTAATTACTTTTATTTTGGGTCTGGGTGTTCGTCTGTGCCGATCTTCTTTCCTCTCGTCTTACTTTCTTTTTTTTAAACAGTTTATTTACCCTGAAACAATCTCAAACTCCAAGGTTTGTTTTCCGTCACGTTTCAACAACATGATGATATACAATGTTGTCTTTCACAGACGTCTAAATCCGTATAAAACTTGCATACCATTATTTACTAAATCTTTTTATATTTAGAATCGATGATCGAAGTTAAGACAGTTTAATCAATTGAAAAATGGTAAAATTAAATGTTAATGATATACAGGAGAGTAATCTACATGAACATGAGGACAGCCAAGGTTACTAAATTATCACAAAGTGACGCAGGGAAAATTGTTCTAGTTAGGTACATAGGATACATATTGATTCCTTCGTCAAACAGATCAAACTTAACAGATCCTTGAAATTGTTCTATTGATAATAAAAATAGGAAAAACTCTCTGAATCTCACCCATCTCCATGAGAGACTTCCTTTTCTATAATTCATGAACCCATGGAACTTATTTCAGAAATCTACAAAGCTGAATTCCCTAAGTAGCTGCTCAAGAAACAGAAGATCGTAACTGATTTATGCATTAACATGGTACTCACCAGTAACATACAGTAGCCCATTATGCGACACCACGGCAGGACTGGTAACTGCCATTTTCACCGGGGCGACGAAGGCCCACGAGTTAGACCCGGGACAGTAGCGCTCTACCGAGTCGAGGCGGGCCGTCCCCTCCCAGCCGCCCACCGCATAGATACAGCCGTCCAGGGTCGCCAGCCCTAGAAGGGATTTAATACAGTGATTAATTCTAATCAACAGTTGAGGAATGGGTAATGAAACCAGGGTTCTCCCCAGGACAAAATTAAAGTTGGTTATCTTATAAAAGCCTAATTTCATAGCTGGTCGCAAATCTATTTCTAACTGAATATTTTCCCATTTATAATATAATTTTGACCAGCTTTGGGAATTTACAGCTGGTCGCTCAGTTTAAAGCCGGTCGGCACAGCCCTTTAAGGGCCTGGGGAAAACCCTGGAAACGGTTTTTGTAAATTTATATCATAAAGATAAATCATAAGTTCTTCACTGCTGCAAGTGTTTTTGTTTTTTTTAGCTTTTTTTCCACAAAACCAGGGTACTGCGCGTTTACAGTTTAAAAAGAAACATTACTTGCACATGTTTCGAAATGAAAATAAGCGTCTTAACATCAAGCTAAAATAAGAGAAGTTAAAACAACAGAATCGCATGTTCTTGTCTATTCAAAACACTGCTTAACAGTTCTACAAAATTTAAGTACAAATACACAAGGTTATTTTATCAAAATGAGAATATGACTTCAAACGGTCTTTGGCTTCCTCCATAATGTTACAACTTATAATGAAGAATTGTTTAAGATAGTACAGCAGTTTTGGTTCCATACTGCATACAACGACCCTTTTCCTCATAATAAAGTACATAAGTTTGGTTTCCTTACGGGGCATTTGAATTTCCTTACTGAGCTTTTGGGATCCCTCACAAAGGTTTTGTTGGCCTTCTGGGGTTTTCCTTATGAAGAACATTTTTAAACCTTCGTATGGTTTCTGACAAGACTATTAATTGAGTCACTACTAGAAGGATGACTTCCTATTGCAACACTTGTGAGACAGGAGTTGTAAAGATATAAACACATGACTAAGACACATATATTGCAATATGATATATCACACTTTTAATTGCTGTAACCAAACCTCCTGCCACAAGTTACACACCAAAAAGTCAATCAATCTTCAGAAAAGGGCAAATTTGTCAAATTTGTGCCTTATCAGGAGCTTGATCTAGACCTCCACATACTGGCCCAGAGAAAGAGCTACTGTAAACTGAGTTCAAAGGGGCCCACCCGCATTGTAGTGGATTATATCTTGTGGAGGGGAAATGTTTTTGTTTTTTTAGAATATACTGTAGTTTTCCCCTCCAAAAACGGTTCATGGTATACCATTCGCAACTGTATCCTTACCTAGTTCTGAGCGCGGCATGTTCATGGAGGCCATCTCCTGCCAGCTGTCGAAGCAGGGGTCGTAGCGCCACATACTGCGACTGGCCGACCCGTCCGGGAACTCACCGCCCGCCATGTACAGGTGGTTGCTCCCTGAAAACACAACATTGAAAATATTATAGGCGGTTATTAGCTACGTATACCATCATTATAGCTGTCTAAGAACACACACACCTTCAATCGTATACATACAAATGATTGTTCCCTGAAAACATAAATTGTTGTGGCTGCCGAGAGAGATGCCAGCAGTGATCGAGATAAAAACCGGAAATCGGATGTGTTAGAATAAGCACATAGTTATGATAATATCTTAAATTATACATTATAAAAAGGTGTTTATCTAGTGAATTCTTTTGGATAAAATGAATAATCTTTGTCAAAATACTTCAAAGGAACGTATCCACTGCCCTTAGTCTGCTAAAACGAATAGCACCCTACTCAGGTTACAGGTCCCCCGGTCTGTGACAGTGATGGGTAACACATGTTCCCCCAATCTCTATACCCCTAGCCAGCGAGAAGGCCGGCAATGGTGAAGGTATGGGGGGAAACCGGAGGGCCAGGGTCGGAAAAGCCGGTAGTAGCAAGATCACTTAAAGAAGTTCTATATGTTTAATTTAGTTGGAAATGGGCTTGACAAGACATATTTGGGTAGATTGTATATTATGAGGCTCTCTTAATACTCATCCAAGTTTCAAAAGTTCTATCATTAAATTTGCAAACAATCTGTGAAATGCCTAGATATCATCTATGTATAACACTGATATACTTGAAAAAACTTCTGTGTTTCTAACAACGGATTTCCAGCAAAAGACGGAAGACTGGCATCTCTGTAATTATATGAAAGGTTTCTCCCTAGAATTAGAACTTGATTAAGGTGTTTCTTAGCTCTGCCTGATACAAGTTAACCCTTTCCACCCTCCAGATGCTTTGAGGCATCACCAGCAAAAACACGCCAGATGCCTGGAGGCATCACCAATGAAAACACGCCAGATGCTTTGATGCATCTTTGTCATAAATGTTGCATTTGTTAATTTAATCAAAATATTAAAGTAGAAATAACTTTTACTGTTTCAAAAGCTAAAATCATCTCTAATATGCTATATCTAACAATAGAAATGTTGAAAATAATTTTTTATTTTTCATATTCTAGCAAAACTTAGATCTATATAGTGTCATTGTCCCATATGTGGCGTTTTTTGAGACTATTAACTATAGTAGATTGGCAGTTTTATAAACCCTGAATGAATTGTGGGTGGCGTAGGGAAAGGGTTAAATGGCAGAAAATTACCCTAATTCATTTTGTTTAAGATATTTCTGTTTGGGGAATAGGTTTGTAAATTATTTCAACAATACTCCACGAGCGATCTCAAAAAACGATATTTCAAATTTCTGAACTAAGGACAGTATGATACTACTAAATTATGGCTAATCTGCAAATCAAAACGCTCATTCTACTTCTATGCTGAATGAGGTAAGTTACCATTCTGCAAGTCCAAAATTTTATCAAGATGAAATTTTAGAGATGCCATTCAAGATTCATGAAAAATCCGGAAAAGTAGGAAGGACGTTTCTGGATTTTCAGTTTAGACACTAAAAGGTTGGAAATATAAGCTAGATAACGCAAACGTATGCCTTAGATGACTAATAGAGGATATAGGAATAATTTGAAAAGCAAATTTGGTGACTTTCTTTACAGACAATTTTTATTTTCATTTCTATTCTGAACTGGCAAAATTCAGGAAATCGAGAAAGAGAAGGGAAAATAGCATCTCTGAAATTTTGATTAATAAAAAAAAAGAGCAGTTGCCTACCAGTGACGACGAGGCCGTGCTTGCTGACGGCGAAGGGTAGACAGGCTAGGGTCCTCCAGTGGTTGGTGTTGGGGTCGAAGCTCTCGACACTCCTCAGGACCACCTTGTCGTCCTCCCCGCCCACCGCGATGATCACCTCCTGGGCACCTGGGGGGAACGACGGGGACGTTATAGACAAATTTGTCTCTATAAAGTGTTTATAATTTTAATTTAAATTTGGTTTGGTTTGTTGGGGTAGTTTAACGTCTGGCCAACCCTTCAGACTGCATATGGTTATGCTTTTCAATTAGTTTTACGCCACATGGACGGTGACCGAATCTATGAGATGTGAATTTAAATGATTAATTGTGAATTTAATGATTAATTAACAATGGAATATTATGATCAATTAACAATGGAATATGTATTATATCTAGGAGAATATCAAGCAAACAGCGGCAAGTATCTGAGGATATAGGACCAGAGAATTTTACAAGTGAATTATCTCGTGGCAAAATATACAAGCTAGTAACAATGCTTCACGAAGATTAACAATTAAAAGTAACGGCTTCTGACAAACTAAGAATACTTGAATTTAACGAGAGAAAAACTAAAAAATTATCGAGGAAATAAAGTTCCCTTAGAGAACGATTTTCGTTTGACCGTTTTGCATTTTACCCATTTAAAACATTTCCAAAGTTATGCCAAACCTGTCACTATGGTCCCAGTCCGAAAAAGTCTCTTCTCTTCATTTGATATATCAAAAGAATTAGAATATTCCCTGTAAACAGTGAACTGCATCCCTACCGGAGGCTTTCCTGGGTCGTGTCCGTGCCGACCTGAGCTGGGCGCGCCGGTCGGTGAGTAGGTGGAACGTCTTGGCCTCGTCAACCAGCTCCTGACACTTACGCGACTGGACGATCACCTGGCGGTTCTCCACACAGTCGTGGATGAAGTATGCGCTCATCTGGGGAAGCCGCACATGCTCAAGTACCTGATGAAAGATTGAATAATTAGAAAGAGATATAATCCTTGTCTAATCAGAAGAATAGTTACTAACATTCTTTTTATATACTAAACGCTCTTCCCTGTAAGACCATAGGAGAAATTCTTTTCCGATTCTTAGATGCCTAAAGTACAGACAAAAAGTATATTTGACAGCAAATTTATTTCTAGTCTACTTTTTATTGGGTTAATAGCTTCAGCATATCTGACAGGCTCTTATCTAGCTGGAAATGTAGACTGTTTTGTACGCTTATATTGAACATTTGAAACTAAGAAACTAGCATTTTTCCATTTTGAAATTTCCTGGCAAATCAATATCTTTCCATGTTCATCAAATGGCAAACCGTAATATACATGCGTGTGTCTAAGACAAACCTCAGAACTGATTATTTCAGTAATTCTTCAATATCTAAGATGTAAGTTACAATAATTTACCTTATGAAAATCCTGAGATCTGTTATCCTCGTCATGTTCTAGCCACCTCATCACAGCATTAAACACAACCTCCTCATTCTCGACACCAAGCGTATCGTCCGACACAAACTCAATTAACTTTGGCTGCGTAAGAGTCACCAACTCCTCCTGCTGACATACATCCATGAAAAACTTAAGCGTAAATGTCTTCGCCTTTTCTTGCAGTTCATTACACGCATGAGCTTCGGCAAAACAATGAATACCGATACAGTTCGATTCATCCATGTTCTTTTCCATGAACTGACATGAAGCGTCCCTGACTGGAAGGACTTCTAGTAAGTTAGCAGCTGAGAGCAAGGACTGGACATTTGTCTTTGTGATAAGTATCTGAGAGGTGTAGGCATAGTCTAGGAGCAGTTCAATCATATTTGATTCCACTCCATTTATTGAGATCTTCTCCTGCTTGCTTTCTGCCATATCCACACCAAACATGGCTTTAAAGTAGGGACTAAAAGATGCAAGTACTATCTTATGGCAGGGAAATTCTACCCCGTCCACGCAAAGCGTCACATCACAAAATGTCTCGGCTTTGCGAAGTCCACTCAAACCGCGGAGAACTTGCGCAGGGTGGGTGCTCTCGATGAAAAGGAACTCATCCTTGTCTTCCTGGGTTGTGCTGTTGGTGGTGGAGGTGGTGGTTTGGTCTTCCGTGTTGGAGTCGTCTTCGCTGGTGGTGTTCTGATGTTGTCTCACCCGGCCGGGCACCTGGTTGGCCGGGGGGACGTTGGCCGCCATGATGCTTCAAGGGCTGCTTCTGTCTGCAACCAGATGCAATCTGAATACAAGATTTAAAAGGTTTTTATTAGGTGAATCATGTGGAGAAGTTCGGTGGATCTAGATGTACAAGTAGGTGCAAGTTGTTCATGTAAATGACACAGATGTCAGAAAACTGTTATAACTCTACAAACAGATGTTCTGTAGTGTAGAAGAAATTATAAAACAGACTAACTCAAATTCCAAAACCCAGTTTCTAGTCCCCTAGGCTTAGCTGCTTAATCCAATATTAATACTATGATTATCTGGTAACTACTGTGGTATATTTAGATCTAGGAGTAGACCTAGCCGAACCTTCGACGCCACTGTTATTGCAGTAGCATCGAAACGCTGTCCATAGGACCTGGAAACAAATCATGAAAATACAAGTTTGGCGACACTTCTGGCCTTAACTATTACCATTTTTCAAGACATGCATGTATTATCTATGAATTGGCACCCTCAGCTCAATATTGGCAGCCTCTTTCATCTTTAATTCTGCATTTGTTTCTCTGAATCGATAGGTTTTCAAAAATGGCGGTAGACATGAAAATGGTGAAAGAGGGTTCTGTTGCAACCCCCCTGTACTAAGACTATGGGGACCCGTTACACCAATCTCGTTGCAACGGTTTGCTATGGCCTATTTTCGCCTCTCTTCATTAAAATCATTATGGAAGGCGTCAGAGCCTTCCCGACGGTAGTACAGGGAAGGCTTACAGAGCTAGGAGTAGACCTAGATATCCAATGCTATTGCTAGTAAATACAGTTTGATCATTTGCTGACAGTGTCTATGAAAACAGCGTTAAAATCTTTATACAATTTTGATATTAAACAATTCTATATTGCTTAGGCCAAACACTAAAAAGAGAATTTCACGTTTTCAATTTGGTCAACCACAGAACAGTTCAACAAGTAAAACAACTGAACAGTCTGTTCAAAACCACAGTTTGATCCATTCTCTCGTCAAAATGAACAAGAAAAGTAGTTTTTCTAATACTTTACATGAGTCCCCTTCCGCCACACGCCCTTGTGTTTGCAAATACCATGCAAAACAAGAGCGTTTATCCCGTAAATATGCAATTTCAGAAATAAACAAACATACTTTGTTGACAATCTGGGATCCTGTGCGACACCTGCTTTGTGTCGGAAAAAAGCTTCCTTCGAAGATAGAATGTTTTAGAACAAATCACCAGATGGCGCCACGTGAGGTATTTCACGGCCAGGGGGCGCCACTGGTGACTGGAGCAGGTGCCCGTTGGTGATTAGGCCAACAATGTTCAACAAAAGATGTGTTCAGGTAGTCTAACATAGGTTGAAAACATAAGGGTAGGTAGGTCAATTCTTGTTGGGATTTATTTTATTGTCACAAATAGACTCATGCATTCTTGAAAATTCAGAAAACATGCAAAACCACCATTGGGAATGATTTTCAGTATCTAGAATACATCAGTTGATCAAATATATGCCATTTCCTTTGATTTAAGTCAGTTTTATGAAATTTCAATAGTCTTGAACTATAAGGAGGTTAATCATCCATTTAATGATAGTGCGTGTAAGTGGTATTCAATTCTATAGATAATAGCTAGCTCCATTCGCAGTCTCCTCCTCGTTGACTGCAGTCGTCCAATACATAATTATAGTTCCCGCATCATGTAAGACGTGAACACTTGTGTGAAAGGATTTTGTTTATTTATTATCCAATGTATAGTCATTCCGTGACAAGAACTCGATTGACCATGATCAGTCCTAGGGTAAGAGTCCCCTCAAAGTTCAAACACATTCAGTCAACGCTCCGCGCTCTAACACAATTTATATGCCTCACTCTAGAACCTAGACTGCAGGTTAAAGGTCCAACCTTCACTGGATGTTTACTCACACAGTGCTTACAGCTACTCTGGCTAGCTAAGAGCGGAACACATTATTATAAGGTGGTACGTCACACCGTGACTCCTCCCTCATTTCACTACTGTCAAAGTGAAACATTGGCTTTATGCTGCCCAAACATGGACTGGCCACCCGCGTCAGTACAGTCTTTAGAAAAAAATAATTATGAAAAAAAAGTTAGGGTAGATCTAGGGCCATAATATTAGGGTAGGTCGGGTTATCTGAACACAACAATTTTTTTAGGCCTTAGCCCAAGGATAAATTATTTTGGTCTTTGATTAGCCGATGGATCAAGGAGATCATTGTAGGGCCTGTAAGATCCAGGAACCAATTTAGAGAGGGCTCCCCCCCCCCCTAATTTGTGCCAAATTTAATTTTTAAAAAAATGACCGTGGATGGGACACCTCAAATATTTACCTCAGCCCCCCACCTATTTTTTTTCACTTTTCTTTTGTTTTTGTTTTTTGTTTTATATTCTCTAGACCTGTCCCTGGGATCAAAGAACTAGGCTAGACGAAATGGAAAGACTAGCCGGGACATTGAGATGTCGAGGTTGAGTGTAGACCCCACCTGTTGCCATGTAGGCCTACTTCTGTGAAATTCACAATAATAGACATGTCTCTTATATCAAGTTTAAAATGTTTGAAATTTGAAAAGGCTGATTTCCAATAAATATTACATAATTTGGAAGACATTTCCAGATTTAACCCATAATTTCAAGGATTTGCTGGCATTAAATATGATTTTACATATTGAAGATCAACATGATAATGCCTAAGGCCTAATTTCACGCAGCCTGTCTTATTTAATCCATTTCAAGACTATAATAATCTGTTATAATGCGTGAAATTAAACCTAACTAAAAGAAAAATACAACATTTTCATTATGTTAGTTTCATGTTAATTCATTGCTAGGTTTTTTTACTATGTTTAATGCTTACTTTCATTATCAATTATGAGTCTTCAATATGACATATTATGCAAGAGGGATCCAGAAATTGTAGGGCCAAATGTCTGTAATTTATTCTTATTTTGTAATATCCAGAATATTTATTCTCTACCGTTTTTGAACAAAGAAGAAATATGTATTGAAGAATATAGGAAAGTCGGGGTATACTGCTATTGAGAACATAGATCTATTTAAAATACGAAAAGAATCCTTTCAGTCATTATTTTACAATTAACATTAATTTTGTATTTTCTTCATTTTCTCCCAATGAAGAAATGAAGAAAATACAAATGTTATATTGTGTCTATATGAATGTCAGGGGCAGATCCAGGAATTTGAAAACGAAGGCCGCTTAATATTATACCATTTAAATTTCTCATTTGTATTTCGCCTTATCATAAAAGATCTGTACAACATTGGATATAAAGTTTTTATCGCAAATTTCTCTTTCATGCACTTCATACAAAACTTGCAACAAACGAAGGCTTCTTTTTCTAGATGTTACAAAATGAAATGACATTACCTGCTTAATAATGGACATAGGGCTATCACAATAAAATTGAGGGAAACTCAAACAATATTAGATCCAGAATATTGAGATTTTACTTCCACGAACACCATTCTCAATAAAGTTATATCAGTACCCACAGTAGTTAACTATTAGCTGTGGTGCAAATTTCGTCCAATCTATTTTTTCGCCTATAGGGTTGGGGGGGGGGGGGTAGGGCTAAGAGATATGCCGTGTCCAATTTGACACCTGAGGGAAAATACCCAAACTGCCCCTTAGGTCTATCCCCTTGAGCATGGTTTATTTAATTTTCCCATGAATGTTTAATTATGATATTTCTTATTGTATCTACACAAATATATCTATTTAATTATGATTATTGTTTTTGGGTGCAAAGCCTAATATCATAACTACAATCACCCCAGTGACATATTAGGATTTGAAAAGGTTCCTATACCGAGGTCGGGAGTTTAGGTCTGCGCATGCGTGGTCCCTTGGCGCCACTAGTTTTCGGGGGACAAGCGCGACTTTTCAGCCTATCAGAATCATCCCTTTAACAACATGGCGGCGCCCAGGGACAAACTCCCGTCAGCGGTATAGGGCAGAATTGGCAATATCCCAATATCTATATTTAAAATATATTGGATAAAGAGTATTATGCACATGACACTATCATTCCGCCCCACTCTCTCCGTCTTTGGACGTTCCCCCTCGTCAGCTTTGCGTCCTGGGTGAATTAAAGTGACAAAACTCGCTAACAACTATATATGTTATCACAATACTTTATTGACAGCCATTGATAATATTCAACAGGAGAGATCACTTTGTTTTAGTGGAAAAAATCCATGTATACATCGTATACAGAAACCTGACTAGATAGCAGTAAAATTGAGAACCTCTCATCATGATTAATACAAAATAAATATAAAACTATGCTTTCTATTTTGACATCATAAATATAAAGTGTGGAGCCATATGCATTATGCACTCTTTAATGCATTAAAGATAACTTAACGGTATCCACTCCGGTTAGGTTAAAAACATTGACATGACATTGTACCCATTCAAATACATTTGATAAAGCGTCCGTAAAGTTAGGTAACAGAATATGCAAAATAATATACAGTTATATCGATTTGTAATGCCTTTGTCTTTGCTCCAGTCTGTAAAAAATTATGATGAAAGGAAAGTGTCTGGTAGAAAACTCAAAAGGTAGGAATGTAACTATTATCATGCTTATCACTGAAAGGACATGTGTGCGCGTGTACATAAAAGCCTATTAAACATATAAGTAGCTCATAATTTTATATATATTGCAATTTCGACAAGTATCAAGACATAACAATATCAGCCATTCCAGAAGAGGCTGAACTATGAGAGGTATATCTACCGCTAGTGATATAAATAACGTTTCAAATAAAAATAAATAGAACATGAAAATATATAGCAAAGGGGAACCCGACTGTATTCCGTCCTTTGAAGATTTATGGAATGATTAAATAGCTTTTCGACAAAGAACTGTGTTTACTACTTTTATATATACATGTATCTAAATTTGTACAATATAATTGTGTCTATTTCTACTCTTTGTTTCTCTTTAAAAGGCGGCGGCATTTCAATGATGCTTTGCTCAAACAATTGTCTCCCTAATACGGCTACCTTCATCAGCATGCAGTCACCCCTCAAATGTAGCCATAATTTTGAACTACAGACTTTATGAATAATATACTGCTCAAAATGGGTAATTTCCTCTATGCAGCCACATGCATTTCTGAATCCCAAGGCTGGCCGCATATGAGGGGGCCACGTCGTTTTTTTTTTAAAGCATTTACAGTAAAAGCACTACGCAAGAAGCGCCTCTATTTTGTCCCCTACATATTGTTTCCAATGTGAGAAATCTTCCAAAAACATACTCAATGGATGCATATTTAAAAGCCCGAAATCAGTTAAAGTTCTTGAAACTCATAGGTCCCTGATTGCCTGTTAATTTCCTTTAGCAAAGAGCTGAAAGAGTATGTTTGATTAGCACTAGTACTTGGTATTATCTCTCTGATTGCCCTCTCCATGGGCCATTGTCTTCCCCCCTACAGAAGACTCCGAACCCATGATATCTTTCTCCAGTTTCTCCAGTGAATTAAGGCTGTCAGTCTTGGAGGCTGAGTTGATAACAATAGGAGCAGTGAAGACTCCTTGATTGCCGCCCCCTACTGACATCTGCCTGGAGTAGACTCTCTCTGAGTCCAGGGCACTCCTGGGAAAGGTCACTAAGGGGGTCTGTGGGGTCTGGACCTCTCTGGGAGACCCTGGAGGCTCACTTCCGTCCTCTAGGTCCAGACCTGTTGTAGTTAAGACCCCATCACTCCTCATCCCAGCTGAATGAAGGTCTGCTCTTGTCTTCTGTGTCCCATACAGCTCAACTTGACTCGGTCTGCGCTGGCGATAAACAGTCTGAGTTGTCGTGTCGCTCGGAGGAACGAAATATTTTGGCAGATCCTCTTCTGGTTCTAAAGGTTCTTCAGCAAGTTCCTCCCTGCCAGGTTTTCTTCTTGATGGCCAGCCATGCTTGTGTATGTCTCTTACAGTTAGTCCTATAGCAATTCCTAAGCAAATTGCACCAGTTAGTATGGAGCCTATTCCTATGACAAGGAAGTCTGTGAGTGTCTTTTGTGAACCATAGTAAGTCAGCCCTGCACCCAGGGCAAACCCACCCAAAGCAACAACCACCAAATAAATCCTGATCCTTACAGAAGTCCTACTCCCTTCCCTCCCAGTCTCTGGCTCTTCTTCAATGACTGACTTCCTTAACCGGACGTCCAGGAAAGCTAGCTTTTTCTGGAGGGGTTTTCTGGGGTCATTACTTGTGGATGACTGTGTTGATGAGGGCTGTTGTTCCTCAGCCGGCCCCACTTTCCCACTGCGGGGCCTCCAGCGGTCCCCACTCCCACTCCCCATGGAGGAGGTGCCTTCTTGTACCATAATGCTGCAGGAGGAGGAGGAGGGTGTTTCTTGGTAATTTCTCAGCTATGTCAGGGTTGACACATGTTTTGGGTTGTGCAGTGCTATGGTTGAATCTGTGAGCACGAAAATGGTGGAAGGTGAGGATGTTAGCATTTACTGCCCAGACTCGAAACTGAGCCTGCTGCATCCAATGCTAAGATGTTGACCACACCAGATTACCACCTTAATGGTACAGGATATTGCCAAGGTAATCCATGAGATCCATGAAAAACATCTGAAAGACAAAAAAGAAATAATGATTAGATATAATTTGTGAGGCTCTTCTATACAGTATGGGTCAATTTCTGCTACTCTATAACTGTTTAACAATATTTTAAGGGACTGTGAAAGATCCGTGTAACAGATCATAAGAGAGCCTTGTAATAAATTTTGCTCTACAAAACCTCAACTAAAGTATCACTTTTCTATGTGAATTAACACATAAAAATCCTCGGAGAAAAATATTTGCCTAGTACCAACAAATCACCTGCATGTTTAAGGTGCACCAACGAGTACAGACAGAAACACTGAACTCTCTGCAGGTTCAAGTTTGTTTGTAATCAGAACGGTAAATCTAGGGCTTTAAATACCACCTTTAAAGAGTTGATTACATGGTAAGGACCTTTTGACTGTGAGTTGGTTACTTTGCAAAGCCGTCACGTAATCACCTGCAGGAGACAGGTGCCAACCAGCCCAAGGCTTCTAAAGACATTATACATGGGGCCCTGGAGTGTGTGTGTGTGTGGGGGGGGGGGGGACTGGTGACGCGTGTCGAATACAATTAAAGGTTTATTTTGCCTTTCCTTATTGCTTATTAATTCAACCTAGAGTCATCTGGAAATTAGGAGATTTCCACCTGGCTAGTTGCTCCCTAAAGACCCATTTGTAGGACTCTTGTCGTGCATCCCACTAAGCGTCGGGGGACTTTGCAAGTCTGGGACAACATGGTGATCATTAAAAGGAATATTTTCATTGGCTATCATATTTAGTGGGGAAAAACCCTTTCGCTGGTTAAGGTTAAAGCACACAGGTTGCCAGAAACAAGTGGGCCGCAAAGGATTCTGGTGGAGGTGAGAATTGCCACCTTTTAGATGGCAGACTGTAATAGGCCCTAAGAAGCAGCGCTGCGGTGGCCATGAAATAGGCCAGTGTTGTTAGATCTCATGTTAAACCTCTTTTTTTATGAAAGGTATGAACAAATACGAAATTAAAAATCAATACATTGACTCATCTTTTATTTCTAATGCATTAACAGAACATAACACAGCACATCTAACATTAAAAATAAAAGATCCAATGTATAGATTTTGAATTTGGTATTTTGTACTGACGCGGATGGCCAGTCCATGTTTGGGCAGCATGACGTGAGCTTAGAAGCGCACGTGTAAGCCAATGTTTCACTTTGACAGTAAGTGAAATGGGGGAGGAGTTAAGGTGTGACGTACCACCACATAATAATGTGTTCCGCTCTTAGCTAGCCAGAGTAGCTGCAAGCACTGTGTGAGTAAACATCCTGTGAAGGTTGGACCTTTAATCTGCAGTCTAGGTTCTGGAGAGAGGCATATAGAAATTGTGTTAGAGCGCGGAGCGTTGACTGAATGTGTTTGAGGGAACTCTAACCTCGGGACTGATCATGGTCAATCGAGTTCTTGTCACGGAACGACTAGACATTGGATAATAAACAACAAATCCTTTCACAACGAGTGTTCATGTCTTACATGATAAGGGAACTATAATTATGTATTGGACGACCGCAGTCGACGAGGAGGGAGACTGCGAATGGAGCTAGTTATTATCGATACAACACAACAACATAAACACGCATTAACTTTAAACGGATAATTAAACCTCTATAGTTCAATTTGTTGATGCCTTTCATAAAAAAAGAAATGAGGAAACAGTGAGGTAAAAGCGATCACTAATTTCCCTGTATAACTTATCTGCACTGGTTTATTAGTATTAATGTCTATTCATTTATAAGTTATAAGTAATTATAAACGTGCATGTCCTAATGCCCTACATAATACATTCAGCTTTGGGTGTAGTGGCAACCTATTGCAACCTACCTTTTAAAAATGTTAATCTTAACAATCCATTTTCAGTTCATGACTATATTGTTGCAATGAATTATGTTTAACTATAAGTAAAGCGTATGCATATATATTATTTCAGCGCATACAAACTTACGCAGGAAAATGCGAAATACTATGCATGCAGGGACGGATTTCGAAGAGCGGACTCCAACCGCCCACACACCCCCCCCTTTTTTTTAAAAACCAAATATGGTTTTCTTTCAATCTTAAAACGCAAGCCCTCGGATTGGCGCCAAAAAAAGTTACATTAGGGCGCCCCTAATGTACCCCTGACATGGATAGATGGTAGTGGTAAAATAGCATGAAGGATCAATTAATTAATTGATATATGTATTTGTATACACACGTGCACTTTACAGTAATCACATGGGCATTAGCACTATTATACACACCACTTACATTAATTGCGCGCTTGCCTACATTAATTGACATGGACCTTCATTAATTGCACAATATGCCTTCAATAAGGTTAGGACGTACATCAGCGGGATGACGACGTATAACTATTGTGCATGAACTTAAGACATTATTTCTACCTCAAACTCTATGACACGTTGTGGACTATAGTAGTATTTTATCATTGAAATAGTTTGGTGACACAATCAGCATGTTTCGACATTTACTGTCTATGTTTACTGTCTATATTTTATGGGCTCTATTCTATAAATTCTCGGAATTGCATTGTCTGCAGTTTTGACATAACATTATAACAGTAGGCCTACATGCAAGGCGGTTTCCCCAATAGTGCTGATAATATACACAAAGCTGAACGTAGCATGGTATATTTAAATCCAACTGCACCTCATAGATAGAGTAGATAATTCACACTGACGGACCGGTTAATAATTTACACGGCTGGATTCGACTCCATGCCTGGCGGTCTTTGGTTACATTTACAGAGCCTGCGTTCGAATTAAAATGCCTCACCAATGTGTCCCGAATTCGGACTAAAAGGTGTAACGACTCTGACGGTTGTGTTTGACCAATGGATCACAGCTCTTAATTGCATAGGCCCATAGCCAACTGTTCTATTTTTCAAAGGGGGTTGGTTTTACATTGTGAGGAGTTGGATTTACAAATACGTTGAAAGACCTTTGGAATTGTTGCAATCCTTTTTATGGGGACCGGGATGGTACACTACGGTATGAAATATGTTGCAATGTTGTCTATACCTATAATGTTTCATTTATGCCCTTGCTTTTAGCTCATTTCCATTGTCCATATAATATTATATTCTATAAGATAAACACACTAAATTCACTAGTGAATAAAATTCACAGGAATTCAATTGAATTTAGAGTATGTGTAACCTTTCATGAATACACCTCTTTTTCCCTTGAATCAAACACGTAGTATTTCGTTTAAAAAAACAGACAAATGTCCATGATTTGTACCGAATCATCGGATTTTGATGGAGAAAACTGCATATTTCCATAAAACAAGGGTTTAAATGTTTTTATCACCCCAAATATCTTCGTGTTTCCATGCAATTAATCTATCACGAGGCCAGGAAATTGTACTTACATAATGTCAGTTAGTCTGGCATATAATCAATAAGAAACACTCCTACTGTTGGCCCACTGTTTACCTGAACAAGGTTAGATAAGACTAGTCTGACCACGCTATCACTGGGTTACACATTCATACTTCACGAATCAGTATATTAATTTCATGTTAGGAAGTGCAAAAAGTTCATTAAGCTATTTCTATTTAGCCTATGTAACAAAGAGACGAGAATGAAACGCACTCATTTACAATTACAGTAAATTAATGCAAAGCTTGATTACAGGGACATGGTCAAGGATCGTACGGAAAATAAGTTGCAAAGATTTAATACATAATCATAAGAGAAGAACAGAAGAAAGTATGGCTCGTTACAATTATACATACATTTCATAGAAGTATAAGGACATTACGTAGAGTGTGACAATAGTGATATTATAGTTATGCACAGCATGAATACGAAGGGGCATGGTCATGGATCCTACGGAAAATAAAATGCAATGATTTAACACATAATTATTGTTGTATATATATGAGGAGAACAGGATAAAGTTTGACTCGTTATGGTTACACGTGCATTTCTTTGAAAAATTCAGGCTATTATGTAATGTGACAATAGTGATATTATAGGCATCATATTCGTATCAGTTGCATACCTACCAGGTCATTAAAGATATCCGTGTTATTGGTACAGCCAACTATAGGATATCCAGTAGTTCCGACCCATTAAGAACCGACACGATAATATCCACAATCTGCACGGTAGATATACACAAGGCTTGTCGAATCATGCAGTGGTCAGCTTTAGCCAACCACTGGTCAGCCTCACTGACCAGTAATGGTCAACAACGGGCAATGGTCAAGCCCAGTGGTCAGGCACCATGCTATTACTCCAAGAAAGCTGTGGAAGTCCTTGTGATCAAGTCCTAGTATTCCTAGATAACTTCTAACATGTTTATGGTATCATGCTGTCCTTAATCCATGTACGGGATAGATAGGCCTAGAGACAGGCGTAGGCCTATTCCCCTGACCACAGGTAGGCCTATGTATGTTACCTGACGGCGGTATAACCCAGGTGGGCAGGTAATATACGACTCACCTGTAAACCTTGTTTACACCTGACCAACAACAGGCGGCAGCATTCAGACCCAGGACCCATAGGCCTGGTGGTATAGACCATGGCTTTCACGTGGTCTATGGTGTTGTAGCGCGTTGCCCCTAGCAACCACCCACCCCAGGTACTTACTGATTACTCCACACTGCGGCCCGGCCATAGAGGCACTTATAATGCATGTTCTTCATTATATTACCAATGGGTTTTACGGTTCAATCAATCGAGGCAAAAGCAGCAAATGTATATTGTCATTATGTGCGTGCATTGACTTCACTGTGTCTGACTTTAGGGGTGTAGATTAGGGTTACCTATGTCGCGTGCAGAATTTACGAAATTACCATGTCACCTGTCCTTATATTTTTGAGTTCCATGTCGATTTTAAGAACCTTCCATGTCGCATGTCAAATTTAAGAAATACCCTACGTCATGTCGTTTATTTTTTCTTCGTGTCACTAAGCTCCATGTCGCATGACGAATCTAAGAAATGGCCATGTCGAGTTTAATATAAGGGTCTACACCCATGACTTTGCCAAAGTAAGAGAGGCGGCAGCAGCACTTCACTTGTTGCACAACTTAGCATTTCATGATCAATCATCCTTGTTTGGGCTTTAAATGATGCAATGGGAACTCAAAGAAGCAGAGACTTCGAAGGATTTGTAAAGTAAAGAAATCCTGCAGTTTTTGCGTCTACGAAAAAAGAACAAAGCAAAGAGTGACGTGTATTTAAAAATCAATTGACGTCCAAAAGAATTTTGTAACTCTGAATGTACAGCTTGTGTTTTCCATTCTATAAGTTACAGAGTGAATAATAACTGAATGAACATCGATGTTTTTCTTTTAATAATAATAAAAAACCATGTCAATGGGGTTCTTTCATTTTAGATACATTTGTATAAACTTAGTACACCAATCTGCGTTGGTATGAACGCTACATGCTGCTTTCACACCTACTATTTCGCTCCTCTTGGGTGCTTCTAGATCTCAATAAAATGAAAAAGATAAACCGATATTAATGTGTGGGTTTGCGTTTCATCGCTTACAATCAGCGTAGCTATGGAAATTTGCTCGACATTGACTGGAGTTTTTCTTATGCAGCAGCATAAATATGCGATTTTCAAACCCCCATACAAATTTCGGTATAAGTACAAGCAAATAAAAAACATCGTAAAAACCATGTTCAGATACGGGTTAAGAGGAGGTAACTTTTGCTAGTCAAATTTCTAGTTTAGTTTTGGCCAATTTCTATTTCTAATGTCAAAGTAAATCCAAAGAAGTCTAAGTTTTAACAGAAAAATTTCCGTTCACGGGATTTTTCTTCTTGGTTTTCTTTTCTACTTTTTTTTTTATAATCCTGTAAAATACTTTTTTCTTTATGTAAAATATATTTCGTCTTCCTTTCTTAAATCTCTTATTCTCTGTGCTCTTCCCTTAAAAGTCGTGGAATTATTATTATTAACTAATTTTCTAACGCACCTGCCCCCTTCCCCCCCCCCCCCAAAAAAAAAAAAAAGAAAAGAAAAGAAAAGGAAAGACAAAAAAAAACAGACAAAAAAACAACAACAAACAACAAAACAACAACAAACAAATAGGTAACCAAAAGAATCCAAACAACAGAACAAGACAGCAACTGAAATTGTTTTTAGAATGAATATTAAAGAGACGTTCTCGTCCATGACTTGAATGAGATACATCCGCCGACGTAAGCCTAATGACGCGAGGCCGGTGACGTGTTTTTCACTTTTGAAATGTAATCCGGTGGCGTTATTGGTCACGTCGTGAAATTGGCGCCACTCTGAGATGGTTACAACGTAGCCAGCGGCGACATCGTAGGTGACGAGAACGTCCCTTTAATCGGAAACTCAGGCTAATTCC
The DNA here is from genome assembly GCA_936440205.1 of Lepidonotus clava. NCBI lineage: Eukaryota > Metazoa > Annelida > Polychaeta > Phyllodocida > Polynoidae > Lepidonotus > Lepidonotus clava. The sequence continues at coordinate 12,894,565 of OW387135.1, forward strand.
GCAAAATACAGCTACCAAATATTGCTAAACTTCGCTGACACTGACCACAATGTGCCACGCCCCTTTTGGTTACGCGCGCACGATTCACCTAAAACGATGACAATCAGACATACGCTATTACCACGAAACTTACAACTCGGATATATTAATGGAACACGTACGGTTTGGTGTTGATGCATCATATTTAAACGTAATAAACCTTTAGGAGGACATTTCCAGATAATACCTTCACCAGTTTACACTCTAGCTGTCTGCAGACCCACGTGGGCGCCACGCTTCGCGGAAATGGATGGTCACGTGATGAAAATAATGATGACGTCATGTGACAGTATGTCCAAATAAAACAATGAAAAATGCATAAATCCATATAAGATAATCATCAAATAATAACGAGAAATATTTTAAATAGGATTCCTAAGGATTTAATAGTATGTGACAGCTTTGACAGAATGCTAAACTAAATAACAAACGGGATTTTTACGTCAAAATAAAGGTTGCCATGGCAACGGTTGCCACTTCCGGTTCAGTTTCTCACAGCGTTTTGCACGGTTCTGCTAAAACAGCAGCTAAAATGTAAAGAACCTGAGAAAAGAGAGCGAATGCAATGATGAGCGGGATGCTAAAGGTCAGGAGATAGTATTAAGTCATGATAGTCTCTTTTTGGGGCAACGATACCTACGTAAGCAAATTGCTAAATCCATCAAGCTTTTCTAAAATCTTTGGTTCGCCAGTGCGGTGAGTGGGCGTGGCAGCGATGTCTGTGCCAGTGCCAGTAAATGTGTCATTGACTCATTCATTGAATCGGATCCAGTTGAAAGGGCAATTTCATGGCAATTGTAACAGTAAATTATTGCATGTGCATTTGTGTACTGAAAGGTCGAGGGCTGTTTTGCCTAAAGTTTAATTATTTTAACTAACTTGCAATTGACTTGTCAAGTTGTGTAAATTGACGATAAATTTTGTCTCAAGGCGAGATACAGTTCCTGATCAAATTCAAAATGACATTAGTGACATTTCTGGTATTGTTAGGCATGTCTGAGTTATACTCTTATAGGCCTCACACATTTTTGACATTTCTTATGAAAAAACACAAAGACAAAACAGCTTAGGATAGTTCGAAAAATGATGGGTAACAGTTAGGTCTACCTGAACACAATCAAAAGATCCACCTTTGGCTTTGAGGTTGATTCCAAAACTGTATAAATACACATGAGGCTAAGGGTTCCGTGATACTTGACCTTTAATTGTATTGATATGTATATAGATCTAGGCCTACAGCTGATCTTTATCAGCAATTTGCAGTTAGGGTTATAAAAAGAGACCTGTAAAAATTACATGGAACTAATTAACAGATATAAATAATTTCTTGAAACTTGACACCAATTGGATTTCATTACTTCATCTTCATATTCATTGTTTGGATTGATCCAAATAATTCTCAAAACCGTAAACAAACGCAAGGTGTATCTCTTATGGTTACATTTCTAATAGGCCTAACGTATGGCAAAACAAACACAGAATGTATGTATGTTTCCGTACCTAGTGACAGTGGAGTGGCACAGCTCTTAGCTTGATGCTGAGTGTTTAATCTCATGTTGTTGGTATAATGTGTACGAGTTAGTGTGATACAGATTACTGTAAAATCAGGAAGTGACATGTTGCCTTTCTTCGTTTTTATTCTTTTTTTTGGGGACACACTGTATCAATAAACGTACTCAACCATGCGAATAAAATTATACTTAAATGATTATTGATAATTCTTGAAATAATATATGTTAATTCCTTAAGTAAATACAACATTATGTATGTATCAAAAAATGATAAGTTTTACGCCCTTGATCTTATCAATTAAGTGGTTAGAGATGGTGTAAGAATCTAGCTGCAATATATCAGTACAGCACAGACTGGCCTGACGGGCGTTGGAGGTAGGTGGAGGACAGGAGTTGATTCGTTTGAAAATGTTAAAATTGAAACATTTGGTTTTCATAAATATCATAAATTTGGGCAATGGGGGATCACAACTGTTCATTTCAGTCGTAAGTTATGTGATATATATATATATATATATATATATATATATATATATATATAAATCAGGTCCCAAGGGACCTCTAAACCCTCCAAGATGGTCAGGCTTCAATTTGAAATCCTGATATTGATACTGGACGAAATTTGAATTATTTTAACATTTTATATTTCCAGCTGAATAACCCCTAGCCCGTGCAGTCCCCCAGCAGGGCAGTAACCATGGTGGTGGAGGGGGAGCGGGTCTCGCGGTACGACCCGCTGTACGGGTGGGCGCGGACCCAGGACGCCATCCTCGACACCCTGAGGACCGGACCCAGGGACCAGGGCACCACCCTCCCCCACGGACTGCAGGTACGTTTGGATGTTTCTTGTTTTTGTTTTTTTTCATGATGATAAACCTTTGTTTAGATGTCTTTTTTCTTTTCTCTTTATGATGATAAATCCAGGGTACCAACTACACAGGGAAAACATGGAAATTGGCAAGGTTCTGAAATTCCTGATTCTCAAGATATTAGGGATTCGACTTTTTGTTGTTGGGTTGTCCAAATTGTTTCTGCATGCAGATGGTTTTTAATAGGAACAATTTGCTGGATACGACACAGGGAAAAATTGCTGTGGGACAGGGAAAAGACAGGGAATTTGAAAAGGGAATTTTGGTTGGTACCCTGTAAATCTTTGCTGATTCTTTATTTTCATGTTCAGAGGCAATCTTTTGATTTATGGCTCAATACCGTTGTCATGGCACAACTAAGGTGCCCTGAATGCAATATGGGATATAGATTGAAAATATCGTCTAAAATGGTTCCCTAGTGGGTATGCTTGATGAGTATTTTAGAGTTCAATTCTGGTAGCTTGGATTTGAACTTATCAAAAGAGAATCATGCTTATTCATATATCATGCGTACCAGAAATTTCCGGAATTAAAACGATTTTTAGGACCGTTTATGCTTTCTCCAAGTGAAAAAAAAACCACCGTTTCCCAATATTTTGCAATTAAATATTCACAATTAAATTCACGTTGTTTATCCTACAACACTGATATTTCTTCTTCATAAGGAATTTGAATTGTTTTTCAACCAACTTCTAGTTTTTCCAATAAAACAACTCCCATTAACAGTACAAATCCAATTTTCAGCTGTTAACCTCACTGAACCACCGTAGCCCGATGAAGTGCCTGTCGACCCTGAAGGGTACGACCGGGGACCTGTTCATCACCCACAGCTCGCAGGGCGCGGCCCACGTCCTCCAGGCCTGGACCATGAAGTACGGCACGCGCCAGGTCCACACCGTCAAGTCAGTCAAGTTTAACTTTATATACGAAGTCTTATTTCAGTTTGCCTTATTCAGGCCGAGGAAGAACAAAAGTTGCGTTCTGGTAACATCACTGATCAGTAAAAGAAAATAGGGTACTTAGGTCGGGATTTTTTTTTAATGTCCTTATGTAGAAAAAGAAATCATGATTTCTGGGATACTTTACAATATTCTAATATTTAGACTAAGAAGTCTTTGAAAACTTTAGGGTTGGGGCAAAAGAATAGGGTAGGTCGGGTTTCTGGACCGCAACTTTTTTTCCCCCTTGGCCTCAGCACATTATCTTCGTGTATTTTTTAGCCATGCAATATTGGTGTAAGGTTGAAATGCATACGAAAAAATATTATTCGTTTTGTTAACTCCAATTTTAGATAAATGAAATGTTACATGACTGTATATACAAGTTTTATTGATTATGAAGTTAAGTACATATGACATACATATGAGCGACTGCTTTAATCCTCCTAAATGGTATAATGCAGGAATATGTATTCATCAAATGATAATAATAGCTATTATTTTTACTACAGATGTGAAGTGCCGACTGGCATAACGAAACTAGTTTTCATTCCGACTCACAGGGTAAGTAAACCTTTCTAATCAGCAGATAGATTAACGAGTTTGATTACACCTAGAAATAATAGGAATACTCTATGTATCATATATACATTTCGAGTAACTCCCCAATCAAGGTTTCATTTTTTAGATATTTTACTTTTTTTAAAAAAGCAAATTACTCTTCTCCAATATGCCTGTGTCCATGTTGTATGTTCTATAACTCCTATTTTGTTAACAGAATTCTACCTCCATGGAATATCAATGTAAATAAATAGGGTTTAATGAATAAAAAAAAAAGAATATTCTCACCGTTTCAGGTATTCGTGGGTTACTGCACTGACCTGACGCTGAGGGTGTTCTCTGACGTGGTTCACCAGTTTGCAGAAATCTCGGTGACACTATGTCCCAGCACCATACTCTGGTAAGTACTGAAAAATCCTATTCATAAGACGGAGTTTAAAATCAAGATAAAGGTCAAGGTTTTCACCAACCGCTTAATTATTTGAAGTTCTTAAAACCATCCATATTTTGAAAGATTCATTGAAAAATCTCCGTTCTGCAAACATTGAAACGTGATTTAAATGATTACCATGACGTATTTTTTTCTTTCCCTTTGTGATTTTTGCCTCATAGAAAACATCTTCCATTGAGAACACTATTCTACTTGAAGCAATGCTAGCTATTCATTATGTGAAAATACATATCCGTTGAGAGAAAACTTGAAAATTATGTAACATGTTTTTTGAAGAAAATGAAGTTCTCACTGGTTACAAAAAAACAAACTAATAAAAGATCTAAATTTATATTCCCTTTCAGTCTGGGCTATAACAAGGAGCAGGACGAGCTGGTGACCGGCGGGGTCGGCTGTCTCCTTCGCTGGTCCATGGCTGACGTACGTAAAGTTTACGTCTCTCTGTTGTATAATTTTGTTTATGCTTAAAACTCCTAGGATCTGCCTGGAAAAAGAAGCTGCTTCCTCGTATACCAACCTTCCTTCATTTTTCAAGTTTGGCTTTCACCCTAAAAACTTTTAATGAAGTACTTCATAGCACCTTCCTGAACCATTACACCGATGGTTCTCATATAGGTAACAAAGACAGGTCTAGGATTTCAGGTTTTGTTGGATATTAGTAAGAGCGAAAATTCTACAAGTGCAGCAATCCTACTCACTTCAGTCACTGCATAAAACATTATCAGCAGTTGATTTTGATATATCTATAAAGCACAAACATGTTTGCCGGACCCAATTTAATTCATTTTCCGTAATTCACTAAGTTGCTTTTTTCAGTACCGAGATGGTTTGGTGGAGACAGAACCCTACAACATGAACATCGAGCAAGATGAGGTAATTAGGCTGTAAATTCAGACTTTGAAAGGCTGCGACAGTTGTTCAATGATTATTACTAATAATCACAGTTCCCATGTAACTCCTTCACCTAAAGAAAAGTTGCCAGAAACTAAATGAAGAATTAGTTACAAAATTGTTATTGTCTTCCCCACTTTTTTCTATTTAGCTACAGGCACTCTCTGACTTAGCAATACATGTTGGTTTTCTACAGTTATATAAATAAACAGTGAAAAAGGGACGACTTTATTCAGATAAATAACTTTTAAATAAGATTTGTATTTACCATTTTTTACTGTCAAAGATAATCGGTAACACATTTTTCTCGATATTGCAGTGGGTGCAAGAACTGCAGTTTGACTACAAAAGCCGACAACTCATGGTGCAAAGTGACAACAGTATTCACTTCATCAACTACACAGTAAGCAGTCATCTCTTACATTGTTATGCAGATTACAGTTTTCTCAGATTATTCTCATGGCTCATCGCTGGCTGAGTTATAGTATAGGTTAATGATGCTAACAATAGCTGCACTAAATGCGTTGTCTATTTAAAAACAAATACTGTAAATGTATTAATTTTTGCACTGTACATAATTTCACGCCTTCCTCGCTTTGCCTTTAATGGGCAAAAATATTATTTGAGTGAAGAAATAAAAAAAATGTTATGGATCTGAAATATCCACAAGGTGCGCGAAATTATGACCACGCAAAAAGTCACTTAGTTCTGAATGCGAGAAAATTTAGCAGCGCAAAATACATATAATATATACAGTATTACAAAAATACAGTTTAGATTTGTCATACACTTTAAATGGGCTAAGAAAGGAATTTTGTTTTCTTCTTTTATCACAGACAGGAGACCAAATTCACCACTTCCTGAACCACCATAGTCTTTCTCTAACATGGTAAGTTCTTTCAAATAACCAACCTTTAGGAAAAAAGGGCTTAGAAAGCTTTTAACACTTTAAAAAAACACCACTGGATAAACGTTGTATAAATAAAGAGATGCGTCCTCTCCTTTAAGATTCTAAACTTGAAGATCTATAATATCTTACCACATTAAGAGAACAGGTCTACTTTATACAACATTGAGAATGTACTAAGACTCTGAACTTCATTAACAGTGCAGTGACATACCGGCCCCAGGACTACTTTATGACAGCCTCCCGAGACGGCTCTATCAAAGTGTGGAACACCATCGTCTTTGAGCAGATGTACGAGTACCGCGGGCACTATGACGCTGTTACAGGTGAACGGTGACTTTTTATAATTTGGCTTTTAGATTGCATCATATGTGACAGTCCATGGGAAATTCAAGCTTAAGGACTAAAAATTGATTTGGGGATTTAACTATACTTTAAGCACATGATCAGACATTATTCTATTTTACACAAGCTGCTTTCTCAGTGACAACATTGACGAGTAGATCCTTCAGTTTTGTTTTAGATGGATATATAGGTATGCCTTGATACCCAGTTGATTGAATAAGAGATATATTGGTTGTCCTGAATGGTTAATATGATATCAAATGCTATGCCATACACTTTTTTTAAGGGAACTTTGTTTTCCAAAATGATAATTGATATCTCGTAAGGTGGCGCAAGATTCTCTTCAAAATCATGTGTAACATGCTGCTTTTGTTCTTTTAGGGTCAGTAATAAATTCTTTCAAATTACATATAATCTGTTACATTTCAGGCATGGTGATGCACCCTACCCAGCCATTGTTAGTGTCCTCCTCACTAGATGGCAGTATCAGGATGTGGAGACTGGACACCTTTGAGTTGGTAGGTTTAAAATAATAGTGAGATTAATATAACCTTTACAATTATTGCAATAAGCAATAATTTTGAGAAGACAGGACTCAAAATGATTAAACTAAGTCAAACATTAAATCTGTTTTCCTGAGGTATTCAACCAAATTTCATAGATTTGACTGTTGTTATAATGTGGAGAGTTGTAAGGTTCTTAGTACTAATCTATTCTTTACATCTTGAAACAGCTACAACGCATTGACATGGGTGAGCCTATCCTTGCACTGCGCATGATCAATTGCCAAGAGATCGCCTATTTCACTGAAACAGCCGTGCGGATCTGGAGACTCAACATGGTAAGTATCTATAGTCGTTGTGCAGATGACGTCAAAACTGCCCATAATGGCCTGGCTGCCATATTGATGATCAATTTATAACCATTATCATATACCATTCTCAATCATTTAGAATATATTTTTATATAGCTTTTAATTATAATTGACTTACTGAATAAAACAAATTAATCATTGAAAATGTACAGAATTTGATTTATTCCAAAGCCATGTGACCTTGATCATCAAGTGTTGATCACCAAAATGTGATCACGTGACCACGTCTGCACAAGACCTATAAGGACTACATTATCAGAAATAATCTATGAAATGCAATTTACAATACAATCTTAAATTGTTGGATATGTAAACTGCCTTAAAACTCATGCACAAAGTAACTTACACTGCCTGAAAAAGACCTTTAAGACCTTTAAGATTCTGTAAATGGGGCCATTGAGGTGTGCTAAACTAAAGGTAATGGAAAGGTCACCTTTACAGGACCGTTCCAAAACTTTTACGGGTGACCTTTAAAAATTCATCAAAGATCTTGCAAAAGTATTGGAAAGGTGACATATCCTAAGCCTTTAATGAACCTCAATGGCCCCAGATATAAAATCAAAAGTCTAAAAAGGTCTAATTTTGTGCAGTGTTATTCACTTTTTTTATTCTTTAATTTCTTGAAATAATTTAATTTCATAACCCTTGATTTGAGAAATATCAAGCAAAAAAACCGTAAAAGTGATCTTGGCTTATGGAAACTTGCTGTCTGGCTTTGAAGTTTTCTTCAGTGTTCGAGATTAACTTTTTTTGCTCTCGGGCATCAGGGCCAAGAGAGTCAAAAGGCTGTAGGCCCTGATAGCTTTTAGTCGGCCCAGATTTTAGCTTCAAATTGCTATCTGATTTTAAGTAATATATGATTCAATTCCTTCTATTTCTTCTTGCTTAAAATCCGGAGAGTCTGGTTAAAAGATTTCCGGATTTTTCATGATCATAGAGTGGCATCTCTGATCAAGAACATCAGAGAAAACGCATACATGATGGCCGCAAATAACATAAATGACGGCTGAACAGGCATAGGCCATCCGGGCCGAATCAACACCATTTTCCCCATTTTTTATCGGCCCTGATGCAGAATCGTCGGCCATTGGCCGACGGGCAGGCATTAGTCTCGAACACTGTTTCTTGAGTTAATATTTATAGACAATTTAATTTCAACCCTAAATTCATCTTCTACATTGATGTACCATGAGATTTTAGTATGAAAATATCTTTACTTTCAGTACCACTCGCTGTTCTGTGAGGTACAGTCGGCTGTTGAAACGCTATCTCGGGTGACCTGGAGGTCTGACCCAGCCCGACTACTCATCTCTACACAGGTAATTAAATCTCAAATATTAATCCATTTATACAACTAACATTGCTCAGTTCAGTTCAGTTTATATGGGCCGGGTTTATGCATTTTTTCCATTTTCTAGCTATATAGGAGTTATTCTTCAAAATAATTATAGGGAGATAATTTTTACTCTTACCCTGTATCTTAGGCCTAAAATTTCATCAAAATAAAAAAATCTTAAAATTAGAATTCATCCAGACCTCCTGATTGGAACCATCATATTGTGCTTCTGAAACAACACTAGAAGATACTTTCAAACATCCCACTTTTCCATTTTATTCAGCATTAAGTAGAGCATTAGGGATATTGGAAGGGCAGCTATAGTAGCCATATTTTCTGCTGATGGGTTCTTTGTGCTTATGGATGTAAACAGAAACAAAAAAATAATTCAAAACCCATCCCTCACTTAGAATTAATATCCCTAAAGAGTTATCTTTTCAATTTATCCTAACAGGATGGTGGAGTTCGACTTTTGTCTCCCAGGACTGGAGCAACACTGACTGTTGTGTACCCACTTGCGACTCAGAAGGTACGCTGGCCAGATCTCACCGTAGTCATTTAACATGAATCAGTATAGGACAAACCTTTGAAAAAAAAAGTGTATCCCCAAGTCATTTGACCAATTAGTAATAATGGGAATGGGAACTTTAGGGCTTTAAGAGATATAATGTTTTCTATTATTGCAAAGTAAAAGTCCACAAATGGGAGACGATAGTTAGTTTTTAATACTGACACTAACAGATTTACAATCTTACACATTTTTCAAACAAGGACATGGTTTCCCTTTTTTTAATTGGAGTTAATTAGAATCGTTTAGAATGATTTGTATAATTTAGACACTTAGTATTTAGATTAATAGAATTTTAGAGAGACAATTTACAATAATTAATGGCTTAAAACACTTATCATAGCACTTTAACTGTAAGAGATTTTTCATTTTTCCAGGTTATTGCAGACATCTTATATGACCCGTTAGGACAGAAGGTGTACATTGTTCTAAGTGACAGGGGTGAGGGTAAGTTGACTAGGTTGACAACTGCTGCATACCACCTCTCTTTATGCATGTCTGGTTTGTGCATTTGCTTTATTTGTTTCATCTGGTGTTTCCTTTAAACCCAATGCATGGTTGTTTTAGGAATGACTAGTAGTCAGATAAGCATACCTGAGCTAACTTTCTTCATCTTTAGCTTATACACACCTTAAAAATGTTCCCTTATTTTCTGTCCTAATATCATTGTAACTTAACTTGTAAGTTAAGCATTGACAAGTTCAATTTTTCTTCTATGTTACCTTATTTCTGTATTCTATGTTTTATTTGTGCTGCAGATTTTTAACGCTAATTTCCCTTTAACTTAACATTTGAAATAAGACTAACAATAGTAACATTCATGGTTTGATGTTTCTTTTCTGTTTCCTACTAACTTTGTCCAAAGCCCTCGTGTTTTCCACGTCCACAAATCCCTCACAACTTCTCCACCGGATCGCGCCACCGTCTCCGGACAAAAACATTGTTGCTCTGGCAGTGATCTCTAGGGTAATAATGGCAAAGATATCTTAATATAATATCATGACCAAATGGTAATTTTCACTATTCAATATTTCTTTGGTTATCCACATTTGTATACCTATAAACCTTTAGTTTGGAGAGCAGTCATTCTCTTTTCGTTTGTTTTATAATACATTGATCTTGGTAGACATCTGAAAAATATGTTCATTGCCAAAGAATTGTTTGATCACTGAATGGGTTTCATAATTCCCTCATAACTTAATTGATATAGATGGTGCTTTAGTTAACGGCTTTTTACAGTAAATGACTTCTTTGAACTTTTTCTTCATTTTAGGACAATCACGTTGATAAGGTAGATCAGGACGAAAATCTGATATTTGCTGGTCATATGGATGGAACGGTAAGTAAACGATATTCTGCTAGATCAAACTAACATTTTTAAAATCTAGGTAATAAAGGAACTGAGGCATGGAAAATGTCACATCTATAAACAATTCATTTAAATTTTGTATACTTTAAAATTGAGGATTTATTCCTATAACTTTTCTTACATTAGATCAAAATCAAAGGTAAACTTTACTATTGTCCCTATGCCTCATCTATCTTAGTGTTTCCCCAAGAGATTAAAATTAAATCTGTTATAAATTATTTCGTGATTTCAGATCTCCCTCCTACACGCTGGTCGGAGTCGCATGCGGGACAGTATCCAGGCCCATAATGAACCTGTCAGTATGTTGGGTACTTCCCGCGGTGTTCGTAGATACGGCACCCCTCTCGTTGGCTGTTATGACCGCCTCGTCTCCGCCTCTCTCAGGGGAACACTCAAAGTGTGGGAGGTCCAGCAAGCTGATATCAGTGGGGCGATTACATTGCTTCCCTTAGCAAAGGTAAGTTTGGGCTCGGTCTTATTACCTGACAAAGACAAAACAAAAAGAAAATTAGTTTTCCAAGTTATATTTTTACCAAGTACATTTATGATTTCATTGAAAATTTAAAATCCATGAGATTAAAAAAAACTGCAATGGTTCTAAATCTATAAACTTGAGGGTTTTTTTGTTCTACCAGGCCCTTAACCATGAACATGTTTTTCTTGTATCAATTAACCTAGAAATGAAATCATTTGCAGATTGTCAGTTCGGGATGTCCCCATCAGATGTCAATGCTGGCCAATGTGATTGCCTTTTCCGTTGTGGACAAGGGGTAAGAATGAGTCTTAGAAAGTTGTAATTGTATTGGAATGAATTAACAATTTAGTACAACTTATTCTCAACTTATTTCTTTCTTGAGATGTAGGGGGAAAGAAGAACATGACTAAGTGTATGTCTGCTAAAGAACATTGAAGAGCCATAGAAAACCCCACGATGAAATCAGGTTATTGCAACATAAGTAAGCATTGACTCTTTGTTTTTCAGGATTCTTCACATCTATCGAATCGATGATGGCCCAGTTGAAAGCCAAGGGTGTGTTGTAAAGCACCTGAAACATGGGATAGAGGATGACCACACACAAGAGGCAAGCTCCTTACAGCTATTTGTAGAGATTAACAATAAGGGTTTCAGGATGGCTGCCCCTCAGACAGGAGTGATTGGAAAAGCCCATCCCACATCAGGGATATTCCGCGGCTGGACAAGGATTGGACAACATAACTGTGAAAGCCATACTTGTCTCCAAGGGTTTGAGTAACTGAAATAAGCAAGAATTATATGTTTCTATAACCCCAATTACTGCTAAAATACTATGATTTCTTCAATTTTATCTATTGCCAGAATTTCAAGTTTGCCAGCCAATTAAAATGCTGCATTTCAGGGTTGGGCATTATAGGTTTGGCTGACAGGCTTTAACATTGGTTCCATGGGAAAAGGCCAATATAAGGCTGCATTTTAGATATTTTAGGAACAATCTATCAACCAAATTGCTTTGGTTAACTTTGTGTTATGCAACTGTCTCCAGGGAATAAGTACATCGGCAATTTTGAAAATATTTCATGGTAAACTTTAATGTTAGTGTAAACTGGGATGGGCTTATTGTATGCCTGACTTAGATTAAACAAGTTGCAAGGTTACTGAATTACCCATGATATTAGGTAATTTTCCTGATACTGGTAGTCCTTGCAGTTATTACATTTTGTACATCTTCAGTGAAATGATATTGCGCAAAAGCTTTATCCATTTTTACTTGTTACTATGCTCTACCACTGCCTTCGAACTTTAAATAGGATGTTGCTTATCTCAGAATGTATGTTACAATTTATGTCATTTTTTTCTTCAGATTAATGGTCTAGACTGCTGTCCAGGTTTAGGTCTATTCGGTTCCAGTGGAGATGATGGTTTCATAAAGGTAGGACTTATTACCAAATAGATAACTGGATCCTTCTATTACTAGATATTCATACTTATTATACAGCTGTTGATACAACAGATAGCCCTTAAACCATTCTACCAATCCATGTAGCAATACAAATTTAGGATTTTTCTTTAGATCCTAGTTAGTTTGTTTTTTTTTCTATTGATTCCCTGTGTGTTGATCTGATATGCCATGTTTGATGGGATATCTGAGGGACATTACAGATTTTCACTGAAAAAAAAAGTTTTCATTTGATCCTAGTTTCATATTGATGATGAATTCCCCATTGGTATAAAACCTAAGATTCTTACGGTAAGATTCCACCCTGTTTGAAAAAATGACTCCCTTTTAAATCTGTGACATTGAAAAGATTCTCTGTTTCTTCTGTAACAGTTTCTTTAAGTACTTGAATTGTTTGTGTTTACATCCATGGTTGAAAATCTTTCTTGTGTCCCTGTCACAGATGTGGAGCAATGACGGAGCACTTATAAGGGAGATCTCTCTGGACAATTCTCTCCGATCTTTGTGTTTTGGAAATGCATTTGGGGATATCATCTTTGGCTACCAAAACCACCTCTAGTAAGTGAAGATTTATCAAACCTCTAATCAACCAGTATCTGATGCTATTCATGCATTATTTGCAACATATACACATTCCAACAGAGTATGTCATAATTTGGTTCTGTAACAATGCACCTTGTGCCCCTGACAGGTCATCGATGGCCAGTTGTGTCTTGTCCTTTGTATTGGACGTTGCACATAAAAGACCCCTTGCCGCTCTTCGAAAAGAGTAGGGTATTGCACCCGGCGGCGGGTTTCTCCTAAATCATATTATAAATATGATCACCCGAAAGCTGAAAAGCATCACCTTGTGCAGTCTGGTAAAAGAACCCAAAAGGGTTGGCTGGACGTTAAATTTACCCAACAAACGAAACAAACAAATCTGTAACAATCTGTACATATCATTGATTAAAGGTCTGCTCTTGGCATATACATGATTTCGTTTTGATTCCCTAATCAGATTTTATTTAATTTTTCTCAGCGCAATAAAGGTGACCTGTTACCTCCCACGGGATCGGCTGGAGAAGATTGTGCTTCAAGACTTTAAGGTTTGTACATCTTTGATCAACATAGTAAAGCTTTCCCTTTCATGATGCATAAAAGAAGATTCCATTTGTCTAATGATACTTGTAGTGTTGACGTTGTTCAACTGCAAGAACGTTTTCTTTAAAAAGTAGAAGCAAGAATTCAGGTTTACAAGATGTATAATTTCTTCTGACTCAGGATGACCTGAAGGAGGACCCATTGGAGTTTAACCATGCTCTAAGTCTTACGTAAGTAACTTATTCTAGTTCTTCGCTATCTACATGCTTTCCCACAGCATCCTCTTGCTATTGGTTGCAATAAGCCTTGATGTTAAGACATTAAACAAACTAATCAGAAGCATCCAGTCTGGTTTGTTTTCAATAAAATTATACAACTTTGTTGTTGAAAAAACTTTCATAAGTTCAACTGAAAATGCTGAACTACCTTGATTTAATTTGATTCATTTCAAATTATAGGTTTCTCAGAAATGACCAAAATATTTGTATCATTGTACCCCTACTAACCAAAGAAATTGATAAATTTTAGATTGGACTATTCGGAGGTGCCCACCCTACCTCTGGACCGAGAAGACCGTCTGTGGTTCGGCAGTCCTGTGTCGAAGTATAGCAGTGTAGATCTCGATATGTCGTACAGTGAACAGCAGATTACGAAACATTACCGTCGTCTGAGCAGGAATGAAAGCATTGACTACATCCTCCATAAAAGACCATGTAAGAAACTTACAAAATTAACCATCATCATTTAGTATTGCTTCTAGATTGTGTCCTTCACAGTTCTTTTATTAATATCATTTATCCTAGACCACTCATAGACGATTTTGATATTTGACTCAAAGAAATAGTAAGCAATAGGTATTGATTGACTGAAATAGATGTAATTGAATAGGGGCCTTCCATTAAGTATATACGCATAAAGGGGGGGTGAGGGGGGTACAAAACTTTTGAAAATTTGTGTACATCCTAGTACAAATTCAATGCGTATTTTTGACCAAGGTGGGGGGGGGGTGTCTTTTTTCACATTTGCATACATACCAATTGGAAGGCCCCAAATGTAATAAGCGGTCAAGATGTGAAAACTACTTTTTCTTGCACATTCCTAGCTTGTAAAAGACATTATTAGGAATGATTTTAGGATAAAATATATTGATTTATTTTGTATGAATTGACAATTGTGACAATTTGAATATTCTAGCTCACTTGAGTGCCTCACACCGAGACAAGGGTCTTCCCGCAATCACTGAGGGCAAGAGGAAAAAGGACGGTATGTCAGGATCAAGTTATTTGAATTTTTATCTCTTTTTTTTAAAATTTCACTTTTGGAGAACCCCCATTAACTTAGATCAGGGATACTGACTGATGCATTATTGGACCAGAAATGTCCGCAAAACCTTATGTATCTAGAAAACCCATTTTACAGCTCCTATTGTATATAGCAATATTGGTAAATGTAATTACAGAATATAGAAAGCATCAGGTCTAACCTAATTCTATCTTCAGATGACCTTCAAACAACAGCAAAAGACCAAGACCAACCACCTTCCAATCCTGATGAAGGTAATCACTTTCACATAATCAAATACACTTCTTACTAGAGACACTAACTATTTCCATATCATTCCAAGGAAAGCTACAGTATAGATACTATTTTCTACAGAGATGCCACTTTTCCTTCCTTTTCCGGATTTCCGGATTTTTGACTACAGCAAAATCTTCAGGCATAAGTAACTTTGAGGAAAAAAACGCTCCATTTGTATCCTTAAACAAAAGATTGTATTTTTAAAAGCCCTTTTTAATGTCAGGATGTACAAGTAAGTTCTTCTATTCCCTTTAATTCTTCCTGCTTGAAATCCGTTTTTTTCCTGCCTAAAATCCGGAAAGTGTGTTTCAACAATTTCCGGATTTTTCACATTCATAGAGTGGCATCTCTGTTTCTAGGTTTACTATTTTTCATCATGACATGACGATGTATTTTGCTGTCAAGTTATATAGAGCCATCAGTGTTTGTGGTATGTGTAAAGTTATACGTTGAATGTAAGTAAAGTCATGGTAACTGAATGTTGCAGAAGAGCCCCCATCTGACATTCTGCCGCGGGATGACGTGACCGAAAAAACAAAGCCGAAGAAGTTCTACCCAATAGCCCCCGATGGTACGTCAATACAGTCAATACAGTTCATCAGTTCAATAATTTAAAATAAGAGAACAATTTCTAGTTGATTTATGTAGAATGCTCATCGTGATTATATTAGTAGTTAAATACCTCTTATCCAATAGAGGGTTTCACGAAACACATAAAAACCTCAAATTAACCAATAAAAGATTTTTGGGTCATTGATTTGATATTTGCCCAGAGAAGCTAGGGCACATGTGACCTAGAAGATCTCAATGAATAATCGAGGCATGTGAAGACAATTTTTGGTCCTTGAATATTGAATGCATTTGAATTGATGCATTTTAGTCCTATGAGATACACTTTATTGTGTGAGCATTAGCAGCAATCAGCATGTGTATACAGAACATGTCTAAACTAACCTTGTATAAGATATGTTTTAATATGATGCTCATTTGTCTACAGGTTATATCCCCAATTCGGTGGTCCGCGGGCTCCTGAACTACAAACCTCCCCCAGATATCCAGGCCGACAGGTGGAAACCCAAACCAGTAAGTACACTTTAAGTTCATTCAGTTTGACCATTCTCATAATAATCATTCAGTTTAACCATTCTCATAATAATTATTATTTTGGAAATAGATATGTGTGAAACGGGATTATGAGAGCTATGGTTACTCAAATCGAAAAACATTTTGGAAATATTTAGATTTTACAAAATTAGACACTGACAATGGAACAGTACAAAAGTTTGGTCTCAACATCTCAAGTCTCATGGATTTCGAATTTGGGTCAAATGGTCACAAATCACTATTTTCAATTTGTAGATCACACATAGGATATATACAGTACTTTTATACTTCAAAATGAGGGCATGAGTAACTTTTTATTATTAACTACTACCACATTTTATGAGAATGAGATATTGTCATCTCGTTCTGATATGGCCACTTTTATATGAAACTTATTGTTATTTTTAGGCTCCGAAAGTTAGTATTGATGAAGGTATTGGGGATTCAGTGGTAAGTATTGATCCTAACAGCATTTCCTTTCTAACCTTTCTTTGTATCCAGTATTTGACAAAATTAATTAGTTCATTCAATATCTGAACCTTGTGTGAAGGAAAGAGTGCATTCCAATTTTCCAATATGGCACTTTATAATTTTCTTTAGAATTTCAGTCAAAATAAATAAGTTTCACAAACTTCTGTTTGCGTTCCTGGCAACCTTCAGCTTCTAGCTTCAGCTTCTAGTCTAATGAGCAAAACTGGCTCACAGGAAAGCGGTCACAATTAGAAACTTTTAAAAAGGAAATATACTCATTCCTGGTGATAAAGAGGTCATTTGTTCCAATTTACCAAAATATCTGTAAATGAAAATGCTGACACAATTTAATTATTGACTAGAAACCCCAACCAAGAAAGAGAGATGACTGTACAAAGTCTCTTACATCGTATAAAAAGCTTCGGTTGACGGATGAGGTAACATGGAACACATAGTATTAAGTTCCCATGAACAAATTTATTTCAGTGATACCAATGGATTAGATGTATTCACACAATTGATGAAAATAATTTAACCCGATTTCAATATATTTTTCTCCAATCGGATGCATACTACAGGAAGCTAAAGATTTTTCAAATCCATGTACAGAAACCAATGATAGAAAAAATATTAAGAAAGGATATCATCATCCTAATATATATATATATATATATATATATATATATATACATATTGTCACACCTTGCTCACACCCAGCACCATATGCATATGGTAAAGAATTAATTAGCAGTAAGTTTAAGAATTATCATATTTGTATCATAAATCCGATATGATATTATAACCAAAGATGAGGAGTGGATATCATGTTCGATCCATGGCAACCCTGTACCCCCAATATGGTCGTCAACGGTTGGGCGTGTGATGCACTTGCACATAAAAGACACCTTGCCACTCTCCCGAAAGATTAGGGTAGTGATCTAGGTGGCTGGTGGCTCCTAAAGCAGAAAAAAGATAAGATCTCCCAAAGCTGAAAAGCAATATCAAGGTCTGGAAAGAGCCCTGAAGGCTTGGCCAGACATTAAACTAACTAACAAACAAATAAGCCATGGCAACCTCAACTTCTTTTCATGTGTCTATAAGATTAGCAGATCAACAGTTTAGAATCACTTGATCACCTGCTCAAGAACTGCACACACCACATTTACACGATTTATTAGAGTTGATGTATTAGGGGATGTTTCATAAACATTTACTTAGGGGCTTTCCATTTAGTATGTATGCACATCTTAAAAAATCTCATACCCCCACCCCACTTTGGCAAAAATATGCATTGAATTTGTACTAGAACATATGCACATTTTAAAATTTCGAACCCATTTCTTCCCTTGATGCGTATGTACTTAATGGAAGGCCCCTTATTTATTATATCCAAGTTAATTACCTGTAAGTGTAACTTGTCTAATAATAATTTTCCTTCAGTTATTAGCAATACTACTAAGGAATCTAGTACAAGGGTTTAAAGATATATATCCTTATCCTATGAGAAACTCTAAAACTCCCAATAATTTTGCTATCTTTGCTAGTCAGACAAACACCACAATAAAAAAAGGGAAAATCAGTGATGAAACAAATTGTTTGAACTACTTGTTGCAAACTGAACTCAGAATGATCAGATTTACCAGTAAAACATTAATGTCCATGTATAATTTGCTTCTAATTTCTATCTCTATATTTTCAGTCTGACACAGCTTTTATATTTGAGCAAGAAGAGGAAGAAATTGTGGAGTTAGATAAGCAAGTGACATTTGCAGAAGAGCTTGAAGAACCAGAACCAGAACCAGAACCAGGTAACTAAACCCACTATCCACAGTTTGACCCAGATGGATTTAGACCTATTAAAAATCACTACCAAGATTGCATTGTATTACAAAGTCCTTTCTTACATTAATTGAACCTTTGGTTTCAATGTAAGCATGGAAGACCTATGGCACCATAAGTATTTTGTCTATGCTTCACAATTTCAGCAGATACAAAGGTCTCTAACTTTGAGGAGATGTTAATATCTATAGATATTGTGCTTGTGACCTCATAGTTGCCTGACATGGTATGAATCTATTGGTGAAAATTGACTACTTGATTTTTGATAGATAATAGAACTCATATTGATGATTGCAAAACATGTAGACGTTCTTCAGGTATCTGTAAGTGATTATATTTGATATCTCAGAGATACCATTTTTCCTACTTTTGTAGGATTTCCTACTTTTGGGTGATTTTGGATTGCGCAACTGGTTTTTCTACATAACTCTGTTATCTGTTTCAGACTATTTTTGTGTTTGTATAAAGCTATTTGAATACAAATTCAATCTCAGGTCTCTATTCCTAAAGGTTATTTCCTTCCTCGTTACTTCTATAAAAAAAAAAAACTGCGCAAAGTCTATCCAGTTATGTTTTTTTCCCCATAATGAAAGTGTCTTTAATCTTTTTTAGAAGAACCTATAGCTCCTTTACCAACGCTGAAACCTGAGGTTAAAAAGGTTCGCCAGCCACGGAGTGCCCCTAAGGCTCCCAAGCCTAAGAGCAAGCCCGTAAAACGAGGAAAGAAAAGGACATCCTTCGCAATATCTGAGGTACTGTTCAGTTTCAAACCCATAACTTTTGGCATGCATTATAGGAGAAAACTTGAGATAGATTGGTTTTGATTCTTAAACTGTGTGAAGATACTATATAAAGATTTATTAAAATTGTTCCTGGTACCTTTGGTCAACATGCTACCACATGTATTTAGAAGCATTTGTGAGATCCCCAAGGGCTAAACATAAGATGAACCTAACTTAAACCCTAAAAGAATAAAACTCCAACTCTGAAAGTAATTGTACCTAGCAATAAGGAAATGGTGGAGAGATCCAAAAAGGACTCAAGGATATCGATAAACATTACTGTTTGTTCCAATTTTACCAATCATCTGTACCAATCATTCAAACAGGAGGAAGATGACTATGTCCACCCATTACTGAAGCAAATCACCGGCGAACACTGGTTTCCGCGTAACTCTCCAAAGACTGTCAATAATGTAGTCAACTCCTTTAACGCCTTCATGGGAATAGTCGAGGAATCAGTCCACACTGACATCTGTCACTACATCGTAAAGATCCACAGGTATATACACATATGTATTGATAAGAATAAATCCATTGTATCCATTCCAAATAATAAACCCAGTAACTTTTGCAATTTTATCAAATTCATTTTACCAATTTGCTAATCATTCTTATCGTTCTTATTCTTATTGCAGGGAAAATGATCTTGGATATAATGATGCTCAAAGAAAAAAAATAGTTGATAAAGTCAGGGGATTTCTTGCACACAGCAACCCAGGCCACAAAATAAATGCAATACGTACTCTGGTCGAGTTAGGGGTTGATGACTTCAAGACAATCATGGAACTAATCGGCCTACTCTGCAATGAAGATGTAAGTATTTAGGACTGGGTTCAACTGTAAATTATCTTACTAATGTGTAATGCTCATGAATGTAATTTGAATTAAAACCATCAGAATAAATATGGGCTTATCAGTATCATCAAAGAAATGTTTATCAATGTTTGTACATCAACAGTTGGTTCAATAGACATGGACAATTGCATTTAATTAGGTTATTGAGGTCCACTCTTCCTCCACTTCCTAAGAATCTGTAAACTTGATAATCACCAGAGTGTTAATGTCATAAGTTAAGACATTATGGACAGTTAAGTTGTGAAAAGCAATGCAGATTTCATACATAGACGTATGTATTGTCATACCTTTAGGAGAATGTCCGGATTGAAGCAGCCCGTGCCCTGAAGCTACTCGCTGGCATAGATAACAAGGACAAGTTACTACATGTGTTCAAGGAGATGGGTGTCTTGTCAGATGGGGACTCAAGGCAAGATGAGGTGAGGCTTTATTCTCTTGGAAGCGAATGGTAGAACCGCTGTGGTCCAATCGCTGTAGTTCTCTAATTCTGCTAGGAGTAGAGCTTATGCGGAAATCATATATAATAGGTCATCAAATCCTGTTGTTTTAGTATGAGAGGATGGTCCCCCCAGTTTGTAGTGGGGAGGAAACTAAACATCTATCCCTCTCTTCTGATAAGTCTCTAGGATTCATACCTAAATGTCCTCTTGCAGATGTTGTATGAACTAACCAAAACATACTGTAGCAGTTCTACTTTAGCTGCTTCCTTATTCTCTTACAACTTTATATATCTTATCAACTGACTTTTCCTTTTCTTTAAATATTTGTTTATGCTGTTTTGCAGGGGCACCAAATTGCTAGGTCTAGAATAAGCCATCTCTGAACATACATGAAATCTCTGTTAGTTGTGACCCTAGGAGAACTGCATTATAACTACCATTTTAATTAGAAAATATGTGCAGCCTCTGCAATGAAGAGGAAATGTATTATTTTGGGTCACTGGGTACCAACCATAGGTAATCAGTACAACATGTCAGGAACTTTCTCTCTGACTGGTGTCAATGTTCATAAAAGGCATAACAGGTCACAACTTTGGTATCTTTTTCTAAAGAACATAATTTGATAGCATCAAATACTGAGACAGGTCCACATAGTTTATTTCACTTTGGTATCCAACTTTTTTCTTGCTCTAAATTAATAAAACAAGGTGAAAAGAAAGATTTATAAGGGACAAGGCAATGTAACCTAGGCAATTATATACGTCTAAGCAAAAGCCAAAATGTGTCTAGGATTTACAAAAGCAGGGTTTATGCTTAATTTTCAACCCCTTTACACGTTCAGAAAGACACCTTGGCAGCTCTGGCCGAGTCAAGGCCGGGTGATGAAGACGAAGAACTGGTGGAGAAAGTCGAGTCCTGGATGCGAGGTGCAATAGATGAAGAGGTAGGCAATTAATAATCTTTAAAACTTTCATTGAACATCAGTAGGGGTTGAATTAGAATTGTGTTGGAAGCAATTTTGCAGTCTATGTTTACAATTTCAAGGACAGTTTTAGAAAACCTTGTATTTGCAATATTTTGCGTTTGACGATTGGCATATTTGTGTTTCTAAATTTTGCTAAAGGATTCTGAATGTTCTCGGTTAACGTTGAC
Source organism: Lepidonotus clava (assembly GCA_936440205.1). Taxonomy (NCBI): domain Eukaryota; kingdom Metazoa; phylum Annelida; class Polychaeta; order Phyllodocida; family Polynoidae; genus Lepidonotus; species Lepidonotus clava. The sequence continues at coordinate 12,916,462 of OW387135.1, forward strand.
TATCTCAAAGTATATTCAAAGATAGAATCTTATAACTGAGGCCATTTACTTTCGCAACCTCCCAATTAGTACTAAGCAAGGTGACATATATAGTGTTTTTTTTATTCTGTTCTTCTTGGTAAGGTCACATATAAATTGCTTGTTTTGGAGCCTATAGTTGATAGTTAATTTTGGCTTGTTTCAAGCAGTGTGATTACGGCTTTACACGTTTTTCTTTTCAGGAAGAACCTGCGAGAATACCACCACCAAAGAAGCCTGATCAAGGTAAACATTTTCAGTTCAAAATATCTAAATACCTATATGGGACAGCATTCCATTGAGTAATATATACATCAAGCGGTGTTGGGGGATGGGGCGTCAGAAATGCAGGAGAAATGTGCATGATATAGATCAAGAGCTTGGTGATAAAAGATTTTGGTTTGATCTCAGATTAAATGAGAAGCAGAACCTTTCTGGGCCGCTGGTTACCAGCAATAGTTACTTGCAAAGAACATTGGGAACCAGTGGCAGAGAAAGTTCCTGGTTTTGAAATTTGTAATTATCGCTAGCGCTCAGTAGCTTAGCAAGTGCTTTTTCTCCTCATTGTTTTAAGATAGAAACAACCTCATAAATCACTTTGCAGATTTTTCATGAATGACTTTCCATTAATATTCAAATTTCATGTTTTTTTCAGAACGAAAGAGAAAGGCTCCAAGTGTAAGGTAATTACAATAGTTTAAACTCGTTCTTATGAGGTAATGATATTTCTACTGAGGGGACACTGATTTTTCAGGTAAAATTAAAAGGAAATGAATCAATGTAATTCATAATAACCATACATTTATTTTAACATTTTGGTAGTCATTTAAGAAAATGTTAGTAAATTAACAAACCAACTTGTAGAGTTTTGAATGCAATCCTTAAAGACAATGGCCTGTGAATTAACGAATGTTAATGTTAATTTTGTTAAAATACTGCTTCTCTTTCAAGAATACCTGATCAGTATACAGATGTGTCAGCAGAAGTTGAAAAACCGAAAGTGAAAGAAAAAGAGAGACGTATTCCAAAAAAAGCGTATGTTCCTACTTGAAAAAGTTATTGTTCATTATAATGAATTTTCATCCATGTCTGAATATACCAGTTTTGGTCACTATCTTTCTGCCATCATTTAGCAACAACAAGGTTACAATAAGAATTGAACTACACAAATAAATAGTCTAATTTTCCTTTCTGACTACAGAAACCTGTATCACAGCAATTTCTTTAAACTTCACAATTGTTTCATTGCAGGAAACTCTTACCCAACAACCCAGCCCTATTCAAGGCATATAAACATCAAGCGTCCAACTACCCAAAGATGGAAGGCGACCGTGGTCAAGTTCAGGCACCCAGTGAAACTGGAACTCGGCTTCCAGGTACAACTGGGCAACATGTTTGACATTTTGTTTGGTCTTTAAAATGCATGCTGTAATTTCTTTTTGAAGTGCTCCCGGAACAAAAATCTGAAAATTCAGTGGCTACTGAGTGGAGAATCAGTGTCAGCTTGCAGTAGTACTTCAATGTTAAATCAGTGGAAATCAGTGGGTATACCGTGGTTGAGCAGTGGTCAATCAGTATGTCTGAAATATTCAAATGAGCTGGCAGTAGAAATCAGTGTACAATCAGTAGTACATCAGTAGCTCATTTAAATATTTCGGGCATACTGATCCAGGAAGTATCCGCTGCTGTTTGTTCTGGGCTGTTTTGGGCTTTGATATAAACCTTGTATTGCAATGTGAATGTAATGTATTATCAAAATAAGATATGTAGTTTGTTTCTACTATTTACTGTTTCTGAGGGCATAGCATTGTGAACCTTTTTTTTTCATCATTTCTTTTTTCTTTGTTTTTCAGCCATTGGAAAGAAGGGGCAGGTTAACATTGATGACAGATATGAAAGGGACACTGGCATTGGAACAGATCGTGATTCAGATGTAGCATCAACCTTTGGCACAACCAGTTTTGAAAGCTCTTTGCCAGTAAGTACTTGTAATCTTTTGATCGTTTAAAAGATTGATTACTTTTCAAACCTAATTATGCCTCATACCAAAGATTTATTGCAGTGTAGTTCTGGTCATGCCTTGTGAACCTATGTAATGGAAGAGAAAAAAGATTCACATTATACAGAAATCATATGTACACTCTCTATTACAGAGACAGACCTCTTGTAACAATTGTATACTTTCAGACAGAATTCAGTGGTACATTCTCGGTTACAGAGCAAGAGTTATTGTCAAAATGTCAATATAGAATTTGTGTAAGCTAGAATGTAGCAAACCCTAATAAGTAAAAATGTCTTTCTGTCATTTCTACTATTCACGGGTATCAAACAAAAATTGGAAAGTTTGTTTTCTTCACCGAACTGACATTTCAGAATTTTTCATTTCTTCACAGTAACAACTCTGCACAATTTTGCAAATGCCGCCATTGTTTTTGTTTTCCCTTTTTGAAATGGTCATCTCTGACATGTCTATTCTTCTCAAATACAATACAACTGCTTAACACTTCAATGATTTAACATCTCTCAATGTTTGAACAGAAAGCAGCTTTTATACAGCAAGAGAGCATGCAAGATCAAACAGCTCTTACTGGAAAGGAGGAAAACACGCAAAGTGACACCAGTCTCCTAGAGAGACAAGAGAGTGTACAGGGTCAAAACTCACTTTCTGAGCAAGAGGAGGGCACTCAGGCTCAGTGCCCTCTGGTTGAACAAGATGAAGAAGAATTCAATGTTATGGAAGATGGAAGAGCCTCACCAAGATTTCCAGAGGCAGTCACCGAAGAGCCAGAGCATAAATGCTCCTCAGCATCAAAGAATGACCAGGCAAAAAGCATAAGGCTGTCACTGATATACATTTAATTCTCCACAGCTTTCTTTCTTGGCACAGAACTTCTATTAAGAAATAAGACAACACATTTTCCAGGGGGCATCATGAGTAATTCAATTCTAATAATTTTTTGTCATTCTACATCCCTAATCAATGGAATATTATGGCATGATTATGTTAACATTTCTGTCGTGTCACCCTGTGCCTCTGACAGGGTCATCAAAGGCTGGTTGTATGCTGTCCTTAATAAGGGACATTGCATATAAAAGACCCCTTGCCACTCTTCGAAACGAGTAGGGTATTGCACCCTAACATAAGCAAAACCTTGTGTGCTTGGCTGAACGTTAAACTACCCAATAAACAAACAAACAAACTGTCACGTGATCTGCTTTGAAATAGGTCTTTAAAGAACCCAGAAGAACCCAGAAGGGTTGGCCAGATGTTAAACCACTCAAACAAACAAAGAACAAGAAGCAAAGATACTTAACATGAAAAGTGTGATTTTAGACGAACATTAATAGTTGTTATTATTTGGGGTTCCTGGAATAATCTCAGTTGGCTAAATAAGGGACATGATTTTCTTTTTTGCTTTTTACTAATATACAATGATGTGCCCTCTAAGGCTTATTGCTGATGCCACCAACAAAGTCTCTTATAGTTTCCATGTCCTTTGTCTTGACACCATCATCTAGCCCAGACATTTACTCATGCACATCTATTTCATTCTCTTTCACTTTCTCACACAGAAGCTCAGGATTCTACTTAGTACTTAGTGTGTTCAAATAATGCCTCTAATCAAAGGCAACCAATATACGATCAATTAGTTTAAAGTGATTATCAAATAATTGTATTGATACTTTGTTCCTGCTCACCAGTCTGCCTTTTGATGAAGAAAGGAAACATTTTATTTTGTACTCTGAGTTATGTACAGAGGTGATTTCGTTTGGGCAACTCTCAGAAGTCACACTGTCTTTGCTTCATTCATTTCACAGCTTCCACCACATATATACATTTAGTTTTAAGTGCAGTTTCCATGTCTATCTCACAATGTAAACTGTTATTGGATTGTTGAATTCAACCTATTTTTCATTTCAAATTCATGTCTCTATAATACTTGGAAGAACTGTATGTATTTTATTTGATCAATTGAGGTGCTGTTCAAAACTGACACGAAAAGTTGGATGGTCTTGGAAGGTTGTATTGTTTTTTAATTGAAAACTGACGTGTTTCATTTGTTATTGCCTTCTTTACGGTAAGGCGTTTCATTTAAGGGTTGTTAGTAGTCTACATGGCCATGGCTTATAAATCAATTTTCATTCTATATTATGCCTTAATATTTTGTAGGTGACACAGTGTAACTTACACTACGATGCTGGTACTTCTGATAAATCATTCTCCAACAGGGTTTACTGATGATCTACTAATCTTCTCCTACAATGTCTAGTATGGTATAGTTATGACTGATCTGCTAATAAGAGATTTAAATACCATCATCTAAATTTTAAACAGTGATATCATTTCTTCCAGCCCTTGCTTCATAGTGATGATACATCTGAAATGGACTCCGCCATTTATTCAGATGACCGCATGAGTCAACGTGGGACTTCAATGGTACAAAAAGGTGGACCAAAGCTTGCACCCATCAAATCTAGGGGAACTCTCTGTGCTGATGAGAAAAATGCAGGTAACCATACCTTTACTTTAAGGCTCCTATTGTAGTAAACCATGTTCACACTTGCTTTTAACTTTAATGTCTACAATAGCTACCCATACCTGTACTTCCTATCATAGTTAACCATATTCATATTTGCTTTGAATATTTATGTTTACAATGTTTAGATAAGTAAATTTTTTTTTTTTTTTTTTTTTTTTAGAAGTAGACACCTTTGCCTCGTTCACCTTAGATAATGTTTAGATAAGTATTATGCATGTGAAATCACAAAAAATTAGGCCCACAGAAGTAGAGAATAAAGTCTTTTAGTGGAAAATTAACAATGGTTGAACAATGGTTGACAGAAGATGGATGATAGGTGATGGGCAGATTATGGAAACTGCAGCTTAATGAGATTAAGAAATATCTATAGTATATTGTATGTGTATAAACTGCAAAATGTTTGAACAGTCAAATCAATCTCCAAATTCCCTTTCAGGCTACCCAGGGAATTGGCGTGACCTTTTAGATCAAGCAAGTGCAAAGCAACCGGAGCCGATGGCCAAGAACCGGGTGAGTGAACCAGAGAGGATGTGCAAGACAGGTCCAGTGTTTCCTCCCCCCTCCCCCACAAATCCACATTTTTGAAATATTGCAATAAGTGGTCATTCCACCTGAGCTAAGTGCCAGATTGGTATACCCAATATCCATTTTGGGTATCAATATGACCGTAGTTGTCGAAATGGCATAAATCTATGCTACCAATAATGAACAAATAAAGAACAATGAGATCTGAACACCCTATATAAACATGTACATATCCCTTTGTACCTTTATCTGAAACATATATCCTCTTTCCACCAGCAGTTGCATCATCGTGACGATCTATCTGTGGTGGACTCCAGCATCCATTCAGATGACCGTATAAGTCAGCGCAGGACATCAATGCTACAAAAAAGTGGACCAAAGCTTGCACCCATTCGATCTAGGGGAACTCTCTTTTCCGATAAACAAAATGCAGGTAACCACATACCTTTACTTTAAGGCTCCTATTGTAGTAAACAATGTTCACACTTGCTTTTAACTTTAATGTCTAGAATAACTTATATGTATCTTATATCTAGTATATATCTAAGGGAAACAAATGCTAGACCAATGGCAGTAGAGACCTAGAATAAAGTTCATCAGTTTACAATAGGGAATGTTAAGACACTAAGTCACATAGTGACCCTAAGTCACATAGCACCAGTCTTTGTAACTTAGGGTCATCCTCAAGACCCTATCCCACAAAGGCCTTAAATCACAAAATAACATTTAATGTGGCGCTAAGTCACAAATGGTTGAAGGAAGATAGATTATGTGCACAGCTTTATCCAATACTGCTGCTTCATGAGATTAAGACATTTTTAAAGAATTATATATAATCTTTAATTACATAAACTGAAAATGTCTAAAGAAGTCCAAAGAATCCTCCCGTTCCCTTTCATGCTACCCAGAAAAGTGTGGAGACCTTTTCGATCGCCCAAGGGCAAGGCAACATGAGCAGATGGCCAATAACAGAAAGGGTGAACCAGAGAGGACGCGCAGGGCTGGCACAGTGTTACCCCCTATACAGTACCACGGCGACAGAGAAGTGGTCATACCGCCTGAACCCGGTGTCAGACTCGTACACTCCATCTATGTCAAGGATAAGGTCAGTTGAAAATATTAACACTGTAATATTCTATGTTTCTTTTTTTGTTTGCATTTGGGGAGAGAAAGGAAAGCAATTAAATGTTAGGTCTAAGGACTTAACAACATTGTGAAAACCCGTGATTGCAACAAAAAGCAATAGAACCCTTTTCTTTCTATTTCCTTTTTCTAATTCTAAAGATTAACCAACATCATGAAATACCCCGGTTTCAAATAGACATTGGTCATAAGTTGTGCCATATTATGTTGTCACAGGTGGAACAACTGCAGCCAATGCCCCCTGCTAACAAAACAATCCTTGTACAGAATGTGCCAAGTAAACTATCGGTCCACACAGCTTCAATGTAAGTACAACAGTACTGCGCTTAACATCTAGATTGTTAGGATGGTTTACTTGTTTTGCCTGCTGAAAATTGGCATGGAATCTCCCAGAGCCTGAGCAACGAAGGTCATAACGATATGATATTTTGCAGTCACTGGCCTCTCCCTTTAACACAAATGTGACTGCACCTTCAGGCAGGAGAATTTAACAGCCATGGGCAAGCTTGTATTAATTAATTTAAACTATTTGATGTTTGGGGACTTGAGATTTCAAGGATTATCTTGAGAATGTGAGAAGTTCTGATTAAAGATCTATTTCATATATGAACAGAATTTCAAATATATGTCCTGTTACTTTGTACAGGTTAGTTATTGCTATACTTTTTTCATTGATTTCAGGCCCTATGGTCAGTCCCAGTATGGTCTCCTCAACTTGCAGTGGACAACATGCATGGGTCGCGCTGCGGCAGAGGTTACTCAGGCAGTGACTCAGAGTCCTCGGAAAAGGACGCCATCTTACATCCAAGGGAATAGGTAAATGCTATTTACTAATATACAGGTGAATTTGACTGTAGTTGGCCAACTGATCAGTGCTGGAATTGGCCAATTCAGCCAGAATAATCAGCCGATTTTAGTACTGATTCATATCAAACATGTATATTTCTATATTGTATACTAATTGATGATCTGAATTACCTATCGATCTGGGAAGCAAGAAACCACTCAAAAAGCTGAAGGTTAACCTCCCATAATGTAACATTGTTTCTGTTCCGGTTTTATAACATTTATTTAACAAAACTACAAAAATCAGTGAAAATATTAAAACTACAAATAATATACTTTTTGTTCATATATACAACCTGACTCTCTATCAGACAGTAAATGTTATAATCAGAATCAAACCTAAACTCAAACAACACACAAGGCCTAAACAAAAGCATGCGAAAATGAACTGTTTCTTGCTGCCCAGACATACAGTTGGTTTTGGACTTGAGATTGCAGTACAAAAATGACAAATATGTAACTCTTGACTTCAGGTCTTTGCCTTCTGGGCGGCCAAGTTCAGTAAGTAGCACTCCATTCCTGCCTGATGTGATGGACATGGGTTCACAGAGAAAGCGACCAACAAAGTTTGTTTGGCAGCACCCGCTACCTCCGCAGCCACATGGCTCTCGCTTACAGATCAACGAGCTACGCCAAAACCACAAACACTACTGCGAGTACTACCGCCTCCTGAAAAAGGGAATGAATACTCACATCTCTGTAAGTATAGCTTTTTGTGTGGATCAAGAACATAAATCATTCTTCTAAAATGATGCTATATGTTTTTGTTTGTTTATTGTTTTCTTCAGGATGCTATTTAGAAGAGCATTTATCCAAAATTCATTCATCAAATTCATCAATACAAAATCTTTCACATTTGTAATTGATTATAGGGGCTATATTCTGAAAAGATTCTTACATTCTTAGTGATCTTGTAAAAAGCTTACTTGTCTTTAAGATTTACAAATAGACTTTGACCATTAATTCCACATTGATATTTTTTTGAGAAAATAAATGACGTGATAAATGTAATTAAGAAGTACCCCATGTCACTTACTAAGGGTTTCTTATGGACCTGCAAACAAAATGACCATCTACCATCGGCCTCAGACATTTTAAATCAGTGGCTGCCCATACTGTGATGAATACCACTTAATATATCACACTGTGTCTCTACATGTATACCACAGGTTGCTCGCTACATGCTCTGTAGGCAGGTAGTTGAGTATGTTAGCAGCTTTAACCAACCTATCAGAGGTAAAAGCACAAACTACACAACACAAAAAGTCTTGGATGAAAACATTACCTTCCACTCTTGCTTTTTGCACTTATGTAAACGCAAATATCTTCTCTTTTTAGCATAATTCCAATGTCCTCAAGGGAAACCAATATTTACAAAATGAAAGATGAACAAATAAGAGACTGCTTTCTGCCAAGGAGCCATGGACATACCAACATAGCAATTTCTTAAAATTACCATGTGTTACCACAAAATATTGACCGCATATTCATGGCTCACCTAAACCAATGTGATTTCAATGAAGCCTACTTATTGTCAACGCTCATGCAAGATTTCACCTTGAAAATGAAACATTTGTCAAACTCCTCAAATCTCAATAATTCGTAAAAGTATTGAAACATTCCAATACCAGGTAATATCTAAATATGCAATTTCAAATGCTGCTCGAGCTATCTGATTGAATCTGACCCACATCAAACAAGACCCCTTTCGTGCACTTCATTCACGTAATGCAATGGACACCACCTTTTAATATCATATTATAATTAAAAATCGTTTAATCATCTACCTTAATCCACCTAATGAGAGTGAAGCAAATAATAACTTCTTTTGTCAGAGGTACTTTAAGTTCAGAGTTTGGTAAATACATATTGGGTTTAAAACGACATGAAATGTAAATATAATAAAGAATAAATGGCTTAGATTAGCATACAGTAAATGAATAAAGAATTGAAGCCCGCTTATATTGGTTAGATGTTCATGGTATCTTGCCGTTCCTTTTTTTCCTTTTTTGTTGAATATAAACCTCAGTCCCAAATCCAAATAACAACAAAATCAATGTGATCGTACATCCTATTTCTATCTCTTCTTGACACTACCTAAAACTCCCCGTAATCTTTGTTTCAGCGTACAAACCCCCGTCCTGCCGTCCGTGAGATCACAGCGAGGCGGCTGACGGAGAGCGGCCTGTCCCTGGTCGGGGGGTACGACCCCTGGGCACGTCTGTCCAGTATGACCCTCAACATGATGCTCGGCCCCAAGTCATGAAGATCCCAAATGGGGGAAACTATTGGCCAGTTATCTTGTTTATATCAATAAATGTGCCTGATATATAAGTAATGGTCTTAAACTGTAAAATATTGATTTGATAATGATATTTTCTCGATATGATTACAACCAATAGGCAGAATTTAAGGAGAATATAGGATTGTTTATGTTTAATTATTGGGGCGAATGTCAGTAATACTCCTGTATCTAAATGGTTGTCCTTCTACCAAGAGATGAAAATAAGTTATATGAACATTTTATCTATCTTAATTTGTACTTTTATGTCATCAAAAACCGATAATACCACATATGAGTTATTAATTGTAAAGGCACTAGCCTTGAATTATTGATTATTGAGGGAAGGATCTTAGATATGGACAATGATAATTTCATCAGTTTAAGATAAAAGAATTGTGTACATGTACTTCTATTGTGTAATATCAATGTTATGCATAGAATTTATTATCTCACACGAATAAAATATCCTTTCAGCCTCACTTAGTTGTTGTGTATTTTGATAATCGTTTTAGGTGATTGAAAGTAAAATCAAGAATGCCAAGAGCTATAGAAAACGGAGTATGTATATATGAGATCCATCATGAACTGCGTTTACGTATCTATGGACAGCCTATCACAAGTCATGATCACAATGCATTAATGTTATTTAATTAAGAATGCAGTTATCTTAAGGAGTAGGAATGCACCACAGTGCCCCCAGTGGCCATACAGGGAACGGCGCCATCTTGTTCCCCAGTGTCTCTTATTAATAAACGTAATATCACTTTTTGGGCACCACTGTTTCAAGCGTCCATTATCACTGAGTGGTTTTCCCGCCAGGTGGCAGCAGAGGCGAGGTTCTTACCATCCCAATCACTTGGAATTAAAGGTGAAAGGAGGGGATCTCATAGGAAATTATTCACTCACCTATGTTTGGAAGGCATAATGTCGTCCCTGGGTCCTATCCTATCCTGTGTTCACTCAGTCATCTTGATAATGCCAGTTTATGTCTCCAGGTGGAGCGATGTGTCAGGGTGTAAGTGCTGCCACCTGGTTCTCGGGGAGTGTGCTCAGGGGCGCCCCCTAGTGACGGGATAGTACCTGTAGTGCCCCCTAGTGGTGGGATTTTGAATTAGGATTTCAAAGTGTAAACCCGTTGTGCAAATAGCTTTGTGAAGCTATATTCACACCCGTTGGTTTGAAACAGAAAATAACCATGTGAACTTTGCATATCATGTTAGGCAAAACAAAAGTTAACGCCCCAAACCCTCCCTCCCTCCCTCCCTGCCAGTCCTGCCAGCCCTCAACCCCCATAAAGACATGGTCTAATGATGTATGCCCTCTTGGTTAACCGGTATGGATATTCAAATATAATCATTATGGTAAAGGAGGTGCAGCTATTAGCCAGACATCCTTCTGTTTTTCAAATATGTCATTTCCTTATATAACAGGGGAACTGCTGATTTTGATACACGATTGTGTCAGGAGACAAGAAAACACTTTTCAAATTAAAATTATTTTGTTTTGCTTTTGGTAGTCAAAGAAGACGAAAACAGTTATTGAAATTAATGTTTAATCATAGCAAATATCCAAATGTCAGAAAGATAAATATTCATGAAACAAGGAATGCTAATAAATTTGTTTTTAAAACAGAGAATTACAAAGGTAGCAAATATGATTCAAGCCCTTTTTATCAGGGTACTTTATTATGGAATGATTTGTCAGTAGAGGTACAAGAATGTGTTGATATATTTGAATTTAATGTGAAACTAATTTGATGCTTTAATATGATTATGTTTATTTACTAATTTTGATTTGAATCTGATCTCTTTCTTGTATTTTGATTTATGAGTTTGGAAATATATATATGATTTGTTTGAGTATAGTGATCTGAATGTACTGTAAATATAGACATTATTACCATTACATAAATATCTATCGTTTGATCTGGAAGACCAGGAGGGTTACTCCTGAAGATTGATTTTGAAATAATAAAAAAAAACTCAAAAAAAAGAAAAAGTTCAACTCCGTAAATCAGAGGTGTACTTACCGGTTTCAGAATCCTAATTTAGACAGTTTTACATTTTTAATACACGCACATGCCAATATAAATCATTCAGCAAATTTTACGAAATGTTGAAGGAAATACGTTTCCAGAATTCCAGTGGGTTGCCACCAAAAATTCTCAACAAAAGGAGGCCTATATTGAGACCTTCTTAGATCCAAAAATGACCACATTCAAGGTCTTTTTGAGAATTTCAGAAAAATGGTTAGAAACACTTGTCAGACATTTTAAGAAATTAATAAAGATCCTGATTATTTGTAATGATAGAAAGTATTATAGGAAATGTTCGATCTTCATGCATTATAGATAATCTAAGGAATTAGAAATAAAGACAAATCACAGTGAATTGTTTCACCAAGCTTCATAATGATAGAGCATTTATTTTTGTTTGTGTATATATACAGTATAAAAGAACATGCCCCAGGCCCCCATAAGTAGCCTGGATGGTGAGTAGAGAACTGTCTAAGCCAAGGTCATGGGACGTCCACGGTCACAGGAGGTATGGGGCAGGGGGGTTAGCGTTAGAGGAACCAATGTACAGATTCTAACATCTCAATGTACAATATACATGCCTTTGTACACATAATACAGTCATCAGGGTCTCAGTATTAGACTTCTTGTGGTCGTCAACTACAAGATAGGCACCGTCAATTCAGTCCAAGCCATTGGAATTTGTCTTTTGGTTTATTTCTCATCTTTTTTTGTGTGTGTTGGTAATACTGTTTAAGTTTGAAACATATAAACTATTACTAAGCAGAATATTGTGAATGGAAGACCGGAGAAATTATCAAATGTGAATTGTAGTGCTTTAGTATTTGTGACCATGTTTACAAAAAGAAATATTGCCAAAAGATGGCATTTTAGAGTTTAAAGTTGACATTTTATACAAGTACTTATACATATATATATAGGCTAATGCTTGGACGATGACAATTTTTTTCTTTTGAAATAGCATGCAATATTTTTAAAGATGGCACTAAAACCTAAGACAAAGATCAATGGCAAGTGGACAAGACAATTAAATTGTCAATAACATAAGGCAAAGATCGACGCCGGTCTCTTTTTTTCTCCTAGAAAAAACCTTGAAATCAATATCAAACTTTGCATAATTTAGGTTCATTTCATAAATCCCATGTTGATACCTGCTACATAGGTACACCATGTGTTTTTCTTTCTACATATATATAATATATCAAATGGTCTGCTTTCGAATAGGCTATACACAAAATCTGTAGTAAGATAGGAAATAGTCTTCTTTTATAGTATATGTCATGAGTAAAAATCTGAAAAGATGACAGTGTTGAGAATCAGATACAAAGGAATAAGGCCTTCTACAGATGTATATGACATAAAAGTGTGTGACCTGACTGGTAGGGGAGGGGGTAGGCTGGTTGGAAATACTGATTGGCTTATGAATTAATTGATTATAATCCAGGAACTGTGCTTAATACCACAACTACACAAGGTCTTCCATTATTTCCTAACTCCATATATTTATAGGGACTTTTATATATATAAATAATTCTCTTCACCGAAGGGTTACATTTAAAGTTTTATGTTCAACAGGGTATATATAATGAACAATAATTAGGGAAACCCCATAGATTCAGTTCACAACATCACATGTTGACTTATAATGTATAATATAATGTTTTATAGGTAAATTGAGAAATAGATCCATTTAGAAAATTTCTGATGACTGTTTTAAAATGGAATATCTGGATTTAAAAGGGATACACTGGACTATTTTCTCCTTGTCTATCATTGAGTACAATCTTTCACTTATACACTGAGTGCAATATCTGCATATCATATTCATACACAGGAAACATTGTATTCATTACACTAATACCATTACTCATTCTGTAGGCGATTGTATGAAGTATAGAAGCTGGACACACACAGCAGTCTGCAGTCACAAGTCTCATGGTCTCTGATTGGTTGATTAATCCTCCAATCCAAAGAAAGATTGACACAATATGCAGAATGAATATACATACATATATGAAGCACCATGAGGAGAAGTAGGAGACTTCTAAAAGTAATAATTCTTTCTCATTTTGTAATTTCTATTGTATAATCATGACTCATAGTGAGATAATTTCAAATAAGTTACAGTTAGGACCAGGGGTGATCAGAAGTTCCATGGCACTGATTATTGAGTACTCTTGATCCATCCTCCCTCACAAGCTCTCTCTTTAAATACTACCTCCCCTCAAGTTAGTCTTTTTGAAGAAACCCTTTCAATTCCTGCAATTTACCAGACTTGTAACAAGCAGAAGATGCTGTTTCAACCTTGAGAAGGTCCAGGAAAACCATATTCACATCTAATTTCTTTAGGAAGTTGCAAACCTTTACTCTCTCCTATTGGTAACAGACAACATCATCACACTAGCAATAACAAAGCCTTCTTGTAATGTTCAGAGGTCAAGGGGTGAAGTTCCCAAACAAAACCCCTATGCTCTATAGGTCATTTGACAGCTTTCCAAGATACCTATAATAACTGCTCCAGCTAAAATGAAGTTGGACATGCACAACAAGGTACTGTGGATTATATGCTGGACAATGGATTCTTTTGAACACTTTTATATTCCAGTTATAACAACACGCTGAGACGATGACATGTACAGCTATTCATACGTATAGCATATCGATGAAGGTACAGTATCTTCTGGGTGATACAAATCTCCTTGGTACCAACACAAAGTTTGATTATATCATTATGCTGGCAATGGAGAGAAAACCCATCCATTTCAATCAAGCACCTTGTTCATGAATGACTTATGCATGACTTTATATAAATTTTCTATTAAAGGTGAAAAGAATGTCACAAATTCACAAATCAGTTACTTATCTTTGCTTCCTATATATATAGACTGTTATGCTATATGCAAATGAGCTGTCACTCAAAAACTTTGTAAATGCTTGATGATTTCCTTTGTGGAGGCTCCATTGCACTGCTCCATGCTTCTTTTGCTTGTAGACTTTGTAATGTCTTTCGGCGAATAGGATGGCAGCGCATTATCAGGAAATGAGTGGATGATAACAAGTTGTTGTTTGTGTCTTCCATAGAAATAATCTGGACTCGGTATAAGTTCAAGTTCATTTTGGCAGGCCAACCAGTCCGGACAGATGAATGTGGCAGCAAAGGTGACGCTTGAATCCTGAACCTTTGCGAATGGGAACCATTCCACTTGCTCGAAATGGCCCCTTCTTCGTTGTCGTTGGCCGGATCACTGAAGGTCACAGGATGTCGTTGTCATTGTGGTGACACTTTAATATAATATAATACACTACACCACATACTTAAATATAACAACCTGTGCTAGGTACACATATTCACAAAATGAGAAAGAAACCACAGGGCTTTCTCAAACGACGCCATCTTGTTCCCCAGTGTCTCTTTAGTCTTAATAAACTTAATATCACTTTTTGGCCACCAGGGGGCACCACTGTTTCAAGCGTCCATTATCACTGAGTGGTTTTCCCGCCAGGTGGCAGCAGCGGCGGGGTAAGCTGGCGGCGGCTGGTGTCGCCGTCTGGTGGGCGGGGCTATAACCAGGACCCCATCTCCTTCTCGATGATTCCTGCGGCGTCCATTCGGCCCATGACCCGCAGACTGTTCATGAGGTCGGTGATGGCCGACTCCTCCCGGTGACGCGCCTCCCACAGGTCCAGGATGTGCTCCGTCGGACTCGACTTGGTCGCGAAGTAGTTGATATACCTGCAGTAGAGAAAAGGGGACACTTTTTAGAAACTTTTTTCTTGATTCTCACTAGCAATGACATGATGGAGAGTGGTTACAGCAAATGAAATTTTGAAATGCCCTTTCAAATGTTTTCATAGGATATTAGACCATTCCGAAAGAAAATGAATAGACATATTAAGAACACAAGGAGAAAGAGGCATACACAGATATTGGATTTTTTCAGAAATTATTTCATCATTCCTCATTCTATCTTCTAAACTTTAAAATGAGGATTAAATGGCCGAAATACTGTGGTCATCCTCTGATCATTATCATATTAGATTTTAAAATGAGAAAGTTAATGATTATTAATAGAAAAACATTAGTAGTAGGAGTTGTGGCCTTACCTATCGACGGAGAGTCTCTGGGCCAACATGCGCCAGTCGTTACCGCGCATGTTGGGGGGGTCGAGCAGGGCACGCAGGTGATTCTTTATGTGAAGGGGTAACCTGAAAAAACAACATTTACAATGAATATCATTGTTTAACATAGCTAGCATAGTTGAAAACCGAACAGACCCGTGTACGGACCATTACCACCATTATCATAAATACAGAAATTTAACAAAAGTTTTTCTTCTATTACATTATCACAGCATAATGGTTATGATATGATATATTTGATCCAAAAAAATAACGGCTTTTAAACTAGATAGCAAATTAATATTGATTATCCAATAGTCAAAGACAATTTCCCACCTGAAGACTTGTTGTGGCGGTTCTAAGGACACGTTGATGGAGCTGGTTCCCGCTTGACTCGTTACTGTCGAGTTTCGCTGGTACAGCGACTTGTGCAACATACCACCTGGACTAGCGAGTTTCTGAAAAACACCAAAAGAAAACAATTGTTATAAACTAACACACAAGGTATAACATTCCATATTGTTTTATATGGAAGTAGATGAAGTGGAAAACATAGTTTTTCATGTAGCCTATAAAGAATAAGATTGCAATAGTTATATTTCAGCTATTACCCCCGGTAAACAGCATGGGGAATGAACCTTATGAGGGAATACCTCCCATAACATAAACCTGTGGAGAGGGCGCTCTTAAAGTTGCACTCCCTCGACGGGGCATCTTGTTTTCAGGCCAACCCCAACGCCCTCGGGGTTCTTCCCTTTTCCCCTACACCTCCCCCCTTACCCCTATATATCCCCACCCCTCCCCCCTCCACCTACCCCCTTTGTCCCCCTGACGCGGCAGAACGGTCCCACCAATAGCCAAATGACGGGTTCAATGTTCCGGTACGGAGGGGGCTGAGGGGGGCTCCAGGGCCTGGGGCGACGAGCACCCTTTAACCTGGGACTGATGGTCGGGGTGCAGGGGGAGAAGTCGTATAAGGAAACCCAAGTCGTCAGGGGGTCTGGGGAGTGGACCATCCATATATATATATATATATATATATATATATATATATATATATATATATATATAGGCCAAGGTGATGTTTTCATCGGTTATCCTTGTGCTGTATTGTATTCCTGGTTGTATTTATTCTTGAAACTGTTACTTTCAAAAATAAGACAATCAGAAGGGGTGTTTTCCAATTAATCTCAGACTTGTCCTTTATCTGAGAAAAGGTCAATTATCTAAACATCTCCTGGGCGAATGGTCATCCTTGACCGTAGGTCAAGTCCTCAAGTTAACACAGACCATTAGTGGTCAGAGACCAATAACTATAGCGGGAAGGGGGGGGGGGTGACCACAGCCAGGAGCGGAGCAGCTCTGAGTGACTCAAGCTGTGGTTGACAGCTGTGACAGTGACAGAGGTGACAGCAGATAAGGAGGGCCTGTGACAGGTCCCACCGGCCATCATTCCACGGCTGGGTCCCCTCCTGTACCCTATCCTGGCCTCAGCAATTAGAAGAAACTCAAGCTTTATGATACGGGCCATTTGGGTGCAACATAATCTAAATATGGGTATTGAATGCTCATGATATGGGCGAGCGTGGACAAACACTGCTAATTAGATATTTTTCTTATGGATGGTGATATTTCAGGTATAGACGGTTTACTATGGATTCCACAAGGTTCTAGTGGTCTTATTACTTGGCATGTTAGGGGGTTAGGGGAATATTTCCAGTCAATTCTAGCACTTTTCTTATACGTTTTGAGTTGTTTGGTTGTTTGGTTGTTTGGTCATTAGTTGCTTTATGGTCTTATTAACTGCCAGGGTCATATCAGGGGCGGTAATGGTGATCAAAGCTATGAGAAGGGAGAGACCATACCCCTATACTTACATGTATAGTTGTTGATTAGAAAGGGGAACTCGTTCTGAGTGCTTACTGCCAATGCACAGTATTAAAGCCTGGTCTATACCTCTATTGCATTGGAATTATCCATTAGAAATTACAACTACCATTGTGCCACTGATATGATAACTCTTAAAAAGGACTTTTGAAAACTAAGGGAATCAACAATATTCCCACAACCACTTTTCAAACCGTGCACTAAACTCTGGGGCCCCTGATCTCACGTCCCCACGTCCCCACATCTCAAGGCTCTCACAGGAGCGCTTTCACCAGAGATTTGTTGCCTGACTGGCCCAGGCCTTCTTCTGGTTGCCTGGCCCCCTCTTCTGGTTGCCTGGTCCCTGGTAGGCCTAGACACAGATGGCTTCAGCAGATAAGGCCGTGGTACCAGATAGCCATCAGTGACCCCCTGGTCCAGGCCAGCCCCCTACGCCTCAGCGACCAGAACCATACAGGCAGTGGGGACCAGGGAGAGATGAATCAGAGATAACCTGCTTTTTCCACCAAACAACTCCTTTCACCCTTTCTACTTTATCATAGGCACACAGTCGGTTTTACAGAAATGGTTGTTTTTCCCTGCTTTTTGAAGGGCAGGTGGAAATATGTGTATGGAGTTCTTTTGAATGGTTTCTTTGTTTCCTTATGGTTTGCTGTATGTCCATACATAGCCTGACAAAAACACTAATATGAATATTATTTCATAACCTTAGGGTAAAAAGAGACAACACATGTCTTTTATGTAGCATCCGAAGTAAATACATTATCGTTTCTTAACTTTCAGAATATATTCAAGGAATTATAAAAAGTCACCAATGCACATTTCCCTTTGATGTATTATTACAGGACGGACGTTTTTACTACTGCAATCTCACACGAACAATGTATAAACATATAAAAGACGTGGAGACGTATTTACTTTATATAAACATTTGTATGGACAAGAAGTATATAATGTATGTCCCAACACATATTAAATCTAAGAGACTATCAATAGTCGGACTTGGAATTGCGTCTGTATTTTCGCACTTGTTGAATTGTATATATATTGGCCCTTGAACATTACATATATTGTGTTTGTGTATGTGTGCTTTTAAATGTGATATACATATTGAAATTTCATATTCCGTCAATGGACTTATACCGAAAGCTGGGGCCAGATATTGTACTAATGTCCCCAGATACAATACATGCCTGACTGCGCCTCCTTGAGTGTATATATAAAGGCAGGACCACGGACACGGTGACTGATCAGTGCCCAGTCAACCATTACCATACACTGATAACCCTGGCTGAGTCATGGTCCCTTCACCTGGCCCCCTCCCTTATCTCTGCTATCAGTCCACCATTCTGTCCCTGACAGCCCCTGACAGCCCCTGAACCCCCCGGACCCAGGGGCATCTCCAGGGCATCTCCTGGAGGAGGAATACCCCCAGTGTTCTTATCTGTGGGCACACAAAGCGGGGTAAGGTAATAAGATAGATCACTGGGGAGGTATATAGGGTGGGGAGGGGGTGTCAGGTCTTATGGCGTAGGCTTCCATTGTTACTGCTGTTCATGGCCTGCCAGTTGGATCAGATTTGCAGCTGCAGTGATCAATGTACAGGCAGTTATAACCATTTGAGATAATAAATGTGTTTGAAGGGCAATTCAGAATGCACCTGAGTCTGTTTCTATACAGCCACAAAAAGGGCATGTTCATATTTAGACATTGACCTTTTCAAGTTCAAGTGAGATTGTAAGCCTTTCTGCCTTCCCTTGTGTATTTTGTTGGTACATCTTCAAATTGGTGCAGTAATTATGTAGGATGTTTCTGCTGGGGTACCATATTGACCGTATGTCTTAACGTATCTTAAAGGTTTCTTTATCTAACAACTCCCTTACTGTGTTCAGTGCAAAAGCTGTTTATAGGTCGGCAATAACCACAGGCACTGACTGAACCAAACCAACTTCTAAAATTTGTCTCTCTGAAACTCAGAGAACTCAGTTGCAATACTTGCAATATACCGTTGTTAGGATACACCTGAGCAAATTCTGTCAAAGGGTATACCTTTCCCCCTCATCAGATAATGTTTCTCCTCCTTAAGATTCAAATTCGGGCAAAAATTATAACTGAGAAAATGTAATCTGCTAAGTGTTTCCTTCTGTTTTCTTTGCCATTGTAAAGAAAGAACTTTTTTCCTCTCGAGAATAACCAGAGATGCTCATTAATTGTATTGGAGCACTTCTATCTAAGGACACATTAATCATTTGTTTATCACAACTGTTCTTTCAACCAAGACCCCACTTGCCACTGTCACAAGAGCTTTCTTCTAAAGATCAATCATGTTGGAACTAGGCCTTCTGGAAATTTAATACTAACAATACTTTAAGTAAATATACCTTTCTAATTTAGTAAACTTTCAATTCAAAGCAAAGATCTTGTATTCAGACAGATGTTCCTACTAGCACAGTAGCAGGGTTAAGTATGCTATATTTTTGATGTTACAAATCTGCAAAGAATGAAGGCGGTTACCATACACATATCTATCGACTTGCTTGGTTCCTGAACATTGAGTTCAAAACATGGGCATTGATACTTGAAGTTATAATCAGAAGGAGCTTACCTCTTTGAGATTTGCAGATATTGTGAGGACTTGTCTATTGGCGAGTAAAGCTTTCTGGAACACGTGTATATTACAACTTAGTCGCTGTTGGCTTCTTTCGATGTGCTCAAGGGCGAATGAACAGTGAAGACCGTTTTGTGTCCCACTCCAAATGTGTCGGAATGGTATCTCCTGAAAGACAACAACAAATAGTTAGAATCAATGTCTATTCGCAATAAATGCAAACATTTACACAACCTGAATCAAAAGTAGAATATTTGAAACAATGTGATCTACAGTATTGCAGATTCATGGAAAAATTCATCTACCCTATATAACTTCCCCAATTGGTCAGAAATCGTTGCATGTATATTCATATCATTATGTAATGTACTACATAATATATATGAATAGCCTATACTTAAAGAAACAACGTAAGACAGACTCAAACATAGTGCGTTGGTTTTTTACCAGCACATTGATCAACAAAAACATATCATTATCACTGACTCAGCTAACCAAGCTCCCAAGTTATTTGACATGTACGATAACCTGTGCCTATTCCTGTTACAAACTGCCCCACAGTGGCGCAGAGCTCACCGATTATTGACTCTAAATTACCGACGCCATGCTGGGCGGCGCTGAGCATGCGCAAAGACACCGGGAGACGCAGCACGCCCCCTGTCGTGAGAGACGGAAAACGCACCGAGGGGAATTCCTGGATGGGGCGGGACGGGAGGAGGGACGGGAGGAGGGGAGATATGGTTGTGATTTCCCTTGGAGGAATGGCTGTTAATTGGTGGGACGGACACCAGGGGGCCTGTTCTCGGGGAGAGGGGTGGTATGCGGATCTGGGTGGGAATATTTGCAATGTATATATAGTTATTATATAATTACTTTATAAAACTGAATGAAACCATTGGCAAAAAAAACACAAAAAAACATTATGAAGGCTTATAAAATTCAACCCATCATGTCGTGTATTTCATTTCACCCATTTCATTCTCTGCACTGAGTAAGATGGGGTAAAACATCTTTGAGCATTAAGGAGAGTGTAAGGACGGGTGAAGCAGTATTAAATTCGTCCACAAATCTAAGGAACATTTTGTTCATTCTAGACGAGAAACATCTCCCAAATAGATAGATTCCTTTGTGCAGGAGTGCACAAAATTCCACATATTTCTCAGAAAAAGAGCAATAAGCGATGTGAGGGTGCCGCCACCTCTGCCGGCGGGCCGGAAGTAGCAGGTGTACCACCAGGGGGAGCCACCCTCCCGCTGAGTGATGGCTGACGGAGGAGCCTCGTTCTCGGCCCACCCCGGCCTCGTTCTGAGGACTCACGGCCTGTCACGTGACACTTGAGACGCTGAGAAGGGGTCACGGGTACTGAGTACATCAAACAGTATGAGGGGGGTATGGGAGGCCTGGAAATTTAGGGTAGTTTAGGAACGTGTATAGCCTCAACACTTGGTGGATTCCAAACAAGATTTGAGGGGCTCCAAGCTGGTGCATTTTAGTGCTAGGGGATCCTAAGTAAACTTAGGGCTTCAATTCCGAATTTTGACCATATTTGCAATGATCATTTTAAAAGTTCTATTTGATTGATCGAAGCTAAGATAGTGCAGCAATGAACTTGGTCATTCTATTGTGTAATCTGACTTGGGTTGTAGCATGGAGAGTAAAATATTTTACTCTCCATGGTTGTAGCAAGATGAACACTCCCAAAATGCATCCAGATAATAATACCATTATACGTTTTATCTTAATCAAAACATATAACAATAATGACCAAAAAGCCTTATCACTTTAAAATGTTGGTCTAGAGGAAATCCTATACAGGAAATAAGTGACTCACACAATGCACTGTGTATCAGTAAGATGAGTCCACCCTATGCTTGTTTACTAAATAGTTTATCCAAGAACGGCTGGGGAGGGACGGTGAAAGCGGAGCTGCCATTCCAAACACAAACCCCAGATTTAAACTGCTTAACGTGAGTTTCATGTGATCGGCGTGTGTAGGGACAACCTATGGATTTTCCTGAGTACACAAGTACTCACCGCCCACATTTTGAATGAAGATGCACTTCCATAGTTCTTCCCATTGTAAGTTCCTATTGTAATTTCCAGCATAATGATGCTGTTGCTGACTTAACTATATTGGGTTGCAATTAGTCCGATTGTGGCCAACTGTCATTTAAATGTGTTTGTTTTCTAGATTTACCTAGAAGATGTTTTATTTTGCTTATTATTATTGCCATTCATATGCTACTCTTGTAGCTGTAGGAGTGTGAAGTCAGTTGTTATCCTTAGAGAGATGTTTCCTGCACTGTACATAATTCTAAACTCATTCTAAGCTCATCTTAACCCTCTAAAGAGTGGAACAACTGTGTATGCTGCTAAAAACTATCTTAGACAGTTTCTTGAAATATGCCCTTCACATGAATCAAGATACATGCATAAAGATCTTCAACCAATGGCTTTGAATCTGAACTCTGCCGTTCACATTTACATCAGTGACTTCCTATGCAAACCAGGCCGGCCCAGCCTGGTCCATATATCTCAGCCCCTCCTTCACCGCCCCCCACACTCAGTAGGTCCTGGTAAACGTCCACAGCCCACCGCCTGTCACCCCCAAATTGTCCCCCCTCCACCAAGATTTATGTAGCTCTCCACCCCCCCTAGCCCCCCTCTCCCCCCACAACCCGCGCCTCCCCTAAAGCTCGTGTACCTAACCTCTGACCCCTCCGACCTCCCTCACCAGCCTACTTTCTTCCATCAATCACAATCATGGCGGTCTTTGATGAGCCTACTCGGGTTTATTTCTTTATACTGAACTTGTTGTCAGTGTGCTAGGGGGCATGCACCAAGCGCCGCTGCTCCTGGCTTGTGTCAATGAAAATAGACTATATTTGATGAGCCTCGAGGGGCGTCAGAGTTTGAGTTGGTTAGTGGTGATGGGACGAAGACGGCTGGCTCTTAACACTCACGCCATTCTATTTATTCTAATTAAGACACTGTTGGACATATCATTGTCTTAGTGGTTTTCCTACGTTAGCCCTTTAAGAAAACTTCCATTTACATATGATAGTGTATATATATCTCCTACATTTCAGTTTGAACTTTGATAGGATGTCTTAGAATTGACAAAAGGGTAACTGTAAGGTACAACGGATCACAACTTTAATTTTGAAAATTGTACTTCTTCACTACACTTACTCAAAAGATACAAACGTTCAAAAAGTCTCCATATGATTATTTCATTTAAAAAAACAAATAGAGGTCAATGCAATGAAACTTCTCAGAACTCACTCCAAAGCCGCCGCAAAATGACAAACCGGATGTGGTCCCCACAATTTGGCCCCAAGTCAAAGTCAACTTATTTGAATTACTTTCTGCCACGGCCAGTGCACTGGGTAAGGAGGAGGGGGTACTTCCACTTTGAACATTGTAAAGGGCTACACACAGCATTTCTTTTGCGGTGAGAGATTCTTCATTATTTATTTTCTGGTGCATTTGTCTATGTTTTGCTCAAAAGAGGTGCTTAATCTTCTTATAACGACAGCCTCGACAAATTGAGCATTGTGTCTCTAAATATTATGACTCCTATAAATATCCATCAAGTAAAAACAACTTGATAATGGCAGCTTTTAGTTTGGTCTAGTCATACCGATCCCTTACATAATCTGCTGTAGTTTACCAGTAGATGCCATTGAAGACCTTTTACTTCTTTCAAGATACAATTTTTTGAATTGTATTTTGTAGCTCCTCTTTCAAGGGGGTAGTCTACTACACGACATGGGCTGCGATATGACAACGTCGAAAGGAAATTGCACATATTACAGATAAAATTCTGTGTTTCACATGCTCCAAATGCTCCAAATTGTCATTCTTTAACCAATGTATCACTCTTGCATGCACATTTGTCTATAATATTGTCATTTTGCGCTGATATTGCAGCCTATGTCGTGTAGTGGAATACCCCCTGTACCTCTTGGCTTGATAAAAGTACCCCTCCCCAGACCCCCGGCCGGAGACCTCTTTGGAGGCAGGGGCAGGAGGCTGGCGGAGGTGACCGGTGGAGGGGCATGTCATTACCTGTCTGTACACCTGTAATTACCCCCTCACCTGGCCAAGGTACACAGTGAGCACACCCCACCTGGGCACCCCACCCCCTCAACCCACCTCCCCACCCCCTCAACCCACCTCCTTAGTTTGCCCCTACTGCACACCTTAACACATCCTTGACAACCCAGTCACCAACAAAAACTACTATTTTTATGTTTATTTACTCTTTTCTTTTATTTTGAAAATATGTATGTATTTGGTGGTTACAGGACTTGATATTGTATCTCTGATGTGCTTAATGTATGAGAATCCTTTTCAGGAGTTGAAGTGGAGGGGACTATTATTGTTGGCAAATAGTTTGTCAATATGGACATACATTATGCTGGGGTATGGGAGGTGGGGTCGTTCCTCATTTTCTCCCATTTAAACACCCAAACAGAGGGGATGTAACGACTGGAATGAAAGCACAACACTCTCTGTGTTTGGGGCTTCCCCGCCATGGTGTTAAGTTCCCTGGAACCCTGCATTATTCAAACCCTTTATTTGGACTGATGTATTGCCCTGTGCTAACTATAATGCCCTTCATGGGAAGAAACCATAAAGATAAGTTACTCTACAGTAGCAAATTATTCTCAGATTTGCCACAGATGGTCTCATAAAAACAAACCTAATTACAATAAAGTGTAAGTAGTATTCGCATTAGCATTATTTGTTACAATAGCTTCCTTTAAGTGCAATATGTTCTTTCCTAAATATAATTAGTAATAGACCTAATATACCCATTCTTTAAAACGCCCTCTATACCTTTTAAGATAATATCGATCTGAAAGTCAACCAGGCAGCCTTGTTGAAACTCCCTTCTAAAGACTGAGTCTGATTTGTTCTGTCAGTTTTTTCTCCTAGGTTGATAATATTATTGATAATTAATATTTACCACAGAATAGGCAAGTAATATTGGCACTTAATGTTCGCAAATAGTGTTCAAACAAACTTGTCAGTGATGCCATGTACATTTGTACAATATTATTACACAAACTGTCGGGAGGTAACAGAAAATGATAAGGTTTGCAAACTGTCAGAGGGTGACAGAAAATGTTCAATTTTTTGAGTGGTTTCTAGTGTCCCAGACCTAGAGTAGTAATTTCAGTGTTTATAACATACATAACGACCACCTCGAAAGTTGACATTTGAAATGGTAGTTGATATTTCCCAAAGAGCCTCCGGTCGTTATCTATGTTCAAACAAACTAGCCAGTGTTGCCCTGTAGCAGTTATGTCTCAGTGTATGTTGTAAAGATAAGGCAAATAAAAAATAGTCAAAGCCTCACCTGGTAGTTGGCTTGCAGCTTGCTCCTCCACCCCGGCCCCAGCTCCTCTATGGTGAGGCACAGGTTGCCCCCGGCGAACTGGAAGAAGATTTGTTTGGGTTTGTCCAGCAAACGGCCGCCCAGCTTCCTCTCTACCTGCATCACGCCCTGAAATGAACAAAACAGATCTTTGTTAGAAGAAAGAAAAAAAGTAAAAGGACGTAACGATAGGCATAATGCATTGGGTCGATTCCTATAAGACACCTGGCTGAAATATTGATCTTAAATTGCATATACGCCTATAATAATGGTTAATACAGGGGCTTATGTGACATATTTCATATAGATAAATAGTAATCTTCAATCAAAACAGGTGTTAGACACTTATTACAGAGGTCCGGGTTCCACAAAGAGCTAAGCAACTGATTCTAAAGCCTTACATCTCTGTATATGTAATTCGTGAGACTGTGATTACATACAAAGTATTCCGCTTTGGACAACATGTCTTATTTAGATAGAAAAGACAAAACCTCATAATGTGAAGCAACAGTTTTTTGGTCATAAAAACAGAAAGATTTCAGTCACATCCCCCCACGTTAGGTTCCCCCGCCCAGGAGGAGGTGACAGGAGCCCCCCCCCCCCCCCCACCCGATAATCCCCCAATTACCCTGCGGGGGTTAATTAGGCCCTAATCAGGGGGAGGGGGGGCGTTATCAGGACGACAGGTGGGGCGTTTAGGGGGGAACATGACACCCATACTCCTTGGCCGCTTCACATTCCCCATGTAGGCCTAATGATTACACGGGAATCTGAAGTGACGTGGAGTATGCATGACACCGTAAGGTAAATAGTCCACCCACGACGATACACAGAATTGTACATTAATGCTCATAGCTCCAAAGATGTTATTACTTTTGAAACTATATATTGCTACACATGTAGAGGTTCTGGTAAGGGCAAATGGGTATACAACTGGCATTTCACAGTGTTTGGCTATTTCTCAGGATGGACGTGTATATGAAACTATAATGGTTAGAATTGGGTTGTGATTGATATTGAACATTGAGGCTGCTGATAGCAATTGAGTGTCTACAAAGAGCTAATATTTAGATCATTAGGTTGGAGTCGCAGTATATTCTACCAGAAACAAAATTTAATACAATAATGTAGCTCTGCCACTGTGCTTTTTACATATAGTGCACAATGCCAAACTTCCCACAAGATCCCCTCTCCCCCTCCCCCATTCCTCCTCCAGGTCCGATTCGATCTCATCTGCCCCTCCCCTGCTCCAAGCAACCACGTTGGTCTGATTGCGGTAGTCAGTGATAGCGGTTGTCACCCTGGGTAGGTCGGGCTGATACCAGCACGGGGCCTGGGTAGTCTCACCCCACGACTCCCACAACACCCCACCGAGCACTGATTCGCACCAAATTGGGAAAATGTTTGACTCGTGGATAAAAATCACAGTTTTGATTTTTTCCCTGCTGGATGATATTACTGGTTTAAAATTCAGAACACGTGGAGAATACATTGATAAAAAGGTTAGGTTAGGCTACAATTAGGGACAATGCCATTAGAATTTGAATTAGCTCATTTCGTCGGAATGTTCTAATTTGCTCAAAGTTTTACTTTATATTAGACGTACCTGGATGAATATTGTATTTACAAATAAGGCCTCATTGCTGTGTGTACCTTATGAAAGCCTCTGTTTTGTGTTTAATACTGAGCCTTTTGAATCGATGATTCCGACGCCTGGACATATTGTTTTTAAAGAAGGGCTTTTGAATTTACGATTGTTGTTCCATCACTTGAAAAAAAACCGAATTGGGATTCTGAGGCACAACTTTATTTTCTACATTAGTTCCCAGACTGACCGCACAATACCAACGGCGCTACTGCGCCGTAGACACACGTCCCACGACTCAAAAAACAGGTGAAACTTGAACATGCAGGAAGGTTCAACTGTCATACGGCGGGAACGAGAAGCACATGGTCCGGGGTCCCAGTCAGTGGACCCCATGATAATTGATGCTGGCCATTAAAAAGTCCCTCCCCCCAGGGCAGGAGGGGGACAGAGATGGAGGCATGGGCCCCTCCCCCTTAGGCCTTTAGCCCTCGACTGGAACCTCCCCTCTCCCCCCACTATCTGGACTGTAGAGGTGGTAGACATAACGACGCGGGGAAACCCCCAGAAATGGATATGCTACCCTAGGGCCCTTTATATTAGGTTGTAGCATAGGCCTGTACGGAGAGTATGGTGGTAGAAAAACCTCTCTGCTAAAATTTTACTCTCATCATGGAGACTAAAATAGCTCTCATAGAGAGTAAGTTTGAACTTTATTCTCTATGTTCGTAGTAAGGTAGTCTGAAATTGCGTGTCTGCAACTGACGATCTCTTTCCTATTTGCAGTGAAAATTTGCAATATTTTGAAAAGTGTATGCTTTTGTGTCATGGCAGTAGCCCCAATGGTGAGGGTGGTAAATTTGGTGGTAAACATAGTGGTATGTGGGGGCGAGGGATGGAGGGAGAGGGGTGGAGGAGGAGGGGTAGTGGCGGTCTCTCAACTAGAAAGATGGTCCACGGTGATAGCATTGATTGAGCTGGGCACTGGACCTCGTACCCCTCCCACATAGACGTAGTTAGAGGACAGTCAGTCTATATTAGACGGGAACTCCTGCTTTAGATATATAGGTAGACCTATAAGGGAAAAGAGAGTGGAAGACCAGAGTAAGATGTTAGTGATAATAACCGCCATATTGAACTATCCCATCTGGTGCAGCTCCTGGACAGAGAGCTTTTATATCTCTCCCTCCCCAGCCCAGGGGCAATAAAACACCTAAAAAATTAACAGGTGTTCTGGTGAACGACAAAAGATATATAAATTAAAAAAAAAACACATATGGGAGAATAAGGCGCATAACATCAGGCTATAAGTCCATGCAGGCCGAACTCCTGCAGTGAAAATTGCCATGTGAGCATAATCACCAGACTGGATACCCTTTTTTCTGGTTATCAGATGACGTAATCCTATATCAGGGTAAGGTATCACTCAGAGGGGCTCCCTAGGACGACATGTCAAAGCCTGGGCTTTGACCAAATGTTACAACTTTTTCTGTCCTTTCACAATGGTCCGACCACGGAAAAGGGAGTCCCATGGCTACTTTGTGAAGTAATAGTAGTCTACAGAATGACATGATGTTATTGAATAGACAGGTGAAAGTAGATCTATATCTAGTGTATTCCATTACAATAAGCATACTTTGTTGGCCTTTTCTATGCACTGCCTACAGACTGCATTATCTGATTATGAGTTCCCATTTCTTCGAAGAAGAAAAAAACTACATTTGCAAGCAATGCTTTTGGGTCATAAACATCTTGTTAAGTCCTCTCAGACCAAACTTTTTTGTAACCCAGCTCTTAAAGTACGGACATTTCATCATTAAACTAACAGGCCCTTCTCAGGTTACCAAGTCCTTATAGAAAGTGGCCATGGTAGCGCCGTATGCTTCCCTTAATGGACATCCTGCAGAAAATTTTCTGAGGAGCCCTATCATCTTACTTGGCCAAAACAGAAGGCCTACAAAAGAGTCACATTGTGGAAGTACCATCCCAGCCTTTGTCCAGTATAAATATAGAGAACCACAGGTCTACGGCTAAGTAAGAGCCCTTAGATCTCTTGTGAACCTTTTCTGTGGGATTAAGCCCCCCTGGTGAGTGGACTGTCCACTTTAGTACTGCTAATAAAGCCTTGACCAATGCTTGACCGCTGGGTTGACAGCTGACCCTGGGGTCAGTCTCAGGGAGGTGATAGGTGAGACGCCTTAAAAGGTGGGACCGAGTGGACAGTGGTCAGATGATCAGGTGTGGGATCCCCACACACCTCCCTTAATGCCTGCTACACCTCGACAGGTGAGATAATAACCCACCCACCTCCCATCCCCTCACCTGTACAAAGTACTAATGTTTGGGTGACAGGACTTCAACACTCCAAATGGCAACGTGACGACTGCCCCTCGCCTTAGCAACCACAAGCTCCATGCTAGACAATGTTCTTTGATAAAGATGGAGCCACTTTGTTGCAAGTCTAGTGTTGCATGTTAGGTTTAGAAAATAAACATGATACCTGACACTAAATGTGACAGTCTGCCTGTCAATGAAGTCCTTACAGGTGCACTTTAGCAACATCGCCAATTTAGGTTTACATTCATGAAAGTACTGTTTTCCACATAGAACTAGCATTGACAATATTTAGAGATTAATGGGACAACATTTATAAATGTCAAATAGTTATTGAAAAAATTCCATTTTTCGTATTACTCAATCTTCCATTTATTTAATACCATGTTATTTGTCCATGAAAAGAAGAAAAGAAAGGGCTTGTTCAAAATGGCTAGGAACCTTCACCTATACTGGCGATGCATTTCCTGTAAAGTAATTGTGGGATAACAAAATGTTCCCTGTGTGTGGATCTTGACTTCCTGGGAGAGGATGCCTCCCTAGGGTTTACAATTGTGACGAAAGGAGAAGGTAGTGACGGGAGGTGAAGAGATATATTGTCAGAATATGTGTAATTAATGCCAGGTCTGGGAGGTTGCCATGGATACCGTGTATACCTGCCCCCCTGGAGGGGACGACGGGTAGGTCACAGAGGTCACTGACCCGTGACCTTCAAGTCTTAGGATGGATGGGAGGTTTGTACTACAGTGACTGGAGCATGGTCTTAATCTTGGTGGGCGGGAAACGCCAGAAAAAAAGTTAATTTTTATGGGAACTTTGAACTTGATAAGTTTGAACTTGGGCTGCTCATGAATGCATACTCTGATATTGCTGATATTGCACTCTCAAAGCGACCGTCCATAAATGATATCACACATTTTTAGGGTACTTTTAGGACCCACCCACCCTCCTGACACACTATGTTGTATGTTTCTAATATGAAAATAAGGTCCGTTTTCAGGCAGTGTCACACTTTTCAACCTATCCACCCACCCCCTAGTGTGTGACATGATCTATGGATGGCCACATATAGAATAAATCATTATTGTTTCAAATCTATAGGATGTACAGTACCCAAGTAAATCTGGCCATCCTATGAATACAAATAAACATATTGTACTCATTAGTGAGAAAAGCGATACCGTTACAAAGAGGGGTCCTGACCCCTTCATTCACCCAACACATTAACTGTGGAGCTGTCATCGACGCCATGTTTGACCCCCAGCTTCCGTTCACTCTCCAATCATCGGCGGAGACCAAAAGTCACTCTCCCTTCAGTCAGTTTTCAGCAGCAGACGACAATGAAAAACACGCGCCAAATGTCACTGGCCGTCTGGCACCGGCTGAACTTCCGGTGACTCGTCTGCCGAACCCGATATAACTCCCGGTTGGATTAAAACATCATGGTCTAATGAGTTGGGGGAGGGGAGGGGAGGAAGGGGAGGGGTGGCGGGTGGTGAAAAAACGATCATTTCCATGGCTGTGACAAGGGTGTCATTAAGTACTCATGTGACTGGTAAATCTAATAGTTTGGACTGAAGGGTTTGCTCCCGGGTTTTGGGTGGTGTCATGTGGACGGTTTTCTGTTCCGGAGGTCTTCATTGGAAAAGGCCATCCATATTCATCATAGTTGATAAGGTTTACAATATTTTCGAATTAAATATGCCACATTAATTGAGCAACTAGAAGCTGTGAACTGATTTTGTGCACTTTTATAGACCTTCGTCTTCCAGAGCGTTTTTAGATTATGGCCTTGCATTCCCTTATCATCCTCTATTGACATTAGTCAAAATACTTTCGTTTCAGACTTTTCCTTGTGTCTTGTTTATTCTTATATAATGCAATTCATTCTTCTTTAAATATGTTCTATCATAGGTTGAAATTTTATATATTTTCTTGTAATACTTCTGAAAACAAAGGACCGTCTAGACACTTTTTGCAAAACAAAACTCGCCTACATAGACATTTTATGATCTCAGATGAAATATTAGTATCCAAGTAAGAGACATCTGATCTAATATCCTGAAAGTCAGGGGAACCCTGACATTTATTGCAAAAGGGCCTCCCATTTAGTACGTACCCCGGTACCCCCACTCTCCAGCCAACTGGATACGCATCAGCGTTCTAAAAAACGCGGAGAAAGGGGTCGTTTTAAGGAAAGTTCGCATGTCCGCGAAAATTGAAAAAAGGGGGTATTTTACCCCATAAAATTCGCGAAAATTGAAAAAAGGGGGTATTTTTATACACAAACTGTGCAAAAGAAAAATTGGCGTTTTCTTAAATTCCCAAAAATGATAAACCATATGCACATTGTTACACTTCAGAAATTTGGCAGCATTCATTGCACATTACAGTAAAAATATCCCTCATTTTTTCTGACACTCTACATATACATGGGACAAAAAGTTCGCATTTATTGAAAAAAGGGGTGTATTTGAGGCCCCAAAAATTCGCGTTTTCACGAAAAAAGGGGTCTTTTAAAGCTGAAAAATTCGTGAAAAGGGGGTGATTTTCAAGGTGGAGAACACTGATGGGTTCCCACATTGTTGGTTGAGTGGGGGTACCGGGGTACGTACACACATTTTCAAGAAACTCAGACCCCCCCCCCCCCACCCCCTTTGGGCAGAAATACGCATTGGTTTTGTACTAAAATGTACGCACATTTTCAAAAATCCCAGACCCTCCCCCCCTCGATGCGTACATACATAAAGGAAGGCCGCCAAAATAAAATCATTAGGAAATTTAAAAATAAAAAACACTCACCTCGAGTGCGTTCTGGTTGTCCTCGACGAAGTAGACCCTGATGTTGTAGTCGACTGAGGAGGGCACGGCGGGGGCGAAGCAGGCGAGGCGGAGGATCTTGACGGCCTTGCCCCCCATGGCCGGCTCCCCTATGAGGGTGAACCGGGACAGGTAGTCCGTCATGATGTGACACGTACTCACGTCCACCTGCACGTACACCGGCGTGTTGATCGTCTCGTGGCCCAGGGTGGCGATAGGCTGGAGACAAAAAGAGATGGGTTATTAGTAGAGGTATGTAAAATTAATATTAGATATTGGAAGCAAGAAACCACTCAAAAATATTATACTTTCTTTTCATATACACAACCTGACTCTAAATGTAGTAATCAGAATTAAACCTAAAGTCAAACAACACACAAATGAGCTATTTCTTGCTACCCAGACCTATAGGCAATTCTAACTACGGGCAATAATGAAACCTAGCCAAGGAGCAATGCAATGCCATGGTGACGTTCAGCGACGTTCTTTGATCTCTTGATGGGGACCTAAAGCTTTCAGTTGTTGTCCTCAGAAGGACAGAAAAATGTTGCATTTGTGCATTTGAAGTTAACGTAAGTCCACATTGGCTGTGAATGACCTTTTCGACCCTCTCTTGGATCTTGGGTCCGCCATTGTTTGAATTCATGTGAGTGTGAGTTTCTATTAGAATTAACTGAAACATGATATCAATTGCTGGTGATAATGTTAATTCCATTTCAATTAGGTAGCTGTGCAATACGTCGTCCTTTTGTTCTCCCACTGATTCAATTTTACAAAATTAAGTTACAGCGAGATAGGAGCTCATGTTGCGGTCTGACACCTTTCTGGAGAAATGATATCATACCAACTAATTCTGGGCCGATACCACGTCCGACCATCGGGTCAATCAGTTCAGACTAATCAATCACTAACTGATCACCCCCCATCTTTCTCCAAGAGTCACCACCGTCCCCAGCGACATGGTGTAAAGTTCTTCGGGGACATTTAGCTCTGACTGAATGTCTAATTGTCCTGGTCATGTGTCAATATCTCCCCTCTCAAGGGGCACAGGGACCCCCCAGGCCCCCTTTGCCCCCCCCCCCTCCAGAGTCCTAGGGTCCCATAGGGGTGTCCATATTTCTCCGCATGTAGTAGAGGGAAAGGAGTAGGGGGGGGGGAGTGTGCTGGGGCCACCGTTGGGTACCAAACGCTGACCATCATCGAGGCTACAATTGATTCGTTTTGGGGGAGAGGTAATGAAATTAGTCATTAATAACATTCATTGGCCGGCAATGAAACCTGACTGCTTGTCATTTGTCATCCCAAAACAGGCCCGGCCACTGGATCCAAACCCCCTCCCCCCTCCTCCCCCTACCCCCGGCCCCTACCTCCCTCCTCCTCCCCCCCTCCTCCCCCCCCCCCCCACACGCCTCACCTTCCCATGATGCATGTGACCCTCTCCCATTATTGAATGATCCCCGTCTCGCGATTAGCACAACAGGTGTAGAGAAATGAATGCTCCCCTGTCAGTCATCCCTGAAAGGGGACCCCCACCTGAGCACCCCAGGGACCCCCCCCCCCCCCCCCCCAACTACTCCCCCATCTTTTTTGCCCCCCCCCCCCTTCGCCTATTGTCTGCGCTTGCGTCATGACCTTGTGTGAAGGTCAAAAAGACATGAGGCGGAAGTGGCTGTATGCGGCCCCCTGGTGGCGGTTGGGGTAAACAGAGGTGGTGTGCCCTTTATACCTTTTGATGATGTATCCTGTGATATTTATTACGGGTAGGATCTACTCTGGCCTGTCGAGCTGGGTTACCTTAAAGTAGCGAGCAGTCAGGCTCCACAGACTAGATGGCACAATGTGGAAACATCAAACCACAATTCTTCATTAAAATATGGTTATAATAAAAATAAAGTCCCTATTTGATCAGTTGTTTAAATATATATAGTGATGAAACAAATCAGTCAAAAGGATTTCACTAAAACGGTTTTTGACCTGAACTACCTTAGAATCTGTACTAAATAACATTTAAATCAATCATTATCACTTATCACATGGAAGATCATGCAATTCACGTTAAGATGTTAGTGAAGTTCTCAAAAAAATCCAGTCCAATTTAAATTTTTATTTTCATAATTACCACTGACACCAAAGATAGAAAAAAGGTCTTTTTTGATATGATGAAATAGTTTTTACTTAAAAGTTACATCTAGCATTTAGGAAATAAACATAATAATATTATTACTAAATGTACATTACGTAATAAATATGATATAAAAAGACACATACCTGCCATGCCGGCGGCTCGTCGTAGGCGGTGTCGGAGCCGTAGACGGAGATGGCCCACTGCCCGTGCTTGACCGAGGCGCAGTGCTGGGAGGTGACCACCACCGGCTTCTTTAGGGCCACCGTAGGAGGACCCACCAGGATGACGGGGCCTAGTACTGTCTGCATCTCTGTACAGGGAGAGAAGGGGAGAGAAGGATCAATGAATGCATTTCAAACATCCTAGGATTTGGGAAAATTCGAGGAAGAACCATAAACCTAATAACACCAACATTGCCGGATAATGAAATCAATCTGTTGATATCACATGCATGGACTTTGGATAGAGTACAATTGGATGTGAGGAATGTTGTATCATAATGTTTATTTTCACAGAAAAATACGATTTTTCTATAAAAAAAATATTCATAATCAATTACAAAAAGAATTCAGTCTTTTCGGAGAAATATGATTACATGTAGTTTAATTTGAACGATCTTTAACGCATTTTAATTCAAACAATTAAAGGTAATTCGGAAACATCTTGGAAACTGCGTAGATCCATAATCATTAAAACTACCTGCATCTTTGCGCAAAATCTAGTTTTTTCTATAAAGTATTCCTCAAGAAAAAGGCAACACATAGTTAAGTGCTTTCTCCAATAAGTCCCCATTGTTTTAATCAATTTCTAGGCCAAGCGTGTATAACTGGGACGATTGGAAAGATATAAACCTCACGGTTAATTAAGTATTTCAGGGAGGACGCAATGAAAACGCATCGCTTCAAGTGCAATACCATTTCATCCAATTCAACAGTTCTCAGAGGCCTTTCAATATTTTGGCTATGAGGACACTTCACCTCCATCGTTTTCAGAACGTCAATGAAGTAAGGGAAATGGGAGATGTAAAGATAGGAAGTCACGCAATTTGATGTTATTAAGGGACATGTTATTCACAGGGCAAAGGTGTTGCCATCTCTGACCCTTTCAACCACCTACCCTCCCATTCTTCCCTTCTATTTGATTCCCCACCCACATTGGCAGAACCATGGGGTATCCTGGGTGCCTGGAACTCCCTTCGACTTCCAAAAACAAAGGAAATATAAGACAATTTTAAAAACATTTCCAATGGAACCCATTTTTGATTTAGCTGGAAACTCTGACATTTCACTTGGTAGCCTCTTTGAATTCAAGCTTGGCGAAGCCCCTGACACACCCATCACACCTTCAGACACTTACTTACTTATACCCACCAATTCCCCCCCCCCCCCCCTTACCCTACCTGCCCAGCCACCTTCCCCCCTCCCCAAACCAACCCCCGCCCTCCACACCTTTATGACTCATTCTTCCCCCACAAGGACCATACGCAACATCCAATGAGGTGGAAAGGAGACAAAGTCCATCAATATTTCAGCAGCAGGGCGCGGGGTACAACTGTCAATTACCGGGAGTGATACCTCCACGGTGTGGTCACCTGTGAAACGGGCCCTGACAGCCCAGCACCCTGGAGGAAACCCAAAGGTAAGGAGTGGGTCTTGCAAGAACACCCCCCCCCCTCCCAATTAAGGTAGGGGGTGGGTCTTGGGGGAGCCTGCAGGGCAATGGGGGCCTACAGGTGGTCTGTTTAACTGGTGGAACTTTACCTGTTTTTAGGTGCGATGATTAATGGGTTTTCTGAGTAGGGAGTAGGGAGAGGGGGGAGGGGGGGTTTCTCTGTGTGGAAAGGGTAGAAGTGAGATCAAGAGAAAGGGGAAAAGAACCCAGAGAAGGGTTTAGATTACAGTTCAAATATTGACAAATATTGACAATATTGACATATTGACAAACATATCTGTCAGGGTTAAGGTTTCTATAAACTTGTTGTACAGTCATTTTTGTCCTCTTAAGTAGAACAAACAATGAAATACAACATAAAAAGGGCACCTGAACTTCATCTTGATTGGACACGACTATAGTCAATACTACAAAAGTCCATGAATGTTCTTTCCTTTTCATACCCTCAGCTTTAGGAGCTGTTTAGGAGGGTCAAATAAAATCAAAAGTGACAAGGCTGGATGATATATCTGTGTGTGTCAGTTGACAGATTCAGGGTGCTGACCGGTGATCCATCAGCCTCAGTGTGCCCTCTCCTCCAGGGTCGGCCGTGTTTGTTGGCGTCCTTGTGAGTGGCTATATGAGACACCCCCCCCCCCCCCCACCTGTCTGAGACAATACATTAGGGGCAGCAGACAAAGGTCTCTTCTACACTGCCCGAATTTTAATCCCTAAAGGCCATGATCCACGATGCGACAAAACGCCATCCGATTTTCTTCTCATGCATTTATCTTATATTTTGAATGATTCCCTGTAAAAATACCATATTTCTGTTATGGACAATTCATAAATCTTTGGAAAATTGTATATTTCATAAGAAAAACAATTATTTAACAAACCAATTTTCAAAATCGAAAAGAAAAAACGAAAAAGAAGGGAAAACATGGGTTGAAGTCATGCATGTTGCATATCATTTGAAAGGCTGTTTTAACCACCTCTAGGAAAAGTCTATTGTTTGGCCTGTATCTTCCAAGCCAAGGATCTGACGTTACTAGAACGTTCTAATAACGCTACAGAACATTATTAGAACGCCGCATAACGCTGCCGTTTGTCACTCTTTCGCTGGGTTTCCATTGGCTATTGTAAAGGTGGGAGTGAAATCGGAGGGTAGAATGTGGGTAAAATACAATCTTGACTCACCTGTGAGTTTGGGCCTGTCCTTGTCGTCCCGACACACGGCTAAGAAGATCTCCTCCGACGTGCCCTTCTTAATGGCGCCCTCAGGGATCGTCACGCTCACACCTGGAGAAGGAAAGGGTACAAAGGTTAATCAAAGGTCAACTTATACCCATCAATCATGGTACGGAGAACAACAATGAGCGCAGTGGCGTACCCGGGGGAGGGGGTGTCCAAGGGTGTCTGGAACCCTCTCAGATTCCTCAAAGTTTATATAATTAAACTTCAAATATAGGAAAATCTTCTCAAAATAACTGGTCAGAACGTACTCCCTTACTTTTGCATGGAACCCCCTTGATTTACCTGGAACGTTCCCATGTTCTGGGTCTGCCCCTGCTGAGCGAGCATGCAGTTTTGGGGACTAATGATTGACTCAAACCAATGATTAACAAAAAAGACATGGCCATTTATACTATGATATTTCTTGATGGCAGTATGACATATCATTTAATTCTTTATTTCATCAATGACTCAAATTTTGCCTATACCTAACCTAGCCATCCTATACATAGCTTGAAAGATACAGTTAAACCAAACCCAGTGTCCATGTCCACCCACACTTGGCACTTTCCCCTGCCTTTTGCCCAGACCCCATGTCCCCAGACGAGAGTCATCTGATTGGCTGAGCCAGCGTCACATGGGCTCGGGGCTAGTTCCTCCGGCCGTCTCCAGGTGGCCAATTGACCAGGAAATGTCTCGACCAATCAGAATCTGCCGATCAATGACCTGTCACCAGGGGGCGCCAACAGCCGCTTCCGGCCGGCGCAAGGGGTGCTGGGAAGTGGACTCTTCAAGCAGAGGCTTCATTGCTATCTGTCTCTACTTTGCAAGTACTCTAAATGATATTTGCTAGATATCTAGAGCTTTTCTGTATTGTTCAGGATACATAGATTGAAGTGTTATAATAAGATATCAAAATAGCGAATTTTGGGTGCCATTTACTACCCTCAAACTGGAAAACAACTCAAAAAAATTGTGTTGTGTTAAGGTTGAATAAAATCTCATTGTAGAATAAGTGATTTATTTTGTGTAAAACAATGCAATATTAAACTCCTTTAATTTGCTTATCTATCCATACAACTCTCCTAGAAATCCCCATCAGTCAAAGGCAAAGTCTCCCTCCCAGCGCCTATACGGCCTATAGGCGTCAGCCTAAACAGTCTGAACGAGGCCAGAATGGATGTAGTTCAAACTGTCTCATTGCACTAGGTAAACATGTCCGACCAGCGGAACGCACATAACCACCGTGTTCCGCGCGTAACCGCCATACTTCACGCATCATTAGTCGGCCAGCCAGGCCCAAATTGATAGATTTATTGAGAAAGTCTCAGTCCCCAACCAATCGGTAATGAGCCTATTTAAAGCCGATAAACTCGGCCGGTAAAATCCATATCGACAACGGCACCCTGGTGTCCTGGCTCTATCGGTAATGGTGTAAATAACCACTGTTTGGGGAGTGGTGGAATTCTACCTTTGCAGTGGGGCTGGTGTGAAAAGTCTAGCTTGTGGAGGTCTAAAAGCCTACAATTTTTTACATTACTGTTGGACATTTTTTTCCAGATTTCCCTTCAGGAACTGAGCTTTTCACTGCTATTACTGTCCCTATGACCCTTGGGGCCTCTCTGCCTTACTTTTGTAGATAATACGTTTCTGTGTGTGGTTACTCCGAATTTCTTTTCTGTGAGTTCAAAAGGGATTTGTTGTAAAATTTGAAGGCAAATCTTTTTCGTTATTAGTAATGATTGCTCCAGGGAAATATCCCTCAATCTCCATTCACCCTGGCCAATTTTCCACTGCAACAATAAAATCGCAAGCATGGTAATCTAATATTTTGTCTAAATAATCACAAACCTTACACATTGATGGCTCCTTTATAAAGCACAAGTATACTATTTTCCAAAACTTGTATTTCTAATTACAAGAAGATTGCAATTGTATCTCAGATCGCGATAAAAAATTGACCAGGGCGAATATAGGGCTTCAGTCTGTATGCCTGTATTGGAATTCTGGCGTGGAGTAAAAAGGCGGTAGGGGGATGATTTAATTTCAATACATTTCCTGCTTTTTGAGGTTGTGTGTATATTTTATAAGAGCATCTCCCTCGCCTCTATTTATTCCTGGATATATAGGCTCCAAAACTGAACTGCAACTTTGGGTCAACACAAGTCCTTCATTCACCTGTTATAGATAATTCTGCCGGTTACTCCCTTTTGTTTCCAATTGGACATTTAACCCAAACACTGGCAGTTTGGCCGCCACCCCCGCAATGCCTCTTGCAGGTGGCAGGCAATGGACGCAGTGATAATACCAGGTCCGAAAGCATTTCCCTGCTGCAGATCGTATCGGTAAGGATAACCATCTCACCATTAGACAAATGGATGCCAGTTTCAGAATATTAAAACGAGTACAGAGACCTTGTATTTGTAGAGACTGTTCACTCCCTCTTTTGGGATATTTGTATTACTCTATTAGGTGCTGTTATGGTGAAAACCAGTGACCATAGACTTGCCCTTGCTAGTGCAGATGTATTCTGAAGCATAGGCTTTTTGTGCAAA
Source organism: Lepidonotus clava (assembly GCA_936440205.1). NCBI lineage: Eukaryota > Metazoa > Annelida > Polychaeta > Phyllodocida > Polynoidae > Lepidonotus > Lepidonotus clava. Next base: position 12,956,159 of record OW387135.1, read on the forward strand.
GAACTGTGTCTATAGGCCTATTGGTCAAATCAAGCCAGATCATTACAAGCACCCAGTTGGCATATATCAGTATCAACAAAAGTCAGAAGCATGTGTGGCCAATCTTCCTTATAAAAGTTCTCTGGCAGGTCCAGGTTGCAGAGACCACTAACCTAAAGGAAGGTGGAAAATTTAGGCCGTTCTGCGCATGCGCTACTCGGGTATCGTTGGGAATGAGGTAAATTGTCATATCCTCAGGGCAACACCTTCCTGGCTGTACTATGACTGTAGTGGCATGCCAAACAGGGAACTGATATACCTGACATTAGGTAATCAACTTTCTAAATTTACCTAAACGCCTAGGGCTATCTATCGAAAATGCCAGAAAGTAAATAAATATTGGTTCATTGATCGACAGTAAAATATAGTTTAGGGGATCTCTTTAGTCTATGGATACAATAAATATTTTACATGATGTTGAGGGCATTTTCAAGGTTAATTAAACAGGTATTTTTAGAATAAAACTATTATGTTTCTATCCATCTAGACATCTGTCGTCTCATTCACAAAGTATGATAATGGTAATAAAACTTTGATCTTCTCTGTATACCATCCATATTCATATGTTCTTTTCCTAAACGATCCAATATTTTTTTCCGCTCATGTTCGGGGCAGAATGAGAGAAATCCACTTTGGTAAAACCACACATCAGCCATAAATAGAGAATGCGCACATCTGCCATCTCCACAGATCCAATTTTCTGAAAGCCTTTCCCTAATCCCAATGCGGATAGAGTCAGGTGCAAATGCTCAAAGATCCAAAGTTGTGCCCTCGACTAAGGATCCACTGCGGGCGTGGTGGGCGGGGGAGGGCGGGGTGCGGGGGGGTTGGGGCTTCATGCTCTGTCACCCCCGATCAGCATCACCCAACCATGACGCCCACCTAACCCCACCCACCCACCACATCCCCTCAACACTCCATTGAATTATTTTTGGAGAGCTCTCATTTTGATAAAGGGACCCAGTGAAAAGTCATTTTGCATATCATCATTGCCGGCGATATGGTGGGTGGTTTCAGAGATGACTAATGAATCGTATCTCATTCATACAATGTGGGCAGAGCTGGACTAGAAAGTTCGCTTATTGGACAATATTTTTCGAGAAAAAAAAAGTGTTTATAAGGACGAAGTGCGAGTCAGTTACTAAAATCAGTTAAGTAATTATTATGGTAGCAAGGAAGCAATACTATACAATTTGGCATATTTTTCGAGTTAGGGTATATTCGGGAGAGAGGAAAAATAAGATTCATTAGAATATATTTAAGAGATAAGCGACGATAAAAAGCGCACAACTTGGGATATTACTAGTATAAAATTCCCATTAAATTCCGTTGGAATGCATGCACCCATTGGACTCTGGGCCTCTGCCAATGGGAGGGTCCCATGTCCCGCTTTGACATCACTGAACCAAGTCCTTCAATTATTGCTGTGGTTCTCATTAATATGACATCAGGGTCACACCTAGTTTCAAATTCCAACAAAGTCAGCTCATCATTTATTGACAGGGTGGCTTCAGCCTACACGGGGACTGGAGTGGGGAGAAATTATGACAAAGGTTTGGATGGAGGGTGTGGAGGTGGAGTATTATCTGTGTATTGTGTGGGAGGTCGGATAGTTCAATGATTTATGGAAGTGTTCCATCCTTTTGTGAGATCATTATGAACATTGCTGTGAAGCCATCTGAAGTAAAATAAATCATTTCTGACGGAGACGACATGAAATGCTCCAACTAATATTCTTTTTCAATCTAAATTTTGAGCTTCCTATCTTTCAAGTGGTGTATCCAATTTACCTTGATAATTTTGTTTACCACTTTAAGTAATCCATTCAGCATTAAACCTAGGTCGCAATGTTATCTTTAAAATTCACGGAGCCAATCCTAAGATTTTGTTGAAAAATGGGCTATAAACAAAATGATTATAAAACAAAAGATCTTTTTATATTCTAAAAAGAACAATACCTGTCAAATATGCCAAATGCTGCAAACAGTGGGTACCTTTATCTTCAACTTTTTCATATTTCATTCTCAATTGAAGATAAATTTAATCGAATCACCACTCTCCGAGCCACTTCATTTCCACTGGCCCCGCCCTTGTCAATTCACTTGGTCGTGACTACTTTTTAATCTCAATTTCTCCCCATGCAGGTGCTGCCTCTGCCCCAGCCAACAGACCCCGGGGGGGGGGGGTACTCGACTTGGGTTTGAGTACCCAGTGCAAAATTGCCTCAAAGAGCTGTGGCTGTGATCGCAGCAAAGGCAGGAAAAGGGGGGCTGCCACTGACTAGACAACTCTAAAAAGGGGGGCTGTCAAGGCTTACTGCCCTGTAAAATCTTTATATGATTGCTTTTGCACTCAGCAGAAAGCATCAAGGGCAAATCTTATACTGTTCAAACTCATTCATAAGGTTAATTGTATTATCATCTTTGAAGAACAATGCTCATTTTATCTGTTTAAGCTGTTGCAAAAACAAGGGGTTGTCCCTTGACATCTCAGAAAACAGGGGGCTGTAAACCAACATCTGGTATTTCACAGAGCTGTCATATCACGAAAAAAGGGGGTCTGTAGTTTTGCAGTGGGTACCTACCATCAGAGAGTGAGTACCCCCCCCCCCCCCCCAGGTAGAGCCCAACAAAGCCACCATTAGCCAAAGATTAAAAAAGGTCTTATCTGATTAAATAACACCGTGATGGACGACAGGTGAGCCGCTCGCGAGCAGCTCGGAAACTCCAACTCATACCTCTTTGTTCTGCTCCTGGCTCCAAACTGACTTTTTGATTTTATCACCAATTTCTGATTCTATCAGGTTTTTTAATAAGAGGGCCCGTCAGTCACGACCAATTGGGCGTATCAGCCGTACATTGAGAGGACGCTTTTCATATTTCCAGAGGCTAATGTATTGTACACGCGGGGCCTCCAGAGTACAAAGAAGTAGAAATTCAGTATTCAATCAGTATTGAGTCAGTATGGTGATATCTGAGGGTTTTTGATGGGCGGCTTATTTGGGTCTATATTGTGAGCTGATGAACTTAATAAATACCCTTTGGTATGAAAAGGGAATATATCAAAACTGGATGATATAGCATTAACTTTAGAGTGTGACTCTTGATATGATTATGTCAAAGGTTTGACAATATTTGATTGATGATAAAATATATCAACCATATACTGTTGGAAGATCTTGTACCACAGGAAACAGTTGAATAAAAAAAAACAAAAAAACGTGAAATTAGCGTCAATGCCCATTTCTGCCAACCAGAATGTTCGCGGTTAGCTGGTACACTCATGCATTATCAATCTATTACATACATGATTTTCTTGGCGCTTTTTTTAGTCAGAAATGCGCAGGACGAAAGTCAATACGTTAACTGATAATAATGGGACGGTCTCTGAAAGGTTTGAGGTAAGGCTATACCTTTTAGAAGAGCACATGTAGGTAAAACACTTTGCTTCAATAATAAAAAAACACACTCAAAAACCAATCAAACTGCACCCACCTGCGTCGGGCAGTGTGATCCGTCCCCCTGTGTGGGTGACGGTGGCCCAGACGAGGGCCTCGTGGTCGATGTTACTGGGCAGGTGACACGAGATCACCGACTGCCGGTTAGTCGTCTCCGAGTACACCGACTGGGGCCGAGACTCGCACTCCGAAGACTGCAAAGGAGAACAGTGAAGGCAATTTTAGTTTTTATATCATGTTGAATATGTATTCCTTGAAACATATCTATAGAAATAACTGCTGATATATCATGAATATGGGGAAAACTAATATTATATTGTATCCACTGAGGGCATGTAACGTCATCTAGGCTCTGTTGGATAAGTATGGCAAGATGATAAGGGTCTTGCTATGGTTGACTGCACATGTAGACCCCTATGACTAGATGACATCACAGCCCTGAGAGATAAGGTGTGAGAGTGTATTCACACTTCTGACAAAACACTATTTGCCCTATTTTATTATTCAAATATATTAATTTAAGTCTAATGCTGCTTAACATACATAACACTGCACGAAAATAGACCTTTAAGACATTTAAGTTTCTGTAAATGGGGCCATTGAGGTGTGCTAAAGGTAATGGAAAAGTCACCTTCACAAGACCTTTCCAAAACTTTTTCAGGTGACCTTTAAAATTCATTAAAGATCTTGTTAAGGTATTGGAAAGGTGACATATCCTAGGCCTTTTATGAATCTCAATGGCCCCATTTACAAAATTAAAGGTCTCAAAGGTCTTATTTCTAACATCTAATTAGTACCGTTTTACTATATTTGGCATTTTCAATTTTTCTTTGCGTCTCACCTTTAAGGAGCCCTTGGAGTCCTTCCTGGAGGGCGGCAGGTACTGGGAGGACGAGGCGGGCTTCATCGGGGTGTGGGGGCGCTCACCCAGGAGGAGGGAGCTGGGCTTGGGCGGCCCGATGTCCGAGTAGACCGGCACCTTCTCCATGGACCCCAGGTGGTTGTTGTTGGGGGTGTCCAGCGCGTTGTGGTTCTGGATGGTCACCACGGTCTGGGTCAGGTCCGGCTGGACTGAGAGCACTTCTGTGGGGGGGGGGGGGGGGGGGGAGGGAGAAGGTTGTCAGTTAATTTGTTTGTTTGTTGGGGTAGTTTAACGTCCGGTCAACCACACAAGGTTCTTTTCAGACTGCACAAGGTAATACTTTTCAGCTTACGGGTGATCATATCTATGATATGATTTAGAAGAAACCCGCCACTGGTTGTGATACCCTACTCGTTTTTAAGAGTAGCTAGGGGTCTTTCATGTGCAATGTTCCATAGAAAGAACAACACACACCCAGCCTTTGATGACCCTGTCGGGAGCACAGGATTGTCAGTCTGTACTATCTAGGAATGGGACATTAAAATGTGTAATCCTAACACTTTTTGAAGAGCCTTTGTATGATAGGGGAAAAAACGAGAATAAGATGAAAAGAGAACATTTAATTTTTCTTTACTTGAAATATAAAATTAATTTCCAAAAATAAGTGATATGATTGAAAAAAAAAAACATATAGTAGTCTTTTATTATGATTCTCTCAGACCATTTGGGGTGCAATTAAGGCTGCGTCAAATCATACTTCATCGTACTTAGTTTTGTAACTTAAAAGATCAATGAGAATAATATACCAAACTCAAAAATCAAGTGCGTTTGCAATTTTGGGAGTAGTTTCATTGAAACTCTAACATTCAATTATATGTCATCATAACCCTACTTTGTAAACTGATTCCCTTAACTTGAAGTATAATATTCCAAATATAATCCATTCAACAAAAACTCAAAAACCATTAAAACAGCCTATGTCATTTAACACCACACACCTCAGTGGCGAACAAATAACCAATAGATCGTGTGACGTTTTCTGACTAAGACGACAAAAAGCGGAGTTAATTGAGTATGGGGGTTGTCAGGGGAGAATTTCATGCACAATCGGCACTATGATTAATTGTCATCTGGTATCCCCCTGGAAACCCGAGCCCCAGGCCTGGAGTTACTTTTGACAGCTTGTCAGATTGGAGGTAGATGCCATGATGGAGCCAGGTCCTGTTCCCACTAGCCTCTACCACCTGGGTGGGACTGGAGGTGGGGGGGTGTTGGTTGATTTGTTGTTTGGCTGTTTAAGCTTAATGGTTTATCGAAAATTTCAAATATACAAGCTTAAACATACTACTTTTATAATAAATTGGGAGTTTCTTCTTTTGAAATTGTCTTTTTTTATTGTTTATTGTTTTGCATTTTACTGTTGCATGTTAAACTTTTACCTTTTTGGACCAAGTACACCCCCCCCCCCCTCCTCCGACCACCAATGAGTGTGCTAAGCCTTAACCCTTCTCCTTAAAATGAATTGCTATCCAAGAAAAACATTTTTCAATTTGGCCTAATTTAAATTCCATTTCAAATAATTAGCCATATCAAACCTTTCAACATCTTGCAAGGAACTTAACACTTGTGGGTCATTGATGCACTTTGCTATTAGACTTTGGTTGATTCTTAAAGTGTTGAGGTTAGCAGTTGGGAGACAAAGGAGGCTGAGCTTACCTTGAGTTCCTTTGTTCAGCTTTTTGTTGTCATTACCTGTAGAAAGGGGAACAAAAACAGAGTCCATTAACATCAACCCTTGACATGGGGGAGATTGAATTTCATTTAGGCCTGGCATCCCCAAATCACCCTTATCCATACCATTCATAATTCTTACTCTGGGGTTGATTCAGGCATTGTATTTAGCAACCAATTGCTGTTTGGTTTGTCATATTCCAGGCACCTTCACTGTCTGTTGCAATGCCACTTCAAATATTGATTGTTAAAGTGCCTAAATAACTGGTATATCTATAGGAAAATTCTAATATTTAAGGATAGACAAGGGTTATCATGGTGTAATTTGCGGCAGTTGGCACTTTTGGTCTTTTCATGATTAATTTTTACAAATATCTGGCCAATAGTTTTGATATCTAAACTTGAATATGCCCTCTATATGATCATGCATAATATGTATTGATTTGTTGAAATTTGACCAATTAATGTATCATGAAAACAAATTTTGTATTTTAACTTTTATTTTTTGAAGGTGGATATCTCACCCAATTCTTTGGGTACTCAGTTGAAACTTTTAATGTGCATTCAAAACATTCTTACGCAGGGAACTGTGTCTCAGAATTTGTATATAAGTCCTGGTTAATTTTTTAGAAAATAATGAAAAAAAATGTAAAAAAATTATTAAAAAGTTACCCGTTTTTTCAAATAAAATAAAAACCAGGACCTATAACCAAAAAGTGAGACACAGTTCCCTCCACAGAAAGGTTCTTGTACTGCATGTAAAGTTTCAGAGCTAAGGAGAAATTATTTATGAAGATATCGACATTAAAAAAATAAAATTGAAAAATTCACTTTTTAATAACTTGTTTTTCTATTTTCCACTTTACTAAAGAACAATGGATACCATTAGATAGAATAAAATCTGCCCTTTCCTTTGATATATTGTACATCAAAATATAAGCATTATTAAGGAAACTGTTCCAATTTTACTGAAAAGGCCGTCGATAACCCTTCTCTATCCTTAATGTAGATATTAGTTATATAAAAAAAAATTGCCATTAAAAGCTCTCTTGACTTCACAAAATATGCCATAGATTTCAGCTGTATTTTTAGAAGTATGCTAACTTTTTCAGTTTAGCAATAAAAACTGACAGTTCCCCCTTTAGGAACCTTGATTTATACACGAAGGATGCTTTGATATCAATTCAAATCCCAAATGCTTATCAAGGTCCTAGATTATGTGTATTCCCTTGTTCACTGCATGAGGAATCCATATGCCAAAATGAATCAAGCGTTGGGACTAAAGCTCTCACGTAGCATTAACCCATTTCGATTTAGACTGATACGGCTTAAATTTACTACTTCCACCAACCTACCCACCCCCACACAACATTTTGTCCCCACTTGATTTAATGCACACACAGAGAGATATAGCCCTCTAATACAATCAGTGATAAAGAGAGGGGAAGCTCTGATTTTATCCCTATTCAAGCCCCATCTGGGCAGGCTTGGGTGAATTAAAGCATGGTATGGCAATAAGAGGGGCTTGTTAGGCTGGAGGGTGGGGGTGGGTGGCTATGTGTGCTGTTACAGGGCAGTGCACATTGAGACTAAGTCCTACTGACAACCATTCATCCCTTTGCCTTGTTCAGTTGTACGCTCAACCAAGGCCAACCCGGAACAAAAATCAGTGGCAAAACAGGGTTAAATCAGTGGTGAAACCGGGACCTTAGGCAGTGCTCTTTCAGTGGGAAAAGAGTGGAGTAACCAGTGGTATATCAGTCACTCTGCAGCCCCTAATCAGTGTAGCTGCCAGGCAGCTGTCAGACAGCTGTATCAGCTGATGAGCTGCAGCAGTGACAATACAGTGAATAGTCAGCTGCTGATCAGGGTATAAGCAGCTGTAAAACAGCCTGTCCGAAATATTTAAATGAGGTAGGAGCCATGGATCAGGGCACCTGAACTGTGGCTGAAATTCAGTGGTTATATCAGTGGTCGTTTCAGTGTATGGACATATTTGTAACCATTTCAGTGGGGAATCAGTTGGACTGATTACTAGCTGCCCAGTCAGTGGTCTAGGAGGGTCCCTGAATAGGCGCTGCTCAGTGTTCTGGTCTGTTACAAATACTTAAAAAAATATTGTGAAAATAAAACATATGAATCCATTCGAATCCAAATGCATATTTTCTTGAATACTTAAAACAGAGTTGAGTGATTTAAGACGAGCCAGACATTTAGCATGAGTCCTATGTTACGAGTATTTCATTCTCATTTACACTCAGACAATGGCTATACATTAATGTATGTGCACACGTACTCAGACATGCCTTACACTGTTTGAAATTAAGGGTGTACCCTGCATCCGGTTTGCACTATTTGGCCTTATGGTTCCTTTTTGGTTCCTGTGCACCCGGTAATAAACCTGAGAATGAATTGGTGTAATAGGACTGTAAATCTCTTTGTATATAGAAGTGGAGAAATTAAAAAAATGTACTGGGTGGATAGTTTTCCAATATAGAATACTTAGAGGGAAGGACCCATCTGAAGTACGGGATTTTAAAACATGGGGCTAATGCCACCCTCATGCCTAGGACTATCTCTGAAGTATCACAAAGGATTTGAAATAACATACCAGATATTGCCTGTGCAATCCTTCAATGCAGTCCCCTGTAGTCACGATCCATAATACATATAATATACCCAAAGTGGGATATGTTTTAAGGGTCTATCCCTTATAAATCCAACAAATATGCTTATCCTTGGCACACAACCGTTAGGAGAACTGCCATATCCCGCCAGAATGTTGTTTTGAGGGTCAGTGTGTCCAGTAACCTATATAAAACTGGGGCACTGCATCAGCTATATTTCAGGGACCCCTGCCACGGGGTAAATTTTTCTAAGGGATTTCAGTCCCCTTTCAGAGGCTTTAATTTTCTGTTAAGTTATTTCAGCTAAGGGTCAGTGTCCCTGATTTGTCACTGAAATTTCAAAGAAAGAATCAATGATGATGCCAGCTGTGTTTCAGTTGTGACTGAAAAAGTACAGTGGCTTTTCATTGAGGTAACAGCCATAGCTGACATGGGGAGTAGCCACTGCCTTTTGGTCCGGGAACCGCCAATTCTAACTGGCAAAAGGCCTATTCATACCGAGCGATGGGAGCAATCGACATCGTTTTGACAACTTATTGGTCCTATGTCAAATGTGAAATGGCACTGCATCTTTTGTTGTTACAGTTTAAAGTGTCAAGTTTCAGCCAACTACTAATTTTGTTAGCCTATTCACAAGTTTTAACATGTTATTTACATCATTTTTGTGAGTTTCCATTCTGTTTGGATCTTCAATATTGCACCAAAAAATGTATTACTAATTGTCAACATCCCGTTAAGAAATGAGTCCATTTTAGGATGCCATATCTTTAATGCTGGTGAATAAATCAATCTGATCATAAATATTTTACCACTTCTACTAATATCATCCAGTAGTGTACTTCCCATCTGATGCACTTGTTTTGATGCGGGTGGACTCTTTCCATCAAGAATTGCATCGTCTTGTGTGAAAAGGCCTTTTCAGCCATAAACCACCTGATTTGCCTCTGCCACCACCACCACTGCCACTCATATGGAAAGATATGATTCGGGTGCAATCGCGAGTCCCAAATGCCCCCTACCCCTGCAACCGCCCGCTGAATAAGAATGGACAAATTTCTGGGGAGGGCCTTTGACCCCACCACCCAGGGCAGCTGTGGGTGTCCTGTGAGAGGCCTGTGTATGTGGGAGTTTGTTTAGTAAGGCTCTGCTGGGCTCAGCTTACTCGAGCGAAAAGCAGATTTTCTTTTTGTCTTTTTACGCTTCCCATAATTGCGGTGGACATGATTATAGTATCGCTCTTACCAACATGCCATGAGGTTTGCACGTGAATGAAACCAGTTACTTTATCCAAGACGAAGAAAACCCAAAAGTTGAGTGTACTCTTTTGGTATAAATGTAACCTCCAAGTACAAACGTGCAAAAAATAATATGTTGCAAAAACAACTCCTCTTGTTCCTAATGCAAACTGAGAAACATAATTGGAAAGAATAGATTACATTTCCTATCTTTAAATATTTACAAAAGTGACAAAACGTAGAAGTATTTATTGATTTATCCCATGGTATCGTTTATCAAAAACAGAATATAAAGATAAAGAATACGCATGGGATATTTCAAGGTACTGCAGACAATGAGACAATCATATAGCTGAATAGACAATATGCAAAATTTTAACATTGAGTATTGCTTTCTTGCTTAATACAAAAAGAAGCCAGCTCCTCATTACATCAGCAGTGATGAGGTAATGACTGAGGGGGTTGGGTCTGAGGGGGTTGGGCATGACCACCCTACCTGACCCCAGGTAAGGGAACACCTGACAGGTCTGACAACGCCCAGATGATCCCTACCCCCACTCCAAGCCCCCCCCCCCCCCCACCCCACTCCCCACCTGGGTCCTCCAGACCCTCCCTGGTACTTCCCCCAATCCCAATCAACCCCCCTCCTCTCACAACTTTAGTCCACACCCCTCTAGCCCTACCAGGCCCCATGTGAGATTACTAACTATGACTCAGATACTTCTCACCTGTCCTGACCCCCCACCTCCACCCCCAGGTCCAGCCACTGCAGGCTTTTTTCCCAGGGTCTCTTGGACAAAGTCCCTGGGAGGGTAATCTTAGAGATCAGCTTTTGGGGGTGGGGTTATTCATGTTCTCTTTGTTACATGCATCTTGTTTCTACATAGGCCTATGTCTTTTCCTGGAATGAAAGGGCAATATAAGTATGTGAACCTAATCTTTGGAACTATCTTGAAATTTGATGTGGAAATCAAATCACTTGTTTATAATTATCTAATGATAATGAACCAGTTATCCCTAGACGCATTCTGTGGTCATACAAAAATGAAAAAAAAAAAAAAAAAAATTTCTGATTTTCTTTTCTTATTTAGTTGTACTGTGTCTGGGTAATGACTAATCGCAGACAGTGCCTAGGACTCCTAGGTCCAGACATCCCCTGTGTATACCTTTGTGTTGTCATACCTTTGTAAGCTGACACTGGGTGTGCACTCACATTGTCTCAGGTAGCCTTAAAGGAGGCAGGTTACAATGAATCAGGATTCACCCTTCTGTTTTGCCAACTTTCGTTTCAGATTTCAAGTGCTAAGAATGGGATCACGATGTACATAATTTGCGCTTGTACTAGCTAATACTATTAAATTCTTATGAATACAGAATTATATTTCATGCTCTGATTCCAATTTCTCTCATTATCAAAAGGGTTTTGGAGATCCAGTGATACGTCTCAGTCATTCTTTGCATAGTTTTAATTTCTAAGGCAGCACTGTTCAGAAACTGACCATGATTCATATCAATTACTAACCTAATCTTTTGATGAATGTAAAAGAAAGTGATCATTGGTGCCCATACTGGCCCCTGGATATTTGGGCGTAGGTTCTATAGCAAACCAAAGGTAACTTCTATACATTAAGCGGTAGTCCAAGAGGCGTATCTAAGCAGTAAGGAGTCACTCTGTACCTGGATGACATCTCGGAGTAAGTCAACTTTAATACCCCTTTCTAACTTAATCTTTAGATGAGGGGCCGTCCATTAAGTACGTACACAGATTTTCAAAAGTGAATGATCATTGGTAACTATACGGGGCCCTGGATATTTGGGCGTAGGTTATCTAGCAAGCCAAAGGTAACTTTTAAGGGCAGGTCCGAGAGGGGTATCAAAGCAGTAAGGAGTCTTACTTGTATGCCCTCTCTTCCTGCGGAGAAGGAAGACGATGATGATGACGACGGTGATGAAGACGGCGATGGCCACCACCAGCCCCACGTACATGACGATGTTCTCCTGGCCCTCGTGGGTGACTGCAAGGAACAAAGGACAGGTTCATTAGTAATAGAATAAGATGGTACATCTAATATTTATTATAAATCTTTGGAAGGAGTGTCAGTGTGTGGCTCCTCCGTTCTATAGAAATATTGAAAAGGAGAATTGGCCACAAAATATGATATTACAAGAATAAACAATTTTTCTTTTTACTTAACCATACATCTGTTGATTATGGAAACAGTAAAATGTTTGCATAGTGATATCTCTTTTAACATGCAGGATTTGATATGTCAATATTTTGTAGAAGGCACTGCAACATAATACTTGTAGTAGTCAATATATTCATTCTTTTAAATTTGTATTTTTTATTGCACCCCAAGAAACAGAATGAGATATCTCTCTGCAACTGAGTATCCCCCTATTCTCGAGGGCTAACCCAATCCCTCTCCTGCTGTAAGGCTAGTTCTCCCCTTTAGGCCTGTCGTGCGCTGGAGGGCCCCTAGGGGGTAGCTCTTATAAAGACATGGTATAGATTACAGCATTCACGCACCAGTTGACACCTGAGTTTAACGCCGAGTGAGTTCTAAGAGCATGTTTGTGTTTTTATCCCATCCTCCCATTCTATTTTTGCTTGGTTTAGTTCTGACCTTTCACCCCTGACCCTCGTCAGTCTGAAACCCCTCTATTATCACTCTGTAGGGGGTGAGCTTCATACCCTCCCCCTTATCCTTCTTTTTTCTTCGTCTTTTTCTCTTATTTTCCAATGCTTCACCAATAGACAAGCGGTAAGGATAGACAGGAGAACATGGAACATGCACACGTATGCACGCGTTATTTCAAGCCTTTCTTGTTGTAGAGATATGTAATGAAATATGAAGGCTACAATCTTAATTAGGGCTCCCTCGGAAGTCTGTGGTATGATGATGATGATGTGTTTTTAGTTTAAGGTCTATTCAGCAAGTCAAGATCAAGCCATATCAAGACCAACTCAAGTTTTTGACTTCACAGGTCTGTGATCGAATCTATGGGGGTGGAAAAGACAGCAAGGTAAGGTAATCTAACAGCTAGCTACTGGGTATGGGAATCAAACCTGGGCTGGCAGCGTACAATTCTAACATGCTAACCACTATATAGACCGGCCACCCCACCCCCTGTATGATTGGGATGATATATTATATATCATAATATGCATATATATATATATGTAGGTACATCTACATATTGTACTCACACCAAGATACCGAGTGTCATTTGCTGCACACCTGCATATAACCATGATAAAATAATTGTTATCTAGATCCAGGCATTTGAAGCCCTACCCTCCTACCATCCCTCCTCTACCCTTAAGGCTGTGGGTTAACCTGGCATTAGGGAGTCTCCCCTGGATGTGGTCTAGCATTAAAACGCTCCTGGAATGGGCCTTAAGGGAGCAAAGGAGCGCGCACTGACCCAGGCTAGGGGGGGGGGGGGGGTATCCCTGGTCGGGCGGAAGGGGAGGCCATCTTTGATCAGCGCATGCGCCGTCGACCCCAGTTATCCAAGCCACTGACGAAGGCCTCCAGAACTCTCGGCAATCGTCTTTTTACATATTTTCCCTGTTTTTACTAGTGGGTCCTGGTTGTTTTTCCCCTGAGTCTGAGGTGGTGGCAGCAGGGGGGCTTGTCTCTCTATTTTATATTTATAGGGGCCACCTTGAAATCAGGGAAAGCTGCATTTGTCATGAACTAACAATGTATAGTTTAGGAGTGCTCTGGACAAGACTGTACGACTAGGACATGCACCTAATCACCAAAGTCTGTATATATTATGAGCCATAACGTTAAATATGGCAATGAATCCCGAAAGGATGAGCCTATATAGGAAGATTAACTCCCCTACTTATGATCCTCGGAAATATTTGTGCCACCCTCTTTGTCCTTGAACTTTAGATGCTATCAATCAAGTATTCTGTCTGTGACATAATGCCTAACACATAATTCACAATTTAGCAAATGAAAACAAATAATAAACCTAAAAATAGGCCTAAATCCTGCAGGTGGTCCTAGACCACAACCCTTTTTGTGTGGGAGTACTCAAAGCCAATTCTGTCAGTTATGGTACCGGGCCATAAGAGGCCATGGTACCCAAACACATTAATGTCATTGCAGTGCTCCCACCAGCCACTACCCCACTCACTCAGTGCAAACTGCCTTTGAAGCACTATTTTCCTATTGCCACTCCAATGACTTGCTCGGCTCATTTAGCCTACTGTAGCTCCCACTGATCCGCTTGCCTTGTTCTAGCATAACACAGGGAATAAACTGTTGTTATTACAACATGTGAAGTGGGGGGGGGGGGGCTTGGGGCTATTTCCCCCCTTGGTTATTTGCTCAGAGTTATAAACGAATGGCAGAAGCCTGGATAGGGATGAGATAAAGGTATAACTGGGTACTTCACTTCCGAGGTGCTCTAAGTGCGTTCATCTTTTGTGGTTGGGGTTATTGTTGTACTTGTTGCAAAACTGCAAATTTATGTTGTGCAATGAAGTAATTTTGTGAAATTGCAAAATTCTCAAAATGCAATACATCAGTGCTTATAAGACGTTTATTCGCAAATGTTTATGTCAGTATACGTTGCTACTAGCCTGAATTCATGTCAGTATACATTTCTATTGGCCTGAAGGTCTAATTTCCAGTGTGTCCCATATTTCTATAATGGTGGAATCCGGAATCCCAAACAGCTTGGTCTCACCTGACAATACAATAACGTTTTTATGACCTTTTGTCGAAGGCCTTGTGGAGCTCAGGTTATCCACCATTTCCCCTTTCAAGGTCCCACATTTGTGGAACTGCAGTTTTTGGTTCCTTCCCCAGCTTCCCTAAAGGATGCATTGAGTATAAAACATGGGGGTTTACATTTACTGTGTGTTGCCAACCCTCGGTCGAGTCTGCCGTGCATGGCATTTTAAAAGCTAATGACTCAATGCTGGGTAAGTTTATCATTCATTCAGTGCATATTGAGGCAAAGGATTTGAACTATAGCAGTGAGGTGGAGATCACGAATCGCTCCTGGGCGGAAATTAGAGATAGAAAATTGTGTTTTTTTATATCCAAAACCATATATACCTTAAATCAGCTTAGCAATGTCTTCAATAAATTCTTATCAAACGACCTTATTCAGCTATAGTTGTAAGGCTGGAACCCCACGATTTCGAAGGCGTAACTGAACGGAAGTTGGTGGGTACAACACAAACTCCAGGAACCACCCTTCCCCCTTCGGGTCATGCACATCTGAACATTTGGTGCCAGGGGAAAAGGAAAAAAACAGCAATACGGTAGCATCTGGCAAGAAACTTGATTTGTAGCGTACAAAAAGGGACCCTGGGCAGCGCTGACATGACATGACAAGGGTCGAATGTGTGCCAAAGTCGGCTCTACCTGAGCTCCTACCTGGCAGAGGTTGGCAGGTGGGGACGACACGCATGCGCACGCACCCTCACAATGATATAGGTAGGCTAGGCCTAAGGGTTGGTCTTAGGGTGACTACGTCTCCCCCCAACCCTAGACCAATTCCTATGATTAGATTCTAGGAGCAGATTCGGCAGGGAAATGCATAGAATCCTGACCTCCCCGCCCCCTTTTGGTTGATACTTAAACTATTATAAAGAGGGGAAGATGTCATGTGCGCATGCGCAGCTTCCTATGGTCCTTTATTTCATGTTGCTGGACCCGAGACATTTCTGCAGTTATTCCCAAATCAATTAATATCTGATGAGAAATGTGAATACTGAACTATTTCAATGACATTGCGATAAAAGTAGATTTGTACTAAACATTTGTAGTTGGAACTTAAATGTAACACTTCCTGCTAGACTTGATTAGATTCAGATATCACTTTGAATCAGAATGAAGCATATCCTAAAGCATATATGTATGCCAAGCGCACACCTTTATATAGATATCCGGCCCTGAAGTAACCCTCTCATTATCATTGAAGCACCTCGCCAGGGTATTTAGAGACCAGGTCGATATCTAGTTCCAGCCTCTTGTTTTTATCCCTGCTGATAATTTACTGGGGTCACAGGCTGGTTTAATAGGGCTGGTGATAAGGGCCGCCGAGCACCAGCGTCATGAATAACGATGGACTTCCGGTGATCAGTTGGGGACAGTGGGGGGAAAATGGAGTGCAGAAGGGGGGAATGGGGGACACAAGGGGCAAATGGAAGGCAATAGGGGACAATGAGGGACAACTGGAAGGGAAATAGGGGACAAATAGGTAGAAAAAGGGGACAACTTGAGGGCAATGGCAGGACAATGGAGGACAACTTGAGTACGATGAGGGGAGTAATGGGAGACAAAGGGGACAATGGGGGACAATGGGGGACATGAACTAATTATGGGTAAGGGGAAAGTGGGGTAGGTGTCACAGGGGAGGATCAAGAAGGAGGGAAATTTGAAGACTAAGCAACGCATATTATACATTGAGGGAAAGGAGCAAAGAATTGTTGTTGCTTTTTTAAATAGATATCCCTAAGTATCCATTTAACTAAGTATTGATGTCAACTGTCGTCACAAAATGAGCAGCAGTAAAACAATTATACTAAGAATAGGATAGGTTAAATGATGTTTAACTGTTTAAACGCGGTAAGGTAGTTTATAAATGTCCATGTCTGTTGCAGGATTTATGAGTACTTAGGAACATAATCAATACACAACCAACTCTTATGACGAGCCACTGGAGCTGCTTCAAATTCAGCCTACACTGCAGTCAATAATTGGTGTAAAGAGAAAATTACTCTTTTGTGAAACCTCATTCTTCCCAACAGTTCCACCACAACTGCAACAAATGATAAAATCGATTCCCAATTGTTCCGTTTTAGGGAACGCTGGCAGGGACAATTGGTGTATATTAGTTCTAGATTTGAACAGCTGTTTGGCAAGAGCCAAGTACTTTCATATCTCACTGGCTTATCTCTTTAATCTGTTTGAGCTCCAGTAGGTAGGACAACGAGTGTATGACCCTTCCCTGAACACCTGCCATCTGCATTGGTTCCGAACCGTTTATACATATGCTTGAATTATTAATGGTTGACCATATGCCATAAGGCTTACCGGTCTGTTAAAGGGAGCCAAAACCAATAAATTCAACAAGATTTTCCAAACTCAAATAATGATGGAAATCCATCCCTTGAGCCTATTTCTGGCCCATGTTAAAATCTAAGCCAGAAAATATTGTAGAAAATCACATTTTCCATGCTCAAATTATTTATTGTGTATCCATAAAAATGGGTGTTGTTTACAAACAAATGGAAATATTACAATCTCTTCTGGAATTCTACTTTGGTTTGAGGCAGTTTTCACAGCTTATGCTTTACCACTGTCCTTAAAGAGACTCATCTGACATATTTCTATACTTATCTCAGTTTTGAAAATTTTGTCAATTACAGTGGTTTTGACTCCCTTTAAAACACAATATCCAAAACTATGTATTCATATACGCGAACATATAATTTATCCAATAATTATTTCAAAATGTTTTCCTGATCATTCTTGTAATGGGTAAATAAAGCCTCGGTTACCTTTGAAGTTAACCCCTCTAAGGCCTGGACTTCAAATGACCCTCATTTGCCTCTCATTATCTGTTATTTGTCTCTGGGGCCAATCAAAAGGTTGTAATTCCTTCGCCGTGACCAGTCACCCGGAAGAAATATCACCGGGCGAATTAGTACAAATAGGTCAGGACCAGACTAGAGTTTCCACCAAAGAATCAGTACAGCCCAAGAAAACCCAAAACCATACTTGACCAAGGATTTGGGAGTAACAATTTCTCAACCTACTGCCATGACCCAATATTATGAGTTCTCCAGAGCGCATGCGCTGGTCACGATCGCAGCCTCTCTTTCGCAGCTACAGGCATTAAGCTAATCGAATCGCGGCCAGCCCAGGGGACTCATTGTCAACCAGGGCTGGGCTCTGTCAACCAGGTTTGTCACCGACACCACCGGAAACCTTGACTGCTTCTCCTCAAAATAACCCAAGACAGCCAAGCCATTTTTTGACCTGTTAGTGGTTGTCCTGGATGAGTCTGGCACCTGTGGTTTAATCATATTGCAAGTCGTAACCAGGTGAAGCCCAATGGAAGATATCTCTAGGATCGCATAATGGTTGTCAATTGAGCGCATCATATCAAATAATTGTCATTTGGTTGTTTTTTTCTGTGTTAACGTCATCTTTGTGTTTTCTTATAGTCGTGTCACAAACATATCGTCAGCGGTAAGGAAGAGGGAGTGGACGGAAACATAGTAAAACTGAGAATATTTTTTTTTATATAGAATACTTTTGAGCTATTCCCCTCTGTCATTATGAAGTCCCACATAGCGCATCCTACACCACAGCTGCTAAACCGCAGTCTATTTTAGGCAACCAAATTGGCACTTCAGCCAACTAACCTCCCCAATTTGACCAGAAGGGGGCGATGCTAATGCTAATGTTAATGTTAAGCTTAATGTTGCCGATGCTAATGTTAGGCTTGTGTTTGCAGACGGTCAGCCTGTTGATGATCTTCTCGGCCATCAAACCAGGGTTATATGACCCCAGCACATGGCGTCAGGGGCCCAGGACGATGACCACTGGTCACTTCAGGGCCATTTGGTCAGACTTTTACGTCCTGTGCTGACCGGGCATGGAGTGACCTTAGCAACAGGCAACACTCTGGAGTGGAAGTGGTGAATATGGAGGAACGTTCTTGAGACAAAATTGAGGTGTGGCAGAACCAATGTCTTCTTGTAGGAAACTCCATGGATTGTTTAATTGCCCATACCATTGTTGTATTATTCTGTGGCCATTTCTATTTTTCCAACTTGTCTTGCGGTACTTTTTCTTGATAATGATATTTTCAAATGAAAATTCCTGATATGTTATTCCATTGTAGTACAATTTGTAGTGACACTTTCCTCAAATGTTATCTATTCAAACAAAAGAAATTCCATCAACGCTCATGCAAATGAATAAGCCAAACATTGTGAAATGTATATTTAATCAATTTAGGAGATACCAGAGTAGGGAAACAAGTATATCCGCTTCTGCTACAACAGCTTGGCCTGGTTTGACCCCTGACAGGTCCTACCACATTCCCTTCAGGACACCATCTCCTGTCCCCGGAACGAGGCTCCTGCGCCTTACCATAAACCCGACCCGCCATCCTGCCCGCCAAGATATGACTACTCGATCACTGGACTACCTGATTCGGGATGAGGATTCCGGGCAGAGGGATTTCTGAGACTTCAAGGCAGGCTTTCTTGAAGTGCAAGATTCTGTGGACTGACCGTCCAACGGTTGGGGGATAATAATAAAACTGAATGTTTGGTGAATATTTTAACTCAATTCCGATGCTAAGTATGCGCTACTGTTGGAAGTGTCCTAGAATTGTAAAGAATCAGAAAGTAAAATTTAGTGATTTTATAATCACTGTAAGACATTGTTTTTCTTTTTAGATAAAATTGGTCGATGGCAGACCTAAACCCCATAGGAGAGCAATAGGCAACTGCAATCTCGTTTAAGTCAATGCAATTCAAAGACGGAATCCTTCTGCAGATAGGCCCCCCTTAGGCCTATTTAAAGATATCTAACATAAATTATTTTGAAAAAATAAAAATGGATACAAATAGAGCTTAAGATGATTTGCACACATGCAAAATACAAGTAAGAAAAGCGCGCGAAAATGCGAGCGGACCATCTTGAGCAGACGACAATTTGGAGCAGGGATGAGGGCGAGGCGACCGTCCGTCTATCGCCTCTCATAACTCAACCAGAGGGGCCTTGGCCAGGAAGCCATTGATAAACCCGCTTACCCGCCGACCTAACTCAATTCCCGCCAATTCTCCCGGCAGTTTTAAAAGCCCGGGAAGTTAGCATGGACGTCAGGCGCGCAAAAGCGTGTTGCTCCTAAAATACAAAATTGTGAAATATGGGTGTGTACTCCGAGGTGAATGCGGAAATGTGCCACCATTGGTCCAGCCATAAAAATGAATATTGCAACAACCTGAGTCGTAATGCAAATACTACATCACCCCGTAAGCTCTTCTTCCTAAAAGGGTTGTATATGTAAAAACATAGCTACATTAAACAACCCATCCATAGGGCACGGACAGCGACCAAGTTCCCATGAAAGAATAATTTGAAATAATCAAAACAACACCATCTTTTACATCAGTCTTCTTCGAAGGACAAATATTCTGTCTACTCCATACTTTATCATTTCTTTGCGACTCAGGCATATCTGACGACACATCTCTATTGTAGTTGGGAAACAATGGCGACCAAACAGCCTTATCAACATCCCATCGTCTGGATTAATCACGTGGTCTGTGACGTCAGAGCCGTGACGTCCAATGGCGCGGGTCCTCTTTGATTTACCCCGAGTGGTGTTTGGTCCTATCTCCCTGCCGATCTTCTCGTCTCCTGGACTTCTGACAAAGCATAACTAACTCTGACACATCTGCGGAGGTGGGGGCGTTTTGCCCGGTTGGCGTAAAGTTGAATCAAAGACCTGGCCAACTTGCCAGCCCCCTGCTTAATTAATTAGCACATTTCGACCCATTATCGCCCTGTTGCATCTACCCGTCAACTGGGGCTATTTATAAGGTAAGGGCCTACTCACACAAAGAGATGGGCACCAAAAGATTGCAATATTGTAACTATATACAAGTATAGTACAACCCGTCTATAATAATCCTTTAAATTACAAAACACACCTGATTTAATAATGAAAACATAAGATCTTTGCCCTAGAAACAACATATATGATGTAAACACATGTCATGTATACATATATGCGAAGAGAAAAGATATTTTCATTGTATTATTATCATTATTCTAAACAAAATGTAACAAATGAACAATAAGATCGTCTAATGCTCAAGGATAGCAACTGAGTTTCGAAATTCTACCCATACTAAACCGGACAAGAACAAAAAAAAACAAGAAAGGAATAGTGAGGTCTCATAGAATTGAAGACTACTTTACTTTGTCTGAACAGGAAATAGGTTGACCATTATCGGTTTGGTTGACGATGCATGCTTCACTAGTTCCTATTAGGATTTCTAATGTGAAGGCAGGTGGGAAACCCAAATATCCCCTCTCCCCCCACTCTCCCCTCTCCCCTCCAACCCCCTAAACCCCTCCCTGACATCTGCTAAGGCCCTCCCTACGCCCCAGAGACCGCGCCATTTGTCGAATCACAATCGGTGATTGGCCAATCACCTGACAATAAAGCCACATGTTGCCAACGCTTACATCACCAATAATCGGTGATTTTTATCAATCAAGGTGTAATAAAGCCACATGTTACCTCACTAATAATCACCCCTGATCACAGAGCGGGCCTATTTCCACTTTCCACTCTGTTAAAATCACAAGTAAATCGCTCCATTAAACTGTCCTTTTGAGATCTCGTGCCACCACGAGAGAAGGCGAGAGAGCACGAGAGGTCGCGTGTTGAAGGGGTTAAAACGGTTTTCACCGTCTTTGTCTTTTGCCCTTTTCTCCCTCCACTCGGGAGTAACGGGTTGACACCCAGAGAGCCTCCTGAATTTTTTACCTCTCTTTCCGCGAAGTGCTGCAACCTTGGCGGCTAATTGTCACGACTTTGACCGGGATCACTGGTGAGCTACCTGGCCCTGAAGCTCAAAGGTACAGGGATCAGCTCCCAACGCCCCCTTTACAGAAGCAACGGCTTGAGTTAACAAGACGTTGACCTTCTCGAGAAATCAGGTGACCGACCGACTTTCAGACGTTGTGACGCCTCTGATACTTTTAGCAACAACCGCGAGTGACACTATCTAAATACAGATCATAGAACTCAAGACAATCAGGGCAATTCCTGAAAATAACGACTGATGGAATATTGAAAATCAGAGCATGTCTGTAACTCTATACCTCTGCCATACAGGTGCAGCGATCAACAATAGCTGATCTGCTGATATTTCCAAACAGAACTTCCGCTGCCGCTCAGACAAATGTCTGACATTTTTCAAATTAAAATCGGAACTATTCATCAAGCGCACTCACTATTTGACAGGTAACATCCGGTGGGTACCTTGATAAAGTCTCAGTAAAATCACAGGTGTTTACTCACCCAGAAAAAAAGTACCCCGCCATTTTCTTTTTTGGGCGGGAAAAGAAAGTAGCAAGTTAAATAAGCGTGGGGCGGCGCCTCACGAGGCAATCAAAAGTCTGAGAGCCAAGACAGAGGCCGGTGGGGACCAGATACATATCTAATATCCTGAGGGGAAATTGGTCGGTGTAAAGTTACCCCTGCCTCCTCATTGTATTGTCATTCATGGACAATACCCCCCCCCCCCTCCCTCCATCCAGGGGAGGGCCCCTGCTCCCTCACTCTGACTCATCCAACTTTTAGCCAAAAAACAACAACGAAATAAGCTGGTTTGGGCGTCTGCATTGGTGACAAGAAACAAATTGAGGTGAGCAAAATGTCTCAAACATTGCACAGACAATGTTAAATAGATGTGTCTCCCGGCTTTCAGAGTGAAAGGGCTCTGTATATTGGGAGGTAGGGGGCCATGGCATAAATCATTATTATGATTAAGTAGAAAAATTCCAGGTGTGCTAAAAAAAAAAACTTTTCCCCTTTTTGGAAAACATTTTGGGCTTCACAGCAAAAACCAATGCAAAGAGTGCGATATTGGGGGGGGGGGGGGGGGGGGGCAGTCTGAATCGGCCCCTGGAAAGACAGGTAGTGGATATTAAATGATGGTTTGTAAATACAATTTCCTATTTGGGGATCGGTTACATTGAGACTGATCGAGACGTCACGACTGTGGATATGGGTCAGACGGGGCTGACAATTAACCCAATATCGCCCATCTTAGTCTGTAATACAGGTGAGGTTTTCAATGGTACAGGTAGGGTGTTAAAACGCTATACGACTTATAAACATAGGCCTATACTTTATCTGCCTTGAATTTTTTTTTTACTCTTTTCAACATTATGTTACTTGGCTGTTTATAAAGCATTGCAAAATCCATGTATACATGTTGTACCGATGCTGGGGTCGCTCGCCCGTTGGGATAAGATTCACAGCAAGTTTACCCCAATTTCATCAGATTTTGAAGAATCCGATCCACGTCGACCAATGCAATTGCTGCATTCAGTAGGCTGTTCCTGCAAGCATCTCTACATCTCTACAGTGTCCCACTCATAGAAAGTTATGGCACCAGGAAATATATATGCCATTGTCACTATAGGTATTCCCAGAACCCAGCATGGACTAGGGCTTCAACCCAGAAGGTGGTAGAGTCCCCAGGGCCCAAGATTTAGCTCGAGGAGTCTACTTGAACCCTCCCTGATCCAACTCCACACCTCTCCTGGTTCACCAACTCCCGGCCCTCCAGGGCGCCATGTTACCCTACCTCCAGTGGGCATACATCACACCCAGACACTCCGAGCAGACTCTGGAGTATTTCCCTGTTTATTTCTTTTATTCTCTAATATCCTGGATTTTCTTTTAAATCTATAAAAACAGCATGTCTTTATGTTAGAGAATGTGTCCCTTTTCCATCATGGAATGCAAGCTATCCTCGTTTGGCTACATCTTTAGGTTGCTGCCATGTTATTCAACTTCAAAATTATATCACATATGACTTTGACATAGTCAATTCTTCTGTCCATTAAAACTTCAAGTTCTATTGATCCATACACCTTAGATCAGATCATACAGGGCGATCTGAATGCCTTAAACTGTTTTCAAAGGCATCAAGATCACAGCCCTCAAAGACATCCGCACTCAAATCGATAAAAACTACAAGCCTTCGCTTTTTTCTTAGATCAATGGCATGGCTCCACTCTCCAAGCCAAAGAGGGATATTTTGATCATAAATAGTCACTTCTACTACTCTGCTTTCTCTTAGAGTCAAAGCAAACGCACCTCTTTCGGACATTTTTCGAGAAAAAACGAATAAACCTTCAACCTCATAAAAGTCATTAACTTTCAAGATCACCTTCAACTTCTCAAAGTGTTTCAGGAACATCTCTTTGAGGTGCATGGCAAACCGATCTGTGGGTTTAGAGAGTTGAACATTTCTCTGGTTTTAGAATTAAGTTGCTCCAGAGGGAGGGGTGTTTAGTGGGAGGGCCTGGTGATCCACCCCTCCATTAAGCGAGGGTCCCTCCAGTACCCCTAAGCCCCTCCAGGGGAGGTGGGGCGGCAGACGGCCGTATATCAGCACCTGGAGATGGGCACCCTTTGGCTGCTGGGTGGTAGGCTATGAAGTGCCAAATGTCAACTGATTTTATTTATGAAAACGTGCTGTTTAGAAAGGGCATCCGAGCACAGGAGTGTTGTAACACTCAAAACGTGCTTGTTAGAAATGGCATCCTAGAAAAGGAGTATTGTAACGATAATGTTCTGCGACGTTACAATAGCTTTCTGCGCCGTCATATCCTTGGCAGGGCATGTGCTGTACGTTTTCATGTAGACTGAGCATTTCAAATGATAGATATTAATTTTTCTGTATCATAAAGGTTGTATTCACGGTCTAATCCGGTATCGCAATCATATTGGATGGTAGTTGACGGGTCATACAGCTACAGCTTTACTATTGCCTAAAGTTGTATAAAATTTATATGATCAAGTATTTATAGTATTTGTAGAATTATTTCCAATGAAGGTTTTATTCCTTGTGGCGGTGTGTTTATCATAATATTCTAATATAGGCACACATAACATAAGCATCAACAAAGTCCCACCTATGATCAAGGGATTTATGTGTGTAGATATGTGCACAAATACAGGCTTACACTCGGCGCCCCATAACACATTGTACATTTCACCGCTGCCTGCAGCACAGCGGGAACAGCCCGCCTGACAACCCCACTCCTCGCCTCCTTATTTCATTAACAAGGAAATATGTACCCAGTTCCCGGAGAGAGGTAAGGAATGGGGGTGGGCCGCATGAAAAATGGGCCGCCATTTTAACTTTGAATTTCTCAATTTTCTTCAGGCATATGAAGGGAATACATGCATGTTACATGTTTTTTGAAAAATAATTCAAAATCCCTTCTAATGATAGATAACATGTCTATAGTTGGTCAATTTTTCCTTTGCGATTTCTGAAATCGCGAGAAGAATCGTATGGTGGAATATAGCCTTGACAAGAAAATATGTACAGGCGCTCCCGGAGATAGGCAAGGAATGGCGACGCGCCTCATGAAAAATGGAAGGCCGTTTCATTGGATCCCCCTCTAACCTTGTGGACAGCGTGTTTGGTTTTCATTAGTTATGCTCTATTATTGAACAAAACCCACACGAAGTTTAATCATGTTTACTGTAATTTTGTTTGAGGCGTCGGGCACAGTTCGTTAGAATGGGTACGTCTGACGGTCAATGGTATATGAGGGGGTGGGTGATGAACATTAAGGGTGTTTGGGCTCCAGGGTAAGAACATGGGTGTGAAGTACTTTATGTTTTAGTGTGTAGTACTTTCAATGTATGGATGTTGAGGGGAGTAATGAAGAGTTGAAGACAGGAGTAGTTGTTGATGATAATGTTGTATTAAATCTTCAGTCACAGGTTATAAACCATAGGCCTAAGCCTAGGCTCTTACACAATAAGCATGTGTCCACCTTGGTGTCCAGACTCCCACTCCTTCACAGCAGGGGTGCACTTCCCCACCTCACCTTTGGCCTTTGACCTAATTACTTAATTAGGCCAGTTGCCACTAGGGGAGGGGGAGTGCTAACAAACATTCTGTATGATGGTTATCATAAACTCTATGATGTAGCATATACATATTTGATATGCCTTTTGATTATTGTTTAGGGAAATTGTGATATTAATATATTTTATATGATAAATTTGATAAATAGTTGTAGTTGTTAGAGGGAGGATATGCCATGCCTAAACTTAGGTATGACAGGTGGTTCTAATGATCTTCCTTGTAGGTCAATATTTGTTTAGGTAATTAGTAGCTCTCAGAGGTTGAACTGGTAAAATGCACAAATAGAATATATATACAGCAAATGGCTTAGGGAAAAATGATAAAAAAAAAAATGAACATAGGACATTTATTCACAGAAAATAGAAGAAAACTAAGGGAAATTGTTGTAAACTGTATCACAGATATGTCTATGTAATCATGGAAAGAAGATATGCTGGACAAAAATAAAGAAAGAAAAGAGAATTTCAGAAAATAACACATTGAATATATAAAAGAAAAACGAAAGTAAAACTATAGAAATAACGAGGCGAAGAAAGATTGAGAGCCCCCCGAAATAGTCTGCCCTCTGGCCCCAGCACAGACAGCGAGGAGGGGTCCCACGTACGGGCCTCCAGGGGGCCGGGGGGAGAGGTAAAGCCTATACTCCACTAGGTGATTTTAACTACTGAAAATTTAGTAATTCCTAAAATTCCTTTAGAAATATTTTAGAAACCCATGTATGTAACATACCGTTTGAAAGAGAATTCAAAACCCTTTCAAATGATATATAACATGTGTGTATTTAACCCATATTTTTACTGGCGATTTTCAAAATCGGGAGTAAAATCGGCTAGTAGAATACCGCCTTGAGGCTCCTCTAGGGGGTCCGGGGGAGAGGTAAGGCCCCTCCGGGGGGTGCAGACGAGACGCGGGGGCCCTCCAGGGCGGCCCAGCCTACCGTGGGGTTCGATAGCGTCGCCGTGGCGTGCGCCGTTGGGCGGCCTAGCCTACCGTGGTGTTCGATAGCGTCGCCGTGGCGGGCGCGGGAGGGGGCCGGAGCCTGGGGAGCACGGGTCACCTCCTCCCGGCCCCTCCCGGCTCCTCCTGGGTGTTTCTCCGGGCTGTGGCGGAGTTGGAGGAGGCTGGAGGAGGCGCTCCAGGTGACGGGGGTTCGATTGGCCGCCGTCTGGAGGTGGGGGGAGCCAGAAGGAGGGGGCTGGTTGGGGTAGCTAGGTGTGGGAGTCGGGCTGGGCTCGTTATAGGTTGTTCTTTTGGGAGTGAGAACTACATAACGGCTGCGCTCAACTGCGGTAGATCCAGGGGGCAATTCATAAACTATCCCTTCTAGGGGGAAAACGCCATGAGAAAGAGCGCTTGGCATTTCAGGACTCGCCTCATTATGCTTATGAAGAGAATCATATTATTTGGAACAGTTTCTTTTGGTTTTCGAAATGGAATGTATAGCGACATTTCCCTTAATGATACACATATTCTTTTGCTTAAAAGTCCACAAAAGGACTAAGAGGAGATAATCAAATGATGTCACATGCAATGCATCTGCAATACCACGATTTGTTTGTACAATTATATCCAAAAAGCATATACACTTATCCTTCCCAGTAAAACCCAGATTCTCTTTCCAGGTTAATCAGGCCTCTCTAGCAACATAAAAGACCTCTCCCATCCACTCCCCGAACCCAGAACCAAGCGACTCACTCCCCGCTCACTCCCTAGAGGGCGCCACTGGTCATTTGGTCACGTGGTCCGGCCGAGAAACAATCCCCGGATGTTGTCCTGATGAATGAGACTTGTCCCGGGCCGAGTGTCCGTGTCCGGGACACCTCGGGATACCCGGGGCTATCCGGGGCTATCCCGGGCTATCCGAGGGCCGCCCAGGGAGCTGATACCACTGCCCCATTAGAAGGGCCCCAGCTGAACCGGCCAAGGGCACCAAAGGTCACGGAGACGCTAGGGTTAGCCTGCAGGTTTGAGTTGGCGAACGGGTTAGTTGTTTGGTATAGGTAGGCTCATTAACTGGTCTTTTTTTCTTTTTGTATTGGCATCTTTAGCCATTTCCCTGTTTGCTAAATTAAAGCATGTTTTATTGTAATTTCAAGATGTAGGCCTATTGCATTCCCTATAACAGACTCATGAACTAAGATAACATATAAGATATTTGCTTATAATTAAGGGATGCCTATGACATTTTTTTGAGCATGAGAAAAGTATGTATGTGCGGAGACTAGGACTTGAAATCAGCAAGTTGGACATTTAATCTCTTGTGTTTGCTACCTAACGATCTTCGTCTTTCTTTCAATTGGAGTATCTTGTGCATTTTATGCTACAATTTGAACACAGAAATTTAAATAAAACGATGTCAATGAGCAGAAACAGTGTCTGAACCCAGCAGGATGTTGTGCTTTAGGTACAGATTTCTGTTGCTTCGTCTCTTTGATGTGGACCTACTTTCAGTTGTGGCGGAACACATCATGTCACCTACAGGAGGATCCAGGATGGAGGAAGTTTGTCACACTAATCAACACCCGGGAGGAATCAGTTTAAGCAACGAGTATACATAGAAGAGAGATACAGCTCCAAGGGGCGGTATATCTGAGGGTTCTGGCAGCCCTTATCTATGCTAAATGGTGTGACCAATGGTCACAGATCAGAGTGCCCCTTAACAGGGCCGCCCTGCTAATTACCCCACCCCCCATGGAGCTCCTGGATGGACAGCATGATGCTGTCTAGGGTGTAAGGGTTATTAATGAGTAAATCTTGGCAAAGTTCATGAAGTGGAAGAGTTTTCTTGAAATAGGATGAAATAGTTTAAATTTTATTAATATTAAGATTTTTGAAAAAAAAATTGATAAGACTACTATTGAGCGATGTACCATACTACTCTGTTTCACTACATATAAGTCTCTTTTGTATCTACCCATTTTGAAGGATGTTATTGCAGGATTAGTAAAAAATGCCATAAACTTTTATTTCTGAGAAAAAGCATAATAAATCCTTCTGCCCATGGTCCACATATACTATTTATATCAACAGATAGATAATTATATCCTCTATCCCATGAAATAAACCATATATTTGGGCACAGGGCGGTTCACAGCTTTAGGAAATGATATATTTTTGCAGCTTAACTCTTAATCTGGGTATTGGAATGCTTGCATAGCTAAGCATAGGGATATTTCCCTTGTCCAGTCATAAATTGCATAACTCCAGATGTGCAGGACGCCCCTGGCCTCCAAATGACCACATGCAGAGGTGCGAACTTCTAGACAACCTCCTGCCATCCCCCCCCCGGTCTCAGCTGAGTCTCTCTTCTGTCTATACTCGTTGGTTTAAGTAAACATTAAGGTCAAACTCTAGTGTATGCAAAGTGTAAGGGCACAGGGCACTACACCCACAGACCAGGGCCACAACAGGGCATTGACCTTTCCAATCATAACCTCGTCAACTCATCAACACTCGCGACTTACTCAAACATGTCATGTTTCACCAACGAACAATTAAAGCCATAAATTATGTCACCATTTAGTAATGCTCTTTTTAAAGCTCCAGGCTAAGGGCGGTGCATTTGCTAAAAGGCTTTGAGTGTTTAATAAATGCTCCGGCGTGAGCCAACGTATAAGGGCCTTCTGCCAAGAGCTAATGATTTGGGCATTAAGGTGATGACCTTTTGTAGCTGAGGGCCGTGGGGCGGTGTGGCCATATGGAGGTGGGGCCCCATGTGGTCTACATGCTGGTTTATGGTAATAGCCGTCATGCTAATGCTGCTATAAGGGGCCTCCGGGGGGTTGTACGAGGACGGGTGGGGAGTATGTTGTATATACGTTATTTACCCATCAGCCCGCCCGCACACACTACATGGCCTATACCCTGCTTCTGCCTCTTAATCCTCCCTCTACATTCCATCATAGGGTTCTTGAAGAGGGGAATAATCTTTCAAGTTACATTTGTATGTTTTATAATGTGCCTCATATGTGTACTTAAAATGTCACTGTTTATGTAATATAGTCCTATGTACACCCTCTCCTATCTAATCTATATAAGAGTAAGACATATCCCTTGTCAAAATATATAATTTTCCACATACTAAGGTAATTTTACACCTTTTCTTAACCTAAAATATCATCATCACATTTAAGGGTCGAGAGCTCCCACTATCGCCACACCGTCCGGCCCCGCCACCCCACAACAACCCGCACCAAAGAGCACTTTCCATTTGCTGTTGGCGCATGTAAAATTTACTCGGCCTGCCCAATAATGCTCATTAAGAGGCCATCGTTTGGCCCCGAGCCCCTCCCCCAGGGCCGAGCTGGTCGGTGAGCTGCTCGCAGAGTGGCCGGAGTGGGCGAGGGGCATCAGGTTCTATCGGCCCGATTGGCCCTCTCCAGGGCTGGTCAGTCGCCTTGACCACTGGTCTGTACCAGGGCCAATGGAGGTGACCTTGGGGCTGTCTTTGACCCCTGAGGTCAATACCGCCGGAGTGGTAGGGAGTGATAGGGCCTAGGAGCGAGACGGAGCTGTTCTGAGCAGTTCCGTGTGGCTCGGAGCAATTTTAAAATTTCTGAAGTCCTCAGCAATTCAAATATTAAGAGGTATTTCTGAGTTGTCACGAGCAGTTCCGAGCGGCTCCGAGCAGCTGCAAACGCCCACACGAATCGCCTTGAGCAGTTCCAATCCGCTCTGAACAATTCTGAACTACACCCAGTAGTTCCGAGAAGCCCCGAGCAGTTCCGAGAAGCCCCGAGCAGTTCCGAGCAGCTTTGAGCAGCTCTGAGCAGCCCCGAGCCAGTGCTCGCTGGCAGCAGCTGGCAGTAGGAGGCCGGGGCACTGAGGCGAGCCGAGGAGAGCCGTGTGCCTCAGGCTAATTGGGTTAAATCAGGAGTCAACAGTTGACCCCTGACCCCTGCCGCCCCCTAACACGCCAACAAATAGGGGGGAGTGCCAGGGGTGGCTTAGTGTGGGAACTATACCGACCAGGCGGTGTCCGCCAACTTACTGGTTTTACTTGTATTTTTCTAAAACCGTTTTATA
Organism: Lepidonotus clava; assembly: GCA_936440205.1. Taxonomy (NCBI): domain Eukaryota; kingdom Metazoa; phylum Annelida; class Polychaeta; order Phyllodocida; family Polynoidae; genus Lepidonotus; species Lepidonotus clava. The sequence goes on from OW387135.1 coordinate 12,986,829, forward strand.
GAGAAAAACAAACATTCACTCCAAATGCATGGTTTCCTTCAGAGTAAAAAGATACAGATATTTTGATTATATTTCTCTGTGAACCGTGTTCATAGAAGGAGGTCCAATATAGGACCGATGTGAAGCAATGTACTTCCGGTCAATCTGATTATCTGAATCTAGAATTCAATGGTGGCGGAATGGCCTATATTTGTACTGCATATTAAATGAATGACAGATAACTGTTCTGCCTATTTCTGAATCAATCGATCGGTTGTTTGTCTATTCATTCCATTAACAAACAGAAATTAAGTTTCTGTCTATCCAATGACCATTTGAATGAATCTACCCATCAGATCTATGAGTCCGTTTGATGTATAAAGCACATTCTAAATGTGACAAGAGGGGTTATTCAAACGATGCAATGTAAACTTATTTGTACAAAACTGTTTCCTAAACTAATTGGTGAAGTCCCTCGTCTGTAATTTGTACACCCAAATACAAATAACATCAAGCACGCATTAGGGCATAGGAAAAAGTTGAAATATGAATAGTTAAATTGCAGTACTTACTTCTGTCACCATCGTAGTTGGGCATGTCGAACAAATCTGAAATAAATGAAAGGGCAGATTAGAAAAGATATTTCACTGCATTTGCAATATTGCCTAAATTACAGTCACGAAAATAACATATAAATAAATTGGTGTAAAAAGTAACTTTGATCGTGCATCTTTTTCCCAAAATGCAGGTCCCTTTACTATCATCCTTGTACCCACAAACCTGATTCTTTTGAGACCGCTACCGCACATAACCTATGTCACAAGATGGAGTACCTTAATCCCGTATAGGCGGGATAGAACCCCTTTCATCCACCCCCTACTGGAGTAGCCTTTAATATAAACCCACTCCATACCCACCCACAAACAACTCCATCTTTTCCTCCAGGAAACCATGGCAACCCGGTCGGAGGGAATGGACTCCAGATCCTTTAAGACCCCTTCTCTTTCCTCCATTGTCTCCCGCCCAGAATGGACCCAAATCCCTGCTGTACCATTTCTCCGATCCCCCTCCGCCCCGCCGTCATTCTAGTAGGATTAGGGCGGGTTCGATGGGGTTCTCCGGGCGCGCCGTGGAGGATCTGGGCGTCTTTCTCCGACCGGAAGCGGTCTCTTTGAGCTGGGGCCTCTCCAGGGGGTTCTTGACTCTTTACGGGGACACTGGAGCATGAGATGGGTTCGATTGGGGGCCGATCCGCCCGCTGCTCGACCGTGAAATGAGGCCCATTCAAGGCGGGAATTGGTGGGTCTGTACGGCGTACGCCACGTGCGGAAATCGAACTAATAGTCGGTGAATGGCTACTCTGAAACCCAAGGGGTTGGGGTATTAAAAAGGTCCTTGAATGAAGACTTCTACTCTCCTTTCCCTACTACTGTTACCAAACATGTGGTTGATGGAGCCAACAATAGTATAGCTGCACTTTTACTATCGTTGATGGAACTTACATAAAAGTACATTGGCCGACCATTTGCGAACAAGGTTTCTAATAGAAAATAATTATCATTTTACCAGCACTTGGGTTCTGAATAAAGTATATCTACTCTCTTAACCATTGGATCTATCCTTGGTTGACTGCATACAATCATGCTGGTCAACTGACCGTGCTTTGATTGGTTCCTACCCCCGCCCAGTGGTCAGTTTACTGGGGGGGGGGGGGTCGTGCGGCTGACCACTGGTCAGGGATTAGTGAGTAGTATATGGAAATGACGGCGGTATTACCCAGCTATTAGGCCCTCGGATTCCAATGGTTCATAGGAGGTTTACAGAGGTTTTGAATAACGTTCAAGACTACTTATCAATTCCTCTTCCTTCTTAGCGTCAGACAAAATAACGCCCTGAAGATAATCGTGAACAGGTTTGACATCATCATTTTTTTTTTTTTTTCGTGGATCAAAGTTTATGAGTATAGAGTAGTGTCCTCTTGTCCGAAGGTCTCTGACTTGGGGGGGGGGGGAGATTCAAAAGGTATGACATTATCGGTCGACATATGGGACATTATAATGATATTTTTGTCCTGTCGATATTCCCGCCTTTTACCTCCACTACCTTACCTGTCCCTACCTACGCCTCCTGTAGGGGGTAAGCCCCTAAGCCCCACCCCCTTTACCTTCCTCCAGGGCCGCACCTGGCCTCATGCGGCGACACGGGCCGCGTTTCCCACGCCCACCTCCCTCCTCCAGGTACCCCCCCCCCCTCCATCTCCCCGACACTTCCCCACCCCTGCTGGCGGCCTCCAGGGCGGGCCGGGAGAGCGGCCAGGTAGGTACAGGCAGTCGGGACGTGCATGGCATGGCATATGCCAGGTTCCCCCTCCCGACCGGTCCCCTCAAAGTTTAATGTACGCCACTCCGGACCCTGTTTACACTGCTGGTATAGGCCCGATGGGGAGGGGGGAGGGGGGGATACTGTCTCGTTGATGGTAGTGTTCCCGGTAGTAAGTATCCGCTACAAAACTAGCCCCGCCTCGCCATTTACGAGAAATTAGAGCTATGTGTGATTCTTGAATGCAGGTCAAAAGCCCCTCTTATGCAGGAGAGCATGTTTGTATTTTGTAAGACTGCCAAATGTTTTCCCTACATCTAGTGCATCCCTGCATCTTTTGCAACCTAAACATATCAAAACTAACCAAAAAGGTAACATAAACAGCCCCAACAGGAGATACCTCGACTCTTTTATTTAGATTTGTCTGGTCAGTGACAGCAGCTCGTGTTTGTTCTCTGGCTGCAATTTAAAGCCACGACTCCAGAGGGCACTTTGCAGTGGACACCCAAACGCTATTGGAGTAACCACCTCCGACGGGCCATCAATGCGCCTGTAATCAATAGCTGGCGACCACTTACCCCCTCCTCCAGGGTGTGTTGACCCAGGCCTACCAGACGCCTGTGTCCGCCCACACTCATGTTGTAGTCATGTTGTATACCTTCCTCCTCCTGTTCCCTACTTGACGGAGATCATCTTGCCGTCCTGTCACTTATATATGAGCGCCTGACTGTAATGCCTTAATGCTGAGAATCACCCTTGGATCTCTAATGTCTCTCATAGTCTGATTCTGTTGGGAAATATTTCTGAGCTTATGCTTAGATCTGATCTGATTTGGAATTTGCAATGGTGAATTCATTGTTTTAGTTCACGTTGTTGTATATGAGAATGTGTAGATCTATACTAGATCAACATGCATGAAAAATATCTCCAAGTGTATTAGAATGTGATGGTCCCATTCAATTTGATATCACTCGCATAACCAGCATATTATGGTACTGGGCCAAAATGCAGTGGACGTCCAATAACAGGATTACACCACATTTAACTGACCATCAATTGTAGTTTATGTAAACGTACTTCATGACCCCCCCTTCCCCAGACTCCTTCCCACAATTGCCTTTTTAAACATATATACCGACCGCCCAGCCCTAGCTGTAACTCTGAAAAGGCCCCACCTCCCGGCCATACAAACACCCTACATAGTTAATGTGTCCTATAGTTATGCCTGACCCAGAGAGCGGCGAGGCGGGGCACACCTCTGTGGGCTTGTAGGCTCATGTATAAGTGATATGTGCACGTGTGGTGACTGGTAAACCACCACTGCCACACCTGATGGTAATACCTTAACACGGGGGTATGTCAGGGTGAGCAGGACCGACCTGCTCGACACGCCTGGGGGGAGCTGCTCAATGCTACTGAAGTGGGTAAAAATAGGACAGATGTATGGGAATTAACATCGCTGAAGCAATGACAGTCTGACCTAATATATGTATCAAATAAAGTCACTGTTACAGTGGCGCTTTTAACTGACGTACACGTTACAAACATTATGATCTACTAATATATATGGGGCCCTTGATGGGGGGGGGGGGGGTCCCAATGCCACATGTCGCATTTAAAAAAACGGCCATGTCGCCCTGTCGAAATTAAGAAATAGCCATTTCCATGTCAATAGTGCTTAAAATGGCCATGTCGCCATGTCGAATTTAGAGGTCTAGGGCCATATAATTATATATATGAATTGAAACCGCAAGGGATAATCAGACCAGCTATTGATGCTGCATGGAAATGCAGAGTTCCACGAGGTAATACATCAATTGCTGCTTTCTGTAATGCCACAGATGACATCAATGAATTGCTCTATGGTAATGTTCCCGAGCGGATTGAAATATGAGTAAGCATTATCCTACATATTGCATATATCGAGCTATAAAACTGCCGGTCCCCGTTAATGTATGTATACATGTACTCCGCACTGAGAACTTAAACGGTGCAGATAAATGAGCTACTCAGTGAGTTGTTTAGCTTATGTATAGAAATTAGACTTTACCTATACTGTCATAGAATGACACACATACATTATCCTCCGTGGTCTCTCCTGGGTGGTTAAAAATTAGACTTTTAACATATAGCTGCACCTTGATTCTGTAACGAGCAGTTTGTAAACTGCTCGCGACCCGCTCCTCCTGGCCCTGCCCGCCCCTCCTGGGTCCCCTCCCCCCTCCGGGCCTCACCTGGTGACACCTGCCCGCCCACCTGTCAGGGCGAGGTGTGGCGGGAGACGCGGGCAGAGGGCCTGCCCACCTGGTCTCCACCCGCCCACCTGCCCACCTGCCCCTCTCCCCTACCTGCTCATCCCCTCATCCCTCCTACACCTGAGCTGCTCACGCCTGTAGGTGTGACGTTACATCATGACCCGCCGCCCTGGAGGACCGCTCCCCGCCGCCGCCAGATGGGGCCCCGAGGTGGGGGCACTTTGTATGGGGGTCTGTTAGAGGGCTTATATATAAAGCTTTGATCTGCTTCATGCAAATTAACAAAGACCTAATGTTTCATGTTATTGTTGAAGGCCTGATATTTTTCATGTCATTTGTGAATGGTCTTATAATTTATGTTTCATGTAAATAAATGTTATAGGTATGAATCGTCTCGTGCAAACTTACAAAGCAGCAGGGCACCGAGACTCTTACTGAGATATCTACACCATGATCCACATGTAACCATGTTAGATGTAAACAGGGTTGAGGCGCTGTGTTTGAAAAAAACTATGTTTGAAAAAAACAACATGAAGTCAACAAATATTCCGTTATAGGAGCTAAATTTCAATTTGCACATTGGCAGAGGACACCCCTCATTGGAAGCCGCAGGTGCGACGAAGAACAAACAACAAAAAACCTCCTTTAAATCCTATCCCGTTACAAACCGCCAACTCCCCTACTGCTACCGCAAAAACATGTCTCGTTTTTACTCACATAATCTGCACTTGGCAGCTTCAATCTACTGAAACGCTTCTTTAATCTACTGAAACGCTACTCCCACCCTACCAACGCCTTTTGGCACGGTTAGTATATATCAAGGACCATTGCCAGACAGTCAGTTCAGTACCCGTGCCATAAGGCAGTGGCCACTTCCCAGGCCAGTGATGGCTGCAAATACACTGAAAATACACTGAATATTTCAGTCACCACTGAAATACCACTGTCAAATCACAGCTTCTTATATTGAAAAATTCAGTGGTACATCAGGGGGACTGAAAAGTAGCTGAAATATCTTGCAATAATTCGACCCCCACTGATCTGTGGCTGATTTATCATAGTGCCTGTGGTAGGGGGACTGATCTAGGGAGGGGTCACTGAAATATAGCTGAAATACTGTCCCACTTTTATATGGGTTACACTGACCTCCAATGCACCATTCTGGCGGGATCTTGCAGCCAGTATAACGGTTTTGTACATTTGGGAGATATATATCATGGATTTACAACAGTTTGGATCTATAAAAACTCATCATAATGGTAACATTATGCATACAAGATGTCGTGATCACAGTGGAACATACAACAGGGGATTACATATTGTGCAAGGTATGAAATTCTCTGTATATTTTCTGGAAATGAGTCACATTCTGATGAATAGTCAGGATCACATCTAAACACAAAGACTGTTTTTGGAATGCATAAGTTGACTTCTAAATAGGAGACTGAGTGGACTATACACTCATTGTCACTGTTTCTTGTTAATCCCTTCATGTCCTTTTATGTTTGAAATGGTTGTTTCTAATCTAAAAGTGTCCTTTGTTTTTCCCCTATCATTATACATGCACAAGGGGTTAGGAGGAGGAGGGGGGGGGGCATGTAGAATGGGGGGGGGGTGATATTCAGGGTTGGGGAGGAGGGGGTTAGGTGGGAAATTCAGTCACAAATCAGTGGCCCCCTGATCCATAGCTCCTGCCTCATTTAAATATTTCGGACAGGCTGTTTTACCACTGATTATACACTGATCAGCAGCTGATATACCACTGATTCATAGCTGCTACAGTCCCCTACACAGATACACTGTATACCATGGGGTACACTGAATACTGACTGAAATGCCACTGAAACACAACTGATTTATCAACTGTTCTGTGACTGAAAAGCAGCTGCTAATATCCACTGAATCTCCACTGATTATACCCTGTTTTTCCACTGATCTTTGGCCCGGGTATCCTTTAAGTTCCACTCATGTGATTGTCTTTGTGTTTTTCAATGAGACTTCGAGGACCTATAAGTTTTGTATCACATACTATCATAGAATGGAAAAGAGTGCATCCATTTATAGAAACTAAGACTTTTTTCCTAGTTTGGTGGTATTTTCATGGTTGTCAATGGGGCGGCCTCCCTAAAAAAGTTTGGTAACAAAAAGCATTGAATTTGGACACTACTTGCGAGCATACGCCAATTCAAGGAGGATGGCAAGACAGGCGAGCGCAAAGAACATTAAAGTACAGAAAAGCAGGAAAGGTTAGGCAAGGTCAAATAAGGACATGAAGGACAGAAAAGGTCAGTCAAGGGCAAACAAGGACATGGAGGGGTCTGGTGCGGGAGGCCGCGCGCGTTGACTATGTCACTCGTTGACATCCCCGAGCGTCCCCGAGTAACCCCGAGCATTCCCGAGCAGCTCCGAGCGTCCCCGAACAGCTCCGAAGGCGGCGCCGGTCACGCGATAGTCAGCGCTTCACGTCAGAGAGAGGACACACTGACCCCAGCAAGGACAGGGGAGGGGTGAATGTCAACTGTCTGGTCCGTGTGGTCATGTGACTGTTTGGTCCAAAACAACGGCGTCAACAAATCACTGCGGCGTTTTTGTTCTTCATGGAAAGGGGTTGGAACCTTGGCCATGGGGTATGTCAAATGACGTTTAAAGGTTATATTATAAAAACCACTGCAATCCCTTACCCTTAAATATTTGAGGACTCCAGTTTAAGTCTTGCGCGTACTAGAGTAAGGATAATAAAGCAGGACAATAAAGATTTACACGGACTACGAGTGCAGAATCTTTGCTGGTCCGATGTGGGCCCGTCAATCCAGCTGTGCATTTGAACCTCTGCTTCCGACTTTTCACTCAACATATGCCCAGCCCCCGTCCAACCCAACCAAATTACCAAACCCTACAAAAAAAAGTCCCTCTTCCCACCCACCGGGTCCCCGATATCCCCCCCCCCCCCGTAGTGCCGACGGCTCCACCCTTCCTTTGACCTTGAGGTGACCTTGAGATGACCTTGCCTAGACAGGACAGGTCCGTCGGCGCCTGGAGCAGGAGGACGTGTCGGGCGGAGGGCCCGGTAGGCGGCGCCACTGGTCCTGCCCTGGAGGACGGCCCTTCCACCTGGCCGCCCCAGGCGTGTGGTGGTGGCCGGGACATGGAGGGACCCGCTCAGTCAGAAGGACTCGTCATAGAGATGAGAACAGGGCGAGGAGCAGCTCACGAGTTGGTCGTGAGCAGGTCGGGTGTATCTGAGCAGCTCCTATATAAGGCAATGGAGGGCCATGAGCAGGTCGTGAACTGTTAATGAGCATGTTGGGTCTTTGTGAGCAGACTGGGAGCAGGCCGCTAACAGTTAGTGAGCAGGTCATGAGCAGGTTGAGTCTATGTAAGTACGTCGTGAACGGGCCCTGAGCAGGTGGCGAGCAGTTCGGTCCATGTGAGCGGCTCACCGTCTGTTGGGGCTGCTCTCAAGCCCAGTACCACTCTTTTAGCCTGACTGGTCAGGGGTTGATTCTTCTATCGTCCACTCGTGTATCCCGGCTCCTGTCGTGTAAGCCTAGCCATATCTCTATCTGCTCGCGAGCAAGTTAGGTACCTGTACCTCGTGCCCAATCCGTCTGGTACATTAGGCTTGGGTGGTCGACCGTCAGGTGTACCTTCCACATATTTATTGGGAGGGATGACCATAGTAATCATTAAACTCTGTCTGACAGATCTCGGGACTAGCCAATCGACCAACATTCCAATGATCTATTTTCCAGGGTTTGTGCTCCCTTCTTTTCTTCATAATAAACCAAAAAATCGTATCTATCTACCCTCATTGCTTAACTAATGTTACCTGCATGATCACAACATGTCTCCCCATTGATTTAATTATTGTTATTAGATGAATAAACATGAAAGGTGACAATATGAACAATTATAAACAAAAAAAATGATGAAAATCAGTTTTCAAAACCTACCTCTGCACATGCCGCCGGTGCAGTTTGAGATGTCGAGGTCTGTGCCGTGGCAGTAGATGCCCCCGTTGACAGGCGGTGGGTTGTCACACAGTCTCCGCCGGTGGTGGTCGCAGGAGGGGCTGCAGGTCGACCAGGACGACCACGTCGACCACATGCCGTCCACTGAAACGGGACGGGAGGACGTGAGAACAGGGGACTTCTTACACAACAGACAACTTTGATAAAGGAAAAGGGGCGCTCAGTCAGGGTCCTGAATTTAGGCAGTGACTGGAGCATCATCTTGGTGCTGGTATGACTTTAGAAAATTTTGATATAAAATAAGTTGAGTGGCATTATTAAATTTGATTGGATTTCATTTTATTGTTGCAGCTTATGGTTGTCCCTGACTGATTTTGGCCATAACATCAAAGAAACTGATTAGTTTATATAGACTTTAAAAGGGAGTGTGTCTGGTTGATCAAAGCATTAGACCAGACAGATCCTTCATTTGGTTGCATTTCTTTGGCTTTGGTTTAATCATTATACTATTGTATAACGAGCCACATGGTAATGTCTTTATATATGCACAATAGCTAATATTTGACAGCCCTATTTTCAGAACATAGAATACAGTAAGTATTGGTATACATATATTTAGGTACAAGGACAGATAAAACAGGTTATATCTGACTGGAGTACGTTTGTGAAATCCTCATATTTACAGGGTACACCATTATTACAGGTCACGACTACATCAATACATTTATAGTAGAAAAATATGTAATCTTTTTACAGTACTGACAGAGACAAGGACAAACTACACTTAACCAGTAAAGAAGAAAGTATTCAAACCCTGTACACCTTAATAGTATGGTTTAGACATACTAGTAGTACATCCTCAGTAACATTAATGACATATCTGCAATCAGCAGTGATTGCCAAAAATAATTGCTGATGTTATCATAGTCCACATATAACACGAGTCATTACCGTGATCGTCAAATCATATACATACAGATATACTGATAACACAGATAAGACATCTCACTTGACAAGGTAGACATTACACCAAGGTAATCACCCCAGATATGATCTGGTGTGGCCTCAACACCTGGGAGAGGAAAAAAATAATTGGGCGTGATTGCTGGTAAGGTTCATGCAAATTGCATGCATCCTGCATAATATCCACATGCTCTATGGAGGCCCTGTCCCTTGACATTGCCACCAGAAGGAATAAAATATATGAGAAACAAAGAAAAAACTGAATCTGGCCAAATATTTGCTAAAAAGGAATCTCCCAACATACTTACCACTGAAATAAATCATACCCTATTTCTGATAGCAAATGGTGGACTTTATTTGGCAAAATATAGCATACCTAAGCTCTAAAGTGCTGAGGGTGGCATAACAGAAGTTTAAAAGGACAGCACATGTACAACAAGGACAATTTAGACAGGACAATGTACAAAATAGGACAGGACAACACAAGGACAATTACCATACAAGGACAATTACCCAACAAGGTAACTACACAACTTTTCGACACGGATAATACTGCGCACCTGTCCAGACTCTTATCACAAATGACACAAAAGGATCTATCAATTAAGTATAAAAAAGGGTTGAGAACTATTATAAAGAAGGAGTGTTTGGGAGTAGGTTTGTAGGAAGATAGGTAATGCACATACCCAGTGCAGGATTGTAATATGATTGTACTTATACTATTTCCATTTCAATGGTTCACCAAATAATTGCTGAGCAATATCGACTTATAACATTGGTGGTTAATGACACTGAATTTGAACGGGGTAAGTCTGAGAGTTCCAAATGTTTCGTTAGTCAAAGTTGTTGGTTCAATGACTTGTTACACCATCACCTTAACTTTCATTGATGATTGAAAAAAACACATACTGAATCAAACAATGGGTATATGCATAAAAAGTTGGTCAAGGAAGATTATAAGAATAATAAATGTAGGGTCAAATATATATTATGACCAGGGGGCAGGGGTATATGAACAGAAACGGCCACGACTAGAAAAGGGGTAGTGTCAACGATAATGTATGCTACTGAAAGATTCCCAACTCCCACTGCTGACTATGTGCAGTTTGTGACTTCATCACCAGTGGCGCCATCTCTGAGAGTCAGTGCAGACGCTCTTTGTAATTGTTTTAATGATGGAAAGACATGATATCACTCCCCAATTTGTAACATCCCAGCCGTTCAAAAATGGCGAAATATTGATAATTTTATTACTCAAAATATCTAATACATGGACTCCCAAAGGCGGCGCCATCATCGCGACGTTTACAATGAAACATCAAGAAGTTGGGTATCTTATGGTAGCTCACATTCTCGTTGGTAGTGTGTTACAGTGCATGCTATACGGACACCCTTACCTGGGTCGGGCAGTATAAAGGTGGGCTTTCTACTCTCATTATCATCCACCAACTGGCCATCATCTCCCTTGCCCTCCTTAGTTTCGTTTTCCAAATCCTCTGGCTCCATTCCCTCTGATCAAGGGTGAAGGCATGGGGCAACAAACAGAGGATCATGTCCACTGGTCTAGGTGGGGGTGAATAGGTAAGTGTGTGGGTGTGCATTAATTAGTGTATGGGTGTGAATGGGGAAGTGTATGGGTGTGAATAGGTAAGTGTGCAGGTATGAATGGGTAAGCATAATTATGGGTAAGTGTATGGATGTAAATTGGTAAGTGTATATGGGGAAGTGTATGGGTGTGAATGGGTTAGTGTGCAGGTGTGAATAACAAGTGTATGGGAATGAATTGGTAAGTCTATGGGTGTGAATGTGTAAGTGTATGGTTGTGAATGGGTAAGTGTATGGGTGTGAATTGTTAAGTTCATGGGTCTGAATGGAATAATTTTATGGGTGTGAATGGGTACAAGTATGTGTGTGAATGGATAAGTTTATGGGTTAAATGGGTAAGTTCATGGTTGTGAATGGATAAAGTGTATGGGTGTGAATGGATAAAAGTATATGTGTGAATGGATAAGTGTTTGGGCGTGAATGGGGAGATGTGTGGGTGAGTATGGGTAAGTGTATGGTGTAAATAGGTAAGTGTTTGGGTGTGAATGGATAAATATGTGGATGAGAATTGGTAACTGTTTGAGTGAGCATTTGGTAAGTGTATGGGTTCGGATTGGTGTGAATGGGTAAGTTTACGGGTAAGTGAAAATGTATTGATGGATAAGTGTATCAGTGTGAGTGGATAAGTTCATAGGTATGAATAGGTAATTGTTTGGGTGGTAAAGGAGGTGTGAATGGGTGTGATATATGCTGGGTGTAACATGTTAGTTGACTGTTTATATTCACATAAGATCCTTAAGTATACAAGTGCACTAGGACACAATTAAAAGCTAGGTGTGTTAAAGTGGTAACGAAAGACGTGTGACTCTAGTTGACATTGACGGATAGGTGGGCAGACACATTGACAGACACAGACAGAAACAGACAGACAGAAGGTTAAAGACTGATACTGATCAGAGTCAACATTATTCCTCCAGTGGTTAAACTTTAAGACTTTGTGGATGTGTTCCATGTTTCCTCCAAAAGTAGAATGATATTGTGTGAAATTGTTTTAATATTGCTTCAAATACAATTTGGACATTTTTTTCTGATTTACTCATTCAAATCACCTGGAACAATTCATTGAGAGCAAATCAGTATCAATCTTCCAATGAAAAAAAAAAGACATGGACAAAAGGGAAATAAACTGAAACCAAAGCTTAACATACAGGACGAATTGAGGAGAGGGGACATCAGGACCAGGGGAAACAGCAGTGCCCACTATCCAAGAAAATCCCCAAATTCAAGATAACCTTTCCTGTTTTTACAAGATAATTTGTCTATTAAATGTTCCGATAAAAATATACCTCTGAGAAGCTCTTTAAGTTTATTTAATGTATCCCTGGTAGATAGGAGACAAAGGAAACGTGGAAACAAAAGTGGTGAAAGAAGAGGAATAAAAATACTCTATGATAACACCAAAAATACAAAAAGTATTGATTGAAAAATTAAATATATACAAACCGGTTGGGGATGGGTCTATCAATCAAGAAAATCAAAGTAAAAGAGGGAGGATGGTTAACTGAGCGTCAAACAATAAACCAATGTAATAATATATATGTATTAATAAAGCATACAACCTTGTAATTATGTTAAACAGAAAATAAATCCACAAACTGCAAAAGATACTTTTGATTAATTGCCGTATCATATAACCCATGGTAGTTTTAAGCCTCATCCAGTTGGTGATGCCATACGTACTTTATATGTGTAATAAAAACTTTGGTTCTTTGATAACAAGTTGGCGCACATACATACATAATTCAGAAGACCCATATAAAAATAATAAAACCAGTACGTGGAACCCAGGAAACGAGCATGGCCACAGCATCAGATAAGGGCTGTGTTAGTTCCGTCTCGGTTAGCCAATCAAGGACTTGGTTAGCCAATCAAAGCTTTGGTTAGCCAATCAAGGCCTTGGTTAGCCAATCAAGGGCCCGGCGCCTCCCCTTAATGGTGGGGGAATGTATATAAATGTTTAATGCCCGATGCCTATCGCCTGCAGGACGCTTGGCGAGCGTGTCATTATGCAGTTCATTATCCAACTTTTGACATATGGAAATATCGCCCGCTCGTTTGGCGCGGCCAGATAAGATCTCGGACGTCTTCCATGTTAATTGGGGGACCAATCTGCCCCGCTTTTTCTCCCACACACACTTTGTAGTTCCGCCAGGATCCGCCCGTGGCGCTGCACACAAAATGGGGGCCACTACAAGTGCGACATGGGCACATTCAGAAGGGAGAGTAATTTATATCGTCCATTACAAAAGAAGTATTTCCTTTCATGTTATCTCTTTTTTTACTCGCACTCTCAGTGGTTTAGTTTTTTTCTTACTTGTCTCACAAGTAAGTGTGCAGTAAAATACAATTATAGGTATACTTTTCATTATTTTTTTTGTTTTTTTTTTGTTCTTTTTTTTTGGGGGGGGGGAGACATTTTCTTTTCTGATAGGAAATTAATTCCCCTGGTAGAATCAAACGGTGCCACCTTTCACTGTCAAACGTTCAATGCTTTTATAACCTTTTCAAAAACTGGAAATTGTGCCAGATTCTGCTAGACTCCAACATTGCCCCCAGAGTGAGAATGGGGTATTATCGAGGAATTAGCGATGTAAAATTATGCAGATGATGGCGTGCGGAGGGGCGGAGACACGTGTTGACATTTGGTTAGGGTAGGCCGGCCTGGAGTACGGCCTGGAGGAGGCCAGGACAAACACCCTGACGGCATGTTGACCCACCTCCCTGTCCTCCTCCCTGTCCTCCTACACACACTGATGGCCTGCTCCACGGTCCACCCAGGAGGGAGGGAGGGACTTCGTTTAAGAGACTGGTAATTATGGCACCGGGCATAGTGATCCAGCAATGGCCGAGTGGGCTCTCACACGTCAATTCTTTGCCTATATGTCTTTTTATGGTTATCATAACGCCCCCACCCCACCAGGGACGGATTGGGAGTGGGGTTGGGGGGGGGGGGGCATGAGGCACCACCCTCCTTTTTTGGCCAAACTTTAATGTTTTTAATGCAAAACCATGGGCGCCTCTCCTTTCTTGAATTCCTGGATCCTCCCCTGCCCATCCCCCCGTTCTCTTATGTTGTTTTTTCTTAGACAATAGAGGCTAGGATTGGGGTAAATGGCGTTAATATGTGTTGACTTGTCACCTACCCATAAGCAAAGGAGATGACGACGGAATATATCGCTCGAATTCCAATAAGACCGTGTCCTTCCCATTATAGGCCTTATACAATGTGATGATGAATATTGGGATGTTCAATGATTTGGCAATTGGTAAATAATTCCAACAGAAATGCAATGAAAGTACCCCTTCCACTTCACCATGGGAACGGGTCAGCCCCTCCAGGGCTTCCCCTGGATGAATCAAGGTCAAACAAAGGTCAACTCCAGCCGCCAATGCATTACAATAGGGATCCCAGCTCCTGCTTAAACCCCTCATCCCCTCTGACCCCCTCCTACCACCTCCTCTTCACCCCCTCCCCACCCCCACCCAATACCTCATTTCAGCCAGCCTCACATCTGTTACAATAGTTCTTATAACTGACAACAGGTGGCAGGGCAGTTGGAAAGGGTGCATGCAGAAAGGTAAGTTTTGCTGCAGGTGTGAGGGTGGAGGGACGTCCGTCACGGATGAGTGAGCCCTGGAGCCTTATCTGTGGATCTCATTATTATTCCCACATCATCCATCACAGGTGTCCCCCTGCAACCCCCACAGCTGCCTAACAGATCCCTCTTAGCAGATAAGCATAGATTGCTATTTATGTATGGAAGATGCCACCCACAGATCCAACTAACTCCAACATTCACTGTCTATCTCCAACCTAGCTGATATCAGTATGCATACTTGTCCTGAATATAATAAAGGGACATTCAGACATTGTTATTCAGAATTGATATCTTTAGATTCAGCAGTGACGATGCCAACTCTACCTTGATTTTCTTAGAGCCAAAGGTTGTACTGCGAGCCGATTTAAGTGACTTTTTAATGAATCACCAGTGGCAACAGAGGTAAAAAATAGACATGTTACATATCGTTAGAAAGGTTGGTTGATCCCCATTCCAATGATACGAAAGAAGCATGGTCCCTTGCTATGTTATTTAAGAAGGGAATAAATTACCATATTACCGGCGCTGAGAATCGCCTAGAGGAATACAGGCTCCACAAATAAACTGACGATAAGGCCTAACAAGACAAACAGCCTGAAGTCTACCTTATGCCTAAAGCCTCCCGTATGTCACGTAGCGCTGCAGGTGTAGGCAAAGATACATGGAGCGGCCTTAGGCCTCAGCGCCTAAGGGGAGTCCCTTTAAGGATGTGGTAATACCATTTTCAGAGTTAGGCAAAACAAAAGGGGAGGGAAGAGAGGTAGAAAGCAACAGGTATGTTGCATGTTACATGTTTCACTTTAAGGTTGCCCCTTTAAAGATTACATACTTTGAATATCTTTTCCCGACTAGGTCATATATATGTTAACTGTTACAGACAGACATGGACTACAGTCTGTAAAAGGTAAAGGGCTCTGTGAATAGCATCAGAAAGCACATATTTCTTAACAGTTCATGGGAGGCATACTGAGCTGAGGGAGTAGTCTATAAAGGATATAGGGTACTGTCTTGGCAATTGGGGCCACGGCCTAACTTCAAGGATGACCTTCAGTGAGAATGGCTTGACTTTTCTGATGGCCTAAGCCTCTGGGACACCTGCAGCCTCGACTGACGACCCAAATAGGGGAGGGCAGACGGGTATAGGGGGGTCATACAAAGGTAGGGCACTGATAACATCTTCACCCACCAACCCCTCCCCCTCCATCTCCTTCCAGGCGGAACGACCGAGACTAATTGTTCCTTCACGCACTCTTATACTTACAAACTCAGACAGGCAAAATGTATCCCCCATTTTAACGTATACGCTGAAGTAAGGTTATGCAAACTCAGAGCCTGTTATGACACTTATATATTTCCCTATACAATGGCGGATTTAGAGAGGGCACGGAGGCCCCCCCCCCCTTTTTTTTTGTGTGTGTAGAAAATTTACTTTTTTTAATGTAAAATTCGGCCCAAAAGGTATTGAAGAAATGTATTTCCATTAGCGCCCCCCCCCCTTCAAAATCCTTAATCCGCCACTGCTATATCTAGTTCTTTTTATTTAATTACTTTTTAGCCAGTAGGATTTAGGATACACACAAAAAGAAACCATCTTGCACATGTCACCGGTTGAATTTGGCGCTCTACCTAACCTCCATGTCCACCTATATCTCCCTTTCCGCCCGCCTGCATTCAGACCGAGTTTAAATTGGGGAGCGTTTTGCTGATAGCGATCACTGCCCGAGGCCGTTTGAATGAGGGCTTTGATAGAGTGCAGGTAGCGGCTGAGGACCTGCCATCAGTCAGACCGACCTGATATCGGGGCCGGATCGGGGAGGGCCCTAAATAACAGCACTCAGGGGTATATGTCTGAGGTGGGGGTGAAATTAGCGGTGGGGGGTTAACTTATGTGTGAAAATGTACTTGCTGGTCCTGCTGCGTTACCACTCTTATTACACTGCACTCTGCTTTATATCAGGAGAAGAAACAAGAACAGGCCGACGAATTTGGCCATCTGATTGGCTGATGGGTGGCAAGATTCAGTTAAAATTGTCAAAATCTGATGAATTTGGCATTGGCCCATATACCCACAGGCATATCTCCGCTCTGTTTCTCTGAACCAAACCCATAATAGAAGAGCAACTGGCACTGAAACATCTTTTAAACCTTTGGAGGAAATGTTATGTAGTATCTCTGTAATGTTTCTGATGCATGGTCCCAGATATCCCAACATGACCTGTTCTCTTGTGTAAATTCTAATTGACCCAAGTAATCTAATTCCGCTTTTCTTATTCCTCAGAGGGATCCTCATATGCTGTATAGGGGACATTGTCAGTTCTTTGCCAGTCGGTAGACAGGACCAAACTCTGAGTGCCCCTCCCCATCACCGACTAAACACCACTTTTATAGGGGTCGCAGATTGGTCCAAGATAGACCTATATTATACCCTATGTCATATAGACTGTAGCCATAT
Source organism: Lepidonotus clava (assembly GCA_936440205.1). Lineage (NCBI taxonomy): Eukaryota > Metazoa > Annelida > Polychaeta > Phyllodocida > Polynoidae > Lepidonotus > Lepidonotus clava. The sequence continues at coordinate 13,003,972 of OW387135.1, forward strand.
AGCGACACCTCGCACTCACATATATAGAGCCAATAATTGCACCCCTTTGTGTCCCTAGACTATCTAAAGTACAAACTGCCACTCTGCAAAACATCACTCTTTCAGAAAAGCCATTTCTTCAGAGAGATAACAGCGCAACGCCAAAAGGATTTGGGGCTTTCAGGTAGTGTGAGAATATGGGGAGAGGATTGGGGGAAGTGGATAGATAAGGAGACGTCCGGACGGCGCCAGGCCTATTTCAGACAGGAGATTTCTCATTAAAAACAATGAGATACGCCTGCCTGGTCGCCCACAATAGCTGCAGGAGAATTCCCATTGTAATTTCACATAACGGATTTTGAAAATTCCTTCCTGAGGGGTGTATGATAGAGAAAGGGTACTTTTAGATTGTCTGAATTCTATTTTCTTTTCCTGAGTAGATATGTCTTTTGCATAATGGTTTCCCAAGATTGTTTGGATTAGAGTATATCTTCTAACAGGGAATAGGTATAGAATTTCAGTGTTTTCTCTTATGATATGTTCCATTTCGATACTTTTGCAAATGCTGCTCTTTTTTACAAACTGGATTGAAAGGTTAGTGGAATAGCTATTGAAGTACTCTAGAAAACCGTTCTCAAACTAGAAGTTAGTTTACAAAACCACTCTGCACAAGAATAAAGGAGCTAGATAATATCTTATTGCAAATCCTTTCCGGTCGATCTAGGAAGCAGTGCTTAAACTTCCTGATCAATTTCCGATGAGTAATCATCTTGTGGTGGAAGACGTATAAAGACAAATCTCAATTCTGAGACCAGAGTAGTGTATTAAAGTAAAGGAAGGGTTCCCTATATAAAAATAAAGACTCCCCAAAAAATACTGCACTGCACACTGTCATGGTAACTGCAATACGTAATTACCATCCATCCCACTAGTGTATAACCAGTCAGGGCTAACACACCATCCAAACTCATCGTGGATCAATCACTCTAAACTAATGTAGTTATCTTTGTCAGCCCAAGCCTCCTGGACAGCCTCAGGGCTCCTAGAAATAACCAATTAACCAGCAGTTACCGCTCACAGGCCAGGCATGGCTCAAACACCACCGAGCTCCTGGGAACCACAAGACAAGTGGTAAAATTAATTTGTTGGAGGAAGGGGAAAACATTATTAGAAGTTGGTTGGTGTCTTAGTGACAAGACTAGGGATGAGTTTTTGTCTCTTTGCTATCTTAATTGGCTTTTCTTGCTGTTAATATAGTTGGTGATGGAACTGTTGGTGTGGGAGGGAGGGGTGAGTGTGGGAGGGTGGGAGTGGGGAGAGGGTGTTCCCAATGAATTTGATGGATCATCCAAAGGCGTTTGACTGAGTGTGATATATCATTGGAGTGTGGTTCTTCTGACCATCTAACATGATAGACTCTTTTCTAAACAACGCAAATGCATGAATAAAGAATATGTTGTCATCCTGATTAAGATTGGGAAGCGCCACTTATGTACACTTATGTGTGGTGTTTTAGTACATGGTTTATATTTGAGGACCCATTCGTTCTTACAAGTTCCAGGATCACCTGCCAATGTTCCCTTACAAAAACTGGGCTTGAATCCCTGGATCCTCTCGGAAATCTGCCCCCATAGTCTACAGGTTACCAGAAAACACGCTGGAACGACGCATCACTAAATGTCATAGGAAATGAGGTAGGAACAGGTTCATCAATCTGATTGGATAATGCATGCCACATGATGCCAAATTTGTTCAAATTTGATTACATTGGCAAATTGGCCTACACCTGCAGACATATTTCCGCCAAGAGAACCCAGCATAACCAGAAACCAGGTAGGCAGTGACAACGCCTCTATACCCCCTCAAACGTTCTCCGGCGCACAGTTCCTGTTGCCCATTTTCATGCATTTTTAGCGGGCGCTAAGGCAATGTCTCCGACAACAATCCAATGAAATGCTTTTTTCTGCCTGGCGCGGCGTAATTTCCTGTCGTCCTGGTAATCCTGAGAAGCTGCCTGTTTAGCACTAATACGTCCAATCGGCGGGCGGGGCGGGGAGGAGATAATATCTCCTGTGGTAATAGATACGGGGGTCGGCGTATTGACTCGACATGATTCATCCAGCCTCGGCAACCAGCCTCCGTCCGACTGGGTATGGGGTATGAGGCGTCGGCTGTGAACACACTTATACCTTTACAGACTGGGCTCAGAATGCGCATTCTGCCTGTATTGAACTGCCATTATGAGCGCATTTTGAGGACAGTCTGTAAAGGGTATAACTTGGGCCTGGTAAAGGGGGTATTCCACTACACGACTTGGGCTGCAATATGACGATGTCACAAGGAAATTGCACATACTACAATTAAAAATTCTATGTTACGTGTATATTGTATGCTCCAAAGAGCAATTATTTTTAACCAATATATCTCTTATGATAATTTGTCTATAATATTGTCATATAGCGTTGATATCGCAGCCCATGTCATGAAGTGGAATACCCCCTTAATTGAGAGGGGACTATTCCGCCACCGTATGTGGCATATACCTCTCATTTTGCCCCTTAGATTTGTCATTTGGAAGTGCTGATGACTCGAGTAGCTATGCAACGGCTATGCATACAAGTTTACAGCTTACCATGATGGTAATTTTTGGCATCGGGAGGTATAACATCTATTTATCTCTCTCTTATTTTGCATGATTGATTTGTACTGTGGCAAATTGCTTCTCTTATCTGACCTTATGGTTATATGGCTCATTTGAAATTTCCTCACTTAGCTGATTTGTATAAAAGCTATTATTTCGCGGGTCAAAATTGATAACCCTTCATTTTAAACATCGTCTCAATACAGTATTATGTAGAGAGGGATTTTGGTCTTTTACATGCAGCTCCCCATAAGGAGGGTGGGTGACGGGAGGAGGATGTCCCGAGAGTGGGGGCCTCCACCTATCTAAGCAAATTAATATTCATCAAGTAACTTTCCGATTAGGCCCTTGTGTTTGTTCTTGTCCAAATGGCGCTTTCACAATGGTTGAACCGTGGCCGAGCAATTAATAAAAACAAAACCACTGTTAATTTTGGAGGAAATAAGAAAAGGTCCTCTCATTTCTCTGTTGATTGTGTAATCTGAAAATCCCCGGAGATTTTGCAATCGTTTCCCCTCCCCTTGTAACATTATGCTGGTGAAGTATGGATGAAAATGAAAACTCATACTTAATGTAACAGTTATTCCTTAATGAAACAAAATATATAATGAATAAAAAGATTGAACTTAATTCAATAAATGCAACAGATATACATAAAGGGTAAAAGGGTATGTCGCTATATTGTTGTTGGAGAAAATCATTCGTACACAAACCTGTGTGTGTAGTTGCGTATAAAACATAAGCTTTTCATCAAAATTGTTCAAAGTCACTAAAGCTCTACAAAGCGTTTTAATTACATTAAAGCCTTTAGATCGGGGCCATTCATTTTACTGGCCTATATCAAAAGCTTAACGATGCTTGGTACATTGTGCATTATTAGTTACACAAACGGGTAAGTTTTACATACCAAGTAAGTAAGTTACTCTAATAATAATAACAATCATCATATATCAGCCAGTTAATCAATTAGTTTACAAGAGCATTCGAGGAAAGATAACTCGCCGTTACATGCCAATGTTTAAAGTGGGAGGGCTGAACGATGCAATTTCAATCGGAACGCGGTTAAACCGGAAGTGGGTTCAAACCGGAAGTGGGTGGTAAAAAGGGTAAAAGTGCTCACCGGGGCAGTGTGTGGTGCAGGGGGCGCGTTGTACCACCTCCCCTGGACAGAGGGAGCCACCGTTGAGGGGGGCGGGGTTGGAGCAGGACCGGTACCTCCTCTGGTTGCCCTTTCCGCACTTACTGGTACACTCACTCCACTGTCCCCACGTCGACCACGCGCCGTTCACTAAAATAGAGAGAAGAAAACTTGATATTAGATAATAGTTACAGGAGAATTTACAAAATACTGATAAACATTTTAGTCTTACCATAGACATACATACATAACAAATCTTATGTATCTCTATGGTCTTATTTATTTCCTTGCTAGCACACATGCAGTCAAAAACAGCTTAGGTCACGAGTCTTAGAAGGAAAGTAAGATAATATAAAGCAATACCTAAAATGGCCAATTGGGTCACAATAAAAGAACCTGAACATCTGTAATCGTATTCACCTAGGATAAAGTAATGACAAGAAAGATGGACCAGGCACCAAGGACTTTTAGAGGGACAAAAGCACATCATTCTGCAGCTGGCAAGAGATATCACTCAAACTGTACCACCTAATTCACAATATATCATAGTTGTTCCTAAGGAGGGGATTGAACATATGATTATGGGAAGATGCAATTGTTTCATTCCCTTAGTGACGCATATGATAAGAGAGACTGTACAGATAACTGCATCAGATCTGGTAATAACGTCTCAAATGGCCTTTGTCTCTCGAAGACGCGGTGACTTACCCCAGCCCATTAACCATACTGAGACGTCTATAGACCTTTTTCAGGTATGCTCAAATAACCACTTTTGTATAATAACCATGTGTTCATTATGACCAAGTGGCTATCAACTAAGTTTCGCTTCATAACTCTTATATCACGATAACCATTGCTTTTTAACCCCATCCAAGGAAATTATTTGTTATGTGTATGTATTACAAATGCGATAGAACTGTGGAAAACCAGCCACTTTTGGCAGATATGACATCATCTGCACAGGGTCTATACCGACTTCAGCTCGTCACCTTACAGGTGTGAACAGCGCCCTGAGAGGTTTATTCCCTACAAGTAGGTGCTTATTAAGCCCGGAGTGGCCGCCTTGCGTGCACCTCGCCTCCTCTCCTTATTAAATTTCCTGTTCGCAATAGGCCGAGCCAGCCCCTTCGTGACGCCCTCGCCGGGAAACCTTGGGATGCGCTCAGGTATTAAGAATCAACAAGTGAATTACCCGACGTGTCTTTTGTTAAAAACCAACAATTGAAGCAGCAGCCATGGCGTGACTGTCGGCCCGTTACATGACTTCTACGGGTACCTTGAATATTGCCCTGCTCGGTCTGAGACAAAAACAGGTTTCCTCTCAAGGTGGTGCCGCTGGGGACAGAGTACGTTTAACCCTTTATACCCAAATTCTTAACCATAAAACTGCATTTTCTTACTACGCTTTACGTATATTTGTTATTTCCTACAAGATAGTTCATGATGAAGGGCCATTTTAAGTCGGAAACGTTGGAACTAAGTTCTAATAAACCATCCTTACTACAGGCCTTTGCTGTGAATTAGGTAGGTGCACTACATCGCAATATTATCACGAATTTATGTTGAGTAACAAATAACGTACAGTTGCTTTAAATGTGTACGCAGAAACGCAATTCTTTTTCTTAATTTGGTTAAATATTGTGCTAAAATTCAATCAGAACTATTTGGAAAGGTCTAAGGAGGGAATTTTCACTCTGAAGATTCTGTTGGACTGCAGGGCATTGTCTTTTCCCCGAGCGACTCCTGAGTGACTCAGTGAGTCACTGGGGGTAAGGGGAGGTCCTTGTACCTGCTCGTCGCATGTGAGTTATGGGGTGAGCTGCTCGCCGCCTTAGACCCTGGAGGAGGATCAGGTGTGCCGGGTGTCTCCTACCTGGGCGGGCTACTGTCCTCAACCCTCAACAGGTAGGGAATGGGGGGGGGGGGGTAGATAGGAGGGGGGGGGGCTCAATGGTCCCTGTTGAATTCAAGAACATCTCTATGTCCAAAGTTGAATCTAAGAAATTGAACGGTTTCAGAGGGGACGTGACGTCGCCCTTCCCTCTTGACCTAAGTTTCCAATATAGAAGTCAGACTTATAAGTCCATCCTTCGATCATGCCTGTAAAACCTTTTTTCAACTGCCTCTAAAATCTTTTCCATGTATTGTACTTCAGATACACTCATATAATCATGCTAATCTGAGGGGCTAAGACGATCTTAAGTGTTGAGACGGCGTATGCAGAAGATATTGAAAAGACTAGTAAGTAACACCAAAATTGGCTTTGCCATACGCAGATGATGTTAAGGCCCCCTCTATCTCTTAAAGGTCTTGTCCTCTGTCACCATGATACTATAGAACAGTATCGTGAGCGGCTCACAACTGCTCACCCCCATCTCCGAGCAGCCCTGAGCAGCTCAGTCTGGTTCGGTTGGCCTGACATGACATTCAGTCATCAGTCACAGTAAACCAACTCCAGTAAAACTCGCCCACTCCCAACCAACCCCTACAACCAACCCCTCCTTCCATCCACAAGGGATGAAAGTTCACTTTTTCCTTACCCGAATCCATGTTGTTCTGTCAACATCAATGGGTTGTACCTTTGTTCTCGGTAAGTGGCTTTGAAGTATTTGTGTGGGTATTTGCCAAAGATGGAACCTTTGATCTGTTGGTATAAGCCTTACCCAAATTGCCCTTTTCCTATACTACTTACAGAGTCAAACTAGAAATACCGGTACTCAAGGAAATATTTACCGGAAGTTGAAGCTTTGATCATAACATGTCTAACTAAAAGAAACAGATGTATTTTACAGATGATACCAACTTTGAGTTTTACAAATGTCAAAGCTCTAGAAAAGAAGTAACCTATGATAGAGGTTCAGAACTTTGAAATGTATTTTGAAAAATAGATTTACACGGTCCTGTTAACGTATTATCAAAATAGCATAGAGAATAACACATCCCCAAATCAATCTGTTGAAGAAATGTGGGATGACTTTCCACATTCACGTGCACTCTTGATAAGCTACAGCGCTTCTTTAAGATACCCTCACAGAGGTCAACTCGACTTAAAGGGCAGGGGGACAAAGATCATCTTAAGGCAATAAAGGAAGATACGCAGATCATTTCATGCATGAGTGAACAGCATGCCTTTTCTCCCAACCCCAACCTCTCCCTCCCCTTTCTCTTTTTCTCGACTCCCTTTTCTCATCCCTCCCTGCTACCAATTGCCTAGCCTCCCCCTGCCCCAGCCTGTGGCATCTAAGGACATGTCTCCTGATCTGACCCAATTTGAGTCTCCAGCCAACCGTGACATAAAGCTCCCATTGGGGCATGTAATCTTTTGTGAATTCCAATTGGCGTTCTGCGCTCTAACACACCCTATCGGTTACACATACATTAAGGAGAAAAACCTCATCCAAAGCCCAGCCGTGGTCTCTTTAAGCATGGGAAATTCAATGGGAAACAAAGGACAGAGGTGTTTGTAATTCTTACTTTTGTCATTGATTCGTCCTTGGAAAAAAATCTATTACGGTCTGATCAATTTAATCGTGATTGATTTCGGGAGTGGAGTTCGTAAAGGGGGGGGGCATTTAAAAATGTCTGGATAATATGCATGTGGAAGGTTATAATTATAACGCTTTTGACATCGCGCAGGAACACCTTTTTCCCTGGCGGGACCGAATCGAGTTGAATGAGTCACAAAATGTCATTAATTGATTACGGTTATTGGAAAGAGGAAACCCGAAAATGTAGGAATTGGGCCTGGGTCAGTGGCTGTGACATTTAGTGGTCACTCTCCCCCCTGATCTCCCTCACTCTCCCCCCGATCTTCCCCCGGGGAGGGGCGGTAAAAAGTGGCGCCATCTGTTGTGCGTTCCCCGGGGTCGTCCTAATTTGATGTTTAATAAGTCAATTAATGACGTTAATTGGCCCGCAATTGACGCTAACCTAGAAATGAGAGGGGCCAAGCCCCCAGGGGGTGGGATCTGGGGGCTGCTGCTATAGGGGATCCACCATCAACCTGGGGGATCATCGTTTGAAAGGGGGTTGGAAGCTTACAAATCCCAAGCAAATGTATGCACATGTTTTCTGATCAAAGCTTTGTTGTATCTGGGGTTGTCACTATAGAATTGCTTTGGTGACAATCTCCTTCTGGATATGATCGCTCGATCTGGTCTGCCAGCATGCAAATATTATATTGTACTGTCACAAGTACCCTTTTACTTCCGCATTCTCGATCTCTTTAAGTAGTATTCTACCTTATTTCACAGATCAAGGTTTTTAACATTCATGTCTTTTTTGTGTTTTTTCCAAATAGTTCTTAAGTTCACACATGTGTAATAGTTTTGAAACAGGTGGTCGACCTCATTTCAGCAATATGGCCATTGTATTTCTCCCATAGAAACACAATTTATAAATGATTTAGACCTATGGGGTTTTCAAACACAAAGGGTTCTCCATCTAACCCGGAGTCTATTTTTATAAATCCTCCCCCCACCCCTGGGATCTAGATGGCGATCAGTAGATAGAGCAGTCGTCCCAACAGGACCCCTACAGGACATAAACCACAGACACAATCCCAGCCCCCCAGCGACAATCATATCGCAATCTCCCTTTGTTCTAGTCGACTGAACCCAGATTTATTTTTTTCCAATTCCGACAATTCATTCCCCTATTATTACCGAATCGACTTTCCAACTGCCTTTGGCGATTGGCGCCATTTTAGGGACGTTCAAACCGCAGACGACATTTTAACGATTTTCAAGTTTTCCCGCCATTGATGGAAACCACTGTAAAAGCAGACGACAATCCTCTCCTTTCGCGCCAAATCTTGAGTCTTACTCTATCCAGTCGAGTATGAATAATGAATTTAATTTTCCGCAGAATTACGTCCGCTTTCACAGTCGTTTTGTTTAGATCATTCGCGGGAAGCCCCCTGGGAAATGGCGGGGCCGATGAGACGAACAGATAAAGTAGTGTCTGCTTCCCCGCCGTTGTATCGGCTAGAAGTACGTTTCAGCCGGTTACATTTCTCTCCAACCGTATTGGTTACTTCCATATTCCTATCAGAATGTAGCAAACGTTTACCTTTTATCTAGAAATCGTGCGCAGACGTTCTAGACATCTATAAATGGAACAAGACTTTTTCTCAATGTCATCAAAAGTTCAATTTGAACATACTAAAAAGAGAATGCGCTTTTATCTTTAAAAATCTCTTGAAAAAACGCTCTCTTTTAATGGAAATACCAGATTTATCATTTCATGATGAAATCTAGCTGTCACTTCGCCTACCAATCGTGCAACTGACAATGACAGATGCGATGACACAGTGACAGTCCTTAGAGAACAACCCCTCCCCCCAACCCCCCACCACGTTCTCCACCTCACTTCATGGTCCCCACCCCAACATAACAGGTTAAGAAAACAGATCAGTTTCTATTAAAGCACTTAAAACGTTTAAAATTTGCACTATCTTTCTACATTTTTGTGTAAAAAATAACAAAGCATGCCAGGAGGTTTTGGATATAGAAATCTCTTATTGCAAATGTCATATATTCACTATTCTACTTGAGTCTGATGGTAAGACATTGCCCTGTGCCACAAATATAAGCTGTTATTAAAGAAGAAGAAAACCTTATAGAAAATGGTCTATGGCAAAACACGTGCACATTTCACTCATAGTGTGAAATCCAAACCCCAGCAAACGATACCAATTTTCCGGGTTCTTCCCAATCAGAATGGCCCCCTCCTGCCCCACTCTCCATTGTTGTTAGGCTCTCATTTAGGCCAATTAGGCCTGCTCGCACCTCCAGGCCTAAGTGACGGCAATATCTCACGGAGCGATGGGTCGGCATGGAGAGTGATGATAATCATACACTCTCCAAGCCTTTGTTCGCTGTGTTACGGCTCATTGGAGACTGGCTAAACAAAGAAGCAGCGGCCATTGGAGAAGCCCTACCGCCATTGTTGAAACTGTTACGGCTAATGTTGCCACTGTTATGGCTTTTGTTGGCACTGTTACCACTTGACACCTGCGTAAAAGAGCTGCAAAGGGATAAGAATTAGCACTTTGCACTTGAGTAGGCTTTACCCATTGATAATGCTTGACTCCCTATGACGTCCACTCAGGAACAAAGAGTACTATTGCCCCCTGAAAAAAACTCAATTTTAATTTTTTTTAAAGCACTAGGCCTGCAGCAGAAATGACGAGTGTTCCATATTAAGTCAATAAACCTCAACGTCTATCTCCATTTATTCTATTTAACAATACTATGATATAATATTCTATATAAAACAATAAAATATACCAAGGAGGTACAATCAAGCAGGGTGATCTAGACCTAGACCTAATCCTTAATCGTCAAACATGGGCGTGATTAAACCTAGTTATCCACCATGTAGATGGGCCTGAATACAACTCGTTAAGCCCTAAGGCTAGGTGTAAGACTGTATTCCACTACCCTAATTTTACTAGCGATTCGCAAAACTGCCATTGGAAAAAAGGCATGATACAGCCATGTTATGTTTCATTAGAAAGGATTATAAATTCTCTTTCAAATGGTATGTAGCATGGATGGGTCCCTACAGTATTACTAATAGAAATTTAGAAATTACCAAATTCCCTGTAGTCAAAATCGCTTAGTGAAACCAGGCTTACATCTCAAGTATGTGCCTGACTCCTAGGCCCAGTGTTGTGACTCTGTAAATACCAACATTCAGACCACCAATTGGATCGCCTGGTTACGTCACCAACAATGGCGGCCCCGTCGTAAGGCTTATCGATCCGCGTCTAATTGGGTTAAGGGCTTGGCTTGACCAGTGGTCACTGGGCGGTCAGTGAGCGGTCAGTCAATGACCAGTCAATGGTCAGTCAATTGGCACTCAGACGTGGGGAGTGGGGTAATGGATCACAACATGGACTGGTATTATTATACATGATTTGTATGAGAGTCTGGGATGAAGCTCAACCATAACTACCCACGTGCACATTATTTAAGCTTTACAATTAGGGCTAACTAGCATGAAACAAGCTTAATATCAATAAGCTTACAATTTAGCTATAGGATGTGCGTATCATGACCAGTATTAATCCTACAAATAGATACACGCACCAACATCCTCAAATCATTAGCTTAAGGCTAATCAATATGACAGAAGATTCTACCATGTATAGCCAGGACATGATAACTTAAACAACGAACAAATATAGCTAACCAATACCAGACTTAATTGAGTTAGATCAGGCATAATGTCCTCGGCCAACTCATAGATCTCACACAGTCATATCATTTAATTTCCACCCTTAATCATGTTAAGCACTTTTTCCCATATTGACATTTTTTCGGAGCGGATCACTTTTTCTCGTAATTATCTTTACAATCAAGTCATTGGCTTTTTCCCACGACGACGGCTTAAAACACCAGACCCCCATCCCCAGCACCCCCAGCCATTCCAGGCCAGAACAGAAGTTCAAATTAAAGCACTCTGTGTGTCTGGAACATTGGCATTAACTGTTTTATTTTCACCACCATAACCATTAACGATTCACCGTTTAATTGCCATACTAGTACAAACTTTGTTAATTTTGTAGATTTGATTCTGTAGACTTCAAGCATACTTAATATTTCCACTTGTCTCGTAAGCTTTATTCACTTCCCCTGTATAAGATGCCTGCTGGAAAGTTAAGTATAATTCTTTGACTTAAGTCTAAGAGTTGGGAGAAATAATTGATTTGGGCAGTTATAAGTAGCAACAATCCACAACCAAATCAAGTCAAATCCCAACCAGGAGTAGTGTGCCAAGCAGGAAGGATCCAAGGCTCAGTAATTCATGCTGGCTGCTTTATCAGGTACCAGCCCAGCCCTCAATACACAGCTTCACAGGTAGTCGTTAGTCCCTATTACCAGCAGTAGCCTTTTCCCCAGCCCTAGTCGGCCTGACGGCGGGTAGTCAGGGTGTCAAAACCTATCACTACTCACCGGCACTCATGTGTAGCGGCTATAGACATTTTTCGATAGTGTGGCACACTACTGATTCAATGTAAGGCCAAATGTATTGGCATATGGATTTTAATGGGCCCAAGCTAAAAGTATTGGCAAGATTGGCAAAGTCTAATTGGATGCCTTTTAAACTATCAACATGATAAAAGAAACCTTTCAAGACAATAAGAGTTCCAGAAAGGGAGAAAGGGATGATATTGATCTGAAATATTACTTCTATCTGTAATTTTTGGGTGACATTCCTATCTGCTCAACTTCAACTTCAACTTGTGTCATTGCCATTGGGAGAATACTGATACTGTCACAAAAATGAGATCACCATTTTTCTGCAACAAGCACAATATTTGCTGTCCTTCTCTCCCTTTTTGAGACTTTGCTTTAGAATCTGAGCTGACTACACTACGTGGCAATCAGTTAATCTTTACCCCCTGCAAAAACAGAGAAATAAAGAGAAGCACGAGCCTCACCTAGGACATGTTCTTGCATTAATTTATTGCTGATACTTAAGCCAGAGAAATGATTAAACAACTGCAAGTTTCTACAATGACTAATTCCACATGCTCAGGAATCTTGAAGTCTTTGCCAGCAGTTCAGCGGTCCCAACACACAGAGGACAATGACACTAAGAACCTGTGATCAGTGTGATTGGGTTTATTCAAATTAGAATCATTGCATAGTCACACATAATTTTAATCTATCCCACTGTCATTTTTTCTTCACATTCCAGACCTAAATTTCATTTATCCTTAATCATGAAGGATGTGGTTAGAACCATTGTAAGCATGCAGAGTATGCTTTTAATTTGAAGCACCTCATATTCACATGCACATGAGCCAAAACCGCAACTTTTTTTCTGACCAAACACCTTAAATTTGAATCCTACTTTTTTCTAATCCTAAAAGGTAGGGGACATTTTGACCCATTGGAATCCACCTTAAGGACCAACTATTACCCTCTTAACCCTCCTCCTTTGTCAGACTGTTACCTTTTAACCTCCTCCTTTCAGCAATTATCACCCTCTGAACCCTTCCTCTTTCTCCATTTATTAACCCCTGTATCCTCCCCCTTTCCTGACCTTGCAGGGCTTCCCAGATGACTCAGGCCTCAAGGTTAGGCTTCATGTGGATCCCTTTGATCCTGGCACTAAGGCAGGTGATAATCAGGTGGATTAGGCCTGGATTAAAGCCTAATCCAAGCCCTGAAGGTGTGTGACCCAAAGGGGGTTAGAACCTGGGGGTATGATGATAATAATGACATGGGAGGGGTAGGGGCACAAAGGAGGGAGTAAAAACACTGGAGGGGGGATCAGTGTCTCTTTGTGGATCTGGGATCACAATGCTTTGTGTACAGGGGTACTAGGGGTTATGGGACAGGTGGGAGTAGACGCTAGGGGCTCTGGGATCAACCAGGTGTTCCCAGCACCTTCCCAGGTGTTAAAGAGGTCGGAGGTAGGAAGGCTAGATCCCTGGAATCCATGTTGATCTCAACTACAGAGTCAAATGAGATATCAGTGAAAGGATACTTCTACGTTTTGAAAATATAAAGATACACTAAAATTATACATATCCTTTGCCATTCACTTTTATTGACAAAGTTAAAAATTTCGTATGACATTTTGACATTTTCAAAATTTGATCAGATTGCCTGACACTCAACTGACAGTTAACAGATACTTTTATTGATTAATCATTTACCACTGTGATGATGATACTGAAAATGTCTCTGAGATTTTTAACCAAGACACATGTGTGTGAAACAAGTTTTGATCATAAATCATCAAACACATACTAATAACAAAATCAGAAACCATTCTGCCTTCAGAAACCCTGAATTGTATAACAAAGGAACTCAATATGTTAATATCGAATATATACAGACATATATGCAACATTGACCTCTTTCCCATCATACGTTCCGACACAACAAACGATCCAAAAAGACATATTCAAACATCAGAGTAAACTTTGAGTTTCGTCCACATCCACATTCCCCTTTCCACGCGAGCTGGCATGAGAGTCAAATCCCCGATGGGAAGCCCCGAGTCTTCTTGAACCCGAACCTCAAAGCCCGGCCAAAGCCAGGACCACAAAAGGGGCTCACATTGAAAATCAAAACATGGGTTGGGAGAGAGCGGAGGGTTTCAATGGAGGTCACAGAGGCTGACAGGGGCATCAGAGGGAGGGAGCCAGTGACGGGGAGCAAGGAAGACATGCGAGGGATCCATGGCGACAGGTAAATCGCCATATGACAGGCGGCGTCTCGCCTGTCGCCAATGGATCGCCAAGTTGGCGACAGGAGGGTGGACTGGCGTGCTTGTTTGATATATAGGGCGGACAGTAGTAGTAGTGCTTGTCAGTTATTTCAGGTATTTTAGACAGTTTTAAAGGTATGAGCTGTCAGTTACATATTGAAATGGTCTATCCTATATGCTACCTGTGAATTTGACATGCAGATAGAGTTGTGTTCGGAATTCTCTATCGTACTATAAGTGTCATCAAATATGTTTTAGAAAGATCTCTAAAAAAAAATCAAAATTTCATTCATAAGTTACTTCGGAATTGGTTCTCCCTCCCAAATCAGGTGTAGGCAAACAAAAATGCAAAATTGTTTTTATTTCAAGATCACAAGCCTAAATCCATCAAAAGAGGATTTAAAAGTTGGAATCTGACTTTCCAAATTTCCTTGTATCCTCCGGCAATCTGTCTCAATACAGCGCACGCCGGTGTGGGAAATCACAATGATCTAAACAAATCAGGGGGTGCCCCCGGGACCCCTATCGCTCCCACTTAGGGGTCGATCCACACTTCATTCTTCACTGTCTTCACTTATTATCACCCACTGAGGGCGAGAAACGCCGCCAGAAATTAGTCCAATCAGGGCGCTGCCTTCAGTGGTGGGGGCCACTCACTGCCCTCGGTCATGGGGTATGGAGAGCCGAGGGGACAACTCTCAATTTTGGTGACAGATCTCACGGCAGGCGCGCAGGCGTGCACCATGCACTTTTTTCAGAAAATTTAAGATTTTCTAATGTAATATTCTGTTACCAAGTCTTTTACACTATAACGTGCCACACCCTTTTCAAAATTCTAGATCCGCCCTTGGGTGTGCGAAGCTTATTGTGTTTTATGATGCAGCAGGTTACAAGATTTGGTGCGGTAAAAGCAACGTTTCATCAAACCATTCGTTTGTGTGATTGCATCCTTCTATATAAGGTGATTGAAGGCTTTGGTAGCCCGTCAGTACGATCCAATGGTGTGACCTCCAAAATCAATCACTTTATTGTTCATGAATATTCGCCATTTGCTCTAGACCCAGATGTGTATATCATGTGACTGTTCTGGGACAGTCCGCCAAATCATGGATTATGATGCAAAATTTTCCTGTTCTCCCTATACCACGCCACTCACACTCCACCGTTCCTTCTTAAAAACACAAGTGGCAAAGAAAGAAATACAGGTCCCTTAATGATAATGACACAGTTGCGGAAATGCAATGATGTTTGTTATACTTGATTACAGGCACTGAAAAGTTATCAGTGATCTCCCATGTATTTTCTATATTCATAAGTACCAGTAGAATTCTATAGATACTCAAATGAAGTACCCACCACTTGCCGCTCCATACTAACAGCTCAAGTCATAAAGGACTAATGCAATTAAGGAAAGGTGGGCGGCAATGAAGGCGCGCGGCCGTGAGTGTGTGGGTTCTCCGGGCATGCCCTGGAGGGACCTAGTGGTGGTCGCCTCCCCCCGGGCCCCCCTCGGTCATTAAACCTCCCCCCTGCCCACCTTTTGTTCCACCTGGACCGGCCAGTGTCCACTGCTGTGTCCACCACTGCCTTAGGGGGTGTGGAGGTGTGTGGGTGTCCAGGGGGATCCTGACTCTTTGAAAGGAGACACCACTCATAATGCGGAAGTCAGCACTTGATCGGCAGAAATTACTTGGTTGTGTGTAATTGACATGCAGGTAACTTTATTTGCCACTTGTTCCCAAAACGTCATGCTATGTTTATAGCCTGCATAAAAACTAATGAAGGTCCTTGTGTACTCTATTGTTGGACTATTGAATCCTTAGGTTGATTTAAGTCTGTAAAATATAATAAATATAATTTGTGTAGTGCCAATGCAGCACAACTACATGTATTCAGTGTCTTTGTCGTTCTTAGGCAACATTGTCATTTTGTCTCAACAAACATATCATACTCACATACTTCATATTGCCAGTGCATCCCATCTCCTCTTTCTTCTCGCCAATAGTTGTTATATCCTTATTTCTCACCTTGTCCTGTTAACTTTCCCCTTCGTTCAATGTTTCAGATCAAGTATCCCCCAACTCAAACCTACCAATCCCCCCAGGGCCACTTCTCTCTTCCTCCCCCCCCCCCCTCCCTCCCCCCCTCGTGCCGTCACCGACCCCCCGCCGTCCTGCCCCTATTGCCTTAAACCAATAGATTTCATGGTCACTTGTAAAGTGAAATAGAACTCCGGCGTGGAGGCCATTGAGACCTGGGAGGACGCATACCCTCGGGATATTTGTTACTGGGTGGTTCGTTTGGTTGACTCAAGGTTAAATGCCTGTCATTAAAATGTCTGGACACTTCACTTCAAGTGCCGGATACTCTAAGAGGACATATTTTAGAAAGGTATAATTATGTAGGTTTGATTATGTCATTTTATATTCTCTCTGATAAGACACTGTTATAAAAAGGTAAAGGACAAGGTATTGCAATAAGTAACTTGTAGAATAAGAATAATGTGGTTGGCCTAAGGTATACTATGGCTAATATAATGAGAGATATGATTATCACAAAGACAAGATTTGATATTCATAACATTCCCCACTCCTGCTGGCTACACATGCCTCATTAAGATATGAATGATGTTTGATAGCAATTACTGATGTTTTGCTTACTCAAAATACAGAATTATTCTTAAGGGAATGTCTAATCTTACAAATGGGAGGCCACTCCTACGACTACACACATGACCCTTGCCTAACATTTATTTCCATGTTCCTAATGGGTTTCCAAAATGAGACCTGTCTACGATTGCTGATCATGTTACTTCGGTGGGAGGCAGCGCAAATAAAATCCTTTTCTACTCTGCGGGAATTATTAGTTATTGTCTGCCAACAGTTTCTGCTGCAACCAAATTCCATTCTCCTCTTCTAAAGCTTGCATTCCATGTGCTTTTTTCCCTTGTGAGTTGGTTCCAGTTGACTTTCACAGGTTGCAATGAATTATCACAAGAGGACCAGACCACTCATAGATTTACCAACTTACATCTCTTGGAATAAGAATTCTTATGGCTAATAAGCAATACGATTTTAGAGGTCTAACCTTTCAAACGCCTTGCAATCATTTTGCAATAGTTTGTGCAATGTTGTTGTGATAACTCTTAAAATTGCAACACTGTCACAAGCAAACAAGTGGATTGCATCCTTAATTCCTTTCTTGAAGGATTGGAAGCTTACCGCTGCTTGACACATGTGTCCTCTCCCTTTTATTTCAGAATATGAAACTTGCATGAATTTCCTCCCCCAGTCTTTAAGCCCATTAGTGTGCATAAAAAAGCAGCGCCCAAGACTTCTAGGAGAGGCAGGGTTAGAGGACATGACTCGAGGTGACCACAGCCATCACTCAAAGCATCCTTATAGGCAGGCATTGTTGCCCCATTATGGCATTAATTCAGCCTACAAAATGCTTGCACAGGAAAATTACAGCAATTATGAATTTGATCCGAAATCGAAAACTTAAGCCCTCGCTTGTCAATTAGTCTTCGGTGGGCGGGGTACGAATGAGTCACAACTGGGTGTCTCAAACGCACGCTCGCTCAATTGCTCGCATTGGCATGTTTATAGCATGTCGCTCCTGCAACAAGCCAGTACAGTTTTCCCACTCCTCTTCTGCCCTTTCTGATAAAAACTCCCACCCTGGACGTTTGATTTCTTTGCCCTTCTGAAATAACAAGTCTTGTGATTTGCAGGTCTAACAAGGAGTGAGTTGAGTCCATTGTTCAGATGTGACTGACTCCACTCATTCCTTTGGCGGGGGGGGGGGACACTGAATCTTGAAGTATTTAGTATTACTACCGACTTTCTAACTACTGCCCTTACTTTATATGAAACTGACTGCTCCTGATTTTTAGTTGATCACCCATAACTTTGGGGATAGTGATCACTGTTCCTCAAAACCTAAGTACCTCAACACCAAAATATTGACAAAATCTTGATTTGATTGTCTGTGAAATAAAGCAACATCAAAGGTAAGTCTTAAGTTATTGTCATTATCATGCTATGGAAGTATATGACCATCCTACTTTCTTCCATATACTGAGAGGGTGCTGACCGTCACTCAATTTCAATGTTCACAATCTCCGCCTTGCTGGGCCATTTGGAAGTAGGTACCATTTGAGATCCAAGTGCCCCCCCCCCCCCCCAGGAGGAGCAGTTTGCTGAGCAGCTCCCAAGACCTGAGGTTGGAGGATTAATGAACGACAGTCATGTCACCGCCATCCCTGCATTATTAATCGGGTTATTAATTCAAACAGCCCAGCAAAACCAATATCCTCGCCATTAAATTCCATTAACCTCCCAACCCTCAGTTGAATTGGGGGCACCCTAATGGCTTAGGAGTGCAAGTGGTCCGCCTTTTTAATATGTCTTTTTCAGCTGAAGATTCCCCAGATCGGTCTTGAATTACTCCGTCTTTAATATGCAATCCGTCTCTGGTTTCTTAAAAAGATTGCAACCTAAAGATGGGGACCCACTCTACGATGTGACTAAGTGAGTCTGGTTGAATTAGTGGCCGCTTTCTACCAATTAAGCACTCCATGCAAAGTTTCCAAGCCATCAACGTACTTGGATATATATTTCTTTAGTATTGGTGGTTACTCCTGTTTTTGACTGTTTGTAATTTTCGCTTGCTTTCGATTATTTCTGATTGCTTCAACAACGAGATACAATTAGCAGAATTTCAGATGCATCATTCAATCCTTTATTTTACTTTGGTAATTCCATAGAGATACATAATAGTTATGTATTATGTATGTCTATGGTAATTCAGATTGATTTCGAAAATGTCTTTCACCTTGTAATAGCCAGTGAAGAATCATTCTTGCACAGTCTAGAAGAACACTATTATCACCACAAGAAGCCATTCAACTGTGTGCCTGAGATGGTAGGTCTAGGCCATAGGACGAAGGAAAACGGAAAGAAAGACATCATCTGAGCGACCTTTAAGACAAATTGCCTCTGGTCCTGACCCAGCCGGGCTTGGCGCATGCGCGTAGCGTCAAGGTTACAGATCACCCCCTGACCACCACACTCCCATCACCCGCCCTCACACCTAACGGCCTCGTGCTCACTTCTCTCCAACACCTCCAATGTCCTTCCACAAAACGGCGCATAAATTCCCACCCCGCCCCCCGTAAGGTGGCCCGCGCCTATTTTCTTTGCGGCCTCTGCGTGCGCATGCGCCATTAGGGTATGGGCGTCTTCCGGTCGTGTCACGCCAAATAGTTGTCCCCGAACAATGGGAGGCGTGCAGCAACAGTGTTGTGTGGATAAAAGACTACACGCAGATCGCCTGGCGAGGTGGCTTTATATAGGAAGTACATATTGAATTAACACCTGAGTGTGAGAGTCTGTATGTATGATCTGCTCCTCCTGGGTTTTATACTCCTCCAGTGTCTCCATGGGGAGGCCATGTTTCACCTGGAGAGTGACCCGGATGTGACCCTATGACAGCTTCCTACACGCACCAGGAGGTAGCTACCGGCCTCAGGGAGACAGGGGATTGTGTAAACATCATAACATGTCCAGAAGAGTAAATTGTAAACAAATGTTTCTTTTTCCTTGTACCTTTTACCTTAACATGAAAGCTTTTCAAACTAAGTTATTGCACAGTAAAATTATAAGGAGTTTTGGAATTGATTTTAGTAAATTTATGCCTATACATGCACCAATTTGGCTTTTATCATTCTAGATTGCTAAACCTCTTTTAAAGTAAAGTACATTTCTTATAAGGACTGATATACCTTGGAGTCATCAATCTCTTCTTTAGCTTGACCAATAAGTCAAGGTAGGATCATCCTTAGAAAACGATGAACCAACTAAATAGCGGCCTTTCATATATTGGTGTCCAACTAATGTAAAGCTCCCACCTCTAGGAGAAAGCCTTGATATCTGACATAAAAAAACAGTGAGAAAGAGCGCTTGGGAATGTGATACCGTCCAGTTGGTGCTCACCTAACCCTCTCACATTCCTCTATGTTTACACCCATGCAAATGGAGATAATCAGGTTAGTGAGAGTCAACTTCCACAAAAAATAATCCCCTCCAGAGTCAAATTTCAGAAGAAAAAGCCATCTGGCCAATCTCACAAATCCCAAAAAGGATGGATATTTATGATGCCAAAATAATTGACTGTCACTAAACCCCGATTTCTTTTGGTATAAAAGCATAACTCTCCGAATGAGTGGATGTCAGTGGGGCCATGCCCTCAAGGCCAAAGTCGGCCCTTTCTTTTGTCCGTTAATCTAATCCAAACACAGATCAAAGGATTGGGCAGGGTTGGGGTTGTGGATTATGGGGTGCTCCTCTTTAACCCTTTGGAGTGGTGTGGGAGAAAAGGGGCCTGGTTAACCCCTTCTGGACACGTGCTGGTCTGTTGACTTTTGTCATTGGTGAGAAGAAAGGGCGGGGAGGGGTGAGAGGGTTAATGGGGTGGGGGGTCAGGGAGGGTGGGTTTTTGGCTTAGGGGCACGTGCCCCTCCGCCCAAAGGTGGACAATGGTCAGTATAGTGACCACTGGTTATCCTATTGTCTCGAAAGTAAGTCCTTTCAGAAACAAGTTATCTTTATTTTGACAAACTGATAACCGTTTCTGATAACCTCCAACCGTCTTCCTCTTATCTGTAGATATGTGGAATAACAGATATTTTCTTTTTGGATTGTTCTGAGGCATTGACTGGTCACTGGTTAGATTTGACTTGTTCAGCTAAGCGTGTCGAACACCTGGGGTCATCCAAGCAAGGGATAATTAATATCCAACTAAATAGGCTAATCAATTAAACTCTCATTCCTCTCATTAATTTCCCCCAACTACATTGAGCCTTTCCAAACAGGCTCCATTCAGAATGATAAATATCTGCGTGTTTTTATTCAATTACTCTGTGGCTCAGAACATGGGTCATCCCAGGGATTCATTTCTGTCTACTTGTAACCCGAGACCTTTGTAACAAGTTTGTAAATCGCTTGATTAAATCCATCCAGCGATTGTCCAGCAATTATGTAGCGATTCAGGACAAATGGGCAGGAATAAAGAGGTATTTCTGGGCACAGGCAACAAGGATAGGGGAGGGGAAGGGGTATCAACGTCACACTGACATCTGCCCCTCAGCAACAGTTGACTGCCGTGTCTGTCCCTTTCGGCCATTTTCCGCCATTTTCCGCCAGACCAAACCCTCCTCAAACCTACTTCCCATCCTGTATCTTTGACAAAAGCCAACGCACTGGAAGATTCATGGTCCCCTCCCCTTCCCTTACACTGCCAGCCTCACGCAAAATTAACCGATGAATCCTGGACAAAAGTTCTATCCGTAAATCCTCTAATTTAACCATAAAGCCGATGTTCAAATTAAGTCAGTCTGAGAAATCAGATGGGGAAAAAAAGGACGGCTAATTATTTTGATGGTACATATCCACTCAAATTAATTTACGCTCATTTCATGTTTTTCTAATATAAAGGGACAGTTCAGGTCGTTTCTAAAATCTAAATTTTATGTCTTTATATGGATGGAAAATTGCCAAAAATTAAGCCAGCAATCTTGGCGCAGCTTAAATCAGAGGTTTTCCTGTTGTCATTGAGATGTCTCCAAAGGCCTGGGAGCCCACCCATCTGCTACCACATCGCCTTGGGAGGGTCGGGTGGGTGGGTGTAGGTGGGTGGGTTAGTGGGAGTGTGGGTGTGGGTGGGAGGGCGGGTGGATCTTGTCTGATTGGCATGGTAATGAGAATTAAAGCGAGGCCTAACACGGTCAGTTTCACGTATTGTGTTTCCCCCACACAGCTGGTGAGGTTCGTGGTGACGGGGGGAATCGCCGACTAGGAATCGCCGGGTGTAAAAGCTTGAAACTGACTATGCATTTGTATAAGCTCTTAATAAAGAAAACTATCTTTTACATGCAAAAAGTGTAATATTCTTTTTGTTGTATCGAAGTTAGAGAATAGTAGTAAAATGAACACTATAGTGATGACAATCGAGAATATAATTAAAAGAGTCAATTAGTAGGCAATGGTAGAAACGATACTTTGATATGAATTTAACTGCATCCCAAGGCTTGATTCTTAGTTTGCATTGTTACATGTGATTCCGTACGCGTCATGACATCTTTATCAACATGTTTAGGTCTAAAATTGACTGCGAACGTCATCCCTAGCTGACTTTGTATTATTATAAATTTGTGCGAATCTATAAAATCTGATGCATATATGTTTAAACGCGGCGTTGAACCAAAATACGATTCACAAGTGGCACTTTCCCATGATGCCATTCGGCAGATCCTTCACTTCAGTACTCCTCCTTTGACTAATGCGTTTTATTTCACTTTTGATTTAGATTTTTATCATGATCCTGCACTAATTGTGATAATAAGCCTCGGCATTGAATCGGCCGCTTCTCTCTGTGTTTTTCGCCAACTAGCATTGTCACTGATGAAAAGAGTGATTCCCTCTGTCTTTGTCTAAATACGAGGGTTTTATTCATTAGCATTTGCTTTATGGGGCGTTTCTTCACATTAAGGGTTGTGTTTAACAGCTGTTAATTCAGGGTACGTGGGAACTAACAGCCTCAGGCTGAGATAAACTGGAAAATATTAAAACACTTTGTCGATATAATCAGTTGTTGATATTTCTTTCAGAGAACTACGACTCAACTCATCCGACTCGTTGAAGAAACATTGGCTTAACAGTGGAAATCGATTATTTGACTTACGTGCATCTTTAATAAGCAAATATAGCAACTCTATTGTCTTCAGCTCAATTTAGTAGATTTTGTTTCCTTCAATACGTTATTCCTTCGACTTTTACCAAATAAAAATGACTAGCTATAGACTATGCATACTACATATCATTTGAAGGAGAATTAAAAACCATTTCTAATGATATATAACATGTCCATGATCCATACACCTGATTACAAATATGTGACGTTTAAACACACGAATGACCACTGATGGCAAGAGAGACCGTTTTGATTAGAAATATAAGAGCAGCCCATGCTTGTTACATACTATTTGAAAGACGATAAAAAAAAACCTTTCTAATGATATATAACATGTCCATGATTAACCCATATCCCTCCCCCTGATTTTCGACATAAAAACTTGTAACAAAAATTCCGACCTACCATAGACGGTGAGGAATGCCGACTCTGAGAACCGTTTGCTGGCCACGTTCTGGGCCCCGCACGTGTAGTTGCCCATGTCGGACAGCCGCGCCTGGTTGATGATCAGGTTCCCCTCGTTAGAGATGATGAAATTAATCTCATTCTGGACCCGAATCGCCTCCCCGTCCTTCCACCAGAACACCTGAAAGCAGAAAAGAGATGTGTAACGTTAATAAAGGGTATGGGAGTTGTTAATGCGTAGTTGTTGGCTCATTCGTTTTAATGCACCACTTTATGTTTTAATGCGCACTTGGCGCATAGTTCGGCCCATTTTCACTGTTGTTATGTATTATTAAATTTGAGAAATTAGGATGTCAAAAACTGAAATATATGAATATGTTAGTGTGTAGTCATCTATTTGCTTGAATAGAAAAATAGTGGAATAGATGGTTAACAATCCGGTTGGCAGGGTAAGCCCATAAGTGATAATTTGACTTGTTCGTATACTTATATGTGATGGTACACCAGACGTAAAATGAGTAATATTGAGCTATTGGGAAAACAGAGTATATAGAAGGAAGGTGGCTACAAAAACGGATATGAATTAGGTAATTATATCTTATGAATACAACATATCTATTGTACATCTATTTTCTCTTTCTGTTTGTCCCTGTCAAAAATCAGGGCGCAGACCCTGTGAAAGATAGGACTGTCAGTTGCCCTGGGATATTTGACTTTATCATCAACGTAAAAGCCATTACACAAGACAAAAAAAATCCTGTTTTTAGGTAGCCATTTTTCAACCAAAGATGAAAAGGTCAATCAAGTCAGTAAATTACGTATGCGAACTATCACAAAGTCAAGGCCTATGGGTGTGTTTACTTTATTTAAAAATATGGGTAAAAAGAGATACACCACAGTGTCTGACTGATAACCTGAGGGGAGTCATTACCAAACCTGATTTACATTTGACTGTCGGTATACTGACGGTGAACACAAATTATACCTATGGGCCAATGAAACTAAAAGTTTGTTTAACACACTAACACTGCCTAAAATAATAGAATGCTTTGAAATTAGACATCATAATTCTGCATCGGTTTATTCATAAATAGTTCCTGAAGACACCCTTGATATATGGGGATCTGTACCCAAATCTGCTCTCCAAGGCTGATTTTGAGAGCCCCAGACACAGAAGCCACCACTGGCTCTATCTCTGGTTATTTGATCATAATCTGCCTAGATGCCAATAACTTTTCTCCTCCTTGATAAGCATGCCTTAAGCCTACTTTCCTCTGGAAACGGACTCCAAGACCTGAAGAGGCCCCGAACCTACTTTTATGAATGGACCAATCAGGTGTGTCATGTAGACAACCCCTTTAACTATTCAACTCGTGGGTCCGAATCTACTCCTCTGTGCAGAAACATACAAACCTGCATACAGCCTGCACATATATATAAGCGTTCCACACTACCTTCCAAATAACAATACACCCTTCCCATCCCACCTGAGCAGGCATACCACCCCCACTCTCTTTAATTTCCATCCGCCTGCCCTGCCCCTGATCCGCCCTGAGAGGGGGGCATCCATCACAGGAGGAGGGGTCCTCCAGGGCCCTGACCTCTGACCTCTGGGCAGGTCTAATTGCTAAGAAAAGTCAAGTGGTGAGAGGGGGGTCAGGACCTGGGGGTATTGGGATTATGGGTGTTGGACTCCGGGCAGGTAGGGAAACAATAGTAGGGGAGGTGTGTTAAGGCTGTACAAAGGGCTATACCCACTAAGCGACTTTAGCGGCTACGGACGACGGGGGACGGGTGACTGGGTGAGTCGTCAGTGAAGTCGTCGGGAAACTCAGGAATGCCGGGCAACCCCCTGTGGGTATGGTGCGGATTTTGGGCAATGGGCGATGGGATCGGCAGTAAAATTGGCAGAAAAATATCAAAATTGCCTGATATGACAGTTGCCCAAAGACACCCATGCCGATTCTCCCAGTTGCCTGTTGCCTAGTGACAATGGAATTGCTTAGTGAGTATGGGGCTTTACACTAGCCTTTTTTTCACAAATTTTAATTCCCTTTAAATTGATATGTAGGACTCATGGCCATTGTTATATTGTGGACGAAAAGTAAGAAATTACCAATTGCTGGCAGTCAGAATCGCCTAGTGGAATACAGGCTCAGCAGAAGGTGGATGGTGGTAGTCCCTCTCCGCTGGTATGTCTCTACACAGAGGCGTATAATTGGACCCTGAGAGTTAAAAGGTTAAAGGGCCTGTCTACACAAAGGACTTGATTGGTCCATTTAGTTCCAGGGTCCCTTAGGATCCCTAAGGGGTCAGTTCCTAGGAAGAAAACATTCTCCCTTGTCTTGCAAGTGTAGTGTATACATAATGTATACTATATTCTAAGCATCCATTTTGGACAAAAAACGTATTTCTTTTTGAATTGTATGAATGTTGTTATACTCCATTACTTCGTGGTGTAGAAGATGTATCTCACTATAGCTACTGCACAAAAAGAGTCACCCAAAAGTACCCATTGCAGGGTTAAAGTTTATAAAGCGTGCATAGAACCATTCATAGACGTTGTCCACACAGCATCAGAGAGACAACATGTCTTGCACTAGATAGAGAGGATGACAATATATTTTGTCTCATGAACTATGTTAGAGCCTTCTATGCTAGCCTGGAGTGACCCTTTAAGGATCTGACCCTACACCACCTGGGTCTCCAGCCTTCTCTTAGTACTCCTGAAAGCATGGCCATAGAGGGACATGTCATCATACTGCTACAGAAGGGGGTGGGAGCAAAGCAAATAACCAATGTCTGGAAGCATTAATTTTTAATATATCTGACTTTCCTCTTTTGATAGCAATTGTGAAAAATGTTGTATATCATGTGTTTGCTGTATCTTCCCTTTCTTGCCATATTACATATAGGACAGATTTTGTATAGAGGTTTTGTCAACAGCGCCATTCTGACTATATGACACCTGTGGGCATATTACTACAATTCAATATATAGAATGAGTACAATGGTTATAATATACGTTCTAAAGTAAGTATGTAGGGTAGTTAGGTAATCCTAGAATGTGAAAATCTATTTCTTAATCATTATCTTTATTCCAGTGACATATAGAATAATGAACTGTCCATTCATGTTCCTAATTCAGTTATACACTTTTTATCACTTCTTTTCAGTGATGTCAAACTTTCAATCTATCTTCTTTGTGTAAGTCATCAACACCAGAACTGCCAGAAGCTAAAGCAAATATTGTCATATATCACAGCAGCAGATAGAAACTACACAGAAAGAAATATAAAGAGACCAAAAGGCAGGGCCCTCTAGCTATCTAGATAGCAGTAAATTATAACAATATGTTTTTCAGCCTTCTCTGTGAAAAAGTGTCTGATTTATATAGTCTTAGATTGCCTAGGTTAAAATGCCACAGGAGGCAAAAAGTTGGCATACTATGAAAAAGTGCACTTTTTCATAGTAAATTGTGGGAGTTTTTAGCTGATATGTAGATGTGGTGTAACGATGTAAGGGGACAAGGTATGACTGGAGGGGGTTTTATCAAGTAGCCAAGTAGTAAGTCAGACTGGTCAGATAGAGTTGGAGCTGCCAGGTGGCCATAGAGATAGACCCTGCAAGATGCTTATTGATTAGGATACACTGAGACGCCATTCTATAAACATAAAAAATCTTAAAATTTGTGAAATGTTGATTCCAGATTTTAAAGAGGAAGAGTATAAACAAAGATAATCTTATAGTTTTACATTCTTCCATTAAAAAGCAACTTCAAGAATCGTTATTTGTTGCCAGAAAACGAAATTCAATATGTTCCTCTTAAAATACCGACTACTAAATCACTGGTATTTCTGTAGGAATGAAATCAGTCACATTGGTGATATAGACACGTGCTTTGGGTTATAACCCCAAAATGTGAATTCAATGTTCTCCCTTTGATGACTTTAGTTTAGCACACATCTGTTCATTATTTGCATATATACAGATGTACTGATCATTTTCATGTAACCATACTATGAGTAACTATAGATATATATATGCAATACAAGCTCTTTTTTGTAATGGGTCAGTTTACTCTAAACACTTGGCAGTAGAAACCCTAGTATGTTTTAGAATATTGCTCCTAAACATGTAAAACACAGCTTCCGATTCATGTTGTTAGTAAGAGCAATCTGAAAATAATGACACCACTCTTGTTCAGAATCACAAAATGATGCCTCACACAGATTGTTCCCCTTGACTATAATAACAGAAACATGTAGGGATCCCTGTTTAATAGAGTGAAGTGTCATATTATTTGCTGCTCCTGGGTCAAAGAGGACTGGCTCGGAGAGTCCCTACATATATATATATATATATATATATATATATATATATATATATATATAAAATATATCTATTTAAAGTGTTATATAAATATATATATATATATATATGGTATAGGGTATTTTTTCGCTGGTTGTGTGGCGTGCTCCTATAGCTTCCTGTTGCCTGCTACCTATAGCACGTATGGGACCAGCTACGGCCCCAAGCCATTAAGATACATATATTTTTCTATAATATGCCAAGTGTTGACATGTTGTATTCATGTAAATACTCAACCAAGAGATTTTTCATAGCTTTTCTGACGATCTGAACACGTATGCTGTTAGAAAAAATTGAACACCAATGTTTGCGTTGTGAGATGAAACTCAAGATGCCCAGGAAATACATAAATTTGTATTCACATGGAACCTTAACTGACAATTGATTTCACTAACTATTTGAGAGCAGACTGAGGAAATTACCTGGTATTCAATGATAGAATCGTTATCCCTCATGACATCACATTAAGACTATAAAGAGACGAACAAATAGTATCTTGACAGTTGGAGCAATATATTTTGCTTGTGAACTGAGACTATATCAGGACCAAACCTGGCTGCCTCCTACCCTCTCCCCCTCACACCCCCTCTCCCCCTTCTCCACTCTCTGCCCTTCGGTCACCTCCTCCAGCCGTCATACATAACATGTCCCCACTGAGCCTCCCCCTGTAGCATGCTATACCCACATCACCACCACAGCCCTGTACCCACCCCTGCCAACAGGCCAGCCCCAGTGTCTAGCTCCAGATGAGATGACGTCTCTTCCTTTTTGATCATATCATATTGTCTTTTTTCCCATTTTGGTTCGCCTACCAGAATGGAGAACAGGTATACCATGTTGCCACGTTTGGTACGTTTTGTTTACACTTAGAATGGGAGAGATGGTCACATTGTTTTTGGAGTTTTTAATGTATTTACTAGATAATTTTATTAAGCTCAAAGGATAAGCATTAGTATGGCATTATTAAAAGATGTACAAAGGATACCTTTCTTGGTGCCAGGAACGAATCCAGGACTTTGAAAGGGGCGGGGGCACTATTGAAAATAAATTTCCTTATCACCTTTTGCCAAATATAACATTAAAAAAGTCTATTTCTGGCCTCTAAATCCGCCACTGGGTGCATGGGCGACATAATTCTTCACAGCCTCAGCCATTATCAAGACGTTCCCTCCATGGGCTGCATGGCCACTTAACGAATGCATGTAAAACACCCCATGCCCCATGCCCCAAGCCTGGACCTGAACCATCGACCCCTAAACCAGTGGACCAGCTGCAGTGCTCCACTGACAGGGGGTAACCTATAAACCTTCCCTCCATTCTTTACGCCAAGCCCGGCACGGACTACAGCATGCCTGCACGACGGGCAGCAAGAAAAGTAGAAATAACCAAAAACAAATAAGTGGAAATTATCAGAAAAAGGTTGTATCTTTCAGCGGGCCATCTGTTTAGGCCTCACGGCGTGGGCCACCTTTTTCATGCCTTCCCCGACCCCCCTGTTTGGGGCATTGACAGACAGGAGGGGTGGACAGGAGGGGTGGAGATGCACAGACATCGGGGGGCGGCTGTCAGGGAAAAAACGGACCGGACCATACAATGCAATGAGGGAGGAGCAGGAGTTGTTTTAGTTTAGCTGATTCATTTTTTTTCTTTTATAAATCTGGTCCCTATTTTATTTACTCCATGCCAGGTATTGCAGATATTTCATACGATTGTGGTATAACATAGAAAAGATATTTCCCTCCTCTCGTGCTGCAACGTGACGTAGAATTATGATATACAAAATTAGTATAGTAGGTTCCTCGTCCATGTGATACTTTACTTTTAAATCAATGTAATTTAGTACCAGCCGTTGACAAAAGTACTTTGGTAAAGGCGTTACAACTTCGCTACTGCATGTATGTTTTTTTTTTTTTTTTTTTTGTTTTACCTTTTTCACATTCATACTTCACTATTATTCCATCCATTACGTCCTCGCACCAACCTCTATACTGTACCGCCCAACTCCCCGGGGATCATTTTCTCACAACCCCTGAGTCCAGATTACATCAGAAAAGGGTGACATGAAGACCCCGGCTACAACGGCGAGCCCTACCCGTGTTTACTTTACATATTGTAATAGGCGGCCCGGTAGGCCTGTGTAGCCTAAGGCCTTACAGGGGAGAGTGGGGCCTTTATGGAAGGCCTTTATCCCAGGCTGACACAGGAGATACAACGTGGGCTTCAGGTGCTATAGTGGGGTAGGTGGCCCGGGGTTCTATAGTCGACTCTGTATCAAGATGACCCTAAATATTGCCAATGGATCCCAGTGTGATATGGCCTTAATTTTTGCCATATTTAAGACTGTAGGCCTATTCCACTGGATGATTTTGACTTAGGAGGATTTGGTAATAGGCCTATCTAAATTCATTAGAAATATTACAGGCACTTCTCATTTTACATGCCATTTGAAAAAGAATTCTGAATATTTGAAAGGATATAGGCCTAACATGTTTATAACTAGCCCTTAATTTCACTGGCGACTTTCAGAATTTGCAAGTAACAGTGGAATACGTACACAATATTTAGTTGCGGATTTACTAGCCAGTTGCAGATTTACTAGGCAACTTAATCATTATTATTTATCCAGGATGATTTGAGAAACTACGGTATGTCGCAAAAAAGGAACTTAAACTTTATAGGTATGTAAATAGGCATAGTTACATGTACCCCCTACTACACCTGACATCTCCCCCCTCCCCCCACCACCCCTGTCACCCGATCTCTGGGGGGAGACTGTCCTCCCGCGGCGACGTCACGTCACGACGTCACGCCCTTCGTGTGCTGACGTCACGGGTCAGTGACGTCACTCCGGGGGGCAGGACGACGTCGTGTGCTGTCAGAGTTACCGTGACGAGCGACGGGCAGGTAAACAAAGGTGTGGCGGGGATGGGGGGGGGGGGGGGTCGGAGTGGTGGTAGAGGGGGTGACGATTTAAGGGTAGGATTTAGAGCACTGGGAGCAGGAGCAGTAAGGTACCGCCAATTTCGAAGGAGAAAGGTGTCTCGAGATCCGATCCAATGGTTCATTTTGGCAGCAGGCAATGCATGTTGATACCAACATTGAAATTGCTATCCAATTCATTCTTTAAATATGTTAGTCAGACCGTACACTTTTTGACCCGCTTTCAAATCTTTAACGGCTAGCATATCGACCTCTCAATAGGCCCGTAGATCAATAGGGCCTACACCCTTGTCGTTGGCCATATTGGGGGCTTCTCAAATAAATTAATGAAGCAGGCCTATATGCCTAGTCAGGCAGCAGCTAGATGCAATAAAAGAGAGACTATCCTTTAACTCTAAGTTTAAGGGAGAACATTCCCAGAGATACCCTAGGTACAGCTAGCAGTAAGGCTAATTTATCACTGGACCACTTTGTTTTCAGTAGGTGTAAGGCAGAACAGAACTGGAAATGGGTGGAGGGGAGAGAGCTACATCCATAGCTGGGGGCTATGGCTGTCCGACTCGCTCCACAGACTTTTACTCCCCTTGTACAAACAGAAGCAGGTCTCATTATACTTCGGCGACCCTTCACCGAAAGACGTGTATCTAATTAACATGTTGATATGAGAGGCATCTTCGAAGACTCTTTTGGGGACAATTTCCCTTCTTTGAAAAAGTCAAGAACTAAGTTCTTAAAAAGCTATCAGCGGATAGGTTTCTGGAAATTCTCTAATTACGTTCAATAGTCTATGCCACCGAATAATGAAAATGAGAAAAACAAAGAAAAAGAAACCGTAACATATATGGAGCTTTAATCCTATTTACTCTAGTTAAACATTTGGCTATGAATAGCTTGTATTTGACCAATACAGGGAAGGGATTAAGAGAAATTCCAGGTAACTGTTTCCTTTTGCTATACTCAAAGATACATCCTACATGATCGTTTTAAGTCAATACAAAACCAAACTATAAGTGTCCACATAACACTGTTTAAAAATACCAAAAGTCAAACCTGAACGGGCGTTAAAACAAGGTGAGGCCGTAGCCACGAGGCCTGTTCCGTTCTGGTTAAGGCTTGTCTCCCTCTCCCGGCCATCTGCATGAAACCCAAGCGGCCGACAAACGGGGAGATGAACAATTTACGTCAGGGTCCGACACTCAACACGGGAATCACCCACAGGGGGGTGCCGACAAAAACACTGCTTTACCAGGCTGGCCTTCAGGTGGGCATGAAGGAGTCAAGGCCCTATCAAGGTGGTATTACACTATGCGACTTGAACTTAGATATGACGATGTCATACAGAAGTTCTACATAATTATTAGAGATAAAATTCTTTGTTATGCATGTATGAGATACTCCAAATTGCCAATTTTTAACAACCATACTAGTGCTTTCCGCCACCAGGAGGCGAACCCCCGGCCTACTACCCTGAGGTCCAGCACCTTACCTATTAGGCCACCACTGGTGTGCCCATGGGAGGGTGTGGGTGGTCATTCCGCTGGTGCTGGTGATCTTCCCTTCATTTCATAGTGATATGTAAAAGTTGAGATACGAGCCTTCATCTCTGGCACACTGCCTCTGGCTCTGACTACATGTATTCTGTGTCCATTGACAGATAGCATTGAACAGGTTGGATTGGGTGAAGATTGGAAGCAATACTGTTTTAATATAAGGAAGGTAATCACTCCTGTATGCGAATTGTCTGTAATACTATTATAATGCCTCAATATCTCGGCTCAAGTCATATAGTGTAATACTGCCTTCGGTCAGGCTGATTTAGGACACCCCATGACCCACAATTGTCTCCGCTCTGAGGAGGTAAATTATGTACAGCGCACCTTCTTTCTTCCCCGCCTTTCCTAATAGTATGTTGGATAGAATTGTGTAACCTCTGAGAAGTCAATATTTGCTAACAATAGTAATCAGAAAGCGAGTGGTTGTCTCGGCATGATTGGTTCAATTATGTAGAATTGATGAGAAACAACAAGGTGAAACCTATTCTCGAGTCAAAACACCTGTCGGCCCAAACCAGGTGCAATGTAAGTTTCTTTATACCAACTTCTGTCTATGCTCGTTGTTTATGCCAAGAACAGGGGTCACTAATAAATCACACTCTACAAAGTATACCCCTATCAATTTGCTAACCAATGGCTTTCCTACAAAACTAAACTTTAAGCAAAGCTTTCATAATGACAAAGATGCCATAATATAATAATCTTTACCCCTAAAAAAGTGCCATTATTTCCACAATAACCAACCTACAAAACTTTTTTAAATCCACAATAAACCTGTCCTGCGTCCATATTGCATCAGTCCTCGCCTCTTAAAGTCAAGCACTCACCCTCTGACAGAGCGTCCCTACTCATTAACAAATCTTTTTTTTTCTGAAGAGCACATTGTGAAAAAAGATGTAAGTCCCAGTAGGGGTTGACTTCTCGATTTCAGACCGGAAGTCAGGTGCGTAGTGCCCCCTGGTGGCCAACACAATAACCTGAGGACCCCCAACGGTTCAGTGAATCTGTGATACGAGTATGGGGTGTTTAGTGTAGGCCTCTTGGTTTGATGTAAATCACAAATAAAAGGGATCTCCCGTTTAGTAAGTACGCAACATTTCGAAAATTATAGACCCCCCAACCTTTGGCTAATATACGCATTGGATTTGAACAGGAACGTATACGCAAATTTAAAAAAAATCTCAGACCAACCCACCCCATTGGTGCGTACGTACTTAATGGAAGGCCCCAAACTTAAGTAGAGTAACTTGCATTCGTTATGCTTTGATAATTTCGCCAAATGTTTGTTTATATCTTCTCAAAGATGATCTTTAATCAAATATTTGCTCCCATCGCTCTCCTGTGACTGCTGGGTTTCAAATTTAAATTGAAAAGTGTCCATTCTGCCTTCCATAATAGACCCAGGACCCTCCGTACCTCCCCGGGGGTCCCACTAAGTGATCCCAAATCAAAGGTGGATCTATTCAGTCGCCCCTGTCCCCTGCTGGCCCCCTACTGGTCCCCACTCCCCCACCTGACCTAAGTCCCACCAATATACCTCTCAACACACCACCAGGGTCCTCGGCCCCTGCTGCTCAGGACTTCAAGTCCTTTGACGAATTGTTTAAGGCCTAAAAGCTGCAGTCTCTGCAGGTCCAACGTGAGATTCAGAACCTGGATATTTGAAGACTGACTATAGACCTTTTTCAATAGCGTGACTCCCTACTAGCGGTATATGGGCATAGGTCCGAACCAATGTATTGGAATATGGGTTTCAATGAGCTAAGGCTAAAATATTGGGAAATTTTATCGTACTAACTCTTTTATACACTGATATCAATGCGTCACCACTTATATAACGCTGCACTCCACTAAATGTTAGGAAAGACACAGGAACAGGCTAATCAGTCTGATCCTACTTGAATATGTACTTTTCTATATGGAGTCATTGCTTAAAGTTTAAAATCAACACACGCTGTTGATTGTAAGGAACGATACTCTCCAACCTCAGGTAATAGAGACTCAACGCTTCAGAACGTTGCTTCAGGTGCCTTTGCATCAGTCTGGTGTAAAAATTGAACTGTCAGCCTTCACCCTTTGTGACGTCCAGAAACCATTCAGAGAGGGAAACTTACTGAAATGTTGATGATCCCCTCATACAATATAGAGAACCGCGACGACAAGCCAACGTTAACATTTGACAGCCAGAGTCTTTGACATTTAACAGCCAAAGCTTTGACAGCCAACTATATCCCTTCAGCAGGGTATTTGACAAGGGAGGAGGGGTCAGAGAGTTAGCAAATAAAAACATGCCTTTTGTCCTCTATTGAGGGGAGGAATTTGACATCAGGACCCTGTAGGCTTAGCACAGACCACTTGGTGCATTCTGAAGCACAATTTTGGGGAGTTAATGTATGCTCTTTTGAGGGTAAATATACTAAAGGGGATAATCGCACTATGATTAGCGTCACAAATCAGTTTTGAACGGTCGGTAAATAAAGGCATATAATTCATCTTAAAGGAGTGGTTATCCTTTGGCAATGTACGGCAATATATTATACTCAGAGATCTGTTCTGCTTTGTTTCTATTCCCTGCGAATATAGTAAAGAAATCAATTTATATAAGATAGAGGCAGGCAAAGATATCTACCTACCAGAATTGTACCTGTTCTATTACACATTTTGTGCAATCTTTATCACCAAAGGACACTCTAACCTGTTTCTTATCCTATTAGATATAAAAGAAAAAGATAACTTAAGGTGCAATGCTAGGATGTGTGAAGATACAGTCAAATAATTCATATTTAAGGAGACGGTATCATTTTGCAATGTATCCATAAACATGTCATCAAACAGTTCTTCTTCATTTCCATTTCATACGTATAAAAGTGAGCCCTATAACACATCACAGCCTTTATGAAAGCCTAGATGCCTCTCAAATGCACATACCCCACCCAGTACAATAAATAATTCAGCCCCACATCAGTAGAAGCTTTCAGATAGGCTGCAATACAAAAAACAGTCCATGCAGAACCTTGAGTCTTGATAGAAGACCCCTGCTCAGACGCATCTGTTTCCTGCCCACAGATAATCTCCTGGCCCCTCTTATGATGGGGCCTTCCTGGCTCCTCCAGGGGCAGATATCATCAGGACGCCTGGAGCCAGAGGGGCGACTGTTTTTGTCTGAGACTGGGGGGTGGAATTAAGACACAGGGTGGGTTTGTGTTGGGGGGTGGGGAGGGTTTATAAACAGGGTGCTGTGACCACTGCCTGCAGGCTACTGGAGGAGGCTGGAGACGCCACTGGCACAAGTGGACAGGCGCCGTTTTCCCCCATAGCCCCAAACCCTGAACCCATAGATTCGGAGGAGGATTGGATGGGGAATAAATGGAGAAAGATATATGTGTATTTGATATAACAAGCTGTATAAAGTTCCTGATGAAGTGAGGCTATCAGGAAATTTGTGGTCTGCTAAACCAGAGAGTTTAGATAGTTATACTATACTGAGTCTGTTTAGTATTAAGGTCCCTTCAGGTATGTTGGAGCGAATGACAGGCAAATCAGCTGAAAACAGCCACTCTTCTTATTATAGTCCCCAGGCTCATAGTCCCCATACACACATTTTCATATGATTATCAAGGATGTATATTGTTGAAAAATTTAACTTCTTGACATTTTCTAATAGTGGTACACAGTAATAATTCACAGCTACAGCTATCCTGTTTCATCCATTTCAGCATTGGGTACCCTTTCCAGAACAAACAACCCTTCTCTAATCCCCCCCACCCTCTCAGACACCCACCATTCCCTAATGCACCGATGCTTCAGGCATATACATACTAACACCAACGGACCACCATCTTGAACCTTGCCTCTTGATATTAAGATAAAAGCTTCCACAGCTTCTTATCACCATCTGGCCTTATCTGCTGTATATGTACGTATGCTACCAGTCAAGATGGTGGTGGAGAAGTTAAAAGCGGGAGAAGTGTCGGTGGAGGAGTTGTCAGGTAGGGAATGGTGCATGGTGCATCGCGGACTATCTCAGCCTGCATCTCAAAAGGGTCAATTGTAATGGTGGGGGTGGGGGGCACTTTGTCCACAAAGGTTTCTTATTGTGAAAATGAGGCTGTAGCTGTGACGTAACAGTACTGTCTTTACAGTGGCAGTTATCAATTCATGAAATAGTTGATTGCTTTTTATGCAATAAGTGATTTGTTCAAAAATGCTTTTAAAAAGGGCTCGCTTGTCTCCCGGGGGTTCTAGGATATAAACCCCCTGGACAAATACCCCCGGGCACTTACCCCTTGGACAAGCAAAAGAAGCCTTATATTTCTTAATAAATTAAACGGAGTTCCAACATAATATTTTGGACATCGATATCATTTTACCTATATTTTAAGGAAACCTAAGGGATGACTCTGGACATCCTCTATCATTTGAGAAGGCCCCATCCCCCTCCCACCCCCTCCGGCCGGGCCCAGTTTGCAGGTCAAGTACAGTCCGTTCACCACACTAGACACCTCCTATCGGTTTCATCTGTATACGCTAACGGTGGCCGGCCTGTCTCCCCGCACCTCCAGTGTTTAGTCCTCACTGCGGCCCTCTCCTCCAGTGTCCGAGATGCCGTGTGATAGAGGGCATAGGGGCCAGGAGGTGTACAGGGGTATGGGGGGCAGGGTGTTAAAGGTGTGTATATATCTGTTTTTCATTTTGTTCATTGTAATCATCGTTATTGTATTTGTTCACCTATATCGTAAGAACTTCTGTATTGGAGAGAAGTTTAGATAAAAACAAAAATTAAAAAAAATCACTACCCAATTCTGACTGGTTAAAGTAAGAAATATTTAGAAATTTTATATTGAATAAAGGCTCATTGTATGCATGTTATATATTCGTATTCTCTTTCAAATGGTATGTAGCATGTATGGATTCTTGTCATATTTCTCCTGGGGATTTAGTAACTACCCTATTCTCGGTTTGTCGGAATCGCCTAGTGGAATGCAATATTTATTTGGTACAATGTGATGGTTGCCACAGTGGCAGAACTCTGATTCACTCATTCAAAGGTTCTGTTTGTTCCAGTTTCACGCTTTGATTCCATTTTGTGGAATTCTGACAAATCGTCCACAGAAAATGGAAATGTGTGGATGTCACTTTAATTTCAATACAAAGGGACATCCCAAAGTCCTTTTTGGACAAACACAAGACAATGCTAGAAATTATTCTCTCAAAAGAAAATATCCATCCTAGGACAATGTAAAAAACATAGGACATAAACAACTCTGAATAGGCTAAAAAAAAGTGCCCATCTGCCC
This sequence comes from Lepidonotus clava, assembly GCA_936440205.1. Classification (NCBI taxonomy): domain Eukaryota; kingdom Metazoa; phylum Annelida; class Polychaeta; order Phyllodocida; family Polynoidae; genus Lepidonotus; species Lepidonotus clava. The sequence continues at coordinate 13,041,280 of OW387135.1, forward strand.
AATGTTGAACTATTCGTTTGCTTTCTGTCCTTTACCACTTGGTCCTTCTTAACAACATACGGAGAAGGGGGGGGGGTTTCCTCCAAGCTCTTGAGATGCGTTCCCATCTCGTCTTTTTATCTGTGCCGGCCGCCTGGCCAGCTGATAGCGCCTGCCCCGGGGTTATCCTCCGACCTAGGGCCTACTCATGCTTCGATTTCTGTTATCACCGATCCTGTGTGGCCGCCTGGAGGAAGGGGTAGGGGGTGGGGGGTTGGGGGTGGAAGGTGTTTGGGAGGGGAGGGGATTCATTGGGAAGGGGATGGGGAAAATAGAGGAATGGAGAGAATGGAGGGACAGCGTAGGTATTTGGGAGATATGGCCACGAGGAAGAGGAGAGTTAGCTCAATGTCTGTTAATCCAAAGGTCCTGGGTTTGATCTCCATTCAGGAGGGCTTGATTATGGCGAAGCATGTTACATGCATCTTGGTCCAGGAGTGGTCCACAACTTACTAAAGACAGTGTGTGTGTAGGATTCTGTCCTCTATGCATAAAAAGATTTCTATTTGCGGTGAGCGGCGGTCGACCTAGGGAATACAGGTCTCTTGTCTCAGCAACAGATAAATTATAATCTTCTTCTCCTGGGCAGTTTGGAAGAGCAGTTGATCAGCTAAACATTAAGTGCCTTGTACAGGGGCGGATCCAGAGATTTTCAAAAGGGGGAGCGACCGATTGTAAAATTTCCCCCCGGACCCTTTGGGCCTGGAGATTTTACTTAAAAAAAAATATTATATGGCCCAAAATAGGGGGCGCGCCTCCTGCGACCCCCCCCCCCCCTCCCCGCGCGCCTAGATTCGCCACTGTCTCAAAAAAAAAGAGAAAAAAAAGGCAAATCGGACAGAGTACGATACGCAATACATGAGGAAAAGGTCAGGTCGGGACAGGGAAGACTCCAAGCGGGGGAAGGGGATAACTCCCCTATCACAACCCCCTCACCTGACACACTCACCGTTTACCTCCCACCCCTCCCCCCATCCACCTACCTGCCTCCCGTCCCTCACCCCTGTCTCCCTTATCTCTCCTTATCTACCCCGCCAGGATTCCTCCCACTTTTTCCCCACCCACAAACCTGGGTATCATATTTTAGCGTCGAGGCAAGGTTTATTAGATCTGACAGAATGATGGCACAAACAGGCTAGATTTACGAGACCACCTATCTCCTATCTAGGCCTGAAAAACAATAAAAACAGGAAACGTCCGCCTCAGCCTATTTACTAAATACCGGGCCTTGCTGGATGGGTAGGTGTCTAGGCCTAAATAAAAAGACTGATAAGATGAGCGTAGGCCCACGTGCGCTGCGCTGTCTAGCCTAAATCGTGGCTTGTTGTGCAAATCCATTTTTTCTGAGCTTAGTTGTGAAAGTAACGTAAGTTTTCTTTTCGAAGATAACATGTGAATAAGAACTTGTTGGGTAAGCAAATGTCAACTCTGTGCTTAAATAAAACCACCTTGGACTGATAGACTGTCTGGTTCGGTCTAGCCAAGTCTTAGCTTTTTGCACGATGTTCCTAGAATTCTGACATTTTGAGAGTACACTCAGCAACCTTACATGACTCTACAATTGCAAGTTAAACAGTCCATTAATTTTCCCTCAGTGTCCACAGCCACATAAATAAATGGGTAAAAGCTGAGTGTTGATTTCACTGAAAACCTGAATGGCCGTAAACTTGTCAAAAACTTGTCAATTTGACAAGTTTAGCCTCGTCAAGCACTTTTCAGAGTATTTGACGAGTTTAGACTTGTCGCCTTGTCAGAGACTTGTCAAAGACTTGTCAAAGAAATAGGGGGAGCCACTGTTTGATTTGTGTGACTTTTGGCTACTAAATAAATACAATTATGTGTTAATCATTATTATATGGACTTATTTTGTAGAATATCTTTATAGCACAATGAAATACTCATAAGGATTCAGTTTTATATGTCATAATAGCCATTTGACATTTAACTGCTCTTTTCTTATCAGACAATGAAGTATAAAACGTTTTAGACACCTTTTTTGTTGTACAATAATTTCATAGAGATGGTTAAGTTCAGTCAGATACAGCAATAATCAAAGCAGATGAACATGATCCAATATACTTTGGATTCTCCTGCAATAATGATGGCTAAATCAGGTAGAGACAGGGGAGGGGATTTGAAGAAGAGGGAATTATGGGGCAGCAGTGGGCAGTAGTGGGCAGCAGGAGTATAGTAAGAAGGGATCTTACATTATGACAAGGTGAAGAATTTAGACTTGTCAATTTGACAAGGTGACGAGTTTAGACTTGTCAGTTTGACAAGGTGATGACTTTAGACTTGTCGTTTTTGGCACCGTCAAAACAACAAGTCTAAACTTGTCAATTTGACAATTATTTGACAAGTCTGGGTTTTCAGTGTTATAACGGGAAGTATGAATTACCTTTAAAGGTCTAAAGTCCAGAATCAGGTCGTCCGTAGCCTTAGTCTCCACGGACTGATATTACCTATCGTATCTAGGCCAACAAATGATGTGCAGAGAAGTATCAGCTATACCCACTGTCAACAATGTCAACACATTTGACTAATTCTAAAGGCATTTTGTGAGCCATTTGGGAGGCAAGTGTTATGTCTTTGTCCACACTAATAATATCTTGGTAATTCTCAATGGTTTAGATAATCTTGATAAGCCTCACTTAAGCCTCACTGATTAGAAGAATACTAACCATTAAGGATTAATATCCCATTTCCGATATATCAAAGGAGATATTCTGTGAAAAATATAAATCAAAACGTTATCAAAAGGTGAGGTTCAATCAACTGGGGCTGACCCGATAGCAGATACAGTACAGAGATAATTCTTGGGTAGAGATTGTCAATATGACATAGTGGTGTCTTTTAGGACGTAACAAGTGTTCTTTCTCCCATTTATTTCCTAGTGATATGTAAGACTTGATATACCGGCATTTATCTCAACTGGCTCTAGCTCTGACTCAGTTGTGTCCAATGGTAGCTAGCATTGAAGAGGTTGGGCTTGAGGAAGATTGGAAGCAATGCCATTTTAATATTACAAGGAAGGTGTAACACTCACCTGTGGGAGGGGCAGGCCGTCTGGCGGCAGACACTGGAGTTGGACCTGAGACTCCAGCTCCACCCCTGTACTGATGGGCTCCCGCTCGAACCGCTTTCTCAGGTCTGAAATGTACAACAAAGGAGAATGTCAGTATGAAATATAGTGCAGTTTGTTGTCAAATATGAACAATGTATGATATCAACACAGAATATCAATAAATGCTGTGTCAATATGGAATAGAATATGGCAATACATCACAGCATTGATGCAAAAATGATAAAGGTTAGTGTTGTTTATTTGTGGGTTAAAAAGAATAGTATGCTTCATCTTGGTCTTTAACTCCGATGCTCTTTAGAAACCAGGGAATCAGTTATGAGTTAATAATCAATTATTATAGCCCTATAGTGGAGGTAATTGCTCAGTATTAGTAGTACTTATTACATATCATATAACAGCTGCAAATTGCATTATGCAATACGCTTGGATTCAGATATAATGTCTCATAAGTGATTGTTATGAGTACGCACTTGCCGCAAAATAGACAGGATGCGTAACCTTACAGTTAGTGTCAAAATCTAATGCAATGTTCCTTTGATATTCCTGCCATGAGATTGGGACTTTAATGCTCTCGGCTGCGATTTTTATTTCCGGGGCACATAACGCCGTGTTATGACTCCCGGGAAAGGGCCCTTCATCTTTGGTCCACCCACTACCGGAAGTCATTCTGCTGGCTCCCGAGGCACCTTCGGGGCACTTAGGGATGCGCGGGGGTCTCCCGTTGTCCTCCAGGGCTTGTCTGGGACGCCCTGGAGCTTGTTGGGAGTGGGGGGGGGGGGTTCTGGAGGAGAGGGGGTCAGTCTGGTCTCCGTTCCCACAAATCTATCCTTCCCAGCGTCCCTCCGGACACGCGGGAAGTGGCGGGACGAGAGCAGACGACATTTTGCAGTCAAATGTCGTCTGGCGTCTGAGGCGAGGATTTCCCCTTAAATATTTCAAGGAAGTTAAACTTGCTGCGTTTCCGTACAAATCAAACGGCATTCAATCTTAACCGACGTTTCAGCAACATGACTGTTTGCCTTTTTCCAATAAAACAGCAAAGTAACAAAAAGCATACCACTAGCTCTATATCACAGGGGGAACGGGAGGCTCTGCTCTTCCTTGATGCATCTCCCGTGATACCCATATCCCCATTGATTGATCCTGATCCTCCATATTCCTATAGGGCCATCCAATGCCCCATCCTCCAAGCCCAACCCGCTTTATAACCCATAAAACTACACATTGGGGAAACCCTAAAAGAGCACTGCTCATGCAATCCCCCCCCCCCTCCCTCATGTATACATGCATACTTACATACATAGGAACATACAGTTCAAGGGTATTTTTTTCTTCCATGTACCACTCCCTTGGTGCTTTCTCCACAGATCTCTCAGAAACTTGATACCCAGTAGGAACAGTCAGGAGCTAGATACACGCCATGTTCCTACCCTCCCCTACCCTCAGTCCTCTCCCCCCAAGGTCTTTCCTCCATTTGTACCCACAGAAGGCTGGCTGTAGAAATATTGTGTTGCGGCCCTACTCACGTGAAACTCTGAAGCCCCATACCCACTAGGCAATTTTCCCGGCAACTGTTGATGGGCAACTGTCGATGGGCAACTGGCAGAATCGACGGTAAAATCGTCATCGATTCAGATCAACCGTCAGTATGTCATATTGAAATTTACATGTTTGATATGAGTCAGCACTCAAATCGGCCAACTCTTCTAGTAGAGTCAGCCGATTTTAGCACCCGTGAATCGGCTGACTCTGGTCAAAATCGCCAAGTGGGTATGGGGCTTGAGGGTGGGGAGAGATGTTCAGATGGGGTGGGCTCTCAACAAGGCGGCCCCATAACAGGGGCTATATGATAAAGGTAATAACTCTTAGCCCTAGCCCAGGTAATCAGGCTCCTAGGGGAGACCTCTCTGCTGCCTCCGCCATTCAGTCTCCCCTAGGAGCTGGGGCCATAGGAGGGGGTGTGTTGGGGGTGGGGGAGGGGGGTAACTCTCTGCAAAACCATTGCAACCATTGGAAAATGAGAGAGATTCTGAAGCCAGTGAAATGGAGAGAAACCAATACTATGTGATGAAATGTAACTGTTATCTTCTTCAAAAGCTACATATATTATATTATATATATATATATATATATATATATATATATATATAAAAATAACATTTGATAAGCAATGATGTTTGATATGAATATGTTGTTGTTCTTCAGGCAACAATATTGAAGTAGCAAAGCAGATTACTAGCAGGGAAAGCTGGCCATTTTGAACACATAGGACTTTGACTCAAAGTAGGCAGTACCAATACAAACCTGCCTGTAAAGATAAATGTACATCAATCTATAGGTTTAAACCCTGTCCCAACACAGATATAGCAAGTACCTCCATCTCTCACCATCACCAACGCTCCAACTGTCATCCTCGATCCTACCCATAGGCCACCCCGCCCTCCCTTGTTCCCACCTCTCCCCCTCTCCCCCCTCTCCTCGCGCGACCACCCACACAAAAGATCCCGCCGTCACCGGAAGCCGGAGAGGAGGGGGAGAGGGGCGTTCTTTTATGCCTGAAGAACAATTAGGTGTGTGTTTTTGTGCTTGCATGACACGAGTAGGGGCGGGGAGGGGGAGGGGTGACACAAGGCTCACCACTGCAGCCCAACCCCCCTGGCCGCCCGTCCTGCTTGATGGGAAGGCAATGACATTGTGCCCCAGTGGTTATGATCATGGGGTTTAGGGGTAATGGTGGGGTAGGAGGGAGTTGGGCTGAAGGGAATAACTTTTTATGTTTCTGATCATGGTTTTCCTTGATATTACCATAATCCGATTTCACAATAATGTTGTCAACTAACCGAGAAGGTTACATGTTTCAAGTCCCAATGTCTATCTTGTTACTACTAGCGTTTCCAGGATATTTCCAGAACAGGTATGTCTCTCATAAGCTTCAAATATGTGTAGGACAACCTTAAGACCATATAGACAATGCAACTTAATGTACAAATAGCAAAGATATAAACTTGCACATTAAATACTAACTATAAACCTAGTCGTGATAATACAATAATGACATCTAAGATTGTAAAAATTCTGGATAGATATCGATGCCTTATTTGTTGTTTTCAACTTTTTGTAAGCTAAAGTCCGCCCCCTTCCTCTCACCAACGAGGAATCAATATCTCGTGGACCACAAAAGACTGTGAATAGCCCCACATAGTCATAGAAGGCTGGCAAAGGTTGTGCCCTCACTCTAACCTGTACTCTTCCTCATACCTCCATCACTCCTCCCCCCCCCCCCCATCCCGCAGGTGGAGTGATTAATACAGGTGTGAGCCTAATGAACAGCAGGTAATGAATACCTGGTCGTCCATCAGCTCCCACACACACCAACAGGTGTCGACAGGTAGCCGCTGACACCTGCATTATACCACGGGTCGGGTTTAACAGCTTAAATAGCGTGTTTCCCATTAATATTGTCAATTAGAAAGGCTGCAATAAGGGACAGGTATTGTGAGAGTGGAGAAAGGCTGAGACAGGTAGACATTGGGGGGAACTACTATATATATATGTGGCAGGGAAAATGAGGATTATGCAGGTGCATTATTAACATGTTTGCTGAACTATAACTAAACATTTTATCTTATATTATTGGATTATGTTTCACAGCACGAGTCATATGAGAGATATGGAACCTTAGTCAAATAAGCAATTTTAAACAGTTATTCTTGAAGAGTAACAAAAATTGACACTTAGAACTTGACATAATCTGGGAAACACAGAAGTGTGTCCCACTATGAAGATAATACTTGATACTCAGCATCAATATACCTTCCACATCTAGGGCATTATGATGGGAATGATACATAATCCACATTCACACATGGACGAACAGTGACGACACATTAACCTAGTATTCTACGTCCCTTGATTCCTCCTGAAAGGCATTCCTTGTATATATGATATGTCATAAAAGGTTATCTTCTACAGTCACGCCTACGGACCAATTTCCCTGTCCCTCAATGACCCTCACAAAGTGTCACGCAAAAAACATGATGGTGATGATAAAAGAAGGAGGTCAGGGAATGTTGTGACCCAGAATCTGGGGAATAATCAGGAAGCTGAAGATCCTGATTCCTGATAGGAGGAGAAGGCCAGCATTGCTCTTTACAGCCTTAAGCCCTATTCACATTAGGACGATTTATAAATCGCTGATCAATCGGTCTGTCAATCGCTGCAGATTTACAGATTTACCTGGCGATTCCACTAGCGATTGTGCCACCGATCTACATATACCCATAAGCTGATTTTGCACCTCTGTGATCTTTGGCTGAACCTTCGTTCAGCTGAATTATAATCAGCATTAACTATCAAGGGTCTGCGGACAATGATATTGCTGATTCCAGCAGCATATCGCTGTGTGGGTACCTGGCGTAAGCTTATTTTTCTCTTTCTTTAATGGTGGCTTTACAAGTAGGCAACATAGTACATTGAACACCGATGTATCTTTATCCTTAAATGCAGAGAGGAAATTGAATAGATTTCATGATCATGACTGGTAAGTTCTTCAGTAGCTTTCAGAATCAATTCAGTGACGGTGTGAGTAAGCTTATAGTGGTATACAGTGAACGTGTACCATGTTACGAGATGGTCATTTTGTTGTCTGCATTTCCATTGATGTGAACGCAGGTAACTTCATTGTCCGCCTGTACCTTGAAGGTCTCCTGTTAACACATAGGATAATATCTCTCGCACAGATAGGTACGTGCGTGTTGACCCAGAAATGTGGTCAGACATGAGATAGGCCATTTTTCTTGGTGATTTATGTTGTCTTTCCCTTCATGAATACACTATTGTTCCTTGTCCCTTTTGCCTGTTTCCTGTTGTCCCCTTTCCCATCCTCTCCACCCATCTCTTCCCACTCCCATTTCCACCCCCTTTTCTCCCATCCCCTTTATTCCCCTTTCTCACAATACCCTGCCTCTACCCCCCCCACTTCTCACCTTTGACTCCCCCCTCCCCCCTTTCCCCATTACCACACCTGTAAAAGACTAATGACACCATGTCAATATGGCCAGAGACTAGGCCTGAGCTCATAATAGATTTTCCCATCATAGTCTCCCAGATACTTTAAATCATCAGCAATAAATGTCTATCATGCCCCCTGTAATGACACTAACCATAAAAAGTATAATTTCTAAGGTTATTTGTATTCTTGGGGGTTTCTGAAAAAGGTGTTTATGTGTTTTTCACATTATTCAACAAAATGTGGCCTTAAGGCGGTTTATTGTCCTTTTTGCCTTTTCGCTGGTCGTGGGCGAGGGACAGGTGAGAGGTGGTGGTCCCACTGGGAACCAGCAGGGGGTGATGGCGTCTCAATGGGAGCTGTCATAAACACCTGAGGAGCACCTGGAGGGGGGGGGGGTGAGGTGTGTGTGTGTGTGGGGGGGGGTGTTACCTGACTGGCTGAATGGTGAGGAGGAGGGGGAGGGGGGAGTTGTTACCTACCTAGTCTTTCCCACCTGGGACATTGTGCGTGTGTGTTCGGGGGGAGGGGGGGGGGCTATGTTTACGGCAAATATTTAATTAGTAAAAACCTCTGTTAGTAAAAGACCATGTTAACTATATGCCCACACACAGTATATGAGTTGTCATAGTTGTATAATCAAATCTTACAATTATACTTTCCAGTGGGGACAATCGTAGCTTTGTGTACTCGTGAAACATTTCTATCGAATTTTTTTGTAATACATCTAACCAGAAACAACGCTCATTCTTTGCAGATTTTGCTACACGTTTACAAATCTGGTATACAAACCCTCAATACTTGTCAAAAAATGTAAGAACCATTGGGTTACATAAACCTTATGTTGATTTTAGTAGATCTATTCTTCATTATTGTTTTGGTATCAATTCTATATATGAATTTGAATCCACTGAATATCACAATTTTTCTATAGACATAATTATATAGATTCAGTTTGTCATAAAAGAGTATATAGTTATAAACACTAATATCTAGGGAATTGGCAAAGTGAATAACGCATGAAAATATCACTCTAAAATCCATGTCCGGAAGTGAACTTGGAAAACTTACTAATTATCAGCAAATTGGTTGACAATGGACCCTTATTTTTCCCCTTCCAGCTGAGTGCCCCTCCCCATCCCCCTTAATGCCCCTTTGTCTCTACATGACCTTTTTACTAGTCATAACTCTGGGATACAGCTTTCAGATCTGAACAACACAACCAGAGTTCAGGAATCCTGCCTAGTAATTATAACCTATCTAGCTGTGCCTAGAAATTCTGATGGTTGAGGGGAATGTGCTTAGATGGGGGATTACTAATGCCCCCTGAATGTCCTGGCCTGTTGAACTGTCTCCCCTGCTGGCTGGGGGCTGGTGGTGGTGGCTGGAGGCCCTTGATGTGGAGAGTGTTTAATGAGTTCAATTAAGGCCTGTGTTGTGTCTGCATGACTGGAGAGGGGCTGACCTCCCTGGGTTAACTGTCACAGCTGCTGGGTGTGGGGGAGGTGCTATGGTGAGCTGAGTGTAAAGCGGAGTACTCGCAAGCCGATTTATCACCAAATCAGCTGGTTGGTGTTAAAATCGTTGGCAGATATGGCTGGTTTGATATCAAAACACTGATTCTACCTATCTGGCTTCAGAATTAGCATTGGTCACTGATGCACAGGGTTCCCTGTTGGTAAGTGAATCAGCAGCACAATCTGTAGATTAGTGGACAACTGATTGGCTGATGGTTTTGAGATAAGGAGTCAAAATTTTATTCTGTTCCTTTAAATTACTGTTGGAAGCACAAAATCTTATTTTCCAGTTTGCTCTGCTTAAATCACTACAAGCGTCTGAAAGTCTAATGATAAATGATTGTTAACGTGGGACTTGTCATTCTTGATAACAAGATCAAGCAATAATTCATTGCAATTAATCTAACACTAATGCCAGTAAATAGTTAATTCACTATTGTAATGGAATTGAAGGGACACACACTCGGATCTTCATAGAACATCCCCCATCATTCAACAATGATCATGATGAGTGAGAGGGTGAACGTGAATCACAGCATGCCGGGGGGTATCCCTGGATCAACCTCCCCCCCCCACCCCCCACCCACCCTCAACCCTCAGCCCCTCCCACCCAGCCCTCTAAGCCAGACCCCTGCATACCAGACAGCCCTATGCATGCCCCTTCACCCCCAACAGTCTAGACCCCTGAATTTCGAGAGGGCGAAACAGTCAATTTTTCAAATTTGATTCGCGATATTGGGTGCGAACGACACCACCTAAGATCGGGAAATACATAGTGGCAACTCACATGGACATTTCTCAAACTCTTCATGTGACATAGGATTTATGTAGTAGTAACAAAGAGCAACAGGGCCATTTTTCAATTTCAGCACGCGACACGGGAACCCCCATCCGCGAGCTCGTGTCCCCACCCCATGGATCCTGCAACCCCTCCAAAATCCTCCCGGACGACACGTGTTGCTAAGGGGCCCTCCCCGACCCCCCAAAGGGCTCCTGTTGCCATGACAACCCGCCATAACGACGACCACCAGGTGGCAGGCTAATCAGGGGCCAATCACACCTCTGTAGGCGGGGGCTTGTGTCTTTACCCCCATTATCGCCCGGCCTGTCATGGCGGGCTGGGGACAGGCCTCACTTTTATGTCAGCCATGACACACCCGAGCAGGCATGCGCAGACTTACAGGGGTCCATGTGTAGGGTCTACCTATCTTAGGGCTGACACAGCATACAAATTACTCAATCTCAGAGTAGCCATATCTTTGGCATAAAGAATGTAGTAAACACTTGTTTATTACATACTGCTTTCTGCTGAAAGAATCTGAGAGAAAAACTGTTGTATCTGAAGACTAATTATAATTAAGTCTACCTGTGTGAATTATAACAACGAATATGGCTGTTCAGGTTGGCTGTCATTCAGTTAAATCCACCTACAATTTCTCAGTGTTTACGCAAAGGAACTCATCCTTACAGACAATGATTATGGGTTCATTGTATATCAACAAGACTATAATATTGCATCAACAAGACTCTAATATTGCAGAGTCCGACTCTGTGCCAACATTTGTTGTCTTCCACTTGGCACCCCATAGGCCCTAACCCCATCTTTTCGCCAAAAAAACGCACATCTTGGCCAGCTGACCGTGGTTAGTGCTGAGTCAGGGGTGGAGGGGTGGGTAGGAGGTTTTACCTCAGACTGTGGTCACCCGGCCAGTCTCGTAATGTCATTGGGCCTGCCGCTGAGGTAGTTAACTACCCCAGCAGGTAGTTAACTACCTGATGACGAGCCAGTCACGCATGAGAGCACGTAGGCCTCAAACCGCACCGTTATGCCTTTGTCTTTGAGGTTAGGTTTGACCGAGAAAAAGTGGTGACCAAAAAGAAACATTAAAAATAAAGTAAAAGTAACTTCTGGTTACGTAAGTGAATCCTCGTAGTATTGGGCTCATTTGCAGCAAATGAAGGTATTGCAATACTATCAGGCTGGGTAGATGAGGAAAGTTAGATAATTCTATAGGTGTTTACAGCTCTTTAACTAGCCCCTACCTGTTTGTTATGCAATCTTACTATTTTATTTGTTTGTTTAATTGCTCTCAAGGAAAAGAGGTAATATAAGTAGAAGCTGAATCGACCTTTATATCTCTGTACGGTATTAGCTTAGGCATAATGAGACGTTCTTATTCATACTGTTTGTTTACTGTGTTCAATATGATTGACCTGGCCCTTGATAACTCAGCACTTTTGTTATTTGTCTGTATCGACTTTCCTTCATCCCTTTTTCTTAACTGCCTTGAATTACACTTTTCCTTGCCTCAGACAACCAGAAAGGAAGTTTTGCTAGCCAGCCGACTCCTGGCCATCAATTAGATCTATCAGTGTTGGCCCCAGGAACCAGCAGCAGAAAAGGTTCCTGGCATGCACAAGATGTTAGCTAATGTTTAAAGCTTCATTTTCTATTTTGTGTATTACATACACCTCACCACATCTGAGCTGTTTACCTTCTTTCTCTAGAGATCCCAATAGACATGTATATATCTGGTCTTGATTCCCTTATGGTTTCTCATTTCTTGGCTCTTCCATGTACCCCTTTGCCCTTCAACGCCCTTCACTCCCCCAAACCCTTACCTTCTAACAACCCTTCCCCTCCCTGCCCCTCAAAACACACTCTCCAAGCAGACCTCTCCTACCTATTCTCTTTACAAGGGGGTCAGGTTTCAATCTCCCCCCATACAATAACAATATTAATAATTACCCAAAGTTCTACGACACCTGATCCTACACTCCCTACCCCAACCCCACACACTCCCCACCCCAACCCCACACACTCCCCATCCCAACCCCACACACTCCCCACCCCAACCCCACACACTCCCCACCCCCCTCCACCCACCGTCAATTATAGGTATGCCAGGCTGCATTTCCACCGGAGGTCATTCATATTACATGGTCGCGCATGCGCATTCACCTCGTGCACGGCCCATCGACGTGGGTCATGAATATGGAAACATGGCGGCCCCAGTGTCAACACTCACCCGCCGGATTGGGCCGCATTTTAAATATTTGTCAGTTTTAGACTAACTACATCAATCGAAAGTCGATAGCTTCGGTCCAACAATTAATTTCAGGGTCGGGGGCTTAGCCTGCAAGCCATGCATACTGGAAATCTGCGTAGTGGCTGCTTTGAAGTTGTACAATGGCTTCACATGTTGGGCGTTTTATACGGGTATCTGAAAAAAAGGCTGTTGTATTTTATGGCAAGCTATGGAGCCAAATATAGTAGCCCCTTTCACACGATGTTGGTTCACTTACTATATTGATCGCTATTATAACTCCGTTCAGATTTGGGTGAGAATAATTCACCCTATAGGATGTAGTTGGTAGCGCGATGAAATGTTGTAACCTTAAAAAATAACATAACAAAATTGCCATCCCTGGTCTCTATCGGGAATATTACTCCTTAAGTGCGCCTATCAAAACACTAACACAATTTCCTTTCATTACTCGCAATTAATGTCAACGTATCCAGTTGCATGCAGTGATGGCACAATCCCCGTCGCAGATCCAACCCCCGCTTCCCATGACCCCAGACCAACCCGTTCTCACAAGGACACAACCGCCGACCGCCAATTTCATTGTCTGTTTATTTCCTCATTAATTTTCCAATTCCGTAATGGCCGAGTGAGTGTCACTGTTTTAAGCGACCTCTCCCGCCGCCGCCATTTTGAGCCGCGTTCCAAATTGAATCACCGGAAGTCCCAAGAGTCACTCTGTTGATTCCCAAATCTGCCGCGTGGGGGCGCGGCGGGGATCAGGGCCGCAGCAACAGGGCCGGGGGGTTGTCATTGGGCCATTGTTGTCCGGGGGGTGGGAGGGGGGAAAATGAGGGGTGGGGGGAGATGGTGGGGGGTGGGGGGGCAGGGGGGTGATTGGCGAGATTGCTGTTATCTGTATCGGGGACTGGGATGCCTGTTGGTCTGCGATTCCAGTGAGAAATAATTGGGAGGTGGAGTCCAGACTGGCAGGCCATTAAGATCCGCGTCACAATGAAATGGGTCTGTGCACAAACTGTATAGAGTGGAGATATATGCGGTCCAAGCGAGGCACATCATTTTGTTTTTCTAAATATGATTTTTGTGTGGGTTCTTTCTATGTCCTCCTGTACGTTATAGCCATCGCCAACTAAAGGCGCAGTGCAAAGTGATAAAACTACTATATTCACGTGTTTTACAGTAAAAGACTTTACTCAAACTAGCTCAATTCTTTTGTCTTAACATTAAGCTTAATTGGATTTATATAATAAGGAGTGTTATCCCAACATGTCTAGTCAAACGCATTCAAATTCCAACCAAAACCATACAAGTTCCCGTCTGCCAGAATATCCGGTGCAGAACAGTCAAATTGCATATATATATTCTATTATTTCAATACTAATACACTCTATAGAATGAGTTCATACACTTTTTGATACTATTGGAATCAATAACTCACTTTATATTAGATCCCCACGCCGCTAAACCCCATTAGCCTCCAAGTGCTATATGTGAGTAGTATATCAGTATACATGCCACATATAGGAAATGACGCTTTGGAGCAGGCGACTATACCACCCTACAGCTTACACCATCAATCACTACAGCAATAAAACGATTAAACGTCCTTTATGCCCTTAAGCCCTTAACCCCTTAATCCATTCTACCCCTGCACCTATCCAGCCCAGCCCGTTTTTGTTCAATTACCTCGACCCAGACCTGCTCCTAAACCTTTTGTTTTACACTTAACAGCCATCCGTTCTCCTCCTGGCCCCCTTTTTCCCTGCAGATACTTCACAGTAGATATGGGAGTGAGAGCTGGGCCTCCAGGGTTGTATAAAACAGTACATGTGGATGTGTGCGTCCTGTTGACCCTGGAGGTACCCCACTGACGGCTGGCCCGCCCCCTGGACCACCTCCAGGGCGACCTGTGGTGGGGGGTTAGGGGGGTGTTGAGGGCATGGGGGGCACTTTGTCTGAAAGGGATACTTCTTTTTATATCTATCTTTTATTAAGGCTGTTAGTGACAAGTAACCGTAACGGTTTTTATACACCTAAGAAGTATAATATATATATGTAAATAAATAGTATTAGATGAGGCTGGAAGTACTAGATTTAACTAGTTAAAATATTTTCATTTTAAGACAATACATTTTTGCCATTAATATAAGAGAGTCGCGCAGTATTTTCCAAATTCAGAATAAGCAATACAGACCAATCAATAAATGACCTTTAAAAGTAGAGAATGATAGAAGGTAGGGAACTCTCATATGCAAAAACAAATCAGCGGGAATACATCCCTGAAAGAATATAATATTCTGTCCATGATCCAATACTTCTGAGGCTATAATTGGCAATTAACCTAGCACACATACAAAGGTTCACCTAAGCAAATCCTATTGATTCTGAAATGTTTCACCTCCCCCCGTAACCCCCCCCCCCCCCCCCCCCCCGTCTCCGGGCTGTCACCCGGCCCTGGAGTAACAGCCCTGGAGGCTGACCCGTACATGCCTCCTGGGTTTGGAGAGAAAACAAAGCCTGTCTAAACTGCCATCAACTCCGTAGGCCTGCTCAGTGTTACCCCGACCTCCAGGGTGCCCCCCACTCCTACAACTGACTCCTGTCCCCTCCACGCGCCGCCCGGGACAACACAGGCTCAGGAGGAGAGTGGGCACAGGTCTGTTTTTCTAGCGCCGATTTGTGGTGGTTATATTGAAGTGGTGCCTTTTAGAGTATTACAGTGTCAGATTATGTTATTGTGGTGGTAGATTGCTAAGGATCTGGGATGGGTAAACGTGTGCAATTGTGTCCCAAAATGCCTCCGGGCGGCCTTCGTATGTATCAAAGGAGTAGGTATAAAGTATAACTACTTCAGGAAATCTTACATGCTTATTTGATACCTTTCATCGAGGAAGAATGCGATTCTTGTAAACCTTCAGTACTTTTGTAAAGTAAACAGAACCAACAGGACTGATATAAAGCTAAGGCATTACATAAAGCTGTCCTGAATGTTCGTACACGCATCTGGAAAACCTCTTACAATAATCTTGGCAACTTGTGTAACCCTTGAACTCAGAAACAACCCTGAGCGTCCCCTCACTTTTCAACAATAGAGGAATAACCCTACCTAAACAGTCACCTATTGGGGTCCAGCCATCAGGGCGTGTCTGCAGGCAGTGAGCAGGTCGCGAGCAGCTGGCCATCCCCCCCCCCCCATCCCTCAATGAAGGATGTCCCCAGCCCCAACACGAGCAGCTCACCACAAGACAAATGAAGCAATATGCCCACCTTAATTCCACCGCTTGGGGATTTTGTTTTTTGGGGGTCTCCCTCTCTGTACCTCCTAACTCTTGGTGTATGCTACAATTAAACTTTTGTTTTTCTTTTACCAAACACAGAACAACAACTGGAAGCGAAGTGCTATATCGTTTGTTTGTTTTTTTTTAGCTTACTGCCTTCTTTAAATCTATACTCCTCTTTCTCAATGACTGTATCCCTTAATAATGTATAATGTATCAAATGAACCCCTTATATAACATGACATATGAGTCAAATTTAACTTCTTGACTGTCAATAAAAGATCTACTACTACTACTACTACTACTACTACTACTACTACTACTACTACTACTACTATAAAAGAGTATTCTCCCTTCAATCTAGCTACACCTCTCCCCCGCCCACCCACCCAAATATACCATCAATAGGTCCCATAGTGACGAGCCATTCAGAGACCTGTAAAAACTCCCCCAAATTAAGGTGTATAATTTACACTGTGGCCCCACCATTACGGGAGGAGGGCAGGAGGCCCCGGGTCTCTGTTTGAACAAAGCGCTCGGAGCAGCTCTGGGCGCCACAGACAGACAGCCCGACTCCTCTCCGCGTCTTTTTAATGCAATGAGCTGCTCACTGGGTGAGGGGGGGGGGGAGGGGGGCACTTACTTATAAAAAGTATCTGCCAGTGCTCAACCACTGCCTCCACATTTCCTGACAACTCCTAATTGTATACCACGTTCTAGTTCACTGGCCCTATATTCTTACATTTTGTAAGATGTTTCAAATACAATCTACAATTTAATGTATACATACTTCATTTCCATAAACTTATAACAGTATTATATGTCTTATAGCAGATCTATCCGTTCCCACAACCTATTGGTTTTCTTCGATGCCTATACAAAACATATATCTACCTAACAACTTTTCTTTTTCATTCATGGCCATTACAAAACACATCTTTCACAGTTATATTAAACTGCCCTCAGATATTACTAAAAATAAATCTGAGCCTCTCGAATATTTCCTTCACCTCCTCGTCATTATGGCCTATTCTGGCGATCGCTTTGCATTGGATCTACTCTTCTTTTTTTAACTCAAGTGCCCCCCAACCCCAGGGGAACTGCTCAGAGGCTATAGCACCATGACGAGCGGCCCCCGCCATCGGAGGCGGCTTTTGTGTACCCGAGTAAATTAAAATCCACACAGGCCAATGGGACTTTACGTCTTGGTCGGATACCAGACGCTGTAGGCCGATTAAGGGGGGTGGATCGTGTTCAGGGACGGACGCCAGGCTACAGGCGGGGGTACACAGTGATTTCTGTCAGCCCATTCTGTGCTGGTCTATCTAAGCCCACACCCTATGGTTCTCATATTTATTTAGATTTCAAGGCAAGTCATTCCCAAAGGGGTTAAAGTGTAAGTTTTCTGTGTGATGTGTTTCAGACTTGAACATTGAAGTTTATAAGGAAAGCGTTGACATGTTTCTAATGTATCTTATCTATGTTTGGCATGAATAGTTTTCTAATAAAATATCATATTGAAACAGGGAATTTATCTCAATTTTCAAAAATATGAATGAGAAAAGACCTATTTCTTCATTCCAGGGTTGATTTACCACTTCATCAATAAATAGATAAGTAAAGGGGCCCCCACAAACCCAAAATTCCCCTTGGGCTTCTTGTATAAGGAAAAATAAAATCCTCTTTCCTCCCAGGGTAGCTTCCCTCCCCCCCATCCCGCCTACCCCCACCCCCCCCCCCCCCATCCCTCCCTCTCCCTCCAGTCCCCCCCATGTCTAATACCAATACCCTTATCGCTCTCGATAATAAAAGAGGCAGGACATCCCCTGTTTTTTTTACCCTCTCTGTCTCGGTATTTGAGGATGTCTGTTTCTAATTGGTACCACCCAGTTCAACTGGCTCTGACAAAGGCACTCTGCAGCGAATCACCCTCCGCGCCAAAACTGAGAACCGTGAGGCATGACTCTGCTATGTGGGGAGAAAACGCGCCGCCAGCGGGCAAAGATTACTACGCCCTGCAGCCTAAATATAGTCCCACGGTTTTCGCTGGTGCAGTACAACTGTTAGGGGCCGACCTGGTGGCAGCTACCGCGCAGAGACGATTCTCCACGAAGAGACGGCGTGTTGCAGAATGTGACAAAGGGAAAGGGGTCCCCTCCATGCGGGGGGCATCTGTCACTGCCGACAGGGGGCGCCAGGAGCCGTCACTAGGGGGCGCCGCTCGATGTTCAGCGCCATTTAACCCGTAAGCACCCTTCACGAGGGGCGGCGGGGGCGGCTATGGGGTAACTAGTGCAAGCTGTGAGATTTATTTGTATGAAGCAATTTTCATACTATATGTAGACCCTGCCAAGGATGTGACATTGTAAAATGCCCATGTAACGTCGCAGAACGTCATAGAACGTTATTAGAACATCACAGAATGTCAGCGTTAGCTGGCTCTTTGGCTGTGATATGTATTTCTCTCGTTAGTTAGTGCATGGTGAGATTGTTCCATGTATTTGGGAGAATAGGAAATGCGTTCTTTAATCGGCTCATAATCAAGGGTCTATGTTGAAATGCAAATCTTCTCTTCGGCTAGCACCTTATAAGTCTAGAGCCTCATCGAGAAATTTTGGAGCATTCAGAAATTCAGAATAATATTATGAATTATTGAACTGTCTAGATATCTGTGATCTATGCGATCAGTATGAAATCATTGGTGCCACAAGTTCACTGCCTTTTTACATAGAATACGATAAACCCTCATAGAAACCAAACTGGCATCCCTCAACCAATCTGAAACATGCTTCAACCCCTTTGGTCCCCTTTCTCCCCTCTTCCTCCTCTCGCCACCGTCGCTCCTCCTCCCCCCTCCTGTCCCCGTCCTCCCGTTCAGAGGTAGCAGTGCCGCGGGCTTTATTTGATATCATTATTGGCGGGCGACAAAAACCCAGCGGCTCAATTACACCGAGAATCGGGCAACCAGTTTAATCATGGCCTCCTAAGGGGAGATTAAGTCCTCGGCCGCTGAGCCCAATCAATGGATAGAGGCAATCGACGATCCGTTCTGGGGAGCGGGGATTATTTTAATGAAACTAGCTCTTCGAATTCACTTGCCAGGGTTGATTTGGCCAGGTTTTGAATGCAACAAGAGGCTTGGCGGTGTGAATACTACAAACATAGACACTCTTTGGATGCATACAAAAACCATGACCCTTGTGTTTTCATGACAAGAGCCTCTTAGACTTTTTCAAATATGTTCCACTGGCGCTTTAGTACACTTAGGGGAAGTTCCGCTGTGAATCTGTTGCGCTTGGAGTAAGGAAACTTGATGGTATCCGCCTCTTTTTGCCAGCCCTGGGGCCGTTTTTCCCGGCCCTGGGCCGCCCCCATCGGTACCCCTTAGGCCCTCAGGGAACCTGTTCTACCCCCAAAAGGGCCTCAGCCATCGCGTGAGCAGGGGCGGCCACTGCTGGCCAGCTCTTCACTCGGACCCTGCAACATTTTACACATTAATTCTACATGACTAGAGCCAAACAAGGCTTTAGAGCATCTCAATTATAGGGGCGGACTATTCTAGTGAGCAGCTCACAAACAGTTCCGAACAACTGGTAGTTTCAGGTAGTTTCAAACAGTTTAGAGCAGTTTAAAGCAGCTCCAAACAGCTCCGAGCAATTCCGAGCAGTTCCGAGCAGTTCCGAGCAGTTCCGAGCAGTTCCGAGCAGTTCCGAGCAGTTCCGAAAAGCTCCCTCTCACTCAATCCCTCCCCCACAATCGGTTCAATCAGGTGCAGATTAAACGCCGGGGCCCATAGTAATTTAGCCATTAAAACTGCAATTAAACCCTCTCTTCATCCTCCCCCGTTTCCCATTGTCTTTTGTCAGGGCTTAAGCCTTAGGGGACGGTTTTTAAGCTGCCCCCTTTTTATAACTCCAACGGTTAAAACAATACCCAACTGCTACCCTTTTGCATGTTTTTCTTTCCAATGTGTTGCATTATAATCTTGAGATTCATAATGCTCAGACGAATAGCATTACCTGTATCATATCAACTGCACACTTTAAATTTTCTTTTCCGTCTGGATTTTCATTTAATGGCCAACTAGTAAGTTGTCTGGAGGTTACAACTGGTTAAAAGGGGTAGCTAGTTGTGGGTGACAGCTAGTTGTAGCATGATTCTGTGAGTCTGGTGACATTTCAGACATGAAAGTTTGATGACTTTGGCACCACGCCTCACTGGTTTCCATTGAGTGGCGTCAGTGGCCTTTTGGGTGGTGTCAGTCCACGGGGAGAACATTTAATTCCAGGCCTATACACTCACCATCAGCACCCACGGGTGTGAAATAGTCAACATGGAATAAACCCGACCGATTCCATAATTCACAGGCAGCGAAAATTCCATACATGCATTCTCTCACTGTGCGCACCCACCGAACTAGGAACAGTGCATTTACATCAATTATATTAATACCTTAACGGTATATTATGTTTGATTAATACATTAAAAGCATTTTTCAAAACCCATTTGCAAATTAAATGTACTGACAGCAACATCCGTTCCCTGAACATAAACTCCACCAATGCTGAACATCCCCAAATTATGCATAAATAGGTCATCTTCAGAGTGGTCTTTATGCAAATAGTTCTCCATTTGAGTCAGCTAATAACCCCCGTATATAGTGGGCGGGAGACAAAAAGACTAATGTATTCAGGCTTTGTGGTGATTTAATGTGGGCTCAGCCTTTATCAGTGCTGTAGATCGCCTCATGAATCCTGCATAGGCTTTATCTACTGCTCGGCCTATTTCAGGCCTATGTCCGGCCTATAACAAGCAAAAAACAGTTACAACCTAATTTCCCGGTGGGTGGAATATGATACATCGGTCAGGATGAAATATTCATTTTTCTGGGATATTTTTGTATCTTAGTTTAATCGCTGACAGTCAATACAACAAAAGTATTGAATTTCGATCTACGTCTATATAATATATATTATAGGTTTGGTTATTCTTGGGATCTATAGATTTTGATGGGCTGAAGTCTACCTACAACTATGTTATTCATTGCTACAGTTCTGTATGAAAATTAGATGTATATTGACCCATATCAAGATGATGACACTTGCCATTTCCATGCCATCCATTTCAAATATAGCTATATCTCCCAAATAGATTGGACATTAATACCATATCCACAATGACTAGTCCTTATTACTAACGGGAGTGACATAAGTCCTATGAAATATAAATACATCATATGATACCAGACCAATAAAACTTTTTACTGGACCAGTGGTACTATATCATCATCCATTAAGTCAAGTAAGTCCCCTCGTCTAGATTGGATGTTATCGTCACAGACTCTGAGCTATATACCCTGAACCGTAGAACAGAAAACCTATTTTCTCCTTAAGTAGATCTTCTTCCCACTATATATAGCTCCCTCATCCATCAAAGTATCACTGGTAGGCTGGGTATACTGTCTTCTTCCAGTCCCACAGTGCTGTCCCAGTCCCCTACCAATACTCTAACCCCCACTCGCCTTTTCCAGCCCTCCAGCCGCTTCAACCCCTTCGTTGAGGCCTTGAGGAAAGGGGAAACTCTCTGAAAGCATTCCAATGAAAAAAATATATCGGGTTTTACTTGGTTTTGTTTTCTTTATTTTTGTCTATTTATTATTGATATATAGACATCGATTCCTTTTTATTTTCAGTGGGGAGTATGTGAATATAATCAGTAAATCTGTTGCTTTAGTCAATCTAACCTGGTGTCGAGGTGTTAGAGGGCATACCTATACTAGCTGTAGTCACCTGTTCTCGATTTCAATCTTTGGCGAAGATTTTTACATAATAATCATATAGATTTTGTACAGGAATTGAATACCGTAATAGTATCTATCAGATCTTTGAATTCTTCTTTAAAGCCCTGTTATTTCAAAGCTGTTTTGGCACTCTCCTGCCAGTTCCGACGCAATGTACCTTATCTATAGAAGCTGAATCGACTTTTACACAAAGTTCCCTCCCCTCAACCATTGGAGCGACTCCGACCACTACCCCCTCCCACCCCCGTCTGCCCCGAGCTATCTCAAGGCGACGGTGGCAGAGAATCACTCTCACTTTTTCTCTTCCTTTCTGCGAGATAAGCTTCTGAGGGAGGCCGGGGAGATTTCTCCTCTGGTGCCCAGTAATCCAAGCCTCCCGCCGTCCGGTCGTACGTCTGTCTGTACGACCTGCGACAAAACGGGACCTCTTCTCGACAAAGAGAGATACTTCGTGGTACAAAAACTGCATCGGATAGCAATGACAACCCAGCCAGCTTCCGACATAACAGGAACGTTCTGCGACCATTTTTAGTCAGTTTGCTACTTACTAAGATGGCACATAACACTTATGTTATTGATGGTGAGGTTGATTCCTCAATCAGAATGTTATTATAATATTATTCTTTGGTGAGGTTAGGATGAGACTGAAAACAGAAGGTTATAAAAACATTCTGTTAGGGCTGAAGAACATAACCAGAGCATTGTACATGTAATAATGTCACAGTGCAATATCGTTGCAGTACACTGCAGCAATATAATTGGGAGTCATCAAAAGAACATAACAAGAACCAAAAACAGAACCAACCAGAATGTTGCTGCAACATTACAATAAAGTCACAACCTTGGCTAGGAACTGTAGGGGAGGGCGAGAAAATATTATTTGAAAAACCGATGTGTATACCCTTTTTGGCATGTATGAGGGTTTGTCATATGGCTATTAATGACTGTTATAATAGTCAAACAAAGCTCTTAGTTTCTGACTATCGCTCTCTATGATCATGCATGCAGATTTAAAAAATGGTCTAAAATGACACCGCAACTCTTTGCGAGAATGCGTCTTTTCCTTTTCGTTTTTCGAGCTTTCTTGCGTGTTGTGCCTCATTCTCGTCGTTAAATCTTGAACGGTTTCGTAATGGTTCCAAATTATATTAATTAATGTCGGACGCTAGAACTAGTGAGCCTACTCGAGATCCAATCGTCAAATGTCTTGAAGAAATGTCTTCTAATCTGTAAGATTCGATCGAAGAAGCAAACAAAGGAAATAATTATCTCTAACTATCTGAAAGAACCCATCTTTAATTGGGAGGATATAATCTCCGGACCTGAGCTAAGAAAGCTATTATGTTTCAATTAATAATCAGATATCCTCTGAACGACTCAATAGCAGGCTCGTTTTTCAGCCCATTTCACCAGAAACGAGTAAAATGTGCGTGGGGAAAACCACAGATCCTTACACAATAATTAGGGTTAGAATTTGATCGTTAGCGGAACCCTTTTAAGTTAATTTAAGAGCTTGTATTTATGTACATGTACATATACCAACTAATCAGCTTCATGAAATGTGTGATATTGCCACTTTAAAGAATAGGAGGAAATATTACTTACGGCTATATATGTATAAACAGCTGATAAATGTTGATATTGTAAATCAACGTGCTATTTGTACGAGAGCACATGATGCTCCATTGTTTGTTACTCAAAGGCCGAATAGTGAAAAATATAAAAATAATGTATTTTACAAAGGGCCCCTTGAATGGAATGCTCTACAAACAGAGGTTAGGAACACTGCAACCTTTTTTATGTTTAAAAAAATACAACAAAGGTGGTTAAAAAATACGATTGTTGATTATATTCCTTGAAAGGATAAATTCTTTACATTATATTCATGAGACTGTCCTGTGGTATCAAATAACTTCATAAGGTATAAAACATCTTCATATTTTTATGTATTAATATCATATACTCATCAAATTAAAGTATACAATGGCAATACTGTTCCTGATATGCTACTGTATGATACGTTTATACACAAATGTTAGATTATTATCACATTATGTACGTATGTTATTCACACTGTATTTTGGTATAAAGTTACTATTAATTGTTGACATACCAAACTAGAAACTGGTGATTGATGTAAACTAGCTTTAATTAGCTAATCAATTTGTCCAGATGAAATAAAGAAATCAAAAAAAAAAAAAATTCTATACATTTTCTCGGGTAAAATCACACCTTTCTCATTGAGTAAGGATCACAATCGGATCACTTACGGCACGTTTTTGTCTATTCAATTCGCGGCGAGTCAGAGATCACCATTTAGTGGGGAGAATAGGCGTACACACACTCCACCAATCAACCCCGGCCGCCGCGATGGCAGCGGCCCCTAAATCAAATTGTCGGAGCCGTTCGAAGTCCGCCCTGAGCAATACCGAGCAGCTCCGAGCAGATCCGAGCAGTTCAGCCAAAGGCGAGAAATTCACTCTGAAGTAGGGGGAGGGGTTGGCGGATTGGAGGGAGGAAATGGGAGACGAGACAAAGATGAATTTATTTCTAGAATTGTTTCCGAAAAGGTTTCATTCATTCAACAACGTGTTTATATAGAAAAACGAATATTTTGCATATTGGGCAATATTCAGATTACATCAGAGGTATTTGGCTTTGGACTGTCCTTCGTGAATTTGTATGCTGCACCCTCTCACTGAGTAATAAAATTCCATATCATTTGATATCTATAACAGTTAAAAGATATCATATATCTTTCTCTAAGAGTCCCTACAGGTCTACTGAAGTGAGATAGGGCATTGCACTAATTCTGCAGGTACACATTTTGAATAGAAATGCCCCCCTCAGTAACTGCCATTCCCTTGCCTCTCCGCCTTTTCTCAGCCGCGCGACACAAGACAAACTGACGACGATCAAGCGCCCCACCCCCACTTTCTCCCTCTCCTCCCCCGCCTGTAGCGTCCCGCCGCCCTACACGGGCGCATCATGACCTGCTCCCCGCCGTCAATGAGCTGCTCCCGACCTGCTCACTGCTCATTGAGCTGCTCCTCCGGCCGCCATTCAGAGTGGCCGGCGGGGGCGGGGAAAGGGGGGGAGGGGGGAGGAAGGAGGGGACACATGTCGCCGGGACGCCCTAAGCACTAGGTAAACATCGGTTTCCCTGTAAGGGGCCGATTCTTGTTGGTAACGCCCTGAGGGGTATGGATAAAGCCCAGTGGGTCCGCATTGGGTTGTGGGGTGTAATATGTCCCTTGTAAGGTATCAGTTTATGTAGGCAACATTACAATGCAATGTATGACATTGAGCACACTGCATCCGGATTGCAAAATTTGCCATTTGGGTCCATGAACTCGTAGAGCTATGCATCCACCCAATGCACACCACTTTGGTACAGTTAATGTCATTATATCACATGGGTGCATGGGAAATTGAGTTCCCTCGTACATACCTTTGAAAGTCGTGCACCTGGCGATACATTAGCCGTCAAATCCAGCTGGGTGGGCAACTTGAGGTATCTCACGCGTTCAAGGCCACCTAACACTCTCGGGTATAAAACTCTCCAGCCAAGCCTAAAATATCAATATGTTACCAATCCCCACAGGGCCCAAACCAATCGTCACAACTGAGTTCCTCCACATTGTTTCATATCACTTAAAGAGAAAACCCTCCGTCCTCTTTTTACTTCCCGCACCAAGTATCTGGTAGTAAACCCATCCCTCCCCATCCTCCTCAGCCTGTTAAAGCGGCCCTCTGGGCCCACCACAGAAAGCACTATTTGCAGGTTTTATCAGCGGCCGCCCAAAAAGCCGCGGCTATTACCGGCCATTTACCTCCGCCATGGGCGACGACCGCTGGGGTTTGTCGCCCCATGTCGCCCCGTGCCGCTCAGTCTGTATCAGGGCGACAGGCAGTAGATTCCTAACTTTTTTTCCGATAAAATAAAAATAATACGGAAAAGTTACGTACAGTTGGCAGCGACTCCGCAAATAGGAGGTACGTGTTCCTATGTACGTGGAAAAATTTCTATCGTATTTGCAAACCCTCCGTATACTTATCGGAAAGACACGTCGACTTGTTACAATCCCTTATGTCATTGAAAATAGACAAAAAGTAAACATTACATATTATTGAGCCATTCTACAATAGTAGTACTGTATTATTTTATGAAGTAGTACGTGTAGATCACATAAAATGGGTGGAAAGGAGTGTAAAACATAATATTATATAAAAATAAACATTAACTCACAATGCGAAAGAAATGCAATCGTGCGAGATCGGAAACAGGCTATATGCGGGTCGTGCTCAGTGAAGCGTGGTACGGAGAGAAGGGTATATAAATAGTTGCCGCTCTTCGCACTGCTCTTTGTCTACGAAATTTGGGACTATGAGAACACGATCGCGTACTACAACCATGTCTGATTCAGAATTTGCACCAGAAATATCCCAACAAGGGTCCAAAAAAAAGGTACGTACACTAATAACACCTTCTATAATTTCAAAATAAAAAGGAACGTTAGAAAAATATTTATAATATATATATACACAATATTTCCCTTTCTTTTTTTAATCAGAGATCTCGAGACCCCAATTGGACGATGGATGAAAAGGTTGCTTTGATGGAAGGTGTGACGCAACATAAAAGAGAAGTGTATGGAAAATTACCCTTGGGAGTATCTATGGCAGACCGACACAATGCTTGGTTGGAAATAGTCGGTGAGTTCAAGAAATAGCCACACAATAGAAATTAAATGAACTCAATGTATTTTATTCTAATAAAATCCTTGTATACATTTTCCAGAGAAAGTCAATGACACTCATGAGCCGGGAACATCCTATACAGTTCGATCACTGAAACGTGTAAGCCAGAAAGTTGGATACATTCTCAGTGATGTCCGTAGTAAAGTAAGTCACTCTTTCCTTATTCTCCATAGACATACTACATATGGTGAAACGTCACCATACGTAAACATTAAATATTGGTGTAAAGTAATTATTTAAAAATACGATAATTTGTACATATTACAAAGACCATTTACTAACACCTGTCCTATGTGTAACTTCCTAAATAATTAATAAAAAATGGGGCTTTCTTTACTTGACTAGGCAATGAAATGCTCACTTACTTGTAAGATTTAGGTGTCTTCAACGTATATATTAATATACTCTAGGGGTCCGTCATGTCCTTTATATTTCTAAATACAACAGTCGTTGGTACGTATATCACCACCAAAATACACAATAACATGATTGTCCATAGCCGACATTACATTAAATATTCCTGTGTATAAAGAACAATCCATGTAGACAACTTAATTGTCATTAGATGCTTGTCGCTTTCCTTTCTTAACTTTCACAGGCTTAACTAGATTTACTCGTAGTGTCCACGCTTTCTTTGGTTGTGTCTCCTGTACACATAACGTTTTGTTCACAGTTTTTTTATTAACAATTTTTTTTTTCACTTTTACCTTCTTTTTCGTCACCACACTTTTGCAATTCTCTTTGTTCTCTTTCACAGAAGTGTTCGCTGTTGCTTTCACAGTCACATTGTCTTCTTTGTGATTAACACAATCTCTAAATGTTTCTATTTCTGGTTCTCTTTCACTTTGTTGTGTGCAACTAAATTTCTCACACACACTCACATGCTGTTGTTTTTCACACGTAATGTCACTTATTTCAACAATTTCTCTTTCTTTAACTTGTGGTTTTCTCCATGTTCGACCAACACTGACATTCAGTACATTTCCTATGAGTTGCGCTGTGTCAGTCGATGGACATTGTTTTCCGACTTTCCTACCAACTTTCTTGTTCTTTTTGGATATCCACAGCATTTTTTTCTCCAAAGAAGTCAATGGTCCCATTGGCATATGGGTATTTGTTTTCTTGGTTCTGGCACTTCCAGCTGCCTTACTAATGTCCTTCTTTTCACATGTTTCTGGTTCACACAGAGTCACCAATTTATTTTCCGGTGACAATGTACCATTTCCCACACTACCAATACTATTTTGTTCCTTTATTTCCTTTACACTGTCTTTTTCAACCACATTTTCCAGACATGTATGTACTTCTCCACTGTCATTATCACATATCGATACATCCATAGACATAGATGTGACACATTCTTCCCATGGTGCTGCTACATTGTCCTCACTGACAGGGACCATACGTTCTTGAGGTTTCTCTTCACTATCCAATATATCATTGTTCTCTGTCACTTCCTTTGAAATATTCGTGACTACTGTATTTTCCACATGCATGTCATTTTCCATTACTGGAGGAGAAGAAGTACTTTCCAAGTCATCGTTATTTTTCACATTGCTCTGTTCCACTTCATCTTCACACATCTTACGTGGTGAGACTGTGACTGCCTGTTGTGAAGTGGTACAACATGTATTTTTTTTCTGGGTCTTCTTCTTCTTACGTTCTCGTTGCCTTTGCCTTACGTTCCTGTCATGTATTTGCTGGAGGATCTCGATTTCTCTGTAAGAAAAAAATTAAAATAAATATCACTACAAAAAACAACATAATTTTATCAAACAGGGAACGTCATTCAATAGTACATAAGAAGCATAAAAACAAATAGAATTGTTCGTCATAAAATTATACCTCTCTAAAAATTAGACTGTACTGTCGTCGTGTAATGTTGAAACATCAAAATAATATACTTTGCCTTAAACATTAATAAAATGTGGGCTGACAAAATATATATCTTACCTGTCTAAGTCAATCACTTTTGAAGGAGCTTTCTTCTTTTTCGACTGCTTATTGTTGCGCTTGTTTGGGTTCAGTCCTTTGGCAACTGAAATAGTTATGTTATAGAATTAATTAAATTATTTCAATACTATGTCAGTGATAGTGTACATTCAATACATGAATAACTAAGTACAAATACATAAGTGTTCGTAAAAGGTAGGGGACGGAACTTGGCCTCAATGAATTAAAATACTTTAGTTCAATCATTTAAAAAAAAAAATCCTACTATAAATGGACACGAACTTACAGGTGCATAAAATTGGGAAAAGCCATTAAAGTGTCATTATGAAATAACACATAACTGTACAAAATATATCATTGCAATGGTTTTTTTTTTAGTACATTTTAAATTGTCATTACTTACACTGTCTGTCGCGATAATTCTGTGATTTTATTGCATCCTTTTTTCGTTTCTGTATCTTCCACTCCTCCGATCTTTCGGGAGGGTTCTTCTTGGACTTCGCACGATTAAGCTGAAACACACCCAGAATTATGTACTAATTAGAAAACATTAATAGTTACATGCCTAAATAAGGGGGGGAGATTATGGCCTTAATGTTTTGTCCCTGCCAAACAGTTTTAAGTTAGGGTGGATGCCAAATTTACCCATATTCTTAAAAATATTACGTGTATTTAAGACAGAAAAAAATAATTTACGGTTCTTTCTAAAAAAAATTTGTGGTCCATATAACCAATAGGTACAAATATACTTACAGCATATAGTATTGTGTTGGACACATATTTCTTTTCATATTTACCTTTGATCTGTCTCTCTCATCGGACTTATAGTGAGGTTTGTTCTTGTACACTTCACGCCTGTCTTTCTGGTAATCTGCCCTGGCACGTTGTTCTTCAGGGCTATTATACCTTGCCATATCTACCCAAAATTAAAATACAAGAATATTAGTACAAACTAACATCGACATAGCCAGTTCAGTATTAGGCAGGGTTCACTAACCGCACGTATAGGGGCTGTGAATGGTATTTTCTTGTATTATCGCTCACTTTTCAAAATCCAATTTCTGAACTAATAAACACATTTCGAATGATTTTAAACGTGTAATGTGGTTCACTACACTTAATTCAATCCAAATAATACTAATATTTCGAATGACATCATGTCTAAACTTGATATTTACCGAAAGTTTCACCACGTAGCACGGAGTCTTCCGTCGCGTCTTTTCATGCCGGTAACTCTAAAGTTTGACACTTGGCGGCGCCACCAGTTCCTTTCAGGTTTACGTATGGTGATGTTACCCTATTACTTAACCGCCTTATATATGGTCCGACTTTGGGGAGTATTTCATGTTTAAAAAAATTTGGGAAACGATACTTGGGAATGTTATATGTAGTAATTTATTTCTTCCCTTTGTAATAAACTGCATTTATATTTAATAGGTAATTTTTTTTTTTTACTTTTTTTTCAGTACACCATCATGCAGGCTAACAAACTTGGCACTGGAGGAGGAGAACCTATTGAGGTGGTAATGGATCCATCAGAAGAGATAGGAATGGAATTACTAGGGCCATCAGTTTTGGAGGGTATTGCAAAATCTGTAAGAAATCCACAAACAAAAATGAAAGGTACATTACATTTATTTACTTTTTGTATACATAATTTCGAAACAATGTTACATGATAATAAGGAAAATGTGATTCATAATTTATACTTACAATAATCAAGAAGTATAATAATGTTATGGATTTACTGCTGTATTCATATGTTTGTCACCTATAGAGAAGGATCTTTGTTTCTCATTACAGCTTTCGTTTCACGTGCACGTCAAAGGAGCCTCAGTACAAAGGGTAGAAAGAAAAAAATACCAGCAGCAGCTGGTTCTGCAGCGGTAGCTGCCAAACAAGCAGCAGAAGAGGACACCATTAATTTAGATAGTGATTCTGAATATAGTCAATCACAATCAATTCTGCAAGTGTCCATTCCAAAGCCCCCAGTCATTCCTCAACAGGGAATTATTCAAGATCTGCCAATACCAAGGGAAGGTTTAGGTTCTTCTGACACTAGTCCGCTCGTGGAAGATTCCAATATCATACCACCCACTATTCCAAGGAAGCTCCATCTGTCCTGGACAACTGGCAAAATGGATAGTATAGAAGTCTCTGAAAGAGGTAACAAGACACATTTTTTTAAATAACATTCTTAATTGTTAAAAAAAAAATAATTGTATTATTTAGTCATGTCCCTACACTTTACTGATATGCAGAAACATGTAAGAAAAGGGTACATCAACTAAAACAGCATTTACATTAATGAAGCCTATTGCTACAAATATAAATTTTTATTTTTTAGACAACGCACTTCCTTCAGTGGATTCCTATGACTCGACATTGTGGGATTTTCATCAGTTTGGTAAAGGCTTACATGTACATTTAATTTCATTTAATTTAAAAAGTCAATTAAAGTTATTTATTTCACTTACCCTATTTAAGACAAATGTTTTTGTGTTAGTCAACAATTACAATTGAAGAACGCTATCCAGTATGTGATGCATAACTTTGGTTTGTAAGTTACTGTGGACCTCTTTAATATATTTTTATTTTTATTTTATGTCACATGAAATTTTTTTATATTTTAGATGACACCAGTTTGCCAGATGTGGATGACGTAACGATTGTCCCACTACACAGTTCTGCAAGTGTTCCAAAAAAAAAGGAAACTAGAAGTGAGACGATGGCCAAGTCAAACATGTCTGCCATACCTTCAACTTCACCCAAAAAAGGTAACAGTGCTAGTAAGAGACAGAATGTAGGCAAAGCACGTACTTGTGATACACCACAGGCAGAGAAAAGGGCAAAACAGGATGAAGGAGATTCATCCTCATCTGGCTTTAGTACGCCCACAATATTCAAAAAACAAAAAACAGCACTTGAGTTCAAAAGTGACATGGACAAAGAGCTCTTGGAGACGCAAAAGAA
Source organism: Lepidonotus clava (assembly GCA_936440205.1). Classification (NCBI taxonomy): domain Eukaryota; kingdom Metazoa; phylum Annelida; class Polychaeta; order Phyllodocida; family Polynoidae; genus Lepidonotus; species Lepidonotus clava. The sequence goes on from OW387135.1 coordinate 13,072,741, forward strand.
CATTTGTGGCAGCCTGGATATCTTAAATTCCAGTACAATTCGCATAGCAGAAGCATGTGAGCGCATGTCAGACTACCAGCACAGCAACACCAAATACCTGAAGTGGGTAGCAAGCTACGTGAAATACAAGTTTGAACAAGATGATTCAGACAATGAGCGTGAAACAGAATAAAGCAAGTAGGTAATTTTTTTTTCACCTTTTAGAAATTGGCATTGGCCACACCATTGCGGAATCTTTGACCCTCACGATTTCTCTGTCGGTCTGCAGCATCTCCTTGCTGGTTTTGGATGTCCACCTGAGGGAAAACAATGTCTTCCCCTCGCATGATTCGACGGACTTGGTCATTGGCATTACCATCCTCATCATCTTCTTCATTTATTTCCATAGGGATGCCTGCTCGGATGGCAATGTTGTGAAGGATCATGCAGCAGCTGATGATTTCACTGGCGGTCCCAGGAGGAGACTGAATAACGCCTCCCGTTTTGTCAAGACAACTAAAAATTTTAATGATGAAAATACATTGTTAAAATTACTGATTACTGATTACCTTTCCTTTGTGTTCTATTTTCAGAACGGAACTTGTATGAGGAGTGACACTTATAACGTGGACAAACCCCGTGGACAAACCCCGGACAATGAGACCAGATTGAATGAGAAAGCACCTTCTACATTGAATTTATAAATTAAGCACTTTATACATCTTCTGGAAATAACTGTAACAACTAAAAGTAGAAATCCTCCAAGGAATTTTGATGAAATAAGTATATGTATGTTTCGTATTAAAATAATAAAATTAGTACTTTCAATATGTTTTGTTCATGTATACATACCGAAAGCGTATTTTCAGTAGGCCTATAGCCCTCTCCACGGTATTTCTTGTGCTTGCTAAAGCTCTGTTGTAATCCCTCTGTGTTTGTGTAGCTGGGTTGAGGTAGGGGGTCAACAACCATGGTCGCAAAGGGTATCTACAGAAGGAAACCGATAAGAAATAATAATTTAATAAATTGTAATTTATTACTTTGTATGTGTTTTAAAATCAGTTAAGTTATGTAGAAACAGAACATAATTAAATAAGTATGAATGAAATATCGTTTACATACATAAGAAACATGAATAGGTGGTAATGAAAGCGTGCTTTCTGGATACTTACCCACTGTCTCCAATGATGTAGAATGGGTGGATGAAGTTGAACTGTTGAAGCATTTTCCCCACCTCACTCTTGCGCCAGATTGAACTATCGTGGCAGCTCCCTGGCCACTGTGCGTCTACATCCATGAAAACGAGATTGGCGTCACACATTACCTGAAAAATAATTATTTACGTTAGAAATAATTCAAAATTACTGTTCGTCCTTATTGGGTGTAATAGCACATTAGGTGTAACTAAATAATTTAATCTAAGAAATTTAATTTTTATGGTATATGGCGGTTTTTCGAGACAGGCGTTTTTTATGGTATCTTAAATTACCTGCACATTGATGCTGTATGTGCCTTTCCGGTTGCGAAAAGATCTCTCTTCTTCTGACGGTGGCTTGATACACACATGAGTTCCATCTACTGCACCAATCACCCCTGGCAACTGAGCTATGTCAAAAAAATCGTCCGAGTTTCTTTGCATTTGACGCCTACAAACACAAAACAGTTGGCATATAGATACAAACAAAAAGCAAAGTTATTGGCACCTGCAGCTTATTTATGTTTATTTATAAGTGTACATTTAATACTTTATTGGATGGCATAATTATTTTCTAGTACCATAAATTTATTCTATGTCATATATGTAAAACATATGTAAGCATGGGACTTCAATACAATGTGAGTATACCAATATTTTTACAGTTAATTAGGTGTACATACCGAGTGAGTGGAAAAGCCATATGTCGCTCCATCAGGGCTATCAGCAGGTTGAGAGTTTTCCGTACACATCGACAAACGCTGCTTTGACCTATGTGATGTGCATCCCCGATGTCCCTATACATGGATCCTGTGGCAAAAAATCTGACTCCTACGCATACCTGTCAGTGGAAAAGCATAATTATTGGATAATTTTTGGTTATTAATTTTATTTTCATTTGGAAATACAGTATGGCGCAAACGTTAAATTAATTAAGAGTGTGTAGCGTTATCAATTGCCAGTTTGTCGATCAATTATTATGTACAATTTCAAGCCTTTTCAAATAAATTTAATTTACACGTCACCGAACGTAAACATTACAGATTAGTACTTACGGTTAGCACAGCAGAAATGGTCCTTTGAAATGGTCTTCCGTGAAGAGGTCCTTTGAATCCTCTGGCCTTCAGCGCTCGTGCCAGCGTTAGAATACTGTGTTTTGGTAATCTATATCTCTTCTTGAACTGACGATTTGTGTACAGCGTTAAGGGATTTATTCGAGGCCTAAATTCCCTTTGCTGAATGTTTTCTTCTTGTCTCGGTTCAATGTTTTCTTCCTCCACCACCAACAAACGCCTGTGTGCAAAAACCGCCATTTTCAATGCACCTATACCGCAGTAATGACAACTTCATAAATATTCTAACATCATTATTTTACTTCTTTCCACGTAGTAGAATATTTATGAAATTGTAATACTTTTTCTTATTGTGTTTCACTAAGAAAAACAGGCATTTTCTGTCGTTCTTGTCATTGTCAAATGAAACACATACTAATGCTGCACCGAATTTCCGTATATTTAGTATTTCCGAGAACTTTAAGAGACCTCTGAAGGTCCCGTACAGGTTTTCTCATAAATAAGACGTTTGCGAAACATTTCCTCGGAAAGTACATGAGTTAGGGACAGATTTTTCTGATTTGTTACATTTCTCGTTATTTTTTCTCTTAAAATAAGCTTTTACGAAGACTATCCTCATTATTTCACTTTTAGGAATGAAAGACCTCTCTGACTATGTTACGAAGGTTTTAGACATGTTTTTTATCGTAAAACCTCTTTCCGGATCATTTTTATGTTCGTAAACTTCACTTAGGAATCTAGTAAGGGACCGGAGCCAGCAAAGTCAGCCCAATAAAGAGAGCGATCCGACGGGTGTTTAGGGGGATTTGCTTGTTATGCCATGTACTTGACGAATAGAACTATTACCACTGTTGGTTTGCTGGGCTAAGTGTATGGTGTTTTTATATGTGTGTTGTATATATTATGGAGGGTACAATTCTCTATTTTTTTCCTATTCACAATGTGTAGTATATAAGCAGATTCTATCAGAGTACTTTTCGGTGCATTATGGGAATTATCCGGGAATTGCCATTGCCCGAATCCAATTGCAAAGCAAACAGTGGGCATATTACTGCCATGTCCTTTCATGAGATTAATTCTTCACACCTAATGACTAACCGACTGACTAATCCTTATACTGGGGGTTTTCCCATAGAGTGACTCCCCGAGTGACTCTATGTAAAAGTCACACCGAGGTGACTAACAACAGGTTATCCTCGCCTTCGCGATTCGGATATGGCTCAGCTATTTCCCAAATGTAATGACAAGGTTTTAACCCGGGATCTGTGCATGTCTGTGAGATGATCGGTGCATCACTGGTAACCCCCAAACTCCGGCCCCTCCCTTTAATCCTATTTTTTCAGCACTGTGTTTTTCAGATTCTGCTGCTTTAAAAACCCTTGCCAGGCTGCCATTCATGATTGCGAAAAGCTGATACCATGGACGGATCCAGAGGGGGGCCTCCCTTCGGAAAGTTTTGCATTTTTTGATATGGAAAACTCGGCCAAAAGATAATCAAGGAAACATCTTTTCAATAGCGCCCCCTCCCCCCCTTTCAAAATCCTGGATCCGCCAGTAGATTCAGTACACTCTTATGCCCATGTGACCCTAACGTGTCTAAGAAACTCCCACATAGCAATCAATGTCAATCATGAGGTTATCAACAATCATAATTAAAAACAAAACAAAGAGGTACTCACATGCGATCTTGACGACGCCCCTGGTACTTATAACGTTGGTGTGGTGCTGCACGTTGATGGTGTTTAACGAATAACACTCACACCAGTAATCCTTATCTCCTCCATAGTGATCCGAGTAATCCTCCACCTCCTGGCGGGTGATGTCTATACTGGTAGTAAGGTACTTAATGCCCTTCTCCTGGTCCGCCCTCTCCACATTAACGTGGTGTTTGGGGGTGACCCACTGGTCGATGCACTTAAACATGATCCTGAACTCGGCCAGTTCGATCCTGGACTGCGCCTTGCAGGTGATGGTGACCGGGCGGTTCTTGACGATGTAGTAGACCGGCTCGGGCTCCTCGATCCACTGAGGGGCCCCGTCCGGGAGGGCAGCGTCCCCGACACGCTCACCTGCGGGGAGGAAAGAGAGGATAGTTAAAATTTGGTATTTTCAAAACTTTTTTAAAGTAATTTTGTGAAAGACCATACATGCTGCATATCATTCGAAAGGAAATTCAAAATCCTTTCTAATGATATGTAACATTAATATCATTAATTGTAATAGCACTATTCCCACGCCAGATTTATGAAATTGGAGTGAAATCAGCGAGCAAAATGCAGCCTTTATAGCTGTGAAAACAATCTAGTAGACCGAGGAACTTAAAGTGTGTCAGGTTTTCGGATTTTATCTCATCTCAGTTTCGGAGGATAAGTGTGCTTGATCATATGGCTTTAAAAAATTGAGGTATTGTAACATCTTGGAAAATGTATACTCATAATAATGTTCTATTGTGTTTCGTATGTAACATCAATTATTCTGAGAGGCAGTCTTTTTCTAACCCACAACTACATCACCAGCAGAAATTGATCTGACTCGTGAGGCTTACAACTGCACCAAGACCATATATACTGAATTAAGGGCGGAATAGGAAGAAAAAACGTGAAGATATTATGATCTATAATGACGCGTGTAACTTGATTATAGTAATTGCATCTTAAATTATGGAGATTTGTTCTTAAGAAAAGCACTGCACATTACAAAAAACCTTCACTGATATATACGGGTACACAATTTACGAGTCTGCAAAAACAATAGGACCAATTAGCATTGGCCTAATTTCTGGTACAATAGCATTTCCTTTGTGATAATTCTTTTGACTTTTGGCTCATAATATGTTATGTGAAATGGGTTTTATCTGAAAGTATTTCCGAATATTATAACTTTACTTATAAACGCATTTACATGTATAAGTATAATAATATGGTTTATTGAATAATATATATACATATATATTCATAAATATCTATATGTAAATCTGTATATATATGTATATAGATGTATATCAAAGGCTTAATGTATACATACATGGAAACATGAAGAATGGGTTATATATCATTATATGATATCTTTATCACATGGCGCGTGCGCATTCCTAGTTTATCTTTATTTTACAATAAACCTTAATTGACCAAAACTGTGTCATATATTAAGTATGAAATGACTCTCATCGTTGTCTAATATACCATGATCATGTAGCTCTGACTCTGTCCCATGCCCCATGCTAATATCTAACTGACTTCCCCGTATAATTCCTATCACACAGCTATCCCTCCATATATTGACTCTCACTGATTGACCTTAGCTAGCCTCATTCTGTCTACTCTAATAAATAAATACCTGATTGATTCGCCCCCTATATATGCCACAGTCAAACGCTGCATACAAATTGCATGACTGTAGACGTAGTCAGGGCAGGGACAGTGTCGGTGTTAATAGTCCTCATTATTAGTCTCTGCCACGAGCTGGGATTCATCTCGTCTACTGTTGGAGGAGGGGGAGGTACTTTCTGTAAAAATGGGCAGCCGTTTTAGACAGGGGTGGGGTGAGAGAGAGTTTCAGAGGGTCTACACTCTTCAATTCTATAGTCACTTCTGGGACAGTTGATCCTTAATTTTTTGAACCACACACAACTATGATGCCCAATTTCGGTGGAGACCGCAGAGGCAAAACAAGTGTTAAAACACAGGGAGACCCAGGTGCACTCGAAGGGGTTTCAGATATGGGTTCAACACTTTAAGTTGCATGATGATAAGGTCTTACATTTATACGTATTACAGGAAATGAAAGGGGTTGTAGATACACATGGACCTTTTATCCCCCACCTCTCACATTTCGACTCCCCGAGGACTGTATCAGTTTCTAAATATTCCCCGACTCAGTCATTGTATTGTCACAATGTAGCGGCCTGTTTTGGTTCTAAGTTCGCCCCCTCCCACTCTGCACATTATAAATTATAGAACTCAGCTTTTTTGGCCAATTCAGCAAACAGCGGAGCACCCGAGCGCCAGATGACTGGCCATAATCATATTCCCTAATTTGGTAATTATAGCCTGGAGTAAATTAAGTTCTACTAACGAGTCACGGAGAAAAAACCTAAATGACTCCAGCATGCAACGTTTTGCAACAGGCACAGCATGGGGTGAAGTGATTTTGGGAAAATCTATGTTCTGTCACTAAAAAGCAATTATTTGGGCTTTTCACTGATTCACTGCTTTTCCATGTTAGCGTTATAGGGTTATCATATCATATTGGACATACCATTATGTTTGGCTCAAAATAAAGATAAAACTGTACAGTATCAGTGACGTTTTGACTTGTTTTTGTTCCGAAAAGTACGGATTATACTGTTAGAATTATCAGATGTATAATCAACATGTGCAGTGGATGTCTGTGTTGACTTGTGTAAGCTATAATCAACCATCTGTCTGTATTGATGCTTCGCCAACCTGTCTTGGCCTTAAACATGTATAGAACTTAGCCATTGTGTTTAGATGTAAAACACAGAAAATGACACAGAGAAGGACCAGGAATATCCCCTGTTTACATGGCTGCATGCATGGAGGAAATGTTGGGACTGTTTCGCGACAGTCTTTTGACGTCCCTGGTCATGGGAGAGGGTCAGTAGAGGGTCGACCTGTGTGCGTACCGTCCTCCTCAACTTCTTATGAGGACATGGGGATTTAAGGATGCTAACCTGGGTTTCTGAAATAAGGACTTGTTTATCATTGGTCTCTGGGACAAAATGAATCTCCAAAGACTAGGAAAAGTTCATTTTTCATTGACCAGTGTGCGACCCTGGTGCGACCATTGTATTATTGCCCCCAGTGCGACCAGGATGTCGACCCCAAATCATCAAGGATAACCCTGCCGTGTTGGAGCAGTGCGACCAGTGAATTGCTCTTGGTGCGACCAGTGTATTGCTCGTGGTGCGACCAGTATATCGCCCCTGGTGCGACGAGTGATGTGTCGCCCCTGGAGCGACCAGTCCGTCGCCCCAGGATCACGGGGTTATCCCTGTAGTCTCCGTGTCTGGGCGGCTGAGTGGCCGTGTGGGGGCGACCAGTATCGGGCCGTCATTACCCCCCCCCCCTCCCCCTACAAGACTATAAACACCGCCGGGATGTGTTTGTATAGTCCTGATCGTGTCAGCCCCCCCCCCCCCCCCCGCGACACACACACTATCTGTCTGGGACTCATACCAGTTAATGGTTTGTATGCATGGAGGCTATGTCAGGGGACGGGAGGGGGCATGAACAGGGACCCACTGCCAAACGTCCACGAGAAATGTCAGATAGCGGTGAATGTATACATTGAGGAAGAGTCAGATCATTGTTATTACCTTAGAAACCCATAACTATTGTTTGCTGTTGTCTTGTACTATGAAACAATAGCATTCTAACGTAATGAGGAGGAAAACAACTTCTCTGTGACACTGGGTATCAACCATAGGCTATTGGTGTACATTGCCAGGAACCAGTGACAAAGAAAGTTCCCTGTGTAGTATGCTGATCTATTGCTGGTACCCAAAGATCCAGAAAGTAGTGCTCCTCATCAATATAATATTATATATTTCTTGGCTTTGAATTTAGTTTGAAACTAGTTTTTCAAGCTTTGGTAATTGTGTACCTAACATAAGGGGAAGGACCAAAGGGGCAGTTCGGCTATGGGCAGTAACATTAATAATGGTCAGTATCCAGGGGCGGATCAAGGGGGGGGGGGGGGGTTCCTGGGGTTCCTGGGGTTCCTGACCCACCTCCCCTTCCCATTTGGTGGACCCCTAAACTAGGAAAAGAAGGTAAAAATGGGTGTTAGTGCGTGGAAATAGTGCACTTTTAGTACTTATATACTGACCCCTCCCCCTCCCCCTTTTTTGGAAATCCTGGATCTGTTGGTGCCCCCCCCCCCCCGCCCCCAACCATTGCATGGATCTTATAAGTTGGCATGTATGTGTGTATATACAAATCCATCCTGCAGGCTTTATCAGCACTGGATTAAGGGTCCACGGGCCTTATGTGGCCCAATGTAATGGGCATGGCCTTCACGGGACCTCGTGACAGAGATAGGGAGATAACTGGATCTCTGCGACATCCAGGGGAGATAGTGGTTTCGGTAATACTCCAGTGGGTCGGTCACGACGGAGGTGATTTATTTGGCCATAACGTTTAAGTAAGTTCCGCTGTTGGGTTGACTCTGATTTCCTTTCTGTGTTATGGAAAGGACATGCGTCCTGATCGGTTTGGGACAACTCAAAAGTTGCAATTTGCCAAACTATTATTCAAAAGTATCTTGCAACCTGCAGATCACGTTATAACTTTTCCCATCATAATTCCAGGATCAAAGAGGACTTCTGAACTGAAAGGTGGGCCGGTCTGTACATAAACACATTGGGGAAGACGAGAAAGATCTAGGTAAAGATTTTCTCATGAGGCATGACTCCATCATGCAACGTTTTGCGCGGGCTCTCTTATTTATTCCCTACCTCTTCTGAGTATAACTTCTGCAGCTTGCTCCGGACCCCGTTCTTTAAGGCTCAACCTTGTCAGAACTGACTCTCGTGTACTAAGATCAACGAGTGTAGAGAACTGCACTTTATTTTGGAGGACATAACCCCCCCTCCCCCCCCCCCCCCGTCCCTACCTTTTTTTTTTGAGAATCTAAAACTACATAAACTGAGTAACATGTGCTCTGTGTACACACGAATGCGCACCGTTTCAGTGCTTAGCAAAATAATATATGATATGTAGATGCCATTACAACTTATAGAGATCCTACAGCCACCGCTATATACCAACTGCACTTGAGCCCCGATCAGTGACAAGAAACACTGCATGCGGCTTTCTACCATATCTGGTCCCAATCCAATAACCGCCTTATATACCAATCCCCCAACTGGGGCAATTGCATTTATAGACACCACACGCCTGTTTAAGTAGATCCAAGTTACCCCAGTTTCTCTATATGTATGTCTATATCTGCAGGGCCTAGGTTAACCACCCACACTGCCCCTGATTTGGTTGGCTGACTTCTCCCCAGCTATGTACACAAAATTAAGTGAGTAGCTAGTACTAAGTGTCTTGTTGAATGCTTGGTTGCTCTGTGGGATTCATTGCTATTGCAGCTAGGTTAAATGTGTGTTTGAAAGTCTGTTGGGGGTGTATATTGATAATAACTTTAGGGAGAAGCCCTCATTTATTTGCGGTGAAATATCCTAGGCATCTTTATGAAATGCTGTCCTCAAAGGAAGCATAGACTTTGAACGTATGGGCTAAAACTATAACTTGAAGTCTAAGTCTTAAAGATACCATTGGACCTACTGTATTCAAACCAAACTGACAACTAAGTTCTTTTGGTCTATTTGCAGGTGCTTGTAAATGTTTTAGGTAAGTATAGCACTGGCGGAAGTATACTAATCTCAGCTGTAAAAGTAAACGGTCTAGTCCCTCATTTCAAGGGTTGCCTCCAAAGGCCTCAACTTGCCCCACGAGGCCTAAACTGGGCCTAAACTGTGACGATAGTTACCTTCACTTAGGCCGGTGACTAGGCCTGCCACCAGCATCAGCAGGGGTAGGACACAGCAGCCCCCCCTGAGGCGGCCTGCCGTCGTCATTGTCGGGGGTTTCCGTCAGTTAGACTCCTCGGTAGTAGGACTAGTAATAATACCACAGCGGACACCATTGAAGACAACCCCTCCTAGTGTAAAAGACGTGACGATGGTGGTGGTAGTAGTGGGGTAGTCCGACTCCTCCAGGCCGGCATGGGCCTCCTCCAGCGGGCTACACAGGCCTCACTCCCCGTGGTAGTTTCCTCCAGGGCCGGACCTCTGTACTCCAGTAGTGTTACTCCTCCAGCGTGTGTGACTTATTCCCACGGTTAGAACAACACGGCCACGCGTCGTCTTGGGCTAGTACTACCAAACACTAGTACTGCCCCTGCACCCCAGAACACATCCCTGGTGGCCTCAAACTGCAGGGGATATAGGTATGGATGGAAGGTGATGGGCAGTTAGGTTTGAACTAACAACTTGTAGGAATCCTTCACAAGTGATACTCTAATACACATATGGCACAAGAAGTTAGGAGAATGCAATGTGTATTGGTGTTCCCAAAGAGCATGTATGTATATTGCAAGTTGGCAGTGGGGCTCCTTTAAGTATGTGTACGTATGTAAATCCAAATGGCTTGGCTCTTGTGGCTTGAGCTAGCTTAAAGGCACTGATATGTTTCTTAGAAAGTTGGGTGGAGGGTTTTCTAAGACTGTGGAGGTAATGTGGCTGGGAATGATGATGAACAGATCCAACTGGTTGTCAACTGCTAATAATAATCCTTGGTTGCAAAGTTAACAACATCCAGTGTCAAGTAAATCCGATGTAGAAATGCTGCGAGGTAAAATCCGACTTGATCTGTGTGAAGACTGAATCCCATCAAACTCTGTATATATGTAGGCTCAGAAACTCCTTCAAAGTTCCCACTGCTGGCAGGGCTGGGGATAGGTTAATAGTCCTAGGGTTGCACTGGCTGTTGCTGCTGGGGTGAGTCCTATCAGAGAACACACTGTTGCTCAGACCTCTGTAGCTGACTCCCTGCCGCCTCTCCAAGCGCCCAGCGCCGTCTGACTAACTCCTGTCTGTTGCATGCTCTCCTCCCCCTCCACTACTCCCCTCCTACTCCTACTCCTCTCAGACCCGTGGCGGTGGAGGCTCCAGGCCGCGCGGGACACCAGTCCACCAGTTCATCTCACACTGAACCCTCCCTCCCCACATCCACGCCGCCGGGTCGCCGCCCGGGGCGCTCGGCCAATCAGATCGCCGCTCACGGCGGGGCGTCGGGACCGGCGGCCAATCAGCAGGCTCGTCTCATGGAGAAGGCCGGTGCCCGTTCCATGTGCCGCGCTTGAGTCCCGTCAGTCAAAGAGCAAGCGGCGGCGGCCTCTCCGGGCCCTGAGACCGGCCGAGGATTAGAAACTTTACCGGGGCTGCCTGCCTCCTTCTCCCGTCAATGGGCAGACTTTTATAGAGGCGACCGCCGAGGCTTACTGGGGTGGCGGCTTAACTTTGGCTTAAAGCATTTATACCCTCAAGAACGCCAAGTCAGTTCTTTTGGGGGTCGCGGATGGGTGAGCGGATTGAATGGGAAGAGGAGGGCCGACTAGTGGTATACTCCTTGAATTATCCACTCGGACATTGAGTAGAGCCCCCCGTGGTGGGTGACTTCATTGAGGTTCGGCAGTGGGCCGCCCCGGGCCTCCCCGACCAGACTTCACTCGTACAGCGCACCGCGGCCGGGCCTTCTGCGGAAAGCGCCACCCAGACGCTGCTGCCGCCACTGGCAAAAACGGGAACTAAAATAACCCTAGGATATATGCGGTCGCTTTGGGGTCTTCCATTTAGTACGTACACGCACATTTTCAAAAAATTCAGAACACACAGCCCCCCCCCCCCCTTAGGCAAAAATACGCATTGAATTTGGACGAGAAAGTACACATATTTTCAATAATTTCAGACCCCCACTTGGTGTGTACGTACTTAATGGAAGGCCCCTTTGGCCTTTGACTTGGGTGCTTATCACCAAGTCACAACTCATATCTATCTAGCCAATATACGTTACTAGGGCTGTCTGGGTCATTCACAGTTGTATGACATCTGTCAAGACAATACACGTATTAAGTTTTACAGCTTTGTTATCAAAGGAGTTGGGTATGATTGTGTATTACTAAGAATCACATGTTGGTACATTAATGAGTTCACACCTTATCTTATTTTAGATACCGTGAACTACACAAGATTATGGGCTTAGTTGGTCAAATAAAACACCGATAAGCTCGATCTAATACATAACTGATGCACGTTGACATACATCATTACTTTTAGTAGTCGCGAGTCGCTGTCAGGATGTTTATTACTCTTATTGTACCTCCCAAAATCTTGACAAATCTCTCTTTTCACATAGATATAAACGTGTTTCTCCAGAAAAGATACCTGCATGACTTCCCTAATCTTTTCTGCCTACCTCTCACCTTCAACCTCTGTAAATAGGCCCAGCGTGCTGATGGTGTATTTGAGAAAACATTGGTTCTGTATGTATTTTTCGCTGCCTACAAGGCTCAGTGGACGAGTAAACAGTGTGTCCGGCGACCAAAACCTGCACTGCACCTGCACCCTCTTCGAAGAGGGAGGGGGGGGGGGAGGGCACTAGTTAGGAAATTACAGTGTAACATACAAAAAGTATTTACTCTCAAGTTCAAGTGGCCAGTTCGATTTTCAGATATGGTATTGAATAATTGACATACTCCAAAAGTTGTAAATCGCCAGCGAACATCTACTTGGGATTACAACCTTCAAATGGAAAGATAAATCACTTCGTTATTGATTATCAATTATACAATGATAAGAAAGATGAATAGGACTAGGAGCAGCCATAGTTTATCAACTACCTCAACTTTCTCAATAGACCTAGCTGTCGCTGGTTGGAGTTATGGTAATCTTTTGCTGGTACCCAGGGGCCAAGAAAAAATTGTTTACCTCTACATTATTGTACTACTCCACTAAAGAGGGCTATTACATGTATATGTGTTTGCAATATTATCATGTTCTGATGGGAATTAAGACTAACAATATGAATTGATGATTTTATGTTAAATGAATTCTCTTGATAATTCCGGTTTTGCCAGACCTACCTAAATCAGCCAAGGGGGTTCAGGAACTCTCACCGCGAGCATCATTTTTGGTCCCAGTACCCCCCCCCCCCGCCCCTTCCTACCCCCGTCAATCTCTACCCTTCCGCCCGTGACTTTTACAAGGTGACTACATTTTCCGGGTGGCCTAGGCCAAACCTATCGTAACAGTCTCAGAGCCAGAGAGTCAAAAAACACACATCGGGAAAACCAACTGCTCTCATGCATTCCGCGAGACCAACTAAACACTGCCAGCAAAAAGTGTGATGTCTTTTCCAGAGCCTGGGGTGTTTGGGGGCTACAGGCAATGTGGCTGGGCGCGTGAGGGTGGAAGATGGGCCTGGTCTCTTAAAACGATGTAAATGTCACAAGTTTTTACCATTGGCAGGAGGTGAAGCAATTTGTCAACGCCGGCGGATTTGCACCTGTACGTACATGTATTATTTTGGGAAATAAAACGGTAATGATATCCTAATGAAATGAGGGGATAACATATATTGCACTTGCAAGACCATACCATACCATACGTGAATTGGAATTGCAACATGCAGAGAATGATGAATAGGATCCCCATCCCCCGATATACATTATGTAACTCAATAAGATAATTTCACCCATTAAAAATTCATAATTGGCAGTTTGGTAACTTGCATATGGCCAAAGTGTGATGTACTTCTAAAATAGTGAATGATTCTGGTCCCTAAAAATGGTCACAATAAAATGTCAAAATATTATACGACATGCATATATACACACTATTACTATTGTATTCTGCATGACATAATCTCCACCAAACGAACAGACCATCCTAACACTACAAAAGGAATACCTCTCAATACCATAATGCAATATCGTAAGTATACATCACACACAAAACCAATTCTACAATATACTATTATAGAGATTTAGGGTATGTGAACATAACCAATCAACAACCCCACAATCCATTCCCCCAATGTTGTTCCAAGCCGTCATGGACTAAAACCAGTCAGTCGGTTTTCCGTGAGAGAATCGTCCATAAATCACGCCCCGTCCCGCGCCCTTATCACCTGGAGCAGGCCCCGGCCCCCCTCTCTGAGTGACACCTATATATAATTACCTCCTTATCTCCTCCCCTGATAAGGGCCCGGCCAGGCCCTGTTTCACCTGCCTTCACTGGCCCCCGACGGCCCGGGCGCGACCCAACATTTGTCCTATATAAAAAAAAACCTCCCCTTTCTATCCCCCCCCCCCCCATTTTTCTTCTTCATTTTTTCCATTTTAGTTTTAGCACTTTATTGCAAGCATTATTCGAGAAAAATGAAATGCACATTTCGCCGGATTTTCTTGTGTATGGCATAATGGAATACTCTATTGATATTTGATTTTGTGATTCCTTGACATTTACAGTTAAAATACCTGTCACGGTAATGGCTTGAGCCTGAAGCCTGCATGTATTTTCCACTGTCTGATACACTCAAAATTCCTCAAATCACCAGTGTGAATGAGGGTTAACAGCAGACATGATATATGTCATCAGAAGGTACATTATATCCTATTATGTCCCATCGTATTATACTCCTTATGAAAACTTAGAATTTACTAAATAATCAGTCATCAAAATCGCATAGTGGATTATTAGCTCATGACTATGTAACAAGGCTAGGCATATAGAGGAGAACCAGTGCTCCAGCACCTGGCTGGTCAAGGCCCTTTGTCACAATATGAATACTCACCAGCCCTCGACCCCACAGTCACCAAATAAAAAACAAAATAAATAAGTCCTTCAAAGCAATCACACGAACACGGAATAATTAATCAGCGGGGTTAGTGTGGGCTTTGATATTAGCATGTAATCTTTGTGGTGTCCGCACGAAATAAAAAAGAGAAATAATTTTTTGTTGTTTCATGAATTATTCATGAAATTTTCACATTTTCTGGTCAGTGATTACACTTGACAAGCCCCAGCTTTCAGTGGTTTTTCCTCAGCACTGTCCGATGCATAACGCACTTAATGCATCCCATGGTAACCTGTATGGAGGCTGACAATAGGCTTGGTAATGTATCCATTAGGCCTATGACAAACAGACACCCCTCAGTTCGACCAGACAATGTCAAATAGAACTGAAATAATTAAAGGTAAAAAGGAGGGGGGGGGGGGCATAGATACCTCTTGATTCTATGGGATAATGTAAAACATACAAGAACATGCAAATGTTTGATGGTAACAATAACAGTTAGAAAATAGTTTAAAAATTAAAATGTTTCAGAGACAAAATAATTATCACTCGGGTCTGAGGGGTCATAAAATCGGAACAATGTAGCAAAGGGTAAAAGGACAGGATGAATAGGTATAAAAATGGAATAAAAATAGAATAGAAAAATGACTAATGAGGGTCACTGTAAATTGTGACATAATTTGTTGAAAAGAGTACATAAAAAAACACATAATAAGCCTAGGTAGACATAATGTGCATAGAGGCAGTAATGTATTGTATTGTTATCAACGTGCGCACCAGATGTTACTGTGGCGAGGGGGGAGGGGGGGGGGAGGGAGGGAGGAATCATAGGGCAATAATCAGGACCTCTGACATGACCACCAATACACATGCACAACCCCAACCCCCCTCCATACATCCCCTACCTCCAGGACCCTCAACCTCCCCTCCACCAAACGCCCACTAACCTTACCATAGGCCTCTTATCCATATTACTCCAAGAATGCCCCCTTCTCACCAGTAGACTTTTACGTTGTAAACATTTTGCCCATGATGCAAGCAAATAGGATTTGAAAACCAATTAATATCTGTATGATATTTTGAAATTGTCTGCGCTTCTATCATAATGGGTAAAACCCAACTTTAATACTAGATACGCAAAAAATGAGTTGCATGAAATATTCATACTCACTGCTGTCCCCGTCGGGGATGGTCATTGAGGGGTTTCGGGGGGACTGGATTGAGCATGTTTACAAAAGTAGTTACACTAATAGATCAACATGGTCATATTGAAAAACACGTTTTTCTCCCTGACCGACTTATACCCCCCCCCCCCCGCCCCAATCCCCTCCCCCACACACACCCCTCGTCCGTTCCGTGCCCCCTGTGCTGTAGATGATGACATGGCGTCACGGAACACTCACCCCCCCCCCCCACCACCACCACCACCCCCACTGCCACACGCCCGACGCTTTGTCCACTATTAAAACCCACAAAAAATCTGATTTACTCCTACACTATCATTAGATACCAGACATTATGACACCCGTCCTCACCCACAAAACCTCCCGATGTAGCCAATGAGAACGAGTGGAAATATACATTGGTTTGAACCGGAACTACACTAAGAGGCCATCATATGAACCATGTCATATTGACGACTCATTGAAAGTATTTGGGACAATGTCCATACATATGTTTTCCCTAGAAGTTAACTCTGTTAAGTATGTATGCATCACGTGGGATGGGAGGGGGTGGGGTGTCTGAGATTATGGAAAATGTGCATACATTTTCTATTACAAATCCAATGCTTACTTTTGCCTAAGGGGAGATGGTCGGTCAGGAATTTTTGAAAATGTGCGTACGTACTAAAAGGAAGGCCCTCAAAGGTAAAGACTAAATGAGGAGAAATCATGATGATTTGGAAAAATGTAAACAAATACAATGGTGGAGTGCACCCCGGTGGTATATCTGTAACCCAATCCTTTGAGGTCATGGTCCCTGTTTTAGAATGGTTCAGTACACCCCATTGGCAAAAGTCTGCCCTCATGAACCAGTTATAAATATCGACCTTTGCGTGTTAATTCAGGAAAACGGCAATAGTCCAGGACGATTGGGGTCTACCAATAATGGATTCTCTTTGTAACATCTTGCCTTGCCAAATGTAGGATATGGGCTAATCAAAACATCTATTCAATTTGTCCCTATGAAAAGTGTCTAGTCTTTTCGCACTTGTACGGTTGCATAGTGGGGTCATGTTGTATGCTAATCACTATGTACTCGAAATGTATCTATTGCACGCCTCGTTGGCATTACTATCCAAATAATATGTCTATGTGCAAAGAGAAAGTACAGTTTTACATAGGTAACGGCGAAAACTAAGTTTCAATCAAATACTATATCAATTAACCAATCCCCCATTCAATATTGGTTAATGGTCATACCACAAAACGGTATGGATATAAACAACCCCCTCAGGGTTCCTATGTCGTTACACGCCTGAGGTGGGCGACCAACTATTCCCAATAACCGCTACAATACCCCCCAACTCGTCCCCCTCCCCCACCAAAAAAAAGAAAGAAAAGAAAAACAAACATTTCCCCCTCCCCGGGTCCCCTCCTGAAGCCTATATAGGTTGTCACCAGTGCATGCACCCCCCCCCCCCAGACCTCCCGCCCCCCCCCCCTCCCGTGGCCAGGTGCTCTCCCCCCCCCCCCCCCCCCGTGAGGCCGTGTGCATGTCGTCCATGTTGTGCATGTTGTGCATGTTGCCCTGTGAAGGTACACTGCCCCTGACATGCTCCCCCAGTTAAGGGCCCTTCTCAATAATTCAGGCACGTTCAGCTGTCAGAGGGGTCCCCGCGCCACCACCACGGCCCGGCAGGAACCTGGATCAAACGACAAGGAGGCACTTCGACCTTGTTAGGTTATAACACAATTTTGGGATTGGGTCAAACATTTTTAATTTTTCTTCTTCATTTTATTGAACTTTTCTGTAGAAAGCTTGTCAGCTTAAGCCTGAGACGTCAAGAATTGAAATATTCATAACTTTTGGTTGTTATGCCATCCAATTCTTGTAATCACGATTCCAATTGTAATATTGGTGCGTTATGGTAAATGAGATACAATACAAACAATATATCAGACACTCACAGTCGAAACAAGGGTATAGCGCATCTCCTCAATGGCAAAATAGGGAGCATCTTTATTAAAATTATAACCACCTCCTTTCTAGTTACACTCTGAAAAGATCCCCCCCCCCCCCCGGCCCTCGTCCCAGCCCACGACCCCCACCACATGCCTCCCCAAAACTCCTCCCCCCATTTCCCCTAACACAACCCCAACATGCATTGCCCTTCCTGTTGCCCTCTTTCCCCACTTTAACGACTTCCCCCACATCATCCCGGCCATCGGGAGGACTGGCTTGACACTGTCAATCAATAGTCTAAAGTCTGACGCCTGAAATAACATTGTAGTCCAATGCGATTTTCTGCAATATTTCTATTATGATGAAGTGATGAAATGTATAGCCTATAGCTGTCACCGTAATGTTATTGGGGCATTTTGACAGTATAGCATTTGTTGAATATCACTCGCACTTAACAACAATCTGTGTTTTGTGCTATTCTAAAGAATCATTTTTCCTTTATTCCGAGTGTTTGATAAGCTTTGTAAATCAAATAACATAGATCTAGTGAACGCCGAAAGAATAAGTAGTTCAGGGCAAGTTGTCACTTGACTATAGTGTCAAGCTTGTCAAGAGCCCGGCAAATTGTGTCATGAACTTCATAAGGAATAGTGCAAAAAAATGTGTTGTCTTGTTTTTCACGTTTAATCCCGTTATACCGGTACCATTTTCTCATCCAGTTTAAAGCTCTATTACCTTCTAAGCTCATTAAGGGCTGCTGAGGCAATTCCGATGTCAATTCAGACTGGAAACTAACCAGAAATTACTCCGTTAAAATTGAATTATAGCCAAGGCAGCGGGTATGCACACGGCTTATAGCGTTTTAATTAGAACCATAAAAAGGGGATGGGGAAGGTGGACGTAATTGTTGAGGTGGCAATGGAGCAAGAGTTTGTATTGATTATTTACAGGCCATCTTTTCCCCAGACAGGCATTTCGCAAAGTTCAAAGATTATTATCTTTGCAGGATTGATTATATTGACGGTGAAATTGTTATTGTGGGTTTAACAAGAAACCCATGAAGGTAGATCGTAAACGATCTAGAGTGAAAAAAATGCAAGAATAAGAATTCTGAAATGTAGATCCTAAATAATCTTTATTGAAGAAATGCAAAATTAATCACAGGGGGAACCCCCCCCCCCCCCACCCCTCCCCACCCCCCCGCCCAACCTACATGTATTGCACGGGGGAGTGGGGGTCTGAGGGTATGGGGTATGGAATTGTCCTATTGGGCCACCGTACTGACCCTTTATAAGGAGTTGCACTCCCCACTGCCACCGCTCCTCTGAACGCTCCCAGACCTGCTGTCCGCTGCGACTACCCCCACCCCCCCCCCCCCCCACCCCCCAGCCGCCACGGCCGGAGCGGCCACTGACAGTAGAGTTTTTGCAACCTACCCCGATCTCAGTGCCCCGATCCCTATCCCGATGAGTTTGATTGGAGGGTCTATAATAAACCAGACTTGCCCTGCAGAAGTTTGCCCTTTAAACTGATTGAGTTTTTGATTGTCTGTGGCGCATGCCAATGCTAATGAAAAGAACCACCACCCTCAGACTGTGTTACATAAGCAATTCTTAGTTATTTTTGGCAAGAGCAGGGCAGATCCGTCAGGGCAGTATGGTCAGCAGGGCTAGTTCTGGGGCTACTCCTATCATAGTCTCTGGGCTGTGAATGGATTTTCCTAATAAAAACATATTTCTTCAGCAGTATTCTCACTCTTATAATAAACCTGAATACATATAGGTAAATAGGACAAACTTTCTTTTCACTTGGGATACAAGAACATTGTAAGACAATGAGAGGAATGTACACAGAGAGATCCGTGTGTGAGTGTGTCCCTGATCAGTGTGGTCACTGACTGGGGTAGTGGACGTGACCCAGGGCCAGCCAGGTATACACTCACAGAGATATAGCAGTATAGGCATCTTTTTAAAATACACATTCACATAACTAACTTATGATATGGTTATTCATTTTTTAATTTCCTTTTGATGTTTTTTTTGAAACCAGGAATAACATATTTTGGATCAATTTGAAAAAGGAAAAATTAATTTTGGATTTGTTCTCCTAATAGTGTCATTTTACATGGGGACCGTTCATCTTGAGCCCAGCAGATCCGTATGGGGAACGGGGAGTGAGGTCGGGGTGGGTTGCAAAAACTCTCTAGTCCTTCTGACACACACACCCACTGCCATGGTCACGGCTGATTGAGCGCACGGACGGTGGTATAGGAGGGAGTCCTATTGGTCAATCTGGTTGACCAATGAGTGTACAGCTGCCCGGGACAGCTGCACTGCCCAATGCACACTACTGGGATGTGCAGAGACCGTGAAGGTGCGACCAGGGACCTTACATACATACTCCAAGTCGCTTCTGATTCCCGTGTAATCATCGCTCCAACCTTAGTATTCTGGGGTTTCGCAAGTGCCCGGATGTGGGCTTGACCTAGTTAATGGCAACGCGTAGGGATACAGTAAAATTACGTTAGGAAAAAAGGCTAAGCTCGGAGCGATCATTACTTGGGGAATGTGAAGCGGCTCAAGGAGTATGCCTTACATAATGTAGTTCAGTGAACAAAAGAAGGGCCTGTACCTTCAGTTGCTGTACACAACTTTCCGTTATGTACTCAAGTGAACACAAAGGATCGACGTTCGACTCTTACTAGTGAAAAAAATGTTAACTATTTACGCAAATACACTAATTCAAATCCATTTTTTTCACTAAAAAAAGGGAAAAGTGGCACTTGTCTGCTGTAGGTCATGGAGTGTGATATTACTGAAGTCACATTTCTATGGGAAGTTAACACCTGTATGTTTTTCAAATCAAGTTAGCCGTTTATTTTTCAGAGGCGCTTCTGTAAAAACACTCTAGAATCTCACCCCAGGATCTCACCATTGTTTAGCTCTGTTGAGTTTATAAGCGGTAGCAAGGTGCTAACAAATACATGTTGATTTACACTGCCTTTACGAAAATCTTTTATTCAGAAAAAAAGAAAGCTCATCACCTAAAATTCCGTGATATATAATCAACCCTGACCCAAATTCTAAGCCAGATATTTTCTGGGCCATCTTTTGGCACCCCCACCCCCCACCATCTTCTCTCCTTTTTTACGTCAATACCAGCCCATTTTATCATGCTCTGGACTCAGTTATTGACTCAGTAAAACGCACCTGGCGGCGAACACAGACACTAACGCGCATGCGCACGAGCCGCCTTGATGACCTTGTAATGCGCCAATCAAACACGAGCCTGTGTGAACCGGGCCCCAGGTCGCTGTTGGAACCGGCCGGGGATGATCTCAACGGCAAACAGGATGGTCCTACAGATTACCTAGTCTGTCAAACCGACCTATCGGTTCGCAAAGTAGGACTGTACACCCACAGCCATTTTTGGAAGGACTTCCTACCTATATCCTTGCACACCTACCTGTCACTTGTTTGTAACATGGCGGCTGGAAATACATGTAAGCAGTAATCATGGGACTATCAAAAGGATAACCTGGGAGTTAAAATATAGAAGTCAAACATAATCCTTTACAATAAAAACAGCAACAGCAACAGTCCAGTGAGAGCCATGGACACTGTGGGTGTGTTCGGACCCATTATGTCCAGCCAAAGTGGGTCGGGTGGACTCACAGATTACCCTGACTTTTGGCGACCCCATGAACTGACGGAGATATCTGGGGGACAACCTCACATAAAGGGATGAGTACCAGCAGCGTCTGCCAAAATACACCCACCAGGCCGTTATGTTTGTCGTATCAATGTCACTATCACTACAGCCAGACTGCCAGACCCCATCATAATCAACCATGTGGCAAATTATGATCATGGATTCCACTTATTTTTACCACCGATTTACAAGGGAAACGGTGCAGGAAATATTACAGCAATTGCCTCAATGTTTGATTAATTAATTGATTGTATTTAAGTTGAAATCTGATGCGATATTATGTACTGCAAACAATTGCAATTAATAAAGAAGGTCAATAAAGTAGTGGAGATGATTCCATAAGCTGATGAGCATTATCTGAATTAAACCAACAGGAGGCAGACAATTAATCCCCTGCCCCTGACCATACTCCCCCCACCTCCAGGTCTGGTATTTCTCCTCCAGGCTTCATGTATTAATCATAGAGCTGGTCAACTCAATATCCGTTTCCTGGGATTAGCAGGGGTGGATCCACAGGAAGGGGTCAAGGGGAGTCCCCCCTGCCCCTTTTGGTAAGGACATAACCTAGACAAAAGGGTGAAATTATGGAATGAATATGCAGTGTTTTAGTACTTGGCCTATTTGTGAACTACCCCTTTTCAAAATTCCTGATCTGATGCTGTTTGTTGGTTTGAACCACCAGACTCAGTGGTTCTGGAGCACTGGGATATTTCACCCTTGCTCCTGGATGATCAAATCTATGAGAAGGTAGAGACCATACCCCTACACTTTTACCGAGGCAGGTGTTCTTTTATATGCAGTGCCTCATAGGCAGGACACTACATACAATGGCCGATGACCACAGGGAGAATCTTTTAATCTTATACCACAGGAGCGGGACAGAGACTTGAACCACCAACCTTTGAATGATGAAGCCAACACCCTACCACTGTACCACCAGAATACCCTGTTTAGGACATCAATTAAATACCCTAGAGAGGTTAGGCTAGTTCTACACTCAACTTCCAGTGCCCATAGTGGGTTCCATCTCCCCATTATCGGCGTCAGGTATTGGTTCTGTATAAAGTATTGACGAGGGGTGTAATTGGGATCGGGGCTGGCCAAGGTTGGCACCCCACACATTGTCTGGCGTGTGCACCTACCGTGAAGGGGTCTATTATCGTCCACCCACAACATGGGAACAGATTTGGCTGGGTCTGACCACTGCCAATCGCTGTCAATAGACCATTTTCTTGGTTCTGTGAAACTGCACAGCGCTATTTCTTTTCATGGAATTCATGATGTTACGAATGATTATCTCTGTTGGAAATTTCATGAACGTTTGTTGGCAACTCCTATTGACTTGTGGTTGAGAGTAAAACTGTAAGAGGGCATAATTGTCCAATTGCTATTGGTGGTGCAATATTTGAGTATATTCACTTATCTATGTAAGAATAATTCATTTATCCTATTCAGATTATTCGAACTGGTCGCCAAATGAGGTATTACAATACAATATTGCATCCACATTCTATATGTGACGTTGTTCTGTGGATTGGGAATACATTGGAAAGTGGAGGCTATCAAACCATTTTCATGCATAATGTTTTAGTTTGAACTTGTAAAGGATCTTCACAGGGCCTACCCTTTAGCTAGTACACCTTACAGAAAAAGCTCTATGCAACCTTACCTCATTTCCCCTGGTCTACCAAGTACTTTTACCTCAGGGCCATTCGGCAAATTCAGGGTGTTTCGGGTAATCAGGGGGAAACCCTATCAAATATTAAATTTGCTCGCCTAGGGGACATGAATTTCCTTGATGGTTGTCCCACTTCAAAACGTTTCCCCCTATGCATGTCTCGGGAATAGTCATTATTTCAAACAATAACCCCATGCAGGGATGTAGTTATGAACTGGCCACGAACATACATGTAAACGTCTTTGCATTTATCATGTAGGTGTTGTGCACTGCCAGGAATAGTTCTTTCACTCCTGCACCCAGTGCCACTGGTAGCCCATGTATATATAGCACACATTTCTTTTTTTCTTTTTAAACATCTTTATTCATCCTGGGGTGAGTTGGATTTCTCCAGTCTTCCCTCACCTCCAGACTAATCTTAAACTATTACATTCATATTTAGCTTAATCTTAAACTATTACATTCACACATTTACATGACACACTTGAAGACATATAGGACTTTGTGTATCGATAATTTATACCTTTTTTCTGTTT
Source organism: Lepidonotus clava (assembly GCA_936440205.1). Taxonomy (NCBI): domain Eukaryota; kingdom Metazoa; phylum Annelida; class Polychaeta; order Phyllodocida; family Polynoidae; genus Lepidonotus; species Lepidonotus clava. Next base: position 13,096,425 of record OW387135.1, read on the forward strand.
TAATGATCAAGGACTCATGGAAAGGTCTAGCTCATTACATACCCCGTTAATTTACTCTACCCACACTTGCTCATAACTATGACCTGTTTATATAACCAGAGCAGCTATGAAATGTGTTATGTGAGTCTTCTCATTCACTGAGAACTAGTAGTAGGCGTAATTGCTATGATGCCTGACATATTCACATGCAATACCAGGTAATAACATGTAGTTATTATAATCAAATTATGCAATGGACTATATTCATTCATGGACCTAAGAACTACAATGAAGTAGCAGGTGAGAATAACCGGTCGTTACAGCCTTTCTGTGATTGCTACTTATGTTTCAATTCAATGTCATTAATTTTGTGGGCTTGAAGGTTGCCCAACCAAACCTTTTCTTCCGATTCTGCCCCAATAATTAGCTTTACATTTTGTCTGTCAATTGCAGGTATTATTTCATGGTAATGCTGAGAAAGATTCCTTACATAAGGTGTGGGTGTTTAATATGATACTATTACTGTCATTACTTTGACAAACTGAGGTAAATTGCCTTTTCTGTATCATAGTTACTGTCCAAAATGTTCTGGTGCATAATATATTATTACATGTATATTTATGAGTATGATCTTAACATTTTTGTATATGGGACTATATTAATATCTTACTAATTTCTATTAGTTGTGCAATTTCCCCCAATAAGATTTAAGCCAATATACGATGTATCAGAATATAGAGTAAAACTGTAGATCATGTTCCGACGGATGGAATTAATGGTCATATATACTCCTAAACAAACCCAATTAATGCTCACCGCGGATGGACACACTTCCCCCACGATATCCACCATCTTTAATTACCATATTCAAACTGCCCCCGTTTGGTATTAGGGAGATAGCCATATACATGCCTGCCATGTCCAGCTGCTGCAGGGTCCACCTTTGATGTGGATGGTATGGAGTGGTCAGCAGAAATGACCAGTGTCCAGTTTGGGAGAGACCATTTACCAACAGCAGGCTGCCCCAACCTACCTCATACATAAGGATGAACTTCCAGTAACCCTTGACTATGTATGATGGGGACATTTTAATGAGAGTGAATAGGATTGTGTTTAAACTCAAATAACTAAAGGAATGGTTATTCTAATTCGCTCTTTAAGACTCAGCCATGAAAGGCTAAAACTTCAGTATAGTAGGCCTTAAGTATATACCACCTTCATAGATTTGAAAGGGGGATATCATATCAATATTCTCACCATCTTTCTACTACTCATGCCTCAAAATATCTTTAAGAACATGTAAAATTAATTGAAAGTCTTAACAATTTTAGCGCGTCTGTACAAACTAGTTCCGGTCAAAACCATGTAGTTCCGGTTTCCCTGATTGGCTGACTCGGAACCCTCATGGGCCTTATAGCCCTGTGGTGACCCAGTGGTCAGTGTAGTGGTCAGTTGATCCCTGATCTGGACCCTATGAATATAGCGGTCAGCAGGAGACAGATCACCAATCCTCCCTGACCTTCCCATGGTCGTCCCACCCACTTCAGCATACATGAACTATCGTTCGTACATGATATTAAGGGATCTAAATGTTCAAATGGGGGGTAATTTACAGATACATGGAGGAAAAAACAGATTGGTCGATTTTCATAAACAACAAATAATACGACAAATAATAAAACTTTACCCCTCGTCACTGTAGTGAAAATGGTTTGTCCCATTCCCCAGCATGCACAATGATCTACAGGTGCAATACAGAAAACAATCTGCAGCAGGGAAATTGACGTAATTAGAAGCACCAAGGACGTTTCTTGGCATTTTCAGCTTCTACGGAATAACAGGTGGTGATGATATTAACATTTAATTGATTTATCTAAGGGTTAAGAGAGTAGGAAAAAGAATTGAATACTTTACGCAACAGCAACTTATTCTTCCTATTTCTCCACCTTTACTTTACCTGTTGAAGTTACTTTGTACCGCTGCATAGAATTTATCCGAGGAGAATAGCCTATATTATTAAGAAAGTGCATTTTTATCATTATTAATGTTACTCAGAACTGCACGCAAACCTTATCACAAAAGCTTTAAATAATCCACAGACAATTAGTCACCCTTGGCAGCTACCTTCAGAAACCCCCTCCCAGATTCTCGCATGACACTTTGACTTCCAGACACAATGCATTATTAGGTGCTGCTTTGGTTCTGCCTTTACACTAATGTGGTGCCATTCAATTTTACCTGTATAAAATAGAAAAACCGGCGTCGTAGGTATGCAATATCATACGTCCTACTGTGCACGAACTCGGCTTGCATTGTTCTGTTTTTGCACTAAGTAGACAGGAGGATTTCCTGTGTTATGATTGGCTAAATGTGCCACTCCGAATTGTGTTCCTGTTGGATAGCATTTTAATCATTCTGAGGGAAGACAATAAGTAAAGGTTGGACATATAACACAAATCAGCTGAGGGGTCACTGTCAGGCAACTATATTTTATACCTTTTTTATGTTTTTTCTTTCTCATCTAAATACAACTTTTGATTTTTTTTTATTCAATCAGAAACTTGACATTAGGCACGTGAGAGAGTACATCGCTCACAATATCTCCAGCCTCCAGCTGAAGAACAGTTTTTGTCTGACTTGAAAAGAGTAGAATCCTTTACACTGTTCGCAGGTGTCCCTGGACAACTGACATCAAAGACAAAAACTAAAGAACGTAATTCTAGTGATGTTTGATTTTGGGAAGGCAAGCAAGACAGTCATACACATCATACAGTAGCTATAGATATCAAACATCACCCAAAATCAACAACTCATTGAAATGCGATATGTCTATGCTGTAAATCCGCCAAATCCACCAAATCTGCATTATTGCCATCCCGTCAACACCAGTCCCCCCATACCCTGGGAGTCCTTCGTGACAAGTCCCCCCGTCTTTGAGCAGCTCCCAGGAGCTCAGGTGGCCGAGCAGCTCCCAGCCCTAGGTCTGACACAAGGGGAAGCATGCTGCTCACCCATAAAGACCCCTGTAGTCTGCTACCCCCGGAGGGGGGGCACTTGGGCTTGAACAGGTACCCACTGCCAAGAAGACCCGCAAAGCGGGGTCAGTGAACGTTAATATTGAGGGGCAACCCCTTTTTAGGCAAAATAAGAGGGGTGGTGAACTACATGAATAGATCAATATAAGGGCAATAACTTAAAGTTTAGCCGTATTGGTACTTTATTTTATAGAAAAAACTTATAGAATTTTGTCAGAAGTTTTCCTGAGCAGTTTTGGGGATTTCTGTATATTTTCTGATATTGACAGAGCCTGATTTTTGGGGACGGTGATCTGTGTCTCCCCAAAACAAGGGGCGGTCAACTAAAATTCAGGAGTGGTCAGTCACAAAAAGCAGGGTCGGTAGTTTGGCAGTGGGTAGGAAGCTTCAAAGAGTCAGTGCCCCCCCCCCCCGCCCCCAGGAGCCTGCTACACCCAAATATGACTCAGACTACCTCTAGGAGTACCTGTATTGTGTGTATGTGCCCCAGTACTGGAGGGTACTTGAGTCATAACTGATATGTAACACCTCGGGGGTTAGGGGAGAGGGCGGGGTAGACATATGCCAAGAAGCCAAGCGTGCACTGCGACGGGCGAATCTGAGTATGGCGTGTTCAGAAATGAAAGAAATATCTGTATGTTAGTTTATGCACTGCATGTGAACTCGAAACATAATACAAATAAATGGATTTTACAAAAGACTATCCTAGTTATATAAATGATGAGGACATTCTGTGTGCATTTGTGAATTGTTAAATGCAAGTTGTCAACACTGTATTATCAATGAACTTGTCAGGTAAAGATTGAATCAGGTTCTACCTGTGTGTAACCTCTTTCTTTTATTCACGAAGTTTCATGTACGTGAGGCAAGTTAGAGATGGAGACAAGACAAGATAGAAATGTTAGTTGAGAAAGGAACTCCCCATTAGATGAGTTGAATGATTCAATTGAAAAATCATTGTCAATTTTAGAGTCGGATCTAAGATATGTATGGATGCCATTAACTCTTTTTGCTATCTATGATCATGCCTTTATTCAGATGTTAGTTGAACAGTTATTCCCAAAATCAGCAGAGAACCCAGGAAATACAAAGCTTTTGAATCCAATATATTATCTGGATATTTACCTTTCAAGATTTCTTTGAAAGGCTATATGAAGTAGACACTCTATGCAAAAACAAAAACATTTCTTTATCTGAAGCCCACCAGATTACAACCTTCCAGAATAAGATTAAACCCTTCTTTATGAGGGCCTTAAGGTAAACAGGAGAAGCCCCAGCCCCCAGCACAAAGCGCCCACCTTAAGTACCCTCCCTTTGTAGTGGCAACAAGTCAATAGGCCTGTAAGAAGGGGGACAGTTGTGTTTATTTTGGGCTCAGACCTCCTTGTTATGGCCACCAGAGTCTGTTAGGAAAAAGGAAGCCACACAAACTGCGGGGAGAAAAAAGATAATTGCCTTCAAGTGTCATCAAGAGCAGCTCATTGACCGCGGGCCGAGGGGTTGAGTTGCTCCTTTGGGTGTCTTGGAGACCCTGGGGGATTTGGGTGGGTTTGGGAGGAGTTGGGGAGGGGGGCACTTGGTCCAAGAATGGAAGATAATGGATGGGGAGTATTTTAACCTGTGATTTATATAATTTGATATAGATAGGGCAGATATGTATCCTCTTTTCTTGGTGCAGGAGACTTGGGAGGGTCCTATATTAATGGGGAATTGAACTAGCAATGACAAATCTGCCCCTGCTGTTGCATTTTTAGAATAAATAGAGGATGTGCCCAAAGTAGCCAAAACGAAGTTATGACTATTGAAACACATGTTAGGCTAATCAAAAGGGCATTTCTCACACTTTAGATCCCCCTTTTGTTATTATATGACCATATAGGACTCCATTATCCTTGAACACAAGGCAGTATTTGATTTGCCTCTACAGCTAGCTAGAAATAATTATAAGAGTTATAATGAACTGATAAAGTAACACCATACATCCAAAGTAAATCGACTTGATACATTTGCAATAAAGAAGCCTGAAGGTAACTCTTCCTGCTACAGACAAAAACCAGTTTCGGTAAAACAAGAACAAATCAGAGCCTGAATCTCTCCGTAAAAACATATCAGTGACTTTATCAGATCTGCTCTGAGTGCCCACCTTCACAGAGTGAGTCCCCCCTTCCCCCTCCCCCTCCCAGGGGGGCAGGGTTTGTTATCCCCGACCTCCAAACACCGGCCCACCAGACAGGGGCAGGGCAGGGGAGACGGCAGGGGGAAAGGCAAGCTTGTTGTTATCTTTTGCACAGGGCTGGGTAATCCTAACCTGCAGTTGTATACTGCGCTCGCATTCTGTTTAGCAGCAGCCCAGGCCCATGGTTAGGCCCTCCCATATACACAAGTAAGATCACACTTCAGCCTAGAGCTGCCAGACATCTATGGCATCTAACGCTGGGACAGTAATATACTCACCCGAAAATCCTTTGTGTTTGGCTCAAGTGATAATCTAAGGGATAAAGATATGGTATAGATATGTTTATTTTGCTTTATGGCCAATATAAAAGCAAGTGAATTAGTTCATGTACTTCCTTATTATACGTGATTAGTTTCTTTGCGGTGCTCCATGTTGTTTTGGTTATTTCTTTTGATTCTAAAAGGAAAAGTTCAGCGTAGTCATTTCGCCTCTTTTTTTAGTATAATAGTAACATAGTAACATAGTAACTGTTCATAACACAATAACATAGTAACCCTTCATAACAAGATGCAATAGTAAACTTCCTAACAAGATACCATAGTAACACTTCATCATTGATATCTCCCAGAAAGACAAGTCCCATAACAACCAATCTACTGAGCAATGAATGAAAATGCCATCCCTCATAGACTAATCAGCTTGAGCTGCTCATGTCTAAATATAGCCTCCTTTATCAACTCCCACTCTTTATACTACTAACTCCGCCAATTGCTCAGCTCTCCAGGGGGTCTAATAGTGACGGGCGTTGCTTAGATACCCCTCAGAGATAGGGCACCTATTGACCTTCTCCTGTGAGCTTTGATCTCAAAGATACCAGAGTGATAGGTGTTGTGCTACTAGTGGGTGCTACTAGGGGGATCAGAGGAAAGGTGTATCTATGTATGTCAGATATCAGAGAACCTTATCTAGTTGTGGGTGTTTGCTAATAGGTAGGCTACATGTATGTATCTGATATGTTTGATACTATTTGTTGAGTCAATATAAGATATTGAAAATGGAAAATAAAGACAGAAAGAAATTGAGTATTGTTTGGTAAGTGCTGAATACTGAAAAAACATTCATGTATGTTATTCAAGAAAATTAATAATGAACTATTCTTTCACACGTTCATTCTATCAGGGTCCATCTTAGAACACTTCTCAAAGTTCTTGTATCAAATGAAGTTTTGTAAAGTTATAACATTTGATTTTTATGCAAGTCAAAGTATGATGTGCAACAGCTAATCAATAAGGATGTGGGGATTTGCCTGCTTTCATTCTTACATCACATGAAGAGCCCAGTTATCATGCATAAAAATGAGGGTACTATTACTCCGACTCCATCAAGACTGATAATACCCAACTTTGTAAAATGCAGCATCACTATGTTGGCCTTTTTCACATAGGAACCAATATCAAAGCCTATCAACCCAACCTATATAATGTCCAACCATGTTTTGCCCTGAAATACAGCATTTTGTTTGGCTGTCAAACCTGCAAATCTGTCATTTGATAAAATCTAAGAAATCAAAATGGTTTAGCAGACTTGGGGATATAGAAAAATATGATTATTACTTATTTCAGTAACCCAAACTCTAGGAGGCAAAGATGGCTTTTGTTTCATTAATTTGTCCAACCCTTGTCTAACCCTAGGATATACCCAATGTGGAATGGGCTTATTCCTGGGTTACCCCAACACTGACTTGGCCATACATGACCCAGTTCAGCTGACCCCTCACTCCCCTGACCGTGCCACCCCAACACCACCAGCTGACCACAAGTACTGGTCAGCCTCCCCTGTTTACAACTGACCGCCCTGTTAGTAAACAATGACCACAACAAGTGGGCCTCAGGTTAGCGGGCCAGTGGGGCGGTCAGGGCATGTACAGGGTAACATGTGAAGGTGTATATCATCAGGGGTGGTTTACACCTTGTATAAGAGGGGTGTGTATGAAGGTGTATATCATCAGGGGTGTTTCACATGTATCCATGGTTTTCAACTTTATTTTGTACTTTGCTTGGGTGATAAAATATAGGAGACCCTTTGTGGTCGTCCTTGGGTGTCTGTTTCACACCTTGTATAAGAGGGGTATGTGTGAAGGTGTATATTGTCAGGGGTGTTTCACACCTTGTATAAGAGGGGTGTGTGTGAAGGTGTAAATTGTCAGAGGTGTTTCACACCCTGTACTCTCTCTTTACTGTTGATTCAAATGAAAAGGAACACTCTTCTAAAATCGATAATGATATAAATTGATATATCTTTCATAATTTAAAGGCTCATTTTACGCTAAAGGCTCCGGCACAGGTCACCATTCCTACCTTAATTTGAGAAATATGTGAAAGGTTTACCTGAAAATATGTATCTTTTATAGCTGCAAACACAGTTATGTGGATACCATAAAAGCTCAGTGCATTCCACAATTTTGGTAAGCAGCTGCAGGTTAAACTGATTGGGTTAACCAAAGGCAGAAGGTCCGAATTCTAGTGGTCAATGTGTAAATTCAGTGCAATTCCGAACTGCTCGTCTATACTCCTTCCCTATCAGGTCCTAATTCTCGCGAGATAACGCGAGACCACACGAGAACGGACACACAAACTTACGCATGCGCAGTCAACACTCAAATCGTAATAAACCAAGTCCGCAGCGACGATCCCGACGCCATTTGATTGGCCGGAGATAAAACCGCGCCGCTGAAAAAATAATTCTGCTGAGTCACGATCGCGGAATGCAATTTCTGGCCTCGATCTATTCGGTGAGGACTTCCCGGTGCCGTGGTGGGGGCGACCAATGGTGTCCAACCGATGTTATTAAATTCCCGACATGAACTGCATGTTAGGGGCCACAAAGCATGTCCCGGAAACAGCAGGGGTGGCGGGGAGTCGACAAGCCCCATGGATCCTCTCTTGATTGACTTCCTGCGCGATTAAACTTATATTAGCGTCAGTCCTCGCATGTGGGTTATTCTGAGGTTGGACTTTATGCATGTATGCGTCAAGTAGATAAATAATACCCAGGAAATACATCAATGGATTTGCATAAAGTATAATCTTGGGCAACATACAACTTAACTGTCTTTGAAAACTATTTATAGCAGTCAAGGAAACTGCTCTTGTTTTTTTAACGCGCACTCTAGAATATCCTCTCGATTCGGAGATTTGAAATAGCCAATGGACGTTTTTTTTCTGGGATCTAGATGTTAAGCATTGTTATCCATCTATGCCGGGGAGCATTGTAACGTTCTGCAACGTTTCATCACGTTCTGCAACGTTCTAAAAACGTTTCATTACGTTCTGCAACGTTATAAAACGTTTTGCATCATCACATCCTTGGCTGGGAAACATTGTGTACACACATCATTTATTAGGAACAGATGATACAAGGAAAACACATTTTCTCCTTCCAAGTATTTTAAAGAAATTGTAAACATACATCATGGCGGATCCCGCTTCAGTGGTATAGTCCATTGGTTCCCGTAGCGGTAGGTTTGTAAGTACGTGGGCGCGGTGAGGGACACTGAAATAATGACTGGGGGTGAGCTGAGGTCCCCGATATGTGGGGGAACCCTACACTGCCCCACCGGGGAGGGTTAATGGAAGCCTATATTAGATTCCCTCTATTATATAGACATCGACTCTCATAATGGTGTTTCTTGATAAACGTCCCCATCATATATACATGTCCTCCAATAATAGCTTTTCTTGATAAAAGAATGCTGTGTAAACAGGTTGGGGCTAACACGGAAAATAGGAACGGCCCGAGATAAAGGGACGTTCCTGAATCCTAGGACACAGATCGTACCGACTTTTAGGAACGGTTGTACATAACCACAAATATCCCTTAATATGGACATTTGCTGAATTTTCTGACTCGGTAAATGTGTCATAAAATAGAATATCTACATATCTAGATATTATTATTTAAAGTTAAATGTGTACTTTCTTTCGGAAAGCAAATTGAAGTCTGCCTATGGCCCATTAGTATGGTGTCACTGTCCCGTGGTGGAGAAGCGGTTACATAACTGGTCCCGGGGTCTGCGACACACCCTAAATGGGTTATTTATAGGTACCTGACCCGGGGACAGGCATCCAGGGCGGGCCCACAGTGGTCAGATACAACAATAAAAAGGGCGGGTAATATCAATTAGCCCGACTTATCAGGGCGGTCTGGCTTTACAGGCCGTCCCGTTTAATCAGGACGTCCTGAGAATTCGGGATGTCCCGGTTTTCCTATGTTAGCCCCAACCTGGTAAAGGCAAATGGGAACATTGTGTTGGCAAAGTCAATGGGCCGAATGGAGTAAACTTGAATTTTCTTATTATAAAAGCATCTATATTTGAAATAATTAAGAATAACGTTATTAGAAATAGTCTTTTTCGTCACAGAGGCAGAATTTGCCTCTTTCTTGTAACTCTCGAAAATGTGTGGGGTCGACTATACTTACTTGTTTTTGATTTCTGAGCTTTCATATATATATATATTACTCGTAATCCACCTGTTAGAGCATTCTTAAACGCTAAATTAACATTGGTTAAACGGTTACAATCAACAGACCACAAAGTTCTAATCTTCTCAAGTCAAGATTTACCCTCGAACCAATATCGCTCTGTGCCAAACCGCCAGACATTTTTATGCAATACACGCCTAATCAATTGTAATCCAATAATTGCTCAGTCAACCATCAACTCTTCTTAATCCAAGATAAGACACTTGATGTAGACCCAGCAGGTCCATATGGCACCCGGGGGGGGGGGGTCACTCTCACAAGGTTTGGGTACCCACTGCAAAACAGGCCGCAGAAGCTGTGACTGTAACTCAGGTCTAGGCTGAAAAAAAAAGGGGGGGGGGGGGCTGTAACTGACCCAGGAAGTCCCCAAAAGGGGGCTATCAGGGGCTATCTACTGTGGGAGCTGTTATGTTTAGTTAGTCTAAACAGGGAATAAGCATTAGCATTATTCTTAAAAACAATGGGCTGTCCATTGACATCCAAGAAAAACTGTCTTATTGGAAAACCGGGGACTGTATAGTTTTGGTCAGTGCCCCCCCCCCCTCCCCTATGATATGGCATCGACCGACAGGTAAGGCTTTTACGGACAAATCCCGCCCTGGAACCTTAGTAGGGGGCCGGAAAAAGGGGAGGAGACAAAGGAATAACAATGGATTAACTGGATTAAGTGGGATGAATACGGTTAGGGGCGGGACGGCCCATTGTCTGAGGCCCGACTCCTGGAGGGGTCCCCGCCCCGGGTCCCCGCCCAGCTCCTCCAGGGTGGGACAGGGCACCTCCAGGTGAGGCGGGCAGAGAACTTAAGAGTACATGGAGGAGGGGGCACTCAGGAGTCTGCCAGTGAAGGTGGAATTAGACTAAAATGCCGTGAGTCGCAATAATTATAACGATGTCACAGGGAACCGCACATATTAGAGACATAATGATTTGTTACACATGAGTCTTATTCCTATAGGTCACAGTTCATTCCCAAAATATGTGGAATACTACTTCTAAAATGTATGCTAGTTGCCTACCGAAAATTTCTATTTTAAAACTTATTACATTTTGATGTTTTTTTTTGTTAGATCAATTCCTTTTGTCTTTTTTTCCTCTCACAAAAACATGCCATTCCAGTGGGGAGCGTTTTTCCCGGTTTTGGTCAGACACAAAGTCGTGTGACCTCTCTACAGATACAAACTCTCTGAGCAGGTATACATTGTTTCTGGGTGGTGGTGGTGGTGGAGGAATGCCTAGTGCTTGATCCTTTGCGGCTACAGGTGTCTAGAGATGGTATCAGCAAATCGTGTTTAGACCAGACGGGCTGATTTCCCCTATTGTTTCCCACAATGGATATTTTTAAGATGGTACAGATAAACTTGTTTCACCAAGTCCTCCAGGGGAAGAACAGGGCACTGCAGGTTGCCGGCAAGGGTGGAGGGGTTGGAGTCGTGGGGGGGGGGGGGGTGTGTGCTTTATTTCTGTATTGTCTTCGGCTAAAGATGGTATCATTAAATCGTATTCCAGCCTTACGTACCGATTGTGCTTTGTCTTTCTAACAATTGCTGTATTTAAGATGGCAGGGATAGCATTGTTTTAGGAGATTAGTAGAAGCAGGCATTTTGAGAAGAGACGCCAACTAGATTAGGCTAACCCAAGAAAGTCTACCAGGTGCATATAAGTCGTCCACATGTAAATACGAGTCTAAAAAGCGCCCCTTGGGCTGTGTTTTTATCCCTGCCAACAGGGCGTTAAACACCCCGCGGTCAGAGGTCCCCTCTCCGCCCGTTTAACACTGTTTGTATTCTGTACATAGTCCGCCCTGCTAAAACCATTAGCGTCACCTCGGGCGAGACTTGAGACGAGACCAGACGAGACCAGACGAGACCTGGCTTCACGAGTCGCTCACTTAGCGGTCACGTGTCACCGAGCGGCTCCGCGAAGCGAAACAACATGGCGGCGAGTTTAGGTTACGGAGTATGGGGGTTATGTATAGGTATGTACATTGACGGAGAGTTAAAAGAATAACAGCAAATTGAAATTTGATTTTTGATGTCGGATATCCCATTCTTGTTTTATCATCTATTATGATAGACAACACAAAGTTAGAATATTGCTCTTACCCTATGTTCCTTTAAGAGTAAGAATTATTTGGGAATAATTTTCATGACAAGCCACAGGCCAACCATGCATTTGTATACTCGTTTATGCCTCGGTTGTGTTCAAGTAAGGGGCTCAACTTCCTAGCTGTCCTCTACAACTTTACACATGCTCTAAACCCAACTGCCTCTCCGAAAAAAATCTTTCTTCCACGTACAAGAGCGGGCAGGTGTCTTGATGTGCTCGCGATGAGCGGGTTTGGACGGCCTAAATCAACTAACACGACCCTGTGAGGGGAGCAGCTCCCGAGCAGCTCACCCGGCCTTCTAAGGAGCAGCTCCGGGAGCAGCTCACCTTCTGAGCCCTCTGAGGAGCACCTCCTGATGACAACACCATGCTGGGGGTAGAGGGAAATGAGGAGCTCAAAGAGCACGTTGGGTGTTGGGGCTGGGGGCTATATTTCAATGATGAGCTACTCTGATGGCTTAACACGTACATATGTATACACAGAATCACGTTTTTGTGTGGCTCTGTGTGTGTGTGTGCGTGTCTGTGTCTGTGTCTGTATCTGTGTGTGTCTGTGTGTCTGTGTGCGTCTGTGTGTGTGTGTGTGTGTGTGTGTGTGTGTCTGTGTGTCTGTGTGTCTGTGTCAGTGTCTGGATGGTGCTAGATGCCGGAGTGCAACTTCTTCAAAACTAACTTTCAGACATTTTAGAAAGTTTTGAATCATTGCTAACACAATGAACCTTTCTGAAATGAATCAGTAACCCTAGGTTCGAAAGAAAACATCGCCAAATGGTACCTTGGCTCCAAATCCAGTTCCCGGACACACATTCAACCTTATACTTTACCGCAATACAACAGTTCCCCCCCCCCCCCCCACACACACACCGTATATTCTGAGCGTTAGTTCCTCTCCTTTCCCCATTTTTTATTTGAATCGCCCCCGACCTTTGTGCAGTGTAGAAGCCTTCCCAGCTGTTTCCAGTTTAGATAGAAACTTATCCGAGGGGGTTGGCCGAGGACCCGGGAAGAGATGAGCCAGAATAATGACATGAGCCAGACCAATAAACATATTCTCTGTCTGCCGGGCGGGCAACACGAAACAACCCCATCTGCCAACCTCCCTAAAAACGAGAAATGATAATAATAACAAAAAATCCCGAGTTCCTTGATCTGCTCCTCTTTCAGGTTGCAATACCTTATGCTTATGACTTTAACCCCCCTTATACCCCCGGCTTATACCACCCATAGAATAATAGAAGAAAAGAGGAGAGAAAGAGGGGTGTCAATAAACAAGTATTATAATTGTATAAATTGAATGTTTTCATGAAATAAAATCTGAATGACATCAATATTTCAATATTTCATTTAGACACTGTCCAAGCCCAGTATATGTTTTTGTAACGAATAATGTAATGCTATTTCATGACATCTCAAATGATGGGATCCCCATGGCGACCCCTGCCTCTCCAGCACCGACAAAAACCTTGTCAAATAAAAACACAGAATCCACTAACAACATCCTGAATTCCTTGCTCTAGGAATGCTCCAATCTGCAGCGATTCTCTCGTATCCGTAGAATAACTCCCCAGGTTGATATTACATGATAGATGCCCCTAACTCCGCCCACACTAAAAACAGCAGCACTGATTACTACCAGGTTGCAATACCCTGAATTCCTGGCTCTTAATACGTCCCAATCAGTGGAACTTCTTTCTGTATACAATAACATATGAGGTTAATAATGGCTGGTATATGTTGATAAAGGTAGCTATATTTCCCCATTGTTGGAGCTTCTTTCTGTATAGAATAACATACGAGGTTGATAATGGTTGGTATACGTTGATAAAGGTAGTTATATGTCCCCATTGTTGGAGCTTCTTTCTGTATAGAATAACATACGAGGTTGATAATGGCGGGTATACATCCCAATCAGGGGAACTCTTTTCTGTATAGAATAACATATATGAGGTTGATAATGGTTGGTATATGTTGATAAATGTAGTTATATGTCCCAATTGTTGGAGCTTCTTTTTGTATAGAATAACATACAAGGTTGATAATGGCAAGCATACATCCCAATCAGTGATGCTTCTTTCGCTATAGAAATACATACAAGGTCAATAATGGTGGGTATATGTCCCAGTCATTGAAACTTCTTTCTGTTTAGAATTACATATGAGGTTGATAATGGCAAGCATACATCCCAATTGGTGAAGCTTCTTTCTGTATATAAAAACATAAAAGGTCAATAATGGTGGATATACGTTCCAATAGGTAGGGCTTCTTTCTGTATAGAATAACATACGCGGGCAGTAATGGCAGGTATATATGTCCCATTCCTTATCAGTGGAACTTCTTTCTGTATAGAATAACATGGGAGGCTGATAATGGTGAGTGTATTGGCCGTGTGTGTAGGGTTCGGGGAGGAGCAGGGCTATAACTATAAGAGACAACAGGTGATAACGCGGGCCAGCCTTGTGGGACCGGGAAAAGGTGTGTTTGTTTGAGCTTGTTACAGGTGCTACCTTGTAGGCTGGGGGGGAGGGGGGGGCAGGTTGGTAGAGGGGCTGGAGGGGGATGGAGATGCGTGATGAACGTAGGGTTGGGGGTCACTCGTAGTTTAAAGTTTGACATCTCTACAGCCACTTCCCAGTATTCGTCGGAGTTGGCTTCTAATGTTGAATTCAACAAAATACCTAATATATATTAAGTGCTGCTCTGTGGAATTACCCTATGTTTCTTTTTGCTAGGAGCCTTTTTTAGATTTGGCGGAATAGTAGCATTCTTTGCTCGGAGAAAGGGCCAGCATTTCAATGGTTGCTCCCTACATCAAACCCATTCAAACATGTCCTTTGTCAAGACGTCATTGGAGACACCACCCCTTACAAAAGGTCGTAGCGCTTAGCAGACCACCTTGACTGAGCCCTTTTAATCCGGGTCTTCTATTATATAGCCCAAGTGCCCTCCCCCGGATACGGCAGACCCTGGAGGGTGGGGGTTCTCGGGGGTGTTGTCTTAGTAACCCTGTCGTCCTCCTGTATGTCCCCTTTCTGCTGGGTGTGTTTAACACCTGCCGACGGCCCGGGAACATAAAACAGGGCCCCGCCGTCAGCACGAGCAGCTCCGAGCAGCTCCTGATGAGTGACTCGGGGCCTATATGGGGCACATTACCAGAGTCAGATACTATAGTGAGCAGCCCGTGGGACTATTGGCTCCCATAACTACATGGACGATAATCACGTAATGATTACATCGGTTTCCTTTCATAAAAACTGAATCGAGTGACTAGTTTTAATTTACTCTGAGCAGCTCATATCGAACAACTCACATAACTCTGAGGTCATACTGAGCAACATTTGGCATTTTGAGCCCAAATTGTGGGACTCGTGGAAATTCACGCTCACTTCATGTATCTCTATAACTCATAGGACTGTCAATTGTTTCCACCTAAGCAGGAGAAATAACTCCATGTAATACTGTTCTCCCGCACTGTTCTCAGTTCTCTTGGTATCGCAAGTATAATGCGATACTTTTATTGACACTAAGAAATACTGTAATATACAATCGTCAATAGTCTGGCTAAGACACTGTTTGCCTGATGATAAACTTCCTAAAATGTAACTCCAACTTTTTATTCTACTCACAGTGAGTCACAAAAGATATTAGGCTTCCCTATCACTATTCCATGTGAGTATGTTACTCAGTTATGAAATTGTAGTCTCAGTTTGTGTCTGAACGCATAAATATATATTTCTTGGAATTTCGTGCCAAGTCTGAGCCTAAGATCAGGTAATGAAAAACTGCTGAGGTTACAAAAAAATAATAACCAGATGGTCGGCACATCTTCCCGTCCGTCACCAACCTTCTCTCGTCTACCCAGCACTGCCCCAGCTTCCCGGGGGAGGGGGGGGGAGGCTCTTGGGTCTTAAAAAGGTAATCCACTACCAAATGGACTGGCGAAGCGGGGATGGTGAATGTCAAAATTGAGGGGTGGTCAGCCACTTTTATAAAGAGGGGCGGTGAACTACTTCTATAAAACATTAATGGCCAATAACTCAATACTTAGCCTTATGCATTGCATTTTTTCATACAAAAATCATATAGCGATTTAATCAGGAGTTTTCATGAACAATGTTGGTGATTTTTGACTATTTCATGGTATTGAGACCCTCTGATTTTAGGGGGAAAGTGATCTGCATTCCCAAAAAAATTAGGGGTGGTCAAATAAAATTCAGGAGCAGCCAGTCACAAAAAGTAGGGGTGGTAGTTTGGCAGTGGGTAGTAACCTTCAAAGAGTCAGCCCCCCGCCCCCCCCCCCCCAGGCCCAGCCTCCGGCACTGCCTGTTCAACCCCTTTAACCTACCCCACCCACCCACACACCCCGCCAAACCCCAACCCTCAACCCACCAAACCTTTGTGTTGACATCCCAAAAGACGCTAACTCCAGAAATATGCACACAGGGCTCTGCTCGTAACGTCCTGAAGACAGATGCGAATTATAACCACCTCCACCCGCTCTCCCTCACACAGTCTGAGAACTGGGCTCTGGGAACTGGCTCCCTGTTCAAGAGGGGGGAGAGGGCACTCCCCCTACGGATTTGGAATCCACTGCAGTATAGACCAGATTATGGAACTTGTGGCTATAATTGTAGTATTGAGAAAAAAAAGGGGTAGGGGCTGTCACTGTTCCAGAAAATTAAGAGAAGAGTTGCCTCACTGTGCGCTGTTGTGTTTCGCTATTCTATTTAGGGAGTTGGCATCGAGGCTTAATGATAATGATTGCCTGTGTTTTAATTTTAAGGAAATGGGTTGAAGAAAGGGGCTGACGAAAAATATCTCTTTGCTATAGCATTTGCTAGTCTTATCTCCAGACAAACAATCATGCAGCTACAATAAAAGCAACGGACCATTCCTTGATATCTCAGAAAATCTTCGACAGAAAATTTAGCTAAGGAAATATAAGGAAATTGTCATATTACAGAACAGTTATTTTGTTTTTGGTACATCCCCTCAAAGCTTCAGTGCCCCCCCCCCCCACCTGCCGTTGTACTCGTCCACCCCTGCCAGCCCTGCCCCTCTCCCCCCTCTCCTACAATCACCCGCTCACTCACTCACTCATCCCCTCCCGCTCCTCCTGTCACTCACTGAGTCACTCACTTACATCGCCCAATGGAGATATTTCTGCCTCAGTTAGACTGGGTTATACTTGTCCAATCTCGGGCAATTTTACTGACTCCTCACACCACACAAGAGGCGTCCCTCGCGTCCATTGCCCTGATTTTTTAATATAATTTCTCATGTTTCTTTTATTTTTCTTTTAAAGAATAGGTCCCTGAAAATTCCAGATATGTTCACGTTCTTTTTTGATAGAGGCTTAAAAATATATGACCGATTTATAAACATGTCCTTCTCTTGATATAGATTGAAAGTCTACATAATCAATGATAATCTTGTTTCTATATTAAGCCAAGATGTTAAGTAGCAGATCTTTGAAATATAGATGAGGTTTAAGAGTTGTGAATAGGAGACCATGTAATTTATCATCTTACAAGTGACAAAAATAAGAATAGCTTTATTCCCAACTTTCTGCATCCTAAAATAACAAGTAGGTCTCCGCCTTTCCACAAACCACATGCTAAACATAAATCACAATATTCTCTCAATATACCACAACGTAAATCATATCCTAACTATGTAAAACAGCACTAATTCTAAACCACAGCCAAGAAGTGGTTCAGGCTTGCGCAAGCCTATAGCTGCAGCCTATAACACAAGCCTAACGATGAAGGATACGGACATAACCCTCTCTACGGATCACATACAGGGACAGATGCTCAACCAGGCCGCAGCTACTAATCTTACCCTAAAACACTAATCTTACTACAAAAATCTTACCCTAAAACACTAATCGTAGCCTGAAAACACTAATCTTACCCCCAAAACACACTAAGTACAGGGATACGGTGGCCCGTAGATCCCAAACCCCCTCCTTGGGGTTTTTCGGTCGGGTACACCTGCACCGGGGTGACTTTTGGAGAAGGCACTGGAGAAGGTACACTTTGTGTATGATCAATGGGTTGTAGGGGTTGGTAGGGGTTGGTAGGGGGTGGTGTGGGCCATCCCTCGTTGGGTGTACGCCATGCGATGGACACAGGGGGGCAAAGGGTATGGGGGGCTGGGATGTGAATGGGTGTGGGGTAGGTTTGGGGTGCACCAGGGATGCATGGTATACTCTGGAGTATCTGTTCTTTTAATACCTATGAGGCCGATTTACAAACTAAAAGTAAACAAAGAGCGTACACTTAATATCATCCCATACGTGTGTATGACAAAACAACGATGTGATACACGCCATTATGTTAAGAAAACTCCAACATCTGGGTGCACCTTCTTTACTGTTTTGACAGGGTAAGGCACTGCTTCACACCCTACTACTACCACATATAAACCTGTGTGATTAGGAAATTGGAATAAACAACACTAAACGATTGTGTCTACAAACTAAAACTAATTTACATCCTAAAGTTTAAATCATAACACAAGTCCTTGCAGAGAGTAAGCAGCCTTTTTTTTATAGTTTTTATTCCCAAGCTAATCTTTCAAGGACGAGCCCTGATCTTCCAAGATGGCCGATCATAATACAATACATGTATGGCCATACTGCTGGGGAAAATAGTCACAGCAAAATTAATTGGTAAATTTGAAGATCACAAAAATATAAATATTTCTTAGTGTACGCCTCCTACTGAATGGTTTTCATATACCATTGACTCAACGCACATACACCCAGGCCTACAGACTCAGTATCCAGGAATTATAATAAGCCCCATCATACACATACCCCACCACCCCAAGATACATCACACGTCGCCTCCAGGTTTTGATTTGTTATATCAGAACCACGTGAGTATTGTCACCATCCCGCGGCCCTTTTCCCTCCCAGCCCCTGCCCGGTGGGTCAGGCCTGAGGCATGTTTTAATGGCCCCCAAGCCCTCCCCAGGTCCTCAGCCTATTAGCCGGCGATTAGGACCACGTGTGATAGGGGAGAGGAGAGGGGGCTGCAGAAAGAAAAAGGCCAAGGTAGCGCCTCAATTTGGGCCCTGCTGGCTGGTTGAAATGCCGCTGGATTCACTGGTTGGGTAAGCTGGAAGAGTGTATATTGAAGTTAGTGCTGGCCAATTTCAGGTGAAATTGAATGTGTAATGTCGAGGGTCATTGTCCTGATGTTGTTTGATTAGGGGAGGTTTTGTCTTGGGTCGTTGTCCGTATGATATCTAATTAAGGAATAGAAATAACATGGCTGCGACCTTTGTCTATATGGTAAATTGTACTAATTTGTTACCGATACAGCTAGCACAAGTGTTTCCAGTTATGGAGACCCAATTATACTATATCATACATATTTACTTCATGATATATGTTGTATGGATTTACCCCTTCATACCGGCGCTGACTTACAAAATTATTCAACCATATCTTGCAGGTGCGTCTTTGTTTTTCTATAAGGATCCAATATAAGGATCTGACAGCTAAGTCCTTATTCTGTAAATTAACATTCTGTATAATGTTTCGAACCACTCTTGGTTAGATACACATGCATGAACAAGCCAGAACAGTCACGGTTGAGGCCTAGAATCAAACTGTCAACCTCTAGACCAGTGGACCAGAATGAGCTAATACTATACATTTCTTAAAGTATTGCTACTCATTATTTCAAAGTCCTCCCCTTAAAATGCCATCTTTATTCCGTAGTCCATAACGTAAAGGCCCTAACCATAATGCAGCCTTGACTGGCTTATCGTGTAGCCCACCCCACCGACCTGAGAAATCGAGCTAGACAGCCTCCAGACAGCGCTATCAGCTGGCCAACGCGGACATGTCGTCTAGAATTCTCCCCGACAATATTTCACTTTCGGCCACACACAGACAAGACAGTTACATTTAAAAAAGAACATGTAAAAAGAAACAAAAATAACTGTCCCCATCTAGATACCGCAACCTATAGACCGCCACTACAGGAAGTGGGTGTGTCGCCGCATATCTCCGGCCCCCGAACGTTGTGGGGGTGACTTTTTCTCACGGGTCACCAAGCCCAACATCCGGGCACTGAGACCAGGATCATCGAGGTCAGAGGTCAGGCGTGGTTATCTGGGGTACCATTCCTGGTTTTTACTGGACTCCCGACTGGACTTCATAATATTATATATATCCAACTCTCTTTGCATCACAGCCATGGATGAACATATTCTGTAGTGTACAGCGTCACAATAAATGAAAAGCCCCAAGTATACTGTAGTATCTTATATAGGTGTTCTAGTCTAGTGAATTTTCAGGAGAAATAACGTATAACGAATGGGGATATATATAATAGGAATAGGTTGCCTAATGCTTTACAATCATAAACAAGACAAGTCCATTCACATTGAGGCCTACAAGTACAAGCTGTGCAACAAAGTTGTACATTGGCAGATCGGTCAAAAAGTCGGGATGGAGGGAGAGTGAGAATGCTTCAGGGGCTGACCGGTGTGGTGACCTTAACCTTTGACCTCCTCCAGGGTAGGGACGGGCTGGGAGTGGCTCCAACAGATGGTCATCACAGAGCGGCTCAACGGCCGCCGCCCCCGGGGTAGGGGGGCTGCTCGGAGCTGCTCGGAACTGCTCCACTCAGGACGCGTGCCTTTGTGTATCTTCTACATTTGAGCTGGTCGTATAGGCCAACATCCATAACAACAGGAATATAAACTGAGGGACTTGGTTGGTTGGTTGGTTATTGGGGTTTACACCACATCGACATCTATGGTCATATCATGGTGATCGAGAACAAGGTCTTGACAATCCTTTCTGTTTGATGATGGTATCTATGAAAATGATCGTATTTATGAGGAGGTAGAGACAATACCCCTACACTTTTACCGAGGCAGGTGTTCTTTAATGTGCAGGGTCCCATAGACAGGACCCTACACACAACAGCCAGTAGTCCTCTAGAGACCTTTGACAACCCAGTCGTTGCCACTGGGGGGAAATCTACTTGGTCTTGGATAACTAAAAGAGTTAACCTGTTGGCTTGGTCAGCTATGATCATAATATCATGCCGAGATGGGTAATGGTCGAAAGCTCCACAGAAACCATTATAAAGCTCAGAGAGTCAACCTGTAAATGGGCGTACAGAGGGAGTGACTCAGTAGAAGTAGGTCGTGTCTACCCGGGCCCACCGCGCACCCCGGGCCGCGAGCAGCTCCCCCACACCCCGGGGTCCGGACCCCTCCCCGCCCAACCCGTCTACCCCACAGTCTACCCCCCTTCTTTATCCCTGACCCACATTGGATAGGACCTGGTGGGTGGGGGGGGGGGGGTCTTTGAGGGTAGGTGCCCAAAACAAGACTTCAGTTCCTAAATTCTGCAATATTACAGCTATACAGCTCTCTGTTACTTTCCTGCGTTGAATTAAGTGCCGTAGACATCAATGCACACAATCTGCCAACAAACACAACAAAGGCGTGGTGTCCTTAAAGAATGTAAAACTTTTTCAAACAATTGTAATACAATTGCAATTACTGACATTAAAGCTTACTCCATGACGCAACAACCTCACAGTGTCATATACGTGGTAAATCCCCTCTTTTCCTGAAAATCTGGGTTATTGACAGCCCCCACTCTTGACTGCCCCACCAACGCAAAACCATCCCGCCTAGGAGCAGGATCTTCTGGTTCTGGTTTCCTGCCCCTCCCGAGCTGCTCGGAGCGTGGAGGCCCGAGCATCCCGAGCAGCTCCCGTACCATCTGCTCACCGGCCGTGGAGGAGGCACCAGGAGGAGGGGTAATCTAAGCCCCTAAGTCAGGTCTCTACATGTAGACTAGGAACATACAGGCATCCCCCACACCCTCCAGGACCCCCCCCCCCCCTAAATGCCCCAGCCCAGATGCCAGGCGGTGTTCCCATTTGAAAGTCAATCGGCGGCGCTCAAGGTAAAATGTTTAAAATGCATTCAACAAGAAAACCAGGGGCAGGTTTCCCTGAGAGCGAGTTAACAGCTTAATCCAAGGCCATCTGGTGTGGGGGCAGGGGGTCCCGGGAGGTCAGGACCCCCATTTTTGGCCTTGACCAAAAAGAAATTTAAAAGGCCATAGGGGAACTTAAAGGAAATCTTTATGGCCAATTGCGGCAAGAAGCTTATAGTCAGATGGTATGTCAGTTAAGTTCAGATATGTGAAAAATTTGAAAATATTTGAGGTCAAATGCCTGTATGGTCTCTTTTACCCAAAGTCCTTTGATCTTACTTTTCAAGGATACGTACTTGGCTCAAGTATAAAGTTTATATTACTTCACTCAAATGAGTCAACATTAGGCACGATAACAGGCCATACGTGGTTTCAGAAACCCACTTCACATCAGAGAAAAACATAACTTTAAACACACAAACACAAGCATGCGTCCAGTCCCAAGGGACCAGATTGAAACCAACATGGCCTAAACACAACAACCTGGCCCCTCGTGCATCATATACATTGAGTTTATTCTAGGCGCACACTCAAAGGCCCGCCTAACACTTATCTTTAGGCCCATCTGAGCCTATTAATTGGCCGGCGCTGGATCCACTAGACAAATACACAGCCTCACACAAGCAGGCCTATTACTGCACTTTTAGGCCTTATTACTGCACTTTTAGGCCCAGTGTTGCAGTTTTAGGCGGTAAACAGAACCGACTCGCCCCGCTGGTAGTGAGTCAATCTTGTGCAATGTTTAGTTGTTCTTCAAAGTAGGCTGACTCTATGACTCTGTAGGCCTCAGGGACTGACTCCCTGGGAGTCTACTTCTAGGCATAGGGAGGCAGAGGGAAGCTGATCAGCAGTCACCGAGTCATGTTGCCCTTTTCATTTTGAAAAGACAAGACTCCGGAGATTTCATGAGACATTAACGAAAAATCTCCATAAATTTAAAGTCTCATTTTGAAATTAGAACCTCTGCACCTTGCCCCAAAACCTCCATATCTTTCACAAAGCTCTCTTTCTTTACGTTCCTATTTCTCCAGATTTCCTAAAGAAAACGGCTGCTGCAGGATAGGTCCCAGGAATGACGCACTAACTGTATAGGTATCGAAGTGATGACGTTGTTAATATGAGGCTGAATCATGTAAATCCCTAAAAACGAATTGGTCACATGGGGCTTAGTTCCCTCAGTGAGATGCGATGTACATGAGGTTATCAAAATTATAGACATTGGACATGGTTAATTTTTCAAATAGACATGGAACGTGAGCCTTCACTCGGAACAACATGTGACATGTACATTGGCTATCTTTTAATTCGACATAGGGAAAAGGGGACACCTACCCACCCTCCATCTACATTCGCTACTCTGTCATCTCTTCAGTCTACACGTTTTGTAAGGTTAAGTGTATAAAAAGGGTCAATTAATCGTCTCTATCCTCAACCTGGGTGATTTTATAAATATTTGTTATTTACACTGTAGCTACCACATGTGGCTGGTCATAGTCAAATTAACAGTCTGAACAGGGTGATGACTAACCCTAAAGCCATTAAACAACACTATCGCTATCTTAACCACGCCGGGTTGTGTTAAGCAAACATCTCAGATTAGAGTAAATCCAGCAAAAAACCTCCCCCGACCATGTTAGTTTTCTCCCCTCCTTAGACGAAACATCTGACCAGGAGGATCGCCAGATCTCCCCTTTATCGCCCACGATGACGTCATGGCCGGGTTAGTGATGATGTACACCCGCTAGGTGGCTCTGACCAGGCGTCGCCGGTGTTGATAGCCCCTGATATGTTGCAGAGCAGATGCACGTATTATCGCCCACTCATTCCTGCTATAGACAGTTTTCATTTGGGAGCCACTTGGGTTTTGTATAGAACAATCATGGCATGTTAACTATGTTTCAAATCAATAAGAGGTCTTTAAGTGAATAATGATATTCAGAAATTAGAAAACCAACGCTTGAAGTTTGCGAATAATATTTATATTACAGAAAGACGTTTCTTTTGCCTACAGAATCTACTTTACTTGTATCTATCCGATGATAAACGTTAAAGTAAAAGAAATTATCTATTTTTTCAACATACAATATGCCCAGGAAACTGGTTTACAGTTTATTGTTTTCTTTAGACTTAACTATATGTCTACAATCACAGACCCTATATAGATACATACAGACTGGGCATCTCCTCTTTGGGCCTACGTGATCACTTCCCTAGTGGCTGTTATGAAGAACTATTGCCAAGGACAGGTCATTGAGTCCCATGGGTGCCAATAATTAAAATAGCTTTCATCTAAAAATACCTACCCCCCTGTCAAAGCTGTAATGGTCAAACTAAAATGCCTCATACCCACTACCAGGTGGCAGGCCAGAAAAGTATAACAGGAAACCCCTCTACTGTCTGGTCTGTATGTATCTATATAGGGTCTGTGCTACAATTTGCTCATCTTATTGATAAAAGGTAACCCACTTATATTGGAATATGGACATCAAATTTCCTTCTGAGGTATGCTCCCACGATAACCCAAAGGTACATGGATGGCAGTTAAAGAATAAGCCTTATAACAAAGACCCTATTGCGCATGCCCCAGCCGACGCCCCTCTCCTGAGATCCGTCCCATGGGGCCTTGCGCGTGATCCCCTCGGCCCTCCTAGGGGGCGCTGTGAGCCCGACTCGTGCTTCAAAAACATGTCAGGTGGTCCCCGAGGGGTCCTGTCTGCTCTTAGGCCTACTCTGTTTTCTTGAAGAGGCCTGGAAGGATCAAATAGGGACGAGGCCTTGGGAGGTGGGAGGTGGGAGGTGAGGCAGGCCTGTTCTGTCGTCTCAGGTCCTGCCCACCTCATAAACGTACTTTACATAAAAACAGAGGTATAAGTACTGTGTGCTGATGAAGTAAAGTGCCACATAGTCTTATAAAAAGGAATGGCAACGAGGTCATGGACTCTCACTCTATAGCCAAGAGATAATAGTTTTCGAGATGAGAAACGAAATCCCGGGAAAGAAATGCTACAGCATATAGCCTTTTTTGAATGATTTTTTTTTTTAATAAAACGCTGGGATGTAGATTTAGTTAATGATATCAATCGTCATATTAGATCATTTAGATCATATTAGAAAATAGATGTATTTTCCTGTTTTATCTGATGGAGGGACTTGTTAATTTCATAATATGATTTTCTAGTTGCTTAGCCAGTCTTTAAAACTTGATTGTCTAACATTGCCTTCACCTTTGCACTTTACTTTAATAACCCTTATTTGTCTCGAAAGTAGAAACGAATGATTTGATTTCACGGTCTCATCCTGACTTTCCCTCATGCTAATGTCCCTTACATTTAGTTTTTAAATGCCTGAATTCACCTCAGCGGCAAAAGTGAAAGTAGGAATCTCACCTGCCCCCAACAGGGGGGGCGCTCTCAGAGACCACTCAAAGGACCACCCCTTACACCTGTCCATCCCTCTTAATGTTCACATGGCAACGCGTATCACTCTCCCAAAACACACTTGTCCCTGCTCTACCCACCCCCCAATACATCAGGCTAAGGTTGCCTCCATACTGAGTCATATTGACCCACAGTGTCCCGCCACCTCCCCAAACTGCTTCAATAGTGGCCTCAAGAGTAGCCGCCGAATTATACTTCCTCAAGTTACGCTTCTTTACGCTGCAGGTATCGATTGCGTGTAAGTACCTGCTAATACTGGGTGGGGAGCCGGTAGGGGGAGCTATAGAACCCCTGGCCCCCTGGTGGGGGCCTTTTGTGGGGGGCCCAGGGGGCAGGGCACCCCCGGGAAGCCCCCTATTCACCCCCTTTTCAGCGCGGGGACGCCTGGGAAAAAGAGCAACAAGGGGTGTTTAGGGAGGCACCCCCTATGGGTAAGGGGTGGTTAGGGATGAACCCCTTGTGTGTAAGGGGTGGTTAGGGCCCCACACAACCTGTATAATCCCTTAAGACCCTCTTTATTATTACCTGGCCGGGTCTGGCGGTCACGGGGACGAGTAAAGGGGTAGGGAAAAGTTGGTTGGACGGGGTACTCAGTATTTGAAAGTATTGAAACTTGAAACAACACAAATCTTAACATATCAGCCTAAATATATCTGGCAGTACTGGGGAATATGTAGAGAAAGTAAAGGAAAAACTAAGGGCCACTCAATTGCCCTCCTATTCTACAGTAATAGGTCTTCGACACCTCTGAACCAAAGGTGTTTATAATTAAGCACTTAAAAAGCTGAAAGATAAGTACTTTATCTCTTATTGTAATATTTATCTTATTCTTGTATATTGAAGATGAATATAAAGTTGGACTACACATTAGGCCCAGTTATGAGACTATGCAAATTCCCCTTTTATTTTTTTTCATTTTGAACAATGATGTTAGTGTTGACGAGTTTAGTTTTATGATCCGAGTGCCCCCTTCTCCTTATACGAAGTGTTTAGGTATGAGGGACACCAGATGTCCATTGCCCAGATGCCCGGACGTTCGTCCCTTCTGGTCACCTGGCCGACCAGGTATCGGGTTACACCTGTATTACCCCCTTACACCCCCCTTACCTCCAGCCCTCACCTGTAAATACCGACCTGTACCCGTCCACACCCCGCCTTTAAGGGATTAGGGTCAGCAGTGGGCCCCACGATTATGTGGGAGTGCGCTTTATTAGGTAATTATGGTAATTCAATTTTGAAACAGTCTCTTCCCATAGATTCCATCCTTTCTCTTTACCCTTTTTTTGGAGTCTCTGCATGATATGGGACGTTTCCGTTTCCGTCTCTTACAAGTTATATATTATATGCACTACCTTTAAAGGACTATCTTCTTATGTGCAATTGTGAACTAAAACTCGGTTCTACTTTCGAAACACCAAAGGAAAAGACCAAAGAAAATGAATGACTGTCATTAAACCTTTTGCGAAAATTAAACTTTCTTAGTGGTCCAAGTTGTTCTTTCTCAGAAGAAAACACTTGTATGTTGGTCTCAGTGGCGAACGACGATAAAAAGACATTTTCTTTTTATAAATCCAAGCACCCATACACCATGCAGACTTTAATGGTTTTTCTGCCCACGGCCCTTTTGTAATTCGCCCATTTGACTGATTGTTTCTAATTAGTGAGATAATTACGGGTAGCTTCGTTTGATTCCTGTATGGTAGGATGACGTCATTACTTTTCCAACTTTCTGCAGAGCCACTACTCAGCCTGATAACATCAGCAATCAGCCTGTCGGCCTAAGCAACGAGTATCTAAACTCGTTGGACTAAAGGCTGTATTTCACTAGCCGATTTTACTCGCGATTTTGAAAAAGAAAATGGGTTAAATACACACATGTTATATATCATTAGAAAGGATTTTGAATTCTCTTTCAAACGGTATGTTACATGCATGGGTTTCTATAATATTTCTGATGAGATTTTAGGAAATTACTAAATTTTCAGTAGTTGTGTAATCGCCTATTTGAATACAGGATAAAGGCTGGCCCCGGGACCAGGGAGGGGAGTAATAAGGAGTCCCATGCTGGTCGATAGTTTAACTTCACTATTGGAGTGGGCTTACTTCACAGCAGGCCACTATATTAGCCTATAATTAGTTAATAATTAACCTAATTGTGTTATTATCCCAAGCTTTGCCATTCTTTTATTTTTTAACCGGGAAACACCACTTATGGATGACTGTCCCTCCATTGTGGCCTCCATTGTTTTGCTAGATACCTGTGCAATTGAGATAATTTGATGGACGCTTAAAGAAAATAAGAACTTTATGATAGTTTAAACTTAATACACAGGGAAAGATTAATATGTTAACATATATGATCAAATATTTATGAAATCCTATAAATTTATATTTCTTTACATATCTAACGTAATATATACACATGCATATATATATATATATATATATATATATATATATATATATGTACACATAAAATATAAGAATCATATCGCCACTTATTTACTATCCACTGGCACTGATCAGCAAGTCACCATATAGATGAACAAGGAGGATTGAAATGGGGAATAGTACCAAGCTGATGAGGCAGTATGTTGGTCCACAGAAGGCCTACTGGCTGTAACAGTGTCGGAGGGGGTCCCGGCTTGTTGACTCTGTACATCACCCTGCCCACATCACCCTCTTATTACCCACTACCTTTAGCCCCAGGACCCGCCCTTACAACATCTACTTGTTGTTAGAGCAGGCTTTTTTATACCTGCAAGATGGGGAGGACACTCAGTCCCAAATAGGCTTTCCAAATAATTCAGAGATTAGCTCTTAACCGGAGATGATCAGGATGCTGCTGTGGCCTCTGGCTGCTGGCAAGATGCTTTTACTTTCAATGAGACCTTTCACTTTGTTGAGGAAGTTGGAGGTGGATCGGAAATTGTGGACAATATGCATGTGTTCCAATTAGCATCCTTTTCTCAAGGGCCAGAACCCTACATACCAAGAGACTCTGGTTAGTAGTGTGCCACTCCCCGAGTATGATGTAAGAAACATACCTACTCATAATCACTATAGATATGGTCTGCAAAAAACAGCTCATTTTGTGATTCTTTTATTGTGACACAGCATAGCCTTATAATATGGTTGAGAGTTATGGCTTCATATTAAAATGTTGTTTTATATTAAGTGCAGTAGATTAAGAGGAAAACTATTGTCATTACACTTTAAATATGCCATAACAATTGCATCTTTGTTAAAAAAAAATTCATAAACGTGAATTTACGAGAACATAGAAAAAGACAAAGCAACAGGAGGTGACAGAAAATGTTCAGATGTTTTTAGTTGTTTCTTGTGTCCCAGATCTTTAGCCCTGGTGTGAAAGCTGAGAGGAATCAAACCGAGAACCCCAGAAGTAGTGGTTCTGTGATTTACTACTCTCCCACATCTCCCCAAATAAAATACCCCACAGGAGATATTAGGAGTGCCCTCCTCTGCGCATGCTCCAACAACATCCAGTTGTTGTCCCAGACTGACTTTTTCACCTCCCCCTCTCCGGGCTTTGTTGACACACCTCCCCATCATACCCCCGGGTCAAGGGTAAAATATGAGTTTTGCATCGAGTTGAGATCAAGATAAGTGGCTGAGGGACGTGCTTGGGTGGGATAGGGTGAGGGTGGAGGAGGCTGGGATGGTTTACTTGTAGGATAGGGAGACTTCAGTATCAAATGCCAAGTCAGCTGGGGAGATTCAGATGTGCGGGGAAAAGGAGAGATTTGCAGGTGTTTGGAAGACTTGCAATGAGATCTGGATTGCATGGATTTTCTAAACAGAATATCTATACTGGAAAACAATCTCAGGTGCTTCATCCCTCTCGCTCCAGTACTATGCCCTGAAGTCCGTTCAATAGAGGACATTCAAATATAAACCGCCTTTAACTATGTGGTCATAATTAGTCAAATCTACAAAGCATGAGAAACAAAATAGTCTAAAATTAATAGGTATGAGTAAGGTGCAGGATGACATAATCATTAATAATAAACACATAGAAGTCTCAACAATGTTACATGGGAGTATGTTTGGGCAAAGTTGATTAGTATGATACTGACTGTATGACTTTTTTAGATCTAAGCCTAAGACTTTAAAAAGCAATGATTATATGGTATTTATAATCACTTAAAAACTACAATCCTACAATAATATTTCAGTACACCAAATAATATATATTAGAATTTCTAATCCTATTTTTCTAATTAATCATCATGGGTGGTACCTATAGATCCTATTAATTACACCCAGCATTGTGTCTGCCACACCATCATCATCTCAGCCCCCTGAGGGCATGTCCCACATAGGGCCTGCCACAGGCCACCTTTTGTCTACCTCCTTCCCAGGAGGTGGGGGGGGGGGGCACTGAGTGTTTGAAGGTTACTCCCAACTGCCAAACTACCACCTCCACTTTTCATGACTTACCCCTCCTGAATTTTAGTTGACTATCCCCTATCTTTGGGGGCATCAGCTCACCGCCCCCCAAAATCAAAGTGTGTCAATACCAGAAAATATCATAAAGAAATCACCAAAATTGCTAAAGAAAACTTCTGATAAAATGACATTAGTCTTTTTGGGGTGAAATAAAGTAGCAATAAGGCTAATTACTAATGGATTGCCCCTAAATTGTTCTATGGATATTGTTCACTGCCCCCCTATTTTGCCATAAAAGTGTCTGACTGCCCCTCAATTTTGACGTTCACCGCCCCCGCTTGGCGGGTCCATTTGGCAGGGTACCTTTTCAAACCCAAGTGCCCCTCCCAGGACTTCCACCCTGTCTAGTAGTAGACACACCAACCAGGTAAAGTCACCTGTGTCACCTGCACAGGTGAGTTATGAACCTGCCACAGCCTCAGGTGCTAAAACAAAAATAAAGGTGGATTCCTAGACACCATCCCTGCTACCCACGCTCTGTTTGTTTCTATAATTACAGCCTCCATAGTATAACTCTGACCCCAAATTATTGTGATATATGATTAGGAAAATAAATATCAAGGGGTATGGATTTTACCCCTTGTAATTTGCCCATGGTTCAAACATTATTTGCTACGATCTTTTTTCCTAACTTAGTTTTTTTCCAATTAGTTGTTTTTCTACAGACAGTAGTAAAGCCAACAGAGAATAAAGCCGCAATGAGGTTTCTATGCTATCCCTTTCATCTATTAAATCACAATATAAAATAAGTATTGATAACTCTAGAATTGCCATTGGTGGTTCAGACAAAAAGTGCACCTGCTTATTATCATTGACCTTGTGTCACTTGTCAGGTATTTTCAATATATTCAATATGTTTTGAATGAATCATATATACACTATTCTGACAATTCAAAAGTCAACATAGTGAATTTGGCAAAAAGCAAACCTGCTTATTATACAAACGCCGGTTCTTTCAAGATACCCATTACACACAAGAAGCAAAACAACTCAGAATAATTGTTAGCCATCAAGAATCATAGCAGGCCATTTCTGTTTTTGGACCAAGACCACCCTTGCTTTCAAAGTGACACTTGACAGTTTTTCCCAATTAGCTGAGTGAACCATTGGCCGTGGATCCTCCCTGTGGACGAGACTTTGTCACCTCAACACACGTTTTTCACAGCTTTTTTTTTGTCAATACCAGATCCTTGGGGGACTCCCCATTGCACCTTTCGCACTCTATGACCCCTGACTGTGACCTCCTGACTTGTCCACATGACATTGACAGGGCCTTTGACCTTTTTCAGTTGTCCCATTAGACCTTGTTCGCACCTCGAGACTTCTATTAATCATTTCAAAATTTAGTATTTTCATATGGGGTTGTTCCGACAGGAAGTATAAATAGAACAGGATGGGAACAGAAATTAATCTAATAGTATTTCTCAACATTATAATTATAGAAATAGTTACGCTTTCTGCACATAACCCATCGAATTTGATTTGACTTATTACGCACTAGTTCCATATCAAACGTGTTTTCAATTCACTGATTTCAAAACGATAAATTAAAACTACCTTTTTCATACCTTAGATGTGGATCAACTTGAAGAACAATCATAAGAAAATTGGTGAGATATCAAGTGAGAATTGAATGACATTGGTACAGGAACTGATGACTATTTAATGTCTGAACAAGGTCTCAGGTTGAACTTTTCCCTTAAAAATATATATATTAGACCAAATCTTAAAATCCCATAACTTCGTCTAAATTTGAAATTTCCTTGAGATATCTATAGCATTAATAGTTCTTGATGCAAGCACCATGTACAAGGACTTTCATTGGAAAATATTCATCCTATAATTGTGTACAAGGTGTCCTTTACTGTCTGAACAAGGCCTGAGGTTGAATGTCAGGCTAATACGCCCACAAACTGTGAGAAGAACCTGCTGGATCCCACCACGTGAGCTGCAGGCCTTCCTAATGAGCCATTGACGGCTCTACGTAACAGTCAGAGTCCTTCAATACGGTAGTACTGGGGTGGTACCCCAACCCCCTGGGGTGGTGTCCGGGGGAGACACTTGGTCTGAAGCTGCTTACCTCTGACTTAGAACACTCAAGAATGTCAGGGAAGCGTAGTTAATACCCGTGCTGAGTGCAAGACAGTACCTGATCTTTATAGCACATTACTTTTTTGACTTTTATATCAAAGCTGTCTAAATTTATAACTGTATATTACGTATTATTATTATCATTATCACGTTGTACTGCATTGCGATGTAATGACAACTTTGTATCAAATATTACAGTGGACCCACTAGAAAACCGGAATTGAGCTACTCTAATAAAGCACCTAAAACATTTACCTTTTCTATTTTCTGTTGGTGGGCTATTAATAATTGGTTTTGTTGTTCAATAGACTATATATAGACTTGCAGATAATGACGCTTTCTTGCACATGACTTCAAGAACTTCAAGAAAATAGGACAGAGAATTAGGAGCTGCTGGATACACCCTATGGCACCATTAGAACATATTTGGGAATAGAATTACTTTCCTGGGCTGCTGGGTACCAGCTATAGGTATCGTTGTAGCACACTGCACTGAAAACACAAGGTCGTCAGGGAGCCAGTTTAAAGTTGTCAGAGGGTTGTCATAGGTCACTTTTGGGTTGTCATAGATGACTTTTGGGTTGTCATAGATGACTTTTGGGTTGTCGCAAAGCTCATTTCAGACCACTGATGCTGTGTGACAACCCTCCGACAACCCTGTTACAACTTTGTGGGTGGTCAGAGGGTCATCATTGTGAATTTTGGGGCTGGATGACAACCCAAAGGTTGTCATTTTCTCCTGACGACCATGGGCCAAATAGGTTGTCAGGGAAGCAAAAGTGAAAACCCTGAGTTGTTCCAGTAGATCAAACAACCCTTGAGATTTGTTTGACAACCCATGGCTGTAGTTTTTTTTGGCACCATTGACTTAAAACCCTGAAGTTATCACATATATCCACATGATCTCATATAAAGTGGTCACAAAGTTGTCAGTATCTCATTCAAAGTTATCAGAAGTTCATCATAGGGTTGTTGATTTTGACACCAAAATTGTCAGAAGGTTGGCATAGGGTTGTTAATTTTGACATCAAGGTTTCCAGAAGGTTGTCATAGGGTTGTTGATTTTGGCACCACTTTTGACAACCTTGTGTTTTCAGTGTGGTAACTTTCTTGACCACTGGTGCCTGGCGTGTACACCAGTAATAGCATATGGCTGGTACCCAATGGCCCAGAAAAGTCAATCTCCTCTTATTTGAGTATGGTTTGATAATTATGAAAGAAATATAAGTACGCAAGTTGTACCTAGCCTCACAGAACAAGTGCACCCTTCCTTCCCCTCATAGCCAACCCTCAGTGGGACCCCGACCCCCTGTCCCCCAGTGGTCAGCCGGTCCATACTAATGGCATTGCCATGTTGATGTAGCGGTCATCCACTGACCATTGTCCACTCCCAGCCCGTTGTGTAACCGGTAGAAGTCAGGGGCGGGGAGAGGCCCTGCTCCACAATACAGTCTACCACCTTAATGTGCTGATCAATGGGGCATATCGACGTGTATGGGAGGGGCGGGGTAGGCTACTGTGGGAATTCCATCGTTAGCAGATTTATATGTTTGTCCAGCGGTATAGTATCGGTATGTGGGAGGTAAACTTAACGTTCAATGCTGTGTATGTCGTTACCTATGATGCCTATACACCCGTAGGTCAATATTGTATATGGTATTGGCCACATTATTCCTGTATTTAATTGCAGCCGATATGTATTTTCACACAAAATTGTTCGCTGTATAATTATGACAATGAAGGTTGTCACACTGACACATAGAATCTATGGTGTATTGCATGTATAGTGTATTGCAGAACACCCTAAGTTTGTGGAAAACTCTGGCTAGCAGACTTGATAATTTGTAATGTTTCTGATATTGTTTTGTGCCAAGCATAATACGTTTAGGTTTTTCATAATCTTAAATTGGTGTACTTGGATATAAGAATTTTTTATGGGGTACGAAGGGCGAGAGCCACTTGGGATGAACACCTTTTATCTAAGGAAACAATATGCATATAAAAATATATAAAAGATACCTAAACTTGATGCATAAGACCTCCATTTCAAGCACAAGATATTTCACCCTTACTAAGGTGTAAAACCTAATGTTCCGGCGTGCACTACCCTTGTAGTGTAAACCCTAATTTGACGCCTGTAGGTTGTCGGGGAGGGTGTCTAATTCAGGTTTAACTTGGTAACCTTGTCAATTCCCGGTAACTAGACAAAACAAACGGGGACTCTGCCACCCAGGGGAGGTGTGGCAACGCTCAACTTACTGGTCTGGGCATCGGAACCCCCAAACGCCCACGTCTAACGCCATTAGCCATTCGGTTCCCCTTTCAGATTTGTTTATATTCGGATTGGTCGCAGGGCTATAGCTAACAGAGTCGTTTAACCCTATCTGAATGCCCTGTGGCGTTTGGCACAGTCTCTGCAATTGTAATTTTCTGTGAGCATTGGAACTGATTCAAATTTAGTTTAAAATAATTGGTAAACTGTTGTTACATGATGATTAGACTACTCGATGTGTGTTGACTATAACATGTTATTAAGATAATCAATGTTGTTGCAAGCCATAACTCTAATAATGAGGATTCCTGATGTCATAGGTGGGCGACAATTATTTGATACATGTAATAGGTTGCACCCTAATGATGTCACCTTTTAGGTTTTTGGTAATTGGAAACTGCATGCTGGTGTCATCACACCGTCTATCAAAATTGGTAGTTTTTTTCCTTCAGTAACATCAAGTGCAAATGCTAGATTTGCAAGATTTAACGTTACATTTTAATATGGCCAACAGTTATACTTCCGCACAAAGGATGTGATCACTGCTATTAACTGTCCATTGACCTCGGGTCTCTTAACATTTATATTTGCAGGCCATAGCTAAAACAAAGACGGTTGCCCCTCTCAACGCTGATGTGAATATCCTTCATGGATTGGAAACTTACCAGCCTGCAGGGCCAAAGTTAATCATCGTGGATGAGACTTACCTGCAACAGAGAAAAACACAATATTAGAGAAGTACAAAATAATTATAAGGTAGGCAATGTTCCCACTCTACCCATTGACTTATATGATTAAGGAATTCAGCATAATTATTCATCTTTTTACGCAGAAACAAGCCTTCACATTCTGATTTAAATTTATAAAAGTGATCGCCCCAAAAGCAGAATGGAACAGCTGTAGCAATGATTTCATCGTTCCTTCCAAGACATAGGATGAATTGTTCATTAACATACACCTGTTAGTCACTCAATATTCTCCTTAGGAAACAATACAACCCCTATTTATATGTATATCTGATCAGCCGTGTGCATGACTCAGTGTCCTACCCACCCTGGTGGTTATTAGATAGGTATCTGACCCTCCTTCTGCATTGTGGGCGGCTCCACTTTCACCCCAGATCTTGGTGACCTATGATCCTCCCAAGATGACCTTGAGATTTGCACTCCTTTGAAAGGTCAGAATAAACCAGGTCAGTTCAAAAAGGTTATGGCCGTTGTTGCATGCAGAATAAGAACAGACACCGTCTTGTCCTGGATTCATATCTATCGTATACATTAACTGATTCTGCTAGCCGCAGTTCTGCAAACCGTCAAGTGTATCTCAATTTCAATCTTACAACAACTTGTCTTACTGGATCGCTATATCCTTTTCATATGGCCTTATATTAAATAACTTGTCGTGAATTTATATTCTAGCCTATTAAAGGTCAGAACCAAAAGTTAGTTTCCATTTTCGTCACTCATCAAGGAATCCTGGACCATACGGCCATAACTTAAATACAATTTGTCAAAACAAATAATCTATCAAATGCAAGATTTTCTTTCATACTCTATGTACTTCAATACATATTTAGGAAGGGATCCAGGTAGGTTCAGTGAAAGGCCCCGCCCAAGAGTCACCCCGACTTCATTTTGCGAAGACACAAAATAAGAAACGAGGGGTAAAAGTAGAAATCATTGTTGCTTTATATCCGTGCATGTCCAACATCTTGATATCCCACTGCTAGTTTTAGATACAGCTCGATGCATGGTCCACCAATTTTCTATATTGCATGATTTTCTTTGGAAAATTAAAAAAAAATCTATTAGCTCTGTGCCAGTTAATGAGTTATCACGTACATCTCATCACCTTGTCAACGTTTAACACACAACCTCCAGGACCATACCTCTCTACTGGAGGACGTCTCCAGCCTCGTTCCTCAGGTGTGATGGATGTTTAACGGGGTTAGGGATTAGCGATAATCTCTGGGCTCAGAAGGGCCATGGTCGGCAGACCGGATTATAGCCCCCATACCCCAGCCCCTATCTCTACCCTGATCCCACCCCCCTCTCCGGTGTCCTGGCCCTATCTACGGCGCTGTAACTCTCCCCCTACTTCTCCAGGGGTTTAGGAGCTATCTGGGAACGTGCACCTGGTGCTAACAAAATATAATGTAGGTAAGGAGAGCGGCCAGTGAAATTTGAATAAATTAAGATCAAATTCTCCGGAAAAGAATTCATGAAATTCTCATCTAACTTCAGTAAATAATCATCTGTAACCTTTAAAAAACAATGATTTGATAGACCAATGTGGTTGTTTTATTGTGGGTTGCTGTTTAATTCGGAGATGTTATCCTGCTAACCACAAATAAATTTGCTGTTTACTCATACATTATAGGAGGGGGGCGGGATGGTGTAGTGGCTTGTGTTCTCGACTCTCACTTGGCTGGACCAGGTTCGAGTCTGTGCCTTGCCAGCTGCACAACCTCGCCTTGCCGTCGTTTCCACCCCCATAGATTCGATCACAGTACTTTGTACAAGTCAAAAACTGGTGTTGGTCTTGATATAGCTGAAATAATGCTGAATGGACGTTTAACTCTAACAATCATCATCATCATACACTATAGGTCGGTGAGTCAGGATCTCTTTCAACAAAATATTTAGCTCCAATCTTGATTTTGAAAGGGAATCAATTTTTAAAAAAGGTGTACCTTCCGTCACCCATGTCCCAAACCCACTTACCACCCAACCAGGTGTCTTTGTGAATCCCCCAAAGTTTGAGGTCCAAGTTTTAGCAGCCCTCTCTGTGTGTCTGACACTTGATGTGTTTAGCTGTATTTGTAAACATTCCCAATGTATCATCGATCATCCCTTAAAGTCGGGCTCTACAGGGCTAATCCCAGGGTTAAATATTTGCCCACCGACCCTCTGGTTGACAGGGAATTTGCATCTGACCTCTGGGGTTCAAATTGGGTCAACAGCAGAGACAGACAGGCTGGCTGAGGACAGCAGGCCCACTTAGGTCTTTATTCACACAGCCATATGGGGTACTGAGTCAGCTCTTGCAAGCTGATGGTTTTCCACAATGATAATTGGGTAAAGACCCTACATGTTAGTTTCCTAATATAAAAGATTATTGAGATTTCTAGGGGAGTATACTGCCAGTAGTCTACTATTGGCAGTTTTATACTTTTAGTAATATGTATCTTAGCATCCAATGTTTACTGATTCATAGATTCCATTTTGGAAATTCTTCGTAGTCCTTTGTAATTGATATTCTCCATCTTAGGATGTGTGGTGTTTAGAATGAAGGGTAAAGCGCCATTGTCGGTTACTGGTTACAGACCACATGTACTATTAATCATTTTAACTGCAGCTATTATAGCAAATAATACATTATCTGCTTACTATCAAGTGTCAACAAATCAGAAAGTTGATGCCCTTTATGCCTATGTGTACATGCAGTATTGGGACGTTCTCACCGTTTTGTTATAACACTTTGAATCACATTCAAAGATGTAGCTCAAGAGTTCTTTTTATAGGGACATTTTCATTGGAAGCTTTCAAAGAACCAGGATGTTATTGGAGCAGTTGATACCCAGGCAGATTCTACCGCTGCAGGTGGCTTATTACCATATACAGTGTAGAGTTAGAGGGACCACAATGTCCAGGTACCTCTCCATATACACACATATATGATATATTTTGTATGGTGTAGTGGGAGGGAACCAAACACCTCACCATATATATGTAGGGCAGTGGTAGGGCACCAGGATAACACTGCATTGGGCCAGAAGTAAATATACGAAGATAGAGAAGGGAAAACCAAATCATTTCTAGAATAGATCAAACAATTAACGATTTAACGAGTTTCTGATTCAAATTCTTCCAAAAAGCTGAGGGCAGACTTTCCATCAGCACCACAGGCAATATGAAATTATCCGTTCTTTTTGTATTTTAGCTGCAACTTCAAAGCAAACTTAGCAAAGGAGAAGAAATGAGTGCAGTTTTCAGTACCTGAGTACAACCTAAAGTTATGGACAATACGCCCTGAGGTGGTGAGTTCAAACCCAGGAGAACTTTCCCCGCCCAGGAGCACCCCTGCCCCCTGGAGGAGGGAGTGAGGTGATCAGAGCCACCTGGTGGGGGGTGCGGGCGTATCTCCGCCCCCTAGCGGGCAGGGGGGCACCTGGAGGTAGGCAACGCCCCCTATATGTGGACCAGGGAGTCACTCATGGGGCCTTCTGAGCCTTAGTATATCATTATACCTCATAATAAACAACAGAATTAAGATTTGAGAGCCATTCCGCCACTTTGCAATGTTTACGATTTAAAACTTATGCTTTTTTTTTTTTTGCATGCGTAAGTCCATTTCAAAAAGGTAGAAAATGTTTTCTAGGATTGCACTCACTGCCCCATCTTTCTGGATCCCTACCTTTAGTCAGGCTCTCTATGGTTACCCTTGGACCACAATCCTACCCTCCTACCTTGCCCGCCCCTACACTAACCTTCCTACCCTTACCCCAACCTGCCTGCCCCTAAACTATCCTGCCCACCTCTACCCTAACATGTACACCCATTCCAATCCCCACCCACCCCTACCAAACCCTACCCTAACCTACCAACTCCTACCCTACCCTATCCTGCACACCCCTACCCTAACCCTCCAACTCCTACCCTAACCCTCTCACTCCTACCCTAACCCTGTCTCTCCTACCCTAACCTACCCACCCCTACCCTAACCTGCCCACCCCTATACCCTAACTTACCTACCCCTACCCTTACCTGCCTACCCCTACCCATCCCTACCCATCCTTACCCTAACCTGCAGACCCCTACCCTAAAGGCTGTATTCCACATACCGAAAGTGCGCACCACCGATAATGACCCTCTCCATGGCAATGTTCTATTCCGGCAGCATGCACTTTCGGTGCATAATCGGCAGCCAAAAATGCATAATCGCCACCAAAAGTGAATAATCGGTGGTCAAAAATGTAATATCGGGAACCAGTCCAAAATCGGCCAGAAAAATTTACCAACATGTTGGTAAAATTTATCGGCAAGCCTGCCGAAAATATATCGGCACTGGAGAAAGTGTATCGGCTACAAATCGGTAACACACTTTCGGTATGTAGAATACGGCCTTAACCCTCTTACTCCTACCCTAACCCTCTCTCTCCTACCCTAACCTACCCACCCCTACCCTAACTTGCACACCCCTACCCTAACTTGCACACCCATATCTACCCCTACCCATCTCTACCCACCCCTACCCTAACTTACCAACCCCTACCCTAACTTACCAACCCCTACACTACCCCTCTCACCCCTACCCTACCCTGTCCATCCCACCCCAAGAGGGCATACCACCCCTCCACCACCCTGGGGCTTCACCCCTCTAATGATCCGGGGGGCCCGTGAGAAATTTCATGGCGATGCTTCTATAATATGAGCTACCACCGAGCCCTCCACCCCCTCTAGGCATGCGCGTTGAGCTACCTAATACATCCCATAAATCTAGGAGGGGTATGGGTATATATTATAGGTGTGATATATAGGGGGACTTCTATAAATCTGAGAGGGTTATGGATATATGGTACGTTATGTAGAGCAGTTTCGTAATGATAAACTGCTCCATGAAATGAAGTAGCCGTTCTCTATTTCCTTCACTCATATTTTACCCCTATTTCTAGTGGCTAGAGATAACTAGACAGGTTAAATAAACCAGGGAGGGTTCCATAAATCCAGGGAGCCTATAGCTATGAGTATGGAGAATTAAGTCTGTTGGGAAAGCATTTCAGAGATTAAACGTATAGGAAAATGGGTAACTGTTTTCTTTTTGCTTTAGTTGCATAGGGTCTAACTCTTTACATAAACACACCATTTTACCTAAAATAAGTGCCTGTTTTCTATTTGTCTGGCCCATATTTTCCAGGTTACCTACTCAAGATAACTACACAAAGATGAAGCTAAGATTGAACCTGATGATTATGAGTTAGGGGGTGTATAGTTCATCCAATATTGTAGACATTACAGGCACAGCAGTTCTAAGCCATTCAGGATAATTAAAACAATATTTTTGACAGGGGTGAATTTCCTGAGATGAGTCCACCCCCCTAGCTGCCCTTATTTCTTGACGGCCCATCATATTTCGTACAAGTGTATTAGCCTGAGATGGAACCCAGTAGGGGATGGGGGAGTGGGGCTGGGGGTAGGGGGATGAGGGGATTTGGGAATTAGGGGTATCTCCTGTGTATACCTACCCCAAACAGGTACACCTCCCACACCCACCACATATCCCACCTATTACCTCCAGTAACCTACCTGCCCAATAACATGAGACTTCCCATGAACACTATTCGTGTAAACAAACTCTATTCGTATCCCTAACGCTTATTGCAATTGCTCTTTTTGTGACTACATATTTCAATGTATTTTTTAGTCATTTAGAGTGGACAAGCTGTTTGTTTAAGTCATTTAGACTGAACAAGCTTTAAGCTGTTTCTTGTGGTTTCCTAACCAATAATCCCTATTTAGATATTAGTATATCTTATAAACCTATATACTGCAACTCAATTCTTTACATGATAGCCAAATTAAATCGTAGCGACACCCCTCACCCTCACCTGTTCACCCTGGTAACTGAAAAGTGAATTAGTGACAGAAAAGACTTAGAAGGGCCAAATGTCAAACCAGTCATTGCCTTACAAAACAAATGATGTACGGCGCCTCCTACTGTCATAGTGCACCTAAAAAAAGTAGATTTCTGTCCAGACCACCACCACGACCCCACAGACCCCCTCCTGACCCCGTGGACCCCCTGAGGGGTTCAGGACCCTCTCGGGTTGGCCCAGTGCTGGCCCCACCCCCGGCTCCGGGACCTATCCCATACTCATCAGCGGCCCCCCTAGGGGCCCGACAGGCCCCCGGACCGCCGGGAAATTTCTAGGAAGTTCAACGGTGAGTGTCCGCGAAATATCGTTCTGTGAGGTCTGCATAGGACCAAGTGTGTTGGAGTTGGATAACTATCGTACATTGAACCCATTTTCATAACATATCAGTCACAAATAGAATTGGTATGTGTATTATACATGTCAGTCTTGCGTCTTATCTCGTGTTCTGATTGTGAGATATTTCGAATATGCGTCTTATTTGCACTCACTTACATTTCACAACAACTTTTCAAATTAGTTTTTCCATTTCCTTAATTTCGAAATCGATAGGGATTGTATATTTTCACTAGCTACGTTCCAACAGCTATCAACATAACTAATGGTTTATTCTCGATAATATTCTTGCCATAAGGCTGGCGCCTTACCCCATCAATTGTACAATGTTGTCACATTCATACGGTCAACAT
Source organism: Lepidonotus clava (assembly GCA_936440205.1). NCBI lineage: Eukaryota > Metazoa > Annelida > Polychaeta > Phyllodocida > Polynoidae > Lepidonotus > Lepidonotus clava. The sequence goes on from OW387135.1 coordinate 13,137,853, forward strand.
ATATATATATTCGTATTGAGAAATTTCCTAATAGTTCATTATCATTTTTATGGACCACACACAAATGAATGACCTTTATTATTCCCAGTGCCTATCACCATAAACAACAAGCGTCATGAAAGGTGTTTTGATACTTAATAGACCCCTCACAGCGCTCTTCCCACATTAACCAACTCCCCCCCCCCCCCCTCCCCTTTTCTCTCAGAAACCTCTCTCACCTTGCTTGACCACTGGTCAGTTTCCAATCTGTGGTGGTCAGCACCTGGCCTCCCCCCTTTCCCACACCCCTATTAACCCCCGCCGACCCCCGGTCCACCTTAACCCATCCCTGAGGGCTTCTCAGCCGATTTTCGCTGGTCCCGAGCCTTCTTCAGTCGCGCCGCCTCATTGCCCTATCATAACGCGGCTACAAGTGGCGGCGCGTCAGATGTCGTCTGCTCGTGGCGGGAGCTCGTTACGTACCCGGATGAGGGTAAATCAGGTGCAGGTGTACTCAGGCCTCCACCTGGACACATTCTGGACACCTGTTCGAAGCTCTTTACATGAAAGAGACCCAGAGCTGACCGACCCAACATGGTGGTTTTGAGGATAGGCGTGCAGCTGTTCATGTAAGGAAATTAGAGGTAATGATTGCCACCGACACGTATCATCATCATCACAAGTTTTTAATCATCCAACCACAGATTACATAAACCAAGTTATATGGGTTTTTTTTTGTAGGTCAGCATGGAATAACATGGATTGGAATATGTATATGGGGTTGGATGTGCACCAGTATCAGGGTAGTAACTGCAATGCTAATTATTAGTTATTATTATAATAATTATTTGGAAGTAGAGATCTTCCTTAGTATTTATCCATGAGTAGGCCCCTATATTGCTAAAGTTAAAGATACCCTTGGCCTTGGAAACACTCAAGATAAACGAGTGTACGATAGGTTCACAATAAACACACCTGCCCTGGCTTGCACCTCAGGGCTCGTCTAAAACCAATCCGATTCCCCGATTTAGTGCAATTTTTATGGTCAATTATTGAAATAGCCAGGTAAGACAAACACAGAAAGACGGCACTGAATGTCGTAAAACGTTGAAGGGTTGCAAGTCCCAAAACTATCGGAGATCTTGTAAACAGACTCGCACTCGCACATCTGTCATTATGATATCTGAGCATTAAGACTTTGAAATTTGGATTTGGGGAGGATAGTTTTGCCTCCATTGCATTTATCCTTTATCATTTAGTTAATGGGAAGTTTATGTATTCTAAGAGTTTATCAAGAGGTATTTATTTTGATAAATTCTTGTGTTACTCTTAAATATGTCAGTAATTCATTAATTGCAAACTGCCTCATTAGAATATTTTCATGATTTCATGGAAACTTTAGATAACTCATGAGACCTTTTAGAAAATTTTGACTGAAAATTGTTAGACCGGTATGTATTTCTGCGAATCCTTACTGAATTCCAGGGAAAACTGCGGTAAAAAAAAAACCACCCCCAGGTGTGTCCTCTCCCCGTTTGATGCCCCTCTATCTGTCCGGGTGACGGACGCCTAGGGTGGTGAACATGTGTTGTTCTGAGTCACTGTGAGCAGTTTAAACTCCTGCCTTCAAGGTGAGCAGGAGGGGAGCAGCTTCTGAGCACCTCACAGAAACAGGGCCTTCTCATACTGAGTCCTTCCTCCAATGGTAGGCCACTATTTACAACTAGGTTCGATTAAACTAAAAAATAATGGTGAAATAATGTAATAGGAATTTCTAAAGCAAAGGTGACGCGCATATGTTGCTATAGTTTTCGAAAGGGGTCAATTTTTTATAAGGACATTGCAAATCGGAAAGCGCTGACATATTACATTTATGTTTGCAATATATTTGGGCACTCAGTCCAACCAACCATTCGGCAATTTTAAATACATAGCCCATCAGATACAAAAGACAAAAGATGCCTTTCAGTTTTTGCTTAAGATTTGGGTAGACATCCAAATCTTAGCATGTCCGTATTCTTGCTGGGCATCAGAGTTGCCTTGAGCAAAGGTAACACTTCATAATTGTCTCTAATATAACTACAAAACTTCTGCATTCATGCAATTGGATTGGTACTGTACACGCTTAGTCTGAAAAACATTCAGGTTCAATTCAATAAATGTCTCAATACTTTATTCGACCTGCTAAGGATTACTCGAACACACTCTTCGAATCGTCAGCTACCCAACTCATATCCCCCGGTTGTTTGCCAAGTGTCCCTCCCCTCCTGGGACCTCTCCAAGTTTCTCACAGGAGGTCTCCCCCATTGGCCTGAGGGTGAGACTTGGTGTGGCCTGCTCCTTGCCTCCTGACCCAACAAACACCCTGGAGAACCCCCACCTGCCGTTCGGCGAGGCTCTTAGGTATAGTCGAGCTGCTCAATCACCACCTTCTGAGCTGTTCGTGGCGTTGATTGCAACCTTAGGAATGACCAGGTTTGCTGTTTTAGTTTGCTATTGTAGAACCTTTTAAGTCGGGTATGTAGCCTTGGTTTCGATATCAGAAAGGTGTACGACATTTTTCCTGTGTTGCCTCTCTTGGTTACAACATACGAAAATCATGGGCGCAGCTTTTGTTGTTGCCCCTTTATATGTATTTAGTTCTGCCTCGGTTGTCTAAGCCCAACGTGGGAAGGGCTTATCGAAGCCATCCCAGGACTGAGTAAGCTCTGGAGGAAACCCAAATTAGAGGTAAAGTATATGGTGAATCATAAGCTGACGTGAATAGGGGTGTTAAGGTATGAGGTAAAGTCAGGAGGGCTGGTAAGATATGAGGTAGAGTCAGGAGGGATGGTAAGGTATGAGGTAAAGTCAGGAGGGCTGGTAAGATATGAAGTAAAGTCAGAAGGGCTGGTAAGGTATGAGGTAGAGTCAGGAGGGCTGGTAAGGTATGAGGTAAAGTCAGGAGGGCTGGTAAGGTATGAGGTAAAGTCAGGACAGCTGGTAAGGTATCAGGTAAAGTCAGAAGGGCTAGTAGGGTATAAGGTAAAGTCTGCAGGTTGGTAAGGTATAAGGTAAAGTCAGCAGGGCTGGTAGGGTATAAGGTAAAGTCAGCAGGGCTGGTAGGGTATAAGGTAAGGTCAGCAGGGCTGGTAGGGTATAAGGTAAAGTCAGCAGGGCTGGTAGGGTATAAGGTAAAGTCAGCAGGGCTGGTAGGGTATAAGGTAAAGTCAGCAGGGCTGGTAGGGTATAAGGTAAAGTCAGCAGGGCTGGTAGGGTATAAGGTAAAGTCAGCAGGGCTGGTAGGGTATAAGGTAAAGTCAGCAGGGCTGGTAGGGTATAAGGTAAAGTCTGGAGGGCTGGTAAGGTACAAGGTAAAGTCAGCACGGTGGGAAAGGTATAAGGTAAAGTCTGGAGGGCTGGAAAGGTATGAGGTAAAGTCAGCAGGGCTGGAAAGGTATAAGGTAAAGTCAGCTGGGCTAGAAGGGTATAGGGTATAAGGGTTCTCCCCGGGAGGGGAAGGGCTGAGAAGGCCTCCAGGTGGTGCACCCAGGAGGTGCCCGGGGGAGAGGGGACCACGTGACCACGGCCAGCTGGGCTCTACATTCAACGCATCCAGCTTCAGACTTGCTAACACACATTTCAGTTGTCTTACTGGCAAACCTTAGAACTTTTTTTCATTTATTCTCTTTAATTTATGTGGTAAATGATATATGGTCTGTAAGTGATAGGAACTGTTGCACTGAAGTTTGGAAATTAGATAAGTGTCAATAAGTACATTCTGATATTTTTTCATGCATATTTATATAATTTGATGCTACAACTGAATCAATCGATAGTGAATATAGAGAAAAGCTTAGAATAAGGTTGATATTTGTAATACTTCACTGAAGATTAACCTAAAAGCAATAACTCCATTAAGACTTTCTACTTTTTATAATCCCATATCGTACATACAGAGAACCATTACTATCATCTGTAGCTCTATGGAATGCAACTGTTTACATTTCACAGCACCAATTGCCTATTACAAAAAAACATAAGAAAAATCCATTTAGAAAAACCTCCCATGGCCATATTGCTGCGTGCACGCTGTGTTCCGGCCTGCTGACCTCCACCCCAGACCTCCCAGTAGGGTCTGCTGCCTGCTGCCAAGTACCAGCCGACATATGTACCCCCGAGGTAGAGGCAATCCCCATCACAGGCCGACCTAGATCTGCTGTGGAACGACTCCTAACTAAGTATTGGGCATAGAGAAAAAACTAGATACTGGTTTTATGTATATTGACCTCCTTAGCTAGACTGCTCTTGCATAATCAGTTATTAATTGTTCTGTAAATGTTATCATGTTTTGCCTATCATCAATGAGTTTAATCTGACATACATGTTTTTTATCATTATTATCATTTCCCGATGTAAAGTAATTTCCATACACTTCTTGTGATATTACTGAAAACCAGGAGCAACCTTGATGTACATTAATTTACATATCAAATTCCTAAAATGAAAAATAGATTCTTTAATAACCATTTTGCTTAAGGCCAGGCAGCAGTGGTATAGGGCAGGTTTGTTTCTGTTGGTCACATACTACAAAGAAAGGTACTTTTTTTCTCAAATCTTTTATATAGGGTAATTCCCAGATCCCTTACCTGCCCCAGCCCATCTCCTAAGCCAGAACACCCTCCCCCGACTCCCCCACCGTTCCCAGACCCCTCCCAGGCCGAGGTCGGGGCAGATCTGGGGAGGTCCAGGGGGTCAGGACCCCCTACCTCACTTTGGCAACGATCTTTAAAAAGGGGAATGAGTGCTGGAAATTGGAATTGGGATGTCTTAGTACCTGTGGGTTCATTTTTGGAAACATAGATTCACACTGGCTGGGCTGATGGGACACTTGCATTGTCTTTGAATGAGTTTTGTATAAGTTTGGTTGATGTCAAAACGGTCAACTTAGAAGAACTTGGTCAATTTGAACTACCTATATTACTTCATTCATATAACAACTACAACCTCTAGGATCTGACTATGTGTCTTATATGTCACAATACTGTGACACCTTTAATTAACTACTTATGTTCTTTCCCGGACATACCTTTTATAATCTGTCAGATCAGACCATAATATCGTCTTCCCTGTCACAGTCCTGTGACACCTGGAATGACCAACCCATGTCGGTCCGTCCAAGGTGTCTCCAGACCCTTCTGGGTTAACAGCCAGGTGTTATATACCTGCCCCAGCACTGTCAACCTCACCTGTCAACCCCTACCACCTAGAGTGACCTCCACACTAGGGGGGGGGGGGGGTTAACAGTGAAAGCATGAACTTTGGCATAATGTACTTTTGTCTTCAACAGGTAGATAGCATTTCTTCTTCTATCATAAACTAAAAATCCATTGTTATGTAACGCAGGTGCTTGATATTAAAAATAACAAAAAGAAACAAGAAAAGAAGGTAAATAAGGTTACTCATATATACACTGTAAGAAGTAACTACTGTAAATTTACAGCAAAAGTTGCTGGCAGCAAAGGTTCCAGCAACTTTTGCTGTAAATTTACAGCACTCTTTGTACTGTAAATTTACAGTAAAATGTACTGTTGATTTCCTACAGCAAAATATGCTGTAAATTTACAGCAGACAAAGTGCTGTAAATATACAGCAAAAGTTGCTGGCAGCAAAGGTTCCAGCAATTTTTGCTGTAAATTTACAGTACTTGCTGTATTTTTACAGTAGGCTGAAACAAACATTTTACCAATTTATCTTTATTAATTTCCTTCCCAAAATCCAACTAAATGTTAGAGAAAGGCTTAATTCCAACCTCAAACCAATGTGTTTAGGATGAGGGATGTATTTATGCTAAGAGTATTAGCAAATACATGCATGGAATGGTGTTACGATGCATGAAGAACTGCCAATCCAACACAGACCTATGAAGGCAATTTGCTACCAAAAAGGTGTCTCAATCAGACAATTATCTTTGTATCTTGAAATTATTAAGACAGAGTAGGGATATCTATTATGTGATATACTAGATTAGTATTTGGATCTCTTTATCATATTTGATTTTAATTGAATATAAATAATTCATCTTGAAATACAGTTTTTAGATAAAAACTGCCAATGTTTTACTGATGATAATCATTTGCCCCACCTGGTGGAGAATAAATTTACATGAAAAAGTACTGTAAAATTACAAAGTTACTGTATTTGAGAAAATTTACAGTACTAATACTGTAATTTTACAGTGAATATTGCTGTAGAATTTCCAACAGTAAAAAGTGCTGTAAATTTACTGCAAGAACTGCTGTAAATTAACACCAACTTTTTACAGTGTATGTACCATTGTATTGTATTCCCAATACACATACACCGGTGTCCCTTATAACCCCTCTAAACAACCCAGGTAACCCCAGGTCTCTATGGTAGCCCCTCACACACTTATACTGACCCCCCAGTTACCCATGGTTATCTCCATACCTCCTAATATTTCCAAAATGGCAATAGTAACCCCTGAATCCAACTAAATGTCCAGGGTAACCCCTACACACAACTAACTGTCTATGTTAACCACTCTTACAATATTCACTTGAGTTATCCCATGCAGTTGTTCATGGTCAACCCCTTTACAATCACCCAGGTGACTCCAAAGAGTGCCTGGTAACCCTTACAACCACCCAAGTAACCCCGAGGTGTTCATGGTAGCTCGAATACACCCAAGATGTCCATGGTAACCCCCATACACACACCCAGGTGTCCATGGTAACCCCCATACACACACCCAGGTGTCCATGGTAACCCCCATACACACACCGAGGTGTCCATGGTAACCCCAATACACACACCCAGGTGTCCATGGTAACCTCCATACACACACCCAGGTGTCTATGGTAACCTCCATACACACACCCAGGTGTCCATGGTAACCCCCATACACACACCCAGGTGTCCATGGTAACCTCCATACACACACCCAGGTGTCCATGGTAACCTCCATACACACACCCAGGTGTCCATGGTAACCCCCATACACACACCCAGGTGTCCATGGTAACCCCCATACACACACCCAGGTGTCCATGGTAACCTCCATACACACACCCAGGTGTCCATGGTAACCTCCATACACACACCCAGGTGTCCATGGTAACCCCCATACACACACCCAGGTGTCCATGGTAACCCCCATACACACACCCAGGTGTCCATGGTAACCCCCATACACACACCGAGGTGTCCATGGTAACCCCAATACACACACCCAGGTGTCCATGGTAACACATCACACCTGCCCCATGGCCTGGGTCACTGCAGTAGTACTTCCCTTCTGACATGACCCCTCCAGTCAGACGACACCCCCATCACCTTACCTGACAGTTGTGTGTCACCTGACGTTAGGCGAGGTACGCCTGACAGGTATGGACCTTACAACTAACGTTGACAGGGCTGATTAGGGGCCAGGTAAATGGACCATGGTGGTGTTTGTTCAGGGGTACTTGACGATATACTTTCACACCTCGGTTTATTTCCATCACCAGTTTCAACATAATAGTTGGATGCGTATGTAGTCAATAAGATGATATAATGATATAATTGTCTTAACAATTATGTCATCTCAAAGGTATGAGCGTGAAGTCTGAAGACTAATGAAGTCACAATATATAGAGGAAGTATAAAAGCAAAGGTCCATCCAGGCCAATGCCTGCTTCAACAATATCGCAGTCAATATGTCATTAAGATCTGTGAACAAAAATGTAACACTAACAGTAACATTGTTTTTGTTTAAAAAAAACTGTGTCATAAACATCCATACACCATGGAAGAGTGTGTATAGGCAGGTGCACTATACACAGAACTAACAAGGGGGTACCAAGCCCTGATTATTACCCTGCTGTCGAAGGGTCGAGGGCTTTGCCCGAGACCCTTCACAGGGGGCAATAATCAGGGCTGAGTGCTCCCAATGTTAGTTCTTGTTTTATTCTATACCAATACCCTGAGAAATAACCCATTAACCCATGAAAAACAAGTGGGGCAATAATGCAATCTGTTATTCCACCTTTGCTCGTGGGGCAGGACTCCGGGATCGCTAATATATAGCTTCATTTTAAGGGAGATTAAATTGGATGAACGTATCCAAGGTTGCAGATTGTTGATGTGGTTAATAATTAGATGCAACTGATGTACAAAAGAATTACTTAATTATACCCAGATATTTAGAAGAAATTACGAACGGTGTCGAATATTTTCAATAACGGTCCATTAATTTCATCTTTTCAAATTGGTTAAATGTGAATAAAGACGCAATAGAATATTCAAACTGTTATAGCTTAAACGGGTATCCAGTTGATATATTTACATTGATTTGTCGATGAAGTGCTTTCATTAATAGAGCACAGAGGTAGGCCGAAATGCTTCCCTTTTTGTTGGAACATGGAGAGTAAAACTCTATTTTACTCTCCATGATTGGAAGGACGACGGGAGACCGGAAGTGACGGTCAGCGTTGCCAGACACAGGAAGTTACCAAGGTAGCGTATGCCGGAAGTCGGGGCCGGAAGTCAGAAACTTTTACCTGTAACACCCATGTACGTCTTGGATTCCTTTTAAGTCTTGGCCTAATATGTCTAAGCGATTACATCTAGCAATTATCCGTATGGTCAAATTGACAGTTTTCTATTATGTTTTCGTATATGTCGTAACTAGCATTTATTAGGCTCCATGGCAACAGATTTGCACCTGTTGCGGAATGTTACATCGCAGGAAACATCAATAACACAATAGGAAATTGATATTGGCAAGTTTCAGGATACTCCTTTGTCCTATATATAACTGTAGGCCTATTTACTTTAGTTTCATGTTTGAGCTCATCTTCCAAGGCGAACTTATATAAAGTACTATAATTATATTTGTCTTTGACCATTTTAAGTACTCTTCAAAAGTTACCCTTGGGGCGCACCGTAACAATACAGTATTTGCTTACTAACAGCACTTGGACATAAAAGCTCCTAACTAACATCATCACACTTAAATGGGTGTATAACAACAAATACATACATTTCCCAAATCTTCAAAGGCATGTCCCTTGAAGTTGAATGATGTTACTCGATTACTAACGGAGTCCTCACAGGGGGAGTTGCACTAATAAACATCGAACGGACTCTTGATTGACGGCAGGGGGAGGTTACGGGAAGAGCCTATGATAAACCGCATCCCCCATCCTTCAAGGCAAATCAAGCTTAATCAATCAATGCCGCCTCCCCGCCTACTGCTATTCACTACTTGCTTCCTATGGAGAAGACGAATATTGCCTCAAGGGGTTCCTTAGAATACACCGAGAACGGTTTATGAAATATTCATACATAAAGGCCTAACTGATATAGCTATAAAACATATTACATGTGTATATGGTATAAAAAGTGCACACAATTTCAACTTTTTATGGAAGGGGACCAGATGGGTGTGTTCTTAACAATTTATCGGGGATTGCATGGAATTTTAGATACAACTAACAATTCTTTTTTGCTATTACATGCCCATGATGTACATTAAGTAATAAAGTAAGATTGTAATTTCTATTTCCACAGCACTTCTGTCTCTATTCAGGATGACATTTCATTTGTTGTTTTAGAATGATATTTCAATTTCATTTTTTTCATCTCGCGACAGTCAGCCATGCATCAAAAGTTTATCTCATTGTCTAAGGGTTAAGATGTTGTTGTTAAGGTCAGGAGCGGCCCCCTGGAGGCCCCTCCCGGTGCTGACCACTAGCTGCGCGCGCACCCCGAGGGCTGACCGCACCTTACCCTTGATGTCCGAGCCAATAACAAGTGTCTTTGGTCCACGTCAGGAAAGGGTTAACTCTGTCACACAGCTGGTGAACCTTCTGTCAGCCTCTCGTCTAACCCGAAAACATCCACCTGCCCACAAATATATCTAGAAAGAAAGTGTTATGTACCCCGAATACATCAACCTGCTGTGTATGCCCAGAAATGTAGGTTTTGCTTTAATACAGGAATGTCATATTGTGTTGTTGAAGTACTGCATATAGACCTGTTTCTTATAATTCCATCAGGCGAAGTTGTAACTGGACTTGATCAAACTTAGATGGATGATGTTAAAATAGAGTACACCACATCACTTATGTGTGTGCATTGGGAGATGAAGAATAAGGACCAATGGTAGGTCAATATGGAATGTTTAACACTCTTCTTGCTTGAACCACTCCTCTGGGATATGTGGTAGATTTCCGGACAGAAAAAAAATCCCCCATTTCGTCAAAGTGTGCATGAGACTAGGGCGTTCTCTCGTGAGAGTGTAAACGAAACTCCAAAATCCTTTCAAATATAACAAATAGACACCTCTTCACATCAAACCAGTCTCAAATCTAACACGATGACATTATAAGCCAAACAGAAAAAGGGGCCAACATAAGATGTGCTAAGCCTATACTTTCTCGACGTCAAGGTTAATCTTCTTTTCCATAGCAAAATGTTAACGTTGATTCTCACCTAAAGAGTTAACGGTAAGTTAGAGAAGTGTGCCCGGTGCGCAGTCCATCCCCACAGGGCGCATGCGCACCTTTCATCCCCTGACGGCGCCGACTTTTGTTCCGCCTCCCCCCGAGGTACTGGAACCCGGCCCCCACCATATGGGGGACCACCTGGGGCAGGAGGAATCCCACCTATCTACAACCGAGGGGGAATAAGGGGGATGACCCCTACTACTGACGGACCTCGCCCATGGTCCAACACCTATCTACAACTCACGGAAACCAGCAACATGACCCCTACTACTGACGGACCTCGCCCATGGCCCGAAACTATCTAAAACTCAGGGAAACCAGCGACATGACCCCTACGACTGACGGACCTCGCCCATGGTCCTAAACCTATCTAAAACTCAGGGAAACCAACAACATGACCCCTACTACTGACGGACCTCACCCATGGTCCAAAACCTATCTACAACTCAGGGAAACCAGCGACATGACCCCTACTACTGACGGACCTCGCCCATGGTCCAAAACCTATCTACAACTCAGGGAAACCAGCGACATGACCCCTACTACTGACATACTGCGGCCATGGTCCAAAACCTATCTACAACTCATGGAAACCTGCAACATAACCCCTACTACTGACATACTGCGGCCATGGTCCAAAACCTATCTACAACTCAGGAAAACCAGCCACATGACCCCTACGACTGACGGACCTCACCGGGGACCTCACCCATGGCCCAAAACCTATCTACAACTCAGGGACACCAGCGACATGACCCCTACTACTGACGGACCTCGCCCGTGGTCTAAATCCTATCTACAACTCAGGGAAACCATGCAGCGACATGACCCCTACTACTGACAGACCTCGCCCGTGGTCTAAATCCTATCTACAACTCAGGGGGAACTAGGGGGATGACCCCATCTACTGACGGACCTTGCCCATGGTCCAAAACCTATCTACAACTGAGGGGAATCAGTTGACATGACCCCTACTATTGAAAATTCCTACTCAGAAAAAAGCCACGTCAGTAAAAAGCCCGTTTCTTGAATGCTTAAGTTTTACCACGACTAATAATTGCATATTGCAATCATTTCAGAGGTTGGTGGAGGTCGGCACGAAGTTTCTCAGGACTATTCAAACTTGAGGCATCCTTTATGAAAAGCCGAAACAAACCAAATCCAGCTGAGGGATTCACTTATCACCTTTCTCTTCCTTTAATCGCATCAACTTTTAGCAACAATAACCAGTTACGAATGGTACCGTGTATTCCTAAAATTGACTTCACCATACCCTATTTGACTTTCCTTTTAGTAGTATAAGACTCCTTTATGCTTGTATCCAATGACATATTCCAAGTATGCTAAGCAGAGCATGTTGCTAGAACTGGATATGCCTTGTAGGGTCCAGTCCCCACAGGACTTGTGGTGGTGAGGCCGGGGAATGCTCCTGTGGTCACTCGTGGTCAGTAGTGGTCAGCTCACAGAGGTCCGGGGACAGCTGGTCACCTGCCCCCCGGGGACGGTGTCGCCCCCTACCAGAGAGGTACCGGGTTAGACGGCTGACCCCTGACCTACTGACACAGCTTTGGTGCACTATGGACACTTTACAGTACAGATCTTTGGTGCAATATCATATGGACAATCAGTGTTGGATCTTGAGCTCATTGGAAACTAAAAGTAGAACTTATAATATATTGTGGTTACACTAGATACAGACATACGTACATAACTCAGAATGGTCTCAGATATACTATGATGAAGCAAATGTATCAAGTGTCAATGTGTAGGACCATACATATAGAGTATCTCATGTAGTCATAGCCCTCTCCTGTGAGCATGAAGAGTAAAATAATAAGTTTATTCGCCATGCTGTGAGATGAGCTGAACGATGTTTTCGATGCATGGACAAATCTTCACAGGATTCCTTCTGCTATTGGGGAAGGGCTATGAGAAATCGACATCTTCTGTGAGATATTTTCAGCTAGAAGGCCCTTCAGACAAAGAGTATACGACACAATGTATACTATATGGCTTTGTAATAGACCTTACCATAACACCACCAAACGTCAGTGACGGAACGACTGTTTATTTATAAAGTTGTGGCAAGCACCGTTCAGTAGGGGGTAATGTTCTTGGAGGTTTTGGTGAGTGGCCGCAAACCGACATTAGAGGGTTCACCCCGGGGCTCGGGGCATCTGGGTCATAGATTCTACACCCCGCCCCTCCAGGAGGGGGCTACTATACGCCCTGGAGAAGGGGGGGGGGTGAGTGTTTAAAGGAGGGCGTATACTACTCAATGAACAGCGAAAACCAGCTTGTGATGGTGCGAACCAGTGTTTTTCATATTTATATATATACACAGGCTTTCATGACTTCGCATATTCTTCCAACCTTGCACAGAATTTTAATATTTGTTTTATTTATTCATCCATCCAGGTTACAAATCAAACTTATCGTCTGGTCTCCCTTTGTCTCCTGTTTACATTTTGACGAAAGACTTTTGCAAAGAGACTTGTCCATGCTTTCAATATAATCATAGATATGGTGAAAATAATGAGATAAGATGAATTTCAAGTTTCCCTTATTCTACATGTATCATAAAACTCCAAGATTCATTATATATTCTTCTAAGATATCTAAGATTTTTAGAACCAAATTTGGAACCAGAGATATAGGTTTTGCGAGAGGATATCATAATAGTACGACCCTCCCACCCCCACCCCAACCCCCTTCCCCCCCGTGCCTTCCAAACTCCTTTCATCAATTATAGTGGTAACTAAACTATTTTGAATTACGTTTGATTTTAGGTTTAAGGCTTTCTAGGCTGGGGCTGTTATTTCTCTCTTTGTCCAGAAACGTTCATGCACTGGATCCCCTGTTTTCAATCCGTGTAAACAGCCCCTCACCACAACCCCTCTAAACAGGGGTTCCCTATACAACCCCTCCGTCCTCCCACCAGTCCCACCACTCCCTCAGACATACCCGTCCACTTGAATCAAGCTTTATGACTCCTGATATCTTCCACCCAATCTGTTATTTATAAAGAAACCCGATCAAAGCCCTTAGCCCAGGGGCTCTCCGGGCTCACCCTGGATGTTTGGGAGGGTCCACATAACCCAGGGTAACGTATTTGGCGGGATATTTTGTTAAGGGGAGGGGAGTGAGAGCTGGGCCCATGGGGGGGGGGGCACTCACTCTTTGAAGATCACTACCCACTGCCCAACTACCACCCCTGCTTTTTGTGACTGACCACTGCTGAAATTTAGTTGACCACCCCCTATTTTTGGGTGATACAGATCACCGCCCCATAAAAATCAGGGTGTGTCAATACCAGAAAATTTACATTAACACCAAAACAGCTTAGGAAAACTTCAGACAACATTTCATTAGTTATTTTCTAGTGAAATAAAGTGGCAATAGGGCTAAGTTTCAAGTTATTGCCCTTACATTGTTCTACTGATGTAGCTGACTGCCCCCCTTTTTTGCCTTAAAAGTTATTGACCACCCCTCAATTTTGACGTTCACCACCCCCACTGCGAGGGTCCATTTGGCGGTGGGTACCTTTTCAAGCCCAAGTGCCCCCCCCCCCCCCCCCCTTCGGGGAGTTGGGCCGGCTGGCGGGGTTTATTTTCCAACGCCATCATCTCACAGTCCGGTTGGTAGACATCAACAGGGGGGTAATAACTTGCTGTGTGGTTATTGAAATGGAATAGCTTAGAATCACAAACAGGGGGCCAGAGAACACAACACACTACTTGTCACATGGCTACAGGAGCAGGTTAGACAGGCAGGATAACCACTGAAGTCCCATACCCACTGGACTGAATCAGCGCATAAATCGGCTGATTATTAGTAGACCTTCTACTTTTCTGAGCTGATTTTGTGGCAATTCAGATAAAAAATGTACAGTTCAATACTACATATATTGATAGGTGATCACTAAAAAAAACACGATCGGCGGTCAGCAGATTGCCCAAGTGGATATAGGGGTTTTCAGTGGGGTATATTGTAACCTTCGGAACAAGTTCTTATGATATTTATTTTCATCACATTCTAGATGATGTTTCCTTTGCTCTCACTATCAAGTTACAATCTTGTAGAAGTTTAGGAGAACTTATTTATATTTATTTGGACTGAAAGTTTAAGATCAGAGGTCTGTATATCTTCATATAGACCACATACAAACATAAAATGGTAGGCTGTCGCTCGAAGAATGCAGCCTCTGTGTTTCTTTTGGTTACCCACTTTTTGAGGTGCTAGATTGCCTAGTTAGATATCAGGCGGTTCAACAGAAGGGACTATGACGTCTAGAGCTTACAGTGAACCAGTTACAAATATATTTCACAGTATATAGGAAAAGAAGAGGATGCAATGTTAAGAAAAAATATCTAGATATATTTAAGACATATTGGCAATGGTTCACTTTTCAGCGGCAGCAGATCTAGCATAGTAAAGAAGGGCAGGTGCAATGTTTCAAAAAATAACAATTCCGTAATTACCTATTGACTTCTGGCCGGTTTTTAGAAAGTTATTTCCCCTCCAAAAGATACTCAAATTCCCAATTTCAGCCCTAAAATAGTATACCTTGACTCTCAAAGAACAAAGTCCAAGTCCAAAAACACCCGATTTTTTCCTCAAAGTGTGCCCACTTGGTAAAAGGTCATAATAGCCGGAGGCCCTCTTTCAGGTTTCTAACATCAAAGTGAACCTTCCAGTCGTATCAACCTGGCTAACCCACAACAAGTGGGGGCTGTCAGAGCAGCACAAAGAAACTAACTCTATCTCAAGTCTAAAAAAAAGGGTTGTATCAACAAAAGATCAATCTCTGTATTAGGTTTAAAAAAACTAAGTGGGCAAACCCTATATATTAGGTGATAAGTTTCTATTTCGAATACAGGCCTTAGAAGCATTTTTGTCTATTGTATGTGGTTTACAGAATTACAATTTGCAGTGAAAATCAAGGTTTATGAAGGTTAAAGAAAAACAGTAGGGAAATCGCAGTTTAAACCCCTATACATGTATAATGATAAGTCGCTTTGACTTTGATATCTTGAAGGAAGAAGATTTCATTTTCAGTTAAAATCTCCCAGGTTATTTCTAAAATAGAGGGAAACGTTTTTCACTTTGCAGCTGTTCGGGCCTCCTGGCTAGATGTATGACGGTGCATTTTTAGGGCGGTTTTCACGGGTAGTAAGTTCGGCAGTCACCGTTACTTTGAACCCTAACACTAAGCCAACACGGGTCGTAAAGGGGTGGGGTAACGTAACTAGAAAACAACACGTTTCTGAAAAAGGCCCAAGGTTTTTGTGAACCCATTTAGCATTCGTTCAGCAGGTGAAACAGGATATTGGTGAATTAGATTCTGGAGTTCTCAAGGACTTGAATTGAATAGTGTAAGTTCAAACATTGGAGTATTTGATTAATTGATAGCATCAATTTTATGTTTTAATTGAGTGTGATTAATAGAGTGTGGAGTAGTTTATTTACATGTACGGATTAAAAACCAAATATAATACACGTAGATACATGAATTGGGATACACACCCATTGCACATTCAAATACATTTTGGAGACTCCAAGGACGACAAGATTATAATCAGTAATTCACTCATACCAGAGAGAGTAAAGTTCATACATACAATAAGTCAAAATGGGTCAAATCTAGTGTGTGCGTTATCCGCTTATGACTGTCAATACCCAACCCTTATTGGACTGACCACTCTGTACTGACCGCCTGCTGTGTGTCCGGGTGGCGGTCAGTGGTCAGTGGAGTAAACAGGGGACACCTGACCCCTCCCCCTGTACCACTAATGGACAAGTGTCGACAGCTGAGGGGGCGGAGGGGGTGGTAAGGGGGTTCATACTTCAAAGGACCAGTTATAGGCGGGTAGGGGAGAGTACGTGGATTTCCTGTATCAAAGTGGTGTTGACCTTAGTAAATTGAAAGTAGCCTATCAACAGATAAGATTAGCAAAGTATACTCTATGTATAGGATAGGGCCCTGGCTGAGATTTCTATGACAATTAGGCGTTTAGCCTCGGTGGACGTATTTCAAGGCTCAGGCTGTAGGGTTGAAATGAAAGTTGCATAGATCATAATTGTCGTTGATGCTCTAATTTTTGTAATATATCCTTCAGTCTATATTTAATGAGTAAGATACTGCAGACAAGGCTGAATATGCTAGTAGAAATCACTGTAGAATACAAAATATTTGTAACTATGATTATAAACAGAGATCTTACTTGAAATGACTGGTTAGAATGAGGCTTTGATTTTGCACAGGCAGTCACTGAGACTACCATACAAAAATAAGAAGAGATTGTTTTAGTTGATCAAAGCTGGTATTAAGGTCAATGAAATAACAAAGGCTGCATAACGAGAACATATAGAAAAAGGCACAGAACATACCTGAAGAAACATGACTTTGGAATTATTAATAAAGACATTTTCAATAAAGTTTTGAATGTGAGACATAACAACCACAGCACCAATGACCATTGGAATTGGAGACTTCTGAGTTTTAACAATACTGTTTAAGCTTCACAATGGAGCATGAGCTTCACAAAGAAGCATAAGGTTTCCTACAGGTTGTCATCATGGACATTGAGGCCCTCAGTCTGGTAACCGCCTTGACACCACCTGGCGGCCTGTCACCACACTAAGGGGAGGGGGGGGGGGGGGGGCTAACACAGAAAGGTGGTGACAACTGACACTGCCCTGTCTGTCACACCCCTGGTGGTACTGGTCAGTTTTTGTCTGTCACACCTCCAAAGGTGGTAATGGTCAGTTTTTGGAGCAAGTTGTGGGGTATACTTAAATGATGTAGATAAGTAAATATGTTCTCACCTGAAAAACTATACCTCGCTATGAACATCGAACATGACACACTTGTATTCCCAAACCTCTTAAGGAGAGCTGATAATCTACAAATCTTACAGATACCATGATCAATAGAATGCATATAGCTTTTCCTATCAATGATTTCAAATTTATGTTTACCAATCAACAATTGAAATAGTTTGTTATATGATAATAACGGTTGGTATATGATAATAACGGTTGGACAAATGAGGGTTTTTTAGGCTAATGCTATTCAGGAGCCATAAATAGTTTTGTTATACCTGTTTTTGGATTCATCTAATATAATAAAAGCACTCTTTAACTTTAATGTGGCTATAATTTTGTTTCTACTTTGTGTCTGTGACCTAATCAGGCTTGCTGCACTGTTGCAGATTGTCTGAGTAATGTCATAGGCTTCAATTGAAAAACAAATATTTCAGGTCATATCAGGAGTAGGTTCAGTAAACAAAACTGACCAATGGTCATCAAGAATTCCTACATATATGACCCCTCCAAAAGAGTGGTTATTTTGAGTAGCCTGTGGTCATTGTGGTCTTGACTACGGGAACACACAGCCACGTCTCCACATATTACTCTTTAAACTTTAAACTGTGAGTGCCCCCCCTCCTAGAGGTCAGTAATCCATAGCCCCCACAGAGCCTGGTGCCCTCAGTGTAGACTGGTGCCCTCTCCCCCTGCCCCAGTGTTGGGAGTAGGGTTCTGCCCTCACCCCCTGTCTCAGTTTTGGGGGTAGGGTTTCCTACCTGTCCCCTAATTGGCCTCTACCCTAATGGACCCCTCTCTCTGAGGGCCCTCATCAGGTTGCAGACACACGGCCACAGGTCTCCTACAACTCCCTTTGTTTGATCTGTCCTGTGACCAGGTAAGATGGGAAATTGTTGAAAATATATACCTTTCCTGAAGACTAATATTCACTTTGGCAATCATCCAATTCATTATATTGAAGGAATTCCCAAACTGGGATAGCAGATTCTTGAGAAAAAACAATGAAAATGAAGTGCACTAATATGTCCATAAGTAAAGCATAGTGCCTTTCTTTGTTTTTCCATCAAAAATGAGGACTCTCATCATTGGTTAGGCATTGGTAAGTTTCAGGCATTTTGTGCTACATAAACTTAATTGTGTAAAGGTTTTCATATATCAAGTTTAGAGTCAAAATAATGATATTTTTAAAAAGCTTGGGCTGTCAGTTGTCGTAGGAGAAATAATGTAACAGTTGCAACACTTATAGAAGACGTGTAGCCAAACGTTCTCCTTCATTGGGTATAAGATATCTTTATCAATATTGTCTAAGAATATTCCTATTCCCTAACCCAACAAACCCTGTTTTCACACTCTGCTGGCACTTCTTGGGTGGAGACTGGATATATTTTGGCTCCATACAAAAAACACCCTGCCCCCCCCGGGGACAGAATAACTGGTGTGAAAAACAATGCGGGGGCCATGTTGATGCAACATAAACAAAGTTCTGATATTTCTGGGGAGACAAAACATGGGCCTTGTTGATGTTTATGGACGTACAGACCACCCATTCTTTTTGCCCTAAAACAATATTCTCTAAAAATGTGGGTAAATAACCTAACTCATTTGACTGAGATGTAAATATTATAGCTAATAGCATACAGCCACCTCAACACATTCTTTTTTGGTCAACAATGGCATTTTTCTGTCATTTATTTTTTCTGAGGTTTTCTTGAATATTTTGATATTGCTACTTGTAATTTCTCCGGGTAGTCCAAAACCCCTAATTGAGCCGATCATTACGTTGCTGAATTGATACTGCTTTGTAAATATACACTTAATTATTACCGAAGCAATACTTGAGACTGTCTGACATACATGGAAAAATAATTTGATTATCTACCTTTTAACATTTGTTCTTTGTCCCATTGACAAAGGCTTGTAAATGACCCAGACCCACCCCCTAATAAATCGTTGGTTATTGACCTTGGTAACGTTTTTTCCCACGCTTCTCCAGGGTGTCAGCCACCCCTACACCCCTACATCCCCCCCCCCTCACGTCCCGGCCCTGGTGGCGGACTAACGAACCGCCCCACCCCAATTAGCAGGGTCAGGGGTCAACGGTTACCACGCCAGGGTTGCACCTGGTGCGCCTTTTCACACTTCCCCCCTGTTGCTGGTATCTGGCGTTGTTTACAGCAACAGGTACGTGATAAGTCTATAACCAGCGTCTCAATTAACCCCATTTTCTTCAAATCTTTTTTAAAACTCTTTTCAGGCAATTCTGCTTTCACGCCGTCGTCGTCTATTTGATATTCTGGCTGGCATGTCAAGACATTGTTAGTTTTTTTCTTCAAACAGTCTGTCCGATCTGCCTTTGACATCTCTATAAAATACATATAGTGGACACGCCTGAAATCCACAATACTTTCTACATAGGTTCCATGTACAGCTCACCTGGCTGATTTCTTGTACAACTCTTCACAAAAATGTCCCATATTATTTCCCCTCTCAGGAAATTGAAAAATATATTTCAGGCCAATCCCTCTCCAAGAAAGCCTGATTTTCCTTGGCTAGTCCCAGCAGCAATATCCTGCCACTTTGCGGTTCTTGTTCTCGGTAATTTCCTACGCCAGAAAAAGTCAAATTAGTGTCCCATCCTGTCTGTGTGTGTGTGGGGGGGGGGGGGGGGGGTGATTGGTCTGAGAGGGGAGCCCACCTGGTCGCCAGGTAACCTTAGTCCATTGTGGCCCAGATAACGTCTTCCATAGTGGGTCCGTACACCCACAAGAATTAATGGCTTTTATTGGCTAGTTCAAATCTGTTAAGAATTATTTCAATGGCGCTTTATAAATAGGATCGGTAACACCTTTGATTGTTGTTAGACTGCTGGCTGGTTTAAGGTCCTATCTGCCATAAACCAGCGGCTGCAAAGCATGCTGGGATGCAGGGTGGAATTCCCACCTAAAATGGCTGCTGCTGTACAAACCCACTTTGGGAAACAGTGCGTGTGACAGCCCACCTGGTCTCCAGGTAACCTAAGCCCACAATGGGGAGGTGCAATAAACACTTTGTTACCTGTACTAAGTGGACTCACCTTGTAGGCACGTGTTTTGTGTCCTTTTACAGCTTGTAACTGTTGGTCTTTGTTGGACCTGTGTTGAAACTTTATACCATGAAGGGAATATCAGATCTCCAAAACTTTGGGACAAGGGACTTAAAACCAAAGAGTTGTTCTGAGAACAGAAATAGGGCTCATGTCAACAGAACGAAAACAAGAGGATGTGACAGTAAATTATTCTATTAGGAAAATAAGTATTTACCAGAGAGGTCCAATAAATGGGTGACATTCCAAGTGAAATCCAGCTTAGTTACAGTATAAATGTATGTACTATAGATCATTGCAGCAACTAGCGATCAAATGACATATTAAGCTTTTCCAAGGTTTTGAACTGTGGTAGGAAATGGTATCATCAATTATGGGCATACATTATAGTAACATTTATCACCTTGTTAATGGGCGAATGACAATTTAAGCTAAGGGTGGGATCGCTTCCATGTCAAGGGAAACAAAGTGGCCTCCTCTAATCAAGAACCCCCAATCCCCCACTCCCCAAAACTCCCCCAATCCCCCCCCCCTCCAAACTCTCCCACCCACCCTCATGGAGGTGGGTGAGGTTCAGGTGAGAGCCACCTAGAAGGGCCCAGCCGATGACGTCATCCAGGTAAGTCCTACCTGTAAGATGATGACACCTGACTCAGCACCTGATCAGGTGAGGCAGGGCCTGGTCACGACCAAGGAATCCACTCCCCTCCCCCAATCATTCATTAACTCCCTCATAAACTGACCCCCCCCCCCCCTGACTTTGAATGCTGGAGGGCACTTTAGTAGTTTTGAAAAGAGGGACAACAATGAGAAGCTATATAGGTGAAGTTCGACTTTAGGAAGGGTTACTAATGAAATAAAGACAAAACTCATCAAGTCAATTAAAGGTTCGGATCACTGATATAATAATTATTGGGACATGGGGTTCAGCAACATTAGCCTATAGTGATCACCAAAATGTGACTGACATAGGTTCCTTTATTTCCTGGTATTTCTATGCAAGTGCCCCCCACCCCCACCCACATTTACTTTCGTTCTTGTACCTCCAACTGAACCCTTTTTAGCAGATGAGTGTTGGGCCCCAGGTTGGGACATTCATTGTCCAAGGATCATGTACTTTCAATTAGACCTCCTCATAACAATTCGGTCATTGTTTCTCAGGTTACAACCATAACCAACTATGACTAATCATTACTAATCCAGAGGGGCTTTGTTCTAGGTCTGGAATGAGTTTTATACTTTTTTGACAGCGTACGTATTGTTATGCATGTTTATACGAGGCTAATGCAAGCTCAATATAATTGTTTCATTGTTAAAAATCAAAAGTAGATTAAATTATTGGCAAAACACATGATCTTTGGCATCTAAAGCTATAAAATATAATTCTAATTCCAAAGTAGACGAGGGTATACCCAGGTCTACCTTCATTTTCGAATTCATTATATGTAAAGATTGAGA
Organism: Lepidonotus clava; assembly: GCA_936440205.1. Lineage (NCBI taxonomy): Eukaryota > Metazoa > Annelida > Polychaeta > Phyllodocida > Polynoidae > Lepidonotus > Lepidonotus clava. The sequence goes on from OW387135.1 coordinate 13,159,690, forward strand.
TTGGACAATCTGGTATTAGTGAAAGGTTGCAAGACAGGTTAAATACATTTCCCTACAACATGTGTTGACAAGTACTAACACGACCTTTTCTTTCTACTTACATTAGAATTCTATCTAGTACTAGTATCATGTAGCTACTCTCTAAAACAATATCTGCAATAAATACTACATGTACTTAAGCTTGATACGATTGTTTAATATTTCAGTTGGAAAAACAAAGATATTTACCTTCAATGACTGCTTCAATGTGGCATGGGGGAAAAGAAAGGGAAGTTTGTTAAGCAACTTGTTTAAGTTATTAGTAGACAGCTACATTCACTTTCATAGCTAACATGCACATTCATTCAGATTAAAGTGAGATCACACCTTTTTATAATGTTAGGTTTCTAACCTACCACAGCAAAAAAGCCGAATGATAGAATCTATTAAGAATACTCGCTAAATAAAATAAAAGGAACAGCACGTATCCAGCACGTATAAGGTATCCTGCAGTTAAAAACAACTTTGGAAGTTATAGTTCCCCCCTCGTGGTCCCACCCTCGTTTTAATTACCAAAACTTTGATTCTTAAAACTGTAGGGATATTGTTAAAGATAGGCCTACGTCTCTTGCTACAAAATTGGTACAGATATGATAAACCTGTCCAAAAAGTATGGTTTTAAATGTGGAAACTACATGCGAATTGTCAGACCAACACTGCTCCAAAATCCAAACCACGCCTATAATAACCTATAAAACAGGCACAGGTCTAAACTTCCGTGTCCTATAATAGCATCCAACTGTGTCTGGCCATAATTAGCCCCAACCAGCCAGAGTCCATGTTAGAGTAGGACCGATTGCTCCAGTAGCCTCCAGCCACCTGTTGCCGGGCTACCCCAAAGCCCCAGATCTCAGGGCGATCCCCCTTATAGGCCCACACCATGGCAACACCCACCTGCCAATACCTGCCCATTGTGAGCTACTCAGGGCTGTTATACACACAGGAGCAACTCATAAGGAGTCTCTATTGAGTAACTCACGCGCTACGTGCCTGAATGACCAGTAGTATAACTTACGTTGGTGTAGTATGAGTGATATTATTCTTTGTTTTGGAGGCAATATGGATCGGGTAGATTTGATTAGATCCTTCTATATTGGCATACGTCCACCTGGTTCATGTTATGAAAAAGGTAAGAACAAGAGTTGTTATCCTGATGATGACTTTGTGAAATAAAAGAATATGTCTTTATTTTCAATGTCAGGTTTTAGTTTGTTTTTATCTTTTATTTTTTGAGTTCTGCCTTATCAAAGTTCATACTACTTGCAGTACTATATAGAGCCTGCATGAATGGTTTTGAGTAGTATCCTTTATTGACCCAGATATTGTTATTCTTATTCTCGTTGAACAGCATTGATTCAGCAGTTCATAATAGACAAAATAGAATTGTAAAAGAAAAGACGACATTGTTCCAAACAGTAAAGCCTTCCTAAGAAGTCATAATTAACAATAAATTGGATTCCACAAAAATAGATCAACGACGGATCAGAAAACCACTTAATGAGACCACATTGTGTCAAGAGAGAATTTGAATAGTTCTTTCACTCAGAAAGTCCTTCACTCGAGCTAATTAGTATTGATTTACTGCTACACCCCGCCCCCATTTGTACCTCCTAAAACAAAGTATTTATGAATGAGACAACATATTACTTGGAGGTGACCAGAAGTCAATGTTAGGCAAGCAGAGAGACAAAGGAATAATTAATTTCAGGAGAGTCTCCTCGTGATCTAATCATCCAGGAATTTCATGCAAGTCCAGCTCGGGTTCAGGTTCGGACAAAAAAACTGGGAGCATGTCCTCAACAAATGAGCGATATTTGAAGCAAAACGGTGACTGATCTCGGAAACTCTCGTCTCAGATCTCGTCCGACCACGTCAAATAACGTGACCTGTTGCCCAAACCGGACGTGACGTCAGAAACGTATCCCATGACCACATCCGTCCGTCGCGCATGCGCCGCGCGGCACTCGGGCAATGGCGGCGGCTAAATTAATTGATATGCAAATCGGGAGTGACAGTTCATTATCTTTTGATCGCGGAGGAAGATTTGGACAATCAATCCCAGGGCTAATTGTGCAGCCATTGTTATGGATGCTTCAGATGGGGGGCGGGGCTTCCCCCACTGGGCCGTGTAATCGACATTGATCTTTAATAACCCTTTGGGCACCGCAGACGGCCGCGCAGATCATTCTATTTTTAACCTATTTCCCTCACTATTTTTCGCTATTTTTTCCCTAAAACCTTACAAAATCAAGCTTTAAAGGGACTCCCCGAAGAAAGAACCCCTCTTTTGAAAGAATCCACTGATTTGACCATGTTTTACAGTGAAAGTTCTCAATATAAGAAATTGGCGCGAAATTGGGCAAAATGTCGTCTGCATCTTCTGACAGCTACTCCCAATGGAGAGCGGACCGCAGGACAGTCGTATGCTCTTCAAGCAGAGGTTTCTATTGGATGTCAAACATCCTGTACTTCACAACATGACAGAAACACGGCTTGCAGAGTGTAACAGCCTCTGACGTCGTCCGGCCGGCAGTGACGGTTCCCATCAAACAGCGGCCGTCATTGGCTGGCCGGGCGGGTGGTTGGAGGTCAGGCTGATCCAGTCACAAGGTCAACTTGTTAACCCCTGTTGCTACCCCTCAGGGGCTCCAGCAGCTCTTGTCCTGAGCAAGTCGCTGTCAGGACCTACTCTCAACTGCTCAGAGCTTCTTGGGGGTGCTCAGGAAAGCTTGTAACAGTTTCATCGTTTGTTACAATCACTGGGTGACCACTCACAATAATTAAAGGTGTCTGGACAGCATTAGTGTATTCTCAGAGGCAACCTTTACAAGTTTCTCGTCTTTCTAATAGGACTTACCCATGTTATGAGAATTTCAATAATCTCACTTTTTGTTATGAGCTTCTCACTTGTTATGAGCTTCAGACGCTCAGATTTAGTTTGCTGTATCATGGTTCCACACCTCACCTTTTATCTTGATTGTACTTCGGTAATATTGATTATTATGAATAGTATTACATTATATAAATATGTTGATATTATTATATATATATTAATTGCGTGAAGATTTATAAATGATATGTCTTTGGTAATGGTTAGTTATTCTCTCCTACTCCTTTTCATGTTTATGCCATCGAAATATGTTTGATTATTGGTAGTAATTTTCAGACAATTCAAATGACTCTTATTCATATGACGTAATGATTTTACTACTGATCAGCTTTGAGTAAATCTGAAAGGAAAATGATGATTGTGACTCATAGGAAAAGTATAAAGTCAGCAATGAGTCTTTGAAGGCCCAATAGGCTCAACCTAAAAAGACATTTCTTGGTATTGGCAGAAATTGGCATTGAGTCCTCTTCATATGAGCAACAGCCCTCTGTGATCGAATATCAAATTATTGGCAATAAACTATTCAAAGCCACTTCTTTACAGAAAAGAAAATAGGCCCTTTTTATACAGGCTTACCCGTCCCAGTGCACCGGGGCCTGCGACTGGGAGCCAATTGTTGATTCTCGGCCATGGGTTCAATGAAGCGGAACTATCAGCCCCCCTACTTGTTACACCCTTGAGTGGGTGGGAGGGGGGATAGGGGGAGGGTGCATCCCCCCTTGGGAATGAGTCATCCTCCAGATACCCTATTTTACCTCCTTTTTTCTCCTCTCAGACCATTCTGAGAGGAGGGGGGTGGGATCCAGGGATCCAGACGGGCCACGACCCTGTCTGTGTATTGGGGTCATCTTAGGGGAGTGATGGAAACCACAACACTGAGGGTGGGTGTAGGGTTGGGGAGAGGGGTTCTGAGAGGGCAGTGGTGGGAGGTCGGTTTGTGCCTGTAGAGGAAGCTTTCAAGGAATGCACTGCTCTGTTTGGATGTTCATATTGATACAGATATACAAAAGTAATTGATATAGTTAACTCAACTGACAGAGCCTTTGATTTCAAGTAAACTTGATTGTCTTTTTCTTGTGATTTTAAAGGGCTATTTGGGTGAGCTGAGGCAAATTCAATCGCAAATACAACTAACACTGAGATGGACCTTCATATAATGATTCTCTATAATTATAACAATATTTATTTAGAAGTTCCTGTTGACAGCTGACAACTTATACTACTGTAGTTTATTAGAGATATTACAAAAGGCAAGTTCAGTAACTCGTTTTCTAACAATCTGGATTCTGCTGCGAGAACATTTTTCAGGCTAAAGCACCCCTCCCTCAGATACGTAGGAACTGTGGTGGGGGAGCTATGAGTTTTGTGGGAGAGAAGGCATGGAGGGTTATAGAAGAAGGGGTTTAAGGGTGTAGGCACTTTTTCACGGTCAGTGATCAGAAAGGCATTCCGACAGACAACTGAGCAGTTCTTATGACTTGGTCACACGGTCACTGATTCTACAAGCCCTGTCATTAAATGGGGGCAGAAAACATGAAAGTGCTCATTTTCTGTCCACTTTATTTGGTTGTTTCTCATTTGTATCGTTTCATAATTGGATGCGTGAAGGAGGTGCACGACGGATATTGGAAAGAAAAAGTACCAGAAAGGGAATGATAAAACCACTGATACAAGAGAAAAAAGGAACAGGCAATAAAATATGAATAGTCACTTGATGGCTTGATCTTTATTTCAGCCCATTTGGCATGACTGGTTAAAAAGAGTGAAAAAGAATATGACTTGTTTTTTTAGAAATGAATGAGATAGGAAGCTGACATGGGGAAAAACAGAATGGAAAATCTACAATATCACATCCGTACTCAAATTGTAGGATAAAACTGAAAACATTTTAACCAGTCTCTGGACCTGAGATGGCAAGCGAAAGATGGAATGAAAATTAAAAAATCCTACTCTATTACCATAGTAAAAGTTTAATTCTGAATAAAGGTAAGAAGTAGAGACAGTTAAAGTAAGTGGAATAGGAAAAGGTATTAACTAAGCTCCACTATCAATTTCATACTCCAGAGTCAAGCCATAAGCCTATCAACGGCCTCACTTAAATACCAGAGAGTTGGGCATTTTTTTCTCAACTTTTTCCAATCCTTTTTCCTCTCAGGGTTAAGAAGGCATTGACACTTTGTTTTCAATTCCCCAGGAGAGGCCTCACAACACTGTCTGTGCACTGATTGGCCACAGTGCTCCTCCAGGCTCGCCCTGGAGTGATGTTCATTTCCCCCTGAGGCAATTAGCCCCCGATCCAGGGGATTCCTCCACAGCCCCCCCCCCCCCCCCCGGGCACCCCCCCCCCCCCATGACGGGTCTAAAACTCATTAGGGGGTGTAGTGGAGGGGCCAGTCTCTGTTTTGTCTCCCCTTTAATTGATTCGTTATTGAAGAGTGGCTGGGGTGTGAGGGGTGTGGGGGAATTTCGCACTCTGTTAATAGAGCATTTTCGGTAGGTCCTGTGCTCTTGATGCACTTGAATGTCTAGGAAAGTAAATGTGTTGCCAGAATTTCACTTTGAAGACAGATATACCAGTTAATATTTTTTTAATAATAGATTGTGACAGAATGGAAGACAATCCATAAAATAAGCATCTTGTTTCCCAAGCAGGAATTTCCTAATCATTCTAGGAGAATAACTTAACATTTCTAGAAGAATTATTTGAATCAATTGTTTGTAAAAATAACACAATTTTGAAACACATCAGAGATGCATGAGAATACTGTTATCTCTGTTACTAGATAACAGCTAGAACTAGTTTAATTGCAACTGTACGGAAGAGACTAATCAATTATGCAGTAATTGAGGTGAATATGCCCTACTTAAATAAAGTCTATAATGATGGGGGTGTCAGAAAATAGTTGGGCCGGGCTACGGGGGTAAGTGTGGTTTGTTGAGGGGTGTGTGTGCAGTCCAAGCCATGCGAGTCGGTCCTCAGTGACTCATACCCATGTTGCCTTCGCAGGCTTCTTTTCCAGAGCAATTGCGATCTGCTCACTCTAACAAGTACTTGACCTACTTAATGGGCCCTGCTGCAATATTTCAACTTGTCAGAAAGCCTGCCTCCCCTTCTGCACAAGTGACAAGCATTGTTTTACACGGATCAAGGGTTCTGTGCATTCCGACGCATGGTTATGGTGGTTTACAAAGAAAGTGTCGGGGAGATTTTACCATTATACTCAAATGTGACGCGTTCTTAGTATCATTTATGGGTCAGGTACATTACATTTTAGTCATATTGTTTGTAAGGTACGAGTTTAGGAAAATACAATGGTGATACTCTATGATAATCAACCTTGTTTCCACAGCAGCGTCCAGTGTCCATTTTAAACTATATTAAAAGAGTACTTTAATACCCCTGCACTTGTTTTGTAACTGCTTGAGATACAATTCTAATGTTACGTAATAGATAACAATGTTTTGCAACTATTTTAGGACATTGAATTACACAGGCCTAATTTGAGTGATCCTGGGTCATCCTAGGCCTAATTACAACCATGTCAAACTGACTACAATTAGCCTAAACTAGGCTTTGTCAAGTCCCCTATCCCTGGGGGCCACCAGTTGCCCCGTCACAAATTGCCTGGGGAAATGCCCACTTCCTGCCTACTACTATCAAAGGTTAGCGGAGGCCTCTCACTGCTAGCACCAAAGGCATGATGTAAGCCTATAATCAAGTCCTGAAGTGTTGGAAAGTACCTGTTAACCCTTAAGGAAATACCCGTAAATAGGCCTAATAATAACTCACGAAGGCCTAAAACATCATTTTGAAACACAAGCTTCAAATAGGGCTTTACCTTGTTTTTATGCTGAATAAATTACCATAATGTTGGCTTATTATCATAATCTACAAAATAACTTTGAATATTTTTCCCATTGTTTTATTATCGGAAATGGCGGAAATGTAGGCTTGTCAGTTGATTGGTGAACATAGGCCAGGTGGACTAAGGTTAAGCCTGATTGTCAGTTTGGGGGGTTTGGGGCCAGTGTGAGCAGGCTGTTACGTCAGCCGCCCGCCCTCCCCACCCCCTGACAATGGAGGTAATTGGGGTGATTACCTGGGTCATTACCACCATGGGGGGTCTATTAGGGGCAGGGTATGGTCAGCGGTGGTACACACAGGTGACCAGTGGTCAGAAAGAGGGGAGGGGCAGCGATGGGCAATAGACACGTTCAGAGAATCAGCTTCAGAACTGCTGAATCTCCTTTTCTGCCAAGAGATCTCCTGTTCATTTTTGGGGTCATTTCAAGAAGAGCTTCTTTTCTCCTTTTTTGAGCTCAATTTGTTAAAATTGACTTTTTATTGTTTATATATAGGCTATATATTGCTACTAAACATATTTTTGACACTAGAAACCATTGTAAATTTTCAATTTTTATTACTTGTGTCTTAGCAAACAGGAAATTAGGCTATGAATCTAACTGCAATCTAATTTCCTTAATTTCCTTTACCAATGACAATTTTACCTAAAAATACAACTTTTTTGTCATAAAGATAACCTCTCACAAATTACTTTTGCCCTTTCCTTGCCTTCAAACTTGACCCAAAAAGAAACTCCTGATTTGACCAATCTAATATCAGATCTCCTTTCTTTAACGGCAATTTATTTGGCAGATCTGCAGCTTCCAATAACAATATGACCTACCCAGGATATGGCGTTCCCATTGCTTTTTAATACCGCTTATCTATATGACAAATTAACTTACATTTATTTAGATAGTAGTATGATAGTTCTGATTATCCAAAACGATGCTGACAATATTCTTTAGTCTTGCAAGAAGATTGCTTGAAACTTTGTTTATATGTTAAGAAGTATTTCGATCTCTATTCATTGTTAAGCTATGTCTCAAATAGGAGTTATCGTAATATGTAAACCAGATGCAGACCTCAGTTAAAGAAGGCAAAAAACATCGTGTCCAAAAATAGTAATGAGTTGTCTGTTTAGTGGCCGATAGCTGTTCATTTAATAGTCATTTAGAATGGTCAGTGAGTGGTCATTCAGTGGTCAGTTGGTGGTCAGTACGCAGGTCAGATGCCGTCTTGACCTGACGTACATGTTAATTCAGACACTGCGGGTGGTCCGTGGGATACCTGTCGTCTGTGGGATATGTATAATAAATCTTAAACTCAGATCCGTGAAAAATTGTCAACAATGAATTAAGGCCAATAGCAATCTGTAGCATGAACCTAGACGGTTAACTTGTATCTGTATTCTACTGAAGGTTAATTCTTCAAAATATATTTTGTAAATATAATTATGTTTACTGATATGATAGACGTAGTAACATACATGATAACTGATTAAAAATCATTCTCCATATCAAGGATTTTGATTATTCAACTGTTAATATCATGTTTGGTCTTTCTCGTATATATCTACCCCAAAGGTTTATATAGTTTCTACTTGAGAATTAGTAGCAGTTGTCGCCAAAATCCTGCCATACTTCAATCACACATTCGCCAGATTAACCACGATTCGCCTAAGGCTACATGGCACTTAAATAGCCAATATGGAATGCCATGTCCATCCCAACATACCCCTCCGAACCCATATGCATCTAAAATGGCCATTATTTGGCTGTCAACATTCCAACCCATCGGTGAACGTTTGATATGATGTCTTTGAACCCGCTGACTCCCTATGACACCCGAACAAGCCTGCCAAAGAAACCGAGGTGATCTTGTTGCCAAAACAAAGTCTGTTCGACAGGCCGGCTAAAGTAAACGCAGTGTGGTTTTTGCAGTTCAGGGTCCCGGGAGCTTCTACGGTGGTCAACATATGGGAGAACTCAGTCTCAGCATGGAAACAATCTAGGCTTGTATGGGCAGGATGTGGGGTTTAAAAACTACATGCGAGGATGTATGACAGGGGATATCCTATGAAAGTAAACTTTGGGGAACATAATGCTCAACATATTCCGTCGGCCATAACATTTGGTTTTAGGAGGGTTCTAAGGCATGTAAACAAGCCATAACAAGTGGTCGCGATATGCTATCTGAAACCTTGTATACTCATGAATCCATGTCTTTTTAAGACTTTTGCGACAAGTGACACGGTTTAGTGTTTTTCTTTATTCATAACACATCAACAGCCTTATCATTATGACACTCTTCAATTCATATATCACATGCATAGCTGTATGGAATCGCGTTAAATGTGTCAGGAAAGTGATTAGGTATCAGAAAGTGTGCTTTAGCAACTGGAATTGATGCCTTAGATGATCTTAAGCAATAGTAAAACAAAAAGCATGTGAAATGTAAGATAAACTATGCTTTATTATTCTGCTATATAGGTTGTTGTGAGAGGATAGTTTAGCTGTTTATTCCAGTATTCAGTCATGGCTAACCCATTAACACTATTTCAGATCTTTACCGGACTCTCTCAACACACCCTATGCTCAAAATGTAATGCCCCATAAGTGTATATCACTTTCAATAGGGCGACCACTGCCTAAACTCAGTTCATTTCTATTTATTTCGCATAACTCAGAGTGATACTTGAGTGAAACTTGAGGTGCCCTTAGTATAGTATAAAGTAACTTCAGGCGACCCCTTAACACAATGTCCCCCTCCCTTGATCCCCTCTCACCCAGCCGTATACCCCCCTACTGGGCCGAGATTGAATCCTTTCTTCACTTGGCGTGGTTCCGTCGGCCCACAGCGGGTCACATGACCTACCTTGTCACATCCCAGCATGCCCCGCGCGGGCGCCATCTTTGATCGTAGCGCCCCCTACTGAGTCCAGGTGGTACGAGAGTGTGGTATATCACTGAAACTACCTGACGCACAACATATAACTTTCCCTTTCAACATGAGGTATTAAAAAACTAGCTTTTGTGTATTTTCTCTCCTTCTGAGTTGAGACGTTCCCCTTAGATTATACATCACTGTCTTGTAGAGGAGGTTTGATATAAATAAGTTGTTTTCTGAGGCCTGAAATCCCCCAATACCACTTTGGTGACAATTTTACTAAGTGTTACACGTAATATATAGCACATCGAATAAATAATCAACCGTTAGGGAAAGCTAAACCCAGCCAAGATGCGACGTAACAATCACGTTCTGCGACGTTCTAATAACGTTCTGTGACGTTCTGCGACGTTATCAGAACGTTCTTCGACGTCACACCCTTGGCTGGGAAGGGCCCATTCACATAGACAGATGCTTACCGAACTAAACATTTTGACAGTTCTTGACTTACATCAGCCCTACTCACCATCCTACAACTTTTGCCAGTAATAGGTCAATCCACATCTATTTGCATGATTAGTTTTTAAGTTTGAATATCTGTAGTAGAGACTCTATAAGTAGGGATCACCCCACCCCCCTTCCTGGATCTGCCCCTGCTAGCAGTTATTTTACACTGAACCACAACCAATGTGCAGTGTCTCACTAAATCCCTCTGTCAGGACCTTTTACAGCATCCCTTGATAGTGACACCTCCAAATAGGCGCAGGATTAAACTCAGCAGGGTGTCAAGAGGGTCTATGAGACCTTAGTCATTTACCTGTCTAGGTGTGGGAACCTGGCTGGCCTCACCTGACCTCACCTGACCTCACCTGGTCACCAGTACACCTCACAAAGTCTCATTCACACCTGAGGTGTAAGTGTTACACATGGTAGAAAGTAAAGCCCCATACCCACTAGGTGATTTTACCAACAATGGGCGATGGGCCACTGGGAGAATGGCCGTCGCCGTCGCCAGGTGACATATCAAGCAATTTTGATATTTTGCGGCAGATTTTGCGGCCGATCCCATCACCTGCCGCTTGTCACTCTCCCAGAGTCAGCACATACCCACAGGGAGTTGCCTGGCTATCCTGAGTTGCCCAGTGACTTTACCGGCGATTCTCCCAGTCGTCTGGTGCCCGGTGACAGTAAAATTGCTTAGTGGGTATGGCCCTTAATACTCAGGTGTTATAAACTGTTTCAATATAGATACTTGTCTCGATTATTGTTACAGGGTATGATTTCTAACAATATCAAGATAAGATGCCAGGAAGAGACTTAGTATATATATATATATATATATATATATAAAACATATTATAGTTGATCAAGGTAATCATAGAGCCCCTACTCACCCCTCGTTGAGTCATCCGTATCAGTCATAAATGCGAAGGAAACCAACTTACCTAGAAAAGAGAAGACACACATAAATAGGTCATGTACATTGGATTTAACAACCAACAAAAACACCAAACTAGCGCGAATATACAATGGGAACGTGTGGGCCCTCTGTATGGGAGAGGCTTAGAGGTTTGATAAGGGTAAAGCGGCGTGGCCCTATCCTTCCCTTATCAGGGGTGATTGAATGGGCAGTAGGTTGGACTATACGTATACGTAGATTCCTCCCCTACCACCGGTCCACCCTGATAGGAGAACTGTATCAATCCCCTGACCTGTTTGCCCTCAGCAGTTTTTGTCTAGGACTGGTCTAGTGTAGATTTGTCTACCCTTACACCAGAAATAGCCTCATAAGAGGTCCTTGGTCAGCAATGTGGCTAATTTTTAGAATCACCGTGTGAAATGGTGCATGTTGCTATTTCATACAAACAGTCAGTGCCAATATACATAACATTGCAGATAATTTAGGAAGTAGATAGCAATAACAAGTAAAAGCATTGTACTAAAGTATAGACTACCATTGCTTGCCAATACTTACTCAACGGGCTTAAGGTCTAGTCTGTGACACTGTGAGCTGACGATTGCATTTACATTTTCATTTTATGTTACCGTTTTGCATAGGCGCAGTGGGTAAGCCAGAACCAATACAAGTACAAGTATGACCTCGCTGTATTCAGTGAGTCCCTCCCCAGCCCCCCTCACCCACCCCGTCCCGGCCCCGTATGGGACACTCCCGGAGATACTGGGCGAGCTGCTCGGCCGAGCTGAAGCGAGCAGATAGATGGTGGGTTCGATTAGCCCTCCCCGGCGTGCGCCGACACACTGTGTCATACTACGGGAACTGATCGGATGGGGGGGGGGGGACACTTGGGACTTAAAACGATGAACCGACATTCAAAAGCTGAAGTGGCTGTGTTGACAAATGTGGGTCACACATCAATTTTGCAATATCTCAGAGTTTGTACTGAGATTATCTGCATTTAATAGGAGGTGATCTGCATCTCCAAGGTGCAGAGGGAGTATGTCCTCAACTAAAGTTCGGAAAGGGCCAGTCCCTGAAATCAGGGGGCGATACTTGCATTTTGACATTGGGTAGTCATCTTCGAGGAGTCAGTGCCCCCCCCCCCCCCCTCCCCCGCAGGTCCTAGGGGTGGGATTGTTTGGTGAAGGGGATGGGGGGGGGGGGTTAATCCCACCACAAACACGACCGCGATAACCGAGATACAGGCTTTACCGAGCAGCTCATTGAGTGGGGTGAACGGGGACAGGGAGTGGGGGAGAAGGGGGGAAAGTGGGGGTCAGGGGACAGTTGGATAGTCACTGATGGGGTAAGGTGCGTTAGAATGTTGTTGTATTTTTATAACATTGTGACTCTTTTTCTGTTGGCTCTGAGAACTGTTAGATGACACACACACACACACACACACACACACACACACACACACACACACACACACACACACACACACATTATATTCAGAACGATTGGGAACTGCACCGTATCATTATAACTATTGCATATCATTGTAAATAATGTAGCTGTCATTGCAATGAAATAGTGTTACTGTTTGCCGCTACTCTATTGAGTTCCCTGAACCCGTAAACTAGACGTTATACGACTAGATTAGACGCAACCCTTTACTGTCTAAATAAGCCGATCCCATCCCCGCCTCGCCCCATTACCCCTATCAACCCTCTAATTAACCATTAATCGTTACACGGTCCGCCGTCAAAGGCTCCCACACAAACACCGCTAATTAAGCCAACTAGGTGTTGTGATTAACACTGTTCAGGCCCGGTGTGTTATGATTAACAGAGTTCAGGCTGGCCGCCTATGATTTAGGCCTAGATGAGCAGTTGGTTATTTCAGGTAAACCGTGAGCAGGTGTCGAGCTAATCGGCGGTGGATGTGATACGCCTTCCCTGTGGTTGAGCAGCTCATTTGGCTGTTCTCAGCGTATAGTGGGCCTCCGGGGAGTCATTGGAGTGGTGGTAGTGGGTCCATGCTTTCTTTGAAGTCCTACACCAGCCCCTGACTTTCTATAACATCACACAAGGTGCTAACCTCCCCCGCCTCCCCCTAAGCCCTCCCCAGGGCCGTCATAACCCAGATCCGAGCAGCTCCGAGCAATTATGAGCGGCACATTGCTAAAATCCCCCATTATCGCCCAAGATGGCCGCACGTGGTCGTGACGCGGGGGACGGGGCCTGATGTGAATTTTCCGGTGCTTTGATCAAAGTTACTGTGGGAACATATGCTGCTGGTTAGCAAGGCCTGGTCCTAGAGCTAGACATGTTCTGGGCTTCTTAAAATAACTCAAATTGAGCCACTCACTTATAGAAACTTCTAAAACACCTGTTTCTCTCTGCTAGAGTATAGAAGATAACCTGAATTCAATGCTCATTATCAAAGACTCTCTCCTTTCATAGAATATACTTAGGCCCTACATCTTTTAATTAGGAGTCCAACTCATGTCCGACAGTGATATATTAAAAAGATTGAGCAATAAATCAAATTCTGTGAGCAAGTCTAGGTATAGTCTATCTTGGCTGATAAAGAGGCAGTGTCTCGGCAGTGTGGGTGACCCAGGACGGCCCGGAAAGGGCCCGGCAGGGGGTGGGACAGGGTGACTGGGCCTGGACCAGCCTAATTGGTGGTGATATATTATAGACTAAGAGGGATGGGAGATCTAGGGAACCAACTTTGAGGACTTTGTGCTAGCTCCTATAGAGTCCCATTGGCATTTAAAGTAGATAGAAAAAAGTCGGAGGAAAAGAACAATTCTTGAAGCAAAGGGAAGTAAGTATCCATCATTTTTTTAATATCTTCATAAAAAGGCCGATTATGTGTAACTAAATTCTCCTCTGTTGTTTGAACATTTGAATTCCTAAATGTGGCATTTGTGAATATTTGTCTATTTAGGTCAAAGGTCAAATCTAGCCAAACTGCTCACAGCTGACCCGTGGGCCTCACCACTTGCTCAGGTGTTATAAGGTGTGGCACCAGCAGTGAACTTCAGTGTTACAATTAAGAATCAGGTCAGAGTTCAATGTATAGAGGTCAGTGAGGCAAACTGCTCATGGCCTATTGTGAGGTGTTCAGAGATCGCTCAGGTGTTGCCTGGAGTGACTCGATTAACATATATATATAGGTCATTTTGGAGTCAGAGGTCAGGTCAGCTGTCAGGTCAGAGGTCAGGTCAGAGGTCAGGGAGGTGAGCTGCTCAGGGCCTGTTGTGAGGTGCTCACTGAGCTGCTCAGGTGCTCAGGTGAAGCCAGGAGTGGCCTGATTAGGTTTGGGTCAGTTACAGATTGATCATTGCCATGAGACATGAAGGCCTACTGACCACCTGACTGACCACCAGAGTGGTACAACAAGGAGTCTACAGAGATAGTCTCGTTGAGTACACTGACCAGGAACTGACAGGCAGCTGATCATAATAGTAGTAGAAGGTGGCAACTTGGGCCTCTTTTATAAAAAATATCATAAGAAAAGGGGAACGATGGAACGATATAAACAAAAAACACATAGGCCTACAGGATTTTTTTTTTAAAAAGAGAAGCTGACTGAAACATTTAGAAATTGGATTTTTTTCTATTATGGTATCATGCAACTGGACAAAGACATTATCGTGAAAGGATTTGGGCTGAAAAAAAATGAATATCAATGCAATGGCAAATGAATGATATGAATTGATATGAAATGAATTGATACTTTTATATAGAGAGATTGATAATGGACACCCTATGGCAAGGAGAAGGCCTACCGTCCAACCCAAGCAGCTAACCACTGTAGGGCTACTGATCAGGTTATACACCCAGATCATGATCAGAACCCACTGTACAGGCCCACTGACCACTGTCCAGTCGTGGGAAATGATCGTAATAAACGAACTTGACCGCCGGCCAAGTATGTCGGCGCATAATAATTGTTTATGACCCCCACCAATGAGGTTAATTTACTGACCAAACAGACTAATAAAACGGATTCTTTCTGAGACAGGAATGGTTGCCTGGCATGTAATTAGTAGAGTCAAAACGGGTTATGGTTGCTAATTAACCGGGAATCCAGCCAGAAACATGCTCATGGATATCAATAATTGGGTTTGGGGCAGAATCAATGTAAACCTACTGAGTCTTGGGTACGCATGAGCATGTCCTTTATTGCATGGCATGGACAGTTGGAAACAACCCTCAATTGAGTGATTTGATACAGTTATAATGTTGGGGGAGCGTGGACTGCCTAGGCCTTCCTCAGTTTGGTTTATAAATCTTAGTTGTTACTATTGTTGATGTTGGTGTTTTCCTATTGTCTTGGTGACGTTCTCTCTCAACTAGCTCTAGTTATTTAACTATTGAGAAGCTGTTGAGCACTAGTGCAGTTCAATCCTTAAAGCTTTCTTTTGTTGATTTCTTACTAGTATTTTCTTCTTGTTGTCCTTTCTATTAATTTTATTGATTTAAAACTTGTGTTCCAGAGAGCAATATCTCTTATCAACAACGTATACATCACCTTTCTGTAAATCATGTATATGTATATATTATGTGGTTCAATCACTACTTTTGATGGGTTAGTTTAAAATGAGTCTCTATAATGGTTAATTCACAAAAGTTCCGTTATCAGACATATTGCCTATATAGATATGCCAAAAACACTACATTCTAACATACTCCCCACCTCCCCCAAACCCACAACAGTTTGACTTCCGGTCCCAGGGCTCCTCCAGGGTCCTCCAGATCCATACAAATGAAGGTAAAGGTGGCCCTGGTCAACCCTGGTCCAGCCCTGGTCCATCGACAGACGCTGCCGTCCGGACAGGCTCCATTGACTTCTATACAATGAGAAACTTGCCTTTTGGGGAGGGGGTACTTATTCTTGAAAGTAACATTGGTAACATCAAGAAACCTCGTTGCTGAAAAGTACCAATAATGAGACAGTAAACATATTGTTCAATCTCTCTTCCTTCCTGAAGGCCGTCACAAAGATTGCACACCTTATACACGACTTTGATTAGTCCTTCACAATACATGTTTTGTTTTCAAGATAATAGCTCTATGCAGAGTACGTTTATGTCATTCATGCTTATCGTGTACATATAACAATGAGAAATATGGTGACAGATGTAAGATACAGAAAGATATACAATAAGATTATGTAGAATTTTAGACAATGTACAATTTAAAAACGACCAACTAACAGTATTTAAAGTGTGGGTACCCCCTCCCCTCCCCCAACTATATCTTTCCATTGACTCCAATACAATGAGCAGCTCACTGCTGGCCACCAGGGGGCGCCCCATGAGCTGGTCTCCGGGCTGTGAGGGGCTTACGGAGTAAGGAATCAGTGGTTAGAGGTGGGGCAAGGATTAGAGGATAGGAGGCTCTATTGGTTGTCTAAGGGCACTTATCTTACAACCCTGCTATAGGGGATGTACATTAGGGAGTTCTCAAAGGATGGGGCTCTCTATCATTACTGTAAAGTTTCTTGTTGTTTTCAGTGATTTGGTTGAATGATACATACATTCTTGGTATTGTGTCTGTGGGCACCTACAAAAGCTAGTTATCTGCTCGTGCAGTTTCAATACGCATGACAGTCAATAAATGCAGTTTCATATTTCCTTATTGCTTAATTTCTTTAGCCTATATCTTGCTTATGTATTACGATTGCAACTTAATGTACATTTGTTTTATGCAGATAAAATGTTTCTATACTTCCAGTTAAACATAATTCGGCAGGTTTTTGGAAAATAACAATTCAGCAACTCGAAGTTACCAGAGCGCGTAGTACCATGTGCACTTGTTATTATACTAAAAACAGTTCGCTCTACATTCCAAACGATATCATGAATATCAGATTTGCATTATCAATTTACTTTTGTACCATGCGAGAGCATTTCTCCCCGAGGCTAAATATCAGATTTCTGGCAAACCTTACACCCCACCTCAAATATCATCCTTCATTCCCTCACAAAACTAGATATTCCTGTCAGTCACGCATACATATAGCTATGTCCCCTTAATTTAACATAAAGTATATTAACTTTCTGTGTACAAGACAGCATATAAATAGTTAATGTGTAGCTGGAGTACCATATCATAAGTTATAAGTTGAGCCTAAGTTAATTGGACATTTATCAATTGTATTAATATCCAATGTAATAACACGTCATTATGTTACTCAGGCAAGCAGCGAGGTAAGAACTAGCTTCTGCGACCATACCTTTTGGTTAGTTTGTAACCTGCCCGATTTTCACATAACAGTTACGTTATTTTAGGTAAAGTTTAGACTTGCCAATAAAGAATGATATAATATTATATTTTAGTTGAAACCTTCCATTTAAAGAGCATTATAATAATGTTATTATAACGTGATAGAATGTTACAAGAATGTCACAATAACTTCACAGTGCGATGTTGCAATGTTAGGTTCTAAAGACGTTTTTAGGTGGCATCAAAATAACATAACAATGAAAGCAGAACTAAACAGAACATTATAATAACGTCATGATAACGTCATATTCTTGCTTGGGTAGTCAGCCAGTATTTACCTTATTTGATGTATATCTTACTATACAAACTATTACAAGTTTCACACAATTTTACCAAAACAATATGCAAATTCTCAAAGTATTTAGTCAATTGCCAGTATGGCATTCCACCCTTCATTTGTAACCATGTACCGTCGCCTACACAAGGTCCTGAGGCAGAGACAAATCAGGTGTGCTTAACCTATTAATTAGTACTGCTGACAAATCACAGTATTAGTGAGAGGAATAGTAATCTCACCACTTGATCGACATACAACTGGCTGGTTAGGAGGACAATTGCTAATCATGTGGACGCTATGTGGGCTCTCCAAAGCGACATACCAATAGGCGATTTCCTTAAGTCGGTAGGTTGATGGGTGTTAGAATCAAAGACCAATAGACCTGTCCACTTTGCAACTAGCCCGCCCCTTATTTCTATGATTTTTCCACAAAGGGAACAGTGTTAGCGCCTTCAGCTTTGCTCACAATATCTAACCCTAAAATCACAAAAACATACCTTATTTTGGTTCACCTAAAATGGAGGTAATTACCTAATTGAGAGAAAATAATAATTCATCCTCATTTATCAACACCTTATTGACTTAGAAAACACAAGTACTAAATCATTCACTCAGATTTGTGTCAGTGCCTGACTTTGCAAAAACTGCAATTATGTTCGACCTCTGTATCATGCCAGCAATACATCCCGAAGTGGACAGGTCTATTGGTAGGGTTGTGATAAATGTTAAATAAGTTTGATATCTAAATCCTTATTTACCTGATTCGGCCAAAGATTCAATTGCCAAAAGTCGTTAGTAGATATGTTGGTGGGCGACTGACAGACTAACAATTGTTGAGGTATTAAGGGTCCTGGTGAGTATGTGGCTTAAGATAATGAAGGTGGTAAAACATATCTGGTGAATGTAGAGGTGAGAGAGGTGAGGAGACCATGTCTACACTGATTGTATGATAATAGGGACCTTCTATAGTATACGTACATGGCTAGGAACAGAGAAAAAACACTTGTACCATGTACCAGTCGGTGGGACGACCTAAGACTGTGTGGTCAAAGGGGAACAAGAGGTATGTATGTATGGACTTAATTGTACACCTTTTTCAATAGTGTGGCGCCCTGCTATAACGGAATTGCCAGAACCAAATGATTGGGATGTGAGTTCCTCTGGGACTAAGCTTAAATCTATGGTAGGGTCCACTGCGCATGTTCGTGGGAAAGGTGTATTGTATGAGTAGGCAATGAATACCTCTACCAGTTTGATAGGAGGAAACTATAGTTTTGTTAACTTAATTGATCTATTGTTTACAAATACACTTTCTTGATTAATAAAGACTATATTGACTAATTGTTTAACATACAGTTATCCATACACTATTCAATCTTCATCTTATAACTTTATATGTACTGTAATCACGTGATAACAAGACGACTGTGACAATTCTTCCACAGTTGGTAATCTAATAGAAATGTGACAAATTAACTCCTACAAGTGCAACTGTATAATCTCGTTTAAAACTGAAATCGTTATTAAAATAACGAGATTCTTCGCCTGTTAACGAAAAAGAAACTACTAAAGTTTGAAATAGATAATTGTAAGATAATCATATATTTGTATAAAGAAAAGGTTGTTAATAGCAAAGAGGAACTCATGAGGTAAAAAAGGATATCCTATTTAGATGCTGTATTAAAGTGAGAACAAGTTTTTTGAGATTTTAAAGATTTGAACCTGTTCTTGTATACTTGCCATAAAAACATAGTCACCATGCTGAATAACATGTCTTTTGACCTTATCCAAAACTTGGGGGAAAAAGAAGAAATTTTGTAAAGCTTGAAAATTGAAGGTGATATTGCACAACATAAAAATAAGGTTGCCATGCTGACAAATATGTCTGATGACCCTGCAAAAACTTGGAAATAATAAGAAATTTCTTGAAAATCAAAAATTTTGAAGTCATTTTTGGGTACTTGGCACATCATAAAAACATGGCCGCCATGCTAATTAACATGTCTGATGACCTTGACTAAAACTTGGATGTAAAGAGAAATTCCCTAAAAAAAAAAAAAATCTGAAGTCATTTTTTGGGTATTTGGCGCATCATAAAAACATGGCCGCCATGCTAATTAACATGTCTGATGACCTTGTTTAAAACTTGGAAGTGAAAAGAAATTTCTTGAAAATTATAAATTTTGAAGTCATTTTGGGTACTTGGCGCATCATAAAAACATGGCCGCCATGCTGATAAACATGTCCGATGACCTTGTCTAAAAGTTGGAAGTAAAAAGAAAATTCCTGAAAATAAAAAAGATTTGAAGTCATTTCTGTGCACTTGGCGTATCATAAAAACATGGCCGCCATGCTGATAAACATGTCTGATGACCCTGCAAAAACTTGGAAATAAAAAGAAATTTCTTGAAAATCAAAAATTTTGAAGTCGTTTTTGGGTACTTGGCACATCATAAAAACATGGCCGCCATGCTAATTAACATGTCTGATGACCTTGTCTAAAACTTGGATGTAAAAAGAAATTCCCTAAAAATAAAAAAATCTGAAGTCATTTTTGGGTACTTAGCGCATCATAAAAATTTGGCCGCCATGCTAATTAACATGTCTGATGACCTTGTCTAAAACTTGAAAGTGAAAAGAAATTTCTTGAAAATTAAAAATTTTGAAGTTATTTTGGGTACTTGGCGCATCATAAAAACATGGCCACCATGCTGATAAACGTGTCTGATGACCTTGTCTAAAAGTTGGAAGTGAAAAGAAATTTCTTGAAAATTAAAAATTTTGAAATCATTTTGGGTACTTGGCGCATCATAAAAACATGGCCGCCGTGCTGATAAACGTGTCCGATGACCTTGTCTAAAAGTTGGAAGTGAAAAGAAATTTCTTGAAAATAAAAAAATCTGAAATCATTATTGGGTACTTGGCGCATCATAAAAACATGGCCGCCATGCTAATTAACATGTCCGATGACCTTGTCTAAAAGTTGGAAGTGAAAAGAAATTTCTTGAATATTAAAAATTTTGAAGTCATTTTTGGGTACTTGGCGCATCATAAAAACATGGCCGCCATGCTGATAAACACATTTGATGACCTTGTCTAAAAGTTGGAAGTGAAAAGAAATTTCTTGAAAATAAAAAAATCTGAAATCATTTTTGGGTACTTGGCGCATCATAAAAACATGGCCGCCATGCTAATTAACATGTCCGATGACCTTGTCTAAAAGTTGGAAGTGAAAAGAAATTTCTTGAAAATTAAAAATTTTGAAGTCAATTTGGGTACTTGGCGCATCATAAAAACATGGCCGCCATGCTGATAAACACGTCTGATGACCTTGTCTAAAAGTAATTTCTTGAAAATTAAAAATTTTGAAGTCATTTTGGGTACTTAGCGCATCATAAAAACATGGCCGCCATGCTGATAAACATGTCCGATGACCTTGTCTAAAAGTTGGAAGTGAAAAGAAATTTCTTGAAAATAAAAAAATCTGAAATCATTTTTGGGTACTTGGCGCATCATAAAAACATGGCCGCCATGCTAATTAACATGTCCCATGACCTTGTCTAAAAGTTGGAAGTGAAAAGAAATTTCTTGAAAATTAAAAATTTTGAAGTCATTTTTGGGTACTTGGCGCATCATAAAAATATGGCTGCCATGCTGATAAACACGTTTGATGACCTTGTCTAAAAGTTGGAAGTGAAAAGAAAATTCCTGAAAATAAAAAAATTTAAAGTCATTTCTGTGCATTTGGCGTATCATAAAAACATGGCCGCCATGCTGATAAACATGTCTGATGAACTTGTCTAAAGCTTGGAAGTGAAAAGAAATTTCTTGAAAATTAAAAATTTTGAAGTCATTTTGGGTATTTGGCGCATCATAGAAACATGGCCGCCATGCTAATAAACATGTCTGATGACCTTGTCTAAAAGTTGGATGTCAAAAGAAATTCCCTAAAAGTAAAAAAATTTGAAGTCATTTTTGGGTACTTGGTGCATCGTAAAACCATGGCCGCCATGCTAATTAACCTGTCTGATGACCTTGTCTAAAACTTGGAAGTGAAAAGAAATTTCTGGAAAATTAAAAATTTTGAAGTTATTTTTGGGTACCTGGCACATCATAGAAACATGGCCGCCATGCTTATAAACATGTCTGATGACCTTGTCTAAAAGTTGGATGTTAAAAAAATTCCCTAAAAATAAAAAAATCAGAAGTCATTTCTGTGCACTTGGTGTATCATAAAAACATGGCCGCTATGCTGATAAACATGTCTGATGACCTTGTCTAAAGTTTGGAAATGAAAAGAAATTTCTTGAAATTAACAATTTTGAAGTCATTTTTGGGTACTTGGCTCATCATAGAAACATGGCCACCATGCTAATAAACATGTCTGATGACCATCTATAAATGCTGGAACTGAGAAAAAATTTCATACAAATTCAAAATAGTGAACTTGTTTTTTCTCATTTGGCACACCATAACAACAGAATGTAGGGGATTTGACACCTCTGTTCCGCTCTGCCGGTCAGCTAATAGCATGAGAGGCAATTGACTTTCACCTGGGTTCCACACTCTCCTACTAGAGTTGCCCAAAACTCAAAGTTGTTTATTATTGTTTTAACTATCCTGGAACTTGTAAATTTTAACCAAATAACATGAATACAAGCAAAATACATATAAACTTAATACAATTGTGTAAAATACTTTTAAGGAATGTTTTTAAAGAATTATAACAACACAAAATCCATTCTAATGTAAGAATTGTCAAAGGCCCTAGAACACATCTACATGTAACTAAATGTAACTAAATTCTCCCCTCACAAGAAACCCATGCATCCACTCTCCAAGCATAGGACAGGAACCAGGGGATTAAATGTGTGATAATAGGGTGAACTGGCTCTTTCACTTAGTCAAAGAAAAAGCCATCCTATACTTCGCCTATCAAACTTTATACCGTTTGTGAAACTTAATACAACGCGAAGAATAAGGCAGCAGATAACATCAACAGAAAATTCTCCTATCATTCACAAGTATTAACTATGAAATGTCTTCATTTGTAATAATAGTAAACACAAAAAGGTGTCAAACGAGGAGTGGTGCGCTCGTTGTCGTGGTTTATTAAAGCCCTAATTCAGTGTAATTGCCCACATAAAGCTTAATGACAATCACTGCCTGGGCCTGGGCTTAACCACTTGTCTGCGTATTGATTGCGGCTGTGTTCGATAACACTGTTTTTAAGTCCGGGGTAATTATTAGACATAATGAGAATAATTACATTACAACCAATACTTTATTTGTAAAATAAGATCAAATTGTTGGATCTGGCTTTTTGATTTGTAAAGATAGTCAATGAGCCTTGATTGATGTAAACAACATTTTACGTTATTAACTAATGTAATCAATTAATGGTACACTGAAAAGAGTGAAATGCTATGGAGGATTACACCTAATTGCAATAAAAATAGATTCACGCTTTAGAGAGTAAACGTCCTATATACAAATGGCACTTTGTGAAGAGAAATTATATAGATTTTAGAAAGGAAATAGCAATTAAATCAGACTAGGTAAGAGGCGAATCAAACCATGTATTAACCACAATATATTCAGAAAACACGGAAAAAACGACAAACCAAAGACCAACCAGAATAAAAAAAGCAAAGACACTGCTGTTTGGCCGCCGCATACCATCGAATGCAGCAACCACGCAACCAGTGTCATAAAGCTAAATTAGGCCCGAGCAGCTCCGAGCAGCTCCGAGCAGATCGATGGGGCGGAATACAATGCAATATCCCCCCTCTGTCAGGTTGGGGGGAGGGGGTTGATGTATGGTCAGGGCGGGCCCCGGGTCGCCAGACCCGTCGGGAGGAGCACAGTCACTGAGAGACCCACTCGGCAAGGTCACGAGCTGCTCAGAGCTGCTCGGGACTGCTCAGAGTAGCTCGAAGCTGTTATGAAATGTTTTATCATGCTTGGAGTTGGTTAGAGAGTGCTTAAACAGTTGTTACATATATACATGTACATGCATTGAGTAGGGGTGGCTGCTACCTATTTTTATAAAGTATGGCTTTAGGATGCCTCAAAATGGACATTTATAACGGTTTAGACTCATGTAATGCAGTTGGTGTTTGTGTAGAATTTGAACCTTGAACCTTTCAATGCTATTGCACAGTGACCCTTGTTTTCTGGGCTACGTTGTCATACTACTATATGTTTACCTAATGTTTTATATCATCAAAAGCTGCGCTCGACATCAATTAAATTCTTTTGAGAAATATATACATGTACATGCATAATTCAAATAATATTAATTATAAAAGTGGGACATGCAAACTTAATTGACAACTATGACCTACACTAAATTTCTGATATACCAACGAGTATAGACTTCTGTCTATACTCGTTGGATATACCAATAGTCTCTCTAAAGCAGACTACAGAAGATATTCATGCCCCTCCCCCTGCCCCTTGGTAATGTCGCATGCCCAGGGCAGTGAGAGT
Organism: Lepidonotus clava; assembly: GCA_936440205.1. NCBI lineage: Eukaryota > Metazoa > Annelida > Polychaeta > Phyllodocida > Polynoidae > Lepidonotus > Lepidonotus clava. The sequence goes on from OW387135.1 coordinate 13,183,828, forward strand.
TGGGGTTGTTATGCAGGGGGCATGGGGCCTTTTGTTTCCGCCACCACAACCCGTCCTGCCTCCCATCTATCACAGTCTTATGACGGCCCGGGCCCCAAACCAGCCCAGATAGGGCACTACGAGCTGCTCCGAGCGGCTCGCCACAAGGGGGGGGGGCACTGACTCTTTGAAGATGGCCAAACTACCGCCAAACTACCATCCATACCTTTTGTTGCTGACCATTCCTGAATTTTAGATGACTGCCCCTTATTTTGAGGGATACAGATCACCACCCAATGAATGAGAGTATCTTAATACCAGGAAGTAAAATCAGCAACTTTGCTGAGAGAAAGTGCTGATAAAATTTCACTATTTTCTTTTGGCGAAATAAAATAAAAATAAGTCAAAGGTGTCAAGGCGTTGTCCTACAATGTACTATGGAAGAAGTTCACTGTTCCCCATTTTTTTTCCCAACAAGGGACTGACCACCCTTGTAGTTTTAACGTTCATCGCCTCCGTTTCACGGGTCTAGTTAGCAATGGGTATCTTTTAAGACCCAAGTGCCCCCTCCCGGTGCTCTCCCCGTACCTGATTGGTGTTGGGCGTGAGATAGAGCAACTCGGGCTGAGCAATTCGATTTGAGGCGACAGGGGCATGGGAGGCGGTTGTAGGGCCCAGGGCAGATGACCCTCCTGTTGTCTCTGAGCCGACGTTACATATGTATTGGGAGATGGAGGGGAAGGAGATGGGAGGGTTTTTTGTGGTTTTCTTTTAGTGTCGCCAGGAGGGGAGGGCAGGGACAATCTTATCAAACTTTCGCTATATCAGAAGTTGGCCTTCTATATTGACTTCCGGTCTGTTATGGGCTTATTGTCATATCTAAATCACATCTATTTTTATAGCCCTCAAGTGTAAGTATTAATATATTTGCTATTTCTCTAAATATCCCTTTGTTTTGATGTTCAATGTTGTGAAGAAATGATGTAGATTGAATAAACTTAGATTTCGCCCTAAAGCCTTACTCTTGAATTATTTGTTAACATTACCTTTAAATTATTAAATAGGGAAAAATGCTAATAAATCTCATTGAGGTCCATTGCACAGATTCGGGGTAAAGAGGGTGCAACAGTTATTAGAACTAATGACATTCCTTATATCCATGGATAGGTCATGTTATTGCTTAATTGCCTGAGACATTCCTCTGGAGATCCTAATGTGGAGGGGTCAAGTAGGGGGACAGGCTGTGAGCACCCTCCCCACTACCTCCTTCTCCCTCCAGGCCCCCCCTCCCCATCCCCTGGGTGGTCCCATCCCCTCAGAGCCTCATTCAGACTCATCCAGGAATGATCCTGATATCTCTTGAACCTCTGACCCCCTTAGAATGGTTTTCCATGAGCCCATATTGTCTTCTGTCTATGTGATAATTATGATTCCTGAATACAAAAAAGGTTGTAAATTATGCATTTATTTTATGAATGTAAGGCCTTTAAGAATAATAAACGTTTAAACGTTCGCACATGTTAACTTTTGAAACTAGGCTATAGTGGACTACAAATACTGGATAATCCTGGAAAAAGAAATCTGTCTGCTAGCTTCAGGGTTATAAGATTCACCATGGGCTTGAACTCATAATAGTAGCCATTCTAATACTACATGTATTCACTTGAAATATATAGATTGTTAATTGTGAACGATCAATCAATTAACCACATCACCAACCCCCTTATTCACAGATGAAATCGTATATGATCCTTCAATCTGAATTGAGTTGAATTGAGTTGGGTTCCAATTGAATAGGTCTTATACCAATAGTTGCCTTATGCACATTACCTTTTGTACATTAAAACAGCTCACTTTGAAATCTACCATTGAAAGTTGTGGATCAAGACAATGACTTAAATTACAAAGTACAATGTTTAATAAACCCCCAATTCACCCAATAGAGATCATCCCCTCGCTGGAGCTACAAGTCAACCCCCCTTAAGGTCCCAGCAGTGCACCAGTGCCCTTGCCCCTATCTCTCAGCGCCACTGCCCCACCCTGTGTCCTCAGGGCCCTGTCAGGCTGTACGGGCCCTCCACGGTGACGTTAAGCCGGATTAGGCCCCTCCAGGTGGAGATAATCCGCCCTTAATCCCAAGGCCCTGATATGTATCTGATGCCCTGGATGGGTCAGTTGACTTAGGCCAGCTGCAGGGATGTGAGACCAACGAGCCTCCAAAATAAGAGACACAATTTGTGACGTTTCACCGAGAACGCTGCGATGGCAGTTCCCCCTATGAGAGTCTGTACGACCAGATACAAATAAAACTACAGGGCGTCTTTGTCAATCTTTTTCAAAACATAAACAAATCGCAATGACGTCACGAGAATGGCAAAACAGACGACGCGTTGTATCTGGTTGCACAGACTCTCATAGGTGACCCTGCTATCGATAACGTCATGAAAACTTGGCAGGCAATGGTCCTAGTAACATATCTTTGTGTAACTATAATATTTTGGATGAGACTGTCCACAGCAGAAGGGCCCTCTGATGGTCACCCGCCCCTTTCCCTGAGAATAGATCACCTATAGGTTTTTATTCTAAATCTCCACACCAACTGGACTGAATGAGTGCAAGAATTGGCTGATTCGCCCAATCGGCGAGTCACTACAGCAATTCAGATCAAATATTCACACTAAATTACCATACGGATGGCCAATCACTCAAAAACAGGAGCAGTGAGCCGTAGATCGACCAAGCGGGCATATCTTTAATGCCTGCTTATAGTCATTGGATAAAAGGGATTATATATAAAAGGGAATAGGATGTAGGAATACAACTCGTGCAAAATAAATGTGAAAGTCATTTTAAGCTTATGAAAGCAAAGCTTCAAAATATCATTTGGCATGTTTGTTGGGTTTCTTGTTTCTGAAGTAATGCTAACCTAATGATAAATCTATTCTCTTTCTATTCACTAAGAGCCGATACTGCAATATAGCATTTTAACCATTTTGTGTTGAAGCCACTCCTTGACCTGCTAGTACACTCCTCAAGCACATTCCCCCTAAACAATGCCCCAGGCAAGGCCAGAAAGCCTCTCTTTGGAGAGCAGCCCTGGGCGATAACTGAGCAGTTTGGTCTTGTCCCCCTTTGTAACACCAGCAGTCTTCCTTCAATGCCTTAGCCTGGTCCCTACCGGTAACCAGCAGATAATCCACTGACATATGTGACGTCACCCAGGACAACGTGACGTCACCCAGGACAACGTGACGTCACCCAGGTCAGGCCTGGTGTATCACATGAACTGACTTATAGACACCCTGACCCTTAGTACATACTTTGGTTTGACCTGCCTGTGAAAGGGTGGAGTACTGTATGATGAAATAAGCGAGGGAGCAAACTTAACTATAGGTTTATTTGAGAACATCATGAAATAAGCAAAGGGGGAAAGTTAGCTATAGGTTGATTTGAAAACATCATGAAATAAGCAAAGGGGGGAAGTTAGCTATAAATTGGTTTAAGAGGATCATGAAATAAGCGAGGGGGAAAGTTATCTATAGATTGGTTTAAGAAACATCAAGTGTGTCAAAGTGCTACATGCCTTTAATTATTGGTATTGCTTCTTGAAATGCGCTTATTACGATCAGCAATATTCATATTATCCTGCTTTTGTCTTTAGGCAGGTAATTGTTCTTGATTTGCTTTTGGTTTGACAACAGACTGAAATGTCCTGTTGGAAGGAAAATTGAACAGCAACAGTTGCCATCACAATAGCATGACGTGTCTTTCCAATTATATGTCTCAGTTTAATACATGAACTTGTAAGATATAAGTCACCGTAGCTACATTAGTTATACATAACGGTAACATTTCCTGGCAGCATCTTGCATGTATTCAAGGATAATGTGTATATCATGCATTTCTTGAAACATCCTGGACAGTACTAACAGAGTTGATATATGTATGTATGTGCATGCCGCTTACCAGCCATGGCGGCCTTATTAAATTAATCCAACCATTCCTCATTGAATACCCAGTAACGTTGAGTCATATTCCATGTTGCAGCCTAAATCCCCAGCCACACCCGATTCCACCAGGGGCAGCGGGCCCATGTGACATGTTAAGGCCTATATCCCAATAGGCGATTCTGACAATTAAGAATTTGGCAATTTTCAGGTGTCCAATAGGAATGTCATAGTTTACCATGCATGTTACATACCATTCGAACGAGAATTGAACATCCTTTCAAATGATATCTAACATGTCCATAAATAATCCCAATTGCCATTGGCGATTTATGAAATCGTCACTAAAATCGGCCAGTGGTGTACAGGCTTAACGTTATGTCACCACTCCACAGATCCATACTGCCGAACGTTACGCAAGGCCCACCAATTAGTCGACAATTCAACTAAATTGGCGGCTGATGTCGCGCTTCTGGATCCTACGGCGTGTGCCCCTAGGGGAATAAGTCAAATTGAAATAACAGCCTACCTATAGAGGCATATCCTGATGGCTGCAGCTTTAGGAGGGATTTCATGAAATTTGAGGTTAATTTTTATGTTTTGGATACAGCTGCCTCGCAGTTATCGTCTTGATTCTCCCTCTGAGATAATATGGTGGATGCCCCCTTCGATTACCTATAGTCACCCCGGGGGGTCACCATCCAATCGCCCTCACCTATATCTCAGTTGTAAAGTCTGTACAATTTATGTAACCTCAGAGTGGTTGACTTGATTTTACTATGTCAAAGATGATGTACCCAAACCGCCATAGGAGTTAACACCTATTTCCCCCCTTAATCTATTTTTTCCCTTGTTTTTTCCCCTTTTTCTATTTCTTTTTTTTTTTCCATTTTTGAAAGATATTAAGGGCTATAGGCAGACACTCCTTCCTGTACCGATGACATATCGCTTTTGGCCTGAGTACCACCTGTAAGTTTAAGCTATTACCCGCAGACAGAGCGAGCCGAGACTGAGTGAGTTACTCCCGACCTGCTCACCGCCCCCGGGACCTCCCCGAGCTGCTCGTCCCCAGGGAGGGGCAGGGCGGGCCAGGACAGATACACAGGGCTGGGCCACTCTGCTACCAGATCCCTCTTCACAGAGAAAAGAGTATGTGAGAATGGACTCTGCTTCCTAGGCATTATAAGATTACTACGCCCTGTAGCTCAAAAGGTGTATGGCGATTTTCGCTGGTGCTGTCTGGGCAAAGTGGCTGACCATGTGGCATTTGATACAGAGACCATTCTCAGGTCGAGAAAGGTGGCAGAGAGGGACGGGGAGTGGGAGGGGGGGGGGATGAAGAGGGACAATTGAGGAGGGGGCGCATTGCCAAAATTGTTGACCTAATAGAGTTTTTAAATGATAGGCAAGTTTATGACAAGGCTGTATCCATGTAAAGAAAAATAAGGCTTCGCTGCGCTTGATGATTGTTGATTTGTTAAAGTTTTCTTTTAAAAAACAAGTTTTCACTGCATCTTGACATCGAAGCGACACAAGAAATTCTTCAAAGTGGGAGCAGGCTATTCCGTATGTACTTTCCCTTTCCTACAGCCAATTCAATTTTACAGTGAATTGAGTTATTCTCATGTCGTCCAACAGTCGCAGTTTATTGCTGATAGTCCTAATGGTATTGGGACCCCCCGCTGGGCCGCAATATGGGTCAGGGGGTCCAGACCCCTTAGGGGATGCCAAAAGTGGTCGGACCCCACTGGGAAAATATAACAGATGCAGGGAGAGGGGGAATGCAATGGAAAACTTTCGTACAAAGTTTGGAAATGAGAGGCGATGGGTGTGATATGTGCGGGATATGTGCCATGGGACAAGTGAATATTGGAATGGAATGCTGTTCAAATATTTTAACAATCAGCTTGAATAATCTCACCTGGGACCTTTGATACTTAAGGCGTGAATATTATAATCATTTTTTCATGGACCCTTCGAGTCTGGGTCATAGATCAATATGCTCTGATTCACCTGGATGAGCTAAGTACATAATGAAATTAGAAATGGGTTATGGCAAGATGCCGTTATATAAGGATGAGAAATAATGTAAAATTAAGATATGACGACAAGACGGCTTCATTTTGAAATTTATTTTTGTAATATTGATTGATTGGGTTCTAAACATGTAAGTACTGCCTAATTATTGTATGATCATTAAAACATGCCAAAGATATTATGCCATATCGTAGTTGTAAATGAAAACTCCAAGTTCCCTGTTTGGTTTGTCTGGAATTCTTCTGTCAATGATGATGCAGTACAACAACTAAATTTTCGGCTAGATATCATATACTACACCTTTGTGATAATGAGTGGTCTTTTTCTTACCTCAAATACAACTTTGTCTGCTAGAAGGCCATACTTGATACATGTACATGACCTACCTTTAGAAATTACCTATCTGGGCATATCGAGATTTCCCCCATACAAATTACAATCCCCCCTTTTCCCATATCCATCAGACAAAGACTATGTATAAAGTCCCACTCAACCAGCTCACTCCACCATTGTATTGATTGTGAGGTCATCTTTGGGCCGGAGGGGGAGATTGCCTCTACTCAGACGTTAAACGACTCGGAGCTGCTCGGGGCTGCTTTGGGTTGCTCGGAGCTGCTCGGAGCTGCCCTGATGGCCAAGGCAAACAGTGGAGAGGTGTGGGGTAGATAGGCCTGGCACCCTGGAGGTGGTACAATGGTATAGAGGAGTGGGAGGGGGGTTCTTACCCTTTGAACATGGGTATTTAGGTTGCTGCAGGTTACAAGAGAAAGTTTCCTGTCTTACAAACCTCTCTTTTAGATATTCTCAAACATTTCAGTATAGTGTAATGAAAAAATAGTAGAGATCATTATATTCACAAAATCCAATGAACAAAATTTCAGAAATAGCTCAGAACTTATGAACACAGATATTCAATATCTTAAAAAAAGGATATAAAGATAGACTGGCTCCTATATCAGATATAGGAACCAGTCGCGTTCCCTCTTTATATCCATTTTCTTCCTATAGCACTAAGCATTTGTTATAGATTAGAAGGATTAGCGCATCCCTTGGGATAATGAATAGACGGTATGTCTGCTCACCCAATGAGTTCAAATGGTGCACTTTGTAGACAGTTCTCCCACAGAACAGCCCCATCTCATGGCACCCAAATTTGGCCTCTGCCCACCAATGGGAACCTCTTCTTTTCAGAGAGAGTACCCTCCCCCCCTAATCCCCACCCTGGAGGAGGCCCCCTACATGTTACATGGTCATCACTCCGACTAACAGGTGGCGCCTCTACCGGCCTTATACCGCTCCGTGGGGCACCCAGCTGATGATGAAGAAATTGTTTTTCTCGGAGAGTGTGAGATGGGGCTGAGATGGTGCTCACAAAGGGGGGAACGTAGATGGCCTATGCATGGGGCATCGGGATAGCGTGTGAGGCCGATATGTAGGTTATTAGGAAGTTGTGTTCTAGACTGTAGTTTGCTGTTACCTAATAGTTCTGTTATGTAAATATGAATATAATGCGTATATGTTGAGATATGGCAGAATCTAACTTGTTATTTCTTTTTTTAATGGAATTTTATCATGCAATAATCGTCAGGGTCGCCCCTGGTTTTCAGATTATTGCATGTGACGAAGAAAACAATAGAGAAATAGTATGTGTTTACATACATACAGTAATTAGATCATTTACATACCAAATTTCAAGGGAGTTACTCCATACCAAATTTCAATCTCTTGCCTATTTTTTAATCTTTACTAGTGTGACTGTCCACATCGGATGCATTGATATTCCTACTAAATGCATACTATCATTACAAAGAGTTTTCCAATATCATATAGGAAAAATTGCTATTCATAACCCTGTAAAACAGTGTATAAATACAGGTTCCATCACTTGATTGACTTCTAATCTTACATATGTGTGTACACACTGAAGCAGGTTGCCCCAGAGGTCAGCCTCCATACAAACCCATTAAAAAAGGCATTAGTGGACGCTCCCCAGACAATACCTTCTATTAAACTACAGATGGGCTGGTGTGGCCAGAATTCCGCGAAAATCTAAAAATCAATTTGGCAGGAGGGGCGGAAACGCCGATGTGTATGCAGACACAGTGGGGCTCTGCACTCTGGGACCTGAAAGTGGCACAGGACTACCTTTATACTTTGCTTTATACAAATGTTTCTCTTTCATACGAGTTGTCTTTGTTTCAATGATTTGGACATCTGGGCATTTCCAATATTTTGGCAGAGACCTTGTATGTATATATAGGATATATAGAGACTGGAAAGCTTCTCTTTGGGCCTATGTGCCTATTCCCCTGGTGGCTGGTAGGATCAACTATGACCAGGGTCTGGCCATTACCAATGTAATTGTGGAATAGCTAGTGGCACCACACTGACTATTTTTACCATAGGTATAATGGTCAATTCAAATCTAGTCCTACCAAGGGCCAGGTGACAGGCCTGTAGTGGATAACAGGTTTACCCCTGGCTTTCCAGTCTCTATATATCCTATATATACATACAAGGTCTCTGGTTTTGGTATGGGACGTGGGACCTTTTTCAGGATATAGACGTCGATTACATTATTTTGATATTAAGCAAAGATATATTGATATTTTTCTTCATGCAATTTAACTTCTGAGGTTGTTATTAAGAAATAAGAAACGGAAATACTTATTGGTGGCAGTTTGTTTGTTTGTTGGGGTAGTTTAACGTCAGGTCAATCACACAGGGTTTTTTCCAGACTGCACAAGGTTATGTTTTTTAGCTTTTGGGTGATCATTATCTATGATATAGTTTAGAAGAAACCTACCACTGGATGCGATACCCTACTCTTTTTTGAAGGGTGGCAAGTGGGTCTTTAATGTGCAATGTTACATAGAAAGGACACCACACACCCGGCCTTTCATGGCCCTGTCAGAGGCACAGGGTATTTTGGTGCCCGAAATTAAAGTGCACTTCAACAAGAGTATCCAGAACAAGAACAGATTATGATTGAAAAGGGTGTCCCTAGAGAAATACATAAGTCCCCTAAAAAGTTATTTGAAATATTTTCACTCAGTAAGCACACACCGTCGAAGGCCTCTCCCATAACCAATATGTGGGGTAAATACCGGATTTAGTCCTGTGAGACCTCAGCCCACCGGAAGTAGTCCATCAGACTGAATGCTTTGAAAATAAGCCCGGAATCTTAGCTAAATGGACTTAGCCCGGGGGTATCTATAATATAGGCGATTGGCGAGGGGTGCCAGGAAGGGGTCATGTTATTGCTAGAGTTGTATATTATACCAAGGGACGTCTTATCTTTCCTTATCAGGGTCCATTTTCTGTCTATAGGCCTGGGTGGTAGTTTGGACGCCCGTGATTCCTATGTTTAACCCCTATCGACAGCGATGCGCGCATTTTCGCGTCACATATAATTTTGCTTAGTTTGTAATTGCTTAAAAATATGTGAAACTTTTTTTCCAAATTCAATAAGATTGTATTAAATTGTATTACCCAGTGGGGTAAAAGACTTCATATATAATGGTATTATCTAGTGAACAGCTTTAATCAATGTTCGCGGTTTCACGAAATTATCAATCGCGAAATATCCTGCATGTGATCACTGTATACTAGAATGTGGAAGTAGACACTATAGCAATTCCAGACTGGGGTTGTTCCTGTACTAAACACTGATATGCCGTCTAGATTCCATGCGCCAGGACGTCCGGGCCTATATAGGCCCATTGCATGCATATTCCTATTGGTTAGAACTCCAGAGAATAGGAGAAACAACCTCCCCAGTATATATAACAGTGTTATGTATCGGACTGGTGGCCGGCCCTGACCGAGGGGGGCCCTGGGGACGCACCGTGACACACATAGTAGTATATAACCTTATCGAGCTATGTGTCATGTATACAATAAGACCAGAGACAAAAATATAATAGGGTTATAGATCAGTGGGGTTATCAATGTATTGTGTACCAGGATGGATATGACTCTTCACAAAGTACTTGGGGAATATAGTAATAAATGTGTCTCACAAATCCTATATGATTTTATTCATAATATTTATCTTACACGAATATTGAACGCATTCATTATGTACCATATATATTCCGATGTGTAGGATTTGGCTTAAGTTATGAATTTCATGTAAGTATAATTGGTTTGGTGATTACTGCAATGTTTCTCATCAAAGCACACTTTTGAATAACACAAGCTTTGGGTATTGACGTACATTATAGATGTACATTATATACTTATGGCAATAATAAAAAGATGGCCGTATACTCTATGAAATACACTCAGATTTGGCTTGCGTTCAACCTAATCAAGCGCATAAACTGAGTCAGACGAAATTACCAGTGGTTTCCATTAGCAAGTGGCGATACCAACTCGTATTTTCGACCCGTCAAATTCACTCAGACATAGTAGTATATATATAATGCCATCGAGCTAGGTGTCATATATAAGACGCCTATGCATCGTCAACACATTATGGGTATTTAGTTTCGGTGGGGGTTTCAACGGAATTAAGAAATTCCTATGTATTACATAAGGTTATTAAATATCCAGTTTTAAGATAAAATCTGAAAAATGAGTATGTCAAATTTTCGGTTGTCATTGAACTTAAACTATTAAAACCCAAGGGTAGCCCTCAGTCTCTCTGTTGTAATCATTAATCACATCACGACTCGATGTACAATAAGCAAGAATCATCAAGATTTTGAACATGCTTTTTCAACAGCAGATATACTATGTATACTTATAAAACTGAGGCTCATCTTGATGTATTAGTTTAAGTAACGCTGATTGCGAAGGAATACTGGAGCAATCCAATTCGTAATCAGGATAAATAAATCTGTTTAAAAAAAAATATACCTCCTTCTTAGTTTTTATTCCAACATGGATATGTTATACCCTCAGTAAATTTCTTGGGGCTGTGTACTTATTTTATAAGATATACCGCCACACTCAATCCCACTGTATAGTTCATATCTCTATGTGATACCCCAGATACAGTATCAGAGGTTGGGGTTGTGCAAGCGTATAATTCTTCCATTTCTTCCTCCACCACTATCCCAAGATGGCCGATCCGTCAACCAATATACATTGATCGTACATCCGGGGAGTGGCCAATGGTTTTGGTCATTGCTATTGCTTCAGATGAACCTCGTGCGTTCGGGTTTCCCTCTCGCATTGTTCCATGTATCCAATTTAGAGGCAATGGAAGAGGTTTATACGGGGGAGGCCAGGGGGTACTTTCTTGTTAATGAGGCACCTTAGCTGGAACGCTATCCCAGAGCAAGTATATGGCAAATTATACCCACACGGATTGTCAACTTCTAATTTAGGGGGACTTGTGAGATACATGTTAAAAAAGCAAACCAAACTGGAAGTATGTCATTAGGAAAAGCCATGGAGAAACATGGAAAAGAAATATAATTTGATTGGTTTTTATTACTTCCATGGGACCATCAGGGCAATGGGAACTATAGCTATTAACAAATTGATGGTTAAACCAGAGAAGAACTGAAGAAGTTGTGTAGTGTATCTGTAAATGGCAACCTTCTAGCGGATGCCCCCCCCCCCCCCTCTTGCCCTGGAGGAATAGATCGGATGAAGGCTGAATAACTCCCTTAGCTACCCCCCCTCCCCCACCACCACCACCCTGATCCTCACCCAACTACCCCCACCCCAAGCCCCCTCCCCCAACAAGCGGCCCTGATCGCCCTTCCGAATCTGCAGATAAATTTTCCCATTTGAGTGTAGCGGGTGATAGAATCAGACAGTTATAACCCCAATATTTGATGGCGGGGGAGGTTAGTGACCGACCTTCCGGTCAGCCAGCTGAGGGAGGAATGGGGACACTTAATATGAAAATGGATGCCAACATGCACATCACTGGTTAAAGCTAAGGTATTATTAACTCGTTCATAGCAATTAAACCAGCATATACTTGCATCGGGTATACTACCAATAAAGTGTGAATTGATCCTCAAATAATTATCTATAATTATGTTGAATTCAACGTGACCTTTATCTTATAGTTAATACATTTTTCAACAATCAATCTTAACAAACATAGGCAACAGATCGATTAATGTTACTTATAGCAAATAACAAATTAAACCTCTGAAATTTTTCAATTGCATTGTCTGGGCTCAGGGAAAGCAGACCATCCTATGACCTGATATGTGTATTTGTTTCTTTAAACCAGATATAGAGTGAGAGGCCTCTCATGTAAGTTCATTCTAACCCAAGACCTTATGTAGGAGTAGCCCCCTATTACCCCAACGTCTTACACTCTCCACCCAACGCTCTCCATCTTACACTCTCCATGCAGAGACCGAGAGGGGAATAGTACCGCAGTAAACGCCAGATCTTCCGTATGGCCCTAGACCCTTAAATTCGACATGACAACATGGCCATTTCTTAAAATCGACAGACAACATGACGTTTAGTAACATGAAGAAAAAACTACACGACAGGGACCATTTCTTGAATTCGACATAAGACATGAAAAGTTGTCTTTTTTTCCTTTTCTTTTAGATTCCTTTATTTAATCAGACATAGAATAAGTGCAACAGCACTTGTTTACATTAAATGCCTGAGCAGCAGAATAAATAATGCTCCTCTAAAACCAAGACATATAAAGTTAAAAGATCTTAGAAGCGACATATAGGACATGAGACGTTAAGTGACAAGGGACATAATAATTTCTTGAATTGGACATGTGACATCAAGGATCCCCACAAAGGGCGCTCTCTGTGACATTAATCAGGTCCTCTCCTGCCCCTTCAGAACGAGGCTTCAAGATCATGGCCCTAATCATCGGAAGTCAGGATCTCGGGTCAAGGGGCCAACGAGACGCCTCGGATTTGACAAAATCTGAAATGCAATGCTATTTCACCTATCGTCTTGACCCAATCCATTTGATTTACTTTTTCTCCCCAGGCATTGATAGGATGTCAATAGTCTGAAATTTGTTTGATATCATATCGGTGGAGTTTGGATCGTCAATCAGCTGGTTTTTGCTGTGTCAGGTATTTTACGATTGAATATCTACTTTTGCATTCTCCAGGTCATGCAATTGCCCTATATATGGCTGAGGCTAGATAGAGTCCATTCTTGACATATGATACCGTCACATCAAACACAATTGCCCACATATGGGGATAATGATAAATATTCCCATTGATGAAATTACCCAAAGAGTAGGCCATAATGGGGTTGGGTTGACTTTTACAAATGCAGGCTCCATTGCCCCTGTCTGTGTAATGTTGTAACCCCATCGGACCACCGCCAGCCCCCCTATGCCTCATCTATAGTCATCCGTGACAACAAAAAAGGTTCAAAACCTACAAGGCAATAGGTTACACAGGTAAGCAGCGTCCCCTAACACACGGGCGTCTGTCCTACCTGGGCACACCTGTGGCACATGAAGACCAACACCCCGAGCTACACCCACCGCCATAATAGCTGTCCTTTGTCGCTTCAACCTTTCCCCTTACCCGCCCCCCAGCACTCTGTAAATCATCCCACAGGGCCAGACATATATACCTTTTTTTCTTAAGGCCGTATTCCACTATACGATCTTTGGCACGAAATTTGTGTAAAATCTGCCGATGTTTGGGATAAAGACCCACAGATCGGGAGCCACTCACGATTTTTGCTGTGCTCCCAAACATCTTGAGATGGAATATACCCTAAAATCCACACGATTTTTGGTATGCCCAAAATCGTGAGTCAGAGATCGTGAGCCTTCCTACCAATAGTTACCAACATGTTTGTAACTATCGGGAACACCTACTCACAACCTTTCCTACCTGAAATTGACACACCCGCGATCTTTAGCCTTAAAGCTCACGATCTTAGGCAGTTTTGTCTGCCTCCTAGTAGAATACTGGCTTTACCAACACGTTCATAACTATCAGGAGCACCTACTCACGATCTTTCCTACCTGAAATTGACATACTCGCGATCTTTAGCCTTAAAACCTCACGATCTTAGGCAGTTTTGTCTGTCTCCTAGTGGAATACAGGCTCTAAGGTCCTCCCCCCTCCTCCCCCTCCTACCTTTCCGTCAGTGGCCCTGCTCTTTTCCAGCCCCACCTGCCCGTCCCTCTGGGGGCAGACGCTCAGGTGAGTGCACTCATTTTACACCTGGTTACCTGGGTGATTTGACTCTCTGTACTACTACTATGGTACGGTGGGCCCTTCTCAGTGTCCCCTGCCCACCTCTCTGCAGGTGGCTGCAGGGGAAAGGGGGCTGGGGCACGACTGTCTGAGGAACTTAGGCTATAGGACTGAAGTCTTCCACTTTTTTCATTTGTAATAATGGATAGAATCACTCTCGTTATTTTGTCCTTTTCACAACACTATCATGCCATTTTCGAAGCAACTTTCTCCCAGTCTTGGGGCAAAGAAGAACAATTCTAATATTGCCCGACAGTGGATAGGAACAAGGATTTTCCTTAACATCATTCAATATCCAGAACATCAAGGAACACAATAAAGGAAATGTAATTCCACTTTCATAAATAGGCATACAAATCTCCTTCAAATTCTTTTTGCTTTAATTCTCCAAAAACATAAATATCCGCAGCATTTTGCACCCCAATTTCAAGGTTAAGGTTGAAGGGCAATTTAAATTTAATTTTTCCACTATTTACGGCGAATCCTGTAGATTAATTTTAACATAATTTTCTTTCATCGCAAATACAACATTTCTAATGATAGTTCACCATATGCATACAACTCAGTCATCTCGAGAGTAGATATATATCCATTTCTTGCTAATACAATTTTGATAGCCCAATTATGAAATTGTTGCAACTTCACAGTACGTTTCACTGTACTTATTCAATTACAATTACAGAGTAGTCTAGTAGTGGTTGGACTAATACTTTAACTTGCAGCTCCTACCTGAGTACCCCCCCCCCCCCCCCTGCTGAGGCCCCTGCTCCTACCTGGCCTCCAGGGCGGTCCTACCTGACCTGTCCCAGTGGGATGCCCCCCTTTTTTACCTGCCCGTCACGGTCCGTCACGCTCGGCCCACCCCCAACCACCCCTCCCCTTCTGCACACCATCAAAAGACCCTCACAGGTATGGGTTACACGTCGGTGGGGGAGGTGAGGGCCAGGAGGATCACTGGAGGGGTTGAGGAGGGGGGGGATACTCACAATGAGAGAGGACTGGGTAGTTGATTCCGTGGTTGATTGTTTTGTTGGTATATTACTTACTTGTGAGTGAGTGGTAATTTTCAAGGTAAAAACAAGGTAGGACAAATTCTGACTTTTCAGACCCGTGTTTTCACTTAGTTAGTCTTTGGTGGCAGGGCGGGCATACAGCAGGGGATCAAAACCTGAAAATCACTTTTGCTGTACCTCATCCCTTAGTGAACCCAGACACCGATGTTGGAATCAAACCCAAAGAACCACTTGGTCAGTGCTGGGTCCCCCCTATTGTCACCTTTTACGATCAGCAGGGGCTACTGGGGGCCTTTATTCTTCCCAGGAGCAGAAGCTGCACTTTAGTACCCCCATGGGGTTTACTCATTTGTTGTTCTTTTTAACAGCATAGAATAAACAAGGTCGGGAAAAGGTATACACCTTGACAGGACACAAAATCTTGTATCTTGGAGCCTGGGACAGTTTGAGACCCCCGAATTGAGAATCCACTAGTGAAACAGTGAGGACAAGAAATGTTTCAACATTGGACAATTAAGGGAAATGTTGATAAAAGAAAAATTTAGTTATTGGGGATACTTACATCAGGTGATAAAGTACACCCCCTCCACCACCACCCCCCCTCAGCAGACACGAGGGCCTGCAGAGGATACTTAGTAGGAAGGTAGCATTGCGACCCTCTAAATTTACAATTTATGTGTGCCATGGTCTATGATTTACCTATAAGACCCCAAACAGAAACACCTCCAACACTCTGGTATGTGTATTAAAGGCTGCATCGCGTGGAGAGTGAATTTTCTGACTAATAAATAGTACCTTATTTGAAGATGTGTAACTTAAAGGACAGAGATCATACTCATGTCATAGTAGTATAGGGTATCATTAAAGCTGATGTATGAAATAATTTGACATGACATAATCGGAGATATTTAGAGGCCAGAATTTCTATTTATCTTTATTTCAGATGGAATGCGAATAACCCAATACACCCATGGTAGGCCCTTGTCAGTGCTTCGACGTCGCCAAGGTCATGAGGTTAAACCTATTTTCAATTTAGTATTTTATGAGACCTTTGTTTGACAGAGTCGTTTCTTTAGAAAATAACGTCAAAGTCATAGAAAATAGGATTATATGATTTTCACCTATACGTGAATTTTGCATATACTTCTAATTGTGGTATTGAATTGCAAAACCATTTCAGAATTGGACTATAATAAATTGCCCTATAATTAAAGCTGATTGCAACGTCCTAATATGTTCTTGTGAATATCTAATCTATATCTGAGACATATCTTCCTTGCAACATCTTGTCCTCTAGTATTTTCAAGCACTCATAGTGTTATAATCAGATCCCTTTGATTCTTTATAAAATGAAATCACACGAAAACAAAATCGGTCGGTCCTTTCTTAACCAGCAGACCGATAACAAGAGGAGGTTAATATAAAATTAACTCCATGCACCTTGGCCCGGGCCACAGTCCCCCACGGGTCAAACGTCTGGCTCACAATAACCGCCCAGGCTCCTGAGCTATCTGTCAGAGTACTGGCCCAACAAACACATGAATACCATGTGTTACTCTGAATCTGAGATAATGTGTGATGGGTAGGGAGGACACTGCCTGCAGTCAGATCTGGTCGTCGGCACTCTTTCATCTGTCACCGGCATGCCTGCAGAAATACATCATCTACATCCGTTGACCAGCAAAAATCTTTTTTTCTTTTTGTGCTATTTGGTTGTCTGGCTGAACCTGCCCTGGATCAGGCTCAGGGGTATGGCTCTCCCGAGAAGCACAGTTCTTCTACGCATGCATCTTACCAGGCACTTAATCTATGATTGATTCAAATGGTCTTCCACTTGGTCTGGAGGTTACTTATGCTCCTGGCTATTGTAGGGCTGGAGACCAGAATTCCTGGGGTCATCCACTGTTCTTTTGACTCAAGCGTTTACTAGGAAACGATAGATATATAAATCATATATCTTTATCATTGATACATAAATACCATATAGCTGGATATTCAGATATTGATATGTACTACATGTATCATAATAGGTTATTTCTAAGCTACATATAACACCTTGGTAATCTCCCTCCCACCCTCAGGTCGTCATCTGTTTAGCTCTAGTCGGTGCTGGTTGTCGGCCAGTCGGTGCCTGTTTTTTAAATTTCTTATTAAGTAAATCGGGGTGATGCTGGTGGTCAGCCATTTGGTGCCCATGGTCAGGCAGGTGATGCCGTTTGTCGGCCAAGTGTTGCTTGTTGTCGGTCGGTTGAAGCCAGTTGTTGGCTGGGTGATGCCTGTTGTCAGCTGGTTTATTCCCATTGTCAGCTAGGTTATGTACGTTGTCAGCAAGGTTTTGCCCGTTGTTGGTTGGGTTATGCCCGTTGTCAGCTGGGTTATGCCCGTTGCCGGCTGGGTGATGCCCGTTGTCGGCCTGGTTATGCCCATTGTCAGCCCGGTGATGCCCGTTGTCGGCTGGGGCCATGCGCAGGTCTCCAGTGGCTGGTTTCTATATACAAAGTATCCGTTTCTCCCGAACACAAAAACAGGCCGGCCTGGGGCAGGAGGAACGTGTCTGTCAGCGGACAGCTCGAGTTTCCCGACACACAACCCCGCCTCTGACTCTACACCAGGACTATGGACAGCCAAGGGTTGAATTGACGAAAATTATTATATTTTTTGTTTCATATGATCCATATGAATTCATCTGTCAGCAGCAAGGTCGAGTTTCCCGCCACACAATCTTGGTTGTAACTCTAAACTCAGGCTATGGAGTACCAATTGTACAATATGTGACAATTGTTTTAGTTTCTGGTTCATAAATAAAGTAGAAAAACATTTCCTTTTGGTTCATATATAAGTAAAGACATGTATTTTGGAGACGTAACAGAAAGGGCATATCATCTAATATGTCCCTTAATCAGTCTTCATTAGGACTTCAACGTTCCCTCAGTTGCTGAAACCAGGCATTTTTCTCTGAATCGGCTGATAATATCTATCCATCTATAGACCTATGCACCAAGAAAGGGTGACTTTAAAAGTTATGGAAAAAGGCATTTTTTTCAAACAACCGTAACTTTCTAGGTAAATGAGCTACAGCATTACTTCATATACCATAGGATTCAGAATGAATTGGACAATTCGTCCAAACTTGTTTTGTAAAACATATCATAAAATGAAAACGTTCTATTTAGAATCAAATTCGGAAAAATGAAAAAAACCTTTTACTATTAACTCATGCAATCTGATTTGAGGCTCTATAGAAAGAATGTAATGTTTGTGATATGTGAAAATAAATTTGTTAGGTATATCTGTCTTTACTTGAAGATTACAATGATGTATAATGTCAGTGGTTGTTATGTATATTCATAATTTTACAGCTAAATCTTTAAAATTTAAAATGGCCAAAAAGTGCAAAAATTGATGATTTCAGAGATTCTCTATGGGGATTTACTATAGGATTCGGTTGTAAATGTGAAAATTTGTGATATGAAAGGTCTTTTACGCATCAAATCATTAAAGATTGGACTGTAATGTTATATAACCACTTAAATGAAAGACCATAATGTCTTCTACATCCTCATGTATCCAATAAATAAATCTAAAGTTCCTATGGTGTAATTTACATGCTTCATAAATGGCTGTAAAAAGATGAAAAAGTCAACCTTTCTTAGAGCATGGGTCTATAGTATCACAATATGCTATATTACCTGCACCAGGGCAAACCCGGTATTGGGGTTCAGTACACTGCTGAAAACCTCTTTGCCCATGTCACAGAGGTCCAGATGCAGTAAAAACTGCTTTTCAATGGACTAGGTTCCAAGGATCAGCTGTGGGCAATTCATCTCATAGATTCTGTCAGCTAAAGACAGATCTAGAATCTTCAAGAACAGTCAGGGCCCATTCTGGCAGTGATATGACCTCAGCTGTTAATATTCAACTTTGAAATAACGGAGTTAAGACTGGGTGCTCCCTATACTTACCCCTCCTCCCCTGTGCTCAGCGGCCTCTTGAGAGGGCCTCTAATCGGACAGACTAACAGTTTGTGTAGGGCGGCAATTAAACGGGGCCTTACAGGTCTTATGGATCTGTCTCCGAGAGGCAGATGTTACCACCACCAGGGCTGGAGGGGTCGGACGGGTACACTGAGAGAGGGTCTGTTTTATGTCAGAGTCCTCACCCCCCAAAGTCACCTCTTTTTGTTTGGGGTAGGGGAGAGGCAACAGTTGGCATTGAATATTTTGGGTAGAGCACAGTGGTTTGGATGGGTATCATAATAATCCATATTGTCATTTCTTGATGATTTGTCTCCACAAGGATAATTTTATCCATAGTATCCACAGTGTAGAAATGGATGTCTTGCATTAAGAGAGAGATTATTATCTGTTTAATCAGATGAGTAAATATTGTATATATTTCTAATGAAGGTATACCTAAAGTTCCGCAAGGTTAACCAGTATACCTCCTATGAAAGTGTAAATGAAAACACTGCTTGTGTTTTGATAATTATACTAGTAATGTACATATATATATATATATATATATATATATATATATATATATATGTATGTATCTTGAAAAGTATTCAAATAACACATGTATATTTTCACTGATGTTGACCCAACGAATCTCTTAAAATGTCTTAACAATATTCAGTAACTTACAATTCATTATGCACCTGTTACAAATCACTACCCTATCCTCAGCGGTAAGGGTGTGGTCAAATAAGCACTCGTAATTTCCCCCTCTTTCCCCCTAACTATTCCCCGAGGGGCTGGGATGAATACATGTCTCTTTACCTAGTACATACCTCTATAGACGTGGGGTAAAAAGATGTGTGTTCACCGCCGAGATAAACCAACAGTCCTCTTTGCTCTTGCAAATGTCGGGAGTTTTTATCTTACATAGAAAGAGTGCATGGAGGTCTCAAGGTCTATGAATAGTATCTCCCTACTCTTTATAATTATTAGTACACAAACATTAGTTTTGTGATAGGCTGCCATACGCTTAGCTAGGGAACGAATGTAAGATTAATACATTCACATATAAATATTTCATGTATGTTATCACAGTTGTTTTCTTATAGATTTGAATGTATAGTGGAATATCTTTCCTCTGTTGCTCGTGCATTCTCATCTCGTTAAGACCATAATAGTATAGAAAATCATAATTAATTTCCAGAAGAAAACATCCTGACCACATGTTTTCCTCAACATATTTCCATTGAGTCAAACTCCCGGAACAAACTGTTTCTCTTTGAGATTAGAGCAACACAACCCCAAACTCATACAGGCCGGATGCGCCTCTTTCCCCCTCAATGACCCACAACCCTAAAGAGTTCCAACCCGAACCTACCCTCCAGACCTCCAGGACAAATTCCAGCACACTAACATCAGCCCAAGGAAGGGACGCAGCCGGGACTACTTTTCAAAAACATAAAAAATAGTCCAAAGGAAAAAAGTGGACAGGCAATAGAGCATGGTATCAGTGTGTTACCGAAGATTAGTCGAGCCATAGGGCTTGGGGGTAACTTCACCCAGGTTTGGGTACCCACTGCAAAACAGGCCACGGAAGCTGTGGCTGTAACTCTCATAGAGGCTGAAGAAAGATGGGCTGTACGCGACCCAGAAAGTCCCAAAAGGGGGTCTGTCAGGGACACCATACTGTGGGAGCTGTAGGTCTGCAGGGCAAGAAAGGGCTGGTTTTGTTTTTCAGTACTATTTTGAGTTCTACTTTCCAAAGATTTGTAGCAAGTTCTTTTTTATATCAATCACATAAGTTTACTGGTGGGGGAGTACATTACTGATGACTTTTTGAATTTTCTAAAGATATTTTGCATGTCATTTGTGGCCATTTATCATCTGAACGTATTTAATATTTTTACCCTTGTTCCCATTAAGTAGTATATTCATTAGCAATGTCATATGGGAGGATGCCAATATTTTGAAAACTTGTGCTGTCTTTGTCAGATTCTGCTCCCATTTCTTTATGAAATTACTTGTGCCTGACAAACAATTTTGGTATTGAATGATAGAAAAATGTATACTGAATCTAAAGATACCACTTTTATTTTTATCATAACGTTATTAACAGCGCTACATTCTTAAGACAGTTAGAAGGACCAGATATTTCAAGTTTTTCAGTCCTTTCTTGCCCTGCAGACCTATAGGGGCCGGGCTGGGGGGGGGGGGGGCACTGGCTCTTTGAGCGTAGAACCTGTACCCAAAACCCTGTGACCCCCACTTTTGAACCTAAAAGCTGCTGACCGCCCCTCAATTTTGACCTTCACTGCCTCCGCTTCCCAAGTCCGTTTGGCAGTGGGTACCCTTTTGAGACCCAAGTGCCCCCCCCCCCCCCCCCCCAGGGAGCTTAAAGAGGGGCTGGGGGGGGGGGGGTAGGACTGCTGTCAGTGGGTGTGTAGGGCCGGGCAACCCGAGAGGAACCTGTCAGTGACAGCTGACAGGCCCACAGTTGGCGCGGAGGGATCTCCTGTTAGAACCTGTCAGCTTCAGACAGAGGCCGGGTAGGGTATAGTCTGTTCCCGATACGTTGATACGAGTTAAACGGAACCATTCGATAAGACCATCAAGAGGGTGATCCAAGATGTGATAATGGTGCTATTCCAAACGAACTGTATTGTAGAAAAAAATCATTATTCTTTTCTCAGATATGATTCAATTATGAATATCTAAGCGTACTTGACAAATCATTTTTGGGATTTTCTTTCATAATTATCCTCATTGTCCAAAAAGGACCCAAAAACCTGATAATTGCTATGTATCATGTGCAATAATAATAGTTAAAATTATCACTTCATAACACCTTTAATGAAAGTCTAACCTATGCCTAAGAATTTTCAAAAACATTTTCCTATTTTCACCTCGTGACACATTTAAGCACCCATGGCGTGTGGTTCTATATGAAATAAGGTCACAACAACACAGGCCAGGTGTGCCTAAATGACCGTCCCAGCCCCTATTATGAGTTACTCCTATCGGCTCATCACTGACCTACAACTCATTCACACAGGTTGTAATATCTAATCTATTTCCATGCTTAATTGACTTGCACTTGTCCTTAGAAGAACTGTAGGTAGAATTATGACACTACCATAGGGGAGGTCTGTGTCAAATTAAACTTACAATGTAAATGTCTAAGTACCAGCATAGAGCGGCTACAATATAGTGACTAGGCCCCCAAGCTGGTGCATCACGCATCCATCGCAATGTGATGGTTCTTTGTTTGTGTTGCTTGCTTGTGTTCATACAACTATGCAGTTTGAATTAATTGAAACTCTTTTCTGATGACACTGATATCATGTAATGCCTAGAGTATTGGCTTGTTTATTTGTTATTGTTAATGCATGTAATATGAGTCATCCTTAGATACCCTGGATATGTCACAGACATGGATAAATGGATCGAGCCACTGTTTGATTTATCTGATAATGATTACCGATGCTTTGGGGGAATTCAATTCAAATGTATGACTTACCAGAGCAATTCCAATATTCTCTTCTCCAAGGACCAAAGGATGTGGGCTTTACAGTCACTGAGAAGACTCGAACCCATCGCTTAACACCAATACCACAATCGCCAAAATCCCTCCAAACTACCCTAAAACTCCATAACATATTTTCGTCCATACACCTGTTTCGTAATTTTCGGACCCCACCACAAGACGGTTGTGTTTCGTAGATACCGTCCCTCCCATCTGGGCCCTTCTAGTGAATGTATACACCTCATGCTACAACCAGTGAGGGATCCGGCCCACACCACAGGTGACGCCGTCCTTATCAAGTGATGTACAGTCCCGATCAACTCGGAGAGCCTGCTTCCCGATATCTTTCACCATTCCTTACAATATTGAACATGTCTCAAACTTCCAAAAATGATCTAACCACAATTCGAGGTCACTATAATATCATACAACAGTAGAATATACATAATTACTGTGAATCCTTTAGGACATGGTGTTTGAACTTGGCAGAATCCTATTGTTGGTTACTGTAGTGCTTACACAAATCCCTATATACCTCACTCTATCATGCCTCCTGTAAGTCTACACCTGGAGGAATGGGGCCGATAAAGGTGTCACCATGGGAACCCCCTGGAGGAGCAGGTGAGGGGGGTCAGCCCTCTCCAGGTGACGTATAGTATAGGTGGAATTGGCCTCCTGTACATGATGTATATGGGGGTACAAGCCATATGTGGGTTCAATTCAAGAAAAATTGGAACGACCGGAACTCGATTATTTTTTACCGGAATTAGTTTGTAAAAGCTGTCTTAATTTTATATTTGAAGATACTAAATGAAAAGATTGAAATGAAATAGCACGGGTGTTTCTCTGGTCAAAATAACAAGCAATCATTCTAAAAGATACCATTCCGTTCATTTCAGGCACTTGGGGATATATATAAGCATGTTATAATTATGAATTTCAAATATGAAATGGAGAGGTAACACAGGGATAATCATTAATTCTTTAATAAATCCATATAATTCAAACAAATGCCAACAAACTAGGCAGACCCTGCCTCTATAGGCCTACAGGGATGGGTGGTGTATGTACCTGTGACCAGGTGTGCCCAGGTAAAGTCCAGCCTCTCCTGGTGTTATCACCCCAGGTGTAATTGGCCTGCTCTACATGATATATGTTAGGGTGAAGAGATGGGTGGGGTATGTGTGCCTGCCGCCTGCATCCTTGGTGTGTCATCGCACCCTATCGTACCCTAATGCTTCCCATGGATAGTTCATTTGTTTACGGGTAGAGAAACTTCAACATTTTAACAGAAATCGGAATAAATTGATACTTTTTTTGGATTTATTAACTTCACATAGTTATCCTGGTCTTTCAGCTGTTATATAATATATGTAGAGTTGAACTATTACATATTGATAAGAAATATCATGGGATTCCATACACATAATTATGTAGATATACAATGATATGTTCCAGTTAAAGGCAGATCATCATTAGCTTTACCCATATTATTTTGAGGCCTACCAATGATATTAGGACCTACACTGCCATCTAAATAAGCTTTACCTATACTCTAGATGTCGTGCTCAACATTTTGAGAGAAGAGTATAAATTATAGGGGTAGAGGGGTGGCAGGTGGACAGGTGATATATGACTGTAACACCCGCCCTGGAGGCCCAGGTAGGGGCTGACCAGGTGGGTAGGGGATGGGGGGTGCAGCAGTGTGTGGTTATGGAGCAGGGGGAATACTTTATGATGATTGTAACTTTCATCAAAACAATAGGCCTCATCTGTTTAAAGTATTACACATAATTATAAACCTCCTTCTAAAACAGGACTAAAGCCACTCTGCTAATCAATTCACAACTGAATAAGATATCATCTTCGAAACATCAAGTTATGCTTAACTAATTATTTGCTAATAATGTTTGGCCCTAACATGAGTATGGCATATCACTAATGTCTTCAACATGTTATTATTACTGGTATATAACAATAAAAGTTATGTCTGCGTACTCCTTTTAGTATTTGCTGCCAGGAGTTTTCCTCTCCGTTTCCAGTGAGTGGCCTCCACCACCCTCCATCTCTGGGCCATCAGGGGAGTCTCAGTGAGACTCAGGCAACCTGACCTGCTCCTGCCCAACAGACGAGCAGGTGAGGTCCACCTTCTGAGCAGCTCAATAGTATGACCCCAATTACCCCCCTTACCCATTACGTAGGAGTTGTCCAGGGGTCGCTACCACCCACAGAAACCAATACAGGTATCACCCACCCAGAGAGACCCAGACAGGTATCACCCAGAGAGACCCTTACAGGAATCAGCCAATCAGAGAGGCCCTTACAGCTATCAGCCAATCAGAGAGGCCCATACAGGAATCAGCCACCCAAATTAAAGTGGCCCTTACAGGTATCAGCCAATCAGAGGGGCCCATACAGGTATCAGCCACCCAGAAAGGTCCATACAGGTATCAGCCACCCACAGAGGCCCATACAGGTATCAGCCAATCACAGAGGCCCATATACAGGTATCAGCCAATCAGAGGGGCCCATACAAGTATCAGCCAATCAGAGAAGCCCTTACAGGTGTCAGCCACCCAGAGAGGCCCTTACAGGTATCAGCCAATCAGAGGGGCCCTTACAAGTATCAGCCAATCAGAGAGGCCCGTACAGGTATCAGCCAATCAGAGAGGCCCTTACAGGTATCAGCCAATCAGAGGGGCCCATACAGGTATCAGCCACCCACAGAGGCCCATACAGGTATCAGCCAATCAGAGGGGCCCTTACAGGTATCGGCCAATCACAGAGGCCCATACAGGTATCAGCCAATCACAGAGGCCCATACTGGAATCAGCCAATCACAGAGGCCCATAAAGGTATCAGCCAATCACACAGGCCCATACAGGTATCAGCCACCCAGAGAGGCCCCTACAGGTATCAGCCACACAGAGAGGCCCATACAGGTATCAGCCAATCAGAGAGGACCATACAGGTATCAGCCACCCAGAGAGAACCATACAGGTATTAGCCACCCAGACAGGCCCTTACAGGTATCAGCCAATCAGAGAGGACCATACAGGTATCAGCCACCCAGAGAGGCCCCTACAGGTATCAGCCAATCAGAGAGGACCATACAGGTATCAGCCAATCAGAGAGGTCCATACAGGTATCAGCCACCCAGAGAGGCCCTTACAGGTATTAGCCACCCAGAGAGGCCCTTACAGGTATCAGCCAATCAGAGAGGCCCATACAGGTATCAGCCAATCAGAGAGGTCCATACAGGTATCAGCCATCCAGAGAGGCCCATGTAAGTGCTAGGGCCGTATATTGAAGTGACAAATAGTTAATATCACAGCAGCTTCACCTAATGTAGCCAACTTAGCTGAAAGATGCTGTCCTGATGAACATGATCTGTTGAAGTCAACACCGTTTCAATGTTATTATCTAGATGAAATTTTGTTTGAATTTAAAATACTTGATTACTAATTTCATGATTCTCCATTTGAAATCAGCATGGTGGAGAGTTATGCTAATGAAGAGTGTAGCTGACTTATATACGAAATCAAAGCGTTCAATTTTCTTTATCATCTACGCCCATTAGAAAATAAACTATGGAACATGAATTATATTCTCTAGAACCAGAGGGTGGGTCAAAGTAGGATGTAAGCACTGTGTACACATGATAATTCCAATATGGGGCTACCATTGGCTTCCTACAGGTAACCCATTATGATGAAAAACAATATAAAAAGACCTAATGGCGACACATTTCAATAAAGTCAAATAAAAACACACAAAATAAAACATGACCTTGGAGGTAGAACCTGGGAAAGTGGGCCTATCAGTGGCATGTCCTACATGTGTTTGTTTCTAATTGTCATATGTAGGCTTTTTTCTCCTGTGAACAGAGGCCCTGCAGGTGGGCAGGTTAACAGCCTGTCAGGGGCCTGCGATAACCTTGTCATATCTAGCACTTACTGGCTGACCCCCTGACATATCAGTCATTTATCACCCTCGGACCTGGGACTGAAATACTGCACTTCTGACGGCTGGTCGTGTTTCCATTGTGGGGAAAGTACTCTCAGATTGCCAAAGTGTGTTTATCTTACAAACCTTTTGTGTCATTCTTGATTATTAACATATGTTAAAGAGAGCTACATGCGAATTACTGGTCAATTTTCATATACTTGTGAAGAACGATTGCTCATTAGTAGATTAATCTACATTATATTTGTTGCATTATTCAGTTATCTGGCCATTGTCTTTTTCCTCAAATTGTGAGTTCTGAAGTGCTCACGTGTTCCCATTAGGCATATAGTATACATTCATATAACATTATTGTCTTTTTTCAATCTAGAAACATAGGCATTTTGCTTGATTCTATTACGATAATTGTAATCTCAGATTGACAAGTCATTCAATTTCATGTATATATTTATTGGTATTCCAATTTTAGCCTTTATTTTCTCTACTTGTAGAACGATCCAGATGCTTTGTAAATCTGAAATAGCTAAACATGACTACCTTTTCGACTGTTCCCTGGTATTGGCATTAAACTCTCAGACTCTCATTAGGCCTGTGTAACCTATCACCCATCTGGTACCGACTGCGCAGCCGCGAGCATAACCCCTGACCCTTACATCTCTGTCTGGCTTCTGTTGAGCTGCTCCCTACTCTACAAACTCCTTGATATAATACCCCCAATAAACTGATCTTCAGAGCCCCACATTCCACCTCAGATTCCCCCATAGTTACTCCCATTGCATAAATGAGGAGGTGCATATTGTGCATACTTGCTGGAGTTTTAGAAGCCTATGAAATGAGACCCCAATATTAGTTTTCTCCTTTCAAAGGCGTTCCTTGCACACCTGCAGTGAAAGGGTTAAAGCCTTCCACACAAATGTCATAGCCCAGATGTGTGGAGTCAGGGGCTGCGTGCTACAACATAGATCTTCATCAGGGCCCGGCCAATGGGCTGAGGGTGGAGGTGGTGGTGAAGTTTGCAGCAGGTTAGATTATGAGGGGTGTTTTCCCTATAGCCAGGTATTCTCTCCTCAGTATGGGAGTGGCAGCCTTATTCCAACCTTAGATACTTGTTGTGTGCAATGTATTATTCTGTCAACACTTGTTATAGTTGATTTATCGGTTTTTCATGAATATCCATTAGACTAGACTCAGTCTCAGTGTGAATGAGTCTTACCAGGTGAATAACATTTAAGTGTCCTACCTTTGTGAATAAACTTTGGTTGAATACATCTACAATACCCATAACACAATATTCTTATTGTAAGTATCTTTATTTATGTAAAGGCAGCCAGTTTGATTAATCATAACTGGAATAGATCCCAAAATAGATATCCATATACTACTCATGAATCATGGAAGTTAAGGTTTGGTGGGCTTGTATATAAGTACATCCATTGATGTGGAAAAGCTTGTTCACCATGCTGTGTAATCAATGTAGGCTTGTATACTTTTGATACAGTAAACAATATTAATAACCGACTCTCCCATAGCCCCTGCGAGTTGGCAGAGTGAGGGCAGCCACCCCTTGGGTCGGGCCATGTTCTACGATAACGAGCAGTGTTGTATGAGCCAAACAGGGCCTTCTGAGCTGCTCTGAGCAGCTCCTATTAGCTCACTCCCTTTGGTTAATGGAGAGAGGTCCTACTTGACAAAAAACATATAGCCTACAGGTCTGGGGGCCTATGTGAAGCTACAAGTTTATCTTGTGGTATAATACTTGTACCAGACAAGAGGTACTTGGGTATATGCAGTATAACATATTTAATGTCTTCAAAAAGTGATGAAGTTGTATTGACACTGGCAGATCCAGGATTTTGAAAAAAAAAAAGGGGGGGACGTGGTGTTGGAAAATTTTTCCATAATTACCTTTTGGCCGAATTTTTCAGAAAAAGGGCCCCTCCCCCTGAACCGCCCATGATTGAGTATACCACTATATTATACTCAACATAGAAATGAATCATTTTTATCAGTAGACCCTTGCCCCACTAACTCAGATACCTCTGCCCCTTTTAGCATTAGACAGACCAGCCGAGCAGCTCAGACCAGTTCGCGAGCAGCTCTCCACTGGCAGGCATGGCCCCAGAAGGCGGAGAACAGATGTGGCTGGCAGCAGGTTTGATTTGCTCACGGTTCAGGGAGAGTACATAACATTTCCACAAATAAAATCTCCCCTGACCCGCAGCCCCCTACACGGGCCCCCTCCTCCACGGTCCCAGCGTGAGGCCAGGGGTGGGGAGGGCTTGTCCGACTTGTCAAAACAACAGACTTAGCAGTAATGGTCCCTCCCCAACCACAGAGACACAGGCTCGGGGGTTATTGTTACAAATTGCGTGTCAGGTCCACTGGAGGCTGAGGGGAAAGGGGTGTGAGGGAACAGGCTATTTAACTTGGCACATAATAGGTCTGAAGGCAAACAGCCACTTACGAGGGTGTTAAGGGGTGTTAGGCCTGTATTCAACATGGCGGTTTTGTCTACTAGTTATCTTTTAATTTCTTTATTTTCATAAGGCACCCAAACATGTGACATACCTTCTGAAAGAGAATTCAAAACCCTGTATAGTGACATCAACATATCTATAATTAGCCCATATATCCACTTGTCGTTTCTGAAACCGCAAGTGAAATTAAGGTTAGGGGAAAACAGCCTTTAGTCTTGTTATGTTCTATTACTTCGTTTCATTTTCACATTGTTTTGGGTCTTTAGCACTCTGAGATAAAGATCCTAAAAATAAACTTTCAGATTGAAATATTGCTGTTTGTTTAGTCAAGTGACATCCAGCTATTATACACAGAGAAATAAAAATGATAAATAGACAAACCTATCCCACAGGCATGTACATCAGCCATCCTAAATACACAACCATCGTTTTACCCCTACCTTTAGCACTAATTCTATTAGCACTGGGAACACAAAGTCAACAAAAAGCCTCCCCTGGCCGTAAGTCGTCGGCCTTGCCCGGGTTCCCTGAGTAGTTAATGACTTGGGGGTGTGGAGAGGACGGCCTCAGATGTGGGCATGTTTTGGGTTGTAGGCTGTCACATAAAATATGAGCTAAGGCTGCAGCCACTCCCTCTTCAGAAGAAGTGGCTCATAGAGGATATACCTGGGTGTGGAGAGGGGACCTGGGATGGGTTAACACTGTGAGATGTGGCAATAATCTTATTTAATAACTTCAGGTATATATGTAAACATCCAAGGTAATATGCATGCCTTGATTAGTGGTAATAGGATGGTGATTGATAATGGATAAAGATAAAGATAAGCAAAGTTCCATTTTTATTTGGTTAGGCCTACTTTAAAATATAGAAAGATGGGTTAACGTTGTTGACAAACAAAGAAATTGACTTTACAAGCAAAATAGTTTGAAATGAGTCAGTTTTAGATCTCAATATCATGCCTTTTATATTGAACTAAAATCGTCATAGAAGGGGTCTCTTGAACCATAAGATTTCTATCTTAAGGATTTTTAGGTTATAAAGGTCAAACATGTTTGAAATTAATTTCAGATCACACCCTCCACAAAACCATTGTTTTCTTCAGATAGGTTATGCAGCAGGGGGATGTTTTATGGAATTAGTACTTAACAAGAAACATGAGTCCGCTAGTGTAAATCCATCTTAACTCATCTCACTCATAATATCACTCATAAAAATACCCCAGTGTAAACCATCCTAAAGTTACAGGTATCCCAAGAAGTCGTCAGAAGTCTCCATCCTATACCTACACGCTGGGAGAGGAGGCGGCGCGCTCCTAAGGCGTTTGATCTCCGCCTCAAAGAGATATAAAACGAGGTCCCACATAGCTGCGAGGTGTGGCCTGTATGTTGGGGATTCCTCCTAATGTTTTTATGCATGGGATAAGTCTGTATGGACTCTTAGTTATCTCAGTGGATCAGTGTTATCACCCAGGGAGTCTGCCATAAATCTGGGGTGATTTATGGATTATGAGCTGGTATAAGAATATCTTATAGGCATCTCGCGGAAATGATAAGGCTCTGCAAAATAAATTAATCAACACGGAAAGACGTAGTTAATGTGTTATGAATGTGTGGATGACATGTTAATCTTTACGTGTCTAATATCATATGTAGATGCGTCATGGATCAAATCCTGTGAAGGGTTATGACTTATGATGGTGAAATTAATCTATGTCATGACTAGACACACATCTATGGCTCCTATAATATTCAAAACCTTTCTTTGAATAGTCAATAAATTCAATATTATTTCAATGTAGTTGTGACACAGCCCAATGCATTGTACAAAATTCCATCTTTACTCATCTCAAGGTTATGCTTACATCCTGAATAAATGATAAGTTCATAGAAAGTTAGAGATTCTTAAAGGTAGGATGCACACATATCCCTAAGATAAAGGTCTAAACACATGTGTGTGTGCATATGTCACAGTGCCCGCGGGGCCCCAGTGTCTCCTGCAGTACTAGTATGACCAGGCACATACATCAAGGGTCTCTGTGATGTAGGGAATACGGGGCTAACCACCCAGCACCTAATTAAACCTACAACTACTCTCCTCTCAACTGTAGGGAGGGTACTCACATACTCTATTCGGCAGAGGCTTCTCTAAATTTCTTGAAGAAGGGTCACAGTTTACTACGTAAGGATAATGTGGAATATAAGCTAAACTTGAAGAACCTTCAGGAAAGGGAAGCCCTCTTATATAATGCTGACCTTTTATTCTGTTTTCATTTCTTTTTAATCTTGACCATAGTCTCATACCTTCTTTAGCTGCCTGTTGCCATCCCTCTATATACCACATACCCCCTCACTACTATACAACACCTCCTTCCCCCTGCCCCCCCCCCCCGCTCTCCCCCCCTACCTGACCTCCCCCCGTCACCCTGCTGCTCGCCTTCTGCTCCCTCCTCCAGGGTCTGAAGAGCAGGACACTCACACCTGCTCGGCCTATAGACCCTCTGCAATTGATGTCACAACTGTTTCCCAGAAAGGGTTGGATGCAATCAAATTGTCAGGGTTAAAAGTTGGTACTGTATTAGTTTAGTATCAATAAACCATTATATTTTATTTGAGGGTATAAATCTCAGATTTTATTTTTTGTTAGACATGGACTATGGGTGTTGTATGGAGATCGTCAACATTATGCTACGTGGTCCAGAGTGCAAAGATCTATAGACATTGTACGCTACATGGCCCAGAATGTAGCTGGTTGATATTATGGTGATCAGCTGACAATGCATTTGGTAAAGCCTAGTTTGTAATAGTATGTTAGATATAGCTTTCGAATTCAATTACAATCTTGATTTTGTCTTCAATAGAGAGACACATACCATTGGTTATCACAATGCACTGGTGATTTTGTGTGCAGAAGCTCTATAGGGAGATATGGGTAAAGCGGAGATAAGGCTATCAGCTCTATCTTTTAGACATCAGGTGTGCACAGGGCAGAACTTCAGGCTTGAGTACACATTGAGATATGGAAACACCCCACCTTCCTGCTACTTGAGTTATCACCGAGTGATGTATGTGCTGATTTGGGGAAGATACTCCTGAATGAAAATGTGATTATGAGATGAACTGGATACACGGGTACACATAGTTAATAGTGGGGATAAATAGTAATAGATAGCAAAAAAAAGTACACTAGTTGTTTTGAGAAAAAGTTGGAATGGCAACTTTTATATGGGTGTCCACAAATAATCTTTTCATCTTCATATCCTATACCCTTCAGGTCTGGGGCATAGATTTTGTAATCAGAAAGCTGTCCTGCATTGAACTTGATTTATTGCACAGCACTTGTTTTGTGAGTTTATTTGGGGAAAGTCCTGAAATCTATACGGGATGTTTGATCTTGAAAGCAAGCTTCTCAGAAAAGTAAGATATTACTTAGAACAGGTGAAAATGAGATACCTGCAAGGCATTGGTTTTATAGTAAGTTACAAGTTATTCAAGGAATATTCTGGCCTCACAACATCCTGGAGATAGGATAGATGAGGGAGTACATGTCCTCTAGGGGGGGGGGGGGGTACTTGACTTGGGTTTGGGTACCCACTGCAAAATGGCCTCTGGGAGCTGTGGCTGTAATGGCAGCCAAGGAAGTAAAAGGGGTGGCTGTCACTGACCAGACAACTTTAAAAAGGGGGGGCTGTCAAGGCTTACTGTTTGCATAAGATATCTTTGTAGTCAGAAGAAAGCATCAAGGACACATTTCAGGCTCTTCAAACTCCTTCATAAGGTTAATAATATTAAAATCAAATCTTTGAAGAACAACGCTGATTTTTGAGCCAAACACAGCAGCTGTAGTGAAAACAAGGGGCTGTGCTTTGACATGTCAGTAAACCAACATCCCTAATTTCACATAGCTGTCATATCGCGAAAAAGGGGGTCTGTACTTTTGCAGTGGGT
Source organism: Lepidonotus clava (assembly GCA_936440205.1). Classification (NCBI taxonomy): domain Eukaryota; kingdom Metazoa; phylum Annelida; class Polychaeta; order Phyllodocida; family Polynoidae; genus Lepidonotus; species Lepidonotus clava. Next base: position 13,216,851 of record OW387135.1, read on the forward strand.
ACCTGCCGTCAAAGAGTGAGTGCCCGCCCGGGCCCTGTACACTGGAGGAGGCGGAGGGTGGTGGAAGGAACAGGGAGTGGCAGGTGGGGGGACCCTGGATCAGAGTGCCCCCCTTCCCCCCTGTACAGTGGAGGAGGAGGTGGGTGGTGGAGGGAACAGGGAGTGGCAGGTGGGGGGACCCTGGATCAGAGTGCCCCCCTTCCCCCCTGTACAGTGGAGGAGGAGGTGGGTGGTAGGTGAACAGGGAGTGGCAGGTGGGGGGACCCTGGATCAGAGTGCCCCCCCCCCCTGTACACTGGAGGAGGAGGTGGGTGGTGGAGGGAACAGGGAGTGGCAGGTGGGGGGACCCTGGATCAGAGTGCCCCCCCCCCCCCCTTACACTGGAGGAGGAGGTTGGTGGTGGGTGAACAGGGACTGGCAGGTGGGGGGACCCTGGATCAGAGTGCCCCAATCACTCACCAGCTCCTCATCCCTTCATCTTCCACAACGTCTGGCATGTGAGCTGCTCACCATCACAGGCCTTAAGGATAGACAACCTCTCCAGGTAGCAACCTCTACCTCTTGTATTTGCCTTGTATGTCTTACAGCTTTTATGATTATGAATAGGATTCGTAGTCACTTCAATGTAACCTGAACTAATTGATACATTTCTTTCCTTTCTACTTTACCTTCTTTGTTCTCGTCAGAGAGAAGGATACTTGAATATTATCACATATGATTATATATGTAACCAGAAAACTAATGGTAACTAATGGTTACAACTACAGGGGTATTGTTCAAGACATTCCTCCAAACCAAAGAACTGAAGATATACAACACATTTTTACATGTAGTTTGTATTCAAGGAACAAATAAACTACATTCTTTTCTTTCCGAAATTCTTGATTGCTAGTAAGTCAAGGCAATAAACTTTCACAATAAACAAATTTTCCTAGTTTGCATTGAGTTACTGAAGTTTTATGGCAGAACAATTTGAGGTTCTATTCCTCTCAAAGAACATTTAATCCAACTGTTCTATGGGTATATATACCGCCTATCCATAACTCATGATGTTTCAGGGCTGTTTTCCTACCTGCCTGCCTACCATACCTACCATCCACCCCTCTCTTCTCCCCTGACTGACAACAAAAATAACAACATTAACCCAACACCAAGAAAAAACTCAACCTAATTTTCAAAGAGCCTATACAGTTACATGCTGTTATTACTTGGCATCCACCGACACCTTTTTCCCCTTGGATCTGCCCCAGGTTTATTGGTGGGGTCAGGGTTGGGTCCCCTCAGCCTCTGAAGCTTCTGAGCAATCACTTGTAATTATGTATCATTCGCAAAGGGTGATGATGCATATTTATAAGAGAAAATGAGTATTATTGACTTTGACTTGTACAGGATACTGCAGAGTGAGGACTTTTTGTGCTCCAATTCTTTTAAGAATCACATTATTGCGAGGAATGGCGAACCGTTGCAATTTGCATGTTGCAAATTCTATTTCAGTTTAGGGGCATATGAAGAGTTAAGCCTAGAAATGTAACCCTCTCCCTTTCATTTTGACTGTCCACAGAGCACTTAGGCATGCAGTCTCCAGATGCTGAAGTGGATGATTCTTCAACAAGATATTTGTGCTATGATGGGTGCAATATAAAGTGCGAAATACTCGTCATTTAGCTTAGGGATTTTTGCAATTTCAGACGCTACTTCGAGCCTGGAACTTTAATAAAGATATTGACTATCTGGTGAATGTAGTCCCTAAATTATCTAAATTATCTAAAATATTTTTGTGTGTATCCCTTGTTCTTTGTGTGGCGTCAAAACAGAATAATGTGGAATTAAGCCCTGTTAACATGTTGCAATCCTTTGACATTGCATAACCTTTCTTACTTATTCAAACAGATTCAGAATCAAAAAAGTTTAGACATGCTAGCATGCCCGGAATTCTCTGTCTGTTTACATAAGGATATCAAAATAGTTTACTATTGCTGTAAATGTAAATTTCTCTGATGGCATAACTGTCTGAGAATTTCAAAAGGCCAGTGGCTTTGAAAAGAAAGTCAAAAGCTTTGAAAAGAAAGTCAATGGCTTTCAATAGAAAGTCAAATGTTTTCAAAAGCGACTCAAATTCGATAATGTGTTAAATGTAAAGTATAACAAAAAGGGGGTAGGACGGTGGGGGTAGGCATGCAGTATTTGTAGGCAATGTGTGCCTAGGTAGGTTTCTTGCCCATGTCCCCATGTCCCCATTCCAGGCCTAAATCTACTGGGTGCCCCATCGCCAGGTGAATTATGCATGCAGGAGTCTCTTGTTCTTACCTCTCCATCGGAGATCAACACAACCTTCAACACATGTTTTGTACACTTCCCCAAGCAATGTATAAACAACAAAAGCCGATCTGGCCCTCGCCTTACCTGCCCTAACCACTATACCACCCCCCTTCAGCCCCCCTCCTCTCCCCAGGCAAACTTAGAGGGCACATCCTCCGTGCTGTCATACTATATAAGATATACAATATCATACATTCAAGGTTATTTTTTTGCGCCCCTGCTGCGTTATTTGTTTATCGGGCCCTTTGGTTGGGGGTGCTGGGTTAAGGAGTTTTGTCATGATCCGGAGCGGATTTAGCGCTGATCCCGAGTCCCTACTCTATGTCTAAGGAGTGGGGATAAAGAGGGGGTGGTACTTTGGCTGAAAAGGGTTAAACAAATAGGGTATTGGCGAGGTTATGGTGCTGAACAATTCACTCTACCACGGATGGCTGATTTATTGTATTGTAAGCACCTGCATTTTTTGACCAAATTTGTCGACAAAACCCCTGGAAAAGCTATAGAAAATCAATGAATAACTGTTATATTTCCACCAATAATGAATGGATTTGCAATCAACTTGGAAAATATGGTATGTCTATGGATACCAGAATGATCTCTAGGTTTTCTTCATCTGAAACTAGAAATAGTGGCATGATTAATGAAAATGTCTATGCTAAAATCTTGTGATTTGTCGACATTTTACCCTGCATGTACACTGATCAAAGTTAACCTGTAGGTAAAAGTCAAGAAACTGGCTATCTGTGGTGGGATGAATTAGTTAGAAAAGAAGTGAGTTGGTGAATGATCGAGTTTATATCATTCTGTCTTTGAATATTCTGTCTTAACAATTCACGCCAGCTGTAAATTAAAGCCTCATCAAGCCAAGTTTCGCTTCTCCCGGACGTTTGGTTTGGCCTAGAGCAATTCGAAATCAAACCCATTCATTCTGGCCATCAGAAGGTGATAAAATAGTTGTATTCCACACTGGCCCCACCCCAACGGGAGTGCTGTTAAAAATAACAGGGTAGAATTTTACCAGACACCTTTGATCAGATCATATACTATAGCTTCCTTATAGAATTCCTTGTAGCATACCATCATAATGAAATGAGTGCATATAATTGAGCGTCAATGAGAGTCCTATGGGTATTTCAGAAGCAAAGTGTATTCCTATGCAACCTCCTATCTAGTACAAATAGCCTGTTACCTTTATACCGAAAAGTAAATGATTTTAACCTAAAATAAATGAGAACAAAAATTGTCCCCAAATTCACATCTCAATTTCAATTGGTGTACCCCCTTCCCCCCACCATTTTTACTTTCATGGCTAAATCCCGGTGACTCGGTGTTAGGCTACATGGTCGTCGTGTATCCACAGACGGCCGAGTCAACAGTCCTGACCCAGGAGGTGGTCTGAGAGAGGAGGAAATCAAACAGACGGTCACCCCTCTTAGAATGCCAAATAACTCACCCCACCCCCCTCCTGTCCCCAACCCGCCGCAGAGCCAATACCCAGCCCTCACCAGCCCTCTTTCACCGTGTGTACCCACAGCCAACCCCCCAATATTTGAGAGCCAAAAAGTCATGTTTTCATTTCAGTCCCCTTTTGAAAAGAGAGGGCGGCTCGCCCGTGTAAAGTCAGTAAAGTCAGTCCACATTTCTAAAGCGCATTTACCTGATTGGACAATAGCCCTATCCTTTTTTGCGCATGCGCGGTGAATGAACCCCTTGCCATTGTTGTGACCCAATGGGTTCATTTGTCCCTCCTTATTTCTGTTAGAAATGTGACACCTATTTTTCTTCTCGTCACACGTGTGTGATTAGCATATCTCGGGTGGCACCTTGGCTTGGTGCTCGTCATGTGCCCATTCTACCCACGTCTGCCCCCACTACCTACCTCCTCCCATCCTGCATGCCCCTCAGGGACACAACAATACACATGCACAATGGCCCCTAAACTTTAAAAGTCAATATACATATGTGTCCGACGTAAAATAGGCGATAATAGGTTGAGGCACAACTCAGGGGTTTACTTATGTAGATACCCGGGTGTAGATACTTTCCTTAGGTACATATACCTTATAAGTTATAGGTACACTGATACCGTGCAGTCAGTCACTTTACTTGCCCGTTCAGAAAGATTCGTACTACCTACAGTTATCAATGACTACAGCGAAATGTCAAAATTTATACACAACATTAAAACAATTGAACCTATGATATAAACCATGCAATTGCTCTTTTTATTTCTTATTACACAGCGTTTGTGTCAGCCACACGATACTATAAAATCCCATAGATCTATGCGTAGAAGGATTCTAACTCTGGGTAAGCGAAATCCAAAACAGCATCTAAATATAAGTAATGGAATATTCATTTTGCAAAGCTTAAGTACGCAGTTAGACCCCGTGGGGTTGCTAGTGGCATACCCTACGTACCCCTTAGGTGCCCTTTCTAAGGGTAGGCCCGGGTGGCCATTGGCATACCCCTCCGCCCCCCTCCTACACCCAGGTAGGCCCGGGTGGGTGACCGGTGAGACATGCAGGGAATGGGACAGGTAGGTATGGGGGTATGGGGCGGGGTATGGGGCATCCCCCATCTGCTGGACCAGGGGGTCTAACATTATAAACCTGGCCACAGTGAAGTCGGTCAGCTTTACAGGGGACCCCTAACCTTACTGGCTACAAGGATTTGAAGGTAAAGGTAATGAATTTTTTTTTACATGTTATTACATTTTGATAAAATAACAGAAATATCTCAAATACACAGGCATTAATCTCAGGAGTCCAGAGAGAATAATATAATATCCTCCATGCAAATACTACAACCTATGTCTTCATTTTATATTTATATGATTGGTTTGTAATGATATAATTAATAATAGGTCATTGTGATTAAAAGAACATCTATGGTAGAGGCTATATACAATCAATCAAGAACTTCACTGCGACATCTAATACCAACAAGTCTTCTTGTCTGGATAGTAATAGAATGGTCAACAGAAATATGAGAGATTAATTGATATCGTTGATTTGTTTTTCCTAAAGAACCCTGCATAAGTGGTCATTTTAGGTATTTAGCCAATTATATACACGAAGAATGTAACTCCTAACCCATAAAGGTGATGGATGTACCCAGAGATGTAACATCCAGTCACTGCAGGTAACCCACACAGATTGTTTTTACCGTGTCCACTCAGCCCACCCCAAGTGTGACGTGTGTAAAAGTGGGGTTAGACCCCCCCTTCATCCCCCGTTAGCCGCTCCCTGACGAAGGCCCACCTGGACCCACCTGACAGCTACACGTGTCGACTGCCACTGGAGGAAGGGTTCCCATGGTAATTACAGGTGTACCCAGCCGGGGTGGGAGGCCAATTGACAACCAGGCTAAAGTGTTTAGGCCTTTTGACAACTAGAGGGTAGTGCTATTGACAGCTAGGCCTAAGTGTTCGTGTTATTGTCAACTAGGCCTAAGTGTTAAGGTTTTTGACAACTAGCCTTAAGTGTTAAGGTAATTGAAAACTAGGTTTAAGTGTTAAGGTAATTGACAACTAGGTTTAAGTGTTAAGGTAATTGACAACTAGGCTTAAGTGTTCAGGTCTTTTGTAACTAAGTTTAAGTGTTAAGATTTTTTTACATCTAGCCTTTAGGGATAAAGTAATTGACAACTATAGGCCTAAGTGCCATTGACAACAAGGCCTAAGTGTTAAGGATATTGACAACTAGGCTTAACTGTTTGGGTCACTGGTAACCAGTCCTAAGTGTTAAAGACATTCATAACCAGGCCTAAGAGTTAAGGTCATCGGTAACTAGGCCTGCCTGGTAGGCTCATTGACAGGTAGGCCTACTGCTCGTCACGGACCATTAACTAAGGCCCCTCCTCCTGAGCACTGCCCCTACTGGGAACTACCCCCTCCAGTGTGTGGGTGGTCATTTGGATTGTTTTATGGGCCCGAATGTAAACCAAAATAATAGATACCTATGTTAAAGGTTAGATAGTACCTTAGAGATAAGAGAATACATACTACTCATAATTCTATAGGTCACCTTTCATCGTTGATTGTTCTCAAGATTTTCTTATTTATTTGTTGACATATTTTTCCATCATCATATTTTCCATTGTCAAAATAGAAAGAGAAATGCCCCCTCCAAAATAAAGATGTTCTTACCTGTTTCCACTTTTAAATCAAGCATTAGATGAGGGCACTTACCTGAAATAAAACAGAAAGGACAAGAGTTTATTAAAAAGAACATACATGTAGCCATATCAACCATTTGATCAGATTATATCTAGTTCCATTATTCTGTGAATAACCAGTAAAAGGATAGTTTCAAAAAATCCAGAGTAATTAAAAAAACAAACAGAACGTTAAATGAATGAAACAAAGAAATATACATCAAATTGAATTTCGTAAACACTCATCATATCTTTAGAAATATGAATAAACAATGGAGAAGATGGAGTATACTTGGTCTAGAACATACAGCCCTGGATGTTCACATAGTTCCCTACACATGTGTTAACATACAGGTGAGAAGCAGCCCCCCCCCCCCCCCGAGCGGGTGGCCCACCTGGAGGGCTCATCTAGTACCCCGGATGTTCACCCACCTGGTCACTTACCCGGATGTCAGAACCCTTGATTTGCACTGAAACGCTAACTGGCTGAAAACTCTTAAGTTAGGACCCTTTATGTTAACCCAATCACTTACAAGTAACTTACCAATAAGTCAGAACCCTTAATACTCACTCAACCACTTACTGGCAACGTATCCATAAGTTAAAACCCTTGATATCCACTCAACTTATAACTAGCCACTAACTCATAAGATAGTATTCTTCTAACTCATAAGCTAGTGTTCTTGATATTCACTTAGCCCTTAACTGACCAGCAGCCCATACATTATAATCCCTGCTATTTAATAAAACTATTATAAGCCACTAGACCAAACGTTAGGCACTAACCTAAAAGTCAGAAACCTTGATAATGATTCAACCCTTAACTGCTTGGCTACTAGTCTATGCATGATAATCATTGGTGTTCACTGAACCCAAAACTGGACACAAAGCTAACGTAGCCAACCTGTAATTATCAACTTAATGGCCATATGTCAGATTGCCTCAGGTTAAAATACTCTAGTCACTGGAACCGTTTTTGAGCCACTGATACACTTAAAAACATAAATGAATTCTTGAAAACATGAATTAATGGAGATGCAACAGTCGCACATTTATCAGACAAAGAATATAAAATATACCATATGGTCATATTCTATGTGATCCTATAAAATACCCTTATATCTATAGAAACCCTTTGGCCAACCTACATACTTCTCATAACCCCTGATTGTTGATCGCATCTATTCCCTGTATGTGTAAATCACAAAAGTCTGGCTGATTTCTAGCCATTATCAAGACCGATGGAATGGCAGCCTCCACTTGATCTCTATCAACCATTGCATAAATATTCCCCCAAAGAAAAACAGCCATCATAGACGTGTTGCCCTACTGGGTGGCCCCTTACCACCAGCCCTTTATTTATTACATCCTCGACATCAGTTTACAAAGAGGATGTTCTAAGTGGTCTAACCCCACTTGAGTTCCCTCACAGCCACACAACTTACAAATACATACATCCACACACTTTCCTTTGCTGAACCATTTACAAACACATAGATTTAGTTTTTCTGCACTGTTAGATTTATGTTGGGGAAGTTTGGTTTCAATTGAGTGCTATTTTCTTGTGGGTAATTCTGATGTCCATTACATGTGTGGAATTTGCACGTCCCACATGGTTGAATCTAATTATGATTTTTATTCATTGCATGTTCTTCAATCTCACGATACTCTTTGACATAGATATTTTTGCATTTATTTTCATAACAAGGAATACTAGACCAAATAAACTTCGACAGAGAGAGGGTTTACTCCAGTACTTTAAGATATTTTCAAGAGAGATAACAATAGAATATAACAATGAAATACTATGAAATAAGGGTAGACATAATTATATTTGATATGATAAATTCATTTCACAGCCCAGCTTGGTCATATACCAGAATGCTAAGTAGACTCTGTGAGTTTTTGAGGTCATTAAATCATCGGGACCACCCACATACCTGGAGGCCCCCCTAAGGCCTGGAGGTGAAGGCATGGAATAATTGATAAATAACGGCTGGGGAAAAACTATCAACATGTCACATCTATATTTACCATTATGTGGTTAACACCTATCTAGTTTATTTTTGGTATTTACTGAGATGCCATTCCCGACTGATGAAAAAGTAGGAAAAGTAGGAAACACTTTTCCTATTTCTTTGCTAGAAGCAACTAGGACGGAAATGACCTTTAGGAATAGATACGTAACATTGAATTTGTATTAGAGTAGTTTGAAACTAACATGAAAATACTCTAACCAGATGTTCAAGCAATGTAGGAAAAAATGGTTGTATAATCCAAAATAACCAAAAAGTAGGCAATCCTACAAAGGTAGGAGAAATGGCATCTCTGTTTAATAACAATATTATACTTGTGGCTGTCAAACTGTTACTATGAACGCAACAATTTGGTAAGGAAAATCACATGTTTATGGTGGCCAGAGGGGACTTGATTCAAAATTAAGGAAATGATTCATAATACAAACATGGTTGTCATTCAGAGAACCAACAAATGGTAATGAGAGACAAAGGCCGCCGATACACAAAGCTGGCGCCTAAAGTATGGATTATTCAATTGGCTATTTGTGAACATGTCTGACTTCTAAAACGTATCCATCATTGAGACTGCATGGAGCTTTTGGGAACTCCATGGTCAAAGGTTGTTATCTTAATATACCATCTCATCTTTTCAATAAATGCCTAAAATTTATTCTAGCAGATAAACTTAATTCTTCATAGTAAGCAGATAAACTTAACATTTTTGACTTCCAAAAATTCCAATAAAAATGTGTCAAATCAAAGTGATCTTCCTAACAACTTTATAAGATTGTCCCAGCTAAATCAAAGGTAAGTCTATTAATTGATGCGCTCAGGATATATCTTAACATAAGTTAAACATTGTCCTGCGGAATGCAGAGAATCAGATTAAGAGATTATATTAAGAGAGTAAGATGCATAAAAAGGATAAATCAAAGGCATCTTCTATTATGAAAATGTTCCATTGCAAGTATAAAAGAAAAAGTGAATATGTGATTTCTTAAAGAAAAGCAGTTCTCATGATTACAAGCAACCAAAGATGAAATCAGCCAATGGTAGGTAGGCCCAGTCTCCTTAAGGTGGGCCCCCACCTGTGTCCCTACCCCCTGAACACCTGTGAGGTGGGCTGACCATCCAGGTGTGGTGAATTATCTACCTGGACGGGCTCTGTCAACAACCCCCACCCGCCATTGTCCGCCCTGGAGGCCCTACCCTGATGGGGGGGAAGGGGCACTTGGGTCTCAAAAGGGGACTCACAAGGCACTCACTACCGGACAACCCTGCAAAGAGCGGGCAGTGAGTGTTTAAAACTGAGGGACTGTCCACTCATTTTGAACGAAACAAAATAGGGGGGAGTACGAAACTACTTCACAGACATAAAGGACTATTACTTTTGGCTTATCTTTGTTGTTGGCTTAAATGTTAAAGCTCATTTGATAGCAATTTGAGAGAATGTTAACATATGTTAATAAATCCCCCCCCCCAAAAAAAAAGCAATTTTGGTATGTTTTCTGGTATTGAGGAACTCTAACATAGTGGGGAAAGAGCACTCTGCACATGTAGCCTTAAAATATAGGGATGCCCAACCAACGTTTGGGAGTGGTCAGTCACATCAAGTAAGAAGTGGGTACTACCCTTCAAAGATTGAGCACCTCCCCCCCCCCCCCCTCTACACAAACCGTTTCCGCCACCCTGACCATGAAGTCTGTCGACCACGGCCACATTTCCTGCTCATAATGCCTACAGAGGTCCACTGGGGTGTGGGGAAGGGACCAGCGATAGGAGCTAAATAAGACATCATCGGCTTTGTCCGCTGATGTCAGGTTTTGTGGTTGATTTGGAATCGGGTTGCATATATGAAGAGTTTGACAAGCTGATGGGTTGAATAGATACTGGAGATTGTGAAAGGTTTCCCTCTTTAAAAAGGTCTAAATATTCTTTTTAAAAGAAAGTTGAATTGTTTGAAACACATACTTACCGACCTGTGCTACCATCGACCTTTTCATATCACCTCAGTATGAGGGTTGTCGGCATATTGTCTATTCATAATTCAAGATATTTTAAAAGCAGTTGTCAATTTCTGTTCTGAAGAAATCGATGCCTATGACAACTACATTAAAAATTGAAATGGGGGGCATCCTTACACGAGAAATTTTTGAATATAAACGTAAGACTATGTGATCCGGAAACTTCACGACCTTGGCTTTGTTTAAAATGTGCATTTTTGCTATGGAACGTAAAATTCGTCCGACGATGATAGTAGGACTTCACTTCATACCTCAATAATTATTGGAGACTAAACGTTGACAATTCCTTGAGATCTCCATTGTCATGACACTGAGCTCAGCCTATCCTGTTAACACCCAGTCAGTACTTCCATGTAACTTTGAAATCAGCCAGGACAATAAACAAACAACTAAAAAGGCATTCCGCCCAATTCAGGCCCAGAACTGCCCCTCAGGACACATTACAACATCCGGGTATGACTAACGAGCAATTCGACTAATACTTCTGTGAAGGTCACCAGTGAGTTCAGTTTTTACAGGCGGTTACCGTCACAAGCTGCAGGCAAGAGCTTGACACTGTAATAAGCCCAGCTTGACACTGTAATAAGCCCAGGCGAGGAGTCCAAGCAAGGCTTGGTTAAAAAGTAAACAAAGGAAGCAATGCAGCCGCGTGGAGCAATGCTATCGTCGGTTTAATTGGAGTTGGGAGACCTCAGAGCGCATCATGTCTATTTATAGTTTTTACTCAAAAAATAGATTGATGTTACAAGGGATAGTACTGGGAATAGATATTAATAAAGATAGTATATTCTAAGTGCTTCATTCTCCAATGAAATAAATTTGGCCAGAGATACATAGCCGCTAACTAGAATGATATTTTGATGATCAGTTGGTTATTTCATAAATTCGTTACTGACATTAATGAAAGCAAATTGCTGCTACAGAGAAAATGGTAGGACCACGCTTTGCTGACCACTTTGATACTGAGAATGGCTCATCGAATTGTCTCCAAAAGGCCACATTTATTGCTGTAAGAAGTGTCAATTGTATACAGAATGAGTAACAACTTGTTTCCTAGCATGATCACAATATATATATGCATGAGTGTCACATGTGCAGTGTAGCGATATCCATTGTGGCCATGGGTATAGGATGTACATGTTTAGATATTGAATGGCATGCCCCCTTAGCGTTTTGTGAGCTCATCAACAACTCGTGACTGAATTTTCTAGGCTGTGTATATATATTACCACTGAGCATAACATGCATGTTTCATGGGGAAAAACTATACATTCATTGTGAAGAGCTGAGCTGATGGAGCAATAAAAAATGAAAATGCACATCAGGGTCGGGCTAAAGAGTGGGGTCCTGGGGGTCCTGAAACCCCCCCCCCCCCCCCCCCTTTTTTTAAATTTTTGGCTGGACCCCTAAACTACAAAAAACAGGTGAAATGTTGCATGCGTATGTGCAAATGCACACCGTTTTAGTACTTAACCTTTGTGCTGAACTCCCCCCCCTCCCCTTTTTTTTTCTCTCCAATAATCATGTATCCACCGCTGCACATAGACGTGTCTTGAAAATCTAATAAGTTGTTCATTGTATTTACTACTAGCAAACGTATTCTTTTTGTTCCATTCAATGTGCAGATGATGTTCATATAGATTGGTCGTGATGAACTGACTGTAAGGTGTAAGAGGACCCTTGACTTTCTCTGTACAGGTAGTATCAGCCCATTGGAGCACACTTCCCCAAACCCTACAGGTTTAATTCCCATCCTCAGACACGTTTTCATGCACCCTTAAACCCATGGAAAGATACAACCTTGCCGAGGGCCAGGTTTGAAGGGTTCCATTTGGCAGACACAAAAAGAATATCAGATTGCCATTCAAAGACTGGTAACAAGTAACCAGAGATATGATCAACCCAACTGCTACAACATGTACAAAGTGTCCATACATGAAGTAACTAGTTCTCATGTAGGTTTCAACCCTGTATACTACGCACAGCTTTAAACATGACATAAGGTGAAGAAAGAAGTCTGGATTATGATGCTGTAACACTGTAAAGGTTTAAGAAAACTAAAAGGTGTGTTTTCACTATTTGATGTAACACATATTATGACCCCACTAGTAAATGACGCGTTGGTTGCATAAATTGATGTGAGGTAATGACAACATATTTGAATAATGGTTATTTTTAATGGCTTTCTACAGCAAAAATTCCATAGAAATAGGAATAAAAGTCACTCTCCTGAATCCATCTGAAATAGTTTATGGCTAGAGGATTGTATAGTTGATATTTATACATGTTGCAATTTTCAGCTGAGGAAAAGGATTCTTATGTGATAATTTGTCTGTGTTAGAAAATTGACCAACAGCAATCAGTTTGGACAACAACCACAATCGCTGTTGACCAACCATTCGATATTGCAATCGACTTTCTGCAACAAAACACATTTATGGCTATATATAAAGTCTTGGAAAGGAGTGGTATATATCAGAAACCTTAGGTTTCAAAACTGCGACGTGGTAGGGAGGGGCGAGGATGGTGGGCAGAGGGTCACAGAATATTTATGATATCACATGAGGGTCTACATTATATGTCATAAATAGTCCAGCCAGAATCCCCTATGTGCAATAAACCCGACTTGTTATCGTCTGGCTTTAGAGAGGTATGCCGGCTGACAGGGGTGAACATAGGTTGCATCCCGTTTCTCCATATTGCTATGATTGCGATGATATCAAATAGGGTGACGTAAAAAACATAGTTTGATAACCCTTAATTCCAGAATTCCACATGCCAATTTTGCTGCAAGGGAAGTCAATATTATATAAAGACATGTTATATATCATTAAATATGCTTTACAGTCTTTTCAAATGCTATAAAAGATGTATGGTTCCATATAATATGCAACAAATACAAAATTGACAGCCTGGAAATGTGGAATACAGGCTTTAGGATCCTAAAGATTTCCTTTCAGAACATACCCAAAAAGAAAGGTAGTAATCAGTGGCTGATCCAGGGGGGGGGGCAAAAGGGGCTATTGCCCCCCCCCCCCCCCCGACCCAAGGACCAAATTTTAACATACATGTATAAAAATTGGAGGATCTATGTTAAAATGGTGTTTTCATTTTCCATTTTTTATAAGGGGTGGAGAGGTCAGGGTTTGCCCGACGTAAAGCACTGACCCTGGATCCGCCCCTGATGTTTTGAAACTATGTGGCCACCAAGGATGGTTTTATGGCCCCACTCTACATCCAGATTAGCACCCAGGTACCACACAGCACAGGTCGGTGGTCCTGTGAACACGTACTTACAACCACAGGGTCACCGGCCAGGCGCCGGGCCTTATCTCTAGGACACCTCGAGAGGTTGTTTTTGACATGACCCCGCTTTATGGTGATAAATCGGGATGTATGTACGTGCATAATTGTGGTACTTTATGTAATATTCCGTGCCATAATGTTGATGATCCACTCGTGGCCATTTTGAAATGGCTTTTTGCGGATTGGGCATAATCATATAGTATATAACATATACATAGTATAGAATTTAAAGGTGTTTCCATATATTTCCATGATCCACTCTTGGCCATTTTGGATTTTTTTTCGGACTGGGCTTATATTGTATATAATAATTATATAGTTTAGAGCTTAAAGGTGTTTTCCATAAATTTCCATAGAACTCCCCGATCCAAAGATCCCGATGATTAACAAAACTAATACACTACTATAAAAGGTAATACCAAACCTGATGTCTAAAAAGTTACCTAATGAATTCAAAGGACATAACATACAAAACATATAACTCGTCGTTCGTATGTGTATTTATAAATCATGCACCTTTGATCATCCCGTTGGTTGCCTACAGGTGTTATACACACATAATTACGGGTAAAAAACACACAAAGAAAACTTTAACGGTTAACGGTTACGTCTGGCTCACGTATGTTGTGTTGTGTGAGACACAGTTATTAGGGGGGAGGGGTCATTCACTTGCACGAGAGGGCCGTGGGCCCAAGGGGGGGGGGGGGTTTCTTCTGAAAAACTGTACACACTCAACACCTATTGTAAATAAAAAGGTCCCTAGGGTAGCTAGGACTCTTAGGATCACAGCCCCGGAAAAATAGTACTTTATAATGAAAATAATATTAAGTTCTTACAACCATGGCTTCACAAAAGGAAGACCCAAAATTATTGGGAAAAATTATATTATAATTCCTTATTTAATATTCTATATTTGAGTACATAAAATAGTGTGTTTTTTATGTTCTATTCTACAGATGTTTTTATATGAATGCTAGCCTACAGGATAATTGAAGTACATTCGCCTCAGAACATTGAATTGTAAGTGACCCACATCCAGAGAGGGTTTGTCAATAAAAACGAGATATCAACAACAAAATATGCAAATATAACTTCCATAGTAGATATTTCAGTAGTTGTGCATCCCTAGCAACTCATCTATTGACAAGCCTCTGTGTATACATACATCCTACTCGATCACTTTAGCACAAAACAACATTCCCCTGTCCCTAGAATAAAAGAAATGTAATACATAGCTATCTATCAATCATGCCTTCTCTAGAGAGCTATAAGGGAATTCTAGAAGCCAGAATAGAATAACTACAACTCCTCCTATAGGATGTCCACATGTCCTAGACCAAAGAGACGTGTGCTGGGAGGTGTCAGATAACTGGCAGGCCCTTGTTGGTCATTCTCTGTTTCTGCTACCTGCATGTAAAAATGGCCAGCATTTTGTTTGACTGTCAAAAAAAGAGAGGCTTTGGCCTGGCTGGCTGGCCTGTGGCTCTGTGGGCTATCCATCAGTGTCACAGACTGCCTTTCAGGAACTGCCATCCATCATGGACTGACAAATTAGACGCGAAGTGTCAGCGATGAAGTCAGAGTTTGAACCCTGTGACCTGATTACAGCGAACAAAGCTATTTTCACACTGATGTATTTTTTGTGGCACATTAAAGGAACTACTTATTACCTCACCTACTCTTCATATTTACAAAAGGAATCCTTAAAAAGTCATAAAGAGAATTTCTGCAAAAGCAATGAATTATGAATTAGGAGTTGTCCATGTGTAGTGAAAAGTTACATGGCATGAAATAATCCATATTCATAATATTGAGGATTGGGTTGTTATAAGGGGCTTTGTTACCAATGACAGCCCCCATGATGTATGAGTGAACATGAAGCATAATTGAGTCTAATTAAATATGGAAAATGTATGTCATACAATCACATTCTATTACTGAGTACCCTGAGTAGTCACTTGAAACCAGATTTACACAAATCTACAAAAATAAGTTTTGTTAACATCCATGCATGGTGAAGGCTTCATAATAGGACTAATACATCATTTTAAAGACTGCCTCTGACTGCACAGCAGGTATTCTATAAGACATGGGGCCTGCATGAAAGAGATGTCCTTGGTTTAAGTGGATGTCAAACAGCACAGAGAACACTGAATCTACCAGTCTCAAGTGGCCCAGCCTTGTTGGCAGTTTATCAGCTGTAAGTGCATGACTTAGTGGAGGCACATGACATGCATGGGGCATTGGGGCTTAGTCTGGGGCTCTGTGTTATGGCTAGGCCAGGTACATATATGGGCTAGGCATTGGTTCATGAAGATCCCTTTTTACTCAAAACAGTTAATCAAATAATCCTTCCCAATGAGAAGGTCTTTGAGATTATTTGTAAATATTAAATAATGTGTTCCGAGTATTGATATAATGAGTTTACAAAAATTATTAGGATATCGTTGAAACCAGATTCACATCGATTTTATACTGCTGACATGTGAATGTCAAAATTGTAATAAACGTATATACTTAGGCCAGTCAGGCTTCATGGGCTGGCTATTTCACACCCTCTGTATCTTTACTGTTTGTATTGGATTTGTATTGGAATAAAGTTACATATCCCGGTGAGATACTGACGGTATAAGCCAGGTTGTCAAATGCTACCTTATTTCTTAACAACGAATTAAAATCAGATTACTTGTGTGTAACATTTTATCCTCCTTTGTAAGTTTTCTGACATCTCCATTTTTGTTCTGACCCCCCTGGCTGAGGTGTCGCTGGTCTCCGAACATCCAGTCATTGCCAGTAACCCGCCTACAGGTACACTGGGGGAACCAGCGCCAGGTCCCCCTCCAGGGTCCTGACCTCCTGACCCCCCTGATCTCTGAGGTCAAAGGGATTACCACCTTACAACACTCACCCATTTTTACCATTTATTTAACAATATGTTGTTTTCAATTGCTTTGGTGAGATCACAGAGACAATAGGGAGTTTCAGATACCACAACGCAATTCGATACGTCAACGTATCTCTAACCTTCCTAATCATATATCAGGTATAAATGTACAGTTTGGTGACCAAAAAGTCTTGCAAGATAGCCATAATATTATAACAAATACTCATAAAGAAATATTTGTGAAATATTTGTAAAAAGCTGAGAAAAAGATACCTTACTTTTAAGTTATGAAATACTTTGGGGGATCTGAAACTCCCTATTATATCTTCATTACATGCTATCTTTGTAGGAGAAGGGTCTCGCCTGTACCATTCATGAGAAAAATGCTGAGGATAATTATACAATAGCAAGGCCAAATATAGCCAACAGTCCTTGGTACCTCTTTTGGGGTAATAACAGAACCAAGCTTTGACCCATAACCTTGAGAGGTAATCTCAATCAACTACTGCCTGGACACCCCTGAAATCTATAAAATTAGGGGATATGTATTGAACTCAAACGTTTTATGTGTATGAATATGGATTTTTTACCTATATGTACATGTTCTATCATACATGAAGAAACTTTTTTGGCACCATCAAATTCAAACGTACCTTACTAGCCAGAGCTTTTGATTAATTTTGGACACCCAAAACACTGCACCTATCCACTCATATCAAAGATTACAAACTTCTGTGCACATCTAACATTCTCCTCCTTGTAAGGTTCTTTCACTGTGATCCAGTACGTTTAAACTTCAACCGAACACCTTTAAGGCCCTTTACTTCAAATAATACCTCACTCAGGGGTTCGTGTTTATGTGTCTGGGCCCAAAGGTCCTCTGTTGACCTCTTGACCTTCAGCTGGGTGACCTTCACCTTTGGATCCGTGGCGTGGTAACGTCACCAGAGGGCGTTGGTGGCGTTCCTTATGATCTCTAAGCGGGCCTTATACCCGGGGGGCAGCAGGCCCTATGGTAATGGTTGCACCACCTCCCCTATACCTGTCACCGGTAGCTTATATTATAATATAATTTTTATATATTTTTTATATAATAAAGAAAATGGAGACACAGGTTGGTTAAACCTATCTAGAAAATCGCAGCAAGCACAAATGGAATGTGTATATATCATATACATATATATATAGATTATTATGTATACGAAAGGAAAGTCGACATCTAGTCCTTTTCATGTAGTTTTAGAGAAGGTTCATCATCCGTATTATTTTCAATTTGTATGAGAAGGTTTAACTAGTTCCCTTTATTATTATTAAACAAGAAGCAAATGACTATCAAAGTTCCGATCGTTGGAACGATCGATGTTCGCCCTTAACTAGAAATCAGAAATCTCATCATAGAGGTGGGGGAGGGGGGGTCCCAGTAGTGTCCATTGGGCAGTGCAGCTGTCCCGGGCAGCTGTACACTCATTGGTCAACCTGATTGACCAATAGGACTCCCTCCTATATCACTGTCCATGCGCCCAAGCAACCATGACCCCCCCTCCTCCTCCCCCTACCCGGCCTTGCATACACTGACTGCCACCCCCCCCCCCCCCCCCACTATGTTGAGTGGACTGCAGGTGACTGTGGCTCAAGTACTGGTTATGTAACCCACTTCTGGCTTCTCAAACTGCACCCTCCCCCACCCCCACTACTTGAACTGAGTTCAAGGAGTGGGGGTTGGGGGAGGGTGCAAGGGAGAGGCCTGCCCACTAAATTACACTTGATGCACACTAATTGTCCTGCTTACAAATGCATGCCGGTGGACAAAGGCCTGTAGCTACTTGTATGTAAGATTGTGTAACCGGGCAATCAGATCAAAGCCCAAATACCTACAAAAGACATGACTGATTGAGTGAGCCCTTCCCATAAGCTACAATACTAAAAACTATAATTAAGGGCTCACAATAAACATGTTAAGCTAATCACATAATAATTGCAAATTCCTCATAATTTGATACATCGTAGGTCCAATGGATTGATTATGATCCACAATATCAAAAGGAATACAACCAGTCTCAGATGGTTATTATAAGAACAATTTTCCTCAAATTAGTACAGCGACTATAGACCCAGGGCCAAATCTGTTCACCACTACATCAAAATGTACTGTACCTGTGTACTAGCCGACTAATTAGAGGCATTCTGAGCAAGTATGTGAAGAACCTGAGGCTATGAGATCATTAAGTCTGTCCCATCTGTGTGATACATAGGGCTATGCAACCTTGCACTCTATTCTATGTCTAATAAATATGCCAATATTCAGCGTATTTCATCTGCATTATTGTTAGGCCTATAATGCTTTCTTTGCATGTCATTTCATCAAAAATAATTATAATCATAAGATGCTACAGTCTTTTAATAGCAAAAGTTTATATCATACAGTATGTCCAGTCTGCATAACAGTTAAGGCAATATGCTCATACACATTATTCCATCTGCGCAACAGTTAGGTTATGCGCCTATTTAGAGGTGGTCCATGCTATTGTTTCCTCTGCCCGGTTGTCTGGTTGACCAGGGGTCAGAGGCCCTGCCCCCTGTCACAGGCCCCTGGCCCCTGTCATGTCGGCCGGGTCGGCCAGCCGGGCCCCGTGTCGGCACAACAGGTGAATGTGACCGGCCCTCCATGCTCCGCGACATGGAAATGGCAGCATGTGAGCTGAATAACCTTTGTCTCCCCTGACACCAGGCCCAGTGGACAAGTGGGATTGTATGCTCATCCTCCTGGCTTATGAGCTGCATGATTGATGAGCAAATTATGAGTAGGTTATTTTTGGTGATGATATAAAGCGGTTCATATGTTTGGAAAGCCCATATCCTTGTAAAATGTCAAAAGGTTTTATTCACTTCAAGGAGTATACACATGAAAATGCTTCTGCCACATTTTACATGCACAGGACGTTAGTTGAGAACTTTTATGACTGTTATCAACGAAAAATTCTATTCAGTTTAATTGGTTGGTCTTGGCATTAATCAAATGTGTACTACCACGTTTAGATATCCAATTTTATTAAGGGTTCTTTATTGATAGTAAAAGAACCATATTTCTATTCAAATTAATGGCACAGCTACTGATTCCTCAAACACTTCATTCTCCAAAATGTAGACTATGATATGAGACATCAAGTGGCATGTGTATTTATATATATCCTCATGTGGTTTGTGCATGCAATTTATGAAGGGCCTTGACCTCACTTAATAGATCATCCCAAATATTTGACTGGTAATTTGCCAGATAACTGCTAATAATTAAAAGTCATGGAAGTCATTCTAATCAAGTCTGTTTAAACTCCCATACATCCCCATCACGTGCAGTCAAATAGCCCAGGGCCATGAGGCTCTGACTATATGCAGTCCAATTAGTATAATCATGAAACAGTCAGGTGCGGTGGCAGCTGCAGAATTATACCAAGGAAAAAGGAAAAAAATGTTCTAAATATATCATATCATAATTTAACTTCCATATGTACATAGAATTAAATGTTTTTATTTAGCAGGATTTTGTGTTCCACATGGCTGATCCTCTTTACTCTATCAAAGTAGAAAACTTCCAGCTCTTAGTTTGGTACGAGGCATTCTGGGCTAAAGGTGCATGTACGAAGTGCCTATTCTAATGTTAAATGATTTTTTTATCCACTTTCAATCTATATAAGAGAAAGTGTTTTGACAGGCAATACATTTCAAACCAATGTAAGAAGTATTGTCTGCCACCTAGTGCATCAATGAATACTAGAGCTCCATGATAATCTGTCTATATTTCTGATGTGGCATTGCTGTGAGACTATGTGTCACAGGCCATTGACAGTAGGTTAGAGCTGTACCCTGCTGTGAGACTGTAGGTGTCACAGGCCTCCGACAGTAGGTTAGATCTGTACCCTTCTGTGAGTCTATAGGTGTCACAGCCCATTGACAGCAGGTTAGAGCTGTACCCTGCTGTGAATACATGACTGTCTCAGCCCATTGACAGAGGGTTAGAACTGTACCCTGCTGTGAGTCTATGTGTGTCACAGCCCATTGACAGTAGGTTAGAGCTTTACCCTGCTGTGATATTATAGATGTCACAGCCCATTGAGAGTAGGTTAGAGCCATACCCTGCTATGAGCCTTTAGGTGTCACAGTCCATTGACTATAGATTAGAGCCATACCCTGCTATGAGCCTATAGGTAATACAGCCCATTGACAGAAGTTTACAGCTGTACCCTGTTGTGAGACTAGGTGTCACAGCCCATTGACAGTAGGTTGGAGCTGTACCCTGCTGTGAGTCTAGGTGTCACAACCAATTGACAGTAGTTTAGAGCTGTACCCTGCTGTGAGTCTAGGTGTCACAACCAATTGACAGTAGTTTAGAGCTGTACCCTGCTGTGAGTCTAGGTGTCACAACCAATTGACAGTAGTTTAGAGCTGTACCCTACTGTGAGTCTAGGTGTTACAAGCCATTGACAGTAGATTAGAGCTGTACCCTGCTGTGAGTCTGTAGGTGTCACAGCCCATGGATAGTAGGTTAGCACTGTACCCTGCTGTGAGTCTATAGGTGTCACAGCCAATTGACAGTAGGTTAGAGCTGTACCCTGCTGTGAGACTATAGATGTCACAGCCCATTATCAGTAGTTTAGAGTTGTACCTTGCTGTGAGGCTATAGGTGTAAATAAATCCGTGCTCTCTGAATGGACCCCTACAACTCAGGCTGCTCCTGTCAACACCTCAGCTGGAGCTACAGCCTACTGAGAACCCCTGAGGGGAGGGTTCAGGAAGTACATACTCTGTCAAGGTATTGTACCTTGACAGATTATATACTTCCTACTAAAACCAGATTGACACCCCATGTGAATATCTAATTCAAATGTTACATTTTTTTAGAGTTACTACTATAAAGATAGTTTATCAAAAATATCATTTCAAAGTACTTTTTAGCCCAAGTCTAACTGTAATGTAGCTGTCTAATCATTTGACTGTAGATGACCTAAACATTTCCATGATGTTTGGTACCAATCAATTTCACAGTTCATTTGCTCTTGGTAGATAGTTCAGTACCCCGAAAATACTGAAAGAAGAGGTTAGAAGCCAGGCATTGGACGCCTCCCAGCCGCTACCCAAGTCACCTCACTCCACACCTCATATACTATGAGGCCAGGATTTATGACACAAAACTAAAAACCATGGTACATATACGTCAAAAACTTTGCCAAAAGCTATATTTCATTCGTACTATATGACACTCCCTGGGCAGGAATCAGCGGAAGATGCTCCAGAAATTGCTCAAGGTTATCTTTTTATTTTTGGTGAGTTTTTTTGTTGGTTATTTTCCTTCGCACATGTGCAGATGGGTTGTTTCTAGAAAGGGAGAATTTCTCGTAAGTTATCTAGTTTTTGCAGAACGCAGTATGGCATCTGTTGATAGGGGTTTTGTTTTTTGTTAACATTATTTATACTTCAATGGAAGTGTGCAAAAATGAAGACGGTCTACACGAGGAATGGCGTTATAGACGGTCGTAAGCCCAGCGTGATACTAATATAACACAGACAAAAACCTGTAGACTAACATTGTGAATGGCTCTGGAAGACCCATCAGAGAACTATGGATGCAGACTTGACTTTACCAAGGAGAAAGGGTCTGTTCGTTCAGTTGTAAATGTCTGATCTTTTGGGTAATTATTTGAGATCGTACAGATCATACAGCTCTATCTGTCACATATGGGAAATGTTCGTAATGCTCTTAAAACTGAATATATTCCAAACATATCAATCACGCTGAGGTGATTAGTTTTGAGATGGAAGAGTGGATTAATTATCTTAATTCTCATGTTGCATATATAGGAAGAGGATACTATCCACCCAGTCATATCCAGCACCGGTGTTTTATTGCAAAGGGGTTCTGACCTCCCCCTCCTTTTTTAAAAAGGAATTAAAACTAGAGAAATGGCATATGAAGAGTCCTTCTTCTACAGTTACGCATGATTACAGAAAGCATGGGAGGCTGACAGTGGCTGATGTAGAGGAGGATGGGCATCTTCCTACATCAGAAAATTTCCTCTTTGTAGTGTAAAATTCGGTCAATAAGCGAAAAAAAAAAATCCTAAAGTCAGTGGCGGATCCGGGTTTTTGAAAAGGGGGGGGGGGCGCGCTAATGGAATTACCTTTTGAGTTTTACATTGAAAAAATCTAAAATTTGCCACCAAAAAAAGGGGGGAGCCCCCCTCTAAATCCGCCACTGAAAGTACCCTCTCCCCCTTCCCAAATCTCCTGAGACAGGTAACGTTCTTTGCCTCTGTCAGCCCGGTGGTGGCCCGTCAACTCCCCTCCTCAGCCAGTCCCGCCGGCCAGTGGCGTTTACGGCAGACTCTACATTGTTATGACTCGGCCAAATTCCTATAAATATCACGTGAATAACGGCCCTGTGCTCCCGACACGGACTCATAAACCAGTCAGTGTCAGCCCTGCTCCCGTCAGACATGACGGGGGGCGCCCCTCGTGTGACATAGACGTGCAAATATTCACATGCTACGCCATACTGTACACACACATATGCCCTGTTGTGGGGGGGGGGGGGGAGTGTTGGGGGGGGTATAATGGCAATTAATAGAGGAAGGAGGGTAGTATAGATTGACTACCTTGTCTGGCAACCCATGAGAATCTCACCTGCAATCTTATATTGGTGGACTTACGAGGACTTATAAGATGCTATTATTGAAAAAGGCTAAGCAAAATACCTTGAAGAATCCACAATTAAAGAGGAGATTCAGCATTCATAAGCAATAGGTTTATCAGGCTCGAATTTAGGATTTTAAGAGGATATGCCTTTGTAAAGTTAACCACTTGAAGCAGGAATATTCTGAAGGAAATTCGGGCCACCTACTGATGTTCAACAACTTCAGATGTATGAAATTGCCTTCATGTTTTAGGAATTGGAAATTAAATGTACATCAATAAAGTACTAATCTTAATAAGCATTATATACAAAAATTAATAATTTTGAATAGGGTCTCGTGCCTACACCAACGTACAGCCTGTTTTACCAGTTCACAGATACAAGTTACTGGGAAGTGAGAGCCAGTGAAAAAGGCTCTGTTGGTAATATACTTTTTGTAAGGTACAGTATGTGTGTAAGGTGACAGACCTAAATGTTGGGATGTCTGGTTTTAAAAGTCAAAGCTATAAAGTAAAATGTCAACCACTCACTCCGTCCCCTGATGGCTCGGGGAAGTGGCATTAATGGGTGGGGGACGTTTCCAGGTGACCATCGTAAATGTTTACTTTGAAATAAATCTAATTCTAGATTGACGAACTTTTAGGGGTAGGTTTCCAGTCCCTTATATCTTTGAAATGCCAATTTCATTATCCACTATTCATAATGTATTAGGACTACTAGCAGTAATTGAAATCTAAACTTTTGCTGAGCTTTGAAGATCAACAGTTATATTTTTTTCTTGTTTATTTCCTTTCTTTTTTTTTCTCTATTTTGATTTCTGATTTCTTTTACTTCACTTGATATTAAGATAAGCTACATAAAGCTAGTGTATATCAAACACGAGTATTTCGGTTCAAACTGCTTTCCTTTTTTTATGAATAAACTGTCACGCAGCACATTTATATATATTTGTCAACTTTATGACACCTACCCTCATAAACTGTGACCATTTTTATGTCCATTCAAATAACCAAAAAAAACCAGGACAATCAAATTTTCAAATCGGTCTTTAAAGCCACTTATATGCGATTTACAACCCAAGCTACATACAATAACATGATATAATTATACTGTTTATACATTTGGATGCTTCATATAATTTTATTGAAATAAACCCAATGAACTTAGCTAAGGCATCTCACCTATTGTTTCTTATAGGTTGATCACCTGGTCAGGTTCATGGTCTATAGAGATGTGACCATCTATACCTCAGCCCCACTGTGACAAGCCCTACCAGGCACAATGGACTAGGAACACGGCCAAAACCAACAAGTTAAGGGAGAACAATATAGTGGCTGGCTAATAGACCATGCATCGCCATCTTGTATAGCCTTAAGGTGCACCTTGGTCTGAATGTATTATAGCACATACATGGGTGTCTGTTGTAATTGTGGTGTGTGTTATATTACAATATTATATAGTATAGTCCTATATACATGACAACATATATACATATATCAGTCTTAATTCATCATGCTAGAAGGCGTATTAGAATGTTATATAATTAAAGGATGTAGAATAATCTTGTAACATTCCAGAGAGAAGATCCAGAAGCATAATGTATGGTCAGAAATTTAATGCTTAACATGCATTTACCTAATAGGACTTTGACCATGAGAATGATTTGCTTTAATAACCTTACTAATATCGTAGGATCCATGAACAAACCCATTGATTTTGTCTAGAATGAGTAGATCAAGAAGTGGGTGACTAGTATTGACCTTTTCTAACCATTGCGACCACTGTCACCAAAATGCAACTAATGTAACCAAAAAGCAACTCGTCAAGGGGGTATTCCACTACATGACTTGGGCTGCGATATGATGATGTCACAAGGAAATTGCACATTTTACAGATAAAATTCGATGTTGCACATATGACACATGCTCCAAACTCCAATTTTCTAACCATCATATCACTCTAATATGTGAATTTGTCTATGATATCATCATATCGTGCTGATTCCACAGCCCATGTTGTGTAGTGCAATACCCCCTTTCAGCCACCTATTATAACTCTGTGTTGGCCAAGTGGGGACACAGGTTTTTATTTTACCTTATGTCCAACCTGTGTGGTGACACCAGACCTATTAAAACACCATTTGGCACGAGTCCCCCACGTGTCTGGATCAGGATGTCACTGAGGAGAAACTGATCCAACAAAGGAAGGTAAAACCTCCAAGATGGTACTTGTATGCAAAGTAACACTTAAATCCCACTTACAGCACTCATCTATTGTCACTGAGTCATCTTAGGGGTGTTTCCTTTGTTCAGGTTTGCCTTTGAAATCTATTATATTCAGGTTATAATGTAATTAATGTTTTTTTATTTAGTTGTTCAATAGGTCGAGTCATTGTTATGGATTATGATAGGCGTTGATCACGAACATGAACAGGCAGGTTAGAGACATGTTAAATATACTAAAACATTGGTAAAGGTATGAATAGAGAACATAAGCTGGACTACTCTACTCTTATTTGGTTTTGGAGGAACCAATATTGTATATTGGAAACTGTCTGTATTTCAACTAATTGATATCAAGCCTAAAAAGAAGTTTTGTGCTCATTAGCATTAATATGATATTATAGCAGAGGTCACAAATGGTATATCAGATATCATATACCATCATTTTATATGCAGCAGTAAGCTATATGCTACCTTAAGCATGCATAGAGACGAGGTACCATTGAATCGCTGACTTGGTTCCTGGCCCTTATCAGTAGTATTGCTGCCCCTCTCAGTTAGTGCATACTATATTCCATACTTAATCCAATTTTTTCCTTGCATCTTACTGGTCAGTTTGAAAGCGCAATAAATCAAAACGTGCACTGGTCTGGCATGTACATTCTGATAATTTTCTTAAACCAAGTTCCCTCCCTCATGAAAGTATGACAACTCTCCTCTTTCACTATAATTATTATTGTAAATATACTGCATATCACCATAGTTGAACCCCCTTCATTTCATCGCTGTTTATTCACACCTGTCCCTATAACTTAGGTCCCTTCTGGACGCCCAGTCCTGCAGTATACAGGTATACAGTTAGGCCTATACAGGTAGACAGGTAGACAGGGGAGGAACACCTGTAGCTGCTGTGATCAGCGGACCGTGACATCCCTCAAACGGCGCGACACACAGGGTCACGCGACCCTCAACGGCGGTCGCACTCCCTTTGAAAAGGGCTCAGACTTAAAGGTTTATCCTCTTTAAGACCTGAACAGATTTACGAAGTTTAACATCCATCAAAGGCCACCAGGCTGGGGGTTCATAGAGAGGAGTCGGGATGTAAACACGAGGGATCAATAGACTAGAGTTGAGAAGCGTTTGAAGTAAAGGTCTGGGGAGAGGGGCAGCTAGAACTGTTTACAAGAAGTGCACATTTACTTGGACCTATGCAACTTCATACAATAATCCCCCTGCATATATCCACATACAATAGCACTGTTTCATTCATGCATGAATGCATGTTACATGCATCTTACTTGGAGTGGTCCACAACTTACCAGAGGCGATTGGTGTGTAGGATTCTATACCCTTTGACCCAAAAAGATTCTGATTCTGATTAAAAAGAGCAGAGGGGAACCCAAAGGAATTCTGGTCACTCGCACCTACATTAAACTACCCCATGACTATGCGGAAGACCAGCCAATGAGCTGAAAGCTAAGTGCCTGGTAAAATAATTTACAAAAGCACAAATCCGTCCATAGACGACTTCTGTGAGTTAGAAACAATCGGCTAATTCTTGCACTGATTCAGATCAAACATACATTCCATCACAACATACTGACAGCCAACCTCTCAAAAACATGATCGGTGGTGGGCATATAGTGAGTATTGGGCTTAAATGTATAGTAAACTATATGAAAGAAAACCTGTGTCCTACTGTGAGCAGCTCAGCCCTCTACGTGAGCTGCTCAGTAAAACTCCCCGTGTCTGGGCCGGATAAGGTGCATTCCATCAGCCGTCAGCGACCTGATGTGATGAAGATGTGAACTACAACAATACACACTTCTCTCGGCTAAGGTAAACACTGGGGCCAGCGGGGGCCGTGTTTTCACTCGCCCGCCGGTCCGTCGGGCCACTTGCCCGCCCGCCGGGCGACCAGGGCTAAAACAGCCCTAACGGCCATGACCCTGGTGGGATTCACGTGGAGGGAAAACAGGCTCAGAATGTAGCCAGTGGAGGATGGGGGGGGGGGGGAGAGGTGGGGGGGGGAGGAAAGGCACATGACTTCACGGATGTAGTCGTTGAAGATGTTTACTAGGGTTTTTAAGTGTGTCTAATCGTTTATCTTCTTGTTATTCTTCATAATCTATATCGTATACATGTGTGTTTTTCTTACAAACCCAGTCAAATGTTGCAACATGTTAATGGTAAACATGAGTACTAACAGGGTGCATAAGAAATGTTACATTTGTTTCTTGTTTGTTTGTTTTTTCATAGGTTTGGATTTTTGTCTTTGCTTGTGGGGGTATTACTTTACATTCTACCATAGGCAAATTACTTCTATGATAGAAAACATACATTTAAGCATTTCTAGCTCTCTTGATAATTATGATGAACATGCCATATGCCTCAGAGTACAAGCAAATATACAATACATGCACTTTCGAATGACATTTCAATCAGCTAAAAACCTTACGCCTTAATCTAAACCATGGCCTCAGAACGAAAAAATAGCTGAAACAAAGACCTGAAAGGTAACCTCTTTGTAGAAACGTAACATTCCCTCCATATCAAAATAGTTAGAAACAAAGCCTATCAGCCCTACAAATCAAAGCCAAACCGTTGTGATCTGTCGGCAATATGGTAAAGAAAACATGTCGTCACCTCTGGTGTTTTATCACGTCAACCATGTCAACACAGAGATCAGCCCAGGGCCGTCCTTACCTATCGGCATGGGGGAGGCATTAGGCTATCGTGGGGTGGGGGTGAAGGTGGGGGCCTGGGGTGGGAGGCACTCACTATATTATAAAGGTAGATAGTAACTGCGAAATTACACCCCCCCCCCCCTTTTGGGGGATTTTACAGCCCACAGAAAAACTAGTATACTCTGAGGGCCCACCTTTTTCAGGGTAGGTCATGGACAGCCTCTGGAAAAAGGTGTTTATTGGCATATTTCGTGGTCATAATTCAATTTCTGAACTCAATGATTTGTTTCAGAGGCACTTTGAAGGAATTTGATTGCATACAATAGACTTTTAATCTAGTATTAGATATAATATTTCATTCACAGCTCCCCTAAAAGGTGTTTGAACATTTGACAGCCCCTGTTCTTTGGGGCCCAATTAGCGATTCACAGCTACAGCCCCTAGAGGTGCTGACTGCAGTTGGTACCCATTTTGGGACCAAGTGCCCCCTGGGGGTGAGGGCGGGTTACGGAGGTGGCCTATGGGCGCTGGGACTAACTATAGACCCATGCTCTAAGAAAGGTTGACTTTTTCATCCTTTTACAGCCATTTATGAAGCATGTTAGTCACACCATAGGAACTTTAGATTCATTCATTGGATACCTGAGGATGTAGAAGGCATTATTGTCTCTCATTTAAGTGGTATTACAACATTATAGTCCAATTTTCAATGATTTGATATGCAAAAAAACCTTTCATATCACAAATTTTCACATTTTCAACCGAATCCTATGGTAAATCCCCATAGAGAATCTCTGAAATAATTAATTTTTGCACTTTTTAACCATTTTGAATTTTTAAAGATTTAGCTGTAAAATTATGAATATACTTAACAGCCACTAATATCATACATCATTGTAATCTTCAAGTAAAGACAGATATGCCTAATAAATTTATTTTCACATATCACAAACATTACATTCTTTCTATAGAGCCTCAAATCAGATTGCATGACTTAATAGTAAAAGTTTTTTTCATTTTTCCGACTTTGGTTCTAAATAGAACGTTTTCATTCTATGATATATTTTACAAAGTAAGACTGGGTGGATTGTCCAATTCATTCTGAATCCGTTGGTATATGAAGTAATACTGTAGCTCACTTATCTAGAAAGTTATGGTTGTTTGAAAAAAATGCCTTTTTCCATAACTTTTAAAGTCACCCTTTCTTAGTGCATAGGTCTATAGGACCACCTTGACTAGAGGCTAGATGGTGGTCAGAGGCTGGGTAGACTGTAGAGACTGAAGTCTGGTGGTGAGAGATGTGTGGTGATAGATGGGAAGGCAACACTTAACGACTAGTAGCAATCTTTTCTGTGTGTTAAATCTTTGGAACTGTGGCTATGCTATTGATAAAAGGCCAAAACCAAACGTGGAGTAGTACTGATTCCCTTTAGTTTAGTCACGCGTTTGAGCTAGCCCTCTTCATTGCTCTGGTGTGGCTAAGTAGAGATCTGTAGACCTGATAGAGTATAGAGGCCTACACAGACACTAAGGTTTGGACCATTAAGTTTGTACCTTGAATATTTGCAGACAACAAGCTCGCCATATATTTATTTCCGCCAATTCTACCAAGATAGTCCTCAGGCATTAGAGTCAACGAGGATTCAAGAAAACGTGGGGAGTAGTTACTAAAGTTGGTAGCAAACTACCTTCAAAACCTTGAATCTAGACAGATAACTACACAGTAAATACGTATTGTCCGTCGACGCAATCAAACTTTCCCTCAAACATAGTATTGTATTCCAAATAGAATTAGGAGCATTTGCAATCTGTTAGGAACTTAGGGAGGTAGCAAATCAACCAAAGCACCTTAATTGGGAGCAGCTACATTCAGGGATAGACTAGAAAATCTTAGGGGATTGTGGGTTTTCTCCACCAGTCCTGCTACACATGTACAGCATGTCCGTAGACACGTGCGCTGGGGGCGGAAACCCAACTCGACAAGGGGTCCGGTGTTCATGAAAGAACCTCCCAGAGTACGCCCCAAAATAAACACACCTTTTCACCCCAACACATCCCGCCCAAAACACCTACCAAATGCGCCGCAAACCCTCCCCAAATGTCCGACACAAAAACCGCTAACGTTCTTCAAATTCGCCCCCAAAATGTGCTTCAAATCCAACCCCAAATGTGCTCCACATTTCCCCTCCAAACATCTCCCGTAGTCCACCTCAGATGTGTGTTTTTCGCTGGTTACCATCCTTCCGAGCTGCTCATCCCGTTGCAAAAGGCTACCTCTGTGAGCTGCTCAGGTATCAGCGGGCCATCTGCTCGGAGGTGCTCGTGGCGGGTGTTGGTGTGTTTTGTGGGACAACAAACAGACGTTTAGTTGGTTTACTAACACGGGCCGTGGTCGTCATTGGGGCCGAGATAACCTGCCCACTGGGAGCGATTGGCGAGCAACTCGACCACTTATGATCCCATAAGACGGCGAAATTAGGTCAGCTCGGCTGGGTTTGTATAGGGGGTGACTACAGGGTAAATGTGCCAAGGGCTTTGACATTTCTGTTTGGTTCTGCTGCATCAAAAGTTAATAGTTTTCTTATATGCTCAAGTTAGAATCATGTAAGGTGTATCTTGGGAGATATGGATACCTCCTGAAGCTCCCACAAACATTCTAGATTACTAAGCAGCGATATTGAATGATTTCATTTTTTCTGAACAAGTTGTAGATTCTTCTCATAGAAACAATGCAAAATAAATTACTTCGTGTCAATCACTTGATGTCTAGTTTTGTTGGCTGGCCAACCATGTCTTAGGATAGTAAACAACGATCATGACCCCTCCCTGTCCTATATTCCATTGAAATGATAATTGAAAACATTTCTAGTTATATCGATTTTTAAAATTGGCAGAAAGATTGGCATGTAGAACGTAGTCCTAAGATACATTAACATGCCACCATTCAAGAGCAACTCTAAATCCGTAGGCACCCCCCCCCCCCCGACACACACACAACCCTCACCTCCCTCCTCCAGCTGGCCACTGACATGGCTTCCCCCTCCGGGCGTTCACGGTGTGAGTCGGACCCTCCAGGGTGGCTTCCCCTGGTCCCCCTGACCCACTGGAGGAGGGCTAATACCTCTCACCCTGAACCTGACCACCCATAACCCGAACTCCTAATCATATGAAGATAATCCACAGCTTTGTATCAGCGATAACCTAGATCAGCGGTAGCGTAACTCTATATAGGGGTAGGATATAGTTGTAGTTGTTGTTGTTACCTCAAAATACAGATGAAGGTGACTGCTAAACAGGATTGAAGATTGAAAAAAACAACTGAAAAACATTTCTTCGAACTACTTCCCCAGTTGCAATAATGTGGGATATCCCTTGTATTTCAATGATGAATCTTAAATTTTCTCTGACTATGAATTATTTTATAAAAGGTTACCATTATATGGATATTCTTTCAAGAATTTTTTATAGATATGAATTAATTACATGTCGAAAAGTAATCTAAAAAGCATATCAAGAAAGGATTATTTAAATTTCAAATTCCGCTAGAGAGGGACAAGTATCTTTTACATGGATGGTTCTATTGTGCTCATATCGCACCTCATATAGTTCCCCTACAAGTTGCAAGGGTGAGGACATATTCCAAATGGCCGGATATTCATAGGAATATGATCTTTTTCACTGACAGTTTTCGATAAGGTGTTGATTTCTGCACGAGGTAGGAGGTTTAGTGAAACATTCTGATTTCTCTGGACAAAATGGAAAAATGGATATTATTCTCGGAAGGAGAATGTAAAGCGCATCCAAAGAGACCGATTCACCTGATGTTTGGGGGATTCGTATCTTTCCTTGAAATTCTACTCATTTAACCTTGATTACAATAAGCAATTGACAATTTCATAAACAACCAATTCCACTCACATAGGGAAAGTATATATATGATGTCAATAATCCTACAAGATATGGCCCACTCCACACTAAACCCTGGGGAGTCAATCGTGATATGTAAGGGAGGGGAGGGATTATCTATATCTCATGACACGGGCTGACAGCGGATTAGTGAGATTAGGACCTGATATACATTGTTTGTGGTGTAGAGGGGCTGATACCACCACAGGCCCGACATGTCAGAACCCCCTGCTAGGGCTTCATGTTAACAAACCCTCAAACATAAGGGGATCTGGGGATTCTGACACTGAGGGTTTGATGACTGGCATTTTTTGTGGCAAAAATATCTATATTAAATTTTATATGAGGAAATTGGAAAGGGACTGGCAAATATGATTATGTTTTTTCCGTAACATTGTGAAAATAACTCATTATATCTATATGTAAGCAATTGTGTAAACTAAAGGCATGTATTTAAATATTGGGACGTTGATTGATAAGATTTTGTCTACACAATAATTTATAACAGCTAGCAAGGCTAACAGGACTTATATGTTGATGAGTCTATTTAGACATATTATATCTGTATCCATACCACAGTATTACGGTATGACCAACTTATATCTGACCATATATATCTGTCGCCGCAACATATGAATATGTAAATTAGATATGAACGATATCATGATAAGTCAGAATATATATGAAATCTAACAAAATATACACGAGCAATCTAAAGTTTACAGCAGCGGTATAAGATATACATAATTTTGATACAAGTGGTATTTATATTGGCACGTTTTGGCTATATACTTATGCTTACATGGATACAATGACGAATAGAGTATGCCGATGTCGAAGACGGGATATAATAATAAGGTCTGCAATAGGACTTTTCATAACGGTAGCATGGTGCCGAAGAGTAATAGCATAATTTCATAAAGTATATGAGTGCAGATTCATTAGGGTATTACATTTAAAGGTCTCGAGTACGCAGCCTTATTGTGTTGTCGTGATGCAAGGTAACTCAGAAAACATTCCTCTATAGCACCTGTGCGTAGGATTATATTTCATTCAGTTTAATCCATGCATATGACCATAAATGTAAGTTTACATTAACATTTAACCATATGGAATAACATTCCACAGCACGTAACGGGAACCCATGATTAATTCATACAAAACAATATGGGCAAATCACAAAAAGCAGTCTGTACTTTATTGGGGCTAATAAAAATATCCAAGAGTTTATCCTTGCTCTCAAGTTCAGTTCTAAATCGTGTTAACGTATGTAGGGGGGAGCTGGGCGAAGGGAGCTAATATTTCTCCAGCTGCACAAGGTGTTTGATTCAGACAAACATTCCGTAAGCAAAAGGGACATCCATATACATGAGTTAGGGCACCCCTCTCAATGCGCATCGAGTTTTCAAAAGAATTCCTATTAAAGGAAACCTATGTCTGATGTTGTTTTCAGGATAGAATATCTCCATGCTTAGTCCTATGTAGTGAACATTTCTGTATTTGAAATTACTTTGCATTTAGAATCCTTTTATAACTTAGTCGGACGGATATTCGTGGGCACTGTAAATAATAATATCTTGAAAACTTTAAATTAGTTTACAGAGTGGTGCAATATACGTAACCCGTTTACACACCTACACACCTTACAAAGTTGAACAAATCACACGTACATGTACCTATTAAAAACTTGATAATCACTCAAACGGTTCATAAATCTTTAAAGTAAATATACCGTTTTGTACTGGAAATAATCACTTTCTAGTATAATCACTTCCTGTTGTTGACACCAGGCTAAATGGAGTAATTACTTAATTAGAAAACTCTCTTCCTCCATTTGACTGTTCCTAAACAAACCTTTATTGTGGCCCTAACTTTACTTGGAGTCCCAACTGTTTGCGAGTAACCAAGTAATCAGCTGGGGACTTAAACGGTCTTACCTTTAAGTATATAATGGCCCCGATTTGTACCCGTTAATTCTTTATTTACCCTCGATTAGGTCATTGTGTGACCTAATTAGGTCACTCCAGGACCAATTAGGTCGGTGGCTGGCTACTTTTCGTAAACGTCCTAATTTTCATTTGGACAGTATATCTCTGCACCATAAAGGCATTTTAAAAGTTGAAACCACTCCCAATTACATTGTACTTGCTCTACTATCTCGCCCTACTACATGTATAATAATGTTATATTTAACAAGTTTATAGATGTACCACTGTAGTTCAGTTACTCAAAAGTTTATAATATGCAGAGCCAACCTTAAGGTTTTACATCCGGTCATTTAGGGGACCAATTATGTCCTTAACCATAGGAGGGGCGGGGACGAGGGGGAGAAGGTAAATATGTAAATAACGGTGTATTGGGGTAGGAGGGGCAGGGGTGTATGGGGAGGGGGTCAGTGGGAGTTGGGGGGGGGGGTACCTGTACAATACACCTGGACTAATCCCCCCAGGTAAACCAGGTACTACCGTGGGACCCTACCCCAAACACACCTGTGGGACCCTCCTTACCTGGCCAATGAAAGAGGGTACTTTAATTCTCTACAGTTTCATGAGACATGCAATGCCTAATTATTATCATATGGCTATATGTAATGAGATTTGGAGATGCCATTGTGACTGCTTTATCATTATCGTTGAAAGAAATGCAGTTATGTAT
This sequence comes from Lepidonotus clava, assembly GCA_936440205.1. Classification (NCBI taxonomy): domain Eukaryota; kingdom Metazoa; phylum Annelida; class Polychaeta; order Phyllodocida; family Polynoidae; genus Lepidonotus; species Lepidonotus clava. Next base: position 13,251,715 of record OW387135.1, read on the forward strand.
CACAGAAGGAACTAGAGCCAAATGAAGAAGCAATCAAGTCAATTGTTGAAGACCCATGGGGTTATGCTGTTTGGCTATACAGTTCTGGTATTGATATGGCTATTCGGTCACCTTGATCACACCATATAGGCTATGGAATGGGTGTTGGGACAAATATATAACACATGGCATGTACACACCATTAACCATAACACTGGACTACTCAAATAGACCTACAGGTGTAATTGGCCAGGGTGTAAAACGGTTCTGTAATGTTTCCCTAAGGAGATATTTACATAATGTCTGGACCTGATAGGTATAAAGCTAAACATCGACTTGGGGCAATAACTCCACTTTATATGCGTTATAAGCCGATTAGGGAATGTGTGTGTTTTAATTTCTGTTTTGTATGCCATGTAAACCTATTAGAATGTAATGGGAATGTAAAATATGGTAGCTTTTTATTGGAATGGCGTCAAAATAGGGACGTTTTAATGGGTTGACCTACATTGTGCATTTCATAAATCGCAGATTGAAATAAAAAGAAAAGACATAGAACAACACTGAAAGTATGGTACACTTCATTGACAGTACACATTCTATTTGAATTATCACAGTGTACCCGCATAGAAAATACCAGGGCAGTAACATGTACCGTCTACCTTATACGACCCCTATGTGCATTTAGAAATCAATAATGCATTTTATGCGTTTTGCAAAATAAAAAAGAATATATATTAGCTATACACCTAAATTATCTATCTCTACCATGCCGCAACTTTCGAAATTAAGTCCAACAACGCCAGTACATGTACTGTTGTTCGAATATGGCCGACGTGAACTTCTTGAATTATACTTAAGGACTGTTTTAAAGAATCTATAAGAAATAAAGGTTACAATATCTCGCACGTGTATACCGAATACTACTATGGCGTACACCAGAAAGTATGATATTCACTGATAATGATAGAAATTCTATGACGAGTTGTAAGATGCAATACATAGGTAGGAACATCTGCTTCTACGAGAAATACAAAAGCTGTAAGGCAGTGCAGCGTTAGGGCTATGAGGATAAGCCTTCCCCTACCATCTGGCCATTACAAAACATTGCGTGTGGCATTACAATAGAATAACCATATCAGGATGATTCCGAAAGCTAAATGTCCGAAATCCCCCCCCCCCCAAATACACAGCCTCCAGGGAGGGACGGCAGACGCCGGAACAGCCGTTGTGTCCATCCCATAATAGTCTAAGGAGCGGACCCATGGGAACCAGGTCCTTATTTAATCCAATTAGTCCAGCAGGGCGCGACCTATTCAGGTGAGGTCGCGACCTATTGTCAACCCTCCCCACTGGTTACCTCCTGACCAGATAATTACCTGGACCACCGGCACCTTTTGAAACCCACCCACAAAAACCATTAAAACTAAAAAGCCTTTTTCCCCACCGCCCTCACATGCGGTTGGCGGTCCCTTGGGTCGGTATATTTGCTCCACACTCTCTCCTACAACACAGAAACACCCCGATCTTACCCCCATTATCGCCTATACTCCATTGTCTGTCCGGCCGTGTTATAGACCATTTTCCCCTCCCCCTACGCCCAGCCCCATCCCATTTACAAACTCCCGATAACATCTTGGTCCCTGCTCGGCGGCGCTGGGTCTGGGGACGGCGAGGACAATAAGAGAGGGATGGTTTTTTATGGAGCAGCGTCTGCCATAACTGTGGGAAAACGTTATCATGTGACCTATATATCAGGGGGGAGGAGAGCGTCTGCCGCCTAAGCACCATTAAATTGTTTGTATAGTACATTTGTAGTGTCTGTCTGCCTATATATATATGATATTATACTGCTTCATATTGGCACTCTCCCTCTACTTTAACAGCATATTCCCACGGCTGGTCGATACTACTTTTTAACAGTCTATGAGAGTTCGATCAGTTTTGACAGTGAATTAAGTATAGGCCATGATATTGGAGAATGACAAGTATACTTAGTAATCGAATTTTTAAAATAGGCCCATTTCTGTGACCAATAAAATGTATATTATGACATATTTAAATTCAGCCGGGAGTACAGAGTTCAGTTTTGGTAGGAACTCATCTATAAAGTCAGCTATCAAACCAGACTGAATACAGCAAAGATGTCATGGTTTAGAATTCTTACCCTTTACAGACAATCCCTAGACTGAGCTGTATGCATCTTTTGAACATTCTGCATCCTCTACCTTCGAATGGGCATTTTTGGTCAGTGTTTATACGCTTTGAACTGTCAACATATGGCATCGCTAACTTATAGCATATCTGATAATTATCATATTAGATTTCAAGAAGGATATTTCAAAAAAAGATTTTAAGCAGCAACGATAAGAATCTAGGAAAGTTTATCCAAACATGTCCTAATTGCCTGGGTTCCAATTTACCTGGAGCCTTCTGACAATAATTACTAGGAGTATACTAGGAGTCTCTGTTAATATGTTTATTGCAGCTTTACGTGGTTACATGATCTTCTAGTTGCAAAAGTTAAGCAGAAAGTAATTTCAGATTCCACTAAGATCGACCTTTCTCCTGAACCGATTTTAACTCAGTTGTAGCATGTTGGTCCTCTAAAGTAAGTCCATCCTGTATAGCTTTCTCTTTCTAAACGCTTCATAAGTTTCATTTCGGATTATCACAATCCGTCTCGTCACTTTGGGGACTCGGTAAAGTTGAACCATCCCCCTATCTGTCGGTCTGAGTCGAGCGGTGCGGCGACGGCCCTGGAGGAGGCCCTTACAGACCCTGGAGGGCCCTCAAGGACAGCCCAAGGACATCCGGAGATAAGATAAGGGCCGCCCCCAGCCCTCTACAACTGCCGGGTGACAGTGATAGGACCGGCCCCTGTGAACAACTAACGGTCAGGGCCACTTTCAAATACAAGAATGATGATGATGATGTGTTGGAGTTTAAGGTCTACACAACAATTTTTCAGCTATATCGAGACCAACTCCAGTTTTTGACTTTCACTTTACAGTTCATCAGGATGGAAACGACGGCAAGTTAAGGTGGTGTAACAGACACTGCCCAGACTTGAACTCGGGCCTCCCAAGTGTGAGGCGAGGACCTTATATCCACTACACCATCCCGTCCCCCTAATCCAAGAAGGAAAATTTATAGGTGAAACTCTGATAAATTTGTGCAATTTGATGAGGCAGAATCACATACTTTTATTGTGAAATTTGTTTCATGTTTTTTGAAGTGTTGAATTCTGCACCTGTAGCTACACCATTAACGTATATTGCGTGGATTCCCCTGACTTTTGAATTTGTATCACACCTCATTTATCAACATGCTTCTTACTCTAGCTTGCAACCCCTTTTTAGATTCACATTCATATAGTTGTATATCAATTGCAATACTTTCTCATAACCAGACTGCTCTAAAATACAGGCTTCGTAGTAAGATTGCAGATATCTACTTATATAATATGTTTCTCCTATGACAACTATTGGTCCACCCTGGTGACTGACAAAGGCCACATTGTGATAATTAATGGCCACATTGATGAAGACCATAGCGTCATTAGGGCCACCTTGAGAAAGGCCATGGCACACTATAGGTAAGACTCCACAGTTTGTATGGCCACAAAGATAAAACTATGGGCGACCTACTTGCACTAAAATAATGAGCCATCAAGATTATAAGTGGTTATTGCCATTTTACTGAAAGTGATTAATTGTAAAGTGTATCTACCATCCACTTGGCTGCCAAACGGATTCATGAACTGTTTATGTTTGTTTGACATATTTATGATCTGCTACATCACACATGCCATAATCATGTCACTTTCCTGTATTTATGATGCATGTGTGAAAAACAATTTCACATTGATATATGTATTTTATGAGTTATAAAAGTATGGTTGAATGACATGCCTACAGGCTACCCATGTAAAACATAGCATGTAACCTCGTTTGATAACAAGTATTACGTACACGGACATAGACCAATTGGATGTAAGTGGACATCTCAAAATGACGTAATTGTAATTTTGTACTTTTAAAGCCTATATTCAACTAGGTGAACTTGATTAAGTACATCGAAAATTATGATATTTCTAAATTTCCATTGGGAATATTACAGAAACGCATGCATGCTACATGGAGAATTCAAAGTCATTTCCAATGATTTATGGCTGTATGACATGAATTTGAAATCGCCAGTGAGGGAATCGAGCACTAAACTGTCCGAAAATATATCAAGAACCGAGTGGTTGTGGCAGAGTCGTACAAGATGGAAGTCTGGTCATGGTTCATTAAAATCCACAAATCCATTCGTGAATCATTAAGTGAATAGGTCATACACATATTAATTAACCTAGGTCCTGACCTGAGTTCTAAATCTATTAGTGTGGCCGGAAAGAGGTTAACGCACCGTATCCCGAGGTTTAGGAGGCATTTGTGGCCTGGGGCATTAGATATACATTGGTCGTCATCTCCGATGGATATTGGTATTTTGGAAAATATTTACACCATGTTTGATTTATAAGAACTTACATAACTGTGATTATTGGCATAAACTTTACCAACATGATGGCATAAATTACCATTGGGATTAAATTAATCTAAGGGAAGGTGATATTTGCAAGCTGCAACCAAATGTCAAAAGTGGCGAAAGCACTGCAAAAGTGTTTTGATAGTTTTGTAAAAGTGACATGATGGAGAAAGCTTCTTTCCCCTATTACAAATTATCAAAATCAGTGTGTAGAATACAACCTTTAATACAGGAAAATGCTGAATACCAAAGAAACACTGGGGCCATATTTTCATAACTAATCAGGGTCATCAGGTGAATTTCGATTAGTATTTTATCATTAGTAATTATGTCTAGGATAAAAAGTATCTACATTTATTAACTCCCCTTATGGGTTATTTTGCCATGATATTACTACTTTTTGTGAAGTATAGAATCTCAAGATATGAGACCCTAATCAAAATTTATATGATTAGCCTGATCAGTCACGACGATGTGGCCCCTGAGCATATATACTGACACCTCAGGCCACCTCTGCATAGTTTTACCTATACCCATGGTGGGCTAATGGTATATGTATAGGGCTATTGGTATATGTATGGGGGTCCGATATAGAGCCTACAGAGTGCAGACCCCCCCGGGTCTGGGCAGCGTCCTCCAGGGGCTGTACAACAAAGTGACAAGTTGTAAGGCCTGGTCAGTGTCAGTGGGACCATCAAGGGTAGGGGGGGGGGGGGGAGGACGGGGGCACGGACTGCACACTTATATACAGACAAGGCACTAAGATGGGTTACTGCCGGGGTTACTGTTATCCTTCACATTTAACCCACCCTAGGGGACGTGCAAAACAATCCACTATGATTATTAATTAAAGACTTTATTCCATATGCCGATTTTGCTGCCAATTTTAAAGATTCTCCATAATAGTTTAAGCTGGAATTGTGCAACATTCTCCTGGCCACTGGTATGAGTTATTTTGGATTGGACATTGACACCACAGTTCATTGCCCTACTTAAAGTATGTTTCCAAAGTGCCTATACAGTTAGTATATATATGGTCATGTTTCACTTGGTTTCTTGATACCAGTCACCAAAGAAATTATAGAAATCCATAGATATCTAGAGTCTCTGCTGGGATTCTATGTATACAGAGGGTGGCCAGGTTATTTTCAGAGATGGACTAAGACACTTTGGTAAAATATTTATTTTGAACAAATAAGGGTGTTTCCCAGGAGGTGGTAAGAAATGTGGCTGGGTGTTCTTAGATACAACAAGCATGGCACCTAAAATGTGCTTTAATATTGTATATATTGAGCCCTGGGCGAGCTAAAACTCTAACTGGCAGGTGTTTCTATTCCTTTATCATTACTCTTTGTATAACCTGTGAAAAGGGATCTTATGTCTTCCTAACCATTATGCCTGGTTATATGCCTTAGCACTCACCCATTTTAATGCTAACTTTGTCTCGACCCTTATGCAGTATTATGAGTGGTCATAAAGTCAAGAGGTATGAACTCTAAGCCCATCATCCACTTGAAGGGGGGAGGGAGCAGAAAATAACCTCCTCCTCTGTATGGTGGTGTATATTTGGCCTTCAAATTGCCTAAGTTTATGTCAGTTTCTGAGAACCATTTGGGGGAGAGTAGCACCTGGTGTCGTGTTTAAAGGAGGGGGGGAGGTACTTCACCTTGAGAATTTTAAGCAAAGGAGAAATGGCAAGCAACGATGAAACTACCAAGTCAAAACTTATCTCTAAAATATTACAATTCAAAAAGTTATAAAACATTGTCTACCCTCACATAGCAGGCCCTTCCTTTGTTATCACTAAGGTATAAATGCTGAGGTATTCGACATATGCATTAATTATCATGTTAAATTTAAAAAGCTCCCTAAATCACATTGCTTAGAAAATTTAATTCTTCCATAATAAATCCTATTTAACTACTGCATGAAAAATGAGGGTTTCTCTGATACCACACCCTGGATATGAAACGTTTTGAGACACAGATTCCTAGAAACGCTATTTTCGTGTGCATATTATTCGTGTGCAAGTATTATTCCAACTCAAGAAGTTACACAAGACTGTAGAGGGTAACAACTAGTCTGTACATAATGTCTATTATAGATGATCATCCAGTATGAAGATGAAATAAAAGATGACAGCTAATGTCTTGGCTTAACATGCCACAAACGGAGCGATTGCTTGCTAGGAATGTAACGTATACAGGGGGTGGGGTGGTCTATTGGTTAGTGTGCTGGCATTGCAGGCGGCCGGCCCCGCGGCCGACCCTGGTTCGATCCTATGAGCTGCCTGTTAGACCACCTTACCATACAGTCATTATCACCCCCGTAGATTCGATAACAGTATTTTGTTAAATCCAAAAACCATGAGTTGGTCCTGATATAGCTCAAAAAAATTGTTAAATGGACAATTAACTCCAACAATCAGCACCATCATCATGTGACATATAACATAATAATGCATTGTAGCATATTACAAGCCATAGTTTTGGCAGCACCACATTTAGGCAGCACTACATTTGAACATCACAACATTTTGGCAGCATCACTTTAAGGCAGCACCACATATGGGCAGTCCCACATTGACTCTGCCCCACAATGGGGTCCCAATGCGTGCTGTCCATATGGCTGCTGCTGGCCGTGACATATCTATTCACCAGGCCTTCAGGGACTCAGGCCAGCGTGCACCAATTTAAAATCTATTTCTGGCCACCAAGCCCTGCAGTGAAGAGTAATTTAGGAGGTCTGGATACCCCCCCCCCCCCCCCCCCCCCACCCTCCAACCACCAAAGCACCCTGACCATCAAGAGTTCCGCCAGCCATATGTCTGCATGTACAGAGACATAGCAGAAATAGACCATATAGACTGAGTATTCTGTAGTCTGTCAGAAACGTACTGCTTGTTCTGTGAGTTTCAGTTTTCAGACTGATTTTATATTGTACATGTACTGACAAAGAGTCTCAGAGAGGATAAGAAATGTGCATGTTACACCAAAGTTTTCATGAATTATTGTGTTCAAAAGTGTTCATGAATTACATTTGATTGGTTGGTTGTGAAGGGTTAGCACTGAATCAATGTTTAACGTTACATCATGATGAGAACAATGTTTTGTGTTCATCCAGTCTGAAATTACCCAATTCAAGGGTCCTATCACTTCCAATACTACATAGACACAGAGAAGGCTAGACATCTATATAACAGACCAGTATGTCTACCCTGCTGGGAGAAAAGGTGGCTGAATGATACAACAATTGGTGGAGCCTTCCCATTTCAGCCTACAGATACAAACATCCTATTACAAAATCTTTCTTCTGTTCTTCTTTTTGATTCCATAAGGATTGAACCACATCTAAACAGCTATTCCATTTCTGCCAACTATAATTGAAGTGTTTGCTACCACTGAAGATTTCTCCATTTCAGTAAATCCTGGTCATTATTCTTTCTCATGGCAGAAAATCAATTTTCTCTCCGTCTAAGCCGATAAAAGTTGGAGTCCTTAGCCTTTTGACAGGAGGCCTGAGGGTCTGTGACCTGAGGCTGGCCTGTGTTTGTCCACCCAAGTACTCCCCACATAATGAGCCTGTCCATCACCCCATGAGTAGCCCCACTCCTACCCCCAGCCAGTCCTAGACCAAGGTACTACAGTGTAGCTCCATGAAAAAAACACATATTTGACTCGATTCGCCCTTGACAGTTTGCTACTCCAAAGTGGACAGTGAAGAGCGGTTCTCACCGTTTTCGATCCTTTTTACCTTTTCAAATTCTTTCCTTTACTTTTGTCGCTTTCTTTTTGTTATTTTTTTTCCTTTTTAATCCCTTTTTTTAGTTTATTTTTTCTTTTCTATATGTTTTAACTGACAAGAGAGAATGGACTCAGTTTCCCCTCCTCCTCTGTCAAGGCACCCCTCTCCTTAACTAGGCCATTGAGTGGTTGACAGCAAGAGGGTAAGCAAAGCTTTCACAGCCCTCTTTGCTTTGGACCCTGCCTGCCCCCACTCCTAACAACACTCTCCCTTCACCGGGAAAGGGGGGGGGGCTACTTTCCAAAAGAGAATGTGTCGTCGGTTGGTTTGTTATTAGGTTTACTAACGTTTTGGTATTTTTTCTATAAATCATCTTGATTCTTTTTTGGAAGTTTCACCTATTTTGAGATTAAAATTGGGGATATCAAAAATATATTTTCATAATAAACTGTAGGGGCACCAATGTTGACCACTGGCCTAATTCATAAGGATTTACAGAGTTTTGCGTTTTAAACGTTAATTTTTCATCGGCGTTAGGTATAAAAAGTTTGCTTCCTTTGTGAATATCATATATAGCCTTAAGGTTTTTGGGGCTTGAAACAAAATGAGTAAATCTGAACTACAACTATTATTCTAGCATACATGTGTGGCCCTTCTTGAGCCTCAAGAACCCATCTCTAAAATAAGGAGTGACCCCTTCGACTCCGCCACTTTCCCTCCCCTCTCTCCTCCCCCCCTCCACGTCAACCACATACACACACCTTAAGCAGGCTTGCATACCAATTGTGTTGAAAAAGACTCGGCCTATCTGATTTCCCGAGGCTGCTGGCGAGAGGCCCCTCGCCTGTGGATACACCATAGGGACGTGCCTAAGCCCCGGCTTAGCCTTTCAGCCTACAACCGCCCTAGGCCGACCAGCCTATAAGGTGTTTGTATACTAAACCAATATAACCCCCACTCCTCCCTGTCCTATCCCTCCCTTCACTTAAAGTCAGCCTTCCCCTTGTAAGCCTACCTCATTCTCTGTACATTAACGAATCCAGACATATATATGTGCACTTGGCTGACGTAAAGAGGCTGATGAGGTTTTTAACACCCACTATTTTTGGCTTGATTGAATTTTCATTCCTATTCCAACAACTGCTCTTTTATAGGGAATGTCTATCATTCCAAGTAATAAGCAGAGGTCGCCAATTTTGTCAAGGTTAAAAAACATACATTGTATTATGCAGGTATCATCGCCCAATGATCTCTGAATTATCCTATTGTAATCCTATGGCAAATGGAAGAGGATCAACTAATGCCACGTGATTGACACTTTGGAATGCTTTTAATATTTATCTAGTGGAATCAAAAATAAACATAATATCTTAAGGAACAACCTTACTTTCCAATAGATGTTGGAGCCAAATGCATTTATATAGATACGATTGGCATTTTCAAATTTACAAAAGGTCATTTTTAACATCGTATAACATCCATAAAATACCTAGCCGATCTCAAAAGCGATCACAGGGCTTCATTGGTCAGTGGGTTCCAGCTTTCGTCACTCTATATAGACAGTACCACAACAATCACTGAGGAAACAAATCGGAATCACCAAGTGGGTATGGGACTAACCAATTTGTTCTCCCAATTATTGAACCGCTGCTGGTCACTAAGGCACAAAATAATAGAGTTAACATATTATATCGTCTTGCAGATGCCCCTAAAGTGAATCTAAAAAAGACAGGAGAGAATAACCACAAGAGAACCACAATAGGGCAATAGTTTAAGTCCATTTGATCCATGTACATGCCGTATAGATGGCTTCTCCGGCTGTTGTCCCTGTGGAACAGTTTCCACTCTCCCCTAAATAACATTTGGGTTACAGTGTTAAACGTTAAACACTTGTCTGTTTTGTCAGGCAATTTACGCCGCAACCAAAACACGGGAGGAGAGAACCATCTGGGTATTTTCACCGACTGAGTCTCCGACCCCCAATAACAGTCGTACAATATGTTACTGAGGCAAAAGGCGAATGTTAATGGGATCTCAGACAACCTTTAGACAACTGAGAGATACTCTGTTTTGGTGGAGTTGTTACTTACACTCAGCAATGAACTTTGAAGAGAAAAACTAAAAAAGAGACACTTCTAGAGGAATGTTTTTATACTCTGCCACTGTGTGCCTTGAATCATGGTTGAATCATTTTACATCAATTTTGGATATATAATAAATAGATACACATACATAATTATACATTTATGTATATTATACAGATATGAAGATTTCTTTTCCAGATATATTCATATAGATAAATAGATGACTCTAAAGAAAGTTTAGCAAGGACTATGTCATTCTTGGAAGTGTAACCATTTCATTATTGTCCCAAAAAGGACTTCACAATCAAGCCAGTCCTACTAATGATTTCTTGAGAATCCTGATTGTATTCAGGGCCAAAGGGAGACTGCTACTATTTACATTTAGTGTGACTGGCTACACTATTAACACACACAGAAGGTGGTACAGGACTGCCAATGCTCTATAGCCTGGGGTCCTGGTATAGATTCTGTAACTGATGATATACAGATACATGGGTGTCAACCGGGCACCCTTACCTATAGAAGATAAACATTTGCCTAGCGTAGACCATAACTAGGCCTAACCTTTACCCCGTTCACTCATCACTCCTCCCCTACCCTACCATTATCTCCCCACCTTTATCATTACCAATTCCCCACCTTTTACCATATATATCTCCCACCTTTAACTGAGCCATACCAGGACCCAACCACTATAAGTCCAACAACACCTCTGCCCAAAGCAGGGAAATAAATATGAAGAGCAAAAAAGAGCAAAGTTGATTTTGTGGACTGAAGAAAGCACATAAGTGGATTCGCATGGCCTGTAATAATTTAGGTAAATGTTGGTTGTGAAGGAACCATGACTTAACTTGCTGCGGGCTGTGGGGGCCTATACATAGGGTGTCAATGTAGGAGGAGGGGTCTTTGGTGGGGGGGGGGGGGTAGTGGGGGGGTGGGGTGTAAATATATGGGAGGGGAGGTGTTAGAGGGGAGAGGGGAGGTGTGTGAGGACTCTGTGGTTGAGTGGTTTGGAGTGTATAAAGGCTGTGATCTATGGCAGTGGGGTGAGCCATAGGCTTGTCACTGTAGGCCTACAATGGTAAGTGTGGCATCTCACTACCTGATGTAACATCAATAAAGCCTAGACTCCACTGTGCTATATTCATCTTGAGATATACAGTGTGTATCAGATTGCAAATGGTGATGTTTGATGGTAAATATTGCTGTTAAAATCTACCAGTTTGTTGGTGAATACTTTCAGTGGAATATAGAACATGACTGTTGTGATAGCCATGTGGAGATGACGTTAATACAAATTTAATACAAAGGGCTTGCATCTAAGGTAAAGACCAACCTATATTATATGACTTTTGCATTTCACACGTTCCAAAGGTTTGACTATATTGTATATGTATCAGGTAGCAGATAAGTAGTTTTTTAACGGGGGCAAAGCCTGTACCAACTTGGTTGAATAAGCACATCCTGCATTGGGCATAACCTTGGGTTATACAAGGGTTGGACAAAATAACTGTATGAGCAATCCTTGTCTCCCAGATTTGAGGTTGCTGAAATAAGCAATAATTATATATGTCTTTATCCCTGAGTACTGCTAAAACATTGTGATTTCTAAATGTTATCAATTGGCAGATTTACAGGTTTGCCAGCCAATCAAAATAGGGTTGGACATTATTGGTTGGGCTGACAGGCTTTAGCATTGGTTCCTATTGGGAAAAGGACATATGAAAGGTTGCATTTTACAAATTTTAGGAGTGATCTGTCAACCAAATTGCTTTGGTTAATTTTGTATATTTCCACTGTCTTCAAGAAATAAGTACAGAGGCAATTTATGAATATGTCTCACGGTAAACTTAAATGTTGTCCTACACTGGGATGGGCTTATTGGCACATAAATCAGCTGATTATTACTAGAACCGTTGGGATGATCGAAATTAAAAATTTACATCTAAATACAGCATACTGAAGGGCATTTGGTCAAAAATACCATTTGCAAGGTGGAAATTGCCCGAGTGGGTATGGGGTTAAAGTCTTTAAGGTACAGATTAGTTGGTTTCCACTAAATACAAATGTGTTATGCCCTAACTGTATTCTCTTCTCATGTATCTACTCAAGGCCGAAACCAGTGCAGCAGGCAGAGAAGGCAGCTCCTGTCTAGGCTACTATAGATGTGTGCCCATCCCAGCCCCTGGAGTAAGGATGGTCAATAAGTCGGGATTGAAACGAAGCCTTTCATTTAGGACAGTAGGCAAGGGGCTATTATGTTGTATAACAAACAGGTTTTACATCTGTTAAAGCCCTGGGTTCCATTATATATAACATTGTACACACACACACACACACACACACACACACACACACAATTATATAAGATAGAGATCACAGCAATCAATCTTTGACAAAGTTTTACTTACATGAATTTGGTTGGGTTCCAATATTCATATAGATAATTAAAGACAGGAAGGTAGTACATGTATCTTTATTTAATTTCAGTTCTTTAGGGGAGGTTAAGGGGAGGGGGTAATTGACGCCTAAACTACAAAAACAGGGGAAAATACCATGTACTTGTGCATGATGTATATGCGGAACCCCCTTTTTTCAAAAGCCTCAGTCCTCCCCTGAGGATTTCTACTTTTATTTGAACTTAGACATATTTCTAGGCCAGACTTCAGACTCTAACCCCTAGCAGTCTGTCGTTGGGCCCCCAGCCCCCCTCAGAGGGTGTCTTTTTGACTCTCCCCCCTGTTCCCTGCCCCCCCTCCCCGGGCTGCTATCACCGGCCGTCTTTAACCATTTACTCGGAGGTAACTCTGCCTCTGGGCCCGGCCCTGGTCTGCACCTCCATGGTCCTTCTTCTCACTGGAGTGCCATGTGTAAAATGGAGAAAATTGCTCTACTCGATCGCGATAATAAGTCTTTTGAGATTTTCATTTCTTTCTAGTTGCTCTATATTCTCTCAAAAATAATGCTATGGTATGTTTGATTCAATCCCTCATACGACCAGAATAGTCAGAAAAGAGTATAGTGTTCAGTGTCAAGACATTATTTTGACTTTCATTGTTTTCTGAACATCTTACTTATTAGTTTTACATATAACTTCTTAGTCTTACTTCTCTTTCATTATTAGAACTCGTCGTCTTCATGATTTCTCCTGTTTCACAAAAGCTACTACCTTAACATTTCTCACACAGTTTGAGGACATACTGAAATCACCGTACCTTAGAAGGTCATATGACTCAAACAAGATAGAATGTCTATGGCTGTATAGACATTATTAGAGAGGAATACCATATTATTACTTTAGAATTATAGAAAACTGGCAATAATGACATGAGAGCAGCCCTTTGTCCATTTGAGATTTACATGAGAAAAATATATTCTTATTATATTTTACATTCAAATTCTAATCAAAATATTGACAAGTTTACATATAGTACCCCATCAAACCCCTCCTACCCGTGGCCTTTTTCTGCCAGTCTCCCCAGACCCTCTTTGCCTCCAGCAGGGGTGGGGAAAAAGATTTTGAGCAATCGTTCCTTAAATTGAGTTTGATAGAGAGACGCGTGGGGATATCACTGGGGGTGCTGCGGCATTTTATTCCACTGACCTCAAACCTAGGAATCTGCTGGCTTCACAGGGCAAGATGTAGAAAGTTTCTTTACAGTTGGAATATTTTTTCAATCTGGGTTGGGCCTGGCTAGTGAGGCATGTATGTTTGCGTTGGGGTAGGAAAAGCTGGATTCTCTCAATTTGGCTAGATGGTTGGAAAATATTCCTCGTGAAATTATTCACTTTGGCTAAAACTACTAAAGAATAAAATTGCTCATGACACGGACTTGCTGCCTGAATATGTGTTCTTGTTCGGTTTAGATATTAAATATAGTGAAATTTCATGTGAAGATTTGGATTGGTAAGGTTTGAAGTGCTTTGGTATCATTGTGGTGTTATTATACACCAGCTTTTGCGATATTCTGGACAACTCTGGGAAATAGAACCTCAAACATCAGCTTTTAAATCACCCCTGTGACTCAAAATCAACTAGGACCCAAATAATGAATCCACTTACTTTACAACGTCGAGGAAAGTTTGGACTGATACATATCAGGGTGGCATTCCGTTTGTTGGGAAATGAAACCCCAATGATAACATTCCCCGCATGTTTAGCCAACGCAGTAGTGGGTGGAATGGCCTTCTATTACTGTAAATTGAGCCCCATTGGTCTGAATCGACCATTATTGATGCCCAATCGATTACCGACCATTACCGCCGGTTATTTCCCCAGCCCTCACATGTGACATGCCTTTATCACATGTCACTGGAGACTATAGCATGTCACTGGTGAGTAGCATATCAGTGTTGGGCAGGGAGTGGGGGACCACAGTACTACATGGCGCAGTATCTGAACTTAAGAGGTAGTTTGTTGAATATCGCCATATCACTGCTACTTATAGTTATTATAATCATTGACAATAAGGAATTTACTCTGGTTATTTAATTGTGACTTTCCCATCCCCAGCTATTAGTGCTATCTTACCTTGAATCGCAGTTGGTATCTACCTTCAAAGATTGAGTGTCCCCCCAGGCTCGAAACAGATTTAGTAACTCCAAGACCCGCTCCAAAAGCTTATTCTTCCTCTCTATACGCAAGTTTAACATTAAACTTTAAAAATATTTCTTATAGAGTATGCGATGAGGGCTATGAGGGCGACTTCCAGCCCCAACCCCCACCAAAATAGATTACTCAGCAAATAACAAATGATCATACAAATATCTTATACAGAGAATGGCCTAGAAAATGCCAATGCCAATATGGAGAGCTCCGGGGCAGGTCCGTAATATTACAAGCCCAGGATGGCCCTCTTTCAGCCCTACTTCAAACAGATCCTGTTTTATGAACCCTTCCCTTTTAAGGCTTTATGTCCTTTCCATCCCTAGCAGCAGTCCAACACATTACGGCGTGCCGTATGTCTGCCCTCTGAGAAAAACTGACCAACCAACCCCCCACCCTGGGGAGGGGAAGGGGGCTGGTCAATGAGTCTTTGAACACCTCCACGGATTGTTCAGGGCCTGGATAAATGGAATAAAGTTGTGGGGAGTCTTGATAGGAGAACCAATGTAAAGAAGTATTGCTAAATTGGTCATGATAATGTAAGATTTGCACAAGCTTTATAAAAAAGAAATAATGAGAACCTTTAGGTGAAAAATTGAGGGATCCGCGCCATTTCAGCAACCACATTGTCTGATCATCCCGCAAAACTTTGAGGGGCGGATTCAAGGGAGGTCCCTGAGGTCCAAGTGGGTCTTGCCCCCTTTTGTCGAGCGGCTACCCAAACCACGAAAGGAGGGGCAAATGCTTTGTGCACAATTCACATATATTTTACTGACCATCCTCTTTCCAAAATCCTTGATCTGCCTCTGTGGTTTCTACCCCTTTCTCCGCTATCCACCCCTGTGGTATGTTCACATCAAATCTACCAAACATTTATACCCTTCAGCATTAAGATCCCAACTATTCCTCCAGGCCCACACCCCTCCCGTACCCCTCCCGGAGCCTGGGTCGTGTCCGTCCCCACTCCTCCCGTCCTGGGTCTTATTTGGTGAATTACCCGGGCCGTAGATCAGACCTGAGACCTGTCGGTGGTGGCCGGGCGGTGTGCGTTATGTGCGCCGCGCACGGCCTAATCATAACCAGAACTGCTCCATGAACTCACGGAATGGACGGAGCTGCTCGCCGCTATGGTGCGCCATGTGTGAAACTTCATTTGTGAGCTCACCGTTTGACCTGGAATTAAGTGACTGCATCAAGTCAAAGAATGAACCAGGGTCTTACATAATTATGTGAGATGCATGGTACCTGAGTAACAGTATACAATTAGTACTGCATTTTGTCGTTTCTTTGTCACTTCAGAACTAGTCTGATAATCCAAAGTTCCTGGGGTACATTCTTATGTCAGTAGATTCTTGGTCTTGTATTTTACTGCACGTAGGTCGTGGGTTATGCCTCAGCAGGTTGCATACATCTCACCCCTGGATTGGCCCACAATTAACTTATTAAAGTCTGCCTGTGTGTTTAAGATCATGTCCTGTATGTACAAAAATGTCGATAATGACCCGCTACTCTATCAAAGGCATGTCCTTCTAACACAACATCTGAACCAATTGCAACCTACCCAAGAACACTCGGTTTTCCATAAGGCTCTTCATAGTTGCACGGAGCTGCTCACCTCCGTGAGCCTCTCCAGCCCTTCAGCCAGCTCCCCCAGCTCCCCACCACTTCTCCTGGAGGTCGAAGCCCTAGACGGGGGATAATGTCCGCTCAGAAACTATAAATTATAAGTTATGAAGGCCAGGTACGCCAAAAGGCGAGCTGCTGACGGAGGGCATCGGCGCTGGTTGGGGGAGGAAGTCAGGGGGAGTCAGGGCAGCCGTCGGAGGAATCATAGAGGGTGTATTCCACTGACTGATTTTGCCTGTGATTTCAGAAGTCGCATACAGGAATAAGGGCTAAATATGAAGATGGTAGTACATATCATTAGAATGAACCTTTAATGGGCTCTCATTATATATTACCACTATAATCCAGGAGCAGCAAGTCACTGCATGCACAAAAGTGAATCAGAGGATTCATGTAGACCTATCTACCTGAGGACATACATATACATAAGATTATACGTGTCTATGCTGAGGATAATTATGACCTTCTTTTATAACAGATTTTATAATGGAGCACTGATTATCGAACATTGTTCATTCTCAACTGACCACAAAAGCAAGGCATATCCATGGCAGTATGGCCACATTGACTTCTATCAGATTAGGTACAGAAATATACCGCCACCATTCTCGTATCCCCCAGTATAGGCCCACTACTTCCGGTGCCCATCAGACAGATACCAGAGGAGGCACATATACGATAAGCCCTGCCCCGGGAGGGAAATACAACTCATTTCATACCCTCCCCTCTTCCTTCCACCCCCGTCCGACCTCAGCCCAGGACGCCCAGCGTCCCAAGTCACGTGTCCTCACAGACAGGAAGCGGAAGTCCGCTGTCGTCGGCTGCCGGAGACGCCCGAACCCCGCCGGAGATTCCCGAACTCTGGCCGAGGTTCCCAAACGTCTGATTGACGTCTCGTGTCTCGCGAGACGTGACGAGAGCGTCTCACGCGAGCCTGCGAGATTCTGCGAGATATCGCGAGATCTTATCGGCGGCCGTATCTGATGGCGGTCAGGGCGGTGGTGGGGTTCTGGGAAACGTTTGCTCTGCCTTTGCATGCGACCTTTTCTACATGCGTTCGCTCGATCCATAAACTAATATTTATGTGTGTCTGTCGTGCAGCAAATAAAGGCTTGACCAAACAATTAATCTGTCATTAAACGGCCTTGTGAATTGGGTTAACACGAAGAGAACTAACTGTCAGGAGGGGTGGGGGTCATGGAGCGGGGAAGGCCATTAAAGTTCCCATGTATACCGCGTTAGCGAGAGGCTCCAGTGGGCGCCGCCATATTGAACAATTGAGAGTCCTGATTGGCTGAAAGTCGCGCTTGTCCTCCATAAGGAAACTGGGTCAAAGGTGTGCGCATGCGCAGATCAGGACTCCCGAATGGGGTTACAAACTATTGACCTTTTAGACTATTTTGTATCGTTCATTTCCATTCAGATCTCAACCCTGGAGTAATGTTGAATACCACAGTCTCTCATTAAACAATCAGTTTTCGGAGCGATCTTTCAATTTAAATCCTCTAAATGAAATCGTCACGGGAAACGTTATTGGATATAAAACAATATTGCGAAGGATAATCTACTCTTTTTCTCATAGAACTAAAATTTGAAATATTGACTACAGCGAATCAAAACATGAATTCTTAATGGGAGAACTAGTTAAAATAACAATAAAAAAAACAAAAAATGAGTACCCCATCCCTTTACACGTGGTCGACCTCCGCGTTTCGGGCACGCACGTGGAGGGGTTGTTATATGACCGTGGTGGATTGACCTGGATTGGGTCGAGTGTGTAATATATGGTGGCCGTTCACCCAAACAGTGGGCGGGGCGGGGACGACCCGACACCGCCCCGTCACCGATACGGGCCGGGCACACCTGGCCGGCCGATGAACGACGACCTGCGAGCTGCGAGCTGCTGGGGGCTGCTCGGAACTACTCGGGGCTGCTAGGTGCTGCTCGGGACTGTTCTGAATTGCTCAGATCTGCTAGGCCTATATGAGAACTGTTCAGAGGTGCCCGCAGAGGATCAGACACCAACTCGTTCGCCGTTACTTGCTGACACCACCTGACCAACTGCTGAACTATGGTCTAATCACAGGTGATTTGAGCTGCTCGCAACTGCTTCTCAGAGCTAGTCGAATCTGCTCGTAACTGCGCAGAGCCGTTTGGTGATGTTCAGAAGTGCTCAGGGCTGATCGGAGCTGTTCAAAGGTGCCCACACGTAGAGTAACATAAGTACAGCCTGTCCACTGTCAACACATTTGCTTGGCTTAATTATGACCTGCTCCTAGATTCTCATAGATGTTCAGAGCTGCTTAGGACTGCTGAGAAGTTCTCAGAACTCCTCGGAGCTCATAAGAGATACTCGGAGCTAGCTCACAGCCAGTTGCTTCGGACTGCTTGTTACTGTTCGGGACTGCTCGAAACTGATCAGAGCTTCTCAGAGCTCCTCACAGACGACCCAACAAGAGTCCGTTTACCGCCACTTGCCCACCACACCTGGCCAGCCGCTGAACGACGGTTTGATCACAGGTGCTCGGAACTCCTCCCAATTGCTCAGAGCTGCTCGGGGCCGCTCGGGGCTGCTCGGAGCTTCTCATGATTGGATTCCTCATAGGAGAGCCAACCGTTCACCGTCACTTGATCATCACACCTGGCCAACTGCTGAACGATGGCCTAAACACAGGTGCTCAGATCTGCTCGCAACTGCTCGCAGCTGCTCGGGGATACTCGGAAGTGCTCGGAGATGCTCGGAAGTGCCCACACATACAGTAACATAACCTCACGTGGGTGATTACATGGGCGGTGGGACGCAGATTTCACACAATTACATGTGTAGGTGCACATGCCGTCCATGTGCTTACTGAAGAGAGCAGCATGTCTCAGACCCCCGTGAGCAGCTCGCCCTCCGCCCCTGTAACTATGAGCTGCTCACCTCTACCTCTGACCCCGGCCGGCGCACCACGTGTCGTCACGTCGGGGGGGGGGGGGATTATACCCGAGATTATACACAAGTCGGGGTGGGGCGATAGCCAAGACTGGGATGAACCATGCAGGGGCACTTGGCGTTGAACTGGGCACCCATATGAACCATAATATTACTTTGGGTTCATGGCCTAAATGGGAGAGAGGGTCTTGACCCCTGATTCTTGAATTCAAAATGTTGTTGAACCCCGACGGTGGAGCACTCGTAAAAACAAAGATTTAGAAAAACCAATGCGTCAAAAAGTCTTGAAAATGTCCACTTAATTGCCAACCCCTCCCATAGTAGGAATAGTGTTTTTTTCTAAAACAAGTGACAACAAGATTAGCCACTTGCTTTTAGAAAACCATTGAACAGGAAATCATAATGCACAGTTCTAGCTAGGTTTGATAACACCTTTGTCTGTAAGTTGCAGTTTTTCAGTCGACAAACCCCCTTCCCCACCCCTACCCCTAAGACATGGGTTCAGGCTAAGGGTTGTGTTGATGTATAAACGTGTACACGGTTGTAACTGTATTATATCCACCACCAGGAGGGCTGTGAAGATAGGGTGAGGGTATCGGCTTCACAGATTGTGGGTGTATAATCATACTGGCCCCATACTCATCTGAGACGGGGCAATATGTGTGTACATCATGTATAATGATCTCCTTGGGGAAAGACGGCATGTCTGTGAAACTAGGTGAAGGTCGATAATATCAATTGCAATTGTAAGTATTTCCTAGCATCTTCTAGCCTGATTCAGAGAAGGAGGGCACCAAGTTACATGAAGCTATTCCAAAAGTGTATACAGTGAGCCCCCAGAACAGACCCTAAGCCCTCCTTTATACAGAAAGTACCCTAAAACATACCCTAGGCCTTCCTCCCTAGAAACCACCCCCAAACATCCTCCAGAGTACCCAAAAGAATTCCTGAAACCCTTCTCCAAAGAAAGTACCCCAAAACGTACCCCTTTCCTTTACAAAATGTATCCCCAAAACATGTATACCCCTAAGATTTCCTCCGTAGAAAGTACCCCAAAACAGACCCCTAAGCCTTCCTCTATATAGAAAGTACCCCAAAACATACCCCTAAGCCTACCTCTAAATAGAAAGTACCCCAAAACATACAACTATGCCTTCCGCTATAAAAAGTGCCCCAAAACATACCCAAAGCTCTATTCTATATAGACTACACCCCTGCCAATGTCCACCCCCTTCCCTGTTTTCGCACGGGTGTCAGATAGGTCTAAGGACAGGGTCTTTTCCACCTTTCTTCCGCCTGATTCCCCTCCGACCACTGCAGCGCCCCCTGGTAACCCTGGGCCCTGTTCAGCCCGTCACGCTCTGCTGCACTCACCAGTAGAGGCCCCTTTTACCCTTTGATAACCACTAAACAGGCAGAAAATGAACATGCACCGGGCCTCTGCCCAGAATACCCACTTATATTATCACCCAAGGGCAGCGCAAAGAATTCAAGGCTTAAAGTATCGCTCCCTATGGAATCAAGGTATTGCCCAAGGGGGCAGAAATAAGAGGATTTACGGGTGGGAGTTTAACAGGATTATCAGATTAGGGATTTCTTAACCCTTGTTGTAAAAGGAGGAAAATAGACCTAAAAAGTCAGGTACTCACCATTTGAAGCCCCGGATGACGTAATAAATCCGACAAGTAGGATCAGCCCCAGGAGGCCTGACCTTGACCCCGGTGACCTCTGGGGGTGCCTTGGGGACTCCATGGCTGAAGGCTGGGGGAAGAGGGGCCCTTTTTGGTGATGATTTGTCTTCTCTCTGAACTTGATGATTGTCTTCAACTCTCCCAATCGTACTCCAGTGTAGAAATAGGTACCTCCAGGGAAAGCACAGTTGTAATGCAAGTTATGCAATAGCAGAGGAATTTTCTAATGCACAACTCAAATTCATATATATGTGTGCCTATGATATCATTCAGAAATCCTCCAGTGCATGGCAATGCTGGTAGTTTGCATGTGCAAAGTGCACCAATTACTGCTCATCAGATATATAATAAATCCAGAACGATCCCAGTAGTTCCAATATCGCACCGATATCTCCCAGGGGAGCTGTGGTCGTCACGTGCATAGCAGGAGAGGCAGCAGTACCCTTAGGAATCAGGGGGTAGGTCTCAGAACTCCGACGAGTCTCACCCACTTAAAAGTAGTTTGGTTCGCTCCCTGCAGCCCCCAGCACACGTGTACGGCACCCCGGACGAGGAGGAAGGTGCCCCGCCGCCACTGGTCGAGGAGAAATACTCGGTTGTAGTTGTAGCTCCGTCCCACTTTTCACACTTTCCAATGGGCCTGCATGGGGCAGGCGGGCCTCCACTGTCTGCTAGTGCTACCACACACGCGCCAAGTTCGCCTCTCCCTGCAAAAAGCACGTAGCAAACTTGACCACCTCCCCAAATGTGGGTTAATTGGGTACAAAACACATGGGAAAACACACAATAACTCGTGATACAATCTTGGAAGATAAGGGGTGGTTTTAGAGCCCGGGACGCTACCCCAAACACCGACACAAGCACCACACGTGGGGGGACGGGGCCGACCTAGATAACGCCCGATGCCATTGGTCGGGGGCCCGGCGTGGAATGTGTCGGGAGATCCCATTGGTCGTTGGGGCGGGATCTGGATCTTTGACTGGGGGCTGTGGGTCGGTGGATCCCTGCAGGGGGAGACGGACCCTGACGATCTGGGCTACAGTCGAGGCCCAGTCCCAACCCTCCTAAAGATTGTACTCCTTTCACTCTACTTAATTAAGGGGGGCCTATAGGCGAATCCTACTCCCAACAATAGAGTACATGGTTAGGTATACTTTCTGTAAAAATATGGCAAAAGACAATGCATGCTTAATATCATTTGAAAGAGAACCAAAATTCCATCCAAATGGTATATAACTTGTCTATCAGTAACCCCTGTCCCAATGCTCTAAAATCTAGAGTACAGCCTTAACACTCTCACACTCGATCTCACACCAAGCCCTCCTCAGGGCTAATAGAGCTGTCAAAACAGGGCCAATTGTCTAACAACGTTAACGGGCTAACAACACTTTTCAATTGGAAAAAGAGACACGGTTAACTGTATAGTATCCCTATGTGCAGGTCATTATTTACATGTAGATTGACAGTCGCTTGTATTGAAAGTCAATTCTCTACTGTAGATATATAGATTGCATTAGGAAGCCAAGTACTATATTTTCTGACCATATTATGTTTGACTAAAGAAAAAGGCTACATTTTGCTAATAAATTGCATGATACATGTTTTTCGAAAGGGAGGTGGTTCAATATTACACTTACCTCAATATGTACCCCATTCTTCTATACTTTAAGAATAATCCCTTCTCTTGAGAGGTCATATAAGACCTTTTACAATTCTGAGTAATCATTTTAGCACCCATATGGGTCCCTACATCATTTAAAAGGATACCACAGCTAAATAAGACAGACGTAAAAAAAAAGAAGATCAAATCAAATAAAGTAATCAGATGAATTGTTTCAAAAGTTACATTAACTTTGGGTTAAGACAAAGAGATGTTAAGACAAAGTTCACTGGTGTAATTTACCCCGTGACAAAGCCTGGTCCTCTGCCAACGTCTCCTACTTTAACATACTAAAGGGGGGGGGGGGGGGGGGCTCAAGACGTCAGCTCAAAAACAATAGTCGCCTCCAGGCACAAAGACGTGTAATAAGTTTGACCCCACACAGACTCCAGGCTCCAACTGCCAGTCTTCGCCTGACACACACACACCATCGAGATCATATAGTCAGACTCCTTCCTCACATACATAGACACACGCATACGCACACACACGTGTGTAACGTATGAATGTATGAATATTATCTGTTCATTCATTCATATATATATATATATATATATATATAAGTTGTATGATAATACTTATGGTATATATATTACAAAGTAGTATAAAAAAACAAATATTTCATCCAGGGGTTCCAATATGTTTCACATAGGCCCCTATATACATAAGGGATTACAAGAAATAGATGCGTGTGTGGACACACATGATCCAGTGTAAGAAATATTTGTTTAGAAAGAGTCATATTTGAGGACGTTTGGTAGATCTGTAGTCACGCTATTGAGAGTTAGAACCTTCACTTCGAAGCTGTGCAGAAAGAAACCAGGTAAACAAACAAGATGGCGGAACCCGCCTGGGGCTTACATTGATGAGATTTTTGCCCCTGCGTCCTTCAAAAGTGAAAAACTTAATTCGTTATGCTTCAACTTTTTTAAACCAGTCAAACAGCGCAACTAGTTACTACGTATACCATCCTCTAAGTCTTGTCGTTCAATTTTTGCTTTTTCATTGCAGTTAAAGTGATTAAAGAAAAGGGAAAACTCAAAAGCAAAAGTTTTTACATGGAAATGGCATTAAAATCATGCTGTTACATGTATATCTATGGAAATTGTTGGAAATTATTTAGCCATTCTTCCACTGAACGCTTGAAAGTGTACATATAATATACACGTTGACGTATCGAGATGCATTGGAGTTGCTTAAGTTAATCTCCCTGTTATGTGTTGTATCACAACGATTAGACGTGTCGTTGTATAACCATATTATCTGTTGGTAAGTGTTTGTCCCTTATACAGGTGGGTCTGGCACACGATCCAGTGGACCACCTCTAACGTCCATGCACCCATGATGCAGGGGCGGATCCAGAGGGGGTCCAGGGGGTCCTGACTGCCCCCCCCCCCTTTTTTTTTGTGGACCTCTAAACTAAAAAAAGAGGGGTAGATGCCGTCTGCATACGTGTAACATCCCTCTACTTTCAAAACTCCGAGCCGAGACAAGAGACGGGAGATGAGCGGAAGGCAATGAGTGGTAGAACTTGTACCCAAGCTGGTAAGGTGCTTCCTCCAGAAATGTGGAATTTCATCAATGGATTATCAAACCAATAAATCAACCTGGATGTCTTTATGTGTTTTTGTGATAGCCAGGGGTCCATCAGGTAAGATGATATAGGTGGTACAGTCACGTTCATGCATTATTAGGTTTGATTAGAGCACACAGTGCAGTAAGGTTATTGTATCTTATCAATGACATTAATGATGTTACATCACCTCTTGCGGTACACAACAATGCTAGTCTGGGGTTATCTAAATCCGTCTGGCTGTTATGTAACCCTCTGCAAGTATTGGTAGACATGATTAAGGATTTATATGGTAGAGATATACATTTAGGCCTAGCTTATTTCTACTGCATATCATTAATTAATGATTTACTTTTTAAAATGTTAAATAGTGCTTTTGATTGTTGCCTTTATTTTTGGTTAAACGTAATAAATATCTTATACTAATAATAATAAATTGTTATGACGTTAAAAGAAATAACATAGCATTTGCTTCTACATGTATTCTTTTAAGTAATGAATCCCTCGTTATTGTGTTGCCACCCATTCAAAGCAACTACGTAGATTAAAGTAAAGTAAGCATCATTCAATACCTTTAAATAATAATATTATATGTAACTCTGTATATAATTCTAATGAACATGTACATAAGAATGGATGTTGCATGTATTGGTCTTTTTGAAAGCTCTGATCATTTCTAACATTTACCCACAAGTGATCCCCTGATCCAAGTTTTAGGCCAAACACACCCCTCCAACTCAGCGGCCGGTTGTGGTGACCTGTCACGAGGTGGCAGCACGGGCCGAGAGGGGTGTGAGAGGCGGTATCTTACCTGGTTTAGTTGGTACTAATATGTGAAGACTCTTCTTTGTCTGAACTCACAACGTAAACGCCAGAAGGGGATCCAGAATCTATCAACTGATTCTCACAATCATAAGAGTCGTTAATGAGTATCACAGGATAGGCCCCATATTAAGTTTAAAAGAAAATTTAAAAAAAAACATCAAATGAAATCAAATATGGATCAACCTGGAATTAGGCTTTATCAAAATATGTGTGTATTTCTTTTTATATTCATTATATAATTGATACAATTTTAGGAAAGGGCTTAAAAATCAATTTGGTAGTGTAATGTTTAATTTGAAGAACACAACAGATGTAGTTAGCCCTATGTAAATCGCCATGCCAACATAGTGGTATAGTTAATCCGATGTGATCATCCTGTGTGTCAACATGTTTGTTTGCTCCGTCTGGTGGTCAGCTATCATCAGACCAGTGTCCGGTCATTGTAGGTGGGGGGGGGGGGCACTGACCTGAACGTTGTTATATCTCCAGTTTAGGCTAAAAAGGGGGGTCGTAAGGCATAGAATACTGTGGGGGCCAACATCTCTAGCTAGTCTATTCAGGGCGTAGACATCAGGAATTAGCCCTCATAAAAGACACTACAATGAATTCCAAAGTTATTCCAACAGTCATAAATATGATTTAGATCATGAAAATCTGTATGAGCTTTCACTTCAGGAAATATTTTAGAATACAACTGCAGTAAAAACAATAGGAAGTCCTTTGACTAGAGAGTAGGGGGCTATTAACTCAAGTTATATATTCATATATGGCAGACAACTGTCATATCACAAAATTGGGCGGATGGGGAGGGGTGCTTTGGTTGTGTTTTGGGGACACATAATCTTCAAACTTTCAAGAGTTACCACTACCATCCCCCCTCTCCGGAGGTCCGACCATCCCCGGAGGTCAGGTAAAGTTCACCTGGAGTGCCCCGACGCTGGCACACCTGGACAAATCGGCTTAGGCCCTGATACCGATACGGGGATTAGGGACTGGACCCAGACTGACCTGTGGTCACCTGTGGTCAGGGCTGGGTGTGTAGGGAGGTTATAGGTATGTGTGGGGTACAGGGGATGGGCATGGCCAAAGGAGGGGCGGGGGGCAAAGGGGGCGGGGTACATAGGGATGGGTGGGGATTTTATGTATATATATATATATATATATATATATAAAAGCTGAAGGCAGCAAGGTCCTGTTTATTTTCAAGATCATTTCAAACGATATTTACACTTTGTTACTGGCTTATGTTCTAGATGCAAATATTTCTTACATACAGATTCATTTACATATTTACATGTAAATGTTATTTTTTTCATTTATGTTCATATTTCATTTTATATATACAGAAATATATACATTTATAAACAAATATAGGCACAGATAATACATGTTTATGTTTATAATTATATACATACATACACTCACAGGTTTTAAAGGTCTATTTCTCAAACAGACTCATATTCTCCCCGGCCATGGCACATCTAATGATGTCTCGATCAATATAAGTATCGTAAGTAAGCCCTACTTCATGAAAATGCACCTAGATAGACGGACTGGGTATTTAGGTAGTCTCACAGTTTACAGAGCGTGCATCTCAATTGCCTGATTTCACGTAGAACTGATAAGAACTCTCACATTACTAAGAAACGACAATCGTCATGGTGACCGCTGTACTCAAAGTCGTCTGCCTATTCCCGCCAAAACCCATAACTCTAAAAGCAACACAATTCATACAGAAATAATCTTACAATAAACATTTTTGTTGCAAAACCACACTGGTAATATTATCAGTTTGATGGAGCAGAACAAGCTAGCACCCCTGTGAATATCAAAATGTTCTGTTTTTATATTTGCTATAAAATATAAAATGTTGACTTGAGAGGAATTTTTTTAAAGTTGTTCATGCCAAGCCTCAAGGGGAGACTTAGAACAATTTCCAGGGACTCCTTTTTCAGAGAGAAGCTGCTTTCCGGCGGAGAGACAAAAGGTTAACCGGTTGCTGGGGATGCGGAAGAATCTGAGCTACATGATCAAAGAGCCTGGTGACCGCCGGTGACCAGCGGAACCCGCCGCCACTCATTACCATAGGCGTGGACCGGCTTCACGCTGGGACCAGCGGAGTAATCTGAAACAATTATTCCATGCGGAAAGTCGTCTGCTCTGATCTGATTTGTGGAAAACTGGAGAAATTATAGACACAGCTGGCACTCTGCCAGTTATATTAATCTGTACCACGAGACGAGCGTTGGCAGGGGAGGATCCAGGAATTCAAGAAGGGGGGGGGGGGTGGGGGGGGGGGGTGCTATATTAAAAAGAGGTCCCGGTGCCCCTCCGGTTACATTTAAAAAATGTAATATTTGATTCCCCCCCCCCCCCCCAAAAAAAAGGGGGGGTGGGGGGTGGGGGGCGCACGCCTCATGTGCCCCCCACCCCCCGCCGGATCCGTCCCTGGTTGGACCGGAAGCACGGACATTTTAATGTCTGCTTTTGTATTTTATTGATATTGCAGTTTCAATTATTTGTTGTTTCATTCACTTGACGTTTCCTAAGAGATATGTTTTATTACAAAGATGATATGATTTTCAATAAAGATATTATCACACCAGGAAGGCAATAACCTACGAAAATATGTATGATACTATATAGGCCTAGTCATTGATTCGTGAAGATTTAATCCACAGGAATAGGTGGACAGGGTAGGTCCTGACCAAAGGCCCTCTGACCCACCTCCTCCCAAATCCGCCCCTGTTCCTCTAGATGTATTTCAACTCATGTCCCGACCCGTTCTCCGACGTATAATAAAACGTTGTGATATATTGACACTCTCCCTAACCCGTGTAAATACGATTAACCCCTCGTTGTGGGGAGGTGGGAACGTTAATTAAGCCCCCTTTATACTGTATTGGACAAACACACCACGAGTCAATATTGATTTACTCCAGTTGATAAACCAATAAGTCGGGATTGTTCCCCACTTAAACCAATTTCCAAGGGGGGTAAACATGATCAATGAGATGGTGTGGTGGGTAAGGGGTGTGTGTGTGTGTGGACAGGGGAAGCAGGAGCAAGCTCTGACGAGGCTGGGGGGGGGGGGGTTCTTTAGACCACCAGGATTAGCCAGGGGGGGGGGGGAGGCAAACCCTGACCCCCCTTATAAAAATGAAAATAAAAAACACCTTCCATTTGTTTTAGTACGTATGCATCAAGGGGGGAGGGGGGTCTGAGATTTTTGAATATGTACATACATTCTAGTACATAATCAATGCGTATTTTTGCCGGGGGGGGGGGGGTCTGAGATTTGTGAAAATGTGCATATGTACTAAATGGAAGGCTCCTTTTGTCGGGGGGGGGGGTTGCCCAATTTGCCCCCCTTGGATCCGCCACTGATTCCAACTCAAATAGTAATACTCCTTTGTCGAACCACATCAAGTTAATTTTGCTGATTTTGGAGCCTCACATTCGGTACACTTTTAAAGAAAGACCTTAAATTTTGCCCTCTGGTCCTCTAAATTCAAATACTCCCTCTCCAATCAGCAGATTTGAAGAGGTTGCATTGAATTGAATAAGTCCAATAAAGAATGTAATCAGTCATTTGAACATATTTTAATTTGTTTTCAATGTAATTCCTATTTATAATCCCTTATAGCACCAGCACCCCTCTCCCCCGCCCCCTCACCCCCGCCCCGCCCTTCCCCCCTCCCGGCCCGCCCGGCGGTGGGCCCCGGTCCCGGGTCGGGCGGCGGGCGGCCTCCTACACCGGGCGGTCCCCGGGGAGTGGTCCCGGGGTGTCCCGGGGGGAGGGCGGGCAGGGGGCGGGGCGCCGCACGGGGAGGGGGGATACATTAATATATATATAACCGTATATATAGGCCTTGTTATTTGAAATCCCCTTATCAGGAGGTAGCCTTTGAAGTTCCCAAAACTTAGTGCCTAAAACTTTGGACCATGGTCTTGATATGAAAGACTTTTAGCTAGTTTTTTTTTAAATTTTTGCTACGCTTTTGCCTCTTTTAATAACCTGTCTCTGTTTTTTCAAACGCATTATTTAGTGTACACCCTTTCGACTGTGTGTACCGGTGTCTACCCTCAGTCAACAATAACAATGTAACACACGCGCTTTCCAATTTTAGAATTCCTCCAAGTAGGCCTATTTTATGACCTCTAAACTAAAGTAAAAATATATTGAATGATCCGAACATTCTTCTGTAATCCCACCACCCCAACCACCCATGCTGCATGCCGGCCTCCAATTAACCCGTCAAGTGTCAGCGTCAAACGACGATCACAAATATTATTACTATTACACCCTGCCCACATTCCCATGTCGCCCTCAGGTTTACTCAATCTCCACCGCTGTTTGTTTAGTTACCATCTTCCCCAGACCCCCTTATATCACGCCCCACCCCCATACCACACCCCAGATAGGTGACGGCCATTTGGACGTTTCAAATATCAGGACACACATGACGTCATAACCGCTTATGGAGTGACGTCATCACATATCGCGGATTCTCGGTAGGTGGGGCTGTCGTTGTGTGACGTCAGAGGTGTGACGTCAGGTCTGACGTGCGGTATGTGACGTCAGAGTGAGCAGGGAATGCCGGGAAGACGGCTGGTATGTGTGTTTCTACACGTCACGTTAGTTTGTCTTCGTCACACCAGGGGTCGTCCCAGGCTGGGGTATCATACTCTGTGGTTGTAGACTTAGAAGACGCGTCAGAAGAGATCAGCTATATAGATGTCTTTCATTAATTTGCACTTGCTGATCCCAAAACCAAGACCAGAAATAAATGCAAATAATCCTGTTTATATACTTATCATAAGTAGCATACTGTCCAACCCTTTTCTACCCCAGCCCCAAGACTGAAGTTATACAGCATGTGCTTGTAATTCCTGCTCATACACACACCCCCCCCCCCCCCACTCCAGGGCGGTGAAACCCATTTGGAATTATATATTCAAATGAATACATTCGCCATTCTCTGGGATGTCCATAATGCTCTAGGGAGGAGTAAATGGTCTTTCTAGGAAATGATGGAAGTGTGAGGGAGTGTGGACTGTCTGCTATTATCCTCTTGGCTGCAAACATCATGTTACAGGTAACATGTTTACAGTAATTAGTCAGTGGTGGTTCATACAGCCATAAACTAATAATATAGTCCGTCTTTCCACCTCCTTTTTATATATCTTCATGCACCCTCCACCAGTGACAAGGCCCTTAGATCATCCCCTCCCTTTCCCTACCCCCGCCCCCCCGTACTAATTGTCGTCCAGGTGGCCTCCAGGTGAGGTTAGGGCCAGCAGGTACACAGGTACAGGAGGAGATCCGGGATCCGGCCTGCAGGGGAGGTGAGGAGGTGGGGCAAGGGTATATAGCACCGGCTGATACCTGTGTTCGTAAAACTATTGTCTCTAACTGTGTTATATTGCATGCATAACTTCCAGTTGGTGATTACGGGGTTGGATTTGGAGGTGGGGTGGGAGGTGGGGATGTTATCCCTTTCTCAAAAGTTGGACCCTCCCATAGACATTTTGAACTAACTGTAAGCCTGATTCCATCGGGTTCCAATACTTATACACCTTTTTCAATAGCGTAGCGCTCTGTTTGCGGATAGACCGGTGAACCAAACAGTTGGGGTCTAGTTTCCTATGGGACCAGGCTCAAACCGTTGGGTACAAGGTGTCTAAGGGAGAGCTCACTGCGCAGGTTCGTAGAAAAGTGTGTAGCTACACTGATTAGACATACTGCTACAGGCCCGAACATGAATAGACATAATCTGTATTTGCGACCAGTCACACGTTGTTGATATACTCATCCTGACTTTATTATAATTACAGTAATTGTGATAGGGGGCGCCAATGCTTGACCCTCTAAGCCTCATAATTTATGTTTCTATGTTCCACCATCCTCACAAAGCAGGGTATAACCTTCAGGAAAGAAATAGTATTCCTGTTTTTAGATACCTTAATCTTATATTTGAAATAATCTTTAAAAACTAATCAATTACTTGCATACAAACGCCGACCTCCAGTTATAACTAAACAGTCATCCACACACTACACTTCTATCCCTGTAGAGAACACTAATGAGGTCCTTTCATTGGTCACACCAGTATTCTTATACTGGGCTGAGAATAGTGAGTAAGGACCAGGAACTCGTGGCCTCCAGAGTAGACCTCCAGGGCGGGTCCCCCACCCACCCACCCCCACCCCCACCCCCACCTCCTCCAGGGTTCAGGGCATAGAACTAGACTGGACTAGTGTGTGCAGTTCTATGGTTCAGGGGTACCAACCCACACGTGTAACAGCCGGGGATGGCCGCCGACCAGCCGGGAGGAGGCGGAGGGGGGAAGGATACATACACCTGGAGGTGGGGGGGGGGGAGAGAGGGGGGTATACCTGGAGGAGAGCGGGGTGTATAAGGAGGCGGTAGGCAAAGCGTGAAGGGGGTATTCCACTACACGACATGGGCTGCGATATCAGCAAAATATGACTATATTATAGACAAATTTGCATACAAGAGTGATATATTGATTAAAAAATGGCAATTTGGATCATGTGTCATATGTGTAACATAGGAATTGTATCCGTAATATGTGCAATTTCCTTGCGACATTGTCATATCGCAGCCCAAGTCGTGTAGTGGAACACCGCCTTCACGGGTGGGGTATGGAAGGTAAGTAATGGTGATAGGTGGATCGGAGGGGTCTTATTGAGATGCGGTATGGGGGAGGGGCTGACCCATGGATGGTGACCCATGGATATGTACCCCCCAAAAAACTTTAACCTTTCGGCTCTGCAAGATTTCCCTGTTTGAATTAACACCCTACTTCTTGCTCGACGTCAAATGACATTAGTATTGAAGTTAAACAAAATTAATTATAGTTACATGCTGGCTAGCAACAGCTAGTGTGTCAAAATATGACAAAATCTTGCAAACTCAAATAACTACGAAAATACATTCCAAGAGTCTAACTTTAGCCATTGGTACAGTTTAAATCATGATAACTAACCACAACTTTATGTGAATTCCAGAATACTCATGTTATTTATGCTTGAAGACAGCAATGTTTGTAAGCAAACCAATTTTGGTGGGTTATATACAAGTGCGTAACTGTACAACAATTTTTTAAAAATTGTATTATTCAAATATAATGAAATCGTGATCTTGTTATAACAATGTGAACTAATGATGATAATATAACCTTTCTTCTTTTCATATCTCCACATTCCCATACATTCACTGTTACCTAGATAACAGACTAATTTGACTGCCGTGGATTAAGCCTTATTAACCTGCCCCCTGGATCAGTGGATCAGAAGGGGGCGGGGATTAGTGACCGGCCCCTGATTGCCCTATCACCGCTTAATGAGGGCTTAGAGATTAACAGGATTAACCCTCAGTATAGGCCACTAAAGAGTTAATCTGCCAAGGTAATTATCTCCTTATCATGGAAGTACCTTTACATGTTAACACTCTTTGGTGATACCAATAGGAATGGTTTCGGGAGAAGGAAAAAGCAGAGACAAGTACACCTATATATTCATTCATATGATATATTATGTCATACACTTATATTACTTTGTGGGAAAATCTACCGAGGGATTTAAAAAGAACTATCCAAATAATATAAACGTTGAGGAACTAGACAGATTTTGTTAAGAGGAATGTCGAGGAGAACTCAAAACACTTTTATCCATCGATTAATGGATTGATTGTTTTCAAAATACATGTATATACAATTCCAATTTAGACATTCATAGTGCAAAAACAATATAAAGTGGTAAGCTCAAATATATATAATATATTAACAAAATTAATGCATAGACACGCCAGTATCACTTCCATAATTTTGATATAGATTCAGTCCGATACATGTACTAACAGATCGTTGGTTTAGGGCTAGATAGGTTTAGGCCTGCGATGGCCTTAAGACCACCTCGTAGGCCCACCACAGAAGCCTAGAGATAGGACCAGGTAGGCCTGCAGTGTGCTATCTGCATGGATCAGCCTCTTGTCAGTGGATGAATCACGATGTACTTGGCAAACTACTCATACTGTCTTGTTTCTGCAACTAACTCTACATCTAGTTCATGGCCACACCAGTCTCTACCCATCACAATGTGGGGATAAAGGAAATTCCGGACCATGCCACCTAGTGTGAAATTAGACAAGCTTGGGATATTCCTCTATGAGACTATGTATTTGCACATATTTACACCATCTATTACTTTGAAACAAGTAACAAGAAATGCGTAGTGTCCGCTTGAAAAAAGCGATCCGTCGCCGTGACGACGTCCGTCGCCGTGACGACGTCCGTGACGACGTCCGTTGCAGTTTAAGTTTCAGCTATCAGCAGAGAACAATTTTCCCAAAGCCATATGTTATCTGAACTCTGATTGGCCCCCACTTTGAGGAACGACCAATCAGAGTTAAGTTAACAGATGGCTTTGGGGAATTTGTTCTCTGCTGATAGCTGAAACCCAAACTGCAACAGGGAGAGGCCTTCACCAAAGTGAGGCTCACTAGAACTTTGCTGCTGTGAGACCTTAAAACTTCGTTTTAATAATTATTATGGTAATGAATGAGTCAGTAGAAAAATATTTTCAAGATCCAATGATATTCTAAAAATATGATAAGTTAAAAATATTGTCTACTGGAGTAGTAGTAATGTGATCTCTTTATCTCCAATCCACAGACTAATATTCAGTAATGTGAGGCCTGAAGATTTGCCCTGCCCATTGATTTTGGACAGGGGGTAAAGCGATCACGTCGCTACGCTCCGTGCGCCTTCGGCGCGGATCGCTTTAAAAAATTCGTCAAAACCTTGCATGAAAATGCTCTAAGAATGTCATCCTTTTACTTATGTGCAACTCATTCCTGTGTAACTTTGTATTCATTGAAATAAAAAGTTCCCAACCATAAAAACAGCTGTCATGGTTACTCCCCAAATCATGGAGTTAGCGTCATTTCGACAATGCCTTTAATTGATGTTTCTTATATCTAAGGAAAACTTTATAACATTCTCATGGTACTTGGGAAATCCATCAAAGACACCTTGAAACCTCCGTACCTTTGGTAGTCATACAGCGTGCAGAGTGTCAGCTTTACCTTTGTTCCCTTCTCTGGATCCTTCACCTCACCAGTCGGCACATCAAAGGGGTAAAGTGTTAAAAGGGGTTAATAATGCTATTTTTTCAGGCGAAGGCTATACTTCTAAATTATGCTAATACGTTTGCATTTAACTTCGTTGATACATGGCTTTTAGATTTATAGCAGTGTGCTATTTGTAGGAGGTCCCTATAGATACAATTATCTTTGAAAAACTAATATAAGTCAAGATATCTGCATGATATCCATTTTTAGCTGAATCATATGTCAGATCTCCAAATTCTCCCGGCGGATATAGATTAATTTAGTAATGAGCGTACAGAACTTGATATTAGCTTAGTTACATAATTTACCACTATTATTTAAACAATACTCTGATACAAATGTAGATAAATTTACCTAATTTATGTATATGTTTTACCATGTTAGCACTTTACGAGCCGGGTTCAGCAGTAGTTTCTGTATGCTGACCAATCATCTCTATCAGACTGTACACTTGCAACTATGGCATAATACCATACCATATCATCCCTAATGTTAGCGCAGGCCTAATTATTGAGAACCTACACTACCCTGCAATCTGATTTGTAAAATTACTGAGGACGAGTTACAGTTCCCCTAAGCACACTCAAAGCGGTCTCTGGAATCAAAATGATTGGAACTCACCCCCATGATTTTATCCTTTACACATTTCATCTCATACTTTTTACTTCCTCCCCCCTACATGTAACTAGTATCAATTGTAATTGTAGAATATTTGAAGGTTGCATCTAAACTATTACAGCAATTCTATTGCAGTATTATGTGGATGATTAAGCTTGCGGAACTATATAAATACACAATCTCTTGTTATGATTGTTTATGAGGTTAACAAATTTCAATAACTTTGAATCTTGATGTTTAAAGAATTCTAATTGTTCTAGATTTGATAACTGTTCTGTTAGATTTTAAGGTTTTCTCTTGTTAACAAAATACCGAAACACTGTAATGTATTTTGGTGAGGCTGGCATACCGGAAGACCGGCGATATATATAAGCCGAGGATATGTATGATGACTGAAATCTGAATAAAAAAAAAAAAAAAAAAAAACCTCCACATTTTGAAGAAAACGATTATGCAAACAATAAAGAATACAAGCATGTAACATAATCTTTTAACTTAAACTTCGGCGGACCACCTAGTTGAAAATGGTCTATATATATCTGAGTAGGGTCTATCGGTATATACCCCCCAGTTGTCTGCCTTCCCTAATCTGAGAGACATTCAGTCACCGTTGACTTTATCAAGCACTCTCCGGGCAGGTAGATCCATTAGGACGTTTAAGGGTCATGACAGATGAGGCCAGAGCTCCTATGATCTTTTCAGACTTTTGGTAAAAATGGTGAATAATGGTTCTAGATTCCCTATCGCAGCATCCTGGGGATAAGGGAGCCGAGGCTTGGGATGTGTCAGAATATCTTAGGTTAGTATTTATAAATATGGTGATTCAGCCCCTGTGAAGAGCTACTAGAAGGCAGGTGTTTTTATGATGAATGTAAATACGTCTCTCGGATTTATCCGATATCTTACAAGACCTCCCGGGTACCACCCTACTAAAACTATAGTTCTATGTAACCTTTGGGTTGCAAAGACCAGTAGAATTCAACTTTTAGTTTATTGTATATTTTTATATGATATTAGTTGTTAAATATACCATCAATGCCTGTCTTTTTAGGAGACCTCTTCTGATTCCATTTACAGATTCTCATGAATATGAATATCTATATTTTTTCGAATACATGGTTATAGAACAATAGTTGTGAGGAAAACAAATTACTGCAAAATCAGATTGATATTTGAACTGGACCCAAAACATTGGATTGTCAATAGATCATTTTACTGGTCTCAACTAGACTTGTTAATTCGTCACTGAATTGTATACCCTATACCTGCATCACATCTGTATATAAGTATGTGTGTGTTGCGCATGTATGACCATTAAGATGCAATAATTATTCTTCAAATAGATATAAACATATAAATATATTTACATTGAATAAAAATAATCAGTGCTTTGCATCCTGCCTGTGACGTCACAAGGCCTTGCTGAGCGGCAGAACTGAATCACTTCGAAACAAATTTGAAATTGCTTTTGATGGGTTGGCGGATCTAGAGATTCTAGATACGTAACTAATCTCCTTTTGGTTTCAACTGAGGAATCTTTTAGCAAAATTTCGACAACATAATGTTAATTCATATTGATTAATCCCAATAAGTTCAATTAGCAAATCCACCCATCAAATCATTTTTTCACCAGGAGAAATCTGTGAATCCCCGATAACAGTATTTTGTCCGTGACATATCTCCCCAGTACCCCTCAGTGGCCGTCATTAGTCGTGAACACGGCGGTGGGATCTAAGATATGACTATCAGGGTGTCTTGTACTGTTACCTCACCCCGACCACTAACGTGTGGCCGTCAGGAGCACTCCCTGATTACCTGATTATACCTGTGTGTAGTCTACCTGGAGGATGGCACCCATGTATACACTGGTCTGGGCAAATAGGGGGGGGGGGGTACTTTGTCTTAAAATGGTATGCAAGGGCGTACCCAGCCCTGAAATCTGAGGGCGTTCAAGAGTAGAAAATCCGAGGGGGTTTCATGCAAAACTGAGTGAGTTCTGATCAGTTATTTTGATAAAATGTTTCTATATCTGTTCTTTCATTAGAACATTTTGAGAAATCTGAGGGGGTTCCAGACACCCTCGGAACTGCCCCCCCCCCCCCCCCGGGTACGCCACTGGTGTGCAATAATTGTGTTATTGGGCAACGGTGTACTTTTATTTCCGTTTGCCAGTAAAGGTAAATGGTATACTCTGGCTAAGGTCTAGGCTGTTTGTAACCTCAAGGTTCTGCCATCGATTCACGTGCCACCTTTGGTGCTTATGCAACCTTTGTAATTGAGCAAGCCCCCTCCAAATTTAAGAGATACTCTACCCCTACATTCTGGGAAAATAAAGAGGCCACGTGCACGCTAGTTTATGTAAAGATATGTTTTGTTATTCAGTTGTTTTATAGTAAATATTAGAAGTAGCAAGACACCCAAAGTATACTTTGAAGCAGTGGACACCCCCCCCCCCCCCCCCCCAGCCATCCCTCCCGGTGGTGATAGGCCCTATTTGACGTTGGAGATAAGCCCCGTCCCTGTTAATCCCCCACCCCCAGATACTGATGATGATAAATTAAAGGTGATTAGGCCAGGTAGCGATAGGCCAATCAGGTAAGAAGATCGCCGCTTTGATCTGGGATCACTTACCTGGCTGTTCCCATGTACTCCCTCCGATTATGAATCGACTTAGTGATAAGGGACAGAAATGGGCAAAAACAGGTTGCTAATAAAGATGTAAGAATTTACATCGTTTGTCATATGTCTTTTCTCGTAAATCTCCTCGTTTATATGTTTCTTTGGTGCAATGAGTACATCGCTTATTTGTGTGGTATTATTTGATTTTATTATCATTTCTGTCATATAATACCTTGGGAAGATCTTTCATCCCTTGGTAGATAGAAAGATTTCTGCAAAACATCTTCAACTATCATCAAATCATTATAATTGTTTACTAACCATTTAAAATGTTACTAATTTCTACTATCTGAAAAGCATTTGTTAAACGAGATAGTTTTGCTCAATAAAAATAAATTTAAAAAAATTGAGGGATGATATAGCATAGCGGTGTAGATCAATGAGGGTGCAGAGATTACACAGATATTCTATAAAGCAAAAACTAACATATAAAGGGAAAGCAACGATAACACATTCGTCTTATTCAATATATTCAAATTTAGAACATTCATATTAAGAAATATTCTCTATATAGTTTTGCCATCAACTTATTTCATGTCTTCCCTGAAGACGAAGGCATCAAAATCCTACAAAAGTAGCTGCAAGAAAAACATCACGTACAAAAAGAATCGTATAAGATTTCACTCTAAGGCTTTGTCTTGATACATTGATATTAATGCATTTAGCAGGATAATGTCAGTTTCTATAGTGGATGAGACTGACGATTGGCCAAATGGGATCGTCATGATTATTGAAAGTGTTGTTGACCAGAAACACCCGTTTACCCAGCCACATGAAAGGAGTCAGAGGTAATTAGTATCATTGGGGGAGTCAGGGCCAATTATGATTGGGGGAGTCGTAGTAGATTATCATCATTTAAGAGAGTCAGAGTCAATTATTTTCTTTTGACTCAACTTGTTATCAAATATGATAGGAAAGGTATTTTTTCTATAAATAAAGGAAAGGACGGGTTCTGTGTATACTTTGTAAAGATATTTGAACACATTTAGAAAGGTCATGCCTAAATGATGACTTGGGCCCTAGAATTATGAACGGCATGTTTACAGAAAAGGCATTTATATATAATTGACATTATTCTAAAATTATGAAGTTGGATTATTGGGAATAATCAGCATGAGAGTTGAATTGCAACACAGTTTCTTCGCAGCTACCAAGGCAAAACTTTGGATCGCTGTAATCTGTTATCCTGTATGGTCTAATTGGCCATGAAATAATAAGCATTATTACAGCTATAATGAAGTTTATTTACTTATGTTATAGTGCATATAACGAATATTCCCATTTTTTCCATGGTTTCAATTATTGTAAAGTTCACAGAGGCAAACCAGCAAAGGACATTCCATACAGTACGTATGGGCGATGACATTATAAAGTTAACAGGGAAAGTCTGTTCGATTTAATGAATACCACACCAAACGCAAGCAATGTTCATCTGGGGGCAATTAGGGTCCAAAATAAGAAATATTTTCCTTATTCTATAGACGTCAAGTGTAATTCCACATAAAAGATTGGCCACTCTCTTTCTTTTCTTGGATTATCTTCAATGATGGGGATACATGTATAAGCTCTAGTTCTATGGCCCTTTCTGGAGGCCATTCCATAAAAACTTCACGATGATTATCGCGATTCAATTAAAGCCTGTCCATAAAACTTTCACTATACTCCGAAAATTATCGCCAAGGCTTCACGATAATATCGCAATGATATTTTGACTATTTTGCAACCTCAAAAATATATTTCTTCACAATCAGTAACATATATAAATATATATGTATATAGCCAAGGAACGATACTTTATAGTATAAGTGTCATTAAAAAAAGAATTGGAAAAAAAATCCAGTTTACGATAACATTTTGGTATTGTATCTTAAACATGGTTATCGCAAATTTTCTATGGATTGCCTTCCTGGTTCGTTCCCTGCCCCTGTCAGCCCCCTCTGTCCACCTCACCTCTGTCACATCCCGACCAAACAATCAATATTGTGTTAGGCCTCTCTGAGAGTGAGACACCCCAACCTGATCACAAAATCTAATCAAAGAGAAGGTCTGTCCACTCCCTGTCTGTTTGGTCTGTGAGACCCGGGTCGTGGGGGGCGAGGCAATGAACAACAAGACGGACTGAAATATTTAGTGAGGAGGGACAACTGTAGTTTCATGAGAAATAATGTAGATCGTGCTAGGGATATCACAGGGGCAGCAGGGTTTAGGGAGTTTTAGCAAGCCCAATGCATTCCCACAATGTTATCGCAACGTATCTCTTAATAATCTCTGCTGTAATAACTGATGCTAAAATTATGCCATAAGAGGTACACTTGTTTTCCCGAGTTATAAATAAATAGCCATTTTCTTTTCATAATTCTAGCACAGGAAGTCTCTAATACGGATCAACGTATCGAGATGCGTCGGGGTTGCTATAAATCCCTACCATGATATACACAGATGGTATGAAAAGTTATTATCATTAATGGTATGATAATGCGCAAATTGCATCAAGGTCTATCCCAGCGCATAGTTTTAGTATCGATGTCTATCCATGTCCGCCTTTTAAACCAAACATTAACCAAGGCAAACTAATGTTGTAAATATTACCGAGCCCTAGTCCTATCCGATCCTATCCTGTTTCATATGCGTCCACGCTGACTCTCGCGTTATCGGCGATCACTAGTGATCAAATTCCACGTCCGCCACGAGCCCGGTTAGCTCAGTCGGTAGAGCATCAGACTTTTAATCTGAGGGTCGAGGGTTCGAGTCCCTCATTGGGCGCGACGCTTTTGTAACTATGAGAAAATCCTGTCCCATTGAAACAGAGATGAAAAGATGTATCGCCATGACGAAATATATATCGCCATAAGACGCGGGTGTCGCGCTTGGAGTGAGATGGTTTCAGAAGCCACTGCGCTGAGGGTCATTCGGGTGGCTTCTGTCCCACGCAGCCACCATGACGAAAAAGGACAAGTGCCTACACTTAATCGTGCGAATGTATGCGGACACTGAACTCGATATGGGGTAATTGTCCCATAATCATCATTTGCCTTCATAACCTATATCCACTATAATAACTATAATTGAGAGTTTTCTTTTGGAATGTTTTAATAATCGAAGACTCAAAAGATACATTTATCATTTATAGATTTATCATAAATCAAATCTTACAACAGCTGCATGAAATAAGCTTAAGACCAACTATGATCAATTGTCCTATGTCAAGCACACTTGTTCAAATGGAAAATAGAAAATAGGAAATAGGAAATACCCCATTCAAAATTAACAACAGATTATATCTCCAGATTGTTTAGTCTCATGTGATATAATCATATAAGAGATGCAAAAATGCAATAAAAGAAATCAATTCAGAGCATGGCTTCACACTAAGAGGAACTAAGCCTACTTCTTATAACCTCCCTGAATATAACAATGAAGTTCTACTATTACTTTCACAAACTCTAGATCTCAATAGGAGTAAATAGCTCAATTAATGTAAGTACCTGGGAATTCCTTAAACTAAAACTGAAAAATCTGCAGATGCCAGGTTACTTTCGTAGTCTTAGTTCCCCACTCGTTATGCAATCCATCTGCATGAGACAAATCCACCACCCCTCAAATATAGTATTATTACGTGTACTGCTAGTTCCCTTGGAAAGGGGGAGAAGGGAACAAAAACTGGCGACTGGCCGTCTGGACGCCAGGCTCCCAGCACCACCACCCAGTAGGATGTCTGTCTAGGTAGTGGGAGGTGCTGAAAGAGCTCTTTTTAAACTTAATAAGAGTGACTAGAAATAAGAAAAGTTGATATAAAAAGTTACTTCCTGGTAGTTGGTGCTTGCCGCCTGTGTCCACGCAAAATGAGCAGACTCATGATGAGGAGCAATTTATCATTCTTAATTCCAATATAGAAACTAAACCTGCAAATTGCAAATGACAGGTCATAAACACAAGCTTATTATGAGGAATACTGGCAAGTGTAAGATTTTGTAAAGGAGATGAGGCACAATTGGGAAAATTTGCCTGTCGAAATTCTAGTGCACTACTGTCAAAAGTCATAGAGTGTCATGGATCATGTCTCCCCCCACCCGACCACAGTCAGCCTCTAGTGCCCCTATATTGATAGCCTCTGTCAGGGCAGCAGCCACTCAAGGGGACATGACGATAACCATTAGGCTAATTATTTTAGGAAAAAGTAACCCCGCTTTCAGTGGTCCTGGTCAGTGGCCCCAATTATTGGTCCCATTCGGCACCCCGGTCTTTAGCCCCAGTCCGCAGACCCTTGTCAGCAGACCCTTGTCAGCGGCCCCTTGTCAGCAGACCCTTGCCAGCAGACCCTTGTCAGGGGCTCCAGTCAGCAACCCCTTGTTTGCAGCCTCAGACAGCAGCCCCTTGTCAGCAGCCCCTTTTCTGTGGCCCCTTGTTAGCGGCTCCAGTCAGTAGCCCCTTGCTGGAAGCCCTAGTCAGCAACCTCAGACATCAGCCCCTTGTCAGCAGCCCCAGTCCACAGCCCCTTGTCAGCAGACCCAGTCAGCAGGCCTTGTCAGGAGCCTCAGAAAGCTGCCCCTTGTCAGCAGCCCCTTGTCAGCAGCCCCTTGACATCAGCCCCAGTCAGCAGCCCAAGTCAGCGGCCCCTTGTCAGCAGCCCCTTGACAACAGCCCCTTGTCAGCAGCCCCTTGTCAGCAGCCCCTTGTCAGCAGCCCCTTGTCAGCTGCCCCTTGTCAGCAGCCCCTTGACATCAGCCCCAGTCAGCAGACCCTTGTCAGTAGCCCCAGTCAGCAGACCCTTGTCAGCGGCCAGTCAGCAGCCCCTTGTCAGTAGACTCTTGACAGCAGTCCCAGTCAGCAGCCAGTCAGCAGTCCCTTGACAGCAGCCCCTTGACAGCAGTGCCTTGACAGCAACCCCAGTCAGCAGCCCCAGTCAGCAGCCCCTTTTCAGCAGCCCCTTGTCAGCAGCCCCAGTCAGAAGCCCCTTGTCAGAAGCCCCTTGTCAGAAGCCTCTTGTCAGCAGCCCCTTGTCAGAAGCCCCTTTTCAGCAGCCCTTTGTCAGCAGCCCTTTGTCAGCAGCCCTTTGTCAGTTGCCCCTTATCAGCAGCCTCAGACAACAACCCCTTGTCAGCGCCTCCAGTCAGTAGCCCCAGTCAGATAGGGAAAGGGTTCTGAGAGTTACTGTGATATTACAACAAGAAAGTATATAGTTGGGAGCTGGAGTGGGGGAATAGAGTAACCCCTGCCCCCTCCAATGTTCCAGCCCCAGTGGGCGGCCCTCGTCAGGGCAGTGGGTGGTAAAGGGGACCTGACAGTAAGCGGCTGGCCCAGACGACGATGGCTCCACCCAGCGGGACGCCCCCCACCTCACCGACCATGACCTGCTCACGGCCCTGGAGGTAACGCTGGGTGCACCGGACTAGGGGGGGGGGGGGGCTGGTTATGGTGCCAAATAATTACTTCATAAATGTTATAGAAAATCAGTTTGGGATTGAAAAGGGTGTACTTCCCCGAGCCTTTTGGGAAAATCTAATGTACTGCTCCCAAGAAAAACAGCTGGAGCGGGTCGGTCAATCTTTTTTTCGGCTGTACATGTTTCATAGAACAACTACAACTCTCTGAAATTTTTTTTACCATAGAACTCGTATTAAACAATGTTCAAGCGTTTCAGACCCCTGGTTTGACCCATCATACTTGGTGATAGCCACATCAAAAATGTACAATCCCAACTCCAGGAATCGTTCAGAGGCTACTTCATATAGTTTTTCAAAAGTAACCCGTTTTAGAACTCTGTAATTGATTCATATGTAACCACACTTCTGGCCATGCATGAACACCATGACACTAGTGCCCCCTACAAGAGTCTGTGCAAACCGTTTAAAGCAAAATGACATTTGGGAGCATATTTGGGAAAAGGTACCTAATGACATTTAATGAGGTCACAAAATCACATGAAACCTGGGGAAATGTGTCCACATTATTCTTATTGTAGATAACCTACTCTTTCAAATGCTGCAAACCATTTTTAAATATTCCTGATAGAACCTGAGATAAACATGTATGAACCTACCCACCTCTTGTACATTGAAAACCCCTTATTTCCAATTGCTGTTGTTTCTTCCATGTTATGGCGACTTAAAGTTTCTTATGTTTATCAAGAAATTAAGTTTTCTTATTTCTGAGAATATTAAAAGTGCCATAACTATTGACAGGAGTGTTTGTTCCACTCACTGTTTTCAGTTTTGAGAAGGTAAAAACATTTTCTACATTACCCGTGAAAAAATGTTTTTTTCATTTTTTATATTCTTTTTACCGTAACCATGGTAACTCGCTAACCTAAATTATGCGCAGAAATTCTGCTAAAAATGTTCCATTTTGATTTTCCCATGATGCATTAGTTAAAAAAATTTTGATTTTTTAGTAAATGTTATGAGAATCTTTAGAAAATTTCATGTAAGTCAAAATTTTTCACAAAATAACTTAAAAAATAGTTTTCCCCCCATATATTTCATGATTAATGTAACAAAGAGTCAATTTCTGCCAGATTCTTCCAGATTT
The DNA here is from genome assembly GCA_936440205.1 of Lepidonotus clava. NCBI lineage: Eukaryota > Metazoa > Annelida > Polychaeta > Phyllodocida > Polynoidae > Lepidonotus > Lepidonotus clava. The sequence continues at coordinate 13,295,953 of OW387135.1, forward strand.
GGCACAAATTGAGCATAATGGCCTATATTGTACGTAAGATTGTGAAGGAACTAAATATCGTAGAATGATAAAACAAAGAGTAGAAGAATCCCTGGGACTTCAGAAACATTACGAAACATAACTTTTAGCTGCACCTTAAGTGATTGTTTCATAATATGAACAAACCTTCAGAACTAGCGGCGCAGGATGGTCAAAAATGTCATTAGGTACCTTTTCCCAAATATGCTCCCATTTGTCTCTTTTACGCTTTTCCGAAATATAAACAAACGGCGATGACATCATGAGAATGGCAAAACAGATGGTGCATTGTAGTAGTTTGTAAAGACTCTCATAGGGGGCGCTACTATTGACGATGTCATAAAAACATGTATGCTATGGTTTGAGTTAGGTATTTGGGTGTAGCTATGATATTTTGACTCAGTCTTTTTACTTTTTACTCTTAAATGCAATCTATCTTGAATAAAGCTATCTAAAGGCTTCTAAAAAGTAGACTCCCACTGGAAAGCCTTATGGGTTTATTGCATATATCTGCACATCTGTGAGCTGCATTTGGTCTGTGCAGATATGTTGTTGCATTCTATACAGAAAAAGCAACACCCATTCAGAGAGAATCTGTTTAAACACATTAAAATCAGTCCTTAAACTCCCACACAGACTTGACATTTAACATTCATAAACTATAACCAAAACATCACATCCGTACACAGAGCAGACGACAGAAGTAATCCCCACTTCCGGTGACCTCTGACCTCTCCCTCTGCGCGTGCGCGGCCACGAGTGGGGTCAGGTGACTGCTGAGTCATGGCGGCGGGTGAAATGAAGTGGAGGGTGGAGATAAAAGCCCCCTCATCCCGCCAGGTCGGGGCAGAACAGATATACATCATGTCATTAGCTTCATCTGGCCGTGTGGGGCAGGCTGGTCAGTGGTATGCTGCCCACGGCTTTTGTATTCATAGCATACACTGCATGGGCCGGTCAATATGTTGTTATGACCTGAGAGGAATTTCGGTTAAAAGCGTATTTCTATGTAATAACTATTCAAATTCTCATTATCATTTGTATAGATATTTGCCTGTGAATAAATAGGAGGACTTATACACTCCCATCGTTTTGCTTAGCCTCTTGTTTTCAGAATAAGGATCATGCAAGGCAGCGGCCAGAATAAGCAGTTTCCTTTTAAATAACATAATTATGATAGTTATTGAATATCCATAGAATTTTTAACTTGGCAACGGATTTATCCAGGTTGGGGGAACTCCGAAGCACGAAATGTTATACCACAATTCCTGGCCTAAGATTCAAACAGGGTTTAGAATCTACTGCATAGAGACCAGTTATGTTTCTATAATCAGGTAAACTACCAGACATAAAAGGCATCCAACAACTCAGGATGTCAAAATTCTACAAGGTCACATCAAGATTGCATACGTGTCTTGTAAAGATTTGGAATTGCTTGCAATGTACAACATCACATCATGACTGCAACTATATGTGTGTCTCGTAATTACTCAATTGCTCGCAATGAAATATCTGATGCAACTGCTCATATCATGGCATTGCTTTAACTATCCTTGGAAATCCGTACCAAAATTTCAAGGTTTAGTGAAACCACACAAGATGATGGCCATAAAACGGCTTCAGAAACTCAGGATGCAACATCTCATTGGACTTTAATCATATACTGCTAATTTTATGCTTAAGATAATGTATATATTTTTCAAATTGTTGAGATAGAGGAACTATTTTCCTATTATTCTTTATAAAACTTCCGAGATTAGGCATATAAAACGCCCATAGGATCATAGAGAAATATGAAAATTTCCAGCTGCAGTAAACAACTGGCATTGCCCTCATCAAGTACCCATGGCCATACAAAGGGAATCAGATGGGTGGTGGGGAGATGCTTAGAGATGTGTCCATTATTGCAACCTACACAAAGCTTTCATTACCTTGTTATTGTGTTCTCTTATCCCTCCATATTCATATAAGCACCAGCCTGGCTTATATTCAGATAGTCAGGTATCCCACATCACTCTCTTACCTCACTCCAATGTCAATAACATCTGTGTTGTATTAAAGTGACAAAAAAGCAATAAGATCTGTGTTTGGTTTACAAAGACAACAGAATATCCTTGTTTTGCAGTTGTAAGATACTTTCTGTTTTTATTGTTACATTCGGGATTCTATGTACAACATCACAGTTTTGCTTACATAAAGGTAATAAAAACCTCAGGTTATCAAAAACAAACAAATCATTTGACACATTTCTAAGGTTTAAGCAAATCCCAAACATTTTCTCTTCTTGAGAGCAATCTGTTAAAACTGAAACTAATTGCAATTACACTATAAAGTTACACTTTTGTACCTAACACTTCCAAAATGCATTCCAATCACATGTGATGAAAACTATCAAACAAAACATATCAAATAGTTTTCAAGAATCTAAAACATCGTTAAAAATAATCCTTCCACGTTTTTCTCACTGGCTATGTAGGCCTATATATTATTGGAATACTAAAGTGTATTCAAATTTGCTCGAAAGTGCAAATGTGCAAAAATGCAAACACAGCATTCTAAAACAGACCTGCAATAGTTATTTAGAGGATTTCCTTCTGATAATACTACCCCAATACTGCACTACAGCTAAGAATATGGCGTGAGCAAATGGGGAAAATCCAAATTTATGACAATACTGCGCTTTATACATATAGAATTAAATTATGTTCATGAATAAGAACATCTAATGCAATAGAAATGGCATTGGCTAAAATACCGTATAGAAATAATTTAGGATTGTGTGGAAGGAGAAATGATATTATGATGTTGTATATGGATATTTACATTAAATATCTACTGGCACTTTCTTCTGTTAATAAATATCTGTACAAAGCTAAATATTGATTTAACAGCAAATAATAATTTTTTGCAATGAATGTTTCTTTATATTATGGCTGATGGGAGGATAAAATCAGCAGTTTCTGAAATGGAACTTGATTTAGATATTTGGTAAGAATTCATTTCAATACTCATCCCTTTGAATAGCAAAAATAAATCTGTTGAGTTTGAATATGAGATGTTACTCTACTCTTTTCTGTGTGATTTTCTAAGATTATTATCCCTATTCATTTGAGGTTTTATAATTAAGTAAGGAATTGTCTGTCCTAATAACGAACGTCTTCTTCTCATATTCTTTGTGCATTTCTTTAATCTTCTAATTCGTAAAAGGACTTATCTGGGCATGTTATTTGAATAGAAATTTTCTTCTACTCGATGCTCAATATAGATATTTCCTTCAAAATAATTATGTTTAAAACATTTACATCAATATGCTCTAAAAAAGGAATCTTCGTCTGAAGGATTTTTGTTCTTCAAATGCTTGCAAGCTTTTCCTTTTATAGTTATTCCGATGTTATATGCAGCCGATTGTTGTCAATATGGTTTTCGGAGAATTCAACCACCTCCCCTTAATAAGTTGCTCTTTATTCATAACTTCTTCCCCTAAACGACTGTGCTCTTCTGATGTAGCCAAGCTCTTGTCTTCAACTTGTTCCAGGATTTCCTGCTGGGTCAAAACAATGGCAATTCCACTTGTAACTTGCTCCTGTGTTGAGGTAAGGGTAGAAGCTGTGAGCTGCTCCAGGGTGGACCCTACACCCCTAGGAGGAAGGGGTGGTTGGTGGTGGCCGGGCCGCCCAGGGTGTCCATGCGGGGCACGATGGGGTTGTTGAGGGTGGCGTTGAAGGTGCCCTTCAGCACCGTGTCCTGCAGTAGCGGCGAGAACTGCAATCACACAAACAGAGGACGTCACCAATGAGTATAATGGGTATAGTGAAATTGCACAGATGGGTAACTTGTTGTTTGGAATACAGCAATGGTGGAGGAAACTGCAATCAGATGAAGAGAGGACGCCACCAAAAGTACGGGAGGATCATCACAGGAAAATATGACTGGTACAGATGTTGGGTATAATAGGATTGCGCTGATGGGTAATGCTGCAATGGTGGAGGAAACTCGAGGAAACTGTAACCAAAGAAATCGAAAACAAATGCATTAATAAATGGGTATTATTACTCAACAATGCAACAGAAGATATTATGTGATGTTTAATATGCAGGGTATGGTTGACCATGGCGTTCAAGATTTCTTATATCACAGCTCCCTGTAAGATGTTCAATAAGGATATAGGTGTGATTATCTTTATTTACTGTTTACTGAGCAGGGAATGTGTTTTAATGAACTGTATCAAACCATCTGTCATCAACCTAAGGTACATATATACGGTGTAAGTATGTAACATCTAATTTTGAACCTGTTCAAGCGATGCATTCTTTTTTCATCCAACTTTTGTAGCAGAGTTCTATAAAAGTACATGAAAAATAAACTAAAGTTCCCAAATATGATGGGAAGCATCGACATTTCTTCTTCCCAAAAATACCAAGAGCAATTGACCCTTAAACCCGGTCTGGAGGTCACACCAAAATACTACTGACCAGCACGTCCAGGGAGGACGATATAGACATCTTGAGTGACTTTAAACATTGTCCGGCTTCCCCGGATGCCACTTCAAACCCCGGAGACCGTCCTCCTTGCCTTCCACAGGGTCAGCTTTCATAATATTTTGGCTGGCAACCTTTGCAGGCAGGTGAGGGGGTGGTCAGTGAGGGTTAGGGCAGTGAGGGCTATTTATGTGAGGTGGTCAGGGTTTGGTGGTCTCCCACACTGGACACTATCACTGGTCAGCTGTTTTAAGCCACTATTTCAGTAAGGGTTTTTTGACGAACTGGAATTTGATAATTTCTAAGTTTGGGACCGAAGCCATGAGCCGAAAAGCGTTGAAACCATTTAGTGAGTGTGGCAGGGGTAGAAGGGGCAATCGCCAATGAGTATGGGTGTAAACTTGACATGGCATTGAACTGCATAACATAAAGCCCCATACCCATTAGGACATTTTGGACTTCAGCGAGCGTATTTTACTCTGATCTGGAAAAATCGCCGGACGAGTCGCCCGGCAATTTTATCAAATATGCTCATTTCAATGTATTATACTGATGGGCGATCAAAGGAAAATGCAGCTGCCGAGGTCAAAAGTGTTCTAGTAGATATATGGGGTTTAAGGGTAATCGGTTAATTTCAATAACCTAACATAATTCATGTCAAATCTAATGATCTAGAATAAAGGTTGCTTTTGAAATATCGAAAACATGGTTAGTGGACTCCCTATGACTCGGTATGTGTCTGCACTGCCCATGTCCGTACCCCCATTTCTACATAAGGCGGGTCGGATCAGGCTGGGTCAGTGGATGGGGGGGATGGACGTAGGCCTGTCCCAGGTGCCCCTTCCGTCACCTGCTATCAGCGTCCCGTCATGGAGGGACGGCCTTTATATTGCCCGACATTATGGGCCGTTTTAGTCCCGTTCTAGGCCCAGGCCTAAACCTGGGCCTAAACCATGAGCTTATCCCCTGGGTCCTGAGGTCGGGGAGCCATGATATGAGACAGACCGCCTAGTCCAGGACAATAAACCATGTTTTAGCTCAGTTATTTATTGTGTGGGTAGAACTGTTATGAGAAGATATTGTTTATTTTATTTGGATATTGGAATATATATGTGGAAGCTGAATGTATATTGTGTAGTTGCACTAGTACTGCTACTTAATTGTAGGTGTTTTAAATGTAACAGCCTTCCAACTTACCCCAATCCCTAGCCCCTTCCCTGACCCATTCCCCTGTCCCATTTCCATTATTCTTTAAACGTCGGCCTTCCCCAAACTCTGTACCGTCACCTTTCCCTTCCCACCTTAACTCCCACTATTCCCTATGACGACCTCCTCCTCACACCTCTTCCCTCCCCCCTCCCACAAACCTCATTACCTTTACCCCCTCCCCTCCCCCTTCATTAAACCCCAAAACCACTAGGATATTTTCATATAGTCGGCCAACTGATCGGCGCGCAAATCAGCCAACTTTTCCTTAACAATCGCCCGATTTTAGCACCAATTTAGATCAAAGATACACATTTTAATATGGCATGCTGACAGGCAATCATAGGAATCAGCCGATTATAGTCCCGACTCATTGGTCGAATGCTTAAAAGTTGCCTAGTGGGTATGGGGCTTTAACTCCCCCCCACCTCCTCCATGGCCACCTAACATGCCCCCCCCCCTCCCCCCTGCCTTCCCACCACCTCCCACAACCACCACCTCTGAAAGGAGGCAATAACCTGAAGGTCACGTGACATTTGTAAGTCCGCCTGGACCCGACCTAGGTGAGTCCCAAATGTCACCAGGACCCAGCGGCGAGAACCGGTGAGAGGGGACGAGAACCCGCGAGAGTTGGTGGTTGGCTGCATGGAATGGCACATATTTCTGCATAACAACTGAATGAATATACTAGAATCAAAGGGGAAATAGATATGAGAAATGACATAGAATATATGTATGCCAAGGGATTTATGGAAAAAAACATGAAGTATCAATATGATTGGTTGGAATATTTGTTCTAGTATCTGAATTATCAGAAGGTCGTATCTATCATCCAAAGTCAACATATCAAGCCTCAATGGTACAAAATGTAATCCTTCTGGTGAATCAATGTTTTGTTAAAGAATCATTCCATCCTTCGAATCTGTATGCTTGGCTATAAGCGCCTAACACACTGTCTTGTGGTATTTGTGGTAAATTCCTAGCCGCTTTGCTAGCCCATCATCTGAGAAGCGCAAAGACCAAAACAATAACATAAAAAAATTTGTTTTTCTGTCTTCCTGACACTTAATTGTGATGATCAAGTTCTTTTGAATCAGTCCTTGCTAACCCAGCTCCTCTGAACCCTCCTCTCAGGCACTTTTCCTGCTGATTCTGCCATTTAGAGGTAACTGAGGTGAGAATCCTTGATCTTTTTGTGATCGCTGGCGACTCTTAAATGATCTTTCCGTGGTTGCTGGCAACTGCTTAATGCTCATTTAGTGCTAATTTCAATTGCTTAGCATTTCAACCGACCTAATCTAAGAGGCTTCTGAGGTCTGCGTCAGCCATTAGAGTAGGACTGCAATGCTGGTGCCAATGACTTCCAATGACATTTCTACATTTTGTAAATACCAGAGACAAATATCAAGGGGAGCCCAGACCTCTATGACAGACTGACCGATAGATCGCCTTACTCATTCTAGGTGGTCTTAAAATGACTTTCTACGACCACCTATGTGATATTTTAAGCTTTCAAAGAACTGTTTTAGGCCACCTCGTTGACAATGTGTGTCAATATGGAATCACTGAGAAATTGTGTGACTTGTGTTTAAAAAAGAACTGTTTTGCTGAATCTTAAAAGCAAACTTTGTCTCTTAAAAGGGTTCTACTGACATACTTCCCATATTTCTCCAGTTGTAGATACTTGTGCACTTCCCACAAAGGTAAGAGTTAAGAACTAATTACAATGGGCACTGGAAAGTAGAATAATACAGTATAGAGTTATCCAGGTTTTCAGAAGTAAATGAGTCAAATGTTGTCACACCCAAACATATTCATTCCAGTCTACGAAAGCAAAGACTAAGAGAGGTGATACACCATTGGTGTTTCCTTAGTACAAGTATTCAATCGAAGGCTGACTGAAAGCAACAATGACCAATGCAGTATGGTGTCCCTTGGGTTGTCAAAGGTGATTTCTCTATGCAATTAGAATATCTACTTTCAAGTCCCTTCCTGCTACAACTTCATTAAGATTAATAATAGCAGGGGGTGATGCCAGAAATCTTATCTTGTCCATACAATATGTGGGAGTATAATACCCAAGGACGGTATGATAGACACGTTAAATGAACAAAACATATGGGTGCCTGGTAAAAGATATGAACAATAAACACCAAACCAAAGATTTACAATGTTGTCAGCAGAGACTGCTGTTCCAATGATTCCCAGGACTTTTAACGCGGCCTTCGTACCAAAACATACACTATAGACTCAAATTCCAGAAAGAAAAGGAGGTAAGTGTGTGGTCTTGTAACTACAACCTGCAATGCCGCATGAGTTGTCACAAGTGATTACTATCAAGTAACTAATTATACAGGGGCCCAGTCAAAACACACTTATTCCACAGACGTCTTTAATGACTCAGAAACCCTAAGGTGATAAAATACCCGTGTGTGGGCACTGTGTCTATGGTTACAGAATCGCTGTCTCGAGGGGGGGGGGGGGGAATCCACTTGCTCAACAACTAAACCAAGGAGGAATCAAAGAGCTCAAGAATTGAGCTTTTTTTTGAGTAACAAGGAGAGGTGGTGGTGGTGTTGGTAAGGGGGGCGGGGGGGCAGTGAACTACTTCCATAGAACATGGCAGAAGGAACTTATACCTGTCTTATAGGAGGCAGTGCCCACCCCCCCACCCCCTGTCTGCTGTCATACAGCCCCTGTCTGTCCACATACCTGTCTTATACCTGTCTTATAGGAGGCAGTGCCCCCCCCCCCCCCTCTGTCTGCTGTCATACGGTTCCTGTCTGTCCACATACCTGTCTTATAGGAGGCAGTGCCCCTGTCTGTCCACATACCTGTCTCATAGGAGGCAGTGCCCCCCCCCCCCTCTGTCTGCTGTCATACGGCCCCTGTCTGTCCACATACCTGTCTTATAGGAGGCAGTGCCCCCCCCCTCTGTCTGCTGTCATACGGTCCCTGTCTGTCCACATACCTGTCTTATAGGAGGCAGTGCCCCCCCCCCCTCTGTCTGCTGTCATACGGTCCCTGTCTGTCCACATACCTGTCTTATAGGAGGCAGTGCCCCCCCCCCTCTGTCTGCTGTCATACGGCCCCTGTCTGTCCACATACCTGTCTTATAGGAGGCAGTGCCCCCCCCCCTCTGTCTGCTGTCATACGGTCCCTGTCTGTCCACATACCTGTCTTATAGGAGGCAGTGCCCCCCCCCCCTCTGTCTGCTGTCATACGGCCCCTGTCTGTCCACATACCTGTCTTATAGGAGGCAGTGCCCCCCCCCCCTCTGTCTGCTGTCATACAGCCCCTGTCTGTCCACATACCTGTCTTATAGGAGGCAGTGCCCCCCCCCCCTCTGTCTGCTGTCATACGGTCCCTGTCTGTCCACATACCTGTCTTATAGGAGGCAGTGCCCCCCCCCCTCTGTCTGCTGTCATACGGCCCCTGTCTGTCCACATACCTGTCTTATAGGAGGCAATGCCCCCCCCCTCTGTCTGCTGTCATACAGCCCCTGTCTGTCCACATACCTGTCTTATAGGAGGCAGTGCCCCCCCCCCCTCTGTCTGCTGTCATACAGCCCCTGTCTGTCCACATACCTGTCTTATAGGAGGCAGTGCCCCCCCCTCTGTCTGCTGTCATACAGCCCCTGTCCATCCACATACCTGTCTTATAAAAGGCAGGTTCCCCCCCCCCCTCCTCTGTCTGCTGTCATACAGCCCCTGTCTGTCCACATACCTGTCTTATAGGAGGCAGTGCCCCCCCCCCCCTGTCTGCTGTCATACAGCCCCTGTCCATCCACATACCTGTCTTATAGGAGGCAGTGCCCCCCCCCCCTCTGTCTGCTGTCATACAGCCTCTGTCCATCCACATACCTGTCATATAGGAGGCAGTGCCCCCCCCCCCCTCTGTCTGCTGTCATACACACCCTGTCTGTACACATACCTGTCTTATAGGAGGCAGTGCCCCCCCCCCTCTGTCTGCTGTCATACAGCCCCTGTCCATCCACATACCTGTCTTATAGGAGGCAGTGCCCCCCCCCTCCCCTGTCTGCTGTCATACACACCCTGTCTGTACACATACCTGTCTTATAGGAGGCAGTGCCCCCCCGCTGTCTGCTGTCATACACACCCTGTCTGTCCACATACCTGTCTTATAGGAGGCAGTGCCCCCCCCCTCCCTCTGTCTGCTGTCATACAGCCCCTGTCTGTCCACATACCTGTCTTATAGGAGGCAGTGCCCCCCCCCCCCCTCTGTCTGCTGTCATACACACCCTGTCTGTCCACATACATGTCTTATAGGAGGCAGTGCCCCCCCCCTCCCCTGTCTGCTGTCATACAGTCCCTGTCTGTCCACATACCTGTCTTATAGGAGGCAGTGCCCCCCCCTCCCCTGTCTGCTGTCATACACACCCTGTCTGTCCACATACCTGTCTTATAGGAGGCAGTGCCCCCCCCCCTCTGTCTGCTGTCATACAGCCCCTGTCTGTCCACATACCTGTCTTATAGGAGGCAGTGCCCCCCCCCCCCTGTCTGCTGTCATACAGCCCCTGTCTGTCCACATACCTGTCTTATAGGAGGCAGTGCCCCCCCCACCTCTGTCTGCTGTCATACAGCCCCTGTCTGTCCACATACCTGTCTTATAGGGGCAGTGCCCCCCCCCCCTCTGTCTGCTGTCATACAGCCCCTGTCTGTCCACATACCTGTATTTTAGGAGGCAGTGCCCCCCCCTCTGTCCGCTGTCACACAGCCCCTGTCTGTCCACATACCTGTCTTTTAGGAGGCAGTGCCCCTCCCCCCCCTCTGTCTGCTGTCATACGGCCCCTGTCTGTCCACATACCTGTCTTATAGGAGGCAGTGCCCCCCCCCCTCTGTCTACTATCATACAGCCCCTGTCTGTCCACATACCTGTCTTATAGGAGGCAGTGGCCCCCCCCCCCCCTCTGTCTGCTGTCATACAGCCCCTGTCTGTCCACATACCTGTCTTATTGGCCGTGACAGCTCCACCTAGACCACTTAGTCCTGCCCCCCTCCTCCCCCAGACCCTCCTGGAAGAGGTAGATTCTCCAGAGTCCCGGGATTCCCCGATCCCCATCAGTGCTATACCCAGGAGGAGGGGGAGGGAGGGGGGTCTGGAACCCCTTCACATTTTGAAGAATTTGGCCAGCATTTTAAGTTGGAACCCCCTCAGATTTACTTGGAGTTTACCATTTCAGATTTTCAAGGAACCCCACCAGATCTTCAAGCTGGAAATGGTCTCTTATTGCTAAAACAATATAGGGTGAATACAATGGTCATAACTAGAGATATAAGGATTTGAATAATTCTGACAAGAAGGATAACAGGTACATCACCAGAGCTATGCCGAAAAAAAACACCCTCTTCCTTCTCAGACAAAAGGCACATTGACATTACGTACATATAACATATATATAATTCATTTTTCACATTACATTCACTAACTAACCGTAACCTGAACTGAGTATGCTTTTGATGCTATTGTAAGATCCAGTCATATTTGATCACTGTACGTGGGCAACGTCTTCTTTATAAATGTTCAGAAAAACATGTAATAGCAAATTTTATGATGTCCATCCAGTGTCCGAAATTAAGCTGCGCCCTGCACCCGGCGCGCACATTTTCGCGGCCGGGTGCGTGATTTTTATAGGTATGGACCCTGTATGTGCACAATTCTTAGGCTCATTATTATTGCCATATACTGGGAGGGTGCATTGACCAAATTTCGGGTGCATAGCTTAAGGAACAATGCACCCGACGGGTGCATAAGATATATGCTTGATTTCGGACACTGCCATCATTACAAGATAGCATTTGATTGTGCCAAATGGTAAAAACGGTCATGGTGGATCCAAATTACCACCAATTACTATAAGAAAGGGGAAATAATTGCTAATTTATGTATACATAATGATAACGCATGGCATCTGGACTCAAAAGTGGAACTGTTAACTTTGATAGGTAGAATATTACATGTTCATACTGCATAGCCAAGATTACCCATTCCCAGTACCAAAACAACATCACAGCAACAAGTCTCCGCGGACCCTTGAACCAGCAATACCCGGGCAGCAATATCTTCAAGAGAAGGTACCGGTAAGAATTTTAATTTTTCGTTTGTCGATCCGAAACCTTTGCATTTTCCTATCTTATGTCTATTTTCCCTAACTTATGTCCAGCACTGCTAATATCCAGGACTCTTGGAAGGAAGCACTAATAGTACCTATCCCTAAAACAGGTGATCTCACTCGTATACAATTATGGACCCATTTCTCTACTGACACAACCAGGCAAAATATTAGAAAAACTAGTCCTCACCCAGCTAACATCATGATTATATTGAACAAAATGAGTTTTTGTCTAAAAGCCAGCATGGTTTTCGTAAAGAGAGGTCAACCCTTGCTACCTTATTTCAATTGACAAGTCAGGTAAACCTACACATGGATAAAAGAAAACCTGCATTACCTACCTTCTTTGCAATTTATTCCTGGTGTTTTTCTAACAGCATTTTTTGTGAATGTCAGTAAAGCTAAATAGATGGTCTTTGATAGCAAAACAGCACTAGCCAAAGGTAAATTAAAACTTAGCCATAGGGCATCAAGCCATAACCAGAGAACACAAGTAAAATTTCCTAGGAATAACTCTAGATGAGCAGCTAAACTATGAAACTTATGCACAAAGCTCAACAAGCTAAAGTGTAGGAAGTTACACACATTTCATTTTGTATTCAAGAAGATAGGTAACAAAAAGCTGTTAATCAGGTGGCTACCTGGTAGAGTCACTCGTTCACAAAAGAAAATTAATTTTAAGCGGCGAAAACTGGTAACTGAGAAATATAAAGCAAACCTACCATGCAAAGGCTTAAAGCAGTGGAACCAATTACCATTGGAGATTCAAAGTGTTAGCATTTTTTAGCATAAAATGAAGGTCATATTTGGTTGAAGGAAACTCCTTGTAATGAAAATTGTTACGATAGTTCTATCATTCCTAGCTCCCCCACCCCTCCACCCACCATCAATCAACTCCTTCCTGGTTTGTAACGCATCACAATTCAATGTAAAGCAAACCAAATCTATCAGTTAGATCAATATGATTTATTATTGATAATTGATTAATTGATTTTCTATTCAACCAACCATGAATAAGATCACCTGTCACATGCTTTCATGTAGTCAATTACTGCACAACATTTCTATCCATATCTCCCTTTTCCTTTAACCAATATTTAACAGCTGCACATAATTATTAACTATCTTTCTATATATAATAGGTATTCATGCCATTTCTGTTTTTTAGTATTCTGTATACCACCGGTACCAAACAAGTTGTTATATTCATGTCCTAATTATGCCTGTCTGTCTGTTCTGGCATATGTGTCCTTGTCATACCTGTTTGTCACATTGTTTAATTTCTAGAATCACAGATAGTATCATCTGTATGAGTTCACTTGATCTACTACATAATGTAATTTTCTTTTGTTTTATGACAGGAAAAGGAAGCAAAAGTAGAAATGTTCTTAAAACTTGTATATGGTGTTTCCTCTACTGCAATGACCTGGGCCAAAACATGCTTGTCACCAGCCAAAAAACACCCCATTCCTATGTCCTCCTAATTCTAATCATAACATTGGCAGAAAAAACAAGGTGGTACAGCCTCGTCACACTGACAGGATGCCCTCTTTACTGCTGAATGTCACTGGCATAACAAGCTAGTTTTTGTAAGTAGAGTATGAAGTCAACCATTCACTTGTGAAGTGAAGTTACAACTGCTCTGGTTTGTACCATCGAGGTCCTAATCTATGCAACAAGGCATTTGAATATAGGTAAGTTTATTGTGGACAATTAAGACAGTGATAGGTAGTGGGCTTTATAAAACATTTACACGAAAGAGGTTACATGTTGGGAATCCAATTTTAACAGTGGAAATACATAAGTAATATGCACATGAGGGAAACTACTGGACTTATTAATTACTGCAGGAATACAAAACACTATCAAGCAGTCGCCATACAGTCAGAACACGTTCACCATGACTATAGATAGTCCACAAGTGCATGCATGCATGCACGCACACACACACACACACGCACACACACACACACACACACACACACACACACACACACACACACACACACACACAGAGTTTCACCAAGACCTGCTGGGTGGTCGAGTTGTCTCTATCTCAACGTTCCGTCATCCTGACCAATCCTAATAACTGACCTGCAAGGACTAATTCTGATGGGCAACGGCTGGAGCTCATATACGATTGATACAGGACGTTTACAACAGCATTTGACTCGTACACATGCCTTGTCAGCATGTCTCTGGTTTGTCATGGGGAATCCTATCTTGTGTGGGTAGTTTCTGTGATGCAGACTACTACGTCACTTGGGTCTGTGCATGACATACATAAACCCCAAAGTTAACGCTTCCTAGTTGGAAGTCTCATAGGATACTGGATGACTGGTTTGTTCCAAGAAGGGCCTCTGATCTGTGACCTTCTTGTTCCAAAACAAGGTGTATGTATAGGAAAAGACAAACCGTCAGGAGTTGACAGAAAATGTTTGTTTTTGAGTGGATTCTTGTGTCCCAGATCTTCTTAGTGCAAACCAGCCAACACCATAATTCACCTTCTTAAGCCCCATACCCAGTAGGTAATTTTTCTGAAAGTCGGCCGACTCATCAGCTATACAATTGGCCGACTCTACTAGAACAGTTGGCTGATTTTATCACTGAATCATATCAAACATGCACATTTCAATATAGCATACTGATTGGTGATTTGATCTGGTGCAAAAGGCGGCCGAGTATCCTGGTATAATCAGCTGACAAGTCAGCCGACTTGGTTAAATTCACCTTGTGGGTATAGGGCTTAAAACAACCTGCCCATGGACAGATGGTTCACTCACCGTGGCCTTTACTCACTCATATGTAATGAGTCTATTTGTAAGAGGGGCATTCAGAGTTACCCAACCACTGATAAGTTGGGGACTTGTATATTAGTTCACATGTTACATTGATATTTTGGGCTCCCAACATAAGTCTTTTAGGAGAGAGTGAGAGGAACATGCTTGTAAGTGAAGACTTCTCATAGTATGCATTAATATCCTTAACAGACAAGTTTACTTCATGTTATGTGACTTTAATTGTAACTTTATTATTCAGGGATACACAATGGAGATGGCAACACTGGAGGATAAAACAGAAATGGCTCAAGACCAAGATAAATCCTGTGGGGAAAACCAGGGGAGATGGACATCCTTTACGGAGAGAGTCTTGCGAACTGTAGCAATCTTCATTGGCGCGGTATTTTTGGTGAGATATGTTTTTCTTTTTTCCTTTCCCCTTTACATTGATGCATTTCTTATACAATGTTTGATAAGGCACTATGAGATTTACAGAAATATGTACAAATCTGTAAGTACAATGTGCATGTATTCACTAAATTTCTCATTACAATACTATTTCTGGGCACCTCCAATAAAAGTCATTGAACCTTCCAAATGTTATTGCAAACTTTATTTTGTGTGATTTTCAAATAATCAAGGCAATACTTTTCTTTAACCATACATTTCATCTGTATGTAAACAAAGAAATGAAATGGGTCTAATGAGCTGAAATGTTATATTTTCAGGGTGCTTCAGGTAGCATATTTGGCCCCACCCTTCTGGACATCCAGCTGCAAACCTCATGTTCCATAAATCAGGCAGTGATGCTGGTTGTATGGTTCAGTGGTGGCAGATTGGTGGGCATTTTACTTATGGGTGCAACCTTTGAGAAGTGGAACCATGACTTGCTGACGGGCATCGCCTTCCTGGTATTGGGAGTGAGTGGGCTGGCCATACCTATACCCACAATGTACAGTGTGGTGGCTGCAGCATCTACTTTGTATGGTCTGGCTAATGGCTTCTTAGATGGAGGTTTGTTTGTTTCTTTTACACTCTTTACTTATAACAGTCATCGTCAAATTTCGGTTTCAAGTGTCAAATAAAATAAAATAAGTCTGATTTCCTTATTTGAAGTGCATTATCATTTTAAGTCTTTTGTTTGTGTAGTATCCACAATCTGGTGATAAAAAAAAACATCACATGTTCTCTTTGTCTCAAACCATAAAGCTATAAACAAGGATCTGTCTCATCAGATGCAATTTGATCTTAATTCTAGACAAAATTTGATGCTTACTACAATCTAATCTGGAGTTCTCTCATTGATTATATGACCAATTACTGGGAAGTATTAAGAGAGGTGTATGATATTATTATACAATATTTTGCTTTTACTTCAAAGCCACCAACATGTTCATCATCAACCTATGGCATCCAACACCATCAACCTACTTACAGATCTTTGAACTTTTGTTTGGAATTGGAATGATAGCATCACCTTTCATGGCTAGGCTTTTTATAACTACAACAGATTCACTTGAAATGGGTCAATTTGTATACTACTCTGCATTTGTGCATGGAAAAAACCTTACAAGATTGAGGTCACATGTTCAAAATCCCTCGATCAACATGACATTGGCCAATCTAAATGATTCAGATATACAAGGTATATCAATGTATGAAGGAAGGCACAAATACCCTTATGTGATAATTAGTGTTGGAGCTTTTGCTCTAACAATATACTTCTTCTTTTCAAGCTGTTTTCAAACCTCTAAAACAGAAGAGGAAAACCAAAGCCTACTGGATTCTAACCCCACAGAGGAAAGCAAAGAAACTGAAAATGCTAAAGTGCCTGAGAGAACAGGACTTCTCAGCAGAAAAGCCCTAACTGTGTATTTCCTTGCCATGTTTGCAACAATGTTGTTAGTAGCAGGTGGCATTCTGGAAATTGTCAATGCATTTCTTGTTGTCTATGCTCATGACAGCCTTGACATGTCAGTATCGAAGGCAGATTTACTTAGCGGGCTCTTCTGGGGAGGATTTCTGTTTGGTCGATGTTTGGGTATCCTAGCTAGTTTCTTTGGGGAATTTCCAATAATTACTCCCATTGTCCTCATACTTGCAACTGTCTCTATGGCAACAATGTGCATGTTGGTCTCCTCACACCTAGCTGTTATTTGGGTGTGCATTGCCCTCTTTGGATTAAGCTTCTCTATCCTGCTACCTCATCTAATTCTTACTGTAAATTCATATATGAAATTTAGTAGCCGTATCGCTGCATTAACTTTCACACCTTTTTTACTTGGTGCCTTGATTTTTGTATTTTTGACAGGGGCCATTGTAGCTACATATGGAATGTATATGTTGCCCTGGCTTCTTTTGATCTATACCAGCTTGCTGGCAGGCCTATTCTTTTTGTTTCTATGTTTTAAACCAATTTTTCAAATAATTAAAAGAGATTAGGCCTTTCAGAACAAACTCTAAAATGATAATGATTATAAAGTAGAGCATTTTGATTTTCAAAAAAATGAAAATGTTATGGAAAGTCAAATCCTTACCAGGGCAGCTACTTCAGATAACTTTCAACGTGTTGAAACTTTCATAATTTGGAGTTTGGTATGAATACTTTGCACAAGCTGTATCTATTGATTTATGGTGAAAAAAACTCAATTCTTTTGTTTCTTTTAAGTATTTGGTGAAGTGTGTCAGACAATGAAAAAGACTGGTTTATTAATAGCCTAGTCTGCAGAGCTGGAAGAGAACTACATAGGCAACATGCCCTATTTTAACCCATATTGGGATGATTAATAAAGAGAGTGTTGCCATATCAGAGACTTGGAAGAGAAATACCCAAACAACCGGTCTGATAGAATTATGCCCTTCCTAGACGCTTCTTAAGTCCTCAATATATCATATCTTATCATTGCATCATCATCTATTTGATCAACTTGAAGACCACGTATTTATGTGACGTTGACAATAAACCGTTAAAAAACAAGAAAATGGAAAAAAAACTGAATAGCCCCAAATACCCTACCTCCATGCTGTTTTGAATTGTCAATATATGTGGCCTAACCTGTAAATGATATAAGTAACCAAGGTTGATGAACACTCCCTGCTGCCCATTGGATGGAGAACAATTGTAAAGTTATAAAGTAGAACCCTCATGCTCTTTCACATAAACAAAACAAGATGGGACATCAATATATCATTCCTGCAAAATTCCTGCCCTGAGCAAATACGTTTTAACCAAGCTTCCTGAAGCCAACTTCAAACTCTGCCAACACCCCAATGAGGCTATGCCCACTATAAAGGAAAATAAACGAGATTTACAAAAAGTTCCAATATTGTTCAAGTCGTTCATGATAATTTTCAAGCATGACCAGTAAGAATTGACCATTGAATGTCCTAGATGTATCAAATATATCATGGAAGACTAGGGGCAACCCTGATTGATGTTTTTTCAGAAATGAAAAAGAAAATTGAGCGGTTAGTGTCTTGGCTTTGGCCGCGGCCGGCCCGGGTTCAATACCAGGTGCTGCCTGTTAGACTCCCTTGCCTTGCCGTCGTTTCCATCCCCATAGATTTGATTAGCCAACTAGTATACACAGACGTGAGTGGTCCTGATATAGCTGACAAATTGCTGAGCGGATATTAAACTCCAACAATCATCATCATCATTCCTATTTCAAGGCAACTATAGACCCATGCTCTAAGAAAGGTTGACTTTTTCATCTTTTTAAAGCCATTTATGAAGCATGTAAATAACACCATAGGAACCTTAGATTCATTTATTAGATGCCTGAGGATATAGAAGATATTATCGTTGGCTGAATAACCAAAGGTCGTATCTCAGAAAAATCTAATTTATTTTTATTTTTGAAAATATTTCTGATCCCCCTAAGCTATCTGGAAATTTTGGAATTTTTCAAATTTTTCAAATCTTAGGAAGGTTATAGAGCAATAAACAAAGGTCGTATCTGCCCAACCTCACTTTCTAGTGAGTAACCAAAGGTCGTATATGAAATGAGCCATTGATTTATTCTCAGTAAAATACACAAATTCATAAAAATTACAAATATCTTGTAATTCGTTTTTTCAGATAAGTATCCTGGAACTACTATTCTTCAATATTATTGTTGAATTTGTAAAATAAAAACTGGATATGGGATTATAATTATGATTTGTTATATACGACCTTTGTTTATTGAATTTTTGGTCCGGATGTTGAGTAATCAAAGGTCGTATCTGGGCTGTATATAAATTTGAGAGTGTAAATGTCATATAGATCTTTACTATTTTCCAGTAATCAAATGTAAGATATCCTAGCATATTGAAATTACCTTAGAAATGTTTTCCTGTGTCCTTGTATAAGTTAATTTGAAGCTATTTGTATTTATCTAGAATTTATAAATGTTAGATACGACCTTTGGTTACTCATCTATTTCCTCTTTTTTCCCTTAAAGCTGAGTAACCAAAGGTCGTATATAAAAGAGATTCCATATTTGTCACCATAGTAACAGCCTAACAATCTAGACATATCCAGTTTACTCACCAAAGCACATTTAGCATAGAATTCTATTTAGGAATTGAATATCATAATGATTGTGGAGATATATGAAGTTATATAGCCCTTCAAAATGTGTAATTTTCTTTTAAATGCCATTTCCTCAGAATGGTAATATGTCATATACGACCTTTGGTTATTCAGCCAACGTTATTGTCTTTCTTTTAAGTGGTTATACAACATTATAATCCAATTTTTAATGATTTGATGCGCAAAAGACCTTTCATATTCCAAATTTTCACATTTACAACCAAATCCTATAGTAAATCCCCAAAGGGAATCTCTGAAATCATCAATTTTTGCACTTTTTGGCCATGTTGAATTTTTAAAGATTTAGCTGTAAAATTATAAATATACATAACAGCCACTAACATTATACATCATTGTAATCTTCAAGTAAAGACAGATATGCCTAATAAATTTATTTCAACATATCACAAATATTACATTCTTTCTATAGAGCCTCAAATCGGATTGTATGAGTTAATAGTAAAACTTTTTTTCATTTTTCCAAATTTGGTTTGAAATAGAACGTTTTCATGCTATGATATGTTTTATAAAACAAGTCTGGATGTATTGACCAATTCATTCTGAATCCTATGGTATATGAAGTAATACTATAGCTCATTTATCTAGAAAGTTATGGTTGTTTGAAAAAAATGCCTTTTTCCATAACTTTTAAAGTCACCCTTTCTTGGTGCATAGGTCTATAGCGCACTAAACTGGAAAATAGATGGAAAGGCATGCCAGATACAAACAGGAAAGTTCTACATAATGACACATACAAGGGGGAAGATTGTTCAAACGAACCTAATTGCTGCTTGTATATCATATGAAATTTGTAATTTTATGAAGACACTATTATGGAGTGTAAGGCCAGATATATTTACCACTGCGTCAATTGACTCAGAGGTAAATATATCTGGACAAATATGACATGCGTCTTCTTTATTCTATGTAATGGATTTAAACTTGAGAAATCATCAATTTATCGGGAAAAAACGGCGATGTTAGAGTGTGGACAGCAATGTCATCGTTACGATGGCAATGTCGACATCTTGTTTGTTTACCTGATAATCGATGCTGATTGGTTAATCAGTAGAGGTTAGTATAAGATCACATCTATTTACTTCATTAGCAGAGGCGAATGAATCATTCGAAATCCCTTTTTTCTAACCTCTCCTCCCCTGACCATTACATAAATGATGGCGAATTACTCCGCTACATTAAAGGGTAGAACACACATGGGTAAATAGATTTCTAGAAACAGGGGTTGCCGAATCAGAGACACACAAAGGACTACTTACATGAAAATTAGACATTTACAGTATAATGATAGGAACCGACAAACAGCAATTTGGACAATCTTTAACCATGTCTGTGCAGTGTATGCTTGTTTCTGTCAATTTGGACAATCTTCAACCATGTCTTTGCATTATAAGCTTGAAACAGCCTAAGAAGTCTGAAATGGTTCCTCAGAAAATACATTCCTCTCTGTGATTCCTTTTCTTCAGACAACTCACACTTTTCTCCCCGTGTGACTCCCCTAAAAACGTCCCAACCGAACCTATTACTTCTCTCCCCCGCGTCGGCAGGCCTCTGTCATCTTTGGGTACTTCTGTTTTAGTTAGTTTTTGGAGCAGTAATAGAAATAGGCCTCTTCTTTTCTTGTGCTGATGTGTTTAACGGCTCTGTCTGTCTGTCTGGGGGAGGGTGGGGGGATGGACAGGGGTGGGGGTTGGTGAGGTGGGGTTGAGGGGATTGGGGGTTGGGAGCAATCGTCCTAAGTGCAATGTGTCGACAAAATGCCATCCTGAAATCAGCCGTTTATCCTTTTGTGGTGCAGAATAAGGGAGGGGGGGCACTATTTCCTGAGACAATCAAAGTGTAAGCAAACATTCTCGAAATTAGCCAACAGATTCACAAGTCTTAAGTCTCTTCCGTAGATTACTTTTGCAGTAGATTTGATGCGGTTTCACCCCCGATCCCTGTCATTTAATTCCTGAATCTAATTTATGTATAGCCTTTTTGCATCGCAGTATTCTGTGACACAAAGAACTTTCCGCACATTATTTTCATTATACTGTATTCACTGAGTTTCGCTATTGGATCTTTTGAATACTTCCCCAACCCCTTTGTAAAGTAAGGGTTGCATCTGAAAGTTTTCCAAAGAAAGTGTCCCCCAACTTCTACCCCAACAGCCATTTACTGAGCAAATTACCACTAGCCCCCCCCCCCCCCCCCCCCACACACACACACCCTCTCCTCATACCCCATACCCCCTATACCCCCCCCCCCCCTCTCGCGGCCCGTTAAACCAATGTTTGGTTTTGGCCGACAGGAGTAACGACGTCGTCGGCAGGAACCGGAAACAGCCGACGACAGCTGTCTGAGGGGTCCGCCGGGGGGCGCTCTGCCGTCATGTGACACGCGGGGGGGGGGGGGGGGCTCCTGGTGGTCAGTACGGGAGGGGGGTGTTCACGGGGGTGGGGTACCCATGTTACTGTATAGAATTGAGAAGTTCCCATGCTGGTTCAGGGTTGCAACCAAAACTTTGTTTTCAAATTCCCTATAATTTCCTTGAGATTCCACTGTTCCATGATAACTTTCCCCTGTGTCATTTTCGGCAATTTGTTCAAATCTAAAAGCATAGGACTGCAGAAATAAATTGAGAAAATTCATTGAAAAGAAGTCAGATGTCTTACATAGGTAGTGTCAGGAATTCCAGAACCTGTTCAATATTCTCCCCCGTGTTTGGGCAAAACGTGCAAATTCCAGTTGTTTTGAGATCCTGACTTATCAGGGGTCCATTTTCCTTGTTCACCAGGCACCTTGCAAGTTCCATGTAGTGATTTCTACAGAAAGATCATATGTCTCAGGTAGATTTAAAGGATTGTCCGTGTCCCTAGCCTCCACCTTTAAGCATCTAGTCGCGTGTCACTTTACCCCATGTCACCCTGTCGATTTAATAAATAGCCATGTCTCCCTGTAAGTTTCAGGAGCATAGGTCCCTTCTACTCTCGTTGGCATCGGTTACTGTGATTAATGACCACAGGCTGGTGGTCAGCAGTCTAAGGGATCAGGTCAATGTCAGACATAAAGAGGATGGACACCAGGGTGTTAGATCCGGGGTTAGATCAACGACGGGCGTCTGGACGGGGAGGAGGGGGTGCATGGTTCTCACTCTGTGGGTCACTGAGTGTGATCCCGCTTTATGTAGACATTAATGATATTAACAGAAAATGTCCATGTAGTGTATGAAACTTGGGGTTCTACTTAACTGGTCTTTTTTTTTTTTTTTTTTTTTTTTTGCCGTTGGGCAACATTAAATCTATGAAAGCGTCACACACACCATGGGGGGCTGGAGTGTCATCCCCCTCCCCTCCGGTTCTATACTACTAGTACTGTGGCACAATCTAATTCCCTCTCCATCCTTTTTGATAAAGCTTTTCCCAATGTTTACACACCGTTTATTGAAAGCATACATACAATGCCCATGAGATTCCTGGGAGGGTCTGTCACTTAACCTCTACGGCGCATGGTTTTCAGTTCATTCCCCTCAGTGACGATTTGTGGTCTGAACCACAATGGGAATGTCTATAATACAGGGTCCTGGAGGAGCCGGGAGGAGGGCAGTTGGGGCTGGGAGGAAGGGCAATGGGACCCTTGATGGGGGGGAGGGTACTCTTTCAGCACAATCACTTCATTCATAGTGATATTACACAAACAAATACATGGATGTAAGCTGGGAACGTGAAAAAAAATCGGAAATAGCCTTAAGAAGATCTGATTGTGTCCTAAAATGATGTGAATTCGAAACTGACTTTTTGACGTTCTGGGGGGGAAGTCGGAAGGCAGTTCTTTGCAGAAATTCAATTAGTGGAAATATATAAATAAGCAACTAGTTCTCTCTGCCTTGAACCATACCGAGAATGGTATAGAACATAATATTTTGTCTGCGCCTTCTTGAAATGGTTTCTATTCCCGTTATTCCAATCCCCAGCCCCCCCCCCCCCCCACGCTCGCGGCGCGGCCCGCCCTGGAGGAGGCGGAGACTGTGTGTCTGTGTGCGGTAGGGGGGTCGGAAACATCAGAGACGCCGACACTCAGCGTCCGACCGGCGTCGCCGCCGTGGAGGGAGACGGCTGTCGGCGGGGGCGAGGGGGGGGGGGGGGAGGTCCTAAGGGTTCGTGGTCAAGGAGGTGAAGGGGTAGGAGTCTGTGGCTATTGTTTTTTTCCGTGTGTGGGAGACAGCATTCTAATACAATTGTGTTAAGTACAAAAAATAATAAATAAACCTAACAAATATCAATTTGATGCAGAAAATTCAAATTAAACGAATACATACATGTATGTAATGAGGTTTAGGACTAATATTTGAGTGAAGTAGGAACAACTTTTTGTCTCTCCAACGAGTATAGAGTCATGTCTATACTCGATGGTCTCTCTGAAGAGCGGCCACTTGAATCTTCTATACTTGAGTGAATTTCAGGTGCTTACTATGAAAATTTATATTAGACACAACCATACACCATAAAAGTGACATGTTAAAGCCAAAATAGACAGCAATTTTACACCGACTATGCTATAATTCAGTCTAGGTTCGGGAGTAGGGGATTGATACTGGAAACTTGTCAACCCCTTCGTACATATCACAAACTTGGATAATCAGTTAGCTGCAGGACACAGACACGACAATACAATCGGACGAAAAGAGGGATGACTACAACACTATCAAACCATTGTCTGTCGACTTGTTATATCCCAGTAGGTATTTCAGTGTGACACTGGTCAAACTCTGAGTGTAAACGGGGATCAGGAGTACCACACTGTACCCGGACCTGCCCCCATGAGCTGCTCACGGGGCGAGCAGCTCACGCCCCGTGAGCAGCTCATGGGGGCAGGGGGGGACAGGACCCCGACAGGACCCCGGGCCCCAGACCCGGGGGCTCCGGGCCCCCCTCCCGGCTCACCGGGCCCCCGCCGCACCGTCTCCGGGGAAAAGGCGGGGTTCAACTAGACGATTTTACCCGCGATTTCCAAACTCGCGATTTTGAAAATCGCCAATGGGATTACAACTAAACATAGGCATGTTGGATATCATTAGAAAGGATTTTGAATTCCCTTTCGAATGATATGCGACATGCATGGGTTCATGTTATATTCCGAATTAAAATTTAAAAGTTGTCATATTTCCCCTGTAGTCAAAATGGCCTAGTGGGATCCAGGCTTGGTGGTATGGGGGAGGCAGTCATTATACGGCTGGGTGTCAGGGCCTATTTGGTGGGCGGCCCCAGGCAGGGCCGAGCACGTGTGGGCGGCTGGGGAGCGGGTCGTGCGCACCTCAAACCTACTCACATAATAGTGTCCGAGCAGCTCGCCAGGGGGTAGGCGCCACGGCCATGGGGCTGGGGAGGGGTGGGGTTGGGGGAGTGAGGGGAGTTTTGGTCCGCGGAGGTGGGATCAGAGTGGGGATTTTATGAGAAGATGTCCTCTGTTAAAGGAATTTGGCGGAATTCGGTGGGTTGTTATTCCAAATTAAAATATTGGAAACAGCCCTCTTATTCCAAAAATCTGCTTGGCCTTACAATTGAAGTGGATTGAAATAAATGCACATTACGTGTAAGTTTGAATAGGGGATAGGAATCTGTGTTTGGAATTGTGTTAATTTGTGATAGCTTTGACAAGTTGTGGACTTCCAGTTCGACCATCGGGCGGAAAGTAGATTTCAGTGTCCGTGGTATACCATACAAGGAGAGACCTGCTGTATCACAATCTATCAGGGTGTATGTACTATGTTTAAATCCTCTTTATAATAATGTTTAGATTATAAGTATAAACGTCTGCTGAGAGGAAGTAGAAAATAAAGGATGGTCGTACCTAATTAAACACACTAACCATTATCACATCATAACGTATAAGTTGGGCCAATCTAAATTATTATCATTTACCATAACAAATAAGAAAGGAATGCTTCTTTATATTCAAACAATCATTTCTACTTGCAATTATTCAGTTGTTAACTCTTGTACGTGGGAAATTACCTGAAGTATAAAACATAATCTTGGTGCGTCAATGTGATGTTTTACAATATGAATGGCTGCCTTTGCTTATTACCAAAACTAAAACATCCACATGGAAGAGAGTCTCTATTTAGTCTCCAATAATATCCTTCAGGATAGTTTGCAGGGTTTCATGAGCTCAGAGAATTTGTTTCCATGGTCACCCTCAATTTTGCCAGTCTAAAGCCCTATACCCAATAGGCGAATTTGACCAGAGTCGGCCGACTCCGATCAGTCGGCCAATTGAGTAAAATTCGCCTAGTGGGTAAGGTGAGGATGCATGCCTAGTAAGTATAGGAATCTATAGGAGAAGCCTGTCTTTAAATTGCCCCCTTCGTCCTGGTTGCTGGCCTGTCAAAACATCCACCAGTATGACACACTTCTTACATACTTTGCAATGTTGTTTATACTCTGGTACACATGTGGGGGAACCAGTAGATAGTTTGAGTGTCACTAGTACTGGTTTTACTTGCTGGTCATGGATGGCTGAAGCCTTAAATTTCGTAGGACATGACATATATCGAGAATGTAGACTAAAGTACATATGTACTGATAAGATTCTCTTTCAAACTCAACTGGGAGAGGAGCAGTATCCCAGGGGCGGATCCACGGGATGGGGCATCCAGGGGGTTCTGACCCCCTCCCCACCATTTTGGTGGATCCCTAGACTACAAAAGCATTTTAGCACTTAGCCTTTATGCTGCCCCCCCACCCCCCAACCCCCAACCCCACTTTCGAAAATCCTGTATCCGCCCCTGTATCATACTTAATTATGTGTGGTAGGCCTACCTTTACTCTTAAATAGTGATCCCCTCCACCCCCCAACTAGAAATACCCTCTTCCCAGCACCCCCCGATAAAAACAGAAGGGTCGGGCGTAAAGGACATTATCATTATCAGCTGCTAGGGGGACATTGTTCTAATAGATATTGCTTTGGCAACGCTCTGGCGTAAAAGTATAGATGCAAATCCATTGGCAGTCTTCCAATTGTGAAGCCATGCTCACCAATTAGGAAAAGCATTCACACTCTGCCAACACCCCTATGACATTTTGCTCACTTAATAAAATGGATATAAAAAAACTAAATATATGAAAAGTTCCATGGGGCATTGCAAATCATTCATGATAATTCTGAAGCACAACAATAAACAAGAACTGACAATTGAGAGTGTGTTTTCCCTCTGCCCCCATCTCCGTTTACAATCCATGATATTTCAAATTCCTAAATCAAAAGGCCAACCAGCCCACGCTGCCGAAAATGAGACAGAGATGCATGCCAAATCCAGCCCCTCCACATCTGGACTGGGCCAGAACACAGGATCTTTTCTACATGTGTCATTGATAGTGACGTAGCATTTCAAAACCCAAGGTCAAGGTCGCCAAAGGACACCGGAAACGGTGACCTCACGTGACCTCTCGTGAGAACACGTGGGCTGGTCACGTGGCCAATGTTGATACAAGCCCCAAAACGGCCGAATCCTTTGCAGTGGAGTGTTTTCACTCCCAGTTCTTTCTGTAGGGTTTTCTTTCAAAACAAACAGGGCAGGGAAGAGGTGCAAATTGGATAAATTGTTGAATGGGTCAACAGGGAAATGTGAGACCCGATTCAGGGGGTCCTTTCCACGGTCTGCCGCGATACCTGTGCATACAATTTACGATACTGGAAAAAAAGTGTACAGTATCATGGACATGATACTGAAATGTTTAAAATAATGCAAATGAGCAGCCTTCCTGAAAAATGTCCATGGGTACTATAAAAGCGCTTGTATCTTTTGTAATTAAAAATCATACATGTACAGACAAAGGGCTTTTTGTGGTTTCCTTCTTGACTTGGGGTCATTAGTATTGAGTGTTTTGCTTTCTCTATGAAATACGTTTTGTTTCATTCTTGTTTGATTTTTATGTTTTTTTAATGTGTGCTTTGCCTAGTGCACTATTTTATTACAAATCATCAAAACGCCCAGAAAAACACAAACCTTGCAGTACATGCATGATCTTTCAATACCCCAGCCGGAGATGTGACGTTATAATAACGTTGCAGCAATGTCCTGTGTTGGTTCCAGTTACGTTCTTTTGATGACTCCCAATTACATTGCTGCAACCTACTGCTGTGACATTGCACTGCGATGTCATTATAACATTCTGGTTATGTTTTTCAACCTACACAGAATGTTCTTATAACGTTCTGTTCTGGTTTTGTTGTAACCTCGCCAAAAAATAAAGTTCTAATTTTATGAGGTTTCAACATCACCATCAAAAATGTAATAGTTATGTGCCATTTTAGTAAGTAACAAACTGACTAAAAAAGTATGGTTGCAGAACATTCCTGTTACGTCGCAAGCTGGCTGGGTACATTATGACAATGGATCATACAGAAAATCTTAACACACACCCCCTCCAGTAACAGACAGAGTCCTTACCTCGTATGTTCCAGGACCAGGTACGTCCGACTTGACGTCCCTGAACCTCCTGTCCTTGGAGATCATCAGGTTACCCTTCTTGTCACGCGGGAACTTGGCGTCGTACGTTCCAGGACCTGGGGGGACAAGTCAGAAACAATTTAAGTTATTTTCTAATTTGCATTGCCTCTTAAAAATGTCTAGCAATAAATATTTTTTCATGATATCGATAGATATCATGGCAATAAATGACATATCATTGTGAACCATTAGTGTGCCATATTTTTCATATTTTGACAACATTTGAAAATTTCCATCTTCACTTTGCATTTCCTATACATATGGCCCTATGATTACTAGGTTACGCTTGTATACCAAATATCTTAGGATACGTCGTAGCATTAGCAGACCAACAATCAAAACCAGTTTGGTAATATCTGGACGTTTAGCCATTCACTGATTCACCTCAATACGAATTTTTCTTTTTTTATAATTTATAGTACCTGTGCAGTCTTGCCTCCCTCCCCCTTCTCCCAAACCCCGCCCACTTAGTTTTTACCCCGTACCCTACCCCTCCATAAGGCGGCCGATACACATCCCCTCGGGTGTGCCGACCAGTTGGCACAGGGTCTGGGGGACAGGTGGGGGCTTTTAGTCGGCACTTAGATACCATCTGTGTGTGCTGGGGGGGGGGGGGGGGGGCACAGGTGGGGTACCTGGGGGAGGGGGGGGGGGGGGTGGGAGGTATTTGGCCCACCCCAGCATCAGTGTGGGGGTACAGTGAGAAGCGAATGGGGAGAGCTTTAGACCTGAATGTACGCAATGTGCTCCGAATGTCTCACCTTTGATCACTTTGTCCTTTAATCTATAATGGTTTTATTGTATTATTATTATTTTTTTGTATTTATCAATTTTCAATTGAACTATTTTTTTCACAGAATTCTGGTGAATCTATCCATTATATTGTGAGAGGTCCCTACTTTCTTACACGTACCCTCCATCCCGACCCATGAAAGAAAACAAGTTGGGAAGATCATAGATTTACACCAAAAAGTCATTCATAAAAGACTTGTAAGAGCAGTTCCCGGAAAGAATACTCCAAAATGACCCAAATGTCAAGCATCGAAATATCTACAGCTGTAGGAAAAGTTTCACAAATATGTTACACTCAGCATCAAGCCAAATACATAAGATTTGCTTATAACATGAAAATATATTCTTGAATCCTTATTGGCATTTCTTACCATTACAACCAATGCAGCCCTACCATTTCCCTCTTGGACAAAGTTGGAAGCACTTGCAGAATGCAGGCCTCTGGTTATAATCGATGAGAGGAAACCCGACCTGAAAGTCTACCAGACCTATGTCTTTACACGAGACAAAAACCGACAAAAAATGGACGAAAAAGGGGGTAAAAATCAGCGCTAATCGTCTGATGCTGGCACCTGCGTTCCGGGCGAGGCTGACCCCAGTGGCGCCGCCGGTGAGGGCGCGGGGAACTAATGTGAGGGGGTTACATACCTGGCCTACCTCAGGTGTGACAGTGGAGACGAACCACTCTCACTATCTGAGCCCTCAGTCAGCAACCAGTGCCCTCATCCCACTAATACTGACCCTCATCTAACTTATCAACTGACGGCTCGGGGAAGTGGGTCAGTAAAGACCTCCTGGTGCTTCAAAATTATGTAATTTTATATATTATTGAATTACTGATTTAATGTAGAATATATTATTGAATTATTTATTTAATGTAGAATATAAGATAAATTTCAAAAATCATATATCCGAATAGTTACGCTATACTAAACATATCATTTATATTTCATGGGATTCAAATAGCGGTAATTTAATTATTGTTTGATCGTATATAGGGGATTAGCTTCCCGTGTTAAGAGGGTTAATGCCTGGTGGGTGGTCCTATTATACACTATGTAGGCTTATCACCGCCTAAGGAGTGATTAATACCTGTACAGTGAGGCCTAGGATGAGAAACCACTAAAAACTATGAAGATGTTATCGGGCTCTGTGTTGACAGATTTAACTTTTAGCATAAATTCTTCTACAATCTCAAAGAACTGTTTCTTTTGAAAGGCTTTGAAGTAATTTTTACACCTGGTTGTGATGCAACGACTCGTCTTTTCCCATTACTTAAGTCCTAAGGTGAAATATTTGAAAAGAAAAAAAAATACAAAAAAATACATTTTACTAATAATTCTTTTTTCTGAAAAACGGTCTTGCAGTTGTAACATCGTAGCATTGGATAGCATAGCAAATAAAGCATGCGCATCAGAATATATTTCTGTTTTTTTGATGTTATGTATATCTGTCTGTGTCTACAGCCTATCAGTGTAAAGAGGCAATGCAAAATTATTTAGTTATTTCTAAATCTTATTTCCCAAATGTCTGCATTTTTTTTATTATATGTTTGCATATTATTTCCAAAGATTGCCAACGATCAACGATACAATCCGGCCAAAAATAAAGCACATTTTATTAGTTTTTATACAAAATCCCATGCCATTCACAGTTTCACATGTAAAACGAAACACGACAGTCTGGATCGAACAGAAGACAAAGAAATGAGTGCCCTCATGATGGGATCAAACCCCCAACCCCTCCCTGCTGCCATGCTGGTATAATTTACGGGGTCAGCCGATACTCGATAGCCCAGCCTATCTCTGTCACCTAAGTTCTGGGTGTAAAAAAGGCCCCAGCCCGTATGGAGATGCCAGGCCTATAATGACTGCCCTCCACACGTGCCTATAATGGGGCTCATCAATAATTTGTTTACTTTCGCTAATCGTTATCACAATATGTGTTAATTCGAGCTTTCGGTCGCGCTTTCCCCGGTGACCCTGGCCTTTTTATATGAGGAAAGCCGCTGCACTGCGTATTCGTAGGATACAATTATTCAGAATTTCAGACTATTCTCATGAATTTTACACTATGTTTTAAGGAAGGTGTAAGATGATTTTTTTCAAATATCAGTACATAAGAGAATACATTTCATGTTTCAATATAAACTAAAATATTCCAAGTCCTTTCCACTCGGTGGTTAAGATGAGACAGAGAAACAAACCCTTGCAAAATGTATTTTGAAATCATAATTTCATGGAAATAGGAAAAATCCGAAAAATCTTATGACTTTGAAATCTGATGATACCTCGAAAATGACCATAATAACATTTTTATGTAACAAACAACTGAAGTGTATTTTATGACAATCAGCAAAAATTGTATCATTTAATACAATACAAATAAACCAACCCAATAAAAAACAATCTGGTGCCTTTTCTAAACCCATCGCTGTATACTACAGGATGTAGCCCCAAGCCCCCCTCTCCACCCCCACTCCACAATCCCCCCAGGTCTATCTGGTCGGAAACAGTCCGCTGTCCGCTGAATCCGAATAGGAAATGAAACTATAAATTTGGCCAGCAATGGCAATATAGAGGTCCAATATGTGCGACTGGCCTCCACTTTTCTATTCCCGCGCTTAATCCAATCGTTTATTGTGTTTGTTTGTCTCCTACTGTTTGTGTCCATTTTCACTATGTGCGTAGTTGGTGTGGGAATAACTGCTCCAGGGGCTACCAGGACTAATGTAAAATGTTAGTCGCCCTTTTCAACATGCTAAGGTCCATATTGCTGTACTTGGCTTGAACCAGAGCCTAATATAGGATGGTCTAGATACTGTGTCGTGATTATAGTGGGCAGTAACAATGAGATATGTAATTTGTATTTTAAAAAAACCTATGTGGCTAATTAATGAGATTTTTCTAATACAAAATCATACACCCTTGGTAAAACCAAGACTCCTTGGTAAAACCAGCTGTACCGAATTTTTGGTGGTGCCATGAAGTCTGAACCTTTTGTGCCCAGAGACCCATACCCCTCGGCCCATACCTCAGCTCCTACTGGGAATATTCACAAGATTCTTTCAAGAATTGGCTTAAACAATGTTGTTCTAATCTTTAAGTTATGCTAGAATGGACCAAGGGTTCAATCCATGCTCCAACTATTAAGTAAAGAACCGGTATGAGCTACCATGTATAACTCAAGGCGATGAGTAATGTCACTGCTCGTCCTGTTGGAGTATACAGCCCATTAATTACCTAGATAGGGTCGCCGATGTACACAGACTACTGGACAGCAGTATCTATGGGTCTTATGTAAAAACATAACAAGGCAAAAAACGGGGTTTTATGTGTCATGTATGGCAAATGGGAAGTAGGCCTATATCGCCCGGGAAGATAGCGAACACGGGTGATAAACTGCCAGATATAGGCCTACATGTAGGCCTACACAGGCTGAGTGTTAGGCCTGGGGTAGTGATGGGTGGGCTGGGTTAATGGGGTAGATGAGGCTAGTCTCTAAGGTATGTGGAGGTTTTTAATGCTAGAGAAAGGGATGATATTTATCATGTAATAAAAACTAATTATATCAGGACCTCCGAAGACATAAAGCACCTAACATAGATAAGTAATCA
Organism: Lepidonotus clava; assembly: GCA_936440205.1. Classification (NCBI taxonomy): domain Eukaryota; kingdom Metazoa; phylum Annelida; class Polychaeta; order Phyllodocida; family Polynoidae; genus Lepidonotus; species Lepidonotus clava. Next base: position 13,328,064 of record OW387135.1, read on the forward strand.
GGGTTTGTGTCAGATCTGTTTAAAGCAAAGTCTTTTGAATAATCCCTAATGATTTTTGTTTGTGCAGTTATTGATAGCTTCAGATCTGATGCTCAAGTAAAAACACCTTGATCACACATACAGATACCTGCTCACATTATTCTCTGGATTATTCTTATCTACAGATTTTAGTTTTAGCTTTCGTTATTGTCAATATGTAAATGTCCCACATTTTCAAATTGAAGCTAAGTTTCAAGGTTATAACGTGATCTTCTTAAACAATACAGCAAAAGAAGTATTCTGTGGCATTACCAGAATGTCATAAAAACATACCAACTATTCTAAAGAAACACACACCTACATATGGGCCACCACAGTGGGCGATTATATGGCAACAGAAAAGGCACCTATCTCACATGGAAGTAAAGATGATTGCTTCTGACAAAACTACCAAACACTGCCTTCAATACTGAAAGCATGGGAAAAGCCTATACCCCCACATGCCACACTCAATTGCAAAGAAAGAAATCCTAAAGACTTAGGTTTCTTTTTAAACTGACATTTTCCGAATGTTTTTACATTCAGAAACATGTGAGTGGGGTGCATGTAAGCTGGTCTGAAAGGACCTTTGGCTATTGCTAGTCGTGGTTTGAATGGGGGGATTCAGTTCAGCTGTGTTTGAACATATTGACTTCAAAGGTTAACTGTACTGACAGGGCTGAAATGAATACCAAAACTCAACTTCTTAATGATTTTTACCAGAGCTGTAGAGAGTATCTGTGCTTATTTTCTTATACAATATTTACATCTTCAAATATCATTTGTAAGCATATAATATATGCTTACAAATTATATTTACCTTACCTTATATTGGAGGGTGGCTTATAACAAAGGAAATACTTGTAACATCCTGTACTAATGCACTTTTAATTGTGTAAACTCTTAGACATTTATATCATAATAAAGCCACTGGTATTTGGAAACTTTGTGAGCAGAAACAGTCTTCAAAACTTTAAAGAACACCATAAAATCTGGAGAACCAGAGGGTTGATAAGGTGCAAACATGGGAGAATAGTAAAAAGAATTGGCCAACGAGTCGCGATTACGAACCATACCAAATCTGAATGGACCATTGCCCTTGGGTACTCTGCTAAAAAAGACTGTATCTTCTGCCCATTTTCAAAGTCAACTCAGTAAAAAACTAAACAACCCCAGACTATCTGCCGACAGTGTTTAAGGTTCAGTGCCACCTGCAATTTTCTGCCTCGAAAAGCCCAAAAGGCCTTTCGGCTGAGGCTTTTTTGTTTTCGGCTTCGGAACCTGTCAGCTTAAAGAATTCTGGCTGCTGGGTCTTACGTAAGCTTCCACAATGGTGATTCTATTTGATGTGCAGATAGAATATCACTGGGAGGGATCCCTGGGGACAGGGGAGTTGGTGGGGGCTCTGGGGGTTACTCTCTCCCCAAAATAGTCTACCTACTATGATATAGTTACGGGTGTGAAGGGCCAGGACAGCCAAAACAGAGAGCCACTCATTATTCATTCATGAATTGCATTAAAATAATGGTATGCTAACACAATTAGAAAAAAAATTATATACTCATTGAATATAGTTATTACTTTTGTGGAATTCAAATGTGCTCAACGAAATCATATTTAAGCCGACCTTATTTACGATATCTATGATACATCATTCATCCACCTTCATCTCCAATAGGTACTGGAACATCTCGCTTTAACCTTGAAAGGTACCATCTAATAAATAATAAGTGAAACCTCATAAAACATTGAAAATAATAATTGATGTCGGACAGTATTGTTTAGGACGGGTCAAAGCCTGCAAAAGTTGTCGATGAAGAGGAGACTAAAGAGGAGACTGTTACCTTAAAAACACTAGAATAAAGAGGAGATTGTACATGTTACCCCCCCCCCCCCCCCCCAAAAAAAAAAAAAAAAAAAAATGCATAAGAAGAAGCTGCTAGTGCGACCAAATACCCTCCCCCTGGGTGTGTGTGTGTATGGGGGGGAGGGGGCTTCTGAACAGGGGTAGTTCCTCGCATTGTCAGGTTAGATTTGGGGGATGGGGGCTAACAGATAAAGTTACAACCCCAACCCATATAAGTGCTGACCACCAAAAGAGGCATCCCAAGCCACAGCAGTGAAAAGCCTCAGAGCCTTGTGGTCACATACAATAGCCCTCTCCTTGGGGGCTTAAATTTGAGGCGACTTGCAAAGCTTATAATTGCTGGATGAGGCCTAGGGGGGCAGCCCACAGAGAGAAAGCCTTGGTCATTTGGAGCTCTCGTGCGGCCGACCGCAAGGATTCCTATTGTTTGTGAGTTTTGGGGGATTTTCCGGTCAGACATATCTGTATCAGGGATATTCACTAATGCCGTCTTTTGTTACAAGTGACAGATAAATGCTGCTGATATTGAGGCCAATTATCTTTATTTCTATCTTGATGGGGATCAGATCTGCAGCTGTAGTGTTCAAAGTTCAAATGCTTCATTGGGTTTAGTAGATATTATCTACCAGCCGTTTTATTCAAACAATTTTTGAAGCTTTTATTTAGTTTTCAAGATTTAAGCAATATATAAAATCAAACTCTGGATTGCTATCATCATAATCTCACATTTAGATTATGTTAAAATTGTAATAATGTAATTGTTATTTCAGAATTATTTCCCTTCAAGCATTCCCTAAATAGCGTGAATTTACAAAAATGAATGCGTTATAATTTGTAAGGCTTGTAAAGTTCATCTAATAGGTTTAGTTCATAAACGTAATCCAATCATCATAATTTTTATTCAAAATTTTTTGTTTTTCCATTTTTTATTATAAACTAACACAAGAGCATACAACATTGTACTTTTGTTGCAGAGCGGCCAGATGTTGATATGCCATTACCTAAATCTACCTTATAAGCTGGCCCTCCCATAGACATAATTATTTAGGGACCCCCCCCACCAATCACCTGTCTACCCCTTTAACCTTAGCCAGGTAACCATAGGGGTGACTATGGGGGTTAGTCACGCCTCATTGCCCCTAGTACCCCCGACTAATTATAGTATTAGTCAATTACCTTCATGCGGAAACCTGTTACGAAAATCGTGATGAAATATTTAATTCGCGCTTTGGTGATCAAAGAGTTTTGAAATACAAATTAGAATTGTTTTGAAATACACTGCGTGGGTTGTGTGATTGGATATAGATGAAAGTTTAATTTGATTTGAATTGCAACAAATAATAATGATCGCTCGATTGCACAACTTAATTGAGAGACAATCGAAGTTGCCAAATCTAGCAGGAATTATCCAATGTAATATTACCAATACTGGCTTATTATAAAATTGATTTGCCAGATCAAAGCCAACGATCTTTCCTCTGTCGAGTCTTATAACTATACACACATATGAAATCCAGGGCGCGGAAGATTTCTATTTGTCTGATTCCATATAAAACATTTTCCATGTACTTTGATTGTAGTTGCGTTGCATACATTATTAGGACCAGCCAATCTGATACCTTTCATTCAAATTACATGCGATAGATTATCATCGATGTCGCCGAGTGCAAAATAAATTCATGTTTTCGTGACAATTATCATTACATCTAGTAATAACGAAAACATTTATGGAAATATAAAAAGAAAAGTGGTTCCATAAACATGATCACGCAATGATGGCGCGGTCGGACTGGTTTGACAAGTGAGATTGATATTACAAGTGGTGGTTGTGTAATAGGTCCGTGTCTGTGGTACTGCCACTTACGACACCCCAATGCATCATGACGCCAAGGTCATATCACTTTCAGGGGTCCATGTAATAATTTATTATTTCCTTAAATTACTTCCAGAGCATTCTGGCAGTATACGGGTATCACCTCTATGTCTTAACTTACCAATCATTCTCCCCTCAACATTTGTCTAGTTTCGGATTTCTTTTTAACACATTCTAAATTTATTTTTTCAAACTCGTCCTTTCATTTTTTCTATAATTCACTACTCGCCCAAGGACACTAAACCACATGAAAGAGCCGTGGAAAATTAAAGATTTTATCATTTCAACCATCAATTTTAATTACCAATCCAATTTCCGATGGATTTAAATTTTCTTATTTCCCTTGATTGTCGGAAGCTTTTGAACAATGAAGTAATAATGATAATGACCTAAAAACCCAATGCGGGAAAATGATATTGTGGGTATCAAATACCCTCCGAGTCATAGTGCCCTGTGTCCCTGTGATAGGGCGGGGGGTGGCGGTTTTAGGCTCGGGGGGCGGGGGGTTAGGTCTAGGGGCCCCGGGGGGTGCGGCCCCCACTGTTAATCACCCCTTTTTGTGTCAGGTGCCTACCAGGTCTTCCCTTTGTCCCCTAACCTCAGTGGGTCAGTGACCGGGCCAGGGGGAGACAATCAGGGTAATTAACGAAGACTGTGACGGGCATGGGGGGCGGACAGAGGGACTCGGTCCGACGGGCATTGTGGTCAGAAAAGGGCATCAACAGTCGATGACTCCACAAGTGATGCGTCAGGTTATAGCCATGATAATACGGAGTGAGAACAATCACCTGTGTTCATCCGACCATGGACGATGTTAAAGGGAGCCAAAAGCAATAATAGGGTCAAAATTTTGCAAATTCTGTTAACTAATGAAATATATTCTATGGCCATACCCTAGGCCTGTGCTAAAATATAGACTATGAATACACACTTTAACTACATCAAAATAGATGAAAACTTTTCAGGCATACATGGCATGAATATTATGGAATTTACCTGAACTTGAAGCTAGTTATCATGATTTATACTGTGCCGATGGCTAAAGTTAGACTCTTAGAACACATTTTCATAGTTATTTGAGTTTGCAAAATTTTGTCATATTTTGAAACAATATTGCTTTTGGCTCCCTTTAAAAGGATGGATGTAGTGTTACACGTAAATGATGCAGGTGTCTCAGGCAGTGATTGAGGCTGGCGCGTGGGCTTTAGGTTCTAGCAGTACACACAAATTCAGTGGCGATATTTGGAAAGACTATGAAAAACTGCAATTGCTCAAGTGAGCAGTGAGAGTTTGCCTTTTAAAGAAAATAAGCCTCTTCTTCTTATTTCTTTTCCTTTTAAAACCAACATGAAAATCAAAATATACCAAAATCAAAAAATGATTAATTTCATTAACCACTTATAAATAGAGTATCAAATACTAGAAGATTTGACTTGCAAGAAGTCGGTATTTTCCAATAAAAATAGAAAGAATAGGAAAGACAAATGAAAGATTTAGACGGACACTACCGGGTCAACAGTTCAAAAGTGAATAGAAACATCAATATCCCCACCTTTTGCCCCCCACCCACCCCCTGCCCGACTGTGTGACTCTTCCCTTTGTTTTTAGTTGTCACTCACACACGTCAGATGACGTATGGCCCCTGTGCGTCACTGCAGGTATTATAACCCCCACCCCCACCCCCCGTCAGCCCCTGTCAGCCCCCTACTCAGTATCGGTTACGTTGACGTGGCCCCCGGCAAAATGTACCACTATTTGAATGGCACCTGCATTTGCTCCTTTTTTATTTTTTCTTTTATGAGAAATCGGGAACAAATTCCCAGCTTTGTGAATCAGCATGGGGGCAAATGATGGTATATTGTTTTGTTTTTGTTTCTCTAAAAAATTAATGTAATTTTACCTGCAGGGGAGGGGCCTTCTACTTAATGCAATGATTTATCACTGGAACCTACTTGATATGCAATAACGTGATGGGTATTTACTTCAAAAGTGACGGTTTAATTATTCGTCAACCTGACAAGCTTTCTCGTTATATAGCATGACAAAATTGTATTATAAGTATCATAAGCTACATTCTCATTTACAATGACTGTATAGGGCGTTCCCCATTTTTCTGTCATTTATGTTTCAGCCACACATTACAGTAAATATCAAATATTTTCTCCACGATGCAATAATTATATCACTTAATCAGGTTTTTAACATCTAGAATGCAATAGAAAAAATAATTCTAATTAAACAGATAGTATTGTCTCCCTATGAGTGATGGTTCTGTAAACCACAAAATATAAGCCATAATCTCATTTACAAAGACTGTATAAAGCGTTTCCCGATTTTTCTGCCATTTATTTGTCAGCTATACAATGCAACAAATATCTATATATTTTCCCCACGACGCAATAATTATATCAGCTAATCACATTTTCACATCTTAATTGCAATAGAGAAAATAATTCCAATTAAACAGGTAGCACTGCCATCATATGAGCCATAACTCTGCTAACCACAAAATGACACATTCTCCTTTAATTAACTCCAGAACAAAGCCCCCCCCCCCCCCCCCCCGGGCCCCGATTCACCAGACCGGTTAAGGGGTGATAATCTGGGCCCTGTCAGGGAGGCAGTGACCTCTGTCGGGCCGCAGACTGACCACTGGTCAGTTATCACACAGATAGCCGGTATCAGATGCACGGGGTGGTGACAGACGGAAGATATTGTATTATAAAGTGTCCGTCCATCCGTCATGGCGGGGGCGGCAGGCGTGACGGTATGACCATTATTTACTAAGAGGGGTGATAAGGGGACTGGTAAAATTTACACATTGGGTTTGTATGAGCAGCAATTTCAGCATTCATTTCATGGAAAGCGCCCGATGTTGTTTTTTTTAAACATCTGTCTACACATAATGTTATTATTCCCGGAATACTGATCTTATCACTAACTTATCTTTCATGGAAAAAAATGAAGTAATACAATAGCATTAAATGTTAGAGTACAATACCCAAGGGAAATCTCTTAGACAAGCTCAGTATCACGCGCCTGTAAGATATCTCAATAATGATGAAAATCAGTATTAAGAAACGTTCAATGCAGGAATTGGGAAAACAAATCCTATGGTACTTTTCTTTTTCACTGAGAAGGGCACTAGCATATTTGTATCGCCGTTGTACATGTATCATGTATCTATGATTCTTTCATAAATATGTATGTAATTTCGTAATAAAAACATTCTAATCATTAATAATTATTGTTGAAGGATAAAAAGTTACTTTGTATCACCACTTTACCTGAACAGAATTAAGTATATCGATATAACTGATTGAAAGGAACCTATCCGATCACCTTCCCCTGCCCCACAACCAGTTAATGAAGCCATTTCTCAAACCACCCAACTCCCATGTGGCTGGGTGCGATAAAACACCGGCTGAACCCCAGGCGTTGCAGCGGGTTGACGCGGGCGTTGCACCGGGTATCGGTGACACATGTCAAGCGGGGCGTCAACCGCGCATGCGTCGTCACAGGCCCGCATGCGCAGAACGTACCGCCTCCTCTAATAGCGTCATTTCTACTTTCACTTTGTCTCATGATCTAGTGAACACAAAATCGATTCAGATCTATGCTGTTGGTTTGGGGCCTTCCATTTAGTACGTACGCACATTTTCAGAAATCTCAGACCCCCCACCCCCCTATGGCAAAAATATGCAATGGATATGTATTAAAACGTATGCTTATTTTATAAAAAAGACTCGGACCCCCCTTCCCCCCTTGATCAAATGTACTTAGTGGAAGGTCCCTTTTGGTTTTATGACCTCATAATTAAGAATACAAATACTTATGAATGATTTTCCTATTAATAGTGCGATTTTGCTTTTCGAATGAATAATTACATTATGGCAGAATGAATGACAAGATGAATTATATTTCCACAGAAACTATCTAAAGCCATAGAGATACATTTATGTATAACTAAGTCCATGTAGGTCTATGCTAAAATGTGACAAATAACCCCTTTTGTTCGTAAATATATCTAAATGGTGCCTGCTGTGGAATACCCCCCCCCCCCCCGGCTGTTTTTTTTTGTGTGTGTTTTTTAATTAATCTGGTTATTGTCCTCAGAATTACTACGTATTACGCATGTGGGATCTAAGTATTATATCATATTTCCCACAACAAATATCTAAACATGCCGGATCATTTGGCAAGAAAACTTATTTCCCAAAGGTAGCGCTGTATGGGAAACCCTCTATTGGAGCATGTCTGATCAGGCTGACGGAGGGAGTGTTAGCATTAGCACTGACTCCTTAGCCTGCTAAGTGGTCATTAAATGGTTAATATTAACCCAGGAGGGCGGGGCCTGCACTGCCCACCTCCTTCCTGAAGCATTCAGTCTCAATCCGAGGTGACGCCCAAACAATAGACCTACATCTAGGCCTACATTTAGGCGCAGTCAACAGGCGAGTAGGCCTCACTGGGCCTAGAATTACTAACCACAACTCAACCTCTGACCTGCTCCCCACCCCTAACCTTCAGCAGTTTACCGGTTCATCGGTAATTTTGAAGTTGAGCACTGGCCAATTCTTTTTTTAATGTAATTGTATGATGCCACTGTGGATACGTTTAACGAACTGTGCACATGTTGGTTTAGATGGGAGGTGAAGGGATGCATTGGAAAAGATCGGACGGATTTTGCGGGAATAAAACTACTTTCTGCCAAAAACAATTGGGATGCGCTACACTACAGTCTACTGGCCCATTCTCCAGGCAGCTGTTAATATTCAAGAAACAATTATGGATATAGTTTTGATAATTCATTCCTATATGCAATGAGCAGTTATCTGAAAACGGGACTTTGAATGTTTTAGTAGGCTAAGTGTGCCACGGCTGTTTTTCTTCAAATTATTTTCTACTTCATTCAAGACTATGAAAAAAAAACACTTTTTTTTTCATAATGCCAAGAGTAAAAACGCTGATGTTTCTTAATGTCCATGGGCACATGTACAGCCACAAATCTTCTCAATATAATTATTTCACAGTTAAATACTTGTCCCAAACCCTTTCCCATTTTCTTACTGACATTTCCCGACCTCAGGGGACCCTTTTTGCATTCATGGAGTGTCATCATGTGACACCCACTGTCCTGAGAAGACCTCATGATTTTAGACTTTCAGTTTTTTAATGTCAGGGTGGTATTTTTTTTGTCAGTATGCCCCTGATTCGTTCAGTCGAGCGTGACCTCGCTTCACGGTGACCTTTCACTGATCCGTGACGACCACTGAACCGTGACCGACCTATGACTATTGACTGAACGCAAAAAACCTGTTGGGAAATTGTGAACTCAGAAACCTTTGGAATTATAGAACAAAGGCATTACTTGCACTGATCTAAGTACATGCACCCGAATTTGAGCGAATATTTTCCTAATTGTCTGGTTTTTGCCATTTTCATATATTTTACTATCTGTAATTTTTTGTAAATCTTATTTCCTCTAAATGAAAATTTCGATGAATATGAAAATAGAACATACTCCTACATTTCATATCAGACAGAAGTTAACGCAATTCAATCCTACAAAGCTAACTTTTGGTTTCCTATGGTCTATTTTTACTCCTGGAGAATGTCTGTCCATATACATCTAAATGCATTGCACGCCCTTGAAAGGTTAACCAGTTTTGCATTAGGAGTTGGATACCATAGACTTTTCAAATTTTGAAACATTCTTGCAAGTGCATAATTATATCCGTGTAGCCAATACAGACGGAAACAAAATGGGGAAAAATGTTTATAACAGTATTATAAAAAGTTGCTCATATAATTATATAGTAAGAACCTAAGCCCCTAACTTTCTCAAATTCTGACATGTCAATGGTTTGCATTTCACATCAGTATGAAAAGTGCACAGATAATTCTCTTTACACATACCATGACACGGCCCCTGGCCTTATCTCTCTTGTCACCTGGGTCGGAGGGATCAGGGTGAGGGGCCAGTTACACCTGTTATCAGCCCCTGGAGGGGCCTCAGGTGAGTCCTCCAGTGTCAAGGGGCCCTGTCCGCCCTGGAGGAGGACACCTGCAACACCCACAGGTGCCACCAAGTGTGAGTCTATATGCCACTAGGCGATTCTGACTACAGAAAATTTGACAATTTTCTTTTCGGAATATGGCAGGAATCCATTGATGCCACATACCAAATGAAAGAGAATTCAAAATCCTTTCTAATGATATAACATGTTAATGATTAGCCCGTATTCAACATGACTACATCTTAAATTGCGGATAAAAATTGGCGACTGGAATACACCCCTTTAGGAAACTAAACAATAGATAACTAATTTATACCTTCTAAACTAATCAGTGTTTAGAAAGCCCAAAACTCCGAACTTCCATGCTGAATTTGGGGTTATACAAATTTAAGTGCCCCATCTGCCATCCCCCACTCCTCTCGATCCATTATCGAAAGCTTTAGCTGATTTGTATTGGTATCATTACCATCTTCCCCTCACTTATGAAACTGCCTTCTTTCTTCTTTCTTTTTGAATGAAGACTTTTCTTTGTTTGTCAGAGGATAGTCAATCTCTCCTCTGAAACTAGGTATATGTACCTGGCAGGTATAGGTGATAATGGTATGGGGGTCAAGGCCTAAGGGTTGATAATGGCGTTAAATGAGTGCTCTTAGGCGCACTTAGACAAATACAGATAGCTTGCAGGCCTAGCTGGGGGCCTATATATTTACCATACAACAGCCACGGTTGTCATAACATTTCCGCTTACTCAAAAAATTGCTCATAACTCAAAATATATCTGTAGTTCTCAAAATTAATAACCTTTCCTAAACTTCCCAATGATAACCTACCTTTGTTCATATCTAAATTTGAAGGTACCCCTCATGTAAATCTGTTTATTTTCAAATTGGATTTCTCCACGTCTTAAATCATTTACCTCTTTTGAATAATTATCACTGTCTTTAACTCTTTACTGTTCTAAAACCAAAACCTATAGATATTGGACATAACAAACATCCAAACCAAGTTATTCAACTTTTAATCTCAGCTGTATTTACCTAGATAAAATCAAGTCAAATCATTTCAAAATGCTGATAACAGAACACACAATCATCACCTAAGGTGCCTTATTTCCGACCTTATCTCATCCCACTTGATAAACTAAATCCACATAGATTATGGCCACAAGTAGTTCAGGGAACCCCAGGTCAATTGTGCAATCTACCTATTTATATAGCCATTATTTGCAGTTTGATTTCTATCAAGTAATTGCATCAATAAGCCCAGGTTTTATGTTGACTGAAATTGGGGAGCACTGTAGGCCTAAAGAGGTCTAATTTCCTGCCTGAATTGTTTTTCCCCTGAGGTTAGGTAGGTTTAGGTACAAAGACCTAACACAGACCCTGTTGACTTTGTCAGAAATGCCAGCAAACCATTTGTATGTTTGCTTCAGACATTGGGATTCACCTATATCTTTTTTTTAAAACCTCGCGAACTGGCTTTAAAAAAAAATCTCTCTTGTACAAAATTCAGTATCATACCAGAAACGGAAAATGACTGGCTCGAACCTATATGTTTCTTCTATGCGAAACGTATAGGTACTTTACACTACGCAAATGTATCTATGTGCCACTTAGTTATCATAATGTGTACTACGAAGATAAAACTTTCATTTTTGAATTTTAAAGATAAGCCCCTACCTAGAAAATATCTTATTGTTTATCTGCCTCCAAAAAACCTAAAGACTCCTTGTACAGTGGTCCCCCTCTTATGAGACTACCCTCATGTGGCCGTTAATGGGGGGGGGGGGGGGACTGTATGCCAATCTGAAACCGCATTTTGCAAGCGTTTATAGGGCCGTAATAGGGAGAATAGGGAATTCAACTTCACCAACCCCTACCACTGCCAAACAGAAAAAGGTGCAGCCAGAGGCAGATATGACAATCACCTCTTATCACAACAATCAGAAACAACAATCTTTACTCCAGTTAAGTACCAGAAATGGCCAAATTACAAGCGGCCCGAGTGCCATAAACGTCACACAGTTGGGGTTTGTTTTTAGCTGTTTGTGCCCAAGGCCCAGTAGAAACGATGGTTTCATGTCAAGGATGTTGGTTCTAAATGGAAACCTGAACCAAAAAGTGCTGATAGTTCGACTATAGCTGTACTGCAAGTGCCCGCAAGCCTTCTGAGTTAGAAGGAAATTATTTTCTAAAGAAAGCAATCATTCTCTGAGGAACACCTTAGTTTCTTGTATACTCTGAAAGAATATATTTTTGCACAACTAAATTTTCATGATAATATTTCCACGACAGATACGTACACCGATACAGATCCACTTTATGCTATCTAGTATATAATTTCAGATTCTAAAGCTTATTTTACTTCTGAACAATAATGGCAGTGCACTTCAGACATACAGAGATATGTGCTGTATGAAAATTGATGTTTGCGGTACTCTTTTTGTGTGTGCCAGAAGAGGTGACTGCAATGTCCTTGGGGCATCCTTGAGACATAGAGCCAACTATTATATACAGTAAGGACCATAATAGACCACAAGTGTCACTTGGAGATGTAGGCAGGTCTGACTTGATGTGTCAAACCATGGCTCTCCACCAAGTCCTTTGAAGCTTTTTCTTTGGCCCGACCGAGGTGATAGAATAAATTCCATTGTCTTGCTGTTATCGACAGCCGTAAATCAACCCTGCCGCCAAAACTATAAACAGAGATTTATGAGAATATTTCTTTGTTTTACTTATTATTATTTTTTTTTATCATTTAACCTGGTACAAGATGTACCGAAAACGCAATGTTAATGTCAGGGTTTCAGTTATATATAGCCAAATACAAATGTTTACATGCATGATGTATCCAGCCACAAAGAAAATGGATGTCAACACAATGCATATAAGCACAGGAAAATATTGTTTAAAGATATTTAAGGCTGTTGGAGTACTGGCACTTTTTGAAAAAAAATCTAAAAATCTAGAAATTACTTTTTTCATAATGATTATACTTGTAGTCTACCGTTAGTACTGATAACAGATGTACTGATAACAGATAACTTTTACCATAATTCCACAGTATCAGGAGGCCTTGGATTCTATTTAGGGTTAGGTTATGAAGGATAAGGTGTCTGTGATATAGGGGGGAGATGACGGTGGGGTGAGAAGGAGGGGGCTCCCCCTTGATGCAATGCCCACTATCTCTGCCAGTTCCCAACAGGTGCCCAGGTATATATGCACCTGCAGACATATATCAGTACATAAGGAGCAAAACCCTGCACACAACTGTTACCTCTATCTCCCCGTAGCCGACTCAGGACACCTGAACCCCGGATAACATCTCTACCTGGACGTAATGTAACCTAACCGTCTATTAGAGGTGAGCTGAGGAGTTAGAGGCTACAATGGACACATTCTGGGGACGGGACTTAATGTTTGGTGAACTGGGGGGAAAGTAATCATTTCTGATCACTTCTGGTTGGCTTTTGAGACGACAGCTGTCATTTTGACTATGAGATAGAGAGGTTATTCAGTAAACGAAAATATCCAAACTCTTTTTCTTTAAGGTAATATGACAGAAAACTTATTTCAACTTCAGTAGAAACAAGAAGTCTAATGCCGTTGTTAGAATCAACTGCAATTTACATATAGTCAATTCTAAACCACTTTATTTGAAATAAAACATTATGGCATCCACTTTCAGGGCTTTTCAGACCGGCATAAATTCAACCAATGCACCCACAGTTTCCATTACAGTCATTTTCAATTCATTGATGTATTCCCCCATTGTCATCTAAAAGATCCACTGATTAGCCAGACTCATTTAGATCCCCCAAATAAATACCCCCCTGGACCAAACAGCCTTTAATGAAATATTGAGAAACTCTCAAACAATAACCAACAGACGTTAAATGTGGCGTGAAGTGAACTATAGCCAACTGTTAATCGATTGTAAAGCAATTTATCTCAGACCCCAGCCATAAATATTGCTGATCAAGCACAAAGCGCCGATGATAGTATCCTTCCTAAACCATACGCCCCCCTCAGCCCCACCACCTGTGGAGGTCAGAAAAGGGCCTTTTAGGATCAACCCAAGCCCTTTTAGACTCCGCTGATGCCCTTTTGGCCATCTTTATCAACACATCTTAAGCTTGACTTGAAGCTCCGCACACCTGCACAGGTAAGTAAATACCCTGTCTGGCCTCCCCGGGCCGAGATGTGGTCCCTGATTAGTAATGCTTTACGATCCGCGACCATTACCATAAGACCCTGAGTGTAGTCCTCTGAGCAGGGACAATAGGGAGGGGAGATCAGATACCAACTGTTGAGGCGACTGAGGACGGCTACTGGGGGGAGGGGGGCACTTGGGTTTGAAAAGGTACCCACTGCCAAACGGACCTGCGAAGCAGGGGCGGTGAACGTCAGAATTGAGGGGTGGTCAGCCACTTTTATGTCAATAAGGGGGAGGTCTGAACTACTTCTATAAAAACAGCTATGGACAATAACGCAAAATGTAGCTTTATATATTACATTATTTGACACAAAAATCTCATAGCAAATTTGTAAGGAGTTTTCCTAAGCAATTTTGGTCATTTTTGTCTATTTCATGGTATTGAGACCCTCTGATTTTTGGGGGCAGTGATCTCCATACCCTAAATTATAGGGAGCGGTCAACCAAAATTTGGTCAACTAAAATTCAGTAGCGGTCAGTCACTCGGATCACTCAGTCACGCAGGGGTGGAAGTTTGGCAGTGGGTAGCTACCTTCAAAGAGTCAGTGCCCCCCCCCCCCGTGGGCGGGCGGCTACTTGGGGGGGGGGGGGGGGGCACCTTATGCTGGGGCCTGGGAAACTCTACCCGCCCCCTCACCAAGGCTTATCGAGCCTCCTGCATCTTAAAACCTACCATTAGCAGCTTACAGCGATGACGGAGTAGGCGCGGGGTATACAACCGGTATGATGATTAGGTAGGGGTGACCTATAGGAGCGTTTTATTCAGAATAGGGCGGATTTTAACTTCTGACGCTGTAGGCTTCATAAAGATCGGAGATCAGGCGTTGGGGGTCGTTTGGGCGGAATAGCATTTTAGCCAGTTTTGTTCCCTTGGTTTGTTTATGGTTTCAATGAAATATTTCTGATCTTGGATAAGGCTGGGGAGGTTCCTGGGACGTTCTAACAGTCCGGGCACCTAGTAAAATGTATGCAGGTGTCTCCTTGGTAATTATTTAGTATTTCATATATTAGGTTACTCAGAATAGAGGATAAGATCTCAGTGATATGAATGAAAACGGTTAAATTGCTAAATCTTTACGAAATAACCCTTAAATTGACAACCTGTACATGTACCAACGTAATACCGGAAATTTTGGGGATAAACGCTCTTGGGCAATTTGGAAACGTTCAGAAGTGTAGTCAGAGAAGTAAATAGTAGCATGAACAGAGGAGAAACACACTGCTTCATGTCCCCTGTGAATTGTATTTAGTCTCGGCCGCGATAAATGGATAAATCAATGGACAAAATAAATAGATTGAAATATTTTTTGGGGAAAACTATCCATCAATGAATCACGGTTTTCAATATTGTTCACAAAAACAATTCGCAGATAATGTACTCAGATGAATACCAGTTTCACGAACTCCTTGGAATATATCCAGCTTTATATTATGTTCAACCTGCGTTCCCTGCGTTCCCTGAGTTACTGTGCGGCCAGTGGCACAGTGGCTCCCCCATGTAGCGGGCGGCGGAACTACAGGACCCGATCAGTCGGAGCTCGATGAGTCGCACTTGTACTACCCCTGTTCATTTTTTAAAGACCAGGCAATGATGTAAATTTGTCAATTTACCTTGATTTCATCATGATACGCAAATGTAAGTTGTGCTGTAGCTGTCGTGTTGTTATCAAGGACAACTTATATAGTGTATATATAAGTCTTAAACATCGTCAGCAAATTGCTGCAAGGAGAAAGGAATGGGCCAATAGGCAAACTTTTGCTTTCAGATGCAAAAACCCACAACAATTTATCTCGCCGGGATAGACCTCAAGAGTACCTCTCACCTATCCCCCAACTCAGAAGGGTCTGGGGATTACCCGGCAGTCCTATACGGGGAGCTTTTCTCACTGGGAAGGACCTCACAAGTCATAACCTGTCTATCAATAAGTGTCCCCCTTACATGTGTCCCCCTTTCCCACCTTCCCCCAAACCCAGGAGGGTCCCTGGTTGACTGGGCCGTCCCACGGGGAGCCAGACCTCCCAAGATGGCGTCCCCCAGCTGGGGGCGGCCATCTTATCCTCCAGGTTCAAAGTGGGCGGGCAGTGCAGGCCTAAACAGACACAAAGTGTTATAAGGCCTCAACCCTATCGTAAAGCCTGTCATAAGGCCTACAACATTATCATAAAGCCTCAGACATTATCACAAGGCTTGAAATCAGACCTGGGCCTATCCATAAAGTATTACACTAATTGACCATCTTTAGTCAAATACACTTATATTGTTGATATTTTGCATGGGGGTTTTCCGAGGCTATGGAATGCAGTGCGTGTTATATGGCAAGTATGCTCCGGTGATGATATTCATATCAATATGTCGTCTTTATTAATGAGATAGCACAATCTGCCTAAAGAATGTGTATTTCCAAATAGGCTGAATGCAGAAAATGTACAATTTTAAGTGCTATTTACTGTACAATAAGCGCGGGTTCCAGTTGAAAAGAAAATCCCTCTCAAAAATGTAAGTATAGATATAAAAATCAAAAAAAGTTTACATAAAGAAGACAGGAACAGGAATTTGATTATCTTCAAACAAAACATCAGTTTAAGGTGAGTGATTACTGGCCTGATTTCTGGCACCGTCAGTCATACTGTGTATTGTGAGAGATTACAGTAAACCATCTTTGAGGTTTATACCCCCCATCTGGACGCTGTCTGTGTCTTCTATATGGTCAGTTTACATAAGATGGAGTATAGAGATGTATACACTTGGTGACAGTCTAAACAACCTTCATGGGAAGGTACTGAGCACGCTGGGATGTGACAGATATCTGACCCCAGTACCGCCCCAGTATCTTTGAGGTTCTGAATCTCTTTATTTCGGTGGTATAAGATGTCACACCAAGATGTATTTATATGTATTTGTTTTGTTTTCTATTTTCTAAAATCGACGCCATTGTGTTATTGTTACACTGACTCAACCCGCATTTCTTAACTTGCAATATCAAAAAGTAACTGCTACTGCAAGCCAAAATAGGGAACTGCTCAAGAACTTGAATGAACGTTATTTTGGTGTTTAGGACATTTGTGTGTGTGTGTGTGTGTGTGTGTGTGTGTGTGTGTGTGTGTGTGTGTGTGTGTGTGTGTGTGTGTGTATTTTACTACTAAATGTCACTATCTTCTAAATCATTGTATTTCTATATTGCTCTCCGCTTGCCGAAGGGTCTTTCATGAAGAAAGAAAATGTGGTGAGAGTTCTGTTGTTCAGGTTTTCTTCAGAACTGTCTCCTATATCATTTTGATTAATACATCATTATACTCTCTCAGTCCTGCCATACTTTTATGATGCTTTAATACCAATGTAGCGCTGAATAATTACTATTTCCTCCAATAATCATACCCTCAACTTCCGGGTCCGGTCTGACCTGCGCGTTGCTGACCAGCTGCCATGTACCGGGCGGAGCCCTCTCAACGGGTATAGCCCATGCCCTATTCCCTCGGACACGTACTCCCCTAACAGGCCTACACCTTCCCGTATATAACTCTCTCCTTTACAGCCCTAGGCCTACGTGACCTGACATTAAAGCCTACACAAGTACTCGGCAGTTCCATTTCTTTAGGCTCGTTACCTCTTGTTTCTTCCTGTCGGAAATGGCTGTTGGAATGACCGGCCTGCCGCCCTCTGCACCTGGTACTGGTGGGTTGGGTTGGGTGGGAGGTTAAATTCTTTGAAGTTGAAGATCACAAGCAAAATTATTGATTTCGTTATTCTATGGGAAACTAAATGGTTTGTACAGGATTCTTCGATTGAAACTTGAAACTGTCTTTGTTTATCAATATTCATGACTTTCTTTTATGTGATATGTGGAGAAGTAACGTCTTAGGCCTTGCTATTGGTAATCCATGTGTATCAATCTATATATAATACGTTCACATGCATAGTTATGTCTATAGACAAGTCACTTGAGATTTTCGATGCTATAAGAAAAGAGCCCGTTCAAAGAACCATGTTTGTTTGTTTGTTGGGGTAGTTTAATGTTCGGTAGTCTGCTTATCTCCTACATTATATTTATAGTAATGTGGACGTGAAGTTCTTCATCTTTTTTTAGACAGTTAAAGGATCCCTCTGGGGGAAAAAGGTAGTGACAGTTTTTGTCGTTCAGGTTCCCTTCAGACCTCCAACCTGCACCGACAGTTTTGAAGGGGTACCATTTGTGAACTCTGCCCTCTTGGCCCCCACCCCATAAGGCCCGGGATCTGGATTCTTTGACCAGCCCTGAGTGATAATTGGTGAAGACGGCGTTCTCGCCACACACTGACACCGCACTCGGCAACCTTCGGCACCCATCGGCTCTGATTCGGCTATAGGGCCCTTTTCAAAGGCCGCCCTTAGAAACAGATGTACTTTGAAATAGTCTTGAAAGTCACCACAACTATCTTCAGAATGTTGGCTTAGTTGTTAGATACTCTAAAAATGCGTAATTCAAAGAAATAATTGTTGGTTATAAAGTCAAAACTCAACAGCTTATCCCCTGGATAAATACTCAATCTACTGACTATGTGGTATAGAAAAAATAATGATAACCATGGAGCTTTTGTTTTTTTATTATAGAAAGTTGATTTGATCTCTATATTTTAATTTGTGCTTACCACTGGATTCATAGTATGTCTATGTATACAGTAAATGATGGTAAGGTTATATGCAAGATACATAGCCCATCTTTAAAGATTCGACTACTGTAAACTTATATATTGGAACATTTTTTTGGGTGCTCCATTTAAGATGGCGTGGCTGAGAAAACCCTCTATATTTCGAGGAATGAGGGGTAAGTTTGAGTGAGGCCCTGCGGAGAGAGGTGCACAGGTGTGGGGGTGAGGGGACTGTGAATGGGTGTGACTGTGGGTGTGGGACGGCCCCGGAGTGGGAACAGTTGTAATGAGTCTCAGGGTGTGGGATTTAACGCTAAATGTGGAACTAATATCAACAGAACTAATGACCAAATGTGAGTTTAATAGAATGTGATGAAGGGGAATGGCACTTAGAAGCTATCATCCTAAGGACAGTTTACAGCAATAGGCTGAGTGGACGTTATTGATGAATATAGTTATCCGATCGATAAGCACATATGGAAATAACTGAATGCATATTGTAAAAGGATACACACGTGTTTCTCCATAAAGAAAAAAAATATGTGGAAGGCACAATTAAGCCCGATTCAGTAAAATATTTGGAAGCCACTCATTTCTTCAACCATCAAAGTACACATGGGTCACTCTGTTAGGTATGATTGCTTATTAGGCTGTATCTGATTTTGTACATACATTGCACATACATGTTTTTGTTTTACCTTCCACATTAAGAGTAAGGTAACAAGAGGAGGGACGTAATAGAATTGCTCATTTGAAATGGTTAAAATGACACTGACTATTTTCTTACAATACAATATTTACATATTTTCCATTACATCCTCGCGGTAAATTTCCCACCAACATAAATGAGCACATATACTTGATCAGATACATCTTCCTTGCCTACACAAATTATTAGCCAAAGCAATTATCATTAACCATATTGGCGGCGCCGATATCTAACCCCTTTGAACCCCATCCCACTGGTACATCCTAGCACACATCTAAGACTCTGGGTTCTGGTCCCAATAATTATTAAGACCCTTCTCTCTCCCTCGGGTAGGGAGGGGAGATTTAGTGACTGGAGACCTAACTCTCGGGGGATAGATTAACACCACCTCCAGGGCTGACTGGTCTTAGAGGCCCCAGCACATGGCCCCAGACTCTATAGATCTGGACGTTAATAGGCGATTTGCAGTTAGGATGTATAATTATATGAGTGTAAATCGGAGGAAAAGACGCGATCAAAGGTTAGTTTATTGAATGTCAGCTTATCAGGAAAACGTAGCCTCTCGGAGGGAATACACTTCTAGATAAATGTCAGGTCACTGGTTGTTCTTAATATGAAATATTTTTAAGATTTAGTTTTTAAAAAAAAGTACTTTTTATCTTTTAAATTCCAGACAGCCACAGGCTATTTTATAGATAATATTGAGCAGGGGCTGATCCAAAAATTGCCAGGGGGGGCCTTTGTGAAAAAAATCTCTACATGACCCTATGGGTCCGAGAATTTTATATTAAATTCGCCCCCCTCTCAATCCGCCAAAGCTTAGTATAGGCCTATTTTAAAGTAACCCTATTGCATGGGTGAGAGTGGGGGTGGGGGAAGAAAATTTGTCAGAAATTTGGAAATGATTGAAAATATATAGATTCCCAATTGATATGTCCTTATTCTTTATAGTCCCCTTTGATCAAAGAAGCACATAAAGCTAACCTAACCACCTATTCGCAAATGGCCTATTAGATAAAGTCCCATCACAGACCAGACCACCCCGTCCTCACTTAATCATCCCAGGGGAGGAACCCAGAATCGCCAGGAACCAGCACACCCCTCCCAATGCTTCACGTGCGGCACATTCTTCAAAGCCGTCTGAGAACCAGCGAAATGTGGGTATTTTCCCTCTTGTCCCCTATTTTCGCCCGGCCCTTCCCACATGGCCGGACACCCCTTACTGCCACATTGCCAACAGCACGCTATCAGCGAGCTATCACCCTGGTAACCGCCTTATCAACGGGCCAATCAGGGGGGGTAGATTCCTAGAAATTTCCCGGAGGGTTTTGGGTTGAGTCTCTGGCCGCAGGACTCGGGTTTACAAGAAAGGTTGTGAGAGGGGGAGGGTGTTCTGCTGTGTATACAATGATTATCTTTTACTACTATGCTTTGTAACTTGTAACTAATTAAATGTATCCATTATTCTAGATTGCTTTGCGTGACATAATATCAGCAAATGAGCTACTGTATCTAGGATTTTCCTATCAATTTGGTGGCGGATCCGGGTTTTTGAACAAGGAGGTGCGTTTGCTTTTCCAGAATATCATTTTTATTCATGGGTTTCAGTTGAATTTTACTGTAGAGCAAAGTTCTAATTCTCCAGGAGAAAAGAATGCCAATAGAGGAGCGCGCGACTCTGAGCCCCTCTCTGAATCCTCCACTGAAACACTCATCTGCTCATTCGTGTGTTCAAAAACCTTCCACATTCTAAAGACAAACATCTGAATTAGTAGGGATCTAATATGGTTTTCTCCCCAGTGATACACAGCAATGAAAATAGGAAGTGACCAATTTTATCCACAGAACAATAACCAAGGAGTCTAAAGAGTCTCTTTACGACAACCGACACACCAACGACTTCCGTGCCAACAGTAACCTTAGAGCATAGGGGCGGAGCACGTAGGGGCAGATACCGACGGGCCCCTACCACCCTGCGGAGGGCCTCCTCCAGGGTTACCTGATCCGTGTGTTTGTCTCCTGGACGCCGCCCCCAGATACGGTAACCAAGGACGCCCGCCGGTTGCTAGGGGCGCCGTAATGGGCCGTGCCACGCGCGCTGATTGGCTTATCGCCGGAGTTTGTCTTAGGGGGAGGTGGTAGGGTGGTGCAATGCAGTGAGGGGGAGGGAGGAGGGCTGGTCAGAGAGTTGGAGTTTGCACTTCTAAGTAAATGTAAAAATCTGCAGTCTCTCCCACTTTTTACCGACACCTTTGTATACAGTGATATGACTCAGCTTATCAAAATCGTTTTTTTTTCTCTTTTTTTTTCCCTTCTTCTTTATTGAAACAGTTTTTACAATATTACCAACTTCTTTTTTCACAGGCTAAGCCCCCCTTGCATCCATATGTGACTGCAGTGAGTATAGGGGTGGGCCGTGCGGACAGATAACGGTCTTAAGGTGGAGATAGCAGGGTTTAGGGTGGAGATAGCGGGGTTTAGGGTGGAGATAGTGGGGTTAATTGGGGTAGGGGTGTGGCGGAGGGGCGTGGTATGGTCACTCTATACCGGGCCGTTCATACGTGGAGGAATCTGAGACACGCCGGAACTATGGCACAAACTGATACGTTAGGTCTCATATTATATATCGGAGGTCTTTTGTTCAGTTTTCTGAATGTGAAATGTGGTACCAAGTGTGGTACCAGAAATATCGAATAGTTCTATATCAAGGCGATTTACAAAAGGAGAGGACGGGGGATCTACATTGCTCAAAAGGGCAGCAAACATCAGTGGCGGATCAAGGATTTAAAAAACCAAAAAAAAAAGGGGGGGGGGGGCAGTTTTGTAAAAAAAAAATCCTTTATTACTGTTGGGCCGAAGTTTACATTAAAAAGTTTAAATTTTGCCCCAAAAAAGCCTCTAAGTCCGTTTCTTCACACCTATGATATTTCCATATTCATTCCAAACGTATCAAATCTAACAGCCCACTATTTCTACAACAACACGGCGTAATATAGAAAAATGAGTTCCCACCCATCCCAGATGTCCCACGGCACACCTCCAAGTTGATGACCTCAGCGTTTTTTGACATGAACCAGTTGGTGCCGGCAAACATCAAAAGGCCCCTTAGACCGCCGTGTAATAGCCGTAGGGACCTTTATAATCCCCATACAATAACCATTGGGACCTTTATAATCCCAACACAATAACCACTGGGACCTTTATAATCCCCAGGTACCGGTCAGCGTACTCTAAGCCCCGCTCCCACGGGCCCCACGTACGGCGACCACACCCATGTACGATTACGTGCAGATCCTATCTCTGCTGACCAGTGGTCAGTCTGAGGGGGTATTTAGACCATCAAAGCGGCCAGGTGAGGCTGGGGGTGACCGCTGGGGGGATCAAGTCCTTGAGGGCTGACCAGTGGCTTGACCGACCAGGGTGCCGGGCTTCAGCATTCATCATACATGTTTTAAGTCACCATATGTATACTCATCTTCATTTGCTTTTGAACCTATCTTTTAAAAAGCAAAATTCGACGCACAGCAAATCTTTTATAACTTGTGAAATTATAATGCAATTCTTCGATCAAATGAAATGCATCCACTGATCTCTTGTATAAAAGTATTATGCTATACATTTTGATATTGTTAGATATTGTTAGTAGACCTAGTTATGAATGGAGGTGAAAAACACCACCATATATATGACTTGTTAATTCCAAAACTCTGCATACTTCATTTTAAGCATATCCTGACAACTAAACAGAAAATTCTACGAAGAATCTACCCCACGATGAAATATCGTTCGAAAAAAAGAGAACCTATCTAAAACCGTCTAAAACCACCTATACATGACTATCGTCCCGACCATGGCGTCCCGACTGACCACACGGAGGCTTGACCCCCGACCCCCCGCGGGGTGAGTGGTCAGTGTGAGTGGTCAGCCCGGTGGTCAGTGTGACCGCTCCCAGGCCAATTAACGGCAGGTCTTATCTCTGTTTGAGGGGCCCCCTAATGAACCCGTCCTCCTGGGCTGGGTAATTAATGTATATAGGCCTGGACAGAGAACTGGTGGGGCCGGGGGAGGGGTATCGGCGGGGGGTTAGATACACAGCCGTCACGGTAGGACCAGCTACCTAGGCACATGGCTGGCCGTAACCCCCGAGAGGGCAAGGGGGGGGGGGGGGGATATGAAATTTTCTTTTGAAATTCATGTCTGGAAAATGACATTGTTTGGGTATTTTTCAAATTTGATTTTACCCTTTTGATGGTGTAATATATTTTATTATAGAATCTTTCTCAATTGTATTAAGAAACACATAATTATATGAAGTAACGATGTTTCTAGATCTTCCACATCGACGGGATTCCCAAATAGTGAGGGACTAGTACTAGAGCTGTCCTTATCATTCCCAACTTATAGGACTTTTTCTGCATTTTTTGCCCCTTTTGTGCGTTTTTGGCAGCCTACTTGTTCATATACGTCCCTACTGTAAAGTAGTTTCCTCTTTGCAGAATTTCGACAGTTAAAGCCTTAGGCCTATAGCTATCTAGTTGATATATTGTATAAACCAAATATATTTCTTTTCATTTTCATAAGAGGATCTTAACTTAAAATCTGGAACTGACTACCCCCACTGGGTGGTCCTGCACGGAATCAGTGCTGCCACCTCGCGTCAGAATCAGTCAACATCTCGGTCAGTTCTCAAGGTCATTCAGAGGTCAGGAGGTGCAGGTCGCGTCCTTGAGAAACAGACCAAACACACTGGAGGGTGGAGCCAGCCTGGGGGGTCAAGGTCAAGTGGACGCTGCCGGTGGAGGGGGCTGGAGGGGGGAGGGGGGCTGGAAGAGAGGGGGTGGGTGGTTGTGAGACGACGAGGTTGACCGTGGGACAAGGTCACGGTCAAGGACGTGCGGGGAGACGTCAGGATATACGTCTGTGGACTATGACCTTAACAAGGTCAAGTTTGGATCTCTTGCCTACATAGTCAAATCTATGTATAACCTACCAGTATGGTTAACGGGCTAGGTAATTTTAACATTTCGGTACTTCAACGGAAGTTGAGAAGTATATATATAAAAAAAATCCCTGTTCAAATAACGAAAAATGTTTAAAAAAGAAAGGGGCGCGGGGGGCCCTCTTTTCCAGGCAATATTTACAACAAATATTCACAAAACCTGATAATCACATGAATATTCTTGTATGAAAAATATTCTTGTAACTCTTCTTCCTATCCCCTAACGCAGAGCGTACCCTGATTACAGAACCCGCCCCCTGAATGTACTGGCTGCTATGTGTTTGTATGCACCAGCACAATATGGCGGATCCCATATAGAGGATTATAGAAATTCAAATTAAAGTCCTGGTACCAGAAGTGAAACCCACCCAACAAATTCAGGTGTTTTTCTACATAATAATGATTGCTACCGCTTTGTTTGCATCAGCGCAAAATGGCGGATCCCCTATATATTATACTGTTCTATAAGTCACCTTTTTTCTCTTCTTTCCTTTTGTAATGAACCGAAAAACAGAGGCAACTCTGATGTTTATTTCTGAATAAAAGTTTTTGCACACACAAAAAAAGTATAAATAAACCCCCCTACCTGGCATGGCGGGGTCGGCCTCGTTGATGACGACGTCCCTGGGCGGGGCGAACCTGGAGGACGACGACTGGAAGGCGCCCTGCTTCTTCTTGGCGGCGTCTGTCCGCGGTTTGCCCGGGTTCAGCTTCCCCTGGGTACGGCTGTAGGCACGGTCCACCTCGTACGACCCGGGAGGGGGCAGGTCCTGCAGGGGGGAGAAAGTGGAAATGGTCTTTAAGTAAAGTTTGATTGATATTGCCAAGTGTTCTTCATTGTATCCATGTATTTGTATGTGCACCTGCAAGTTACACTGTAACCCGCATATAAGGATTATTTGGGGAGCAGGACATTTTGCTCCTTACAAACAGGAAACCTTAAAAACGGGAAGACACTATTCTCAGGTTTAGCTGGACCTTTGAGCTAGAAAAAGAATCAGACAAGTCACATATATGAAGAGGGATAACTTATGTAAATTAAATCAACGATATCTGCGTTTTCATGATAAATTGGGATATTTTAATAGAGACTCCATGGAACGCCAACTATGATTCTTTTTGGCATAAAAAACCTATCAAAATAGTTATGTTCAATTTGTGTAATCCTAACAACTTCAAAGATAAGACACATGGGAAGACTCACGGTGATAAAACGACAATATAGCATTATTAGAACACATTATATCAGTGCAATAGGTAAGGGAATTTAATCTGTTTTCTTTGTGAAAGGTGCTATAACGTGTCCTATGAAGGTGGAATTCAGTAGACGTTCGTGCTGTCACTTCCAGTAACCCATTATACACCCATCCTGTAGTGTACATCCATCCGATATCAATATACTGGATTGTCTCCCATAATGTCTCTTAGACTTTTTAAATCTATACCAAGCCCGTGTGACATATCTCTGATGTAGTCCAAGTGACTTACTCCTAAGCCCTTCCACCAGAAGGGATTTGAGCTGTCACATCTGTTTGTATCTTTTCTCTAAGACCTTCAATCCCTATCACTCTTATATGAGCACAGCACAACTTGTGTAAACCCTTCTCAGACGACTAAAGTACTCTTCAAATATATCTAAATGATCAGTCACATTCAAAATATCAGTTTTGTGCATGGTTTTGCATGCTATGAAAATCATGAAATTATAAGCACTACATGTTTAGTTGCTATCTCTCTCCATTTCTCTGGCATTTCCTTTCTCCTATAACATTGCTTGGGTATTAATCTTCCTACAGGAAAAGGGGGTGGATTTATTCTCTTATCAAAAAAGAAAACATGAAAGTGCTGGTTTGAACACTGTCTCTGACTTCATTCTGGATCAATGACTATGATCCCCTACCCCCTGTCTTATCGCTGGCCACAAGTGTGGGCCAGAGTGTGGCCCTATCCCGGCCACCTTCTCGACCCACCTTATAGACGTTATGCAATTGACATCAGATTGCCTAGAAGAAACTGCACGCCATTTTAAGGATCAATTAAAAATTATCATTCTGCACTGAGGTAGCAATCAAATACCTCGTGCATATGATTAGTAGGAATGAAATGGTAAATTAATAGAAGGTCACCAGACTGGAGAAAGTATATAATTAAACACTTCAAAATTGACTGTACTTTATGATTACTACACTGGCTTTGTGAGGCTTTGATATTGACTGACTCTGCAAAGTGCTTTGGATCTAAACGCCTGGATCTGCCTGAAAATGGTCTATAGGCCCCTACCCCTGCCACATTTTCTTCGAAGACCCCACCATCCATCTGACACCGACATATTGATCAGTCCCGGACCACCCCACACCCCCACCCCATCCCTAACACCCACAGAAATTGGTTCACGAGATAAGAGTCGCCGTGAAACTTTGCCCCGTGAAAGATGGCTTTTACTTGTCACAATGTCATGATTGGGTTTGATACAGAGCTCGTGCACTGCGTTACCCTGGATGTAGGAAAAGGAAGTAGATTGGTGACCCTTATTCATCTTTTGGCGTTATCGAATTCTGCAAGCAAGATATCGGAGAACAGTTGCTATAAATGGCATTTGAGTAGTAGGCTTTTTGTTTGGGATGTTGCTAAGTGGCTAAGTGAAGCGGTTTAATAAGCTATCTGCCACAATGTTATATTGAACAAATCGTCCAGACAAAATAAAACTATTTAAATCTGAATCAGATAGAAGTACAATGTGCAATTTGGTGAATGAAGTGGAATGATCAAATAAACATTTTTCTATTCCTTTTCACACATCCAAACATATAACTGTATAAGTTCTTTTGTTTGAACATTATCAGGCATAATGAAGTTAAACAAGTCAAAACGTCAAGGTATTACTGTATCAATTCGGCGGCACGTTTTATAGAGTATCACGTTTTATAGAGTATCACATAAAAATACAGTATCAAAGCAAGCTTTGATACTAATGAGGCGGCCGTTTTGAAATTACATGATGTTAATGTATTATCATGAAAACATGTACGTGTCAACTAAATAACTGACTATCATTTAGCCTAGATCTCAAAATATGTATCAGCGTGATAATGAAATTCTTTAGAAAATCTAAAATTATTCTCGACAGATTCAATATTATTGTCACTTACAGTTAATCTCCTTTGATAGTGTATATTCATGAATGAAAACCAACAACTATTTAAATTGAAAGTTAAACTTTATTATCAAATGCAAAGCTTATACAATCTTGACTTCTCAAAGTGCCATGCCTGTGTCACGCCTGTGGTACCTGTTCCACCACTGTGTCATACCATGTAACATATTCCCTCACTGTTTCATACAATGTAATACATTCCATCACCTTTGTGGGCACTCTTCACTAACACACCTTTCCATAAGCTAAAAGTGTAAACAACGAACTTCAATTTTTTTTTTTTTTTTTTTTACCTATCAAACACAAATTTTAACTAGTACAACTTGAACTTTTGCTCCGTACATGATAATCAAGTGACGAAAAAAAAATCTGCATGTTAAAAGCAGTCACACCTGGGTAACCTGAATACTATCAGAAATTGTATACCCTCTTACAAAACCTCAAGGGGCTCTCCCTGCAAAATACAAACTGTCGATTGTCTATATGCACTAACACAAACTTTTGATAAGAAAAAAATTCAGATGTCATTTTCCATGTGAAAAAATCGCAGACTTTAGGCTGTCTAAGTGGCATTCCTACTCAGAGAACTTCAACAACCTCTCCAACAAAGGTCTGGGGATGGTTACCCCCGTTCCGCCCGGGTTGTAATAAAAATACAATTCAGATGTAGTCTTTCATGTCAAAAAAATCTTGCAACGGAACTTGAGGCTTAACAGTCGAAGGCAACCAGTTGGGACTTATTCAGATATCAGTAAGCCACATCAATAACGCTAGATGTAAAGAATAAATTCACACCAAAAAGTATAACCCTCTTACACAGTCGGTAACTACTTATCATATAATGACTGAACTGTCATTTAAAAAAAGTTCAAATGCTAAAATATACATCTTTGGGAAAAAGAAGAGGTGAACCGTGAACAATAAGACCTAAAGAGGCATTGCTACCTTTTTGAAGTAGTCAGTCAAGCATTATCATGCAAATTCTTAAGATAGAAAAATATATTCTGTCCTCTTAACTAAGAAGTCACAACCGTCTCCTAACTTGGATATGTCTCTACAGTTTTCAAAGCCAACGGGAATATATCGCGCATAAAAATATGAATACTTGGAATGTATCAATGGTCCATGTATAAGATGCCATAACACATATAGGTGTTGCAAAAACAAATAAAAAAGGAACTAATTTCCATCACTCTTCTATATTAGTGACACGTTTGAAGCAGCACAAACCAATAAACTGTCAGAGACAGAGGTGGTGAAATACATATCCTATAGTTCAAGTTTCCATTAAACTCAACTCGAAGTGGTGGAAGTAGATATCAAGAAGCTTCCTAACTCTCTATGACATGTCTGTGTGCACGAAAATTCTGAAGCAATACTGACCAACAAAGTGTCAGAGGCATAAGTAGTAAAGTAAACAAAATCAATCTCTCAGACATGTCTGTGTACACAAAAAGTCTTAAGCAGGACGGTCCGATCACCTGTCAGAGGTAAGAGTCGGTAGGTAAATATCGTTCAGCATCAACTTTCAGTTATATTCAACTTGTGGAAGTACCAATCAAAAAGGATTTACAGAATCTCGGACCAACACCAGACAATAACTTGTCAAAAACTGAGGTTGTCAAGTACATATCTTACAGTATATACTGTCATCAAAGTGAGGGTCAAGCATTTCTGAAACTTAGAACAATTCAAAGTGAAGAATTTCGACTTATCAAAGATACAAAGGCATCAAAGAACTTTTATTTTTTTTAGACAGTGTCAGTAGATTCGTCATCATCTGCCTCAAGAAGGCGAGCTTCTTCATCAACATTCACGTCACCATCAGAATCATCGTCCTTGTAGAGAGTGTCTATGTGTAAATCATCTGATACCGGACTTTTTAACGAGAGGTCATGAACGTCATTCTCTGCAGTATCAGCTTCAATCTCTACATCCTCGTCAAAATCGTTTACTGGAAGCGGGACAGCAGCGGGAGACAAATGTCCGTCACAGTTAGATGGAGTTTCTTGAAACAGTTGCTGACGTACGCTGGAGTTAAGTGTAGTGTCACCCGGAGTGTTCTGTGGCACTTGAAGATGGGCCATGTCCTGAGCAGAAGGATTAAACTGGGGAGTGACAGTTGTCGTCATATACACACCGGTTGGTGTCTGTTCAAGTTGGTGATTCTTAACAATCTGAACTGCCTGGGTACCGGTTGCTGCCACTAGCTGTCTTGTCACGTACTGTTGTGCTGGTTGCGTCATCATCTGTTCAACTGGAGCTGTCTGATGTACAGCTGCCTGCTGGACAACCGCCTGGTGGTGGACAACCGCCTGTTGGGCGGCAGCTGCCTGTTGGGCGGCAGCGGCCTGTTGGGCGGCTACAGCCTGTTGGGCCTGATGCTGAGCCAACACCGCCTGCTGCTGGGCCGCCTGCTGCTGCTGGGCCGCCGCCTGCTGCTGCTGGGCCGCCGCCTGCTGCTGCTGGGCCGCCGCCTGCTGCTGGGCCGCCTGCTGCTGCTGGGCCGCCTGCTGCTGCTGGGCCGCCGCCTGCTGCTGGGCCGCCGCCTGCTGCTGGGCCGCCGCCTGCTGCTGGGCCGCCGCCTGCTGCTGGGCCGCCGCCTGCTGCTGGGCCGCCGCCTGCTGCTGGGCCGCCGCCTGCTGCTGGGCCGCCGCCGCCTGCGGATCTATCACCTGAATATTCTGATCTTGACATGTTGGCATACGTGCCATCATTTCAGCTGGAAGATTCAGAGAACTAATCCTCTGAGCAGCACAGGGTGACAGCCTGACATTGCGCATGGAAGTAATTTTCTGTCCTGTTACATGTACCTCAGTAGTGAATGGCATGTAATTCAAAATGTGCCTCGAAGGCATGCTTGCAGGCGAACCAAAAACCTGCGAAATGTAGCTCCTTTCAATCGTCAGCCTTTCACTCTGATCTCCTTGATAGACATCCAACATCAGAATGTTGAAACGGTCGCATTCCTCAAGACCGACGACCTCAATCTCCTGAGTAATATCACGTGGTGGTCCCATCTGAAAGTAAATAAGCTGTATTAAAACTTGGACAAAAAAAGTTGCAACTGAGAGACGGACAAACACTGTTCTTACATAAAAGCTATCTAATCTGAAAGAAATGTACGATCATATTGACAATATAAATATACTACAATATAAATTATTTTCAGGAATAAAACTAAATTATTGTTGTTCTTGTCCAGAAATGTCATGATCTTTCCTGTTATTGTAAAATTTGACAAAGTCAAACCAATAATCTTCCAGTCCTTTTATGAAAGATAAGTAGCTCAATACGAATCTATTCAATCAGGGATGCAAGTCAGGTTTAATGAAACAATCTGAAACCCCAGAGAAAATTTAGAATAAACTTTAAAATGCCATAAAACGTCATGTAATGACTTCAGTTTAAAAATCATTATGTGAGTAAGGATGTTAAGAAATCTGAAATCAGATTAAAATCTGAAAACTTACATCCCTGTTCAATTATTATCGATTTTTTTTATTCAAAATACAATATGTACATACTGTGACCTGATCTGCGTTGTTCACATTAAGATTGTTGGCGTGGCTGCGACCGTGCCAGTATGTGGTACTGTCTGCCAGTGTGATCTGCTGCCCTAACAGCACCTCGCACATATTGGCAGCCGACCCCCACAGCGACACCTTGATTTCGCCAGTGGAATCTTGAACGCCTACGGTCTTGACCAATTTGTCCTTGTTTGGTCCAACAACCCTCGATTTCTCCGTCTAAAAACAAAGAATTTTACTTATTTACTCACTAAAAATTAGGTTTCCTTTCTTCCCTGTTTGATAACAGTTGCTAATGTCATAATATCAGTGATAATGTTAGGGCCGCACCATACGCCCTGGGTGCATTAAAATGTCAAATGTCACAATAATTTTGAGATCAATGCACCCATGGAACATTAGGAATTTCAATTTGAAATTAACTAAAATCGGCGTATTACAGTGAAAATGTCTCCCTAAAATTGATAGGGAGTGCGCCATTGTCACAAGCTAATTTTTTTCTAACATGGACGGTATCAGGTGAGGTTGGGTTGTTCGTGGGGTGGAAAGGGTGAGGAGGGGGGATCAGGTGAAGAGGTTGCTGTGTGGGTTAGGGAGGGAAAATGAATAAATAAAGAAGCTGATAACTTACGGTAGTAACAGTTCCCTGGATAGATACGGTTTCTCCAACCTGTGCCCGTAGCACGTGCGCAATGGGCGTGATAGGAACGGACGGCCTTGAGTATTCTGCCATACCACGTTGTTTGAGGTCGTCAGGGAAGTCCTCGTCCAGCATACTGAATGTAATAAGCCATATTTAGAATATGAAAACCCAGTAACAACAGTAAACAAAAAAAATGCAAAAAATGCTATTAATCCTTTTTTCAGTCCGACTTCCATTTACTCAAGTTTGCTGTCATTTTATTTTATGATATCAGAAAATCGATAGAGATGATACATCCTTAATAGAGATGATACATCCTTAATATAGAAAAATTATCTAATCGTGTGAACAAATGTCTAAGATTTGATACCGCAACTAAAATGTTTTAATCAAATTATATATACTTCATGTTCATAAGGCCACAGGACACATTTTTCCATCGATAAATATAATTTCAAACTTACCTTCCAGTAGTCGTTCCAGAGTGAATAATAAAGGTCCGTTCCCTCATGGTGAAATTTCGCAGCCTGATGGTGTTACCCCGCTCGAACTTGACGCCCTTAGCCCTCTTGATGTATCCGACCATTACTCCGGTCCTGTCCCCAACACAGAGTTTGCGTCGTGGGCTACTCACCAGAGGATGAACTGAATGCTCTTGCTCTAGTTCAATGACGTAACAGATGCACACCTTCGTCACTGCTTTGTCGTCGGGAAGTGTCAGACATTCTGCAACTGTTATGGAGTCCCGGGACCCAGGAGATGGCGCTGGCCCTGGCCCTGACACTTGCGGTGGCCCTGGCGATGGTGCATGAACATTTGGCATTGCATACATAAAAGGTAAAGGTCCAGCTGGTGCTGGTGACACAAAGGCTTGCTGCCCTACAGGTGGAGCGGGACTAGCATATCCAAGATCAAGGGTATTAGGACGTACAGCTGCCTGGGCCTGTACCGGATGTTGCAGCTGGTTAAGGGGAACGTAGGAGTATTGAGGCATGTACACGGCTTGTGTAGTTACAGCCTGTGAAACAGACGCGCTAACGTTAAGGGGATGGGGCTGAGGCTGTGTCTCTGCCTTATTCTGAGGCTGGGGCTGGGGCTGTGGCAGTGACTGTAGCAGTGGCTGTGCCAGTGGCTGTGCCAGTGGCTGTAGCAGTGGCTGTGCCAGTGGCTGTGGCTGTGGCTGTGCCAGTGGCTGTGGCTGTGCCAGTGGCTGTGGCTGTGGCTGTGGCTGTGGCTGTGGCTGTAGCAGTGGCTGTGGTACCACACCAGAGTGTGAGTAGGTCACGTTCATATTACCGGTGATGACCGACTGTCCAGTTGAGAGAGGAACTGATGTGGCACTAACTGTCGATACGGTTGGGTTACCACCGGCTCCTGATGAGGTCACTGGAGTCACTTTTACCTGTTGCTGAACTACCTGAGACAGTGGAATATACGCTCCAGCTGCTACCTGCAAGTCCTTTGGTCGCAATTCACGAGCATGTCCAGGGTTTGTCGACACTGGTGCATTAACAGATTGACCCCCATTTTGGCAGTTTCCATTAGCGACAACGTACGCAAACGTTTTGGGCTTGTGAACTTGTCCTTCTAGCGTCATGGCAGATTTGAGGGAATGTCCCATACCGGATGGACCAGGCTGAGCAACTTTCTGCAGTGGTGACTGATATGTGAAGTAGGGGGGAGCAGCTCCTCCGGCAGCCCCAGTATGAACACGTTTTGCGGGAGACTGGTACTGGTTAGCCTTGGCTGGAGAGACTAAAAAAAAAGACAAGAATTTTTTTTATATATTACAACTGGCGCAAACTATTCAAAATTATTAGTCTAGACTCTAAATTTGACACGACAACTGGCCCATTTTTTTTAAAATTCAACAATTGAGACCACACCATCCAAACGCCCAAAATTACGTGTTACAGTGCAAGGTTAATCGCCCAATATTTTTTGAACAAAAATTATTATTGGGGAAAAAAATAATTAAGAAATGCCTAGGCTACCCCAAACATAATATGCGACAGTGCCTAAGAGTAGGTACTCCAGTAGAGCCCATATTTCTTCTGAACTTTTTCCCCTTTACTATTTTTAGATTTAATGGTATTTCTAAGCCATGCACATACACTTATTTGGTGTTATATTGATCATTTCTTAAATCCGACAGGGCGACATGGGGACCCCCCATCTACACCCCTAGTATAAGCTGAGAAAAGTCTACTCAACCATAATGGTCGAGTAGAATGCATAGGAATGATAGAAAATCACCCTGACTGTCAGTCAGGACCTCTCGGACTAGATAAAATACTGGTTGTTCTTAGGATGTTGAAATAACAGGGGTGTGCAAACCCTCACAAATTTTGTTCCAGAATGTGCGAATTTTGCCTCCAAATTTATACAGGAAAGTGAAAATGCTATACAAATGTGTATGAATTTGTGACCAAGATGTGCAAATTGAACAGCTAGGTTTGCGAAAATATTTCAGGGTCTGCACACCCCTGAATAATATTCAGTTGAACATCTCGATTTTGAACACCAAGTTATATAGGATGATAAAAAGGCATGATGGAACAGTTTTTCCTGTAGAAATCATAATTCCATTTAATTCAATGTTTATATTGATTATGTCACAGGGTGCCGATAATAAAAGACAGGTGCCGATAATACACTCCGAAACATGAAAACATTACCATACTAATATTTCTCATATTAATTTTTAAAAATCAGTTAATATATCGTATTACGTACTACGCCGCATTGAATGTATTATTGTTACTTTGATTGAAAATGTAAATAGCAAGACCCGAAATGACGAGAAACTCCTAGAACTGTGACAAAAAATTTCTTTGACCATGTGCTCCGTGAAAACAAAATGGCTGCCTTACCAATTCAGAGTGACCTACATTGAGTGAGATGTTCTAACAAACTAATCTAAGTTAACCTCTATAAGAATGAGTGAGATAAGAAAATTAACTAAGTTACATAAAATCTAAAGACTAAATAAATCCTGCCTTACCTTTCTGATTGCTGCTGGATCGCCGCTTGCCCTTCTTTGGAGGCGCCGGAGGATTGCTTCCACTTCTGTTTTCAGCTGCTTGCCCGCCGGAACTGGTCTTTACCGGCGTCTGGTTGGTGCCGTTAGAGTTGGGCACCGGTCCTTGAGCGTCTGACGGATCAATTTGCATGTTCTCGTGTTGATCCATCCTAAATGTTGTAGTCCGATTCGGTATCCGGTTTTAAAGTCCTGATGATCAACAGTGTTGAAGGTTTTAAAAGTTATAAAGTTTTAGCAGATTTATCGAAGTGAAACGAGAGAGACTGACGAAGTGACGACCGAACGCTGTGCCACTTGTGAGAGTTGCGCGTCCTACGTCGGAAGTGCAAACTCTCCAACCGATCCTGGGTGACCGTATACTCAATGGGCGTGTTACGATTGGAGAGTGTGAAGCAAAAGCACCGGCGGTTTCAAGACGCGGTTGGGACGCTATCACGCCACCGGCTCATTAACATAATTTATACGATATTGTCCCATTCCATCATAGGGGTGTCTTTGGGCGGTTCCATGTCTTTCGCGCGTCCGCGGACAAAGTCAAAGTGCCCGGTTAACCGGTGTACGGAGTTTAACATTACAGTGAAACTGTATGCGTACACTAAAATTAATGTAAAGAGAGTAAACCAAAATAGTTTATATATATGTGACCTAGTTCTAAACTTGAAAAATTAAACTCTTATGGTACGACCAAGGGACAAACTGGGTTAATACTGGAACAGGAGTTGAACTCAAACAGAGATCAATCGTAGTCTGGTTACTTGTAGTGTAGTTGGTGGGGTTAATATATAAGCCTAAAGAGTCAGCCAATTGAGATAAAAATGCCACATTTGTCGGGTTACAATAATCAAAGTTAAAATCTCCTACAATAAATATTTTTGAATTACATGACATTGTCATGATATCATTTAGCAAATGAATAATAACTTCTTGTGTCGATCTGGGTTTGACATAAATGATTGCAAATAGAACTGTCTCCCAATTAGTGTCACATGAGATCAACATATACTCTGAACGCTCAGTCCTAAGTTTGGTAATGACTGTACATTTTATATGGCTTCTGATGTAACATGCAAGGCCGTTATAAGATCTCCTGCCACTATCCTTTTCTTCCCCATCAAACCTTATGATATTGTAGCCTAACATTTGATAATTCAAAGATTTATCTCTTTCTAGCAGGTGTGTCTCATTAAAGAGGATCACGTTGGCTTTGTTAACATTTAAATCATTAACCAAATACTTAAAGTGCAAAGGTAATGATTGAACGTTACAATAATATACAGAAAACCACACATCAGATCTGGTGAAAGGGTCTGTATTATGAATTTTTCCATACTTTCTTAAGCGTGACATTTCTGCATCAACTTTTGAATCAGTTACAATCTGGTGTCTGTCAAAATTTATAATATGTAATTTGCTGATACTGGGTACTCGACTGCAAGCTACATAAAAACCATTTCTAAATACATAGTCAGAGAGCTGTATGGCAACTTCTGGACAGGTACAACCTTGACACTTGTGAATTGTTTTTCCTGTGGCCTGTTGACAAGGAAACTGCTTTCTTCTAATGGTGACCTTCTCATTTTTCAGTCTAAATTCCCTCTGTGTTGCAAAAATTGGAGTCCAATCTTTAGAAATTTCACTAGTTCTGTAGTGTGAATAAACAGCACGCTGAGTCCTGCCTATAACAGTTTCTTCAAAAATGAACCAAAGAGCTATAGGTTTTTCAAATCCTTCTCTATACTGAATATATTTCAATGTCCCTGCAGTGCCATTAAAAAGACCATCCTCTACATTAATGTTTGTATTTATCTCATAAGTAAGACCTAGACCTAACTTCAAATCTCGTACTGTACCAGCAGGGTTAGGGTTTTTATCTAATTCAGCCAGAACATTTTCTTTTTTCTGAGCATCCACAGGCTGGGTTATGAAGTCAACAGACTCTACTATCAATTTTTGCGAGACACATTTATCATAACAAATTCCGTTATATTCTAGTGCCGCCCTATTGGTTGTAAATAAATGTAAACAGTCGAATCCATCATCCCACACTGGAGTGTCTGTTGAGATGCTCTCCAAAGTTTCAAAATCTTCTTCAGTCAATTTGCCTACACGCATGCGATTAAGAAGTTCCGCAAACTCAAGCTCATCTTTCTGCCTCATAACTTGTTCCAATTCAAACATCTTGAAATTCTCAGTCCAAAGGTTGATTGCCAAACTACTAAGTCCTGTATTATTGTTTTCAAAAACCCATTTTTCCATAACAGGTGGCAACTGATACAAATCGCCAAAACAAATGACATGTAAACCACCGAAAGGAAGTAAATTTCCAAAAATTTCTTGAAGTCTGATATTAATGAATCTAAAGAAATTGTTTCCAACCATTGAAATTTCATCTATCATAATTACCTTGGTATTCATGAAACGTACATGCAGCGTATTTAATCTGTCAGCAGGCACACGCTCATAGAATTCATAAGAATTACCAGGTCTGATTCCAAGAGCCCCATGAATGGTCTCACCTCTTATCAAAAATGCTGCTTTGCCTGTTATGGCAACTTTCAAAACTGACTTTAGGTTAGGATTGTGACGGGGACTCAAATTATAATGTCTAGATAATGAATGATACAATGTTTGTAGGACATATGTTTTACCTGTACCTGCCCCACCAGTTATGAACAGTGAAATTCTTTCTTGATCTTGCAACACCTTTGACATGACATATTCAAAAACAGTTCTTTGTCCAGGGTTAAGTTTGAGGACCGATTCACAGACTTGCTCTTGGGGCCACAATTCATTCACTGATGGTTCTGCAGAGTCGGTGGAAACTGCATGTTCATAATTTCCAGACATGTTATCACGATTTGTATTACATGCTGTTGGCCTAAAAAATTCTCCCGGAGAGAGTGACACAGCTCCTTGTGCAACATCAGCCATTTCTATTTGTTGTGCTCCTGGAGCCAATATCAAATTTGTAATATCATTGGTCAGATTTTCATATAGACCTTGCAGAGTTTGCATACATTGTTTATTATATGTCTGTGCAATCTCATGGGAAATGTCACGCTCAGAATCTGTCAGTGCATTGTATAAATCCTCAAATGATGTCACCCCTTCACCAAGTTGGGGTTCAACATGCCAGGGATGGAATAACATTAGATGTATCCTAAAATATTCTTCTCTGTCGTCAGATTTAGATTTTGCAAAGTAACTGATGATGCGTTTTTTTCCTATCGAGTATCTCTTATGCTCATTCAAATAATACAGGGTATGGATCCTGGTTGTATGTAAACCAACACGCTCAGTAGCTTTGGATTTTGGTGTACGTGGTGTGATCCTAACTTTGCTAATATAATCAGCAAATGTCCAATTATCGAAATACGATGGTCTTTTCACATAGACGTCAAACTTGCTGTCACGATAGATATCTGTACTGTCTTCATGTTCACCACTTAGCTCAGTTGAGGACTTGACAATCTTAATGCGATTCACAGGTGGTGAAGTATTTATAAACTCTACGTCTACACTCTGGTGAGTAAGATGCATTCCCATAAGAACATAGACACACTCTTGAACTGATATTTCACTTGTGTTTACAAAAACATTTCCTAATCTTTTTATGGTCTCACGGATAGACCGTTTCTCTTTCTCACATTGTTTCGTGACTGTGGCTAGGTTCAAACTGAGTCCTCTATTTTCCTTATTAATGTAGTTCAAAATGTAAGTGACTACGCTGTACGGGTCTAGACAATACTGACAGTCCATATTCGCTTCCCAAACATGTAGCAAATTCTTTATATACATATTAACACGACACTCATGTGGGAGTCGCTTTAAAAATACTTTATCCCGAGTAATGGAACATCGGACTATTTCAACATACTGATCATGCGTTATTTGAAAGTGTTCGAGAATATTTTCCAATGTTGTGTCTTCTGTATTTGCATCACTGTCAAGGTATTCCTGAATGTCTGTAAAACATTTTTTCTGCTCATCAGTGCCATCTTTCTTAGGAGACAAAATAACTGTTTCATTGAATGGAGGTATAGGATAATGAAATCTACAAGTTGGACGGCCACCTTTGCGACAAGTTTTAGAATGTTTGTGCACCTGATTTTTTACATGTTGAATAGCCGGTTCCGGAGGATGGAGAGAACAACTTATATACTTGTCAATATACTGTATCAATAAACTATTATCTGCATTCTTCTTAAAAATAGGTCCATCTTCAGTCCACAAAATCATATGTACATGAGGACTACCTCGGTGTTGAAATTCGATTCTGTAGAAATGGTTATTGACTTTACCCAGTGGATATGGAGGTTTATATATAATATGTGTCAGGAGGAACTGAAATCGACGATCAAAATATCTAGCACAAGTCACTGGATCAGAATTTATCAAACGAGTTTTTTCTTGATACGACATGTTATCAATTTCATCATCTGTATAGGTCTTACCATCAACTATCTCTCCAAGTGATCGAATTAGTGGTTTCCAACGTGTATCTGCAGCCGAAAGAGATACAAAAAAAGTAGGTATACCAAGTTGGCGTACCGTGGCGAAAAGTTCTCTTTTCTTTTGTTGTAAGTACTGAGGACTGTTCCTCAACTGACGGT
The DNA here is from genome assembly GCA_936440205.1 of Lepidonotus clava. Classification (NCBI taxonomy): domain Eukaryota; kingdom Metazoa; phylum Annelida; class Polychaeta; order Phyllodocida; family Polynoidae; genus Lepidonotus; species Lepidonotus clava. The sequence goes on from OW387135.1 coordinate 13,367,374, forward strand.
AAAAAAAGAATCCATCATCCAAAGTGGCTATATTGACTCTCGCATTATCATCTCTTACATCTTTCACACTGTAATCTTTGTCCTGTTTTATACAGCGGATTGCAAACTTCGCTTTCTCCCTAATGTAGTCAAGTTGATATACTTTGTATCGGTAAAATATGATCTCTACATGTTGTGCAAGACGACGATCTTTAGTAATTAACTCCCATCTGGTTCTATTGAGAAAAGACAAATTTTGTGGGTAAATTTGTTCAACTGTCTTACCACAATAGAGTGTAGGGAATGCCATTTCTTCGCCAATTTTATCATAAAGAAGATTTATGGGTGTTTGTCCTTCAGCGGGGGCTACTACCAAGGGTTTTACAGGTGGAATAATATCTAACATGGTATCATGTACTGCTCTAACTTCAGTGTTATCAACCTCTGAAAAGTGGTCTTCTTCACCTTCATCTTCAGACTCCTCAGATTCAAGATTTTCTGTGTTTATTGTAATCTGAACTCCATCGCCTTCATGAACATCGTCTTCAAAGATAACATTTTCAACATAGGCCTGCATATCTTCACTATGTTCTAACTCTCTTATAGTGTCCTCCAGCCAAGTATTGGTAATATCCAGACGAGCATCTTGATAATACAGACTATGTGCGCGCAAGTAATATAAAGCTTCAAGTACTTTTTCTGGCCGAACGTTAGCCTCCATATAAACGGCCTTGTACTGCATCCTCAGCTTTATTCTGACACTAACAGTCCCTGTATCATTTAGGTACCTAGGTAACATATATACAGTCTCGTGAATGTCAGAAGGCACATTAATCACATTGCCCTTTATTTGCTTTTGAGCACCACTTGGAAGAACCATAATGTGCATGAAAGGAAGACGTAAACTAATAAGTCGTTCTTCATGAGGCAATATGTCAAGTTGTGGAACACGATCAGGCCATTTTACTCCATTATAAGTATTAAATATAGGAGACTTTTTCTTTGCAACCTGAGATTTACAAGAGTTACAAACAAATATTTCAGTTACATGTGAATCAGGATTTAGATAAGGTATATATCTTTGTAATGTATTTCCTGAAACTATTTTTCCCTGTTCTGGGAAGCAAAGTCTAGTGCAAAAGATGCAAACATTATTCAAACTCTCATTCAGTTTCTTAATTTTCATTGGAGATATAAGTCCATGTGATTCTAAAATATTTTCATGCTGGATATCGTCTTCGAACCTAAAGTCACGGAGTTCACCATTATCCTGAGATTCATCTAAACCGACTACAGTTTCTGAATCATTATCTCCTTCAACCTGGTTGTTATTATCATCTACATGTGAAAGTTCATCTAATAAAATAGTTTCAGAATCAAACGGATTACATGTAGTTTGAACTTGATTTCCTTTGGCTTTCCTAGATGATTTAGAGGGTCGTTTTTTTTCATTTTCCCTATGATTTACAGATGAGTTACAGGAGCTCTGACTCACATTTCCATAGTGCGCATTGACTTCCCAATTATTGTCAGTAAAAGAGTCTTGAGTATATTGAGACTGGTTCTGTTTCCGCTTACGATAATTACGTACACGATTACGAGTATGATCCCTTTTACGTGAATTTCCCTCCACAGGAGATGGTGAATCAGGAGGTTTTGAAGATTTGGTCCGATCTTGTGAGCCATCTGAATTTTGAGATTTATTGAGACGTTGGTTTCTTTTTCGTACTGCATCTCTATTTTGAGAATAGGTTGTATCCTGCACTAGCAGTGCACCTGAGTCAATGAGTTGTTTTTTTTCTCGGTACCGACGCATTTTGACAGCTGCAGGTGTCATTGACAATGGTTTTCCACACTTACTTACTGTTCTCTGTGATGGCTGACTGATTTCTTGACTGATTTCATGAGAATTTTGAGTGGAGGACGGAAATTCAAAATTATCACATTGAGATGAGTGAGAATAATCTAAAATGTCATTTTCCTGTACCTGTGATTCCTTACTTATTTGTGGACTATTTCCGGGATAATTGGGAGTGGAAGAGAGAAGTGCAAAAATGTCAAATTCAGATAACTGTGACACATCTAACATGTCATTTGGTTCTATCTGTGTGTGCTGACTTACTTCTTGACTGCTTTCAAAATATTTTGGAGGGGATGAGGGAAGTTTAAAAATGTCAAATTCGGATGCCTGAGACGACTCAAAAATTTCATTAGGTTCTACCGGAACAGGTGGGTCAAAAGGTTGTGTCAATTTTGTTTTATGTTGTGAACATTTTGATTTTTTTGCTTGTTTTTCACGACTTAGTCTTTTGCGTACTGCAGCTGGTTTCTGAGAAAGAGGAGCATCTTCTAAAATCACTTCACCTGATTCGATACGTTTTTTTTTTTCTCTGTACTTGCGGATTTTTATTGCTGCTGGCGTCATTGACAATGGTTTGCCTGACTTACTAACTGATCTTTGAGTTTCTTGACTAACTTCTTGAGAATTTGAAGGAAAGTTGGGAGTGGATGTTGGAACTTGAAAGATGTCAAATTCGGATGACTGTGAACATTCAGACATGTGATTGTTCTTTCTTTTTCTTTTGTGGGCACTATGTGTCATGGACTGGTCTATGCTACCAACATCTCTTTCTTGAACGTTTTCCTGATCCACTTGGTTTCTTTTCTTAACCTTTTTTCTTTGTTTGGATGTATCTGTCACTTTTGTATCCGTTTTAGGAGATACAGTACCATCAGGACGAATTCTTTCTTGGACTATCCATTTCTGGCCTATCTTCCTAATTGTCATTTGCATACCATGTGCACCTTTGCTGCTCTCTTGAATCTGCTTAAGTTGAAATTCATCGTATTTATTGATTTTTGGTCTTTTCACCGACTTAATCAAAACCCAACGATTGCCTTTTCTTCTCATTTTAATTTTTGGAGGAGACTTCTGAAATGTTTCAGTTGATGTCCGACTTGCCGAAGTATCACTTTCATAATTGTACTGATGAGTCACTGAACTAACATCATGACGAGATGGAATATTTTCTTGATTCTTATCTGATGCATTTTCTACTTGTAGATGGTCAGACTGTGCATTGTGTACCATCCTGTTGTCTATATATATTACAGATCGGTCTGCACCTAGTACACATGTTTCGGCATCTGCTTTCAGAGACTTTACATAACTTATCTGATCTGCATAATCTTCAGAACGTTTGGGAGGTTTTGCATTCTTTTGAGAATAATAGACAGTCTCATCAACATTAGATACATTCATATCAGTGAGTGTAGTGCACTGAGTACTATTAGTCGTGGGACAAACCTGTGGTTCCCAGATTTGCAAACGTCTAGCATGTTGTCCTTTGAAATGGCACTTCAGTTCTGGACGACAGTCTGCCTTTGCAAGTTGTGACTCTAGTTTGATAGGTACAAATTCGTACTGCAGACGCCTTGAACTTTGGAAGAGATTCCCTATGTACTGAATCATATTTTGAAAACTAGGGAATCTCACAACTGAACTTCGACCATCAGGGTGCTTCTTCCCAAACTTGTCCTTTTTGTGTGAGTCGAACATGTAATAGACACCCTTGCTGTATTTCAGCAACACAGTGTACCCATTACACAAAAAGAAAGTCTGATCATATGTATATAAAATATTGGTGAGATGAAATACTAAATTTCTTTGGTTCTCAAGAAAATCATACCTAACTTGACCAAGTGCAATTTTGTAACAAATTCCTTCTAGAGTAACATGTGTTGGAATTTCATCTGCAGCAAGAATTTCCTGCTCGTAATGAACACTGCATTGTTCATAAAGATCATTTCCGACATCGAGAATACGGTCTAGATCATGCCTTCTCAATGACGCCGTTTCACGTGCATGTGTATAAATGCAAAATGACAACGACATCGCAGTACACTGCTTTCCACCTGAATGGCCAAATTTTGGATGAGTCTGGGCATATGAGCCAAGGACAACAGAAAGTTTACTTGCCATTGTTGCAATAGAGGAAATGTGTTAAAAAGAAATAGAACAATGACTTGAAATTAAGTAAACGTCTGTTATGCCAAAGATAATGAAAAACCTGATTTTAGTATGGTTTCGGCAAACTTATTTCGTGCGTGTCCTGAGATCGACCTATTTAGGCCAGGAAAGCCTATAACGTGTCAGGTTCAAGTAAACATAGGCCTATGGGGAGTAGAGTGCACTGACGGTCGAGACAACACACAACACAAAATTGTGCAAAACAGGAAAAAATTTGTGCTATTGCACCGTGACAAGTACTGATGTAGTAATAACAAGTTTCTGCTATTGCACCGTTTTAAAGATCAAAGAGTGTTAGTGGTATTGCACAGTTTCAATGTACGAAGGGCTTTTGTTTGTGGGGAGAGCTTCGTGCGGGACACCGAGCTGTCAACTCGGTCTGTTGAATTTTGCGCGCAAAATCTGGGAACGCCCACTGTGACGTCACTGTGCGTGATCTCGCGTGTCTCTTGCGGGTCGCGTGACGTCAGCGGTTCCATAAATAGCTTAGGTTCAAGACAGTAACCGGGTGAGTCAACTCGGTCTGTTGAATATTGCGCGCAAATTCACGGAACGCCCACTGTGACGTCACTGTGCGTGATCTCGCGTGTCTCTTGCGGGTCGCGTGACGTCAGCTATTCCATAAATAGCAGCTTCAGCAGAGGTTCAAAGCAGTAACTGGGTGACTTCGAAGTTTAACCGTTCGACATGGCTTCAGCTGAATGTCGCCTTGATTTCAATGGTTGTTTGAAAAAATAAAAATTGGGTGAGCTATGGGACCTATAATTATGCTGAGGTCATTATTGTATTGCTGAGATGTTTGATGTATATTGTGATCGGTAACGTAAATATTTTTCATTTCCGATCGGTAATAGGCTGGCACAACCGTGCTTCGTGAAGCCTGATCGTTACTCTCCTATGATAGTGACCTAGGCTACATAAAACTATAATGTGAAAGTGTGATGTCCATCTAGATTTATCAATAGGCGTAACAATATGTAACAGGGAGTTACAGAAAACTAACTATATACAGTTATTTATTTATTATTATTATTATTTTGGACTGCTGTTTTAGGCAAGTTTGCTGTCCACCGAGTAACAGATCTGCTGGGTGTGACATGGTTACACTAGGTACGACATTGTTTGAAAGTAAGCTTCATGACATGTATTTGAACCGTAAATGCTATGCTAACATGTGATACAGATCTTGTAAGTTATATGGTGACATTCTATGCCTGTTGGTGGACCTAGAGCTGTCAACTAAGTAACACATAGTCCACATGTGACATGGTTACAATCAGTCAAACATTTGTATTATAAACTAACCGGCGTGTGACTTGGTTACGCCTGATAAAAAGATATGTGACATGGTTACAATCGGTCAAACATTTGTATTATAAACTAACCGGCGTGTGACTCGGTTACGCCTGATAAAAAGATCTAGGGAAACCCGGTAGTTTTTCAAAACAGACGGAACCCGACGTACGTCATTCTATGTAAAATATGTAATAATCTCTGAAATGGTGACCTATGCGAACACATAAACACATATTAACCATCAAACACATATCAATATGTTTGACAGTACCGACATTCTGCAAATAGAACTGTGATTCTATGCCGCCATGCCGCTGTGCCGCTGTGCCGCTGTGACATGGTTACATGGGACATGGTAACGCGTTACACGGACCTAGCAAAGAGAGCCTCTAATGAGGCGGCTTGGTTTAAACGTTTAAACGTAAAACGGTTAAAAAGTATTAGCCGCCTCATAAAAATAACACATCAAGTGCATTCTCTGTTCGGCTATATACCAATGATAACAGTTTCGCACAGGAGACACCTGGTACAGCAAATATCAAATATGGATGCTCCAGGATATGGGCGAAAATAGGGGATAGAGTGGGAGCAGGTGTGGTCTGCTGGGAAAAGCGGAACATGCGCGTAATACTACTTCCGGTTCCTGCACTTCCGGTGGGAGCGGTGCGCATGTCTGTGTATTCAGTGATGAGTCGGTCGGAGTAAGCCCTCACCGTATCCAGAAATGATTGATAGTCTCCGTGTAATTGCCATCAATTATTCAAAAACCTTGCAAAGGTAAACATTGGCAGCCCTCCTTGTTTGTCAGCCTGTTTCAACACCATCAATTATGTAAAAGCCGATCCCTTTTGTGTTTAGTGATATTTTGGGGTTGTCCTGAGTCCAGGGATAAATATGGGGGCACTGGCTCCTTCTAAGTACTGGTAGATTTGGAGTAGGTTTGACAGATTTGAAAGTTCTCTGTGGTATTAGAATTGCTATCAAGTAGAAAATCAGTCAGGGAATATTCTATCGTGACTATCCAATGCAGTCAGTTGTATCATCCAATATATTGCAAAGTAGACTTAATAATAGACTAGCGGTCAATATATAGCATTCATTCAATAAACAATTTCAATATTGTTCAGTCAATGGTCTAGAAATAACTGATATGTCTGCTGAGATCCGGTAGTTTCTGGATCTTTCTATGATAATAAAATTCCAAAAGTCCATTCAACTTTGTCTCAATTATCATTCAAGTAGATGGAACTAGATGTCAGCCAACACGATTTCGTGCGGATACAGCTAACGTGAACATAAAAAACAAAACAAATTCAATATCAAAAGGGGAAATTAACATGTCCCAAAGTGAGACACCAAATGCCTTCGGTCTGACATGCCTCGACAAATATTTCTCCAAGGACGAAGAAATTAGACCAATTCATCAAAAGATTGATTAGATGTTGCTTTTTGTGTAATATTTAAGATGTTAACTTTGATGCATGAGACAACAAGTAACTGCCTCAGGTCTGTTTACTGAGGGTAAAAGTGCTTCACAAACATTCCGATCAAAAACTTCAACTGTCTAGATGGATGAGAAATTTCATGAAAATCTTAAAGGAGCGTTGTTTTTTTTTGTTTTTTTTTTTTCAAAATGTGTATGCATGCATTGTGCCAATATATCAATGCGAATCAGTCGTGTAAATAAAGGCATTGAAAATCTCACTCTATGGATTGTCAGATAGATTTATCTGATAGAATATACATTTAATTTTCATATCATGAAGTTTGAATTATGCTGACTCAGCTCTTTGGTGGAACTGTATCTCATCATACAGGTACCATACTTTTTAGCTGCTCTGTAATCAGCTTGCATACGTGTATTGTATGATAATTTGGCACCAAAACCCCCCAAAAAAGTTCCAGCCTCAATTGCTGGCCAGGGATTTCCTGGACGAAAAGTATCCAGGTTCTAGGTTCGTCAAGCGGAAAAAATTAAAAGAAAAAATAATCTTTATTTAACATTTTCTTGGGATTCCATGAGTAGCCCTCCCTATTCCATCTCATCCTTCCACTTTTTAACCTGTCAATTCCATGTGTACATTTTGTTCTTTCTTTTCGACTTTTTGCTACAATGACGAAGGCATCATTTACAAAGACGAGTACTCAGAATTGAATCCTCAACCGACCCCCGTGTGCGCAGGCGCGTGGCGACACTCGTCTGGGACATGCGCAAACAAAGCCCCTGGCCGCGCATGCGCGCTGAGCCCCACTGACCACGTGTTCTCGTCCCATCATCCGTCATGATCGGGTGGCGCCGCCTAGCGGGGCTTTTTGACAAGGCCCTAATCAAGGTCCTTGTTTAATCAGGCGTGTCGCCCGGTAGGTGGCGACACCGCTTGGTACGTCATACTTTTTGAATGTGATTTTGATAACGTGAACGGTTTCTTAGATTGGAGAGAGATTTTCTCAAAAGTCGCAGATTTTATTGAGAATAATTTCTTCATGGCGTTTTATAATTGATATCTACAGCTTACAGAACTTTGTCTTCACTACGCCACAGATCTATCTAATAGAAATTTACTTTTATTACTTTGGATATGAAAGAGAGACCTACTCAAGACATAAATAGTTGGCTGCTAAAGTCGTTCAATCAGATTGAAAAAGTAGCCAAAAGTACGTATTAAATTATCAAAATGTTCATCACTTTCTTCACATAGAGATAACCACATTATTCTTGATCACATGAATGCAAAAGTAGTGATACATTCCATGCAGAGAATTTCCGAAAATAGAAATATCAGTCTCTTTGAAATATCCAAGGATAACATATTCTATTTTGGGACCATATGGGTATGTAGAGCTTATGTACAAATATATTGTGCTAGGATAGAAACGACATGAACGCAAAGGACATGTACCCCAGGCCTGAGAAGGTGGGTGGGTGACGGGGAGAGTATGATAATGGCGGGTAGAGTGGTCCTCCCCTGGGACACATCGATAATAAAACCTGTCACCGCCTGTGTCGAGTGGCCCAGGCTGTAAGGGGACCGGGGGGGGGGGGGCATCTCCGACCCCTCCTGGGTCAATATTGGGTCTCCTCAATGACCTGTCCACCACCAACTCTCCCAGGGGTGGGATCATCTAGGGGGACGCCAATTAAGCTGGTCAAGGCTGGAATTACTACAATTTGAAGCATGTTAACCATGTCTGAATTCACTGAAGCTGTTTTAGTGTGGTTTGATTATATGAATCAAGGGTTGATTGGGGTGCTTGAATTGTATGAATCAATTATTTACATCAGCAAATGTTTATTCATCTGAAGGTTAATGAAAGGTTGTTTTACTTTTGATTAATCAATCCATAACAATTCAGTCAATGAATTGATATATTAACATTATAGTTCCATTGATAATCACGGTAATTCTGTGCAATTACGGTTCGTTATAGTTATTATGAGGCTGTAGTGAACTTCAGTTGAATTTTCATCAGTCTAGATTCTCTACAAGGGTAATCGTTGGGAGTTATCAGAGCTTTACAGACCTAGAGGGACCAACAATTATCTCTTATATCAAAGATACCCAGAACTTTCCCAAACAATCTTCATCAAAGGAGACTGGATTTATTGATAAACGAGAAAGTATGAAAGTAACATAGTATCTCAGTTATGATCCCCAACTCTTCTTATTCATCTCAACAGCAATGGATGGAATGTAACACATCAAATACATTAATTCAGGCTTTTGAGTCCTGAGCAACACAGGGCGAAATGTCAGATCTTTCTATCTACTATGGTTTTCTAAAGAGCTAGTATGGCAATGGCTGAAGGACGATGATGAATGAAGTTTGCCTAAAAGTGCAATGAATGTGCCCCATGAGGCAAGCCCCTTGGCAGTGTTTGAAGATCGTGGGTAGAGATTACACAGTCAACAACGAGGGCCTCCAATTCATTAAAGCTGGGTAAAAGATGATTTTTCTCTTTCATTTCTAAAATTCATTTATCCAGGTTATAATCTTCGTGTGGTTCAAGGCCCCGTTCAAGGCCCACAATTAGTTATCTCATTCTGTGTATGATAATTAGTTCAATGGTTGGTCCAGGGGGCATTTCTAATCCTTGAATTGAGAAAACAAAAGTCCTGTTTCAATGCTTTTACTACGTACACTATTGGAATTTTTTAACTACACGAAAAAGAAGAAAAATGAGCTGCCAGGACTAAGATTCGAGCCCACACCTTACTTAGCTGAAGGTTAGATCTACTCTTTTGCCCCATCTTCAGGAGAAAAAGGGGCTGCTTAGAAACTAGATTTTCCTAGAAAAGAACTTGGTATGCTTGTCTAAAGTTTATGTTTCAAACACCTGAATATAAGTTCTACTTCAAGTCCTATGACTCAGTGCATCCCTACCCCTCCTGGCTGCTTCTCTAATGCCTCAGGTGCCAGCCCGGGGGAGGGGGGGGGGGCACTGACTCTTTGAAGGTTACTACCCACTGCCAAACTACCACCCCTCCTTTTCGTGACTGACTGCTTCTTAATTTTAGTTAACCACCCCCTGTTTTGGGGTGATACAGATCACTGCCCCAAAGAATCAGGTTGTTTCAATACCAAAAGATGTAAGGAAACACTAAAACTGATTAGGAAAACTTCTGATAACATTTCATTAGTAATTTCTGGGTGAAATAAAGTAGTAATAGGGCTAAGTTTCAAGTTATTGCCTCTACGTTGTTCTCTTGATGTAGCTGACTGTCCCTCAACTTGGCGTACGCCTCCCCCACTGCCCTTGTCTATTTGACAGTGCAGTAGGTACCTTTTCAAGCCCAAGTGCACCCCCCCCCCCACCCCGAGGGTACCACTCCACCTCGCCTACCCTCACCCCCTGCCTCCCGACTCTAACCAGCCAACTTCAACTGGGAGACAAACAAATCATCATAACCTCAGCCCCCCACACCTGCCCTACACGCCGTAAACACTACCAGTTGGTTTAAGCCCCGCTTTAAATCAGAGCCTCCCTCCTCCCCTCCCCCAGCCCCTCCAGGGTTGGACGCGGCCACATACCTGCACCTGGACCACTACACCTGGTGACCCACCAAGCCTGGGAGGTTAAAACCTGAAGGACGGTTTCTGTGTCTATTCCTTTTTATTTTTGGGGGGCGGGGGGGGGGGGGACTTGTTTCAGCAAGGTATCCGCTGCAAGGTTACTAAGGCAACTTTATTGTTAAATGTAGATACAATCTATTCTTGACAGTCAAATTTTTACACTGCTGCCTGAAATGATTATGTGGGTTGGGGCGCTTATACGTACACTCAATAGACGGTCGAACAGATGAGAATACCTTTAGTAGAGCTCGGGTACTCTAGCCGTTGTTTTACAGGGTACGGTGCGTATTGGTGAAGGAAAGAAAAACTCAACATCAACTTCCCTATACATATGTTCATCCCCCGGGTTCATTCCCTCTCGTCAGAAATCAGAGGCGCTCCTGGCTATAGAGAACACTGGAGGTAGAGAATAGAAGGTTATTGTTCCTCTTTTCGTTCTGTGCAGCCTATAGAAACATTTATACCACCTTTCCAAAGTTTCTAAGATGCATAACCTCCTTATTTTTGCATCAGCAAAAGCAGAGGGGAACACACACACCCTCCACTCCACGCAACTCCACTGCCACCCCGGCGGAGGTCCTTTCCGGTGTTTAGCGCCGACCTGGGGAGCAGAACGGAGGAAAACATAGCAGAACGCGACCAGTGGGGGAGCGGGTGGCGACCAGTGGGGGAGCGGGCGGCGAGCAGGTCGTGAGCAGTTGGTGAGCAGATTGGGGGAGGCGGGGCGGGGCGGGCAGACAGGTGTCGCTCAAGGCTGGCCAACTCTGAGGCAGGTACTACCCCTCACCAAGGTTCTTTACTTAGGTACCGGGTTTTGAAACGATTCGTTGTCCAAGTAGTTGATACTGGCTGCAGCAAATACGTTCCAGCTATTTAAGCGGAAGAAATGTTTTGTCATCAAAGACCGGTCATAACTTCACCAATTGCAGCACATCTTCTTCCTTGACTAAATGTCACATTATGTCTTCTGTCTTCTGCGTGGACATAAATGGTATGCGTAACACAACAGAAGTATATTTCCGGCATTTGACGATCGGATCGTTGTCCTCCTTGAGCCGCCCAGGTAATGCACAGCTAACACACTAACACCACCTGGTGAGCACCTGACGAACTGCTCGCCGCTCGGCCGGTCACGTGACTGATTTTTAAGGCCAATCATGTGTCTTCAGATATAAAGAGCGATTCTCCGACAAAGAAGATGACAGTGCAGTCAGGGAGTTAGTTTGCCGGATTAGTTTCCTGAGGATGGGTACATTTCAGGGGCGCTATTTTTAAGCGTTGAAAAAGTTCAGTTAAACTTGAGAATCTTCTCACTTTTCAATCTTGGGTTTTGTGTGAAAAGCTCATATTTTAAAACAGATCAGGTCTTTTGTAACATAATTTATATGGTGAGGCACAGATTACACTACTAATAAACTGAAACAGAAACTGATGTCTTGTAGCATACTAAAATGTTACAACTTAATGTAACTTAATGTAATGTAACTTAATGTAACAACTTAATGTTCTGGACTGGATGACGGCTGATGACGGAATAAGGAAGGTCAAACAGATTTCACTTTCATACTCATATCTCTTACATCAGCTCTTAACAAAAACACAGTTGTGGGTGGCCTCACGTAATGACCGTGGAGAAAACACCGACAGCCACCCACAGACCTGAGATTGAGCTGCTCATTACCCTTAACTTATAGGGAGCTGCTCAACAGGAACCGGTCCCCAGGTGTTTCCCCGCGTCCATGCACCAGGCCCGAGCTGCTCACCTACTGCTCGCCAGCTGCAGAGAGTCAGACATGAGGAGCTCATTCATGCTCCAGGAGCTATTCGGGGCCTCACAGCGAAGAGGGTTCTGATATCACAAAGTGGTTTTCTTAAATGCCACTTGCATGTTTTTGCCACTGAACATTCCAGATGTCGTATGTGGAATTAGAGGAATGAAGATGACCGTTTTCTTAAATGCCTCTTGCATGTTTTTGCCACTGAACATTCCAGATGTCGTATGTGGAATTAGAGGAATGAAGATGACCGTATCTCTATACCTTTACAGGTGCTGTAGTTGGCGCTGAGGCATTTTCGCGTTTTAGAAACAAGCATATCGCCATGTCAGTTTTGGTGGTCTAGGGCCATCATTGTAACAGGCCGTCGTGAACGTTTTAACCGACCATCAGTTCTTGTTGGACGAGTTGGTTAGTAACAGTTAAAACCCACTCCGTTACGGGTCTGTCAGAGGTCCGAGTTGGTCGTGATTTGCTCGTACAAATGCCTCCAGGCATCCCGCCATGCGTGACCTCATTAAGGTGAGCAGCTCACGGCCAATCTGCTCAGTACTAAATCAACCACTCTCCAAGCATATATGAGGTATTCATGTCTAGACCTACGTAATCCGCCTCTCAAAAGCAATATAATTATTTTCTAGTAAATGTTTTGAGTTCATTGTATCAAGATAATCATGATCAAAATGCATATTCAGAAAACAGAACAAAATGCATTCTTCAGATTTGACGCAGTCACTGCAATGAAAAATTCTCAAATTCTGAATCTGATGAAAAGTAGAGTAAAATTCAAATTTCATACAAACAAGCGTCAAAGGTGAAACGTCCAGTTGTTGACAACAAAGTTACAATTCATACACAAAATTCGAGCATGAACAAACTGTGCCATCTTGACAAAATTCAGTGAAAACAACAAAATTAAAAGTTTTGTAAATATGATCCGAATTCCTCATATTCATGCTTCGAACAAGCACCAACATGTCAAAATTTCCCCCAAAATATCCCCCAATTCTGTGAGACACATCGGGTAGAGAGTGAGCAGGTCATATATAAGTGTGAGCAGCTCGTGAGCTGCTCGCCTCATGCTCTACTCACTAGGGCCGCACTCAGCCCACTCCTACCGCTGGGGGTACTCCCCGGGCGAGGAGCACTCTGTATCTGGGGCCGGAAGATGGCCCGGGCAGCCGGGGGGCTGGTCTGAAAACAATGTCTTAAAGTGTTAGTAAGTGATAAAAATGTTATCTTATTTATTAGTGTATCCAATTGGAAACAGTACAATAATCAAAAATATTGTCAATAAACATCGTCTTTATCAACAGAAGTCAACCCTAGAGCCTCTGAACGCTTGTTATTAGTCCAAAATTTAGGTTTAGGAAGAAAAACAGATATCAACTCCCACGAAAGGCTGCTCTGAAAACCAAGTCTCAGAATGTTAGTATGAAAAAAAGGCATCCCTAGAGCCTCCAAACGCTGTATCTAAATCCAGAAACTGTTGAAGTTTACACAAAAAAGTGGAAATCAACTCCAAGGACATGAGACAAGGGCGTTTAACTTTGACTAGATGTACCAAAAGAACTGGGGTAAAAACGGTGGGATAAAAACACGAGTTGCTCCCTCCGTCTGCGAGCAGCTCCTCCCCTGTCCCCGGGCCATGTCAGGGCCGCAGATAAAGTCTGAAAACTGGGGAGACAGGAAAAAGACCCAGTCAAGCAGGCCTCACCTAGTAGGCCTATCTCTGAGGCATCTGACCAGGGCTTTCAGTACTAACACGCCACTCTGCTGCACCCACCACCTCTCCCCTGTTGGAATATCCTCAGTACCTCCATTGGGTGGTGAGGGAGTACTATGAATATAGGTTGCCAATACAAAACAAAGACCAAATCAAGTTTTTGTCTTATGATGATTCTTGGAGTTTAACCTCCATTCAGCAATTTTTCAGGTATATCAGGACCACGTTTTTGGTTTGTACAAAGTACTGTGAACGAATCTATGGGAGTGGAAATGATGGCAAGGCAAGGTGATGTAGCTGGCAAGGCCCAGACTCAAACCTAGACGAGAATCTAGCCCAATACACCATCTTATTTCATAATAGATGTCCTATTGTTTAAATAGTTGTATGAGTAAACATTGGTAGGCATTCGTATTAAATTATTGTTTTAAATGGATGTGTTATAGTTAAACTAAACACAGATATATTTCTGTGCAAAAACTTGTTTCCCTCTTATATGAATGGACTTGCCATTGTTTTACATAGATCTATGCTGTATTAACTGTAGCCACTTTAGTTTCAACAGCCCTCAAGTCAATACTTCCTCACCGTGGCAGCAAATGATTTACATCAGTGTTAGACCTGACATAATCTATCAGAAAAAAGGGGTAATATTTGACAGATCCCTCGCACGTAAATATTACATCCGTTTTATCTTGCGATATCCCTCCCAATACGTCTCGTCTATGTTTCTTTTTATATATAAGATAGCATTGGATTAAAATGCTTTTTATTCTCAAAGTTGATTGGGTAAAAAGGCAGAGACAATGTGCTGATAGGGATGGCACCATAGGCAGGGGGGACAGGGACCTTATCTTATGCTGTGACACGAGAGAGGGAGGGGACTGAAAATAAGTCAGATATGTCCTACAGCCATGCTAATTTTTCTCCTTTTATTTGTCGAACAGCCTTTTTTTCCCCACAACAGACAGACCTAGGCTGGGAAAAAGCATGATAAGATTAAGAGTACACAGGAAGTATGGGATAAAAGGGGTGCTTCCATGCCGTCGCTGAGTCGTGGGATGTGATCGGCTGATAGCGAACATCCCCTAGTGAAGGCAACCCATACAGTGTTTGGTTCCTCCTTATTTTCCTGCAAACTTGTACATGTGATGTCTTTTTGCAATTTTGTTTGTATGCATATATTTATCTTTATCTTTTTTCTCTTTTTCCTTGCTCCAAATTTACGACTGGATTATATTTGCATATTTGAAAGTCTCAGTACGAAAACATAGATAATATCGCTATATGTACTTCCTCATGAAAAAGTAGTAAGTAAATTACTTGTGCATTTTACTGCATACAAATATATATGACCTATGCTTCAGACCCATAAGAAATGCTTCTGTTTATCCCTCACTGCACCTAACATCATTCCTTCACGGAAACGTCTGATTTAGGGCCAGGCCTCATAATGAAGATTTCCCCTCTGACTACAGAACAGTTTACCCCACCAGTTTGTCACCATAGGGGTTTTTATATTAAATCTAACCGGTTACCATGACTACCACCCCGTGTGGGGGCTGCAACCCTGGAGAGGGTGACTTCACCTTAGATGGGGGGTGACAGGTCGGGGTTTGGGGGTGGATTAGGGGAGGGGGTAAAGGAAGGAAGGGATGAAGGGGTATAGATACATGTTTAGGGAACGTAGAAAGTTAAAAACTGGATAGCAGTAAAGTTAACGATGGTTAGAAGTCTTAAAACAGACCAGATGCACTCACAGGCATAATGTATCTTCAAAATGTAGTTCATACTCATCATTACAAACAATTCAAAAGAAACATCGTCTCAATATTATCAATTAATAGTCCCCCTTATATTATGTAGAAAGCTCAGCGGCAGCTGGATGTAATTCGCTAATACATGATAGGAAGAAGCATCAGGAAATCTACAGATATTTAAAACTGGATGGCAGTAAAGTTAACGATGATTAGAAGTTTTAAAAGAGCCACTGATGAAACAGTAGGAAAGGTAGGATTCGAATATCTTTCGTACGTACTTTTATTCTAGAAGAATATAGGAGGGAAATTCCATTTCAAAAAGGTGTCCAGGGCACTAATTTCTACCTGAACGTTTTAAAACAAAGAAAATAATACTCCCTGTCAATCAAATACCCAGATGTTCCAAGTCATCCCAAATCACCCAAAAGTAGAAATCCTACTGAAGTATCAAAAATAGCATCCCTGAATCTGAAAAGAGAGAAATAGGAGGAATCTAAGCCATAGGAAGGAAGGTAAGAGAAAGTATGTATGGAAAAGAAAGAGTTAGGTTAAAATGAAGGTAGACAAACCTCCCTACCCAATCACGTGGCCCTCGTTACACCCAGTGACCCGCTCCCCCTCACATCTCACTTTATTCCACCGGTCATTTCTCCTCCCCCAGCCCCCTCCGTTTGGCAGGCCTTTATTCGGACCAGACCCAACCTCCGCGGGGAGCCTGTAATCCGGGTTGACAGCAGAGAACACGAGGGGGCGTTCTGAACGCTGCACTCTCCAAGCAGGTAAGTGGTGCGCGCTGACGTACCACTTACGTCCGAACACATCTATTTAGATCCGCTTGGTGATCTTTAACGTGTTCTTTTTGATGAAATGCTCCGAACATATGTGAAAATGGTATGTTCGTGGAAAAGAAGCAATAAACTTTTGTTTGGAAAGAGCAGTTCAAACAGTAAAACTACTCGGAAACAACTCTGAGTTGCTCATTTCAATTAGAGACAGTAAAAGACATTCAGTTTCGCAAGAATAAACGCCCCTCTAACTTGGAACCCTTTTATTTTTAACATCTTTGAATGGCATTCCTTTTAACGAAAAGTAGTTCTGTCATCTGCCAGTGAGTTGGCCAGGAACCACTCGTATGAAGAGGCTTCATGATGAAGGGGGCCGCTCCGGGTTGATTTCTACTGTCGTGGTCGGTAAAACAGTGCGACCGATGTTATAAGGAGAAACGTGTTGACATTTACAAACGGTATAGCACTTGAATGTCCTAGGACTTTAATTGCTGTATTATTTGCATTTTGTATATTGATTTGATTTATACTTAATTCACTATCGGGATTGGCAATATTCCTATTGTAACTGCACGTGCTGGATAACAAAAGATGATCGGAATATTTACGCAATGTGTGCTGAAACCAAGTCTTTATAGATAAACCAAGTCTTTATAGATAAACCAAGTCTTTATAGATAAACTCAGTATGTGAAAAGGACTACAAACACATAGTTTCCTTTTATACCAAAAGCCCCTTTTCTTACATACCCCTTGCACCGCCTCCACCCCAGCCTACCAACATCCTCAATACATCCCCCCCTGGGTATCCCCCCTCCAATGCCCCATCCCAACCCCCATCATGTCCTACAAGGCCCTCCCCACCCCCATAGACCTTATTACGTCCTTATCATGTAATCACCAGTCAATCCTGGCCAGCTCATATCCACAGACAAGCGACTGATTGAACTGCCTTTCCCTCAATTCCCCTTAAATTTCCCCGCTCGCCGCTCCTTCTCTACCACCCCTTTTCTCCGTCCTCCATCTGAAGCCATTGCCTACCACCCCTTATCAATTGCTGGCTGCGCTGGCAGGGATGTGCTGCGGGAAGGGTGACTGGAAGCTTTTTAATCTGCGATGTCCCGATGGCCGTATAATGGTTCTTTATTAGATTTCTGCATCGATCCGCGTGTTCCGGCTCTATCGGACCGTACCCAAAGAAGTCGGCCAATTAGTGGCCACCATCTTGAGCTGACCGAGCAACCAAAGCGACACAAGAAAACCGGGGAAAAATACTCCAACAGCAATGACTCAATTTCTATTTGTCCATCTCCAGCTCATAATATATTCTTATGGCAAACCGCAAATGCGATAACCATCTTTTGGAAGTGCGAAAGAGTAGGTCTTTTGAGAATTCACTTGGTGTAACCGCTCAAGATTGCTTTTCCGACATTGGTCCTGCATTTATGACTCAATCGATTCCCATCCCTCTCTTATCTATGTATGTTATCTACTGTTGTATGAGTCACCATGAGGTGACTTGCATGCTTCTTTCCCGGCGATATATAACATGTGTTTTGAAATGGATGCTCCCTATCGACTTTAAATATGCTTTGGGATATGTTGTAGCATGCAACCAAACCACAGCACAAACTATCAGTTACATAGCAACCAATGGTCTTCTTCAGAGATTGTAGATTTGCATGACCTGGTCCAAGAGACTCGGATCTTTGAGGAGTAATCTGAGGATACAGTCTGCATCTACCAGGGTCAGTGTCTTCTCCAAGCGTCAAAGAATAGGGTGGATGGCGTGATACGTATATACAATATGGGGAGATCCTCCCTACTGTACTTGATACCTATTCTGCGTCCAGACCATACATGACAAATCTATATGCGTCTTGAAAGTTTTCCACGATATTAAGTGATACTGTTACAATGAAAAACTGGTCTGATATTCTAAGCATATATTTTTTCATGGGTGATTATTTCTACGGATTATACCAGTCAAATATATATTTTTTGAGTGATACTAATTTCATGATACCTCCATGATTTCATAACAACAAGAGTAAGCACATATCGTTTCCAATACATCTGAGGAATGAATTAACTCAAAAGATGTCAATGTCAGGTTCAGTAAGGAAACACACAAAAAAACACAGGTAGTATTAATTCACAGCAAATCATATATGCACAATATCTCTACTACAGGGAAAATGCATAAGGAAACAGCAGTTAGGTGAACCCATTACAGATGCTTGAGAATGATCCACATCAATATTCCCCCACCCATGCTGCCACCCTTATCCCAGCACTCTATATCCAAACCCTATAGATCAGCCAAGGAATATGGATTCCTCCATGCACTCACTATGCCCCATAATGAAGTTACGTTCTGCCCTGCGGTTGACCAAAATGTTATTGCCGATACCCGCTGGTAGGGGGCGCATCTGATGGGGTCATGTGACATCAGGTTTATGTCATGGGTAAAATCCATGTAATGTCTGCTCTCAGGGCTATATGTTATAAGAAAAAGGGTTTGCCATGGCCATATATTTAGGAGAGCCCCTCCAAAACAGTTCCATGCATGTAAAATAATCCCCTTTTGCATTTTGGGAATTGCCCCTTTGGAACCCAATAGTTTGGGGTCAGCCAATTGGGATTCAATAGTCTTCTGCCTCATTGCGGCTGTTCAGAACCCAGGTTTGGTTGGGCGGGGGGAGCGGGTGGAATCAATGCTTACCAGAAGCCAGACTGGAAGCCACATGCCAATCAGAGAAGCCACTTTGGAAGCCAGCGCCTGATGGAGATGGCGTAAACCGGTTGTTGACTCGGCCAAAGAAGCCACTTACTGTCTCGGGATGCGGAAGCAGTGGGCCATAACCCACATGCTTGCCTGCCCCCTAAACACCCCTCCTAAAGCCCGACCAGCTTCATGTGGGACAAATCACATGTTGTAGCTCCCTGTCATACTCAATTAAAATGCAAAAAGGAAGATGTTGTAAAGATAGGGACAAATCAGGCATGAAAGGGTTTGATTCTCATCTTCCCTGGCTGATTTGTATTCAAAAGGGTTTAAGCCTATCTATGTGCTATAACAATCCACAACAGCTGTAACATGTCTCAATGGATGCACATATCCCAATTTCCGGCTGTGTAACTCACCTAATTCTTTTTGCCAATACAAAGCATTATTCGTCTACAGCTGAGGGCACATTGTTTATATACCCTGCTTACGATACCCTCTATCAAAGAGACGTGTGTTTTGCAGCCTCGGGGCTTGAATGCCAGGGACCAGTTTAAGGGAGGGATTGAATAACCCTGGACTAGTCACCTGTTAATGTACTGGAGTGAACATACTGCTTCGCTTTTTACACAATTTTACGTTTTCATCAGTCTTGAATATAGAACTGTACTATATGTGGTAGAAGGCCATCACATGGATGTTACACATTTATATAGGCACAATTTTTGTGGGTGCCACAGCCCAGTAAATGTGTCCTACACAGAAATATCAACGTTCAAAAAAGTACAAAAGCCAATTGACAGTTCCATTCAACCCTACCCTTTCTGCCTATAACCAGTATAGCGTACCACAATGGGGCCTTCAGGGGAACACACTCACCCATGTCTAGATAAACATGAATGAATACTGGCAGGAGTCAATTCAGACAGCGGACTCATCGGCCGACAGAGAATGGCTCGCTTTGGACATCTGATGGTATTTCGATTGGTGCTTTGCATCGCGGAATCTTTTGTATTAGTCCCCTGGCATGTATGATTTGTCATATCTGGGCAGGCCATACAGGGAAAGGGTGAGTCCCACAATAGGGTGGCACACGCCTAGAACTGACAGACAACACTGCAATTTCTTAAATTTGACATGTGGCTTCAAGTTTCTTAGTCTTGTCAGGAGGAGTGACAAGTTTAATGATACAGTCAATTCTAACATCAGTAAGGTGTATGGGGATCTGTTATAACTGGCATGTGATGTGGGATATATCGAATGACATCTTTCTCAAATCTGACTTGTGATAGGCCATTCTGACTGCACCCGTCCTGCCCAGCCCCTGCTATTTACAATCTGTAATCCCATATGATGTCTATATGTGGCAGTACATCTTTGGGTTCGCCTCGGTCTGTATCAACGATAAAATGACATCAGAGTCAGTCACTCGCTGTAAAAGATTTCAATCTTAATACGGAGTGTTCGCTTTTTCCAATATCAAATTCTATTATGGATTCTGATTACTTCTCCTGTGGGTAAAGCATGCCTTCAACTCCCAAGGGACCATCCTCTGGTGGCCAGACTGAAGATCCAAAAGATCCAAGGGGATTTAAGGCCCACACATGAAGGCAATGGCCCAGATCGAATCGGCTTACATAAATATGTCGCAACTGAAGAATCAAACACATTCCAATGTATCGCTCAAACTGCCACAATTCTGAGACCTCCAATCTGATGTTGCTGGTACCGTGGATGAATAGGGCAATAAAGGAAAACAATCTCACTCTGATGTCACAACTTAGATTGCATTGCTGGGGGAGTTCACGATAGAGGTTTATAACAAGTCCCAACGGGGGTGCTTCAAAGAAAAAGAATGAGAACAGAATACAACAAAGGAATAGACATTGCCAGTTCAGAAAGTATATCAATTCTTATCCATCCGAGGCATTTTAAATATGTATTGCTAATCTGCATAAAAACCCAAAATCTCTATAGTGAGACCAGATCTTTCGGGTTTATAGGGCGCCCGGGATATGGTAGAGTTGGGTACCTGCACTGCTCCCCTATGAGCTATAAGCCCCCTCTCCTACTTAGGCACGCTTCTTTTGTACTGCTCAGAGCTGCTCGAAGGTATTGTCACCGAGACTTTTACTCCCCTGAATGTAAGACTTGGCCTTATGGGAAAGTCGCAAATGGCCAATTCTTTGTAACGAACATTGGGGAAGACTGGACCTTTAGTTGTCCAACCTGCTTTTTCTTCTCTTTAGTCATGGAGCAACTTGCAAGGTAATGCAGATTATTTTTTGAGGTAAACCAATGTACCATATCTTTTCGTCAGTTATTCTAGGCTACGGATTTCGAGAACAACTGAGAAAGATCATCTTAGTAACGACGTATCCCTTTCTTCCTATATGTATGTTACTGATAAGTAGTTCATAAAGCAGAACATGGGTTTTGCATATTCCTATGATTTTTTTTGGTGGCTCTAATTTTGTCCCGTTTATCTATAACGTCAATGGAATGCAAACGTGACCAAAACCTATTTCAATGGAAAGACACATCTACCCTAAATGTCTGTGATACACAGATATATCCCCCATCCACCCCACCTCCCAGTACTCTCGGGTCAGTGGGAGGCGATCCCTGTCGGCCCCTGTATGCCGCATGAGCTGCTCACGTCCTGCTCATGAGGAGCTTGACCTGCTCACTTCAGACACAACCTTTCAACACTTATTTCCTGTGACGGGAAAGACAATACAGCGGTGTGCCAAGCCTTAAAATCTGAGGGAATTCCAAGAAATGATGAGGGGAATTAGTGAACATTTTAGGGGGGTTCCCTTTCTAGAGACGTGGTTACGGTGGGATATTTCTTTTGATATATACATGTTGTGTACTTGTACTAGTCTTGTAACATAGATTCTGGGAAATGTGAGGGACATCCTTTGAGCACCCCCTGGGATTCCACTGCATACATATGTATACTTTTGAGGCTAATATATTTAATCAATGTTAATTCTAACGCCTTCTGTGGAAATCAGTTTAAGACCATTTTTAAGACCAAAATCTAAAAATGTAAGACCCCAATGAAAACAATATTCAGAAATATAGTTCCACATACAGGTACTTTGTGGTTAGCAGCTAAGACCTTTTTCATGTCTTATTTTTCAGCTGGTATCTGCAGTTACAAAGGTCCCTTTAAGTATAGAAACCAAGAATGGTTCTGAAACTCCTCATCACTTGGCTATAGAATTAAGAATTCAACTTGATTTAATGCACCCTGAGCGGCCATTTGAAGAAACCGCACTAATTGAACACTGTAGATTAGACTTTATCTCAATGAGCGAACCACACCTAATGTTCTCGTCACTAATAGAACAGATGGGGAGGTGTAAATTGACGAGCACCTCTGGAGATAGGTGAAGTTTGACGTGAGCAGCTCAGACCGATAGGAACCACGGCCCTGAGTGATAGGAACCACTGGCCAGGCTTTGGTGGGGTGGTGGGGTGTGGTGGTTATCACTAAAGTACCAGACCTACACACAGCTGCCCTGGTATAAACCATAGACTTTATATGAATAGCTGAACGTGAGCTTTAATGCTATGTAATGTGATTTTTAAACCATGCAAAACTGAAGAGGAAATATGAATTGCTGAACGAAGGTAAAACAAGTAATATCACATATCTCCTGTGAGTTATGATGCCCTGACATTAATTAGTCAGCATTCCAAACCATACCTTTATCCCCCCCTCCCCAACTGATTATTAAAAGAGCGGGGAAGAGGCCCACTATCATACATTTATTTATTATCAGGAGAAATCGAGAACAAAAACAATTAACTTTATTCTTCTTGCTTCAGGGTTTCTTTGACTACTCATACTGCTATGATATACCAAAATAATGAAGCCATCGTTATGAACTCATTTGGGGCCATCATAATGATCTCGATTGGGGCTACAGGAGCCATCGTTATGATCTCCATTATACCCACATTAGCTACCGTTATAAACTCTATTAGACCAACAGTAGCCCAAGAAAATCTCTCAAAATAACAGGTTAACACCCGGAGCCCCAAAACATAACAGTTTCCACCAACCTGTCCGTAGCACAGCCTGTATTGGGCCGATAGCACACCGTCCAACCGGCCGATAACTCCTACAAACACTCTCCCCGTACTCAAGGTGTTAATCACTTCCCATGTAATCACTCATTAGCTTGGATGAGTCTCTTATCATCCTCAGGTCCCACCAGCTTTTCGACATTATCTTTTTATTGATCGTGATTCGCTGTAGAGAGCTATTGATGATACAATCACAGCAATAGTTCCATAGCACTGATGGTATTTGTGGAAGTCTATGAAAGCTTGCAGGGTGCAGCTATACCTTCGCATATTACATTACTTTGGTTTTCGTTGCAGTTGGTAAAAGCTCCCATAAAAACAAAACTTTATTGACCACATTCATTATAAAAATGATCTTCCATGTAGGTATTACAACAACAATTGAGTCTTATATAGACAACATCTAAACATGTGTGCATAAGTATTAATAACTACACGCAGGTAAATATAAGCTACAAATAAAGTGCAGATACTGAGAAGTAGTTATCATAATCACTTCTGTGTATGTTGCATGTTGGATGAGCCATGCTTTTCAGAGCTAGTATAAGCGGTCTGATCAGCAATAGTTCACCTTATTCATACAATTGATAAGGTTCTCAATCATGTAATAATAATGTTCAATCCTGGAAAACTATAAATGAGTCAATTCATAGTATCAATTTTCTGTACAGAAATTGACAAGTATTTCAATAAATTGAATAGTATCTTTATCTGTTCAATACACCCAGATTTCCATGCTGTTCTACAGCCTTTTTTAAATCATAACTTGAGCTTAGACATTGTACATGGGCAGGCAAATTGTTCCAAAGTTGTGCCCCTTTTTCAATACAAATGTGGTTGACATTTTCTAGTTGTCTACACCAGACTGACTGCCTCAGCACCACCATTACCTTTGCTTCACACTACCAACATATCGTACCACTGATGCTCCACATCACCATGGTTTCACGCCACCGTGGATCACACTACTGTGGTTTCACCCCACCATGGCTTCCCCCACCATGGCTTCCCCCCACCATGGTTCCCCCAACCATGGCTTCCCCCCACCGTGGCTTCCCCTCACCATGGCTTCCCCCATCATGGCTTCCCATCACCATGGCTTCCCCCACCATGGCTTCCCCCACCATGGCTTCCCCTCACCATGGCTTCCCCCACCATGGCTTCCCCCACCGTGCCTTCCCCCCACCATGGCTTCCATCCACCATGGCTTCCCCCCACCATGGCTTCCCCTCACCATGGCTTCCCCCCCACCATGGCTTCCCCTCACCATGGCTTCCCCTCACCATGGCTTCCCCCCACCATGGCTTCCCCCACCATGGCTTCCCCGACCATGGCTTCCCCTACCGTGCCTTCTCCCCACCATGGCTTCCATCCACCATGGCTTCTCCCCACCATGGCTTCCCCCAACCATGCCTTCACACCACCATGGCTTCCCATCAAAATGACTTCCCCCCACCATGGCTTCCCCCCACCATGGCTTCCCCCCACCATGGCTTCCCCCCACCATGGCTTCCCCCCACCATGGCTTCCCCCAACATGGCTTCCCCCCACCATGGCTTCCCCCCACCATGGCTTCACCCCACCATGGCTTCCCCCCACCATGGCTTCCCCCCACCATGGCTTCACATCACCATTACTTCACATCACCATTACTTCACCCCACCGTGGCTTCCCCCCACCATGGCTTCCCCCCACCATGGCTTCCCATCAAAATGACTTCCCCCCACCATAGCTTCCCATCACCATGGCTTCCCCCACCATGGCTTCCCCCCACCATGGCTTCCCATCAAAATGACTTCCCCCCACCATGGCTTCCCATCACTATGGCTTCCCCCACCATGGCTTCCCCCACCATGGCTTCCCCTACCGTGCCTTCCCCCCACCATGGCTTCACATCACCATTACTTCACCCCACCATGGCTTCACATCACCATGGCTTCCCCCACCATGGCTTCCTCCCACCATGGCTTCACATCACCATGGTTTCACATCACCATGGCTTCACCCCACCATGGCTTCCCCCACCATGGCTTCCCCCCACCATGGCTTCCCCCCACCATGGCTTCCCCCCACCATGGCTTCCCCCACCATGGCTTCCCCCCACCATGGCTTCATCCCACCATGGCTCAACCCCACCATGGTTCAACCCCACCATGGCTTCACCCCACCATGGCTTCCCCCACCATGGCTTCCCCCCACCATGGCTTCCCCCCACCATGGCTTCCCCCCACCATGGCTTCCCCCACCATGGCTTCCCCCCACCATGGCTTCACCCCACCATGGCTTCCCCCCACCATGGCTTCCCCCCACCATGGCTTCCCCCCACCATGGCTTCCCCCCACCATGGCTTCCCCCAACATGGCTTCCCCCCACCATGGCTTCCCCCCACCATGGCTTCACCCCACCATGGCTTCCCCCCACCATGGCTTCCCCCCACCATGGCTTCACATCACCATTACTTCACATCACCATTACTTCACCCCACCATGGCTTCACATCACCATGGCTTCCCCCCACCATGGCTTCCCCCCACCATGGCTTCACCCCACCATGACTTCCCCCGACCATGGCTTCCCCTCACCATTACTTCACTTCACCATTACTTCACCCCACACTGGCTTCCCCCCACCATGGCTTCACCCCACCATGGCTTCACATCACCATGGCTTCACATCACCATTACTTCACCCAAGCCCGTGTCACGCTGCACATCATAACATACCACCCTTTGATGGATGAGCTACTCGTGACACAGGCCAGACATGACACCTGGCAGGGTTTGGGAAATAGGTAAAAGGGGGGTGGGGGGGGGGGGGTAAGTAGGCTGGATCCTGTGTGGGGGGCGTTTATGGAGGTGGGCTGGGATCTAATCCAGTGGCCACATGCCTGTCCTAGATACGTGGGGTATGTCCACTGATGGGGCCTCGGTTGGTATTCTGGGGTCTGACATACTGAGTCTTGGTCGTCCATAGGTTGATGACCTCTAAAATGGTTGGCTCTGTTCTTTTGCTTCAAATCTTGTTTAAGCCATTTAAGCGTGTAATTTTCAGCTTAGGGGACTAGAATGACCCACAAGCAACGTCCCACCAATCTTATACTACACCATGATCATTATTAAGCTATAACACTGGAGTACCGGATATACCTGCCCGACCCTTAGTCAAGAGGTCATCCTGGATCGGTCTGGATCCCCCTACTTTGACCAGGTGTGACAATACCACACATATTAACCCACGGACCCCTCCTTTCATCTCTACCGGACCTCCCTTCTTACCACTTAACCCCATGATCAGAACCTTTTGGGGGTATGCTGCGCAGTATGTTAACAATTATTTTTATTGCAAATATAGAATATGCGACCAACCTTGTTGCACTAATTGATAGGTTGGTCTACCTGCATACAATGTAATTATGATAAGATGTAAGAATAATGATGATACTGAACGCTTGTTGGGGTTAGTGGGATTTTCTCTGGTACAACAGTAATGACTATCCAGGGTAGTAAAGACTGACATTTTAGGGATTCCTTTCTTGTAGATGGAGCTATGCCTACCGACCAAGAGGGACCGTGCAGTGGCAATGATATTGAAAAGAATATAGTGTATGTTCTTTTATTCTTTTCAAAATATAATATTTGCACAAAGCACCCAATAATTGTTAGACCATGTCGCTGCAGTACCACAACCAGCCCTGGTTTACATTATACATTAGTCTACCAGGCTGTGTTCTGAGCCCCAGCCCCTCTGCAGGGCCCTCAGCCCTGAGAGGGGCATGAGTCAAAACTCAGAGGGGCACTAGTCGGCTGGGCCCCCCTTTGAAGTGGACTAACGAGTCGATGACTAATCAGCGGAAACTATCAATTACTAATGTAAAGCTGGTAATGGAGGGGTAGGGACAGGGGGTCATTATCTCTAATCTAAACCAATAGCAGGCACCAATTATCTAAGGATCCATTCGTCTGGTTCCTTTGACTCCAGTGGGTGGGTTTAACTGCTGTGGCAGTCTGAGGGTGGGTTGTTTTGTGGAGGGCTGACCAAAGGGTACTGAGAGAATTGATAGAAGAGATGGTGGGAGTTAAGGGTTTGAATAGGGCTATATTATTGATATTACACATATAGTCATCATGCATTCAAGCTTAGATCATGGGCATTAGTTAAATGTATTATATTGCATATTCAAAAAAGGTAATATATTACAAAAGAAAGTTCGCTAAGACAACATAATACAGGATTTGAATTATCCTGGATCATGAATCTGTGATTGATCCTTAATATTTGCTTCTTTCTTTAGAAATATGTTTGGAACTCGACTAAATTCTATAAAACCTTTTTCTACATGTCCTTTTTTGAACTAGCAATATCTTCATTCATAAACGTTCGCAGACAATAGCATTCATACTAAAGGGGTTTTAGAACTGACGTGAGTCCGAGTACTAGTACTTTAGAGAGCTCCCTCGTCGGTCCCAGAATGGCCATCATGTGAGGCCTTCACTGACTAGTGCAACTGACCATTCAAAAAGAGCAATAACCATAGGCCAGAAGTGGTGTACAGTTCGACAACCATACCAGATGAGGCAAAAATCCAAGGTCTTCGAATTAAACATTCCCAAATGTTGTCCATCCAATTCAACTTGAAAGGGTACCCCTAAGAATTTAGTTTAAAAGTATCCATATTTTTGAAGCAAAGAAAACATACAAGAAAGGAAACGATGAGAATACATCTAAATACTATTCATAAAGTGGTTATGGTTTTAGAAAAATTGACATTGGATTTAAGCTTGAGATTATAGTGCCTTGCCTCTGAGACAGTAGGTTTTTCACCCTTTGTGCCCTGCAAAGTTTCAACGACCTTTTTCCACGAAATCTAAAATGCCAATGTGGGTGACTTTGACAGTTGCAAGAGCCAAACATCGAGTCCACATCATCTGCTACCAATGCTTCTCTAACCACCAACCAACCTTTCAAGTTTTTAAAAGAAGTCCCCCACTCCTTCTCTGAAGTGGACCCCACTCCCAGCCTGTCCAGACCCTCTCCAGAAAACAAAGTCCCTAAATGTCTATTCTCTGTATCCACTCCCATACATAAAACATATTTAAGCGCCGGCCCCCTGGTGTCTGGAGTCCACTTGACCACCCATCTACCAGCCAGCTGACAGTCCGCACAGAAATGTGTCCCCTGTAAAGTTCCCTCGGACCGCTCCCCGCGTCCCACGCAGCAGACGACTGGTTTTTGTCAGCGAGCCTCCTTCTGGGAATTGGCGGGAAAAAAGACTAAAAGATGGCAGCAGAAGGTGGTCGATACTTGGAACCTTTTGTTAATGACAGGTGAAACGTTTTCTGATTCTTTTCTAAAAGTAGCGGCTTTGGATAGCTCAAATCAAGGGAGTTTTTGTATCAATTGCCCTAATTTTGGAATATACCCTTGACTGAATAATACTCTGCATTGGTCAAAAACTAAGAACTATTAAGTTAATCATTAACCAAAACCACAAAGTTGTGTCCTTTTCACTCAGAGATAAATCTATTGTCTCTGTATTAGTTAAATACCCCAACGGATTTCATTTATAAGGGGATGAATGCTCGCTATTCCAAAAGTACGACTCATGCTCGCTTGCTTTTCTTTACAACTAAGGCCGATTGGAAATGTTCATATTTCAACTGGCAATGGCCATTTCATCAGACAAACAAGTTCCTGGAATTCCTAGAAACACCCTATGAAATCAGTGGCGGATTTTGGGGGGGGCCAGAGGGGCCTTGGCCCCCCCCCCCCCCCTCCAAAAAAAAAAAAGGAAAATAGAAAAAAAAGAGGAGGGGAGAGAGAAGGAAAAGAAAGGAAAGAGTTGGGCGACTACTTAGGGCTGATGAACATTAAAAATGTATGTATGAAGGGGGGGGGGGGGCAACATTTTGAGGGTTGGTGGGCCTTGAATAAATGTACCACAGGGGAGGGGGGCCAACATTTGAACAAATATACCACGGGGGAGGTAAGGGGGACAACATTTGAGGGCTGGTATAGGACTTAAATAAATGAACCACAGGGGAGGGGGGGCCAACATTTGAGGGCTGTTGGGCCTTGAATAAATGTACCACAGGGGAGGGGGGGCCAACACTTGAGGGCTGGTGGGCCTAGAATAAATGTACCACAGGGGAGGGGGGCCAACATTTGAGGGCTGGTAGGACTTGAATAAATGTACCACAGGGGAGGGGGGCCAACATTTGAGGGCTGGTAGGACTTGAATAAATGTACCGCAGGGGAGGGGGGCAGTATTTGAGGGCTGTTGGGCCTTGAATAGATGTATCAGAGGAGGGCCAGCGACCTCTGAGGGCTGGTTGGCCTTGAATAGACATATCAGAGGAGGGGTAGCCACCTCTGAGGGCTAAAGGGCCTTGAAAAGATGTATCATGGGGGAAGGGGACAAAGCTCAGAGGGAGAGAGAGAAAGGGAGAAAGAGGGGAGATAATAAGGACAAAAAAGAGAGGGAGACATGTGACTCCCCTGTCAGCCCTGTGCCTCCTATGCCGGCCCTTGCCTCCCCAGCTAGACCTGTGCCACCCCTGTCAGCCCTATGCCTCCCACGTCGGCCCTTGCCTCCCCAGCTAGACCTATGCCACCCCTATCGGCCCTGTGCCTCCAATGTTGGCCCTGTGCCTCCCCTGTCAGCCCTATGCCTCCTATGTCGGCCCTTACCTCCCCAGCTAGACCTGTGCCACCCCTATCAGCCCTGTGCCTCCAATGTTGGCCCTGTGCCTCCCCTGTCAGCCCTATGCCTCCTATGTCGGCCCTTACCTCCCCAGTTAGACGGCTGACCTGTGCCACCCCTGTTGGCCATGTGCCTCCAATGTTGGCCATGTGCCTCCCCTGTCGGCCTTGTGCCTCCTATGTTGGCCCTGTACCTCCCCTATCTGCCCTGCGACATACCAGGTAGCTCTCTACCTCCCCTCTTAGCCCCCTGGGGACCACGAATGCTTCAGAGTGCATGAATGAGAGGTTATTCTTTCAAAATTTTCCTGGGGGTGGACCCCCATACCCTCCCAATCAGAGAGAACATTTCCCAGAAAATTACATTATGTGAAACTATTTGGAACAAAATATCATCCTTTAAGGTATCTTAAATATCTCAGAATGCCTCAGATTGCATGAATGAGTGGTTACCTTTTCAAAAAAATTCTGGGGGTGGCCCCCCATAGCCCCCAATGGCAATTAAGGGACATTTCCCTGGAAGATCACATTATGGGAAAATATTTGGAACAAAATATCATCCTTTAAGTTCACTAAAGTATCTCAGAATGCCTCAGATTGCATGAATGAGAGGTTATAACTTATATTTTCCAAGATTTTCCTGGGGGTGGCCCCCCACACCCCCCAATGGCAAGGGACATATCCCTGGAAGATCACATTATGGGAAAATATTTGGAACAAAATATCATCCTTTAAGTTCACTAAAGTATCTCAGAATGCCTCAGATTGCATGAATGAGAGGCTATATTTTCAAAATTTTCCTGGGGGTGGTCCCCCCATACCCCCGCAATGGGAGGGGACACCCCTCCCATACCCTCCCCATGGATGCCTTCGGCATCATGATGTCACTCATTATACTACTTACAACTTTTCAAAATCTTGGCCCCCCCCCTTTTGAAATCCTGGATCCGCCCCTGGAAATGAGGAGACCAAAACATGTGCAATGAGCTTTGTTTCTTGGGGTAGTTTAATGTCCGGTCAACCACACAAGGTTCTTTTCAGACTAAAAGTGAAATGTGCAATAAGCGTCCGACGTGGGAAAAAGTGGGGAATCGAGAAGTCTTTCATGTTTTACTTTTAATACAGCGAAGGTACAAAAAAGGCACCAGGAATGAGATTCGGGGCATTCTCGTTTGGATTTAAACACTGTACAAGCGAAACGGAAAAGGCGATTGTTCTATTGTCTTATTTCCTCTTTTATGCAAAGACCCTACCAAGAGATCCAGATTCAAACCTACTAAACATGATATCATGTGCTTCTTCTAATCACATATAATTGGAGTTCTTGATATCTCAACCTGCATATCGTACTCCCTACATAACCCACGTATAAAACACACATATAGCGGGTACTTAGTCCCACTCCAATAACAGCCCCACTGTATGCAGCGCACACCCCGACCAAAGCTGGCCGGGATGCTATCTCTGCCGCCGACCACAGAATAAATCTTCCCAGCCGCGCACATTGGCAGCTACACCTCCCAATCTCTCGCGAGATCTCGCAATGAATCACGTGACCGCGAGATAAATGGCGGACAAAGCGGCCTGGCGCAGTGTTGTGGGGGATGTGGGGGATGTGGGGGACGGTTAGGGCGGTGGTGTTGGTAGGACGGGGAGGGGGAGGCACAGGAAAAGAAGGAGTCTGGACCAATTGCAGAAAATAAAAACGGGCCCAAACTTTCTAATCGTCGGCGGCATCTTGCCTTGGTAGGGGCGGAGGGAAAAGTAGAGGGCTGGCAAATGACTGAGGAGTGCTTGTAATGTTGGATGGAGTAGGGTTGTGTTGGGGTGGGGGTTACTTGGTCAAGTGGTGGAGGGGGTACTTGCTGCTTGAAATCTTTTACTATCCAAATTTTTCATATTCCAATATATATATATATATATATATATATATGCAGCCAGGACAGTATATACCTCATAGTTACAGGGGCTGCCAGCTCCGCTGCCAGCTCTCATTTGATATATTCTCAGATTATTTTTGTTTTTAGTAATGAGAGACTGACAGACCTGTTGTAGCTACCGAACTTCTGAGTGCCCTCCCTCCATCCCCAACACAAAGACACACTCTCCCCTCTGGTTGGAAACAGCCCTCCTGCAATGCCTTGTTGTGGCACAGGAATGATCAGAACCAATAAATCTGTTTGTGAAGGCAAAGATGGCGGGAGAAAGCATCAGAAGCCGGTCCCCAACGCCCCCCTCCCCCCTCTCACCCTCTACCCTGCGTTGAGGCAAGCTTTTATCTTAGTGGTAAGATCCCAGAAAAGGAAAGAGCGAATAAAGTAACAAAATATAGAGCAAAAATGAATCAATACAATATGAAAAGAGAACAGAGCAAACAGGGTGATTTGCCCGTGGTATTTTTCATCGCTCTCAAATCGGACCGTCTCACATTTTTTGTACTTTATTGGGAGGCAATTGGCCTGGGATCTGGGGAGGGTGGACTACATTGGTGATTGTTTTTTTGTTCCTTTAGTAAAAGATTTTTCATATGGAAAATTGATATGATTTGTGGACAAAAGTTGGTGTTTTTTCTTAGGGGATAGGTAGTGTCCAAAGAGTGTAACAAATCTCATTCTGATTGGACGCCTCTGAGGTGACTGGTAGGCGGATTATACTAATTCTCTCCCCATAGACATGCAGGCCAACTCCCCTCTCCGCCACCCACCCCTACCCGAAGCCTATCTCAAACTGACATCTCCATATCCCGCACTTCTTGGGGACTTCCTCCACTTCCAAGATCACTCGGAAAATCTTCCACAATCGCGACCAATGATCAAAGAAACCGGAGAAAAAAACGGGCGATTGCAGCGCCACCAATGGTGGATCCCAGCACCAATGAGTGCATGAGACCAACCCTGGAGAGGCCCTGGAGCGCATGCGCACTTACCCCCCCCCCCCCCCCCCAACCACCCTCCTGGATGTGGTAGCGGAGGTTTTCTGTGTTATCTATGGCCCCAAGGATCCACTGATAACATCTGATACCACAGGATGAGTCACCCGCCCTACCTAGGGGTGGTTGTCATGGCGACCGCAAAATGGCCGCCATCTTTGTGATGTGCCTTTGTATATGGGTGATGCGGACTTAGGTATGGGGTGAACTGTCCGAAGCCACAGTCCGAGGGCTCTATGGGTGCTGGTTCCTGGTAGGGGTGTGACATTGGCTGTTTGACGGATGGTGCCAGGGTCATGTTCAAACGGAGGGGTGATATCAGGAGATATGTGAACCCCAATAACACTTTAATAGTGGGCACATCTGCTACTTTTGATACATATATGAGTTATAAGGGTACATCTTGTCTTATATCTTTGAACAAAGCTATTGCATGGTCGCCTGGCATTTTAGCCAAGAAAAATTGCCAGGCATTCATATGGCCTTCAAATGGATAGGACTAAGGAGGTCGTGGGGGAGGCGATTATGAACTAGTAAGCAGATAGTTCAAGTTCATAAGAGCTTATCATTACCACACTTACACTCAAAGTACACTCAGATTAATTCAGAATACCCCCATAAATCTTGCTGACGCCCCTGACACCCTACCCCTGACCTGTACGTTTACCCCTCCATACCCCACATTGCTGTCAAATGACCTACGACGGGAGTCACTCGGGAGCAGGTCGGGAGCTGCTCACAGGGTTATCTCAGGGGCGACACCTGACGGGAGGGCCGGGAGGCTGTACGGAAGGCGTCTTAACGAGACGGCCGGTAGGGGAGTCAAGCCCCATACCCACTAAGCAACTTTTACAGAGTTGGGCAACAGATTAGTGCTAAAATCTGCCGATTCTACTCCTAGAATCGGCCAGTTTTAGCATCGATTCAGATCAAACATGTACATTTCAATATACTGTACTAACAGCCAATCATAAGCATCGGCCAATTTTAGCGCCGATCTGTTGCAATTGCCCAATTGCAATTCTCTAAAAGTTGCTTACTGGGCATGGGGCTTTAGTGTGTGTGTGTGAGGGGGGATCTGAGGGGAAGGGGGCGGTAGGTATGTAAGTCACAAACACCTCCCTGATCCTCCTGGGGTTTACTCCCGTGGGGTAATCACTCCAGAGTGTATTAGCCGGAATCCGGGGGTCTTTGGGGAGGTGTGGGTTGGAGTGTGGTTGGGGTTTAATGTGTTGTTTTTTAGACGGTGGTCACTTAATTGATGTACGCAAAGGGGACGGAATAACTGATTATTACTGATCGCTATTGTCTATTCATTTCCTTTCATTTCATTACACCCACTAATGATCCACTATACCTCGTCTAGGTTCTTTAATTTACCAATGACTGAATGATATGAGTAGTATATAGGAATACCAGTACTTGTATGGACATACAATATACTACTAGCACATTTGAGGCCGCCAATGATTAAACAAAGACTACACAAATAGTACACCGGAGACACACTATATTCCAATTGCAGCCCTAAACCCCAACTACAAGGCAGGATGCGTACTTTCACCAAACGGGGTAATGGAATTTCTGAAAATGTGCTGACAAAGTCACATACTTACAAGGCCCCTCATTCAAACAATGGTGGTTTTGTAAACTCATGTTTTGAATCATTCGAGATGAAGGATATTTGTCCAAACGAATATCGTACAGTGCTGATAACTCATCTATGTGTTATTATGAACACGGTACTTAAAGGACTTCGAAGGTCTGGTGGTGTAGTAATATTCTTATATCCCTTCAATGTGAACAACAGATAAAGTAAACGCGAAACAAAAGAAAGAATAATTTGTCACTTTGTTAAACTATCATTCCATGAATATGCTGAAAGGATAAAAAGAGGCGGATAAGAAGTGTTCAAATAATACAGAAACACCCAAGTATGAAAAACAGAACTGAATGATAAAACCTACCAGTTTGTAAAAACTACGGAAGTATAGCTGCTTTCTCTACAATCTAACGTCTCCCATAAATCATGTAGACAGAGGCACGTGCCTGTTTTTTGTTTATCACGTCTAAGTAAGTGCATCGTTACAAAATGCCGCGAGTACACCTATGACGATTTCCTGTTTCCACTTTATTACAAATAAATCTTGACGTTACAAAAAGTAATGGTAGATAAATCAACATGAATATATCTCTTTTTGTTTAGTCCTATTGGCAATGGTTATAAGAACTCTGCCTGTTTTGAATATCAGGTATTAAGCCAAGGTGAAGGAAGAAGGGGGTCACTACGTTGTGGACTTAAATTCCCACTTCAAAACAACTGCCCCTACTTTTTGAAGCTGAGCAATCATGAATTTAACTAAACGGACCCCCATATCTTGGGGTTAGAAATTGTAATGCCCTGATTAAAAAAAAAGTTACTAAAATCGTTTAAGTGCTAACTTATACATCCATTTTCATCACTTTCATAACAGATAGATTATTGCCCTTATATTGGTCGAAAGTAGTCCTCTCTTTTCCCAAGCCAACCCTCAGTATTTACGACACCTTTTATAGCACATTTTGAAACTAAAAAGAACACTGTTTAGAACGCTGTTATTGAGCTGTTATCTTTACAGAATATAGCCCTACGGCTCCCCTTCATATATCAATTTACAGAATTCAATTTGATCCAGTAGAAACAAAGATAATAGGGGTATCGTTATAATGATAACTATCATAATAATAACATCTCTCTTAAAGTTATAGTTGATCATTGTGCAATCATAGAACTGTAGGGAGCGTACAGTTCTATGGTGCAATGGGCCACTGGGAGTGGATGCCTTTGCAGATAAGTGCCCCCCTCCAAACCACCACCACCCCAGGTACTAAGTGAAGGTTGCAGGTGATAATACCTCCAGCCCATTCTCCATCTGGGGCGCCGCCATTAGTGGCATAACTTTGGGCAACTTCTTCTATCCAGTAATTCAACATTTCCTTGCTATTTATGAAGACAGATGAGAAAGTGATAGACGATTACCGACTCAAATGTACCCAATAATTCCCAGCTGAAACCTTATACAAAGTGTTAAATATTGATGAATATCACATTTTTGGAACTTTCGCTGCCTACTTAATGAACTCTATCTAGACTGGGAATGCTTATTTATATCTTTTCATTTTAAAGTTTAGGGTTTCAAACCTGAGACAATGTGTAATATTATTTAGGTGTTCACACAAGGAGTGACTGCTTACATTGTGTCCCTGTGTTTCATTGAGTTTCAGAGAGCATTTTGATGAGTCTGTGGACATTTGGCCTAATTTTCTTCCTTTAACTTGTTTCAACCCATATTTCCTTTTTTGTCCTAATTCAATACTGGATATCACTCCATATTCAATATATATGAAGATCCTTGAAATAAGTTTTACAATGATATAATGTTGCAAATATTGTTACAACCAGCTGGTAACCTCAACTGCCACAAAACTTTAGCCTATTCAGGAAACTGTGCTGGCTCAGCTGAGACAGTAGGACCTTAAGGCAGTGAGGTCAGGATACAGTAGGTAAAGCTGCATTTTAACGTAAGTCCCTCCAGTCTTAAGTCTGTGCCAAGCTGAGCTGATCTCGGCTCATCCCCGCAGCCAGCCCGAGCGGCTTACGAGGGCCCAGGTGTCCCTGGTTGTCCCCTACCTGAGGGCCCTCATACACACACCTGTACCCACCTGTAGAACTCCCTCCTCCAGGGTAAGGGAACCACTCACCTGCTCAGGTGAGGCCCTCAACTCAGGTAACTGGAGCCTATCATAATACCTGTCTTTACCGTTCTACTGCCATTTCTAAAGATTCTCCTGGGACTGTTTAGAGGATAATTTGTTTGATATTGAACAATTATTTCTGTTCTTTTTTCTTTTGACGATTATTGCAACATGTGTCTATCATTACTATTAATACTGAAACAAGATTGTTTACCTATTTATACCTTGTTCACCTAATGAAAATTACCACCCAGATTGAGAAGTCAATTAATTCTAGGCAATTGAAAAGTCAATTGATTCTAGGCAATTGTGAAGTCAATTGATTCTAGGCAATGAAGATAAACCAAAGAATGAAAATAAACCAAAGAACACATCATGATTATTATATAATATTCGCACTCATTCTGACCTGAAAGGGAGAAAGACAGGATATGAATGAAATGATAGCTGTTTGTAGACAATAATGAAATCATGTTTATAATTCAGCAACTCACCTTGACAACTTGGGGCGGCTCAGTCAGCCGGTTTGAGAGGGACGCGAATGTGGACGAGAGCTGTTGGTATCGTGGTTTGTAGGGCTTTTCTTTGGGCTGGTAGTGCCCGGGACCTGGCAGCTCCACCTCCTGGACCTTGGTCATCGGCTGTATCCTCACCGAGGTGGTTCCGAAGGCCCCTCGTCGCGTGCTCTCGATGTAAGCCCTCCGCATACTGTCTGATCCCATACCTGCGACATTGTATGCACCTGGACCTGGAGGGAAGAAAAGAAGAAAAGCACATTTTTGAGATGATGTGGAGAATAATGGTTATATTATTTGTTTTACCCCTTGTTCCATGATCAGGGCTTTAAAAGGCCTGATTTATGAAAAACAATTATACTGTTAGAATAAACTAGAATGTAAATTATTTTGAGAGTACATCTAGAAGTAGATCTTTTGAAAACATGAAAACTAAGAAGCAACATTTCACAAAGCATTGCCCCATGCTCGCAATTGAAGACTTAAAGAAAATGTGGTATAAAAATATGGGTCTTTTTAATTCACTGGGAAACAAAAGTGTATGATGTATCACTAATCTATCACAGCATCTCTTACAAACAGAGGGAGAAAATATGGTATTGTTCCACGCACAGACAAAGTGAACACCATACAAGTACTGAAACCATCATTGATTTGTATTTCACGACAACCTGTGTCCTCATCCTATTATTAATATGTTTATTCAAAGCCTTTCCTAAGAGTATTTACGGTTGCAATCACTACGTTTTTGCACAGGT
Source organism: Lepidonotus clava (assembly GCA_936440205.1). Lineage (NCBI taxonomy): Eukaryota > Metazoa > Annelida > Polychaeta > Phyllodocida > Polynoidae > Lepidonotus > Lepidonotus clava. Next base: position 13,405,261 of record OW387135.1, read on the forward strand.
TAGAAATATAAAGTGAACATGTATTTCCAGATTCAAAAGTCGGTTCTACTGCGTTTATTCACGGGTGACGCTAGATTGGTTATAATGAGCAATCAAAAAGATAATATTGGTCATAATGAGTAATTAAACAGATAATTCCTATGATTGCCATGGGGGTCAAAGATCAGAGTCAAATGATAGCCACCTGTATGGCTGGAGAGGCTGTCAGACGTTAATACAGGATATCTGAATAATTATATGGGTAAGGACCGAGTATGGAGGGTGTAATGCTCAGTTAATTGTCATAATTCTTGACACTAAGCAAATTCTGGGATTTTGACCCATGCTAATTGATAATGGTTATTATAACAAAATCATTGTCCCTCAAACTATTAAAAGGGCATTTCAGACAAAGGAAAATATACAGAATAATTGTTCTTGTTACAATGTTATGATTGCCAGTAATTCATTAGGTTTCCAATGACCGGTAAGGGATATTAACAGGGTTGGAAAGTAAATGGCAATATGTAATACATGTATATGATTTTCAATACATGGTAATATGTAATACATTTATATGATTTTCAATGCTTGTAACATATTGAATGTGATGGAGGCCCATTACATATTTTTGTGTCCTCTACTTGTAAGACTCTGTATGGTTTGGGGAAAAAATAAATTGAAAATAACAAAAAGAATTTCTAATCATGTAAAATTAATGTGGGGCACTAATTTAGATTAATGGATTCATGTTACTCCACAAGGAAATGCATGTCAGTTATCTGATCTTGGAAAGGCCCAGCCACTTTAAACGTCTAACTCTTTAGGCATGATGAATTGCCTCAAATTAGGCCCCAATAATTTCCTTGAGACAGGACTTCAATTTCTTAAACAAATAAGATTAGATCAAACTGATAACATAAGAATAGGTGACAAAAACAGACTGGTGAAAATAAATTCGTGTGCTTACAATATAACCTAAGGCAATTTCAAATTATCCTCATATAAAAATCGATCAAATGATGAAAAACAAAGGGAAATTAAATGTTGGGATAATTAAGCCATCAGCAAATACAACATGACAATTAGTGGTTCCACGACAAGCGAATCGAGGAATGCCAAAAAGCCTGAATCATGAGGAGCGCATTCATTTACATAATCACTGTCTAGCTGACTAATTGCTGCAAAGAAACTGCACCGAGCGATTCCTATCTCCGAGACCATACATAATTTGCAGATAAGGGTCAGTTGATGTTGGATGTAATGGCAGTCACTTAGTGTCAAAGAAAAATGAAGACAGTGTTTCCTTTACCCAGCTTAAAACTCTGAGAAGTTGTATGGCAGGCCGTTACAGAAATAACATGTTTACTTCTATAAGGGTCAGCCTTTTTGATCTTTGAAGTAGCTTTGTGTGTGGGGTATGTTGACAGGTCAACATTAATGCGGCCTGTGTATTGAAACCGGTTGGATATATATAGTATTGTTGATTAATTAGGATGCATGTGTTGAATACAATTTATATATATGAGATTGGGGTGGCCAACGTCGTAGAGGAGTTGGTAGCACTTGTTGGCATTGCCCCTTCATGGGTTCCAGTCCCATGCAGTGCCGCATTGAAAAAGGGAAATTTGGATGACCCCTGCATGGAATTTCGTCCAAATGGTCCACAGGTCTGAAGTGGAAGAACATTCATTAAACTCAACCTGTATAAAAATCCAATAAAAAAAAAGATTTGATTCTATGCCCCACGATAGTCATAAGTTCTGTAATTCTGTTATAGCATCATCTAATCTATGCATCTCTTCCCATCGAAACATTTCTATTCAAAATTATCCTTGACATAAAAAAGACATTATCAAACAGTATCCTTGACATAGAACAGTCACTATTAAGAATTATCCTTGACATAAAAGAGTCACTATTACAAATTATCCTTGACATAAAACAGTTATGTTTTTGTAGTTATGATTTTACCAAAGAAGAATTAAAGGGTTTCTGCTTATGCTACTTTCTGGGGATCTCTTAACCTTTCCTCCCTTAAACTACACAGGATTTGCTGGAATGGATTGCCATACCTCAGGGCAATCAGTAGAGCCAAGAATAATTACTCAGAGACCCAGAACAACAATGAGCCATAATTACCCATCATTGGGTGCTCGTAAACTGGTGTCAGGAGTGGGACTGGGGGTGACAGAAATCAGAGTCCATTACAGAGGGGAGCAGCTCATTTAGATAGGACCTGAGCTGCTCATTGGAAACATATCAAAGGGCTGATAAATGTTAGTTCAAAGCAGAGGCTGGCAGCCAGTGCTGTCACGGATGGACTGCGGTTCGTTCGGGCGTGGCATGAAGTTAGGGCAGGCCCTGTAATCATGCTATGGGAGAACTGGCTGCTGTGTCCCTGCTTTTCAATTGGGAGAGGAAACCATGATGGTCTTAACTGGTTTGAACTGTTTCTCAAAAGTTTCATCTGTCAATCAAAGCTGTATTTGCTACTTTTTCAAAGAAATGATGGAAACAAAAACTTAGGAAACAAAAAATGCTTAAAATAGATGCATGATCTATTTGTCCAGAGTGTTTGATACTGGACTGAAAAGAAAATAGTGCTAATCTGTAATAATAAGATGTAAAAAGATACATAATGTTTTTCAATTTAATTATATAATTGGCCAAAACATTAACCACAAACTTGTATCTCAGATATGATTTTTGATATTTCACATTTGTTATGCTGTCAGCAACTCGGACACCTCATTTTATTTCCCTCATAGGGAAATAAAAGGAAAATTTATGTAAAGAACCCTTTCATTCAAACCAATAGCCAAGATTCTACGACGACAAAGTTCTACAAACAATTCGAATTCCTTAAGAAAGGTTATGACCATACATTAGAACCACAAGAAGTATAAAAGCCCAGCCACTTCAATTCCTACTCAAGTCCTATAATTCACAGCAGCCAAATGGAACATGCCTTCAGCAATAGCCAAACGTCAGCGATGCACTCAGAAATCTCTTGAGACATTTCCCTCCCCCACCCGTGTCCCATCTCCCACATTAAAAGCCAGGGACACTAGACACCCCCATTACAGGGCCGATGACCCTTATGGACATGAATCAAAAGGCCCTGATGGTCCCTGGCTGGGCCCCTCCTACAGCCTGAATCATACCCTGGAGGATATGTCCCCTGACCTGGGGTTTGACCCTCTGTTGGGTCTGGAGGAGGGGAAGGGCTTAAGGAGCGTCTGTTGGGAGTGGTGTGGAAAAGTGAAAGGAGGCACTGTGGGGATACCTTTTATTTTTAGGACTTTGGGTGACAACTCCACCCCTCTCCACCCCCAACCAATAAGGAGCAAAGGTCCAGCATATCTTGCTTTGTCCTAAATATTTCCCGAAATGACCCTCAGTTACCGATTGTTGTTGCTGGTAGCAATGGTTATTGATTTCTTAATATCATTTAAGGATAGACAACACCTCAGAGTGGCTTCATTTGCGACAATGAAGATTGTGCAGTAACTAGGAGAGCTAGAACAACATACTCAATATCAAATGAAAGAACAGATTTTTCTCTTTTATTATGGAACACATTTTGTTATTCACACTTTAAAGTTCAAGAAATTTTCTGCAAAAATCTATTTTTTTCACTTTTATTTTTTTAACATGGATATCTCGGTAACTACTCATTGGATTCTAATGAAATTTCTTTTATGTGCCTATAATGACCCTTTGGAGGGAAGCGTGTCTCAGATTTTTTATTTAGGGCTTTGTTTTCATTTTATGACAAAAAACAGGAAGATTTTGGTTTTTTTTTTAACATTATTTTCTTCATTTCATAAAACAGAAAGTAAGACCTTAATCAACATTCTGAGACATACTTCCCTCCACATAAATGTTATCTGCATGTCCAAGAAATTTCATGCTGTTATATGCAGTAGTTACTGAGATATCCTTGTTCAAAAAATAAAAGTGAAAAATGCATTTTTTCACTTCTGGGTCTACTTTCAAAGGTGCAGTTGTTCACATTGTAACATAGCTTACACCAATAAATAGTATTATGCATTGGCTTTTAAAATATATATGTTTTATAATAATGTCTTGCACAGTGAAGAAATAGTTCCAAAACAAAGTGAGTGTGGCGCATTTGACTCTGAGAGTTGTTGTCTATCCTTAAGGGCTCTTTAGAGACATTTAGTTACTATCAAGGCTAACAAGAATGCTCTCAGAAAATAAGAAAGTAGCATACAACATACCATCATAAATTCAAAGCTTTTAAACGCATTGGATTATTGATGAAGCATACCAAGATTTGAATAGGTTCTCAAAAAATTATAAAAACAATATAACATCCCTCATTCTTTGAAGGCAATTCTATACAGCTGGCAGATGAAACATTTCATCTTCTCATGTGCACTATACTGGACTATTTTTCCAAGCACAGTGACCCCAAAACAAAAGCTTTTCAGCTTGGTCCAGCCCTGAAGCAGCTGATGTTTAGGGGGGACAGTCAGAAGGCTGACAGGCCTTTACACCTGATTAGAGGGAATCTGCTTGGAGAGGGCATTAGACACAGAGTCTGTGCTGGGAGACAATAGGGGTGGGAGGGAGGGTGTGTGTGGGTGGGAGGGGGTTGTGATTCACATGACTGCCACCAGGGGGTATGGACACTGTCTGTGGACATCTCTGTACCAGGTCATCATCATAAGTAAACATTACTTTTTATTTTGGTACGACTGACAAAAAGGTCTCACTTATCCATGCATATGCACCTAACCTGCCTACACAAATAATGTGACAATCATTCATACATTACAATTAGAAATTACATCAAAAATTGGGAACACCCAAAAATTGAAGTATTTTTCAATAATTTCAGCAACTCTTTATTGCACAACGAAAATATGCAGTTTTACAGTATCAGGCACTATCTGAATCTTTGTACGAATTATCCCTACAGAATGGTTGACTCTAATATCAGTCCAACCTCTGTCCCTTGCTTTCTCCAGTGCATTACCCATTACATACAAAAACCAGACTCTGTGTCTCTGCTGCCTGATGAGGAGGAAAAGGACATAATTCAAGCAGAGGCCAAACCTCTTAAGAATGAAAATATCACCCAATGAGATAACTGGCCCTCATGGCCATATGGTATGGGTTTGTGTTTGTATTTTATATATGTTGTTTCTTTTTCATCGCTTCTTCATACATAGTTGAGCAAAATGTCCCAGTAGTTGTTGAAAGTACGTTGACGGAAAAACACATTACCTATGACACAAAATGATATTATTTTGGACCCTGTTGACTTTGATATCTCTGTTTCCATAATAAAACTGTACATTATGTTCATCTGCTTTTTGTTGTTTTTGTTGTTGTTTGTTTTTTTGTTTCGATCATTAACTTATATCTGACTGGGAACCGACTATGAATTCATGAATGTACACACACCAGACAAGCTAATCTGACATGTTAGTTGTCTGACTCAGCCCAACAGAATAAGATTTTCCTTAAGGACAAGACCTACAAGCAATAAGCATGTCTGGCAGCCCCCAGGGGTCAACTTGGGCAGCTGCTGGGGGACTGGTAGGGGGTAATTTGGGTGGGAGGGTGGGTGGGTGGTGGATTGTTAGGAGGGGAGTAGGGGGTGTTTGTCCCTGGCTCCATTCAGCCTGGCAAATGTGTCACTACACTAAATCATATTGAGGGGCCGAATGACTTATATTGTGTTACCATAGGAATTGTTTTGGTCACGTGACTCGCGAATGGCAATATGTACGGGTGAGACCGAATGTCGCGGAAAAATCAATGAATCTTGGATCGCTTAGGTGAAAAATGAAAGCTGTGGTGTTTTCCATCTTCCCCAGAGTGCTTTGAAGGGGGGGAGCTGTCTCGGATGGCCTGCACGCCTCTGGATGTGGGATGTAGTTTCTCACATCGGATCTGGGATTCAATTGATCAAAGTGGTGCACACAAGGTCCCAAAATGGTGTATTGTTCTCTGAAGGGATCTATAGAAGTACAGTCCTGGTGTTATTGTCTTGGGAGCAGTAAAACATATGACCGACATTTGTATGTGTTTTAGATGGTCAATCCCCATGGTTTAATCCCATATGTAGTGAAGTATTATATGTGTCAAATTTTGGATTTTTTAGAGGGTTTATCCTTAACATACTTTCAAATACTAGTAGCTCGAAAATCCTTGATAACATTTATGCATGATGAAAATTAGTTTGGTTGTCTGCTGAAGACAAGTTCCGCATTCTTAGACTTCAGCCACAGAAAGGGACTTTCTTTAAGCTTGAATAGATTGAACATAAGCGATAATGCGGAGTTAAAATCCCTATGAGCCCAATGACAGCCCACCTACCCCATCTCAAAATGAGTTGTCTGTAGGCTATGTCACAAAACTTTGGATTAAAGTAGACCTGGCAGAATAGGGTCAGTATTGTATGACTTATGAATCAGCTCCCAGTGTTTGGTACCCTACTCTTCTGCAAGTATTCTCAACATATATATGACTAAGAATAATGTTAAAGAAACTTTTAAAAGCTTCCTTCCCAAAAGAGACAACAAAGAATGTGACATTCACCATTGCCCCCAAAAACCGTTAGTTGTCATGACTCAAAAGAGCAAGATGTTTGGAAAGTTGTCAGGCATGTTTGAATAAGGAACACGAAATTCCTCTTTAAACAAGCATCGGTTTCGCCTCCTTAACTGTCCTCCCAGGGTGGGGTGAGGGGAGTCGGGTTTTGAGGGATCACTTAACTTGTCATGGGGGGTGGGCTTTGTTCTGAAGGTGCCCAGAGAGTATAGGTTGGCAAATTGAATCGTACCCCACACAGGCAGGTGCAGAGGGAGGGGGGCAAGGAGGAAAATGCCTCTCCATTTTGCCAGAATATAAGATGATGAAGCACAGTGAGTCTGTGCATTGCAGTGATACAAGTCTGGTCTTATACCATCCCCTCATAGTTCATAAAACCTTTAAAACTCTAAAAAAAAAAAAGAAGAAGAAGTAATTACACAAAAAAGATATACGCATATCCATAATGTATCGTGAATGTCACTTATGATTCCAATCATGTTGGTCTTTGTTTTCTGTTTGTTTTGTTTTTTTCTTGTTTTCTTGTTTTTTATATATCTCATCACTTCCAGATTTTTCCAAAGGGTTTCTACGGGCTATTCTCTCATTGTAGTTATAGACTCCCAAGGAATTTGCTCTACGGATCGTAGATCCTGACTCAATAATGGGTCCTTTCGTCGGTGTGCTAACCGGTTCGTGTCCCCTGAGTCATGGGCTGTGCCCACTGTTTGTATTGAGTTGACCCCAGGTCAGCTGCCATACTGACCACTAAGGGCCCTGGACTGTTGGGGCCTCCAGTGGTCAGTTAGCTGCCCTCGGCCTGACCAAATGGGTATCTATCCATGAAAGCCGGGAGTGGGGTGGGGGTTGGCTGAATCTTTCATTCAATGTTATTGTTAATACTGACCGCAAAACTACTGCCCCTGCCTTTCCTTCATTGGTATTCAAACATTTTACATAAATTTATGTGCACCGTCCTAAATTTTGAGATTTCCATCTCTCATTAAAAAAATCAATATACAATTTCATTTACCCACGGCCACTTCCCTTTTGGGAACTAACAGAGATAGAAGCTTTTTTTTTTTTTTTTTTTTTTTAACAAAGAAATAACTACATGCAATTGAGGTCTCAGTCCCTTTTTCGTATTATGGGACGGTGGAAATGGCCATAAAAATCAAGGTAATTTTATCATAATTAAAGTTGACCACCCCAAAGGCATTACCCTATCCATTTCTCACTGGCCTGCTGACCAGGCTGGCTTAGGAGATAAGTCTGACGTCATAGTTTAGAGTCTGTCCCTCACAATACCCCTCATATCTCCCTCCTAAATCCCTCAAGGCCTTCGCACCAGATAGCCCTCATGTTCCAGGAATTTCTCAAATGGAATCTCCCAGATTATAATCAACTGCCTTAGGTGACAGCAAAGGACGCAGATTTCTTGACGTTAACCACTCTCCATACAGATGTTCCTTTAACCATAACCATGGAGGCATTTATCGGTATCTCTGCTTGGAGAGTGGTCATTATCACCAAACCGTGCCCTGTCAGCTACTTTAACTGCCACGTGTGGAATTTGCCGATGTTTTCCGTATGACGCGTTCTGATTGGCTGGGCAGTGATTGTAAGCAGACGACATCGGCATAGCGTCTTGTTTATACCTGACCCCCGGCTAAGTGGATTGACTGATCCCGAGAGATGAGCGGGGATATAGGCAGTAACCCGGCCCTGTGTCAGATCCCTAATCCCTACAGCCCCTTCCCTGATCCAGACGCAGCTTCCTCCTGGGACCTACAGATGTTCCCATAATCCTTCTGGGAATGTACAGGGATGGACCCATGAGTTAGGAGAGTGGGGGAGGGGGGCGCCCAGGTATGATATATTCCAAGCATTAAATATCCTTATGCAACAGCACTAGGCCACACAGAATTATATAACAACACCCCTACCCGCTACGGCTTAGCTTAAGCTTTGATACAGGAACATACTTATAATTACATGTAGAAATACGTTCGGAATTGTTTTGATCTCATGTGGGGGTATTGTAAGCAACATAGTATGTGGAACAGTTCTAGTCAAAACTGGTTTCTCTCAATATGGTATTCAAATATTTCCTTTGCTATTTGTCCCCAATCCCCTTTTTAGTATTTCTCTTGATTTAGGATGAAAATAAATGCATTGTATTCAGGTTTGTGTCTGCATTGTTGTACGGTGCCGATCAGGATTTGGTTCAACAATGGTCTAGTGATTTCATCACTAGTTTATCTAATGCACTGTAAAGATCCATGTTTACTTTTGGGTTATTCCAGGTTCCGTGCAGTGGGGAAACACTCATCATACACACTCAATTGACAGCTGATTGCTGTAACTCTGGGTGGGCAGCAGCAGACGACAATCACGCGTCGAACAACCGGAAGTACGAGCTCACATCCGGGGGCGGTCTGGATCAGGCGCCACCTTCCGGGAATCCCTCTAACTGTCAGCTTGTGTAAACCAAACACAAAGTAACGCTAACGGACACAACCAAAACCACGTGCGCAGACGACATTTGTCTTGTGGAATGCATTTAGTTCCAGCTTGTTTCTTTTTGGCGGGAATTTACCAAGGAACGCTGGCCCAGGTAATCCGTGTCACGCCTGGGTAGGTCCTGTGACCTTTGACCCCTATGACCCTGACGTGACCTTGAGGCGACCTTCAAAAGACGCGTGGCGGGAGAGCTGTCATGACGTGGGTCACGTGACGATGGCCAGACGCTGTACTAGTCGATCACCGCCTATCACAGTCATCGGGTGGCTATACCCAGGGATAAAGGATGCTGTTTTGTAGAGTTCTGGCGGTCGTCAACTGACATAGTACAGATGTTCCCTCCTTCTAGGCATTTCTGTGGCCTTTTAGAAACGTTTTGTAAGAGCTGACTCATTATTACCGCAAGTAGCCTTTCCCTAACTTGTGAAGATTATTGGCCAAGCACATGTATAATGAAATATATTTGTAATGTGTCTTATCGGGAAACGTATAATACAAGTGCTCTCTTGCTACGGATATCCAAGCTGGGAATTCTATACAAGGTCTAAGCGTAAAAGTTAATTCAAAACGAACCTCAATATATCTTTCTAGTCCTCCCCCTCATATCTTAAATATCTATCACTTTGAATCACTTCAGCTTTCCCCGTCACCTAAACCCCGGCCATCAGATACAGCATGATGGATCAGGCCTCCGATGACGTCACGTATGACCGTGCCCGGACACCTAGCGGCAAGAGGATGAATCAGGGGGAGGTACATGCTGTATATTTGCTCGGCTTATGTCAGGAGGTTCTCTCGGGACAAAGCACCCAGCATCCTTCGATACCATCGGTGACTAATAAACGTGGGTCTGCTGAGGCCTGGTACTATATAAACAGCCCCTCTTTATCTTTTCACTGTTTATAATCCTTTAAGAGGTCCGTACCGGCCGAGGGTGGGTGTGTGTTGAAGGGAGAGGTGGGGTTTTTAAGTGGGGCTGACTGGAGCCCTGAGTGTTTAGAAATAGGAGTAAATAGCAGGCTTTCTTCGCAGATCGTGTGATCAATAGTGGCCTTGTGGTTTCCGCTCTCAGGCCAGGAAGTACTTTGAGAACATTTGAATTTTGGACAAAACAAAACTAATAGAAGCCGTCAAAACAATATCTAAATGGGATCTGAAAGAATCTCACAGGGGCAGGATATTTGCAATAAGAATGTATTTATTGTATTGAGTTGATGAAAAGGCCATTGTCCAACGGAGTTTAGATACAATCTTCTCGTTTTAAGTGTAATATGGAATTTAGAATTCTGTGTGTAAGTTGGGGGGGGGGAGGGGTGCGAGAACAGGCAAACGGTTGTTTCCCGTTTGATATTCTTTCTCAAATACTGCTATACCCTTTTGTAACCATGAAATCTCTATGGATGAATTTCATAAGAGAGAAATAAGCTAAAATGATAAGCAATCCCCCTTTTCCAAGTTAGTAAACTGATAAGGTATGCAGCGAGAGTTAAGGGGAGCGGCAGTGATTCAAGAAAAACTTTAAATTTGCACACACCTGCAGAAATCTGACACATATTGTTGCCAAATTGTTGAGGTAAGAAAATATGCATCCATGTTTAATGGAAGGTAACGTTCTTCAGGCACACAATTTCAAATGCCTCTTGCAGTTCAGAACCAGCTGTTTTGCCCCTCCCACCACCAGGCCTTTTGTCCCACTTCTGCCCTGAGCAGCTCAAACCCCACGAGCTGCTCACAACATGGGAGATCTCCAACCCACGAGCTACTCGTAACATTTGAGATCTCCACCCAGGGTGGGTCTGTTTTAAAAGGACACTGACAGGCTCCGCCGGTGACACCCTGAAGTGATCCCCACTCTCGGTGGAGTGGGGAAATACCAGGCGCTAATTCTGGGTGACATTCTGAGTGTTACTGTGGGTATGAGAGGTTCTGGCGAAAGGGGCGCACCCGCGCGACCCCGTGTGGGGAATCAGAGAACTAATGTTGTGTTCTTGGTATATCTGGGTTGTGGGTTTGGGTTTGGAAAAGGAGTAAGAGACATGGATTGGGGTCAAGAGGAAAAGCTCAAATTGCAAAGAAAGCAGATCGAAGCTTGAAGTTTCTACCTATGTGGTAGGTAGCGTTTGCGGTACCCTTTATTTGGCAACAGCAAGGGGTTTGTGTTTCAGATACCAATATGTTGGTATCTGCCACTGCAAGCAATCCATAGAAACCTATATAAAATCATTTGCTGTGGCAAGTACCACAAGCAAGTACCGCAAGCAAGTTCCGTAAGTGCCTATATTCCAACTTGCAATACCCTACCACAAGCAAGTTTGCAGCAGTTTGCTTGCGTCTTTTCATGGTACTGCAAGTAAATACCATAAGTGGAATATAGCCTTTATGCTTCAGATTTGACAAAAGGGATTGCCTATGAAAAGTAAAAGGAATCCATTATGGTATCCAGCAAAGAAACTTCGAAAGGAAGGAACAAAAGGAATATGTTACAATAATATATACACAAATAGTAACAACACAATGTGATATAGATTTATGTGAAAATTGTGGTTGGGCAGTATTGATATGACCGCAAAACAACCATAACCATTAGGTATTAATGAATGTTATGGGCGCGGAAATAATCAACAACTCATAATGATAAGGACTGAAATGTTCATACATAGATACCGCAATGTATGAACGATAATTTATAGTTAATCACACATCATTCCTGGTCGGGAATCTCGCGTATTCTCGTACGACGCGAGAACTAGGACGTTCGGTTATCGTCTGCTCGGCGAATTAATGGCGGGAAATGCAGGATCAGTGGTATCTGCCTCTGAATGAATCATAAACCCATCCCGATCATTATCCCGGGCTGGATCAACATATTAAATACCTGTGGCGATCCCTAAACTCCCTCTTTTCCCGGCTACTTCCGCTGGAGATAACGCCCAACTCGTCCCCAGTCGGCCGATAATTCGATCTGATTGAGAGCTTTTGCGTCGAATGCAAATTGGCCGGAGACGCCCTGATATACAGTTAATGGGTCTTTTGTGGGTTGCATTCCTGTTATCTAACTCTGGATAAATACAATTACCCCGCATTCTTTTTAATGCATTTATGTTTATCTGCATCTCCTTAAATTAAAGAAATACGTACTCTAAATCAATATCTTAACATTGATAACAAGGATGAATATTCACGATGTACCGGTAGACACTCAAGTCTGATATTTCTCAGAATAATGCTTGCACATGTAAATATATCTTGAGCTCCAAGGAACAAGTGACAAAAAGGTTAATATTTATTTGCACTGGCTTGTCCAGGGAATTCCCTACGTCCCAGTCGCCAACCCATGACCAATGCCTTGGTGCCCCCCAGCTCACCCATCACCCTTGTTCACACTGAAAGTGGTCCGGGGGGAGCGGAGGGGGCAGATGGGGGGGAGGGGGGTTGACATGCCCCCCCCCCCCCGATTCCAAGATCCAACAGGGGGGGCCGGTCATTACGATCCCCTGCGGAGCCGCCGCTAGTTCCCGCTGGGGGCCGCTCAACTGCATGTTGATCATTGTCGGACCAGCAACATGTCAAAAACATGTCATTTATCGACATGCTTTGTGCCTATACATGGCGATCGCGGCCTTTTCCCCACGGATCGATAGATGTAAGGAAGTTAGGTCAGTTTTGAATGGGCAATTCCCCAAGAAATCATCAGGCCTTGTTGGTAATGTCATTTATCTATATTGGCTCTTATCGGCGCTTTGGGAGAGTGTGTATGAGTCCACTTTACTGGGAGAGTACACATGCTGAATCAATACTTGGTGGAAACATGCAACAATTCAGATATTATTATGTCAAAAGTTATTGTAAATAATCTTTCCGAGATAGGATTGCATTTATACAAAATTTTGTTTTCATATAACAAGTAAAATATCTTATATTTTGTTAAAAAAAACAATTCAATATTTTGTTGAACAATGCGTTACTGTAACAGTGATATGGGCCTAGACTGTAGATATGCCTTAAGATATTTCTCTAGCTTCTGTTTGTATTATTTATCATTTGAAAGAGCAAAATGAATACTAAAATATATAAAGATAGATTTTATTCATATTGTCATTGCATGACTGTTGTTTATGATTAACACGGTTTAATACTAGTTTCACCATGCATGCTATAGGCCTAAAATTCTCCAAAATTCTCCACGCCAGTTCATTTCAACGATGCACTCCCTTCACTATAAACTGACACACCCCTCTCTTACAACCTAGTCACAAGCCCCCCTTACATACCCCTCCCCCCTTCCTATTGTCCCGGTTCATCTGTAGTCCACCCCTGGGTCCCTCCATTGACCCTCCATCGATCCCCTGCTATACGCCCGTCCCACTTGACCCAGAAACCAGGGGGCGCCACAAGCCGCGTGATTGGTGACGCACAATCACAATTTGGCGACGCACAATCACAATTTGGCGACGCACAATCTCAATTTGGTGACGCACAATCACAATTTGGTGACGCACAATCACAATTTGGCGACGCACAATCACTCGCCATGCTTCTACATGCTACAAATGTATCCCAAGACGCCACTCGTACAAGGCCGAGTGTGTGAGATTACCTCTGTGAATAGTGTCCTAGGGGATACATGTATGTGCTGCTTGCGTGGTCGCGCAGAAACCCTAATGAAATATGACAGTGCATTTAGCCACATATAGGTATACACATATATAACGACGTTAGTCATTGTTAACGTTGACAATGAACTGTATGTTTGAGCCATGTTTTATGCAATCTAAATCAAACAAATAGATTTTCGAAGTAAAAACTTTGATTGTATGTGGATTCCTTTGAACTGAAACGTTTCATTCTATTCAAAAAGAGTACAGCAAGCATATATATGTCTTTTAGCCTTAGGTATAAGAACGTAAGAACACAGTTTCTGCAAGCTATAATATATATGCAAGGAAAGAAAGTGAAGTTTTTCCACTTCTATAGTGAGTCTGTGTATAGACTGAGAATATACTAAGCAATGAAAAGAACTACGATGGCAGATTCGTTAAGACTAAGATGACATATACATCAAAACTCTGAATAACCTGCAACTGTATGTACCAATTGGGCTTGGGGCTACATACTACAATATGTAGCTGTGCTGCTAAACATTTGCTCCGAGCATTTCCCCTGATAAAGACACATGTCACTGGAGCTGCTCAGAGCTGCTCGGAGCTATAATATAAACTGCTCAGTGTTGCCATGGGAACCAAACCGTGTCCCTTCTGACATGTGTGCCTTATTGAGCGTGACTGAAGACTACATAAAGTTTAGATAATCAACAACATACGTTCACCACCCGACAAAAACGACCCACATGCCCGATCCAACTCACTCAGCCTTCAGTGAGCAGCTCAGGGAAATCAGCCTGAGCAGCTCGGCCTGGTTGTGATTTAACATTCTTATTTTCCTACCCCTTTCATATTTTTTAACATTCTTATTTCAAATATCTTTTTCATTTTCAACTTTTGTGCTTGAGTCTTCACTGTATGTCTGGTGGATTTTTCCAATTAAACCCCTCGAGTGTAATCACTTGGTTCTGAGGTAAGTTCAGGAGACAGGTTTCTGCCTTTGAGAAATAAGTTTGAAAAAATATTAAGATAGAATAACTACAGACGTGAGGGGAGATGTTAGTCCATAGGAAAGGGTCAACAAAACCCACCCAAGGACAAATATTGGTAAGACGGAGAATAAGTGAAGTCACACGGACTAACGTTTTCTCAGGAGTCTTGGCGGCCTTTTAGAGGAGGGGGGTTGAGGTGGGGTGGGATCTGGGTCCTGTCTGGGACGGGTTTAATCTCTTTGAAGTCGGTCCCCAAACCCCGGTCCCCCCCGGGCCGGCCCACCGCCTCCTGCCTGTCACCCCGGTCCCCCCTGATTTAACCTGAGACTGGCCATGGTCGGGGGATGAAGACATTCTGACACCCCTCCCTCTGCCCCCCCCCCCCCTTCCCGCCCCTACGTCCAATAGTGCACCCCCATCACAAATAAAGGAGGAGGGGGCACTAGGCTTGATATTAAAGGACATGGGTGCTACAATGACAGAATGTTATAACGAAGTGGCAGAGCATCACAAAAATTAATGTTAGAAGAACGTCGCAGACCGTGAGCGCTCCATAGCTGGAGGGATAAGAATGACAACACAGTCAAGCAAACTTTTATTTTGACATATTATAACTGATTCAGAAGCTTGCCTGCCTCCTCATTGGTACACAGAAACAGGTGAGCCAAAGGGTTAGTGAGCTAAATCTATATACTTAAAGGCACAAAGCTTACAGTAATGTTGTGATGGATAAAACTTTCTAGGAGGATCACCTCCCCCTCTTTTCCGGGCATTGATCAAGCCCCCCCCCCCCTCCCTAACACCCCCACACCTCCATCCTACTTCCCCAAAAGGGCCTGCACTATGGCACGCCCATTATCATTAACCTGACAATCACGGAATGCTCCCTCAAGTGCCCGGATGAAAAGCAGACGACATTTCCACCATCTTGAGTCATTTGTTGTTATTGGATTACTTTGGCGCGCTTTTTAACCCTGTGCTCCGACCCAGTGTTTCCCAATTCATACTACGTTCTTGTATGATGATGCGATACGCTTTAAGTAACATTGATTGTAATCGGTGACAATAAAACACTATGAAATTCATATCCATTCATACCAGAACCATAGACATATCTTATGTATCTCTATGCCACAACACAGGAGATGTATTTCAGCAGGGTATTCAATACATACATCAAAGCATCATCACCATTTTATGTTCCTGTTACTTTCTAAGTTGAATGTATACCTACAAAACTGAACTTCTACATGAAGATGGCATGTATGTAAGATGTAGATTCAAATGATAAAAAAAATCTAGTTGTTGTTGATCTCTTTTCGAAGTTAGGAAGAAGGCAAGTGTTCGTTATACAGATCTGCAGTGACCAAAACAGATCTATCAGGAAATGAGAATGGGGGCAGACGACAACTTGTAGAATGTGAAAGAATGCCGCTAGGGGACGCTGCAACATGTCGTCTGCCCGGGGGTGACATGCGCGCGCATCTGATCGAACGGCGGGGCGGGAAAAGTGGAAATGGGGGGGAGGGTTGTCTGCATTGTTTTAATTCCATGTGACTTGGCTAACACGGGACGGCGAGTACAATCAGCCACAGGGCGATGGTGGTGGTTCCAGGAACAGGGTGTGGGTAGGGGGACAACACTATCACAAGTCACCATCACCGGGATGACTCACTTCGCCGAGAAGTTACCATGGTTACCAAGTCCGATATGGGACATCTTTAATGGGCGTGGTCGGCAATGGTGATTCCCTCATCCCGCCTGATCCGGGCAAACTAACCACTGTGGTCGTCGCCATTCCCCTACATCCAACTCCCCCTAGCGACAAACCCAAACATTACAATCGGCCCCAAACTGGACCCCGCCAAAACGAGGCGCCGTGAATGCCTCTGATTGGTCAATCGACCGGAAGCGCGGGCATCTTGACCCGCGTCCCACAATGCATCGCGCGTCTGTACTCGTTAGAAACGCCGGCTAATTCTACAGTGGAGTATAATTAGAGGCTTTAGGCCTGTCCTCATAGTGAATAGTTTGTTAGCGACCATTCTTAGGCCTCGTCCCTCTCTCGGACCCTCTCCTCCCCTCCTCTCTGCCTCCTCCCCCTCTCCATTCCTTCACATCGCTGCGGCTTGTGACAGAAATCGGTAACAGTTCCTACAGTGACAAAATAAGCCTGACTCATCAAATTAGACGACTGCTGTTCAAACCCAGTTTCCACCCCCTCCCCATCTCGTAAGGAAGCCTATAACTGTTAGCCAGCCGCTAATGTACCGGTTACAAGCACAACATTGGATTAGATTATAACGATTAAGAAATCATGAAACCTTTACACTTGAATCCTAGATTTCTAGAAGCGACACTTTCCACTAAATATTTGACTTTCTTTGGGAGTTAGAGATTCTCTTAGAACAAGAGAGAAATTGGCACTTTTTACTTATAATACCCTTGCGAAAAGGACATACTGAAAAACTACAAACAATTGGTGTAGTTTGGTTTTTATTTGTTTGCTGGTAGTTGGACAAAAGCACACCATCTCCGAAAAGGCTTTGCCCTTAATGTTAAGTTCTTTAATACAGCACAAGGAGTAGCCCCTGCACCCTTTAAACAACCCCTCTAGGTCTGTAATGTCGACTTGTTGGTTCTTGGGAGTCCCCCCGAGCAGCTCGCTCACAAAAGGGTTACAACAAGCATCAAGTGAGTGAGCTGCTCAGGGGTGACTCAACTGCTCACAGACAACCAACAACTTGTTTGAGTCACAATTACTGAAAGGGCCAATTTGTCCGCCTCTGGACTTATCTGGGTGGTCATGACGCCGGAATGCAGGAGTTGCATCAGTAGCCCAGGAATATGGATTGTTGTAATAGTACTCTTGTTCATGCTATATATGTGACCATATTTATGAGTAGGTCCCCGAAACTAACATTTTGCTCGGCATATATACTTGCTTCTGTGAGGAAAATAGTTTATGCGCTGTTTTGCTAATCAAACCAAAGATTTGAGAGCAGTAACGTACTGAGTCATATTCCTTTTTGAAAATTCAACATCCCGGTCTATAAACAAGAGTTCACTAAGAGATGACCATTGTGACCTCAGCTGAATCAGGGGCAAGTGGAAACGCAGTGAAAAACTGGTAGTTATTCTATCCAAGTAAATAGATACTATGTGTGTCGGAAAACATGGCATTTTGCTAAGATAAACCTGAGGCTTTTACTTGAGTAGACCTCGAATAAACAAGTTAAAGCAACAGTTGGAGATGATCCAACGATGGGGCCAGGGATGGGGTCATGGAGGTTTGGGGGCGAAGAGGGAAGGGGGGAGGAGGAGAGGGGGGTAGAACAGGGAGAGAGGGAAAATGGGGTGGGAGGAGGGGCTAGCCCCCTTGCCCTGAACCCCATTCGTCTCCCACACAAATTGCTGATGGCCAATAGAGATACGTCCCTTTACCACGGGAACAAGCGGAACAAGCGTCCCGCGAAAAATTGTCGTCTGCCCAACGGAACACAGCCAGAAAACTCCCGCTCTTTTCAGGGAGAAACTCCACCTTTTGTGCAGCACTACAAAGCGTACAAACTCCCCTTTCTGCGGCCCTGAAGACGGACCCTGGCCTCCAACACGAAACCAAATGACCCCGAAAATGCGCAAAATGCAGGGGAAGCAGCGATGGCGCAGGGAGAACGGGGCCGGGAAAGGTTAGGGGCTGGGGGAAGGCTGATACCATCAGCATTCTCTCTGGGTTGATTAACTGCGCGGCCTACTGGAGGCAAATCGGGCAGAAAAGTACTGGAGGTGAGGGTCGGCGTTGCAAGCGATCCCCCACCCCCTGGTGCGGGCCTGTTGGCAAGGTGACCAGCCTGGTCCGTCTGGTACAAAACTGAACCCACAGCTCTGCTCACTGTTGGCGGCTCTCAAGACTGTCTTAGGGATTTTACAAGGTTTACTCCTGGAAAGTCTGACTAATCAAATTCATGACTAAGCGAATGTTATCCTATAACCTTATTTTGCTCTCCATTAGCTTTTCTAAAAGCCCATGCAATGTTTCGTTAAAGGAAGACTGGATAAAATGAGAAGAACTAAAGAAAGGAGCTTCATGTTTGTTTGGTGGTCTTTTTTTTTTTTTTTTTTTTAGAATGTTTGGAGGTTTCCTTACAGCAGAATTACCTTGTTCTACCATACCTGAAGGGGAAAAAACATTACAATAAGATTTGTTAAAACACAGCTGCTTAATAACAGATTGCAATCCCTCTGTTGTGCAGTATCTGCAGTGCATCTGCAACGTGATTCGAACTTTTATATATGTTTAAACACTGACCAAATATAGATACAGTAACCAGCAATATTCCAAAATATATTGTGCTTAGCAATAATCAGAATTCCATTCTAGGGTGCTGCAAACATGATTTTGGTAGCCTGAAGGGGTAAACTCGGGACATGCTATATCTCCCAGAGATGGACAAGTCTTGGTGACAGTGCTTCCCCCTCGTGAGTGAGTCCGGAACTAAAGTCAATTACCGTCTGCTCAGAGAGCGGAGGCAGACGCTGTCCGTGACGTCACCGACAGGTAATTGTGACCAAACAATGGGCGGCCGCTCATGTTTGCCACCATGCCGCCGCCTGAAAATGACGTGGTTGAATTTGCATTTATCTATGTGCTTTTTCTTTAAATTGTCCACAAAGGTTTAGTCAGATTCTCTTTGTAGCTGAGAAATTACAGTTGCTTCATTTATTCTGACATGCAGTTTAAAGAATGAAACAACATGTACGTTTTCCATGGGGTAAGCTTATCATATCAAAAGTATTTAATATTTTGGGAATAGAAAACCCAATGTCCAACACCAAGGCTTCATACACAATTCTCGGTCGTATCAACGGATATCAAATAGTGCTTGGGGTCTAGTTGAGAAGTATTGTAGGGGCTGTCTTCATTTCCCATGTTGAAATGGTTATGCCACCTGTCAGTTTAAAACGGTAAAGAAAACTTCATGTCCCTTTTCGTTTTCATTTTAAACCTCATGCCGCTCATTGTTCATTTGTTTGGGGTAGTTTAACGTCCTGCCAACCCTAGCTTCAGGGCTATTTCCAGACTTCACAGAGTTATGCTTTGGGTGATCATATCTATATGACTCTTTTAGGAGAAGCCTGCAATGCACCAGAATCACTGCCCTACTCATTTCGGAGAGCGGCAAATCTGTAATGTTCATTGTCCCATAGAAAGGGTATCAGCCCGGGGGAATCAGACACCCAGCCTTCGATTACCGTTTTGTGGCACAGGGTGAAATAATAATCATTAAGCCCTGTGTATCTACGTCCCATCGGAGCAATTTCAGAATTTCAAAATGACTATAAGGTGTTGACCAGGTACAGGTGGCACCATCTTACCCTTACAGGACCTTATGGAAGGTCAACCTTGGTCCACAAGAGCTGCTGAGACGATGAACAGTCCCGCGGGAATGGGAAAAGAAAAGTCGAATACAATCAAACATCATAGATCATGGCCGACATTGTGCTTTGTTGATCCACCTCTCCACAACAAGCGACTGGAAGAGACGCGCAATGTCAGAACGAGGCCGGGTCACGTGATCCTCTCAGGTGGCGCCATCTGCCGCCGGGAACACTCTCGTCTCACGTGACATAACTGTACGAGAAAACGCGAGACCTGTCACCATGGCGACGGGCGTTGAAGGGCGTAACCATGGCAACCTGGGGACATATGTTTTTCAGACATACTCCTATGTGCTTGACGGGAAAGGGGATATTTGGGCCTGTTTTGGCGGGAAGGCGGGGTGTGGTGGGCGGCGGACAGGTGGCTGTCATACTGAGAGGCTCAAATGTCGTCTGCTCTGAGTTTGCCGAGTGTCGGGTTTCCCTTTTGGCGGGAAACTTTGTAAGAAGATGGCCGAGGTTGGGACAGGGACCTGTTAAAGACGGCCCTTAATCTGTCACCACGCTTATCTAATACCCCTTTCAGACTACCGCTGATAATGCGCATCAGTGCGCTTTGAATCGCATCAGTGCGCTTCCTTTGCCCTGTCTGAAAGGAAGAGCATTCTAGAATGCGCATTGACTTTCACAATGTTAGGCTACGAATCCGTCATATTAGTCTACGAATCCGTCATTTTAGGCTACGAATGCGCCATGTTAGGCTACGAACACTGGCGCCGGTCTGGCGGGAGTTATAATTGTAGATGCGGTTCGCTTCGGTTTGCTTCGCATTGCCCTGTAGTCTGAAAGGGGTATAAGCCTCGGCGATGTATGTCTCTTCGTGTTTTTGTAGACAAATAGAAAGAGGCTTTAAAAACGTGGCATTAAGGAGAAAAGCAGCCCTGAGATTGTCAGGGAGGCGTTTTTATTCTTTCTATTTGCAGAATGTTTTGTTACTGAACGTTTCTTCTTTTTTTGGTCACAATCTGGTACTCAAGGGACTTTCCCATGAAATACATGAAAGGTAAAATGTCAAAACACAGGTAAAACTTTTCAATTAGTGGACAAACAGAGGCAAGAATATAACTGATTAACTCTCAGTGTTGATTAAAAAGGAGGTCTCTCCAGGGGCTGCTCTGCGAGCTCTGTTGGAAAGCAACAGATAGGCCCAACTGGCAAAATAAAGGTTTGTTTGTTTGTCAGGGTAGTTTAACTTCCAGTCAACCACACAAGGTTCTTTCCAGACTGCACAAGGTAATGCTTTTCAGCTTACGGGTGATCGTATCTATGATATGATTTAGAAGAAACCTGCCACCGGGTCATGGTGCGATACCCTACTCATTTTGAAGAGTGGCAAGGGGTCTTTCATGTCCCATAGAAAGGATACCACACACCCAGCCTTTGGTGACCCTGTCAGGTAAAATAAAGGAAACAACATCTCAATGGTATATTCCTGTTAGAAAGAGACACTAATTTACCTGGTGTTTTCTTTGTGTGGTGCTCAGGTGTAAACCGTATTGATGTCTGGCCGAACGGACTTCGCTTGAGGCCGGTGATCTTCTTGGTCGACTCGAAGGCAGTACGCGGGTCGTTGTACGCACCAGGGGCAGGGGCCTCTAACTTGATAGGTCCAAACCTCTGAAATTAATAAAGGGTTGTCCATTGAAACATATTACCAGATACTGTCAATATTAATTAATCATGTTTAAGATTCTAATACCACGACAGTCCCGTTATTTGTGTGGGGAATGGAGGTTTCAGCATCCCTCTTATTAGAGAATTTCAAAGTTTCCATATGCATATCGTTCATATAGCTTTAAATATCTATGGGACTGGATCCGGTTTAGAAGGTGCCATAAAGCACATCTGCACTATATACTTGTCGCCAATGATCACGCTACATTGTGAAGTGGTCATTGCTTAATTAATAGAAAAAGAAAGGCATCTTCTCCTTTAGTTTCTCTATAGCCTTCATATTTTCAACGTAGTTTACTTAGACATCTTCTCATTTTGACATTTTGATAAATACATTTTTCTTGATAGTTAGTTGCCTGCGTTTTTGTCGACAACATATATTGAAAACATTAGCCTTCAGTTTCGTCAAATATAAGAATATAGGGGAGAACGTTCGGGAGAATTATCCATCCAAATACAAAGGGCATGGAAACATGAAAGGACAATCAAAGTATGAGATTCGTGTGATTTCTGTTTTGATCGTACCTTTCATCCAAATGATACAATCAAGAGATGAAGAATCAAGATAGTTCTGGTTGTAAACAGAAAGAGTAGATTAAAAAGGGATGAATTACAGATCATTATGGCTAATTAGAGGTTCTAAGGATGCAATAAATAAGAGCGCTGTGAAATTAAACAACAATAAACAGCTCAATTACTGCCAAACGTATGTGGTTATATCACCGATAGGGTCAAGATCAAATGTATCCGGTCCACAGAAATAAACTTATAGTAAAACTATATGCATATATATATTCAGTTCTATATATGTATATGATATGGCATAACTGCATTATGGAGTTCTGTCCATGTACACAGTTGTGGGTAAACCATAAACAGCTTAATGTGTTTCATGATGCTTCAGAATGGCAGACCTTTCTGTCTCTAAATGGGGAACTCTGAATGATTAAGTCATCAGATATGTTAATTCAAGCTTCATTTATATACCACAAGGGCATAAAGTCACAGTATTATTGACCGCCGAGTGCTATCTGATTCTGTACGTACCGCTGATTGTTGTTTATTACATTGCTCTGGGTTAATTGCCCTAGATCTGAGCGAATCTGTGGTAATGTTTAGAGAGGCATGTCGGAGCTATAGAATTAGGTAACAGCAATAGGAATACTTGTGGGTTTTTTGTTGTTTTGTTAATCATACAAATGATATTCGATTTATTTACGATGCCGACGTCCTAGTGGGGGACATGCAATGGATTGCTATTTCTTTTGACGGATTGAGACCATATGTTGTTTTCCTGGAATTAATCCATTAAATTAAGACCCAGTGGGACAACAGAAGAAACGAACAAACTGGGGTTGTCAAGCAGGTTACTGTTGGCAATTTCTAAGTGACAACTGTCACTTGGTGTGGTAGTGCATGGCAACACAGATAGACCTATAAATCCGTCTCTTGGATTGCTATTTTTAGTAAAGCTTCGTAGGTAGAAGTTTAATTACAAAACGTGAATATTTTTAAAAAGAAGAGGTACAAGAAAATAATTATGCTCTGTCTACCCCCTTCCCTCTCATAAATCGGATGCTCCTGACTTCACTGGAGCAGATTTGCGACGCGTAGGATAGTAGCATGAACAAACGTATTATAGGTAGTTATTTTCCTCCTAATTTATATAGACCTTGTGCAGACGTGGTCATGTGATCAAATTTTGGTGATCACCACGTGGTGATCAAGTACACATGGCTTTGGAATAAATCAAAAGTTTTACATTTTCAATGATTATATTTGGTTTGTTTTATTCAGTGAATCCATTATAATAAAAAGTAATATAAAAATATATTTCAAATGATTGATAATGATACACAATAATGGTTATAAATTGATCACAAATAAGGCCGGCAGGCCATTATTGGCAGGTGTAACGTCATCTGCAAAACGTCTATATCCACACAGATCCCGCAGAGAAAGTATGATGTCAAGATGCAAGGATGAAGACAATTTCCAAGGGAAAACGACCGGCTGTTTGTTTGAAAGTGGGATTATGTCATAATTCCTCAATGGCAAAAAGATATTCAACCAAACTTTTGAAACATACATTCCCCAATGCCGACTTCAATCACTTCAAACATTCAGAGTTCAGAGTGGTTCAAAAGTGACATCATCACCCCTCAAATTCTTCAGGCTAATTAGGCCTATTATAGGCCGATCTGCCTGTCAGGTGCGTAGGTTTGGGCCTAGAGTGACTGGGGGCTCTCCTTTGACCAGAAAATTACCGCCTAAATTAGGTGGTATTAAAGGAGGTGGGGTGGAGTGGGGGCATAGGTTAAAAATGCAGGTGGTCGTTGTATTCACTTAGGATCGGTTTTTTTTCAACTTATATATCTAAACATAGATGTAATGCAGGATTAAATAGATATATCAAACTCTATTTTCTTCCAATTGTGTTCATCCTGAAACACTGCAAAAAAGGAGTTTGGCTTAAAATTTTTAAGTTATCACTTATATCATATTAAACTAAGAAAAACTTAAACCAGACTTGATCAGAAAACCTACATCCTTGACCTTGAAATATTCCCAAACAAAGACTTCTGTCCCCCCACCACCACACACCTGCAGACAATTGTCCTGTCAGGAGTGATTCTCCAGGTGATAAGAGACGGTGCTTTCCCCCATCCTTGCCCCTGGGTTCTTCCTACTTTTGCTCCCATTCCCTACCCTCACCCACATTTATTGTTCCATAATACCTTGTGGTAAGATAGTGAGTACATATCAATAATTCCATGCAAGGGAAATTGAATCAATTAGGTATACAAGTTTAGTAAGTTAACCTTTCATTCCTGTCCCCTCTCCGCCAAGGCCATGGCAAGCCGTTTTTTGCAGAACTTATTATGTACATGGAATCTCTCTCTCCCTTCCCATTGTAGACTAAATCCCCTATCTCCCCCTCCCTCCGCCGGTGGCTGTGATCTTCAGGCTGACACGGGGGTGACGAACCTAGGTAATAATGGGCGGGGTGGGGTTAGAAGTGACGACAGGGGGGTGACGGGGGCCCAGGGGGGGGGCATGAACACCTGGGTAATACCTGACGGAGACGAGGGAAGGTGATCATCCCTAAGGGTGCTGTGGTCATGTCTCTCTAAGTAAAATGGCTTTATTTGGTTGGGACATTGAGATGGGGCAATTCGGACATAAGGGCAGTTCAGGAAGCATATAGCTTAAGTCAAAATTTCTTTGTTAACTACTATCTTCTTGTATTATTTGTCTGCATTGTATTTGTGTGGTATGCATTTATCCTAAAGTTAGAAATATAAATATGAACAATAAGAGAAAAGAGATCCATGTTTTTCTTTGTAATTCTTCTCATTACGCATTATTTCATTTTCAGGAATAAGGAATCGTGAATCTTTAAAGAACGGTCTAAATTGTCCATTGCCCTCCTTCAAATAAAAAAGTCTGTACTTTTGGTGAATGGCAATTATTTTGTTCTTTGAACATTCACAAGCACATATAACATACACAGAAAAATACTGAACAGTTTCTCCACCAACTAGCTGTGAATTTTGAACCCAGGACCTTTTAAACAGTCTTGTACCTTACCCCTGAACTTACTCCCACGTGTCCAACCCACACATGCAACCATTTCCACAAGTCATAACCAGTTACTATTCCTCCCTTTACAACTGAATCATAAACCATCTCTGTTAGAAACCTTCCCCACCCACCCCTCGTACCAGACCCCCACTTCAGAGTACAACCTTTCTCAAAAGTTAAAAACCAAAAAAATAGAGACACTTTGGTCCTTTGATGAGAGGTAATAAGTGGCTTTGGTGACAGATTTAAACTCCAGCAGGGGGCATTAAACCGGAAGCAGTAAGGGTAGTACACAAGGATGGGAGTGACCTTGGGGGGGGGACACTTGGGTTTGAAAAGACATGCACTACCAAATAGCTACCCTGAACAGAAAGTGTGAGCTATGAGTGAACCGCGAATTTAGTAACAGTCATTTTGGAAAATTCTATGGGGCGTCGGTCAACGCCAGTCAAC
Source organism: Lepidonotus clava (assembly GCA_936440205.1). Lineage (NCBI taxonomy): Eukaryota > Metazoa > Annelida > Polychaeta > Phyllodocida > Polynoidae > Lepidonotus > Lepidonotus clava. The sequence continues at coordinate 13,431,077 of OW387135.1, forward strand.
TTTCAAGATACCAAAATAACGAGTGTGCAACCGTTATGCTTATGATAAGCAATTTTATTGAGAGTAAGTGTAACAGGATAAGGAAACAGGAAGAAATTTGAAGGGTATATATGGAGTTTTCAATCAAATTTATTGTGCATTGACAAAAGTCTCTAAATATAGGGGAGAGTGGATGGACCGCTATTCGATGGAAAAAAGGAATGGCCAGTCGTGCAATGCAGGGGCAGTATTTTATCAGTGGACAGTAACTTTTAAAAAGCAGTGCCCCCCCCCCCCCCTCCCCAGACTTGGGGGTTGGGCTGAGGAATAGGGGGTAGTAGTTCAGAGGGTGGTTCTCCAGCAGTGCAGAGGATGCTCCTTACGTCTCCCCGGACGTCCTCACCTTTTTCCCACCATTAAGGCCAGCTATGATTCAGTGTAGAGGGGCCAGGTGGGAGGCGGCTGGGGGCCTCCACCCCTAAGGCGGGGGGTGGTAGTGGAGGGGGGGGGGGAGTCTGGAAGGGGAGGAGAGAGGGGAAAGTATTTTAAACTTGGTCTGAAAATATTAACTGCCAACTCTTCAAGTCTTGAAGTAAAAGTTATTTTGGGAAATCATTTCTGTTTTGTACATTACTTCATAAGCCCCAAGAGACCTGATGACACTCATGGTACACTTTTGGTACCTGCCCTTCCTGAGGGATACCAATCAGCCAATGGCTGGTTGGTCCCATTATGATTTAATTCGAGAAAGTTATATATAGAGACATCTGCATGTTTTGTATCTTTTTCTAGGACAGATTATTGATGATTGCATTTCACTCTATTACAGTTACCTTCCTATACACCTCCTCGATCTGCCCTGAGACAAAAAGTCAATATCTCCCCTTCCTTCCCCTTGCCCGGTGCTTCCCCCTACTCCGGCCAGGTGTCGGGCCTAGGGAGGATATGGCCCTTTACCTGCCTGGTAAATGCCCTATAAGTACAGGTAGGGCCCAGGTAAGTAAAGGTGTGCCCGCCCCCCTGGGGCTCCATGTCAAAGGGATGCGCCCACTTAGAGACCAGTGGCCCTGTTGGGGTAGGGGGGGGGGGAGGGAGTGGGGGTGGGGGACCAATGTATGTGCAGTCGTGTGTTGACTTAATACAGCTTTCTACTTTTACCATCCAGGTCTCACAAGGTCCTCTTAATGTGTCCCATGCTTTACACATTTTGGTTCAAGCCAGTAATAAAACACTGCTACCTACATGTCGTACAAAAATGAAGAATTTTAACAACGGATCTCACGATCTTTTATATTCTTTCTACATTTGAATTGAACTATGCCCAGTTGACACACAGCACCCCATACAAGGCGGATGCGACAATCAGACACCGATCATTTTGTCTCACCAGGGGGCACTCTTTGTGGTGTGCTCTCCTCAAACAGTCGGTTAGAGAAAAACCCACAGAAAGGTACAGACGGGTCAATCACCCTTGTATATGAGTCCCTTTATATGTTCTCACGGGCGGCGTCTTCGTCGCTTTTCTTTGTACAGTGGAATCTCAGAGGGAAAAACAATATCTTATCTCAGTGATTGTTTTTGCATATATTGAGTTATACGGTGACGCGTCGTGTAACTCATACTTGTTAAAAACCACATTTTTCTTACTTAGTGAGATAAAATCATTAATCTACATTTGATTTAAGCAAAGTGGTTTACTCATTGCAAACAGTCAAATAAGGTAGTGACAAGTTAATCACTTCGATAGTATCGGTTCTTACGTCCCTTCACGGATATTATCAAACCTGTACTAAATATTTCAAAAGAGATGTGATGTTTTTGGTAAGCTTGTGTACTTTTCTTTTTGATATATCTAGTTTATCTGATAAGCTCATAGTGTACAGTGTATGGTAACGATGCAACTTCCTTTTATTGTAGATTAATGGAAAACAGTCGCGGATTTAGGGGGGGCGTGGGGGGCGTGCGCCCCCCCTTTTTTGACCAAAATTTAGATTTTTTTAATGTAAAATAATTCTTCCCAAAGGGCAGGAGGAAATTTTCAAAATAGCACGCCCCCCCCTTTTGAAAATTCCTGGATCCGCCCCTGGAAAATATTCTCAGGCAGCGTCACAAATTTTGCTCGTTTTCTTTACTGAAAATCTTTGTAGCTGCTTTTTTGCTGAAAAATCTACAACGTGAGGTGAGGACATCCAGTAATTGGTGTACCTATCACGGCTGGGGTTATCTATACTATAGAGATCTAACACACATATCACCGGAATACCATCTCAATCCCGATAAAAATTTCACAGATGTTACCACAGACACAAACATTCACACACTAACAATATTGATAAGGATGAGAATAGTTGTCCTGTAAACATAAAGACCAGAAAATGACTTTTATCAGAGAAGTGAGTATAAGAGAAAAATAGTAATTTGTATAGTGACGTGCAAACGAATAGATTTTTGTCCCTGCGTTTTTTCATACTGACATTTAAAATTTTTGTTATACCTGTAGAAGTAGTATCTTTTCTGACTTCGTCTTACAGATCGTAAGTAATGCAAAGAAGTTCTCTTTGACATGATTATAGGAGGAATCCGTGTGAGTCCTTTTGAGGATGTGCTGATTTTTGCTGTGGGATTTTTAGAATAAAGTATTCTTTCAATATTTTAATTTTGTCTGGCCATTACTTAAATTACTGCCAGGTATAAGTTAAGGGAATAACTATGATCATTCACCCAGATATAAAGTAGATCTAGATACATTAAAATGACATTTGTTTCCAAATGAAAAAAACTAACTTTTTCTAGGGAAATTGCTTCCTTGTATTCCCTTTATCCATATACAACTACGAAAATGTGGCTCATACTGCCTGAAATCTAATTCTGGGTCTCAAATGAAGAGAAAAAAGACAGGATCTCATCCCAACCCTCGCCCAGTACTAGTGTGGAACGATTGATGAGGACTCAAGAGGGCAAACCTGGTTTAGTTTTCATGTTTAAACATTTCCCCCCGGTACTTCTAAAGCAATATCAAATGGCCCAGGGGGGAGGCAGATGCTCTTGAGGCCCTGCAAACACCATCCCGTCCCACCTCCCCCACTGACCGCCCTGCCCTTGTTTCAACCGCCCAGACCAAACAGAATCCATCTTAGACCCCACCGAGTGTGGCACTTCTAGGCCCAAACTGACATGAGGAGTGGTAGGCCTTGTTTGGGAAGGTTTCTAATGTATTTGAGGCTGGTCCTGACCCAAAATGACACGAGAAATGGTAGCTTTGTTATCGGAGGTTCCCAATGTGTTAGAGGCTGATTATGACCCAAACTGACCTGAGGAACGGTAGTGATGATACGGGGGTTTCTAATTTGTTCAAGGCTGTTTCTGACCAAAACTTTCACAAAGAATGCTAGCAATTTACAGGAGGTTTCCTTATCAGAAAAGTAACATTAAATTAGAGCTTTCTGTAGGTTTTGTTATAGAGAAAATATTTTCTTTAACGTTTTGGTCAACTTAGAACCTTTTCTAGCTGCGATATCAACATTTGAGGAATTTCCTTCTAGTAATAATACTAATGGTTGTCTATGCATGGAAATCAATTCTGTCATTGTTCTAAAGACATCAATCGCTTGTCTTTTTTGTAACTGCATTTTCAATATCTTTATTTGCGTTTCTTTAAACAAAGGGCACTTTTAGAACTGAATTTTAATTATCATTGACTCAGATAGTCCAATCTAATTTTTCTACCCTAAAGGGTTCTGGCTTGAGGTAGTATGGCAGCTGTAAACTTACTCTAATTTCTTCTTCGTTTATTTTCCGAAACAAAAGCTTTATCTCTGACATGATTGAGGGATTGTTTATGCTAATTGAGGAGCGTTCTGAGCCCCCCATCCTGAGGGGTCCGGCCTGGAGTGGTCAAGCAGCTGTCGGGTCAGGTGACCACTGACCTGAGGGTCAAACTGACCAGACCCTCACCACTGACCACTGCAGGACGGTCAGCATATTGACCGCCTGATGTCTTATTCATTGGGCCTCTCGTACTGTCAAGGGCATCAGTGTCGGCAAGTTCTGTAAACTTCTTTGTATTGAGTCAAAATGAACATCCAGAATTTGCGTCTTGAAATGATATATTGGGATGTTAGGAGTTTGGAGATATCATAGTTTGAGATATAAGACAAAGATCAGATTCACGTGGGTTAAACTAAAAGCACTCTGTGGGTTTCTTTACTTGGTAACAACCAAATGCTTACAACATAATCCGAATGAATTATGTTCAACAATTTCAAACACTTCTCCTACTAGTTAGGCCTACAAAACGTGTATATGATACCTCTCGTTCACTATGAGGTAAATATTGTGGAATAGCCTTCCATTATTGCCCCCCTGGTCTGCCGCAAAAGAGATAATATTTTTAATCTTTTCATCACGTTATTCCCACGATAATTAGCAAAAAACAACACCTCCATGTAGACTACATGAACCTCCCCAAAATCCTATATCTTTCTGTGTTCAACTAATACCTCCCTTCCGTGCTACCAGAGGGCATTCCTGAAGGTACTTCCTGTTCAGGAGTACCCACCTAATTATGGCCTGTCAAATAAATGGTCGGTTAGGGACGTCCCAGAACCTACAACAGGTACAGGTAGTACAAAAGTCTCCGCACCTCCGGCCCTGAAGACACAGCCCTGAGAACTCTACACCCTTGGGAGGTTGGGGAGGGGGCACTCGGTTACAAAAAGGGTTTTTTTGGGGGGAGACGAAAAAGAATGTGGTGGATAAACTCTAGAAGTCTCCAAATGAACTTTAGAATCAACGTATTAGTACAGTCCCATTAAGAGGGTTTTAAGGTTACTCTGCAATGACATCACTACTTTTTGTGTCAGGTAGAACTGCTAAACTTGAGATACTAACCAGAAAACAGCTGATTGGCCAAATCATACACGGAAATATGGTTGAAAGAAAAGGCTATCTCTTGTTCAATGCATGCTTAATATAGATAATTACATACAATTTGTATAGTCAGTTGATAGAGACTTTCAGAAAAGGAGCCCCCCTCTTAGACCACAGGGACACAGCGTATCTGTGAATTTATTATAATGTTTTGCAGGGGGTGGTAGTAATCGCCCAAATTGTCGCTCGCGCCCTCTCATTCGTCGCTCGGGATAAGGCGGGGAGCGAGCCCTTATCCGCAGGCCCAGAAGGCTAGAACAAAATGCTGTGTATGATTACCAGTCAGTGACAAACTCGCTGGCCCATTCGTGACTTATTCCCCTGGGGTGCCCATGTCCCACTAGCCCATGTATGACTCGGTGACCCAGGGGTGAATGGTTACAGGTAGCGGCTACAAGGGGACAACTGTAAAGGGGTATATTAAGATAGGAGGATTGATCTTTGAGTCTATGTAATCATTCTCCTAGTAGTTGGATGGATCAAACCAGTCAGCCAATAGGCTGATACACTGTGGGAGTTTCTGATTCTGGTATATTAAAGTAAAAAATATATCAACAGTAAAAAAAAAAGCCAGTAGTACACCCAACTTGATCCATCCAACTACCTGATGATGCACCTCAAAGAATCAGTTTTAGCTGACCTGACTAATCTAAGTTTTAAGAAATTGAATGCATGTTAATCTACCTAAAAGTTAACGTTTCATTTGTAGAGATCTCTTGAGATTTTTCTCTTAGATCATTTACATTTTAGAAATATTTTATTGATATTTCAATACGTCCCTGCAATAGGTGGATTAGTTTGCTGCTTTTAGGAGGGGGTCTTTCTTTTTCCCTTCTACATGTTGTCTTCATTTTCGGGCTCTTTTTGAATCAGTCGGGAAACAAACAATAAATATCTCATTAATCATTTACATTTACTAGAACGTATTTCAAAGCTAGATATATTTATAGGAACGCTCTTCTAAAGGGGACACAAGACTAGACTACAAGTTTCTTGTTTCATCTCCATAAAAAGAAAATGTTCAAAAGACAAGTACTACAAGTACAAACTGTTTAGTTTAAAGAAAAAGCCCCAAAAAGCGGGAAGCATGAGAAGAAGCCATAAGTCGCCAAATTACGGCGAGCACCACCTGGTGGGACGCTTCAGTACCAGCGATACAGGCCGCGATAAGGACTCTGGGTAATCAGCGGTTACCGCAGAGACAAAGGGGTCATTATGGGGGGACCCCCCCCCCCCCGGGGGGGTGATAACATCTCTGTCAGGGAGGGCAGGCTCGGGACGGGGCCTCGACGGTACATAGCCCCAGGGGGAAGGGAGGGAGTCGGGGAGGGGGACATATATATGTCTGAAGGTAGGACTTCTACCTGAAAGGTTTATGGTTAAAGCCTCTGGCGTTTTCTGAGAGGAGGCAAAAGTCCTAGTGTTAAAAAGTGTGAGAGGAATGATGAAGACTTCTTTTCTTTCTTTATTTTTTTTTATCCTTTCATCCTTTATATGTTTTAGGCATGATGTTTGAAGTAATAAAAGATTTTTCCTTTTTAAATGTTTGTTATTCTAGTTCATTTTGTCACACGTCAAGAGAGCCAATTGGAAATGGACATAATGATATTTTCTGAACATTTTTGGGATACAACAAGCTTAAGGAAGAGGGAAAGTCCATGATTCGAAATTTGATCCATTCTATGCACTGCTTTGAATTCATAGTTTTATACAGTGTACTTAGAATCAGTTATACTTATTCAATATTCTTAAAGGCTGTAGCTCATCCATTTGTATCCGAGTTCCTTTGAATATGCAACTTTTTGTATCTGTATTCTCTACAGACACTTTTTCGGGCAGAGAGGAGGAGCAGACTTAGACTAGACCCGAGCCCAGAGGTGACAGATATCTCAGTTTACTTTTTAAAAGAGATAATTTAAGACAACAAATTATGGCACGCCCAACACGCTCTACCTTTACCAAAACATCTTCCAAGCGCCAAAATAAAAAAGTAAATATTCCAACGAAACCAAATCAAATACGCATGGGATAGAATATGAAAGGCGGAACAGATTATTCTTTTTATAAGAAAAAAACAACTGACATCAAAAACCGTCTGTAAAGGGTCTGGGGGGAACCCGAGGCGGGGGTAATGCGTTTGAACTTGTCGGTGATGACGGGAGGGGCCGACAGGCGTGACACCTGGTGATCAGAACGGACACTAGAGAGAGGGGCGTTTTTAGTACCCAGGGCCCTGTCAGGGGCTCGACAGGCTGGGCTGAGTAGGGGGAGCATGTTTTTTTGTTGTTTTGTTTTCATTATTATTTTTTAAAAGGGGAGGGGAGGGGAGGGGTAGGTACTCGGTTTGAAATAGTGATGATCTATGGAATGGTGGCTATAGGGGCGGATCCAGGACTTCGGGAAAGAGGGGGGGGGGCGCCTATATTAACCCTCCAGGGTTCCTAGTTTCACATTTAAAAAAACTAATATTTGACCAGAAAAGGGGGATGGACGCACGCCCCATGCGTCCCCCTCTAAATCCGTCGCAGGAACCGGGTAACATGTGGGGATGGGACTCTCTTTCTTTTTTATTGAAGTTACCTAGGTCTGCATAATGAATATGGGGTATATGAAGGCAAGTCTGGGTCACTGAAAAGCCTGGTATTAATACTGATATCGGCTTCTACACCCCACTTACTATACGGCCATGGACCTCGTTACATGTAGGTAGGCAGGAAAACATACCAAAATAAAATGGAAAAAAAAACAACAAAAAGATGTATTCTATGTTGTCGTATCTTTTTATTTTAAAGAAGGAGTCTATACTCTTATTGCAATTAAGTAAATGTTGACAATACCCAAAGCTGCATGTCAATAGTTCTTTGTCTAAGTAGGTACCCCCCCCCCCCCCCCCGTTTACCTGTGTAAGGGGACACTGTGTCGACAGGTAGGGGACGTGTTCAACACGGGGGGACTGATGTTAATACTGGCAGGCTACAAATTGAACCAGTACTTAAGTCTAGTTGTCTTTTTTGCTTCCGAAATGGAGCTAGTAAGCATCGATGTTCTGTATGTTTATATTCCATTTTGTAATTTTTTTCGATGTTTTTCCATGACTGATAGAGCTGTATTTTAGCTCGTCTACCATCTATGTCCTGGTAAACAGACTCTCCTGGCCCTTCTATTTATTAAGTATGCATCAAGGGTGGGGGTTGGAGGGGGGTCTAGAAGTTTTGAAAATGTGCGTACATTCTTGTACAAATCTAATGCATATCCCCCCACTTTGGTCTGAGATCTTTTTTTACGTACTAACTGGAAGGCCCCTGCAGGGATCTCTTTGAAAGATAAAAAAAACTTACTGTGCCGAAATTAAATCGTTTATTGGAATTGGAATATTAATTAATCCATTTGTGGTTGAAAGAGAATTTTAACAAATTCATGACGAAATCTTTGTTTCCTATCACTGGCCCGAGGTAAATATGGGAAAGTGTTGTGCCAGTGCTGCCACCGTGTGGTGCACATATTAAACTGTTTACGCCCTAGTGGCACATACAGTAACTAAAGTCAATTTGACGACTCTCCTAATACACTCTAATGAAGCAAAAATGGCAAGAGAACATCTACGTTTTCCACAATATAAATATAGGTGATATGGGGGGGGGGGGGGGGTAGTAAATGTGTCCTTTCTTTTCTAATGGAAAAAGCAATCAGTACTTGTCTCATTATTAGGGAAGAGAAGCATAGGTAAGAATTTGTAATGATATCAAACGGGTGCATCTTGATTGCCATAGACATTTTTCAAAATACCCTCGTTAGTTTCGTTGTTTATCTGCCACTGTATGCAAACGATGAAGTTGCTGCCATTGAAGAATGGATATTTCTGACCCAACGAGGGGAAAGGATGCTTTATCATTTATCATACTCAAAACATTCCATTAAAATGGAATATTCCCTATTTGGAATGTCAATGGAACGTTTTAATTTTGAAATTTCACATTAGTCTTTCTGTCTGGTTTCCATGGTAACAAGATCTTAGAAAATGTAAATGAAATAGAGCGAGACATTAGAAACTATTCCGTTAGCATTGCTACATTGAAAACAGAATGGAAATATCATTTCTAGATCAAAATTGATCAATATGATAGCATTTCTGACAATTTGTTTCATAAATATCATAATTTATAATTGTCGCTATAATTTGTCAATAAAAAATGGATATTAGGGATTTTGCCCGTTTCAATGTTTTATGACTATGACATGTTTAAGGGGCTATAACTCCCTTAATAACGATTACATTTAGACATGCTTCGTATCATTTGAAAGCTAAGAACATGCTCTACAACTGAGTACAAGAATGATTTCTTTTAAAATCCCGCACGGAGCATCCTTTCCCCTCGTCAGGTCACATTTCTTTGCTTTGAGATTGGTCATGTAAAAAAAAGGAGGTGGGGGAGACAGAAAATAATCATATCTGCAAAACTTGATTTACCTTGGCCTGGGAGCCGAAGGGTGGGTGTTCGACCTCGATGCCCTCGGTGTTCACCTTGGGCGGCGACTGGTCGAAGGTTCCCCGCACTTCGTACTTTCCTGGGCCAGGAACAGCCTGAAACAGAGGGTGAACTGGTGAAAAGTATGCTACGCTGATTGATATATATGATTCATCAGTCTTTGTTTTTTTATAAATCCCTTGAAACCTGAAAATATTAACAACAGATGATTTGCCTGTGCGTTTCCGTTTGCGTTCATAGTTTGAAGAGTAAACGTCATGTTATAAGTCATGATATTTTGCTCAGTTGCATCTTCTCATAAAGGATCGTCGTGGGATTGAACCAGCACATAAACGAATTGACTGCAAAAACAGAAACACATAAAATCTACTCGTTGAGAAATATTCACAGTATCATTTAAACACCCATAGTAAATATTGATACTGGTATATTAGAATATTTGTGACAAATCGTGCAAAAGTTTCCCACCTTTTTCTCCTCCTGTTGTACGACCAGCTCGTGGTAGCGGGGGATGCGGGCCTCAAAGCGGGCTTTGTCAGCCTCTCGCATGTTGACATGTTCGACTTTGTTCTGGGCCTCGCGGTATGGTTCGTACTCCCCGGGCCCTGGTCCGTCCTTACCGGAGAAATCCATCCGCTTTGACGTAAGCCGACCAAAGTGGACACCCTTATATAGCACACTGGAGTTAGCATCCGTCTGAAAGAAAGTTATTTCACGAATCAGTGTGAAATGATTACAAGTAAGAATATCAACTAAAACACATCATGTGGAAATATATTAAAGTTATATTGCTTGAAAATGTAGTTACATAATCATTCTTTTTTAATTGCTCTTTACTCTTTCTTAATTATTTAAGATAAAGACTCTTGATAATTCATTTAATCCCGTGAGATAATTCATTTTATCAAGATAATGAAATCTCGAAACCAAGATGTAGGAAGTGATGAAAATTCCTTGGCTGCAAAGTTGAATGGTGCTTACTCACATTAAACCTTGTTCACCCTAGATTCTAAAAAGCTTCTCTTCTGATGCATGTTACTTTGCATGTTTTTCTCTCTCCAAAACTACATAACATGTAATCCTCAGTTAACCAAACACCATAATATCAATCCCTGTCAGAATAATTATGGGGAAAAAATTCCTCTTAGAAATGTTTAATAGATTTCGGAGCCTACCGCTGGTTGTTGTCCGTAGAAGGCCGGTCCCATGCTGCTGTCTGTGTTTGGTGGGTCTTGTTTCTTCAGCGTACCATCTTCGTTCTCCTCGTATCCATATGCCTTGCCCGGGCTAGGGATGGAAGGCGCCTCGGGCTTACGGTGGAACTTTATACGGTTTGACATCACATTCTGCAATATGTCAGAGATATTATAAATACAGTGTAAAATTTCTATATTGCATGAAATATTACCCACATTAACATTTGTTTTAGGAGTAAACCATAGATTTTGGAGACATTCCAGGGAAATGCGATAAAGATATACTACATTTTTGTTGATGTTATCAAAATTGTTAAAAGTAATTGTTTATTGAAGTTCTTATTAAAAGTAAAAAAATACTATGGGAAACAGCAACCAACTTACCGTGCAGCGTATCATCAATCCCCTATTGAGTGAACTATGCTTTCTATAGTTTAAATTTTGGCATTTAAAAAAAATCCGGATCTGAATTTTATAGCCTACAAAATATCTCCCTCTTATCAGTAAACCGTGTCATAAACAGGGATCCTCAGAACAATATCTGAGAAGAAAAACATGCTCACCTGTCCTTTTGCCACTTCTAGGTTGGCAGGTGCGGAGGCATTGCGGTTCATCTCCTTGATCCAGTCTGAACGCTTCGACAAGTTGTACGCTCCAGGACCCGGGGTTTCCTTTGGTGTGGCGGCCTCACTCTTAAAACGATGACTCCTGTTGGCCAGGGTCTTACCTCCCTATATCATTAGAAAGAGGAAATCTGTATTTTCCTAATAATTAAGCAGATTTAGGCAACACCTACATAATGGATGGCGAGGAAGAACAGATGCCATGGCATTATTTAGAATAAAAATAACAATTTGCATTTCGATTTTGTCAAACTTTGTCTATAGTATAGACTCAAAATGCATCTCGAAGAAAATCATATAATGAAGGAACAGAAAGAGGTTGAGAGACCTATGCCTTCGGTCTGTCGTATATTATGCTATCGCTTAGTTGGCTACTCATATCTCCCATGTAAGACTTTCATCACACACAAAAAACACTGCTGCTGTCCATAGACCTTACCTTAACAGTTTCCTGGGGGTAGATGGGGTCATACTGGCCCGGGCCCGGGGCGGCGATGATGTTGTCTCCAGGGTTCAGGAAGGTGTCGCGACTTGTCATCGATAAAAATGGGGCATATCCATCTGAATCAAATCGGAAGTCAAATTCAGTTGCTTCTTAGCACGTCTTAGAATAGAAGAGGATACAGTAATCTGATCAGTGATCAGGTACTTGTGCACTTGTGCAGATCATATCCTTATAATTATCTTGCATAGACTAGAAGAATGATTTTTAAATCACACATCGGAGACAGACAGGTAAAATAAAATGGGGAAAAAACATAAATGATAAGGCAGGAAAAAAAACAGATTTTTCTCAAGAAGCACTTCATGTCTACTGGGTGGGTAAATCATTACGTCTATCATTTTATTTCAGATTTGTGGAAGAGTGCCAAAATTAGAATTTTAGAATTACTGATTTGGGCTTTCATTTGAGATTTGATGGGTGAAGCAGGTTTTTCGACTCACCATTTCTGATCTTTTTGGGGTCAGGTAGGTTAGAGTCGTACGTCCCAGGTCCGACATGGACAGCCGTGCTGCCACATGTCTGACTGACCACACGAGGGGCGCGGTCGTACATACTGATCACCTCCGATCAACGCTGAACACTGAAAAAAAGACAAAAGGGGTCAGATTATATGGTTTAATTGTTTGCACGAGGGGCGCAGTCATACATAGTCTCTCCAATCACTGCTGACTGGTGAAAAAAGACAACAGGGATCAGATTATAACTAATATAAGGTTTAATTGTCCACATGAGGCATGCAGTTGTACATGACACGTTACTGACCACCTCTGATAACCACTGACCACTAACTAGCTAGCTATGAAGAGGGGTCTGATTATAAGTTTTAAATGACCAACATGGCACAAGAGCAGGATACCAACCCAAATTCCATTTTCAGATTCCCAATGTTTCCCTGAGATTTCCCTGTCCAACAGCAATTTTTTCCTGTGTCATATAAAGCAAGTTGCTCAAATTTAAAAGGCTCTGCATGCAGAAAAAATGTGGACAACCCATCAACATATTAAAGTCAAATTCCTTAATATCTTGAGAATCAGGAATTTCACAACCTGGCCAATTGAAATTCTATGTTTTTTCCTTGTGATTTCGCAAATTTGCAAATTCCCTGTCTTTTTTATTCTATTTTATTTATTTATTTATATATTTTTTTGCCATTTTCACTGTTTTCCCTGTGTGGTTGGTACCCTGCAAGAGGGGCATGGTCATCAATGGTGACCATCTCTGTAGGCTCTGATCACTACTGACCATCAAAAAAGAAGACAATACTGTCAAGACAATGTTAACGGGGGTCTTTTCATAAATTAAGTGACTGGCAAGTGGAAGGGTTCCGTCAAACATACTAGTATTATTACTAGGCCTAACCACAATGAAACAATGCTAACCACTAAGTAGTTAAAACAAAAATTGCATCATATCATTTACGGAGGATTATATTTCAATTTCAATGCAATGCAAATAGCATTGGTTTGAGATTAGATCAAACCACTTTTTATAATACAGTGAGTGTGTGCATGATCCTCATTGTCATTGGCATTGTCGAATGTGCACAAACTGTGAACTCTCAACATTTGCTAGCCTAAGCACCAGGTTGGAAGCCCCCGTTGTAATTTTGGCTTTAATTGCAAGCGCAAATGAGGAACCCTTGACTATTGAAGTTAGTGTGCAAAGCTGAAGCAGTGACTGAGTGAACGTGTGAAACCAGATTTATTTTGGTGGTCCGAACGTAACTGTCAACGGTGAACTTTCTAAGTTTACCCGATTGTCAGATGAACTAAAAGCTCACATTACCTACACGTTAACAGCTTCCGTTATTTGGAACTAAGTAAGCCGATCTAGGTGTATAATGTCCTCAGATATCCTTGAAAATCAACAGATGAAAACAAAAAACGGAGCCCGGGCCTGCCCGTTGTTTTGGTGTTGCCAGGCAGAAACCAATATGGCGGCCGAATCGACCGTAATCTGGTTAGCGTTATGTCGTAAAATGACGGTGTGAGCGGTGAGATAGATACGATAATAGTTTCACACTGACGTATAATCTGTTAGATTTCATTTCTATCAACTTATAATACAGTATAACGTGATAAATACATCGTTACTTCACAGTGTGGTGTCGTAAATTTTGAGTTGCCGATTTCCTACAAAACATACACGCGACCCGGCAAAGCGCGGATCAAAGGTAACATTTTGTCTTTTTCTTGGAATTCTGGGGTACATAAAGTGGGGAATTTTGTAGGCGTACACGTCCGAACGGGGGAACGTGTTTTCTTTTAAGGAAATTGCTTATTGTTGCGAGAAGATGAAATCTGAAGGCGCTAGGAGGTTCAGAAAAAGTGCCACTCACCACTGTGACTGAATCTGTGAGTCTCAGTACTTCACTCAGTCACAGAGCTTACATAATACCGACGGGCCCACATCAGTACAAGTGAGATAAGCTGACTGATCGGGTGTATGACCAGCTGACCTACTTTTGTGGGACAGGTTGACTTGGTTCAGCATACTTATTAGTCGCTTCACATACCGTAAGTAATGATGATCTGAGACTGAAGCGACTAAGGGTATCCGAAGGAGTGTGTGTGTTCAGTTGACGTGAACCCAGCTAACCAGTCACTCCCTAGGCCTAGGGGGCCATCCATAAATGATGTCACACTTTTTCAGGGTACTTTTAGGACACCCCAGCCCCACTGTCACACTGCCACTGAATTTACTATTTTGAACATGAAAATAAGGCCTGTTTTGAGGCATTGTCACACTAATCAAACTATCCACCCATCCCTTTGACTTAGGTATATTACATTCCATCAGTTTTCCCATCAAAAAGTGTCCCCTGTTTTTGAGGTAAAAATTGTGACAGAGTTTTTCACTTGCAAAATGAAGATATAAGATCAAGAGAATATTTGATGAACCTGCAGGAATATTTATCTACATTATTTTCTCTTCAAAATGACATACAGTTTTGGTTTGTGATTTGCCCCTGTGCTGCACAGCAAGGGTTCCTTGCACATAAATAGAAAATTTCAATGAAATTCTTTGAGCATGGGGTATGCATCAAGAACTAGTAATGCTAGAGATATTTTAAGGATATTCCAAACATAGACCCAGTTACGAGACTTTAATATTTGGTATATTTTCAAGTGTTTTAAGGGAAATTCCCTTATTTGTGACATCACAAGGACATAAATTGGGGATTCCCAGCTTTAAAAAAAAAGTATTCCCCAATTCTTAATAATGTATAGAAAGGAATTTTAGCTAAATGATAGAATATCTATTTCAGGCCACATACGGCCTCTAAACACCTGTATCTTTTGATCCCCTAAATTAATTTAGTTACCTGAGATTCCCAAATTATTTTGAAAGGGAATTCCCTTTATTATGACGTAGCAAGGACAGAAATGAAAACCCAGAAATAAGGGAATTCCCTAATTTTCTTTTCTTTTCTTTACAAGTCACTAATAATCCATTTTTTTCTTTGCAACCTTTTTCAGAATACCAAAATGAAGTTAATTGAATAAAGAATAAGCATCTGAAAATTTATGTGCAAGGAACCCATGTCATTTTGACAGGGCAAAACCAGAGTTCCATGTATAACTGGCTGTAACTCTTGAACCAATGCAGATAGGGATAACATTCAAAAAGCATATTAAACTAGACACCATATCTGGCTGATAATACATTCTTCAATATTTTTAGAGCATTTTTCAATTTTTATGTAATATACCCAGCCTTGTGTGTGACATCATCCATGGACAGCCCCTAGGCTATAGATCTAGTGAAGTAGTTTCAGGATATGCACATTTGACTTGAAGTTGAGGTCAGCTTTAATTCTTTTTTTTATTTTTTTGACTAGTTGGTTGGTTGGTTATTGGTTGCTTTATGCCCTATTAAACTGCCAGGGTCATATCAAGGGCGGTGATGGTGATCGAATCTATGAGAAGGTAGAGACCATACCCCTACACATTTACTGAGGCAGGTATTCTTTAATGTGCAGGGTCCCATAGGCAGGGCCCTACCCACAACAGCCGGTGGCCCTCATAGGAGCCTTTGATATCCTTGTCGTTGGCACAGGGGAGACAAGAGTGGTGCGGTGCCCCAACTCCAACGGGAGTTGAACCCCAGCCACCGGGGAGCCAGGCGAACGCCCTAACCACCACACCACCACGCGCCCCTCTTTTTTTGACTATGTTTATCCAATAAATGGTCCTGCTGATACAGACAGTGAAATTTTTCAGTTTCACACGTACACGTTTGTTTCTAGAGGATTGTTGATAACTTAATGTGGACATTGACTTACGATCTAAAATCAGCAGTTTAGATATATCTCTACCCATTTCACTCTCTATACAATCTTATAATCTTATAAAAATTGTAATCTCCACTTTTAATCGGACTATACAAGTTTTCTTCCACAATGTAAAAGTAACTCTCAATGTATTCCACACTGTCAAATATCCACAATGTAAAGTTTTCCACACTGTTATCCACCCCGTTAATTCTACAGTGTTGACCTAACTTGTATATAACAATTCAAATGTTCCCTACTCATTCATCCTTACGAAGATGTTTACACGTCGAAACATGTTGATCCTGGCAGGACTATTCATGTCCTTTATTCATCAATAAACCACAACATTATTGTCCACCATTTGATCTTGTCGAGTTTGGTATTACACTACATCTTTAGTTTTTTAAAAAAGGACAGACTATAGTGAATGAAGAAAATTGTCCTTCTTAAGGGGCCCTAGACCCTTAAGTTCAGTCCAGTGACATGTCCATTTCTTAAAATCGACATGCAACATGAGGCTTAGTGACATGAAGAGAAAAATTAATAACAATTAACATGACATGGGTCATTTCTTAAATTCGACAAATGACATCAGAGCATCTTAGAGGTGACATCCAACATGGGGAGTTAAGTGACAGGCGACATGTAACATACAGACCCCCCCCCCCCCCATCAAGGGCCCCTCAAGGGTGCTTTTTCTTTCTTCCTAATACCATAGCCCGGGTTATATATACAATCTGTCACCAAACAAACGAAGACAATCCCAAACTTTCCATGGTACCCTCGGGTGACTACTGCACTAAGCGGACTGTTTAGTTCTAAGCGGAGGGCTCAGTGGTGCCTCAAAAAAGTCCCAACATCAGTGTTAGAAATTAACTTACGGGCTGACATTCATGAAAATCTGTCAGCCCTGATAGAAAATTGTCAGCCCGAAATTTGTAGGATGAAAAATGTACATAAAAAATATTGCAACTAAATGTCCTCAGGTATATGGTAATCAGAAGGAGAATTGTGTTAATCGAAGTTTAAAAAATGAAGATTCTATTTTTTCCCAAATATCTGTCAGCCTTCCAGGCTGATAACTTGATTCTTTTGCCCAAAATTGTCAGCCCTGACCAGAAAATGTCAGCCTGGGGCTGACGGGCTGACGTCAGTTTCCAAGCCTGCAACATTAAAGCCAAAGGGGCTTACTTCTGACAGAATTGTCCCAATACTTTGGTGGTTCCGACAATATAAATTACTTATCCTAGAAGATTCCCCAACCAGTATAGGAATTCCCCCAATACCATAGAGGAGTCCCCTACCATTAAGAGGGATTCCTCCACCATCATGGAGGATTTCCCCACCCCTAGAGGGGATTTCTCCAACACAGTGGTGGATCCCCCCCTCACCCAGCAGAGCCTCCAGGGTGGACCAGGTACCCTTAATTTCGGACACTGAAGGGGGTTGAATACCTAGGGTATTGAGAGGTTGTGGTGGCATAGTAAGAGCAATAACATTGATAGTTTGTGTTACGCAACCTGCAATGGTCCTTTGCAATGATAAGTGAGACAGACCACTATTTTTGCAAACTGTCTATACTCACTTGGTTCTGTATCAGGGTCAGCACATCCTCCAGGGTTACTCCAGGGCGCGACTCCTTCCTCCTGCAGCTGACTGATGGTTTCTGGTTCTTAAGGGGGATGGATGAGGTTCAGCAGACAGGATGAGAGGAACACTGAAGTATAATTCTCTCTGGTTTCATAGAGTGAACTTAGGCATTCAAAAAAAAAATGGTCTTAGGCCTAACACAAATGGCACATATTAGAAGGAGGGATGTTTGTAATGCAGAACTATCTGGAACCTTTGTCATTTAGGCAACTTTTTCTCTTTTATGGTCTGTGCTGTGATCATAATTTAAAGTATCTATAATGCATTTCCATTAAAATTATGAAAATATTCAAGGGAAAGAATCAGTGTTTCTTCTTGCGAATTTTAAATCCGATACGGGTGAAAAGAATCTGGTTTAAAAAGAGTTTAGAGGAAATATATTCATAATACATACCGTAAGAAAGTCTGTTGGTCCTGGTCATCCTTCGATGAGGCACGTTCTTATGATTTAGTATTTGTGTCTACTTAATAGTTGCATTATACAAAACATGTTTTTGATTACAAGAAACACTCAATAGCTATAGAGGTGATCTGATACGGAGTATCGCAAGGATCATGATACTTTTAGGAAACGTCCCAAAACACGAGAGCTTTTCAGGATCGTAAAATATTTCTTTGCTTCTTCTAGATAAATGAATTCCATAATTGACAACAGTGATGAATCACCATCTCTAGAGCAAACTGTTCGAGAAACCTTGAAGCGTGGTCCCCACAGGGAACGAAAATTTGGTAAGTCGCCGGCGACTAGAACTAGTTAGTAGCCGGGCGACAAACTATACACTGGCACCGTGATTGGGGCTTGGGGATTAATGTGTCCTCTAGTCGCCAGCAGACTGATGAGAAAAGCATCCCAACTTGGGGATCAATTTTTTGTCTCATTGACGACTAACTAGTCGGCCGGCAACATACTAATTTGTCAATCACCGGGCGACTAACATTAATCACCCGGGTTTAGTTGCCACGTGGGGACCAGGCTTATTTGTTGCAATCGGTTGTTATTGGACTATTTCGTTGGCAGTACAGTACTGTACATATGAGACTCTTAGATACCTTATATTAGAAGGTGTACCTTGTAATATGATCTTGCGTCTTGGATAGTGTACTTATCACGTGACTATCACCACGTGACCCTGTCACGTGATACCTGTGTCACGTGACACCTGAGGAGGGCGGTGTGAGGTACGGAGGTGAGTGGGGTACAACTCCAAACCTTGGGGACCTTGGGGGGGGGGGGGGGGGGGGGGCTTGTAATTTACATTATCAAATTGATTCACAATGACAAAAACAACTTAACACAGTTATCAAAACAGGGTATAAATGATTTCAACCGTAGTAATTATCATATTGATTAAAAGAGAATCTAGAATGTATATAGTTTTTTGAATATATAGAACGATAGTAAAAGAAAAATGCTTCACTTGGATCTTAAAGGAAAGCTTGCACATAAATTCACTGCCTCTTTTAAACTTAATTGTACATTTTACAACATTCTCCATCTAATTTATTATTACGCAAGAAAATACACGGTTTACTTGAATGAATAGCAAAAATATAATAAGTATTTGCTTTTGTTTGAAAAACACAATAATAAGAGTGCACTTACCTGGTGGTGGAATACCCATACCTTATTGCTTCAAACAATAATACCTCAATGTGTGAGTCAAATGTCTGAGTAATATCCCCATGTTCAAACATGGTACCACCACGCCTCCCAAGTCACATTGTCCAGCTCTTTAGCCAAAAGTCTGAAATGTTCCCGTGAAATTGATCCAGAGAACAGTATCCATCCTCCGTTACCGTGCTGAATGGCCCTCCCGCCATTACATGCTACCCTCACATGCTACTTTGACATGCTCGGCGTCCGCCCCATGCGTGCGGCACGCGGGTGGCGTCACCTAGCGGGAGATCCCGACATCAGATCACGTCCTGTGACCGGAAGTAGGCTGTTGATGGACTTCCGGTTCTTCAGGAAGAATAGTGTCTGTGGAAAGGGGAAAAGACTGATTAGTGATAAAATATCTTCAATTTAACTAATGATGGATTCAAGCTATGAGGGTGGCTTGCTGACTGGGTCGGTGCGCCTATACTTTTATTCTTGAAAAGATCATGATTTCTACCCCTTTGAGAATGTTATGGTATACCATTGAAAACCTTTTCGAAATGATCAAAATAGCTTTTTTAGAAGAAAGGGAGAAGTCAACATTTTCAGACTGTGATGGCAGGCCTGCAAGATCTCACTCAGCAGAACATACCGCTACCAACAAATGGGCAATGCCGGCACTGATATGTGTGACCTTCTCTGGCAGTGGGTAAATTTTGACATCTCCCCTTGTCATAAAATAAGGTAACCCGTGCTTCTCTGAAAAAAAGCTACATCCCAACTAAAGTATTCTCCAAATTAGTCCGTCTTTAGCATTTGAGTCAAGCGAGAAATGGTGTTAGGTGGTTTAAATGGTATTGTAGTGTACAGATTCAATAGAATAATTTTAGCAGCATTGCTCTACAAGTTGCAAGACGTGTTCAAGTTGAACTACAACCCTTAATGGATAAATCTATTTAACCTTGTATAAATACAGAAATAATTAATAGAATGACATAGTAAAAGACATTAAGCGCACAAATCTGCGCATATATCCTGTATTGCATCAAACACAGGCCAGATTACACGCTGATACAGTAATACCACCTTCTGTTACTAAACTGCTAAAGGACAACACAGGGTAGCAGAAGATGAGACCGTGATATGCTATTAAGTCCAATCTAGGCCTCTCATTCAGACTCTCATGACTGGTTCTTCTAAAAGAAGGTCTAGATTTTTATTCACAAGTTAGCATTTTGTTAAATCAGGGTCAGGCTACGTAATGAATTTAAAGCTGTAAAACTTGAGGGATGGCTTCTCGAAGCCAGTGCTAAGGAGCCCAATTGGCTGGTACCGCTGGTACCTCTGATGAATGAGTGAACCAGCAGGAGACACGCCGGTTACAGACCCTTTAAGATGGATGGGTCACCTTAACAACAAAACGCGGGGCCCAGTCTCGCCAATTGGCCTCATGGCTCAGCCCTCGGTATGAGACTCATTTACAAGGTCCTTTATCTGTAAGGTACCAAGTGTTATACTGTTTCTTTCTCATGTAACATTTTGGCCAAAGTTCCGCCAAATGGCTTCAACCATGTTTCAGCCTTCTGTACGAGATCTACAGGGTACCAGGCATTACACTGCTTCTCTTACATCGTTTTAAGCCAGGTCTCGCCAATTGGCCTCATGGCTCAGCCCTAGTATGAGACTCATTTACAAGGTCTTTTATCTATAAGGTACCATGTGTTCCACTGTTTCTTTCACTGAAAGGTTAGTGTGGCGCTATGTCCTCTCATGGTATAAGGGAACCGTCAGTTAAAAAAACAACAACTATTTAGCAAGACCCATGCTCCCCACCAAGTGTATTCTGAACAAGTCATAAAACTGGGAAACCTTCATTATTGAGTGGTCTTCTGGTGATAAATTGGCATGGTTGATAAATTGCAATGCAAACTGGGTGATGTAGTAAGCACACGTCTATACTGCATTCGGGAGTCCTTGTTGGCGCATGCGTACAGCTTTCCTGCCACTAGCTGTGGGAGGTCAAACACGACTTTTCAGCCAATCAGGACCATCCTGTGTTCAATATGGCGGCGCCCACTGGGCCTCTCCCGAATGCGGTATACTCTGGTCTTGTTTGCTTAGCCATGGACATAATGTAAATTCTCTGGGAGAACATGCAGGAAACAGAAACAGAAAAGTCCTTATGAAAATGTATCAATGATATTTTAACCTTTCGGTAGACTGAACTCTCACATTGTATGAATTAAAACATACGATTATTGCTAAGGGTAATGGCTTGTTTCCTTAGTCCTCCTTTTCCGCCTCTTACGAGTGTGTAAGTAGTATATGAGAATTGGAAAGTGCGTCAGGTTTCATTCTTTTCAAAGTTAAAAGGCAATAAGATGCGAGATATGATACATGAAACATCAAGGTAAATGAATGACAAATCGTGGTAAAACTTCGGAGGTGCACTATACGCGCTAAACCTTACTATATAGTTTTGGTTTGATAATCTGTTTTCTTATGGAAATACACATGATAAAATAATCTCCTTTACAGTTAAAATATTCTGACTATTTTTTTTCCAGCAAAACATAGGATTCCTTATCAGATATATATGTAGATTATGAATGCTATTTGTATGCTAGTATCATATTTCCATTTATTATATTTTCAGGTAGACCATGAAGTTACGCAGTGAGACAGTGGGCAGTGTGGGTGGTCGTCGGGAGCGCCACCTGGTGACGGGCGGAGGGGGGTACGTGGGGCTCCGGCTGGGGGAAGCCCTTAGTGACCTGGGCCATGACGTCATTCTGTTTGACGTGTGTCACCCACCAGAGGACCTCCCTGAAAACTGCACCTTTGTCAAGGTAGGTACTAGGTTTTATAGGTATATGTTGGGTGTCTACTTTGTCCGAACTGAAGCTTTTATGGACTTTTGGTTCACCTATCGCTAGTTTATATTTTAATTCGAATAATGTTTTACAAGGTTATTTGTGCAAGAGGGGAAAAATGCTCCATATACACACACATGCATATACATCAACATCAGTGTCTGTGATGTCAAAAACCAGCATATCACAGGATTTCCATGAAGTTAAACTTAGCCTAAAACCTGTCCATTATCTAAAAGAGTGTCCATAACATGAAGGGGCATCATACAGAATGTCCCTGAGAATAAAAGGCTCCTTACAGAGTGTCAAGGGCAGGTAACAGAGTGTCCATTGCACTAACCAGCATTTCACAGGGTGTCCCTTACAAGCACCTTACATGATGTCCATAACGTTAAACAGCACCTTGTGGGATAAGAGACTGCTCCAAATTTACCTGAACTTAGAAAATGCCATCGTAATGAGGCATGTGATCGGTATTGGCACACAATTTAAAATACATGACATAAAGCCTATAAGTACATGTACATGACGAATTGCCACAAGTCATTGTTGGTCAAGGCGCCTTTGCTGACATTTTTCACTAGTTTATTCTTTAACCATGTATTCTACTTCTCTGTAGCTTCTCAGGTCTCTCTTGATATGATCTCCGAATCCATCTATTCTACCTACAGACATGATATATAAAACTTGTCCAAATTTGAGGTGAAACAACTTGGATTCATGTTCTTGGATGGTGTTGCCTCTAAATAGGACCCTGACTGCCTGAATCAGGAGATACTTCTTAGCTAATTTCCTTTGACTCGGCTAATGCTCATCCCCTTGAACCCAGGGGTAGCTTACCTGTCCTTCCTCCCCTCCACCCTCAGGTACGATTAACACCGGCCTCTCCAGGGCCCCACCTGTTTATATGCTTACTCTAAGGCAGGTGTTCTGTTTTCATGGGCTGAGGTCTGAACACTGTCCTTCTCATACTGTGTCAATGAAGGATGACAGGGATGTAAGTTTTCAGATTTTAGTCTGAATTCCGATTTAACATTGTTGGCTGTTAAAGCAGCCAAATCACAGTAGAATTGAAGCCAAACAGTGGCCAAAGGTCAACATTGGGTAGGAAACTACAGAGTAATCATTAACTTGGAGTAAAACAATGGTTAATTCAAATGACACTGAACTTTTGGAGAATTGATCAGATAAAGTTCAGATTTTCATAAAAATCCGAAAGGGCTTGGGGAATTGAATAAACAGTGACAGTTGATTGGCTTTTTAAGGTTTTTTCATCAAGCCCAACTTACATCCCTGGGATGGGAAAAACCCTTAACTGCTGCGGTAACTGTGTAAATAGAAGGTGTCTATCTTTCCATAGATATGAACACCAAACAATTAATAGGCCACGGCCTCGTTCAAACCTAGATTTGTATTTTCTTTTGGACAAATATTATTCCCTCTACCCAGTTTCGTAACAGCAATGATACACCAATCTATGAAATAATCACGATAACAATTTGCCATTCACCTAAACGTCCCAAATTACTCTCAATTCAGTACCGCTTGGGTTGCACATCTAGAACGATGTGTTCTATCTGCAATGGAACAGCGTTTAATGCAATGTGTTTGGGAGCCGCATATGAACCTCCTGTGCCATGGGTCTTTTGATTTATTAGACCATATACTTTTAGCTTTAATGTTTCAGTATGGATATGAAATGGTATATTGAGTGGTCTAGAGTTATAGAGCGGTGCATTTTAGCAGAAATGATAATCATTTAACACCCTGACACAGTTATGGCATTACAGTAAAACCTGAGATGAAAGAGAAAGTTAGATTTTATAGCTTCGAAATTAAAACGTCATGTGTACTTCTAACGATATCTTATATTCTCTTTAGGCAACAGAAACTTACTACCGGTAACTGTAATACGGAATCATAATACCTGTGAAAGGACACTAAACTGCCTTATAAATTTAAAATCCTAAGTGTGTCAGGCAATATCAAAAGGCTTAACTGTTTTGTATGATACACACGATAATATGCAAATTTGATGATCTGTTCCATGGGATGAACCAAGCTGTCAAATGGTTCAAATTTTTATTTGCAATTGGTCCATGTGAAACCATATTTCAATTTTTGTATGTATGATATTTTTTTCCGATAGAAAGGATGAAATTCAACAGAATTCGTGCAAGCAATGGCTTGTTTAGAAGACAAGTATTTGAAAGAAATAATGAAACATAAATACCTCATTTTGCCTCTAGCAGCCACTTAATTAAGTCAATTCAAATGCTTAGTTAAGCCCTCATCACACCTGTATGCGTGGTTTTACGGTATTCCCTATGTGATATTTGTACACCTAGCAGCAATGAGCCATCAGCAGTGTTAAAAGCAACCCCCCCCCCCCCCCCGCCCCAGTACTTCACGGCCATATAAACAAACATCATTACTGGGAGTGGGAAGCCCGTTTCCAGGTCAATGCCTTCAAATAGAACCACTATGATACCGTATACGGCCGATTCTGTCTAATGTGGACAGTTCCATTAATCTAGTATTAGTATCATTTTAACAGATAATTATTTGTACCGTTTAAACTGGCTTTAGGCCTTATCATATTACCCTATATCTATGGCTATAGGACCGGAGTTACTTTCCTGAAAATCTGAGAAGAGATTTTAGGCATACCCTGCTAATTAGCCTATGTTATTGCTTGGCTAATTCCTAAAGTAGTTTCCCCACATACATTTTGGTGAAGGTTGTATTCAGTAATAGTTTTGATTCTCGAGTTTCCATTGGGAAAAGGCGACTGCGAAGCAGAGGTGTCCTTGTAACTCTACACAAACATCCATTTAATCAGTTTGATTTTAATGGAAACATAACTGACATCAGGAAACATTATCCGTGGAGTCCTTTTCGTGCTTAACTCCAGGTACAAATAAATCTGCTTGATAAAACCTTCAAAGTGTTGCCAGCTCAATGCAATCATTTTTTCCATAGACAAACAGTGATATCAAGGACACTCTGTGTATGAAGTACTAGTTTGGGCAAACACAGTGATAAATCGTACTAGATATCAAACGTGGATACTGTATTATGGGTCTAGACCCCTAAATTTGACATGGCGACACAGCCAATTTTCAACTTAGGGACGTGCAACAGGGGCTATTCTTAAATTTGATACTGCGACATGGCCTTTTAGAAATATAATGACAGGCGAAATAGCCATTTCTTAAATTTGACTTGCGACATGCCCCCCCCCCCCGGCCAACAATCCTAAGCCCCTGTATAAAATATGAAGATATATGATTCCACCCCCTTCCCCTCAGAATCTCCAGTGATACTTGTCTAAGTCAGTTTGTCCTACTTTTAACGATCAGAGAAGAAGCCACCCGGAGCCCAAGTCCCTGAAAGGAGAAATAAATCTCAAAGTGTACGACGCTGAAAATCGATCCTCCCAGCGTCCCCCTCTCACAGCGCATGCGTCGTGATCACGTGGCCTGCGTATTGTCTGTGCGCAGTGGTGCGTAACAGAGATAGGTTTTAGGGCTGACTACCCCTCCCTAGCCCCTTATAACTCCTTTATATCTCCCATTTCACCCCTTCCCCTTCTCCCGTCCCTTCTCACTACAACTCTTTTCCCTGAATGACCCAGGCAGTAGCATTCACAAGCCCTGTCTCTATCTTAGACGGCTTTTAACTCTCCCCTCTCACATCAAAACCCCCAATCCCAGGCTCTGCTGGCTTCATTCATTCCCGGGAAGGCACCAAAAGAACCACCCTCCATTGAATGTGAAAGCCGACTGCTTAGAGTCCCCAAACTGTCCAATGAACGTGTAGCCAACATGATAATTGAGAGGCCATTTTTCTCCCATTTTCTTCCTTCTTTTATCAGAATTATCAACTCCAGTTCGCCCCCTGCTTTAATAGTTGGGAATCGGAGCGCCCTGTTTAGATTAACATGAAGGCTTCCCTGGGAATCAGTGCACACGTTTTCCGTTCGGATTTCCAGATTGGTTTCCGATTGGAACCCTAAGCCTGGTTCACACTGAACGACTTAAAGCTGTGATTAGAAATCTTAAACACAATCAAAACGGAAAATTTCATTTATAAAATTAACCATTATGAATAATACGATAGGACTATTCCACAAATCATAGGTTATTGTTTCACAGACCCATAGAAGATTGTAGTTTCCATAGCCGACGGAAGTCGTAAGTGAAAATCGTTATGTACGAACGGAGCCTAACAAAGTTCATGTTGCAATTCAAGTTGTGTAAACTTCAATATGAGAAGGCCTTAGACTCCACAAGCATGCCCCATTATGCTATCAAAGCATCGCGTTGCACTCCATTCGGAATTCTCTTAAAGGGGCCTTGCCTTTGAAATAACTCCGTCTTACGTTAATTAAGTTATCAAAAAGTGTAATTTCAATAATTTGATGTTTTCTTGACAGGACGAGCGGTAAAAAGTGGCGGAGTGGGCAAGAGTAAACAGTGATTTTGTGAAAGCTGTAAATTAGCTAACGGAAAAGGCCTGTCAGTCAGGATTGTGTTTCACAGTATTAAATTCTAGAGAATGGCTCATTTTAATGGTGGCATGTTTGTGGTAAATTTAAGTGAGGCTTTCTCAAAAATTAATATTGAATTAAATAAACGTCTTTTCAAAGCATGTATTCTTACAAAATAATCTTTATGTGGTGTATCTGTGCGTCGAGTTCTACTATGGTAACTCATTTTGCTTGTCGTTAGGTTTACACAGCTACGCTGGTTGACACTATTTCTATTCAGCTTCAGACGTGTCGTTATTGATCAAAATTGGGTTCATAAAATTGTACTCTGTATTTTGAAAATCCCTTCTAATTACTACTAATGATAGAACTTTTACATAATTTCGTAGCAAACCATAGGGAAGCGCCCACAAAAAAACCCTCAACCTAACAAACCAGAGGACACTGCTTAAAAAACACGCTTTACACATAAAGGCCAGAATTTAACCAGTACTATAGCATACACAATATCTATAGAGCCTTACACTGCAAACCATGTTTTTTGTCCTGCATAATCATTTGTTGTCGATTTTACCCTCTCCATCCTAAAAGCCCTCCGCGCTCTAGCCTAAAGACCCCGGCCGATAGCGTATGGGCCAGCGAGCCCCGGCGAGACCTACTATTCCCATCCCCCATTTTGTTTATAAACAGGCCAGCATACTCCCTCCACGGACTTAACTCCAGAGTGCAAATGGACGTCAAATTGTTAGAAAAAAAGCTGACAGAATTGCATTATGTGGCTGTAGGTTTTTGGTCCCCTGGGCCTGGTGTTCTGTCGGTACGCTGTGGGCGGGCGGGCTCGGGTCGACACGGGCAGACATCGGTTTGGACGAGAACAAAGCGGGGTGTATTGGAACAGGTTAAAGCCCTCAGCTCCCTGGGCCCTGATGATAACTATGGCGAGCCGTTTAAGTAAATGTGACATTTTAAAATGTAAATGATGTCAGGAAGGGGAGGAGTGGTTCACTGCTCAATCTAAGGTATGATCAAAGAGCCTGGCCTGCACACTATGAGAGATACAAATTTGATATAATTATTTTTATTGTTTTATCAGCTCTTCTGCACAGTCATGATGATGATTGTTCTAGTTTCAGATCCACTCAGCAGTATTTCAGCTATATCAGGACCAACTCACTTTTTTTTGGCTTGTACAAAGTATTATGATAGAATCTATGGGGGTAAGAACTATAGCAAGGCAAGGCAGTGTAGCAGGCAAATGCCCCACTTTGGGCTCGAACCCGGCCCAGCCACATGCAACGCAATGACCTTATCCACTACACTGTCCTGCCCCTCTCTGCACAGTCATTGTACTATTATCTAGCATTGTCACGAGAGCCAGCGTTTGAGGGGTTGCCCCTTGCTCTTATCAAGCTGAATAGGAATCTAGGATTTTTTTCTACAAAGTTAACAATATTCTACAAGCGCATGGCATGTGATAAGTGGTTTAATCAGTAAATAAATTAGTACTGTTCGTAAATGGATTTAATCACGAATTCAATGCCCATTTCCCATAGAAGACAGAGTTGGCTGGCAAACTCAATAGAGTATCCAAAGAAGAAAGGGTGTATTCCAGGGCTACACAAATAATTACTACAGGAAAGACATGCCATACTATCGCGCTATAGGCGTTTGAGTTAATGTCGACTTGCAAAATTGGCATGCCATAATCATAATCATGGCCAAGCCGTTCCAGTTTACGCCGCCGGATTTCACAGATCCATACATACATATACATTGTTACAACATCTAGCAGCCGTCCCTTGCTGTCCCCCCCTAGACAATATCCTTGTTTCCAACCTATATGAAAGCTTCATGGTCGGTGAACTTCGAACCGCTTCACAAGCTCGCAATAAGACTAAGGTTCTCGGGAGATGTATATTGTCTGAGACAAAAGGCTCCCGGGAAATGACAGCTAAACACCCACTAGGTGTCACTAGTTTAGTTTCAGCACTTTCCATCCCCATTTTAGAATGGGGATGGATAGATTGTTGAGATAGTTATGCCGTCATGCATTAGAATAGGGATACATTGCTAGGATTGTATTGTCGTAGTGCATTAGTATGGGGATAGGTTGTTAGGATTGTTATGTCATTGTGCATTAGAATAGGGATAGATTGTTAAGATAGATTGTTATGCATTATCCATACTTCACTCTAAGGGAGGAGCCTGGCATTTAGTGTTCCCCGTTTTTGCAGTAACATAATTAAGCAAAAGATCCATGAACTGGAGTATGGACTACAGAAAATAAGAGAATAAAAACAGCAGAATGCATACAAAAATTCATGGATAGAAGCCCATACAACTTAAAGCAATCACATGAAACTATGGCTTTTTGGGACAGTTTTAAGCCGGCAATGCCATATTTCAAAACACTCAGAATCATTGCCCCATTAGAAGACATTGAGAGGAATGTCTACATAAGATACTTTAATCTGAGATATTGAAATGACTCTGCATTCAGATGCCATATGCTTCGTCCCACGGTACACAAGGAAACACTAAACTGCTTGTATTGCAAACAGTGCTGTTATAATGTTAAACACGGAGTAAAAGTCTAAGAAAGACGAAGATAACTGCAAGTAAAACACGACGTGGACGAGGACTTCCTAAGTGAAACATTGTGCAAAGTTAATGAGCCTAACCATTCCATGAGAGGAAATAATCCTTCTGACTGTATAGTAATAAAGTAACGATCCTCTAATCATTGTTTTTGCATTGTGCTGAAATACTGGATTTCGTTGCATTAGTAAAATAGCCAGCCAACTGAAGGTTTTTTTCAGTCTACGCTTGGCAAAGTATCCGTTATGAAAACTATTTCTTTGTATCATCTAATGTTAAATAGTCAAGGTTTGCTTTAGTCTATGCTGCGTGTAAAGTATTTTGGCAAAGTCATGAAAATTAGATCTTAGTTTCATTTATTGTTCAGGATATGTCCTAATCCTCCCCCGCTGGGAAAAAGCGAAGCTTCACCGCTATGTCGAGATTCTTGAGTCTATATCGCCATTGCTAAATAATGTTTTAAATATTGAAAGAGGTGAAAGTAAATGGTAGTAACTTAATTTTACTTTAGAAAAGTGGCTTTGTTTCCGAATGTGTGTTCTGACCCATTGTATATTCATGTTTATTAATTACATATATGTTCATTTTCTGTCCATCTCTGCTGTAGGGTGACATCCGTCAGGCCGATGACGTCAGGCGCGTCATGTCTGACGTGGACTGCGTCTACCACCTCGCCTCCTACGGCATGTCGGGAAGGGAACAGGTAGGTCTCACTACAGTCTTTTCATGCAGAAAGAAAAACATATTTCTTACTTTTAGGTAAGATAAGGTTACTACAGGATATCTCATGGCAGAAACTTGCTTGTTGTTGTGCAGACCTTAATTTTCAGGCAGACCCCGGACATGACAGCAGTAAAAGATAAATGCCAACTTTATATTCTACTTTTGGATAGGCAATGCAGATTTGCAGTGGGAAGTATACTTTGTTGGGTCAAATAAGTTTACTTTCACAGAAAATGTCGATAGTGCGACTACAGTATTTTCTATGATCATAAACCTAGGGCGACGAACATAAACCAACCTGGGGTGATCAGAACACAAACCCGCGGTGAGTGGTAGGGTGGTCATACAGAGGCCAAGTTTCTGTTGTACTTGATAGGAATATCAAATATCCTATGCATATGGGAGATACGGGTCTTAGGGATCTCTCCTGTTTAGGGAATGTGGATTGTGGCCAGTGTTAAGGCATATGGCGCGTTTCGTCCCAGGGTAATCAGGATGACAGGGAAAATAACCCCAAAAGAACCAAGGAATTTTGAGTATCGCCAAAAACAATGTTCCCTTAGATGTGTTTATGATACAAAGGCAACAGCGCGACACCCAGCACCCCATAATTTAAGCCCATGTAAATGTTTGCTTTTTGACGATTGTAGTTGGCAGACCATATATAGGCAGTTCTAATGAGAGCCTTCTATTCCTACTTTGTTTTAGAACAATCTGTTGCCTTCATAACCGGGAACCCGACATAACGCATTAAGGTGCAGGTCAATGTCCTCAGATACACAGTGCTTTCTCTCAGGGGTCCCATGCAGTGCTGATGTATCTGTCTGCTCTACACGTTCTTTGGTCCTTTTTGTGTGTGGGTTATCACTGTACACGCGAAAACAGGGAAATCATGGAAAATGGCTGCAAAAAGTACCTGCTAGGAAAAGCACGGGGAAAACGTTGGGAATTTTCTTTTTCCATACGCTGGATTTCCCGACGCTTAACATGTGTGACTGCATAGGACAATGTTTCATTTCTTTAAATGTCTGAACGCTTATAAGTTATTGAAAATTTACAACACTTGGCCCAGAACATAGCGTACCTTGTGGGAGGGGTTGAATCCAAAAAGAGGAGCTCTTCAGATCTGACATATTGACAGATTCCCTAATTGAATGTATCTTATCCTGTTTGTGTTTAGACTCCTAAACTGAACAGTAGAAACCTTTGACATTTCGTCCTTGCTGCCGTATCAAAATTCAAACCTGTCGTGGGAAATACTGTACAGAGATCATTATACAGATGTAGTCATTCACAATGCTGCGTACTCTGAAAATGAGACAGATCCTGTTCATAGCCTCGACGATATTGTGTGACCTTCCTCTTCATTCACAAACAAACTCACTAAAGTTGTAGAAAAACACAGAGAATTCCATTTCAACATTTGCCTCTCCTCTACGTGAACCTAAAAGGAAAAGCTTTTATTTATTTGAAATATATATTTAGAAAATCATTCTAAGGGAATTATACTGGTAAACACAATTTTACTATGGTTTCTTTTTATCAAATAGATAAACAGCTTAAATGGATAAACAGCTGCGTTTTATTTCTTCTATATATTTTGGTATGGCGGTTTGTCATCCCTAAAGGCTATATTCCACTATGCGGTATTTGCTTGCGGTACCATGAGATGACACAAGCAAACTGACGCAAACTTGCTTGCAGTAAGGTAGCACAAAGTGGAATATAGAAAATACTTGCGGTATTTTCTTGTGGTAGGTCCTACCGAAAACGATTTTATATGGTTTTCTATGGATTGCTTGCAGTGGGGGATACCAGCAAGTTGGTATCTGAAACGCAAATTGCTTGCAGTGGCAAAAACAATCACCACAAATGTTCCCCCACCACAAAGTGGACTATGGCCCTAACCCTGCTCCTGCTGTTGACTGGTGGGTAGAGATGTGCAGCATGGGTGGGTGGGTGCGGGGCTCTCCGGGGTTACTGGAGCTGCTCAGCGGACCGTGTCGGGCTCTTGAAGTGAGCAGTCAAAGCGTTCACTAAGCTGCTCAATGACCCTGGGCCTGCTCCTGTCTCTCCGGCTGACCCCACCTGAACCCCCCTCCCCCCCCCACCCACTCTCACACAGACACACATAATCAAACACCAGAACTGCTTCTGTTCCCTCCCATGCTCCCTACCTTCCCCCCTTCATTTCCTGCCTCCCTGACCCCTTCCTATACCTCTTTTCCCCCTTCCCTCCCTCCCCCCACCCTTTCCCCTACCCTTTCTCTCTACTTTCCTCCCTTCCTTCTTCTCTTTCCCCTACCCTCCCTCCCTCCTTTCCCCCTCCATGCCTCCCCCCTCCTTCCCTCCATTCTTACCTCCCTCCCTCCTTTCCCCCCTCTTCCCTTCCTCCCTCCCACCTTTCCTCCCTCCGTCCCTCCCTCCTTCCTTCATTCAGTCATTCATTCACCCATTCTCTCACTCACACACTAACCCACTCATTTACCCACCTCTTTTCTTTTTAAAATCAATCACCAACCAATATAAAACCATACTGCCTTCCCCTACCATGTCTTTCTTTACCTTGCCCCTTTCCTATCTAACCCCCTCCCCCCAAAGTCCCTACCTGTCACTCCCCTGCTTTGATCAGACTGCAGCCTGTCCCCTCACCCTCCTCCCATCCCTCCAACCCCCCCTCCACCCTCCCACCCTCCCTCCTCCCCTCCCTCCTGGGGCCCTGCAGGTCGGTCTGTGTGTCGGTAGATAACCCCCACCAGGGGGCACCACCTCCTCCAGGGCGGGCCGTCAGTCTGTACCCCCACCCTGGAGCAGGGGGGGGACCTGTTGATCCACCCCCAGATTATCTCATCTCAACCTTTCATAAAACACCCCAACCACCCATTCCCCTGCTCTTTTTGCTGATTAAATAATCAAAAGGTGAATTTTAGTGTGACAGTATAGGCTTATCACACTGTTTCTAGATAAACATTGGGGTGGTTGTCATGCTGCCAGGTTTGATTACTAACCCACTGAGGATAATGTATTTTTGAATTTCGGTTTCGTTTGATTTAAGGCAGGACAACAGTTAAAACAATAATTATATTATTTTCTGTTTGATTGATGGTTGAATTTTATACCTAATGCTACAAAAGCTGAAAACAGGACGTATTGGTTCAAATAAAGTTCACAATTAGAAATTTGCAGTACATATTTCATTCTCAAGATTTATGATACTTTTTTTTAGTTCATATGAACGAGATATCACATATTTTTAGATTGATGTTGCCATGTATTTGGTAATCAATATTGTGATACCGTATTCATATATCATATCCAAAAGGTATAAATAGTTGAAATGATAGTTTTTATCAATTCGCTGCAATTGTAATTCAAGGTTGTATTCCACATACCGAAAGTATGTGCTGCCGATATTGAGTGTTTCCATGGTGGGACCCTTTTGCGCTTTCAGTGAACTTTCAGCACCCGCGCTGAAAGTGAAAATTGCTGATGAACACATGCGATATCAGCTGCCAATATAGAATCAGTAGGAAATACTTACCAAAATGTTGGTAAATATTATAGGCAATGCTGCAGATAATACATTGGCACTGGCAAAAGTATATTGGCGGATTATTAGCAGTGCACTTCTGGCATATGGAATATGGCCTTTAGATGTTGAACTTAGTGACCTATTTAAGGCCATTACGAATCACCACTGTAGAAATGAAAAGAATAAAATGCATAGATAGTTTTAAGGTTTTCGTATTGAACTAAAGTGCAAGGCAGGAGAAGAGGAAGGAATATGGAAACATTATAAATATAGTCTAAGACCCTAGATACAAGGGATACCAGCTTGTGGAAAGGCAATCTGATTGGATGCAGGATCCAACCTGCTGTATACCATTAAAACCAGTCATGCCGTCACAGCCTCAAACCCCTTCACTCCCTTCAGTGATATGCCTCAATATTGCTGATCCAATTGATCAAGTCATATCTTTAATGGGATATTTTATTTTTCCTTACCCTGGCCCTTCTTGTGCCTCTGAGATCTAACAAACTCAGTGAAGGAGCTGTAGACAAATAGGACAAGATGCCAGCACAGACGGCCGGCCGGGGCCCGGGTTCTCCTGTGTATAAGGGACCAAGTGTACATAAAGCCCATATTCATGTAACAATTATCAGTTTACCTCATAGTCAACTGCTCACGATTGTCGTAAGTTCAAGAATAAAACGTGAGTTTTTGGGCGCAAGATTTTTGTCGTATGTCTATCTAATGTTTGCAAATATTACAAAATTATCTTAAATAAATAATAAAAAAAAAAAGCCAGGATCATGTGCCTAATGCCAAGAGTGTTAATATGGGCTTTAAGGTAATTTGGGGGATGTGACATGATTTTGAATTGAAATTTTAAAATTGAAGTGTTCAGTTTCTAAAGTTTTTCAAAAACGTTAAACCTTAATCAAATAAATTGTTAAAAATGAACAACCAACAATATTATTTTTAGAATAAAAGAGTAAGGCATTCTTCATTAGTGTGGCGCCTTTGTCTGAACCAAGGTTTTGGGGTATGAGTGCCAATGGAAACAGGCTTGAGGTTTTGGGTACAAAGCTTCTGTGGGAGGGTCCACTGCGCAAACTCATGAAAAAGGTGTAAACGGAAATAGAAATATGATATTATTTGAAATGTTAATATAAAACAGGGTGTCCATCCGTCCCTGTATAGTGTTCAGTGGCCGTACCTAATTACTCGGCGGGGACCACCCCTGTGAAGTACGCACGGTTCGTTTGGCCGCGATATGTCTCTTCAATTGGGCCGCTCACTTTTTCTGCCCCATCCCCGACTATGTGGTGGGTAATTCCCTATAACGTACCCCAGGGTGGGGGGGGGGGGGATGTCACAGGCTTGTTGAATGGGGTCTGAGTCATGTGTGGGTGTTATCGGCTGTTTAGGAGATTGTTGTTATGTTGTTGGGTTCTGATGATGATTATTCGAGTATCAGCAGTATTTCAGCTATATCAGGACCAGCTTCCAAGTTTGACTTATACAAAGTATAATGATCAAATCTATGGGCTCAGAACAATTGCAAGAAAAGGTGGTCCAACAGAGAGCCCACTGGTCCATTGCATAACAGGTCTTGCTGTTGCGAGGGTTTGCACCAACAGCAGGACCCATCCTTATTGAACAGCGAGGGGACTCCAACGACTGTTTTTTAAATGTTTAAGGGGGGCATTTTGGTAATTATTCTAATATTCTGTTTTCACCCAGTAATAGTTCTGCCACTGAGTTCATAAAATATATAGGAGGTAAGTAGCGAAAATGTATTTATCAATAAATTAAATGTGTTCAAAGATGGTGCAAAACCATCGCTGTTGCGAGGGTTTACATTTTGAAAACCTTAAGGATATCGCTGTTGCGAGACCCAAATCTAAACTATTGCTGTGGTCTCGCTGTTGCGAGGGTTTGGTTATGCAACGGGTCACGGGATCAAATCAGGCCCGCCACACAGAGGTCTCAAATGCTACATGCTGGACCACCTCCCCTACTAGTTGGGTTCTGTGCCACTGACATAATAGCTAGTGTCTTATAAGGAAGTCAAAGTAATTTCTCATATATACTGATGGTCTGGATAATATCAATGGTTCAGCTTTCTGTTATATTGTCATATGCACCTCTCTCACTAAGGTTGGTGTGACCTAAATACTAAGCAAGGTGATCAGAGAACTTCTCTGAACCCCATATGTAGCCCCTATCTGCAGATGTAAGTTTTCTACAATTGACTGGGACTGAGATTCTTTCATACCTGGAGATATTATTCAGACGTATCAGTTATGCGCCACGTAGACCAGTGAGAGCCACAGTGTAGCTGTGTCTTTAGGTGAGTGTTATATTTCAAGCAAGAAAAGGGTCAGGATTCATACGAAAGGATTATTGCCACATTCACCTGATGTTTGATTGGTTCCGATTTAATAAGCATATTGACAACAAAATTAATGTGTTAGTACTAAAATAGGGATACCCTTCAACTGTAGCACGAATATAATTAACCTTTGCATTGATTTGATTGGAAATAAGATATCATACAAATTAGCATTATTTTTGTACTTTTTACCCATTCCTGTATAGACAGCCCCATAGTGAGTTGTGCAGAAGAAGAATTGATGAACTGGAGAGGCTAAGCTAGGCTTCTAAAAATAGATTTAATCAAACCTGGTCCAAGCTTTCAAAGGGAAATGTTCTTAGTTTTTAAACCCTGCTGTAATCACTGATCAAGAGGTCTCAAGTCCAGGTTTGTTTTAACTGGTTTTCAGGAAGGTCCTTGGAGTAAGAGATGTAGTAGCATGGGTTATATATAGTTCTAGGTTTTGATTATATGTATTTTACAAAATTAAAAGAAATATAAGTGAGTCTTTTGGCAGATTCACAAAGCCATCGGAGATCTGCGCTATTTGTTAGAGGTCCTTTAAATATTGCATACAGGGGTAGGGAGCAAAAGGGCTTCTAGACAGCATGTCAGTTAGGGTTAATGGATAGGCCACACTGCCACCCTTGCCCTCTCCTTCCTTCCTATCCCACCAACTCCCACCTCCCACCTCCCCTCCCCTCTCAACCCCCTACCCCACCCCACCCCCCTCCCCCATATCAGCAGGGGTCAGGCCCTGGGGCCCTGGGGCAGGTCAGGATTATAGTATCGAGTATAAAGTCAGATTTTGGCCTCCCTGATTAGGGTCAGCTACCAGCTGGTATTGGGCCCCACTGACCACGGAACTGACCACTGGTGACATTTCATGAACTTGGGCCTTATTCTCAGGTCTTTTATTTCATATCATAGACTCCAGTCAGAATGAGGACAGTTTGCCCAGTTGCATATCACTGCTTCGCTAATCAATAATTTCCTGGACTTCTTCCACACCCAGCTTCACATTAAAGGTCATCTTTTATGGCCATTCACCTTTTTTGAAGCATCTTATTCCAGGTGTAGTCCATAACCCATCAAGGGCCATAGATATCAGAAGTTCTGTCTACTATGCACAAAGCTCCGTCTCATATTCAGATTGATCAGAGCCAGGCTAGGAAAATTCCTCCAATTTTCTGGTCGTCAGAGGACAACCAGTATTGAAGATCTGGTCGTCCACATACACCCATAGGTCGTCCACATTATTGGTACACATTCAAAGTTTCCAAACAAATAATAAAATGGGCCAAAATGAGAATTTTCTGAAGAAACATGTAACTTAAGTATTTTTTCTAAATATTTGGTCGTCAGGAGGACTACCAGAAATCAATTTCTAGGCGTCCACACCTATTTTCTGGTCGTCGAGGACACGCGGACACGCAGATTTTCCTAGCCTGAGAGCATTGGACAACCTCCTCCGAGAAAACTGTTTATTAAATTTCATTGCACTATATTCCAGACGGGAGAAGGTAGAGTAGTCAAAAAGTTATTGTTAGTGATGAAGTAGAATCACAGAGGAAAGCACGTTGAATTAATGTTAATCTGTCGCTACGTATGAAAACTGCGGGAGTGTGTTTTATTTTCTTAAAAATAGAGATTGGATATAGGATCACTTCTATCGATATTGATACCATTTCCACCCTAGTATGTTCACACCTTTTTAAGCCAATAGATTATGTGTCATAGCCTAACCAAATAATGTTTGTGAAATAGCATGGCTGTTTCTTTTAAAAAAAAGATGATACTAATAATACTCTTTATTTTTAGATAATCCTATTCCTTTTACCCACTCCCCGACCCCTCCGGTCGTAAGGCGGTCAGTATTGGCGGTGCCCAGGCCCCCAGGTGACCGCTGGTCAAGCCGCATTGACCGCCGCTGACCAGCTGACCACAGGCTACTCCAAGGGCACCCAAGGTCATGCACTCAGCAGGGGTCACCAACCCCCGCCCCCGCCCCCAATTTTCCCCCTCCCACTTTGCCCCTCCCCCCCCCCCCCCCCCACCTTCTTGAACTTTTCCGCCCTTCTTTCTCAGACTTCACCCACCCACCCCTCCCCCTCCTCCCACATCATTTTACTTCGTCTAAGACAAAAATAGAACCGTGGAGGAAGATGTATTGCCCCAAATGACCAAAACAGTGAGTCTCATCGTCGTAATGCTTATATAGGCTGCGTTTAAAAACGATTTTTTTTTACTGATTCTTATTTTAAAGCTGATCTTATGGGGGCGAACCCTGGTCTTCCAAGATGGCCATAGTACAATTTGGTCATACTGCTGTGAAATAATTACAGTAAAAAGATACATCAAGTAAACCAAATACTGTTACTCCCGAGGAAAGTTTTACCTCCAAGGCCCATATATGATATGTGTGTCTAGTTTTCAGACAAAAATTAATTGCATATTCATGTGTATGTCCGTTGGTGATGAAATATTTAAAAGATGAAAGGATGAGTAAGAAAAAAGTTGTCTTTTTTTTTTTACCAAATCCTGAATCATAGCTTTTTAGTTAATTGTGTGCCTAGTTTCTAGTGTATTTTGCAATAACGGTTTTCATTATAATATGCTTATAAATATGAATTCAGGGATAATCATTCAGGATTTGATGAATTCATAAATAAGGCAAATAGTATTGGAAAACTGTATAACATTCAAATAACTTCAGTAAACGTTTATTTCTAATGTAAAGAAAAACATGTGAGAAGCAGAAATATAACAGTCAAACAACATATCAGTTAATAGCTCTAATATTATGGTAAATGTGTATGAATGTATACATCTATCTCTCATGTTCCCGTTTGTAGGTCATATTCTGTTTGTAGATGGCCCGAAATGACTCCCTATGAAGCGGTCTCAGGCCCTATAGATTTCCCGGTACTTCTCGGTACTTCCAGGATACTTCCTGGCATGTTCGGTAATGGGGGGTCCCTGTGAGTGTTAGCTCCCATTTGCCTGTGCATGTATGGCTGGGGTATCCACAGTGAGTGACTGTTAGCCATACTGGTCAGTAGAATGGGGATTCTGTATTGCCAATGGCTGATTGTCCATCAAATTTACAATCTTTGATTAGATATGAATAAGTTGCTTCAAGACAAGTCTTGATACACTTTACCTTAAAGTGAATAAAGAAAACGAACCCCAAAAATCAGTTTTCCTACAGTAAGGAGTAAAGACCACAAGTAATATGGTAATACTTGACACCCGTGAGGCCATAGACAAACTGCCTACCCCAAAAACACCTATAGTTGCCTCTTATGAGCAGAAGGGAATGTTGTGGAGCTGTTGTTGTGGGAAGTTCCAAGGAACCTCCCCCGGGGTCACCACAGGAAATAGAACTTATAAATGTAATTTTGTTTAGGAATCATAAGTAAGGCTAATTTATTTATTTCCAATAGGAATAAGTAGCCTATTTTCCATATCTAAGCTTTAAAACAGTGCAAAGAGGAATCAAATAGATTAAATATTGAAGGATAATCACTACTCTCAGATTATCTAATAAGTGAGCGCACATCTGACTCGCTCCCTCTACACACTCCCACGTTCCCCCTCCCCATGTCATTACCACTTGAGACTCCTATAAAAAGGCTCCCAGACACGGCCCCCTGTGTTTGACACACCAGATACTGGCCGTGAGGGGCTCTGGGCTCAGCTTATTATGAAACTCAAGGTGTGCAGGGAGCAGCATTAAGAAAACCAAAGGGAGGCAGTCTGGATTTGTATGATCAGATTAAGTTTCCATTATCTTATTTCATTGCTTAGATTTTGCAATCTAGTTTGTGCATTGAATAACAATTGCATTCCTTTGACAGATCATTTCTTTGACGGTAAATATCATGTATTCTATATGTAATATAACTTTTATAAACCCTTTATACGCTATGAATAAGTTATTATAAGCTATTTCGACCCCTCTCCTAAGAAGTAGGTCTATTGGCCTGCAGTAAACATCACGCTTCTCTGACCAAATCTGAGCAAGTAAAACATTCTTTCACCAACCAAAGTATGAATATTTGTTCAATTTCGCACCATAACTTTGAATGTCACCAAAGGGAAGTTGAGACAGAAAAGTTCTATCATGCAGGGATTGTTCTAATCAAACCAAGAATAGACGCTCTCAGAAACCAGAAGTACCTGCCTAATGTGATAGATTCTATTTCTAAACTGATTTGATTCAAATTCCAACATAACTAATAAACAGAGTGGTAAGATTATAGCCTCCTTCTGCCTTGTGCAGTTAGATCTCCCCATTGTTGTACAAGGGAAGGGAAACACCCTGAACCTAGAACCAACATCAGCTGAGAAGCTTAAAGTGAACATGATTCGTAGAAATAGTTGACATGGGTAACAGTCTGGTCACATTATAAGACTAAACGTGGCAAGTGTAGCTCTAAATAATCCAGTTTTACCTTTAATATAGGCCTACCAATAAGATTCTTGTCTTTCCTTATCTTTCTTTTGAGCCAACATTTCAGCTATCACCGACGTGGAAAGGAATATGTAAAATACAAAAAGTCAAAGTATATACAGTTTATAAGAGTATTCACTAGATCAATGATAAAATCTTCATTGGCTGCTCCTCAGCAAAAAGCAATTGACAACAGAATGGCAATGACTTTAAAGGGAGGGGCCAATGACCATAAGTCAGTATACTGCCGTGAGCCTTACCATCCAGGGAATAATCATACCAAATGTTATACTGTTATCTCTAATAGTTTTTGTTTTATACAGATTTGTCTGTATGAAACTGAGTTCCCCTGCCTGCATCTGGCACTGCCTGCACAGATCATTTATCTATATCTGACGTCACAAGCAGAACAGATAAAAAAATAAAACTGAAAAATAATCAATATTTAATTTATATAAATGCTCTTTATGAGCCGAAAAGTATTTCAAATTATCAAATTAATTGATTTAGAAAAGAATATGTGAAAAAATAAATTTTTTATGGAATTTAGAATTTAGAAATTTGAATATAACTGTCATTTTCTGTGACGTCACATACTCCTTTATCAGGTGGGCAGGTGATAAAATGTGTGATCTGATCTATAGACATATTTTTCTATGCAATATATCAATTTATGGTTATAAAATTGTTCTGTACTGATATTTAAGCATCATATCTTCTGTATAAGACGAGACATTTACAAAATTAAAATTTCACTGGCCCCTCTCTTTAAAGCATCTGTTACCACGTCCCAAAAGCAGAGAAGGTCAGCTATTCCTCATTACATAATACTGAACTTAATTCATGTATTTTATTATTTTAAGTGCTAACACAAACATATTGCCTCAGCAGAATTTATCACTGCAATAGAATATCTTTGTGCAGACTAGTCACACAGTGTGCTGAGCCCACCCTGAGTAGATTATTGGGACACTATCAGAGCATTCGGCCCAGTAATTAATCCTAATGCCACGATCCCAGCGAGTCGTGAGCATCTAGCTCTCATTGGAAACTTAGCCAACTCCTAAGTGTTTCTTCTCCAAGTGGCTCATGTGTCTGCACTAGAAGGGCCCAGAGATAGCTCCTATTGCCTCCCCCCACTTCTACTTCCACTGCACCAGCCAGAGGACTAAAAAGCCTCCTTCCACACTTTAAACTGAGATTTAATAAGCTATTGTCTCTGTATTAAACTCTGATTGCACTAAGAAAATCAAGCCTGGCAGGCCTGGAATTCATTCCCCTGTCAGGCTGTTGAATAAGATGTTGGGAACAGGTTTTGAAGTAATAAAGGAAAGTTGCAGGAGTAATTCATTAAGGAGGCACTGCTGTCTTTTTGCCTGTCACCAGACTAATTCCTCTTAGCCCGCTAACTCCCGGGCCTTTTTGAGCCGCTCCCACTGAGCACACCTCCCTTTTGTTACCATGACACCAGTGTCAACCATCTCAGGGTGAATCAATACCATGGTAATGAGTCTTTTATCTCAGAAGATGGCCCCTTTTGGCCCTAAATATCCCTACCCATGGCCCCCACTGGCCCTTCATCTTGGCTGATGGCCCTGCTGTAAGTCCCTGTTATCTGTATTTTATGGAGGAGCATTGAGTAGTGGGAGTTTGTCTTCAAAACAACCTCTATCCCCAAAGGCCAATCTGTACACCCCTCCATTTACAGTCACAAACATTAGCCTCTTAGCTTACTCCCCCTCTGCTGACCACCTCTTTTCAGCACCGCATGAAAAACAATTAGCTCCTTGAGTCTTGCACTGTCCATTTGCACAATAGGAGGATTTTAACTCACATTAGCGCCGCGGCCAGGATTCATGCCCCAGTCTTTATCACTTTCTCACCCTCCACCCTTTCATCACCATAGACTGTTTTCAGGGGTATGCTGCAGTAGTGTTTTACACATAGCTATACATTTTCACAAGTGAACTACATATATGTTTAGATGTCAGTTCAATACCTTTGTAGCAACCATGGTATTGTCATTGATTATTAATATTGACCTTTTATCTTTGGATTATAGTTTTTAGTAGCTTTAAAGCAGAGAGACCTTCTTGCATCTGTTTTCAAAGGGCTGTTGTGCTATCAAGAGTTGCAGTGGAACAGAATACTGAGTGTTACCTTAGCTGCAAAATACAATTATGATGCAATACTTAAAGCACATGGGTGTTTTATTGTTCTGAACATTACCATCCGTGGACTGCAGAAAAGGGCCTATTACTGTAGGCTTATTATATAGGTGGCATGATTGATATGGAGCAGCAGGACTTGTTACCTGGGCTAATTGTAAAACATTGCCCCAAGACAAAAGACCCATCATAAGAATTGTCTGTGCATTATCAGTGGTGGCCTTCAGAAAAGGGTCTATTACCGCAGGCTTTATGATAT
The DNA here is from genome assembly GCA_936440205.1 of Lepidonotus clava. Lineage (NCBI taxonomy): Eukaryota > Metazoa > Annelida > Polychaeta > Phyllodocida > Polynoidae > Lepidonotus > Lepidonotus clava. The sequence goes on from OW387135.1 coordinate 13,473,773, forward strand.
TGGTGGCAGCAGTTGGGGGAGTGGCCGGGCCTGTTACCCGGGCTGTGCGGTAGACAATGCCGGGCGATAAGCCTCCCTAATCCACCCTGATGAGTCCTCCCAGACACCTCCCCCTCACCACCTCCTGCAGGAAACACCAGTTTGTGCTCACCCCGTGGAGGAAATGGCAAGGTGACTGGTAAGACAAGTGTACACCGCATTATTTAGGTTTAAATATCAACAGAATGAGTATGTATCAATATTGAGAATGATTAAAGACATTAACCTCCATAAATTTGATTTGTTTAATTCTACCTTTGTGATCACCTCTTTCAAATAACCTTCTAGAGAAATATCTTGTTCATTACTAGGAATACTTCTAATCAAGCATCAACTGACTGACAGAATGATGACAATTGTAGAAGAAAAATGACAAGATAATTGTTGACCTTGATACTTTTGTTTTGGCCTAAAGTTCCTGTATTCATTTTACTTTCACCGTAGATTGGTGATGTATTAGGCATATTGTGGCCTACACTCGGTCCCTTATTATACCACACACAGGCTGTATTAGGCATATTGTGGCCTACACTCGGTCCCTCATACCACACGCAGGCTGTATTAGGCATATTGTGGCCTACACTCGGTCCCTCATACCACACACAGGCTGTATTAGGCATATTGTGACCTACACTTGGTCCCTCATACCACATGCAGGCTGTATTATGCATATTGTGGCCTACACTCGGTCCCTTATACCACACGCAGGCTGTATTAGGTATATTGTGGCCTAGCTACACTCTGTCCCTCATACCACACGCAGGCTGTATAAGGCATACTGTGGCCTACACTTGGTCCCTTATACCACACGCAGGCTGTATTAGGCATATTGTGGCGGTCAGGGAGAGCAAGCAGCCCGCGTCTTGTCTTAATGGGTGCGGCTGGCAGCGGGGAACGTAAGACCCTCCCTGCTGTTTGCCCCTGTCGCTGGGGTGTGTCTGCGAGTGTGTCTCCCTGGGATTAGGCTCCACTGAGACGCCGTAAATGGCCGTATTGTCTGTCATGATTGCGTCTTTTCCCCTCCCATGTACCATATCAGTCCTCCCTCAGAAACTCATTGCACACCACAGTCATGTGTAAGACGTGCAATTGATCTGGTTTTATAAGGGGTTTGTCTTAAAAGGAGTGAGCTACACCATGCCTCCAAAAAATGTATAAGAGCCTTTTTTCAGAATAGCCCACTATATTTTTATGCATATGACACAAATTTAATCAGGCTTTCTAGCATTACAAAGTACCCAAGGTGTGATTCACCTCAATTTATGAGGATCATTTCAAAAGAGGCTAAGATCCAACATAAGGTGATAATACACTTGATCCGATTTAATCAAGCACATATACATACGCCTTGGAATGTGGCCTAATTCTACCCATATCTTTTCCTCCTGTGAATGCACTCAAAGAGGATCTAATCAAGCGTATCATTAAGCGTGCCTTGACGATGGTATATGGTCTGTTTCAAAGGGATCCAAGCATTGACATATATTTATATCACTAGCCTGTATCTTAATCTATCAAGGACTGCCATATTGGGTCTTCCACCTCCCCTAGCCCCCTTGCACCATATCTGTCCATACTAGAAACCCATTACTTACCCAAGTTATGTGTATGAGGAGTTTGTTTTAAAAGGCATTGCCCATGTCTCAGTCTGAAACGAAGTCAGCTTGCAACATACTAACATACATGGATAGTTGGAAAATGATTTTCCGATTTTTGTCAGAATTCCGATTTTTTCTCTCCAGCACCCCCAAAAACCAGTTTCAAAATTGATATTTAGAACATGTTATACGACATTTTTAGGATACATTCAGATTTTTTTAGTGGTATTTCCAAATTTTTCACTGTCCCCAACTTACATCCCTGTACTTGCTACAGGTGTTCTGATCTTATATAGAGTGATTGTTTATTTTTAAAAGCAACAGCAGCAATACATTTATGCATACTGTACTTTGCTTCAGTATTTAGAGTTCTTATGTTTTCACAGTTCACTGTGACTCCTATTTATGGAACAACCATGATTGGATCAGTCTTTGACACTTATGAAAAGCATCGTAGCTTTTGCATTTTAATCTAATCAATTGTTATCAATGTAGAGTCTAACGATCAGTGGAGTTTGGCAACTTAGCTTAGATGCTGATTACTATATCCAATTCCATGTTTCATGACGGAACTCATGGATAGTTGGAAAATGATTTTAAATTGATGCATAAGTCTTTCAATTCACATACCTTGGGGAGGACAACGAAATCCATTTACAATGTATTAGTATGTAGGGAGTATCCTTCCTGTCGTCAATTAAGGAGCCAATTTAAGGTTTGATCATCACTCCAGGCTACAGTGAATCTTTTACTCTATACATGTATATGGTTGATAAGTTTAACATTAATTTTGAGTCTTACAAAATCTTATGATACATAAACTAAATTCATAACTACAAACATTTCACCAAAGTGTCATAAAACCAATTTTTGCAGCTAATGCAGTGGGACAGGGGAAGGAAATGGCCGGCTGAAGAATTAATTGACTTAATGAAGTGGAATTAAGCAGCAGTATCATGGTCCATCCCCATGTTGAATGTCTCCAGAGGCCCCTCTCTATAGGCTTAATTCAAGACGGGAAGTCATCAATATGCAAATTGTGGGCCCTCAAATAAAGGATTCACAAACTATGCAAAACACTGCTTCCTGGCACTGGAGGAGTTGATTGATTCCCCCCTGGAGGAGGTTTGATATGTTTACATTATATCATTCCCCCATTCCTTTGCAAGCCGTTCAAGCCGTTCTCTGTGGCCCAGTAGTGTAGTGTGGGACTTAAGGTTGGGAGGTAGGCGGTTCAAGTCCTGGCCTTTCTGCTGTGTCAATGACTGTTCTGTGTTCTTTTCAGTGTACTGGGTATCAAGGGCCATGGTTTGTGTAGTCCTGTCTGTGAGAATATGCAAAAGTAAGACATCTGAAAAGCTGTTTAGAACGGTAGTGTAGAAATCCTGGTGTGTTTCTTACCAGTCAAAGACGGCTAAGGGAACTTCTATAAGGTACGTATGTACGTTCATAAGAATCTCAGACACCCGACCCTGGACTAAAATACGCATTGGATTTGTGCTATGATCACGTACGCACATTTTCAACATGTGTCTACCCTCTTTCCCCTTGATACATACGTACTTAATGGAAGGTCCCATGATGAAAACTTTAACTGAATTTAAGTGAATCGCACGCTCTGACAGAAACACAAAGTCTCATGAAGAATATTATTCGATTTCGGAAAATGAAACATTGCCTTGCCGCGGGAATCTAATACATTTAGACAGAAATCATTGACCTTTTCCGTTCCTTCATGGTTTTACATATTCAATCAATATTCATGCTTCAATAATTTCCTTTTGCATTTAAGACTATTACGGATTGTATGAATAATTCTTCGACTAATCCTTGGCATGTTGTTTGTCATTCGGTTGGACTTTGACCGGAGAGGCTCGGGGACTCATACATCAAAATGTCAACACTTTCTCTTTCTCATGAGGCACAGTGTTTTTACAGGCCCATCCCAATAAGGTTATCTTCCTTTACAGAGAAACATTTTTGTAACAATGCCAGTTATGGCTATATACATGTCACTATTATATATACGCCTACATGGTGAGCAAAAACAACATATGTAACTGCAATACAAAGGAAGTAATGGTGAATGTTCCTAAGCATGTCCGAAGTATTATTACCTTAAAGGCCATGCTCTGTACATCAGGAAATATCCTATCTGCCCTAGCCTGGGAAAATACTCTGATTGTTCAGGTGAAGTGACGTCACTTGAGGTAGCCTCTCACTTAGGGACGCCGCCCCCGTTCGACCCACGGATCAATGGCGCCGGACAAATGTCGGCTGCCGTTTCCCGCCAAAACGAAACCCAAGTCTCCTTAACATGATATCAACGCAAATTTCACTGAAAGTTTCTCGTTTTACTCTCACAAAGTCAATGTTGAAAGATCGCTCGGCTAGAATTGGATTTGATTCATCTGAGCTGGTTTTAAGAAGTATCTAATTTGGGGACTCTATGGCGCGGGGGTTGTTTGGCATTGGGACGTGGTTTAACTGGGCGGGGATATGGATGGGCATGTTGGGCTGTATGCAGACAAACACCAGCCCAATGTTCATTCGCCACTGTACACATGTTAGACCACACAACCTCACGACCTTTATCGACGTCAAAACGGTTGTCCATGGAGGAATTCCTAACCAATTTCGATATCCTATCCGCCATACTGCCATCGTGTTTTCGTAAACGCAGGGCGAACAGCGGTGGCAAGCCTGACAAATTCAAATTCCATTTTGAGCGGCCAAGTTTCCGTTCGGATTTGCCATGATTGGATATCAAACAATTAAAGCCTCTTTTTTCCTCATCTTTCTTTTTGATAGCGATCAAAAGTTTTGGCGTTCCATGATGAATTGGGGCACAGTGATGGATGACGTAGTGGGCCGACTTTAATGACGTAACAGGCTTACCCTGATGACGTAGTACCCATCATGTGTAGGTGTGGTACAGAAATACCAATACAAGGGAAACAATGTGGATTCACATGCGCTTTCTACTTTAATCTAGACGATTTGGGAAATTTGGGCCTACTTCTATGACAATAAACGGCCCCTAAGCCTATTGATTATATTTCTATATTGTTTATTTCTAACAATCATTTATTTATGTTAATAATAATACCACTTGTCATATTACAAATATTTTCCCCTTGAACCCAAAGCAAGATACAGTTGGAGAGTAATGTTAAAATGTTAATATATCACTATTGAATTAAAACCCTTTATATGTGGGTTCTTGGACATTTATTATGGCGGCCTAATATATTTTTAAAAGCACCAATATAATTACAAAGGTACTAAACCTCAATCGAATTAACATAATCCATAGTTCTTACTTCAGTGGGTACAGTTGAAAGCCCACTACTTTGGAATGTTTCCAGTACATGTTTCCATTACATTAGCAGTTAAAACATATCCGTCTATCCCTTACACAATAACACAACCAAGAGATTTTACCTAAATCGTCAGTGGAGGTAAACCCTTACACTTTATGGTAGATTCCAATTCTTTCAGTAACATCCTGACTGCAAGTATTAGTGGCTAGCCCCCCCCCCCCCCTTTAACAGCCCCCCCCCCCCCCACCCTCTGTTTGCCTCCAGGGTCCCAATTATTCTCAGGTGTGAGGCCCCAACTCCCGGAAGGGCTCCTCAAACAAACCAACCATGTAGAGTATAAAGGGAGCCCAGATTGGACCAGGCCTTGCCTTACAGGGTATAACATCAGGAAATACCCACCCAAAACCCAAATGGGGCGCACGGGATGGGCCAGTGGTTAGGGTACTGGCATTACATGTCAGCAGTCCAGGTTCGATTCTGGCTTTTTCAGATTGCTCCTGTTCGTTCTTATATATTTTATCGTAGTCAGATTATGCAACTACCTTAAGGATAGAGTAGGGAGATCAGCACTGCATTTCGGTTAGTCAGACTAAAACTCGTATATCTACAGCAATATATAAGATATCTTGACAAATGATATATCAAAAAATAGCTGAGTTTCATATCTATTCACGGATATAACTTTTAATGTTGTAAAGCACAAAATGAGTAATGAGCAGGACATTTAAAGTGCAAATGTTCATTTTCTCACTTTTATTTTTTTAACAAAGATTTCTCAGTCAATACTTCGCCAATGGTTATGACATTTCTCAAGTATGTTGAAGACATTCCCTTTGAGGGAAGCGTGTCTCAGAATTTTGATTTAGGTCCTGGTTAAATTTTTATTTAATGTAGAAAAATAAATTTTTATATTTTTCAACATTTTTTACATTTTGCATAATAAAAACATAACTAAGAACTAAATCAAAATTTTGAGACACGCTTCCCTCAAGGACAATGTTGTTGATGGGCAGAAAAAATGGTGTATGTCTTATGACAATAGCAAAGGAGAAATCTATGTTCAAAAAATAAAAGTAAATTAATCCGTTTTTTATTTTGTCACCTTCTTCTTTGCTTTTATTCTTAAATTTAACATACCATGAATGGTACCATTAGGTAGCTGAGATATCCAGCTTTTATTTGATGTATAATATGTCTAAATATACAAAGGAATAGCAGAGTTATTTGGAATCACGCACAAGTGCTCCCAATCAGCAGCTGATCACCCTACTCTAACCTTAAGCCTGTATTCCACATATCGATTTTCCTTCCAATTTCTTAAAATCGGCAGTGGGAATAAAGGTGAAATATAGAAATGTTATACATCACTAGAAAGGTCTTTCAATTCTCTTTCAAATGATATATAGATCTAGGATGTACGGTTTCATACCATATTCTCAGAGAAAAATCAACCAGATGCAAAATCAGCAGCTTCAAAATCGGTATGTGGAATACTACCTTTAGACCTGCTGCCATATAATTCGAATATATCTGATTTAATTAGACTTACATTTAAGTCATATAAAATGGGTAATCTATATTTGTTTGGTTTTATAACGTTAGCCCCCAGACATGACTCTGAGGCCAGGTCTCACTTGCCTGACCCAGTATTGGTATGTAGAGGGAATACGCCCACAAGGTGGAACTATGACCGCCCGATGGGAGAAACCCTTACATCTGAACCAATATTGCCCAATGGGAGAGGACCTTACAATTCAAACCCCTGAGCAATAGCCTCCAACACTGTGACCGCTAACCCCACATCTATTTGTCATCGCGCAGACATCTCCATTTTCACGGCAAACTGGCGATATTTCCCTGTTATTGATTTTTCCGGCCGCCATTCTTCGAATTGTCCTCGCATTGTTGCGTGCAGAAATGGGGGATGCGCTGTGTATTTGCCATACAAAGATCAAATAGATGGCTTTGGGCGAAATCAGAACAACGGAAGTGTTTGTTGCCTGGCCCCTTTTGGACCAATTAGAGCCCTGTTGACATTGGGTGCGGGCCTGATGTTACCAGGGTTACCAGGTACCCGGATCTTTGCCGCCGCCATGTTTGATTTCAGCTAATCCTAGCTGGGCTCTACATTACCATACATGCAGGCTTCAATGATTTCTGCTTGCACGTTCTTAGTTATAATATTGCATCTAACAAATTGCAGTGAATCAAAACCTTTTAATATTTTAGGAAACACAGATAATGATCCAAAAAGATCACAAATATGAAACTCCCTGCAAGTTATTTTGCATCCGGCTAGGCAAACCTTTTCTTTTCTTTTCAATCAGAAGCAAACAGTAGAATATTGAACATGAAATTGACGTTTTGTAATTATCTTCTAATGGTATTTCATTGACATGCCAACATTCCTATTTGACGAAGTCCTACCTTTAACTAAGTTTAACTCTCTATATTTATGATCACCTGTAGCCCACGGCGTCTTGCTTCTTTCTATCAAATATCTTTGAAAATATGAAAATAATACTTGACAACCTGCCAGATATGGAAATATTAAATTAGCATTAACGAATGATTAGTTTCAATGATTACTAAAATTGGTTCTGGGAAAATTTGTCTTTAAGATATTACTGAAATGCCAGGTGTTTATACCTAAATTGCAAGTAAACAGAGTTTTCATCTAAATACAGCTACATAGTTATTATTTAATCAGTAAAATAACTATAGGTTCTACATATCCACATATTATCTAACAATGGCCTGTAATAGGCACTTACCCAACCGATTAGCTAGCTCGACACTTAAACAGTGAAACTAAATAAAAACACATTCAATTCAATTCACCTCAAACCTAATTGGCAAACGTAAAACCGGGCTGAGGTCGTCTCCAGGGGGTTCGGCCGGCCTAATCAGACCGCAGTCATTTCAGATGAAACCCATCAGAAATTGGTTAATCTGGCAAATCTCATCAGGTGTTTTGAGCGACAACCCACAGAACACGCCCCGGTTCAACCTGCCGGCCGCAGTCACAGGAGGCCCCAAATGGATGGACGACAAACCCAGGCTTGTAAATGATCAATTTTGGTTTTTACAAAGTTGTTCCACCAGCATGGCAGTGATAGGTAGCCTGGTTGGATCATGGTTGGATTTTAAAATGTTGGTGGGCAGACCTGCAGTTGTCAGTAAGGGGGTATTGGTTCAGTCTAGTCTATGTGGTGAGTAGAGGAATGACCTTTACGGGTTTCCAAATGCAGACATTATAGCTGCAGGTTCCAGCAAACAAGAAATTTAGCAGCGTGTGAATTATAGAACACTGGTGCAGCAAACTAGGTGGCTTCACTTTTTAATGAGTGGCTCAAAAGGTGGTTTTACATTTAGGGGTACCGCAGTATTTGGTTTCACATTAAAGGCATTAGCAGGTGGCTTCATATTTGGGTATTGCCTCATTGGATGGCTTCCAGTTTCTGAAGTGATACACTAGGTGGCTTGCCATCTAGTGAATGCCTTGTAGTTTGCTCTACATTTAGGGGCTGCTTCACTAGCATTCTTTGCGTGTCATTGGTTGATATGTTCAGGCAGTGGCAACCTGTTAGGAGTGCTTCATAATATAGGCAACTGTCATTTTGGGTTAACATTCCACCAGCTGTTTTCTGAGTGGCTTCCATTTGGTAGGTGGTTCCCTAGGTGGCTTCACATTGGATGAATGATTCTCCATGTGGCTTCACATTTCATTAGACGTTCTCCAGGTGGCTTCACATTTCACATTTCATAATTGGTTCTCCAGGTGGCTCCACATTTCATAAATGGTTCCCAGGGTGACTTCATATCAGAGGAGTGATTATCTAAGCGGCTTTATATCAGATGAATGGTTCTCTAGGTGGCTTCACATCTCATTATAGTTCTCCATGTAGCTTCACATTTCATTAGTGGTTCTCTAGGTGGCTTCACATTTCATTATGGTTCTCTATGTGACTTCACATTTCACTAGTGGTTCTCCGTGTGGCTTCACATTTCCTTAGTGGTTCTCTAGGTGGCTTTGCATTGGATGATTGGTTTAGTAGGTGGCTTCACATTCTAGTAATGGCTCACTTTATGGCCAAACCTTCATAATCTGTCTCAATGGATACTTAATCAGAGCCTAGAGGGGGGCTGACAGGATGCCTAAAGGGTAGGGTCGCAGAGGGGGAAAAGAAAAAAGCGGCCAGCCTGTCAACGTTGACGGACAGCGAGGCCGGCCGACAACCTGCACCCCTCACCCTGGCCTGGGGGGACTGTCAGGAAATGAAGGCAATGTCTGCCCTTTCCGCTGTGCTGACAGTTTGAGCGGTCCCCCAGCCCCCTAGCCTCAACGTTTGACAGGGTGATGTCACAGCGAAAGCAACTGTGACATTGAACCTTAATCATTACAGTATCATAATGGAGTGCTTAAGACTGGGGTTGGTGGGAAACCAATGATGAGACATAATTGGTTATAATTCAATTCTTATATTGATTGTGGAGGCTTTCCTTTTTCGGATCAACTGTGTCTAATGTTAAATGTTTTACTTACTTGACCACTCATAAAAACTGTCAAGATGCAAGTTGTTACTTCTGAAGTCTCTGTCTATTTTTCTCTGATCTAATTCATGTGACCTGAATTCGTCACGTCTTATGACCCTCGGCTGTTACGGTGAGACCTGCTTTCACCTCCAAAGTTTTAATTAAATGCTATGATTCAGTAGAATGGTTTCTAAAAACAATTACATAGAATAAAACTGAGCAAATTTGTCTCAGTTAAAGTTAGGCGTGACATATCACGATATAATTATTCAGTATTGTGCGCCAATTGCAGTATATTTGACGCACTCTTTCAAATATACATGTATAATACAAATTTAATGTTTAAAACACAATTGACCCTTCATACTTTCCCTGGATTTTATCTTATCACACTTGATGTTTAATACATAATAAAATCTACTGATAAAATGCCGATAACGTGCTAATCTAATATTGAAATAAAACGAACAAATCCAAACTAAAACCCTGAGATCCCCCATTATGGTGACCTCACTCAGAAATACGCCTACCTAATACACATATTGATTTAATATGTGCTATCTCATGAAAGCAACATATCCTACCCCGAAGACGTTTTTAGGCACCAATTCCTACAATGACAATGTAATGAACACTTAGGTTTGTTTGTTCGTGATATAGTGTCCTTAGGTAGATGCTATTCCACCAATACTGAGTATTTCTGGGATAGCGTCCTAGTAAATGCTCTCCTATGATCTAAATAGTAAGTTGCCCTCCAAATGTTACACAGGCATCAAGAGGTGAATGGGAAAGGGGCTCCAGGGGATGCATACGTTCCTCTAAGAACTGAGCAGTTAGGGCGCTGGGAGAAAAGTATGAAAATGAGGACAATGTGCGTAGGTCATAGTGTTGTTTCAGATAAGAGCGAAGCAGCTAATGCTTTTGAATGGGCAGTGTTGGCGACAAACTTTTTGGCCTGTCAGCCAACAGGGCCGACTATGCCAATATATTGTCGGCCCTGATAGTTTTCTGTCGGCCCTGATTTTTACTCCATAGGATAGGCTCCCAAATACATCAGTCTCCATTTTACAAAAATAAAACAGCAAAAATTCCCTGTCTGCCATCAGGGCCTATTCGGCCCTAATTTTGGTGAAAATTGTCGGCCCTTTTCTCAAATAGTCGGCCATTGGCCTACGGGCCAGTGTTAATCGTAAACACTGATGGGTGATGAAATTAGCTTTCATTTGCTGTAGACACACTGTTTTATGTTGGCTTTCATTGTGAGAAAGCTTAAGGTAAGCAGAAAACACCTCAAAACACCCTCATGACCCCACCCCCCCGCCCTTTCCCATGAGCCGCTCAGGCCGAGATGTGGTGAGCCGATGGTGAGCATATCAAAGACAGGGTTTGATCCCCCTGAGCAACCCTGAGCAGCTCGGAGCAGCTCTCTCCCGCCTCTACCTGCCCGAATTACCCTTACTTAATGATGAGCAGCTCGCGTTCAGAAGACGAGCACTTAGTGTTGATATATGGCCTGGGTACGGGGAGTCGCGAGCAGGTCGGAGATGCTCGCACCATGCCTGCTTACTCGTTAGGGGTCGTTAGGGATGGTCATTAATTATAAAAGGTTTTTTTGGTTATGGGTCTTTTCATTCTACTACCCATGCTGCAGTTTGTTGTACGAACTCACACCTTCATTGCATCTGCCAAACGGTATGAGTAATTGCTCCCTGTATTGTCACACGGAAACATTTACGTTTCAAGGGAAGGTTTCAATGTGTATACGTGCTTAAAAGCAAATTTGATGCAATTCTAGAAATGACGGATAACATTCTCGCATACTAAAGCTGATTAAAAAGCTTTGTATCCGAGATCCGCCACAGGTATTCAGAAAAGGTATAACCACATAAATGCAGAACAGCGCTAGCCCTTTCACACGTGCACATAATAAAGAATACTCCTCTTATGTTAGGGGAGGGGGGTACACGCATAGTTTAATGATTCCTGAAACGTGTAGAAAGGAGAGAATTTCAGAATGCATGTTCTGTAAGCATTGAAAAAAGGATTGCCCGACACTAAAAACAATTCTTTGCATCATATAAAAATGTTTATGTTATTTAAAATGGCCGTTCAACACCCATCCCGTATTCACTGTCATATTGAAATTTTTGGACAGAATTTTTTTTTTTTGCGATGCCCTACAGCCAAGCCACGTCGGGTTCACCCCACTACCTAAAACAGATTTCGTATAGAACTTATCATAAACACTAGGAGCGAAAAGAGTAGCAAAAAACCTAGACAAGACCAGATACAGGAAAGCCTTCTGTTGGTAACCCCAAACAGTAATACAATCTGTTGATTCCCGGTAAAACTGTATTTTGTGTTTGATGTTTCTACCCGTCCCTTTATTTCACCATCCCCGCCCAATATGCTGCTAGTCCCCCTCCACTCAGTCTTTCCACGACATCCCGTCCTGTGATTGGTCATTTGACCGGAAGTAGCGGTCAGCGTCCCCGCTCCGACGCCGGTCATGTATCCACCAATGAACATGGGTTTCTTATTCGGGCTCGGGAACCACCAGTTGCGCTCTAACCTTGTCTCCTATTAGCCATTAGAGGGACAACCAGGGCGACTTCCTTCACCAGGAAACGTCGTCGCGTGCTGACCTCATTGTAGCTTTAAGGGGGCACCCTTGACACGAGAGATAACATACGTATTCAAACCTTTCATTGGCTTGAAGTGTTTTTTTCTGAAGTCCTAGGCCTAGGCATCCCGAAATACTGGAATCATTATATCTTGCTTAGTGTAACATTCACTTGGGTTTTACCTTTCTATTAAACTTTTTTTTGTAATTTGGGCCTGGTAACACTCACACAAGACTAAGTCGATGCCTATTCTGAACTTGACTGATCCCACGTGGCTTGGTCCTGATATGTATATAAATCATATTCATTTATCCATGTAGTCCATCCTCATTATCAAAGTTTCAACTGGAAGAACATGCGCTCTATGTCATTGTTAGGAAAGGTAAATTGATAAAAAAAAAAGATATGATAGAAATACCTCTAACATTTACAATGTTACAACTTGCCTCCCTTCAACATAGGAAGGTGATGTCAATAGCCACCCCACTCAGCAGAGATGCCATTTATCCTACTTTGAAGGATTTCCTATTTTTTCAAAGAAAATGGAAAAAATGTTAAAATCCCTACCTTTTTCCATCAAACACTCATTGCTCTATTGCTTTAGCCAATTATAACCTTAAAATTTGATCTGAAATGGATTAGAATGATATTCCTCAATTTCTTTCTTTTGTAGGAACCCTGCTGTACACAATATATTATCATGTTCGTAATAGAAAGATAGGACTTAGTTCAGCTGTTCTGCCGCCAAGTAAGGATATAGTAAACTAAGTCTTTAACATACCCATAGTGGCAAAAGAGAGTTCTACTCTGGTTAGGAAAGCAGCATAGCCATAGAACTTTACAGTTCCTACACAAAAGTAGGAAACTTGAGATTGTATTTGTTTAAATAAAATGTTTCCAACTCAACTTCAACCACTAGGGCAGAGGCATCTAATAATGTTGTTAAAGGGTATCAACTACTGCAAATTCTAACATTTACATATTTCCTACATTTTGATGGTCAGGGAGTGGCATCTCTGCTCAGTCCGGATACCTTCAGACACAGGGCCCTACCCCCTCTACCCCCTCTATCCCCACCCCCTGAGGTCGGAGGTCGTGTAGACAGACACAGACCTGACAGCGGCCCGTTAGATCGGGCCTTGTGTCCCCCACATACATTATTGACGGTGTAGAGGCGGTAGGGGCAGGGTGCCTAGGTTATTCATGCCTGCTAAGCTTTATACACTGCTGCCCCTCCCTCTATAGACCATTTTTGAAAGAGTGCTTAGCTCTATATAGCTCCTCAAGTGAGCCAAACTTCAGAGTCCGCATAGCAAAGATGTAAAGTGAACAACAAGTAGGGTAAGCTAACTTACAGAGTTAGGTAGTTGTATTCATAATCGATATGTAGTTATTACACGTCTAATAGCAGTTTGACTTCAGGGTTTGGATTTGTCGTATATCTGCCCTCTTTGCCCTGCAAATCCTTTAAAAGTTATTCTCAAGTTGTGAGATACATCTTTTTATACGTGCACATCGGTGCAAAATCATAAGGAACACGTTGACGTTTTGAAATTATATGCTTAGAGAATTAATGGCATCCTCTATCCTTACCACATTCTCTGACGCTTAGGCATTGCAAATACATAGCTAGGCGCAATTCCATTACGTATATATATATAATTTGCAAGATTCCTGCACAATGTGGCATTGTCTAAAAACTCCTGTATTGAATATGCCGCCGCGGCTCACACAGTTATACGCTTGTCTGTACGCATTATAGTAGTAGTAGTGTAAGAAAAGTGGGAATTGCCGCAGGTAATGTTTTGTACTCATGGGCGACACGGGGACGTGTGAGCTCACTATGCTGAACGATACAGCCCCTACTGCTAGATCTACCTGTGGGCACTATACGGGATTATAAAGACTCTGAAAAATTGATATCGTAATGCGAAGTCACAGACTTCGATTGTGTCTACAACGTTAGCAAGAGAGGTTTTTCAGTTCTTGTAAAACTACATTATTACGCAAAAGTTGTCAATAAATAATTCTCATTTCGAAATGTGTCCATTAGTATATAAACCCCGTGGAGGACTAATAAGTATTCTATTTTACAATATAAAGTTTCAAAGAATACATGATAAGCCATTTTTCTTAATCAGCAATTTTGCACATATAGTCTACTTTTGGAGGTTTCTCCGTACAGAACGACAGAAACATCCCATCAAAAACTTTGATACATTCATATTGTGACTAAAGTATTTGAATGAGGTTATATTGATTCCATGAAAGATTCCCAATCAAAGCTTATAGGGTAGTCGGGAGTCTATGTCTGCGCATGCCCAGTCCTTTGGCGCCACTAGCTGTCGGGGGTCAAGCGCACCTCCCAGCCAATAAGGAGTGTCCATTTGTACCACGTGACACAATATGGCCGCGCCCAGTGCGAAACTCCTGTGTGTCCTATAGTATGACGATTAATAACCATTGCATGATATGACTAATTCAGGAAGTGGCACAGAAAAACTTTCGAAACCACAACCAAAACCTGCAATCGAAAAACTACATCCTCGCCTTATCATTTCCCAACAAAATTCCATTCATAGGTGAATAATTAACCCAGCCACTTTTCTCGTTCCGCCCCTGTACCACAACCTAAGCCCAGGTCCATGTTCTCTATACCGGCTTAGTAGATAATCCCCGCGCCCTATTTGTCGCGGGGCGGGGCGTATCGTCCGGCCGTATTGACCTAGGGATGTATTTCTCTGTTTACGTTATGCCACCAGTCAGTGAAGCGGTAAAGCCTCGTTCCCATTGGATGATTTTTGCCCGCTATTCTATTGACCTCAGAACTGACAGGTCGCAGACTCTGACTCTGATACCTATCTCCCTAATCAGGTTATGGCTACTTGTCACCCCGCCCTTTACTATCTGGGCACTTCTTCTTGTAACTGATTAAGCAAATATGACCGCAAAGGTTTGGGCAGTGTATACAAGATTTTGTAGGCCAGCATTTAGCAAAAGAAGGTGTTGGCTGGCAACACGTCGGACTGTTGACTCCTGCCCCGGAGCCTATTGCGCCAATCAGATTACGACCAACAGCTGCCCCACCCCTCAATATCTCACAACTATATATGAATCAGATGCGCATCAACCTACATCAAATACATATATGTTGCAATAAAATGTATCTTGCTTAAAAAGGACAACATAGTGCAGTGTCTTTTTTCAGAGCTCTAGTCTCCTGTCTCGACCACTAAATCGAAAAGGAAGCCGACTCTCTAGCCGGAAGTGACGTCACATTAGCACTTCCTGAAAGTGAAGTTTATAGCGGAAGTGGGTTGTCCCCTGACTTCCGCTTTGCGTCAGACACAGGCCTGTTAATGTCCTATTGTTAGGTGCGAGGTGCAACCCTCAATCCTAGCGGGTATATTGAGAACCATTTCCTTGTATGATTCAGAGTGTATGGCATGTATTGTTGTGGATCCTAGCACTTTGTAAACGACCATTACAAAGTGTGTAGCAGTGAATATGAATCTTCTAACTGGTGGGTCTACCCGATATTAATAGAACAGTATTGGTGATTTAATATAGCTTATATAATTTCTTTCATTAACAACATTAAGTTACCCTTCCATGAATTACAATCGAATTCAAATCAAACTGTGTTTTATATTCTATCATAGCTGACTTGGCATGTCATTCGGCCTGCTGGCCATGATACCGTGAAGTGTCTATGTATGAACAGACAATTATCTGCTTTTAATACAACTACATGTTTTGTATTCTTAGCTTCTTAAATCAAGCAACTTGACTGTTCCACACTTAAGAAGCAACCGAATAATTTTTTCATTCTAACACGATCAAACCAGAAAGAATCTTCCTCCGTGTTCACCCTCTGAAGAAAACACCCCAAAACTTCAATGTCTTTTGAGTAGAAACTATTGAGTTTTTGATCGCCAAGTGCTGTGGAAATGACTCTGAAGAGTTAAGGTGAGGACCCTCATCGCCAGTTCAGTGGGTCACCAACGATTCCCGCCATTTCCCCAAAGCAGACGACATTTTGTCGACCGTCACTTGACCGCGCCGGAAATCCATTCCGCTGGTGGCGGTCAATCGAACACGATCGATACCTGCCAGCCCTAACAACGTAGGCTTGACCAGTTGGGGTTTCGATTGACACCTGTGGGACGCGCCGGGACGAGGGCCACCTGTAGTTTGTGCTGTGTGTAGTGATGGGTATGTAAACACTGAGAAGTGGTTTGTCGAACATTAGGGCCCTTGGTATTGGCAACATCTATAAGTAAAGCTTGGTTTATCGTCACAGGTTTAATCGAATAGTCTCAATTCAGTTGCAATCAGACCTACATTATGAAGCAGTGAATGAACATCTTCATTAGGTGTGTATCCTCACAATAAAAGAATAGGAAGATAAACAGTTTGCAGTAAACAGTTTTCAAATACTGCTCGGCAAAGTAATATTAACTAATATATCATTCCGTGAATCTTATTATTATCTGTGCTGTCACATATATATTTGAAGATCGATTTTTCTTTTGTTTAGAGTATTATCATTCAATTAGAGATAAACAACAATATTCGTTCGCTAAACCAAGCATGTCATTTTATCTTGGTTTGTATACTTGCTCGGTGTAGCGTTCACTTAGATAAGCGTATTTGTAAAATGTGCCCCCTTTCAAGCACTATGCTCACCAAACGGTTTGCTCTCCGTGTTGCCTTCCACCTATTCCTACCAATCTGCAGTATAATTACATTGACTGCCAATAGTTCTTTATATTGAACATAGGAAATTTGGTGTTGGGCACGTACTATTAGTACATTGACTCAATAGCAAGCGATGTCCCTACCTCAAACAGTAATTTGGGGAGCGGCAGATGTATTGGTAGTGTGATAAATAGTGACAGGTCCAACGGGAAGGGTGAACATCTATATTATATTGACCTTTATTGGCAATATCTTAACCTTTTAGTCCACCAAACCACCTTCTGTTTATAAGCAAATCTTAATAGACAACAAACATATCAATTATAAACGTGTCTGGAAGCCTAGATCGGAGTGGGGTACATGTCCTGTGTCCAATTAAAGAATTACTCATGTCGCATAGCGATACCACTCATAAATACTCATGTCCTTTGTCCGTTCTGAGAATTTCCACATCCCCTGACACTGGTTTAATTTTCTTTTGATGTTCTTCCTCGTAACCCCTCTGCCCCTTACTAGGGTATGCCAAACTTTTAGGCTAGACCTATACCAGAATACAGACAATGTTAGCATTGAGTCAGACTACAATCTCCCCCACACAAACCAAGGCATACCAATTGTAGTCCAGACACACACCAGTAAAACAAGCGGTGGTCGAACCCATCTTCTAACGCCCTTTTTGGTCACTACCGGCTGCCCCTTTGAGGTGGCAGTGGCTTCAGGAGCAGCTCCGAGCAGCTCCGCACATACCCGAAGGAGCCAGAAGGGTTCCTTTGTTTTAGGGGGAGGTTGTCAGAGACACAGACTCAAACGGTAAGGCTGGCTATTAAGGACTGTTTGGAGGGTAGCAAGCTATATGGATATATTTGTCGTTGTCTGGATGCTGAATACAAAAGGAAGAAACTTTTTTATTATTATTATTAAACCATACTCAATTACAGGAATTGATCTTCCATATTGGAAATAAATAACAAAAAGTAACAAAAATTAAAAGAAATTTAAATGACAGGATCGCCTGTTGTAGGCGCATTTGGCTCTCAAATCAACGGTTTCTCACGCCTTGCAAGAGATATATTGACCGTTGTAATTCTCAGATTCAATGAAGAGAGATACCTCAGCGTTAGAGCACCCGTCTGCTAATCCAAAGGTCCCAGATCCTTTTCCAATCCCACTACTGTAGTAACGAATCATGATGAGGCATGCACATGGGCCACACTCCTGGAGTGACCCACAGCTTATAAAAGGCCATAGATCATAGCTGTGCGAAGTCTGTCCCCTATGCACAAAAAGACCCCAGATTCCTATTCAGATTACTATGTTCATCTAGCTAGGAATTCTTGTCTCTTGTCTCAAAAATAGATGGTAGTATACTACTCAAGGACAATCTGAAAAAATATCTGACGAGCTGTAAATGAAGAGGTGTCTGGTAAAATATCTGAGTAGAGGAAAAAGTTCAGCCACTGTAGATTATAAAATCCATTGTATGATACACACACACACATATGTACACAAAATGCATGCACACACACACATCCACGTACGTAGCACGCACAGACATACAACCATATGTCACATATAGTCATATATACGGTAGCTTCTCCTGACCCACATATAGGTGTTACAAATTGGTTCCCTCCCAGGCGTATACATCCCGTAAGATGATCGATCACACAAATTGATTTAGGTATGCCAAGAGATACATTGAGCACCGGAGGATCGGCCGAGGGGTAGGGGAAATATTGGGCCTGTATTGAGAATATCTACAGCGATACAAATATAAAACACACACACACAAAGTTGGGAAAGGATTGATTAGAAGCTATCTGTATATGGATACTGTCTCTAATGTTTGGAATTGAAAAAACCACGACTTTAACAATCTCTAACTGCAGGGTCCCACCTTTGAGCAGTTCAGATGACACTTGAACGATCGCATTATGAATAATCTTTTCTGTCAACTAGAGAAAGCACTCAACATATAACGTTTTGTTTTCTAAATTTACCATCGTTCAACAGGCAATTAACGGCATGTACATCATAAATGTTGGTCACAAACCAAAGAGGTCCAACACTACCCCCTTGTAACTTTGGATTTAACTGCTGCCATATGATTACCCCGCACATTGTTCTCATATACTGCCCCCTGTCTTTTTTTAACACATACACACACACACACATACACACACACACATACACACACCCACACCCACACCCACACCCACACCCACATACACCCCCCCACACACACACACACAAACGCATACACACACACACACACACACACACACACACACACACACGCATACACATTCACAGAAACATAATTAATTACAGCCTTTTTCAAACCTACAAAGTCAAGGTGATTAAAAATAACTTCCAGTCTAACACAAGACAAACAATAAACTTGTACTTTATCTACCAGAAAAAAAACCCATTTAAATTACAAAAAAAAGCTCCTGCCTTGTCTGTCTATGACTATTGCATTCCCGCTCATTAACCTCCTCGGGCTGGGCTCTATGGACGTTGATGGATGGCCCGTAAGCAGTGAACACAAGGCCCGGCCAATCCCCCCCCCCCCCCCCTCAACACACAGGCCCAGTGTAATATCAAAAAGGACGCATTGTCAGGATATATGTCAGCGGGGAAATTAATCTGATGTTTAAGTGGGAGGTGTTCAGGGAGGGTCCTTGTGGGCTGAGGGGGGGGAGGGGGTGCTCATTAAACAGTCAGCGGGGGGAGGGGGGTTCTCAACAGATGGGGGTTTTAGGGGTTTTTGTTAGGGACAATTTGTAAAAAGAACCTAAAGTTTTTCTGTTTCTTATTTTTGTTCTTATATTTACCTTTTCTCGTTATCTACCATTTACTATATGCTTGGTTTGGCAGTATGTGTCTAACCCATGTTTAGTAACAGGTACGGATCCAGACATTTTTAAAAGGGGGGACGCCCTATTGTGAAAATTTCCGCTGGACTTCCAGGTCCGAGAATTTTGCATTTAAAAAATCGAAATTTGGCCGAAATTAGGGAGGAGGGGCTTCAGGCGCCCCCTTTTAATCCGTCCCTGAGAAGATTAGATCATATAATTCACATGCCAATCTCCAGGTGTGTTTCAAATATTGGCACCAGTGTCTGCTATGAAGATAATATGGTTACCAATATGTGTGAGCTCATCTTGGCCACATTGCTGCAATTATGCTTTGCATAACCTGCAATGTATAGTTTCAAGCAAATGGAAACGAAATATTACTTGGTCTAATCCAACCTTAACACTGTTGGGTTTGAGAGTGTCTACCCATCTAGGCACGTCATGGAGGGGGAGTCGAGTTACTTAATGAAGGAACTGACAGAGGGCCGACAGGGACGGCCATGATCGAGGACCGTATCATGACGTAATTAGGAGGCAATGTAAACAAACAGGCGGGTATGAAGATTAATAGATTAATCTCACCAAGATGGATGTCAGGGGAGGGGTTTGAGCCGTGGAGTTAGACAGACAGGAATGGATAGGGAGGATGTATTTGAATATACAGGCCTTTCAGACAAATTGTAATGTAGTGAGGCACTGATATTGAAACAGATAGATATTTAGACAAAACTAGGTTTAAAACACATTCTTCTCCTAAAGGAATGAAAACAAAAGTAATGCATAATATGAAAGATGTATGCATGCAACAAATAGCAACAAACAAATGGAAAGCCATATTCTATTAGCAACCATAACAAAGGCATCTAGGAAGCCAACGTTGCACGATGATATTCCTCAATCAAATTGGTTTAGCGTTAACATGTTGCACATGTGCAGACACGTATACATGAAGATATATACTATCAAAAGAGAAACACATTACAGTATAACTTAACTATGCTGTTCTTTCAACATGTACTCATATTTCAGCTGAAACAATGTATTTCCCAGGCAGAACCCTGGAGAATATAAGTAAATTGAAATACTGCTTTTCCAATTTCAAAACCAGTCCCCCTGGAATCTATGCGGACACATTATATGTTTGTCACACAGAGCAATGGAGGTATTTTACAGCTGCTCGCTGGCCCGGGCTGTCCACGCCCACATCGTGGCGAGCAGCTCTAATAGGGGACCTGTTGATGCTCGTTCAGCGAGAGCAACTCATTTGTTTCCGCTGTGTTTTATACATGGTCTGCAGATGGAGCAAGCGATTGTGAGCACTTAACCCTGGTCAACCCCAGGGTGTGCTGGGCCAGCAGGGTCTACTTGTTAAAACACTCCAGACACCGCGAAACACCAATGAAACGCCGCCACCCCAGAAATGATCAATAGTGGCTTCAACGTTTCCGCACAACCCATAAAACCCTCACAGCCCAACAGGAAAAGAACCACCACCCTAAATGATCCTGGTACAAGTACAAAGGACTTTCCTCCCCAGTCTTCACTAGGTGGAACCCTGATTTAGGTCAAGCACGGTCATCAGCCGTGTGATTTGCGACTTCATTTAGAGGCCATCCTCCGCTCTGATAGGCGAACCGCATTGTCGCAGAAATTTACGGGGACGAACACTGGGGGGCACGCTTGCTGCTGCAAGGCCTGATGGTCATTGTTGCTGATGAGCCCACATTTCAGATAATGTGCCTGGCTACACAACCTACGATTATGTTGGTAATCTATCACCAGCGGCTGCTCGGCCCCTCTGGGAGCCCGGCCGCCCGAGCTGCTCTCGGAGCCTGGGTGAGCAGCTCTTTTCTCCTGCTGCTTTCTCCTCAAACGTTGATTCATTACTTGGGTATTAAAGCAGTAAACCGCATTCTAACAATCATTGTCTGCCACTGATAAGTTAATGGTACAGTTATGATCTTATTGTTACCTTATCATAATCTCATTAAAGAACCTTTGCGGCAATTGCGATTCTCTCACGTTTTATTCACAATAAAAGCAGTTTACTAGTAATTGTAAGTATTGACTACTGCAATATAGTCACTAGGACACACATAGTTTAGCAAATATCAAAATACACAGATCAAATACACGCTTTGCAATATATAAAAACACGTGACAAATGGCAAAAACAATAGTCTCTTATTCTGTCCTTTGAGTGACAAAATGATTGCCTTACCTTTTCCAAAAGATGTCATGGGTGCTTTTCGTACAGGATGTGACAAACTATTTGCTGAAAGGACCATGCACACTTCACCCTATCATACCCAGCCTTGGGTCATAGGGAGCAGCCCCATTAGAGTCAGGGAGTCATCATTACAGGTTGAAAAAGCCTGGTGGGATGGACTCTCTGGTCACATTGACTGTACACACAGCTTCTGATTGGCCAGTGAGAAAGACCTTGACTAATACCAGGGGCGGATCCAGGGGGGTCAAGGGGGTCCTGCCCCCACTCCCCTCGGTGGGGATTTAAACTTGCCAAAGAAAAAAAAACGTTGCGTGTATGCGCGTGAATGCATGCCGTTTTAGTAGTGGAACCCTCCCTTTTCAAAATCCTATATCCGCCCCTGAAAACCCTACCCAAGACAATGGAATATGGGAAACTCAGGGTCATGACTGAATCATATGAATTTAGAATCTATAATTTACCTTGGACTTTCTCTGTGGGCAGCAGTCCGAACTGTTGACCTTGTTAGTACTTTATCCTGTGACAATGGCCCTATTCTTCCCGGATGCTCTACTCATATTGTAGAACTGTGAGCTGCTCAACAAAACACATCAGGGGGTTCCAGCTGTCTACATAGTGCATGATGTTCAGGGGTCGATTCGACTCCTGACATCAGGTTATATGAGCTGTAACGTATTCAGTCGTTTTCCATATTTGCTGTTTTCAATCCCCATGTGGTTCCGTTACCATTTGATTAGTTTACCAAGTCAATGGTTGCAATGTTTGTTGTAGAGTCTTATACTCCTTTGGGTGGATATTGGAAGCGTCAGATGTCGAACAAACACGTGAGTATGATGGAAATGGAAAAGAAAAAAAGACAGCTAGCATGGTATATGAAATCGTAATGTGCTTTGTTAGAATTAAATGCTTCAAATCAGACTTTGAAGTGTCATTAGAAAAAGAAATTCATTTAGAATATAGTTCAACATTTTTATTTCCTCATACTACGTAGGTTTCCGGTTAGTATGAATTTCGTGGACCTCTTTTCTAAGCATTTGTTGCCTTGTTCCATGTAATGCCCAAAATAAATCCAATATCCGTTCTATTTTTGTAACACCACACCCTTCAGAGATATCCATTCTAATCAAGGCCTAATTAGAAACTATATCTAATTGGTGTCTATGGTACTGTGAATAATTTATAGCTTTGTCTTTTACTCATATTGCAAAGGTTTCGTCTAGTATTCCCAGAACGTGTTATTGATAATGCTATAACGTCCTAAAAGTCTTGCATAAAGAACATGTCTTTAATTCAACACTTGTAATCTATTGCCTTTTTAGCCTCAGAGTCCTCGAGGGTGCGCTATTCAAGCAAACATCACATAATTATCAGGCGTTCAAATTGCAACCAAGATTTTATCTCTCAGTTTGATAAATGGTGGGAAACCTAACAGCAGATAATGCTATCAGAAATAAGGTTTAGGCACGGCTACTTTGCATTTCTGATTAATGTTTGGAGTTGGCAAAATGTTCAAATAAAGTTTTAGTGGGAATATCAAAACATTGTTGGAATATCAGTGTTGTAATCCATGGCATCAGGTTTTTATTCGAGCTGCTCGTAAAGCCATTAGAGGGCGCATAGTACTGTTAAGTGTAGACGTTAAATAAAAGCTCAATTGCAGACACTATTGAAGCATTGATTCTCATAGTTCTACAAATAATTTTCACAATTAACATTTTCTTGTAAACCGTGACAATTCTTTTACCAAAAACAGTTGCAAAGACCTGTCCGCGGAAGGTAGAGTAGGCCTATATCGTGCTCAAAACAGTGCTGAGGAGCAGTGGATATTGGAATGCTTCTGGCTTCAGTCATCGTGTAGCCCAACATTTCTGGGACACTTGCAAATATAGCCAAAATATAGTCAGACTTAAGAAAAATCAAAATGCTTAAGGCAGCAGTAAGATGTATTGTACATTTCTTATTATATCTCAAGCTAGAAAATTTACCCCTTCCTATAATCTTGATTGGTATTTATTGGCAATGAAATATTGTCAGCAGAGGTTATATGAAGACCTCAGCTTGAGCAGACCACAACCGCCCTATTTGCCTCCTCCAGAGCTGCCCCCTTCGTTACTGCCTCCTGACCAGTGCCTAGCAATCCTTTGCCAAGCACTCACAGGTCGCCACCAATGGAAATACCACAACCATTGTCCAAATCCAATTGCTGATAAAGAACGGAGGGCGCCTGGCCTATTCCTCATATCGCTAAGAAAAATACGACCGGGCCCGACCCGAAGAATGGGAACGGTAATACAGAGTAATGGGGAGGCGGCGCCGGGGCCATACAACTGCTTTCCCAGAGTAAACACAACTCCTATTTTGGGCACTATTTTTCCTTGCCCAGGCAGTCCTATATAGAGAGCGTCAAGCTGAAACAGTGTCTATGCGTAGTAATACGTTTAGCTGGAGTGGGTGGTAAAAAGTCCCTATTGGGAGATCAGATTAGGTGTAGTAGTTTTTGGGAGGGGTGAGGTTGGTTTTAGTGGTGAGGTGGTTGGAGCAGGGGAATAGGAGTTTCTGTGGCGTTTGCGGGGCGTTCAGGGAAAATATTGTTGAGCGACAATGTGCATTCCTCCCATTCGAGTTGCTCGCTTGCATTGCCTCTCCCATTTGAGCAGCTCAGAGCTGCAACTAGCTCCCAGGGCCTGCTCATTGGGGGAGACTAGGTCACTGTCGGTAGTTTAGGGGCCTGTTGCCAAGCTTATAGCTCTGATTCCCTTGAATGACCTCCTTAGAGATGTCCCTAGTAGTGTAAGGTAACATCAGAAGGGCTGTGGGACATAAGGAGAAGAGCCAGCTAAACAGGTAGAGATCTAAAGCTCTACTGATCCAACAGACCTTGGATTTCGTGTCATGCATCTGTAGACTGTGGTTACACCGCTATCAAGAATGACCCAAAAAGTAATTAACATTCTGTATTGTATATTTTCATACAAGTACCTCACTGTACAGGTTGAGGTATGTTATGTTATCCACTATTCAGTTTACAAATTTTTACTGAATAATAGTCCTAAAGCAAACTGATGGTAGACCATATCACTAAATTTGCTTTAACTGAAATATAGTACTTTAACCCTCAGTATAGCATAGAATTGACACTTTTACTCCCGCTCCAACTTATTCTCTATAACATAGGCCTGTAGTTTGCTATCTGCTTGGCTCGTACAAGAAAAAGCAGGCCAGACATGTACTTCTTATCCAAGTTAAAAGTCAACCACAATATATCTCGGGGGAGAAAAACAACCCAAATCCCAGTCAATACTACACGCGACACACATACATCACATCTAAACGTCCCTAAGACCACTACGCCTATACTAGCCCCCATCCCTGCCCCTTTTT
This sequence comes from Lepidonotus clava, assembly GCA_936440205.1. Lineage (NCBI taxonomy): Eukaryota > Metazoa > Annelida > Polychaeta > Phyllodocida > Polynoidae > Lepidonotus > Lepidonotus clava. The sequence continues at coordinate 13,499,066 of OW387135.1, forward strand.
TGGTCAGGAGGGGGTTTGCCTAGCGTAATTGCTTGGATCTAATTCTCCTTCTGATCTCGGTGGAATCGACCTGCGTTCCATTGTCCCACTTCCGGCTGCAGTCAACATCCGGGGACTTTGAGTCGTTCCCGCCGAGCCTGTAAGGGGGCGCTGCTGGTCGTCCCTTTTTGTACTGTCCCACTCTAGCTCTCTGGTCACTATCCTGGGATCTGATTGGACGGCACTGGTTAGTTGTAGGCTTTGATCGGCCTAATAGTAGCAAAGGAAGCCAGGATTTGGTCCTATAGCGAAAATATATACACATAGCGATACTGCAAGGTTAGAAGGGGAAATATACGGAAGGGCTTAAGTTACATTAGACCTTTAGCAATCAAAGAACACTGCCTCGTGTTTTCAATTTGACTGGTGTCACAAAGCACAACCATGATGGTCAACTTTATCTCTATAAAAGCATGGGCGTCGATAGAACAGTAAAGCAAAGCAGAACATACTATATGTCCCTGACACGATATTGCCAATTCAATCAATGATGATGCAGGTATTGTTGTGAGAGACTATGTATTCATACACGCATGTCTACATGTATGTGCCTACAATGGGGAGAAAAATGCCTACTTTGCAACATGGAAACCCATAAGAAAAAGTCTTGGACCCTTGTGTGGAGTAATCATCGTAGGATACTGCTCAGGACGACATAATGGATTCTTTGTGGGCCTACATCAGAGGATGAACAACAAAAAGGGGAAAGACGGAAAGAAATTCTCTCAGAAAAGGCGGCATTTCAAGGCACAAGGGCCCGGGATCCGGCGCACGCGGGGAGAGGCGATGTCAAAGAATGCATTATGACACAAACGCTGGGGCGGTAAAGGGAAAATTAAGTTGCTTCACAGAAAAAGAGGAAATCAAGTTGCTTCACAGATCTTTCTGAATGGGTGACTAGGGGCTGTAGTCGTCGTCGGTGTGAACAGAAATGACGTTAGAACTGAGACTTGGAGATGGTGACTACTTACTGGAACCTCCGTCTCGCCTTTCTTGCTGTATTTAATCGAAACTGCCACTGCCCTTTAAATCATCTGGCACGCTATATAGCTTTTGAAATCTATACTGCCTATCTGCAAGAAACTGCATCTTTCTTGCCATAATAGCTATTATTATTGGGTTTTTTTTGGTTTTTTTTATCTAAGCATGCATTTGACAGCCTTTAAAAGTCCGACCCTTGCATGGACCCATATGTTTAACAGTTATCTGTAAAGACCTGACGTTCATAAGTGATCATTGATACGATGATTTCTGTAATTCAACATGGGATGTTGGACGTAGAAGGAGAGACAAGGATTCAAAATTATTAAGACAACGGACAAAGCTATTTCTTATATTCCACACGGGATGTTAGGATCACTCTCCCATGTAGAACTCCTATATTGATACTTCTTAACATTTGAATATGTAGCTTGTCTTAGACTTAATTCCCAATACAGACATTTGACAATTGATGACACCAGATCAATAGGCTGCTAAGCCTGATTAGTTTCGAGTGCATGTGCACTTAATTCTGTCACATTAGAAAAACTGTATTATAGCTCTTACACCTAAACCTGGCATTTTTTCCTAGGTTGAGGGTCACCCTTATCCATAGTTAAAGAATAGTTAAGTACTGGTTGGTGGCATTCCATTTCTCGAGTGACATAATCCACTTTTAGAACAGCTACCATGTGTACAATACGGAATCTAAGAATTATGAACTAGGTTTATGGATGGAACATTTTGACATCAGTAGGGGTCCTGCAGATTGAAATCTGTCGGAATCTAAAAAGGACTAAAGAAACCTTGTTGGTTACATTACGGAAACCCAAGTTTGTTTGTTTGTGGAATTAGTTTAACGTCCGGCCAACCCTTCAGGGTTCTTTTACCAGACTGCACAAGGTAAAGCATTTCAGCTCGTTTTACGCCACAGGGGCGGTGACCGAATCTATGAGATGAGGTGCCTATTTGTAGCAGTGGGACCAAATGCCCTCTTTATAGTGCTGCCACACTGAGATATCATGTCATAGGTCCACACAATACCCCACCCAGTCACATTATACTGACACCAGGCCAACCAGTCATGTTTCGTAGTTCTTACTTTTTACCGAGTGCCAGGCAAGCAGTGACCACTCCCATTGTTAAAGTCTTTGGTGTGACTTGGCCAGGGATAAATCCCAGACCTCCCAGACTCAGAGCGGGCACTCTACCATTTGAGCTACCAAGTCTGGTCTCCCCATTTGTCGCCTTCTACGAACAGCAAGGGGCTGCTGGGGACCTATTCTTCCCAGGAGGCTTCCAAAGAAACCCCCACCCCAGATCCCCACGGGGGGAAACCCAAGACCGCTTCAACATTCCCCCTATGCAAAGCAAAGTGTAATGTATTGGTTTATGGCCCCCACCTTGTGTAACTTAACCATTTATAGACTATTCCCTTCATTCTTCATAGACTGTTCCCTTAACCCTTTAAAGACTACAAAAATGGCACCGCCCTCCCTCCTGCTGTGAGGTAAGAGAGGGCGCTCTCTTAGAAATCAGGAATATCTATTTATTAATTTCTATATTTTTACGACGTAACGTTGTGTGTATGAACCTTTTAAAGATCACAGAACCCTTACTGTTAACCCTTTGTAGACTGCAGAAATGACACGCACCCTTTATGTTTATGGCTTCAAATTACATTACATAACTCCTTATAGACGACCAAAGTGTCACACGCCTCTCCTCCAGGGCGCGGGGTGACGGAGGGCGTCGGGTGCCCACCGTCTCCTCCACATCCTGTGTGCCCCTTTTTACCCCTTAGTACCAGTTTACGGAGAACATTCATCCCTGGGACACATCCTTACCCTTCAAGTCATATTAATCAGACAAGCCTCTCACCTCGTGTTTTTGAGTTCATTATTGAGGCCGACGCGGGAAGGGCTGGCGGAGTCATATTAAATAATGTCATATTATGAATTGCTTTGTAAAATTATGCCTTTAAGTCATCCAGGCTTGTAGTTGTTCCTGTGACCATAGGCGTTAAGGTAACGTGGCCTCTGACAGATCTTTTATTTAGTATTGCACTTGCAAATATGTAGGCCTATGCGATGATAATCTTTATGCATCGTTATAATATTGCAATTACACAGCTGCAATGAAACCTGACCCAATAAATCTAGTCTGTAGATTTTATTGCTGCTAGCGTCTATAAAGGATATTTTCTCTCCATTCCCAGTTGGCCGACTTGGATCTCAGATCTATATCAAGTATGTTTAGAAGTCGGCTTACTGGACATAACAAAGTCTCAGCGTCCGCCGATGCTAAGCAACAATGGTCAGCACTCACAATCAGGCTCGAGCAACTCGGGTTGCATCGATGACACTAAAATTCTTTTCTAATATCATAAATGTTGTGTGAATATTTACACTATGTAATCTCATGAGTGAATACCTCTGATAGGTGCATCAATTGCCTAGAAATAATTTGGTGTGCCCATGTTGATCTGAAACATAATGGTTGGAAACAAAAGGGGTGATCATTCCGTCAGGAATCGTGTATAACCTCAAGGTCCTACCTCTGGATTTCCCCTTTCCTTTGGGCCACAAAACCCAATCTCAAGGACAAAAAAAAGACACTTCACCCAACAAAAAAGGCCAACAAAATAGGCGGCTGTGAGCAGCTCAGAGCCCCCTGGTGGCGAGTAGTTGAGTGAGAAGGAGCCACTCAGGCGGCACAGAAGGCCCGGTAATTATTGTGTAATATCATAAAGGGACGCCCAGATTACCTGTCACGTGACGCGCCACAAGCTCCCACCGCGCATGCGTCCGCGCAGGCTTCACTCCACGCACGCCCAGAGGGTTAGGCCTGGTGTGTACTGACAGAATATCTATCCATGTGTGGGTTCTCACACATGGTAAGACAGTTTGAACCCATAAATTGTCTATCTAAGGTTTACTTCTTGCATCCAATATTTTGCCCCTCTTCCCTCCCCGATGTTTCATGGGTTCTGAACATTTTTGGAGGGTGCTCTTTTCTCAGTGGAAAATGAGAGGTATATTGGAAAGTTTATTGCTTGGTTGAGGTCTGAGTTGACTGGAACAGTGAATAAAGTGTTTTTGTCTGTGACGCCTATATGTGTCAACCAACAATAAGAAGATGGTCTGATACAAATTGTAAGAACTTTACCCTGGCATTTCCAGATTACTTATAACAAGAAGCCTTCTTATTTTTGATCGATATCTGACAACATTTAGATTGTCTTTGCTAAAATGTGCGTGCGCAAGTCCTTTTGTCTGATGGTAACAACTCGGATGGATGTTTAAGGATGGTTTAGAGTAAGTCGGATGTGGCCATTAGATAAAACCCAGTGGCTGACTACTAAATGAGATTATTACATTACAATCTAAAAAGTATTGCATTCTGGTGTTTCAAATTAACTGCATATTGGACCAATTTGAAGTCGTTTCCAGTGTCACATATAAAAGGGATTGTTCTCTCAGACTAATTATCGGGACGCATTAATTCCCTGCTGATGGAAGTTAAAGGAGAAGCCGGTACCGCAGTATCATGTAATTCCTTTAGGAATAAAAGTATTTGAATTGAATTATAATTGAACAATAAAGCAATTCGATTTTTCTATATTGGCATGTTGGGATCATCTGAGTAAATTAACTGTCATCAAGAAGTTTCTTGGGAGAGCATTCAAGCACTGGAGTAGATGTTATAATGACTTTTTGTTCTATCTAGTATTTACATTGTTATGATAAAATGTATTGTGTTTAAACAGAATTGCGTGCGCTATAGCTTCAGAGACAAATTAAAGTATTTCCTTTCATATTAAATCCCCATTTTGTAATAATTTTATTTACAAATTGATAAAGTTGGTCTCAAATGAAAGTACTAAGTAATCGCTGATAACATTCTCAGGCATAATTGCATCGCCAGGCCCCATAGGCCAAACACATTTTATTGTAACACCTTTCATGTGGCTTGATGGCTTAGTTAAATATATTTTTCGTAAATTTTAATACCAGAAAAATATAAATTTATTGAACTGTAAATAAATGATGTACCGATCATTCTTTGAATTTCCAGTCTAGCATGATTGAACAAAACCTACGGGTTAGATAGGTAAAGGAATGTATTAACCTCAAATCTCAACCTCAAACTTCAACCTCATACCCACCACACCACACCATCAATGTATATATGTGAGAGAGAGTACAAATAGACCAAATGTATCACAAAATGTCATGTGTTTGCACAAAAAGATCCCAGGTTCCGATTCAGATAGAAAATAGCATGAGGCGGCCCTGGGAATTCTGGTATCTAGTCTCTGCAACAGAGGGTAGTAAACCACCCAAGGACATATTGAAGACTAGCTTAATGAACCGAACATGAAGTACCTGGTAAAAGATTTAAGTATAAATTATACCCTTCTCTGACGTTAAGGTCGAACATATTGTACACGAAAGGGTTTCAAATGTGAACAAACGAGAAAAAACACATAACCTCAGAGTGGACGGTAACATTTACTGTTTGAGCAGCCCGTGACCTGCTCAGCTTAAAGAACCACCTCTGGGCATAGGAGAGCTGCTCATGTCACACCCTTTAGGTCTCAGGGCGTAGCGAAGACCAGGGATTAATAGATAAATCCGATTATATGTCTTTGAGAGAGGTGGACGGCTTGTCTATATATAATTCACGACTCTTTCCTCTAGGCCTGACATATCCTGTCCATAGCTAGGGAGGTGAGAACATGTACATGTACTTTATAGATGTATCTACCATGTATGGAGGGGGCTGAGACGGTCCACCACGAGGTCCCTGTTGAAACGTCTTCAATGGAGTTTTGTTTTAAATTCAGCAATTTTACGCCTATGTCTGGATTGCATTATCTTTGAACCACGTACATATCATGATATGGAAAATACCAAACAAAATTTAATATCATAGTGTGTGTACAGACATAGCTTCAGTGTGGGCTATAACCATGTGATATCATAGTTAGATTACTGTCCCAAATTCACGTTTACAGAGACATAAATGAGGACAAAAAAAAGAGTATTGTGATTATACTCATTCACTAAAATTGCCATATCTCAGGTATAAAGATGCCTTTTAAGCATTGTATTTCAAGTGGCCTTGACAGTTCTGCCCTAAATACCATATCTATATTCACCTCATCTCATTGTATCACACTCACACTGCTTTCTCAGGCAGGACATCCCAACCCCAAAAAGTCTCATCTTATTTGAATTCTGCGCCATATAGGTAGGTCCGTATACACGACAATGTAGGCCTAATCTAGCTTTTTATGGCTGTGATGTGTTTTGTTCCAAGCAGTCAAATGGGAAAAGTATTAGTTTAATCTAGAAAACATACCCGCTTGGAGGTATAAAGCATTCATAGGATATGGGCTGTCTGATTAGATACGTTGGTGTACACATGATTTACTGAGGCCCGTTTCCTCTCAACCATAGGATATTAGACTGTGGTTAGGCTGTATCTGTAGTTGGGCCTAAAAACATACAAACTTGACTTTGCCAATGAAAAATCATTGCCGATTAAAATATAGGAATTCTTAGTACTTCTAAGTATTCTGAATCGTGTAGGAACATCAGGTCACACTAGATCTGCTTTTCAAGGCAATATGTGTGAAACATAAAAAGAATTTTTCAGAAATATATTTTGTCTGAGAGATCAGAGTTTGTTCAGGACAATGTACAGGTTCAATGTTGACCAAAGGTAAGGTTGAATCTAAATTTCATTGTTTAGACTATAAAAAATGATGAGGGGTAAACATAATTCACTACATCTTTCTGATATTCTAAAAGATTAGCCTTAAACAAATTAACGTATTCTATACAAGTGCTCCTATGTTTAAGATTTTGTGTTAAGTACCAGGTAGTTGTAAACTCATATTCTTCTACTCTGCCATGAATTGTAGGAAAAATATTGTGCAGTCAAGCCATACATAAGACCTATATAAATTAGCGTTTAGCCATAGAGGGTAGTCAAACAGGATCTGTCCAGCAATATGAGCCTAATGAATATACCAGTGGGAGTCCCCTCAGCCATGTCACTCATTAACGAGGGGCACCGGGCCTGTGTTGGGCCATCATCTCCCGGGCGATAATGGGGCGATAACGGACAGCGCGCAGTGATCTGTCATCGTACGTGGCGCGCAGAGCAATGTCGGCGGTGACATGACAACGACATGGCAAACACACATCGCACCCGGCACTGATGGATGGCCGCCTCTCTGTCGGCACGTGACCGTGTCACGTGGTCATACAGGGTCACGTGATCCCGCTCTGTCGTCCAATCAGATGACAGGATGCCCCTCATGGGTGATGTAGGGGCGGTTGGGACCCAGATGATAGTCGTTTATGGAGTTTATTCCGTTACTTACGATTTAAGGGATGGGTTTGTGGTTATAGAACTCTTTTTCTTTTAAAAAGAACAAACGATTCGCTATGAGATCAAATAGTCTATCATAAAAAAAGGTTAAAGGCATAGGCACTTTTTTTAGTTTAGTGGATAGTTTCTGTAAACGTATGCAACTCGAGGCTTCAGTTAGATTTATCTGAATTGAAAATCATTAAGAAAGTTTTAAATGTGGATCTGGAATGTAGATTTATTTTTTCATGGTAATTCTGATAAATTTAGACAGTAGAGATTACTATCAGTAAAATTCATCGCTTCCTTTCATTCAAAAACTAACATACTTTAATCACCACATATATACATATAGAGATCCATCGTTATGCATAATTTTGTAATATAGGCTAAAAACAAATGATAAATATACACCTTTCTGGGACATGGCACTGAGTGAGGTACTGTTACGATAGAACTGAATATTTCAAAAGTATAGTATAGAACCTACACCAAATACAGCAAAGGCTTCCGGGGAACCGTACAGAAAATGATACAGAGCGTTATTCTGACGGGGAACAAAGCCACCTTTGCTCTCTGCCGCCGGAATATGGTAGGTAATTAGTCAATGTGCATCGGAAACAGAAAACCGCCCGTACACGCTCTGTACAGTCTTCTGTGAATTAGCCATAGCAAGGTATGGGACTCGTGCCGTGTATGGGATGGGTAGGGGGGGGGAGCCGAGTGTGCACCATGAGATCTGCAGACTGTTTTTATAGAAAGCCTCCCAAGCTACGGAAAGTTTTTTATTGTTAGGGGCCGTCCATAATTATTGGTGTCACACTTTTTCAGGGTACTTTTAGGACCCCCCACCCCCCTGACACACTAAAGTTTCTGATTTAAACATGAAAATAAGGCCCATTTTCAGGAAGTGTCACACTGTTCAACCCACCCACCCACCCCTTTTTGCGCGACATCTTATGGGCGGCCCCTTATTAGCTACATGGTCTTCCAGATGTGAGATACAATATTATGTTTGTAAATAGGATTAAAAAATACTTACGGAAAATCTACAAAGGTTTGAGAAAGGTGTTTCATGTAAAATTGTCCAGACACTCCGTAGCTTAAGCCAAAACTTCTGTAGCTACAGAATTGTTATGAGACGCAATTCTTTCCACAATCATCAATACTTCGTTTCGAAACAGGACGCAATCTCAAAGACAATGACAGATTTTAAGAGCTATACAAATCTTTATTATCATAGATAATATTTCATTTTCTCAATATCCAAGGATATTGCATCGGTGCACGTTTGATCTTTCACTGCCTTGAATTGCCCTGTCTTATCAGTAGTAGCCTACTCCCTACAGTTCAAACGAAGTAACTATAGCAACAAACTTAGTCATATGCCCAGTGAGGGTCAGTCAGACTCGGAAAACCCTTGTGGCAGTATTAGTAATATGACTAATATCAATGAGGTCCTTTAAGCTTGTATTTCTAACTGTGGTAGCAACGGCCACTGCAGACTCATACCCCTTTCACACTTGATGGCAAAGTGAAGCGAAGGGAGCAAACCGCAGCGAACTGCTCCAGGACAATGCGCGTTCTGGAAAACGGTCCTTTCACACGTCTGTTGCTGATGCTAGGATTCGTATACTAAAATCATGGATTCGTATGCTACAAATGCGGTTTGCTTCCCTTCTGTACCTTTCACACAACAATAGGAAAGAGAACCGAACTGTATTCTAGAGTATTGCTCCATATGCGATTTCTAGAATTTGGTTCTGAAGGGCATTCTAGAAGTCACTTTCTTTCATACACGACCTAGGAAGAGCAGTGAAGTGAAGCACTTTGGTGCGCATTATCAGCGCATGTCTGAAAGGGGTATCAGAAAGCACAGGCCGTACAACCTGCCCTGCCTAGCAGCCCTATGCCGTGCGTCAGACACGGACCTCCCCGCTCATCGAGGCACCTGTTGCAGCGCAAACACGTTATGTTATACTCCGCGAGCAGCTCAAAAGGCAGCAAAATGAAAAAGAATCCAGCTTTTGTCTGCTCAACCATTTCTGAGATGAATAAAGCAGCGCTGTTAAAACACTCGCAGCCAACATGAGAAGAGTCCCCTGCTGGCCCATCTGGGCGAGTGTCCACACAGTAAAGTGTGGTGCGAAATGGATGTTAGACTCAAACTAGGACTGTCCAGCAGCAGCCATTTTAGGTGGGAATTCCCACCTAAATCCCAGCATGCTTTGCAACCGCTATTTTATGGCAGGTAGGACCATAAACCAGCCAGCACACAGACAATTATCAAAGGGGTTCCCCATGCCATTTATAGAGGGCCAATAAAAGAATTCCTTTCATATTTTAAGTGGCCACTAGTAGTCGTGGGTGAAAGAACCTATTATGCTAGAGGTATGTAGGTCATGAAAGGACTAAATGGATGTAGGCCTTGTAGGGGAGTGAGCAGGTCCCGAGCAGCTCGCCGCGTCCCTCACGGCGTGTTGATCTTGGCCTAAGCTGCGCTCTCAGTAAAGGCCATGTCACGTATTGTGAGTAAAACTACGTTCGCCTGTAACAACTTTAATTGGGATTTAGCAAGGCCTGACATGAGCGACATTCACACTTTGCAGGGTACCAACAGCACAGGGAAAATAGGGAAAATGGCAACAACAAAATTCTGGACAGGGAAAATACAGGGAATTTGCAAAGTTTGCCAAAACACAAGGAAAACACAGGGAATTTCATTTAGCCATGTTCTGAAATTCATGATTCTCAAGATATTAGGGATTCGACTTTTTGTTGTTGGGTTGTCCAATTTTTTTCTGCGCACAGAGGCTTTTAACCCTTACACTGCCAGAGGCCTCATATGGGGCCCTATAGTAAAATCCCATAGGAACACCATTGAAAGAATGCAAATTATGCTTTCAGAATCTGAAAGAATTTTTCAGATATTCCAATCAGAACCAGAGATACAGGTATTTGAACATCGGACTATCAAGTCACCCAAAAATGTTAGAATTGCGATTCGAGAAACCATAAACAATGAATTTACATTTGAATTTGCCATAATGATTAAAAAATCATGAAAAAGGGTGAATTTATGTAAATGACATGGTTTTTAATTTGCTCTAACTTTTCTTTCATTTATGATAATCACAAACTGTCTTTTGCATAAAAAAGATAATGTTTGATAATTATTTTTATAAAGAGTGTCATAGTTATTTCATGAATCATCGGTTACCATGGTAACCTGCAAATTACATGGTACAAACAATTACTCCACACAAGAAATTTGCCTTATTGGCACAGTGCCAACATTTGGAACGTTTTTATCAAAATTATTGAAAAAAGCTTTTATCTGAAGAATCTAAACTAAATTTGAGTTTTAGGGAATTTATGCACTATTTTTTGTATTTTGGGCAATATTTCAGTAAATATCAGTTACATTGTGATATATCTGGCAGTGAAAGGGTTAAATGTAAACAACTTTCTGGATATGAAACAGGGAAAAATTGCCACAGGACAGGAAAATCTCAGGGAAAAGACAGGGAATTTGAAAATGGAATTTGGGTTGGTACGCTGACTTTGTGATAACTCGAAAGCCAGCTAGGACTACTAAAAAGATCCAACTGGTTGAATATCGCCACAACCTGTCATAAACATCCCAAACATCCTGTTTAAAGGTGCAGGGTTAGGATATATTCTCATAGATTTGCCATCATAGAAACAACCTGCAAAGACCCAATCAGTCAAAAGTACATTCTTCCAGCCATGATATGACATTAGGTGTTCCTGCAGCAGTTAACCCAAACACTTAACCAGCTAGAAAGCCCTCACAAAGGCTGACACAGGCTAAATGCCGGCGTCAATTTGTGTATGGCAATACACGAGCTTTCAACACTAATAGAATAGATGGGCACAAACAGAAATCTGGTTTTAGCAAAGAGGGGGTAGGCATAAAGCCCCTCTTTTTCGCTCTTCTAAATGGAAATAGTTTTTCTAAGGTATTGCTTTATAGACTGCTATGTTTACTTGTGTTAATTTGGAAAAGTTCACACTTGAAAGGGCTGGTTAATTGAGTTTGTGTTTGTGAAAAGGCTTGTGATAATGCATCCGAGGTTTACGATAATGCACCTGCATTCCTGAAAGAGGCCAATCAAGGGGCACCTTCAGTAGGCTGAACGTGTGAAAAGTATCAAAAGGTCTTGGGAGTTGCAAATATGGATGTTTAAATATAAGAGCTTGTCTGTGAATAATGTTCAATGGTTTCTGATGGAATGCTCGAAATCGCTGTTCCCGAGAAAAAAGCAGTTCGTGAAATACATAAATAAATACCAAGATATCTTTTGGGTTAGAATGCTCGAATTCTCAAATTAGTCCTGAGAATAAGCAAGTGTTAGTGTAATACATGTATATATATACGAATATTTAGATATGCCTTCAAATAGTAAAAGGGTCTACCTGCATTGCAATATTGCAATTCTATTGTCATTCTTACCATACTCATTGCTAGAAACAACATTTCGAACATTTAATTCAATTTTTTCGTATATTTTCCACTTTCCAAACAATGTTCTTCTAATAGATGGAGAAAACATATTGTCCATCTATTAGAAGAACATTGTTTGGGAAGTCAAAAGAAAAATGATAAATAAAAATGTCAAGTCAAATTTTCTGAAGTTTCTATTTCAGTAACCCAAATCTTAAGATTCTCGACTATTTTACATATTTGGATTCGTGCAAACGTGTTGGTCTGCCCTCCTCTGCCTGGACTCATGGATGATCAATTTCTATAAATCTAAACAGGACAGGTCTCAATGGGGATTGTGAAAAGAATGATCCCCGGCCTATCAGAGGGAGTCTAGACTTTCTTCCCCCTGTTGTAATTGCCTGTCGTCGGTGATAGATCTGGGGTATCGGGAATCGCCTCTCACCACCCATCGATTGGGGGGCCGGCTCGTTAGGGGACCGCCAGCATCCATCAGGGATAATTACTCCTCTTTATGGGATGTCTGAAACATGTGTTCTACAGCCATCGGACTGTATAGAGGGACTGAGCAGGGCGACTTGTGGTTTGGGATGTGGGGGGGGGGGGGGGGAGGGGAGGGGTAAGGGTGGAGAAAACTGAATGGGAGGGGGAATCGTATATCAGTATGTTTGATAGAAATGAAAGCTTTCACGGAATATTATGGAACTGACATTGCACTGATAATAGACTTTTTCAAATCGCAGGGGCGGATTTAGGGGGGGGGGGGGATGGGCTTTGCCCCCCCCCCCCCCCCTTTCAATTTCTGGTTCCGCCCGTGTTATCTTATTTAGTAATTGAACCGAAATACGTATTAAAAAAACGTATTTCCCTGAAATATTTCAAAATGCTGAATTCTCTTTCAGATCATATAAAGTATGTTTGGAATTTGTATTGTTTCAGTGATATGAGACATCTTCATTCTACAGAACTCTTGTGTTGTGGGGGGATAGGGTATTTTATAAAATGCATGATATATATAAGGACACCCTAGGAGCTCAAGAACTGATTATTCTGGGCACATAGGAAGTATATGGTATTTACTGCTTTAACTTTCATTAATACATTACTTTCTGCGACGAAAACTCCGCCTGGTAGTGAATCCAAGTACGGATAAAAGTCCTACAATTAATTATTACGTGTAGCCTGAGAGATGCATCAAATATTTCCAAACTTCTTAGTTATCCGACTCAACTATGATTGTAAAACTAGGACACGTTAATATTTCGTTAGTAGTCCAAAACTGTTAGGAGGATCAATCTTGAAGTATTCATAGAATAAAAGAAATTGTTATCATTTTCTGAATAAAAGTTGTACGAGTCCCGCTCTTAAAACTGCGCACCGAAATGTGTGTTTTCCTGGTTGAGTCTGCTTTGAGGCCAGTTAGATTTGACAAGACTGGCCAAATACAAAATTCATGAAATTCAAACTCAGGTAACGAAATCCGCGTGTGCCCATGAAAAATCGCTAGCAGTTTCACCATGTCATTCCTATGCATGGAGCGAGCAGCCTATAAGAACTTCTTGAAACTGAACACCTCTCCCACCCAGGGACATGAAACAAAAGTTCCTTAACAAAAATCCTCCCACCTCCCACCCCCAACTCACAATCTGTCGTAGGGAAAGCTTTGGGAATTCAGCCGGCTGTATTTGTTCAAAGGCTTTACGCACTTGAAGCTTTCCTGCAAGAGTTATGCAAAAGGCGTAATTTGCCGACATGGCTCTTTTTGACCGGCGACGGATTTTTACTCGCGCCAAGCCAACACATTCCCCGACAGCTGAGGAGCCCGGGACGCGTTGACAATGTGTTAAAATATTTGCCAGGATCGAGGTTGTGTCAACCAAAAATGACAAGGGTAAACAAAGCTGAACAAGTCCAAGGGCGTTAGTCCGTAAAACGAACCACTCCAAAAAAAACACAACATCCGTGCCACAAGACCAATTATTTTCTCGCCTTTTCTGAAAAAGAAACTCACGCAGAGGGAGCCGGGAAATACGTGTTGTTCAAAGTGAATTCCAATCTTACCTTTAAGTCCGGGTGTTTTGGGGGCGGCCGTAATCTCCTTGTTAATCGGGCCCGGGTAATTCGTCTTCTAATTGGGACTTTTCCTCCTGCCCGGTTTCCTTGAGATAATCCTCGACTAACTAACTCCGGGCTGGGGACTAGGTGGAACTGTACTCCTTTAACTTCACAGTCTGTCCATCACTGCAAAGTGGTCCTCTTCTTCTGTGTCGACTTTGTTTATTTCCTTCCACGTCCAATCCATAACCGTTCCTGTGACAAGAAAATGATATGTTATAACTATTTTATAATCTACAATACATTGAAATAATAACGCAATATTCTTCGTAACTTTTCTGCAGAATTGTCTGTGAGATCTTTCCGTTTATCAGGGATGGACTTGTCTCTACTCTTAGAGATTTATTTATTTTGGTGATTTCATATCATACAGAAGTGTTCTCCTACGTTGGTCTAATACCAATAACATGGAATATTGTCATAGTTTTAAACCCGATAAAATCCGTATTTTAGGTCAGAATTATAGGAAAAGCTATTCTTACCCGTTCATCAGTCCAGATAGGCATCTCTAAAGGGCATAACTACGTAGGTCTGATTGTTAAAACGAGTATTCCACATCTCTAGACCCTTAATTTAGTGTGTCAGTAAACTAAAGCGCTAGTCGCAAATATGCATTTTATGGATACAGATCCTTCCGATAGTGTAGATGTTTACACTTTATATTATTGTAATGAACCGCATGAAACGAATACTATTCCCAGACATTACAAGACCCAAAAAAAACTTAATAGTGGGAACATTGGTTATATCCCCAATTGTCGGGACTGAGGGAATGTTGTCGGTAATATCTCAAACTACCGGGATTGAGGTAAAGTACTCACCATTCACAATGTGTCTTTTGAATAAATCTTTCATTAATTCTAAATTGTAGAAATGGTTGATCATCACTTTGTAAATTTATAACCAACCAACCTAGCATAGGTATTTATTCTACATGATATCTCTTTTTGGAAATGATAATTATTCTTACTAGATTATCGATGCGTTTCCAAATTTGACATCATCTGCACAACGTCTATAGTCGGAAGGTGTGTACCCCCCTTACCCAGATCCGACTGATTACCTGTAGAGGGATTGTCAGGTGGCGCTGACATTCCCCCCCCCCCCGACCCTGCTACCCTACCCTACTTCTCAGCTCTGTCCGACCTTACAGTGTTTGATCCCGTCGTCCCGCCGCCCCCCGCAGGGTACCGTTTTCGTATACTACTCACCCCGAGACATAGCAATGTTAGGGAACAGGTAATGGGATGGGGGCCAATAGGAAGGTAAGTGTGTCCCATATTATGGTACACCGATTTCTCAGCCATTCGCTCATTAATAACGGCCACATCTTGTCAAATCATACAGGGACATACGCATTGTTCCTTAAGTTGCTGCTCCGGTCCTCCGAAAATACATTATCGTTGGGAATGATCCTGATACAAAGAGACATTTTCGTGTACTACTCTCACTTTTAAACGTGGCTGTTTGGTGCACTGCGACTCATGCTTCAACGCCCATTGAACCTATTTGGCATTTTATCTATCACGTGAATCAGGACGCGTTTTTCTCTATTCAAAGATGTAAAAACATGGAATAACAAATATAATGTATCTATAGTAAGTTTATCTTTTACCTTCAAAATAGCTGCATCATGATAACTATCAAAGCTATTTGTCGTAAATTGGTTCTTCCCCGATGGAAGTGTGTCCTTGATTCAGGATAAAGGTTGGTGGAAAGTTGGGTAACTTTTTCTAATTATAATAACATACAAATCTACGGCACAGCATCAATATGTGATATACTAGGTAAATACTAAGTAGATACTGACCGGGCTGGGATCCTGGCCGCCGTATCTCGGCGAGGGGTGTAGTTTGGCGAGTGGCCGCTCGAGGGCCGCATGGCCTGAGAGCGGCCACTCGCCAAACTACACCCCGAGACGAGATACAAGGCACAGGATCCCAGACAAGGTCAGTATCGTATTTATTTCACCCCCTCACCATTGTTGTGCGACAATTGTGCGTTTTATGAGGGTTAATGTGCGAATTTTGTGCGAAGTTGTTTACGTTTGTTTACTTTTGTTTACGGCGCCACCTGGTGTATTATTGACAAACAACATGCCAGCGAAGGGAAACTTCCGGTTATGTGGCGAGAGTGAAAAACATCCAAAAACATTCTCCAATCTGTTAGTATTTTATCTATTTCACCTTTTATGACATATTTGTTCAATAATTGTACGTTTTGGAAACTAATTGTACGTGTACTGAGTGAGAATTGTACGAAGTTGTTGACAGTTTGTTTACCTCGCCCTGGCGAAATCTGGATCGCCCGGGCGTGACTTCATGCCCGGGCTATACAAACGTTGTATCGCCCGGGCCGGCTCTCAGGTGTCCGTGCGTGTTAAAAGATAGGCGACTATGTATCGGGGGTGAAATAATAAGTAGATACTGACCGGGCTGGGATCCTGGCCGCCGTATCTCGGCGAGGGGTGTAGTTTGGCGAGTGGCCGCTCGAGGGCCGCATGGCCTGAGAGCGGCCACTCGCCAAACTACACCCCGAGACGAGATACAAGGCACAGGATCCCAGACAAGGTCAGTATCGTATTTATTTCACCCCCTCACCATTGTTGTGCGACAATTGTGCGTTTTATGAGGGTTAATGTGCGAATTTTGTGCGAAGTTGTTTACGTTTGTTTACTTTTGTTTACGGCGCCACCTGGTGTATTATTGACAAACAACATGCCAGCGAAGGGAAACTTCCGGTTATGTGGCGAGAGTGAAAAACATCCAAAAACATTCTCCAATCTGTTAGTATTTTATCTATTTCACCTTTTATGACATATTTGTTCAATAATTGTACGTTTTGGAAACTAATTGTACGTGTACTGAGTGAGAATTGTACGAAGTTGTTGACAGTTTGTTTACCTCGCCCTGGCGAAATCTGGATCGCCCGGGCGTGACGTCATGCCCGGGCTATACAAACGTTGTATCGCCCGGGCCGGCTCTCAGGTGTCCGTGCGTGTTAAAAGATAGGCGACTATGTATCGGGGGTGAAATAAGAGATATGACAGGATTTGTAGGTCGTATCGGTTCCAAAGTAAGCCAAAGCAACGGACAGGTATAAGAAGGTATGCTAGGTTATAAACACTCCCTTGAGAGTTTAAACTGTATACAAACTTCAGTTGTATCTCGTTGCTTAATGCTTCAAACACCAGCCCCACCGGCCGAGACATATGCCAAAAAGTCCCTTTAAAAAGATTGAAATATTGGAACTATGCGGCATTTGCATCACCACTTTCTCTATAGCACCGTCAGGTCTATTACCCTGTGTGGTGAAAACTGTTAGCAGGAGACCTAAACCCCCCCCCCCGACTACACCCTCAAACGTGTGCACAACTGCTGTGGCACAAACTGATGGGATTATGAGTGAAAAATGTGGCCGCGATGTTCGACTCGCCGCCGCGGCTCACGCCGAGGGTAGGGCAGCGCCTGCTTTAAGTCTACATCAATGTTACATGCGGCTTACGTCAGAGGTGGCTTTTTACTACCTTCATTTATTTGTTTGTAATTCAGACAGGGATTTCCCCACCTCGCTCATATCAATATAAGACAACCCTTTAGTTATAAACCATTCTATTTAAGTCCGAATTATCGGGACCTTATTGCTGAAAGTTTTCCCCTTATGAATAATATATATACATATATTATATGGATGTGTATATACCCATGTATATATATTTGTATATATATATATATTTGTATATATATATATATATACATATATATCGGGGAAAGCCCGATACATATATATCGGGGGAACGCTTGAGCAATATATATATATGATAGCAACCTAGGTAGGTCTGATAAGAACTTGTTATCCTCGCTAAGGTTGAGTTGCTCTATATTTTACGACCCCCGCTAAGGATACTGTGTATTTTATACATAAGAAAACGTATGTTACGTCCTCGTCTTCCTTACCTCAATAATAGAAGGGGATTATCGGTTCCTCCAGGGTCCTGTAAGTAAGGGGTGTAATCCTCCAGGGTATTCGGAGTCTGATACTTCAGTCTGAGTAACGTGTGCACACAGGTCTACACGTTTACAATAGCAAAGTGTCCAACAGGTTTCCTTACCTCAGTTATACCTGAGGTAGTGCCGACCTGTACTAACCTGAGGCATGCCCAGGGGAAATAGCCTTGAGTTTGAATACACTACAAGAGTTGTTTTATGCCTTATTGGACACGGAGTGAGCGCAGGTACTGACTATGTAGGTCCAGTGGTCCCTGGATGTCTGTATAAAATGTAAGTATGCAGTATGTATGTTGTCCCTTAGATCCCGGTCAGCTGGACTGGAGGAGGTATGCAACAGGATCCTCCTGGGACCTCAAAGTGCTCCTAGAGTCGTAGGAAACCATACTGTAGTCCGTATGTTGTTTGTATACATGTGTATTTATATAAGAAAGGCGTAGCATCAAGTTATTGAATATACAACTGTAGTTCCTATTTTATTTTCACACACATGTATTTATATATGAAAGGCGTAGGATGAAGGTTTTGAAATTGATACTCTAGTCCTTATGCTATCTGTATGCGTTCATGTATTTAAATATAAGGAAAAGTCGGTAAATCCTTGAAATTGATACTGTAGTCCGTATGCTATTTGCATTCATACATGAGTTTCTGTAGTCAATATCTGTTGTCCAGACAGCTAAAGTAGAAGAGTATGATTTACCCTGACTTCTAATAAAAGAGAAAGGACTAGGTATTGCTCCAGTGGTAACAGTATTCCGGGAAACACGAGACTCCAGTCTATGTATATCTGTAACTGTGCACCTCAGAGAAGTCCACCCCCTCGCTCCTCTGTTGCCCCAGCCGTAGCAGCTGACCTCTCAGTCCCTCCAGGCCCTCACAGGGGCGGGAGTAACAGGTGTCGGTCCTCCTGTGGCATCAGGAGCAGCTCACTGCCCCAGGACCTGCTCCCGAGCAGCTCTGACCTGCTCGCTAGTAGTGTTACTACTACTACTGCCTCCTCCACGGAGGCCGAGGTAACCGCCCGGAGTGATGTAACCGCCCGGAGCCGCTGGATGCAGCGCCTGAATGCCTCTTCCTGGGTCTGACTGTGTGACCACGTGGTGGGGGCTGTCACTGCTCTTACTCCTGCTGTTACTACTCCTGTAGGGGGTGGGCGGTCGGAGTCCCCTCTCCTCCCCTCCAGTAGCGGGGGATGGGCAGGGTCTCAAACAGAAGGGTCTTGGAGTATGTTCCAAAGAGCAGAAACTATTTCACAGTAATAAGACTCAAGGAAACCCCATTGCCTTAAAGTATGTTTACTGGCTCCCAGTGTCAATTGTCCAAGAGCAGGAACTAAGTCTTAATCATAAGATTTCATAGGCCAGTCTCTATGTAGGTTGTAAAGCTTGAAGTCCTATATGGTTCTTTAAGAGGAACAAAACTAAGACATTTTAAGTAATGGTCGTCTCTCAGCATTCAGTATCAAATTAACTAGTTCAAAGTTCCAAAATGACCAAGCACTGGCATTCAAACCTGAGATTCTATAAGACCAATAGAGTAAGTGCATCCGCCATGTATCGGTATGTACACTTATACTAAGCCTGACAAATCCGGGTATCGGTACGATGTGTCACATTGCAGAAGCCTTCTCATTCACCCAGATCCAAATAGAGGTGAGTGTGTGCCTCCTGCAGAAACCGTTGGATTGGTTATGTAACCGACTGTACACATTCTATATTCCTGTATAAAAGAGTGTGTACATACAAGTGTTGGTCAGCCCGCCAGGTTGCTCAGGACTAATGCCAAGCACGTGCTGTTGGGAGCGGTCAGCCACAATACATACCCCCAATGCAATGAGCAGCTCGGCCGGGCACTTCGCGAGCTGCTCGGCTCACCGCGAGCAGCTGGGGGCTTCAGGGGCTCAGACTCAGTGGCAGCATGTGTGGCACCGTTGCCATGTACGGCAGCCCTGTGAGCAGCCACCACAGCTCCTGCTACAACTATTACTGCTCCACCCCTCGCCTGAGCTGCTCGCCGCCAAGCCCAACTTCTCAGGGCGTGAGTTGCTCGTGGATCAATCCGGCCAGCTGTGAGCCAGGCTGAGCGGGTGTGACAATGTCCTGGCCAGGAGAGGGTAACTTCTGGTCAGTCGGGGGACAAACACTGCAATCAATGCTGGCAGTAGGCAATTGGCGGGGCGGGGCGGCAGGCAACAGGGTGCCTACAACATGGGAGGATAGGGCAGGGAAGGGGAGATGGAGGGATATGAACTGTGCTGATAAAGAAATATGAATGGAATCAGGGGAAGAAGGAAGATTGTAGAAGGAAGAAGAGGGAATAAAGAAGGAAAGGGAAAGAAGGCAATTGGCAGGGTGGGGAGGTAGGCAACAGGGGAAAGGGGACAGATAAAGCGAGGATACAGAGATGTGGACACGAGATGGGGGGGGGGGGAGATATAGAGAGGGAAAGGAACTGAAGCGTGAAGAGTATATAGAAGGGGAAAGGGAGAGCTTACAGGGGAAAAGGCAGTTGGCAAAGTCCGGGGGACAGGCAATAGGGATCATGCCGGATGTCATGATACGATTAGGAAAAGTGAAATGTAGCATAGTGATGAGAGACTTCGGAAGATAAAGGGGAAGAGGTGTATGTAAAGGAAGATAGGAAACCGGGAAGGACAAACAGTGATTATGGAAGTACAAAGTGACAGAGGGAGGAAACACGATACAGGCCTACCTGTGGTGAGGTCGGCTAGGGTAAAATAAGTTTAGAGGTAGGAGCGTGAGTGAAAAAGAGGCAACAAAAGGTAATAAGAGGAAGAGAGCTAAAGTATTGTCTTTAAGGCTTGGGGGGGGGGGTTAAGGAAGGGGAATAAAGAGATAGGAAGAGTCGCAAATGCAGTGAATGGAAGCTGAGGGGGCTGGAAGTTAAAGAAAGTGATGGTAAAATGGAAAGGACAAAGCTATGAACAGCTATACACAGAAAAGAGAGAAGCAATGGAGGGATAAGGTGTCAGAGAAAGGAACAAAAGTTAAAAGAGTGGGATAGAAAGATATGTTATGCAAAAAGAAAATTGAACAATGTTTGGAAGTGAAGCAGGGAGCTTATATTAGAAAAGTCAGCGGAAGGTATTAAGTAGAGGAGAGAGTTAAAGTACAACAGAATTAGTGAAGGAAAGCCACAGTCAGATTTAGTTGTTAGAGATATTTAGTTTCAGTGGGATTCATTTACTAAAAGCATTTGTGTTTCAGTTTTGTCTCTTTAATTAGAAACCTTTACGTTTCTAGCCGCATTGCGGATTAGTAGGTTAGTCTCATCGGCGAACTGCTCTTGGATTAATTGATAGACGTACCACAACAACACATGTACTTTAAAGTTTCTGTGAGAAGCTTTTCTTGGCCTTCAGTTATCCGATATTCATGGTGTTAAAGGGACGTTCTCGTCCGTGAGTTCAGTGAGATACGTCCGCCGACGCAAGCCTGGTGACGCGACGGCCGGTGACGTGTTTTCCACTTTTGGAACGTAATCCTGCAACGTTATTGGTCACGTCACAAATTTAGCGCCCTTCTGGGAAAGTTACAACGCGGCTAGTGGCGACGTCGTCAGCGACGAGAACGTCCCTTTAATGTCTAAGCCTTTGCGAGAGGTTTGAACACTCGGCTCAGAAGTTGAGGGAAAGGGAATGTGTGTATATGTTTAACAAGTAGTCCGATGTTGGCCTACCATCGTCTTTTATAGATAGACATTTTAGTTGGTGTCCTTTCTACAAGTTAGCATCCAGAAACAGATCTAAGGAGGGCTATACTATGAGGCTATCCGGAACTCCTCTGATTAAAGGAAAATTGAGTCACAGATCTTGAAATATGGGAATGTTTGCTTAATGATCCGAAAATTATTGTTAGTCCCCCAGAATTACCTTGAGGCCCGTCGTGAAGAATACCCCCCTTCACCGCCCAGCACCACCTGGTGGGCGTGGCCCGTACCCTGGAGGAGCGGTCAGGGCGGTGTTTGACCAGATGTGAACACCCCCTCCCCCCCTCCCCCCCCCCCCACCTGTCAATACCCCCTCCAGGGCCCTGCGGTCTTCGGGTGGGGAGGAGGGCTGAATGGAACCTGCAGGTCCGGGGTCCTGGTACCAGGTCATGGATATAACCACAAATGGCCAAACTTGAGCGATATGGCATGATAGTATTACTTAGTTAATAAAGTATTCAGAAGGGTATAACACAATAATGGTTCTCCCTCTGTTTAGAGACCCTACGCAGTTACAAGCGCAAAGACACACGATTCTTCATCAAGTTCCTACATAGTTGAGTACTATTCTCTGACAATTGTACATACCAGAAGGCAGGGCCTGTGTGTAGAGGGCCCTACATATACCGATCTGCTCAGCAGGGAGAGCAACTTTTATAACTGGGGCCAGGGGGAACCCCTGTCTGCATCATTACTGTATCTTCAAATACACAACCATTAAGAAGAAGAACCTGGACTTTCTTGTCTGTCAACTGACATGACGAAGATTGGTACAACCAGGTTATGTCCCAAAATGCCTGTGCATGCCAACAAGGGAGACTTATCTTAATCTCCCAACCCCCTTGGTCCTGTACCAGTGTACGGCTTATAAAGGTCCTGATACATATACCTTTAACAAGGAACGGGACTCCAGGCTCCCCCTGCTCTTTCCCAGCCCCTGCCCCCAGCCCCCCCAGCCCCATGCACGTCCCCCCCCCCCCCGGTGCCACCTGGCATACTGTCCTCCATCCCGACCCCCTACAAGTGTCCCTGTGATTGGGGCTGTCGGGCAGTATTAGGGGTTGACGGGCACACTGACCCCTTCTTAGATGTCCCTCGCCGTCTTTGGGAAAAACACAAACAGAAAAAGTCACAGGCAGTTTAAACGAAGGACCCCTTTTTAAAGAGTTAATTAATTTATCAGGAACTCCCACAGTCGGCTGGTGTTTGGCTAAAAGGCTAGTTTCATTTGTTAACTGGTTAAATAAATTTAATTTCCACTGTTTTGTTTGGGAGTGTGAAGGATGCTTTTTAACGTTTTCTTTGCTACTTTAATTCTCAGTTACATGCTTTTTCACCGCATTCCACTGAAGAGAAGGCAATTTAAAAGACATGAGAGAGACAGTTTTCTCATATTGAGAGTAAAAATGGTTACCAAATATACTAAAGAATTAGGTATCCTATTTTCCTTAGCAAGAAATCTATGTCTAAAGGCTAGAATTAATGTTCATGCAGTCGCTAGACTTATGAATTGTTTCTTTAATCATTCCAAAAGATAGGAATACGTCCAGATGATGCCCATTAATTTTTTTCTTGTCCTGAGTTCACATATTCAACCTATCCGTGATAGGGTGAATTAAAGTCCTATTTCAAAGAGCTGAGGGTTCCAGTTAGCTTTAAGGTGTAAATGATGCCCTGCAGATGACCCATCAGTATGCATGATGCCGTTTACCGGGGCCTGCGTCTGGCACAAGACGTCATTTCTTACTGGGGAACCCCCGGGGAGTCCCCGACCAGGTAATCATTTTACACCCCACCTGTCACCCCGACCTGCCCGCCCGTAATCGCCTACCGATAATCACCTACCGATATTCTTGTCATACAGACAACACACAAGAGATTATCTCCTGCATTCACAGGGTGCCCACGCAAGTATTAAAAAAGTCTTATAATGTCTTGAAGTGGGTTTTCAAATGTAAATCCTTCAAATAGGAAATTGACCGTTTTCTTGCCACAGGATTTAAGAAGGCCTTGAATCAAATCTGATTGGACAAATGAAAATCTATTTAATTTTGAGAAACGGTAGCGGCCAATTGACTGTTTGTACTTCAAACCATACTTCCAAAATGAATTAAATCATGATTCGACTGCAAAGTCTTAAAAATTTTCAAATCTTGTTCTAATGACACAGAGATAAACTCTCGATCTTTTTTGACGGGGGATAAAAACTATGTATTCAGGTAACATAAGTTAGAAAATACGATAGTTAAATCGAGATTTACTTTATTTAGAGGACATAACCAAACTATGAATTTGCATAGACAGACGACGTTCAATCAAACGGCCGTATTTCTTCGCCAATAAGTTTACAAAGGTCCTATTAAAATCATATCCACATAATGTAACCTTCGTATTATATTTTAGTTAGGGTGAAATGTTTCTTCCTTGAAGTAGCCTTGCCCCAATACAAACATTTACTGGTTAATTATTCACTAGTTTGGTCGATCCCAGACGCGGTGCCTTGAGATACGGTGACAGGTCAGCCTACGTTAGGCCGTTAGCCTACTTCTAAGCCTATAATTAGAATCACTGACGAGTGAATTATCTGTCGGAAAACCGTTGCTTCGTCAGAGATTAAACTTTATAATTCATTCTACTTTATAATTCACTCAACTCCCTCGATAATACAAACGCTGATCTCAGATTTTGTGACTTTGGAAAATCAGTCCTGGGACATGTTAGAATATCTAAATGTATTTAATAAATAAATGTGACATTTCAATTTCAATAAAATATGGCATCATTTTACAGATGTTTTAATTGTAGAACTGCTATTTCCTGCTAGGCTCTTCACACAGTTCGTGTGTCTTCAGAAGAAGTTGATGTCCCAGATAATCTACGTGTAATATGCCGCCGTATATTGTAGATAATTTAATCAGAAATACTGTGCTTCCTTAAACTTTGTAACCACCAATATGGCAATGATAAGGAGAAAATAGAATTACTTGCATTGGTCACTAATTTGAATGTTGTGGTTTTAAAATTAAATCATTTAGATTTCATTATAGAGGGCCATTTCCTCAGGTTTTACAGGAAGTGACCCTCTACATATTTTCACCACTCCCCTGTCTTCTTCTCTCGATAAATGATTATACTACTTTTTAAAATTCTACCCCCTTTTACAGTTTTCGGATCCTGTTATCTCTAACCTTTAAATGGCCTCAGATGTTGCTGCGCATTAAGCCCGTTGACATTCTGATGTTGTGGCAGGTCTCTGTGTCATCCGGGTGTTAAGGAGGGAGCAGCTCAGCTGAGTACACACAACCTGAGGCGGATATTGGGGTGAGGTGCTCATCGTACCAGATTCAGTAGCTCGGTTAGTAGGGGGCCTTCCATTTAGTACGTACGCAAATTTTCCAAAATTTTAGAACCCCCACCCCACCCCTTGGGCTAAAGTACGCATTGGAATTGTACAGGAATGTATGCAAATTTTAAAAAATCTCAGACCCCCCACCCCCCTTGCTGCATATGTACTTAATGGAAGGCCCCTAGAGTGCCCACTTCAAGTCTGGGAGGTCTTAGGATTTATCCCTGGCCGCATCACACCAAAGACTTTAACAAGGGCAGTGGTCACTGTTTGCCTGGCACTCAGTATAAAGTAAGAACCATGAACATGACTGGTGGGCCCAGTGTCAGTATACTAGGACTGGGTGGGGTATTGTGTGGGCCTATGACATGACATCTCAGTGTGTCAGCACTATAAAGAGGGCATTGGGTCCCACTGCTAAAAATAGGATCTCATTTCATAGATTCAGTCACTGCCCCTGTGGCATAAAACTAACTACAAAGCTTTACCTTGTACAGTCTGGTAAAACAACCCTAAAGGGTTGGCTGGATGTTAAACTAACCCAACAAACATACAAACAAACCCCAGAATCAGTGATAGATTGATAGAAGTGTTTGAAAGTATAATCTTTTGAAACTGGAATTGTCTGTCTGTATCAAATTTCCATTCATTAAGATTGGAAATGTTGGGCAATCAAAATGTATATTTAACAGCAAGACTAAAAGAATTTCTGTAAAAAGGAATAAATAAAACGGCCATCGATAACACAAAGACCCTGTAAAAGATGACAATTAAAGCGGCCCTCCGCTCCGCACACTGTCCTCCTACAATCGATGCTCAGAGTCAATGCCGACCTGTACGGACATGCGCAGTGAGGGTCTGCAGCCCACCGGAAGTGGGATGACACGCATGCGTGTTTGCTCCCTATCAGGTTAATGGCGGCCCCTACCGGAGCGCCCCCTGTCTCCCACCGCCCGCACTAGGCTCTGAAATCAAGGTATCCCACCATCGCCCATTTTAGGCCCGAATACATTCTGAAATATACGGTTTGCAAAGTTTCTTAAAATCTGTATAGGGGCCTATTGTGAAGGTATAGCACACAGATATCATACAGGGGTACACCCCTCTTCCGCCTTGGGGCCTTCCATTAAGTATGTACGCAACAAGGGGGGGAGGGGGGTCTGAGATTTTTGAAAATGTGTGTATGTACTAAATGGAAGGCCCCCTTCCTAAAAGGCGGATGCAAGGATGGGGGGGGGGGGGCTGCGTTCGAGTACTTGGTCTGTGTCCCCTCCCCGCACCCTCAAACAACTCCCACACATCCGCTTTTTGAAATCCTGGATCCTCCCCCATGGTTCATATACATACATGTGCATGATCACTCACTGTAGGGGAGACTGGGAGGGCCAGTTCAGACTGACAGTCCTACAAGTGGTGTCACCTGGCGGCCGAATGTTTAATCATTAGCGCCACGTTGACTTACTTACAGCCGCGCATGCGCAGCAGCCATATTGGCAAACAGACAAACTCATTTTTCTTTCATGCCCAGGTAATTCGAGATTTTCTGCCCCCTGCCGCGACTGTCGATTGACAAGCGTCCCGCTGAAATAGGACTGACATGAATACCGTGCATCCCTTGGGAAAAGAAATTAGAATTTAAAAAATTGATTGATTTTTGTTTGCTGAGTGTACAGGTATGAATTACTATCGCTATGTATGGTGTGAAATCTGAGATCACGCTGTTAGAAAATACCACTAGAAAGCATTAGCATAGTGTTAGTCTTGTACCGCAACGTACTCCCTTTAAACTTCGTTTCTTTGTTGTTGTTTTTTCGGTAGGAAGAGGATGGAACAGTATCTTAAAAGATCATAAGAATGATAGTTCCTACTTAATCTCTAGTCCCTGTCAAAATACACCTGTTGATCGTTCTTGAGCAGACCCATCTTCCATTCCCATATCCATTCAATTTCCAGGAACACTCTGACTTACCAAATGCTACCAAATGTCACATCCAATCCCCAAAGTATTCCCATAAATGATACGTCCTCATGCACCCTACCTTTACATACACCCACTCCCATCACCCTGCCCCTCCCCCTCCTCGAAGTCCTCCTTCCCCAACCACCATTTTTCCCCAGAGCCCCCCGACCATCTGCAGATGAGCCCCCTCCAGGGCCGTCATTCACTGTAGCCCCCCCCACCCCCACCCCCACCCCCACCCACCCACCCCCACAGGTGAGCACCACTCCTGGTGATTGCCTCCTGTTACCTTCCAGGTGCAAGATACCTCCTCCAGGGGATATACACCATATGAGGGTCTCGCCGGAGGAAACCGGAAGTAGATTGGTTTTGACCGGAACCAGATGGATCAAGCAACATTGCACAACCCCGCATGTCCGGCATACAAGTGCATCTCAACCAGAACCTTTACCACAGAATGAACTGACATGATACTAGCAGTTGCCCCCCCCCCCCCCCCCCCAATACATTGAAAATCCAAAATGATCAAATGTAAAGCGAAATACATGACCATAATACAGATGCTATATTAGGAGTGAATACATAACATTCGAATAGTTTGAACTAGGAAACTGATCTCAGTGGGGTAATACCATCAAGTAGTATACAGAAAGTGCGTTGTGTCCCGGGGACCGCGGGGCGTATTGTGACCTTTACGTCCCGGTCTGTGTGTACAGGCACCGTGGAGGAGGCCCCACCTGGAGGGCCTGGGGGGGGCCGTAGGGGATGGGGGGCTTTCTTATAATTGTTCTGCCCCAAAGCGCAATATATGTCTCTCCCGGGAAATAAAACAACCGGTAAAGTTTACCTGAACTATCGGGATTTATAGGTATCAAAGGTCTCAGACCTGCAGACTATTCAACTTCTGGATTACACAGATGTAATTTTCATCTTAAGTAATATGAGCAACATTACAGCTTTCAGTTTTTCCATAATCATAAACCATAATAACTGAACTGAGAGTCCTAATTATAGATAGGACAGAAGGAAAACTACGTTAGATTATCTGAATCTCATGATATATCACAGCACATTGGGCAACATATTGATAACAAAGCAATCCAAAATACTGTACATATATGTGCTATATACTGTGAGTTCTGAAGCCACTACGCCCCCACATGCAGATCCGACATATCACAAGGACAAGACATGTATTTATAACAATACAAGAAGGGATCCCCCAATCCCCCCTCCCCCACCCACCCCACGTGACCTCGGAGCATCTTCTTTTCTCAGTATCGAGTAAATCCGCACATGCCAGAAGCAGGCCTGCGCACTCACTTTCTCGCTAACCCCCGCCTCCGCCGCCCCAGAAAATAATCCCCTGCCTCTCGCGTTGAGATGGCGGGGCGCGGAGGGATACATCGATCGGGGGCGGACAACTTTCTGTCATTACCATCCGGCGTAAGGATTACGTTGTAAGGAGGCCGGGCGGCCGGAGGGGGGCGGGGTGTTGGGCAGTTAATTTTGTTGGTAAGGAGTGAATATACTGGATGTAAACGTGACTATTTCTGAGTGTATACATTTTCGCAGATTACAGTGGAAAGAAAAAATTGCTTTCAAAGTGAGTCCATCGTGTTAAAGTTAGAGAGATTTTCACGGTGTCAAAATGTACAGCAGAGCATGTCGACATTATGGAAAATGTCTCAGCCCCTTTAAGCATGTATTCTACTCTTTTTTACATTCGAATTATTAATTTGTACTTATAATAGGCCTACAAATACATGTTAAGTACAGACTTGCTATGATATCGATGTGCAGCATCTTGCGTATTCTGTTGCAAATGTGTGTCGGGCCAAATGATAAGACAGTTATCTTCGATAACAATCCCTGTATAATAATTTTATCTATTTCTGGGTAGCTTATAGTAATAAGAACATCTCACGTAGTAGAAATACAGTTTGACCTCAATAGTATTGTTCAGTAGAATAACTGAACAATAGAGTTCACAGGTTTCTAAAACCATTGAATCTTGACATGAAATACAAAAACAATTCTTTTCATTCAATAAAATACTTCTTCCTTAATGAAGTCATTTTTCATAGACTCAGTTGAGGTTCTTAATGTTTCTTGCCCGACCTCTTCTTTTGGGTATTATATATAAACTGAGTTAACGTACTCTGTGTGAATTTGAGATATCCAACGAATGTCAACGTATAACCTGCAAGGTTATCTCTTAAAACCTCAATATATTTCATTAGAATGTCAATTTGTGCCCTATGTTGAATTTGGGAAGGGCTCTCTGTGCAGTTTTCTAGAATGCAATGGACACACTAGCTGTCCCTAACACTGCTGCAAAGTCTTCAGAATTGCCACGTCAATTTAACAGGTCGCCACTCGTGTCTCCATAGCCCGCCGGCAGATCCCCCTCACGTTACCAGTAGTGAGTAAACACAAGAGGAGCCGAGAACCAATTACGCCCCAAATGCACTGTCCCCTCAGACCAAATATTGTGTTCCACGAGACACCCGCCCCGCACGCTGTCCGGCATACGTGAGACACGACGCGGGGCATACCCGGGACACGTCGGACGGCATACGCAGGGCTGGTCATTATGAGTGAAGACATGCAGGGCACACTGGCCAGGGCAAGTGGGGGGAAGAGGGGATTTGGGAGGAGGGGGATTTGGGAGAGGAAGGTTGAGGAGGAAGGAAGGGTTTGGAAGTAGATAGAGTGCAGAGAAAAAAGCAGAAGAGCAGGGGAATAGAAGGAGCAAGAGAAGAGAGAAAAAGCAGAAAAGAAGAGGTATTTCTGACAGAAGAAGATATGATAGAAAAAAAGAAGAATCCTACAGAGAAGAGAGGGAGGAATAAGAAAAATAATTAGCAAGGAATAGGAGAAGGGATACATATTGCACAGAGAGCGATTTTGATGAAGGCAGGAAAGGGCCTGGAGGTATAGGCCTAGAGGGGTGTCTGGGGATATTGAAGTTGGTGTTCAGGGGGTCCTTTAAAAAGGGTTACAGGAGATGTGGGAATAGGGAGGGAATCAGAGGAATACAGTGAGCAGACAGGGAATAGGTGATAGGTACATATAGGGATCAGTCAGCAATGAGAGACAGTAGGAGGGAAGAAGAGGTAGAGCAGACAGAGAGGAGAGGAAAAGAAGAACAGAAGAATCATACAGAAAGGAGAGGGAACAGGAGAATTGAAGAATTATACAGAGAAGAGAGGGTAAAGATTGCATAGAGAGGGCATGGTGAGGGCAAGAAGGGGCTCGTTTATAGGGGTGCCTGGAGGTAGAGAAGGAGAGGGCCACAGGGGGTGCTGGAGGCTCTGATACACCAGGCGCCCACACAGGAGGAGGGGGGGGGCTACGGTCTGATGGGGAGCAAACAAAGGTCATCCGGGCAGGCCCTGGAGGAGTTGGTAGTGTCTGCAGAACTTGTGAGGAGCCCCTTATGGCATATGTTTGTGTGGGCGGGGAACAGGCTACAAAATAGGACATGTACTCCAGTTATTGATATTTCATTGCATATGAGTATTCTGCAAGAACAGAATAATTGAGATTCTAGTAATATGAATTTCCTATAACGACTTTTACAAGCCATTTTAAAAGAATCTTCGCGAAGTGTATGTCATTATGCATATCACAAAAACGATGTGTTCACAGTCTGGAGGTAGTTGGATCTTGACTTGGTTGGTCTTCATGGTTGGTCACTTTCCGAGGGTCAGAGGAGAAGTGATAAAAAAGTTTCAGAAAAGTTTACTCTAACTTGGTATTTGACATCTTGACAAAGATGCTGACTTAGGCAAAAGTCGTGGGAAAAAGAGCAGCAGTGACCTCGGATTGAGTCTAGGTCTCTATCTGGGGAGACATTCGGTACTCTTCGCGTGTCCAGACATATATAGTGGGACTCCAAAGTTGTCTGCCTTACAAATTGAGTTCCCAGGATCCTGCCCTTACTGCCACAGGACTGAGTTCAAATATCCAGCAAAACTTTTAAAATCACCATAATTTCCCAAACCTTAATCAATACTCATATTGTTATTATGGTAGAGAATAAGATCATAATTTTCAAGATATGTACTCACTCGTATGTGAGGTTTCTTTAAGGAAACATACATTTCAGTGTGTTTTGATAATGACCTTTGATTTGTTGGCCTACTACTAAAACCCAAGGCAGAAAACTAAACTTTTTTTTTCAAAAGGTAAATTTTACATCTGGCTTACAAGAGGCTGTATATAAAATCGATGCAAAACTGATTTCATTGACCCTGTTCTATATCACCAAAAGCCTGACTGAACACTCCAGCCACTGGAACTAGCTGTCAGTTGGTCTCTATAAAACCCCAACCCCCATGCAGCCACCCCCCACCCCTCACCAGTCACCTGTCGACACCTCACCTGCCCCGTGTTGACTCCACCAACACCTGTTTCTATGACAGCCTCAGGTGCCCCAAGTAGGGGATAAAAGCCTCGCACAGGGACCCTTAAAAGCCCAGGTCAGATCCAAACTGTGAGATGGTGCAGGCTTGCAGGAGCTAATCATGAGATGCTTATAAAATTTAATACTGTTTTACAATGCTACCCAATAACCTGATGTGATTTGAGTTGAGTCATGTACCCCAGTGTATCTTCCACAACTTCAAAATTGGTGTATAAGATGCTGTCCACAACAAAAGCAAAGTGCCTGATTTCAATTCAGGTTAATAAGACCTCTGGTTCCTTGTCATGGTAATTGAAGGTGGTACACAACCCTAGGACAATAATAAACACACTAGGTAAATGAGCTGAATTAGACTTGGCTGCTAAATATGTGAGAAAAACAAATAACATTGCTGACTGATAAGATGATATCATAATGATCGCCGCTCCATGTGATCCAAACTTTTATTTCAGAGTTATATAAACATGTGAATGATATTATCATCCTTGTGATGAAAGCTTTTGATATTAGAAGAACAAAAGTCTAATTGTTTTCACATTCCAAGTTATGCTTTGCAATGTCCACACGTGATCAGTAATGCTTTTTGATCGTTCAATAGTCCTCAATCTCATCGGATAGTTTGACCAGACCTCACCCCTAGCACCCTCTGACATGAAAGTCCTCTCACTCCCCACCTCACCTGTTGACACTCACCTTGTACCTTTGTCAAACCTCCCCCTTCACACAACCCCTCCAGTTTTTACCCTCCCAACACACAATTGTTGCATTATTTGCCCTCTAGGCAACTGTTATTTTAGGAATGTTTCCAATTCCATCGCCCCTGCCCCTAACATTGGCCCAGACTTTAGTGTGTTGAAGTACTTGCATAAACAGTGTGTTGGCTCTGAAGGATTGAATGAGAAAAGCATGCATAATTCAAATGTAATTTTCACTCCCAGGGCATCAAGTTCACATTAGTCCGATTGTCTAGCCGTGTCACATGTTTCAGCTTTTATTATTCTTTTTCAAATTCAAATTCATATGTTTCTTGTTTATGTATGTCTGCTTCCTCAGCGATCACAAGGTCAAATTGCTCTCTGACTCTAGATTGAATTTATAGTTGTATTTATTCTTCTGTGAAATGAGTTGACAGAATAGCAAATGAAGTAAGCGAGATAACAATCAAGAAAATATGATGTATCTGACCATAGATCATATTTGACTTTCTAGATAAATTTTATACTTTTGTTTACCTGTCTGTAAAATGAAACCCCTGACAACAATCTAATGAGCAACAATTTAATGAAAATAAAATATATATGAATTTCAAATAGGAAGAGGCTTATTGCATTTATGAAATATATGAAGGAAGCTGCTTTACAAGAGACTCATCTCTATATCAGGTGTATTAGTTTTCGAATTTTCGCAGAAATTAGATTTTCGTATTGTGATAAATTAGGCATTTAAATGTACCATAGCAATGGCAAGAAGTTGACTAAATAATTGTCATATAATGGATAAAATAATCAGTTCATGGGCAATTAACCGGATACGGTGTTTGTGCATTTTATTCAAAAGGTATGACAATTCTATAGGGATCTGAATAAATTGTTTAAATCCAACTGTCTAACTTGCCGTAAATTGTATCCCTGTTTTTTTTCCAATTAAGCTTTTACAATATTTACATTTTTTATTTGTTATTACTTTTAAAAAAAAACTTTGTTCTTATTGTCTCAGGAAAACCATAGTTAAAGTCATACCTCCATGGAAGCATATTAATCAGAAACTCTCTTACAAAGTCTCCTACCCTTGGAATCCCAGTAATGTTACCGGTCTACTCTGTAATCCCCTTCTACACATTTCACAGGGACTCAGACCTAAGCAGAGAGACTTATCTTTATGTTGCCTGGAGTGTCGTGGGAAGCGGTTATTGGGATTATAGGGACAGAAGATTATCCTTCTCACACCTTCGGATATCATACTAGAAATGGCATACATCCAAAAGCGTTGTTCTGTTAGAAAAGCCATACCAGGAAAGGTTTTTGGTGTTATGATAAATGTACAATTATGTCAGATTTATGTAAGAAAGCGAAAATAGTTTAAAGATAAAATTATTGTATGTTTAAGTTACGGGGCCCATTAAAGCGTTACTTCTAGTCTTCAGTAATCACTAGTAGTACAGAAGTATGAATTAGGCTCTGTCTCAATTGACCAAAAAGCCTCGCGTTATTTTCGTCTTTCGGCTACCCGTGAGTTGATGCTGCCCTATGCTATCCTCATAAACAGGAATTTTATTTTAGTAGTTAATTGAAACAACAAATAATCCCATTTGTTTAAGGATAAAGTCAGACCTCTGAGGTATATCAATAACTTCGTGAACTGTATAAAGATGACTTGCATTCAGTTTAGCATATGCTATACAGTTATTAGAGTAGGGTTTGATAATCTATAAAAAGTCAATTTAACCAGTAAATAGCATAAAAAGGGCATTTTTCTCTGGCCCTCTCTGCCCCAGTCAGTGAAAGAACTAGATTAGGTGACAAGTACCTGATAGCCTTGTGAGATTGAATTAGCAGGATTCCTCTGTTAGTCTCTATAGAAGTGCCGTCAGTGGACGCCCGGCCGTTCAGAGTTGGCCTCTCAGTTAGCCCCACCCTTTGTGGGTGATGAATTCTGTTGATCCGCGGGGCCCGGCCCATGGATCATAATGTGTTTGCTCAGCAAGAATGATCATCTGAAGTTTGGATCCTTTCTGCAGACAGCCCTGATGGATCAGCTCCCCACCCCCTCCCTCCTGCCCACCGCCTGAATTAACACCAATTAAGCATTATATTCCATCTATTTCCCATATAAAACACCCCAGAGTATCTTGATTTACGTGGGGTCTTCTGCGGGTTTTAATATGAGGCGGAGGTATGTGCAGAAATTATTTTTCTGGTTTCGTTTAAGAAATGATATGGAGTAAGGGTATATTATAGATTTTATGTTTTTGTTTGAGTTTGGCTGGTGTTTTGGGGGCTGGTAATACGGCCCGTGATACGATATGATGAATGAGGGAGGCTGCAGTCAAGGGTTGACTCTCCTGGCATTGTTGATTGGCAAGAGTAACTGGATCGCCTGGTGGGAATGTATGTTGTGTTTATCACTATAGCCTGATTTAGGAATGGCTCTGCATAGCACGGATGTAACAGGTAGTGTAAAGGGAAAGGTTGAGTAAATTTACTTTTGATTCAAGAGATTGTATAAGGAAGAGAGTAAGCTCGATGGTAGGGGACTGATCTGTTAATCCAAGATCCCAGATTCGTATTCGGATTAATGAGAACAGGGGCAACCCCTTGAAAACTGGTCTTTTCATCTCAAGAAACCAGTGTCGTATACTTCCCGGGAACTGTGTGAAAGACTGGTAAACTCGAACATACAATTAGATAATAGTCCTTCATCTAAAACCAAAAGTATGCGAAAATTCAAGCTACGAAGTACATTTCCAATGCAGCTTTTTACGCCAGCCTATTTATCAAATGCAGAAGCATCTTGTTATCAAGGTAAATGGTAGGTTTCAATATGTCAGACAGTTTAGTGGAATCCCTGCTTTGACATCTGCTTTCCCTGAACTCCCGACTGTTGAACGCTCATAGATTGCTATGTTTAGATATAGGCTGTGTGGGAGGTTTCACATAACTGTTCCACTTAATGGTTCCTGGAACTAACATATAACCGCCATGGAATCAATATTACCGCCAAAAAGAAGAAAACCGTTTCGGTTGCAGTGGGCAGACGACAACGTCCCCGACGTCTCGTTTTGCCGCCATTTGTTGGTCCTCCCTCCAGGTCTCACAGCAGTCTTTTCGGGCTAGACAGAGCAATTTAACTCCTAGCAGAACCAGACACAATCTAAACGATTGCCTAGCAACATAACCCGTTTTGTTGGCCTAGGCCACTTATGTTCTTCAACATTTTCTGATTAGTTATTGATGTCTTGGGTTGGTACTTGTTTTGTCCATTATGAAATGGAAAATAAAGAGAGTTAAAAACATCTATTCTTTTGCTTGGTTGGCCTTCAAGAAACAATGTTGTGTTATCTTACCAACTCATGTTTACTAATCGAATAAATGAGGAGTAAATACTTAATGTATTGTATGAAGTTTTGTGAAGTTTTACTCGTTATTCAGTTCCATACAATGGCTCGTTTGCATTTGTGTGCGTGCAATCTAAACACCGTGATCAAACATTTAGAATGAACTTGAATTTCAAACTTGCATATTACCGTAAGGGAATGTGAAATAATCCCAATCCAGTTCTAATAAAACCTGTAAATAACGGAAAAGGAGGTTCTTTAAAAATAAGTGAAGTAAATATTATCCTGATGCAATATCATAGGATCGAGAAATATCAACCATTCCAATCCATCTCCATATCATAGCCAATCAAGTAAGTGTAATGATAATCAAGAGAACACAATGTGTCTAGCCATACATCCCATTTGAGTCTTTTATATGAGCACAGGGAAGAGTAAACCATTTCAGTCCATTGACCTATGTCAGCACAGCCCGGCTATGTTCAGCTGGCCTTTTCATCAGCTTGACCTCCACACAGAATGTGTATTCCAACAGAGGGCACGGGTCACCTTATCAATGTACCCATTTACCTGGTATTCAATGAGCATACTGTTTGAGAAATACATTTATTATATACCAAGTTCGGAGTGCCTATTCCTTCAGCATTGTACAGCCCTGCGAGCAAAGGTGGAATAACTGATGGCGTTATGCCACACTGTGGCATAATCAAAAATTATTGCCCCGCAAGTCTCCGTGAGGCAATAACGATGCTTGCCGGCGTGGAAACTACGTAAACAACCCTCAAACTACGCCAAATTTGTCTCATTTGATGAAAAAACAACGTAAAATCGATTTATTTTACCGTCAAATTCGGCGAAAGCGTTGCATGCCCGCCATGTTTGATCTCCGTAGTTTCCGCATGAAACACCAGACGGCGGGGCTGTGGTAATCTCGATCTGATTTATTTCCTTTAAATTCGCGTCTTTCATGCGTTTTAACGCATAGATTCATCAAAATATTGAAAATAACGCATAAATTGACAGGAATAATGCGTTAAAATTCGTAAATAAGACGTTTGATGCGTTGCGGAAACAGTAGCAAGGCTAGGAACTCTCCGCCGAGGAGGTACATTCAACGCATCCGGCAATGGCGCGGCCCACGATCGGAGGTTAAATAAAGAGAATTCGTCTTGTTTCTTCAACATAGGCAGGTATTTGATATATAATAAAACAAGAACTAACCTCGGGGACCCTCAGCCTTGATCATTGCCCCTTGTCTCAGCCTATTTTCAGGGTCTCTGGCAAAGCCCTCGACCCTGAAAATAGGCTTCGACAGCGGGGCAATAATCTCGGCTTCGGGCCCCCTCGGTTAGTTCAGTGTATATATTTCACTCAAATGCATTCTCATATACTTAACTATAATTATAACATTAACTTAGCTATAAGTGGATGGCTTTTGTACAGATAATTTCCGCCAGATTCCTTATTTCAGTATGTCAGTGGTATACTTGTACTATAGTGTGCAGTAGCAGTGCCCCCTCTATTGGAATACATACACTCTGAATCCATGAGGTCGGCAGCCAGCCATTATGAGGTCATATACCATGCCCTCCTTGCCCATTCTCCCTTTAATGGTGTTTATCTGGCCGCCGCCACCCTATGTAGACCTACAACACTAAAGACTGAATCATTATAGGCATTTCTGTGGTGATGAAAATGCTTTTTTCGGATCCAACTTTGTATGGAATTTTAGATGAGGTTTGTTCATTGGATGTACCTTGTTGGGTTGGTTGAATAGTACGATATGATTGTATCATTCTAGACTTTGATTTTAGTTTATTTTAGCGTAATAGAGATTGCGGCCATGTTGCCTATACCGCATTCAGGAGTCCTGGTCTGCTCATGCGCACACCTTTGGGGCACTACCTGTGGGTGGTCAAGCACGACTTTCCAGCCTATCAGGACCATCCCTTTTCCAACATGGCAGCGCCCACTGGGCCTCTCCCGAATGCAGTATATGTAAGGGTTTGTAATACCAAAGGTTTTTGAAAAGATCCTGACGGTCCCCATATGACAAATGCCTAATTGAGTAACATCAAT
Source organism: Lepidonotus clava (assembly GCA_936440205.1). Lineage (NCBI taxonomy): Eukaryota > Metazoa > Annelida > Polychaeta > Phyllodocida > Polynoidae > Lepidonotus > Lepidonotus clava. The sequence goes on from OW387135.1 coordinate 13,536,663, forward strand.
TAAAAAACCGCCAGCCATATTCAACTTTTTTAAGATTAACTTTAGAAATATCATCAAATAATTGTAAAAAGAGTAGGGAGAAATGTATTATTATTAAGTGCTTCATCCCTCTCTTACGACCCCCCTCTGCAAATTACACTCACTTTGACACCAAAGTAGGTGTAGGCGCCGGTCAGAGAGGCGCCCGGCCACACTCGACACTCCAGGGTCGGCAGCCCACCAATATGAGGTCATTTACCATGACCTTAGTGGTTCCTACCCAACAGCCATTTGCACTCGCACAACTAGACTGTACCATTCTTTTTTCTGTGCCAATTGATACCTTTTGTGAGCAGGGTAAGATGATGTTCACGTTAGTTATTGGTTGATCATTCGAATATGGTTGATGATTAGGAGTTGTTTCTAGTCTATTTGATCTTTTGGTATACGGCACATGATGGTCCCATTTCACCCAACCCAGGAAACCGCAAGTTGTATGACTTTGACCAGAACTTTTGATAAATATGAGGAAAAAATAGATAATATTAGTTTATCTAGATGTTTTATTGTCCAATTATAGATAATTTAGATAAATGAGTCCACATCTAAAAATATGTCAGTGCGATTGCATATATCATACCTCAATTGTTACATGGCTTCAGGTTTACCTGCCTGGTCTATACTGCATTTTGAATTACCCTTTGACCGTTGATTTAAGCCATTATTGTGCACCTTTCAAGTTGGATAAATGTATATATGAAAAAGTATTTTTCTTAAAGCTATTGAACCTAACGTTAATGACGTATACTGGCTCAGATCATAGACAATGATTGGTAACTGCACTTTCCCCGTCCCTATTTATTCCCGCCCCCAGAGGCTATAAAGATACCACCCCAGCCTCTACCCCAGTGGAGGCCCGACCCCCCGCCAACCCGGGTTCAGGTCTCACCACCATAAATCGTCTGTATGCAGAAACAGAGGGCAACTGGTGGCCTAATGCCATCATCACCATAAGCCGGGTGCCGTATGCGACCTACCCTCTGCACCCATGCATCGCCATCATGGCTGTTGATACTGGAGGCCCTGAGAATAGACCGTTTGGTGGAAGGGATTTAGGTTGTTTTTACATTTTCTAATAGGATAAATTACGTTTATTGTGATGATTCTGGTTTATTGTAAAATGTTTTATATTGTTGTTTCATACATGACGCAGTAAAATTAGGTAGACATTCTTTTTGTTTTTTCATTTTGCACAAGAAATTCAAACTATTACTTTAGCCAGTTTGTCAATGTGTTTCTTAAGGTTCAGTGTTTGATTAAGAAGAGGTACATTCTAGACTGAACACTCTATCGCTCAGGAACCAAAGACTCATTTTAAAGTTTAGTAATCTAATGAGGATTATTATAATTCAAATACTCCCTGTCTGCACTAATGGCAATATGCTGACATACCATTACTTCTAACGCTGTACACCCATGGGCATAACGATAAAACGGTACATGTATGTAGATTGCCTTCATAAAACACCATATCCCAGCCCCTCCTGCCATGCCCAGGCCCTGGGTGGGAGTGGTCCTGTAACAATAGTGCTGTGTCCACAGGGCGGGGTCAGCCGGGTCGTGTCCACCCATAAGTGACCGCTCCATGGCCGTAAAGGTCAGCGGCTGGCCGGACATTGCCCACAGCAGACACATGCACCCGCATGACCTCCCTCCATGGGGCTGACCTCTGATACAAATTGAGAACTTGATTAAGTGTACTCTTAGTATATGGGGATTCCCCAGAAAGGTGGATGTTTGCAGAATGTTTAGATATTTTACTTTCTCTTTGCCTCCTAGATCTCTTTACCTGCATCGTGAGCTTTCATGTCTTGCCACTACAACTGGATTTCTCCACAACTTTTATTGAGGGGCAATCACAGATTGCCAATCAGGTTGCTTGAATGAATGGAGTGACAATGTTACACTGCGAATGATGGTGGCTGGTGTGTCATAGCAGGGCAATGATGATGCAGTTGCTTAAAGGGAGCCAAAAGCAATGTTGGGTCAAAATCTTGCAAATTCTATTAAAGGGGAAAGCCTCAGGAAGTGTTTGAGTGTGACCTATTTTGGGGAAGATAATTAATTGTCAGTCTTGGTGGTAGGCTAATAGAAATTGGCATGTGTCCATGTTAGTTGTGAAACAGCCTGAAACAACACTAGTACTGACTATGGGATGAAGGTATTGCATCAGCCTGATGCAGATGGTTATTTGGAGACTATAGTGTGGGGAAGGGGGTAATTCAAATAATCAACCTGCTTAAATAATTAAGTGAACTTGCACGAAATCTTTTTGTTAAGCTTGTTATATTGATTGGCATCTACCAATTGCAACTACTACTTGAAATCTGATGTGACCTCGGATGTAACAGTAGCAGTAGACATCAGTGACCAACCAATTAGATGATCCTTTAAATGCCCTCAGTTAACAGCTTTAGCCTGCTAGTTTAGTGTGCATTCCTTCTTTGGCTATATATATATAGTCTAGTTCTTGTGCTTTGTGATAGGGTCTTTAAGCCGCGTACCCACTAGGCGACTTTCACACTGTCTGCTGACATATAAATTGGTGCCAAAGTCAATTTTACCCTTAAAATCAGTCGATTTTATTGCAAATTAGTCAGCCGACTGTAAAAACTGCCTAGTGGGTATGGGGCTTTAGTTAAACTGGGATTTTGCCTCAAGGTGGAAATAATCAAAAGCTGCAGTCCCTATACATACTTCCGACGGAAAAAGAGAACATTTAAAAGGTCATTAAGCTTCACAGCACGCTATGTAATTTACAAAAGAATATATAGTGTATACCCAAGAAGAAGTTGTTTTTGATGTGCATCCAAAGGACAGCATTACGGAAGAAAATATTACTGGTGCATCAAAGGTATAAGTGTATAGCTGCAGATAGGTATGGCTTAAAAGGAATGAGCACTGAGAGAGTCGTGGGTCGTCTTTATAGAGATACCATTACACTATTAAGATGTGCTTATTTAGTTTTTCTTAATGTCCTCAGAAGGTGATCTTCATACTTGTTGAATACTTAGGGCCATACCCACTAGGTGATTTAACCGGCGATGGGTGACTGGGAGAATGGCTGTTGTTGTTGCTGAGTGACTATAATATCAAGCAAGTTTGATATTTTACTAGCGATTTTACCAGTGGTTCTGTTGTCTGTCGCCCGTCGCCCGTCGCCCATTGCCCAGAATTCGCACCATACCCATGCAGAATCACTCAGCGATTCATTGGCAATTCAGTTGCCAGATGACTTACCGGCGATTCTGCCAGTCAGCCGTCGCCGATCAACGGTAAAAACGCCTAGTGGGTTTGGGGCTTTGTATGAGAAAGACCTCACGGGTTGTCCAAGTTTGGCTGCAGAGGGGATCTTCGTGGACTGAGGGCAAGGCCCGAGGTCTGTGCAGTTCCCATTGTTTGAACAGCAAGCCTAAGACACACCTAAGGTTCCTCCATACTGTGTTGTACAAACTTTATCCAAATATCTATGTAAAAAGACAAATTATGAAAATGAAGGACGGTACGTATGGCCCTACTTTACACACTTATGCATATCTCAATTCTCCATGTGGGTAATAAAAGCGTGGATGGCATCCCTTATGTCCAATATAAATACGTGACATATTGCCCCATCATGACTACCAATGGGTCATCACTATGACTGGGCGATCCAATAAGGGGATTATGGTTTTAATGGATGTCCACAAACACGCTGGGTATGTAATGGCCAAAGGGACGTGACCCTGGGCCAGGCTAGGGCCTGCAATACGGAGTCAGGGCTGACTCACATGCAGTCAAAGTGTATGACTTAGGCTCATACAAAGCCTACATATGCACCGTCAGTTTGTGACTTAGGCATTGGCTTCTCATTTTCTGTCAATTTAATCAGTTGAACTGTATGAACTGTGCTGTTAGTTTGCTTAGTATTGTTTGATATTTGAATCTATGAAAGAAATGAAACTGTATTTAGTCCAATTCTAATGACAAAAAGAACTGTGTCATCCCTTTTTGTAAGACATTAAAATTAGAAAGTGCATTCACGGAAATTGTAGTACCCAGGTCCCTATTTTGTTCAGTACTACTTAATTATGAAAGCTACATCTGTATATAATTCGAACCGTATTTTGTGTGAAAACTAAATCACAAAATTAATCAATATGCATTTCATTTTCAGTTAAACCGGAAGTTAATTGAGGAAGTTAACATCGACGGAACGCGGAACGTTTTGGAATGTAAGTTGTAATTTTATCAACTGCAAAAAACGATTATTCCTTATTCACTTATCCAATGCTTCCTTTCACAATCAATGAACTCTGACATTTTCTGTCACATAAGTTATGCTTGTAAAATTGAAAATAAAGTCTTTAATATAGGCCTATGAGGCAAATACTACTTGAGGCATTCCATAAAGTTTTAAAAGGTTTAAATGATAAGGTCACTTAAATATTGAATTCTGCCATTTAAAGGATGTGTCGGTTATTTTGTCCATTACAGCCGAAGGGTGGCCTAATTTCATGTTACTACACTGATAAAACTGAACAGGCTTAACCTTGTTCTGGAATTTCTGCCATCGGCATTTCTGAATATGTGCAATTCAGAATATTTGCATGATAATCGTATTCAGGGCACAATTCAGTTAAACAACATGTAAAGCTAATTTCAGGCTGAAAATGTCTTTTGCTACGCTTGAGGCAGATTGACAATACGCATATGGGTCTCAAAACAGTGTAGGCCTAAATCAGTAAACAGATCAAATTGTTCTTTAATACTGAAGAGCAGTGGTGCTAAACAAATCCAATATATAGGCCTATATATAACAAATATAGCGAATGTTAGATAAAAGAACCACTCCAGGAATGCAAAAGCAATATGTCCATTGAAGCCTGACTTGATGGTGGATGCCACAGTCAATATAATGATGCGGAAATGGGCGACAATCAGAGGTCAAAGTTCACGTTCTATTGTCAGAATGTCGTCTGCTCTTTCCCGCGCTTTTCTCGTCGTTATTGTGGACCCTAATGAGGGCGTGGTCGCTGCAAATGGCCGCCGTTTATCATTACAGGCAGTATTGTCTACCCACATTGGGCACGTATATTTGTCGACAAGGACAAAGATAGAAGACAAACCCTATGAATTGGTGACCACCTGTCCTTTTTTCCTGCATTGCTTTTAGACCGCTTTTAGATTCCCTGAATGGATAGGATATTGACGCAATCTTTGGCACGTCACTATACGTGTTTGTTTTTTTATTCGTAGAAAGGAATCAGACATTATAAAATCAACCTGAGAAAATGTCGATTTATGTATATGTGGTCATTTAACATTTAACGAGATTAATTTAACGAGATCAGGAAAACCAAAACCAGGATACCTAGGGGCCTTCCATTTAGTACGTACGCAAATTTTCCAAAATTCTAGACCCCGCCCCCCCCCATCCCCCCTTGGCCTATAGTACGCATTGGAAATGTACAGGAACGTACGCAAATTTTCACAAATCTCAGACCCCCCCCCCCCCCCTTGCTGCGTACGTACTATATTGAAGGCCCCCTATGGCAGGCTGTTTCACATGCATGTGCTCTTCCGACAGACATAATGGTGATAAATATATGATTAGAATGATGTACATGACATGTTATGTAATGTTATGATCCATAATATACAAATTAGCAAAATAGGTAATAGCTAATTATATAGTCAGTATTATTTTACGGGAGAAGAGCCAAATACATGAAGAGAATCAACTATAAAAAGGGACTACATAGGCCTAAACACAATATCATAATAATAATTATGTATATGTATAATAACAGTGATTCCCCTCAACACATATCCCCTTTCCATCTTACCCCACCGGCCTCACCGTATATACGGCCATATAACAATCCATGATATAATTCGTCGCATTGAGACCTAATGGGCGAGTAAAGTCGGCTAATGCAGCAGGCCGCTGGAGGGCGCGTCGGTCGTACTTGACATACATTTCTGGGCGGGGAACATGGTCGTCGCATTAACTCGGCCCTCTGCTAGGCCCATACAGTATTTATACACCTCCTGGGCCCTGGACAGGGTAGAGACCTTCCCAGGCTGAAGCTTTATATGTTTCTATATAATTATTGGGACATATTTATGGTTTGTTCATTGCTATTTTTTATCCTTGACCAGGGGCGGATCCAGAGTCAGTCATCTAGGGGGGGCAAACCAACCTCCTGATTAATCATTAAGGGGAGGGGTTACAGGAAGTGTTACCCTCTCCCCCATGCACCCCCATTTTTGGGGACTTTATCTTCACACAAAATTCGGAGAGATGCGCATTAGGCTATCCCGTATCCAGAACCCCTTCTTCCTATACACATTAAGCTTTATGCATTCAATCTAACAAACACACTACTTATGGGACATGCTTTTCATTTAAACCATGTATCCCATGCTGTATGAAATGTGTAGTCTGATATTATCGATATAATAAATTGATTTGTTTGTCATCTTGCAACTGGATCACCATTAATGCACAGCCTTGAACAATGCCCCTTTTCTACATACTACTCAGCACTGCAACTGCTGCCCCCGTTGCTCATCTAACTGTTAACATTAACGTACGTGTTGCATGGAAGACGTTCTATCAGATAATGAAGTAGAGCGTGATACTATACATTGTATCCTTACAGGGATGTCAGTTTTCAGACTTTAGTCTGATTTCAGATTTTTTTAGACTTAAAGAAACTGGCATAAAATTGATCAAATATGGTCAAAGCATGGATAAAATCTCAATAGTATTCAAAGACATGTTTGACAGTGGCAGTGGGCTTGATAATCCACTTCTGAATATAGTCTCTAAACATTATAACCAGTTCAGACTTTCTTCAGACTAAGTTCAGATTATCAGAATAGTCTGAAACCTTTCTTAGCAGTGAATAAATACTGGTCTCTGATTGGTTAATATTAATGCAATTCCAAGTATGACTCCTAAAATTTCTTTGATAAAAAAAAATCATATAAGAGCAAGAGTTATAGGTTATAATTCTGGGCCCGGAGTGGCCCCGATGGTGAACCTTGTAAAATTTATCATTCGGACACAGATAGGAACTGGTTTTGAGATTGCTGGTGTCAGCCTAAAACTGTCAAAGTGCTATGCATTAGCATGACTGTGGGAACCAGCTTTCAGAACATTTCTACTTCCGCTTCCAGTTCCTCCCAAAAGACAAAAGAAAATTGCATTATTGTTGTCTCACAGCATTGTGGGAATGCAAGTCTAATTAACATAATGAATATATCAATGCCACAATAGGTCTCACTCAACCCTTTTATTTTCATATGGGGGTAAGGGGGTGAAGAGGGTGAAGGGGTAAAGGGGTAAAGGGGTAAAGGGGTAAAGGGGTAAAGGGGTAAAGGGGTAAAGGGGTAAAGGGGTAAAGGGGTAAAGGGGTAAAGGGGTAAAGGGGTAAAGGGGTAAAGGGGTAAAGGGGTAAAGGGGTAAAGGGGTAAAGGGGTAAAGGGGTAAAGGGGTAAAGGGGTGGAGGGGTGGAGGGGTGGAGGGGTGGAGGGGATGCCATGGGGATGCCATGGGGATGCCATGACCCACATGACCCACATGACCCACATGACCCACAAAAACTTACTAAGAGGGACTAAGTCAGCAAACGTCAGTCACAAAAAGATAACTAGTAACGATTAGTAGTTAAAGGAACACCAACATAATAATCAATTAATGATAAATAATTAGCAAATGAACGTCAATAATTTCATCACTTAGTGCCTTTTTGTACTTAGTACTGTAACAAATGTCATGTCAACGTCGTTGCATCATCACAGCAATGTAACTTCATATTCATAATTAGTAAGATGTACAGGTATGAGTTTAACATCTTTAAATCTAAATTTCCCTCTCAAACTTTTTATTCTTTCATGATTAGGTAGGTCTCCAGGAATTAGTTACGAATTTCGAATCTTTAAACTTTGCAGAGATTTGTACTCATTTCTAGTCACTCAACTGAAAACTAGGATTTCTTTGAAATTTTCTATACTTCATCAGGGCCCAGGCTTTAATTATTGCAATAATTAACCTATTTACTAAGTTTGTATTTATTGCCTTTTTAACTTGTTTATTATGTTGTTTGAATTGAGAATGAATATATTTTACAATTCTTATATCATTTGGTCACTTAACTGTGAACATGCTCCTCTCCCCAAGCACAGGCAACCACTCCAAGCAGATATTTGCACACTCATAATCATATAGTTTGGCATTAACTGTAAGGTTTCAGAAATTTTCATCAAGCCTGACTTACATCCCTGATCCTTACATTGCTTCTATGAAACTATCCTGGCTTAGTCGATCGCATTACATTATAGTGGTAACCGTTAGTTTTATAGGGTTATGTAAAATGGCACCGACTGTATACGGTTGCATTACTAACTCTAATCTCCATAGAGTTTGTGCAGTTTGGTGAAAAATGTATAGGTTATATAAATATGTGTGTGGTCAGGGCTCTCCACTTTCTACTTGTTTTTCCAAGCGTGATATCTTTAACTCTTCCGTGGATAGATACAATCAACTTACTTACCAACAAAGAACAACCGACAAGGTGAAATTCAAGACATTGATTAAGAAAACATGCATGCCAATATGGTGAAGACCGTCTTTTCCAAACAAACGTTACTGACAATGACCATGAAAATACAATTTACTCATACATATTTACACATCCATCACAGCCTTGGCTGGCTGTTAAGACCTCAAGAACATTATACATACCTAATATGAATCACTTCATTCCTTTTTCAGTATATAAGGTGCTTTTAATATGTTTGGGGTCAGGCCATAGAGACATTACACTACACTTCTTTGAATTCCCTGTTTCAGTGTGTAAGGAGTTCTCGGTCCAGCGGCTCGTCTATACCAGCACTTTTAACGTTGTTTTCGGGGGACAGACAATAGAGAATGGCGACGAGAGTCTCCCCTATCTGCCCATTGAAAAGGTGAGAAACATCAAATTGTATGATAACGAAGTACCCGATATCAAGACTACCTTATCATAAAACAGATAAAAGGAATGTTGGGTTTATTTTCTTTTAGCATCCAGACTGGTATTCTCGGACTAAGATGCTGGCAGAGCAACATGTTCTAGCGGCTGATGGTAACCAACTACATGAGGGGACCAAACTTCATACATGTGCCCTACGACTAGCTGGTGTGTACGGCCCAGGGGAGAGGCGGCACCTGCCCAGGATAGTGGTAAGCAAAAAGATAATTCTTTGGTCCATGAACAAAGCTGAAAAACCACTCTTGATTTCTGATAAAGTTCACAGGCCCGTAACCAGGCAAAATTAGATGTAAAAACCCCTAAAAATAGTAGGAAATATTAAGAGGTTCCACATTTTACTGCTCGCCACCCCCCCCCCCTTTTCAAGTTCAAATTGTTGAAAATAAAGGCAAAGGTTCCACTTATAGGCCTATAACCTCGCCACCCCCCAAACAGGACCTGGGTACGGGCCTGCAGTTCCTCATATCTTTCAAAAAGAATAAAATGGATTCTAGATACTCGGGAATATTGTGACCCGTTCTACCCCTCCTATAATGGAAGGCTCCAGTCAAACTGATACAGAGGAATATCTGAGGAGGAGGATTATAATGACAAAAGCAGTACTTAAATCTATAAGCCCTATACATTATGTAATAAGCCCATCCCAGTATACATCAACATCACATTTTACCATGAAATTACATAGCAATTTCTTTCTGATTTAATCCCCAAAGATAGAGGTGTAAAACAAAATGAACCATAGTCGTTTAGTTGATAGATTGCTCCGGCAATTTGTAAAATTCAGCTTTATATATCGGCCTTTTTCCCATAAGAACCAATGTTAAAGCCTGTCAGCCCAACCTATAATGTCCAACCCTATTTTCCCTAAAATGCAGCATTTTGATTGGCTGTCAAACTTGCAAATATGTCAAATGGTAAAATTTAAGAAATACTACCATTTTATCAGTACTTGGGGACATAGAAAAACATAATTCTTAGTTATTCTAGTAATCCCAACTCTAGGTGACAAGGATGGCTTATATGTTTTTTTGTCCAACCCTTGTCCAACCCTGGGATATACCCATTGTGGGATGGGCTTATTGCAAGCATTGTTTTCAGTTTAGAAGTTTTTTATTGAGGGGTGGTGAGGGAGATCTCTTTGCCATTTTCAGGGGTGGATCCAGAGTCAGTGTGATGCGGGCAAACCCTGACCTTCCTCCCCCCCCCCCCCTTATAAAAATGAAAAACACCAGATTTGCCCAAATGATCCAACACTAAGATGCCAAAATTGTCTCCCTTGGGTATGGGGGGGGGGGGGCAGAAATGGCCCTTTTGCCTCCCCTCCCCATGTATCCGCCACTGATTTTATCACAATATGAAGTTATAACCCCGCTACAATGCCCACGTTCGTATACTACTTACACTGATTCAAATTGTATTGAATAGTTCAAAATGGTAGCATTGTACCGGTAACGTTTCCTCAAAATCTGCATCTTTCACCATACAAGCATGTTGATATTAACATTGAAAAACTAATAAATGGCATTCTTGAACAAATTAAAATTGAAATAGAATTGTTTTATGATGCTCCATGGTATGACATCACTTTATTTTGTTTTGTTCTGTGTTTTTCTTTTCTTTTAAGTTATTATAAATTAAATTGTTTTATTTGTTTGTTAATTGAATCATTTTTCTTTCAATAATAATGTTGTCTTTCAATGCTTTGACTGCAATACTGAGATATGAAAGGATAACATTAATTGTTACATCTTATATGTCTAAGCATTGCTGTTGATTTTGTTACGTTGTATCAATGAAGATTCTGTCATTCCCAACCATCATTTATTATCATTTACTTGGTAAATACTATTATTGATATACAAAATGTTTGATTACTGGAGAAACATTGAAAACTAGCGAAAACTAAACTATAATTCTTCAGGATAAATAAGATTGTCTAAAAGTAAAACACACAAAAAAACCATCAGACCAATATATATATATATATATATATATATATATATATATATATATATATATATATATATATATATATATAATATATACAATGTATCATTAGAAAAGGCATTCCATGTTAAACTAAATTTATAATTATTTTAAACAATCTGAACGATTCTGACAAATAATGAAGGCCAATTAGACCCAAAAATAACAAAAACATTACAACCTTCCCACCACAGCCTTTCCAAACTTATAGTACCAAAAACCTCCATAGATGGCGCTACCCATTCCCGGAGCTAAAAATAGGCCAACTCTCTCCAGGCGCCGTCAGCACGGACAATCTCCCAGCACAGGTCGCTCTGACTCTCCCTATCCCCGACCACTGCGGCCCGGCCCCGTGCTCCGTCCCTCCCCGGCCCGCCCTCGGCCCGCCCCGGGTAGCTCTACTTCCCTCACCGCCTCCACCGCCGACCGGCCCGGTGGCCTAATGGATAAGGCGTCTGACTTCGGATCAGAAGATTGCGAGTTCGAGTCTCGTCCGGGTCGCGGTTTTGACAAACTAGGAATGTATGGTGTTATAGTAGAGAACGTTTATGCCTATGGTCATAGGGGTATAGATTGTGATATTTTGCAATCATAAACGTTACCCACGTTTTCTTTTTTTCGTGTAGCCTATAGCAAACGTTATAGGCCTACTATGGGCCCTTACTATTTTTGCATATTTCCTTGGTAAAATATTGTATAACTTAAATAAGCCCATCCCACATGCGACATTGGGTAGGCCTATGACAGCTATGTCCCAGAGTTAGACAACATCAGGGGCGGATCCAGAGCCGCAGAGGGCGGGGGGGAGGGCGCCTCCCTTTTTTTTGGGCCAAAATTTAGACTTTTTTAATGTAAAACTCGGCCCCAAGGTAATTAAGAAAAAAAATTTACATTAGCGCCCCCCCCCCCCCCCCCCCCCTCCTTTTCAAAATCCTGGATCCGACGCTGAAAATTAAGCCATCCTTGTCTCCTAGACATAAGGTAACTTAAAAATAAGCAATAATTGCATTTTTTCCATTTCCTTAAGGATCTTTAAGAACTGATAAAACATTAAAATATCTTAAATTTTACAAATTGATGCTTCACATACCATTTTCAATTAAAAATATTGCAATGGAAATGGTAATAATGTCGGGCCTACAGTTTATAAAAATCTCATAAATTAGAAAATAATCCAGAAAAACTTCCTACCCATTTCAAAAAAGTATCTAGGCCTACTGCTCCCATTTTCTAACAAATTAACCAGCAGGTAAACTATAGAGAGTGATGCATTATTCAAAAGTAAAATTCCACCCCTGTGCGAAAATACCCAAATTATTTCTATGGAGAGATCCCGGGAGAGATTCACAGAAATGAGAAAAAATTATTGCAAAATAATGCCTGCACAGATTCAGGGGCGGATCCAGGGGGGGGGGGGGCATGCCCCCCCCCCCCCCCTTCCCTGTTAAATCATGTTTGTGGGGGCCCCCCCTCCCCCGTAGATCTACGTTGGCCTACATTCAATTATGTTTGTGGGGCCCCACTCTGACAATTTCTGGATCCGCCCCTGTGCCCCAGACCCAGGGGACAAAATTTTAGCATATCAAAATTGGAAGATCTGTGTAAATCTGTTGTTTTTATTTTCATTTTTATAAGGGGGGGGTCAGCTAGGGTTTGCCTCAACTTGGTGGAGTTTTAAGGATAGACACCAGTGGTTGGGGCATGAATGGCGTGGCTCCCTTTAATCATAACCAGAAGATTTGTTTGTTATAGTATAACTGAATAGAAAACATAATTGAAAAGCCATCGAATAACCATTTCTATCCATATAACTTGTATAAATATGGCTAGAAAAATGGCTGTGTAGGCAGGTTGAAAAACTAAAAAATCATAATATTCAAATATATTATTTGAACATCAATATCTCGCTTAATAATTTACTTAATGCTTTGAAACTTTTGGTAGATCTTCTTGACATATAGACTGAGGGAAGCATGTCTCAGATTTTCATATAGGTCCTAGTTTTCATTTTATGAAATGTAGAAAATTAATATACAAAAAATATCAAAAAAGTTTCCCATTTTTTTCCGTTTTTGACCATAAAATAAAATCTAGGCTCTTAAACAAAAATCTGAGACACACTTCACTGCATTAGAATGTTCTTAGGATGTGTGTAAAATCTTATTCATGTCAGTTAAGTATTAACTGAGATATCAGTGTTCAAAAAATAAAAGTAAAAAAAAATCAGTTTTTATTATATTAAGCCTGTGTTCTTACTCCCAATACATTTATATTTATATCAATAGATAGAGAGAAATTATAGCTTTCAAATGATGATTATATGTACATATCAGAGCACTAGGTAGAACACCATTGGTGCTTACCTGAATTGGCCTACAACCACTGGTGTCTATCCTTAAACTTCTGTTGTCTTTCTGTTTTCAGGGTTAGGCTATATATATAGAGAAGGGCCTCTTCGTGATGACGTATTGGGACGCTGACAACTTGGTGGAGTTTTAAACTTCTGTTGTCTTTCTGTTTTCAGGGTAACATAGAGAAGGGGTTGTTCGCTATACATGACGTACGGGGACGCCGACAACTTGGTGGCGTTTTAAACTTCTGTTGTCTTTCTGTTTTCAGGGTTACATAGAGAAGGAGTTGTTCGCTATACATGACGTATGGGGACGCCGACAACTTGGTGGCGTTTTAAACTTCCGTTGTCTTTCTGTTTGCAGGGATACATAGAGAAGGGTCTCTTCGCCATGACGTACGGGGACGCCGACAACTTGGTGGAGTTTCTCCACGTGGATAATCTGGTCCAGGCCCACGTTAAGGCGGCCCAGCACCTACTGCCGGGCACAGGGGTAGCGGTAAGTAGGACTTATCAAATTTGTCCTAATGAATTTATAAAATTAATAATGATTAACACACCATACCATAGTTATGCAATACTTAAGCATATTATGTATATGTAATATATACAATCACTGTTGTGGTCTCAATAGGCCTACTTGCTTAAGTAGGACATTATTGATAAGCTTGACATACAAGTAAAAGACTATACATGTATGCTTATTGGGGGAAACTGTATTGTAATTAAACTATACTTGCAATCAAAAGTTAAGGGAATATTATTTGGAGGTTAATCTATGGCTTGTATTGGCGCACTGCAGAGGTTGCAATGGGTAAAACGCACCTTTCTTTCTCCGTAAAATGTTACCTTTTCAGAAAATCCCCCAAAATCTCACACAAATTAACGGTGAACAATTTTTGTGTGTGCATCCTTGCACCGACGCTGGATTGACCTTGTGTTGCGGTATACCACGGCCCCCTAGTGTCGCCGGCTAGTGAAATAGACGTATAGTTAGTGTGCCCCCCCCCCCCTCCCCGACCGGCCTGTTTGCCCTGTCGTCTCGGCCCGGGGAGGGGCACTTTATGTCCGGCCGTTATTGGGTGTGGGGGACCGGGGTGGGGGACACTCAGACCTGCTTGGGCTGGTATAGGGAGAAACATGCTCCAATATAGGCCTACAACACTATAGCTGTGTGTGTGCATACACCAAGCCAGGCACCAAGCCTTGAGTCAGGGGTAAAGGTTAGACTGGGATCGCCAGTGGGTCACACTTTTACCATGATAGAAATTGTTTGATAGAATGAATAAGAAATAAAGTTTAAATTACAGTGCTTCATGTCTTAATTATTGTGCATATAAGCGGCGAATTATATTAAGGAGGGAACAAATTATCGTAAAAATGTATGTCTCTTAATATTGTATTTCAAATACCTTCCTACAATACCCCGTAGCGACAGGCCATTGAGGAGGCAACAAATTATGTTATAGGCCTGCCCGACTCCTTCACCAATTTGCCATTTTCTTATACTACTTACACAGTCGGCTGATGTACTAATAATTACAAAATACGCACTGTCTATCAGGCAGTGTTACTTTGTACATTACAAACAGATATGTGTACAAATCAATCAATATTTCATGTTATTAACAAAAGTAAACGTTCCCCTGCAGGCCGGCCAGGCGTACTTCATCTCCGACTGTAAGCCCGTCAACAACTTTGAGTTCTTCAGACCCCTGGTAAGAACGCGTCATTCATGATCCGTTTCTATTTTAAGAACAACCTAAAACTCTAAACAATTACCCATAATGATATGTAACAATAATTACCTGTAATTCCCAAAATGGAATGACCATGTTTTATTTCACATACCATTGTAAAATCTGTTATTTGAATTCGATGTCCGTTTATGTCTATGGTAATGAATTGCAATTATATTCATTTCGCCTCACCAATAAATCATAATTACTTTTCTAATTAGTCACCTGTTTGTTATAATTTCCCTTTTCTATACCTGTCTAGGTGGAGGGCCTAGGCTACACATACCCGACGATACGGCTCCCCCTCTCTCTCATCTACTTCGTCGGTAAGTTGGCCCCAGGCGGCGGGTAGGTGGTGGATAGGTCTATAACGTAACAGTAGATGGCAGCAGATATCGTATTCTGCAGCTTTTCTGGAACAGATTGTGTTCAGTCAAGAATTCTAGGATTTCTAGGTATATCCGTGACTGTTTGTTACCTATTTAGGGACAGGTACTGTAGCTGTCTAAGGTGGCTGGGAGTGGGGATACAGCTCTAGGGGTCATTGACTATTTTTGTCTGCTTTGAGAGGTTCGTTGTAAAGGGGTGACCTGAAAGGAGGTGATGTGTAGAAAGTAGGTCTCAATGCTCCTACTGAAGCCAGCGTAGGCCTAAGGACACGTGTAACAAATTACACCACTTGGCACTGCTGGGGATGCGAATTAGTCTATCATACCAGAATATTATTTTGTTGTTGATTATATCATTTGTAGAAATAGCTCAGAGGGACCCAACAGAGACAATTGAAAAAATAAGAAATCTAATCATAAGCTATACGTTATTTCATTACGGTCATAATCTTGATATTATTTCCTCCTTTCTCCAGCCTTCCTGACTGAGTGGATTCACGTCATCGTCGGACCTTTCTACAATTTCCAGCCCCTTCTGACCAGAACTGAGGTAACGTATTGAAGCCACGGTATTTTGATTGAATAATCTTTAAATTGGATTGAGGAATAAGCTTTTTAGAATTGCAAATGACCTCGGATGGACACGGGGTAGGGTCTAAATGTCACACTGACATATTTAAGTAATGTCCCTGTTGCTTGTCTTTCTGCCTTAAAAGTTGTCATGTCTTGTGCCAAATTTAAGAAACACGCCGCCAAGTTTAAGAGTCTTGATCCATTTGCAAAGGTTTGTACGTGGCTATTTGTGCTTTGGGGAATTCAATGTGTCCCTTTCACCTGATAACGTATGATAACAAAAATATGTAACTTTCTACGTGAAACCTGCCGGCCGGGCTTGCCGGATGAAAACTAACATGTCCCCCTCCCCCCTTACCCCAATAAATATTTTTAAGAAAAATGCTAAAGTAAGAACCCCTTTATTTAGGTTCCTTGATAACCCTTGATACCTAGCTGTTCCAAAGCATATTGGTGTCTATGTGAATATTCCACAATTCTATACCAACCTTGTGCAGTGGGTGTCTTTACCTACCTATTGGATGCTTTGTTTTTGTCGTCTTAAGATTAAGATGCATGTTCATCTCGTTATGTTGCTCCTGATCTGGTGTATTGCAGTTATCAAATTCTGAGTATCAATTGTCTTTAGGTGTGAATGTTAATGTGAGTCAGTGTATTTTCTTAAAAAGAACCATGATACATTAGATGGCTGTAGAATAGAGGACATATTCAGTCTTGGACCTCCTCCCATAACAAAAATTACTCAACATCTCTCTTCACTTTGACGTAATTACGTATCCGTCCTGGCCGACCTAAAACACTCTATGGGCATTACTTCAGCCTTAATGTTTTCATGGTGCTGTTTAAAATGTTGTTGCTGCCATGCGGTTGCTGCTGTTTGTCCAGTAATAGTTGAATGTCCAAAAATATATCAAAAAATGTATGGCCCTGGTGGGTTGATAGTTTTGCCGAGCATATTTGGGCTGTAAGCATTATATTAAAACTTTCAATTACCTGTATTTCCTTATAGAATATATTGCAATTATTTTTGTTTCCTTGTAGAATTAACTGCAGTAGGCTTGGTTGAAGAACCCCGATGATTCTGGTCACAGTTCGTCTATTCATTTTAACTATCCGCAAAGATAATCCATCTTCTTGATCCTAAATCCTCATCCCTCTCTTGCGGTATTCCGGCGACTTGTGATCCTGCACCGGGGCAGTCTGGGGTGTGTCATGCCTCCACTACTTGGCCGTGGGTAACACTTGCCCCGGGTAGTAACTGACGGGGCTCTTGATGAGTGTGTGTTGGGGGGGGGGGGTGTCCTCATGTCGGATGTCACATTTAAGAAATGTCGCATGTCCTTGTCCCTTAGGCTTATCTATTCCAATGGCATGAATGGTGTCTGTCAGATTTTAGAAATATGATTGTCCCCAGTCGCAAGGCTCTTATATTTTTCTATTCTGTCCCAGAATATCGATGTTGCTTGTCCAATTTAAGAAATGGCCTTGTCACCCTGACAGATTTAGGGGTCTATAGACTCAAGACTAGGGAGGGGGTTGTTAGAGGAGGTGGACTACGGAGAGGGACATTGGGGAAGGGGGAGTGACGTCATAAAAACTTCAAACTGGGGGCGCCGCCCCCGACAAAACAGAGTCTTTGATCTTGTGACAGAAATGAGATTATATAGATGAAAAAGCTTATCCTACTTCTGAATAATTTTGAACTGAGTCATTTTGTATCAAACCAAATCGGCTGTCGATCAGAGCCAAACAAAGTATGCACATTTCTGAATCAATAAGGACAAATTCAACGAGGATTTTACAGTGTGTTGTTTCTTATGTCATCGTTGCGCTGTCTTTTGCGGTGCTCATTTACACATTATTTAAAGAATGTAATACAAATTGGAATACTGACGATATTGATTATATCGTAATATGAAAACGTTCTGAAATGGAAATATGACGTATCCTCGCAATGCTATACGATAGTATCTCTGCACATGCTAGCCACAGCATTAAATTGTCCAATACGATGTTACTTTCTTATCAAACGTTAAGCCATTCTTATCGATCTTCTTGTTCAATTTGTTTTTGCTTTTAAAATTGCGTGTGGATTCGCGCCTTTTTTAAACTATCTCTAGAATATATGTTCATAATCCTTATGTAGGCCCTAAATAAAAAAAAAACGTAAAAAGTACCAAAAAAATGCATTGCCCATCACCATGGTATTTTGAGCTCTTCAAACTCTGGAGCTGTTGGGGGGTCACCTTTGATCCCGACCATTAAAGTGACCTTTGCCGGACACCTGCACTGACCACACGATGATCACTCCCCCCCCCCCCCCCGGCCTCCTACCGGCGGGTGGAGGAAGCAGTGGTCACGTGGCCCCTCCCCCTGATTAGCTGATTAGGGCCCGGTGACGGCCGACGGACGACAGGGGAGGGTCGTTAGGGGGCGTTTGTCATCGACAATGGTGTCATTACCAATGGGTGGGGGGTTAGGGGCAGGGGGAGAGAAGACATCGTCCCATCGCCCCCCCCCCCCACGCCCCCTCCTTTATAAGATATGCTCAGGTATTTCAGAATTATGTTTGTTGAGGGGGGTGCGAACAAAATAATGTCATTCATAAATGCAAACATAGGGTTAGATATGAGGGGACGGATTTAGAGGGGGGCATACATGGGGTTCCCCCCACTCCACCTTTCTAGAATTCCTGGACGCCCCTGCAGCTGATGACAATGCCTGCTTTAGAGTGCTTAGTTACAATTGTCCTAAAAGATGCACTATAGGCTATTTATTCGTGGTTTTATAATTTAAATCAGTAATAAAACATAACATATACCGAGGTCAAATTATTTCTTACTTTATTACTTTTCTGTCAAAAACTGTTCTTATCCATGATAGGCATCCCTCTTTTTCACGCAAATTCTTTAAAATAATTCATTTCTAGCGTACATACTATTGGTATGCTATTCACCGCAATTTTCTTCCTTCTTCTAAGTTTGCACATATTGCAATAGACAGTAGGCCTAATTCTCCACCAGAATTGCTAGTGGACGACTCCCACCGGTCGTTGGGTCTAAATGCCATACTCCTTTCTCAATAAGCCTCGCATAATTCATTTGGTACATTAAATGTTAGGACTTCTTTATTGGGTGCTAAAAACCAACGATTTTCGGTTTGTCCCACAAGAGGTTAAACCCTCATCAGCCCTCTGCAACGTGCATGTCTTAATTATTCAAAGCTTTGAACCCCTCAAAGACAAGGATGTCTTCATTCATCAATCGCCACAGTCGTTAGGGACAGTCTGAGTCAGGGCTGTCAAATCAACAGAAAAAAAGACCAATTATAGTGCAGGAAATTCGGGCAATTATCGCCATGAAGATTCCAATAGACTAGGGAATAAAGCAGTGTCTTCAACAACTGCGCGGCTCAAATCCTCGAAGTTGTATTCTTTACTAAACTTAGCATTATGTTAGTCTGCAGAAAATGGCTAATTGACTCGAATAATTTACGGGAAAATAAGTAAATGTGATCAAATCGGTCAGGAGGTATCAGTGAAGGCCAGTGAAAAAACAAGGAGACTTTCTCTTCTGGGAACTCGCTGTTTGAAGTGCGTGTGAAGATATTGTTTTGTGGGGTTATGTCAAGTGTGACGTTTTTACGCCAATTCCCCAAACAGAGACCCATGTGACCTCATGTATGACTCAGCTCTCATGCAATGATGATAATTCGCCTTTTTTTTCCTCATAGAGAAAACCATCATCGATAGTCGATGTGATGTGTTGTATTGTTTTTTGTTGTTGTTTTTTGTATGTATTCCCCTTGTTTTAATTTGCTAAATGATAGCGCAGACCATTGCAATTTCTTAAAGTGCAAGTTGCAAAAAAGTGTGAGTTTTTCGCAGCAGGCCTCAACAAATCCATGGGGGTGCGACCTATAGTCTCCTAATTGTTCCTCTGGAAGCTCCCATTATAGTTATGCGAAAACAACACTGAGAAAGCTAGAACAAGTCCCCATGGAACTTATGTGCATGTCCTTCTTGGAAGAGTGAATGAAGAAGACCACTATATTTATCTCAGAGATGCCACTCCCGACTGGTTAACGTTTCCTGCTTTTTTTTCTAGATGCAACTATAAAATATAGGAGGGAAATACCCTTTACGAATAGAGACCAAACATTGAATTTGTATTTGAAAATCTTGAAACTAACACTCTGAAACAAATTTTAAAGTAGGATAGAATATTGATTGTGCAAGCCAAAAACACAAAAAAAATAGGAAATCCTACAAAAGTAGGGAATATGTCACCTCTGTTATATCTGTAGGCCTATATTATAACGTGAAGAAATTTTATATAAATGTTGTTGTTGTTGTTAATTTTGTTGTTGTTTGTTGTTGTTTTTTAAAACAAGTTACTCCATGTCTCTGTGCAGGTGTATAAGACGGGGGTGACGCACTACTTCAGTAACGACAAGGCGCGGCGTGAGTTGGGGTACGAGCCGACGGTACAGAACGACATGGGGCCCGTCGTCGACTGGTTCAAGGAGCGCGGCCACGTCCGACCCCCCAGGAGGAAGCCCTCCCGCCTCATGTCACTACTCGTCGACCTTATACTCGTCGTCGTCTTTGTCGCCGTCGTCCTCTCCTTCCTACCCTTTGTACAAACTCTAGGTGAAAATAAGTTGTTATAGGATACAAATTATGGTTTTTGTAATGGTAGGTTTTATTTGAAATTCAAATACTCATGGATGATGTGGGTCATTAAACTGTGGTATAACTCAGGTATTTTATTAAATTGATATACATGCACGTTAAACTAACATCATCGTCATTTGGGGACCATATTGATTTATTATGTGAAATGTATTATGTTATTGACGTTTTATCAATGAATATATATATATACTTGTATTTTATTGTACGAATAATAAAATAAAATAGATATGAACGAATGAGGTTGTTTGTTTTTTCAAGCCTGTAGGCTTGTTTGAAAGGATAAATTGAATCAAGTCAAGTCAAAACATGAAATCGTGATTCAAAGGTTTAAATCCAAAACAGCCGGACATGACAAGGTTTTTAGCAGTGGCCGACGAGGCTATGTCGAAAAGAATGTTCTAAAAAGCTCAACTTTATACAAATGCCTGACGTGCAGACATGACTTTTGGGATACACCGATATTAGATTTTATTTCTATTCAACCTTTTAGAATGTAGGATAAATCAATACTACTGGAAGTAAGATAATATGTGACACTGATAAGATGTCACCAGGTAACAATCGGTTCATGTGACGTTGCGCAATATGATGCAGCCATAGTTTTATTACTGACATTTGTTAAACGTGTAGGAATAGTTATACGTAATTGATTTTACTGACAGGGTTATTTGTTAGCATGTAGACGAAACTTAGCATGAGTATGTATGATCAATTTTAGTGTTCTATCATAAATCCATTGAATACAGATTCAAAAACCGCGTTAAATGAGCCAATGAAGGTATTTATGAATTGAGTAGAGGAAAGTTTCGATTCAAATAGCCTTTCATGTACGCACATTTGAAAAATGTTTCCGTGACCTACTGTCATCTCCCAACCGCATTTAGAAAACGCTTTTCTAAGTTTGAAATAATGCATCAAATGAAAATCATTAGGACAATCAATTCATGAATGAAGTTTTATTTATTAAAAGACAATGATATTGTACACCTTTTTCGACATCATTCCTTGAAGCTCTGCCAGATATTGTTTTGCCAGTTCTATGTATAATGGCATCTAAAGCTCCGATTTTGCATTAATTTGATGACCTTATCGAATCCAGGGATCTGTGTGTATAACAGAATCGAAACATCTGTTGTGTATCCCAGTCGGTGTAAATGCAATTTACTTATTTGACATACGCACAAACCCCAAGTAGTACAACAGTACGATAAGACAGAGATATGTTGTATTTCATGGCAACAGAATTTACGAACTACATCAGGATTTACGTAAAATATACACTATTTATATGAAAAATATATTTAGATACTGTATTTAACTACATAGAAGAATAGTCTTTATACAAAAAGATGTGAGTATAAAACTGACGAAGAAGGCACCGTATCCTGGAAATTATTAATTTCCTGATTTCTTTACAGTCCAACGTTAATACTTGAGTCACATTATCACTAAACACATCTATAAGTGACAAAGTAAAAGTCAAAAATACACTAGGAAATTAACTTCCCCGTTGAGTATGGCCTTGAGTTGATAGATAAATTGCACATGTTCCCTTTTCAGCTATATCTGCTCCTGGATTGAAGTATTTACATTAATTTGTTTGTGAATTTGTTGCTTAGTCTCAGGCTCCATGGCAATCGCACAAAAAGAAACGTTTACCTAAGGGTGCTTCCACATTTTCACACACAAAAATTGTGACACATTTTAAGGTTCCTTTTTGCATTTAATCTTGTAGCATACTGATTTCTGAATAAAAAAAAAAGTTCCTTGGCTCAAATATAGCAGGTATCGACACGTCTACAGATACATCCAGTACCTTGAAAATTACAACTCTCAATTCCCATGAGAATAAAGACAGCTTGTAATCCACTGAATCCACATGCGAAAAAAGACTCCCTTGTTGCGTACAGTAGTAGGGATAACAGATAATGATTATCTTATCAATTTATCATTTGTGTTCCCCGATATCTTACATCTAAAACGCCCACAAAAGACTAAGGTCTGACTCCACACCTTATCTCCCCGCGCACTGCCTACAACGATCCACTACGGCCTATCGCTGTTATCAAAGAAGCGCTTTCAGTTACACCATAGGCGTACCTTGTGAAGTAAGCCTAGATAAACCTCAAACTGCTTCGCCAAACACAAACCTTAAAACTGCAAACGTAGTAGACTAGTAATATGTATATG
The DNA here is from genome assembly GCA_936440205.1 of Lepidonotus clava. Classification (NCBI taxonomy): domain Eukaryota; kingdom Metazoa; phylum Annelida; class Polychaeta; order Phyllodocida; family Polynoidae; genus Lepidonotus; species Lepidonotus clava. The sequence goes on from OW387135.1 coordinate 13,559,648, forward strand.
CTACATGCTGACAATACATCCTATTGGTCCGACACGTGGACGTTTACAATGAACATACACAAACACATAGATGACTCAGGATCCATTAAAAATAATCTACGAGATCTTTCACATTTAACCCTTTAAAATAAAAGGAAGGTTATTATCTATACCTCATTAATGCTTTTCATCGATTCACCCTAATTCTTCTGTTATATTTTGAACAATAAAACATGTACATGTATTACATTGGAGGAATGAAATTAAGGCTTATTGATTATCATTATAATTTTTTCCCATTAAACAATAGCCTATCTTTGGGTACCTTTAGGGTCTATAAGAAACTCTTGAGACTTGAGACAGTTTCCCAAATGACAAGAACATTATATCTACACCACCATTGGAGGGTCTTACCCACAAAAACATCTACAAAAGGCTACAATGTATAATTCTAATTAGTTTCTTTGTATTTTAGAACACCTGCAGGCAAAGTGAAAATCCATCAATGGTGCAAGGTTGACAAGTCTATTCCCCCACCATCCTTGACCAAGTTATTAGGTAACACCTAAAAGTTGGTCTGTTATATATAATACTTATACTTCAAGCTGTTTAATCACGGTAGTTTGAATACCTTTGCATTGGTCATGTATATAACGCCAACCTATTTCTGTAATTAATAATGATAATTTCTATTAGTTTCTGCTCATACAATATACCACAGCCTGCAGGGGCACAAAATACGAGAAAACACATTATCCCGTTAGTGATAATTTAACTAATCTCCTGGCATGAGTGCCACTGGTAAGTCATCAAACTACACGTATTCACATTTGTACATCTTTGTACAAAGGACCGTTCTATCACGGTCTAGTTTACAAACCAATCGGTGACGATAGTGCAATAATCAGCTCCGTAATCAACTCCCATAATCAGCAGGATAAATTACTTATCAGAATCGATATTTCATCATTTAAAAGTCTTGTTTCTCCTAATCAAAATTGAACGACTAATTCGAAATAAAAATTGTGCAACCAATGTGAGTCTTATTTTTCAAGAACAAAAGATAACCTTTGCTCAACCAAGTCATTACGTACAAAAAGTCTATGTTGTTTTTCTAAATTCCGGTTACTTTTTTTGTAAAATAATTGAATTAATTTTACTAAATGAAGAATTCGTAAGGTTGACCTAGTTGTTGTTTCCTAGTTAAAGAGTGGCCGCTGGGAGTCGTTGAGAGAGGGCTCGAAGTCGCTGGAGTCGTCCAGGTCTTCTGTGGGAGCGTTGATTACACTATCGTCGTCCTGGAAAAGAAAAACATACAATTTTATTAGAAAACGTATTAATTCATCCATAGATTTTTTTTAGATCGAGGTAAACATCTATTACCGAAATTAAAAGATGGTCATTACCTCCTGGACATTTCATGTGAGTTTTACCATATTGGATATTTAGTCATCTCCCTCTGCACATGTACTTATTTCCGTTTATTGACAAAGACTGATAAACGATTTTGTTCTAAGGAAACGCTATCTTAGTTTCGCCAATATATGTACACTACTGTATAGAACTGGTTCACGTCTGATAAGGTTAACCTTACGTTGACCTCAGCAGCACACCCACCCACATAAAACCGTTTATTTATTTAGGTTACATTTATTGCTGGAAGAGAAGTTTACAATACAATTTGCTGACCCGACGATTAGATTAGAATAGTCGATATCTTATCGTATATAGTCCTTACTGTGTGGGCAAAACAGTAATGACGAATTCCGGATGTATATATTTACTTATAACAAAAAAGTCAAGTGACTTAGGTCAGGATATACGAGAATATATTCATGACATACTTTCTGTATGATAAGAATCCTGTAAATAGTTTGTTTATATTGGAATAATCTAAGTATCTAACTATCTAAGGATGGGATACAAGTTGGCGTGCTTTTTTTGCATGACCAACAATGATTTTTTTATATATATAAAAAAAAGACGATTCAACATTTTCTTCTTACTGCATTTCTACAAGCACAAGAGAATAAATGCACCCAAAAAAAACTAAGCCAATGTACTGACGCGGTGTCAGTCTTAAGTTAATATAGCCACATGGATAGAGCAACGGTAGGGCTGAGAGTGTAACTCTTCTTAATGTGTTTGAAGAGTGTAGGCAAAGTTAAGGGACCGGTGTAAAAGTGGGGCCAGCAGTGAGCAGAGAGAGTGTACCGAGCTAACAGTTGAATAACACCTCAGATAGGCACAGGACTTGGAAAATGGGATTCTGTTAAGGATTTTCTGTAGATGGGTTGGCAGAATGACTAGCAGCGTTGGCTGTGGGGGTTGAGTGGACTACCCCTCACGGACTGGCAATTGTCAACGGGAGCTCAGTGGTGTATATTACTTGTTTGGACTTTAATAATAAAAAAACGTACGCGAGTGTTCTGTCACCTCTTAGTGGAGAACTATGTCTTGAGATGACCTGCAGCTTCAACAGAGAGAAGACTGCCACTTGGACAAGCTCATATACTGGCATAATCAAAGGAAACATAATGCTTAAATACTCCCCTATGAAAAACAGTAATGTAAAACCCAATTGTTCACCAATCCATCACTGAACTTTGTTCGGCCATATAGACTGATAGTTAACTATGTCCCACAATTAATGACCAACAGCTTTGCTGATTTAACCTACAATAACAAAGATCAGTATTTTACCTTAGCATAGAATTACCAGTACCAGGGCCGGATCCAGAACTGTTCAAAAGGGGGGGGCTAATGTATAATTTCCCGGCGGATCTCTTGGGCCGAGAATTTTACATTTAAAAAATCAATATTTGGCCAAAAATAGAGGGAGCGTGCGCGCCCTGCGCCACCCTCTAAATCTGCCACTGAGTAACAGGTACTATAGTAAAAATGTTGCCATACAAGTGGAGTTTTTTAGCAGCTAGCCTGGTGGCTAGTACATGGACTACCGGGTTAGGACACTGACAGAACCACTGGCTGGGTGGAATGGTGGACAAAATAAACCCTCTGAATATTATACTAGTCTAAGTGAGTGCTCACTGATTGTCAAAGCTCCTTGTAGCCGTCCCGGTACTGGCGGCTGGCGGCCCACTCGACGACGAAGAAGCAGAAGGCGCCGACCGTGCCCGAGACGACCAGGATCAGCAGCTGCCACTGCAGCAGCAGGTGTTGGGAGTAGAAGAAGCCCGCCGCTGCCGCCAGTGACTGAAAGGGAACAATGGATAGTTTTATCATTTGAAAATGGGGCGAGGTGATGTACCAGCTTCGGATGAAAAAAAAAAAAAAAAAGTTTTGTTTATCAGGTTTTGGGACTAGTAATAGCATTGGTTGTGCAGTTTTGGTCAGAACTCCCATAGGAATAGCATTGTCGTCAAGGGAGCCTTTCTGGTTTTAATCTACATGTTGCAGACACACATCATTTTTGCAATATTCTTAAACCAAGGGCAACCTTGACGAGTATAACTTGATTAAAAACAACAAACCAATATTCAGATACTTTCTTTTTTAGATAGATTGATAGATAATAAAGTCCATGTTCAATGAAAATGTAGTCGTTTGTATTTGTTTGATGACCATGGGTCATGTCATGAGACATCGTTTCAATCAAAGTATGTGTCGTTATTTGCTTCGCTATGCTCAAAACTATCATAATGTATAACCTCCAAACATCCTCTATACGATTAACAGAATACGTACCTGGACAAATTTGAACAGCGCCATAGCAGGAGCGCTGTCCTTTTCGTAAAGGAAGCCTAGTATGGAATAGATCTGGAAACCAAAATCGTAAACATGCGTTGAGTCATGGATGTTAAGGCTAGACAATAGGTGTGATTTGCGCTACCTCTTCTCCCTATTATATACATATTATTAGAATACAGTAAATTTTACTGATACAAAAAGTATTAACCCTTTCAAGACGCCACTGAATTTTCATATAGCACAAAATATACACCAATTTACTTAAGGAATATTCCCAAAAGACGCCACTGTGATGCCCATTGGTCCTATAATGAGCCAAGTGTTGCTATCAAATAAATAAAATTGATATTTTCTATCATTCATATGCTAGATATGGCATATCTAGACAGATTATCTGTGATTCCACCAAAAAAAATTGTGTCTCTATCCTTTTCCCCCATTTTTTTGCAATTTTAAGGAATTTTGAAATGTATCTCTCAGGCATCAGGCGTCTAGGCCTGGTGATGCCTGAGAGATACAGGAGTCTAGGCCTGGTGATGCCTGAGGGATACTGGCGGAGTCTGGGGCTTTAGTTTCTGCGACTGCAACCAAATCTTAAAACAAGTTTGTAATGTTTCTGATTAATTTAACCCCTTATTGTCACATGTTTCGGGGTTTAGGTGAGGCCCCCTCTCATCTATATAATCTTATAATAACAATATTATAGTTCACATTAATTTACCCTTAAGTCTAAACCTATATCCCTACCTGCGTGTTGAAGCTGCTGTCCCCGAGGCCGAGGAGGAAGGCGCACAGCAGAGCCACGTACTTACTGCAACAGACGAAGGAGATAAAATGTGGGCAACTTACAATGCTTAAAAGGCTCAGTTAGGGAAACCAAAAATACTTTTCAGGACAGTTACAGCAGAGAGTCGAGGTGACCTTTCACTGAAATATGCGTTTTTTCTCTGCTAGTTGAAGAAACACCATTTTTTTGCATAAAAACATCCACAATGCCTATTCACATAAATAAATACAAAAGGAATAGCGGTAGAAACTGGCATCTCAGGTGATAGGACAATAGCACAGCGCTGTAAGGAAGAAGAAGTATGCCAAACATAATTTGATGATTTTCATCAATTCACCCTACCACGGATAGCCAATTTCTTGGGTGTTACCTGCAGGTTAGCCTTTTTCAGGGTGCATGCTGGGTAATATGTCGACAAAAGTCAAGGCTTTACTATAGAAATTTTCATGAAATGTATCATTATTTGTAGATTAACATTGAGAAAAATAAGTCATCATTATTTTTCAAATAAGTATCCATATACATTTAATATTCCTGAGTTGTTTGAAAATTCATTCATTATGGATGGATATATATAACAATTATTTGTTTATTTTCTATAGTTTTTCATTGGGTTTTGTCGACAAAATTAGCCCAAATTAGCCTGCAGGTGCTTAATTAAGATACTGAAAATCAGCTATCTGTGGTAGGGTGAAATTACGTATACCCATGTAACAGAGATATGTTTCTTTTTCCTGGTTTCATCTAAAGCCCATACTTGTTATCTTCCCAAAGTAATGGTAATCTATAGCAGAACATCCAACAAACTCAGTGAGACTGACCTGGGAGTGATGTAGGTGGCGCCCAGCGTGTCCTTGATGGGGGAGTCCATGGGCAGGTTAAGGAAGATGAGGTAGAAGGCGAGGATGTGGCAGAGGTAGCCGAGCAGCACGATGGGGTCCCGCCCGTACTTGTTGGTCCGCTTACCCAGCAGGCCGAAGAACCCGCCGCCTGAAAGGGGAGAGAGATAAGAGGGTTAAAGGCAAACATGTATCTGTTAAAGGACTAGTGTCTCACTTGAGTTAGATTAAATCAAAAACAGAAAAAAATATATATATTAATATAATAAAAATACCCGGGGGTCGTCCAAGGATGGCTGTACGACCCAGAGGGGTTTGTCACGGCCCAAGCGCGAAGCCCAAGGGCTGTTTTCCTTTTTTGATTATTTTCACCAATCTTATACATAAGTTCTTCCTTGGCATTTTGATGATACATGTACTTGGAATAAAAGAAATGAATGAGATGATCCCCATGCGTCATACGGCCAGCTGAGGAGGACTCCAAAGTTTCTCCTATACACATGTATTTCATCACCAAACTGTATTCAAAAGGTATTGAAAATACTGAGAAAACGAGCGGTTCATACAGCCCGTCAGTTCAAACCTACCTCTATACCGAGCAAACGGGTTTGGGTCATCTGTATCTTTGAGGCAACAAGGGACCGGAAGTTGGGGGGAACAATCTCCGTCGAGCATCTTTTTTCAGACGCGAATGTACGCGAGTTTCGCGACGCTGCAGAGCGTCATTCTTGCCTCAAACATACAGATGACCCAAACCCGCATACGGAGTATACGCACCGCTCCTTGTCAATGCAATTAATAAACATATGAGATAGTGAGTTCGCGCCTCAAATATCTTAAAGATAAACCTGATTCACATTCATGCCTCAAAGAAAACTTGAATGAATCTATGCTACATGCACCTAAATTATTTCAGAACTCACCGATGATTTCGCCGACGCCGATGAAGATGCCGCAGAGGCCGATCATACTCTTGGGGTTGTCAAAGTACTGGTTGTGGCCCACGCACGTCCCGTAGACTCCGCTGAAGAAGGTCAACTCAAGCCCTGAAATAAAGGAACGGTTACACCTGAATTTATGTTGAGACTGACAAGGTTTACAATGTGTCAAGACTTTACCCAGTACCATTGTTACTGACGTAATAATGTCATACATTCAAATGTTAATAGGGAACTATATGAAACCCAAACTGGTGTACAAGTCAGTATTTTGTTGAAAAAAAAAATTCTTTCCCTGCTTTATTTGGGCCCTCCTGAGAGTAGGGGCCTACTTATTGCTTTTTGGACAGAGAAAATTGTTTTAGAAGAAAACAAAAATGTATCAAGAAATTAATTTTCAGACTATCAACATGTTTCGGTCTGATAAGGACCTTTGTCAAGATGCTTATATTCAGAATTTCCACAAAACCTTTTCTTTCCGATATAAACGTCACAATACTTATTCATGAGTAACATTACACCGTGAAAATATAACGGACTGAACTTCAAAATAGGTTTGAGGTTCATTCAGAAATTGGAATCAGACAGTTGGCTAACTCTAAAACCCAGGGTACCTACCGGTGTACATGAAAGCGACCGACAGAAGAAGCATGTCTTTGGTGATCATCATCTTTGCCGACCGGACTGTATTGACAAAGAAATGAATTATTGATTAATTATCAGCACGTTGCAATTGCTCTTTGACTGTTTTGAGTGAAGTGGTTAACTCTTCACTAAAAATTAAATCAGACGAACCGCCGTATATATACATGTATACTTTACATGCTGAAGTAAACGGGATATCTGTAGATTTATCGTACTTACCCAGAGCTTGGAGAGGTCCTTCCGTGGCGGTCAGATCACTGTAAGATCAAAAGAAAGGTTGGTTATCTGGATAAGTCAATGCATTGGGCATTGCATTTATTCTCTTTGCGAATTAAAATAAATGTAACCGGAAAAAAGAAGGTACCCATCAGTTTATCTAGACAAATGTAAAAATTGAAAAAAGGTAGAGAGCCTTCATATATGATTTTATTTCCTCAAGGCTAACATTTGTTGAATAATTTATGTTTTTTTGTTTAGTTTTTTTGTTTGTTTTTTTTCACTTTCAAGGTAGCATCTGCGGGTTAGGGGGCCATCAGCCTCGTCGTTTCAAAGTGAATAATTTATGTTACAGGTATAGGCATGTCCAACGTCATGTCAAACTATTCAGTATTGTGGAACATAAAACTCTTGCCTATTTCCCTATTATGCGTTCTACGCGTAAAAGAATCCCTCAATGGGAGGCTGCGACATACAAAATACCATAAAATCACTAATATAAGCCGCGGCTTAAATAAAGGTTCCCACAGAAATGAGTTTCTATCAGATCTAAATTTTTGGGGTGAGGCTAAAAATAGGGTTTTCCACACCCTTTGACACAATAGGCTTCTGAAAAATCTTTCTGTAAAAAATACACAAATGGATTTGAAAAATTAGAGTGCAGCTTATATTAGGGTGTGGCTTAAACTAGGGATTTTACAGTAGGCATTTTTTTTTGTTTTTTTTTTGTTTACAAAATTCCTCATTGAGAGACCGTGATATACACAATGGGCAGTTTTTTTACATGTAGTATAAAACTTACGTCTGTTGATTGTCGTCGGAGGGGCTGGGCTTACTGCGCAGTAGGAGCAGGGTGAGGAGACCGAGCACGCTTACCGCGGTCAGAACCGAGAAGACGGTGAAGCGCGACTCGGCCGTGATCTGCACCTCGCCTTGGAAGGCAAAGTTCACGTAAAGGTTGCCAAAGAGTAGGCTGCAATGAAAGTGGGTGTACTGATAATACATGTTAATTGAGAAATTTTACGGGTGCAAAACAATTGAGGCACACGTGAATATAGTTATTTTGATGAAATTTCAATTAGCTGTTATGGTTTATATTCTGCTACTCAATAATAGTATAGATTCAAGTACAGCTGATGAATGTACTCTTTCTGTTATTTGAGTTTCAAAATGTTACCCATCAGATACAGTACATTGCCATCTGCTTATTTCAACACTTTTTGTTAATTTTCAGAAATCAGAAAATCAGTTGCAATGCCAAGTTTGTTTATACTAACAATACGCGACATACCTCTTATTATTTACTATAAAACGAATTTAATGTCACATTTCAAACACTTGGGGATACCTTGTGTAAAAAGTAGCCAATTACTAGACCTACCTGCACTGAAGCAGAGCCCAAAAGATACCGCTGTTCCTTCCAATCGTTTCAGGATTCGAGTTCTGAATCAGAAAGGTGCCTTGTCCAGTCCATATGACTTTGAAAAAAAGAAAAGAAGCAATTTGTTAAATGAAACACTGAATGGAAAAATATGTTGCAAGAGGAGGCTTTTTTTACTCTGAATTGAGAAAACGTATCGAAGTACAAAGACAGACTTCAGGGTCACTGGGGCGTATCTTTAAGAGATAGATTTGGATCACCATGCTCTAATTAATATTTCAAGAATACACATTGAAGCATTTTCTCTACGATATGAGAAAACATGGAATATAAAAAGATTATTTTTATTTGTACTTACTTGCTGCCCCGAGGCCCACGAGCACTGATCCTGCATACAACGCCCATGTCATCGGTTTCAAGAAGGACGCAATAAATAAACTGTAAAACAACAGAGCTTCTGGTTAATAAGATATTCTTTTAGGTCCTTTCTAAAAATAGCATAATTGAAAAGGACATGGCTACGGTACGGAACGAAATATCACAATAATAATTTAACTCAAGTATAATGCTAATCAGAAAATGTTTAATAATAGCCTTAATCCATTCAAACTAAACATTTCCTTATCAAATGAGACCTCCTAAAAAAGATTTTCAACATGAGAAAGCGCCCCATCTCATTATTTTGCTGTAATTCACTGAAAACTATTGGTAACCATGGCAACAAAAGGTAACTTTTGGACCTATAGACCCACTATTCGAGAAAGGGTCATTTATGAAGTTTTCTTGAGAGCTTTTTGAATTTCTAAGTGTTCAAACTCAACCTAATTTGAGTTCTAAATATTTTTCACCATACTATAGGAATTGTCATATATATTGGTGTGCATATACATGCATTTTAGTTGCATTTTGTATTAATCATTAACAGCCAAATTCATATTAACCCTAACTCAGTGCACTGGTCTATAGCAGCTGGATTTGCTGGCTTTTCCATCCACTGTACTACCTCCCTCTGCTGTTCCCATATATGATCACTGATTCGGGGGAGGGAGTACCAGTTAGAGAACAGCCGGAAGTGTGAGCAGAAGGCATTAGCCAAACAAATGGTCTCAAATTCTTCAAAATGGGTCTTTTTGACCCAGGAAAAAAACCAGCGGCTTAGAATTGTGACCCCTAATGGAATACAAGGTCAGATTTGCTTTGTATTGCGTACTTATGCTGCTAGAAGCGCTAAAACACAATCGCGGACATCGCGATCGCCGTTGCTAGGGCCGGCCGTTGCTTAGCAACGGCGAATGTGACTGGAGCAACAGAGGCTACGGGCGAGTCTGGAGGTTGTACTTCAAGTCTATATGTTGTAGAGATAACTAGCTCTTAAATAAACCAAATATTGTGAAGATTACTTGAATACAAGTGCTATACTCGTCATAAACATCTTCTTGGAGTAACAATTGCCGTAACTAAGCTGCCGTGGAGCACCACTGCACTCTCCAAGCCCTCCATCAATCTCCAGGTAAAGTTTGGGTTATTTTCCCGCCCTGACCTCGTGGGTAGTGTATGGGAGTTGCAGGTTGAGTGTGGGGGTGTAGGTCGAGTGTTATAGCGTTATACTTGAGTGTGGTTCTAGCTTGTAATAATAATAATAATAATAATAATAATAATAATAATAATAATAATAATAATAATAATAATAATAATAATAATAATAATAATAATAATACAATTACATCAAATAGCATTAGGAATGCTATTGATTGTATACGTTATTACTAGTCAGAGTTCTAGATCTACTATGCAACTCCGGCTTATGTTTAACAGTCTAATACAAAATCACTTAGAAAACAAAATAATCTATAGTATACCTATAACAGAGTCCTCCGAGTAGCATGGATATTTTCGGACCGACAAGGCTGACGACTGAAGGCGCGATCCAGTTAGCTCCCGAAAAGACAGCATAGATAATGGCCAGGCTGAAAATAAAACAACATTCTAAATCAAGCATACAAAAATATACAACACGTCTAATAACTTTTAAAAATAAGAGGATCCGATTCAAAAGAAACCACAATTCCCGAGTTCTTTCCTATGTACCCGCAAGATAATTCATGACGTAGGATCCAAATCTTTTTACTTTTTTTCAGTGCTATATCATGCAATATACTGATAATTTTCTACTACTCATTTTCCTTTTATCATTAAAGGAATAATTTCTTTTATTCAAAGTATTAAATATATTCCAAAATACACAAATGAATTTACCTTGTGTAACCATCTCCGTTAAAGGTGCCATTCGTCTCATTTTTTGCGCCCTCTAAAACACTTTTCTGGAAGGACACAAAGAAAACAGTTTCATGGCTTGTGGGTAGGGGGTGGGTTGCGGGATTTAGGGGGATTCAGGCTAAACATATTGAGCCGAACTCTCCTATGAATGATTCCATCCCTTCCGGCAGACTCCTACTAAGGAAGATACGGAGTCTATCGGATGGTCTGTTTCATAGTCATTCTTAATCAATTTTCTTTTATTCTGTTTTCATGGAGATGTCATCCTTATTTCTCGAACTGCATGTTTCTGTCTGGTTTTATCCAAAGTCAGTGAAATGGGGACTGGGGCTAGGCTTGCGAAGATGAGAAAAGCCAAGCCCCATTCTTGTTTATAGAGACGTTTTAACCCCTTTTTGTAAAAACAAAACTCTTCTTAGAAAAGCTAGTCAAGGGCCTGTTAATGAAAACAAATCACTCCACGATAAGGCCCTCAAAACTCGTTGTGTCCTTTTTCAATGAAGATTTTAAAACAAAATGGTTATAGTTCAATTTTAACTACTAGTACATGTATCAACATACCTAATGGATAGGAAATGGTATTTATCGTATGAAAATATTTTTGTAATTATAACAAGTGCAGGAGAAGGAGCATATGAGATATCTTTAATGGTGCCATGTTTTTCTTCTCTTTTTTAAATTAAAAGTACACCAACTAGTAACCTTACCCTATTAGGGATTCTTAACCGCGACAATTAAGTGGCCAAGAAAGTGGTGACATGCAACATCAGCATTTCATAAATCCGAAACGCGACAAAGGGACCCCCATCCAGAGTCCCGATTTTGTTCATCAATGTAATCCGAACGCAACCACAGTGTACTGGTATGTTAGATGCAACGTTATATCAGGTTGTCTCCAATCAGTTGGGTCTCTTAAGCCCCCTATCACTAAAGCCCCCAGTTTTCACAGCTTTTACAGTGACACCCACAGTACCTGGTCTTTGATGTTTTTGGGCTACGAGCTGACAACCTCGGTAGAAAGCAGTTACTCTGGAGCATCCCCCTCTCTAAATGTTTCTATTTTGAAACAATATTGGATCTAAAAGTAACTTAGTATAGATCTAAGAAACTATAGTCACAAATGTTAGGCTACTAACTTAAGTGATGGGTGACCCAGGGTCCTAAGAGACAGGGTTCCTGACTCATAGTAACTCAACCATCTGGTCCGGGTAGCAATTTCTTATTTCCATGATCATATTCTCAGACAAAAATTGTGAACAAGTATACGTTTGAAGTTCGCAAACTTTAGGAAGGACCAATTCAATTTCAAACGTTGGTTGCACAGTGGAAATTCAGGCCAGCATATACAAAGTTTCGATCTTCAGAAACTTTTTCAAAAGATTCACAACAATGAAGCAATCGAAGAAGCTTCCTGCTGTTGACTCAATCTCCGAAAAGAATAGATGAAAATGATTTACCTCACGCTTTGAACAGCGTGCTACTTTCTAATCATATCCACGTAATTCTAAGACTGATCAGGGGCGGATCCAGAAACTTTGGAAGGGTAGGGGGGCGCACATATTAAAAAGGGTCTTGGTGCCCCCTCCGGGGGAGCGAGTTTTCACATTAAAAAAATTGAAATTTGGGCAAAAAAAGGGGGGGTGGCGCACGCCCCATGCCCCCCCCCCCATCCGTCCCTGCTGATTGTGCAGCTGTAAGGAAATAAGGTTTTGAAAGTGAAACCATTAGGATAAGTGTTATCGTGACTGCTATGTTTCAGCTAGACATTTTGTCAGCGCATATCTTTATCTTAATTAATAATCTTAATTGGGGGTCAAATGGTCAAGCCAAAAAGTACTATATCAATCTCTCTTTTTTTTTTAGCTCCATTTATGTTCAGGTATCCATGAGGTCTCCCACCATAGATCTACACACACACGGCACATAGATCTACGTCTGAGTCTAGTTTATTATAGCTAGCCTACGGCAACGCTACTATAATAGTACAGGCTACAGCCTACAGGCTACAGCAGATGATCTTTGAATGGATTTGAATCATCAATTGAATAAGTTATTATGATTATTAAAAAGAAAGTGTTTTCTTCTCAAGCGTGGAAAATACATTTACCCAATATCCTTTGGTAATGCAGCTGGAGTCTAGTGTCATGAGCACACACAGAAGTCACGAGGCAGAAAAATAACATTTATAATCATAACACTTCAGGTTGGTCATGCCCCATACCCTCACACTACTATATATCTAGGCAGCAAGACACAACATTGAAAACATTTCATTTTGACCGTTTTTACAAAATGTTAAATATCTTCACAATTTAAAATGACAACAGGACAATTGACCCACCAATGGAAAGAGGAGACATTGGGCTTTAGTAATATTCTTCTTCAAAGGATTTAAGATAAACAGTTTTAAAGTTATTTGCATCAAATTACAGCAAAAATTTTCAAAATTTTACAAAACATTTTTTTCTGATGGTAAGGATATATCATTTCCACCTATAGTTTTGTTAGAAAAAGCTGTATATCAGATAGATTCACCTAGCATATGAAAGTAATTAACCTTAGCTTTCCAACAAGGTATAATATGTTGTAGTTGAAGAAAGTTGGGGGGCAACTATTATTGATTCAAGGAATATCAAGCTGATTTTAAAAATTGACGAAACATTGACATTTTTCTGTCAAAAATGCCCTTAAAATACCCTTAAAATGAATTTTTAATCAAATTTTCCAATTAAAGTGAAGACAAAATTATCAAAATGATCAAGGACACTCCCTATCCATGATTGGTAACACAAATGTGTCTGGTAATGTGTTGAACAGGTTTCTTAACAACAAACTTGTCAAAAAGGATACTATGCAAGTCATTTCTGTGCGATGTTTTACCAAAACACAAAGAAAATGGGAAAAATTGCCTTAAAATTTTACCATATGGTAACTATGGCAACCAGCATTCAGAGAAAAAAGTTACAGGTCATTCCAATTTTATTTTCATAACTTTCCTATATTTCCTTCATAAGATCAACATACCAAACAGCTAATGAAATGAGGACTTTTCAAGGGGTATGAGGCAGAATACTGTTTTATGCCAATTCCAATTTTTGGAAAATAGCTCAAAAAAGTGTGTTGCAATGGTCAATTTTGGATGAAAAATACAAAAGATAGATGAATTTTGGCCAAAATTATAGTGGAACATTATAATTGGTATCCATAACTGTCAAAAACTTTCAAGATATGTATTTTCTGATATTTATAGGCATACAAGTAGGTAAAATAGCACAATGGGGACATAGGAGGATAAAAATTCCCAATGTTGCGTCTTGCTGCCTAGATCTTATAGCCTGAGTCGGTCTTCTCAGAGGCCACTGCCACTGGGGTAGGCAGTCATAAAACACAATTAGAAAGGTTATCTTACCTCCGCCATGGATGACGTTTGAAATGCCGTAAACAGGAACATAAAGGCAAAGCCAAGAACCAGAATATTGTAGAATTTCCAGTCCCGTCCATGGCAACATCCTGAATTTCCCTCGTCCCTGGCCTGGACCACTCTTGTTTCCTCGACGTCCGCCATCTTGTCCACTGCTGACGGTCACATGATAAGTAGGGGGCGCCACCGACAGGTCACATGATTCAAATGTCCGTACGATTTTATTTTTTTTCCCACTTACTACATTGACCACTTCATATTCATTTTACTGCAAATTCTAGCCGAATTGAATCACTTTGAACATTTTCAAAGGGAAAACGCCCGTATCTGTGTTTATTTATGACTCTTCGAGCATAGACTGGATATCTTCAAATTGGAAAAAAGAGAAGGAGAATGTGCTTGGAGAGTGATGAATTCAAGTCACGTGACCAGGACGTTGGCGGCAAAGTGCAGAAGACGCCATTTGTGTAACGTAGTGAAGCGTGTTCGGTCGTGTATTCAATCGAAAAACAAACCATTTACAAAGTGAAGACTACAGCAGTAAACTGGCCGACGACAAGATGAGCTACGGAAGAGGTCCGCCTGAAATTCAGGGGATGGTCTCCCTGAAAGTCGACAATTTAACGTACAGAACGACGCCCGAGGATCTGCGCAGATCCTTTGAGAAGTATGGCGAGGTCGGCGATGTGTACATCCCCAGGGACCGCTTCAGCCGGGAAAGTCGGGGCTTTGCCTTCGTCAGGTTCTACGATAAAAGGGACGCAGAAGACGCAATGGACGCCATGGACGGAGCCATCGTGGACGGGCGTGAATTGAGGGTTCAGATGGCGAGATACGGCCGGCCCATCGACCCCTACCACAGCCGGAGAGGCCCCGGCCGGCGCGGCTACAAGAGAGGAAGGCAAGTGAACCCACACATTTAACCCTCTAAATCAACCCTATTTCATCACCATCGGTAGAAAATAAATAAATGTATATAATGTACGGCATCTTGGGGTGCAGGTGGTATTATTGAATTTGTGTGAATGTGTATCATAAGAACGGATGCCGTCCGATTGTTAATGTTTGTTGTTTATCGAGAAGCGTGAAGCCATGTTGAAAAAAGCCAGCCCAAGGTGAAGGTCGCCGGGCGGCGTGGGGCTTGGGTGGAGCCGGCGACGTTCTGTTGACGTCTTTCGCTCTGACAAAAACCATCATACAAGTTAGATTCTCTAAACGTGTGCCAAATTGTTCTTAGATTTGCCAAACTTGGGACCCTAATTGACCTAAATAGATATTAAAATCGATTTTCTAAAAAGTGTGGGCACCCTAAAGAAGTTACTAACTTACCAACTGGTAGTTCATAGTGGCAAATTATGTCTTCTACAATTTTGTTTACTTTTCTGCCTTGCAAGTTTTTTTTATTGTAGTTTAGTAGTCTTGATGGAGGGACTGTGCCTGAAAGCTCATTTTTGGCTGTCACCAATGATGAGAACTTCTTTCACTTGATCTACGATGATTCATTGATTAGTCTTTCTGAGGTGACTTATGACAAGTGATACAATTTAAATAATGCTAAATAATATTGAAACTAGATAATATTTAACCAGTGCAGTTTGTTAGAATAAAGGAACTGTTTCTGTGTAATCTGAGTCGCTTTCACGTTTCATGTTCTTCTCCAGGTCAAGGAGCCGATCCCGGTCAAGATCCAGGTCCCGATCCAGAAGAAGTCGTTCACGGTCCAGCAGCAGAAGCCGGTCTCGGTCAAGGCGTCGCTACAGCAGGTCCCACTCAAAGGATCGGTCCAGGTCAAGGAGCAAGAGCAGGAGCAAGCAAAGGAGTAAAAGCCGCAGCAAAAGCCGAGGCAGAAGTAAGAGCAAGAGCCGAAGCAGGAGCGTGGAGAAGGTCCACCGCAGCAAGAGCCGAAGCAAATCATCATCCAGAGCCCGGTCACGAAGCAAAAGCAGAAGTAAAAGCCGGTCAAAATCACGAACCCCGGCCTAGACAGAACACACAGAGATGCAGATACGGGTGACAGATATCGATGAGCGCTTTCGTAGACGAGAGACATTACATCCGAAACAGGGTTGCAACGTGCTCACGAGACATTTATTTTTTAAAGTGCCTGTCCTGAGATCTCTCCCCACCCTCCCATCACAACGTCAGTGTCGTTGCTGCAAGCCCTCCTCCTCCCCACCCATCTTCAAGGCTTAAACTAGATGTGAAGGCAGTGTAATATAAGAGCAAGCTGAGCCCCCAGCCCTCCCCTGTGCCCAGGTGGTCCCCCCTTTCTCTCTCGGTAGTTGCAGGTGGCTGCAGTGTTGGTGAGGGGGAGCAGGAGTGGAGCAGTCCCGAGGCGCGGTGTAGCTGTCCACTGCGGCTGTCCCACCTGCGCCTGTTAGCCGGCACATGTCACCGCTAGACATCAATCGCTGACGGGGCGAGAACCCAGTCCTGTTCAGCTGACACCCTGGCGAAAAGGTTACTATCCATATGTGTTTTGATTGTGTCTTGTGAACTTTTTTTGGATTTACATCCCCATTTTTTTTCACTCCCTTTCCTTCAATTCTTAGATTTTTTTCTTTTTTAATGGCCCGAATGGAATTTATATAAGTTATGGAAGTACATTAAGCCAGGAGTTGAAGAATATACACAATGACTTTTAATCAAGAGCTTGTTGAGAAAGACACTTATAGAACTATTGTGATTGTGTTGAGAAATCGTAACGCTTGACGCTATTTACATGATAAGGTGCCCTCAAAGAAAATATTAAACCTTCACTTGCATTACAGAGAAACGTTTTCATCTAAGAATGCACACTGTTTTTAACGTCACAAATAAATAAAAACTTTGTCTATCACTTACAAAAGATATTAATCAATTGTTTTTCTTGTTCTCTGTGCAATGCAGGAGCAGTAAGCAGTTATTATGATGCAGTGCTGAATAAGCAGTAAAATGGCGAAGTAGCAGTGAGAGTTGGGCTATACCAGTAGCTGGCTGAAGCTGATTGCTGATAACAAACGGAGCCGCAGCGATTGGTCCGGTCCCACAAGAGCGCTGTTCCCGACTCGACTAAACCTGTTCTGTGGAGCGGAGCTGTTGGGATGCTGTAGATGTTATCAGCCCTACTGGCTCCCACTTTTCAGGACTTTAAAAATTATAATTTCCGGATAAATTATTTGGAAACCAAAAGCTATCAAAATTCTTAAATTTTTGGCCTGCAGGCCTTCCATTAATTACGTTACATGTAGGCGAATGTTAAGACATTTTGACGTAATTAATTGAAGGCCCCAGTATTGAACATTGTGAAGTAGGTACTAACCTACCATTTTGAAAAGTTTTTAGCACTGCTTTCTACGGAATTTTCACCCAGAAAAATTACGTTTTGAAACCACTGAATTTTTAAAATGGCAAAATTTCTGCTCTTTCCCAAATTGTAACCTGTGCGGTACTTCGTAGGATTAAACGTTTAGTTTTGGGGACACGAAAGAAACGCTATGCTAGATTCTGCAAAATGCAGAATCTTGCATTTTGGCCTTAGATCATAGAGACCGGCGTTTTTTATTTCCTGCAGATGCGGTCAACTTGGAGAAGAGATGCTATTCTGAAATTACAAAATTTTGAACATCAGCCTTTTGTCCTGCATTTAGCATGATCTTTAAAAGCAAGTTATTTGAAAAATATATTGTTTGGGCCCAGCATATTACGAGTAGCATCTGTCCTTCAGAAAGTTCGAAGCTGAACGAAAAGGTATAGAGCGGGAATCGTTTTGATATTAGAGGGAATGATTGCTGACATGAAGTGAATAAGAATATCCTGCCACAAATCCCCGATTGTCTAGATGAGATCTTCTCATCTTGCAATCTTTGTATTTCTAATCGTTAAATTGTTGACTAGTTACATTTTTGCTTTTCATTGGACGTTGGCAAATAAGTATCTCGAAACTTAAGGACATTTCTTTCAAGGGAATTCTTGGCCGGAATATTCTGTTCATTTCTGGTATTCTTGACGGATTATTCAGTTCGTTTCTGTTATCCTTTATATGTAGGGAATTTGTTTTTAAAACGAAATCGTCCAGATGGCCCGGGGTAATGCTGAGGAAAGGTACGCCGTTGATTTGAAAGATGAGAACAAATTGAGTTGACAGAATTGGCTGACTAAAGGACGAGATTGGGGTGTGTCAAAAAGGTTAGAGGCCGACCAAATTCGGGGTTATTTCCTTAGCACGATGGGTACATAACATGAAAATGGGGTATAATCAAGTCGACACGGCGACATGGTCATTTCTGAGCGTAGTGATACACGACATGGGCAGTTCTTAAAACTGACAAGGGACAGAAGATTTTGAAATCTAACGAAGGGCGATATGGCCATTTCTTAAATGCGACATGGGAATCCCCAATTAGACCCCAAAGAGGAGTATTCGATGCAAGAAGAGTGGATATATTATCTCGTGCTTGATTACCCTTTCAATCCACTCGTTCAATGTACAGAATGTTTCTCGTCGACAAATTGGCTGTACACGCCTGTAAGTGATTTGAAACTTGGGCCAGATATGTAATTGTAGGAATGCCCAGGGGTGCTGTCTGGAATGCCTGCTTAGACAAGTAAAATGACTGCATGCTCGGCAAGGGTCGTTAGGTGCCGGTCAACCCGTACATTGATATTTATGGGTCCCCTCTTCCAATCCAGTGGATCCTTCCGTACTAGGTGTATTATTTATGGGAAAGGTGTGAGATTTTTACTTTTCCATCTTAAATTGGAAGTCTCCTACAGTTGTCATGACTACTAACATGATAATTTTTTTTTTGAAAACTGGTAGGTTTAAGAGGATTATTTCTCCCTTAAGAGGAAGCTTTCGTCTTTCTGATTCAGATTTCCATACCTGGATATGTGCAACTCCACTCTTATTCGACTACCCCCTCGAATGCCCATATTCACAATTTTCACAGCATGCGCCCTATATTTTGATAAGCCGCAGTGACTGACAGGCAGGTGCAGGATTTCCAAAAGGAGTGGGGTCAGCATTTTGGCAATTTACTAAAAGTGCATGTATTCGCACACACATGTGCAACATTTCCCCCTCTGCCTCTTTTAGGGGTGACGCCAAAAGGAGGGGGCCTAGACCCCCCGCCCTCTCTAGATCCGCCCCTGGCTTTTCACAGCTCAAGGAATGTCCCGAGTTAGATTTGATAATCAGCTAAGGGTTTAGAGACGAACCATATGAGATTCTCCTAGACTTGAAGACAAGCTCCACATCGATAACATTTAAATAGAATCCTTTGATTTCGTAGCCCAAAGCCATGCACACGAGATGCGCCTTGCAGACCACAGGTAAGTGACGGATAACGACATGTTGACATGAAACGTGT
This sequence comes from Lepidonotus clava, assembly GCA_936440205.1. NCBI lineage: Eukaryota > Metazoa > Annelida > Polychaeta > Phyllodocida > Polynoidae > Lepidonotus > Lepidonotus clava. The sequence continues at coordinate 13,579,193 of OW387135.1, forward strand.
TGACACTGAAAAACAAATCAATAAAAAAAAAACAAGAAATTGAATTTGCTGCCTACATGCTTTTCATTTACCGACAATTTATTGATCTGACAAAATAAGGATGGGTTTTCCCTTATGTGGAATCCCAAATGAGATATTTGTACCACGGGGTTAGATGGGTTGCCGATAGATTTTCTAATATGTCATGGGAAAGGTGGAGACTGGCCTTTTCCACAGTAATGAGCGCTATTTAGCTTGTCCATGGAAGTAGTTTCTACCGTGGTCGAGAATTCTATACCACTAGCATAAAACGTAATTTTGAGGAAGTGGGGGAGGGCAGGGAGTAAATCGTATGCGCATATAACGTCCGTTCTGTAAAGATGTAGTGTAATTTAGATTAATATATCTCAATCGAAAAGTGGCGCCTTTTGATGATTTTTAATCGCCACAACGAACTCGTGGCTGTAATACACTAGTGGAGAAATACTTGTTTTTATTATATTTTAAAACTGGGAAGTTTTCCTCTTTTTTTTTTTTTTTTATCTCCAGCACCCTATAAAAAAAAAAAAAGCGGAGGGGGGGGGGGGATGTAATGTTTAGAACATATCGGCACAATTTGCAGTGGTTCCACTTGTGGCTGTTTTTCCGGATTTTTCACTCCCCGGTTTTTACTACTAGATATTAAGACAATAGAGCAATATTCTCAAAGCTTTTTTTCATGCTGCTGGTTGATGTCCATGGTTCACGTTCACGTTTTGGCCCATTTTAATATGGGGGGGTGTCACCCTGTCGATTTTAGGGGTCTACATCCATAAAATGTGTACGCCCAGAGGGAGGTAACAAGCAACAATTCTGCTATATCCTCAGTTCTGTACTGTCGATTCTTAATTTTAAGTAAGAAAATAATTCAAGTTGGATGATTTTCTATGGCAGGCATGTAAGATTTCCGCGGAAATGCGGAATTCCGCATTTTTTGATTTTTTGGGATCATTTTTTAGATTCGTCCAAATCCGAGGAGAAAATAATTTTTGCTGCGGTGGCGTTTCTAATGATATCAGATTAAGAGCAACGCCAACGAAGCCTTACTGTCGGAGGTTTTTCATTGTATAAAGTCACTGAGCCATGAAATCACTCTATTGTGTTGGCCCCTGCTCAATTTGTACCAGTTATAGGTCCCAACTAGGCGTCATGGCTGGTTGTACTTGACTGACTATCCCCCTCCCACTCTCCCCCTCAGGTGTTAACCTCTCCTCTCATTGGTCACTGGTGGTGGTCTTAGAAGTGATTGACAGGTGAGGCACGGCTGGCTGATTAGTATGGTGGCCCATTGGAACAATTAGCCCCGATCCCCCCACCCCCACTACCGACCCCTGGTCGCTGGTGGGTAGGCCTACAAGTGGGGTCGGGGGGTCGCTGACTGGTACGGGGGGGGGGGGGGGGGGCAGTGGTTGTTGAGCGAAGGCTACCTGCAATAGCTAAGAATATGCGTTTGGCCCCCAGTAGATTATGTAAGCACTTAGTCTTCCAAGAATATATGGGGGGGGGGGGGAGGTGGGGGAACTATCACTGGACGCCGATCTCAAACACTGCAGGGGCCTGCGCTAATATGTCACCAGGACTAGAGGCTGACGGGTTCAGTCTCAGGGACTCTACTGATTGCCACCGCAGATACCGGACCCCAGTGCAGTGGTCCGGCCAATTCTTGTTATATAGGGGGTGGGGGTGCTTCAATAATTTTTGCCAAAAAGTAAAACAATATAATAATGTCTTTCTAGTTTTTATAAACTTGTATTTACAATATTTTTGATATTTTTCTTTAGTTAACATGTGATACCTTAATTTCCCTTTTCAAAAATGAGGTTTATATCCATTTCTAAGTAATTTTATTAATTTTCCGCGGAAATGACTTTCTATGACTTACATGCCTGTATGGGTCTGGACTACTAAATTCGACACGGTGACCTGGCCATTTCTTAAAATCAAAATTTGACATCGGGGTTTAACGACATGAAAGACATCTAAAACCTTAGTGACATGGACATTTTTGAAATTTTCCATAAGCGAAAAAGACCTGCAACAATGCTGCTTTTTTACATTCGACATGCAACATTGGGACCTCCCCGACCCCCCCAGATGTTGGGGGGCGAAGGGGGTGTTAGACCGTATAATATGTAAATCAACGTATAACTTGAATAAAATCAATGCAAAATGTAAACCATATCAACGTAAAAAGTAATTATGACTTCTCGTAAAATACAACAATTTTGACGTAAAATGAAAATATAAAATGACGTGACAGAGCTTATTGACAAGAAGACAAAAATAAAAGACATGACGGGCCATTTCTCAAATTCAACATAAGACATGAGAAGGAAAGTGGGGGGGGGTACGAATTCTTTGAAAATACGTGTAGATTCAATGCATTTTTTTTTTTACTAAGATGGGCTATATTTCGGATTTGAAAGTTATGGGTCAGGGGCGGATCCAGGGTCCGTCGCCGGTCCGTCGTCAATGGGTGAATCTGGAGTCTGTCCTCTCAGGGGGGAAACCCTGACCCCACTCCCCAAATCATGTGAAAATTAAAAACACCAGAAGTACAGAGACCTTCCGATCTTGTGATGCCAAAAGGTCTTCCCGTTCTCCCTTGGGTCTGGGAGGGGCAGTTACCCCTGCGCCCACCCCCACCCCTTCCCGATGGATCTACAACTGTTCGAATTACACGCTGTATAACCTAAAAGACCGCGGGCGGAGCAGAGGGTATTTTACCGCACACACCGGGAGGGGGAGGTCAACTGTCAAAGGGCAAAAATGTTTGATATATATCTTTATTTAAGGTTTGTCATGTTTCTGTAATATACCTACGGAATACTATGCTGTATTTGACACAGAAATGCCGATAGTACATACTACAGATATACTGAATGCTGCTACACGAACGTGCACAGTTTTAAAGTTCAAAAAATAAAATTCACACTCCTGGAGCAGGGACTTTTTGAATTTGTTTTGTTTCATTCAGGATAATCAATTAACATACACATAATTAAATACTATATTATGAAACTAGATCTCTGTGAAAAGTCCGTAAAAGTATCTGTACCAAATGACTGGATTCCCTTTCTGCATACTATTATTTTACAAGTCGGGAAATCTTTGTTTTGATTCCAGGTGTGTGCAATAAAATACACTGTGCTCCACCCGTGGTCTTTTTGATTATACAGCGTGAATTAGGTTTTGCACCCTTCCACTGTTTAGGCTGCTCTATCACAGGGACACTTGCAAGTAGATGACGCCCCTCTTATCTTCCCAATAATAACCCCCCAATGGGGATCTGTGGTGGGGGTTCTTTCGAGAGCCTCCTGGGAAGAATGTATCCCCAGCAGCCCCTTGCTGTTCATAGAAGGCGACAAATGGGGAAACCAGACTCAGTAGCTTAATTAGTAGAGTGCTCAAGTTAAGTCTGGTACCTGGGGGGTACTTGGTCTCAAAATGGGTATCAACTGCGGTTGCACCATCGAGGGGCTGTAGCTGTCAATCACCAATTTCGTTAAAAAGGAGGGGGCTGTCACAACATCAAACCCCCTTTTAGGATAGCTGTCAGTGATAGTTTATATTTGATAATAGATTAAAAGCCAATTAAAGGTTGTTCAGTTCCTCCATAATAGCTCTCAAACAAATTCTCGAACTGAATTGTGACCAAGAAATGTGTAGGTTAATGCTTATTTGCAGGGGCTGTCCATGAGAAATGCTGAAAAAGGGGGGCTGTTAGAGTATCCCAGTTTTTCTAGGGGATGTCAAATCCCAAAATTAGGGGGGCTGTACCTACCATCATAATTATACTGAGTGACCTCCCTGGGATTTATTCTTGGCTGCTGGGTTCACTAAGGGATGAGGTACAGCAAAAACGATTTCCCGGTTTTGATCCCCTGCTGTTTGCCGTCCCTGTCACCTTCATCTCATAGATACTATCACCAAAGACAGAATTCGTCCCAACTGGTTTTTACTGTGAAAATGACCCTAGCTGTCGGTACGGCATAAAACACCCAACACTCATTCACTTTATCCTTGGCTGAGTCACACCAAAGACTTTAACAATGGGAGTGGTCACTGCTTGCCTGGCACTTGGTATAAAGTAGGAACCACAAATCATGACTGGTTGGCCCAGTCTCAGTATGATAGGACTGGGTGGGGTATTGTGTGGGCCTACAATATATTTCAGTGTCACAGCACTATCAAGAGGGCATTGGGTCCCACTGCTACAAATAGGCACCTCATTTCATAGATTCGGTCATCACCCCCGTGGTGAAAACTAGCTGCAAAGCATTACCTTGTGCAGTCCCTGAAGGGTTGCCCAGATGTTAAACTAATCCAACAAACAAACAGCCACTCTACGAAAAGAGTAGGGTATCGAACCCGGTGGCAGGTTTCTCCTAAATCATATCATAGATATTATCACCCACAGCTGAAAAGCATCACCTTGTGCAGTCTGGAAAGAAGACTGTGTGGTTGGCCAGACGTTAAACTATCCCAACAAACAAACCACTTCACCAACCCTTGCTCCCTGCTACGTCTATGCTGTTGAGGGTCATAGTCCTAACAATGTCTCTTACATGCCTCATTACATTAAAGCTAGAAAACTACCAATGAAAAGAATTAATTACACAATTCAAAATGAATTTATTTAGCATTTTGCTACAATAAAAAAGGATGTATACATGAACCCCACCATAATATCCTCCGTTTTACATTTTATCCTCCGTTTTACATTTTTTGCTATAGAAACAATACAGTGCAGAAGTGTATGCCAGTATATTCAACTAGCAAGTCCCCTATCACATAGCACAAAGCTCCTGGTCTCATGTTGACTTTTGGGGGTATGAGGAGAAATGCTGACCAATGTAGTACTCTTAAGAAATCTGTCATTTTTAGCCATCTAGTTCCATATTTTTGTGGCCTATCAGATCATTCCTCCCAGTTTTTGGTTCCTCATGGCTCCTCTGCTGGTCCTGAGCTGATCTCTCAGGGTCGGAAATGACTAGAGGCCCATGGGACAGAGGCTTCAATGTCTCACAAACTTATTCAGGGTCCCCACTGCATAGGGAAAATGGAGGGGGACTGACTCCCTATCAATTTGGTCAAAACTCAGGGAACTCTGTTTTCCCACTATCTGGATGTTGAAATCCTTAAAATTATTCAATTTTTCTGGGAACTTCATACATCTTTTGTTATATTATAAAACTTGAACACTTTGAGATCAGAACAATTCATTGAAACCATGACAGGGACAATTTATTGTGGGACAGGAAAAACTAAGGGAAAACACAGGGAATTAGATGTGAGATTTGAGTGGGGACCCTGACATTTCTTTTGTAGGTCAATAATTGAAATGACCCAAATTTCATAGATGGGCAGATAGTCAGTCCAGTTCCTAGATTTTGTCAAGGGTCTAAAGATATGGATCCAACTGGGTCATAGATTTCTTTTACCGCTGTTGCAATCAGTTACAGTGTTCGACATTCATTACAGTTCCTGGGTTGTTCTTGTTGGTGATTTGGCTCAGATCTCGGGGGTCCAAAGCTCTGCGCCAATTATTGGGTCATGAGCCACTCTTCTCTTGATATACTCCTTTCCTTGAGCGAATTTCTTTATGTTATGAAAGGCCTTGGTAATGAAAACCAAGTCCACTCCTTGAAGTAGTTTATGCAAGTTGCGTTTACCCTGAGACCTAAAGTGGCTCACTATCTCTGCCAGCAGATGGCAGCAAGTGTGTGCTGATGCATGCCGGGAGAAACTGTCCATCTGTAACTCAGCATCTTTGATGTTCACCACGTGGGTTCCGAGAAACACGAGAAATGATGAGATTATGTCCAAATCCTTTTCCATGAACGGTTCTCCTTGATTCTTGACTGATAGGCTTAGTTGCATCTGGATAAAAAGAAATACAAAGAGTATATCAATCATGGAAATAGAAAATCATTTTTGGATTTTGTTCAATGAGACCAAAAAGGACTCCATTAAATTACACTGAAACGCTTTCCAAAAGAAAGGTTTATGTCAAGCCTACATATTGAAGAATTATTTGAATATCAAATTTTGTTACAAATCAGTGTAGCTAAAGAATATACACAAACCACTATTTTCTCCTTTCAATGTTCAAAAGTTGAGCATGGACCCAATTGCATAATATTTCACAGATGGCTTTAAGTTTGATAATACCCTGGTTCACAAGATCTATAGGCTGGTCAATAGTGTACTTATTTACCAAGTGAAGGATATTGATCTTTATATGAGACCTATGTGCCTTGGTAAAACAGCAACAGGTACAGATTTTTACTTACATGGAGAGATACTCTTTCCCTGTGATAACATATTAAATGGGCCTATACTACTCAGACTATCAGACTGCAAATGCATTCATAGACATTTACCTTGACTTCAGAGATATGAAAGCTTTCAAAGAAGACCCGTCCTTGTTCTGCTAGTGGCAAGTCATCAGCTATGTTGTTGGGTACACAGCGAGAGACTGTCAGGTCAGGCTCTGTGAGGTCTCCCTTTAAAATAGATAATCATATGGACATGAATTAAGCAAACGGTTCAGTTTGGCTCTACAGTGCATGGAGGGTAAAAGACTAGATACATAGAAAAACATTCCAAGTGGCTTTAGGTCAAAGTTTGATACGACCCTGGTTCACAAGATCTATAGTCTGGTCAATAGTGTACTTATGTACCGAGGGAAGGATATTGATCTTTATATGAGACCTATGTGCCTTGGTAATACAGCTACAGGTCACATTTTGGCTTTCAGGAAGAGATACTGTTTCATATTAACATATTAAATATACTATTCAGACAATCAGACTGCAATATGCACATGTCACTTGTTTGTATAATTCTGCACACCGATACGCCAGAAGTACAAATTAAATTTCTTTTTCTGTATACTACACTGTAAAATGTTATTTGTTATTTTACAGCAAATTGTACAGTTGATTTACAGCAATGTTTGTTGTTGGAAAATAAACAGTTAAACTTGCTGTAGGATTACGAGATTTGTACTGTAAATTTGAAATTACATGATGAGAATGTATTTTTACTGTACATCTTACTGTAAAATATGGTGACCACCAGGAGTGCAAAAGTAAAAGTAAAAAAAAACGTTTTTGGCATATTACCTTAAAACCATATTTCAAGATGAATTAATTACATTTAATGATGTCGAAGAGTGAATACCATACTCATAAAATGAACTGATATCTTAAGTTATTGAAATACATATCAATAATTGTAATTATTACGAGATAATTATACATTGTATGCATAGACACCTTTTTGGTGTAAAGTTTAATTTATAGGTAAGTAATGATCTCTCAAACCTTCTGCAACATCACCCAATGCATGTATGTACTAGTAAATCTAGCATAATTACATCCCACAACCTCTATACATGGGTTTCTGGTTGGGAACTAACATTTTAGTTTGATTTATGGGGAATATTTTATGTTAAATTGATGTTAAAAGGCTTTTAATATAAAGTGCTGTAAAATAACAGTGCACTGTAAATTTACAGTAAACTTTGCTGGAAACTGCTGCCAGCAAAGTTTACTGTAAATTTACAGTATTCAGTTTGCTGTTTATTTACAGCACTATTTACTGTAAGACATCTACAGTACCAAGTACTGTACAATTTACAGTACATCGTATGCTGTCATTGTACTGCAAAGTTTACTGGAAACTTTGCTGCCAGCAAAGTTTACTGTAAATTTACAGCATTTACTTTTTACAGTGTACTCATGTGGGTTAATAGTCACGGTCACAATAAAGTCACTATACCTACATGGATATTGTAGGGTATTAGTCAAGCTTGCTGATTTGGTGTCGCATGTAAAGGCAGGGCCTTATACGTGACATCACATGCATATCATGTACAATGTGCGACCAGCATCAAATTCCCATTTGTCTATTCTACTTACAACAGCAAAAGTTGCCGCGTAGGCCTATGTACATTATTACCCATTCACACCATATTGTAACGCACAAAATGGAACCTATTGACACAGAGTCGTTTCATCACTCCATAATCATAAGGTTTTGGGGGTTAAATCCTGGTGGAACCAGTTTTCATGCACTGAAAACACAGAGTTGTCAAAAGTGGTGCCAAAAATGACAACACAAGGTTGTCACAGGCTGTGTCTGTTAGACAAAAAATCTTATTTATGAATGTTTTCATGTTGTAGATATCATAGTCATTATAATGGCTTCCTATTATGTTATTACTAGTTATTAGGTATGGCCATTACACATAGTAAGTCTATGAGTTGTATGGTTTTGACCCATTCATTTACAACACTGGGTTGATATAGACAGAGGCCATGACTGTAATGTTCTAGGAGATTAGATGGGTTTAAACTTGGTTTTATTCAATGCCGTGATGCTCGGCGTTCGTCACGGCCGCCATGCGTTCAGTTCTAGTACCTTAAACTGCCACCAGGGTGATGGGGGCGCAGTTCCCGCTTCAATCTCAATCACTACAATGACAACCTTGGGCTGTCGTTTTAGGCACCACTCAATGACAACCCTAGGGTAGTCAGGCAGGACTTTTGAGTTCTCATTTTCTTCTGTGACAACCCTATGACAACCCGATCTTCATTTTTGCTTCTCTGACAACCCTTTTGGCCCAAAGTAGTCGGGAGAAAATGACTACCTTTGGGTTGTCATCCAGCCTCAAAATTCACAATGACAACCCTCTGACCACCCTAAAATTGTCAAAGGATTGTCCCAAGGTCGTCACACAGTATTGATGGCCTGAAATGAGCCCTGTGATGACCCAAAAGTCACCTATGAGAGCCCAAAAGAGACCTGTGACAACCTTTTGACAACTTTGCAGTGGCTCTCTGACGACTTTGTGTTTTCAGTGTGGGTATGTAGTTACAAAAAGAAGAGGCTAAAGAAAGGAAGCATTACCTCATGTTCAGCCTCATCTGATTTGAAAATATCACAAATAGCCATGCAAAACATAAAGTCAGCATTGAGGTTGAATTCTTGGATAGACAAATCGCAGTACCTACAAGATGAAAAACACATAAATTGCTATTCATGAAATACTGTTGTGATCATAACTCTTGCTCTAAAAACGGTATTGTTTATCCGTTTGAAGCTGGTTCAAGTTATATTTAACTTGAACCAGGTTCCCAACATGATGTCACAATTTGTTAAAGGAATCACAAAACTTATTGTCATCATGGCAACCAAATTACTGTTGTTTGGTAAATTTTGGAAATAAAAGGATCCACTGATGTTCCAAATAAGGATATTTGCGAATGAAATAGAATCATTTGAGTAGGTTAGCTGATTTGTACACAAAATATTCGTCGGAGACAGTTCTAACACTTTTTCATTAAATCATTATCACTCATATTATCTCCTTCAGTATTAGTGTGGAAAGAACCCTATATGTGGTTGACCTGACGTTAAACTACTCCAACAAACTGCAAATATTAGTCATAGGGCATAGGACAAATCCCCCCCCAACCCCAAGCATCCTTTCCCTGTGATGAGTCACACATGATGGACCAGGCATGGCTCATGTACTCACTTCACTGCTGTCGTCATTATGTCATTCTTGGTGTCTGTCCTCACCATTAACGACAGCTCCACCAGTGGTGTGCCCTCCCCGCTCTGTGGGTGGTGCAGCACCTTCCCGCCCCGTGTGCCCCCCTGCAGCCCGTCCTCCACGTGCGCCCCCTGGAGGCGGCCCTGGAGGAAGGTGTGGTGGGCTGAGTGTCGGTAGTGGGCCCACACGGCCGGGTGGTACCGCCGCCGGTACATGTGGCGATTGGAGTTCAGCTTGTCCTTGATCTGCATAATGATGATATAATAATATAAAGATATGATTTGACAAGTTAGGAATATAGTGTAAGGAAAGGTTATGGCACAAGGGCACCCCCTTGTGAGTAATATTGGAACTAATACTAAAGGTCCATTCAGAGTTTTTTCTTATGGCACACTTGCGCCACCTGGGGTTTTCTGAGCGCCCTGTGATGTCATCACACAACAAAGATGGCGGCTGTGTGAGAAAGGGCTTTGTCACTGAGGGCTTCTTGAAACCAGAAAATAAGGACAAAAAGGGCATCAAAGAGGTGTGTAGACAAATGTGTGCGAGAGATATTTGTTCAATGCATATGTATGTATAATTGCCTAGTCCTATCAGAGTGTACATAAGCTCTGGTAATTGTGTAAAGTTGACTGTAGGTCTGACCTTGTGTAAGCAGTAGTATTACTATAGTGCAGTGTATGTCACTGTATAGGGCTATATAGGGCCTGAGTAGTATATCATAGGACACTCAGTATATCACTGTGTCTATTCTATGCAAGGTATTATCAGTATGTGTTACGTATATATAACTGGTAGTTTATGTAATTTATGTAATCTTTATGGTCAAACATATAATTATGAGTCCTAAAGTAGTATTACAGTACTTAGCTTATATGCTTTATGGTTATACTATTTATATAACTATACTTTACAGGACCATTATAAATAAAGTTAATGGTAAAGCTAGTTTATAGAATATTTTTGGTAAATCCCATAACTAAATTATGTTGTATTTTGGTATTATTTTGTAGTTTCACGGATAGCTTGAGGATAGCTTGAGGATAACTTGAGGATAAATTGGAGATATCTCGGTGCTTATTTGAAGACGGCTGAAAGACCAAATTAGAGACAGTTTTGTGCCAATATGAATAAATAAAATATTTTCAAGTTTATTCGTCGCGACCTTTGATCATTTGATTTCACACAAGCCAATCGAAAGAAGCCAGAATTATTATAAACTTTACAGTGAAACTCTTTGCCTCGCGCTACACACGCATATATTCACGGAGGGAAATAGACGTTTCACAACTCGCCGCCAGGGAACGTGTCATCGCTCGATATTTTGTGACACCCACGACGGGGTGTTGCGAATACCTATGACGGGGTGTTGCGTGCAACTTCCTGCCACACTCACGACGAGGTGTGGCTTGCGACTACCTGTCACACTCACGACGAGGTGTGGCGTGTGACTACCTGTGACACCTATGACGGGGTGTTGCGTGCAACTTCCTGCCACACTCACGACGAGGTGTGGCGTGCGACTTCCTGTCACACTTACGATGAGGTTTGGTGTGCGACTACTTGCGACACTCGTGACAGGGTGTAGCGATGATCTGCGACTCCAGTGACGGGTTGTAGCACACTGGACGGAACCTGTCACCTATCACTGACAAGTCATCATGTCTCGTACAAGTAGTACTGGGCAACCAGCAATGGAGGAGATGGGTGGTGCTAAGTATCGGGAACCGAGCAAATTATTAGATCCCGACAGTGTGAACATGGAGAAATTAGTTACGCTCCGACGGTCTCGGGCTGGTCACATTGGCAATGTCACAAGAAAATATAACGAGTTAAGAGCGCTGATAGACAATCATGCAGAATTACGTGAAGTTTCCCAAAAAATGGACAGACTTAAGTTAGCATTTAGTGAACTGCAGGCGACTCACGGTGATTTCATGTTGATAGTACAGGAAATGGAACCTGACAGGGTCACTGTTGAGGATTCAGTTCTCGATGAAGCAGGTAAAAGGTTTGAAAGGGCGAAACTTCTGTATGATGACTTTTGTACGCAGCAGGCATTACAGGATAAGGTCAAGCCCCAAGACAGCGTTTCGAATGTCGGTTCACGTACTGCCTCACGTGTTTCGACAACTTCGAGTGCCAGAGCGAAGGCTGTGGCCAGACGGGCTGCCCTACAAGCTAAGGCTAAAGCTCTGCAGGAGATGCAAGAGTTAGAGCTAAGTCATCTACAAATAGAACAAGACTTCGAACGTCAGCAAGCTGAGGCGTGTCGTCAAGAAGAGGAACGCCAGCGGGACGTGGAACGCCAGCGACGAGAGATGGTACTACAACAGGAGGAACAACTTCAAGAGACAGCGCACCGTGAAGACGCGCGACGACGCGAAGCCGAGAATCAGCGCCTGTGGTTGGAACGTGAGAGAAAGAAGATGGAACTACGTCGACAACAGCTCGAAATGAAAGCTGAACTTGACGCTGCTAAGGCAGAAGAGGACGTTCTAACTAAGTTTGTTGAAAATCCTGAGTATCTTAGTAAAGGTTCTAGGGTAAGTCAAAATCCTGTTGACAAGCGTTCCGATACTTTGTTTGCTTCTCTATATTGTTCTAGGTCTAAATATGGTGTGCCTGACGAAGGTGGTAGTGTTGATGTAAAGTTGCAGTCTGGGGAGATGTTTGGTTGTTCATCCATCAGTAGCGGGGCCTACCGTCACCAGGCTGGTCCTAAGGGTACCAGCACAGAACCGACTACACTCAAATCAGAGCGGACAGAACCAAAGATAAAGGATTCGGTGCTCAATCCTTTGGCACCAGAATGGCGAGGAGGTATGTCACAAGGTATGTCAGGTGAGACATTTACCATCGGACAAGTTGCCCAGATAGTAGAACTTATCAATACCCCAAAGACACGAGAACGAGAAAGCCTGGAGGAGACATCTGGGACTTACTCTAAGGATCCTCGAAAAGTTTCAGATGACAAGTTTGCAGCAAACAATTCAACCAACTTGCTTGCACTGCAGAACCAGATGCTTGATGCCATACGACTTCCTAAGACGAGCCTCAGGACTTTTGATGGTGATCCAATGACATATTGGAATTTCATCAATGCGTTCAACAGCTGCATCGATCACGCAAATGTGAGTGACGGAGATAAGTTAAACAGGCTCTTTGAATACTGCACAGGAAAGGCGTTAAAGGTTATTCAACCCTGTGCTTTCATGAGCCCAGTAGAAGGTTACAGAAGGGCCAAGGAACTCTTAAAACAGAGATTCGGAAATGAGTTCGTCATTTGCAAGTCATGGATTTCAAAGATCACTGACGGTCCGCCTGTAAAACCAAATAACCCGGAAGCGCTTCAAGATTTTGCGGATGACGTGAGAAGCTGTATGGAAACATTGAGGGCGATAAACAAGCTTCGCGAAGTTGACTCACATGACCGAATGGTCAAGATCTTGAGCAGGTTACCGTTGTATCTTCAAGCTAGGTGGAGAAAAGAAGCATACAACACCAGGGAAAGGAAAGGAGAATATCCCAGTTTCGAGAGGTTTGTTCAGTTTCTAGAAATGGTGGCTGGAGAGGCGAATGACCCAGTGTTCGGCAACGTAAGTTGGTCCAAGGAAAAAGGGAAACCTGTGCTACCTAAAAAGAAAGGGTCAAGTTTTAGCGTTGACGCCAATGAAACTGTCAGCTCTAGCAAACCGCAAGATTCGAACAGTAGTACTTTTGTTTCCACTCAGAGCCAGAACAAGCCCAAAGACTATAAATGTCGAATTTGTGGTGGAGATAACCACAGGGTGAACACTTGTGAGAAATTCAAGAAGATGAGTCCTGATAAGAGGATGGAAATCGTCAAAGACAAACGGCTGTGTTTCAACTGCTTAAATTTCAGCAATCATGGGGTCAAGGAGTGTAAACGACCAAGAAACTGTGAGGAAAATGGGTGTAGAGGAAAACATTCTTCCTTGTTGCATCAAGCTGTGATTGCTGCCAGAGCAAGGTCCGCAAATGAAGGTGAGCAGAAAGTAGAGAAAGACTTGAATAAGTCACAAGACAAGCAGGTCGAAGCCAAGAGTTATGCATGTGGACAGTCAGATATTGAAACGTACAAAGTTGCCCTACCCATCGTGTCAGTGTATGTAAGAGGAAAGGGCCAAAGCAACTATATACGCACGCATGCTCTACTTGATCCTGGAAGCAACAAAACTTTCTGTTCAAGGGATTTGTTGGACAAACTCAGTATACAAGGGAACAAGACTTCATTGTCGTTGGAAACCCTTAGCGAAGGCAGGGATGCAGATGCGTTCGAAGTATCGTTAGAAGTCACAGCAACCAAAGGGCCAAAGAAGAGTCGGAAGATAGTCGAGTTGCCTAGAGTGTATGCACTGACAGATTTCCCAAAGTTGAAAAACAGTGTGCCTGACGAATCCGATATCCAGAAATGGGATCATCTTAAGGACTTAAAGGTACCCCAGATTGATGAATCTGGCGTTACTCTTCTCATCGGTCAAGATGTTCCAAGCGCTCTCATTCCACTTGAAGTGAGACAAGGAGAAGAAGGTGAGCCCTATGCTACTAGGACAGTACTGGGGTGGACACTGAATGGTCCGTTAAGAGGTGGATCTCCTGAAGAGAATGCTGCCATATGTAATTTCATTCAAGCTGAACAAGGGCCAGATGTTCATTTGGAGGCTCAGGTGGAACAATTCTGGAAACTGGATGTAGGCCAGAATTTAGCAGGAAGTCTTCCACAATTTTCCCAAGATGACAAGAGAGTGGTAGAAATATGGAACGAGTCCATAACACTCAAAGATCAACATTACGAGATGGACATACCATTCAAATCTACACCACCGGAACTTCCAGATAACAAAATAATGGCAGAAAGACGCTTGCAGAGTCTGGGTAGGAGACTGAGAAAAGATCCCAATCTACATGCGCGTTATAAGGCAGGTATCGAAGACTTAGTGGAAAAGGGCTACGCAGAGCCTGTCCCAGAAAGTGAAGTAGATGGCAACGATGGAACAAAATGGTACCTTCCTCATCACAACGTTGTTAATCCAAACAAACCAGATAAGCTTCGCATTGTATTTGATTGTGCCGCTGAGTACAATGGGACTTCACTAAACAAGCAAGTACTGCAAGGTCCAGATATGACAAACAAGCTGATCGGAGTGCTACTTCGGTTTAGAGAAGATCAGATAGCTGTAATGGGGGACATAGAGGCCATGTTCTATCAAGTAAGAGTCTCTACGCAGCATAGAGATGCATTACGTTTCCTGTGGTGGAAAGATGGTGATCCCAACCAGCAGCTAGAGACTTATAGGATGGCGGTTCATCTATTCGGTGGGGTCTGGAGCCCCAGCTGTGCGAGCTTCGCACTCAGACGTACCGCTGAAGATCACAAAGACGACTTTGACCCAGAAACCAGTAAAACGGTAATGGAAAACTTCTACGCTGACGACTGCCTCAAGTCTGTAGCTACTGTAGAACGAGCAAAGAAGTTGGTAGCGGAACTTTGTCAGTTGTTATCCTTGGGGGGTTTCAGACTGACAAAATGGATCTCTAACGACAGAGAAGTCATCAATTCTATCCCTATTGAGGATAGAGCGAAAGAGGTTAAAAGTTTGGACTTGGATTCATCAACGCTTCCCGTAGAAAGAGCACTAGGTGTTCATTGGGACACCCAAGATGATACGTTTGGCCTGAAGATAAAGCCAAAAGAAGTGATATACACTAGAAGAGGACTTCTCAGGGTTGTTAGCTCTGTGTACGATCCATTGGGATTTGTATGTCCTTACATACTTCAAGCAAAAAAGATATTCCAGGACGAGTGCAAAAGAGAGAAAGGATGGGACGACGACTTAGAAGAAGACAATGCCAGAAAATGGAAAAGTTGGCTGAATGACCTTCCAAATCTTGAAGGATTCAAGATCAATCGGTGTTTGATACCGAAAGACTTTGATGGGAAGATCCAGCTACACCATTTTTCAGATGCTTCCGAAGAGGCATATGGCACTGTATCTTACCTGAGAGTTGTCAAGGACGGGAATGTGCATTGCTCCTTCCTCTTAGGAAAATCACGTCTTGCACCCATCAAACACATGACGATACCTAGATTGGAACTGTCAGCAGCTGTGATCGCTGTGAAGATGGATAACCTGTTGCGCAGAGAACTGCGTCTTGAAGTGGAAGAATCGGTCTTTTGGACTGATAGTATGATAGTCCTGCAGTACATCAGGAACAAAACCAGACGGTTCCAGACGTTTGTTGCCAACAGGGTGGAAATTATCCATGATGGATCTCATCCAAGTCAGTGGAGGTACGTGGATACTAAATCCAATCCTGCCGATGATGCATCCCGAGGACTGGGAGCAGACAAACTCTTGAATAGTGAGAGATGGAAACAGGGGCCGGACTTCTTGTGGGAAGACGAATCCGAATGGCCTGTCTTGCCGAAAGTATCCCCTGACCTACTCATTGATGACCAGGAAGTCAAAAAGGAGGCAAAGATATATGCCACAGTGACGGACTCACAAGACCTATTAGAACAGATGTTCACTAGGTATTCATGTTGGTACCGTCTAAAGAAGGCAGCTGCATGGCTGATTCGGTTCGGGAAATGGCTAGGCAAAGGAAAGCCTAAGCAAAACAGTCAGTTGACTGTAAGAGAGCTGCAAGATGCAGAGAAGGGTATACATGTAGTGAAATACGCCCAAAGGAGGTTCTACTCAGAAGAATTTGCAGCGTTGGAACGAGATAAAGAGATCTCCCGCAAAGGCAGCATCTTCAAGTTGGAACCTTCCGAAAGAACGATATGTACGGCCGAAGATGGAGGCATGTTCAGTACCTGGTGGACCGGTTTTGGGCGCGGTGGGTCAAAGAATATCTCCCAACACTGCAACTCAGACAGAAATGGCTTGATACCAAAAGAAACATTCAAGCTGATGATATTGTGCTTGTCCTTGATGAGAGTCTGCCTAGAAATAGATGGCCACTTGGTCGAGTAATTCAGACATTTCCAGGTCGAGATGGTTTGGTTCGCTCGGTAAAACTCAAGACCGCTACAAATGTACTCGTTCGACCTATTGACAAACTCTGTCTTCTGGAATCTGTTGATTCGTAAAGAGTAAAACAACATTATGTTGTATGAAGGCCATGTACATCGTATAATTGATTTATGCAGTATTCAATTGTATTGCAACTTGCTTTGATTAACGGACTGCTTGTTGATATATTGCAAATGATGTGCTATTGATTTTCATATGCTATTTCGATTACATTATATGTCGAAACTGATTTCATGAGCTACCTTTCCTTATGTTCTGTGATCAGACTAAAGGTTTATAAATGTTCACTACAAAGGTTCGCATTTAAGGGGCCGGAAATATAGTGTAAGGAAAGGTTATGGCACAAGGGCACCCCCTTGTGAGTAATATTGGAACTAATACTAAAGGTCCATTCAGAGTTTTTTCTTATGGCACACTTGCGCCACCTGGGGTTTTCTGAGCGCCCTGTGATGTCATCACACAACAAAGATGGCGGCTGTGTGAGAAAGGGCTTTGTCACTGAGGGCTTCTTGAAACCAGAAAATAAGGACAAAAAGGGCATCAAAGAGGTGTGTAGACAAATGTGTGCGAGAGATATTTGTTCAATGCATATGTATGTATAATTGCCTAGTCCTATCAGAGTGTACATAAGCTCTGGTAATTGTGTAAAGTTGACTGTAGGTCTGACCTTGTGTAAGCAGTAGTATTACTATAGTGCAGTGTATGTCACTGTATAGGGCTATATAGGGCCTGAGTAGTATATCATAGGACACTCAGTATATCACTGTGTCTATTCTATGCAAGGTATTATCAGTATGTGTTACGTATATATAACTGGTAGTTTATGTAATTTATGTAATCTTTATGGTCAAACATATAATTATGAGTCCTAAAGTAGTATTACAGTACTTAGCTTATATGCTTTATGGTTATACTATTTATATAACTATACTTTACAGGACCATTATAAATAAAGTTAATGGTAAAGCTAGTTTATAGAATATTTTTGGTAAATCCCATAACTAAATTATGTTGTATTTTGGTATTATTTTGTAGTTTCACGGATAGCTTGAGGATAGCTTGAGGATAGCTTGAGGATAACTTGAGGATAAATTGGAGATATCTCGGTGCTTATTTGAAGACGGCTGAAAGACCAAATTAGAGACAGTTTTGTGCCAATATGAATAAATAAAATATTTTCAAGTTTATTCGTCGCGACCTTTGATCATTTGATTTCACACAAGCCAATCGAAAGAAGCCAGAATTATTATAAACTTTACAAGGAATATTCCCTTGCTTGGAGGGCATCTCGAAATATATTTCTTTTGGGGGCTTCCTTGCAAAAGTTCTGATGTTTACCATCAGAACTTTTGCATTGTGTAAAATCAGAGAGCCATGAAATTGGCCTTTTGCGGAGCCTCAACCAGTTTGTAACAATTATCTCTTGATGGCCCTTGGATCTTGGCACCTGTCAATCACTGTTACTGCCAGACAATATAATTGGTCACCTGCCTTCTCATTGGCTGTCTGCAGGTAGGGGTCAGTAGCACCATGCTAAGGGGGAGGAGCCATGTAGCCTGATTGACAAGTACCCCCTCCAATACCTACATGTTTACCTGTAGCTTATTGCAGTAGCAGTATAATTTGGGGAGGGGCTTTGTACTCAGATTGACAGTAATTTGACAGGTACCCCTACCTGTTTCTTTTAACCAGCAAGGGTGGTGCCACAAGTCATTGGTCAGTATAGATGATTACTTTTCGCCACCAAAGCATTTTTTCAGTCCAAATGACTGAAAAATATGTATTCTCTTGTTACTGTATTGTGTGGTCCTGAACATGCATACCCATTGCCTGGTATCCCCATAATCCTTAAATTTGACCTAGAATGGTGTATTGTTACCCACAGATTCGACTATCACAAATCTCAGAGTATGCATAAAAACAAAATAAGCCACAATTGCCAGTTTGTACCATATCAGATTTCGATGGAATTCCCTCCAACCTACCTCATTGCTAGTCATTGCGTCTATACCTGCTGCTGCTTCGGGGTTCAGTGGCCTCCACTTGGAGCCATCTTTACTCTTCACGTTCCACGTGACCGGGTCAGAGGTCAGGGACACCAGAGCCACCACCTGTGAGTCTTTCTTCAGAGAGACTCTCAACCCACTCAGAGAGAGGAGCACTGATAGGGAGGCCCTCTCTGCTTCACAGCCCTGCAGGAAAAACAACAATAGTGATAGAGCAGAGCAAACAGGCCTACATTTTATCATTCTCACTGCCAAATAGCCAATCCTACTTCATTAAAGTTTACCATAATGTATTATTAAAGTAGTTCCCTCATTTATTCCCATAGATGGTAACTAACTTGAGTTTGTCGAAGAGTCAGGGATCCAGGGGTCACCCTGTGCTCCCGACAGGGTCATCAAAGCCAGGTGTGTGGTGTCCTTTCTATGGGACATTGCACATGAAAGACCCCTTGCCACTCTTCGCAATGAGTAGGGTTTTGTACCCGATGGCAGGCTTCTTCTAAATCATATAGATACAATCACCCGTAAGCTGAAAAGCATTACCTTGTGCAGTCTGGAAAGAACCCATAAGGCTTGCCTGACGTTAAACTACCCCAACAAACAAATGTAAATTGTACCCAAATACAATGGCCTTTCCCATAGGCACCAATGTTAAAGCCTGTCAGCCCAATCGATGATGTCCAACAACCATCTGCCAATTAATCAAATTTAAAAACTCATTATTTCTAGGCAGCACTTGTTGATACAGATAAACATCAC
This sequence comes from Lepidonotus clava, assembly GCA_936440205.1. NCBI lineage: Eukaryota > Metazoa > Annelida > Polychaeta > Phyllodocida > Polynoidae > Lepidonotus > Lepidonotus clava. The sequence goes on from OW387135.1 coordinate 13,598,608, forward strand.
TGTTGCCCATTCCCAGTTGTCTTTTAACTCTAGTTCATGATGAATAATCTTTACATTTTTTTCCAGATTTGGGTGTATAGAATATCAATCAAGGATATTCAGTTGAGGAATAATTACTGCAGCATTTAAACCTGCAAATGAAATAGGTTCTAGCTTATTACCCACAGGAAAGGCCACTAAAAGCTGTCACATTTATATTGCCTAACCCCTTCTCTGCCTGTCAAGAATGGCCCTCATTAGGGAGGTAACAACTTTGAAAGCAGGGGCCTGATTTCTCAAAAGAAGCAGTGGTTTCAATAGGATATCACCAGGATTAGGCATATATATAACCTTACCTTCTGAGCTCTCTGTGCTATTTGCTGGTTGTCAGTGAAGAGGAGCGCCCTCTGCAGGCCGTCCAGGTAGGACACCCAGTACACTGGAACTGCCGCCACTTTCCGATCTAGGGATGGGGAGTAATGAAGTTATACATAAAGAGTTATAATTATATCTTTTCTGCAATTGCTCTTACTTATTTTGTTCTAATTTGATAATTCCATACACTTTGAAAAGGGGAGGGGGCACTTTTGGAAATGTTTTTCCTTGATGTATTCTGGTCTGTATTTTACATTTAAAAAAGAACCCCCCATCCACATCCCCACTCCCACCCCACAAAAAAGTGAAGGGGCTGTGCTCCTGCACCATCTGCCTAGATCCATGCCATTCCCTAATCAAGAAAGGAAAATGAGATATATAAGTTTAGGTAAATGAAACCTAAGAGGTTTATCATTAGGATTGCTTACCTTTTTGGTCGACCCATTGGAGCAGCTGCTTGCCGTGAGCGTCCTGTTTGAGATAAAATGGAGTTGTTCAATTACGGCTAAATGAATCAGATAAATCACCTGAATAGGCTGAAGGAAGGCTCATGGGAATACGGGTGTTGTCCCCTTAAATCGACATAACCATTTCTGATTTATCCGATATGCGAGGTCTTGGGATTTATCCCTGGCCGAGTCACACCTAAGACTTTAACAATGGTTGTGGTCACTGCTTGCCTGGCACTCGGCATAAAGTAAGAACTACGAAACATAACTGGTCAGCCTGGTGTCAGTATAATGTGACTGGGTGGGGTATTGTGTCGGCCTATGACATGATATCTCAGTGTGGCAGCACTATAAAGAGGGCATTGGGTCCCACTGCTACAAATAGGCAACTCATTTCATAGATTCGGTCACCACCCCTGTGGCATAAAACAAGCTGAAAGGCTTTACCTTGTGCAGTCTGGTAAAAGAACCCTAAAGGGTTGGCCAGACGTTAAAGTAATCCCACAAACAAACAAACAAAGTAACTGATATGCGACATTGGGCATAATAGCATTCCTTATATTTTTTGTCCATTGCAACTGTTGTATATGAATAATTTTCTTCCAATAAAAAGAAATATGCATGGACGTTGAGGGTAAATGAGACTCCAATATGTTATTTAAGCTGCTATAATTATTCATTGTGGATTAATACATTGGACTACCTCGTTGATGGTGGCGGGTACCTCAGGCCCCGTCCGGCCACCCAGCCCCAAGCCCCACCTCAGGGTGCGGTCGGCGGTGGGGTCATCCCACGTGTAGAGGACGGAGGTCAGCAGGGGTAACAATGTCCTCTTGGACCTGAGCATCAACACCAGAGGTTGTTTAGTTATCTTATCCATTTTGCACCATTTTATCAGAGTACTTTCATGATAACCTAATTCAAATTAGTGCAATTGCTATGTAATACATAGTTCCCATCGTTATCTCAATGAACCGGAAACATAACCATATTCATGACTTTACATAGCTTTCACGAGGCCACGTCATTATTCAATGAACCGTTACAATTATTTTGGAGCAGGAGAAATATGTAATTAATTGCAAAGGGCTGTGCTCTAAGGGGTCTATAACAGGCCTTCGATATACTCACTTCTGCCTGAATGTGATGGACACACTCTCACACAGGTTTTCGACCCTGACAGGGGCAGACCCTGATTCATAAGGTGAGAAGGTGACGGTGACGGGCCCCTCCCGGCCCCCGGACACCTCCACCACCAGCCCCGTCTGTGGAGGAGAAACAGGGGTTAGTTAATTATTGATAAAGATATGTATGTGCGTATTAGTATTTATATATGTCAACCCATTCTGTACGAAGTTGTTCTGTGCAGAGTCAATTGAATTTGTATAAGAATTCTGTTAGATACATGTAACTATGAAATGAGCAATACAAGTAACAAGAGAGCACATGATTATACGGGCGTCGGTTACTTTTAAGATCAAGTGACGTGTCCCTCTGAAGCCAAGAGATAGCTGCCCTTTTTCATTAAGAAATAGTCAGGAATATTGTCGATAATTTGTCAAAATTGTGTTTCTACCTTTGAACATAGTTTTAGTTATAGACCAGAAAGTATTAATTATTGACTTACTTAAATATTGAAAGAAACATTCAAAAAGAAGCATGTTTCATTTCAACATTGGGACAACGCTTGTCTAGCAAGTATATCAAATGTTGACATACCCCATTCTGCATTCTGAGAAGAGTGTGTTGAAAGCCCGGTGTGGATGCAGCTTTTGATAAGGCTTTAGTTGGCAAGAACTGTTTCAAACTGAACGGGTAGCACGAATTCACGTTACTGTCTTTGTATCTCACAAAGATATTCGTTGTGTCAGTTTTGGGCCAGAAAGCAGTTACCTGCAACAACAGATGAATTTGCAGATTCGACAAAAGTTGAAAAAGGAATGCAGTGCCATTAAAATGAACGAATGCATAAGAGGAAGTCGTCATGAAACAAATATAAACTATGTCCTATTTGGGCTTTTGTTTGCAATACCTCTTTTCGTATAGAGAATGACTTCACATGCACAACTGATGCACAGAACTCACCTTATTAATCTCCAAGTCATTCCAGTGGGCTCCTTTGTCTTCTGTGTACTGCAGTGCAGATGGTGTTTTGTTGTTGAAGGTGAAGTAAGGCAGGATGGTGACCAAGGTGGTGTGACGATTACCTGACATCTGAATGTCCACCAGGAACTGTACAATTGCAGGTAGAATTATATAAGAGGTTGGGAGTACCGGTAGCTTATTCAGTGATAATGCTACTTTAAGGGAAACAGTGCTTCTGAATAGACTGCTTTGAAATCTAGGAATGAGATGCTTTTTACTATAATGTCAGAGGAAGACTGCATACTGATGGACACTTTACTCGTTCTTAGAAAAGCCTATACACAGGCAGCAATGAAGGTGGGCTGTCAATTGTGGTACAGATTAAAAGGTGATCCTTAACTAATTATACTGTTTAGGGCCAAAATCCTACCCGATACTTCTGTTTGCTGTCCTTGGAGTTACAGGTGACAACACCATTGCCTCCCACCATGTCCAGGGAATATGGGTCGGACCACTTACACCTGCTGACACACACCTGGGCCTGGAAGGAATGAAGGTTTGTGTGTAGAATATGACCATGTGCTTTCTGAGAGATTATTTCTTCGTTTATGATTTAAGTACCCTGCTTTTTTCCAACTTAGTCTCTCAGATATATTTTGATTTAAAGTGAGTATATCATAGAAAGATTGTAACATACATAATAAAAGCAGGTTTTAAGAAAACAATGCCATGTGATAATACACTTAATTTATGGAGCGATTCTTACCTTATTTTTCTTACTTCCTTTGTCATTTAGCTTCTTCAAAGTAAAAATCAAAGGCTTTGGTTGAGTTCCGATGTCATAGCATGTTTCAGAGTCCAATCCCTGAATAAATAAGGTAAAAAGAAATTTGAAGTGAAAGTCTCCTTCTGCCCTCTAATTTCCATCCACTAACTTGAATCTATTCACTGGGCCTGCATACATCTTTCATCAATAGTTAGATAAAAAATAAATCACAATCACAATTTTTTCAGCTAGAGATGTTACAGTAGTACCTTAAACTGCATGGCCAATCCTGTGTTGTTGATGATCCAGTGGGAGGCATAGATGTACAGGTCCAAGGAATTCTTCATAAGAACACCCAGATAGATAACTCTCTTCTTAGCCTTCTTTGTAGTTTTTAGAGAGACCATCTTAATTTTGTCGTGGCTTTCAGTTAATAGGAGTGTTCCTTGCCATTCAGTACCATGGTAGTCAGGGAGCTATCAATAAGGAACAGTTCCATTAAGATAGAGAGGGAGAATGAGGGGGAAAAAACTCCCAGCTGAGATTGAGTTCAATAATTATGTTTCAAGCTGTGTATTGTTTTGTTGCAAAGCTTTAATGGCCTATAACGCCCAACTAGGAGAATCCGTATCCTGTGGACTGTGCATATAATATCATTACTGTCAGTATTTGGTATCAAAATGTTTATAGTTGATCTGAATTATTGTAACAATTGGTGGATTATGTGTAGAAATTCTAATGATAATAATAGGCTGATTTGTGCACTACTTTTGTACATATAATACATATCTATGCTTCTCACCTGGAGACAAATCTCAGGAGCCTTTGTTTGGTCGATTTCACAGACAGCAGCCTTCTCTCCACGTTTGAGACAGTGCATTCCAATGTCCATGTTTGAGATGGTTACCCTATCCTAGATAGATGAAGTGCATCAAAAGGTTAGGCACTTTCACATAATAAATGCCATTTATGTTTATCTGTTGTAATGTTTCAAATGTATTCTTTATAATAGGAGCCTTATTGTTGAGGCTATCATCTGACGGAAGTTTGCGCATAACATAATAAACTTTTACTGGGGTATGGCTAAGATGCATATATGTACACACGTAAATAAAGTGAATTGGCTACCCACCGTTACCTTGATTGAATAATTCACATCATAGGGTAACAAGTTGTGGATGGTGATGGGAGGGTACAGATGCAGAGTGCCATGAGAGAGATTGCCCGGAGAGGAACATCCTTCTTGGGAATAAACAATCTGAAAGATGATATAAAACCATTAGACATTATACTGATGATCTGTTATGCATGAGAATGCTTATTTTTGAATTTAGGGAGTTGCACAGAAAACCTTCCATGGGTGTATTTTAATAATGGTAATATTCTTTTCTTTTTTAAAGAAAAATAAGTATAGCACCATGATGCAGGCCTACCTTGAAATGTAAGGGTGTGCCACTATTGTCAAGTGGCTTGCAGGTAAACTGATGCTTGTATGTTTGACCCAGATCCTCCCTGGATATTCCAGTTGAAGTCATGTTATAGCTTGATTCATTGAGAAGAAAGATGTGTCTGAGTAATGTAACCATAAAACGACAACCTTTCTTAAGCTTGTTAAGTTTGACATCTAAGATTGAATTAAAGGGGCTGGGATGGCTGGGTAAATTACGTTTTGATAGTAACATATACTCAGTGAGTGAAAACTCAATAAAGGAAAACATCATAGCGGTGTTGTTATCAAGATGTAACAAGTACACATATGATGTTTGTAGGTCACCAAACATAATCTAAAAGTGCATTCCAATGATGGCTTTAGGCAGGATACTTACAATGGATTGCAACAATTCTAAGACGTTTTGCAGTTGACAGTTATTCCATACATCAGTATTAACTTTACATTTACAAATTGATAAATTATCTTAATGCATCGCACAGACATCACCTGCATATAACCCCAGATTCTTCCAAAAAGACAAAATAACCATCCGCCTGTGCCTTGAAACACAAACACCTCCCACTTAGTTGCTCATCATGATATGATGTCCAAGCCTTACCCACTGATGGCCGGTGCCACAAACAGCTTGCAGTGATAAAACACGAGGAGTGGCACATTGTAGACACAACCACTATCCAGCACTGCCAACCTGGTGAAACCACCAGTGACACCTGTTGGGGTTGGGGTACTCCATACGTCCGGGAGAGCTGCAGTCTGGTAGTACAGCTCAACCGGAAAGTTCAAGTGGTTGTGGACCTGTTGACATAAGGAAAACGCATAGTTTATTTGCTTAGACCATGCTGTTTATGTCTAACATTCATACATGCATGCAGGATCAGTTTCAATTACATTCGCAATTTCCCCTGTTGCCCTTGGTTCAGAACCAGAACTAGACCAGAATCCCTTTCATTAGGTTGAGAAATATTCAGTTCACATGACAGCTATTCCCCTGATGGTGGTTAATTGAACATACCTGAAGTGGAGAACGAAGTGTGATCCTTTTTCGTCCATGTTCTATTTGGACATCATAGACAATGGAGTATGCTTTGCCATTCTGCAATAGATCATTTTATTGAAGCACGCCTGTACAATTTGACTTTTGCTGATCCTGCTAGATAGCTCCTACATGTACTTTGGGGGCCCTTGATGGGGGGGTCCCAATGTCGCATGTCGAATTTAAGAAAAGGCAATGTCACCCTGTCGAATTTAAGAAAGTACAATGTCGCCCTGTCGAATTTAAGAAAAGGCATTGCCCATGTCACTATCTTTTCAAATCTCCTGTCGCATGTCACTAAGCCCAAAATAGGGCCATGTCGCCGTGTCGAATTTAGGGGTCTAGGGCCATACTTTGGTGATAAACGGTTAGTATTCAAGAATCTGCAATGTTTTTACAGTTTGGGAGTTGTTTAAGAATCATGAAGATAATTCAAATGCAACATTATAAACTGACAGAGAACATTGATTAAATGAAAATGCAGATATGTTATAAGCAGATGCACAAAAAGTAATTTATCTATGGGTGACTTGGACAGAGGACAGTCTCATCCATATAAATTTTATATTCTCACCTTGTATGGAGAAAGTTTTTCCAATTTGGTTGTTGCCTTGTTGTAGCTCAATCCATTCAACTGGTTAAATCCTTCAATCTGAAGGTACAAGGTAATGCTTAAATATCATAAGTCTTCATAAAAAGGTACATAAGAATTGTCTTTGATAGAGCTACTGATATGTTAGCATTCTTACCTTTATATTTAATTTGGCCTTATTTGAATCTGTGTCAGTAAGGCCATTCCTTCTATCACTGGTATCAATTGAATGATATTTATCCCTGAAATACATGGAGGTAAAAACACTATGTATCATGACCCTTCAGATTTAAATCATTTGATTAAGATAATCTTTTAATACAAACAACAAATCTTCAAGCTTAATGCTATGAACGAGTGTTAACACTACTTTAAAAGTATCTTATGCGTCTCATTGTTTGTTCTATTTAAATGTCACTATTCTATAACACTCACTTTCCATTACAATGGCTGCCTTGCACAGAGGACCCATTGGTGACTGGCTGCAGGGGTGTGGTCACCAAGGTGACCTCGTGGAGATGCTCCTCTCTCATGGCGAGCTGCTCAGTCAAACACACCTCAGTCCTCAGCCCTAGCTGTGATGGTAAGGAAACATGTTTTAACACTTAGCCCTATATCTCTGCTCTGTAATTACTGTAATTTCTTAACTCTATTTCAACACTTTTGAAGTGAGTCTAGTCCAGCATTTCAACAAGTTGCTACGCGTCATAACATTATTGGTCACTACCTGTTGTATATTAGTGAAATCAATCAACCTGTAATGCTGCATGGTTTTTGTATGGATTCTCAGTGGCTAACACTTTTTAATCTGACACCAGCTTCTATCTGGATATAACATACTTGCTCTGGCTCACTTTTTGTATTCAAGAATGACCGAAATTAAACAAGTGGTGCTTTGGCAGAGATTGGAAGCGATCACGCTTTAATATAAATGTGGTAACTTTTTTCACATACCTGATTATATATTTCAAAGGCTGGCATGTCTGTAGCAACCTTCGCCCTCTCTGCTGGAGACATAGTGATGGACTGTTAATAAAAATTAAAAAAATTATTATTGTTATTAATTACAAATGCTACAATTCTTAGGATAGATTTTTTATGGGGTTTTAAATACAATCACTCTCTGTAATTTGAAAATACATGTTTGCCAATAGCTTTCAAGGTACTGCGCATAAGCAGATTAGTATAAGATGGGCAACTTCAATATCTCACTCTCACCTCTATGGTCTCCCTGACAACCCCCATTGACTCCTTGGTGAGGGTGACCTTCAGATCGTCCTTGGAGTGAATCACGACGTAACTACACATGGCCGTCTCCTCCTCCTGAATGTCATCCTCTACTCCATCGACTACATCATCATAGCAAACTCCTAATATAAATAAACATACGCCAAGTGATGCAATACAAGTGTTATTACAGCACTTACGATTTACCTGGTGCTCCCAATAGTTGACCCTCAATGTAAACATCCCGTACCAAAAGCAAGATCTACTTTTTAGAATATTGTACAAGGATTACAGGATTTTCGAAAGGGGGAGGGGGGGTCAGCATAAAGGCTAAGTGATAAGACGCTGTGCATTTGCACGCACGTGTGCGTCATTTTCCCTTCTTCTTGTAGTTTAGGATTCCCCCCCCCCCCCCCCCAAAAAAAAAAAAAGGGGGGGGGGGGTCAGGACCCCCTGGACCCCCCCCCCCCCCCCTGGTACGCCCCTGTTGTATTTGATCCTGTGACTGAGAAAATGTATAAACATTCAATAAACCATATTTATGCTTGTCCCTCAAAGTGTCAAAAAGCTACACCTTATTGACCTACCCTCGTCAGTGTCAGTAACCCACGCAGGTCTACCCTTGCCCTTCATAGTGTCGTTCCCCCTAAGCAGAGGCCTGTCCCTGGCCCCAGAGCGGGCCTCAGTCAATAGGTTGTACATTTCCTCCTCCAGTGCCTCCTGGCGGTCGGCCTCAAAGTCCTTCTGCCCACACCCGATACGACTACTGTAGGCGTCCACTGTCTGCAGTAATAAAACACAGGCCCAACAATGTGAAATGTTTGAAGATTTATAGTAGTTCATATAATTTTTGACATAAAATTATCATGTGTAATATGGATTTATGACTTTATCACAGACGTCTATAGCAAAGATTGATGACAACAACATGACACACTTATTATGCCATATATTCTACTATGTAATAGTATCTATATAATATTTTTAGTGGCAACATCACTGAAAGAATATCGTCAAACAGTTTCATGTTGCGTTGGTAGCTGCAATACTGTATCAAATAAGGTCATTGCCAGTAAGAACACAGGCTATAGCATTGTGATAGCTTTGACATTACTAAAAAAGATATAATGCACATGATGATAAGCTATGATGTATATACCTGTCAAAAGACTGTCTTACCTTAACGACCAGCTCCCAGGGGTCCAGCAGCGGCTCCCATGTCCCCTGCTGCTCGAGGAAACAGGAGGCCTCCAGCGCCACCTTAGCGTTACAACGCCTCTGGGGAGAAACACAGGGGGAATTTAGTACATCTTCATTGTAAGGTCAGAACACTTGGGAATAAGGTAAATGGCAATGAACAATTATAGTTTCAGAATCCATCCATGTGCACACCAACGTATGCGTTCTCATGGGCTAATATGCGATGCCCCTCCCCGCTTTGTAAAATTCTGGGTCGTTATTTTAAAGGTGCTGTTGTTTCAAAATGGTAAAAAAAGGTTCACAAACCTGGGGCTCCCAGATGTCGAGGACAGACCCTTCCACGGCGGCCCAGAGTCTAAGACGTTCTTGATGAACATACTCATTATCCAGTTTGAAGATTATACCAACATTCTTCAGATCCACCTCATAAGTGAGTTTGGCAGGTCCTCTGTAGTTAATGGGATATTCCTCCCACAGGGCATCATCTGAAAGTTAGCATGTTCTGAGTTATTTCCATGTATTGTAGTTTTATTATGTCAATGTGACAAAATATACCTTATGTAATTGAGAAACGGCAATGAACGATACAAGTTATTAGATATTAAGTGTTTGAAAGTCTTCCATTCATTATAGTATTTCCAACAGATTACATTTCATCTAAAGAACCCTATACTAAGAATGGACTTTCTACAAGTGTATATTTTCTATCTATATTAATGCGAATAGTATATTTGATACATTATTTTAACTAGAAATGTTTCATAACTTATGCACCTTTGTCTTCTTCAAGCCATTCGTCAACTTCAATTGGTGTAACATCCCACAGGTTACCCTGTTCTGTTAGTTGAATTGTTGGGGTGTCTTCCTTTGGCTAGAAAGAGCATTTGCAATATTGAAATGAAGAAATGAATTGTAATTCAGATCTAATTTCCTATGTAACCTTACTACTATTGTCATCATGGCCTTGATAACCTTTTACTCATGTATATCTATGTATTTAAAAATTGTGGAAATGATTTTCACAATAAACTACAATATTCATGTAAACTGGGATGCGCTTACTGTGCCATACCATTGCTTTGATACCCTGTGTAGTGTGTATAAGTTATTTATTAGTTAAATGATTTCAACAGAATTTCAGAATTAACTAAGACAGTCATATAATCTGGGATGTTCTTATTGTGCCATACCTGTCCTCCCATGAGGTTACACGCCCTGAGCAGGGTGGCCATGGAGGATGCTGACAAACGGAGCTCCAGGGGGTCGGGGGCACGCACACCCCACACCTCACCACTGACGGGATCGACAGAGTAAGACACCTCCACGTCACACGGGGAGAGCACCTGTAACGGTATGGATGTTAAATGTTGAATAAAGATGATGATCGTTGTAGTTTAATGTCTGCTCAGCAATTTTTCAGCTATATTAGGACCACTCACGTTTGGTGTGTAAACGAAGGCAAGGCAAAATGGTCCAACAGGCAGTACTAATGATCGAACCCCGGCTGGCTGTGTGCAACGCCAGTATACTAAACACTGAAACTATCCCATCCTGATCCCCCTCGACGTTGACTGATGTATCTTTTAAGGTCCTAAAGTATACTCTTTCATTGAGTTAATGACATGTGATTAAGCACATGAGGTAATCTATATCTATATAGAATAGAGAAAGTGGGTCTACATATTTGAGTTCAAATATTACACATTCAATTGTACATACTTGGTATTTCCAATCATTGTGCAGTTCATGTCCCCATCAAAAGAGTGGTCCAGGACCTCCTATAATCCCCTAGACACATTTCCGACGAATTTATGCATGCAGTGGACCCTCCCATAAACGCCTTAAACCAAACAATTCCATACTCTATATGGGCCCATTGGAATCATTCCCCTAACTCATTGGTCCAGGCTACACCACTGCCAGGGCCACAATAATGAAAGAAGGTCTCTGTCCGCCCTTGTTCTTACCCTAAAGTCCGTTGTGACCATGTTGTGTGGACGGCACCCCACACACATCTGACTGATCTTGTACTCCACTTGTTGGGCTTCCCCATCGGTGTAGTCTTTGTATGACACATCAGCCTGAACAGAAAAACAAGAGAAGGGTTGGGACATGCGTTTACCAAAAGGACGAACAATACAAGATATGAAGGATGGCATAAACTATACGGGCTAAAAGAAACTGCAGTGCGATACCTATGCAAAGGTACACACTATTGGGTATACCGCACTCGGGAGTCTAGGTCTGCGCATGCGTGTTTCCACTCATCACCTTTCCCGCCATAGTTTTCGGGGGTCAAGCGCGACCTCCCAGCCAATGAGGAGTCTCCCCTTGTCCCTCGTGATAAAATATGGCCGTGCCCAGTGCGAATCTCCCGTGTGTGGTATACTTTGGCCTATTCTTCAAGCAATTGTGTGTCAAATAGGCCTGCATGCAATGTGCATTCTCTGCAAAGACGTTACCATCATGAAAAATAGACTTCTGCACAATGTAAACCAAACCCTTTGGAAGTGAAATTACAGTGTTTACCTTGATAACAAGCTCTTCACTTTGTGGATCCTTAGGATCCGTGAAAATTACAATCTCTGCTTGTCTGGCGATTGTTACTTTGGTAATATCCGTGTCAACAATGCTGTAGTCTATGCCAGGTTTGTTCCCTATGTTGCTCATGTAAGTCTTATTGACGCTGTTCCTTCTCTGGTCTGGTTGATTGGTTGGCCACAAAGAACTGAAGAAGAAATCCTGCACGGCTAGCAGGTAGGACCAACATAGGTTGACTCGCATCTGCTCCAGTTCTAGATTGTCTGAAGTCAAAAGTGTAGATCTAGTAGTAAACGATTGGTAAAGATTATATTATATTATTATAACAAATTTGCACAAGGCAGCTGTAGGATACAAAATGTAATCTTATGTGTCTCCCTTTCTCTAAAATTTTGAACTAGTATAGATAATATTGTATCTAAACTGCATAGAGAATTACTTATGAAGGATCTATATTGCTTCTTTCTTTGATCCACAAGTCCTACAATAGGTTTTACTCGTGGTGGGGCATCACACATCAGTGACTTACTGTTTTGATCTCCATCTTTTGTAAGCTCATATTCAAATACTACCATCGGCTGCTCAATTGTTGTTTGGTAACAATTCAACTGACTGGGTAATATAATCCTTGAAGAGAAATAAAGGAAGACACGAAATTATTGTGCAATACACTAATATTAGCAAAAGATATACCCAATGTAAATAGGTTAAGATGCATTATTGTGCAGAAATCATATAAACAATGAAATAGGTCATGAAAGTAGCATTATTGTAAAGAAGATCGATCCATATAATGTAACAAGGAAATACATAGTACAGACCAAGTACAGTTGAGGGCTTTAGCCTGAGACATAGGTGTGTGCAAACTGGGGCAATAACAATTGTTGAGTGAGCCTATGGTCTGTATTTGACTGATTCTACATCAATTACATAGAAAATTCTTACAACTTTTTTGACGATACAAAAATTGGCATTTTCATTGCAGACAGCCACTATTGCCATCGAGACCATTAACAAAAGTAATCTTTTATTCACCGGTTTCTGAGAGAGCAGGACAATGGTGAAGGTATATGGTCTGGAATCCTGATATAGAATAAATAAAAGTATCATCATTGTGAAGGAATGGTATACACAATCAAAATGGTCATTAAAGTACCTTTTGACAGCCAATTCACTGGACGGCCTGAGGTCATCCACCAGCAGTGACTGAAGTATCACCTTGACTTTCTGCGAGTTGTCACTTCTCCACCAGCCGTCGATCTCTATTCTTTCTGCATCTAGCTGGCAGAACGGATCAGACTCACTCTCCTCTGCCTATATGGAAAAACATGGAAGTATCAGTATATTTCTTAGTTAAGATCGTGAAAAATCACATTGATTTGAATATGACATGATTGAGTTTCCCTCCAGTAGTATATTGCATGATGCAAGGAACCGTTTTCCAATATAGCACTTGAATTTGCATTTCTTTATTTTTCCCTCTCTTATAAAGTATAATTTGATTGACATTACTGTTGTTTATGACAACAACTGATTCTTCCCTTCCATGTATATATATATATATATATATATATAGGCCTATATATATATATATATATATATATATATATATAACCCTCCTATATATATCTATATATATATATAGGAGGGTTATATATATATATAATATTTATTAACTACATTCATTTAGTACAAAATGTTCTTCCATGTAGATATTAACAATAAAGTACATATCCAATCAACACAATTTTAATGATAATAGTAATATATATATATATATATATATATAATTCTACATTGTAATTCCCTTGAACAAGCAAAGGACCGTGTATGCTCACCTGTGCTGACCCGTCCTCTGCCCCCAGCAGTGTGAGGTGGGCCCCTGTCAGGGTCACCCTGTAGCTGACTGTTAGGACGTAGTCAGGGACAGGGGGGTCGACCAGGAGACTGGGCTCGGCCACATTCTGCCTGAGGACGGCCATCACCCTCTTCAGGTCAGCCCGGGTCACCGACACCTGGAGGAGATGACCACAGGGAGGAGGGTTAAATGTATGTCTAAAATAGTCATTGTCATCTTTTTATGATAGAACAAGTGCGCTGCACGTCTACACTGGGAGGCGAACTCTGGTCCCCTCACACCATAGGCGGATACCCTTCCAATTAGGCTACCACTGGTGGGCTGTTGGGAGGGGCCAGATTGTGGGTGTAGGAGGACATTTTGCTGGGTACTGGTGTTCTCCCCTTTATTTCCTAGTGACTTGTAAGAGTTGATATACGAGCATTTATCTCATCTGGCACTCTGCCTCCAATGGTAGATAGTATTGAACAGATGGGGCTTGGTGAAGATTGGAAATAATACCATTTTAATATAAGGAAGGTAATAAGGTTCGAGTCAAGGCATTAGATTCAGTGGCCCGTTACAGGCAATGGAGAACAAGTTAATCATCAATTACGTTTTACTGTGATGGAAGCTCGTTTTGAAATTACTGATCTTACCTGGGGAACATCCAGTTTTCCATTGATATCATAATCTAAACCAGACTGGAACTGTGCGACATCTAGAGTCAGACTGGTTGGTTCTGACATTGTATGGATGTTTTCAATGGTATGTGTCTGCGTTAGCCTCCCCCTTTAAAAAAAAGTCACATGACATGATTCAATTGTTTGTAATTTCAAAATGCTTATCATATGGTATCTTGGATCTCGCTCTCATAAATTAGCATTCTATGAATTAAGGTCTTATGGGTGTCACAGGAGGATTTGACACATGCAGAGATTGTCCTTGCCTGCAGCACCCAGTCAGCCTTAAGCTTACCATACGGAAGTTATCCCAAGCAAGAATATTATAACATTATTATAATGTTCTGTTTAGTTCTTCTTTGGTTATTGTTACTTTACTTTGATGGCACCCAAAAACGTCTCTAGAATCTAACATTGTGATGTCACACTGTGATGTTATTGTGACATTCTTGTAATGTTCTTCCACACTATAATAATGTTATTATAACATTCTTTATTAGTAAGGTCTCAACTTCACTAAAAGCATAATGTTATTATGACATTCTTTTTTAGTAAGTCTCAACTATACCTAAAATAACATAACTGTTTATATAAACCAGATGCATAGGAGTACATAATGTCACGTCCTTACCTGCTAACCCTCACAGACTCCATGTCCCAGCGCAGCACCCAGTCGGCTGTACCCCCTGTCCCAGCCCCCTGACGGGCTGAGTTACTCGTGGCAGACCCCCGTGGTGAGTTGCTCATCCTGACATGCCCCAGCTCCACCAGGAGCAGCTCGTCTGACCGGGAGGTCTGGGGCACGTGTAGGCACCAGGTACCCAACTCCACGGATATGCTGAGGGAAGGTGTCTGTTGTAAGTCCTCTACCTATAATTGAATTAGATTTAAATTACGTGGTCATAGTCTAGACATACATGCAGTTAATTTTATCTTTATTTTCTATAATCTGAATCTGAATTGTAATTTTGATATTGAAAACTAAGTAGAAAATATCTGGTTTCCATATAGGAAAGGATTAATGAAATTTATGATTTGGAGCTGGGAATGAACCTCAGAAGGCAAAGGACGTATGCTCAACAGTCAACAAATATCTTGAATAAAGTAGAAGCTTTAAGAGTTATGTGATGTTTGAGCAAATGCCTATAAGACCTATATCCTGAACAATTCATACCTTATCGATTCCAGATAGCCGTTGATCCTGCATGGATGAGCCAGTGAATAGCTGCACAAATGACGTCACTTCCGTCACAAACTTGTAGAGGAACACAAAATTCACATGTGTGATATGCAGGTTAAGGGTGGAGAGTGGAGTGAGGTCTCCGGCCGCAGTCGTAGAACTGACTTCACGGCGGATGATTGGACGTGGATGGACCCTGGTAAACTAAGAATAAACATATTGTATAAGAAAGAGGTGTGTATGTGACGCATACATGTGTTACTCAGAAAACTCAGAAGTTAACATAATAAATTATTTTGTGTATCCGACTGCAGATTAATATGCTATCCACTTGTGTGTCCTCAAGGTGGTGCATATGGTCTATGCTTGGATATGTGTGCGTATTGGCGATACAGAAAAAAAAACTTTTTGGCTTTCAACAAAAACCAAAGAAAAAATGATGATAGATCAAAAGTATACAATAAGTCATTCACTGGTGATTTTAACTGTTAACCTTGATTACTATATTTAGTTTTCTACTAAGTGGCCTTGCAAATCTCAATCCAATGTAAAATTTAGTTAAAAATAAGCTCCACATACAAACCTTTAGGTACAAGTCCCTGTCGTCTTCTATAGTGAGAATCCGCGGGTAGCGGGTGTCCGTCAGGTCTTCCAGGGTCATATGGGTCAAACTGGCCTCAGCCACAAACCCACCGTCTTCACAACACGTCGTGCCCTCCAGACCTTGTATGCTGACCTCAGCAAAATGCTGGTGTCGCTGGGTCAGTCCTACCCGGAGCTTGCTGACATTTACCTTGACTTTCAGAGTGTCAGCAGCTGTTGTAGAAGCATCTGTTGTGGAGATTTCAAATATAAGTATTTGTCACTCAGTCATCATATAAAACTGCTGGTCTGAACTGTATGATAGTGAATTTACTTCAACTATGTGAACATGAAAATATGTAATACTATGTAACTTTGATACAAATACCAATAACCTTTGAATGCTTGAGAAGGACTAACCTTGGGTTTGGTGGGTTGGATTTCCAATATCCCTCTCGTGAATTCTGGATTCAATTGTAGTATACCTGCTGCTTGGAAATGAAAACAGAGAAAGCTTTCTGATCAATGTTGTCATAAGACACCTTTGAGGAATTGCATTACATTGACTTTCACCAATATGAGAAAAGAAATCTTTTAAATTATGCTTTGATATTCATTCATAAATGTTACACTTTGGTTTGATATCGAAAATTATATTGTAATAGAGCGAATCACAGAACAGTATGAGGATAAACAAATATTTGTAGTGGACCTATAAATTTGGGTCATACAGCAAATCATAGACATCATGGGATTCCACGATCCAGTGCCATTGGGACACTTACTTGTTGTCTGTGTCTCGGGGTCGGTACTCCAGCCCCGCGGTGAGGTGTGACAGGGTGGCCGTGAGCTGCTCCCCTGTACCGGGTATGAGGGACACCGAGCAGCTCGCCACAGACATCTTCACTACATGGGAGGACTCCTGCAACGGTATACATCTTTTACAATTAGCTGGCGCTGCCCTTGTGTGTCAGATTTTTGACATCTTTTGGGGAGTTTAGTTATATAGTTAAGCAATAGGAAGCGAAGTGGTCCAGTTACCAAATGTCCCAAAATTATGCAGAATGGTGGACTGGACAGGTTCGTGCATGGGAAAGGTGCATATTGATTATCTAACAGTGAAACCTCTTAAAGGAGTTTCTTTTGTTCAGATTTCTTTGGGTGATTTCAATACTTTTACGTTTACGCTGCATGAGCTGTAATATGACAGACGTCTAATAATCAGTGCTGTACTGACTAAGCAATTTCACAATCTTGGTGGTTTAAGCCTGTACATGTTTGCTGCCAATGTTCTAGGTAGACAATACTGACATTCCTATTCCTATCATGCTAGTTGGGCTGAGACATATGTGACTTCTGGTCATAATCAATGTAATTCGAATTCTTCTGATTGGCTTAATCATAACTTTCACTAGTGGCATGAGAACAATATTTGAAGATGATGATCACAAATTTAAAATTCATTTGTTTTGTCTTATCTTTAGTTTACATGCTTACATGCTTTGGGTGCTCAAAACCTGTTTCGGCATTGGAGACATTAGCGCCATTCGGTTGTGTTTCTAATAAGGCAGACGACGTTTGGGAAGGGTCCATAACAGCGCTGCTGTTCATGGTTGCCCTATCCCTGTACCATTGATTCATCGACATGACCTGCAACAATACTGACCATCAAAACCTTGTAATTGACAATTTGTCATCAGGGTTTCTATTAAGTAAACAAAAAACAACCTGCTCAACCGACCTGACCATCTTATCATAAAGGCATATGCATCATCTATCTAAAAAAATATAAAGTCCATAAGGGAACATTAACACCCCTCACCCATGCATGTACGTACTTATGATAAAGCAACCCATATTCTATTCCAATATTATAGTTCCCTGTGATTGTATATCTCCACCTACCTGCTGCCAATTCACCTTGATGTCGATGGTATCCACCTCTATCGTGGACTGGGTGGAGGTTGCCAGGGAAGTCACTGTTTGGTTGAGACACAGGTTCCATGTCGCTTTTGAGGAAACCGCGCTGAAAACTTAGAAAATGAAAACAGAGATGTATGTGCCATATAAAACAAACTTTTAACAAGTAGAATCTCTATTCATTGGAAAACATGCAGTTACCTGACTCTACAGAAGTATATATACTTAGACAGACAGAACATACAGTGGCGGATAGGTGAGAAATATATATTTTTATGAGGCTATTTGGATAGCTCCAACCTATCAAAGAATCGGCTCAGAAGACCTTTGTTTTTTGTTTTTATAGAATTCCGATACTTACAAAAACTCTAGATCTGCCAAAATAATTAACTAAAAAAAGAAACGTGCCTTTGAGCTAATAAACGTACTTGTATTAACGCTTACCTAATCCTTCAGCATTAGTATTGGGTGTCACAAGGTAATCCCTCATGGCATCCTGAAGACAGAATATATACGTCGTCCCAATAACAGGAAAGGGGTATTTGATTCATTCTTTCATTATATTGATTTAAAGCAGAAGGAGATTGTGATGCCATATGTTAAAACAGATATGAGATTCTAAATGACCTTGCAAGAAACATTAATTTTTTCCTGCCCAAATTATTCGACAACGAATTCTGAATACCATACTTAGCAATTTTAAAGTTTTCATTGGGTATATAGCAGAAACCCATTCTAGTCACACTTATTGACAGATATTTCAAACCATCATTAATTATACATATACCATGTCTCTAATCATCCCTTGTCCCCGCTTGTAATGCCGAATTCTGATAGGGCCTATAGCGACGAGAAAGTGCCAGGTGCATGGTATACATGTAGGCTTCTGTGCAAGTTACCTCACATCATAGGCGCCTCTCATTCGACAACAATGGGGGTGCATTAGCACATATTCATTTTCAGCACTTACCTGAACCTTTGTGAATGCACATATTACTCTTTTAATATTGTATACAGAAATAGAGTCCTAATAGACGTATTGTTAGATAACAATTAATTGCATGTATAATAACTTTGCCAACTATTCATAGTCAAATGAACATACTATAGTAATATGACCTCACTACTCCCAGAAAACTTGTAATATATAATTCTAAAGAGATTGGATTGAAGATCGGCACTGCTGAAATCATTAACCTAAGTAAAAACAATTAAAAACACAAAACTTGCCTTCCAAGAGGATGTCTCCGGGTATTTCCCCAGCATGCCGGTACTGGGCAGGGTCCAGTAGGCGGACAGTCCATCAGTACACACCATCTGAATAGGAGACAATTAGAAATGAGTGTCAAAGTGTATCTTCCCACTGCTCCTCAAGCAGATAAGTAGGCTAATTATAGTTAAAATGCTGAATGGAATGTAGTGGGCACCACCGACTTTTACCTTGTTTATCCAGAGCCCACCGGACTTCTGCTGACTTAAGTGCTGCTCTTCTTGTTGCTGTTGTTGTAGTTGTTGGTGTTGGCCATTGCCCACTGTAACCTCGTTAACCATAACCCCAAAGACCCAGGGTTTATCGGGGGCGCTCTTCTCATCCTCATGGCGGAGATGTACTCTGTGTACTGACACCTACAGAATGTGTAAGAGCTGAGTCTAGGATCAGCATAAAAATGCAGGGAGCAATCGGGGTATATAATATTATGTGTTGACTGAGTTCCAACTGTCTCTAAAAAATCAAAGGTTCAATAGCTCAGAGGTGGCTACTTCACACGCATAATTAGAATACCCTCCTTTCAATTCACCCCCATCAGCACCCGCATGTATCCCCCATTTCCGTGTACTACTACCCTATAAACCTGAGGTATTGCCTGGAACCTTACCCCCTTTCATATACTACTTATCTTAAAGCGCCTTAGATTATCCCTTTCGTAAACCACCCCCAGCACACGAAAAAGAAAAGGTCACCGACTTCTTAATGTGTTTTCTTAATGTGTGTTTGGTCTAATTCAATTCACGTGATTGTATATAACACAAAACCAACGCCTTTTTACTTTTGAGAGTCCTCAAACTTGCGCCAGCAAAATTACCCTTAATTCATGTGGTACAAACAGATGCTTTGCCTAATACTTGTTTAAAGGAACATATCTTTGTCTGAGTTTTTAACAGAATTCCATCTATAAACTTGCCTACTTAAGAATATCTTCAAACATATCAGTCTTTGAAATATAGTACAATGTTCTACTTACCTCTAAGTTCCCGATAAAGAGGTTTCTGAAGGCTTCCTAAATGCCAATGATAATGTGTTATACAATATTTACAAGCTATTGAAAGACATTTATATCTGGGAACAATTAACATATTTTCATTCAAATAATTTGATATATGATTGTATCACTATGTGGATATGTGCATCTGAATACAGTTTGCAAGTTATATGATGCTATATAAACATACATTTTTAATGGAGGAAACTGTAATGTATACATATCAATTGCAAACAAAGAAATGTACAATTTCTTGGCAAATACTAATTATGCATAAAATACAGGCAATATTATATTATGCACGTCATTCGAATACTGTAACACGACATATACCTGTAGAGCATTGAAGAGGGCCCTAGAAAACCGTCGAAGGAAACTAGGACGGGAATCCGCTAGAAAAATAAAAGGAAAGAAGCTTTATCTGTTACATTTATATTTATGTAATGTTTAGTGTATGTAAATTACTTTAGGAGGAAAATGAAATCAGACGATATCATGATTGAACTTCATCAAAACCATGAATTCCTAAAAGTAAGAAGGGGACATGATCTGCAGTATACAAGTTCAGGAGATTCAAAAACTTTTTTTTTTTGACGCACAAGAAAATATGTTCATTGTGTTATTCTCGAAATCAGAATTATTCCATGTTGCAAAATGATATAGTTTACCAATAATTATTAGATATCACCTATCACTGTACTTTGACATACTATTATTTCAATATATTAACATCATCATTGAGATGGGTGCTTACCTGAGTGACCACTAACTGGGTTGTTACACCTGCCAGTGTGGTTGTAGGTTGTGTTTTCAGTTGTGTCAGAAGTGGGGCCGGAGATGAGGTACACGTCCTCCACACTCACCTCTACAGCACACGACCACCACTGGACGGTTACCGCCAGTCTACCTGTTAGCAAGAGTAAAGGTGGTATTACACTACACGACTTGGGCTGTGATATCGGCGTTTTTTTAATCATATTACAGACTAATTTGCTTACAGGAAGCATATAATTGTAAAGAATTGGCAATTAGGAGCATATTATTCATGTGCTACAAAGATTTTTTTCTATAACATGTGTTACTTCTTTCTGCGACATCGTCATATCGCAGCTCAAGTCATGTAGTACAACAGGGCCTTCAGTGAATAGTGGTCAAAGGAAGTGAAGGAGTGAGCGAGCGAGCAGGGCCTATATCTTCGTACTAATTTTCGTGATTAGGCTAATCAGTTGAAATTTGATCAGTGTCTCGTAATACCTGATTCTGTTTAGTCACCAAAAAAGTGATGTCATTTGAAAATAACATTGCAAAGGGATTGTTAGGTGTAGTTACTTTGATTTAGAAACATAATAGATATGAATGAGACACTAATCAAATATTGCCTGATTAGCCTAATCACTAAAATCAGTTACGAAGATATGGGCCCAAATGAGCTAGTGGGTCAGTGTGCAAGGATTCTGAAAACCTGTTCTTTCCGGAAACCTCTACAAGGATATGATTACTCAGAAAGTTACAGCAAAAGAAAACAGCAAAAATAAAACAATTATCAAAATGGTTGGTGTGTGTTTGTGTGTTGTGTGTTGATAGGCGCAAATTCAAATATTGTAATTTTAAGTGAGTGTAAAAAATACAGTACACATAATTATTCAATTTAACAGGTGACTTTAGGGTGTTGTTAAAACGTTGGTTACTTACCAATATATCCGGCTACGACTTGCGCAGGAAGTTCGAATTGAGACTGAAAAAAAGAGAGTATTTTAGTTTTAGGAATGGTCTGGGTGAATAACATAAGGTCTCATCTGACATAGGTAAACATATGTCAGATACAACCTTATGTTATTCACCCAACTCACTCAGCCGCCACTACTTTCAATATGAGTTCTAGGAATAATGTTTGGTGTATTATCTTTTATTAAAATGTTCATTTTATTTACGGCAAATGTATCAATTTGCGTGATGCTCACATATCTTGGACTTTTTAAGTTCTTTACGCAAAAGTTATGGTTGGGAAAGAAATGTGCGTTACTCAAGGAAGATGCATACGACCCAAATTGTATATTGGATTACTGCAAAAACAATATGGTTTTACGCTATTAGTATGACAATTTAGCAATATCATAATCTAAAAATGGAGATATCATCTAGTAATTGCTCAATGGCATATCTTGGGATAACGGACTCCCAATTGATAAAACGTCAAAACCCTGACACCAAAACGTCATCTGAGTGACGAGATGCCTTATATACGGAAATTAACAATATCAAGTTATATGATATTATATGCAAAATTATAAATGTGCAAAGGTGAGTTTTCAATGTTGCATGCAGTAAGATTTGGCGAGGTGAAGATGTGGACATCTACAATATATTGAATTTCAATTGGCTGGAGTATTCTGATTGTTCGTTATGAGCAAAAGTATAATCATTAAAACACTAATTTGAACATATTTGAAAAGAAAGATTTCAAACGATGGGCTTAGGGTTTTAATGATATAGTTATGATTAACCAAAGGGAGTTGTCAGACTGACCCCTTTTGTTATCTTTGGTTTATAAACATCGGGGACATGTATCTATACACTATAAGTGGGTACTTACCAAAGCCTCTGCTTTTAGTTGGAGATCCTTCAACTCCAAACATCCTGAAATGTTGAGTTATATCAAGAATTAACAGCAAATCATTCTTGATGTAGATAAACAAGCTTATTCACTTCCTAAACAGTGGTTGTGTAAGATCATATTTTATTACTTTGTTTTAAACAGTATTATAATCCTGGGGCGAGAAGAAACTCTCCGGACTGCCCTTGCCGCCAGAAAAACCTGATTATATATATTCGTTGTATTGCACATTTGATGATGAAATGTTTTACAAGAATGTTCGAAAAGTGTCATTGTATATATTAGATAGTTTGCTATTCAATTATATAATGATTTTTTCTATAACTATTATTTATAGCATATTTATATATTCGGTCAGTATCGCGCAGTACGATCTTGAGTACTCTCTCTCCACCACCTCTAAACAACAGTTTATCATACAAGATTAAGGTGTCTTTGTTATTGCATTCCTACTCAGAACCAATGTACTTCCTCATTTAATCTGTCTACAATTTCAAGTGGCTTCACTTGCATGACACAATCATAACAAATGCTTCATGGCAGGATAGTGAAAGTGAACACTTATGTTCCTACATCCTTTTTTACTTTAACTTTTATCGATCAATCCCATAACAATGGTCATTAAACACAGATCCTACACTATGAGCAAATAAAATTTATTTGTTCATAGTGTAGGATCTGTGTTTATTTGCCTTTGTTATGGGATTGATCGATAAAAGTTCATTTAATGAACCCATCATTAACAATTAGAATATAAGAAATGAAGTGCCCCCCCCCCCCCCCCCACAAAAAAAAGAAGGAAGTGATATCAAATCAATTTAGCAAATTCTTGATATTTTCAGAAAAGCTACAGAATTTTTTTTTATGCCTTTCTATTGAGACTGCTTCACATGTAACATTATGACAAAATTAATCATGATTTGAATAGTTAAGTACAGCTTTCATTCTAGTTTAAACTTTTTTTTACTTTTAGAAGCAACTCACGTATGACAGTATTGAACAAATTCAAAATGATTGTACAAGCACATTCAGAATAAATGAAAATAAAGATCATGTAGGTTATTGAGCTACGGAATTAATTCACTTCGCACCGATGCTCTTTTTAAGGAATCCCCTCCCATCGTCTTCTAAATGAGATACAGGTAAAAGATAATGGACACTGTTCAGAGAAATGATACATTTTTCAAAAACTTACCTTTACTTAATCCCAGGCTAAGGTTTTCAGAGTAGACACCATGAAAGTACCCTCCAAGGTACTTCCTGAGGAGGCTGCAGACAAAACCCTCAAACATGGTGCCTTGACGTAAGTCAACAAATTCACCTTAATCCGTGTATCATTCCGTGTTGTTTACAACAGCTAGGACCTGTATGATAATACATACATGTTATCTGTATATATGTATACGGGGGCTATCTTCTCATGATACGAAGGTTTATTTCCCATAGCACCAGTTATTTATTCTAGGGCCTACTTCTTTTCTTTTTTCTAGTTCAGAGATGCATATGGAAATTTTCCGTACACCTATGAATAAGAAAGTGATTTATGAGAAAAGGAACAAAATGTGAAAGCAACAGACAGAAACCAAATACCACATGATTATGTTGTGTGATTCGATATTTTAATCATTGATCATTTTGCGTTTCATTTACAAAAACCAAAACTATACTGTCTTAAATGAAAGGCATTGGAATAGCAATGTAACGTATTATAATGACCATGCTATTGAACGAATACAATATATGTCTCTTACAAATCAATGACGTAATGTACCTACACCATTCAATCGGACTGGGACTGGGGCACTAATCAATATCTGCGTTAGGTTGTAGGGAACTATGACTGTTGAAAAAGTAAGTATGGATATCGCAATTAAACACTGCTGAACAAAGCAATAATCTATAATTTATCATCTACATTTTTTAAATAAAAATTAAATGTACTTACCTAGTTAACTTGTTCATGATAATAACCTTTATATGAATGTTCTTAGCCTCTCACTCCCTACACCGGTCCTTCCGCATATTTTCCTGATTCTACAGTAATGTCCCTATGTCCCATGCATCGGAGATCCGACACTGAAGTAACGCAATCCTCTCATCCGCCGACTATATAGTACCCGAGCACCGTAAAAACACGTAAAAACTTAACCACCCACAATGATATGAACATGGCTACTTGAGCTCTAGGGGCCTAGTATAAGCCAGTATAGGACCGACTGACCTTAGGTCTCCCAGTGGTGAGGGTCGTGTAGAGATAAGAGTTCGGAATGACACTGATTCTAAAGATAAGGCTCTCCCCTTATCAGCATGTCAATTAAAATCCCATTTAAAAAGGAATTAATTAGATCAGCCATGGACCGCTTTCCTTTTTGGTGAACATGAGAGTTGAAACAACATAATTAGTGTATTTAAATGTTGAATATATACTTGTATTTCAGAGAAGGATAATTTATCCAAATCTGAGATATCTTTCATACATTCAATTAGTTAAATTGATTTTGTTATGCATCCTATAGTTATTGTTCACTTCAACATGTAGGCCTAAATATTAGCCCAATTTAATCAGGATGGGAAAAAATAATGTTTCACAATTCCCCCTCACTGGTTTTCCCGCTATCTGTGAAGTGGGATCAGATTTCCCAGATGTCACACTGCACTACGGTAACGAATTCAAACTTATTCCCTTCGGAATGGGAAACACATTTCTGACTCACTGAGGGAAGTTACTGCGTGTTAAGATTACCATGCCTGACACCTAAGATGTTATTAATGTCACAATGACAATGGAAAGTGATAAGCTTGAAGATAAGATTTGAACCAAAATCAACGAGGCGCTTCTCACATGCCGTAATTTAGGTCAGCTTTACTGAAAAGAAAAACGTGCATATTAACTAGTTTCTTATCTGAGGCATAATGTATATTTTCTTATACTAACCCTAAGAGGTCCCCCGTGGAAATGATATATTTATTCCTAGATTTGTTAGGATAAACCCTTTGAATTGACATAACAAGACGGGTATTTCATTCGACAGTAGATATACGGGAAATACAAAGGCAGGGATAATTAATTATTCTCAAATCCGACATTGAGAAAGAAAGCGACAGACACATGCAACATTAACAATTGAAAATGACCACCGACATTAGGGCCCTATATCGAGTGCCATATTTCACTTTCCCCTATACAATCACTGAGAAACGGATTATTTAAAGACAAGATTCTACATAGGTTGAGCAATCTAATACTAAGCTTTGATGAACAAGCAATCTAAAATGTGATACATAAATCGATTCTTTATTGGAATTGTTTAGGCTGGGAACCAAAGCATTTTCTGAGAAGAGAATACTGTTTTCAGTCCTTTGGACTGAAGAAAAATGCTTTGGTGGCGAAAAGTAATCATCTATACTGATCAATGACTTGTTGCACCACCCTCGCTGGCTACAAGAAACAGGTCAAAGTACTTGTCAATTTGAGTACAAAGCCCCTCCCCACAAGTATATTGCTACTGCAATGGGCCACAGGTAAACAGGTAGGTATTGGAGGGGGTACTTGTCAATCAGGGTACATGGCCCCTACCCAAAGGCATGGTGCCACTGACCCCTACCTGCAGACAGCCAATGAGAAGGCAGTTGACCAATTGTCTGGCAGTAACAGTAATTGACAGGGGCCAAGAACCCAGGCCCATCAAGAGATAATTGTTACAAACTGGGAACAAGGCCTTACAAAAGACCAATTTTATGGCTCTCTGATTTTACACAATGCAGAAGCTCCGATGGTGAACCTTATGAGGTACCCTTTACCAACAACCAATACATATAGGAAGCCCCAAAAGCAAAAGGCATTGCCATGAATACCAGATATTGCAAGAACAATATAAGAAACTCGTTGCCGAGATGAAGAACGTTCAAGCAAATATAGATTTTAAATTATGCTTGTCTAACCGCTTCGCTAATCCTGTAGATGACATGTGAGCTATATTTGGAGTGCAAGGATGTTTTGGATACGGAATAACAGATCAACTATTGTTTTCTTTTTGCGCTGGAAGTAGTCTACTCTTTTATTAATCTACCAGAATGTGATACCACTCATGCTCAATAAGGACGGAAACTAGACTCCATTTATCAGTTTTATTAATATGTTTACATACACAACCATATATAATGTTAATTGGATTTCAATTCGCTATTCCACTTTTACCAAGGCATCCTTTGGCTGCAACACATTTAACAACATTCAATCAGCAGAAGAGTACTTTGGTTTAATAAACAATACTTATCAATAAATAACAAGTTAAACTGACAATACTGTCTTGATATACTGACCAAGGTTGTTACAAACCAAAACATTGCGAACAATTTTAACAATTGAAAGAATCAACATCGGTACATTGCTTGAGTTTTGGTTTGGTGTGAAAACATTTAATTTCTTCAACTCTACTCCACACCTTGCAACGGGTGGTCCCTATAGACCTCGAGCAGACACGGTCACGTGATCATATTTTGGTGATCACCACGTGGTGATCAGGAGCACATGATCTTGGAATAAATCAAAATCGATGAATGCTAAATCATGGTTATTGTTAAGTATTATGCAGTGAGACTGTTTCAACCTAAAAATGTATTCTAAATAATTCAGAAAGGTAAATAATAATGATTTTCAATTGATCGCCAATATGGCTGCCAGGCCATAATGGGCAGTTGTGACGTCGTCTGCACAACGTCTTTTAATAATTGTATGCAACACGTTTTAGAGTTAACAAACTACACTTTTGAGGACCAGCTGCACCATAAGACTGAACTCAACTCAATAGTTGAGTCAGGTCTCAAAAGGTAGCTGGGTCCTTATAAACCAAGTAAGGACAGTATCATCTTAGACACACTAGGTCCTTATCAACTAAGACAGTTCAGTAGAGGTCAATTGAGTCTCATAGTGTAGCCGGTCCATCTTTCCCCTCACCAAGTTAAATCTGGTAGTAACATTCAACCCATGTAGGACAGCTGAACAATAATCTGTTTGGAGATCGTTTTAGAAAAGAACTTCTTTCAATCTCAACACAATTCAATGAAAAGGAAGCATTTCTTAATGATAATATTGTAGCTCCATATACTTTTATATAGAAAAGGCCAACAAAAATATCCCATTTCATCGATTATGATATAAAATCTACAACAAATAATGAAATCAGTCAATGGCCTATTGTAAATGGAGCCAAATTAGAGATAGTTTTTCCCGTTTCACGAGAAAAACAACACAATTCTTTTGGTGATTAAATTCCGGAAATCGTTCGCTGTACCCAAACAATTTGTTAAAAATACGACGAATCAAAAGTAGGTAGGTGGGGCTGTCGTTCACCTATTCATAAGCACACTATAAGGCTGAGAATCCTGGAATATCAAGTTAAGTTCACTTTGGTCCCGTGCTAGGATTGGTTTTGTATCTGTCTGACTGTGTTCAGCATCTCGTCCACCACGACCATTTTCTCGCGCGGTTTGCCGAGCTGACCTCCCCGCCTCTCCTCCTCCTTGTCAATCTCAGTCCAGTCGGAGAAACTCACCGCTTGGACCCCTGAAATATACAGTATAGAATGTGTTTACTAACGAAATGAAATTGGGGGAAAACATACCCTTTGATGTTTGATTGGTCTGGGAGAGACGTCAGAATTTACCACTCGTTGATTGAGAATGTTTGAAAGCCATAAAGGTAAACGATTCTATATTACATAAATGTGATCTTTTCCAGACTCAAAAGCAGGTGTATGACAAATTGTATAGTAAAGAGGAAAATGAATAAAACCCTGAGACTGACCACCTTGGTAAACAGTTTATTTCAGGTGGACTTGCTTTTGCGAGACATAGGGAATTGGTGCGCGTATAGAAGTCAAAGTAATCATTTAAAAATCTAAGATATCATGTACATAGAAATGCACTGACACTCATTTAATGCTTTCTGCATGTCAAACACTTTATAATTTGTTACAAATAGTTCAGGATTAAATCAATGTTTGACGATTAAACGTCAAAATGGTAGATTCATAAGACATTAATTTACCTTTTTTGTTGAGAATGTCTAAGATGGCGTCCTTGCCGGGCCGTGAGCCGGGCTCTGATTGGTTGAGGTCCTGTACCACGTTTTTCCCGGTCTCGAAGGCGTCGGTCATGGTGGACACGATGACTCCGACCGGGCCGCGCTTCACCCAGCCGCTGCAGTACAGGCCTGAAGGTGGACAAATGATATAAAATTACACATGATGGACGTCTAACAGTGGCATGTTTAGGGCTTGACATAAAGCATTGCCGACCTGCATGGGGTAGCTAAAGCCCAATACCCACTAAGCAACTTTTACAGAGTCGGCCGACAGATCGGCAATAAAGTCAGCCAACTCTGCTGATCACCTGTTAGTATGGTACATTGAAATGTGCATGTTTGATCTGAGTCGGTCCTAAAATCGGCCGACTCTTCTAGTAGAGTCCGCCGATTTTAGTGCTGAGCAGTCGGCCGACTTGGTCAAAACCGCCTAGTGGGTATTGGGCTTAAAACTTGACTCCGACCGATGTGACGAACATCATATTTGACGTTTAACAGTGAAATGATTGGTATTATTTTATGCCACGTTGAACAATGTATTTCATTTTAAGTATACCAGGGAAGGATTTAAGAGGAGGGGCACCCGGCGCCAATCCTCTATTTTTGGCCCAATATAAATTCCTATCAATGTAAAATTGTCGTCCCCCGAAAATTGGGATCCCCTCCCCCTATTTAAGTCTCTGGATCCGTCCCTTTATGTTTTATTTACATTGAAACATTCTTATGCATTTTACATTTTTAGACATATATACCGACCACCCCTTATGTTCCCTGGTGCAAGAATGATTCATCAGTTCAGTGAAATTGAGCTAAGACTGAAAAAATACCCTTATCTGTAAAGAAGATATGCTTTCTACGTCCAGACGGTTGTAGACAGTGGTTTATGACTACAAATGTCCAGTTGGTATATGACCGGGATTTGATATAAAGTTTTGAAATTTGAAATTTTAACTTCCTTCTTTCAATTTCTAGTTTGGGCACAGACCCTTCCTCAGATAACACGACCGACGTTCTTGGCAAAAACGTTGGGCATCATATCAGAGTTATCAGAGTTGTCTGGATTTCCGACAGATTTCCATTTTCATTGAGATAACACTTACTCCAGAGATCCCACTCCGAACTGATGAAAAAGTAGGAAACACTTTTTCTACTTTTCTTCTGGAGGCAATTTGGAGATTAAAAGAAACTTTAAGATTAGACCTGACACTGAATTTGTAAAACAAAGACTAAAAATACTATGAAACAGACACTATATAGCATTGTATAAATAATCGGTTACACTATCCAAACTCACCAAAAAGTAGGAAATCCTACAAAGCGGGGAAAATAGCATCTCTGTTACTCAGGATAAATGCCGGACGTTCTTTGCAGAAAGGTTTGAAACATGCATCTAAGACATGTTTTCCATGTTAATTGATAGTACAGTGTATAACGCTCACCCTGTTCTCCGGTGACCCGTCCCTTAGTGTTGGGTATAACGGCCCTCTGGTCGTCGAAGGGCACGGCGGGGTCAATGGGTACACTCTTATAGCCGATGCTCCGCAACACCTGCACGGGGAATACACAAGAGAACTCGATTAGACGAAAAGTACTAAATGTTAATGGCATTGTTTTATTTATTTATTTATTAATTTATTTATTTTGAAAACCGCCAGACATGTGGATATGTCCCGACGTTTTACCGTTAATGTCCGACGTTTTACACGTTCTATCCATTTTATATTTGCATATTTCGTTTTTTGCGCTGATATATTGCTTATTCATCATTTTCTAACTCACCAGTCCACACGGTACGTCCTCACTCTCCCCCGTCGGTACGGCCTTCTGCTTGGGGCCTACCTCCCCCTGAAAACAACAAACATAATTATGAGGGATATTCATTTTCAATACCATTTCAAGTTCAGGACGTATTTGCCTTTATATAAACCAGAATTGTTTATCTATTATCCTAAGATTCTTCTGGTATTATACAGTACTTGGATTTTTCTGACCGCTTTCCATGGGATATTTTCAGGAATTGATTATCTAATTATGTGAACGATGATCAAGAAACAACAGGCACGGAAAAATGTCTCGGCAAGTACTGCTGCCTTATTGTATAAACAGCTAGTGCTTCCTCATCTTGACTACTGTGATTTTCTTGTAGACAGTGCACTTAAAAAACATGTAGGAAAAATGGAACAAATACAAACACGTGCCTTAAGGATGATCAAATATGGTCTGCCAAATGATATTACTGGGGAGGATATCATGAACAGATATAAAATAGAAAGACTGAACAAGCGAAGATCTGAACATCTGCTGTCCTTAATGTACTCTCATAGAAATAACATTGAATGGGTTGACAATAAACGACCAAATATGATGCTACGTCGACACTATGGCACTAAGTTCAAAATGAAAGTTACTAAAAAAGAAAAAGTGCTACAAAGCCCCTATTACAGGGGGGTTAGACTATGGGAAACATTACCATTGGATGTACAACTAAGTGAAAACAAATTAATGTTCAAGAGATCGATTTGTGGTATATTACAGTAATTGTGTCCATTCACTTAAATACATCTGGATATGTATTTGTAAAAAAGGCTACTGAATGAATTGTTATGTAGAGGGGTAAAACCATGGAACATTAGAAACTGGACTATTGATTATTGTATTATTTTGCTCATTTGATATCATGATTTGATCATTTGTTTCTTTGTTATTATCACCTTTTTCTGGAAGAACTTATGTCATGTAAGAAGAAATCGTAATAAAAAAATAAAAAAAATATATATATCACCAGAAGTTAAGTTGTTTTGAATCATGTGGAAAGAAATAACAGATTCTCTCTTTCTGGCCGCATCAAAGCGACTTCAAGACTGCAGTGTATCCCCAAAACCGCCGGACGTCCGGTCATGTCCAACATTTTTTTGCTAATGTGTAATGTATTACCCTTTAACATCGGACTTTTGTCTGACGAAATGTTCATAATTCGCCCTTATAAAATGACACATATTAGTAGAGTAAGACATGTCCGGTATGGCAAGCAAATGTCTGGTGTTATCAATTGAATTCAAATGTCGGACAATTTGTCTGCCGCTTCAGAAAGTGTTTTTTTTTTTTTTTTTTTTTTTTTTTTTAAATATAGTTCAAGTGAAATTTTTGATAAATTAAGTCATCAAACCGACCTCCAACTTGTTGACGCCCAGCCGGATCCCCGACACGGCCGCGCCCCCTGGTGTCGTGAGGACCTCTAGCGGCGAGCGGAGGAACTTGAGCTGCCACTGCTTGTTGCTGGCGGCCCGTCGCTGGTCGTCCTCCGGGGAGGGGTCCTCCAGGGCCGTCCTCACCAGCAGGTCCGACAGGCGCCGCCGGGGACGGGGCAGGTCTGGGGGGGCACAGGGGGATGGGATTAAAATATGTAAACAAGGACCGACACTTGCAACCCGAATATTAAGAATCAGGGTACCAACCAAACCTCCTTTTTTCAAATTCCCTGTGTTTTCCCTTAGATTTCCCTGTCCCACAGCAATTTTCCCTGTGTCATATCCAGCAAGTTTTTCAAATTTAAAAGCATCTGCGTGCAGAAACAGTTTGGACACCCCATCGACAAAAAGTCAAATCCCTAATATCTTGAGAATAAGGAATTTCAGAACCTGGCCAAATGAAATTCCCTGTGTTTTGGCAAAATTTGCAAATTCCCTGTGTTTTTTTTTTCCATTTTCCCTGTTTTCCCTGTGTCGTTGGTACCCTGAAGAATGAGCTGCAATCCAATATCTCCTCACTAAATGATTAAGATCGATATTCTCGAGTCTCTTTTAATCTATTAGAGCAGATCTTATGAAGAGGTTTGAACATAAATAAATGTCATTTTTTCTACTGCTAATAATCATTGAAAACTACGCGTACCAGTATAAAGTAGTCAACTATCCCTCATTCCCCAATCATGTATCTGTAGAGTTTTTTCTACAAATGAGCGGATATTTTGTACACAAGCCGGTAACTTTCTGTGTTATTGGTACATGTAGGTGCATTGTTACTAATCAGTCTGAATTTGGCCACCCACAAAGGTCTGTTCCCTCCTCTGTTACAATCCTATCATTTTTTTTAAAGGTGCAGGGAAACCCAAATTTAGTACTTTCATTTACAAAGGGAAATATAGGCCCCTACCTTTAATACTGTCTTTATGAGGTAAGAAGTCGGCGGGGTTCAGTAAAGGCCGACACCCAGGTAGGTTGATCATCTCTCGTAGTTCGGCCGTCGTGAAGGCGACCTGCAGTGGGCCTCTCCGACCGACCAGGATCACCCGCTCCACCCGCGACCGGGCCAGCGCCTCCAGGGCGTATTCTGTCATGTCGGTTTGCTAAAAAAAAAACATTTGATTTAATTTTCTAGGCACTGCAGTGAGCGGGTCATTAGAATGATCAGGTCTGCTGTATCAGCATATCTAGTAACAGTGCAGACGCCAATCACTTCCTTTGTTGTTGGTTTTTGTTTTTTTTATTATCTAAAAAAATCCAATCTTACAAAGCATAAGTTCTTCTTTGGACACATGATGATAATGAGATGAGTCAATGTACAAGCTAAATGGTTACGCCATTACCGATACTCTGTAATTACTAATTAAATAACTTTCCAATTTAAACATATTTTAACATTTTTACGCACTATTATACATATTTTGATTATACTTGCAGGTACATATCTAATTCGTGGTTGGCAACTTGAAAAGAGCCTTGACTTATTTGAGACTCGGCGCTTATAGATTTGCTAACGGTGGACATAAAGATATACCATATATCAAATTAAAGCTGAAAACCGCGGATATATAATGGTAGCAATAACTACTGATTTATTGGGAAGTAGATAACATATGCTTAACGACTTTGGCTTGATATTGATGCATGTAATTCATTTATGTGTTTTGACTGATGTTGAGAGCCCTCAGACCCCCGGCCCTTATTTGAGACCCGGCGCTTTTAAATTTAGAGAGCAGGCTACCCCCGGCTTTTATTTGAAACAGGTGCTTAATTGTTATGTTATTTTCAAGATTATCTCAATACGGCATCGTAAACACATTCTGTTTGTAAGAAGTTACCGGCCATCCCTGCCTATCCCTCCGCCTTACCCTGAGGATGTCGACCGGGGTGAGCAGGGCGCGGGCCACGTCGATGGCCACGTTCCCCTGCCCCAGCACCACCGCCGTGTCCACGTCCAGGTTCACCGACAACTGAAACAAACAGTGGTGAAATCATTTCACACTCAGTGTATTGTTAGAAAATAGGTGGATATGACAATAGCGCACTCTTCCATGAATCAAATAAGACATTTTTTCACAGAAATGCGCCGTTTTCGGTATGTTTCTATTATTCTAACATCCTTAATGTTCCATTTATTTGCTATATGGAAATATAAATAACAGTCTTTCAACTTTTCATTCCAGCTAGATTGATTTGTCATTCCTGCTGCTTAAAAAACGTCGGCTTTTGCCTTCGTTATTTAATTTGAAATGGCCATGAAAATCATCCGAATTAGTTCGCAGTATATGTCCTCTGTCAGGGTGGATCCAGGGGGGGGGGGGGGGGCTAATGCCCCCCCCCCCCCCCTCTCCCCTGTTAAATCATGTTTGATAGGACCCCCTCCCCCCGTACATTCATGTTAATGCCCCCCCCCCCCCCACCTGGATCCGCCCCATACATACACTTGTTTTTAAAGAGGAGGAGGCCCTCTGAAATAATTGTGTTTCATTTAGAGCTATTATTTCATAAATCTAGCCAGCACCTCCAAATAAACGTTATCTAAAAGTGAAAGTGGATACGGACAAAAGCATGTATAAACACCTTGATGGGGGCACGTTGTGTACGTTTATTATGTAAACCCCTTCCTCCTATACCCAGTACACCCCCATCCCCTCATCCAGGGGTCACTGCTGCTGGTCTACCCTGAGAGTTCAAGTAAACATGACATGCTTTGTATATATTCACCTTACTTTGCATATATATTATTTTGACTATATCATATATATAATTAACTGATAACTGATGTAAACTAGCACTGATTCGCTAATCCCATTGTCAGTATAAATAAAAGAATTAACAAGAAGCAAATGACTATCAAAGTTCCGATCGTTGGAACGATCGATGTTCGCCCTTAACTAGAAATCAGAAATCTCATCATAGAGGTGGGGGTCCCAGTAGTGTCCATTGGGCAGTACAGCTGTCCCGGGCAGCTGTACACTCATTGGTCAACCTGATTGACCAATAGGACTCCCTCCTATATCACTGTCCATGCGCCCAAGCAACCATGACCCCCCCCCCCCCCTCTCCTCCTCCCCCTACCAGGCCTTGCATACACTGACTGCCTAGACCCTGACTGCCTCACACACCCCCCCCCCCCCCCCCCACTATGTTGAGTGGACTGTCAATGCCCTGGTCCCCTGCACCCACCCACATGCAGGTGACTGTGGCTCAAGTACTGGTTATGTAACCCACTTCTGGCTTCTCAAACTGCACCCTGCCCCACCCCCACTCCTTGAACTGAGTTCAAGGAGTGGGGGTGGGGGAGGGTGCAAGGGAGAGGCCTGCCCACTAAATTACACTTGATGCACACTAATTGTCCTGCTTACAAATGCATGCCGGTGGACAAAGGCCTGTAGCTACTTGTATGTAAGATTGTGTAACCGGGCAATCAGATCAAAGCCCAAATACCTACAAAAGACATGACTGATTGAGTGAGCCCTTCCCATAAGCTACAATACTAAAAACTATAATTAAGGGCTCACAAAAAAGACAATCTAGACATGCGGTATTGGAGTCGTTTCTACCTTTCTGAATAACATAGCACGATAGTGAGTCAAATGACACCACAGGTGAAGTACTCGTACAGCATGTAGAAGTAATAATGAATATCTCCTCTCTAATTCCAAGAAAGACTTGGGTAATTTAGGATATATGAATCGTGGAAACACCAGAATATTTAATCCCTGAGTCCTCAGTGACACATTATTGATTGTAAAAAGTATGAAGGCTTCAATTTTGACAACAATAATACACTCTCATGTAATCTTTATTTCAGAAATAGGTCGGCGCCTGTTAGTAAACAAACAATAAACCTAATAAAGGCAAGTTACTTTAAACAAACAGAACTTTGTATTGCCAACATCAATAATGGTATTCAAAGTCATTACGTGGATGCGTGTCCTCAGGTTCTGTACTGAACATATTTCAAACACAGACCACCCCTATCCTGTGACTTATTACGTGTCCACATTGCCAGAATAGAACAAGTATTAAAGTGTATCAACGTGTTATTACACCCAACAATGAATCAGCTAATCACCGGTAAATACATACCTCTCTTTCTTGTGGCAGACCATTGTACCATCCGACGAATGACCTCGCAGAAAGTACGCCATTCGTATCCTTCACGAAAAAAGATTATTTTAGGTAAAGTTTTCCTAGTCACAGATCAGTTTGTATGTACATGTATATACTGAACACGGACTCAAAGTGCAACTTAGAAAGTATGAAATCATTGGTAATACTGCTCTTGTTTGACATGATGGAAAGATGTGTAGATATATGAAGAACAAGGATAACATTTTTTATTTCATTTTCTAATGGGTTTCAAGAAATAGTCAATCAAAAGTCTCACTTTACCTCTCCAGGAATTCCCAACGTCTTGTCATCGTCAGACCCGTATGCCTACAACCAAAACAGATAATGATATCAAATCCTAATGTTTCAAGGATGACAAACAGCACTATTAGCAGTAAATACACGTCACAAATTGATTTAACTTGGTGTGTTTAGTTACATAATACACATGCCCAAGTCTAAGAATGATATATTTTTAACAAATATTTCATATGGCCAATCTGCAGTGATAATATTAATGTTAGCCGGATGTCTTCCCCAACCGAATTATTATAATTTTTACGAGGAACATCAATAGTATCAGTAACTAGAATACGGACAATTCACTAAAATTAAACTGGTTTTTATGTAAATTAACTTTATTCAGAGTTACTCATTCACAGGAAAAGGACTAGTTTATATATGACAAAGGCAAGAAAATGGAGCAAGTGATATAGAGGAAATCATACCAGTACTACCGCTGAGTAGGCCTCCCGGAGCTGAGAGACGGAGACGTCACGTCCCACGGTGACGTTACCCAGATAGGAGCAGCGCGCACTGCCCGCCGTCTGTGTGAACGTGTTGATCACATTCTGAGAGGTTAAAAAGACAAGGTTTCAGTCCTATCTCAACGCCCTGAGACGGACCCCTTCTTATCACTAAATGTATTAACGTTCATGTGCACATTTTTGCGCATTTCCAACATTTCCTATTATGCATGAAAATGAGATTTGAATGCCAAAAGGATAAGTGTATGGCAGTTTAATAGTTCCAGCAAAAGTATTACAATTTTAAAGTGAAACAAGAATTTCTATATGTAGATCTAGCAGTAAAGAAATGTGCAGAGTGGCGTCTCCCCTCACCAACCGTCCATGCACACCCAGGGGTGGTCCTATACCTTGAGTGTCCACCACTGACCACAGCCTTGAGTAGCCTACCCTCCTCACCTACTGCCCGTGCTTGCTTGTTTGTTTGTTGGGATAGTTTACATCCGGTCAACCACACAAGGTTCTTTCTAGACTACACAAGGTAATGCTTTTCACTTTACGGCTGATCGTATCTATGATATGATTTAGAAGAGACCTGCCATCGGGTGTGATACCCTACTCATTTCAAAGAGTAGCAAGGGGTCTTTCGTGTGTAATATCCCATAGAAAGGACACAACACACCTAGCCTTTGATGACCCTGTCGGGAGCACAGGGTACCGTGCATCGTTATCAGGTCTTAGAGCACTGACTGTCCACCACTGATCTAGGCCTGAGAGGCTTGCCCCCTCACCTACCGTCCATGCACGCACCTGTGCCCAGTAGGGGCAGGTCTATACCAACTAATGAAGGTGCGACCGTACACTCAATTGACTTACACAACTTCCAGTGAGACTGTCCATGAGAGCAAAGAACTGTGCACCCGATGCTTATAAGTGAAGAAATGAGCCATCTTTAACTAAAATTCACCGTCTATTTCTTCACTAAAAATGAGTATTACCTTTCGATACACAAGCATATAGTTGATCACATTCTGGGGGAATCAAAATAAGCAAGCTTAAATTAGAGGAAACGTAGACTTCACATTCTGGGAGAATAAAAAAGACAAGGTCTTACTAAGTGAGATGTAGGATTTCTGCAGTAGGCTCATTATCCACTATCCTAGACTTGTAAAGGGGTAACCATTTTTTTCTTAAACTAAAGTGTTTGTTTGTTTGTTGGGGTAGTTTAACGTCCAGTCAACCAGACAAGGTTCTTTCCAGACTGCACAAGGTAATGCTTTTCAGCTTACAGGTGATTGTATCTATGATATGAGTTAGAAGGAACCCGCCACCAGGTGCAATACCCTACTCGTTACGAAGAGTGGCAAGGGGTCTTTCATGTGCAATGTCCCATAGATAGGACACCCCACACCTGGATTTTGGTGACCCTTTTGGGGGCACAGGGTGAAATTAAAGTGCATCCATGACATAAAGTTGAATTGTATTGTGGAATTATGAATACCAAATTCTAAGGAAGACTATTTGAGTAACTCACCTTAACCTCTGGGTGGTCAGGGGCGACCCCGAACCGGACAAGCCCGAATGGAACAGGAAGCTTCTCGTAGATATCGACCTGTGAGGTCGGGTGGGCCTAGAACAATGAAAGGACATTTAGAGGTTTGTTATGAAAATACATTCACACAAATATCTAGGTTCCAAAAATATCCGATCAGTATTGAAAACATTCCTTTTGAGAATCTGAGAATGTTCAAAGTTTATCCTTTTTTCTCAAAGTCGTCAAATAATAAGCAGTTTAAATTGTCCTTCTGCTGCATTTTCCAAAAAAAAATATATACATATCCTATTACTTTTACTGGCATTTAACGTTCTAGAATGGGTCTGAAGTGATACATCCTCTATGATAGTATCTTATTACTTTAACAAAGTCAAGAACACAGGACAAGTAAATGATTACCTCAGACAGCTAAAACTTGAAGTATGGTTGCCCTTGGGGCAACCCCATTAAGATCCCAACGTACCAAGACTCCTTGGTGCCAGGGCTGACTAAATCCATGGCCAAAAGTGTCCTGTACACTTTTGATATTGTATCCCCTGGACTTTCAGACGGGACCCTCAGGATTCCTCAGGACCCCCTAGACACACATTCCCTGTGTTTCCCCTGAGATTTCCCTGTCCCCTGACAATTTTTCCCTGTGCCATATCCAGCAAGTTGTTCAAATTCAAAAGCCTCTCCGTGCAGAAAAGATTTGGACAACCCGACAACAAAAAGTCAAATCCCTAATATTTGAGAATCAGGAATTTCAGAACCTAGCCAAATGAAATTCTGTGTTTTCCCTGTGTTTTGGCAAAATTGGCAAATTCCCTGTGTTTTCCCTGAGGGATTTTTTGTTGTTGTTGTTGCCATTTCCTCTGTTTTCCCTGTGCTGTTGGGACCGTGTAGACAGTCCCTTACCTTGAGTATTTGTTGGGTGGTGTAGAAGCCGGCCGGCCCGCTGCCCACCACGGCCACCTTCGGTACGTCGGGGGTACTGGAGTAGGCTCGTGTACAGGCCGGGCGGAGGGCCGAGCGCCACACCAGGCGGCTGACCAGGGCCATCGTCTATCTGTAAGTGGAGGGTTTACTATAATCATTTTACCTATATAGGGCATATAAAGAAAAATATTAAAGGGAGGGGCCAGTGACAAAAAGTTAGTATACTGTCGGGATCCTTACCATCCAGGGAATAACCATACCAAATTTTATACTTTTATCTCTAATAATTATGATTTTATGAACATTTTTGTGTATCAAACTAAGTTTCTGTGCCTGCATCAGACAATGCCTGCACATATCATTTATCTGTTTGTGACGTCACAAGCAAAACAGTTGAAAAATCATAAAACTGAAAAAAAATGCAATAAGAAATTTATCAAATGTTCTTTATAAGGCTAAAAGAAATTAAATTCACAAAATTAAATTATCCATAAAAGAAAATGTGGAAAAAATATACTTTTATGGAATTTAGAAATTCAAAATTTGAATATAACTGTCATTTTGTGTGACGTCACACACAGACGTCCTGCCCCAGGTGGACAGAGGAGACAGGTGGATAGGGGATTTCAAAATCAGATTATTTACTGAAGGAATCAATTCACACTGTTCTATGAAAAAAAGAACACAATACAATTTCATTATAGATGCGCATAATGTAAACGTCGGCCGAGGCGGTCATAAATTGGCTGCCTATAAATATACAAAGTCAAATAAAGAGTACAAACGTTAAGGATAGAAGTACACTTGTGGATTTCCTAAGAAGATTGTCCAGTTCTGGGAGGTTTTCGAATACTCTCCGCCCTTCCTTTTCTAAACAGTTGAGTAGAATCCTTTTCACCTAAACATTAAGTGCTTAGTATAATGTCCATTAAACAGAATGTAGGATGGGCGCCTGAGCAGTAAACTCCTGTGTGCATGCTATGGCCATGCTGGGTCCTACTCTGCCACTTCGATGCTCGCTACACTGTGAATCATCTCCGCACTGTAGCCACCACTTTATATATAGTGGTCCGGCCCCGGCCAGGTGTACTCCACCAGCGAAAAACGCGGGACTATTTTTAGCCCATAACGCGTAATGATTCTATAATGCCAGTATATAGTTAATGACCTACATGGCAGAGTCACGTCTCACTTGCTACGTCTCGCAGGTGTCATTTCTGGCGCGGAGGGTGATTCGCTGCAGAGTGGCTGGGTCCTAATCAAGTGTCGCCATGGGGAAGCCATAGGCTGTCCCCGGATATTATTGTTGCCATGGTTACCAGCTGATCTGACAGGATAAAAGACAGGTGGTATTGAGAATTTACCACTGAACACCAAGATTATTGTGGATCCTTTTGTTATAAATTAATTTTATACCAACAGAATTTTATTTATGGTATTCATTGTTATTTCTATATATTCAATACTAAACATTATATTATCCAGTCTGGAAGATCATGTGTAAATGTGAAGACGCTCAATAAATTATTCCAAAAAAAAAACCAAAAAAAAGTTTATAATGTTTTGCCCAATATCACATAGGTTGTTATTCTGAGTTTCTTTTCTCTCTGGACATCGGGAGATCCACGCACATACAGACAGACATTGCCAGGCATCAATCCAATATAGTTATTATTGTTAAACTAGACAGCAATATTATACCTCAGAGACTGAGGCTCTTTATACTTCTGAACTTCACATTATGAAAGCAGTATTGCCACAAACCAGAGATGTCAAAATTCCCTGACATTTTCGTCTACCATGGCAAATAAGATGAGGACATCCTTTCATCAAACGGCTTTGAACGACCCTAGAGTAAAATCACGCTTTCCTCCTATTTAGGCCGGGACGGGACTTACAGTATTCAAAATGATATAAATCTTTCTTGACAACGCTTACGGCCAAGGTGATGCTGTTCGATTTCAGTAGGGCCCCTTATGTTTGCGACCTGTCAAGTAGCTACAAATTTCAAGATAGCTTTTGCTGACACCATAATGCGAAACTACTATATGTGTATCCCGCGGACGATGAAAGTTATCATAGTAAAGTGCGGATCCTGATAAGGCCTTAAAAAAATTGTTGTGTTCAGATTATCTGACCTACCCTAAATTGTCAGTCCTACCATAACTTTTTTTTTCGAAATCCATAAGAATTGACCACAAAGCATGGGAAAGCATGAGGCAGCAAATAGACGCTTTTTTCCTAAGCAGGAGATAACTATATAATTAATTATATTGGCACCATTATATAGATCGGTCTGCCCCACTTCTAATATACGAAATTATATTTTGTTAGATGCGCAAAATCCGGGAAATAGATTGACGAATAGAAATCAGCGGCATGTATATGAAGTGTGGTATTTCAATAGTCCAACATATCTGTGAAGGCATGGACATACGTAATACATCTTATGTAAAAGTGACCATGGTCATGCCGGGCTAGTGATTTTACTTTCTTTTAGGCGGAAGGCCCAACAATGAAGTGACAAATCGGTATGATAATAGGGTTATTTTTTTATGTATGCATAAGGGGTGGATGGAGTAAGTGGGGTCAAAGGCTTTTGTCAATTTCCAATGTGTATTATATACTAAATGCGTTGGACAAAATTACCTTATAAACCATCCTTGTCCCCTAGAGTTGGGGTTACTGCAATAACAAAGAATTATATTTTTTCTATATCCCCAATTACTGATAAAGCATTAGGAGCAATTTTTCAACCTTATCGCTTTGGTTAATTTTGTATTATGCATCAATCTTCTTGAAACAAGCATGGATGCAATTTTAAAAATACTTCACGGTACATTTTAATGTAGGTGTAAACTGGGATGGGCTTGTTTCTCATGCGAACATAGGTAATAGTAATATAGGCCAGACTGAGCTTTATTGTCATTCTAATCCATGCCTTCATAGTGCAGCTACTTGTATGATTTCAGATTACTGTGATTTGGGTAGCTATTATTGATGTCTCCAGTAGTTTAATACCAATAGGCTAGCTCCTCACCCAGCATAAAGGAACACTCACTCTGAGAGGTAAGTTCTAAGTTTTATTCATCACACCCAGGTACGTACAATCACATGGTCCATATTTATATCATACTAGACAAGACAAATTATCAGTAGTACAATATGAACTGGTATTCCACGAGTGATATGGCCAGATATTATGGTAGGCAATCTGTGCTGGGTATATTCCTTTCATGAACCCTTTAGTGAGCCACCCCCCTACTATTTTTTTTGTCAAATTTAGATTCCTTTTTTATAATAATAGCCTCTGGATGGGGTGCCTCAATTTTTTTGTATAAAAGGGCCCCCCTCCCCCACTTTTTGAATTTGAAATCTCTGGATTCGTCACTGTCTAGGGTTCTGTGAATTTGCCCATCCAGCACTCACAATGCTCAAGACCCCTAGCAAAAATCTAATTTATATTTTTAGTCTACCTCCTTGCCTTTAAAATCACACAAAAAGTTAAAGGGAAGAAAGCTGATTCTCACATAAAGGAATATTTTTTGAAGTCACAAAACATATTCTTCAAAATGCTCTGCTGGTACATACGACTGAGATCAACAAAAAATTATTTAATACAGAGAAAGCCTCCCCAATACTTGTTGGTAGATTTTGAATTTCTTACTGTAAAAAAATGACCTTCCTGGAGATTGTACTCAATATGGTACATCGTCAGGCCGTCCTGAAAAAATTCTG
The DNA here is from genome assembly GCA_936440205.1 of Lepidonotus clava. NCBI lineage: Eukaryota > Metazoa > Annelida > Polychaeta > Phyllodocida > Polynoidae > Lepidonotus > Lepidonotus clava. Next base: position 13,641,785 of record OW387135.1, read on the forward strand.
TTTCCAGTTGACCAGCTGGGTGAGTTTTGCCGACCTTTTAACCCAGTCGTGATTTTTCTTCTTTCTTTCAAATTTTATTTAATTTGGCCTGTCCAAAAAGCTATGGACATTTTGCTGTCTAAAGGTGTGAAAATTTGTGCAATGTGTGCGAAAATCACATACTTGGGCGAAAAACTGGAAACAATACATAAGACAGGGGGGGAAATATTTTTTAAAAAAAGAAAAAAATCCCGGCCGGCCGGGTGAACTATTGTTAATGTTTGATTTAAGACTTGTAGGATGCTGCGTAGCTTGTATAATTGATTTATCCATGAGTCGTTCATCCGAGTTATTGAGCCAATCAGACTGCGCTCAAAGTTAATTCATCCATCCCCCAATAGTTCAAAAGAAATGGACGATGAGGGAGCTCTTAAAATGAAAGGGTTTTATTCAAGTAAACATCTCATCCCGAGTCAAAGCCACAGTGAATAAGTCTCAATCAGTCCACCTTCCCATCTCCTACTCAGTGATCAACCACATTAGAATACAAGTTGTTCCAACACATCCTAGACCACCCTAGCGCTTAGCTCTATCACAATCCTTTGTCCGAGGTAGTTGGTATAGGTAAACTCCAGGATACTACGCAGGAGCTGGTAGGCATAGCTCCGAGCAGCTCAGCTAACGTTGCTGACTTTCTACTAGTTACTAACTCCACTAACTCTTTAACTAAACTCACTCGCTCCCTACCTTGCAACACCTTTTATACTGGTTAACAGGTGGCGCTAGGAGCGTAAAACGTCTCTTCTCAGAAGTAGTATGGTTAGGCCTGATCCTAACTAAATTATAAAGTATGATAATATATTAAAAGTACTAGGCTATTAGTACATTCGACGGCGGTCAGGTGTTTGAGATTAAGGAGGTGGACGACATAGCTCAAACCTAATAAAGATTATTCAGCCAGATGTAATTGCATTCCCAATTTGGATTATTGGACATTTTTTTTTTTTTTTTAAATGTAGAGAAAACTGATGTTGAGTGGCTTTGACTCTCGTGGTACATATAGCACAGTGTCAATATAATTGTAGATTCCGTTTTCTGATCATCGTTCAGGATCAGTATCATTTTCAGTATTAACTTAGTACATGTCTGTACAGATTCTTAAGTTATCCAGTTGGTATAAAAGTCAATAAAATTCAACATATATACAAAGTGAAGTTGTCTTAATCATCTAGTATTAACAAATGAACAACAAATTCAACTTTAAAACGAGTTAACATAATAAAAGGTAACTTCGGAGAAATCGGACATCTTGAATGATCGGATTTCATCATACAATGCATGTTGATTTTCAAACAATTTTCAACCAAAACAACATTATTTACAGTGAATACAAGGTCCATGCAGTAGACCAGTCAATATCAAACAGTTTGACACATACAAATTACTATAATCAACGCGCGCCCACCAACCACACTTAGTACATGTGAGTAGTAGTACGGGAGATCAAGTTCGTGTCATCGTGCTAAATTCAAGATCCAGTCCGTGTCATCGTGCGAAATTCTAGATCCAGTCCGCGTCATCGTGCGAAATTCTAGATCCAGTCCGTGTCATCGCGCGAAATTCTAGATCCAGTCTGTGTCATCGTGCGAAATTTTAGATCAAGTTCATGTCATCGTGCTAAATTCTAGATCCACTCCGTGTCATCGTGCGAAATTCTAGATCAAGTCCATGTCATCGTGCTAAATTCTAGATCAAGTTCATGTCATCGTGCTAAATTCTAGATCCAGTCCGTGTCATCGTGCGAAAATCTAGATCCAGTTCATGTCATCGTGCTAAATTATAGATCCGGTCCGTGTCACCGTGCGAAATTCTAGATCTAGGGTGTGTCATGGTGCGAAAATGGAGTTTCAGTTCTTATAATTTTAGGGCTTATTTATTTTAGTTCGGGGAAATGCATTTGAGATTACGAGGCTTATGAAAATATTAACCTTATAGGAATTTTACCTTTTGCTTATTTTGTAAGTAAAATTTTATTTGAGAGGAATTTTCCCTCATGCTCATTTTCTAAGTTTATGTTTATCTCAGAAGAGTTTCTCCTGCTGCTCATTTTCTAAGTCTGACTTTATCTCAGGGGAGTTTCTCCTGCTGCATATTTTCTAAGTCCGTCTTTATCTCAGGGGAGTTTCTCCTGCTGCTTATTTTCTAAGACCATTTTTATCTCAGGGAATTTCTGTTAGGAGTTTTACGGCGCGCTTCTGCTGGCCTAGAAATACCCTTGTGATGAGTAACAGTTCAAAATAGGGCAAGCTTTTCCTGGAGAAGCCTATTCATCATTGACGCAGATTATTATTTGACGAAGCTTTACTTGAGTTCAAGAAATATGAGTGCTCAAGATTTTTGTCTTTTTTCTGATGAAATTTTATATTCTATTGCGGATAAGTTATATTATGATTGGGAAAAACTAGCAATATATTTAGAATTAGACAGTAAGGAGTTCTTTAGAATTCACGATAGAGATAGAGCTTCGTTGTTACTCTCAAATATACTTCATATGTTGAATTTATGGTGGAGCAGAGTTGATAAAGATTATTATTTAAACGATTTACTTTCAGCTTTTACACAAATACATCATGAAGACCTTAAGGAAATTGTTTTAAGTTTTATACTGGATCATGATAAAAATGTGTTGCTCATATCTGACGAAACTATTCAGATTTTATTTTTAAAGTTATCTGAAAGGCTATGTTCAGACTGGGTAGATTTAGCGATTCGTCTATCTATTTCTTTCACCGAAATAGATAGTATTGTTTGTAGCGCAAATCATCCCAGATTCCATCGCGCTTATGAAGTTTTTAAGACTTATACCTATATTAGACATGGTTGAGTTTATTTTGAAACAAGAGAGGCCTTCTACTAGTGTTAAGAAATGCGCAGTTCTTGGAATAAGCGAACGCCTCGAGCTTGGAACGTGATGAGAGCAACTCACAAGCGAGGGAGGTAACTTCCCATCTTCAGTGCCCAGATGTCTATGTGTGTTGAGGGGCTAGAAAACTAGGTCATTTTGAGAGAATCCTATTTTTGTAAAACATACTTATATTGAAGGGATTTAGAAATCCATTAATACGATACTCATTAGGTTTTATTCTTAATATATATATATATATAACATAATTCTACAAAGAATTAAATCTGCAGAGCAGTTTTCCATATCATTGCAAACATTTCCTCAAAATTTCTTACCTATTTTGAGTATAGTGACAAATTTTACACCTAATTTGCGCGAAATTTTTTCACTCATTCCACTCGCTTAGAGCTGAAAACGGATCTATTTCTTTCACTTTTGAGACACACATCCAGACAGGTTTGAGACCAAGTTACCCCCTAGGCTCTCAAGTTCCGCCTTAAATTATGAGCGTCCCTGATGTCAACAGCTGCACTTCATCGGTTTACTACTTTGTCCGAACGTGGTGATGTTGCGGTATTTAGACCGGAAGTAACAGATGAACTGGTTTATGGTCAGAGTTTCAAGGCTCTTTGTCGTCTGTTCGAAAGCAGATGCTAATAAATCAGCTTGTCTTGCGTACTTCACAAAGGACTTTGTCTTTAGACTAAAAGTTTTCAGTTTTTGTAAAATGAAAGCGAATTCGAGATAATTTGGAAGTTTTATTCTTGAAGATAATTTAAATGATATGCATAGTCTGATTTTGCTCGGAATTGTCAAGTTCAGCACAGTTTTCATTGCTTTATTTGAAATACTACGTTTTTCATACAATTTTATTATGAGACTTTACTGAGAAGACAAGCAGATTATTAGAGCAGAGCTGAAAAGCATCACGTGGTGCAAGCTGGTAAAAGAACCTAAAAGGCTTCGATGGGCATTTAACTTGCTCACCACCCGTCATCAGTACAGAAGTAAGGATTTATCCAAGCTTTGTTGAGCCAACTATAGTAAAAGAGCGGGTCGAATACTCTTTTCTTTTGAAAGAAAGAAAAACTAGTTAAACATAGCATTAAGAATCACCTCAAATCTAATTTGCTTTCTCCTAAACTGAATTTTTAAAGGAGTTTCTTTCTTTGAGAAGTAAACATGATTTGGTTTGTTTATCATCAGACTGCGTGCATGGGCTGGTGCGCTTAAACCTCAACTGTAACGGGAAGAATAGAGCATTATTCCTTTTTGTGAAGGTCCGTGGTGCAGCAAGCAGGGGATATGCCAGCTCTGATTTTATTAACTGAAACTGATTTTATTATTTTCAGACCTTTCTGTTCTTAAGATAGCTCTAATCTGGTGCTACTGTTTTCAATGATCGACCTAAGGAATGTTCAATTTCTTAGGAGAAACAGTTCATGTGACATTCCCCATGGTCGCCCTAACCTGTTTATGGCAAGATTATTTGCCAAAATGCAAAGTTCTTGTAATGTACTGTTGTGCGGGTTCTCCTGTGTGCAAAGCCTGGGTGAAAAGGAACTCTGCCCCAGAGTTAATCATTTTTACATGCAACACCCAACTGAGCAGGTTAGGAACCATGACTCACTTTACACACTATTCTGACTCTAGGACTAAAAGTTTCAGACAAGATGAATTTACTTGATAAACTATGATCATTATAATTTCTCATGGTATTATTAGGCACATCATTCTATTAGTAAATTTGCAAACGAGCACAAATCATAACGATAGATTTAAACTGTTACAAGTTCTTTGATAAGAAAAAGTTTGAAATAGCACTTGACAATGCTTATTTGGAAATGTTCTGGGATAACAATTCATCATGAGACTGTACTGAGAAGACTCACTGAGCTGAAAAGCATCACCTTGTGCAAGCTGGTAAAAGAACCTAAAAGGCTTATAAGCATTTAACTTGCTCACCAACCAAAATCACCCGGTACTTAAACCTAACATCAAGAATCACTTGAAAAGTTAGACAAGCCTTAAATTACAAAAATATTCCACTACTTGGATGACTTTCGCAAAAAATCTTATCCAAATTATGCTGCTCTGTTCACAAATGCTAGTACACATAAACCCTTTATTTCTATCAGTTTTATTGAAAAGACTACTTTTATTATTCACATCATACTATTAGTAAATTTGCAAAAGAGCACAAATCTTAACGATAGATTTAAACTGTTTCAAGTTCTAAGAAAAAGTTTGAAATAGCGCTTGTCCACCTTGTCCAAGCTGGTAAAAGAACCTAAAACATTTCCATGGGCATTTAACTTGCTCACCAACCAACATCAGTGTAGAAGTAAGGATTTATCCAAGCTTTGTTGAGTCAACTATAATAAAAGAGCGAGTTGAAATTCATTACACTCATTCTTTTGAATACTCTTTTCTTTTGTAAGAAAGAAAAACTATTAGCCCGGTACTTAAACCTAGCATCAAAAATCACTTGAAAAGTTAGTTAAGCCTTAAATTGTGAAAATATTGGACTTTCGCAAAAAAAATTTGCGCAACAACATAGGGGATTGGTTACATTTTTGAAGTGTTCTGGAAATGCTCTTGAGATAAACAATTTACTATAAATCTCCACACTTTTCTATCTTCACTCAGAGAATAACTTTATGATCCCAGGCTGTGACCAACCATCCCGTGTCTTTCCCTAGATCAGATAACCAGCTGGCACCAGTCACCACTAACCACAGGGCTACCCATGAGGGAGATAAGGCTACACATTCAGAATATGAAAATTTAAATATAAATTTGGATAAAACTCATAATACATGTATTTATTTTGATGTTAAGGCTCAAAATGAAAAACAGATACAAATGCTCAGTTTATTCTGTTGTAATTTTTGTTGCTGACATAAAGTGTGATGGTTTATAAATCTATGTGTGCAGTGGGACTCTCAATATGAGGCTCCACCCTCCACTTTTCCCTTTTCCAGTTTTTACTGGTAAGGGGTTGGTACTGTAGAGTTTGCTTCAGGGTTCCAGTAAAAATTGGAAATCCTGGATGGCTATCACTGAGAGGACTGCAGCAGCCAGCCCTCTGAGTGAGAGGCAGAGAACTAGGGGCTCCTGTCCCATACGCAGAGTTTTTTTGGGGGCTGGTGTGCTTCCAAGAATGTAAGACTGAGCTGCTTGGTTCACCTTTCGTCGTTTTGTAACTTTAGATAACGCTACTCCTAACGCCTGCGATGGGAAAGTGTAAACCTTTGCCCCTCCCGCGATTTGGCGAGAAATAAACAAAATATTATTTTAATCAAATGAATATATTTTTAGATCATGAATACCCCATGCAAAGCACCGAAAGTTTTAGGTAAAGATTGAAATATTAAATATATTTTTATTGTTATTTCTCAAGAAAAGTGTGGGAATTAAGATATTTTGTCCTATAATTTAACAATGGAAGCTCACTTCATTTCAAAATAAAATTGTAGTATTATAAGACCTAATCCTGTTTTATTCCGTGAGGGAGATGTGTTTCATATATATTCTACTATGTAAAGTAACAGTGAATTTTTCGACCCGTCGTCTCAAAAAGCATCTCTGGAAGCAGCATTATCCCCTCAGAGGTATGCACATTAGGCATTACCATTATCAAATTTTCTCACCTCTGTTCAAGGCGCCGAATCAGAGTTTGGTTTAAGAGACTTGAATGCCAATGATGCTGCCATGGATGCTGCTCTCTCAATATCCTCCAGTGAATAAACCAGGTTAAAATCCGAGGACATAATGAAGACTTTTGCAGAGAAAAAATAAAAAGTTAGTTTGGAACACGCTTGTTTTGCTTTGTGTGCTTCCTCAGTGAAATTTGTGTAAGTGTACTACGTCAACAAATCTTGAGTAATGAAAGTCGCAAGAGCGCCCTACCGGTTTATGAATAAACTCTTCCAAGTGAATTAGTTCAATTCTAAGACACTAGGGTATAAATGCATTGTAAGGCTGGCGCATTGTTGCTGTACCAGTTTTAACGGGTTAGAGACCAATGATACGGCTACATCTTACACCACATGACATGACGACATCAGTAGCTGACATCAGTCTTCCACGTGTATCCGGTGCTTCTTCTCGTTGATGCAGAAAAGGAATTTGTAATTTGTAAAACGATGGAAATGGACCCAAAAGTACTCTCAAAAAAGGTGAGATTTATTGAAAATATATCTGTAAGAAGGGAACCCAGAGCGTATTCAGTGAAAATAGAAATTTCTATGATCCCTATTTTCTGTTAAATGTGTCGATAGAAACAGCACTAAAATAATGATGATAACGCTGTTGGGAAATAACCTGAACATAAATGCTCGCATTTCACTACAGAGGGGAAAAATGAGCAAAGATTGCAACTAAACAACGCGAGTGTGTCAATCAAGAATCATGAGCACCTGAGGCATAACCAGACCTAAAATGTTAGGAGGGTTTCGAGCAAATTTAAGGCGGGCCTCTCATTGTTTCCAATACTTTAGAAGACTGGTTTTTCGTAACAAATCAAAGTTGAGCTAATTTTGAAGTTTAACCTTACAAAGTTCAAGTACTGCAGTTCAATTTTGTAGCTTTTTCATATGCTTTAACTGGAATTGATGCCTGAAATTTAGTATTTCTTTTCATTTCATAGTCTATAACATTATTCTTTGTGAAAATTCTTTAGTAAATCAAATTAATTTTTTAATCTAGAGTTTAACCATCTCCTTGGGCTAGATCAACTTTTGAGGTTCAAGTCTGCAGATTAAGTACTTGAACTGCTTCGAAAAACCCATTTGAACCTTAGATCAAAGTTGAGCCCTTTTGAGAAACCGGGCCTACATACAAAACACATTTATTTTTCCTAACTTACGCACATATTTCTTTATTTCTCAATTATCTTATATTGCAAAATTGATATACATTTGGTGCATTTATTTTCACCAAAAAAGCAATGACTATTATAATTTTGTAAAGAAAAAATGATAGAAAATGATAAAAATGTAATCCTAGCCTAGAATGATCATTTCAGTCCCCAAGGTTGACTTGTATCTTTTAGAACATTTCTCGCTGTAATCAGAACAGATGGGACAGGTTAAAGATTGGGAGTGTCCTAACCACATTGAGACTGTTGGCAGCTTTACAAGTGTAAAGGGGTTCAACATAAAAATAAGAGGGTTCCAGACACCATAGGACTACTCCTGATCTTTAGATTTTTTATCAAACATTGGCTGAATTAATAGAGATTGTGAACAAAGATGTGAACTGGAATACTGTCTAAACGCTCATACATACCAGACCCGTGCCCAGGGTCTGCTGTGGAGGGTGGCGAAGTTCCACAAGTGGAACTCTTGCCTAAATTTTCAAAAATTTGAATATGAAAAGGGGGGTGGCGAGCAGCAAAAAGTGGAACTTCTCAGTTCTATATTTTCCTACTATTTTTTACGGATTTTTACATTAAATTTTGCAAGCAAAGGTGGAACCTTTTGAAAGATTTCTTCTGTGAGGGCAGGGGGTTGGGGGTGGCCAAACATTTTCAATAATTTGAGCTTGAAGAGGGTGTGGCGAGCAGTAAAAAGTGAAACTTTTCAATATTTTCCCACTTTTTTATATTTATTTACTGATTTTTACATTAAATTTTGCAAGCAAAGGTGGAACTTTTGGAAAGATTTCTTCTGTGGGAGGGTGGCCCGCCACCCCCGCCACCCCTGGGTACGGGCCTGCATACTCAATTCATATTTCGAGTTGAAAATGTTGTTACTTATGTAAAATATGATAGGATTTCAATTCAGGTAGTAGAAATATCATAGTAATGCTTTTCTTCGGGGAGCACAAATTCCACAAAGATCTAATGTTTGTAAAATTTTGATTCTCAGTCGCTACTAAAAACAATCATTTATTCCAGAGAAGCCACGAAGATGCTACTGAAGGCGATGACTCTCATTACAAACGGTATAAACAAAGCGAAGATGGTAAGCATTCAAAAAACAACATTACTCAGTAAAACATTAACAGGGCTCGAAATTAACTTTTTAAGCTGTCAGCCCGGACATACTAAAATGTTTAAGGCTGATTTTAATGGAATTTTCTGAAAATGATCAGCCTTAAGTAGGCCAGGTGGAGCTCAAACAGCTAATAATGCATTTTCATAACACTCAGAGCAAAAATATTTTAAACAAAAGTACTAGATTAATAAGGTATCTCTCAAGTGATGATATATTTAGAGTCTCAAATTCAAAACTTTCAGAGATGTAATAAGATGTTTTGAGTTAAAAGTGTAAATTTATTTTTTGTAATTTTCTTACAAGGCTTTCTGGACTGTGGATTGATGGAATCCGCGGGCCAGAGAACTGGGGTAGGGCGATGTAAAAAAAAGTAGACTCCGGTGAGATACAACTGATGAGGTAATCTTCCGAAACCGCGCATAAACCGCCTATAAAACAAATTGGTCTTTGCCCCTATTAATATTAATACCCGCGGGCCCACTAATAAGACTCCTCCTTCCTCCACCCCCTTTTCCCAACAACATTTTACAAAAAGTGGTGACAGTCAGACAGCCTTTAGCTGTGGCTAGCCTCAGCGCACCCCCTGACACACAGGTGTAAGCCTGCTGTTGCCAGCAGGGCCACCCCCAATGACCAATCAGAGCAGCTGTTCCTGCCATGCATGGCACCCATAAACAAAACTGACCAATGGGCAGCCAGGTTATACAAAAAGGCGGCAACTGGAGGGAATGTGAAAATATTTTTTCACTCACTTACTCATTCGCGGTCTTGATCACCAGAGAGTCAACAGCCCCGTCACCGCACCCCACTTAAAGTGTAAATTTAGACCTTGTTGAAAATATTAAGCAGCGTGTGTTAGACCTTGTTGAAAATATTAAGCACCGGGTGTTCTTATCTCTCCTTTCAGCAAAGTCAGAGACCTTAGAAAGGGAAAGTAGTCGTGGTGGGAGTCAGAGTGAGCTTATACCGTCATCGGACTCCGAATCATCCGATTTTTCACATGGTAAGTAACAGTTTGAAATATGAAACAATATTATATATACAAAGAATAGGACCCTAGACCCCTAAATTCGACATGACCGTTTTTGAGACCTTGTTACATGCGACTTGGGATTTTTGAAAGATAGTGACATGGGACCTGGATATTTCTTAAATTCGACAGCATGACATGTCCATTTCTTAAATTCGACATGGCAACATCCTTGATTTCCCTAAAAACACTAAAATAGTATGAACTAGAAATGGTTATGTTTCTCAAAATAAAACCTTTAAGGTATCAAAACTTTCTAACGATAGACTTTGGTATATGCAGTTTCTTAAAAATCGTGACTGTAAATAAATAAAGTTTTAGAACTCTGAATCATCTAATTTTTCACATGGTAAGTATCGGTTTGAAATAAGAATCCAGGATCAAAGATAAGGGAGCACTCTCACCTAACTAAATTATGATTTCCCTGAAAGCACTTAAATAGAGAGTATGAACTAGAAATGGTGATGTTTCTCTAAATAAAACCTGTAAGATATCAAACCTTTGTAACGATAGACCTTGGTATATGCAGTTTCTTTAAAATGGTGACTGTAAATACATAAAGTTTTCTTTTTCTCAAATTTCTATCCTGAAATGCATGACTTAACATGAAAAGACTTAACATGTAATGCGAGAAGATATATATTAGATCAGTATCTTAAACTTTGCTGTAATGAATTGCTCTTCAGGCATATTTTTCTAAAAGATATAACTTCCTCTTGTAGTCTCACCAAGTCAAAGCACAGAACGACCCCGAGTTTTTGGATTGTATCGCCCATCATGGCAGACGAAGACTGATGAAGAGGAGCACAGTGAGACTGCCTTCACAAAGATGAAGACCAAAAGAAAAGGTACTTATTATTAAAATCAGTAAGATAATTTAGAAATCTTTAAATATCTGAAACATTTTTTAAACTAAATTGAAGGAAATTTGTTTGTTACTAAATTTTTCCTAACTGAATGTTTTAGATCAAAACTTAGTTATCTGCCTAAATTTCTCCTGACTGAATGTTAAAGATATATTGTGATTTTAAGAAATAATTATATTAATCTCTTTACAGCTCAAACCACACCTGTTAGGCTATTGAAATGCGGATGTTGTTCCAAATTTGGTGAAAACCTAGCCACTCTAACAAAAAGTTTAAGCGAAAGCATGAATCACCACCGCGACATGTCCGAAAGAATGACGCAAGCGCTAGAGGTATTGGCAAAGAATCAGGAAATAATTGCTGAGAGTAAGTGTCATCATGATTGCTACATTGATAAAATAAATTTGCAAATAAAAGCGCAGAAGAACAGCTAGAGACAGTTCAGTATGCTCACTTAAATCATAATGTAAGTTTAAATTAAATCATAATGTAAGTTTAAATTAAAACCCATAGTATAGAAAAACTTTACTACCCTTAGAGACAATGTTCTTCAACCTGTCTCTTGTGCTAGCAAAGTAAGCATGGAATGATACTACTAATTCTCAATTTCTTTTCCTAATTAGCAATCAACGAAATGGCGCTTCAGTTCAAAAAACAAACTCGTGCGGAAGGGGAAGAAGCACAGCAAAGCGTTGGTTAGTATAATTATTATGATAAGGAAACTGTCTTTTATGAAGGTTACGAATCAGATTAATGAAAAAATCTGAAACATCATATTCAAAATCTGAAATGATTTTAAAATGTTATGAAACATGTTATGAGCAAATATTCTTCAAAGTTGTTTAGAGGTCTCTGCGTAAAATATGAAACAACATCCCTGACTTATAAATTTTAAACAGTGTAAAATTACTATATGCAGTATGTCCACATTCTTGTTGCTTGGAAAATTAGTAAGTGCTAAAATGCTTAATTTCTTTTATCATTAGCAGTCCACTAGCTATCCTTACGGTATGAAGAAACAAGATGTAACGGCGGCTTGGGAAAATTGTTTGAATTTTATTACTTTTAGGATTAACCCCAACGAAACACAAAGGGGTTTATGAGAATAGTAAATAAGCCGTACTTAGGGATGAATGAAGTTTGTAAATGTAATAGTAGAAGAAAATAATTACTGTAAATAAACAAAGATAATAAAGTCATGATGTTGGGGGTGGGTGGGTGGCTAAGCGTCCGTACGGTGCGGGTATCGTCCGTCAAGTGAATGTTTGTGGAGAGTGGCGTCCCTAACAACCGTTGTGAAGGGCGCAAGTAGGCATGGGACAGTAGAGAGTGGAGAGGGGGATAGCCTAAGCTGCAAATGACATACAACCAGGTCCCCATGTTGTCCATCAATTACTGTGTTCATAACAGCTGTCGCCACTTTACCTTTCAGACCGTGGAAACTAACCCCCTGCCTAACTTTGGATCGTTCTTGTGGAGTGCCCCAACGAGAACACTCAAACTGCTAACCAACCATCAACCACAATGACGCAGGAACAACCGACTAGTGAACCGATCAATCCAGCACCGGAGACAGCGAGGATGAAACTGACACTAGCACCGAATCCGCTCATCCACCAGTGGTTGATTCTACTGTACCGACTCACCTGCAGTTGCCACGGCCCGCCAACAGGCCAACAGCGAAACCACTAATCCACCCACCAACCCCAACGGGAAATTAACTACATCGCCGATGGCTTGGACAAAATACTGCATGGGCAAGGCTGTTTCTTTTGGGAGCTAATCTTGTTCCAATACCTCATTAGTAATTTACCTTAAAAAGGAACGACTCTTCTCCACGAGCGGATGTTATTTTTTAACTAGATCTTAACTTTTAACTTTATCTTAGTAATTGTATTACACAAAAAAGTTTTTACATGCAGATTTTCAACGGACTAATGTAGCCTAGATTTTATTGTGGAAATATACGGATTATAATTAACATCTTTCCATAGTAAGTAGTAAGTAAGTTTATTGGACTAATGTAAGCAATACATTCATGTCATTTAGGTTGGCGTAGTACAATTTGGTATGCATGTTTGACAAATGTACATAGTATTTCAATAACATCGTCTTTGAGTTCATTTTTACATGGTGGATTGAGGTTTAGAATTTTGTGTATCTATACAAACTCGACTTGGTCTGTATTCGATCTTTAAAGTGTCTGTCTGTTCTAAAACCTTAACTTGTAGGCATTTGTTCGTATAAGCTCTAGTGCTGGTTTGGTTAAGTTCAATACAACTCAGTTTCAGTGTATATGTGCTTTTGGGTATGGCCCATATTGGGCTAGCATAAAGTAGAATAGGTTCTATCTGCTTATCAAATAGCGATGTGGATAGTTGTGTTGAGACATTTGTGGTGGTACTTATTGCTTGCTTAATTGCAGATGAGGCTCTTTTAGCCTTGGTCACCCTGTCATTTAGCATACGTTGAACTTTTCAAAGTAATTTGATATAGTTTATTTGGAGATTCCAAGAACAGATATAGTTATCATTTATAAACAAAGCCTAGACTGAATTATACTGTTAATGAAAAATCCATCTGTTATTTTCTACACGTAAATCATACCATATTTAACATGTGAATTCCTTACTTCAGAAGTAACTGTATTAGCATTTGTAATCCTGATGAAGGTCCTAACGGGTCGAAACATGATGATTATTTAATCTAGTTACAAAGTAATTTATTGATAAAAGAAGTTATATTTCCAATACTTGTGAGCAGTCTCAGACTTCACCTGATACCTAGCTTGGGAACTAAACCGCTAAACTTCTGACAACTATTTTAGGCTTGAATTATATAGCAATCGAATAGACATACAAGGCTGATAGTTATGGTTGATAGAATTTTTATCTTGTGGTTTAGAAGAACTATTTTGTTAGCTCTGCACTGGGTGCGGACGAGAATATGATTCATGCTTCTAGTTTTAAGTAAATGACTAAAGGTCATTTTGTGCTCTTTCTTCTACAGCTACTGTTTCACCTGAGGAAAACATCATTTCTTAGGTCAATCAATGAAAACAGCAGCACCGGGTTAGAGCAGTATTAAGCCCAAAAACGCTTGAATATGTTAAAAATATTTCTAGAGGAGAAGCTTTATCTAACATTTCAGATCATTCTTGTTGCTAGTTTTAGTGAGCTAGCTAAAGTTTCTGGGATGTGAATTTTCATTCAAATTTAATCAGATATTAAAGAGTCCTTTTAGACAATGAAAATTAGTTTGTGTGTAAAATGAATAAATTTGAAGAAAAAGTAAATGTTTCAGAAAGTGCTTAAAATTTCAAAGTTGACATTGGATCGTGTATAGCATTGTGGGAAAGGGAGGTATACTATATTTTGTAAAAGGTTCAAGTTTTCTCCACGAGAAGGAGACCACGACATTTTGCGCGTGTTGCGTAAGTGTGTCATGTTCATTTCAGTACTAAGATTGATCAAGAAACCATTCGAAGAATATTTGTATTTCTTAGGTAGGAACAAGTCAGAATCGCTAAATAAGACATTTAAATCGTTTCCTGTGTAATGAAAAATAAAAATATAATGCTATGGTTTGAAATCCTATCGTTCACCTCTTCTATTTCAAATGCCTGATCACTGACGGATGTACTAATTGCTTAGCACTTTTATTATATTTCAGAAGATAGAACAGAGCTAGAACTGTTTATGTATAATACATGCGCATTCAACTTATGATGCAAGCATTAATAGTAACTTCATTTCAGATTCGAAATATCAAATAAATTTTGTGATAATCTTATCTCATTAGTTGTGTGTTGAATTTGTGATAACTTATGATGCGAGCTCACAATCATATATATGCGATGCAAACTCCTCCTTACCTAATGCTCTAGCATTTTTATTTTTTGAAAAGTCGGCTAACTTTTCTTTCCTTGCTGATCATTAAGTAAGAAACATACACGGTTAAACAATCAGGGTAAAACAACATAATCAGGACAAGTACAGTCGGAGTATATAATTTGAGCATCTCTATTTTAGTAGTTACAAGTTAATTGGTATGTACTTTAGATAACTTTGCAAAAACAGTCCTTATTTTCTGATTAGTATTTTTAACAAACATCTTTTTATCTTTTTTAAATTTCAATTGTTGAGTTGTTGAGGAAGAGCACTGATTGCTAGATTGAGAGGAAGAAACAGAAAAGGTTGTCAACTCAATACCCTTCGTTTCTTCACTGATAGATTCAAAACTATCATAGTCATCAGAGTCAAACTGTTACTTAAGATTTCTTGAGGGTTAGGGATATTTTCTTGTGGGATGAGGTTATTAGAAATAGCAGTGTTGTAGATATTGAAAGTGCTAGGGATAGGTAAACACATGTCAAAATGTGATCTTATTTCAATGTTAGCCCTATGTAATGATCAAATTTGATGCCTTCTCAATCTGTTTTACATGATGAAATTGTACCCGACGAGGCTCGCTATTTCGTAGCGAAAATTTACCAGCAATATCATGACAGGAATACTGAATAATCTATTGATATGATCTCATGATGTCTGTGATTTGGTAATATTTTAACCAATATCACGATAACATTAGATTTTTAGAAAAGATATATCTAATATATAGAAAATTGTTTAAGGATTTAAAGTATGTTTATGCTCCAAGTCAGAGGTGGCATATGTTGCGTTCAAGAATCTTTCAGAGTTCTATTGTAATTTTGCGGGGTGTTCTAGATCTGAAGGTTATCACAATTGGTGCTAAATTTCTAAAAAATTACAACAAATGATACTTTGTAGTACAGAGTTAAGTTGTAGACACACCTAACTCAATATAGTTGATTTCAGACTATTAATACTTTAATGTGACATGTAGAATTGACATGTTTCAACCTGTTAGGGCCTTCTTCATAATTAAGAGTAGGCACTACCACAGAAAAATATATTATTATCCAGTATGTTTCTTCTCTTTTCTGAAAATAGTGTACTAATAGCTTAGCACTTTTAATATATCATCATGGTGTATAATCTAACAAGGATCAGGCTTAGCAAGTCTACGTCTAGTCTACTTCTAGAAAGAAATATCTTACGCTCCCAGCGCCACCTGTTAACCAGTATAAAATGCGTTGCAAAGTGAGGAGCAAGCAGTTTAAGTGAGAATGTCAGCTGAGTAAGTTTAGCAAAGGAGCTACTTGGAGTTAGTACATCGGCTCCCGCGCAGCAGACTGGAGTTTACCTATACCAACTACCTCGGGCATAGGATTGTGATAGAGCTGAGCACTAGAGCGGTCTAGAATGTGTTGGAACAACTTGTATTCTAAATGTGGTTGATTGCTGATAGGAGATGGGAGGTGGACTGATGGAGACTTATACATAGTGGCTTTGACTCGGGATGAGATGTTTATTGAATAAAAACCCTTTCATATTAAGAGCTCCCTCATCGTTCATTTCTTTTGAACTATTGGGAAGTGAATGAGCTAACTTTAAGCGCAGTCTGATTGACTCAGACATTCTGGACAAACGACTCATGGATACTTAGTTATATATTCATCGCGCAGTATTAAAACAAACATTAACAATAGTTCATTTGGTGGAGAACCCGGGTAAATTAGAAATAATTAAAATTAATAAAGACGTGCGGCTTCAGAACTGACCGCCGTCAAGAGTAAAAAAATGAAAACAAATGAAATACTAGTCTTGACCGCCGTCGTGGCGCTAAAAGTAACAGGGTCTCCGCTCAACAGTTGAGCTGAAGAGGGGGACACGGACTACTAATTCCCTAACGAACGGCTGCAAAAACTTAGTTGAAAAACCCTTAGCTAATAGTCTACCCATTCTATTAGGAAAGAATCAAATTACTAAAGCTGTCTATAACACTAATATATATTCCTGCCCCGCATGCGCATAGTGAGGATAGGCTGGGGGCGGAGTCTTTTCAGGAGTAGTCTTGACTCTCCACAAGAAAAACGGGCATAGACCTGAACAAAGGACGGGTTTAACCTTGTACTGTACTTCGGTAAAAGCCCAACTTACTAGGTGCTGTCTGGAAGTGAGTGATCTGAAGAGATGCATTTACACATCTCTATAATTTAAAGGGGGTGTAGGCTGCATATTATTAAAAAAAAAATATGCAGTCTGCTCCCGATTATAACAATGGGAAACTCGGTGCTGCCCATTCTGGTTCTATGGATGGGGGGTACCGACAACCCACGTGTAACTAATGAGGACCGGTAATCAGATCAGAAATGGACCTGAATCTGAGACCCGATCCTCTGGTGATAACTAACGAGTAACGAATAATCTCAACCTCCTTTGTACAGTTAATATCTAATGTCTTTCATGACACTTATACGTTTACGGAATGAAAACTACCCCACAATTTTCTATGTCTGTTTCCCCCATGTAGTGTGTTGTACAAAATAAGACGGTGAATTATTACTGTTAAAATATGTATAATATCTATTTATGAAACTGTTTGGTGTTAGGGGCGCACCTGCCCGTTGCGATAGGAGGGCGCCAACTACCCAGTATAACAGTGGAACTCGGTATTCAAACCCAGAGTGAATATAGGGGTTGGACGCCGAGCTACCACCCGTGACTAACAGAAGGAGGGAAGGGGTTTTATCTTAATATTAACCATTGAAGTGTGTTGGTAAATTATTCTAACACAATGGACATAAATATGAGGTAGTCAGAATGACAATGGGATATACCGTTCAGGTATTGGCTCTTAGAAAACCAAAGTAGTCTCTTAATTAAACCACAATAGACTCAGCTCCTATCTTCATTCTTATCTCCCCATCTGGACGACACTGCACAGTAATACTAACTATCAAACTTATTCTAACACCATGGCACTGACGAAGTCTTCTGGGACGCATCAGTCCATTGCGTGAAACTAGATCCTAACTGGAGCCTGTAGCCTTTGCTACAGACCCAGAACTTACCACGGGATCCTTACAGGAGACTAACTAACTTCACCTGGAGGGATCCCCATGAAGCGCTCACACCTTGTGGCGTCGCCTTCAAGGTTTCCATTGCCTTATAAAGGTAACAACTCATCAAAGAATTCTGCCACAGCCAATCTAAAGCTGCGCAGTCTGGACCAAAGTACTTGATCACCTGCAGTTACTCAAACTTACCAGGGTGAAACCCCATGAAGCGCCTACACCTTATGGCGTCGCCATGTGAATTGTTTCCAATATAGACATGTACACTAATGTCTTGTACGGGGAACGTCAAAACAAAGAATTCTGTTACAGCAAATCTAGTGCTGTACAACCCAGACCGGAATCCCTGGTCATCCACACAACTCCATTGGTGCAGTGTCAGTCAACTAGTAGTTAATAGTAATAAAAATAACACTCTAGGCCAACGCGGCACAATCTACCCACACAATGAGAGCCTGCTTGAATCGGTAATGTCAACAAACCACTAGTCAGAAAAACCCCCTATTATCGCTCAACCACGCGCGAGACAAAATGCTTGATCATGTTCGCCTAAACAACTCCTCCCACTAAAATCATATAGCCTGACGTCTCTCGGTGTCCAATACTACCACCTTATGCCGTTCATATTATCATCAGTAACCACAGGACCTGGAAAAGATAATAAGTTTAGTACACAAGGTCCTAGTTTTCAGCCCGCGTCCACCATCTTGGAACCAAAAGTAAACACCAGGTGGCCGCCCACGCTACCCGTTACAAAAATCACCAGCGAAATACAGTTTCTAGTTCCGGGAGTGACGTCAGCTTCCGGAATTCAACCACGTGAAGGCGAGCTGAAAAAACTGCTGACAAATTCCTGACCAACAATCTCCTTAAAATCTACGGGTTAGTAGCCTACCTAACGTGCCAAGAACAGTCAAGAAGGAAGGTTAGACTTACCTGGTCTCGGAGCGGTCGGGTTGAGAGGTCGGCTCTACGAGGGGGACGACGACCCGGCAACGGGCGAAAAAGACAACAAGTCCCGTGCGAACAGTCCGAGAAGTCCTACGGCTCTGTGGTTCCTAGTAAACAATCCGGCCGAAGCCTCCTGGATAAATAATGTCTGTGGTATCCTGAGTACTGTCCGGGAATTGATTGAAAAAAATCACTGGGCGGAAATCACTCCAACAGAATTAAGAAAAAATCACTATGTACAGGGGGAGTGCCGACGGTCTAGCGGGGGGCTAAAGGCAGGCGGGCAATCACGCGGCCTAGTGCCCGGGCCCACCGACGAAGGACACGGGCGGACGGCATATAGCCGTCCACCAACTCCCTAAAATCGTTAATGGTCATCTGTCCGTCTGCTACAGATCGAGTAAGGTGAAGAGCTTGCCCGGTGTAGATGGTAGGCACACCGTACCAATCATTTGCTCGTTTGACTTCTCGACCGATCTTCGGAGCAAGTCGATTCACCCACTTCTGGAGTGACCCGTCGCTGTCGGTGAGATTCCAGCGGCGGGCATCAAATCCAGAAGGCGTTGCTAAAATAAAAGTGGATGGGATCGGATGAGACTGTATATTTAAAAATGCTCGGTTGAAAAGTTCAGAGTAGAATTTGACGGCCTCCTCGGGACGAATGAAAAGGGGAATAAACAGGGCTAGTTCGTGGTCCCATGTAAGTACATCCAGGAGGTTGACCACTACCACCAAAATGTCTTCCGGATGTAAGACATGGTGCGCAAAGGCAAATCCGGCCAGCTCAGCAGTGGTCGCCTCGGCACAGGGATAAGTCACGCAGCAGTTGGTGGAGTCTTGTAAAAGCAGGTCGGGGTAGTCTTGAATACCGGCCTCCCGGTCGGAACAGAACACAGCGATCCTGACCATTGTTCTCCGTGAAAGGGATAAAAATTTAGCGAGACAAAGTAAAACCCGTCCAACCTCTGAAAAATGACCGTCGGCACTGATTAAAATGACGTCAAAACGAGGCTAATTTGGGAAACCCCTTTTTGATCCGAGGGATCCAAATTTTGAAATCGGCTAGCATGATCAAACCATCGTATAATTTCTTACAAAATCTGCGCTAAACTAAAGTTTAGGTCCCCAACTAACGTAATCAGGCGATAAAATTAATTTATCTCGGCCCAAAATGTCAGGTCGAGTCTGCAAACTCGCCAAATTTGTTCGAAGCAGAAATTTGCCATCCGGGCGCTTCACGCCTGGAGGAATCAAATCGAGGTCAAACCCTGGAGGGGAACTCCAGTCAAGCGTCCCGCTAAGTACACGTGTACTAAGCATGACTGGTGAGCGCGCGACGTGGATGGTAATATTTTCTGGTTCAAACTGCTTAATGTTGCCAGGTCATATGCATAGACCTTGTAATCATTGTAAATAATGTTGTGTTAGTTAAGAATGGTTCGAAATTCATCGGATTTTGTCCTCCGTAGCTCGATCATTCAAGATGTCCGAATTTTCCGTATTGACTTTTATTGTGTTAACTCGTTCTGAAATTGGATTTGTTGTGTGTTTGTTACTCTTAGAAGGTTAAGACAACTTTATACTGTATAAATGTTGAGTTTTGTTGACTTGTGTTCCAAATCATATAAATCAAAAACTGTACAAGTATGTACTAAGTCAAAACCTACCTTGTCACCTTATGCACGGGTGTCGCTATCCTTGAACCTTAATTTGGGCTGATAACCATTGAACTTACTTTGTCACCTTATGCACGGGTGCCGCGATCCTTAAGCCTTGATATGGACTGAAAAATGCTATGAACTTACCTTGAAACTTTATGAATGGTTTCACTGATCTTGAGTCTCAACATGGGACTACCGGTAAAATGTACTTATGTACTAAGCAAAACCGATCATATGAATGTATCTTTGTTTATACCTCTGGATAAGCAAAAATGAACTTCTGATTATATTGACACTGTGTTGAATGTACCACGAGAGTCAAAGCCACCCCACATTGGTTTCTCTATATTAGAAAATAATAATAACA
The DNA here is from genome assembly GCA_936440205.1 of Lepidonotus clava. Classification (NCBI taxonomy): domain Eukaryota; kingdom Metazoa; phylum Annelida; class Polychaeta; order Phyllodocida; family Polynoidae; genus Lepidonotus; species Lepidonotus clava. The sequence goes on from OW387135.1 coordinate 13,662,486, forward strand.
AATAGATCCAATCATCAAAATTGGGAACTTATCGCATTTGATTGAAAATCTTCATTTGGTTTGAGCCATGTCGTCCACCTCGTTGATTGCTGATAGGAGATGGGAGGTGGACTGATGGAGACTTAAACATAGTGGCTTTGACTCGGGATGAGATGTTTATTGAATAAAAACCCTTTCATATTAAGAGCTCCCTCATCGTTCATTTCTTTTGAACTATTGGGAAGTGAATGAGCTAACTTTAAACGCAGTCTGATTGACTCAGACATTCTGGACAAACGACTCATGGATACTTAGTTATATATTCATCGCGCAGTATTAAAACAAACATTAACAATAGTTCAATAGAGCTCAGAGAGAAATACACTGGTTTTTCCCGCTTCTTGATATCTTTTTAGTTCCAGAGTTATTTAGAAAAATGTACCTGGAATTTGACCAATATTTCTAACCACTTGCCCATATATTATATAACAGAGAAGTGTGACCAGTCATTATTTATGGTAATTGCTCGTATTGCTAAAATCTATGGTATGTTCACGACCAGAACTTGAATCCCCAGGACAATAAGCCCATCCCAGAATACCAACATTAAAGTTTTCCATAAAATATTTTCAAGATTGTGTCTGTGCTTATTCCATGAAGACAGTTGCATAATACAAAATTAACCAAAGCAATTTGGTTGACAAATTGTTCTTACAATTGGTAAACTACAGCTTTATATATTTGCCTTTTCCCCATAGGAACCAATGTTAAAGCCTGTCAGCCCAGGCAATAATGTCCAACCCTATTTTGCCCTGTAATACAGCATTTTGATTGGCTGGCAAACCTGAAACTCTGTCAACTGATGAAATTTAAGAAATCATGATGTTTTATCAGCACTTGGGGATATAGAAAAATATAATTGTTGCTTATTTCAGCAACCCCAACTCTAGGAGGCAAGGATGGCTTATACTGTAATTTTGTCTGACCTCTGTCCAAGCCTGGGATATACCCACTCTGGGATGGGCTCATTTACCTACCATTTATCATTTGTAACTCAAATGATGCTATTTGAAGCTAACTATTACACTTTTGGTGAAAGGGTACTCTCTCCAGAACAGCAGAATTGAGAATGCTCCACTGCAAGATGCTCTGTGCTCCACTGCATCAATGCTGAAAATAGGTAATTTTGCACAACCTTGCGTTCCTAGAGACAATGCTTGACTTACAGAAACTAAACTGATTCTAATGTTAAAAAGTATGACACACCTGACGAGGTTGTGTTTTACCAGCGGTTGCAACTGGCTTTCGTGTTAACGGTTCTGCCAGGCAGAGCCGCTATTATAGAGCCTAGACCACTAGTTCGTGAGCTAGAAAAAACGAAGATTGAGTTCAACTCGTTGGCGCGAAAATGCGCAAGCGCCTAATGTGCGCATTTTCGCGCCACGAGTTGAACTCGATCTTCGTTTTTACTACTCATGTGTACTTAGCAGGACGCCTGACTGGAGTTCCCATCCAGGGTCCGACCTCGGTCTGGGTTCCTCCAAGCGCGAAGTGCCCGGATGACAAATTTCTGGTTCGAATGAATTCGGCGGGTTTGCACGCTCGATGTGACTTATTGTGCCGAGATAACTGAAATTTATCACCCGATTATGTTAGTTGGGGACCTAAACTTTAGTTTAGCACGATTTCTGATAAAAACTAAACGATGATTCGATCATGCTAGCCGATTTCAAAATTTGGATCCTTCGGATCGAAAGGGGTTTCCCAAATTAGCCTCGTTATGACGTCATTTTAATCAGTGCCGGCGGTCGTTTTGAAGGAGGCGGACGTAGTTATTTTTGTCTCACTAACTTTTTGACCTTTTCACCTATTTTCACGATGGTTCGGGTCGCCATCTTTTGCTCAGACAGGGAAGCTGGAGTCCAGGACTACCCAGACTTGCTATTAAGAGATACGGATAACACTTTTGTAACTTTTCCCTGCGACGATGCAACAACAGCGGAACTGTCCGGATATGCTTTCGCCCATCACGTCATGTATCCCGACGACATCCTCATCGTAGTGGCTAACCTTTTGGACGTTCTCACCTGGGATCAGGAACTTAATTTGTACATCCCTCTCTTTATTAGTCCCGAGGCGGTGGTGAAATTTTACGCGGAACTCTTTAACAGAGCTTTTTTAAATGTTCAAGCCCACCCGATACCGGCCACCCTCATCTTAGCGACCCCTTCGGGCTTTGACGCTCGACGGTAGCCGCTGACCGACAGTGACGGGTCTTTACAGAAATAGGTGAACCGACTTATCCCCAAAGTAAGCCGAGAGGTTAAGCGGGCCAACGATTGGTATGGAGTTCCCACCGCAAACACTGGACAAGCACTTCACGTAGTGAAGACTGTTGCTGACGGGACGATGACAGTCAACGACTTCATGGAGCTGGTGGACGGCTACACGCCGTCCGCCCGAGTCTTTCGTCGCTGGGCCCGGGCTCTAGGCCGTGTTATTGTCCGCCTACCGCTGGCCCCGCGGTAGACCGTCGGCACTCCTTTTGTATATAATGATTTTTTTTGTTGGAGTGATTGTCAAAGTGATTCTTTTAGTCCAATTCCTGGTTAGGGCCCAGGTCACTAATTTTTCTTAGCACCCTTGTAAGGAATATTTATCCAGGAGGCACCTGCCAGCTTGTTCACACGGGAACCACAGACTACCACAGACTGTTCTTACGGGAGCTTCGGATGTTTTCTCGCCCGTTGCCGGGCATCGTCCTTCTCCGTCCAGCCGGCCTTTCTCCTTCACCACTCCGATCCTGGTGAGTATAACCTTTCCCAGCGTTCTTTAGAATGTTCGGTAGGTTACTAACCCTTTGTTTAAGGAGATTGTTGGCCCAAAATTCTTCTAGCAGTTTTCGGTTCGCCTCCACGCGGTTGGGTCCCGGAAGCTGACGTCACTCCCGGAACCGGAGGTTGTGTTTCGCTGGTGATTACAATGATGGGTTTGTAACAGGTACCACGGTGGGGCCACCTGGCGTTTACTTTGGGTGCAAGATGGTGGATGCGGGCCGGAAACTAGGGCCTCGCGTACTAAACTTATTGTCTTTTCCAGGTCCTGTGGTAGGTTAGGATAATACGGATGGAATAAGATGACGGTGTTGGGCACTGAGAGACGTCAGGCTGAATACTTTAGTGAGAGGGTTTGTTAGGCGAGCATGATCAAGTGTTATTTACCTCGCGCGCAGGTTGGGCGATAATAGAGGATTTTACTTGACTTAGCGGTTTGTTGACATTACCAATTCAAGCAGGCTCTTCGATGTGCAGGTAGTTTTTGCCGTATTGGCTTTGTGGTATTATTTTATTATTATTGTCTACTAGTTGACTGACACTGCACTAGTGGAACTATATGTGGCCAAGCATTCTGGTCTGGACTGAGCAGCGCTAGATTTGCTGCAACAGAATTCTTTGACTCGTCGTTCCCCTTACAAGGTAATGGAAACAATCCACTGGTGACTACAAGGCGTAGGCGCTTCATGTGGTCACCCCAGGTAGAGTCGTCCGACTGACTGTCGGCGACTCCATGGTAAGTTTGAGGTCGTAGCAAAGACTACAAACACCGGTCTGGCCTTAGTTATGGCCAGTCTCTAGTGCGACACCAAGACTACATCGATGCCATGGTGTTAGAATAAGTGTTATAGTTAATGTTATTGTGCAGTGTCGTCCAGATAGGAGGGAGAGAAATGATGATTAGGACTGGGCCTATTGTTGTTTTATAGAGAGACTACTCTTGGGTTTCTAAAGAGCCATTGCTTGAATGGTGTGTCTTATGATTATTCTGATTAATCCTGTCTTACCTTACACGTGCTTAAATACATTTTCATTAATTAATAAAGATGACAGGGTACATGTTGTTGAGTTACAGAGTGGTAGCTTGGCGTTCACCCTCCTAATTCTGTTCTGGGGTTGAGCGCCAAACTCCACCATTTACACTGGGTAGTTGACGCCCCACCTTTCTAGACAGGTAGGCGCGTCCCTAACACCAAACAATTTCTTGGATAATTATTATGCATGCGTTTACAGCAATAATTTATCATTTCAAATTTGTACAATGCACAGCGTGGGTCTTCATTCCGCAAGTATACATGCCGTTACATGACATTGAGTATTAACTATACAGGGGAGTATTTTGATTATACGTTGCTTAATTTATCACTTGAGAGGATCGGGGCTCAGACCCTGGCCCATTTCTGGTCTGAACACCAAACCTCATCAGCTACACGTGGGTCGTCGGTACCCCCCCACCTTGTGGAACTAAATGGGTCGAGTACCGAGTCTCACATTGTTATAATTAGGAGCAGTATGCACATTTCCTTCAATATGCACTCTACCCCCTTTTACAACCAAGAGATGTGTAAATGCACTTCTCCAGATCACTTCCAGACAGCACCTAGTAAGCCAGGCCTCCTTTTAACAAAGTGTAGTTCAAGGTTAAACCCTTATCTGTCAAGGTCTTTGCCCGTCTTTTTCTTGTGGAGAGCCGAGACTACTCCTGAAAGGACTCCGCCCCCAGCCTATTTTAACTATGCGCACGAGGGGCAGGAATTTTCTGCTAAAGACAATTTTAGGATTCTGACTGTTTACTAATAGGACGGGTAGACTATCTGCTGAGGTTTTAACCAAGTTTGCAGCCGTTCGTCAGGGAATTAGTAGTCCGTCTCCCCCCTCCTCAGCTCAACTGTTGAGCGGGGACCCGGTTACTTGTGTCACGACGGCGGTCGAGACTAAAGTTTCCTTTTCGTTCATTTTTTTTTTTCTCGACGGCGGTCAATTCTGAAGCCGCACGTCCTTTTATTATTATCATTTTACCGGGTTCTCCACCAAATGAACTATCGTTAATGTTTGATTTAAGACTTGTAGGACGCTGCGTAGCTTGTATAATTGATTTATCCATGAGTCGTTCATCCGAGTTATTGAGCCAATCAGACTGCGCTCAAAGTTAATTCATCCATCCCCCAATAGTTCAAAAGAAATGGACGATGAGGGAGCTCTTAAAATGAAAGGGTTTTATTCAAGTAAACATCTCATCCCGAGTCAAAGCCACAGTGAATAAGTCTCAATCAGTCCACCTTCCCATCTCCTACTCAGTGATCAACCACATTAGAATACAAGTTGTTCCAACACATCCTAGACCACCCTAGCGCTTAGCTCTATCACAATCCTTTGTCCGAGGTAGTTGGTATAGGTAAACTCCAGGATACTACGCAGGAGCTGGTAGGCATAGCTCCGAGCAGCTCAGCTAACGTTGCTGACTTTCTACTAGTTACTAACTCCACTAACTCTTTAACTAAACTCACTCGCTCCCTACCTTGCAACACCTTTTATACTGGTTAAAAGGTGGCGCTAGGAGCGTAAAACGTCTCTTCTCAGAAGTAGTATGGTTAGGCCTGATCCTAACTAAATTATAAAGTATGATAATATATTAAAAGTACTAGGCTATTAGTACACGGGTTGCTTTTATATTTGCCACCCGCTGGACCAGAAACAGAATTTTTCTTCAAGGGCGGCCTCGCACAACCTCAAAAATCAAGTGCCCAGGGTGTGCCTTCCAATCCCCTAAAGCAGGACACTCTAACAGTAACCCTTGGTTGTCCTGTGGACAGCTAAATCTATTAAAGCAGAGACCTTGTATGTATATCGAGACTGGAAAGCCATGGCAAAACCTGTTATGCACTACAGGCCTGCTACCTGGGCTGTGGTTGGAGTAGATGTGGATTGACCATCATGCCTAAGGTAAAAATAACCTGTGTGGTACATTGGCTAGACCAAAAATACACTACTATAATGCATGATCCTACCCTGGTAATGGTTTAGTGGATTGGTTCATAGGGCCATAGAGGAGCTTTCCAGTGTCTCTGATCTAAGAGTTCAATTTAAAAGTTGAGGCGATTAGACTAACAAGATTATGTGCAGGACACCGAGTCATTCTAAAATTCCTTGAGCCCTGGTCATGTGCTCCAATCTTTTTCAAATGTAACTGCTAATTGAGGATCAAAATAAATATTAGTGAAATGTTTTTCTAAAATAAATCAGAAATTATAAAGTCATATCAACCATGATCTGTCAGATCAGAACATTTTTTAATTCAATCTGACAGGACAGCGGCTTAAAATCAGGATTGTCCTTACCAAATCAACCTACATTGGCAGGCCTGCAGTCACTGTTCAAAATTAAGGATTTATACCAAAGCCAGGCAACGACAATCTGCAACAATTTCTAGAACATAAAGGAATTTCTCCATGAAATATAGGAGATTTTTTGTCCTAACCAACATTTTCTGTATCAGGACGCTGATGAAGAGCTAAGCCGGCCTGCAGAGAGCAGTTGACTCTGTGAGTGAGATGGGAACTAAGAATGTAAGACTGCAACTGAAACTGTCAATCAAAATTATGCTATGACAGGGAAAGCGTTATGAACAATCGAGTTCAATCGTTGCATTCTACATACCTGTCTCTTTGGGGAGTTCTCATACACACGTTGGGAGACAAAAGATGTGTTGCAACCTCCCAAGCCTGGGTTTTTGTTAGATCTGCTGCTGGATCCGACCTCTCCTGCTGTTGATGTCCCTCGTTGACACATGTTGACCTAGTTTGGTGACCTTTGACCTAGATTCATCCGCAAAGTAGTACCCGCACTACATTTGATTTATACGCAAAATAGGATAAATCTCTACAAAAAGACCAATACATTATTTTCAAAATATGTCTTTGCAAGCATATAAAGTAGTGATTTACAAAATTATTCCTGTTTTGGAGGATTTACTGTGGATTCTTTCGCCGCAACCGGAAGACGTTACGAAGCCCCTGCTGCGGCCATATTGACAGAAGGCGCCCGACCGAAAACTAGGTAAAAGTTGGCTTTTTTAGTCTCGTTTTGTGGTGTTTTTAACCTCGATATTTTAATGATATCACTGCCAGGTGATACACATCCATATCGCCTTCTGCTTTGTACATAATAGTGGGTTCTAACTCAAAATGTTCTGAAATAGCGGCCCTTGAAGGTTCACCCGGAAGCGTTGTGGGAGCCGGTGGGAAGGCGAGCCGGGGGCCGTCAAGGGGTGGCCGGCCCTTTTTGGTAACGTTTAATGCTTTATTTGAGCAATTTTAGATTGATTTTCCATGTTACAAATTCATGTGAAAACAGTGGGAAAGGTATGTAATTTGGGTAAGCGTGATGTAAGGTGTAAGTGAGTACAGAACCGTGATTTATTTACTGATATTTGTGTCAGATTCCTTTGCCGGCTTGACAGATGTCAGTTGATTTGGGTTTGGAAGTAGTCGGAGGGTGTAGCCGGACACACTCAGACAGGACAGGAACACACCATTAACTGTTCTCAGAATATCGCCAAGCTTAAAGATTAAGAACCTTTATATAAATATATGAATACTGTTGTATTTAATGAGGAAAGAGTATTCTCTGCCAAAGGAAACAGGGATCTAATATCAGTAGATCTAATGGAATCTAGGACGAGGATCTAGAAGTAGATCTAAGACTAAGAAGATCCGTTCTCTCACATGGCATCATGACATGGTACAAAGGCGAAGCCAAAGGCAAAGGGTTTCTTCTATCAGTAGGCCTCTCGTTGTATTAAATTAACGTAATGTGGAAAAAATGCTTGACTGCATTTTTATATATTATATCCTAATTTTGGAATTAAAGATTTTTCAGAATTAACACCCAAATCAGAGAATGAGGGATGCTCCATGAAGAGTAGCTAGGATATACAAAAGGGTGAAGGCAATACTGGGATGGCAAGGTATCTTGTGAATAGATCTAGACCTAGAATAGACTTTTACCAATTGTAAGAAAATAATGTTTTGTACAGTCATCCACAATGGTAATAGGTGATCCGGACTGGATGGGATTTAGATCTATGTATCAAAGTATGAGAAATATCTTCAGATCTGTCTATGGTTTGAGTTCTGAGACAAGATAAAGAGTACAGAAAAGCCCATAGAAATAGGGAATTAATGACTACCAATATTGAACATATATAGATCTATGAGCTGAAAATTATCTTATCCAGTCTACCAGCGATTTGAAAATTTGGAAGAATCTAGGACACAAGGGGAGTTACTTTTATTCAGTGGAGTGTGCAGGTTTGACCAAATCCAACACCCGTGGTGTCCAGTTCACCCTGCAGAGCCCCAGGACACCCTGTCAGGTCCGTTTGGATGTGAATACTCTAGAAAAAGACTATACCGATTGTCAGATCTGAGCTGAAAAGGAAAGGAAAGGAAAAATACCAAAATGTTATTATAGTTTCATCGGGACCAGTATAGTGGTCACCTTGGCCTTGCATGCGGCAGGCCCTGGCAGGTCCAAACCTTGACTGTCCTGCTACAGCAACCTGCATTCTGTCGTCCTCACTCCATACTAAGTATCAGTGTATCCCAAAATCTCACTGAACGGGTGGACGACTTGTCCAATATTATTGGGTATTACTTTGGTCATTGCGCTGCCATATCAAACAGGTATAGTCAGGGAAAATATAACTCGTTAGATTTATGATACTAAAAGCCAAATAACGATGAAAATGGTCAAAGTTGTTAGGGCAAATTGTCCAAAGTTTAGGTCCATGATGTCGGTCATTAATGGAAAACGTTGGACATGGCTGAATGTCCGGTGGTTTTGAGTAAACACTGCTAGCCTATAGAATCGGCTATAGGTAACATTACTTTGTACCATCATAAACTGTGAGTTGGTCCTGATATAGCTGGGATACTGCTGAGTGGACCTTAGACTCTAACAATCATCATCATAGTCAACTATCGGCCATAATCCCATTATCAGTGTTGTCCAACAGGCGAGACCATGACCATTAGGGATGTAAAGTCGACCAATATTGACCCCGTGTGGCAGACTCGGGCAAAATACAATGTAACATTTAGGGCACATCTATAAAAGATCTGTGATGAATCATGAACCTTCTCCAGCGATGCGTCCAAATGTGAGTCATATACTTCTCCCAAGCAAGCCAAGGCTGGAGACCGTGTCTGAACGGTGTCCAAACATTCTCAACGATGATGTAGTTAGATGGTGCAAGTATGGTGACAGTTTTCGTTTCGATGGGCAGTGTCCGAAATTAAAGTCCCATACCCAATAGGCGCTTTTGATTAGAGTCGGCCAATTCATTAGCCCTAAAATCGGCCGACTCTACTAGAAGAGTCGGCCGATTTTAGGGCCGACTCATATCAAACATGTATATTTCAATATGATATACTGATGGGTGATCTGAATCAGTGACGATTTTACCGGCGATTCTGCCAGTTGCCCATCGCCAGTCGCCGGGAAAATTGCCTAGTGGGTATGGGGCTTAAGGGTGCATCCTGCACCCGGAGTGCATATTTTTGCAGCAGGGGCATGATTTTTAATAGTGTGCACCCGGCAGATGCACACATTTTTAATGGAATAAATAGCCTTATATCACTTAGGGTGCAATGAAAGACTCGGGTGCACATAGTTCAAACCGTTGCACCCGGCGAGTGAACAGATTTAAACATTAATTTTGGACACTGATGGGGTAATACTGCTGTAGCCTTCATTGGTTTGAAGGGCACACCGGAACAAGGGGATAGGTTAGTGTATGAATTGGGGTCTATTTAATTTTTAAGGAGACCAGTGGACCATGTAATTGTTTAATTGGTTGGCCCCCTCCCACCCCAGGGATTGAACAGGTGAGGGTGGTGTGTGGCCTCTGGTGAACTCTGGGGCTGATCAAGGTATTTAGGTAGTGGTGAGATGTGGGAAAGTTGGGGGATGTAGAGGAGGGCCCCACCTCCCCCAGTGATTGGTCATGTCTAGTTTATTCGTTTATCACAGTGTATGCATAGAAGAAAGCAGTAAACATGACTGTCGGACACCAACTGTATAAGAGGGTAAATTGGATTAGTCTTAGGTGAATAACTAACTACGGTCTTGTACAGGCCCTTAACTTATAGTCGGCTTGATCGACCAACTCTAGTGTTGAACGACTAGCTTTGAATATGCAAAGCTTGTCAAAAATATATCAGAAGTGGACAAAATTATTCAAGAAAATAGGTGTTGGTTAACCAGAAATCTTACATTTACAAAAGAGCCAGCTCTAGTTTTGTTCTCGGGGAACCCCTGACCGAAGTGAATACCTTGACTATTGATCAACACTTAGTGGGGCTGCGGTAAACACAATATGTCTTCTCTGTGTGACCTGAACGGCCAAACCGGGCCTATAATGTCCCCCTGGGAACATGGTCCGCGGCCCACGAGTCTACTTAACAGGCCATGCAGCACTAAACACCCCGGCGCCCGGAATTTTGTCTTTATTTTTGTTCAGACATTTTCTCCTCTTCTGCATTGAACATGTCTTTTTTTCCTGGTGCGGTACTTTTCACTGATAAACTCCCACGTATGAAGTTATAAGTGTGTTGGTACTTGGATACATGAAGGTAGTTTTCCGAGATAAAATGTCATATTTCCCACTCTCTGCAGGTGTGGTGCGGCAACTGAGTATTAAACTTATCAGGCATTGAGTGCCATTACGACTGCTCTGACATTTGTCTTGCTCAGTACACCTCTCATATTTTTCTTTTTTTATGTCACAAAAACAAACGAATGTGTCTATTGGAAGTAAAGTTAGGGAGGAGGTAGAGTAGAGATCTGAGAAATATTCTCCTTAAAAAAAGAAAATAATCAATGTTTGTGTATGATACTTCAGCCATTTTGGTTTTATCAATAACAAAGAGATTACAGATTTTTGTTCGTCGGGACCCTTATCAGGCCAAGTGGGTTAGAGCCCGGTGTTTACAGGAGAAGGGCCGCCCTGAGAGATATCTACGGGCCATGCTGCCCTCTGTCGGGCTTTTTGTGAACCTCCCAGGCCACCCTCTGGTTCAGGGGTGAGTTCTCGGAGAGATAGTAACCATCATAGTTGGCGTACCACTTTCCGTGGTTACTGTAACAGAAGGCATCGCTTCCCCTCAGCTCCCAGGCCTCACCAGCAGAGCCTCGCTCATGGTTATAGGTGTATCAGATTTTATACTCAGAAAATCGCGTAAATCAATCAGTTAAGTAGGATCTAAATACTTGTCAAATTCAGGGTTACCTATCAGGGATTTTCCTTTACATTGAGTTACTAGTACCGGGTACTAGTAAAAATCCTGTCGGGCTAGTGCAGTTTTTAAGCAATTTGCTCGTTGGGCAAGTGAACATGATTAAAATTGCAAATATTAAATTGATGTGGAACTTTGATCCGGTCTAGTGCAAAGAAAGGACAGCTAGCCTGGTGGACTACTAGTACTAGTGCAAAGAATTGTTAAGGAAAACCCCTGCCTATCGTACTTAAATAAACATTAGAATTGGACATTTTGTAATGTAATACCGTACAATAAGTAAGGTGTAATACGGTATCTGTTAGTTGGTATCACTATGTCAGATAGTGCTCCGAGTTAGCAGCGGCCCAAGCCTGTATCAAGGTGATAAGCAGGGGCCTTCAAAGGCTGAAGTTGAACTGTGATCCCCTCATTGCAACATTGGCAAAGTTCACATGTGTGGTATATTCTTCAAAAATTTGACCGCACGATCTGTGTTGAGTACCAAATCAGACATACGAAACGTACAACCTTATAGATAATATATTATGTCGGGTTCTCATAGTCACAAAGCCAGAGCTCGAAAGTATTCCAGTTCTTCCCAGCTAGCAGTGAACAGATTTATCAGATTTCCTCGAGGGTGGTCTTCTTTCTTTTCTGTTACATTCAGCAAATTACCAAACAGCTTAGATAGTATTACTTTACGGTATATTTCCTAGATTTCATTAGGTAAAGACCGTCAAAAACAGTAAACCCCTGCATATGTGTAGACCATGTTTGCCCCAAATGTGTGCCTAGGTCCATACTGCCATGTTAATAATAGTGATCTGTATGTCAGAATGTGTTCACTAATACTCAAAGGGCGGGGCCAAGGTAGAGAGGTCGACGCCCTGCAGAACCGCTGACCACGACCAGAAAAATCACTGAATAAGCACTTTAACCCACCTGGTGTGCCACTAAGTGTGTTATGTCTGTGGCACTAACTCAATATGTAGTCATAAAGAGTACCTGTATGTAAACGAGGAGTATTGTGCACAGTACATGAGTCATGGGTATTTGTAACATTACTTTTAGAACGTCTGACATATAACATTACCGGTACTTGTCAAATGTCCGACATGTTTTTAAGCATCCGACATGTCCCGGTGAAAAAAAGAGTCGGACATTTTTTAAAACGTCGGGCATGTCCCAATGTCCAAGGGTTTTAAGGTGAACAGGTACCTAATTCCGGTCAGGTGAGGGTCAGTGTATCTAAATCATATGTAAAGTAAGATCGGCCCGTGGGTCGGGGCGCACACACCGTAACCCTGGTCCTGTCATGGTATGTGAGTGTATTGGCCGGCCACTATGACCCGTGCTGTGAGCGAAAAACAAAACGGTTAGGCATTGGGGATTTCTTCATTCGGGAATTTAAAGAAGTTAAACTTGATTTTTGCCACAGAGTATTTCACCAGACCTAGGAGCCTGAGCCAACCGCCTTCCCGTATCTTATCTGCGACCGAAAACTTTTTCTAGCAAGTCAAACACAGTCAAGTGGTCAGGTGCGCTGTATAACGTGAAGACATAGGAATTCGGCCTGATAACGTTAAACCTGGGCCGGCCTCAGACCTCGGGAAATCACGTCCTGGATCTCCACCGCCGCTAGTATCCGGCATCCGGCCAGCTTTATTTGTCTGTTCTGACCCGAACCGAACAATGAAGGATCGTGTATTATTACAGGGGCTTCCTAATTCTTCAATGTATTATCAATGGGATTTGAATTGAAAGCGGGAGAAGTAAGAGGATAAGAAGTGAAGGTATTTCCACCTGGTTTTATTCATCTGAATAGGAATCTGAAATCGGTTGATGCATACAGATCCTATACCAAAAGGACATTTTAATGATTTAACAAGTTGTGGACCACCCCGGGAGGTTACAAAGTCATTTTGACATGATCTTTATGTAGCCCAAGGAATCGAACTTAGGGCCTTTGTATCACTTGAGCCCTACCGTTACTGATAAATTCCATTCTTTATTTTAATTTTCAAAAGAAAAAATAATTAGAGCAGTGCCTGCTGTTAGTCTGCGGGTAACCTGAACACCTACCATTGACCCGAAAGCAGCTTCCAAATGTCACAGGTCAATAAACTTCCAACCGCACTAATGGCCACGAACCCAGTGATTGTTTTCATAATCTTAGAAACAGGACAAAAAGATCAACTCAAAAATGGGTCCCCCGTGGGTTGAGCCGCTCGCGCCGGCCGTGAGCTGCTCGCGAGACGAAAAGGTCAGGAGAGAAGTTGGGGAGTGAGGCATGGCCGCGGGGGGCGCTCTTATCGCCTAATGATGTTTTTGTAGGCAGCCTACCGTCTATAACCAGGTAATAATGAGGGGAATGGGTCAAGAGAATGGGTTCCAAAGTCATAGACGGTGGAGAAGCTAGAAAAACCGTCATTCCTCAATTAGTGGTAGGGGTTTCGCCGCAAAAACATGAGAAATATCTTGACTTGATTTTCCCGTCGCCGACTAGGCCCGGGGGGGGGGGGGAACTCCGGTTATTTCCCTCCTTCCCAAAGAATTCTCCCTACCACGGATAGCATATTCCCTGTGGTTTACCTGTCAGAGGCTAGCCTAAACCAGGGTGCATAATGGTTAATATGTCGACAAACCACAGGGCTTAATTAGAGAAAATCTATCAATAATAATGGCATTATTTGTGGTTAAAGAATATACAGATAAATATCAACTATTTTTTCAGATTGTATCCACATATGGTAATTATATTTGAAGTTGGTTTGAAAATCCATTCATTACATACGGCTGTAGAGCAAATATTGCTATATTTTCAATAGATTTGCCTGTGTTTTTGTCGACAAAACTAGTCCAAATTAACCAGCGGGTGCTTAAAATATTGAAAATCAGCTATCCGTGGTAGGGAGAATTAAGGTCATTGTTTCCAATGGCCCGACGTCAATTTCGCTGACCCCCGGGGCAGCTTGAAACTCAATACAAGAGGGTTAGGCCTCTCGATTTTCTGTCCAGTGGGACCATTTTTGGTCAAAGTTGAAACGCACTTTGGCGGGTAAGAAGCCAACAAACCCTCAGATCTCGGGATCTTATTTTTATCCCTGAGTCAGGTTTCATATGTAGTTTCCTGCTGCGGAACCTTTTTGAATTGAGTCTTTGTAGTTTCAAGTTTCGATTCCCTGCTGCAAGGTCCTGTCACTCACCGCCTAACCTTTGTGGTTGTTTGTTTCTGACTTGAATACAGAAATGGTTTAACAGAATTCCGTATTTGAAATGTCTTGTCTGGGATCACTGATCACCCTAAGACAGAATTGCCAACAACTGTGGTATGCCCTTGGTTAACCATGCAGTACTCACACACACACCTTGCCCCACCGCATTTCCCTAATCTTTTATAGATTTAGACCCCTAAACCAATAGGACTATATTGATCCGAAAGGAAGACATAAAGGTTAGTGACACGTGGGGGGGAAAAACTTCGGACATTTTAAAAATTTACAGGGGACATGGAGTTTCACTCGCAACAACAGTATGAGACATGAGAATTTGACATGGCGACATGAGTACCCCCTGCCTAGACCCCCTGTCTAAGGCCAGGTGGTGCTGGGGCACGAGGCAGTGCGTCGGTCGGACGGGTGAGGTGGTATTTCCGTGGAATCTGCTGTCGGTTCAGTTTCGTTGTTTTATTGTCACTCAAAAAAAATGTGCTGACTGGAACTGGTGTTGAATTTCTTGCAAGGTGTAAAGGATTTACGCTGTGTTCAACCTAACACCAGACTCTCACGATCGCAAATTGTCAATAACATGTGGGATCAGAGACAGGGATGGAAGTTTTCAGGTTTATGTCTGAATTACGATTTTCCGTCCATGGCTATTTGTATTGAAGCGGCCAAATGACTGCCAAAGTTGTGGTGAAACTGCTCAGAGACCACCAAGGACCAAGGAACTCCATGTATTATAATAAGAAGCACCGCGGGGGGAGTCCAAGGGTGGCTGTACGACCCTTAGGGAATCGTCATGTACCAAGGGTGAAGCCAGAGGTTCATACAATCCCCATGGGTCGTACAGCCACCCGAGGACGACCCCAAAGGTGCTTCTTTATTTTATCACCGAAGAAGTATTCCAAAAATGTCAGAATTACTGGGAACTAGGTGTTTACAGTGAGCAGTGCTAACGGCTTGGCAATACACCCTGCTCACAATACGCACCGCTTGTCAGCAGAGCAGGTGATAAAATATTGGTTAGGGGAAAATGTATATTTTTCAGAGTTTTAAAAAGTGGTTGGATGTCTTGGAAAAGCCTGAAGATCTACTTCAAGCTTTCTTTATGTTTTCAGACTGTCATTGTATTCCTTCAAGCAAATGCTCAATATTTTAGCCATTGTTTTATGAAACCTTAAATATGGTAAAGATTACATAGTGAGGAACCAATATTTGCCGAGGTATTGTTTCTTCAGAGTCTCCACAGTACAGGAAAAACCGAAATAGTATAACTATATGTACACTTGTTTGACTAACAGTTCAACCTTGTTATCATTCCAACAGAAACCCAACTTAATACAAAATGGCAGAGCAGCCTGACCAGCCCCCGGCCGTGCCCGAAGACGCGGAGGAGACGCCCGGGTACAAGGCGCCCGCCCCGAAGTCGGTCACCGACATCCTGCAGCAGGACACGGAGGACGAGAGCCTCCGCAAGTACAAAGAGACGCTACTGGGCACCACCAGCACGGATAAGGTCATTGTGTTCCCCGAAGACCCGCGCCACGTGATCGTCCAGAAACTGGCCCTGCTCGTAGACGGCCGCCCCGATGTGGAGCTGGATCTTAGCGGTAAGCGTGGTCAAGTCGGTGGATTTACTTTAATGTGTGGCTCAAGTTTTCTTTGGTACCACCTGGAAATATCTGAAGCCCTTAAGAAGATTCTAAAACATTAAATTGTACGTTACTTTGTATGAAGCTATAAAACTCATTCTAAAGTAAAATAATTTTTCCACATACTAAGAGGTAGACTAGAAGAGCGAATGAATACACCTCGCCACGTCCGATACATTTATTGGGCGTACATATTGGAAACTTATGAAACCTCGTTTAGATTGCGAACAATTTAGAAGGCAGAAATTGAATCTATGCATACATCGCTAACTCTAAGAAAGTGTTAAAATTCAGAATATACTTAATAAATCCTATTTGTGATTAAACTTTACATCAGTTAGAATCTAAAGTGAATTAATGTCTCTTTGACCTTTGCAGGAGACCTTGACAAGTTGAAGGAACAGCCAATCACGCTAAAAGAAGGCAGTCAGTACCGGGTCCAGATCTACTTCTACGTGCAACACGAAATCGTCACCGGTCTCCGGTATATCCAGAGATCCTACCGAGCTGGTGTCGGAGGTCAGTTTTAGCAAGTTTCAAATATAAAAAAATTATTTTGCTTTGGGGGCGTCCTATAGTGGTTATTGGTAACGTACGCCCCCAAAGCTTTACTGTCGGATGTTTTTCCATTGTGTAAAGTCAAGAAGCGTGAAATCGGTGCTAATTGCACCCTTCTCCTATCTCCTCACCCCTCCCAAATTCTATAGCAAGTTATGTTCACGTCTAGTCCCAAGTTAGAAGTATAAAACGCAATAAGTCTGTTGACCTGATATTCTCTAGTAAAGAGGTCGTGACACGCCCAAGGGATGAAGTACACCTTGAATTTAAACAGGAACATAATTATATACACACATTTTTAAAAAATTGAGACCCCATTACCTTGTAGCTGCATACGTAACAGAAGTTCCCTAACAAATGCAGCAATCAATACCAAACTATTTTCTCGGGTGATTAAAATTGTTTCGGGGTGATTACCCCATTTTCTTGTTAATTCAGTTTAATTTTAAATTGATGATTGTACTCTTGAGAAAATAAACTAGGCTTCAATCAATTTTGAATAATCAGAGATACCACTTTTCCTACCTTTGTATGATTTCCTACTTTTTGGTGATTTTGGATTGCACAACCCGTTTTTCCTACATAGCTGTAATATCTATTATTTCCTTCATAGTTGCTTCTAGAAAAAAAACAGTAGGAAACGTGTTTCCTATTTTCCTTCTTTATCATCAGTCAGAAGTGGCATCTCTGAATAAGTGACAGTGTCTAAACATAGGTGGCGCCACTGCAAAGGCAGACTGTCTTTCACTGACCCTCTTTTCAACTTTCAGGTGTATATCTCAACAAATGTCCAACTCGTGTTAATAGTCAACCGTCAGTTTTTTTAAATGGCCTAAACATCCATTTTTGATGCCTTGCGCCATACAAAGATATAGTCATATAAATGTAGTGTAAGTAAGGCATCAAAGGAGGCATACCGGATTTGAATTGTTCTTTTGTTGTTGTGCACTGGGGTATGTGATTGGGCTATTAGCACCTCTCCCCTCTCCCCCCTCCTCCCCCCCCTCCCCCAGTGATTGGTCAACTGACTCCCCTCAAAGCACGGCTGATTGACTGATTGCCTATGATTGACAGGTGGATGTAACTACAAACTACCCTCCTCTCCTCCTCCTCAGGACGCTCATTGGCCCACTGGTCTGTTCACGGCATTCCAGATTATTGTACTCCAACCCCCCTCCCCACACACATTCCTCCCACGGCTGGGGTTATATGTGGTTGAAAATAACCCGGGCCCCACAACAATTCCCTGGTCAGTGCCAGTGTTACGGATGAGTAGTGGTGGTTTACCTCTCAAAGTCTGCAAGGCATCTTCGGCCGGCATCTTTAGCCGGCCGAAAATCTTCAGATTTCTAGTATTTCGCTCTGCCGTCCCAATTAAGTATCTGATTAACCCTTTTAACCATGACTATATCTTATGAGAATTTTACAAGTTTAATGTCATTTAACCATGTCCTCTTTCTCTATTGCAGTGGACAAGACGTCAGTCATGGTAGGCTCATACGGCCCCAAGAAGGAGCTGCAGAGCTTCAAAACGCCCCTGGAGGATGTGCCCACCGGGATGATCGCGCGGGGCACCTACACCGTCAAGTCGCTCTTCACCGACGACGACAAGAACGAACACCTCAAGTGGGAGTGGCAGCTCAAAATCAAAAAGGACTGGACTGACTGATTGGTTAGAAACAATATCCCCAATATACTGAGAGTAGGGACTCGCCACTGCTGCATTGGTCATGGTTTAGGTACTGCTATTGGGATCTGTTCACACTGTTAAATGATTATGACAAATAAGGTGTCAGCATCTGGGCAGCCTGGAGAGTTTAGGTCCCACTTAAGATGTTGTTACATGAAAGAAGAAAAATATGCATGTGTATGCTGCTGCTGCTGATGTGAAACCAAGGCTGCAAGTTGTCTTAATGTGAAACTACTTACCTTGTGGTTACCTGTATGTGAAGTATGACTTACCTGGTTTGGAACCTACAACCCTTGTTTTGAGATACATAGTGATGCTATAATCTTATTATGGAAATACCGTCAGGGTTGTTACTCCTTTACTGATTATACTTGTGTTATGTGTCTTATAGGATATTTGGTTGTATTTGAGGTAGCCAATGTCTCCACTGTGTTTGAACCATGGCCAATGCCTCAGTGAGCTTCTGTGTAATTATGAGCATCTTGTACCATCATTGCCTCATTATGTCAAGCTAAAAAAAACTACGGCTGGAAAAAAACCAAGAACGTATCCAACTGAAAAAGGGAAAACTTCATATTGTAATAATTCAACTTGATTCTCGTGTATACAAGAAGCCCGTTGTATATCGTGTGTATCTTGGCAAGCAGTAAAATGTATGGACGGGTGTTTTCTTTTGGCTTTGGGGAACTACAAACTTAATAAATATTGATTGTGTGAGTAAGTGTACTGCCGGTCTGTCAGTATTGGGAGGACGAGCAACAGTAATATTCCTGCAGGACGAAGAATTACATAAACTAAGGTGATAATGTACAGTGATTCGTTTGACGCGACCTTTCAGTGGTGGGTTTGTTTAAGTCAGGTCCTCAGAGTTGGCTTGATTTAGAACACATCGTTACAGTGATAGCATGGTCATTTCATCTGAGGTGGTTCTTCCATATACTTGTTGTGCTGAGAAAGCTTCAGGGAAAGTATAAAGACGAGAGACTTCTACTTACTAGCCTTTCACGACATGCTAAGGTAGAGTGCCAGTTGATACAAATGTGTATAGAATAACTTGACAAAAGAACAAACGGTTATACGTGCAGTGAACAAGTACATCCATGTAATATTTCCACTGACCGTGTCTCCCAAGTCACGTACGTGTTTGGTCAATGTGTCTTACGTGTGTTGTGGAATGCACAAATGTGTCTTTTTAAATGCAATTCCTGCTGGCACAAAATGAAGTGAGAATAATGTGCACGAGCACAAATACTTAAAGGATGGATATTTCACCGTCTATGCTACGATTTAAATGTGTGAACCTGTCAATACCATTTTGATTTATACAAAACGTGATCGTTACCACAACTACGACGTGGAGTCAAGAAAATAGACACAATACTTGCCATTTGTATGCTCTAGACTGCTACAATGCACATTCCTTTATTCACTTTTCATAGATCACAAAATAACTGCAGTTTCAATGTAAAACTGATTTTGTAATGTTCCTATACAAATGCACTGCGATGGAAACGTAATATTTTCAAAGTATGCTCAACTTAATCTATTTTTGCTAGCCCAGAGATGCCTTTTCCACGTGTCTATTTTCTATATTACCCCCTGAAAATACTGCTTCAACGTTGGTTCCTCAAAACCAAAAGAAACGCTGGAGATTTGGTTGGATTTTGCGTCATAAGTGAAAACTATCATCAGTGAACCCACCTATTCAAAATGATATTGTCACATTGGGAGAAAGTATTAGATGCCAAACTGGTTTTCCTTCATCGCAGTCCTTGTATATTCATTATACAGCCGTATACCCCTTGTAGCTGTATTGGTTTTGTTCACATGAGGATGTAGTAGTAGTACTAGATGTAAGTTGCAGTACCCATCAAAGTTTGTTATATTTGTAAAGAATCAGAGGCTGCCCCCAAGTAAATGATTATATTTCACTTATATAACAGTAGATGTGATTACTTGAAGGTAAAAACATTTTACCCAGGCACATGACGGTGCTTCCTTTTCTGTTCTTGAAATAAGTGTTTATGTCTCCTGATTTCTGTCCTTCGAACAAAATAAGATTAACCCTAAACTGGTCTATGACTCCTTAAAAGTCCCAAGTTCGGGACTCGGGCTAATTGTGAATGAATAGGCAATAGCTGATCTAATTTAAATGATTGGATGGTCAGTTGTAATATTGAAAGAATGGCACAATGTAAGAAAACAAAACTTCCAGGTTCATCCAGCAGTCACAAGAATAGTCACCTTTGTGCGTTGGAGGCGACGTTTTTACCCCAACATAGTCACTTGCTTAGAAGTGTTATAAAAGCTTCGCATTGTGCTTAAAATTTATTTTTGGTACTGATTGAGTCAGGTGTGTACAAATGAAATGTTCTGTATAAGATTGCATTTATGATTAAATGAAGCACTTGGAAGGCAACCCCTAGGGCTGTGAAGGGAGAGGGCAGTGACTTAAGTAACAGTGGTAAATCGGTGCAGTGAAGACGTTTACAAACGTGCTTCCCACCATAACTTGAAAGGTCCCAAAAGGTGGACAGGATTTTCCCTATCTTTTTGTAAGTAAGACTTTCTTTTTTAAACAGAATAAAGCTGATAGTATTATTGAAATCATCTACTTACACTATGACCTTACACGGTTTGCAGAACGTGGATATCCTGCATACTGTCACCGGTGCTCTGAATCAAGTTGCCTTTTTCAATAAAAGTAGGTAATTCTAATAAAATGCCAAGACTATCTTACGAGGTAACCAATTCAACTCGGTTAGGTCACTGCAAAAAAATGTAGACAAAATATGAAAAAGCATGAGAAAATGTGTCCCATGTGTAATAGTCCTATCACAAATTGAACGAACAATATTAAATTCCATTTTCTTGTATGGTTTAATTGTAAATACCTCAGTGTATAACAACACAAAAGAGGCTTTTCAGAATACTTTTAAGTGGTGAATGTGAGGAATATTTGATTTACCCATAGAAAAACATTTCAGATCACCATTTGGAAATGGGCCCATGAGGGTGCCTCCCGCATGCCGGTAACAAGTCACCATGTTTTTATGCTCATGTTCGTGCTACTTCTCTATATGGTATCAAATTCGAGCAAATAAACACTAAAAATGCTGAACTTGTGTCTTATTGTGTTGTTTTATTAAAGGTTCTACTTTCACAGGGCGTTCTTCTTTCGGATTGAAATAGACTACCAATATGGGGCCATCCATAAATGATGTCACACTTTTTCAGGGTATTTTTAAGGAGCGATCCCCCAGGAGCCCCTTTCTAGCCCTTGAGTGACCCAAGACAGAAAGTGTAGTAAAAATGGCTGTATTCCCTGTTTTGCTCCTGTTATAACCTATAGTAAAAAGCCTTATTTGTCACCAATTTCGGAGGTGAAGTTTAACTACATACATTGCTTAAAACTTGTTTGTCATTTGTAGAAACTTGTGTAGGTTTCCTGTTTGGCATACTGAAACTAACTATTTTCTCAAAGCATGATAAATGAGCCTTTTTTGTTAGTGAATTTAAATGTTCTTGCTGCTTTTATGTTAGCATTTCCAGGTTTCAGTAGATCAAAGGCCCAGACTGTTTATCAACAATTAGGAAGGCATGTGTGTTAATTGATCTGGCACATGATGCCCTTGGGGGCAATTGATCTGGCACATGTCAGGGGCGGACCCAGGAATTTGTAGAGGGGGGGGCCCAAAAACATGAATGTACAGGGGGGTGGGCCCCCCATCAAACATGATTTAACAGGGCAAGGGGGGGGGGGGGGGCCAAGGCCCGTCCGGCCCCCCCCCCCCCCCCCTGGATCCGCCCCTGCATGTTGCCCTTGGGGCATGGGTGTTTTACTGATGCTCACACTGTTTATCTTATACAAACAATTACTTTAGTGAATCTAGCACATGTTGCCCTTTGGGCATGGGTGTTTTACTGGTGCTTACACTGTTTATCTTATACAAACAATGACCCTAGTGAATGGTCATTTGGTAAACATGTATACACTGAAAATAACTTAGTTGAGACAACCAAATCAACCAATACCATTTACTTATCTAACTACTTTGCATGGTTTTGACATGCGAAATTTGTTGGTTTGTTTCTATTTTTTCATAAGTTCTTTTGTTTGTTTGCAAAACTAAATTTTGCCTCCCCCCCACTTAAATGAGTCAAATTGGTATATTAAATGGTGAGGCTGATACTAAGAGCTGGATCGCCCCTTGGCTTGGGGAGCTATATGCTCGCCAATCACTGGCATCGTCTTCTTGTTTAGGACCCCCCCCCCCCCAAGCACACTACATTTTCTAATTTAAACATGAAAAAGGCCCATTTTCAGGCAGTGTCATACTGTTCAATACACACACCACACCCCCTTGTGTGTGACGGTCCCTATTAAATATGCATCTGTCTATCTAAATATAAATGTATTAATATTGGATGTAGATCTATAGAGTACACGTCATTATGTAGATCTACACATAGATATCTATATAATCTATTTTATCTTGACTTTCACTAACAAAACAACGATAAAAATACCAGGGGAAGAGCCAATCTCCCAGACGGCAGAGCCCACTACGTTCCTACGTTGATTGGGAAGATCACCTGTGATTGTCTACCTTGAAGTTGAAGTTGAAGCTTCCTGTGCCCCGCCCCTTCCGCGGCCAAGCCGTTGACGTTACCGCCCCCTACCGTTCAGCGGCTGCACCACAGAACAGCTTTCTAAAACTTTACCGCATATAGATTCATACTTGTAAAATTTCGTTATAAAGAGATTTTAATTATATGGTATGACTTTGATGCAGACAGTCTCAAAGAAGAAATAATAATTTGTGACGTATCGTCAATTTGTAATTTAGTGTAGTGACACCTACTAAAGACCGGCGCTGATTCCCGGTGAGACGTTTAGAACGCTTTTACGTCCGTCACAAACCAGCGAAACTGAAGTCGTCATGGCCGACAGATTAAAATCCTTCAACATCAACGAAAACGGAGAAGAAAACCTAGCTCTCAACTGTGTGTAGTAAGTATTTTGTTGGTTCTGTTTCTTTACTATGTTTTTGACCATGAATTGAAACTGAAACACTAGGAAAATCACACTTTGTATTGTTGTTAAAGCGTGAATAACGTTTCTTGTGTCCAGGATTTTGAAAACAAAACTTTCAAAAGACAAATTCACAAAACGCCAAACTGAGAAACTCCCAAATCAAAGGTCTCGGGCTAGGATCGAGCTAGATAATTAGCTGACTGGTTTAAAGTTGCATTCTGAGCTAATTCAGTTTGAAAAAGTGGACACTTCTAAGGCCGGATCCAGAAATTTAAAAATGGGGGGGGGGGGGGCACATATTTGAAAATAGGGCCTCGATCTACTCTAGATCTAGTCCTAGAGACTAGAGTAGACATGGCCTAGCCTAGCGCGCAGCCAGGCCAGGTCGGAGAACACAGGCCTAGTATTAGGTCCCTGCCGGAACTACTTGAAAATGTGGTGGTTCTGCTCAATCCTTGGGCCAATATTTCATTTTCACCAAATAGTCTATTGTTTCGATGGATAAATAAGAAATAATGTATTTTATTAAGCAAAGTGTAAAATAGATGCATAACTTAGTGATTATTAACAAATGCAGCACACCTGGATTGGGACTATTTTCAATGGCATCATGATTCTAGGTTACAGGGCACTACCTTCTGTTGAGTTCCAATTCTAAACTTTGAGGTCTATTTATACTGAATTTAGATGACACAAAATTCTAATTTTTGGTCTATTTCTTAGTTATATCATATTGTATTACCTCGTAAAAAGAATAAGTTATGGACTTCTTCTGAATATGTGAAGTCCAAATGTAAACAAACCCGAAAAAGTTACGAAAAATTAATGGCGGACGGCCGTAACGTTGGTTACGCCGACCTTCACCCGAGACCCCCTACCGGCCGGTTGTTGTCAAACCCGGCCGGTCGACCAGCCTAAGACATGGCCAATCGACATGCGACATGAAGAAAAAAATATACGACATGACAGAGACCACTTCTTAAATTCGAAATGAGACAAGTTAGAGGCGATATGGGACATGGTAGACTAACAGTGTTGGAAATTAACTTTTTTGAAGTCAGCCATCAGGGCTGACATTTTTGAAAATGTGTCAGCCCTGACAAAGAATTGTCAGCCCGGGTTTTGTATGATGAAAAACTTGAAAATATGACCAATAGACTTACAACTTGGTATCTTCAGAAACAGGGTTAGGTCTTAGGATGATAATCAGAAAAGTATCTAGTCACATAAAATGGAAAAGAATGATAATAATGCAGGTTTTCTTTCCTCAAAAGTTGTCAGCCATCAGGGCTGATAACTTGATATTTTTGCTAAAAATTGTCAGCCCTGACCAGGAAATGTCAGCCTGGGGCTGACGGGCTGATGTTAATTTCCAACACTGCTGATAAGTTGGGTGACAAGTATGCTGGTGCCTGCCGCTCTCAGCTAGGGGACTCAGCGTGAGAAACTGATTCATGACATACAGCGAGCGTAGCAGAGCATGAGTTGAGGCGCAGGGACCAGCGTAGGTCACAAGGGACAGTCACATCATAATTTCTTAAATTCTTCATCTGACATTGGGACATCAACTGATCAAGGCCAAGGCTCAACGGTAGGTATATTACATTCCACCAGTTTTCCCATCAAAAAGTGTCCCCTGTTTTTGAGGTAAAAGCTGTGACCAAGTTTGCAGAGATGCCATTTTTCCTACTTTTGTAGGATTTCCTACTTTTTCAAAAAAAGGAAAAAGTGTTAAAATTCCAACATTTTTCTATCAAACACTCATTACCCTATTGCTTTAGTCAATTAAAAGCTTAACAATTGATTTGGAATGGATTACAATGGTATTTCTCGATTTCCTACTTTTTGTAAGAATCCTATTGTACACAGTATGATTTGGTCTTCCTACTAGAATTAAAGTAGGAATTAGTCCATCCTTTCTACCACCAGGGATATAGAAAACTAAGTCTCTAGTATACCCTGAATTGTAAAATAGAGAACTAATCTCATTCAGAAATCAGCATAGCTATAGTCACAGTTCCTACACAAAAGTAGGAAACATGAAATTGTATTTGTTTAGATAATATTTTGCTTCCAACTAAACTTCCAACCACCAGAAGCATAATATAATTTTGTTTTAGGGTACTAACTACTGAAAATTATAACATTTACATATTTCCTACATTTTGATGGTTGGGGAGTGGCATCTCTGAGTTTGTCACTTGTAAAATGAAGCTAAGATATAAGATCAAGAAAATATTTGATGAACCTGCAAAAATATTTATCTTCATTATTTTCCCTTCAAAATGACATATATTTTGCTTTGTAATTTGCCCTCGAGCTGCACAGTGACAGTCTATGTGAAAACCATTTCAAAACGACGGACATTATGTCCGACGTTTTCCATCTGTTTGCCGGACATTAGGCTTCTCTGTCAGACATTATTTGCAAAGATTACCTATATGAATTGATCTACAAGTTGTAGTACTAAAATAGAAAATATTATGAATTGAAATAGGTGGGTAAGTTCTTCAAATGTATCGGACAAAATGTCCGACGTTTTTAGCTCAATAGTCGGACATAGGGTGTAAAACGTAGGACATATCCGGCATTTTGAGGGTTTTCACAAACACTGCAGTGAGCCTTCTAAATACACGTCATTTTGACAGGGCAAAACCAGAGTACCACGTATAACTGCCTGTAACTCTTGAACCAATGGCAATGCAGATAGAGATAAAATTCAAAAGGTATAAAACTAGACACTGAATCTGGGTGATGATACGTTCCTCAATTTTTTTTGAGCATTTCAAATTTTTTGTAATATACCTATATCAAGGGCCCCATGACGCATGAGTCTATGCCACCTTCCATTAAAGTCAATTTTTTCTGGTGGCACACTCTTCATCCAGTTAAATGAGACATATTTTAAAGGGAATTTGCTCTTTTAGTACAATGTCTCTTTCCATATACAGGGGCGGTACCAGGATTTTGAAAAAAAAAAGAAAAAAAGGGGGGGGGGGGGGGGGGGCGTGCTATAGCAAAATTTTCGTCGGTACCCTCCAGGTGCAGGAGTTTTACATTTTAAAAAAATCGAATTTGTCCCCCCCCCCCCTTAATCTGCGCCTGATTCTAATAACCGGTGTGACGTCATTTTGGTCACACCTGACTGGACAGGGGTTAAACAAACCACCATGTGCCCATTGAAAGCAGTGGGGATCACTCAACCATGACAAATAAAATCTTAAATGATTCAAAAACCTCTATAGATACAGTACATTCAGGATTTTTTTAAAAGACTATATGTAATTTTGAACAAGTTTGTCACTTAGAGTGTGGCTCTATCTCACATGATAAACAAGTTATAATCAAATTAATACTGTCACTCTCCAAGCCAGATGTTTGCTCACCATAATTTACAGTAGGGGTTGTCATGGTGATAACACCTGTGCTTGGAGAGTGAGGGGGGTGTTTCTGCAAGATTCATGTTTCTTACCCTCGTCACACACAAGGTCCGTTTATATTAATAAAGCAGCTTCTACACTACTTTTTCTCTTGAATATTTTTTTTCCTTAACATTTGTTTGCCCTAAAACCCCTTGTGGCAGTGCTTGGTGTCACACTGACACTAACATGTTTTGCCCCGGGTCCCTGATCCAGACTTCTCAGACCCATGAACGCCCACAACCCAAAAAGGCGGGCATCTCGCTAAAGGTCACCCAGAAAAAAGTGGCGGGAGGCAGTTACCCGTCCAACATTCTCTGTACCGCCATCTAGGTCACGCAGCATGGGTGAGTAGTCACATGGTGACCTAATTCTGAACCAGCCAATCAGCGCTCTCCTTACAGCCGCGTCGGCTCAGGTCGGGGGGGGGGGGGGGGGCAGTCCCCCATCTGCCTTCATATCAACAGAGAGTGCATGTAGACCGAAACCTACACACACCTGGCTAAAACAGCGCTAGCAGGCCGGGTTTGGGAACCAGTATTCCCCGACTACAGCAGGCGAGGAGGGGAGTATGGAGTCGCCTGTATTGACCTCTCCAGGCAGCGGATCTAAGTACCCGAGCAGCAAGAAGAAAACAGTGATAACAAGGTGAGGGACCACAGCGTGGGTTGGGTACAAATACTCCACGGTTTGAGTGCTCTGAACTGCAGGGCACAAGACTCCAGAGCCAGAGCTGGGCTTCCAGCGTTTGTCCAAGGATTAGTAGCCTTCTGGTCATTACTTTCCCATCCCCTCGTCATTATCTCCCCTATCTAGGCCTAGCACAACGGCCAAAGATAACGCCATAAGCTGGTAGTGTGCCTCAGACAGTAGGCTTAGGCTATGTGGGTGTACACTTGTTATTTCAGGAGAGAGCGCCTGTTAAAAAGCTCCCGGTGTTTTTGTGGCTGTGGACGCTGGCAGTGGGAGGCTAGGGGTGTGTCCCTTTGTTATGATACATTGTCCCCCGACCTCAGAGTCTAGCCCTCGGGCCGTAAGAACGAGATGGCCTAGTTTAGATGCCCTATATTGACAATACCAATGTCTCATGTCACATGTGTAAAATGCAATGGTTTTTAATCTAGCCATGAGTAACACCAGGACCTTAGATAATAACCGGTGAATCAAGTTTCCTGAATGCTGTAGTTTGTGCCAATTGCTAAGCAATCAAGAATTTCAATTAGATCTACCTGTTTTTCTCCCAGCATGTTTGGTATCAAATTACAGATCAGTATCAAATATAACAGGTTATCAAACTGCAATTAGGGTTCAAATATTGCCAAGAGTTACTGTCAAAATTACAACCATCTATTATCACTGCTATGATTGTGTGATTCAGGATAAATCTTTTTTTCTACACAGAAATCATTTGAAAATTCAGTTGCAAACATGGAGTCATACTCGACTTCTTGTAACCAGTGATAAGCTACATAAAACAAACTTTAAACCGTCATCTGTAAGTACATATTACATTCTATCAATGCCTTCTCTGCTAGCCTAGAAGTAGAACATCTGATATTTGCAACAAGCCATAAGGAGAACAAGCCTTAAATCTAAACAACCCAAGATTTTTCTTATAGCTGGTAGGCTAATATTGGAACCTTTCCAAAGGGGCTGGCTCAAGGTCCAACACGTCCTCCTAATCCATAGATCAGTTTAGAGAGGCTTTGCACATTCCTTCAATGTATTCTATATTTGACACACTTAAGTTGATATATTTAGACCCCGCCCCCACTTAGTGGTAGACAGCTGGTGTCTGTGACCTTTGCGACACTTCATAAAACCACACTCAATTCTAACCATAATAGTTTGTTTTTTCTAATCCATTTGTGTCCAAAGTCTAGATTTATTTCCTGCGTTTTCATCAGCCTACAGTGGTATCTCAGCATTATAACGTCTTAGGTATTGATCATGAGCACCCATCTCTGAACATAAACATGTATACCATTTTCTCCTTAACCTATTTTGACAGGTGTCCCAGGTTTACTGACACACATTGTTTAGGGTACACCTGACCACCCGAGGCCATGTATGAATGTATGGACGATATTGGATTTATCGGGGATCCACATATAATACATATTGTAGAAATCATCATCAGCAATAGACTATACAAAAAGAAAGAAAACAAAAGTGTTGCTTAGGAGATATTTATTCTCGATTTACCATGATAGAAGACCTATTCGAACTCTGTAGGTTCTTATTAGTAATAGTTGAAATGATAATAACAAGCAGGCTAAACGTATTATTTTTTGCCCCCCCCCCCCCCCCCCCCAATATTAACCATTGAATCAGTTCGGAGATCAATTTCACATTATACAATTCCTTGTCATGAGATAAGTCAGGTCGTCAAGGTTTCCACATTGGCTTCTTTGCAAAAAAAAAATATTCAAAATCAATTCTCCCAACTTTTGGAAATCATTCACATAATGAATTGATACATGTTTATCCCTTTAGCAGGGCTCAATATTAAGAGTTAAACTCGACTGCCCGTCGGGCAGGTCTATGTTAAACTTTACCTGCCCAACCCTCAAATTCACCTGCCCAGCTTTAGTTAATTAATAGCTTATTATCATATAACAGAAATTTTACCAACCCTACCTCAGCTTTAACCTGCCCTGGGCAGGTGTGCAATGCTTAAAGTCAAGCCGTGATTTAGGGAAAATTATTTGGCGTTGCCAAAAAAAAAAATCCTATTTGATTACAATATGTGCCAAGCGGTATCTGATTTCGCCAAATAAATACACTCGTTACCATTAGCGTTTGCTTGGCCGGTTTGCTCACCCCTGTTTGTAAAGTTACATTCCATTCCATCACCCTAACTTAGGCCCACGGTTTGACGACCTGCCAACGACCACCTGACACAGGCCTGACGCCTCCCCTCTGCCAGTTAGACCTCCTCCCCCCCCCCCCCCCCCCTCCCCACAGTTAACACCTCCAGCCCAGGTAGACTCAGCCCCTAGGTAGACCAGGTAGCGTGTCCAGACGGCCCTGTACGAGCAGATCGATGGGTTGGTGGTGGCTTGATTCACTGCTGTCAGAGACTGGCGCAGAAGTATGATTCAGTCATATTTCTGCGCCAGTCTCTGACAATGTTTCCAGTCGATACTTCCATAAATTGTACATCCCAGTTTGATAAATGGCAAACACCAAAAGATTTCAAAGTTCAAGTTTTTCCTCTTCACTTTTGAAATTGGGTGTGTACTATATGGTTACCTGAGGGCATAAACATAATATTATTATAATACGCATTTACACCAGATAAAGAACCAATCTTCCCAAAATATTATCGATTTCTTTATAGGTCTTTGACTTTCAGTTCACTAACAAACCCATTTAAGAAGTTTCTTTAAGTCATATTTGTCAGAAGTAAAATCCAAATAAGACAATAAGAAATAAGTTATAACACAACTCCTTCCGACCTGCTCTCTCAGAAATTCAGTTAAATGTGTAGGTCATTTTAAATTTAATTAAATACCCATTCGTGGTTTGACTCCGCTCCCCGTCGATAGTGATGGGCGATGACGGGTTTGACTCGACACCCACCCACCACTCCCCCCACCAATACCACTCTGCCCCCAGAGGCGTATTAAACAGGCCAATACATTAATTAGGGCCCTGGTGACAAACATGCCGACCCCCGGCCAGGTACACGGCTTGAGTTCTCAGAACATGCTCTCACTATGGATCGGGCCGTGTTCGTTTCCCACACGTGAACGTACGATGTAGGTAGTCAGAGGTTGTTGATACTGAGTCATGAACATTGTTGATGGAAAGTTAAAACATTTATAATGAATCAAACTTCACTCCTTTTCCAATAACGAAATACCATGATGTGTTAAAATGAAAATGCAACTTGAAATATTTTTACTTTAGAACAGTTCAGAGGGTTATAAGTTATAGGGAAGGTATTGGAAGTTCGAAATATATATCGATTCATCATTCATGGCAAGATCAGGGTCCCAACAGCACAGGGAAAATAGCAAAGAAAATTCCCTGACTGGAAAAATACAGGGAATTTGCAAATTTTAATAAACACAAGGAAAACACAGGGAATTTAATTTTCCAAAACACAGGGAATTTAATTTGCTAGGTTCTGAAATTCCTGATTCTCGAAGTAGTAAAGGATTTAACTTATTGCTGTTGGGTCAACATTTTTTCTGCAATCAAAGGCTTTTTAATTTGAACAACTTGCTCAATATGACGCAGGAAAGATTGCAGTGAGACAGAGAAATCTCAGGGAAAACACAGGGAATTTGAAAATGGATTTTGCGTTGGGACCCTGTAGTGTAAGATTTATAAATGACTAGCTTCATTGGTCTTTTATGCCATCATCGTTTGGTCAGCACTAATCCCCTCAGAGATAGAGCTGTGTACCCACCTCCTCACCGCTAAGTCTTACCTGAGTCGGGCAGGTCGGCTGATCGCCTCCCTATAAGGCTTATTGGTCCTGATCCCGTTATCCTCGTTACACGTTAACTGGGTCAACAAGGTCTGAGTCTGACTT
Source organism: Lepidonotus clava (assembly GCA_936440205.1). Taxonomy (NCBI): domain Eukaryota; kingdom Metazoa; phylum Annelida; class Polychaeta; order Phyllodocida; family Polynoidae; genus Lepidonotus; species Lepidonotus clava. The sequence continues at coordinate 13,693,702 of OW387135.1, forward strand.
AACGTGTGGGTAACTAACACGGTTAGGCCCAGTCTATCACTCAGCAGGGCGCAACATACACAGTTACGTGAAATATTTACATTGTTTCACTGAAACTTTATTTTATACATGTTCATCTAGACTAGATAAGAAAGCGTTATAGCCTCGTATCTTGCAGACCGTGACCAGACGGAACGCTTTACCAGACTGGGCCACCTGACCAGGTTTTGGTGGTCTACTTTTGATGATTATTATCACTGGGCCCAAAGTGCTAGAAATTAAAGATTCATTTATCAATACGTCAAGACCGCACCAGCAACTTGTTTATGAACACACACCCAAATGGAAGTAAATATTCTCTGGAAAAGGCTTTCATACACCCGCACATGTTGCAAAATCTGTGCACTTTGTATTCTTTTGGTAGCAAAATTATGAATAACATTTGCAGGGCGCACCCCTATTTCGAACTTTAGTCCATCATACTATAATTATAAATAGCTAAAAAGCGGTGGATTGGGAACTTAAAAAGTCCTCATAAAAAGTAAGGATCCCAAACCAATGCAAACTTATCATTTAATCATAACAAGTTTGGTATAGATGCTAAGTTATAGAAAGTTGATTCAGTGGTCAACTCGTCACAAATGCCACGTCCAGTGGATATTCCCAAACGTGCGAATGATTATATCTCGTGACATTTTAAAACTCACTAATAAATGGATTATTTCTACACTTCAAGAATTTGATGTTCTGAAATGGCATCTAACATACCGTGAAAATGTTAAAAATAATCAATTATCATTTCGTAACTAGACATTAGGTGCATGATACAATGAGATAAATAACATGTAGTAATTGTTGGAGTGATGTAAATTACAACCCGTACCCCCATGTCCGTATGTGGGTGCGGCGTGTGGAGTAATGTTTATCTCTCTCCCAGGGCGTCCTAATTTCATGCTGCCAGCCATTGAAAACTAGCGTGTACCTTGGATTATTATGGCGGGGAGGGGGGGAGGGTCGTATCCGGTCTCAGAATGTGTATCCGCCACCCGCATTTCATGGAGAAATTACCCAGAAAATAGAAGGGAAATATTGGAATTCTTTTCATCAATGTTTCAGAAAGTAGTGATTTAACCAATAGTAGACATAGTGTACAGTAGTTTCTGATCAAAAGAAGTATAGTCAATTTTAGAGCTTAATCAAAAAGTACATGTAAAAAGTAAACAAATCTTCTGCAAACTTTTGATATAAAATGGGAAACGAAACAGAATGTTAGTCTTCCTAATACATAATGTATAAGCAGAGCTCTAAGTAAATGTATTTTGTGGGGTTTGGGTTAGTGTGGAGCGGGTGTTGGGGGGTATTGGTATGTTGGTTGTTGTATCCATAGGGGGTAGATTGGAGGTGTGTGTAACCTGTGCCTTGTCCCCGCTCAAACCCCGCCCCCACACCCCCACAACCCGTGCTTGTACGGTACACACACAGAGAGGGGTGGTATAACCTCAGCCCTGGTATGTCACACAACCCAGCAACAAGTGCCAGCATGCTGAATTCCATATAGTTCATGTTGTTCGTTATTTTTCCAGCGTCAAATCATGATTCTTTGTGCCTTTCTGTTTCTTTTGAAATCGACTCTCAGAGTTGCGAGACCTTTGCTAGATACTTTAGTAAATAAAAAACAGGAATTCAGAATGTATATGTTCTACCTCATGTACATTTATGTTTTACTTTATTTCCTTGTAAGAAAATGAAAGGAATTCAGATTTCATTGAAAGGGTTAATCTTTGTACAGAAAATTAGCATTTTTCTTATTATTTTCCTATAGAGATCATCAAGTAGAAATAAGATAAAAGTTTGGTTATAAGACAATGCTTAAAAGAAAACGATTACCACATGCGTCATTCCCTTAGCAAACAACACGCCACAACAACACAAAAAAGACCGGGAAAGACCGTGCTACATAGACACCTTATGCCCTGAAAAAACAGGGTCTGAAACGAGGTTAGGCCGTTGCCATGACGACGGTTTGGGTAGTGCCGTGAGAAGCACATTGGGAGAGAGATGTAGGGGTGGGGTGTAACTTGTAGGATGCTGTTGGCGGTAGGATAGGTCATGGTATTAGGGTATGGCCTTTTTCTCCGGATCGCTGTCCGATCCTTCGGGATCGGTCAGACCCGGAGTGTTGTCTTGGTCATTTAGGCGGGAAACTCGATTGAAGGATACCAGCACAAGCGGAAACAAGATCGCAAATTTCGACCTGCTTCCGGTTGGCAGTACATTCCCTATATAAAGTCTATACCAGAAATTGACCATTGAAAAAGCATTAGCCGAAATCTGGATGGAGAGTGACAGCGGCAAACTGTATGACATCGATCGACGCATCAGCATTGAAAAGCCTAGCGTCCCGGATTGCAGTGTAGTGTTGGAGGCAGTTGAATAAATTATGTTAAGTAGGGTGAAGACGGCGAGCATGGCGGGCACCGGCCTCTGATCTATACTATACTATACTTCGTGCGTGTGTCCCGGATGTACCGGGTCGCTCAGCTTGTTTTGCGAGCTACGCTGTTTCCCACTCTCGTAGGGCTGATTCTATGTGTGTTAGTTTCTTAGCTGTTTGTTTTAATTTTTCTATGTTATTACTAAAGTGATCTTGGTTTAGTATCTTAGTGTTCTCGTCTTGGTGGATCGCTTTACATTCTGTTAGTATGTGGTCTTGTGTTTCTTCAGGGTGGCCACACCCCCTACATTCCAGGTTTTGGTACATTTTTTTGTAGTTTGATTTAACTTTTATCATTCTGGTTCGTGCCATAAATATTGTACGTGTTTGGTTACGGTTGAGTTCATCTAGATATTTTGGTCTGTTTTCTTCGTTGTTTTTGTGTTCTATCAGGTAGTTATATTTGGATTTCTTATTGCCTTCTTCTGTTAGTTTTGTGTTTTGTGTTGTTTTTATTACTTGTTTTATATAATTTGTTCTTTGTGTGTGGGTTTTTGTTATTAGTTCTTGGATGTCTAGGTTAAGGTTCGTTGCCAGTGTGGTTATTTGCTGGTTCCATGAGTTGGTGGTTTGGTTATTGATTATTTCAGTCATGTGTTCAGGGTTTCTATCTTTTGTTTTTATCGCATATGTTATTTTGGTCTGCATTATTTTGTGTTCGATGTCTGTGATTTGGAGCTCCTCGTATATGCATTCTCTAGGGGTTGACTGTGGGATTCTTAGTATTCTTTTGATGATGTTGTCGAGTATGGTGTTTAATTTCTTTGTGTTTGATTTCTTGGGGTTCCATGTTTCTGCGCCGTATATTATTATTGGGATTATACAGGTGTCTAACAGTGTCCATATTGTTTTCATTTGTATTCCTCTGAAATTATCATCGTTTGCAATGTATAATACTGTTTGTAAGGCTGCTTCTGATTTGCTTATTATTTCTTTTATATGGTCGTCTAGGTTGTTTTTGGTGTTGATTATTTCTCCTAGGTATTTGTAGCTATTTGCTTTTTGTATTTTGAATCCGTTAATATGTAGTTCTGTGTCCGTTTGTTTGTTTGTGTTGCCTATTATGAGTGTTTTGGTCTTTGCTTCTCCAAATTTAATTCTGTATTTGTCTGCTATTTCCTCCGTTATTCTGAGCATTGTTGTTTGGTCTTCGGGGTTGTTTGATATTAATGCTACGTCGTCCACCCATAGAAGGCATTTTGACTCTTTGTCTAATGTGCTGGTTGTACTGTGTCTTTGTGAGTTTAGGCTTTTGTTGATTTCGTCCATTAGTGTGGCGTACTGGGTGACTGCTAGTACACCTCCTTGTCTAATGCTGTTTTTTATCTGTATTTCTCTTGTGTGTCCGTGCGCTGTTTTGATCTTGGCTGTTAGGTTTTGGTTTAGTTTGTCTGTGATGTTCCATAGGGCTCCTGTGCAGCCTCTATTATGTAGTATGTACATTATTCCGTCGAGCCATGCTTTATCATATGCTTTTGTTACATCGAGGAAGGTTATGTATGTTGGTTTCTTATTTGTTTTGTTGGTGTTTATTGTTTCCTTCATGCGGAGGATGTGGTCCACTGTAGACATTCCTTTTCTTCCTCCTGCCTGTGCATCTGTTATATGTATTTTGTCCAGTATTCTGTTGTTTATTAGTCTCTCGTATGTTTTTCCCATGTTGCTGGATAATGTTATGCCTCTTTCATTGGAGCATTTCCCTTTCATGCCTTTGCCCTTGTATAGTCTTATTATCTCTCCTTGTTGCCACTGTGTTGGTGGTGCCTTTGTTAGTGTAATGTTGTTAAGTGTTTCTAGGTATATTTTTCTGGTTGTCCGGTCTGCTTTTATGATGGCCTCGTTTGGGATATTGTCTGGGCCGGGGGCTTTGTTTGGTTTTAGTGATCTTATTACGTTGTTTAGTTCTTCTGCTGTGAATGGTTGTGTTTGGGTGTCCTGTGTTTCTTTTCTTAGGTTTTTTAGGGTTTCTAGTAGTTGTGTGTTGTATTGTTCATATTTCTCTGAGTGGGTTCTTGCCTGGTATAGGTTCTCATAATAGTTTGCTATGTGGTTTTTCTTGTCTTCTGTATTTTTTATGTCGTTACCTAGTTCGTCTTTTAGGTATTTGTCTAGGTCGTTCACAGTTTTTAGGACTCTCTTTCTTGTTTTCCAGAATTCGTTTGATTTAGTGCCATTTCTGAGTAGTTTGTTCATTTTCAATTTTATTTCTTCTTCTACCTGTCTCTCAAGATGCTTACTGAGCTTGGTTTGTTGTTCGATGTATCTGTGTTTGGCATTGTTTATTTCTTCGGGGTTTTTTGTTTTTATAGCTTGTTCTAGTTTCTTTCTGCTTATTTTCTTTTGTTTCCGTATTTCTTTTGTTTCCTCCGTCTCCTTTTTTCTTCCTTTGCCCCTTATAGTTATTGTTCCTATTGTTTTCTTTAGATTTGTTATAATGTTTTGTTCTAATGAGTCGTAGTCGGCTCTGAGGAGGTTTTCTTTTATGTTTTTATTAAAGTCTGCCCATTTTTCGGAAACTAGGTCGAGCTTGCTCGCCTATTTCGTCTATTTTCTGCGCCTTTAATCGACATCAACAAGCAATATGGAGTATATCTCATGGATTATTGACATTCAGAGGCGGTCAGGGTCGATATAAAATGAAGAATTATATCAATATTGACCATCGGCATCGGAGAGAAGGTTAGTGTCATCCGCGTCTAGGTGAACGATAATGGAGGAAGATGGCGGCGGACTCGCGCTCGCATGGGGAAGATTCCAGTTACGGGGCCCCCTCCTCTCCTCCACTGATCCGCCCCTGTTGAAATTGATAAGATCGGGGATTGAGTGGGGCTGTTGGGGAGGGGGAGATGGCGATGATAAGGTCGGGGCGGTGCCGGGAGTGGGGCAGGAGGAAGGGAGGGGGAAGTGTCGATGGCTCCCGTTGTGTGGAGGGGGTGTGGGGGAAGGGGAGATTGCGATGATAAGGTCGGGGCTGCTTCCCGTGGGACCTGTTGAACCGACCTGTTGGACCACGGGAACTGCCCTTAGAACTGCCCAAGTTCTCCCGGCCCGAGCTGATAAGGGGGCCCCTATTCTGAAAGTCTCCCATCAATAATTATTTTCATATATAGAAAAAGAAGACGAATACGCCGGAGTTCTTTCGGTTTTCTAACCGATTCTTTTCTTCTATAATTCCACCTGGGTCCTTGTTAATTCTTACCCTCAGCAACTCTTGGAGTGGCAATAACCAAGCGTAGGTTCAATTAAACATTGGAAAAATATCCAACACTGAGGAAAGTGGATAGACTTGGGCTAGTCAACTATTAATGCAGGCAGCATCTTATGGCTCTTTCTTTAAGTACGTTCTTGAAATAAAATTCGCAAAAATAATAATTTTGCAGTTGAACACCTCTCCTCCTCCCTGTACGTTCTTGAATTAAAATTCGCAAAAATAATAATTTTGCAGTTGAACACCTCTCCTCCTCCCTGTACGGTTATACCGAAGGACTCGGAAAATATTGTAATCATGGAAAATCAAAATGGTTATGGAAAAGTGAGACTTTGAAACAGTGCCAAAGCCTCAATAACATTTTAAAGGATTTATGGAATTTAACGTATTTCCTGATTCCATCCCTTAGATTATAGAGTCTACTCGTAACTCCCCAAAATGCATGTTGATACCATGTCGTTAGGTACTCCATCAGAAAGTGACGCAAACCGTGAAATAAAAGACTGGGTGACTTTTGGACTTGTACATGTAGTTGTAATGAGAGAGTTGCTTTCAGAATGTTCTCTGAATCCTGAACAAAAGAAAGAATGTATGTAGATCTATTCAAGTGCGGTCGCTGTATTGATAGCATCTTTGCTTCATCAACAAGAATGAAATCAGACTATATAGGAAAAATATCACGATTGACTGCTAAAACAACAGTAATATGTAAGAAATTGATGGTGATAACACTTAACCTACCGTAGAGCTACTCGTCCTTACCTTGAGTAACTTACTCACAGAGGGGTGTCTAACTCAGTATCAGGGGGAGGGTACAACAGTAGGTGTCAGGGAACAGATAGTGTATGTTTGTATTGGACACATAAGTCTTCAAAACACACGGAGCACACGATCTACGTGCGTCTTTACGTATACCTAGGCAACAGGGCAGGAGGCTGTGAAGACCTGCCCGATCTCAACTTGACAAGTGATGAGCCCTTAGCTGTAGCTCAGTTCTGAACGCTGTCATTTTCTAACCAGTCCCTTCATTCTTTGGTTTCAGAAAAGTGGTGAGCACGCCCGTGTCGCCGGACAAGTCGTCCTTCTACACGTACGAGGAGGACTGGTGGGAAATGTAAGTACACAGTTTGTATTATATAATTTGTGGAAGAATAGAAGTTATGATTTTTATTTTCCAATTGTATTTTCCGTTTTAACCAACCAACTCGATACCCTTGGATATCTCATAGATTGTACAGACGTGTATCTGTTTATATTTCTAGCCATTTTCATAGGAAATATTAGGTTAAAATAACAGCCTTCGCTAACCTTATAAATTAATAACACAGTCAGTCACAGTATGGACACATGTTTTTTTTGGGGAAAAACATCAATTTTTTCAGACAGAAATAACAATTCTGATATATTCCCTTTCAATCGTTTGCGAGCGTCACCCTTATTTATGAAATAACATGGATTGAATATTCTTAAGATTATTTCAGTCTGTTTAAAATATATAATGTACAGCCAGTTATACGTTTTTAACCCATCGCCTAATTGATTATGATATATACTAAGAAATGAAATCATAATACCCGATAGGCATATAATGTTTGACATTGTATGCTGTGCCTGTATATAGATTTAACCTAGATTTCAGTTTAGCAGAATTAGAATTTTGCACCTTTGTTAGTGCCTTAAAATAACGGTAGAGGGCCCATACCCATGACCAAAACGAATTAAATCTAGTGAAATCCACTAGGTGGCGCCTACGTCTTATTCGGCTTCTCAGTGCCATATCAGCATTTCTATATCATGAGATCCTGGTGTAAGATTATATCAACATCAAAATCATAAATAAATCCTTCTTAGTGTCGAGATGAATGTGCTTACATAAAGTTCACATAATTTGTCCCTGTTCATAACTACAGCAGCGTTTATCTAACATTCCTTTTTTCCATGATTTGATCATCATTCGCTTGCTTCTCTTACTCAAAATATCATTTATTGAAAACAACAGTTTATTGAAAACAAGCAAACTAAAATAATATCTATGCTGTACATAATTGGGGTAACTGACCCAATTGGGCCGACAGCTTTCGCTGGATATGGCGAAGAATGCGCTTTGGCGTATTTTCTTAACTTTCTGAAGCTGCTACTCATTTTACATATTGTGTCTGTTTAATTTGTCAAAGCTTCATTGCTTTGTTTCACCTAGCAATAGCTTCTGAAGCTTACAACCCCTTCACGACCGTTATTTTTGTAAGAAGGGATAGGATATTCTGGATGATTATTTCTATATCTCAACAAGAAAAAAACTTTGATAGTATCTTGTTAAAAAAAGAATTTTAAAAAAAATCATTTATTTAAGACTTTTTGTAGGGGAGAAAATCATAACGAACACGAAACAATTTCATTTGCACAATTCGAAGTATGAACAATTTTTAGATAAATCTGTGTAAACAAAGGAAATAATTCACAGTAAATTCACTTTTTTGATAATTTTGGAGGGAATCTCTAAGGTTGTTTTTTTTTTTGTTTTTTTTTTTTTTGGTTTCTTTTTTAGACATTTCCCAATTTATATACGTAAAATGTGGCATTAACCTTGTGTTGTCCCCCACTGGGCGTTAGACCTGTGGGAGCGGGTGTACCAGGAGAGCCCGCGGTACCCGCCGCAGACCGAGCCATGCCACCACCGCGCGCAGTGAAGAACAAGACGTGAGCACCTCCCTACGATAGCCACACGCCGCTTACTACCTGCTACCTCGTTCATTAAGTTCCACTGCCCCAAACCTGGCCATCTAAGAGACGATACACTGGTTCCCTTCTTGAGATTGGGGAAATTATTTGCTCTCTTTCACTCGAAGAAAGATACAAGCCTACCATGAGTCCATGAGTGCTGTGTAGTTCTTATATTTCAGAGATTTATCATTTTCCTTTTTTTGGCTTATATTTTCAACCGTTATCGGCCTTATAACATATATACATTTTTAGATAAATAGTCAAGAATCTTCCCCAACGCTCTCCGTGATGAGATCAACTTATATGAAAAATATATTTTGAAAAATGAACAAAAAAGAGAATATCCAAACACATAGCATCAATTCAAGTACTTTGCGGAAATTATGTGCATAAAAGAAAAAGTAAAATAGTAAAAGAAATATATCCTGATAAACCCATGGTAGGACATCTTTGCTGGTGAATTAGAGAAGCTCGATTCCACATTCTCACTTTGTTGAAGGAGAGAACCTTTGTATCAGGCACAAAATGGGGGCACTATCACGGCCTAACTTAAGCAACCTGTGTTGTCAACAGTTATAACTGCATCACCCCAACATCATCAACGTTAATAACTGCATCTTTTTACGCCCTCAAGGGTACTACTACACTCACCGATGAGGAACGCATTTCCCACCTTTCAGTTTGGACTTCATTGACTTCCTACCCGGAAATATAATACACTCACCGATTTTACATGATTTCATGATTCTCTTTGTATACTTCATAATACTGTAAATATTTCTTTCATTTATTGAATGCAAATATTTTCTGTGACAGATGGAATAACAAATGTTTAATCTCCGATCATAAACGCACATATTAGCCTAATTAGTTACCAAAATATGGACCCAGTTTGGCTTTGTAGATAGGCCTTGCTTGATACATGTTGATGCTGTGTAGTCTGCTTAACTTGATTTTATTTGGCGAGAATATGGGAAGATTTTTCATGGTTAATGTAAACCATAAAATATCCTGTAGGTGGAGCCACATGTCTTAGTGTGAGGAGTTGACCGTTGTCAACGTGCATCTTGATTTAACCAGAACTAACCTAGCTGGAAGGCTTTGCTTTTGTAATATACATATATGCAACAACTAACGATACATGTTGCTTAAGCAAACCAATAGATAGTATGAATGCATAGGACTACCGTAGGTTAGTAAGTGAATTGAATTTTTCAGTTGTATATTTTTGTTTACATTTTTTACCCATATTATGTATGGGAAAGCAAACCATGATTCGTATGAGTCCTTCAAATATATATGTGTGTTTAAAACGTACTACCTCGTTTCCTTTCTAACAGAGAGGATATTTAGAGATACGTGTTTTTTTTTGTTTCTTTTTTTAGGAATTCCAAATCAAATTCATTGAAAAATAAACAGAACAACCTCCTGCAATTCCTAACCATATGAATAGAAATAAGCAGTTAAGCCTGCAGAGTTTTGTAAGTTTTCTAGTTTAGATAGGCCTAGGTGTACTCCCTTTTCCCCTTGTTTTGCATTTCACCTAGATAGCCATGTACGTAGCGCGTCTACTGAGACGTTAATTGGGCGTGCAGAGAAAAGGGCGGGAAACACAACAACTGGGACATAACTGGGCCGGCCACTACCCCTGATATGGGATATGTCCACGTCAATGTAACTCATATCATAGTAATAGTCATTTCCTCCTAGCAACATGTAGTTGTTACAAAGCAGCACACTGTGCTGCTCTGTTACAGAGTTATTGGATCACATTTTGCAACATTTCTGTTAGATTCATATTTCTTTCTTCATGCCACCACAATTATCAGTGAGACTTACTTATATCCGTACATGTGTTGTGAAAGTTGACCCAGCCTGGCCAGGTGATATACTCTAGTACCTGGGCCGTCAGGGGTGGCGGGGTGTTGTGGGGTGAGCGGGGAGAGGATGGATGTACCAGAGGTGAAGGGTATCACCGGGACCCGCCCTACAGAGGTATGGGAACATGCACCCAACTTCAGGTTCAAAATAGAGCAAACCCTTAACGTGGGATTTAGACTGCTATTTAGGTTTAAGAAAACAAAGATATAACCGATTGTTCGAGCTAGACATCACCAGCTTTTATGATAAGAACCTTTCTTCCTCAAAGACATTCAAAGAAATGTTCTCTATTTTTCCTTAAAATCCTGCTTTCTAACGTTGGATTAACTTTACACTTCTTTAAACTTCTTGCAAAGTACCAATAAATCTAATTGGTGCACACATTGATATAGCTTCCTAATAAATTATTTTTTTAAAGCATTGTAGATGTGTTACAAAGGAACCAATTGCTGAGTGCATATTATTCAAATTTTAAGATTTTAATACACAAATACATCAGACTTCATGTACATTGTTAATCCCTTTTCCAAAGGTGTTAGCATACAGGGGATGGCTTGGGGTGAGAGGTGCCGGGATAGAGGGCTGAGGGAAGACAGTAGAAGTGGTGGGCGGATGGTTCTGGGTCAGGTGTTCACTTACCTGGGGAATCAGGGCGTGTTACCCGGGGTACATCATGGTTACAACAGACAGACCCATTCTTACCGCTCTCTGTCTTACCCGTCTCATCTAGGACAGTTAGGCCTGCTTGGTGGTACTTAGGTCTCGTCATTTAACGTTAATTAAGCGCCTAGATAACTGTCACCGTTAGGAAATACAAAAAAAAAATACATAAGACAGTAATTCAAATCGAAGGTTCAATTTTAATTTCAAAGAGATATCACTTTGGTAATATCATCTTTCTTATCTGCTTCTGTAAGATGTTTAGAAGGATTTCACATCCTTTCATCTTATCTGCATTTTTCAAACTAGCATTCATAAATGTAGTTTTCCTATTAACAATGTACATTATGTTTTTTCTTGAATTTCTACCTCCCCTTATGTTTTTCACACCCAGAGAGTTCACACAGATCACATTTTTCAAATTTCCTTTAAAAGAAAAAAAAGAAAGACCAACACGATTTGAATGAACCCGGTTTCTTTATGACCCATCCCTTGGGATGCATCCCCGCTTACCCCCCCCCCCCCCCCCCCCTCCTCCTCGCCCCACCTACCCATCCCATCTCAACACACTCTGTCTGTAGTTATAATGTGATGTACACATCCCGCCGATATGCCGTTCTAGGTGTAGGAATATTCATTGTGCTGTAGGTAAACAGAGGTGGTCTTGGGGCGCGGGGTGACGACGACTGGCCCCCGACCTGGGCGGTGAATAAATAAGGGGCCGGGAGGAGGAGCGGGGATGGACCGGGAGACTGACACAGGGGGCACGTTAGGAAAACAGCAGGGTTTTTTAAGGTTTTTATTTGAAACCCTTGGTTTTAGACTCGTTGCAGTAATGGGTAATATATAAAAAAAATATTAGAGTCTCGGAATATTCTTTACAAAAACTATATTTCAAAAACAATATTGTAACACTAAACAAAATAACCTATACATACTTACATACTTGGGGGTTGGTATTTCGTGTACGTATTCGTATTACTCTTTTTTTCCATATTTGGTCTATGTCTTTTTGTGTTTGTCTAAAGGTTTGGCAATTCAAATCCCACTTTCATTCAAGTTCTGTAAGATTTATGCGATTTCAGGTTTGATTGTCAGCCTTTTTATCTTATTATTTTTTGACCAGGACCATGGGTCTTGATCAGAAATATTTCATGCATTTTACTACTAGAGTGGTCCTCAAGGATGAGGTGGAAACTGTCCCTTTTGCACAGAAAACTCATCAACCTCATATTCCCCTTTTGGGATTGAAGCCTGCTGATTGATACGAGCAGGGGACAACCCAGCAAGTTTTCCTTCTTTCAGAATTCGGATTTTCAACCTACAAAAACATCTTAGTAACATGCTAACGCTGAACTATTGGATAACATTAGCCTACATCAACGGATATTTTGATAAATAAATTCCATTTATCTGTCTTGAAACTGACCCTGGGTCCCAGTTAGTCACAGTAGAATCGACTTTCCTAATACCCCCGGGCCCCGACCCGGGCGGCGGGCAGGGGGGAGGGAGCCGGGCGGGGGGCCGGCCGAGGGGAGGCGGTGTGTTAGGAAAACGTCGGCTGTGCGCGGGGCAGACGGCAGACGGTTGGGTCAGCAACCCCCAGAAGGTGCCGTACCGGTTCAGGCTGCAGTCAGTACATACACAGACTCCTACAGGAACAGTGCTGTCAAACAGACCAGCAGAGAACACTTCTAGTTCTAGGCCGCCACGACGTAGAACCACTGACAACCCTAAGCCTAGAACCCAGAACTCTGAAGCCTAGACACCACATTGACAGCTCGGTCCTGAGTCTGTCAGTCTCAGTAGCCTCTGTCAGTGCGTGGATTATCCCCGGATTACCCTACGTGACCTCAGGCTAAGGTGAGTGACACTAACCCCACCAGCAGCCCCAAGTCTAACTGGCTCAGTCCGAGAAAGTCAGGGCTTCTCGGCCATACCCCTCTGCCCTGTGATAGGGGTTTCGACAGACCCCCTGGTCGTTACAGACCCCCAGACCTTTCCCTGTCTGTGCTGTAGTAGACCAGGTGGGAGTAGACACCCACAGTTGACGGTTAGACCTCAGTGTGGTGGGAGGAGGCGGTGAAGACAGCCCCAGGCCTCTGAAGTCACTCTAGTTCCTGCTCCTTGGTGTTGGTGTAAGTCAGGTAAGAGTGACGCTCCTTGGAGGGTTACGGAGGGGCCAGGGTCCTACTCTAACTGACACCACAGGTACATTTGTATGTCTTTCTTAAATTTACACACACTCAGTCACAGGTCTTATCTTCAAGGTTCAAACTGAGTGAGTTCCTAATTCTCCCAAGATTTGAAGCCAGGTCAGTGTAGCGTCACGACGTCACAGACCTGGAATTTAGTTTAAAAAAATAACGATATCAAAAATTCAGTGTAGCGTCACGACGTCACAGACCTGGAATTTAGTTTTAAAAAATAACGATATCAAAAATCAGAGCTCAGGAATTTTATAAGTAGTCCTACTGTAAAACTCTGTTCAAAAAGGTGGGTACGTTTCAAGTATTAAGTTTCTCCATACCCTTATCACACTCAAATCAGAGATTGCAGAGATGAGTAGAACACAATCTTAAGATAAAAGATTTTAGTACAGCTAGATGAAATAATGATAAAAGAAAATAACCTCAAGAATAGGTTTAACTCAGGCCATACGTGAAAATGAAATGGTTTGGAAATCAGAAAGGGAACCCAGGAGTATAATAAATAGACATCCCTGCCCTCAGTTCCAGGTGGTGGGTTTTTATACCAAAGTCACTCAAGTTCCCCCTAAACTGAAACACATGGAGGCTAGAATTATGGACCCCTGGTACGTACAGTCATTAATCAAAGGGGAAGGGGGTTGTGTTTATCATTGTCGACTTCAGTTTTATAGCAAGAGAGTTCTCTTCAGCCTTCACCCCACTCCCACCCAGAGCCATGTAGATAGGACGCTAGTGGGACAAGTACATAGCTCAAAATCCAAATTTTAAATTTTAAAAATAGTTGTAAGTTAGTCTTTTTCTGGGAGTCCGGTTAATGTTCCTGATCCACAATCCCTCCAGTCCTCGCCACCTCAGTGCTAGAGGTATCAAACATCAGAGCCTAGGAATTTTACAACTACTCCACCCAGGACCTTAGCGCGTGGTTTCCTGCTGGGTGTTTTTTTTATCCGACCCAAACAGATCTGTTTTCCTGCGTCTCCCCTGGAGTGAGGTCAGAGCCGGGAGGGCCTGGGGAGGGACCTTTAGTCTACAGAGAGTGGTCACTCCCTGTGTGGGGCTCTGTGACCACGGCCCTGGGGCTGGTATGGTCATTCAACACAGGTGATATGTGACCAGAGACTGGGTATTACCTGTGTGGGTAGTTTGAATAATAAGGGAAAGCTCAATTCTTGTGTAATGAACTGTGACTAGGCCAAATGGTCGAGCCATACTTCACAATAAGTACTGTACTTAATCATACCTCCATACAACCGAAGTGGGCCGTTTTCCCACCTGTGCCCCAAATGGGGACATGAAATGCTCGGGGACTCTTAGAGGCTCCAAGACCCTTAGAGGCCTTGTCCACTCAACCTAATACAGCCTATCTACAGGGCATTCTACCTGAAATACACCCCTTGGCATCCTCTAAAAAAAAAAAGAGTAGTGTAGTGAACCCTGTGGAAGGTTTCTCCTGAAATCTCATAGATTCGATCATACAAGACAGAAAGGTCAACAACCTTGTGCCACATTTAATATGACCTAAGCTGATATGGATTTAAACTAGTAAACGGTAACAGAGATCACCAAGTGTCCAGTCTTTCTCTGATATACATTCTTTGGTCTGGAGTAGCCGGGAGGAGGGCCTGGAGGAGGTGTGGGGAGGGGGGAGGTAAGAGGAGGCGTCAACAAAGGTCCTGGGGCCAAGGCTGAACAGGAACAAAAACAGGACCGGGCTTGACACACTGGGACCCCTATGTAGGGCGGAATATTTCCTCTATAATAATGCGCGTTTTTTGTCCACGTTTGGCAAGACCAGGGTAGGGCAAGATGTTTCCTTCAGCTTAGGTCGTGTTGGATCCAGCTAGCATCTGACACAAGTTTAGAAATGAACGAGTTGGAATTTTATCATAGAATTGGTTAGTTATATTTCAAAGCAATGGTCTAGTTTTAAGATATGATGTTTAGTAGAATAACACGTCAGCATTTCATGATGTTGGTCCTCGTGAATGGAAATGGAAATCAATTTCCTGAATATTTCGACTAATATTGGTTTACATTTTCTCCCATATTCTCCATACATGTACAGAGCTTGGTAGACAGGTTCTGCTGCAGACAAATTTTCACATTTTTGTGTACAACAGACTAAATTTTAGATGTTATCAGCCCATAGGCCCAACATTTGAATTGATAGTATGATACAAATTAAATTCCCCAAATACTGCAGTATTCTGGGAGCATTCTAGTTTCTACTGTCGGATGATGTATTCCCTTCCCCATTCCCAGCTGAGGGTGGGTCAGTGTGGCGCGTGCTGCGTGTTACAGTCTGTCATCGATTAAGTGGATGTTTTGTTGTGACTGAGTGAGTTGGGACGGTGACAGCTATTATAGCCAGAGTAGACTTGCATACGGACCTGAATGTAATCATTTTATTTTGGTATGTCAGTCGAACATCTGTTTTCAAACAAGTTTTTAGAAAGATTTCCTCAACGACATATAAGCTTAGTTACGGACTGATCTTCAGTGAGAGTTTGCTATTCCTTTGGTAGCATTATTTAGGATTAGCCAGCCTATATGTATACGCCCTGGCCCCATTCTCAACTTGATTTTGGTTATCGTTGGCCTTAATTTCTTTAATATTGTGATTTGTGAAGTTATCAATAAACCTAATCCGTGAAGAGATCTGTTGATTTCTGCAGTAAAACAACAAGGTGATTAAATTATTTAAAACTGATTTGGGTTTTACTGTTTATTGCTAGAAGAAAACACATAATAATATGACACTGTAAGGTATTAGAGAAACCTTCACCTGAATGGCCGTGTTGTTGGAGGGAAGCCTGTTAACCGTTAGGCGAAGTACATGACGTGCATTTTAAATAAGTCCATCGTTTTGTAAACTTGGCAAGCCTCCATGTGGGTCAGGAAAACTCGGGAGTGTTTTTTTTCTATTTTACTTTACCTTATTCTCATTTTGAGATCTCATTTTGCCACTATATTTAAGTGTTTCCTGTAGCATCCAACTGCAAATTTTAGGACAGGGCTCGATCTTTTTATTGTTTTACTACTAGAAGTTATTTTCTTCTCAGTTACATCCGACAAAAAGTGGAAAATCCTTTCCAACTGTTCCTACAGTCTCATCAATCCAGAGTGGTATCTTTGCTTCCCCGACTACCCCCCCGCCACCCTTTTTTTTTCTTTTCATTTTTCTTTATTTTCTATCAATTTTTTTTTACACTTTTTTGTAGCTGTTATTTCTTGCCCCCGCTCCCAGATGATCTAGTTGTAGTATATGTGGGCGTTAGACCCCCGCCCCCAACCCTGACTCATCCCCCGGTAAGCCGACCCTCCTCCCTCCGTCCATACACACACACGGCCCGGGTTACTGGAGGACCCACCACGTACAGGTCACACACACCGACATCTCAGGGAACAGTTTCCCGCCAATTTGGGATCGTTTTTTGGGCCGTCCCCAAGGCGCCGGCAGGTGACAGAGACGTTCGGAAAGTCAACATCCATGAGGTTTGAGATGTGTACACTTCTGATATGAGATATCGTCGGGGGGTTGTTGATTTTAGGTTTGGTATTATTTAAGGCCTAAAACACAAGTTTGAATTCCTCACTTGATCGTAGATAGTAAAAGCAGAAAGATCTGAAAAATGGCCGAAAATGATAGAATAATCAATATGATTATGAATGTATGTAGGTAAGTGATTATCTAAAGCCCTTATGAAAAGATCGTGTTGAACTTTGACTGTGAACTCCTCATAGCGCAATATAAAAAGTCAAACTTAGTCTTTGCCACTCATAGGCCACCAGGATTCTGTGTAAGGTAGAGTCACTGACGGGGGTTGTGTCGGATGTAGGCCTAGGCCTATTTAGTTCTCTAAATATTTAGGCGATGTGACCCGGAGGTCGACCTTAGGCCTCTTTCCTGTCACCAAAATCTTAGCCGGCAAATCATATCATGTTTTACAGCGTCTATATTAAACCCACCCCAGTGATGGAGAAATGGGGTAGGTTCAGAGGGTGTCTGGAACCTCTCAGCCTTTCCAAAATGCAGGTCACCTGCCTACAAATGTAGTAAATTTTCTTTAGAATAATAAAACAGGGACCCATATTTGAACATGGTACCCCCTCAGATTTACAGGAATACATAAAATCCCTCTGATTTGCCTGGAACTCTGTCAAAACCTGAGATTTTAATCCTGAGCACGACCAAAGCCTCCTAATGCTGTTAAGTTGTGAATTTATGTGCAGGGTTGATGTGCTGGTTAGCTGGGGCTGTGTAGTGTATCACGTTATTCTCGGCGACTGACCCAGGACGCCTACAGTATTATAACCGTATACCTACACGTGGACCCAAACACCTGTAGTTTACATCGACCGTAGCCCATCGATAGGACATGATCACAGAGAGTATGTGGGTTGGCATTCATCATTGATGTGTGAGCGAGGAAATTAATTCTAAAATCACTGAATTAGATTCACCTGTATACCAGGTATGCCACATATTGCATGTCATATAGTATAAAGCTTCGAGTCAGGTATCAATACTATATAGATGGATAAGGTTCTATAAAACCGAGACGGTGACCCACATATTCTTTATTTTGACAGGGCTAAGTGGGTCTTAGTGTAGTGGAAAGAAAAACACATTTAAAATCCTATACTGGAAATCTTTGCACTGGTACTCATTTGTTTCTGCGCACTCGACATATTTGTTTATTTATAAAGTGTCACTGGTAATGAGGTATGTACTGAAGTCATCATATCTCAGTCCCATCCTTCAAGCTGGGTGAACATTGCGCCTCCCTGCATTTGAATAGATTTCTAAAAAAGCAAACTTGCATATAGGACTGTATCATAAGTGATAACTGTGACTTAGATGGTCATGTATCATGACACCAGTCAAAAGACCCTTCGTCTTGTTGCATTCACTGAAAAGATGATCAGTATGAATGAGAGTCTGAAAAATGAAAGTTATCATGAAAAAGTCGTATAAAATCATGAAATTTTACAAATGATATTGATAGCCTGAATCTGGTATTGTCTTTATCGACTTGAGGTTTGAAATACTTGAAACTATTAGTATATCTGCAAAATGTCAGGTTTGGTCATGAGCAATTCACGTGAAAATCATTTGGAGGGGAAAGGTGGGGGGGCGGGGGGAGAGAGATTTCGAGAGTCGATGTTAACCCTTGACGTTGGTCACTTGGTGTGGTTCGATCCCATATGTCCCTCCTCCCACCTAACCGCAGTAGGTGGGACCCACCTGTTTCTCTACATATTGACCCCCTTATACACACACCTGGCGACTTACACCTTACACAACCGCACTCTAGGACAATAGCACAATAAGGGGGAAGAGTTTCAGTTATTAAGTGCTGTTTGTAAAAAGACAAGAAATCATAAGAATAAATGAAAGACGTAACAAAGGAATATTTTATGTGCTAAGTTAGACTTCATGTAGATCATAAGACAGGGTTGCCACTGGTCAGGGAAAAGTCAGGGAAAAGTTTTATTTTTCAAGGTCAGGGAAAAGTCAGGGAATTTTGGAATTGGTCAGGGAAAAGTGGAATTTTGAAAAAGGTCAGGGAAAACTGACCCTGGTCAGGGAAAAATGGATTTTTCAAACATGTCATAGCCCCAAATCTAAATCACAAAGTTAGAATTTGTGCATCAGGTCACAAGAATCTGGTTCTACAAACATTATTTTGTAATTTGTGGCCCCTTAAAAGGCATGTTGTGATTTTAAGGTGCGTTGCTGTGATCCAGCAATATTGCCTTAGCTACAGGAGATGCCAAGAAAAAATTAAGGTATTGTGTTTCCAAAGTTTGAGCTTAAATGGAAGGACAAGACTATTTTAGGTATCGTTCAAGGCTGTTTAATGAAAGGATTTTCTTATCTAATTAGTCAGGGAAAAATGGAATTTGTCAGGGAAAAGTCAGGGAATTTTGAAGTCTCTGGTCAGTGGCAACCCTGATAAGAACCGATGTAACTTGTAAGTGTGTTCGTTTTACAATGACTTAAATATTGGATGGTGCTAGGGCGCCATAGATTGTTGAATACAGGAACTGATTCCCGTGATAATAAATAGGGTTTTAGTCATGCTGATGCAAATGATTTACGTTAACAATCGTCGAAAACTCCCGCATCTAGTGATGGAAAGCACAAATGTGCATAGGGATAATCTATATCCCTGAAATTGAAATGATAAGTGATTCATTCTGTACTTTTCTTCATTCTTTCAGAGACCCCAAAACGGATTACACATACTGCAGAAGGTAAGTCAGGATTTCTGTTTTTGTGTAACATACAGGAAAATAGAGGAAATACAAACAGAAGAATAGAAGAACTTATCTTTCTAATTGCTCATCACACAAAGAAGATTATGATGTGAATCAACCTTAGATCCCCCCAAAAAACATTGGAAGTGGGACAGGGGAGATCAACAAAAAATACTTTATCCTAATTTCTCAAATGTATTATTATAGAATTACCCGTTTAATACAAAACCAAATTTCAGTGTTGGGATGTGAACCCCAGTAGACTTAAGTCAGTCCCCGCCCTGGTCGGTCCCCCCGTTACTGGTCCTCACGGTCCCCGGTCGGCCGGTATTGATCACGTCACGGACCGTGACTCCTGATCCCATTACCTTACTTACCTCTGGGGGTCATCATGGTGACGCCACCAGCAACAGCCATATGCCTGACATGGGGTCTGTCTCACGGCCGGGGGCATAGTATTGGGGCCTTTCTAAATCTATTAATTATTATGTTCTAAGGTGCAGCTCTAGGCAACAACGAATTATGATTAGTTACGTAAATAACGCCTGTGCGCTCTTGATGTATGGTATGGTTGTTCTATGTATGGTTGTTGGGTAGAGACAGGTTCAGAGACTACACAATTTTGAATTGAATGAAAACCTAAGGAAATATGGGACCGGTTTTAAAGATCATAAGGATTAAAAATATAATGATAAAACAAAATCCCATAATAGAAATTTTAGCTTAGATGTTTATACGTGCATAATACATTCGGTCCACTTTTCAGTGAACAATTTACAGCTCCTCATTTAAAAAAATCCGAAATAAGTATAATTCTGTGATGACTCAGTCACTCAGCTCAATTCCTCTTGCCCCTAGGAGTAGCTTGGTTATTTCGCTAAATGTGATTAGTTATATGGGCCATGGGGGTCCCCCTCAGGCCAATTTCAACCAATGGAACTGCATTTCTTTGGACTGAACCTTCTTAGGATGCCACACCATGAATATCATCTTTTCAAAAATCTTGAGTATAAAATCTTAAGTGAAAAATCTGTTTTCTCCTTTATCCATTTAACAAAAAATAGTAGCCAGTAGATTTTTTCAATTCTTTAAAGAATCTCGTTTAAAATGTATTCAACTTCTATGGTGGACCCCGTCTGGGTTACGTTGCCGTGTTGATTAAAACTAATGAAGCGATAGGGGATCGTCCACAGCTGGTTGGGTCTAGGGGGTGTCAGGACAGAAAAACACAGAGAGACCCAGCATTACCACCATGTATAAAATATAGGTTCTCTGGATCTCTGTGTCTAAACTGGGCCGGGAAATAATTTGCCCCTCTTTTAAGCTTGTTAATTTGGTATTATGTGAAATATAAGATATAATACATCGTTTAAAAGAATAAGTGAAAAATAAAGGATAATACACATAATTTTTCGTTCCTAAGCTACAGTAATTGGGAAAGGAATTCTTTTTAGGTGAAATTTCCCTATGTTTTTTAAGTTGAAACGCAAATAAGACAATGCAAAATCTTTCTTTTTGTTAATCAGACAGTCACTCATAACAGTTGCTCGGATCCCAATGTGACGGGCACACATGCGGTTTGAATCTAGTTAAGGGTGTTAAGGTCTGTGGCCCTGTGGTTGGTCCCGGCCGCGTACTCTATGCACCCCCACCCCCCTCAGACTGAGACAGGTGCGGGTCTCGGTAACGTACTACTTACTCTCACCCCGTGAGGTGACCGCACGTGTTTCCAGTCACCAACTGACCGTAAGACGGGGTCCCAACAGCACAGGGAAAAGTTAAAACAGGGAATATGGCAACAACAAAAATTCCCCTGACAGGGAAAACACAGGGAATTTCATTTGGCCAGGTTCTGAAATTCCTGATTCCCAAAATAGTAAGGATTTGACTTCTTGTTGTTGGGTTGCCCAAATTTATTTCTGCACATGAAGGCTTTTGAATTTGTACAACTTGCTTAATATGATACAGGTAAAAATTGCAGCAAAACGGGAAAATCTCAGGGAAAACATGTATGATGCATATAGATTTGTTCCCCACGGTAGAGTTTATACATCTCATACATCTTATTCATCATGATGAAATTGGAGATAAGACCAAAGTCTACCATGGCTTACATGACCGTCAGTAGAATAGTGTACTCTATTCTGTTTGCAGTAAACGGCCAGGGCGTGAATGAGAACGAATGGGCACTTTCTATAACAAACTCATATTTATGAAATTCACTGTCTTTATTTCCTTTCAGCGCCAGTTACTCGAAGGCGCACCTCGATGAGGGATACGAGAGTCCGAACATGTCGCGTCGTCGGCTGAGGGAGGAACTCGCCAGCGGCATGTCGTCCTTCTCATCCACCACGTCTTCGGTGCGGTCCTCGTTCTCGAGACCGGCCCCAATCATCGCAGTCAACGAGTCGTACCTGACCACCGAAAACCAACCCATCACATCCACCACCACTACTACACAACACACTGTGAACTCCTATGGAGGTAGGAGGATGGCTTCAAACTCATCAGTTTGAAATGTTTTTGTTTCGGAAATTTCTCTATTTTGTGCTCTGGTGACGTCAAGTTTTTTTTTAAATAGCAGTCCTATGTTTACTTTAACTTTAACTTAGTACTTTTGTATTAGAAGTATTTTTACATGGAGTTCCATACTTTGACACACAGTTTTACCGATATGTATGGTCTTCCAGGGGATAGAAAAAGGGATAGATCTAGATCTCGATCTAGACAGAGAACCCCAGGCATGAATGGTCAGTTAAGATGTATTCATTTGGTTCTTTGTCAAGGGCCTGACAAATCGTTTTAAGACTTGGTCGCCTTTGAGCAACCAGATCCTTCAAGTTCATTCAAATTCAGTTGGTTTCAGAGAATTTTATTAGTTGCCATCAGGCAACTAACACCCATACTTCAGTTGGCCAGGAGAGTTTTCTGGTTGTCTCGAGGTACTTTACACCCGATTTGTCAAGCCCTGATTTAATTGTTCAGTTCTTACTTGTTTGTTGAAAGGTTTTGATTCCTCAAGTTCTTTTGTCGTTCTGTTCTTTCGTGACACTTATAAACTTGAATTAACTGTGACATTTTAGAAGCTTCATTCTTCTTCCCCAGTATAGAAATTAACCAAACCATTAAATCATGATTAACATGAGTCGACGTAGAGTAGTAATTACAAAAGTACTGTACTGGTAACTTCTTACGCACGTCTTCTGTCCCCGACGAGAATTTCTCATTAGTTCATGTTATAACTTTGCATTCCATCCAAAAACAAAGCATTGGAAACTTGCATTCAGTCATGCATTTGCATGCTTTGTCCTCCCTTACCCTATACAAAATGTAATATCCATGTAACTACGATAGTTGCTTTAAGAATTGCAGGTACATTGAAATCATATGAGACAGTAGAAACTTTATAACTAAACCACAGTCACTAAATATTAATA
Source organism: Lepidonotus clava (assembly GCA_936440205.1). Classification (NCBI taxonomy): domain Eukaryota; kingdom Metazoa; phylum Annelida; class Polychaeta; order Phyllodocida; family Polynoidae; genus Lepidonotus; species Lepidonotus clava. The sequence continues at coordinate 13,716,556 of OW387135.1, forward strand.
ACCAAACCACTCTAACCGTACGTCAATTAATCTATCTCTTTGACTCGACCCTCTCTCGCCTAGCCCCCTAGCATGCCTGTCGCCCCACCCTGCGCTCTACCTAGAACCTCTGCTGATATTTCCACAGAATTTTCAGACCAGGAGTTTGAAGAGCCATCATCCCGCTTACTGGGTGTTCACGGTCTGCGCATCCCGGCCAGTGAAACCCGCTCGGGCAGGAAGTACGGCAAGAAGTGGGCGCCGGGGTCGAAGGAGGAGCAGCGTGCGAGGCGCCGGTCGAGGCGACAGAGTCAGCTGGAGAAGGGCCTGGAGGTGGAGGACGAGACGGGGTCCGAGTACAGCACGAGCATCAATGATGTGGCCTCCTACCGCCGCTTTGAGAAGCAGCTCGAGTACGAGGGCCGGGAGAGCCTCTATAAGGAACGCAATCTGAATCACCTCTATGGTGAGTTGGCTTGGCTATTGTGCAATGAGATTTATTGTCCTGGCGAGTGGAAAAAATCCTCTTATAAAGAGAAATACAGAAGTCTGGAAACTCCGGGCATATTTTTCACTCAGTCTGGATGTTACTTTTAAGTATTTCTTTCTAGGTCTAGTGTATGAGTAATATGTCCACAAAATGACAATGGTAAATAATCGATAACGTTTACAGTAATGCAACCCCTTCAACCCTGTATTCCCTGGAATATTAGGTAGAAAATATCTGTAGACAAGAGAAAGTAAGCTTTCAAATGCTGCAAACCTTTTTAAAATATTCCTTTTAGAACCTAAGATATGGTTGTATGAAGTGCCCTACCTCTTGTATAATAGAAACACCCCAGTCCTGATCATCATATTACTTTCCATTTTACGGCAACCTGAACTTTACCATATTTAATAAGGAAAAGAAGGCATATCTAATGATAGAAAATGATAGAAATGTAATAACTTTTGATTCAGAATGTTATTTCACTACCTGTTTGAAGTATTAGTATAACAAAGATATTTGCTATATTATCCATGACAAATATTCCATTGACCCTTAATATTCTTTTTTCTGTAACCATGGTAACTTAACAATCTTTCTTAAACGTAGAATTTCCTGGAAAAATCAACCCATTGCAAATTTCCCATAATGCCTCATTCATGAAAATTTGGTTATTTCTGTACACGTCATTGAATTCTCTGTAAATTTTCATATAAGTCAAGTTTTCACACAAAATTACATAAGAAATATGTTTTTTTCAAATAATTCCTTAATTATTGCAATTGAGAGGGTGATTTTGAGGTTTTGCCATTTATGGCCTAAATTGGGCATGATGTCCTGTACTTAAATATGTGTTCTAAAAGAACTATTTATCTTTGAAGGATAATATAAAAAGCGGAAGATTCCTTGGAGCATCAGGAATATTTTGATGTTCACCTTTTGACTGTAGGTTAAATACTCATTTTGCAATTAGAAAATAACCATAACATAAGGTGCCAATTTATGGGTAACAGCCATGTGGTGGCCAAATATGGCCTTCTGGGGTGGAAGGGGTTAATCTTGAAAATACTAATGACACACCAGTGGGTCATCCATTTTAGACAAGCAAACACTTAGCATGAAATAATTATGCCAGGTAAAGAATTAGAAATTCTGGCTACTTTCATCTTTATGAACTCGTTTCTTCCCACCAGGCCTTGATCACAGTGACGCCGAGATCTCAGACACAGAAACCAACCCCACGGTGGACGAGGAGTACGAGAGCGCCCCGCCGGCCACCACCACCACCACCACCACGCGCACCACCACCGCCCACAGCAGCACCGCCCCCGCCCGGCGCACCACCTCCACCCTCACCACCATCACCACCTTCATCTACTCCCTCTTCTCCACCGCCTCAGCAGCAACCTCCAGTGAGTAGACACCTTTGTGATGTTACATAAAATGGTTTAAGGCCGTCAGTTTATTTCAGGATTTCATGTATTTTCTGTTCATGAAAGCTCAGAATAGTTAGTCATGTGGTGTGTGTAAATTCCGTAGTGTCACTGTTTCTTGTGTACTTGTGTTCTACACTCAAGTTGATAAAAGTCTTGAAGACGCCCTCAGCCTAATGGCCTCACACACTGTTAGTGTTATCCATAGGAGCCCATTCTCAAGTCCTTGTAGTTTTAAGTGTTTTAGGTCTTTTCTGTACTATTATTTCCCTTTACTTTGATTTACTTTCATGTAAGAATTTTTTCATAATTTTTAAAATCACTATTTTACACTTGATTTGCTTTTGAGAACTATTTTCGTTTCCTAGATTTTGCACATGAAAAAGGTTCAAGCCTAAAGTCTTCAACAATCACCGCGGGTACATATGCAAAAGATGGTACGTTGATAGTAGGGCTATTTCACGTGTACTCTCGAGTTTTACTCAACTTCACTTACCGCTTTGTGCATTAATTCAGAATGTTGTAAGAGACGTTTAGTTGCGGGATAAAGGAAGAGGAGTACACAATTTTGGAAAATAGGGTAGATTATTTCTTCTTTTGTTTCAAGAGAGCTCGCCTTTTCGTGTTCAAAGGTGTCCCATATATTTTGTGGAAGCGACTCTCATGTAAATGCCCAATTAGGCCCCACATCAAATATTGCGAAGTTTCTCGCGTAAATAGTGTTTTCACTTTAGTTTTAAGTCGTAAAACCTTTCATTTTCAGGCGCTACAGGGGTGCTATATAGCGGAGCGCGGCTAGTCTCCTACCCCTTCTACATGTTGTACTATCTCATCGCTGGTATGCTCATTTATTATCTCTCCTCACACTTTGTTTATCCCCTTGCCACATTCATAATACTGAATTTAATTTTGTATACTTAATTTCTCTCAATATATGATTTAGTTTTTTATGTTTTCAAAGTCATAGAGATAAGTAAACCTTGTCGTAATGAATAAAACACATTGGTTTTACAAGTACAGCAAACCACATTTGAAAAGAAAAAAAAACAAAGAATACAATTATATCAAATATCTGTAATAAAACATTCTAAAATACCAAACAAATAAGGCAAACTACAATCCTTGATACAAATCACCCTCAGAATCTTCACAGACAAAAACCTTCTATGTAACTTGGGCCCCTTTCAGCTATAATAATGGCGCTGTGGGCGGCTGTAAAGTGGGTGTGTTACGACGTGTGGCTCCCGCCGGACGAGGGGAGCCAGAGCCTGACCAGGCCGTATGAGACCAGGTCAAGGCGAAGAAGGTCCCGTAAACTGGGTTCTGATGAAGTCACCAGTACTACAACTACTACCACCACCACCATGGTCACGGAGGAGGACGAGTTCAGTGACACCGACATGACCGACTTGGTCGCGAGAGCGCCTGTCGCGACAACCGTGAAAAGTGAAAATACATATGGAGCAGAGTCAGGGTCGTATGAATCTTATGAATCGGGTTCCTATGGGAGAAAGTCATACACGGCTGGTTCATACGAGGCAGAGTCTGACCAGCCAGAGTCGTGGCTGTGGCGCACTGTGAAGACGGTTGTCGTGACCACCACCTCGGTCCTACTCTTACCTGTGACTGCTGTCAAAGGTATAAATCAGGAATATTATCTTAGATCGGACATAAATATTCATATCAAACCAGTGTCCACACACTCAAAACAACACAAATATTCTCTTGTAGTATTACACTTATAAATAATGATTCATAGTCTGGGAACTATTTTACTTTACAATGACTACAGTTAGCACAATCTATAAACTGAGAATCACAAAAGAGAGGTTTGCAGTAGAGCAGAAACAACCTAAAAAATAAGTGTTGCACAGAAATTTTACTGCTGCCTAACACTTGAGATTTTTTGGTCAATTAACAAGTAAAATAATTCAATTTAGATGCAGGTATTCCCTACATTACCTTGATTTATTAAATGTAAAAATACTTATGCCAATCCTCAAGGTGTGGCAACCGGAGTAGCCTCGGCCACCAGCTGGGTGGTCGGTGGGTCGGAGCCGGAGGAGGCCGCCCGGACAGCGTCATCAGAACGGGGTACGTTGGGTCTTCTCAGAGTGTAGTGACTAACACGGGTGTAGCTGGTGTGATGCAACATATTTATCTGATACTATTTTACTCCTCAGCGCCACTCTAGGGTGTCTCACAATTTTTTGTGCTTGCTATAAACTATCTTGACATGGTCTGCTTTGGTTCAGGTATCAACAAATTAGTGAATTTGCTATCAGTTACCAAATGAACATCTGTATGATGCACATACCGGACAGACTATTAGCTGAAAATTCAGTTTTACTCTGCTTTGCAATGCTTAATGGTTTTAATTTTTAAACTTTAAAAACACAAGAAATTGAAACAGCATGAGATCTTCAGGTATTTCAAAAGATGAGAGCCACTTGTCATCTGTAACGTGCTGTGTTTTCCGGAACAGAGTCAGTCACGACTACAGAAACCATCACCACTGAAGAGAGCTCTCTGAAGAGTAGTTCCTCGGGGAAGCGGCGCCGGTCAAAGGCGTCCCGCGGGGCCCGGGACACTGACGTTTGGGAAGGCGAGCAGGCCATTCACGAGGAGGGAGAGTTTATACTCGCCCGCTGGATCAAAACGGTCGTGTCCACGGTGGCCGCAGTCCTTTGGTGGCCTGTAGGCCTCTGTCTGGGTACGAGTTCCCTTTACCTGCCACTCATGGCTTCGCAGTCATTGTTTCGGGATAAGCCGAAAAGTCAAAAATGTGCTTTGACATGATAAGTTCTTAGTATATAAAATCCGTATCTCTGCGACGTTCCTGGCTGTTTGGGCTCATAGGGCTGTCAGGAGAAATTGTCATGAAACGTGTAACTATATTTGAGAAAAAACTGGAAGAGAAAACTCATTGAAAAGTGTCCAAACCCACTAAGAAAGGATTTTCTTAGGTAAAACGATTTTTCTCAAATTTTTACCTTCCGCATGTGCACATTCAATCGCAAGCAGTACAAATTTCTACCTTTTAAATCCTAGAATTTGTACTGTGGAGAGCATTGGGAGGACCTTGGGTTAAATGCTTGGTTCTGGTTGTAGGACTGGTTGGCATGTTGGCGTCTGGTGTTGTATCCGTCTCCGACCGATGTCTGCGCGCAGTTGGCCTAAGGGCTGCTTACGATGAGGACAAAGATACCGACACTTCTGTTGGTACGAACAACTTAATCAAAACACTTGATATATTTCAGTATTTACACTTAGCAAACTTGTAAGAAATTAAAAAATAAAGAATGGACAAATATATATAAATGACAATTGCCCACTCTATTAATTGCACGCTTTTGCTTCAAGCAGGGCACGCAATAGCTCTTGCATATATCATTTAACATGAATTTGTACATAGTAATTTATATCAGGAAATGACACTGTAAACACTAGAACCTCGCGCATGATCCATTTTCATAACAGACCTAGTGTAAAAATACATAGTTCGAAATATCTGTATAATTCTCAGCAATTCATTTAAATTGCGAGAGTGAGAAATGCTGTTTTAAAACCAACATTTGTAAAAGACATCCTTGTTTTGGTGGTCTGTAGCCTACCACACCCGATCGACAAAACGAGAAACCTTCATCGCCTCCACCACAACCCACAAGTCGTGGACTGAAACTGTCCGTAACATACTCTGGTGGCCCGTTGGTCTCCTAGTGGGTACGCAACCTTAGAATATTCCCACTCATATAAATGTAAAGGAAACCTCTATAAGCGTTTGCAACAAAAAACGTTTGTCATTGACCACCGCCAAGTTTAAGGCTTTTCTGATGGATGTTAGACGTACAATTGAACTGAATACAACAAAGGATATTATGTAGATGGAATGTGAATTTGTATTCGCACTTTCTTTCGATTTTGGAGTCATTTTATTTGGCTTTAGGTTATTTTCATTTCCTCGTTTCATTTGCAGCTTTATGCCGCGGCGTCGCTAGCGCCACCAAGTGGCTAGTTGGTAGGTTACATTCTGTGTTAGCATGGTTTACCTGGCGCCACATCCCCCAGCAGTAGGTCTAGTGACCCTCCCCTGCTTGGTACCAAACCGCTTGTAGCTTAGAGCTGTAGGTTACTGCTTAGGGGTCTAAGGAATCGATCGAGAAAACCTGATGAATTCAAAGGCTTTCTTTTTCACAAGAAATTATTTCGTTGAAATGCTGTGAATAGTCAATAAGGGCATGTGTTATGGCTTCTCTTGTTGGTTCTTCGTGCCCTCTACAGGTTGACCATTGCACGGGAAAAATGCCCCGACAGATACTTATCGCAGAAAACACGGGGAATTTGAAAATTTGCACAATAGACACGGAATTTTATTTTCCCATGTTCTATATTATGGTTCTAAACGGTGGAACGACTTACATTTTCATCTTGAATTGTTATTAGCAATAAGTTTTTGTTTTTAATGTAAGCTCCAAATAATTAATAAAAACAGAATTGATCGTGGGTCCGGGAAATACAGCAAATTATATAAGTTGAATTTGAGATGTCACCCTGTAGTCCAAACGATTGTCATTTCAAGGTGCAAGTAGGTTTTGGTGGAGGAGTAGAGTATTAGTCTGATCGAGAAAACTTCAACCATCTGGTCCCTGTATTTTATGTGATTAAAGTTTAAAACAGTGAATGGCTACTACCAATTTCTTTAAAAATCTACTGATGAAGCCTTGTTTTTCAGGAATGCCTGTAAATACCCAGCATCATGCATTGAGCTAACATTCTTATATTACACCTAATACTTTGTGTGCATCCAGTGGTATAGAATGGCCCAGTGGTCAGGTTTCCCCATTCCTTTGATTACCACTGACCGGTTGTCGTTCGGTGTTTCAGGTAACGCCGTCCCGGGTGCCTTGGTAGCCGCCGCCAACAAAGTCCAGCGCTGGGTGGCCCAGACCATTGTATCGGACACGTGGCTACTCATGAGGTCAGTGGAGACTTGAAATTACAGGGGAATTAAGATTAAACGTTGAATGGATTACTAATAGCAGAGTAATGGCTGTTTTGGTGAAGTATAGGTAATCTATCTGCAGTACGTCTAACTTGGTTTGTGGTGCAATAGGTAAAGTCGTTGTGAATCTGTGACCCAAAAAAAATGAAAAGAAAAAATAAAAGTTTTTTTTTTTTTTAAATTGTCCGACCATGTATTTTTGGTCCGTGATGGATTCTCTCATAAGGAATACAACCAAGGATATATAAATCAGTTCTTTCAGTTCAGTAGTTTATCACGACGAACCATATGAACCAAGTAGTCCCTTGAAACCAAATAATGGTTACGGGTAGTTATAATCTCATCTTTCTAGTGCGATGAACATTGATATCCAATATCTTTTTGTTTCAGGACCAGCCGGTTACGTCGGGCATACGGATGTTGTTGCTGGGTACCCTTACTGATTCTACTACCCTTACTGCTCACAAGTAAGTCAGGATTAACTATTTCATTCATACATGAACTATCTGAATCTTATAACGCATAATTCTGCGTTAAAATTGTATTTCTTGCCATTCCAGCCATAAGCAGAAAAGAAGCTAAACTATCAATTCTTTTTTTATCAAATAAATGAAATCGAAAGAAAAATAATCTTAGGATATACTCACAATGATGGTCAAAAGTAAAGAAATCCTGTCAAGGTGTTGAGATTTAAGTATTTAAAGCGAAAAATGTTGCTGATTTTTCATTATGTTTTTCCCCCAAGGTGCGTACTACATATACGACCGTGGTCTGTACAATAAGCCGCTGGTCTTAGTCCCAGTCATACCCAAAGAAAGCCCACCGCCAGTCGTAAGTAGCAATGTCATTAACATTAAGAAAATGGGGGGAGGACTCAACTTTCACCATTTCAACTTCTTCTCATATTCAGTCCTTTAATGTCTCTATAGCCGTATTTTGGTACCTCAGTATACCTGTAACATCGGAATCCTTTTGTATATTAAAGATATCTATTAATATCTATTAAATTTATTATGAGGCGGCAAGGCTTTAAGATCAAATACAGGCCTGGGTCACCTTAAGATCTTAGCCACCGAATTCCCCATTCGTCTATACGAGGATTGGTGACGCGTTTATGTGTAACACCCGATGAGATGATCGCTCCTGGGCTTAAATAACCACATATTTGGGCTTACATCGCAGAGATTTTGCTATAAAGAAGACATAGGAATCGTTAAAATCGTCCAAATCTGGCCAAATTAGACATTCAAGCGCGGAATCCAAACCGTTATATCAGTACGATCGCCGGGCGCCCGCCATCTTACTTGGTCACGTGACCCTTTCTTCTCCGATTTGGGGTGCGGGAATCGGGGCTATGCAGACCTATTTCACCATGAAAACGGTCCTTCTAACTTTAGTTATTGATACCAACAGATAGATTTCGACACATAGATAAGCATCCCACTGTCCCAGAATCGAAAATAATGCGAAATAACGCGTCTAAACGCGTAAATACATCGGTCTCCGCCCGGTGACAAGGCTCAGGCCTCAGACGGCTGGGAGCAGTCGTCCCAGCCAGCTGGTTGTTACCGGGGGCTGCGCCTTCTCCGCCTGGATACCTGGATTACGGCGGTATCTGATGCTTTCAACATATATATTTTGGACGTCTGGACCCCCTTAAACGCATACAACGCATTGACAATTTAGGCATAAACCATGCGTTCGTATCGAAGGGAAAACATTGGATCGATCGGACACGAGGAGCTCTGTCACTGTCAGACCGCTCAGGGCAGGCGCCCGGGTCGGACGTTTTGGCGGGAGGCTCCTCTTTCACCGCCTGTTTACCCGGATTACGGCGGTATCTGATGCTTTCAATATATATATTTTGATGTCTGGACCTCTTTAAACGCATACAACGCATTGAAAACTCATGCGTGAACCATGCGTATCGAAGGGAAAACATTGGATCAATCGGACCCGAGGAGGCACTGTCACTGTCAGACCCGGGGTCAGACCATCATGATGGCGTCGGTCAACCCTTCGCCGGGTTCTCTCCCCGCACGCCTGCATCGATACTTTGGAATGAGAAAACCAGGATGACATTAAATGCATCAATTGTGGAGGATATACGCATTGAAACGCATTGAGGACTCCAGGCGTTAAAGGTTAGTTTATATCTTTTTTCCAGCATTTGAAATAATACCGTTGAAATCTTGGCCTAAACTCGGCTAGAGGCCTAATGCGGATTGGTCGGACACTGGCAATTTGAAAAATAATTATTTAGACCTTATTAAGCCTACCAAAATGAAATCCATGTATATATCTATGTTCTCCTATATCTCAGAGTCCTTTATATCATATGTTTTGATCATTTTAGGCCTAGATACGTTTCCAATAATATTTTACAGATGGTATGAAAAAATGACTGGACTCAGGCCTAAGCCCCCTCCAACACTGTCAATGGAGGCTCCGAAAGCACTTGTTTATGATTCAAAGATTAAATGATTTGTGAATTTGCCACTATAGTGTCATTTTTCCCTACCTACCATCAAAATATCTTATCTAAAAAATGATAGATATCTAGGCCTAAGTCACTGTCAGTGTCAGAATCATTACCTCTCAATGTTGAAACATAGGCGTCACACTGTCAATAAGTTTTTTTGCTGCTGTCAGTGTCTAGGCTTCCAAGTTTAATATTTTTTTCAGATTGTCACTATAGTGCCAGTTCACACCTACCACAATAAATCATTAATATTATGCTTTTGATAGTAACCCTTTAAAACTTTAGAGATTAAATCTTTTGAACTTTTATTATTAATACAGCCGCCTCATGTGTATCAAAGCTGGAAGCTTTGATACTGTATATGGCTTTTTTACTATATATTACATTAAAACATTAAAACATGCCGCCGAATTGATACAGTATTACTAGACGTTTGGACTTGTTTAAACCAGTTCTAGTCATTTTAGAGGATTAACTTGGAAATGTATTCCATTCCCTATGCAGGCAGGCATGGCGTACAGCGACGAGCAGTTGGCGAACCAGATGCGGGTCATCCTGGTTGGGCTGCTCAAGGAGCGCGAGACAGAAACACGTACAGTCATCCAACAGGACTGGCACACGTGGGCCAACAAGTTCACAGCGGCCCTGGCCACCCACCGCCAGGAGCTGGAGGCGCTGGTGGGCATGCTCGTCACCGAGAAGGTCGGGGCGGTGGCCGCCGGGCTCGGCAGTGGGAGTAAGCAGGAGGTGGCCAGTCAGGTGGGTGTAGACTTGGGTTATCTTCTGGTTCCTATATTTGTTATATTTGTCATTTGTCATAGGTATTTATTATAAGCCATAGATTTCAGAAATCTACTAAGGGGCCTTCCATTAACAGGGGTCATAACGTTCCTATATTTTCCTATATTTCCTATATTTTCCTATATTTTGTTGGCACTTCTATATTTTCCTATATTTTGCTAAAAATTCCTATATTTCCTATATTTTTCTCAGAAAAGTCTGATTATCCACGCATTATTGCAATATTTTGAGAGGTCAATAAGAATAATATCACAAATCTCATGAGAAAGAGGAAAGAAAAAAAAAAGAAGGAGAAATCCCATCCTTTCCCCCCTCCCTGCCTTAATTGTGCCTCCCCTCAGGGAATCCTAGGGGCATGAGAAGGGTGAGGGGTGAGGGGAGAAGGCCCCCTTTGTGGAAATCCTGCTGATGTTTGGCAAAAAAATGCCTAAGATTGGCAGTCAGTAACAATATTTGGCGTACGCCAAAATGAAATTGACACACTAACAATGTTTGGCCCTTACCCCTCCTGATTTTTAGTTTTTTTTGCTAGTGGAATACAGGTGTAAGGGCCGTCAGGTCAGTGTCAAGGGATCCTCAGGGCATGAGAGGAGAGTAAGGGCTGTCAAGTAAGGGTCAGGGGATCCTCAGGGCCTGAGCTTGAGGGGAGGGTAAGGTTCGCCAGGTTAGGGTCAGGGGACCTCAGGGCAGGAAGAGAGGGTAAGGGCTGACTGGTAAGGGTGTCCCGGATTTCATTTTTGAGTTTCAAAATTTTGAGTTTGTTAAGAATGCCCAAGATTCCATAAATGGGTGTTATTCTTCTCGGATTATAGATATCTGAATACACTCAGAGGGTCCCAGATTTCATATTTGAGGGGTTAATTTTTCAAAATTTTCCTGGTAGTGGCCCCCTCAGACCCCCCAATGAAGAGATATCCTCAAAAAGTAGAAATAAATCTCAACTTCAAGGAATAGGTATCCAACTAGTCTTAAGAGTGCCCACAATTCCATGAAAGGGCTGACTAGTGAGGATGTCCCAGATGTCATATTTGAGAAGTTAATTTTTCAAAATTTTCCTGGGGGATGATCACCCATACCCCCCAGTGAATAGATATTCTCAAAGGGTAGAAATCTCAGCATTAAGGAATCAATCTATCATAGTTGGTTAAGAGTGCCCAAGATTCCATAAATGGGTGTTATTCTTCTCAGATTATAGATTATGAATCCACTCAGAGGGTCCCAGATTCCGTATTTGAGGGGTTAATTTTTTAGAATTTTCCTGGGGGTGGCCCCCCCAGACCCCCCTAGTGAACAGATATTCTCAAAAAGTATAAATATATCTCACCTCTAAGGAATCAGTATCCTACTTGGCTGAGAGTGTCCAAGATTCCATAACTGGGTGTCATTCTTCTCAGATTATAGATTCATTCAGAGGGTCCCAGATTCCATATTTGAGGGGTTAATTTTTCAAAATTTTCCTGGGGATGGCCCCCCATACCCCCCCCCCCCTCCCAGTGTGAGGGGCCACCCCTCCCAGACCCTCCCCTGAGCCCTCCCCAAGTTTTCACTTTCACAACTTCCAAATCTTGCCTCACCAAATCCTGGATCTGCCTCTAGATGTCAACAAGGATTGTGAATGAAGTAGGCTAATTGGTTTGAATGTTGGTTGATCTAGGATGTGGCGGTCTCTGCTTGGTCAGGACCACAATCTAACAAATTTTTTTCTTTATCAAGAAGATCTTTGAAAAAGATTTGCTGACAATTCCTATATTTTCCTATATTTTTGCCCTAAAACCTCCTATATTTTCCTATATTTTCGCTAAAAAATTCCTATATTTTCGCCGAAGGCCGTTATGACCCCTGCATTAAGTACTTATACATGAAGTGGGGGTCCAAAAGTTTTCAAAATATACGTGTGTTCTAGTACAAATTAAATGCGTATTTTTGTCTAAGGAGGAAGGAGGGGTCTGAGATACTTGACCCCTAATAGGTAATAACGTTTTGGAAAGGGTGCAAATCAACAATATTAAGCAACACTTCAAATTCACTGGGAAACAGTTAGCTAAACAGATGGTTGAAATCAGCAAAAGCATAACCTTGGATAAAACAGTACTGCCAAGTTGAAACTACTAACATACAAAAACGCTGAATCTGGAAGCTTTTTCGAGTGCCATTTTTCAGGTAATTTTACATTAATGCCATATTAAAGTCTATGCTTTTTACTGCTTTTCACAAAGAGTGCTTCGTGTTCCCCCTGTACAGATGGCGCTGCTGGCCGACCAGTATGTGAAGCGGCCCGAGCTGGACGCCATCATCCAGCAGTCGGACGACCTCCGGGTACAGCTCGCACAGGCCCGCAAGGACATGAACTCGTACGTTAAGCACTTCATTGTCTTAAGTTACTGGGTCATATGAAAAACGTTGTGGATCAACTCAGGGAATATTTCTAGATGTAGACATGAAAGGGACATATTTTTGGCCACGTTAAAACGGATTTTCTAATATTAGATAACCATACTGGAATTTGGTAACTTCATGAATGCAGATAGTTTGAGATTAAGGTACAACTCATTCTTTTCATGGAAGTGAAAATGATCGAAATAATTTTCTCGTGATTTCTTTTTCACCGTGCATGTAGTTATTTCACTGTAGATGTTGCCACCCAAAGAGTGTTAACATCATACACATTTTTTGAAAATGTAACTTAATTAACCTTCAGGGAGGATGAGGCGGTGCGGGCGGCGGGGGCGGCAGCAGTGGTGGCCCTGGAGGGTAAGCTGGACGGTCTGGCGGCCGACCTGCGGAGTCTGCAGAACAAACACGGGGCGCTGGCCGCCGCCTTCAAGGACTGCTGCAAGAACGACTCAGCCCTCGCTCTGCTCATACGTAGAGGGGTCGAAGAACACCTGGCCGCTGTAAGTGGTTTAAACAGTGTTTTCCTGGTAGATGTATATTCTAGTATATGGTATATATCTAAACGTTGAGCAACATTACCAGTATTTCTCATGATTTTCGGTATCTGGTAATAAACAAGTTGCCAATGGTTATTTGATTTCAAGTTTTCTGGCGTTAAGAACATGTCCATGAAATCAATATTTTCGATCATTAGCATTAATATTTTCCATTATTGAAGTATAGATGTATGACAAATATACGAAAAATATTTGTTATAAAAAAAAAGAAGAGTAAATACATATAACAAACAAAACTTAATGCACACGATATGTTTAAATGACAGAAATTATGAGAAATATGAAACGTGCTGTTCAAACCTCAGACTAATTCTCTATTTTCTTTATGTGTAAAACGTGTAAACTTTAAAGCTCAGTACTGACCAAATTGATTTCCCTGTCAGATGTTATCGGGCGGCGGCGGGGGCGGTGTTCCCATGGGGGGCCCCGGGTCCTCCAACCCAGCCTTCCTCACCTGGCTACAAAAACAGTTTGTCAACCAAAACGACATGGACACCCGGCTCCAGGATCTACTGGCCAAAATAGAAGACGAGATCAAGGCCACCAACACGGAGGCCGCGAACGCTGCAACCCTGGCTGCAGCGGCTGTGGCTGCGGCGAGCAAGAAGTCCGAGTCCACGTCAACCGAACACAGCACTGTTGTGGCCGGAGCGATTGGAGGTGTGAGTGAGAAGGTAGGTTACAGGACTTATAAGTGAAGTAAGACGTCTAATGAAATTTGTATTCTTAATAGTATACGGATGTGGTCAGTTTTGTTTTTTTTAAAACAACAATGAGTTGGAGGAAATTAATATGATTTTCAAGATAGGAAAAGTTTGGAACGGATTTTCCAACTTTTCAAGCATTTGTGAAATCCAGCTACAATCAAAAGTATTGAATGATTCCTATAATCTGGGACTGTCACAAAAGTTCACAAGCACCCTACCAAAGTACACAACAACCCATCCCCGTTATTCAAGTAGAATACTATTATAATTTCTATATAGAATGTCCTCTATTAATGTTGTCTCTTGACTTTCAGCATGTGAAGCTGCTCATACAACAGGCCTTAATGTTATACGCGGCAGACAAAACAGGCCAGGTCGACTACGCCCTGGAATCGGCAGGTAAGACATAGCAACACTCTACCGTTGCACATTTTTCTGGACTGGAGAATTTCCAACCTGAGGGAACAAAACGTATCTTGAACAAAAGGGGGAAAATGCTAAGTCAGTGGAAGTGGTTTTCCCCTCGTGTATTTTCCAATTATGTAAATATATATTTTCGGATCAATATTTCCTATCATGATAATACCGGTAATCGTTTTCAGCCCTATGATAAGTGGCTCATTTCAAAAATAATTTCTTTCTGAATTACCGAAAATCGGATCAAAGTTGCTGAAGATTGCAGCCTAAATACAGATTTTTAAAAAATGTCTACCGACAATGAAATATTGGAAAAATTGAAATTGAATAAAACATAGGAGAGGGGAATCTCAAATTCAATTTATTACTTGCAATAATGTACAAAGGATACCCTCAATCCCACAAAAGAAGTTCCAAACTAATCTCTCCCCCTTCTACCCCCAGGTGGCAGCGTGGTGAGCACGCGGTGTTCAGAGACCTACCACCGGCGCACGGCCCAGCTGAGTCTGTTCGGCATCCCGCTGTGGTACACAAGTAACTCCCCGCGCACAGTCGTACAGCCCGACATGCAGCCAGGCCAGTGCTGGGCCTTCAAGGGCAAGCAGGGCTTCCTCGTGATCCAGCTGGCCGGCACCGTGCGCCCCACCGCCTTCACTATGGAGCACATCCCCAAGGCCCTGTCGCCCACCGGCAAGATCGACTCTGCACCCAAGGACTTCTCAGTCTATGTGAGTTAATGGAGCTTTTAACCTCCCTTACTTTAAGAAGAATTGTGGGCCTATCAGTCTAGATAAAACAAAATAGAGATCCTTGACTGTCAACTGGCAACACAATACATGGCATCTGATTTCAGTCTAATTTTGGTTTTGATTCGTGATATTTTATTATGCTGATTTAACCGACAAAGCTGAACCATATTAAATTGCTATAGGATTTAAATGATTTTGCATAGGTTATATATCAAAGTTATTCCATAGCAATTTGAACTAGAATATTGTGCCATCTTACAATAAAATATACGCTCAGATTCTGTACTTCTTTGATTAGGTTTGAAGATGAGTGCACACTTTGTGTGTCCGTTATCACACATCAATATACATGAAAACATTGTTTTCCCCAGGGCCTACACAGTGAGCGTGACATGGAGGGTGCCCTGCTGGGTAACTTCACGTACCGGGAGGACGGCGACCCGCTGCAGACCTTCACCGTCACCGTAAGCCACAGATTCGCTACTTATGATAAATCCACTCTCAGGCTTCTAAGTCTTCGATGTGGTATTCTTCATGTAGGAAAGACCTGCAAGTCCACAGCATATCAAATATCGATTGCTTCGAATCAGCTATGGATATTTTATATAGAGAATAATTTTAATGTTCTAATAAGGAAAATAACACCTGAAATGGTACTGTTGATATTCTTTGATGGCCAACATTTTTTTAATTGTTTCGAATCAGCTGTGTTTATGGATATTTTATTTGAGGATAATTTTGATTTATGTATGAGGGGAAAAAATGATACGGAAATGCTGCTGTTGATATTCTTTGATGGCCAACATTTTTTGAGCGTTAGCATGAGTAGATATTTGAAACAAATCTTTTCGATATTTCCTAAATAAATAGCTGTGGTTGTGAAAATGAATACATTCTAAAATTATTTGAGGTCATTATTATTTCCGTGTTGGTAATAATAACATAACTGATTGTTGTTTTTCTGTGTCTTCCCAAAGGACCCCAACGTCCAGGCCTACCCGATGGTTGAGCTGCAGATTCTCGACAACCACGGCAACAAGGAGTACACATGTTTGTACCGCTTCCGCGTGCACGGGGTCCTCATCCTAGACTAGACCGTCAACAACGACTCGCAATCAACATTCACTATCATCCAAAAACAAACTAACTGAGATGGACTAGCGCACAAACTGTTGGATTACGCAGTGGTTGGATTACGAAGTGGTGCGGTCGTCTCTGACACAAACTGGCAGCATCCCGGCGGTGACCGAGTGGGGCGCATTCCGCAGTCTCCTCACTGCCCCACCAGTCACCCCTCCAGGGTTGACACATCAGAGAAACGCTCAAGCTTCTGGATTTACCCCCTCTTCCACATACCAGACCCTCTTAATGCAAAAATCATTGGGAAATTCTTTTTTTTTTCTATTTTCTTTTTTTTTATATTCTAATTATTTGACCATATTCTAATTACCGAAATGTCAAGATTCTTTTCTTCATTTTACGATCTGAAAATAACAAATCTAAGACTTTGAAAATCTTTGAAATTTCCGGCTTTTACATCTATGCTTTTAAAAATGAAATACCTTTCTCTGATGTGCGTCAACCCGGCCCTAACCCGAGGCAGCTGAGAGCAGAGGACGGAGATCTGAACAATGACTGGGCTCAACCCAGACCTGTACTGTACACGTACTATGTGTGAAGGGTTACAATAACCCCGGGGTAGAAGACTCGTCAACCTACGACCCACCTCACAGGGGGCACACATTATAAAAGTCACTGAGCAGCAACAAATACTTCAGAAATTGTACTTGTATTTTTATCATAATATTAAGAGATATTGCATCAAAGAATCAAAATACTTCAGACATTCACACATAAAAAGTATGATGCTTGTTTGTAGAAATAATTTTGCTTAAATGATATATGTAATGTCTATCTTATACTTGACTGAAGCAAAAACTAACTTGAGTTTATATTGACAATCTCTGTCCGATTGCGACATACTACAAAGATGAAGAATCCCTCCGTCATTTCTAAATTATACAGAGTATACGATGAAGGAATATATGGCGAGTGGATGGACGTTTTAACTACCGCATATGGATTTCACATTATTTCATGTTTGTTATTTGTTCCGGCAAATGCCTATATACATGTGTACTTATTTCTCAGAGTGCAAGGCTTTTGTAGTGCCTTCAAGGACCCTCAAGTTTCCGAGTTGTATGTATGTACGCAACACTGTCAGATTCACCCTATCTTTGAGTTGGGAACGCTTAACGAGAATGTAAACGTTATTGTGCATAAGTAGAGAGCTTTGAAGACTAGTGAAGTTTTTCCTCGTGTCATCTTAACAGTATCGTTATGGGTATTTGATCTTGCTTATCTCAACTTCCTTAAATTTTATGGGTACATCATAATTTGTTTTCAAAACGCAATCATATATATTTGGATTGAATGCTAGTTTGTTGAATTATCATATTTCTGGCACAAGGTACAAAGAACAAAAATATGCAAGTTGTTCGAAGCACATTTTAGGTTCATATTCAAAGCGCTTTTCTGATGTAGATCATTCATGTTTTCTTAACACTTGGTGCTAAGCCCACGCCTGAAGAAAGAAACAGGTAAGGGGTGTCTAAAAGCGATACAGATGGAATCCTGTCACTCCTTTATTAAGCAAGTAATTTTGAAGTTAGATATTTATTACGTTCTACCAAATATAAAAGGGTTTATTTTGCATGTTACAACATTCCATGACTTGTAAATAGAGGGTTTCAAAGAACTGTATTTATGCTTCGCAAAAATGATATGTACCGCTGTAAAAATCGATTTAGTTTGTTTTTGACGTTATACAAGTGTAAACGGGCGATTTACTTTATATTCTATGCAAAAGTAGAGTGCATTAAAACTGATACTTCTTCTCTCAATGTATCCTATACGAAAACCCTTGAATTTGTATACGTTTGACATCGTTCATGAATTTAAGTTGAGTTAGGCTTTAATCGAAGACATTAATCCTTTGTATGTTTTGACTTCATATTGGCCATGTAGCATATTGTTACTTGATGCTTGAATCGTCGTGTCTAAAACCTAAGCAATATTGCATACATGTTCTCCTAAAACGTAAACTTTACGTGAGTACGCTCACAATAGTGCCCCAGAGTATGTATAATTGAGCTATGCTATGAGTTAGCGCTTAGTTTCAGTTCAACTTATGCAAACTGCGTTAGCCAAGAGTACAGATGGCCTATATAGCTGCTTCTTTCCCCACATATCAGAGTGAAGCGTGCACACTTTGATAGATGCAGACTTGAAGTTGTACACACTGTAAATAGAGACGCTTGGTAAGGCTGTAACCCACTTGTATAGTCATCACTCATCACCTCAAACGTTGCCTTGTAGAGCATGTAAAGAGCTTCCAGATATTATTTTCTAAGTCTGACAGACAATAAAGTTTTTGTATAAATGTTCCACGAAACATCGTTGGTTTTATTGAACAAACTTATTGCTAGAATTAAATTAAACGTTTCAGATTAGATGACCATAATATATAGAGAGTATGTTATATACAGGTTGCATAATTTATATACATAAATATAATAATTTATTTAGCTTCATGATATAAATTGAACTATGAATTTTTCTAAAGTTTTTTACACATCACTTCCTAGATGTTGGGTTCTTGATCCAATAAATCTGAACACGAAGAGACTGGTCTATTCCTTTGCATCTGCAATGCCTCCAGAAGTAATGGCGAACGTTGCCTCATTTTCTGGGAGGTCTGGGCTGAAATGATATTAAAAATAGCAATGTTTGAACATGCATCAGGCAACAGCAGATATTATATGGAGGTAAAGTGGATGAGTGCTGTCAACGACAGCGTAGATCCTAGCTCACCGTCATGTTAGGTGGCCAATAAATACACCAGTTGGGAGGTACTTTTTATCAATAATAGAAAAGTGGGTCAACAAATCACTGTTTCTTAAGAAACAGGTCCTCTCTCACTAGATTAAAGTTAAAAAGGAATTCTTGTTAACTTCTTTGAGTTAAGACCTACCTGTCATAAATCTTGGCGATTCTCAGTTCTCCGCGTCCCTTTCGTAGACTGATTCTTGTCGTGGACGCGTGGGCCAGGATGTGCCCACCGATTGGTTTCTTGGGATCCGCCTGGAACCTTCAAGGAGCAAAATAATTAAAGAGATTAGAAATTGGCAACTACTGCTTGGGAACTAGTAGAAGCGAACAAAAAGGAGGAAAAATGATTGAATGGCATTTTATTATTCAAAATTTCGTTTATCATATAGACAACAAATACATCATACTGGCTGCTAAGATATAGGTAGATAAAAAACAGCTTTATGCAGTTCCTTAACTGAACTCTACTCACGACATGGTGGCCCCCGGGTCTGACGTCATCTGATTTGTGATGAACACGGCCACGTTGTATTCTGCAAAAAAAAAAGAAGGAAAAAAAAGGGAAATATTTGCCATAAAACAAAAAGTGGCAATATATGCCATAAAAGATTGAAATTACAATAATTTCTAGTCGTAGTTTTTATACTGTTCTACCTAGTATTCTCAAGAACCGTCCGCAGATTATGTGTGACTCTGTGTCGTTTTATACGGTACATGGAGGTGTGGGCCTACCTTCTGAGATCTTCTGTAACCGTGACAACATCTGGGCCAGCTTCTGCTGCCTGTCGGCGAGTTCTCCCCTCCCGCTGAAGTCAACTCGGAAAAGGGCCATGATCGAGTCAACAATCTGAATGTGAATTTAAAAAAAAGATCAGGCAGTGTTAAACTGGATTTAAATCGTTGGCGGGCTATAATAGTATGGCCAAATCATAACTAAAAAAATTGCGATAGTACGTGCAAGAGAAAATTTCAGCTTGAAACTTGAATTGGATTGTAAATGTCATTTTCACCAGCAGCTTGAAAACTCCCATCTCCTCGTGGAACTTGGCTGCCACATAATCCAGAAGTTCGTGTTGATGTTCACCTGAAAACAAGATTTTGGGCGCGTAAAATATAATTACGTGATTCATTGAAATCACAATACACTGTATTTGTAAAGAATAACAAGTTTGAAAAAAAGTGGAATATGGAGAACGCTTATGCTTTGGTAAACTATAGCTAAGACTCCGGGACCAAGAAAAGTGATTTCCTCCTCAAAATTAAACAGAAATTAGGTTGGCTTCATACATTTACTATTGAAACATTCCACTAAGTTCTTGTGAAAACGAAAACCCAATCTATATATATGACTGATAGTTGTTTCTAAATCTATCAGGAATTAGAAAAAAGGAAAATTGCACAACTATTTAATATCGCATTGAATACGACCGTTGGTCCAATAATGCCCCTTACGTCCCTGGTTTAACAGCAATATATCTTACTGGTGTAGGCTCTGGCTATGAGCACGTTGTCGAGGACGGCCTCCTGGTCCAGGTTAAAGCGGTCAGCGATGTCCCGCAGGCGGTCCGGCCGACTGGCCTTGTGTGAAGGGTAAATGTCTTTGATTTTCTCATAATGTTATTGGCACTAAAATGTTAGAAGACATTGTGGTTCTCAAAAAGACTACATACGTCATTATTTTGGCCGCGTCCTCAACATATCATTATTTTGGTTTGGATTACCCCGCAGTAAACGTTCATCTTAATGTGAAGCGCGCACAAAAAGCAATTGAGGAAGGAAATCAATTGATGTGAAACTTTATTCATAGATTATTGCTGTTCATGAAAAGTTGTTGGTAAAGGATACAAGGTGTGCTCCGTGTCGATGAAGACGACCTTCCCGCCGCAGTAACCGTTGGCCCCGGGCAGCTGGGCCGTCACTGAGGGACAGGAGACAATCACATGGCATTAGGGTTACTGTGGCATTAAAGAACAATGCCGTCACTGACGGACAGGAAACAGAGCAATGCAGAGATGCCACTCCCGACTGATGAAAAAGTAGGAAATATTTTTCCTACATTTTTTCTAGAAGCAACTAGGAGGGAAATAACCTTTAGAAATATAAATCTAACATTGAATTTGTATTTAACTAGCTTGAAACTTACAAAAAAATACTCTTAAACAGATGTTCATGATTGTAATGAAGGAAAAATCGTCTGCTGTATGCAAAACCGCCAAAAAGTAGGAAATCCTACAAAAGTAGGAAAAATGTAAGCATCTCTGTTTATGGCAAAAAAGAGTTAGACTACACTGAAAAGGTTTGGGGGGGGGGGGGGGGTCACTGGCGAATCCAGTATTTTAAAAGGGGAGAGGCGCGCTTTTTGGAAAACATTTCCTCAAGGGATTTTGGGACGAATTTTACCCTAAAAGAACGCAAGTCTGTGGGAAAAGGGATGGGCACCTAGCTGGGAGGGGCACAGGCCCTCGCGCCTACACCCTGGAATTGTCCATTGGGAAGAATAGTTAGCAATGAAAACAGTGTCCTATAATAAGCCCATCCCAGTATACATGAACATCAAATTTTACCATGAAATTACATAGCAATTTGTAATTAAAAACAGTGTCTTATAATCGTAGTTTGATAAAATCGCAAACAATTTGAAACTACAAGAAAATGAAATTTGTAAACCCAAGAAATCCCAAATAGAAAGTGTCTTTTGCTGCGATATTGTGCGAGAGCTTTGGGAGTTTTACTTTAGCTTGAAATTGTCATTGTATTTTAGTTTAGATAAACGATTGTTTTATTGAGATACCTACCACAAAACGTATGAGACAGTTGAGTTTTCCCCGTCCGGAATTCTCCAAACGCTTCAGTTATCGCCATACTTTCAATGCCGCCGCCCATAAGTTTGCTGCAATTAGTAAAAGATCGACATTGACATGCAAGAAAATATAAATTGTTTATAATTCAAACACGTCTGTACTCTGGTTGTCTTTATACTTTCGCATTTTGGTTATTTTTGTTATTCTTTGTTGTTTTATATTTTAGGGATGTAAGTCAAAGGTAATGAAAAAATCTGAAACCCTGTGAAGAAAAATTTAGATTATCTTAAATGCTAAATAACTTGATGTAAGAAATTGATTTTTAAAATTATTATCTGAGAGGATGACTTGAAAAAAAATCCGAAATCAAACAAAAAGTCTGAAAACTTGCATGCTTGACGAATAATGATAAACAAATAACCAGTAAGCTTAAGTAATATAACTCATGCATAACTCTTACTCCAACTCCTGGCTTCCTGTGGAGATTCTAAAGCACATCTTTCTCTTGTCGGCATATTCCAAAGCCGTCAAGAAGCCCCCTTCCTACGAGAAAAGTGAAAGGAAGTCTTTAGTTATGTCTGAATATACTTTAAAGCCTATCATCAGGTCAGGTCTCAAGTCGAGCTTAAAAGGTTCCCAACTTTTGGGACTTTTGGCAACTGGGTTACTTCACTTCATATATCTTAACTATAGGAAAACTCCTAACAGGTTGTTTCAAATTTAAAACACCAGGACGGCGCCACCTCAATGAAAGAGATATATATCTGAACTATAAACTAAACAAAATTATGTTCTTTTTTAACCATTCTGAAAGCTACACATGTATTAACCTACCCCTGCCAACTTCACGGCTACCTCCTTGATCTTTTCCACTTTGGCCTCTGAGATTCCTTTGATGGCACACAGCTTTTTGCGTGTTGTCATTTGGATTCCCTAAAATAGATCGGAACAAATTGTATCAAAGAGCTCCTCTTAAAACCTGAAAGTAGACTTGGTAATAGTCCTCAAAAAGTTACATTTGTTGTAGACATAATATTTCATTTTATTCAAAAAGGGTGTCTCACATCGTTACCTATGTACGATTTATATTTACTTGTGAACGATTTGGTTTTTAATTATTGTCTATAGATCGGTACAAAAATTCATTGATTGATTCGCCAATGATTTGATGTCTGATTGATAAATTCATGTCAACAACAGTCCGTCGTGGGTTTGGTGTAGATTCAACACTTTTAAAAATCCACAAAGTTCGTAGATCTTACCTTTACTGTGCATATTCCAGCCTGCTTCAACTTCTTGATATCAGCTGCATTCTGTTGGAGAGAAACGTGATGAAATACACAAATGTTCATGTTTGCCAATGAGATATACATATAATGTGCAATACACTAGTATGTATCCAATAGGCCTATACTACACATAATATAGTCACAATAGATAACAAGAACAATAAAAATGGCAACAATGAAGTACTAGAAACACATTAAGGCAAGGATCAGCAGTTGGTCTGTACTACTATCTCAACAAGATAAAACATAGGAAAAAGAAGATGGAAACTGAGGCAGTTATCCGGAACAGCCAAAGAGTAAAGAAAGCACCAAGCAGATACGGAGACTTCTATACAGGTTCGCAAGCAGGTCTGCAATCAAGCAAGCGAGACGATGACGCAGTGGAACATGAACAAAACTGTAAGGAGAGTACCAGCACCTGTCACAAGAAACAAGTCGACCCATGTGACTCTGATGAAGACTACGAACAATGCAAAAGCCTTTTACTGGAAAGCGATAGTGAAGATTCGATGCTAGAAGCGACAATAACCGAAAAAATAAACGAAGAAGAGCCGATCATGGAAGGGGCGACAAACGGTGACAAACTAACACTAAAAGAGAATTCTGCCCTCTCCTCCGAAATAGACGATATGTCTCCCACACAGGTCTTCCCAGAAACACAAGATGACCAAGAAGTAGATGAGACTGAACATCAGTCAACAACAGAGAACAGCAGAGGGACATCTCCAACACACACACTGACACCAAGGGCCCGAAAAAGAATGGAGGCCACAAGAACCCAACTGGATGAGATCGAGAAACAGGTGTCATATATCCCGGAAATCATGGATTTCATTACTAAGCAGAATGTCTCAGTCCTAGACAAAGACAAGGAGATGAAACTGAACAACAAGATAAACAACCTAGAGAAGAAACTCCTACTAGCAGAGGAAGAGATCCAGCGAAACAGGGAAAAACTACTGGACGCACACAGAGAGCTTGAGAACCAGAACCAAAAACTTAACGATGCAGAGAAGGAGGTGAAGAGGCTCACTGAAGAGAAGGAAAGTGTTGCAGCGAAAAGCGAAAAAGTAATAGACAAGCCAGACACACCTAAGGAAACTGGACACGAAGAGCCAAATGGACCAACAGAGAATGTCTGGAAAAGAAAGGGAGATAGTCAGCAGCGTACGGAGGACATAAGGAACGAAGACCATAAGACACAGATGTCAAGGCAGAACAACAACAGCGATGATTACACATACATTGCAGTAAGAAGCCCCCACACACTCAGCATGATGACTGAGAGGAAACCATTCCAGTATGCCCTCAGGACCCACACCATACCAGAGATAGCATACCAGATGAACAAAGTAGAACACACTGAAGGGCACAACTCTCCTCATCTTGAGAAAATATATGCAATGAAAAGTGGTTTCGAGGCAAAAGAATACGTCAAAAACAACATACCCTACTCCGAATCTTGGCAGCTAATCAAACCAGATGAACTTTGGAGTATCCTTGAAAAATTGGTGGAAGTGGACACGGAATTCAGGGAGGCTCTTCTGGCAACGGGGACAAAAGAAATAAGGCACACCGTGGCAGATGAATTCTGGGGAACAGGACGTAGCGGCGAGGGAGTCAACATGTATGGAGAATCCCTAGAGGGCATCAGAGATCGCATCCTGAAGAAGACCAATCCAGATCCCCCTTCACTGTCAAACAACTTCCAAATACACCTGGATCGAGAAACAGAATGCCTGGCAGCAACCGACTCACAGGGAAAACACTTGGACAAGCGGTACCTCTTTGGGAAGAAACGCACATACATTCACAAGTGCCCAACAGTACAGGATCTGCAGAAATTGGCAGCAGGTCTGCCAGAAAACAAAGGACGAGACCTAAAACACATTCTCGTAAACACAGGTATCAACGACATTAGAGACGGGAAGGACATCAACCGTACCATCACGTCTCTAACAGAATCCCTGGCTACCCTCAAGAGAAAGTGCCCTTCTGCAGACGTGGTCTTCTGCATGCCCATGTCCCGATCTTACAACGAGGAGCTGGAGAACTTAGGTCACAAGGTCCGTGGATTCTGCATTAGAAACGGAATCGTATTCATCAAACAACATCTGGAACAGTGCCACTTTGCGGACGAATACCACATAACACCAGAGGGGACCCGCATATACGTCTCACGGGTACACCAACATACCCTCCACAAAAACCGGGATAAAGAGTGGGACAACCGACGACAAAGCACAGATAGACCAAGGAACAGCACAGACTATCCCCGGGAACATCACAAGTATGAACAGTCAAGCGATTCTCCGAACAGGAGTGCATCGACCAACGAGAGACGCTACCCTGACACTCCAGCCAGATGGCATTATCGAGGTCGAGGCAGGGGAGGCATATACAGCAGACAACACTACTAACACTTTTCTGCCATGTACACTCTGAAGGGCTGATCTAAGGAGATACGTGGTACTAGTCAGACCCAACTAAGGGTACAAGAGCATATCTGAGAATCTCAAACGTTGTATAACTCAGACAGATGTATTCAGGTGCTACACTCAGATAAGCTGAGTTGGATACATCTTAATTATTATCAACTAAATATATCAAATGGATAGCTTTAAGGTTACAAGCTTCTACATGGCATGTAGTGTAGATTGTAAATTTTATTGGTGCTACATATTATATACATTATTGATTGGGTGCGCCAACTCATTTCTTGCCTTAATAATATTGTTACCCATATTCTGTAAACACAATTAATCTTCAGGATGCATTCGACAGAAAATGCGACTCTGAAGATAGGGAGTCAAAACATACAGGGGGGTATATCAAAGAAAGTAGACTTTTTGGATGTAAAGAAACTAATAAGGGAACATGACATCTTCTGCTTTCAAGAAACATGGTTGGTAGAAAGCAGCGACTTCTCAGTGGGGGGCTACGAAATTATACGTAGTGACAGGGGGAAGCACAAAAAGAAGGCAACAGGTTCAGGAGGGGTATGCGCTCTATTCAAAGCAAGCCTCAAGGCAGGGATCGAGAAATTACAGGGTAAAAATAAAGACCTCTTGTGGATCAAATTAAAGAAACAGTTTTTTGGCACTGAGAAGGATACATATCTAGTAACATGCTACATACCACCTGAAAACTCTGAAATACACAAGCAATCAGACTCAGATTATTTCGACGATCTTCAAAATGACATAGCTAAATATAGCACTATTGGGGATATAATCTTAATTGGGGATATGAATTCTAGGACAGGAGAGGTACAAGAAACACATGTAGACATAGAGCATGACATCATAATACCGCATGGCCCTGAGGCAATGCTACAACTGAAAGACCATTGCACAGAGGCAGTGCCCTGCAAGAGACGAAATGAAGACAGGGTGGTGAATAAGTTTGGAAAGAATCTGATCTCTCTTTTGGAACAATGTAACATGATAATTGTTAATGGGCGTAAGATAGGAGATCTCAAAGGCAAAAAAACATGTTTTACTCATAATGGCTCTTCCACAGTAGATTACTGTGCAATATCAACTTCTCTATATAAGAATGTCTTAAGATTCAATGTTCTAGACCAACAATGGTATTCAGACCACAGCCCCCTATCTATGGTAGTAAGGGTGAATACTCCGAGACCAGAGAGAGACCCAGAAGAGCTGCTTGGGGGGTTAAGAAAGATCGAAAAATTTCTATGGGATAGTAAATACACAGAAAAATACACTCAAAACATAACAAGCACAGAAACACAGAAGAAATTAGAAAATTACATTACCAAAAAACACCACAATCCAGATGAGGCACTAGAACAGTTTGTTAACATCATTATGGAGGCAGCAAAAAATTCGATGCCTCTGGCTCACATTACACCAAGGAAAAACAAACTAGGCCAGGAGGAACAACCCACAGTTCAAGATAAAAAAGAACTTAAACACCATAAAAGGAGATTTGCACAGGCAAGGCGGGGATATGAGAATAATAGAGATAACAGGGATAGAAGAAGGGAATTCATAATAGCAAGAAGGGAATATAGGCGTATCAAATATCAGATACAAAAGAATAAAAAAGAAGACAAAATACAGAAATTAGCAGAACTAGAATCGAAGAATGCAAGGCTATTTTGGAACTCTGTAAAGAAAATTACAAAAACCAAAGCAAAAGATCCAAATATCAAACCTCAGCAATGGAATGATTACTTTTACAACCTCCTAAACATTAAACAAAACAGGAAAAATTATGCATCAACATTCGCCAGTTATGCAGAGACATCCCTTCACACTTTAGAAACACTGTCCAAGGATGGTAATATGGACTATGAAATCAGCATAGATGAAGTCACAAACACTATTAAGAAAACAAAGAATGGAAAGTCAACGGGGCCAGATCTTATCAACAATGAAATGTTAAAGTATGGGGGACCAAAAGTACACAAGGCATTAGTCCACCTATACAATACTGTTCTCCAATCGGGGGAATACCCAACAAATTGGAAACTCAGCAGCATTACACCTATACACAAAAGCTCAGACATTGATAGTCCCGAAAACTACAGAGGAGTGGCAGTCGCTGACTGTATGAGCAAAATTTTTTGTAAAATCCTAAATAGAAGAATAGTGAACTTCCTCACAGACAATGAATTCTGGAAACCAAACCAAAATGGATTTATGGAAAAACGTAGAACAGAAGACAATGTAATAATATTACACTCCTTGGTAGAGAAATATGTTAAAAATCCGAGGAAAAAATTATACACAGCCTTTGTCGACTTTAGAAAGTTCTTTGATTCCATCAACCGTCAGCTTCTTTTTTATAAAATGTTACAATGCGGTATAACAGGAAATCTCTATAGGGTCATTAAAAGTGCATATAACGGGAATGAATACTGTGTTAAGACGAAATATGGATACACAAACAATTTCCCATCAACTTCAGGTGTCAAACAGGGATGCACCCTCAGCCCAACCCTTTCTAACATTTTTCAGAATGATATTCATGAAGCATTTACTACTGACTGTTGTCCAGTACAACTAGAGGACACAGAATTTAATTCGCTATCATGGGCAGACGATCTGGTTATCATCTCTCAGAGCAAAGAAGGGCTGCAACTATGTTTAGATAAACTAGCAGAGTACTGCTCTAAGTGGGAACTAGAAGTTAACACTCAAAAGACAAAAGTTATGATACTATCAACAGGTAAAGCAAAGGTAGAAGACCTCTCTTTTCAAAACAACAAACTAGAGTGTGTCAATTCCTACAAATATCTAGGTCTATTAATAACAAGTACTGGTAACCTTCAGAAGATGGAAATGGACAGAGTAACAAAGGCGAGGAGAGCAATGTTTTCGATCAAGCAGGCAATAAGCACCTCACATAACGTTTCAGTAAAGCTTTCCATGACTCTGTTTGATAGACAAATCGAACCTATACTGTTGTATGGTTGCCCAATCTGGGGCATGCCAGCTAGTAATCAAACATTAAGGCTGAAAACTGATGGGGTGGGTTCCAAAAGAGTGAAAGACTATGTATATGAGTGTCTCAGGGCGATTGATATTACAGACATAGAGATCATTAGTAATAGATATCTAAGGGCTAAACAAGAGATATCAATAACTCTGTCAAATATTCAAGATAAAATAGCAATAATGCATAACTTCAGTAAATACCCGGTCACTTTTGAGATTGAACAAGTGGAACATACAAAGACTAAGGACATGGAAAAGTTTTTTATGAAATATTGTAAGTATACTTTGGGAGTTTCAAAATATTCAAGCAATGTCTTAACCCTAAGTGAATTGGGGAGATACCCTATACAAACCAAATCTATTATCTTGGGCATTCTGTATTGGTGGCGCCTCGAATTTGGCACAGATAGTATCTTACTAAATAATGCTTTTAAAACTATGAAAAATGAGAACCACCAGTGGTTGAAAAATATACAAGACACTTTATGGAAAATTGGGCTGGGGGATGTTTGGCTTTATCCTGCACGTTGGGACAAAAACTCATTGAAAGTAATAATATCAAATCGTTTGCAAGACATATACATCCAGAAATACACAGAATATACTAGGAACCCAGGAAACGAAGAAAGATGTAAAGTTATTAACAACTGTCACGAAGACCATTATAAACAGAGAGACTATCTAGGGAGGGTTGTATCACCAGAAATAAGAAGTATCTTGACAAAGCTTAGAATAGATATGAATTGCACGGCCGATAGTCGTTTTAGAAGCTTTAGAAGTAAAAAGATTACTAGCCAATCATGTACTTGTGGTAATCCGAAACAAGATGTGTATCATATTCTCTTTGTCTGTAAAAATGCTAGATTAACATCTATTAGAGAAAAATTTGAGAACAACTACCAAAACTACTGTCAAAAATATAAAGATAAAAACTTATCACAGAAAACATCAGAGATCTTGAATGTCACCCCCCACTGTCATAAGAATGACTTAGAAAGGTCAACCTTACTTGTCTGTACATTTATCAAAAATATATACGCAGCCACTAGGGCCTTAGAGACGTAGTTTTTAAAGTCTATCCCTAAACTTGGTGTTGACATAAATGTACCTGTATGTTAGTCAAATAAACCATTTCGTATTTCGTATCTTAGAGTCAGCCAGGTTTTAAATCACCCTACATAAAGGGTTTATGCCTCAAATTTACACTTACATTTAAAGAGTAAGTTATAAGCATGAGAAATTTTGAGACTGTTATGATGATATAGGGGAAATCCTATGAATTCTATATCTATAGGTACAAACGAAATCACACTAAAAACTAGGAATCCGTAAAAAAAAAAAAGGAATTATCTGGTTCCCTGATGATGTTCAGATAGACTCTATTTTAAACTAAATATGGCAAATCCATATTAGTTTGGATAATTTATTTAAAGACTCTCATGTTAGCAGTAGGTCAGGTGCGAGTTACTTACAATACCATGCTCCTGCAGAACGTCTATGTCTTGGAAGAAGGACTCCTGCAAAAACGATTATTTATTTTACCTGGAGCCTTGCACCGGTGAAACTATAAGTAACTAGGCCTAGCAGCATAGGATGAAAAAGTCAACCTTTCTTAGTGCATGGATCTATTAATGTAGCATAGGCATGTTATTGATGTAAAGATTTATATAAGTTACATTCTTAGAAACTTATTTTGATCCATTTTGTCTGACTCTGGCTGTTGCATTGCAGGTAAACGTGCCTCCTCCTACACATAAACAATTCCCTGATACTTAACCGAATTTTGTTGTTAGAGTGCACCCGCTATATGGGCAAGTTTTTCTCAGACAAACAATATAATTATAAGGAGTGCAAGTTTTTCATTATAAAGGTAAGTGTAGAAAATCGACAGAGCACCATGCGACAGTTCATAAATGCGACAAAGCCCTCCCCCCTCTCCCCCGATCTACAACCCTAACATTATAAGTATTTGTAAAGATTTTCAGCAAGAAAATCACTATAAACTCACCTCCAAATTTTGATCTCCAATTTCTTCTTCCACAACCTGCTCGGCTTCCATCATAACTTTCTTCTAATGTTAACGCTAATAAAGCCTTACAAACAAACAAAAAACATGGTATTTTAGAATAACTCAGCCTAGATCTAGATCTAGAATAGACAACAGGCTAGGAAAATCTGCGTGTCCGCGTGTCCTCGACGACCAGAAAAAGGGTGTGGACGACCAGAAAACGAGTTTTGGTTGTCCTCCTG
This sequence comes from Lepidonotus clava, assembly GCA_936440205.1. Lineage (NCBI taxonomy): Eukaryota > Metazoa > Annelida > Polychaeta > Phyllodocida > Polynoidae > Lepidonotus > Lepidonotus clava. The sequence goes on from OW387135.1 coordinate 13,747,263, forward strand.
ACGACCAGATATTTTGTAATAATCACTGAAATATCTACCTTCAAAAAGTCATTTTCTACCTTTTATCATGGGTGATTACAATGTGGACAGCCTAAAAGTGTATGTGGACGCCCAGATTTTCCTACTGGTCGTCCTCTGACGACCAGAAATTTTGCCGAATTTTCCTAGCCTGGACAAAGTATTCGTCCCTACGGTGTGTGGACCATTGGTACCAGAGACTATTGGTACCGGATCATTGGTACCCCAAAATTGGGACCGTTGGTACCCCTACATACAGACCATTGGTACCCTCAGTTTATTGGTACCCTTTTAAACTTTGTTTATTTCTTAGAGTAGGTCTACCTTTTGTTAGGAAAGCCTAACTAAATCAATATCACTACAATTTTGATAACTTTTGACTCAATTTTACCATTGACTTTATGACATGCAGGCCTGCCAACTGTCCTGATTTGGTAAGGACAGTCCTGATTTTTAGCCTCTGTCCTTACTGTCCTGATTGGATACAAATATGTCCTGATCATGACAGATTTCAAGCTACTCTGCCTATTGTCAATTTTATTAGAAAAATGCCTCACCTAGATTTTTGATACAGAAATATTTTCAGGCACCATTAATATATGTACCAATTCTAGCTCCTGCTCCAGGAGACTCATACTCTAGATATACTCTAGATTGAATATATTGAATTTTTCAATGTAAAAATGGAAATCAGTACTTATCGGGGGTGCCAACCAAAAAAAGTCAATGATAACTCACCCCCACGATACAATAAAATAGCCACGTTCACGAAAATTGTGAGCGTGGGTCCACGAAATTTCATAAATGATTATTCTTATTTTTTTCAACTTTTTTTTGTTCCAGAGTCATCCAAATACACATTAGAATGTAGTTTTTTTTATGTTAAATCAGATATAGTGTGAATGATTTAATCATGATTTATCACATAATTTATGTCCAAAATGTATCATGGATTTTTTCTGGGCAGGTTTTTTTTTATCGTGGGCCTTAAAAGGCCCCCCACAATAAATTTTTGTGTATCGTAGAGTTTTTTTGGTTGGCACCCCAGGTATGCATAATCTAATCAATAGTGTAAATCATAATTTAATAGTCTAATTAGGTACAATTGTCCTGATTTTTTAAGCAAATGTCCTGATTTATTGGGTCATTTTGGAGCTTTGTCCTGGTCAGCACTGTTGAAATGTTGGCAGGCCTGTGACATGGATTATCATTAATAACTTAACATAAAAACTAGAGTACAAAATATCCTTCATTTAACTGAGAAGAGATACAGATAAAGATAATATATTGCATATTTGTATCAAGCACAAAGGTAGAACTAGAAATGTATTTCCAAGATCTGGTAGCCATGGAGTCTTACCCCTAGCTCTGTAAATCTTGGGACCCTTTCAAGATTTATGGGACCACATTCTCCTGGTTAATATTGCATCTCATCATAATTTCTTTTTTAAAAATCTGTCTATTTTTACTAAAAGTTCATCTATGAGAATGAGTTCAATTCTGTCTTAGACTACATCATGGGAGACCTCAATGACTGTCTAATATATTTCTTTACGGTACCAATGGTCTGTGGGAGAGGGACCAAAAGTCTGGGTAGGGTACTAACAGTGTCCGGTACCAATGATCTCCGGTACCAATGGTCCCTACTTATTCCAGAATCCAGTGGTGGAGCAGGGCCATGTCCAGGGGCAACATTTCAACTGCAATCAACACAACGTTACTTGTTTAGATCTAGAAAGTCTATAAACTATCATCTAGATCTAGTCTAGCAGGATATAAATTTACATAATGTCTATGATGATATCGACATATAATAGATATTGCTTGAGTCTTGATTCAAAGTTATTCAGTCATTCATAAATCAGTTTATCAACTTTCGTCTTTCTGCAAGTTCAACTTGGACTGCGTCTGCCACGTTACGCGATTACACTGTCACACACCCTCACACGTATTTCCAGTTTCTAAACAAATGTATTTCCAATGCAACATGTACGGGAGCCACACAAAAGCACATTTAGAAACATTATAATGATACCATTTCTCAAAGGATTACCTGTTTTGTTTCTCTCTAGCCTGCTCGTGTGGCGCGAACGTCTCAAAAATCGTCTGCTCAAAGCACTGAGGTCAAAGGTCACGGCCGTGACCTTCACCTTCAGTTCAGATTTCAAAACGAGGCTCTCTTCCGTTTCTCCACCACGTGTTTTCGCCACCCTCAGTGAAGCGTTTACGCCGAGAGGATTTCAAGTCTTTTACCAAGATCTTTTGCCTAATACTTCCAACAAACAACTAAAATGGTAAGTACATATCACGTGGAGTTCGATATGTCAGAATTATTTGCAATTTTAGCTGAATTCTAGATGTATTTGATGTTTTAATATAGCGTGGCTTCTCGTGGGCGATAATTGGCTGACTTTCATATTTCGCACGTGGTATTTTTCAAGTTGCGCAAAGTTTAACCTATACTTACATCTTTATTACTTAAAGTATTATTGTTTCCTCGTCCAGAACTAACGCTAATTTCGGGGACTGAAAAGATAAAGCTTAGGGGAACGGGATCCCAATAGGACCAGGGAAATTTCGTAAGACCTCCCAAGTGGGGAAACGTCGGCCTTACGCTGACTGCAACATAGATGATACGCAGTTGGTCTGAAGAGTTTTATTTTGAAAACTACAGGCTTCAATCCTTGTCTGTCTGTCTTGTATCATTTAAGAAATCAGAGATATTACTTAAAAGTCGCCAATGATGAGAGTATTTTCTTCTTGATCTATAATGATTAATTGATTAGTCTTTCTGAGGTGACATTTTAATTTTTTACTTATTTTAGCCTTTGAAAGTTTGTTAGTTTATATTTACATGCATATACTTCCTAAGCACATGTATATTGGAGGTTATATGAATCATGCAGTCCTAACAGCTTCGATACGTAAATTGGAATACTACTTAACAGCCGAACAAAACTCAATTTCCCACCGCCTGTGCGATACCAAACTTCCAAAGATGTTTTTTTGAAATGTAAAATGTGTTTCCTTACGTTTAACTTACTTACTAATTTAGATCTTAGTCTTAGCATTCAATGATTGGCCTTGAATATCAAAACGCATTTGGGTTGAAACAGGTAATTCACTTTTTTGTATGATTCTTAATTTGTTGCAGGAAATGGAATAACTATTGTCATTTCTGTACTGTTCTTCCTAGGGCGAAGAAGTGAACCCCAAGGCCTACCCTCTGGCTGATCCTCAGTTGACTCAGAAGATCCTGGAGCTGGTGCAACAGGCGCACAACTACAAGCAGCTGAAGAAGGGGGCTAATGAAGGTGAATAGAATCCCATTAACATGTTTTGTGGTCACTTACATGTTTCCTCCTAAGTCCGCTCAGTGGGATTCACGCACCAGGGCTCGACATTATTAGCATTGGCATGTAAAACTTGAGGATGGGACAGGTAAAATTTAACTTAAGATAATCAAGTAAAGTTGGTCAGTTGCATTTTAGGGTTAATGTCGAGGCCTGCACACATACCAAACTATCCTCAAAAATAAATGTTTTCACTGATGTGGATTCAGACACTTGACGGGTGGCATAAATCACTCAGGATGGCAACTCCCCTAGAAAAAACAGAACATTGCCCCCAAAAAATCCCAAATAGAGACTTTATCTATCAAGGTTCTTAACATGATACAGTCACTTTGGTACGTAATCCTAAATTCTCAAGATAGTAAAACAAGCTAAACCGTCGCATACTCACTCTACACTCGATTCAACTCATTTGATTTGTTCTTTCCAGCTACCAAGACCCTAAACAGGGGTATTGCCGAGTTCATCGTGCTCTCAGCTGACGCCGAACCTCTGGAGATTCTCCTCCATTTGCCACTTCTGTGTGAAGATAAGGTAAGATTTCATTTCATACTGCAAGTTACTGGCCTCTCGATTTTGCAATTTCACTGTTGTTAAACATAACACTTTTTCCTGGTAGCATGGTCAGGTCACCTACAAAGTAGTTGGATGATCTTGCATCGACAATTAACAAATCTAAAATTATAGCTTTTTGTTATGTTTGAAGTCCTTAAAATGTCTTCCATTGCTTCTTATGAAGAACTCTTTCCCAACTTGCATCGACTTGGCACCAGTACTGACCTAATATCTTAACTTGCAGTCTGGTAAAAGTACCCTAAAGGGTTGGCCGGACGTTAAACTAATACTACAAACAAACAAACTTAGCTTGTTATCTCAGATTGTGACTTGGTCATCAGTTTCTGGATAAACAAGAAGTGGTCTGATGTAAATGATTGAGCCGTACAACCATATTACTTTACATTTCTCTTCCTTTTTTCCACAGAACGTTCCCTACGTCTTCGTGAGGTCCAAGCAGGGTAAGTTGTCATATCCCATGTCTGTATTAGGCTATAAATTTGACAAGCGGGGTTAGCCTGTTATTGGATAAATATGGCCATGAATATTGACTATTATCTGTCTATTTCGAAATACGATTTAAGGATTGATTGACATTAATATATACCAAGAACATGTAAGATGTAGCCATAATTGTTTAACTCTTAAGATATGCATATATTTTGCAAAGAGTTGAAAAACAAGTATGTTTTTTTCACTTTGTATCACTCTCAAGCATACAAGAAATTTATCTTTCTGAAATAGCACCAACATTTTGATGCAGAATATTTACCAATTTGTTTTGTCTTTGTGACAGCTCTTGGACGTGCGTGTGGAGTGTCGCGACCGGTTATCGCGTGCTCCGTGACGGTCAACGAGGGTTCGCAGCTGAAGCCACAGATCCAAGCGATCCAGTCCAACATCGAGAAACTCCTCATCTAAACACAATCCCAAAATGTGCCTACTACCTGTTGTTGGCATTTGACTTGATGTTCCTGCTAATAAGGGAAAGTAGGAACACCAAAATGCTTCGTCTCTTCAGATACAAAAACAGGCAGCAGCGGAGGATGGTTTTGAACTTTTCTTCATCGTCGCAACACATTTTGTATTCGTATCGTCACTATGTGGCGACACATTAATTCACCTTTTCACAACTTCATCCGATTTCACGCTTTTCAGGACTTAAATAACGTAGTATGTTGGTTGGACAGATTCAGTTATGTTTAACTTACATGTTATCGTGAGATCATTCCCAAGTTTCATCAATTATTCCAAGAATGCTGCAATAGTTTCATTTTCCCATTGAAAAGAGTCCGAACCTTTGCTGTTTTATCATGCATAATTAGGCACTGTCGCTCTGTAGGTACAGTAAAGGATTTTGTCGAAAAATATGCATTCCTGCAAAATGTAAAATTTGTCACGTTATCATGTAATGCCAGAAATTGCTGTGCTTACATGTATGTTAGCGCTCCATGTTCACACAACTTGTAGTCTTTATCAATAAATGGTTCAATACTATTCTCAATCTTTCTGCTTTATTACATGCGACGCTTGATATTTTGAAGAAGCTGGATTTGCTGTCCCACCTTTACTACGGGCCCTGAAATGTATTCCAATGTACTGGTACTAATACCTGCTTTTCATGAAATGTAAATTTACATGTATATCTAAATTATAAGAACCAAATTCTAATGCTGTATGGGTTATGTCCGGGTGCCCACGCAAGTCTTAATAGGTCCTTAAAGGTCTTAGATTGATGTTATCAAATTTAAGGTCTTGAATTGACTTTTTTCTTGCATGAGGTCTTAAATTAGATCTGATTAGGATGATACCATGATCAAAATTGCCACATTTTACTAAGTTTTGTTTCATCAAACTTCATGCGATCAAACGTGGGCACCCTGAATGTAGTAAGTAACTAGTTTGTGTAAAGTGATTCACATTGCCCCAGGGATATTAATCTAACCCTAGAACGCTAAAAACCATTACAAGTTCACCAATCCTCATAAAAATATACTTTAGGTCTAGAATTATTTTTAAAGCCAAAAAAGACGGACAACCAATAATATTAAATTGCTGGAGATAATGAAACCGAAACGGATAATTATTTCTCAGAATTCCCACACAGGTCATGAAAAGTCCCGACTTATTTTATCACATCTAAATCCTGAAAAATGGTCTTGGAACTTTGTAACTAGTGGACTTGCGAACTTTTGAGAAGTTAAAATGAATGAACCATGAAAGCTCCAAATCCCACTTTCAAAGTACACTCACCTCCAATTCATATCATACGATATGTTCTGAAAGTTGTCTTTGCACGAGATGTTCTGAAATTTTTCTTTGCATATTCTTTTGATAAGTTTTTTTTAAATCTGGGTCTTAAGATAAAAAGGTCTCTGATTCTCAAAAATGCGCGAGAACCCTGATGCCTGTATGATCTATATTTTAACTTTTATACATCTGCTAAATTTTCATTCTGAACTACATTTCTTTGTTTCATTAATTTTAATGCACATTCAAACCCTACGCATTATACGGCATAGCCAAACAGTTTGTTACATTTCGAGATTATTTATTTTCGCCACTAGGGGCGCATGTGTGCCTGATTCGGTATTTTCGCCACCAGGGGGCGTATGTGTGCCTGAAACAGTAATGTTTTCCTCCCTCGGCAATACAGTAGCCAGTCCTTACAAGCTTCTGTATGTAATATGAATCAAGCATTTTTTGACAATCCTTGATTGGTTTGGTTTGGTTATTGGGGTTTTACGCCGTATGAATATCTAAGGTTATGTAAGCAAATTATAACTTACTTGTAGGATTCTGTGGGTGGAATTACCAGTTTCCAATGAGGCAATCAAGGATGGACCTGCTGCTTCAATGGACGTCGGGGTAACTCTGATTATCCGGCAACCGCGAGGACGCGTGGTGGCCGAAAACGGAACTACGACGATCGACGCTTACTACACTCCTCCCCATTCCATTATTTAGGAGGGCTCACTCCATCAGAAGCGTCATTCCATTTTGAGTCATCATTCCCTTTTGAGTTGGTGGTGGCTTCAATTGATTTCCTCACAAGAGTTCACTCTGCCAGAAGTGGTGGTCATAATCTTTCGTTAAGTTGGCTGTTGCGGAAGGGGTCTTTCAGGAGGGCCCCCTCCATCAGAAGAGGCCATTTTAGGAGGGCCCCCTCCATTAGAAGAGACCTGCTGTAGAACTACATCTTACTAACATCTGGCTCTACGGGTGTATGTACAGTCTATAGGCTCTAGGATGAGCATCTAGTTGCTACTTTTTACAGTGGTAGGTCTTCTTGACCTACAGCCTGAAGAACTTCCGGGCATTCCCTGGGGAGATCTCCAAGTTGTGGCTGGGTGGAATTCCTCGGAGCTCTCCTACTCGGCCCGTTACCAGGCGGATGGAAGTAGGTCCATGCTGGTTGGACAGGACCCCTCCTGGGCAGAAGTAAAGGGCTGTTGGTTTCCAGAGAGAGTAGGTATAACAGAAGGTTTTTCAAAAACGGCCAGATAGTTTATCAGAGAGTTGAATCAGGTAGTCTGAGCCAAATGAAGTGAAAAACTGTTTGAATTAAGATAATTGGATGTTTAGTCTAACCTTCATAAATGTTTTAAGGGGGAATTTTTTTTCCTAATAATAGAATTGAATAATGCTCTTGCGCTCTTACGCCATTAGAGAACTGGACATGAGAGTAATTCAGGCAGATAAGGCATGAGTAGAGCTTTCATTTGGTACCAAACATGTGTAAATGCATCACATGAAAGTACCCTAAAAGTTGAAAAATAGGGTAAAAAAGTGGACAATTTGATGAAAATCCTAAAATTTTCCCCATTTTTGCCTTTAAAACCCCCTGATGCGCTCTTACGCCATAAGATATCCAGGAATGGGAGTCATCTAGCATATTTACCTATGACAAGTGCGCTACGCGCCGCCAGTGGGAGGCGAACCCCTGGCCCCCCACACTGGAGGCAGACACCCTACCAGTTAGGCCACCACTGGAGGGGCTGTGGGGAGGGGTCAGAGTGGGGGTATACTGGGACATTTCGCTGGGTGCTGGTGTTCTGGCTTCTGTTTCATAGAGTCATGTTTGAGTTGAGAAACCAGCATTTATTTCAACTGGCACTCTGCCTCTGGCCCTCACTCACTTTGTGCCAATGGCAGATAGCATTGCACAGGTGGAGCTTGGTGAAGATTGGAAGCAACGCTTCTTTAATATAAGGAAGGTAATAAGAGCTTCAATTTGGCACCAAACATTAATATATTTATAGTTTAGAAATACCTTTAAATTTCAGGGGGAAAAGTCTAGTTTTGCTTTTTCTGAAACACTTAGTCTTGGCTCATGAAAATCAGCTCTGTAGGCTAATTCTAATCTGTTAGCCTACAGCTTCATAAATTTGTCAAAAATATGTAGAAATATGATTATGGATCAGTGACTAACCACCCATAAGACCATACATTAAAAAAACAACCAACCATAAAGTGTTTCTGGTGAAAACCCCATCCAAAGTACCTCTGCTGTTATACCTAGAGAGAGCTTGCCCAGCTCCAGGCTCTGAACCATCCGGTCCAGTTCCGGGTGGCGGTCAGCCCTCAGAACTTCTCCTGAGGTACTGGACATCGTCTTAGGGGCCCTAACACTAGGTGGATGAGCTTTTGCCCTTTCTGGCTCGGGGGTTGTGGCCTGGTTCCCCCACTGGACCCTTCGCGGTCTGTCATCTCCAAAGGTTACCTGAAGACCTCGGGCTGGTGCAAGGGGCTGTTTTTTGTCTGGGTCCCAGCTAGTGAGAGGTGACTGGTCCCCGGGCAGCTGGAGAAGGAGGACTGGGGTCCCCCCTTGGACCATGAGCCCCGTGATGTTGATGGGCAGTCTAGCTGATGTGGGAGGCTGGTTGTTGTCTGGGTCCAAGTCAGTGAAAGCTGACTGGGTCCTAGGCAGCTGCGGAAGGAGGACCAGGGTTCCCCCTTGGCCTACGAGCCCCACGATGTTGATGGGCGGCTCAGTGACACCACTCTCCCACAAACCAGGTGGTATGGCCACTTGCAGGGAGCCGGTGACGCTCCTAATCTGGTCTCCATGGACTGTAGACAGGAGCTTGACGTCTTGGTCTTCCCTGTGTGCAGCATCTCCCGCTGCATTCACAAGTGGATGAGCTATAACTCTTCTAGTCTTTTTGTCTTGGGACGCCTTCTTGCCTGTGGCATTGGTCACCTGTTGTGGACTTTGGCCAAAGGATGGAGCCGTGGCCAGGGGATGCTCTTCCTCTTGCTCGAGCCCAAGTGATTCCTGCCGGGTTTCCTGGTCCAAGCGTGGCGCCTGTTCCAGGTAGCGGCCTTGGTCCAGGTGCGGGGCCTGGTCTGGGGGGTGACCTCTGTATTCCTGCCGGGTTTCCTGGTCCAAGCGTGGTGCCTGTTCCAGGTAGCGGCCTTGGTCCAGGTGTGGGGCCTGGTCTGGGGGGTGACCTCTGTATTCCTGCCGGGTTTCCTGGTCTAAGCGTGGTGCCTGTTCCAGGTAGCGGCCTTGGTCCAGGTACGGGGCCTGGTCTGGGGGGTGACCTCTGTATTCCTGCCGGGTTTCCTGGTCCAAGCGTGGTGCCTGTTCCAGGTAGCGGCCTTGGTCCAGGTGCGGGGCCTGGTCTTGGGGGTGACCTCTATATTCCTGCCGGGTTTCCTGGTCCAAGCTTGGTGCCTGTTCCAGGTAGCAGCCTTGGTCCCGGCGCAGGGCCTGGTCTGGAGGGCGACCTCTGTTGAGGAGGGGTGGCGATTGGTCGCGTCTACCACCCCTTCCTAGTTTTCCGAAGCCGTGATTTTCTCAGGGGTCCCCAATTGGCGTTTAGGCTTGGGGCAATCCCTTGCGAAGTGGCCCTCCTCTTGGCAGTTCACACACTGCCTTGGCTGGCGCGGGGAATTGCTGCATGATCCACTTCTGCTCAGGTACGGCCTTGGTGACCTTGCTGGCCTCCTTGCTGTGGCTTGCAACTTGTCAATCATGGCCCCAGCCTCTGTTTCCACTGCTTTCTCAACCTGCTCCCCCAGCAAGCCCTGCGAGTGAAGGTCATCTCGGCTGTTCCAGCCTCCATGCTCCCTCGGAGGTGGTTCTGAGGATTGGCGGTCGTGCCATTTCTCATGCCAAGAAACGTCATAAGGGCTCCGGTCATCATGCTCCCAGGGCGAGACCTGCGAGCGGCGGACACCCTCACTGCGTTGACGAGGAGTCTCATACTGGCCCTCGCCTTGGTGCTCCCACGGTGATCCTGGTGAGCGACGGTCATCCCAGGGATACGATGGCTCAGGGCTGTAACTGTCCTCTTGGCTCCTGTACTCCTCCTCCTGGGTATGGTGATGTGAGATATGACAGTTATCCTGCACACTTCCCTTCCGCATAGGAGTCGACTGCTGTTGGGGCACTGGCCAACTTGCTGGCCTCCTCGCTGTGGCTTGCAACTTGTCAATCATGGCCCCAGCCTCTGTCTCCACTGCTTTCTCAACCTGCTCCCTCAGCAAGCCCTGCGAGTGACGGACATCTCGGCTGTTCCAGCCTCCATGCTCCCTCGGAGGTGGTTCTGAGGATTGGCGGTCGTGCCATTTCTCATGCCAAGAAACGTCATAAGGGCTCCGGTCATCATGCTCCCAGGGCGAGACCTGCGAGCGGCGGACACCCTCACTGTGGTGACGAGGAGTCTCATACTGGCCCTCGCCTTGGTGCTCCCACGGTGATCCTGGTGAGCGACGGTCATCCCAGGGATACGATGGCTCAGGGCTGTAACTGTCCTCTTGGCTCCTGTACTCCTCCTCCTGGGTATGGTGATGTGGAATATGACAGTTATCCTGCACACTTCCCTTCCGCATAGGAGTTGACTGCTGTTGGGGCACTGGCCAATTGCCGCTTCCGCTCCTCTCCTCCAGTTCTGTTTGGTGACCTTGCCCGACACCACTACCGGACCTTCCACTTCTGACATTCGAGTAGGCCTCCTTCCATTCAGATGCCCACTCTTCAGCCTCTTGGTTCCCGTGTTGAGCTCGCTCCTCTGCATCGCGGACTTGACATCCCAGTCTCTCCAGCTCGGCTTCTGGATGCTTGCTGGTCCCCTCTTCTTCACTCCTTTCAGAGCTGTATCCACTCTCAGAGATAGTGGATTCTGGAGGTTGCATCGCCTGTTCCTTCTCTGTCGATGGCGGCTCTACTGGTGGGATGTGACGGTTGATCCTTTGTTGCTGCACTGGGGGTGGTAGCACTGGTTCCTTCACAGTTGAATATGGCTCTTCTACTCTTTTTGAGGCCAGCTGCTCAATCATCTCCAGCAGTGTTGGTGAATCATCAACTGGAGTCCTATCACCGACCTCTTGGCCAATGTGATCTTCCTTGTCCCTGCTTTCACATGAGACGTCATCAGCACGCTCACTTTGCAAACTGTTCCCCTGTTCATGCGGTTGTCGGTTTTGGGGCTCCTTACCCTTGTCAGCCTGCTTCTGCTTTGAATCGTATATGATCAACCTCAGGCTCCTTGCTTCCTGTTGGTACAAGTCGTACAGCCCCATGTCAATCTTTCTAGCAGTGAAAGCATCAGTTAGGAGCTTCAGCTTTATGGCTACATACTGCCGCTGCCTTAAATCTTCTATGGCTTCCCTCTTCCTCACCAATTCCTGCTGGTGCAGGTCATATTGCCCCGTATCGATCTTGTAATCGAGGAAAGCCTCTTTTAGGAGCTGCGTCACCGTTGGGTCTAAGTGGGCAGCCACTTGGTTCAAGCTTTTCACAGGCCTGTAGTCCTGAAAAACCTTCCAAATCACTTTGGCCTGTGACAAGCCAATACCTGGGAGGGTTTTCAGTTTCGTCACCGATGCAGTATTAATGTTAATGTCCGCTTCCATATAACACGCCATGATGTAATGCAGGGCAATTAAGCTTGGATGAATATCCTCTTCGCAGGCATAATGAACTGATTCCCGGCTTGATTTAATAGCAAAGATCCCTTGAAACTTGATCAAATTAGCCTAATTTTACGCGTCGATACCAGAAGAACTTGAACAAATCCCCGACTTACCTTGAATCTTCCTGAATTAAATTATTGTTGTAATTTTGGCAAGTTAGCCTATTTTTCTTGGATACCGGAACAAATCCTGGCAAATTAGCCAAGTTCCTTGGATACCGGAACAAATCCTGGCAAATTAGCCAAGTTCCTTGGATACCGGAACAAATCCCGGAAATATCTTCAATTTTCGAAGAATTATGCCATGGGCTTGTCACCAAGTTTTGGAAGTTGTAAATTATGTCACCAAGCCCTGTGGCCTTATATAGGATAAATGGGCAAAATTACTAAGTCCAAGTAGGCTTACTAAAGTTATGAAAATTATCCTAATTCAGGGTAAAATAGCTTAAATATATGGCCTAAGGTATTTCATAATAAAGGCAGAATGTTCTGTAGGGGCCACTTAATGTTTTTGTAAAGTTTTAGTCAAAATGACTGACTCCTGGCCAGAAGGCCTGGGCCTTTTTTTTTTTTTAAACTAAGCCCCAGATTTTAGTCTTAAAAAGTTCACAACATGTAAAAATAATGGCCCAAAATTAAAGTGTAGGTGACACACAGTCCCTATAGGTGACACATAAATCATATACAGTCTTATTAAATGCAGGATGGCTCTGTAATTGTGTGATGAAATGGTTTGGGATTTAAAAATGGCCACCTCCAGCCTCTCCTGGGATGGGCAGGAAGGTGCTAAGTACCACCAAATAAGTCCACAAAAAACACATCAAACCACACAAAATGTCACATACACACACAGGGGGGTCCTTTGTGAATAATCCCTGTGAGTGTCAGCTTTGTAGATGGCCTTTTTCAGTCCTTTTTAGAGTCTTTCAGATGTAAACAAAGCTTGGCTCAGGTGTAAACAATGGCTCAGCTGGCAAAGTTTAAACTCCACTGAAACTTTGTTTTTCCTGGGTAAATCCTGGGTGATTCTTCACAATATCCACTTGGGTAAGTACACCAACACTCCTGGCACCAATGTAAGCAAATTATAACTTACTTGTAGGATTCTGTGGGTGGAATTACCAGTTTCCAATGAGGCAATCAAGGATGGACCTGCTGCTTCAATGGACGTCGGGGTAACTCTGATTATCCGGCAACCGCGAGGACGCGTGGTGGCCGAAAACGGAACTACGACGATCGACACTTACTACAGTTATATCACGGCGAGAACATGATTTTGACAATCCTGTCCTTGATGATCGTATCTATGGAATGATCGAATCTATGAGAAAATAGAGACCATACCCCTACATTTTTACCGAGGCAGGTGTTCTTTAATGTGCAGGGTCCCATAGGCAGGGCCCTACACACAACAGCCAGTGGTCTACTAGAGACCTTTGATAACCCAGTTGTTGCCACTGGGAGACATGTAGAGTGGGGTAGCAGCCAGCTCACCCCAGCCCAGGTCCTTGATTGGTCTGTTATTGGTATGAGGGAGGTTTAGATATTGGTTCCGTGAACGTGAACCTGTACGTGTGTCGTCATTAGATCCCTAAAATAGCTCCAAACCCGGTGGATACCCTGCTCAGAGTAGCAGGGCTTCAAGTAAGGGCCTATCATACCAGTTTAGGCCCCAACACGCGAAGGGCCTACACAAACGCCTGGCATTCTGCCAAACTGAAATGACTGAGGGGGATCACCACCACAGGGACATATACAGGTGTTTTACCACACTGTTTGACCTGTAGGCCCCCTTCCACAAGTTGTCACTTCCCTGTATTTATAACATAAGTATGTACATCTGAAAATTTGCAGAAATTTGACACATCATTTATTGACATCATTACAGTGTATTACATTGGAATTAAAGTTTCCAATCAGATTCAAGGGAATATAAGAAAGGTAACAACATGGGGTAGTTGACACAGGTGACCATTTTCCAGTGTTACAGGTTGGCAGACAGGCCTAGTCAACCATGTCCAGTCCCTCCACAGGCCCTACCAACCCACCCTAGAGCTCTATATAAATAGCTTTAAAGGGACCTCTGCATGTAGACCTTCAATTATTTGTGTCAGAAATATTTTTGAATATCATGTTCAAAGCACTTTGTACCATAACATGAGTACAGATATTTGAATAACTTATATCAATTATCTGCTAGAGCATTTGTTAATAATTATATGTGAAATTGGCAATATAGTAAATAGGCAAATATTTATTTGTATAAAAATAGGTACTTTACACGTGGGTTACCTATAGGATCTAAACCTCTTCTTTGGGCCCCACGTGAACGTGACCTTTACCCCCACGTCCACGTACAGGTTGGCGTTCACGGGACTGATATCTAAACCTCCTTCATACCCCTACACTTTTGCCAAGGCAGGTGTTCTTGATATGCATGGTTCCATAGACAGGGCTATACACACAACAACTTTATGATCATCGAATTTTATCTTTTGTTCACTTAATAGTGATTGAAGTGTTGATATGTCCTGTCCCAATTTAGTTATACTTTAATGTGACAGTATCGTCCTCCCGGAGTTCAGCGTGTACGCAGAGACCTTGTATGTATATATAGGATATATGGAGACTGGAAAGCCAGGGGTAAACCTGTTATGCACTACAGGCCTGCCACCTGGCCCATGGTAGGACTAGATTTGGATTGACCATTATGTCCATGGTAAAAATAGGCATGGTGGTGCCACTTACTATTCCAAAGTTACATTGTTAATGACCAGACCCTGGTCATGGTTGATCCAACCAGCCACCAGGGGAATTGGCACATAGGCCCAAAGAGAAGCTTTCCAGTCTCTATAATTATATCCTATATATACATACAAGGTCTCTGGTGTACGTATGCCGACGTTACTTTAGCAACTGTATGGTGGGTGTGTTTTCAGAACATACCACCACATCGCAGATTCAAGAGAGTGCTTGGGTAGTTACAATGTATCGAAACATGTTGGCACGGTCCCTTTGATGAGTATTTTATTGCAATGAAAGTTCTAGTTTACATAAAGCAATATATTCTCCGTCAAAAGACATAGCCTTGGGGTGTCCTTTTCCTGTCATGCAGTATTTGCACCGAAAACAATTTTGCAGAATAATATACCCTTTTCATATCAAAACATGTTTGTCTATTACGATCCCTTATGCAACACCATTTCTTTTATTTAATAAAAGAAATTTAGCAACGTCCGAGGCACGATTCCCTCCAAAGAAGTTTTTCTGATACATTGAGAAGATTGTAATTCAAAACACATTGTTAGTTCCTTGGCGTGGTACTTTTGGACTAAGATTTTGAGCATAGGCCTGCAAAGTTATAATCCTCCCTTTTTTTTTATGCATATTCACACAATTAAAATTACAAGTTTAAGAAGTAGTCTGTATTTTATAAATGGTTTGCCTAAAATCTCCAGACTTGCCACTTTTTTTTTTTTTGATTACGATTCGTTCTTCTTTTTTTTTATTCATTTATTTTAACTGGTTCAACATCAGCGCACGCCGGTTTTCGTTGAATCACTAGAGCCGTGCAGTAGCAGTTACATAGTTTAAATCTTAACTTTCTACTTAACACTAGTTTAGACAAAGTCTCCGTACAGTAAGAAAGAGAACAGAGGATTTTAATACTTATACATAAGGAGGGGAAAATGTATTTACTATTGGAACATATTAGTTGATCAGCCGTCAACTAATCAGATTCTTTGATTCAACAATAGGTGGAAAAAATTAACATTTGACAGCAACGTAAAGAATGTCCTTGGTGATAGTCCACTTATGGGACAAGGGGCAGTACATTAATGAGATTACACACAAGGGGGTGGGTTGAACAGTGTGACACTGTCTGCAGAGATGCCATTTTTCCTACTTTTGTAGGATTTCCTACTTTTGGGTGATTTTGGGTTGCACAACCAATTTTTCCTACATTGCTCTGATATCTGTTTTAGACCATATTTATGTAAGTTTCAAGCTAACAAATTAAAAACTCAATGGCAGGTCTCTATTCCTTAAGGTTATTTCCCTCCTAGTTACTCTTGCAAAAAAAAGTAGGAAAACTGTTTCCTACTTTTCCTACTTTTTCATTAGTTGGGAGTGGCATCTCTGTGTCTGAGAGCGGGTCTTATTTTCATGATTTAGTAGAGGGGGTTGGTCGCAGGCACGGATTAAGGCACGTGGGGGCATGCCAGGCGCACGCCCCGCCCCCCGCCCGTTTTGGCCAAATCTTTTTTTTTACATCTTTAGTGTAAAATTCCTGCACCTGGAGGATGCGGCCAACAATGTTGCTATAGCACGTCCCCCTTTTTCAAATTCCTGGATCCGCCCGGTTCTAAAAGTACCCTGATAAAAGTGTGATGTATTTTGTTTTTAGAATAGCTACTTTCAGTTTGAGCTATCATTCTCAGGTCAACTTTGTTCTAATCTAGCCAAGTGTGAGTTGAATTAGATATGAATTACGTCATAATGACCCTTATTTACGTTGATGAAGATTGCTTTGATGCATTCCTCGGGTCATTTGTCAAGCAAATTGCGTACACAGACGTTGAATTAAATATCAATTGCGTCATATGTACCCCTATTTACATAGTTAAAATCTACTCTTTCACATCATACAGTAATAAAGTGTCCCTCGATGCGCTCTTTTCAAATAATTATACCCTTTTCATATCATTCAAATGAACTTCTAAGAAACATATATCTATTCTCATGATTAACCAACTAAGCACTTGCAAGGGACAACTAAATTGGTTATGTGTTACATATTGCAACTATTTATTGTCTCTTTGCTGTTTCGGTTGTATATGACTTATCTAAATTTACAAACAATATTGAAAAATCTAGAGTCACATGGCATGTTATCAATATGTTTTAAAATTTAATTAGTTTGCAAAACCTGGAACTGTACGCTTTCAAATGAGAAATAGTTTGCAAATATGTAATAATACTTCCCTTTACACCCCGATCCGGCCTTAGACACCCGTGGGTAGTTCCCCCAATGTAGCCGTAGCCGCCATTCCCGTAGTCGGCAATTTCTTCATAAATTTTCCATATTTTTCCTAGGACAATACTTATTCAACATACAAAAATGACCAATATTGTCATTTCAAAACTAATCAAATTCCCCAAGCAATACATCAAACCATATGTCCATAACCGAAATATACAGGGGTGCACGGGTCAGCCATTGAATTTCGTCAAGTAAAACTTATATAACCTGCTCTGTTAGGTCCCTCATACCTGGTAGTGTTAAATTATACCTAATGATATCTATCTACATTACTTTATGACGGGAATCCCCTAGAGGCAGTTTATCAATATATCATATTCTGGTGTATTTTTTAATTACAGTCCAATATAAGGACTAGATAAAATTTATTGTTGACTCAAAGGTAACATTTTTTGTTGAACACTACCTGCACAAACGCATCAGATTAGCTCAATAAGATTCTAATAACGATAATGTCAGACGATTTAAGGCTAGACACTTGATTAATTAAACTAGCAATATTTCAGGTTATTTCGCAAAACATTATATCTTGACAGTTCATATAGAGAAATATTAATTTTGTATTTTGATTTATACAGGGAAAATTTAACAATTATACCTGTTATTTTGGACATGTAATTTGATATCACGATTTTTCTTTTCAAAGCGGCCCAGAAAATACATATCATATATACTTCGACAATTTTTCAGGGGGGTTACAAAAACTGGATAATTTCTCCTCTGTGTCCCATATTTGGTTATTTTAGTGTTTTCTTTATTGTTTTCATTTTAGGTTAAACAACCCTTTACAATTGAGTGAAACATGATGTTTTCTGAAAAAAGAACAACATGATTCTAGAATAGATATTTTCAAGTGATGATTTGAGATATTTGCATTTTCCTCTGTTTTTCTTTTGGTATATGGGCCAATATTATTGGTCATTACAACATGTTACAAAAATTGAAAATGTAATGAATTCCCTTGTCATATATAAAAGATTGTAGATATACACGTTTTATGAAGTGCTATGATATCGTTAATATCAAGTTATAGGTTGACAGTTTTTTTCTTTTTCAAGAGGAATACAATCAATTTTCAAATAGTGTTAGACGGGGAACATAGTGTCTATTCTTAATGAAATGGCTGAGATCTTGTGTTTCAATAAACCATAATGGTATAAAGGCTTCTTTGATATGAGATGCCTCTCACTGTGTTTTAGGAATTTGCAGAATTTATTTCAACACATCAATCTCTCAAGAATTTGTGCATTTTAACAAGCAAAGAGCTTTCTTCATTAAGGTATGAACATTTTTGGAATGTATTCAATTGGTTTAGCCAGTTTGATGAATCCTGTGGACGTAGCATAGTTGGCGTGAAACATAAATTGTAAATAAACAGTTATATTTTCAGGAAGGATGGATACAGAAAACAAAAGCAAGTCAGAGGGCCCTGTTCTGGAAGACCTCCCAGTTACTGGCATTGCCAAAGAAATAGACAACTTCCTCGCTGCCTTTGGTGGGGTTTGGCCTCCCCGTCCTAGCTTTGAATGGCCAGCATGCATGCAGACATACCACCAGATCTGGGAAGAGGCAACATTCAAGATCCATGAAATAAAGAACCCTGACAAATTCAGAGAGTGGTCGAGAATGAAATTTAATGAGAAGGTAAGTGTTTTGCAAGTTGTTTTATGTAAAGGGAAAATGCCATGGAGGCAGCAAAGAAAGGTTATATTGCATATAATACACCTGTCTCCTTAGGATTTTACAAGCCAATAGAACCTCCCCTTAATTTCTTCTCTTTTTTTTTTAAAAAAGAAAATGGCATTTTGTTATTTTTATACATTGTATTTGTACCATCTAAAACGACACATACTGACTTAGGATACTTCATTGACCATACCAGTGGTCCCTGTAGCTAACTGCCATGGCATTCCCATTCTCTATGACACGGAGTAAGTTTTTTTTTTGCCATTTCTCCATTGTATGTGATGCAAGTGATAACAGTAGTCTAATAGTTAGAGCATTAACTGCTACGCAAGAGGTCCTGGAGCAGACCTATTCATGGCCATTGTGTGTTCTTTTCATATGTTTTCATAAATTCTAATATTTCATTATTTACACAATAATAAATGAAGAAAACATGTGGTGGAAATCTGTACACTGCAATCCACATGTAATAGTGAAACATGTCAGAGATATACTTATGTAATTATATATAAGCTACTTGAAACCCCTATATATTGATAAAAATCATAGAAATATAAGTATAGACATCACTTTAGGACTCTGTTTATGTCAAAAATTGTGTTCAAAAACTAAAAGTGGAAAAATGAGTTGATAAAATGATCTGTTCTCTTATCTAAGCACCTGATCTAAGCGTGATCATAACATGAATTGCAGTACATATCTAGATAGTTTGATATATGATGCAGGATAGAACATTTAAGAAACCTGCTGTTTTGCTGTAACACTTTTTAATTATTAAGCATTCGTGGGTTATATTACAAAATTTCTCAATGCACTCTTTGAACAACTATACATACTTACTTTTTGCAAAGTTAGAGAGCCACCAAGATACAGCTACTATGCAACCCTTTTCACGAAAACTTCTACTTACTTTCCTCATCCATATCTCAAGGGAATGAATAAGAATATTACTTTCCTATTTACAAAACACCCCTGGCACCAATTTTCTCTGCCCTGTTTATAGGACCATGTACATTAAAGAACACCTACCTCGGTAAAAGCGTAGGGGTATCGTCTATATACCTTCTCATAGATTTGATCACCATCACCCCCTTGATAGGACCCTGGCAGTTAATAGGATGTAAAGCAACCAAAAACCAACCAACCAATGTTTTTGTGGGTAACAGGTTGACCTTGGGGAGGTCCTAAAGGAGCTTGAGACCAGGATGACCCTGAGTGACCCGGTCCTCCTGGGCCTCCAGGGCTGTCTGCAGATCCTGGCCCTCCTGTACCGCTGGGGGGCGCTGCCCACCACTGACGAGGAGCGGGCCCGCACCAAGCTGGACTTCCCAGAACAACTCTGGACTCCGTTCACTAGGGTAGGTAGCAGTAATCTTCTATTTGTGACGACCAGGTTTAAAATTAAAGTCATACTTACACTACAGGATTGTTGTATTGAAGTGTAATATAGAGGCATAGATAGGTTACATGGCGCATAAAAAGACCTAGTTTGATTGTGTCAATTACTCATCTGTATATATGTGACAATTCATTATAGTTACAACATGATGAGTTGATACCAGTCCACCTGTTGTATAACTGTTTGTGGGGTGGGGGAGGGTGGCAAGATGCTGTGGTACTTTCGGTTTTGCCCTACGATAAGGGGCGTATAATCTAAGGGAGTTCCAAGTAAAACTGATGGGATTCCAGGTACATTTAAGTGGGTTACACCAGTGATTTTTCATTATTTCTTATAGTTTACTTATACTTTAGGAAAACAAATGGGGTTCCAGACACCCAGGAATCCCCCTGGCTACGCCACTGATCGACGATGGTCCCTAGACCATTTATATTTTGATCATACTAGTAATTTTATTGATAATGTTGCCAGCCTGATTGTTTCCCTGATGTCCCCATACTCTCTTATGCAAGTGCCAGAAGACAGAAGATTAACGTGACATCGCTTTCTTTATTTCACAGATTTCAGAATTGTATGGTACTGTCCCGGCATCTTGCACGTTCAACATCGCCTTTGCCTGCAATGAATACGATTCAAATGGTGATAAACCACTGGGGAGACACTTCTGGTGGAACTGGGATCCTAAGATTCGGGCTTCAGAGGACAATTTTTTTCTGACCTTTGTGCGAGTGGACAATGCCTTCCAGCTATGTCTGAAGTCAATCAGAGAGTTCTTGTTACTCACAGATGCAGTACGAAATGATAGAGGACTTGCCAAAAACTTGTTTCCAAGGAGGGTTGAAATAATAAGAGAGCTTAAGCAACAATTTCTTGACATACACAAAATCTACACTGAACAAGTAGTGACAAGAGGTAAAGTGGACAAGGAAGTATTTGCTGATTACATCCAGAATATGTCGGAATGGGGCCTGGATGGGAACGGAGGTGGAAGTGGGGCCGAAATACTCACATTTGCCATGCTTGATGAATTCTTAGATTTGTCTGGGAACTCAATATCCTATATAAAAGCCTATGAAAAGCGTAATAACATGACCCGTCTGGCCCGTGATCTGCTGAAGAAGATAGGCACAGATCACAAGGAAGACCGGTTTGACAGCTTTTTGGGACTGACTGTAGAGGAAGACCCCTTGATCCAAGCCAAAGATGATGTCATCAAAACAATCTACATTTGGCGGCTGGGCCATGCAAAGTCATCCCATCGCTATACTGAGAAAACTAAGATGACAGCTGCAGGAAAAGTGGAAGCTTCTCTTCAGTCCAACGAGACAATTCAGTCACAGACTCTTGCTCTTGGTCAGGCAAGAGCTAGGGAAACTGCTGAAAAGATAACGAATAAAATGCCTTCAGTTTCAATCAAAGAATAACTACAGCTGTTCAACAGCTAACATTAACGATAGAATAGTTTGGTGATTAAAGGGTCTGGATATCTCTTATTTCCATACTGAAATCGTTTTAGAACAGAATTTGAGCATAATTGTTACATACTTTTCAACTCTTTCCAACTCCTATTGCTACTCCCTTCTTTTATAATTATATGGTTTGATTTTAAATGCATCTTAATGACTTGTATAATTAGTGACAGCATTTTAAAGGTGTGATATAATAGTTGTGATACTGGCAACCACTGGAAGAACGGCTACATACTGCCAAGCCGAAGTGTTGTATGAGTTTCAAATGCAATTAAAAAATCAAAAAAGGTTGTTCTAAATGAAGGAAAACCTACATGTTCTCATATATGTATACAGCTATGACTATAGTGGGTTCGGAATAATGTTGAAATGTCAGGACGTTGCTAGAACTGTCAGGATTTCATGTGGCTGGTGGTGACCACTACTGGAAGGACCAAGATTATTGACTTGTACATGTGACTGCGACCTTGGTTGACTGTCGTGGCTAAGCATATAATGCAATAAAATTGCATTACATCTATATCGTCGATCTGTATCTCTCTAAAATACATACCTGTTTATTTATATTTTCTATGTTCCCTGTTTCATTGTTATTTTGCATTTTATGTTTAAATGTAATTCTGAATTTTGATTAACATTCTTATTTTTTCCTTAAGATTAACGTTTTCTGTTGATTTTGATATATATCCTTTCCATAACTCCGTATTTTAGGATTTTGCTTTAACAGTCGTACAAGTGATACAGTCTGTTTCTCTACCATGAAATAAAAACTAGAACCTGCAATTGTCGTAAGACTATGACTACGAAATATAGATAAACCCTTATGTCTCTCTGCATTGAAACAATAGAGAAAGATGTCACGAATAGCAATAGATCTCTAAAATAGATATGAACTATACCAATCGATTATCGCGTGATGTCTTTTTAATTCCAACTAATTCATCCTTTCTAAACTTTTCTTGATGAGATTATATCTAGGGATGATGAGGGGGGTTTCTTCTAATGAACAATAGACATGTTTTCATTACCTGGGTAATCTTCCTTTCCTAGAATTTGCTTATTGACGAATTGTATACCAAATTCGATACATTTAGCATTAAAGAATTCTGCAGATGAAGTAGTCGGGGACTTTATTTCACAATCAAAAAAGTTAGATGTGACTTGTATTTACACAATAATTAGTGAACAAAAGTACGGAATAGAGAACCATGGTGGCTAAAAAATATGTGCGTCAAATATTACATCCACCTTCTTTCCTGGTATTCTCTATTCATGAACCGGTGAACTTAAAACAATAGCACACCACTTTTTGTTATAGTGACCTATATTCAGGATGGACAAATCCCCCTTTAAGATTCTGAGAACGTCCATCCCTCTCGTGATGAGACTAAACGGACCATGCGGCTCGGTTCCTCTTCCGTACACTCATTATTGACCTGTAAAATCAACGTAATAACTGAAACATGTTGGCTTTCTCTTTCCTGCCACATGCGCCAAATTCCCAGATACCGATTAGGGGCCATGTACATGAGGTCCTCGTGTTGCGCAATTCCAATATCACTTACTACACGCGACATGAGCTGGGATATGACGATATGAAACCACATATATATGTTAGAGACAAAAGTCTTTGTAAGCCATATGTAAAATACTCCGAATGGCCAATTTCAAACAACTCGTTTACTCTTGAGTAGGAAATTTCTCTAATATCATCATGTATCACACCGATATCACAGCTCAAAGTCGTGTAATGTAATAGGGCCTTTACGGCAGATTTAAAAGGGGCGTGCGCTCCCCTCCATTCTTTTTTTCTGGAAAATCTACATTAAGATTCGTTCCAAAATCCATTAAGGTGGAACATTTTAAAAAGCCCCCCTCCCCCAATCCAATTTCAAGACGCGGGATCACCGACACCGATTTATACTGAGAGTGGGTTATTAAACTGGTCTGTACGGGGTATTTCAAAGCATGTCCAAGCTGCATCTTCTTGCCGCTTAAAAAGTACAGGGATTTAAGAAAGCACTAAAGCTCCCTTATATTCACAAATTCACATATAGGCCTATTACAAATAGGAGGAGGGTACATGGGTACATGAGGTCCTGCAATGTCGATTTTAAAAACCCTCTAGGTCGTGTTTCCTATAATGATATAATAATGATTTGTAGAAAAGAGAACCTACGTCGTCTTTTCTAGATTCGCCGATGAAAACGGCTCCCATCACTTTTCCTGACTCAACCCGCAGTCTGGTTTCTTCCCAGAAACCAGACGTATTATACACACAGTACTAATTACGCACCAGGACCAACGTGACGTCTCCCCCGTCCGTCCGCTCCGGGAACACAGCCGCCGACTTCTCACAGTCAAAGGTCATAAACAAGGATCATCTCATGATCGTTAAAAAGAGAGCTACGATGGTCCGGCTCCCTGATCCCAGGTTTGCAAGGGATATCCACATGGGGACAGGCACACTGACATATAATTATATACAGTGGCGGGTCCGGGGGGGGGGGGCAAAAGGGGCAATTGCCCCCCCCCCCCCCCCGACAATAAATGAACTCTCGTAGTTTTGACAAATCCGGGGAGAAATTTTGCAAGGTAAATCAGGGGGGGGGGGGCAGATATCTTGCACCCCCCCCCCCCCCCCCTAGAAGACAGACCCCGGATCCGCCCCTGATATACCTTTGAGGATACAAATACTATATATTATACTATACTATATTTTATCAACGTTATAGCCAGCCAGAATGTACTGCATATAATAGATTTTAGTTGTTGATCGGGCGGGGATCGACCTTGTACCCCCCCCCCCCCCCCCCCCACACACACCCACACAAACACACCCACACACCCACGCACACCCTTTTGCCTCTATTTTGTCCAATTTGCTGATTGGGCATCCTCCACTGTAATGTCAAGTTTCTTGCCACGCCCCACATACCAGCTATATATGCTATAAATATCCTAGGTCCGCCGCGATTTGTTTTCAGTGAAAAGTTCTTATAGTTGTCAAAATGTGCTTCATATACATCATCCCTTGTATTCTTGTAATTGCAAAATGAAGGTTCATTAGAATCAAGATGTCAGTTGGAATAACAGTGACAGACAACATGGCCGTCTCTTCAATGCGACGCCCGTTGATATCGATAGAAGTGGTTATCATAAACGGGTGGATGTATTGATCAGAAAAAGACCAATTGCAATGTAAAACGTTTGGGGCCGACCATTTATTACGTACGTATGAGGCGGGGGTGAGGTGGTCAGGGGCTTTAGCACATTTCTTTTGGCACATGCATATTGCATACTAAAGACACGTCTAAGCGAGGATGGGGTGGGGTTGGGGGGGTATACGCCCTATTCTCTTGACCATCCGCATAACCCCTTGAACAGCCAGTGATGTTTTCTCGATGGCATGCGACACAAGGATGGGTGTAGACCCTTAAAATCGACAGGGCGACATGGCGATTCTTTACATTCGTCATGCGACATGAAGTCTCGCGACACGAAGACAAAAACTAATGACATCACATAGGGCATTCTTTAAATTCGACATGCGACATGAGGGCTTTTAAAATCGACATGAACATAGAAAAATAGTGACAAGGGACATAGCAATTTCTTAAAATCGACATCCGAATTCGGGATCCCCTATCTACACCCCTAGAAGGATTATCACCCACACGGCCGGTGAGCGGTGCGTATTGTAGCCAGGGCGTATTGACAGGCCATACGCACCGCTTACTGTGAACTCCTTGTTTTCAGGAATTTTCACATATTTTTCATTTTGTTTGGGTGATAAAATAAAGAAGCACCTTAGGGGGCATCCTCGGGTAGCCTTATGACCCATGGGGAGCGTACTTAGCCCTGGGCTTAGACCTCGGTATGTGACGATCCCCTATTGGTCTTATAGCTACCCTTTGACGCCCCCCGCGGTGCTTCTTATCATACTACCACAAGGGTAACTTTTTCACTTTACGTCATGATTATAGGTCCTATCTTAATTCACTTACATCCCGAAAATGTATGTAATTCGTGAAAATGTTTTCCTACTAATTCACCGGCGACTATGAATTATCGCGGTCCAACCATACCCTTGCTACAAATGAAGTGCATATACCAAAGCATGTAACTGTATATCAGCAACAACAAATATTAAGTTATTGATTCTGAGATAGGAATGGAAGTTTTTTTTTCTGTAATTTTCGATTCAAAGTTTCAAGTCAGATACAACGGACGTTTTCTAATAAAAAGAAACAATAGTCAAGCTGTAATCCCGATTATCTGTGCACGTGACAAAGAGTCTCAGCGTGAGGCCCTCGAAGAAGTGCCAAAGCTGCAGTATTCCCAATTTCAGAAATAGATTATGCCTCTGTCACTTGTTTCAAATTGAATTCCAAATCATACAACGACACTTCAGCTAATTATTTAAGCCATTCTTCCAGCGGTTGTCAGCCTCTCGCTCATCAGTTCTTCCCCTTAAAGGCCATAGTATAGGCGAAATTAGATTAAAACAAGAAGGAACAGGTTCTGTAAAACAATGAGGAATTTCGAGCCTCAAATCCCGTCACCGGGGAGATGCAGGCTCATCGTGAGTCATATCGATTCGGTAGAAGTTGTGTGTATATAAGGGTCATCTCACAGTGACCAGTCACAGATCAGCAGGAGACGATAATCAGAGTAACAGGACCCGCCTCCAGTGTCACCACAGGGTAAGTGGTTCAATATAATAACAGTGCATCGCTCAGTTTTCATTCAGCGTCATGTGTCCAGAGTCATGTAAGGCACTACTAAGCCGTTGTGTTGTAGTTTTGATGATATGATTAGTATACCTTATTTTTTTCACTACCTTAAGCAGGGTTTGATCAACGATCCTATGCTTGGCTATACTATTTTTGGTTTGATACTAAGTATTTCTTCAATCTCATCTTGCTGTGTATTGACATAAATCCTCATTACCGCTAATTGTAAGTGATTATATTACTCATTATTTATCCGTCTTTATAAAATGCCTTAATAAAAGTTAATTCATTCACCATTCTAAAATGATTTGTTCTTAAGGATGGGCGTTCCAGGTCTGGTTCCTTTTCTTATCTAGCATTTATTTAAAAGAAAAAACATTCAATACTTCTCCCACAAGAAAACCCTTGACGCCCCATTCTCCTTTGAGGATACCTCTAACACATTTCTTTTGACGCCTTAGTTATACCGGATTCTGTATTTTCTACCCTTATAATATGATTATATATAGTTATATTAACACTTACAACATTGATTACGTTGCCGCCTCTTCCCAATTCGACCTGAATAGATCGGTAGCGGTGCCTGGAACAGTTCATCTTTATCCATAAATAGACAATTGAACACCAGTCAAAGCTCAATACAGATAGCACAATCTTATTCAGATCGACCTTTAAAAAATCCATGTCTTAAAGGGAGCCAAAAGCAATGTTGGGTCAGAATTTTGTAAATTCTGTTAACTAAGGCTACAACCTAGGCATGTGGTAAAATATAGAGTGTGAATACAGACTTAAACTACATTAAAATAAAATACACAAAAACTTACCCCCACGCAGTCAATTTGGTGACCCACCAAAATTGGTTTGTTGTTGGTATGTCTTCAGGCATTAATGACAAGAGTTTTATACAATTCAAATAATGTTATAGTTAGTTATCATGATTAATACTGTACCAATGGCTAAGGTTAGACTCTTAGAATGTATTTTCATAGTTATTTGAGTTTGCAAAATGTTGTTTTTTGACACAGCATTGTTTTTGACTCCCTTTGAGTAGTAGATATAGCAAGAGTCTGTGGCTGTACGCGATATAAACCGATGCTTTAGCCAATGTTTATATCAAGTGCAGCCACAGACGAGGGCTATATGTGACATAAACCATGGGACTTTTTTGTGGGCAATTTCCCTCATAACTTTTTTAATATCCGTTGAATTTGCAAACATCATGCAAGTAAAACGTAGCCAAGAACCTTGTAGAGTTTATTAATGTGGCAAATATTTAATATCCAAAGGTTTTTGATTTTTTATGATTTAATGAAAAATAAAAGTGAGTCCTACCCGTTGTTTTTATTTTTCATTAAATCATAGAAAAATGAAACTTTCAAGACATAAATTATTTGACATATAGATCATCTCCATAATGTTCTAAGCAACATTTGACTCACTTTTTGTGGTTTGGTTGAATATTGAAATAGTTATAGGCAAAAGTATGGAAATAATAGTCTGAAGGCATATGTGATATATTCACGGCTCATTTCTTTTGTTCTCTCCGTTTACCGTGGTTTATGTACAGGACATAATGAGTATATTCCTTCCTACAGCCAAGATGGACATAGATACTAACAGCTCACCAGATGGACCCTCCCTAGAAGACCTCCCAGTCATAGGTGCTGCCAAAGGTATCGATGACTTTCTTGCAGCATTTGGCGGATATTGGCCTCCACGGCCCAGCTTTGACTGGCCAGCCTGTCTCAATGGTTACCACAAAATCTGGGAGGATTCAACAACGAAAATCAAAGAGATTGACAACCCTGAAAAGTTCCGTGTATGGATGACAAAGGAACTTAATGAGAAGGTCAGTTGTGTTTGTTACTGTCTTTAGGAATATGTCCTGTTGTACTCCGACACAGACTTTATATATATAAATGCAGACAGCTGACCTATTAATGTTTTAAAACACGGAAGACGGGGAGAACAAAAGAACTAGGCCGTGGATATATTGCGTATTGGCTCCACTGAAGTGGAACGCTCTAATCTCACAGCGCAGACCTCCCTTCTACTGGGCTGTGTTCATGACTTAATTTTTATGCTTTTGCATCTAACTTCTTTAATATTCATCAGATTTATGGACAGTAATCAAGTAAAATGTACATCTTGTACATTAGACCCTTCAATCAGATTTTGAAAATGTTGATGCTTTCATTTTTTAATGATTTAATCAAAAGAAAAAGCGTTTTCTACCCATAAGATCCCATGTTAAAAATCTTCATTTTCTAACTGTAATATCTTAGCTAATAATTATTCCCAATGTGCCCATTTTTCTTATTAGATGTCTATTGATTTGCATTGAATTTGACATTGTAAAACTAAGCTTGATCATTGTATTTTACTTGATTATCATGGATCAATCTGAACAAGCATCAATGTTAAGATTTCAGGACTGGCTGGAGTGGCACTAGCCTGGATCCTATGAAAATGATTTACTTTTATTTTTCATTAAATCATAAGAAATTAAAAACTTCTTTAAATCAAATACTTGACGCATGAATCAACTTTATAAGGTTGTTAGCTACAGTTTACTGACACCGTTTGTGATAATTTAATGAATATTAAAAAAGTTAGAACAAAAAAAGTCCTGTGTTTTATGTTAGATAGTCCCCTGTGATGTCCTGTCACTGTTTTTACCTACTCTGTCATCCTGTCAATGCTCTTACCTGCTCTGATGTCCTGTCAATGTTTTTACCTACTCTGTCATCCAGTCAATGTTCTCATCTGCTCTAATGGCTGTGCCACAGGTGGACCTCGAGGCTGTGCTGGAGGAGTTGAGGTCCCGGATGAGGCTGGACGACCCAGTGGTCCTTGGCCTCCAGGGCTGTCTGCAGGTTGTTGTCTGTTTCTACCGCTGGGGGGCGCTGCCAACCAATGAGGAGGAGCGGGCCCGGACCAAGCTGGTCATCCCTGAACAACTGATGAGGCCATTCACAATGGTAGGCTGAATACCCACACCCAGCCAACACTCTAGCTTAACTAACATTCTATCTGCTTCAATTCCAACTCCAGAACCTAGCTTAACAGTGCCAATCTTTCCAGGATCTTAATCCAACAACAGAGAGTAGCGCGCTGTTGGCTAGTGCGCAGACCGCACCTTATATATGAATGATTCTGCCTACCTAACGTCCCCTTACACACTCTCCTTTAACATCGAGTGTCACTAGAACAGCTAAGTTCAAGTCTGGACTGACCATCCGCATCAGTACAACATTTAAGATAATTATTCAATCCGTCCCAAGTGAAGTACTTTAAAGTTTTGTGGTAGTACTTTCTAATTGTGGGTGATGTTTAGGGAAGTAATGAAGAGTTGAAGACAGGAGTAGAGTTGAGATGATGTTGTATTATTTCTTCAGTCACAGGTTAGAGCATGGCCCAAGGCCATAGCTCCATGAAAATCACATGTACATAGCTCTGTGTCTCCAGCCCCACTGCCCAGAGTGGAGCATTCAAGGTTCCCTCCAGAGGCCTCCAGGGCCCTGATTGGTTGGTCAGGTTCCAGGTGGAAGGTGGCTCCACCTGGACCCTGTGGCTCCACCTGGAGCCTGTGAGGGTAGTTAGACCTACTTTAAGGGTATAGTTTTAGTATTTGTTAATTTTGAATGTATTGTGTATATTCTTATACTAGTTCTCACTTAAATATATTTAGAAATAATATGTTTTAGAGTATAGAAATGTCCTACCGATTTTAAGGTATGACACAAGTAAATCTCAAGACATGTTACAGTGTTATGGCATATTTCCAATAGAATACAATGCTGAAACCTTATAGTGCCCTTCCGTTAGTTGCAGCCTTTTGATTGGCTCACAGCCATGTAAAACGGTCAAGTAATTTAGATCTTAAAGTCAACATGGTTAGGGAATATTTGGTGACATAGAAAGTCATGATTTAAGCCTAATCTAATCAGTTTAGTTAGAAAGACTAAGATTTTCTACAGGGTATATTTTGTCCAATTTCAATAGTCTACCCTATGTCAAAATGACTGGTTACCTCTTTCCATCTTTATATTTGTAAAGACCACCTGAACTTTAAATGTTGAATAGATGCATGTCCTAGAGTTTGGTCATATTTGCTATCTTGGACTTTCTAAAATACCATTATTTTATGGTTTTTATGTCATTTCAGCTTTCAGAGCTGTTTGGTACCTATCCGTCCTGTTGTATCTTCAACCTGTCTCACGCATGTGCAGCTTATGATTCAATGGATGGAGAACCAGTGGGGAGGTACTTCTGGTGGAACAGTGACCCTGAGATCCGCCAATCTGAAAACAATTTCTTCTCGTCCTTTGTGTCTGTGGACAATGCCTTCCAGCCCTGTATGAAGTCAATAAGAGACTACCTGATCCTCACCAATGCAGCCAGAGCCAACAGAGATCTTGCTGAATCACTTTTCCCAAAACGTGTTGAGAAAATGCAGGAGCTCCGACGCCACTTTCTGCATATCAACAAACTGTTCATCAACTCTATCCAGAAGAAGGACAAAGTAGACAAGAACATTTTCCCAGATTACATCCAGAACATGGCAGCATGGGGTCTGGATGGGGTCGGAGGTGCCAGCGGGGCTGAAGCTTTGACCTTCAGTCTTCTGGATGAGTTCTTTGACTTGTCTGGAGAATCAGCTGCTTATGTTGGTGCCTATGAAAAGCGTGGAAACATGACCCGGCAAGCAAGGGTGCTTTTAGGGAAAATGGCAGCAGATAACAGAGAAGACCGTTTTGACAGTTTTCTTGGCCTAGATCCAAAAGAAGACGCTCTTGTCCAAGCCAAAGATGAGATTCTGCACTCGATCTACGTTTGGCGGCTTGGACATGCTCGTTCATCTACTGAGTATATGGAGAAGAGTAAGATCACGGCGTCTAAGATAGTTGAGACCTCCATTCAGGATGGGGAGTCAATTGCTGAAAGAGGTCTCTTCATGGGTCAAATACGTGCCCGTGAAACGGCACAGAAGATCACCAACAGAGCCTTCAATGTGCCTGACCTTGATGCACCCTCTGGATATTAAAGTCAGACTGATTGTTTAAGTACAATGTGCTTCTTCGGTTGAGATTTTGATTTGTAAAACTCTGCCACATTATCAGACTGACATGAAGCTATGTACAAAAGAGCCTACTCCGTGGTTTTATTATAGTGTATCCTTTTCCAATGGCTAATGAAATTAAGGGTGTAATTGGCGTGTTTAATGAAATTAACGAGACAACAGAAACCATTTATATAGCACCGATGTTTCTAGCCATAAGCTGTCCTAAAATACTCCAGTACAGTTTGAGAGCCATTCTTAGCTATTTACATTTTAGAGGGTCAACGTTGCAGTTATATTCAAACTTTTAATCTGAGTAAGGACCTATACATATGCGCTTTTGAAATATTGCACAACTTTAAACGGAATAGCATAGCAATAATAGGTTCTAGACTTCTATGGACGGGTGCTCAGCATCGATTTTCAAGAAAGGCATAAATTTGCTATGTGGAATTGGGACACTATCCATGTACACAGACTATGTGACTACGTATACATTGCCACGTCTAGTAAGGGTAATTTCGGGGTTGGTTATTAAAGAAAAGTCCGACAGTTCATTACAAGATGCAATCAAATCAGGACACTTATCTACAAAATAACCTCAAGGGGCCATATATCCATAACTATTTCTGTGATTAGGCTAATTAGCTGAAATTTGATTGAGTGTCTCATTCATATTTATTGTGTTTGTAAATCAAAGTAATTACATTTAACAATCCCTCTTCAAGGTTATTTTCAAATGCCATCACTAATTTTGGTGACAAGACAGAATCAGTTATCATGAGACACTAATCAAACGTCAACTAATTATTTCACCCAGTTACAAAGATATGGGCCCAGGCCATAACACTGTCTGATTAGATGTCATCATACTAGCGGCCGGGGGGGGGGGGGGGGGGGGCTTTCACATACGTCCAGTCTATTTATGTGACAGTATGTATGTTACTTATTACGTATCTACTGTGAGGTCCCGAGTTACTGACTCAGTAGGGGACTTCTTAACACGTGAAAGTCGATTATAGCAGTGGTCTGCACATGGTATTTCTAATCCATATCATATGTAAAAAATATATGGCTATTTCGACCTCCAATGGTATGCTGAATCATGTGATGTTAGATTCGAAGATATGTTTCATCTTTTTTAGACAACAGATATCGCATTCATACTCAGTTTCCTTCGCTTAAGAGAAAATTATTTATCGACAGACAAGGAAAGGAACAAAAGGCAGGGGATATCGAAGATGTTGGATTTTATTCCGTCACCTACTGAGCCTTGTTACAAAAGTTCATTCAAACACAGAAAAAGAGGACATCATTTTGTTCGGGATTTTAATAAGTACCATACGTTTAAGTTAATATGTAAACACAAAACTATGAAAACCTGGGTGTATACACATATATATTATCAGTATAAAAATGTCAAGCCTTATGGCAATAAAATACATGTTCTCTTGATCGCAAGTCTCACTTAAGTTACTAAAAATGGCACCACCCAATGATGTTTACTTACATTCGCAAACGGCATTACTTTTCCTATACTGGGCACACTTTATGAAACGACCATGTGCGTTTAGAGGTGTAGATGCCATTAATACATTACAAGATGTACGGAGGACTTGGAATAAACTTCCTTAACGTTGCTTAACAAAAAGCTAGCAAAGCTGATATGGGATTTCACGACGTGTTCTAATATCACCATCGCCGAGCAGTGGACAAACGCCGCTAAAAGAAAAACTCCACTTCCGGCAACAAAGAAATAATTCAATTTCAATATTAGCCCATTCATTCAAAAAAACAATTAGTGCATTAAAACTTGCACGTCGCGTTACATTCTAATTATCATAAGCAGGATCAATTTGCAGATACACAGCTTCTCCACAATAGGTACACAACCATTTCTTCGTCCGGAAGTGGAATTTTACATCCTTTGACGAGAGTGTGCTCTCAATTACAATATACTGTCCACTTGCACATTCCTTATAAATGCTTCATTCGACAATCCAACTCTTATTCAGATTTTACCTTCGATATTTCTATAAAATTGAACGTTATTTAATTTCATACAAAAGATAGTCAACTTTTTTATTAATTGTAAAATTGGGAACATTATAGTGAACTTACATTCTCCAATGCTTTCAGTTACTAGCAAAATCACAATGCTTCTATTAAGTATCTTTAGGCTGTCTCTTAATACGAAGTTTTACGATTCGCATGTCTCCTAAATAGTTTTCGCCCGAAGAAACTCAGGCCGCATATATCCAAAGAATCCTACAATACTATAATATTAGTACCTCCGTACCACAAGCTATTCATAGTGCAACATTCCTATAATCATTATTAACAAGCGGGACTGTAAGAGCTATAACTATGAATTTATGGATCAATCGCAAGTCACATCAGATCTTCATCCAAATGCTCTGGGTCATGAACATAAGCAAAAATAATGAGAAACAAATTACGAAATTTATTACCAGACCATGTAGAGTGAGATATTTGGCCTGATATAAATTCAAACATGATGGTCTTTAAATACCGTAACCGTAGAAAATTCTTGAGAATCTGAGAGTTAAATCCGGGATTTTTGAGATGTAGAAAATAGGTATTATGAATATTGCTGCTGTTGATACTTTCACTACATACACGTATACAGAGTGCGGGCCGCAGGCCGTGGAGTCTTACATCAATATACATGTTCGGGGCCTTTATAAGTTCAAACCCACTCCATGAGAGAGATTCGGGGCGGCAACATACGGCCCGTTTCCATGGTAACGGACTTTTCTCAATTACTACACAAATACACTGTTTTAAAGCGTCGGCGACGCAGGCTCTCTCTGGGTGTCTTTCGTGAGTTATTTTTAACACTAAAATCCCGTGGATAGTGACGGGAACGCTAAGAATGGGTCTAAGCTATCCCTAACCTATTTCTGAGGCCAACATCGCAAACTTTTAAAGCTGCCAATCTTAACCCAGAAATGTTGGAGGAATCGAAGACTAACGGTTGCTATTTGGTAAACGAAGCCCATTTGCATAGAGGGAACATAGCTCTTATAATTCCAATATAATCCTTTCAACATATTTCAAACCGTTTCTTTCTTAGTGACCGGTAGGACGTTTTGTTGACAAATCAAATTACGAAATAATCATGCAAAGTCTACCTGTAAACTAATCTAGATTACGCACCCTTGTCTGCAAATGGGCCTGAGAATTCCCGTATCATAAATTCTTGCAGTAAAACCCTTTATTCCTGCAGTAAAATCTACATTTTACTCTATATTTCGCAGTAAAAATCTACATTTTACTCTATATTTCGCAGTAAAATCTACATTTTACTCTATATTTCGCATACATTTATCATGAAGCAGGGGCAGAATTGGGACAGTTTACGCTACATGAAACTTGACACGCATGCAATAAGTGAAGAGCCTGAGGTGGTGTGAAGGCACTCAGAGGAGTCTGCGCCGGTCGACACAGGAGTTGGCGAACGGCCCCGGCCGCCTGCCTTGGGAGGGGCGGGGGCGTTCGGTGGCGGTGGAAGACGTGATGGGGGGACTGGGCGGTGGGGGATGAGGCGGACCGACTCACGGACTATAAGTCGGGGTCTGTAGCGCAGGGCCGCACGAACTCCTGACCGCGCTCGTGAATCCACTTGTTGGCAACTGTTGGAGAAAGACAAGATGTTATTAAGTGGGGAAAATTTCATTGGTAGACACATGAGACGACGCGAAGAATTCCAATACTTGAGAGTTTAGCGATCTTTAATATATATGTATGTTAAATCTGGACATTTCTTTATCAGGCTCTAACTCTTATCACAAATGGTGAAACTTGTTTATATTGCTTCTATGTAATCCTCTACATAGAAGCCGTAGATTGCATTGGTAATAAGAATTGAAGCCAAACACTTCTAAGTACCTTTTAGATTTGGAAATTACGTCCAAATGTTAGGATAGTTACATATTGAATCTGGACAATTTCTTTGTCTGTTAAATCAGGGAGATATAACTATCTGTATAACGCCTTGGCGCAATGAAAAAAATCTTAACTCCATCGCAGTTTACTTTTGCCGCCGGCAGTGAGGGTACAATTTATTGCTATCTATTCTTTACATGCTTTTCTTCTTTAAAGATTTTATTTGTTAATTATTTCTTCAAATTGGAAATAAGAAATTTTCTCATGAGAAGTATATTTGCTCCAGTATTTTGATGGAATGATATTTCTATTTCGATTTTAAGGTTTATTCATGTAATTCTACCGAAATGTCAGCTTTAATATCGTTTGCCTACCCTCCGCCCATATGTTTGTACAATGTTATACTCTTTTATGAAAGTAAAGAATACTGGTACGAGGGAAGAAGAGAAGTAGAAGTATCCACTTTTAGATGACTTGCACCTCGTGATAAGGACGTGTGATTACAAATAGTGGAAATCGTTAGACCAGACGGACACGAGAGATAAACCTAGATCTAGTTCACACCTGATACAGACACACTCGATTCGTAAAATCAATCAATCTGCATACCCGGCAATGTTAAAGGGGGCGACTGATGTTAATTCGCATTATATCAAATGTATATCAGCACACAAATGTCATAGTTTAGTTTCACTTAGAGTAGTCCAAAACAATGTTAAAGATTAAGAAACTGTAGGTTTTGTAAAATTGTTGCTGCCTTGGTGAAGAACAACTGTGTAACCAGTGCTTAACCAGGGTAAATGCCCACAAGTGACATTTGGCTGTCCACACTTTAAACATAGTTGGTTATTGGGGTTTAACACCACATCAACATCTAAAATAGTCACATCACCGCATGAACAGAATTTGAGAATTCTGTCTTTGATGATCACATCTATACAATGACTAAATCTATTAGAAGATTGAGACCATGCCTCTAAACATTAATTTTACTGAAAAAAGTATTTACTCACCCCACTTGTTGCCTGCTAGCACGGGGCAACCCGCGTGTCTCGTGTTGTAGTCGCCTTCGCCGGAACGCCTCAGGTTGTACCAGAGGGCGACTGAGCCCTGCAGAGCACAAAACAGGTAACATTTAACACAATTTGGGACTAACTAGTTAAGTTAAGGTAGCGTGGATGTTTCTGGGAAAAGGCCAGAAAATTGTCAGAAAAAGCCGACCCTCTGGGCTGACGTTGAATTTCTTATCTTATTCAATAAATCCAAATATAACTGCTTCAAAGAAAAAAACCCTGAAATACATGACGATACCCTTTGATGTCTAGAATTGTAAGCCTATGCAAAAATAGTATTACCGGAGTATCATTTCCCCCAGAAAAGTGTACTTCTCTGTCATATCAAAGAATATATGAACTGGAAGAACATGGACTTTTGTTCGTGAAGTTGTGTTGAATAATAATAATTTAAAAATATTCTATGATCGACTCACCCGCTCAGGCCAGAGTCTGACGCCCAAAGTGGTAAACACAGTAGCACCACCAGCAGCTACATCGGTCATCTACAACACAAACACCAGGCGTGTTAGATGTCTCAAAAATACGAGTCAAATACTCGGTTTTGTAAAACAAAAATTATCTTACAAAATAAATAAATAAATGAATAAATAAATACACGGAAAAGGTTTTTTTTCTTCAAAATTCTAAAGCTAAATATTGGTTGTAAAATTGATCATCATTATACCAAAGAATACTATGACTGAAGAAGCTTCTTTTTCTAAAATGTTGTACTGAATTAAGTAGTATTTTTTTTGGTTGGGTTTGAAATGTGACTATCAAAATGCTTAACCGACATATTACAAAGATGTGCTTATTCAGATTTATGGAATGAGAAATTGTTATAAAATCTTTACTTGCATTAAAAGTTTTCTCTGAATTAGCAATGTCATATTCTTGACTGTCAAGTTTCAAAAAGCTACTGAAAAATGTCACCGATACTTTCATCAAAAACAGATATAATGGACAACAAGCGAGCTTGAGAAGAGCGAAATGTCCGATAAAAATCCAATCATTCTTCTATATTTATAACAGCGGGGATGCATAATGTAATTGGAAAGTATTTCCTAAGTATCTTTCTTATTTTTTCTTAATCATCTTTACGATATTTCACAAATTAAAACATTTCTAAATTTCAATGTTGTGCGCATTAAATTTTAGTAATTATGAAATATACTCAAGAAAAAAACAAGCATATTTCACTGTCAAGAATTAACTGTGAATAAATTACTAATAGCTCGCTAATGCGCATTTTT
Source organism: Lepidonotus clava (assembly GCA_936440205.1). NCBI lineage: Eukaryota > Metazoa > Annelida > Polychaeta > Phyllodocida > Polynoidae > Lepidonotus > Lepidonotus clava. The sequence continues at coordinate 13,784,724 of OW387135.1, forward strand.
AACAAACATCTCTTTTATCAATACAATAACTTTGAGCGTAGAAACTCTTTTAAAATTTAACTTACAAAAAAGATTTACAACTTACCAAGGCTCATGCAAACCATGGACAAGTTACCCCAGGGATACCGGGCCTGATGCCGCTCCAGCCTTAAGGGCGAGCCTACTGCTAAAATATCAGACTTGATCAAACTACAGGTTGACCACACTTTATTCAGGTAAATTTTCGTTGAGGGAATTCTCCGTATAAGCGTTTTCGTATTTTATTTTAAGAGCGAACAAAGAAAATATTACTAATTCTTTAATCTTCAAGGGGAAAATAAAGGTTCTAAATGGAACTTAAGCATTGTTTTATTTCAGAAACCATAACTCTATATGCATGCAATTAAAGAGCAATTATTTTGTTTCTAGATTATTCTTTTTTTCTATTTCCCGTGTGTTGTGGTCAACCTGCATGAAAGCTGAACCCATAAATTTGGCATCTCAATGACAGAGAAATCAGAAACCGTTTATGAGTAAGGTATCAGCGCCCATACACACATTTAAAGTAGAAAAGTGCACAAGGTCCCTTCTCTTTCTCTTTTAAATTAACCCCTTAAAAGCTACACAGAGTTACTATTTATTTCGCTACATGCCGTTCTATGTAAAAGTCTCAAGGCCAGTTTTACATGATTAATAAGCATAAAAGCCATCCATAAACACGATTCTTATTTGTTCAGGGATGCACGCATTCGTAAATCATTAATTTGAAAAAAAAGAAGAGGACAATCACTTGCTAACAAACAGAAAAAGACTCAGGGGTTGGGAGGAGAGAGGGAGAGAGTCTAGACAGTTTTTACCAATGCACTTACATAAAAGATAGCGGTAGCGATCCGGTTTCCTCCGGACGGATCGAAGCCACCTTTTTCATCTTTCTAAACATAACAGAAACAACATGCTGTGAAAATGGCGAGTTCTCTTTTTGTGATCATCACCTTGAGGCCACACGTTTCAGGATTTTGGGGGATTTTTTGGGGGCTGTTGGGATAAGCAGGACTTACCAAAACGATTCGCAATTGTCTTTTTTTTCAAGAATTTCCGGACATCCAAAATCTTGATTTTGTCGGTTAAAAGCTCAAATAAAATTGCAGTTTAACGACGGGAGCCTCTGGATTTAAGGAGACAATCCGAGTTCCGGGTGCGTTAATCATGTAACTGCCAAGCAACTGTAAAAGGGAGGGGTGGACGGGCAAGACGCTTCAGGCTGGGAGTATCTGTTAATAAGGACTATTTCTGAGGGGGAAAATACTAAGCGTGCGTTCAACTGATCACTCCTTGCACATGCATCATTCTGTCCTCTACGCGTCATTCCACAGTCCTAAATTCTCCGGACTTGGGAGTCTCTTTCCGTGCATCTCGGTAGATGAGTTTTGTTAACTACCCAATACAAACCTGGTCGTGGCGGCATGAGTACAACTTAGAACGGGCCAACTTACATAGAATATGGCGGTGGCAATTCGGTTTCCCCTCCAGGTTTCAAATGAGCCTTTCTCACGTTTCTGGAAAAATCCCATGACCAACAGAACATCACTAAAAATCATCACATTTTGGGACATAAATGCGCTTTCATCAAAACCAACTGCAAATGACATACAAAAGTCCAGCCAAGTTTCCTGAATCTTCACCGTAACCAGGTGCCTCGATAGGGAACTCGGGAAACTTACATGCATCGTGAACAATTTTTATGTCATGCACAGTCAGTTCAATTTTTATTATGTCTTTTTTGTCACATCCTCAAAGCAGACATTTCCCTGCTGCCATATACAAAGTGGGATGCAAGTCAGTTGGAGGAAAGTCCGGAGGAAAGTCCCATCACTGTTTTAACACTCATATATGGCAGATGGAAAACTGAAGACGTAATAAAAATACTGCATCCTGTCTACTTCTACCTTACGGCACTGCTCCCCTTCAGTATAACCCGATACAAACCTGTCCTTGGTAGCTTCATAGGCAGAGTTTGCCTTAAACAGGCCCAACTTACATAGAATATGGCGGTGGCAACTCGGTTTCCTCTCCAGAGGTCAAAAGACTCTTTGTCACGATTCTGGAAAAGTCCCATGACCAACAGAACATCACTAAAAATCGTCAATTTACTAAATTTGTAGTGAGTTTTGCCTTGGCGCGCAATATTTTTCTATAATGTGCATTATCTTCTGTGCTAACATGAGTTACGAAAATCTGAATATGCACCATTAGAGCAATCATCGGTGCTAGCACGTAGTCCATTTAGAAAATCATTTGTTTTTGGCCCATGATCTAATTTAGAATATCTAAAAAAACTCGTCAAACCCTTTCAGCCATCTCAGAATTTTAGCCTGTGATACTTGAAACTCCTGCCAAGTACGTTATCATGACCAAAGCTTTAGACTTCTAATTTCTTAATATACTTACCTCATGACTCTTATCTAACTGGTAGGCATACGGACTACTACTTCATAAACATATGAAGCGTTACTTAAATTCTAAGCCTCTTGGAAACGTATGCTTTGATATTTGAATTCTAACTTTGCCTAATTCATGTTGTACAGGGTAAGTTGGAAGTTATGATAAAGGTAAATTTATGGGTTCAAATATATGACACATTTTCTATTTTTTTTACATGAAAATTTCTCATCATGGCCTGCGACAATCGTTCTCCCATATGGAGAGTTGATATGATGGAGTACAGTACTTAAAACGCCACAAACGGAACCATCTTCAATGGCCTAACCTAAAGTGTTTGGAAATTGTTGGCTGCCAGATGTATATCTCTCAACAAGCTGACATATTTCGAAGTCAATATTCCCGAAACGCGTACCAAAAGTAATCGGCTTTGCATTGAAAATATACAGATGTATGACGCCAGTTGGTACACTAAGGCAATTGGAAACTGAAGTCTGGTCATTTATTAAGGAAACTTGCCTATACCCTTACTACTTGACTAGTTTAGAATTCTTAATTTTGAGAGTGCTTTCTAAATATGAATAGTAAGTAGCATCAAAGCACTAAGTTTTTGATTTCGATCATTTACTTTTACACACGTTTTACTTTACTTTAAGGTGGCAGAAGGGAGAAAAGATTCAACACCTAACCTTTTTTATATTTCTAACCTCAACTGTTATACTTTCCAAATTAACTGTTAGTGAGCCAAACAAGGGAAATACAGGTGCATGTTTTTGTCAAAACCTTAAACATCATCATTATAACGAAATATATAAGAGCAATTATGGTAAATTCTCTTCATTACAATGACTTAGTATCATAAACATGAATCAAATGATAATATTGTTGACTAGGGCTACCTGCCATCTATACTTGACAATGATAACTGCCAAAACTGCACTCATTTTAATTATGCGATCATGCTATATGTTAAACTTCCTTCAGAAAAAAGTACAGTTTGAAATACTCAAAAAACACAAAATTGCAGTAATGTAATTAGCTACAACAGGACCACAAACAGATAACATATATACACAGTTACAAATAAACAGCTACACACTAAGAGAAAATTATCTTTATTCTGATATTGGACTAGTAGCAGTCGGTGTTGTGCTGGCGGGGCGCAGACCCGTATCTTACCCGAGCGAAGTCGTAGTGAGGCTCATAGTGTCCACCAATCCCATAGTTCACAACCTGTGAAAAGAAACATCTGTTAATTCTACTCTTCCTTATTTTGCAACATAATGAATTATATATTTCCTGCCAGTATATTTGTCATGTATGACTGGCGACAATCTTATTCTAAAAGGAAGTCTATCGATATAATGCTAAAATATTGAAAAGCGCGAGAATCCAAGAAACCCTCCCATTCTCTTGACAACTAGCTTTTTCGCTAGAAAAAGGCCACTTTAGAATTGTCTTTAAACATCAAAGTGGGTATCTAAAGAGGCATTCAATGTTTCTTTTTTTACTTACTGAACTCAGCTTGTTGGACAGATTTGGACATTTCTCTGGTCAGGACATTTATGACTCTAAAACAATCTCTTGGAAAAAAGATTCCTGGAAAACTGGGACATTTGACTTACCAACCCACCTACCATCAGCAACTACTTACCACCTTTTGACTCCAATGCACCCATAACCTGGTACAGAAAAACAAAATCAAAAAACACAAAGCACAACAGTCCTTCTGGTCCCTACCTCACCACACAAAGCTAGTACTAAGATTAACTCAGATAGCCTGAGTTGAACAGAAGAGTGCGTATGTGAGCGGCTTACCTGGAGCTCCTCGGCGGTGTCCAGCGTTAGGTTTGATAGATAGCGCACCTTGGTGCTAACCTGGTTTATGAGGGTATGTTCCCAGTCATGCAGCCAAGCACTGTGGGACAACAATTGTTAGGTTAGATACAAAAATATGTTTCAAAGAATAACACCGATAACATTAGAACAGAATGGGAATTTTTGCAACTCTGATTCATTGTCTGTAATAGAGAGCTAACTGGGGAAATGTACTTTCTTTCAAATAAAATATTGTATTTTCTAACTAATAGATTGCTAGTCATGATTTTTCAGAATATCTAATCATTAATATTGTTCTCAAGGCAACCACATTAAACATATATGATCAAAGTAATATAAATGTTAACCTCTAAGACCATAATTGTACACACACACACACTTTGCTTAACTCTAATGGGGTATAGTTATACCCTCTATTCAGTTACAACATTTTCAATTACAAAGACATAGCATGAATGAAACAGTTGGTAACCGTGGGAAAAAGGTCACGTCTATTGAGATGTCCCCTTTTATCACACTTATAGGTAACACTAATCATTCACCAGAGATATTAAAAAAATTTGTATTCAAGGAGACTTAACTTATTATCCACTCACTTTTAAATATTCACTAAACAAACTCTTTTTTGTTTTGCTTTAAAAAAAAGTAAGCATTTCATCTCCTCTCACTCAATTGCAAGCGATACCTCTATCGTTGAAGCTTGTAAAAATTGTGGTAATTGCGATGAAAACTTCTTTTTCACTCATTTAAGAGGTTATATATTTCTCACTTCATTTCTGTTCCACTGTGGTGTTACCTTAACTTTACTGCAGTGTGTAGACAAATGTCAAAGTCTCCGCCCTTCACACACCTTCGCTAGCCATCTCTAGCCTGTCTCAGTACTGTAAAAGATGGTTCACGGTGACTTAGGTTAGGTTGTATGGGTTTCGACCACAAAAACACATTTAACTCAGCCAATATGTGAGACCAGTAACAAGGTAGATGGTTGTATTCATGGGTACAAATCCTTACCCTTTTTCCCAATGAAAAAAAATTGGTTCAGTTTGCCCATTGATGGAATAACAAACTATAGCTGTGGCAATCCATTTTCTGCCAAAGGCACACGGAAGCATTGTAAAAGCATTGTTGGCTGATACATAATCCTTAATTTTGACTACAGTTATATCTCTATGTTAAGCCATAGTCACAAACCTAGAGTTAAGGTGTGGCTTAAATAAGGATCTTCCCAGGTGCTAATTTGATTAAAGCAAAATGGTCCTCAGGAAAACCTTAATGGTAGGGTGTGGCTTAAAATAGGGTGCAGCCTAAATTAAGAGTTTTACAGTATATTGTTCCAAAATACCCAATGCTATACATTGATAGGTATTTCCACTGTGGATATGTATTTCCACTGATCCCTTGTTGTTCACCTGTAAACTATTGTTATACCTTATTAATTGGTAACATGGGCTGATTGTACCCCCTACATTATGTTATTCCACAGGTAATATCTTTTTTATTCAGATGTTTCCCTTGCAACTGGTGTGATGGCTCCCAGTGAACTAGGGTGAGATCATGCTTCAGTCTAGTCTAAGTGATTGAATCTATGAGATGAGTTGTAAGCACTTTGGCGTAGAAGAACAAGCGGGAACAAAAACTCCAGGCGTATGTTTCATAACCCAGACAGCTTGTTTGACTGCAACTTCAATGAGGTGAGGCGGGCAATGACATGACAATATGAGTATGATTTGAGAAATAAATGGGATGAAATGGCTCTTGCTGGGTTTTTCTTGGGTAAATAGGTTCTCCATTTAAAAGATATACTCTGAAAGGTTGAGAATTCCAAAAAAGGCTTGATTGTTCTAAACTGATGATGAAAACACCAACAAGATGCACACATCAGTATCAGTATTCGAAATATGAACTATCAATCAATGCATGTCTAAATATGGGATGCAATTTCGTTGATGTCGATGATAGCGAAACATAGTGAAATGAAAAGTGAACGCGCGCATTAACATAATTTCATCACCAGGTTCCAAGGCAGCACAATTTATGTGAAGGAAAATTTTGCTGTGAATATGAAGTAGATTAAGATTAAAATTAAATGCATGGTGAACAGATAGAAGGTCATATTCATATCATTATTACCAAGTCCTGGTTGCAACAGCAAGAGAACATGAGGTTTTGTCCTATCAAACCAGAATAAAACACAAAGAGAAGATTCTTTGTAAAAAAAAATAAAAGAATGTGGCCACACTGGAAAAAGATTAAAGGAAATTAATGCATAACGAGCAGGCCATCACCTTCGATCATTGTCACGGTTTCACTAAACGACTCAATTGCAGCAAAACCAGTAAATTACAGAGTGAAATTTGCTGGCTATAGGTTTCAGCAATTTTTCGTGAACCTGGCTTTAACCGTATACCTCAAATAGGCTTGGGACAGGAGACCAGGTGTCCCTTTTTCTTTGAGAGAAACTGAATAGGCATGGGTTTGCTGGCCATTGGGAGGTAGTGTTGGAGGGAAGAGAAGTCACACTTAAACCGAAAAGTAGGCACTGATCAGTGTTGGTTGTTGGTTGGCATGGGTCTCCCAAAGGTTGGTTCTAGGAGTTATTTAATGGTACCATGAGCAGTGAAAGGGATGAGGTTGAGGAGGGAGTAGGAGTCAAGGTTAAAGCTTTAATGAGACAGCGGGGTAAAGGAATGAAACTCGCACCTCAGGAAGGGATGACAGCACATCAACGCGACACATTTGGTGTCGCGGACGTTACTTTGGACGTTGTTTTATACACAACACACACAAAAAGCGAAAGAGGGGTGAGGTTAAGGTGCAATGATAATGATAATAAAAGGTGAGAAGAAAGGTGTTTAGAAGACAACTAACTAGACCAGTATGCTGACCTCTCTGCACTATCACAAGATTTCCAAGGATGTAACAAATCAACACAGGTATATTCATATATCCAGTTCTACTGAAGTAACTTAATGACAGTGTGTTTAATATTATATGAAATGAACATGGGTCCAATAATGTATCAGTGTGTGTCTGCATGCTGCTCTTGACATGCTGCAGTTGGTGCCAGAGATTGGTCAAGTTTGAAGTCTTCTGAGCCTCTTTTGAAGCAAGGAGCAGGAGTCCTCTTTTTGAGAGGAGAATTAAAATGATTTAAGTAAAGAGTATAGAGGATATGAATTGGCCAACAGTAGATGCTTACACAGTTGGTGAATTGGCCAATAAGACAACATATGAGATGAGCTGCTCAAAGAAGGAAAGAACAGTGGCAACAGATGCTGCAAATGTGTAATGGTTGTGTGATGCATTCTTTTCATCAGCTGAGTCTTTCTAAGTTAGTGAATTGTAATATATATTTTTGTCTGTTTCCTGTGTACATACATATGCACTGTGTAACTAAATACAATATTTATCAACAATGAGAAGACACTACAACACATACAGCATATATAATTGTTTATCAGGTATATCTGCTTGTTGGCCAGGTGCATGGACATTAAGGGGGTTGGCAGGTGTGCTGTTTAGGGTGAGCTGGATGCATGTTCTTTATCCTCACGATGAATCGGAACATTTTTGTGAAAGAGGCAGCTACAAGCTTACTTCATTCAAAGAAAGAAAATAATCTTGTTTGGTTAAAGTTAATCATGGACTTAAGGCCTGGTTCATCTTTAGGGCTTAACCAAATTAAGGGCTGTGAAGAGGAACAAGGTACTTTTCAGTAATTTGCATTTGATTAAGTAAAAAGAATAATGATTTCATTGTTCTATTATCACAACTTCTAAAGATTCGTGGTTATTACAAACAGTTACAACTGCACACACAACAGAATTGTAGAATCTTTTCTACATTCCCTGTTCAAAGGTGCAATGCCTGCACTTTAAGAGGAGACTATGATAACCTTTCACATGGGACTCTTATTGAGGATGCAATTTGGCAAATCATCAGAAGGAATGGTTATGATCAGGTATTCTATATACTGTTTTTTATTTGCTTGAGTTCAACTTCCTTGTTGTGGAACCAGGGATTAAGTGCCAGGACAGGATTAATTTGGTACTGATAAAGAAAATATCATTTGGAGTGTTGGTGTAAAGCAACCATCATAAGTGAGCCTTGCAAGTGAAATCACTCATGTATCAGGGATGCTTTACACAGAAAAACACATTCTGGAGGGCAAGAAAAACTGTTCCCACTTTTTATGGATAAGTGGAAATATCACAAAGGAATTTTATGGCTGGGGTGTATTTTCTTGAGACGAAGAAAGACATTTATATTCTGATATGAGCAAAAATGTGAAAGATAGGATCTCTGATGTACACAGCCTTTGTCAGTAACCAAGTCTTTAAATCCTGGAAAAGAAATGAAATACTGCAGAACTATGCATACTAGCAAATGTAGAGTCAGCCCGCAACTCAATGAACCTTTAATATAACAGACATGTGCAGTGTTAATTTTGGCTACAGCCAAATGTCATATTTGTACATATTTCAATTGTACCAGCTGTATCTCCACATCCTTGTATTTTGGGGTACCTGCAGATAACATCAAGGTACATAATTGTTACATTGACTTATCAATGTCCTCCTACAAGCCTTAAGCACATGATGTTTAATCATTAGTTTAATCATTTCTGTTTAACATGGCAGAAATGTAGTTTGTGCTATATTTTCTTTCTGTATTTGCATAAACTTCTGAAGCTGGTTTGGATATATGTCCATTATATACTTTTATCCAGCCAATTTATGCTGTCATTTTGATTTTTTCATAGCCTGCAGATGCTTAAAGTACAGGCAACTAAGAAACCACATCTACCTAAATCATAATTTTATCTTAAAGCATTACTCGAAAGTCATATATCGTACTCACACTGGCAAATCTTTTGTCCATCATCAGGGTTCATTGAGTTATGGGTTAACTCATTAAGGCAATTGCTTTGTGTTTATCTTTGTGGAAACCTCAACACCTTGAAAAGCATTTCTCTTAGGAAGGGGTGAGTAGCAAATAGTAGTGTTAGCTACAGATGAAGCTAAAGCCCAGTCTAGTTAGTGACTAGTCCACAGACCGGGTGTTACACACGATGGACTGACACACCACCCAGAGAGGTGAGTGCCAACAAATGTTTGAAGAAGGGTGAAGTCGACATGGCTTCCTTTACCTCTTGCTGGTTCTAAAGTTGGTATATTGACTTCCCTTTTGGTCATTCGCCATGGTAAAAACACCCGATCTTTGTAACTACAATGGAAAACAGCCAACTAAACAATCAACAATGCTAGGGAATGATAGTAGCATTTCCCATTCTATAAATCAATAAGGCCCAGCAGAACAAGCTGACACTTTTTCTGTTTTGTTCGCTAATGAGGGAGTTGTGGGGTGGGGGGGTGAGAGGGTACATCACGTGACAGGTGTTCGATGACCTCAGGCGCCGCTCTAAAAATAATGAAAACTTACGTTTGACTTGTTCTATACTTCTGTACTTTCTCCGCCACAACCCCTGGTTTTAGAAAGACTCCTGAACGTTCCAGCTACAATATTAACACATGGGGTTTCAACAAATGTTTGTATCTTTTCCCAACAAGATTCAAGTTCAAAATATGTGAAGCAAATTTTCAATCATTCAGTATCTGCTTTCCTAGGGAAGGTGTGTGGAGGTGGAGGACCCAAGAAAGTTTCCAAACCTTTTCATAAAGGTCTCAATGCTTAAATCCAGGAGCACTTACGTTTGACTCGTTCGATACTCGAGGAGTTTTGACATAGCCATATCTGGATTAGGAAACACGCCCGAACGATGCAACTGCAACATCCAACATATTGGCGAAGAAAGAGTTAATTGCTATGCTAATTTTGCACTATTTTCTAGAAGTACTGGAAATGTTTCTATAAGGTAGGACCCACTCCAAGTCCCCCCATCCATATAGTTTAACAGGTCAACTTCTTTCCACTAAGGAGTAGGAGGATGAAAGTTAAAACTATGCATCCCAAACAACGTCACTTGCTTAAGTGAGTTTTTCTTCTATGTGCATTTCTTCTGATTATCCTTGAGCTAGCTTGAATCTTCCTTCCTATCAATATCCTTCCTCATGTAGATATAATTGTGACACTTCGAAAAGTGTGTGGTAAATACGCCATAGAACACTTAATTGCCTAGGTGCATCTGCGGTGAGAGAAGTGAAACGGTTACACATGTGAATATGGTGCTTATTACACAGAAGCAAGTGCGAAGAGTTACACAAGTTACCACCACCAGATTAAATCACAATGTTAAACACTACTCTGTTGGAAAATGTGAAAGCCTAATACAGCAGGTTATTGAGTGATCAAGATATCAAATTATTAAGTAAAGTTAAGGCAAGTGAAATGACAGGAAAGAGAAGGGTTGTGTAGAATACATAGTCCCATGAAGTTAGCAATGTAACACCTAATGAGAAAAAGGCTGTTTGCCAGGTTGGAAAAGAAATAGTACATGTACATCCCTGAATGACAGCAGAACCCTCTGCATCTGTCCCATAGGCATATTGCTGGAGAAAATTGTATCAGCAAACACAAATACTCAAGTTGGCATAAAGACAAAGAAAGGATGAGAAATTGTATAGCTGCCTGGCGTGAAGAGAAATTCACACTACATCTTCAGAATAATTTACTGTTGAGAGGTTCCCTTGAGAGGTGTTTCATGTTATTCTTTGCTCTAGCAATTTCTCTTCACAAGTTCCTTTTCACTGATGTTTTTCACCTTTCCAGTTGTTACCAAGCTCTACCATTCCTATGTATCATTGAACTTTACACTTTACTTTACCTGTATGCATATGTTGGACATGGTCTTGTTGAGCTATGGAAGACCTTCATCTCTAAGAGTTAACTTTCTAGAGACCTTTTACCAACATCTTTTGTTTGGTGAAAAAAAGATTGCAAGCAAGTATACATGATTTTTCCTAGGTTCCTTCAAGTATTGTCTATATGATATATCCTCCTTAAACTGAAATCAGTCCTTCCTGCTATCAGGCTACTGTTTGGATGATCAGCTGACTTAGTTGTTTGTACCAGGAGTTATAAAGGAAGCATATGGTAGCATTTGGCTGAGCGCAGACGTCCTATTCACCTCATTTTCAGGCCTGGTGAAAATGAAGTGTTACATTTAATCCAGTTATCTCCTTAGTTGTTGGGATCATCTAATAACATGCTCCTATCAGACTCAAAACATGATAGGAGAACCAATTCAGCTTGGCCACTAGCCATTTATACTGCGCGGAAGGAACGGATATGCATGTGTCCATATGTCTCATCCTTTGAAATGAAACTAAATGCTATATTGGCTAAAATAATTCATGAAAACCATATCATTATTTTGAAAACCATATCATTAATTAGCACTTCTTAGTTCTGGACTAAACGCTCATGATCATCACACGGCAATCACTAAAATCCGGTCACGTAATCTTGACTGTGCAAAGTCTTTATCAACTGGTTTGTCCCACACAAGTAACATTTGTTCGTACACATCTGAAACATATACACGAGAAGAAGACACTCTCAGTGCTTGACCCTTGGACAAAGAAAATGTTGTTGAACACATTGTTATTCTTCAAACTTGTGACTTTGTAAAACCAGGATTTCATTCTTAGAGAAAAAAGAAAATTGGCTTTTGGCAGTTAACTGGTTTCAAGCATGGCAAGAAATGGCACTGCTCGTATCCCAGTTCTAATGTACAAACCCTGGGGCCAAGCTAGCATAACTGTCCTAAAAATAAGATGCCCATCAATTATGGTTCATATGTATATTCTATATAAAGCCATTGATTTGTTTAATGATAGAAATAATGCACGGTTTGGGAAGTGAGCATGATGACTAGGGATGACTGTTAACTCACTGATGACAAGTGAACACCCTGAGCTGGCAGACAAACACAAAATAAAAATCTTGCAGAAATACACAAAATTAAGATTCATGCCGTTTCTGAAAATAGAATGACTAAGGAGGTAATACAAGGTGGGGAGCTCAGTTTCTTCATTTACACTCTAAATGTGGTTACCAACTGTTTCATTTCATGTTTTCATTCAAGTCAAATATAAATTGGGAGAGAAATTTGTATTTATTTACCTCTTGCTGACTCTATAGAATGCGGTTTCTAGCTGACCAGTTAGGGGATTTTGCACAGTGGCTCGTTTAAGCTGGAAAAGAAGAAAGTCCGTGAACAGACCAAGTTTGCACGGGAATGTGTGATCCATGGATCAGTCAATCTGCAATCGCGATTATTATAAACCATGCTTTGATGCTGATTCCCACGCAAATCAAATGGTGTCAAAGCAGTTTTTCATCATGCAGTGATTTATATATTGAACCACCAACCAAGTAAGAACATGCACACTACACAGATAGGACTAGATAAGCTACGCCTTAATCCAAGTGACTTAGTTCTAAGGAGGGCAATTTAGGACAGAGTCAACAGACGAAAGTAGATATTAGGATGTGAATCACACCAAAAACAGAAAAATGATTAATACTAGTTAAAGTCCTAGCAGCTACCTAAGATGATGGTGAGTAGAGGTCATTGTGTTAAGAAGAGAAAATGTGAGGAAGAATTGGCATTTTACCACACTTTCCTAAAAACTCTTATAACAGGATATATTTTCTTAACTACCTACAAGTCACAAGACATTTAACATTGCTTTGTCATTCAGATGAGTGTTTCATTTGAAATGGAACAAGGCAAGCTCCGCTGCCTACTGCATCTGCCATGGGTAACTAAAGGCGCAAGGCCTATCAAACCCTAAGTCTTGGTCACCTCTTACAGGGCAGATCTAACATGCTGCTTAACTCCATTTTGTCGTGCACTTAACATTTCAGGCATATCTCTTTTTTTTTTACAACGATTTTTCTTATTTAGAACAAGGAGATGCAGGGATTTCATGCATTTGTTCTTTTCCTATCATTCAAGACCAAGGGAATATCTTTCTATGATGGGGGTACATGCTTCTTAAAGATACATGGCACAACTGTAGAATTTCTTCGACCTGTAACAAAAGGTTAACTGCCAGGACAAGGGAACTCATTCGTGGGAATGTATTTCAACTACAAAGCCAATCAAATCATTCTGTTACATAATGAAAAACAGTATTTCGTTACTCAATACAAGTATATATACAGAACACATCCTTTTACTAATAAGTAGGGCAATTCAGATGGCATAATTTTGGTGGGATTTATTTGTATTATTTTACATGTCTAATATACTTTAAAAAATATAAACGGAAAATATATATTATTTGTTTACAATGTAACTACAACTTCAAAACTATGGGACATACAGAAATTCATGTTTTCTTGAAGCAATAGTACCACATGTCAAAATGTTGTAATTTGCTACTTTCTAGCTCCCTAAGCGCCTTAGCAAACTTATTATGTAACAAATTGTCGAATGACGTTCTAAAAATCATAAACATGGCACCTGCTGCCCCGTCATTCGGCCAATATCAACAGGTATTAATCTAACAAAGTTAAGATGATACCGTCACTTAAAGCTCCCTGCTGGTCTGAAGAATGCCGACAATAAACTTTAGTCGATCTTAATCGGTCGATCCTCAGCGACTAGTGCAAAGAAGGACTAGTCGCTGAGGATGGAAAGGGTCAAGACTGATTAGAGTTTATCAGCGGTGTGTTTTCGGACAACTGGGAACCTCGCTTTAACATATATCCAGCTAAGGAGTGTGGGACTCAAATACCCTGCAGGCTGTTTCTACCATATAGAGGCAGACCAGACAGTCAATTTGTAACCTGCACTTCAAACCGTCAATCATATTCATATAGAGCTTCAACATTTTGATGATCTCAATTGATGATCTCAACATGTTGATGTTCTCATGTTTTACTCCAATACAGCAGCAGGGCTTCATGCAGGGTATAATCATGCTTATTTTACCTTCCGGAATCTACCGATAACTCCTATCTAGCATTTCTTATTTTAAGGCAATTTGTTATTGTGCAATAAAAAGCGATCTTATATACATCCCGTAAAACCATCAGCCAAAATGTTCTAAAAATTAATCTAAAATTGCCAAAATTATTTCTTATAGAATCTTGTTTATAGAAATTAACAATTGTAAAAGTTTATATTTCTATCAGTATGGCAGAATCTGTCTCTAGCAGAATTTCCTTTTACATATATATTAGTTTTGGGTTAATGTTTTATAATAAATATTGACATTTTAAATAAATTCCTTTTTTGTCAAAATCATAACCCATAAACTATAGTACTTATACTAGTACATTTCTGCCTCAAGTTCTGTTCCATTTTCTCAAGTGAACAATCTGTGTAAATAAATGTTGCTTAATCTATATGAAAAAAATACATGGCAACATAAACTGGGCCGAGTATCGGAATATCTATATCCTGTTTGAACCGGAAACAGTCAGGTCATGGTTGCGGCAACCATATCGGTATTATTCGCTTTATTCTTGGGCATCTAAACTGATTCCGCTAAATGGATTTCTTTCTTTATTTATTGCTTTACCTATGTCCTATCGATGGAGATCGTAAAAGGAAAGGAACCTGTAGCAAAAAGCCAAGATAGGTTGATGCGATAGGGGATGGGAGTCCCCGGCAAGCGGAGGGTCGGGTTAGTTAACAGGTGTGAGTGAAGGAAACCAAATTAGAACCCAGAGGATGGCATTGACTTAATTACTCGTTAGAGTACTGCACAGTAATGGACTTCTGTTCAGGAGGGATTACCAGGCATCACTATGAGAACCTTGGTTGGGAAATAGGCGTCGGTGGAAGGCAGTATTTCGATGATTTAGAATAAATACTGGAGTGCAATAATACACTACGAGGCATTACTACTGACCAAGATATCTTTTATAATACTCAATTTCAGGATCTGTTTGGTATTTTAAAAAGAAAAAGAAAAGACAAATTGTTTGTCAGCAAAATGTACCATGAAAGACCGGTAAAATAGTCAAATGGTTGTCTTTATTAGCATGGGGATTTTCCCGACGGTAATTATACAATGCAATATTTCCGGAATGTGACAATTTATATTTCTTTCACTAAACTTATAAATGATTACTTCAGAATTTCAGAGATCCATTTGCAGTTTTATGATTAGGTACTATTCTGATTTTTCTATTAATATGTCATTTTTGAAAAACATGTAATTTTAAATTTCAATGTGCCATAGCCCCTTATTAGTACTGCAACCCACAGGTTGGCATTAAAGCCGGATAGAGGGATAAGAGGAGGAGAAGGTCAACTAACTAAAGACGGACCAGAGGGTAGAGAGAGGCTTGGAAAGACTTGCATGATGTATTGGTGCAGAACATAGAACAGATTTCTTTGACATGAACTCCAACGGCAGCTTTAACAAAGGACATCAAATTATCAAGGTGCACCTTCTACAACTTCTTTAAATCAAGGAGTAGAGGAGAAAGCAATATTTCAATCAATTTTGGCATTCAGTCTCCGTATTAATGAATACATCATGTCAATCAAAAACATATGCTCTGTAATTCTTTATGTGCGAAAAAGGACAAAATAAAATGTGAACCAGGAATTCAAGACCCAACTTACCCTGGGTGCAGCGATGGACTTAATGACGGTCATCTCGGTGTCGGTCATGACGTCGCGGTAGACGACTATGTAGGGGTCGAAGAACATGATCTCTTCCTTGAGGGGGCGGATGTAAAAGATGGGTGCATGGCGACGGTACTGGCACGTGAGCTTGTGTTTTAACTTGTAGGGCTGAAAGGACGCAAAAGATCACTGTTAATCTACAATCAATTTTGTTTACCTTTGGGATACATGAATATTAGTAACACATTATGAGTTTTAGAAACATGTCGGTGACACAAAATCAATATGTTTTGAACCTATCACTACCACTGGTTTAATTTTGTTTAAAGAAATCAGTGTAAAGGGTTTGTAAGACATCCAGAAACATCAATGACACTTACGAATATGTCTTCCCCACGGCAGAGCGCTTCGTAAGTCTGGAACTCCTCAGAGGCGCGGTAGTCGTCAAGGTGGCGCTTGTTGGTGAACGGTTTGGGCGGTGCGCCCTCATCGCCCTTCTTACGCTCAGCCTCCTCGATCGCCAGCTGCTGCTCATAGAACTTCTTGTTGTTTTGGGCTCGCACATGGCTAGGTTCTAGAAGGGAAAGAAATCTAGTCTTCTAGAGGATTATATTTTCAAAAAAAATGCTGGATGTGCAAAGAAGAGAAGTTTATCTATATGTATTTCTGTTTTTAATGTAACAATAATCAGCAATATTAAATTCCAAATTATCAAAAAGCCAAGACAGTTGTAGGGAAATACAGAAGAAATTACACAAAATTGCAATGGCTTCACTATTAATTTTATGATATCGCCAAGGATCAACTTAATCTGGTTTGGTAACTCTTTTGTTTACTTGATTTCACCAGGAAACAATAATTACTCATAAACTACGACTACAATAACAAAAACTGGAAGCTGTTCAAGACTGTTGAGATCTGCAGGATGTAACTGCAATAGCTGGCTGACATGTTGTAACACTAGAGGAGCACCTACCAATGGACAGCCAGTGTAGGGTATAGTTGTACGCCTCACGCGTGTTCCCTTGCTGCAAGCACACACAACATGCAACTAGTCAACAGGGGTAGCCGCATGCAACAAGACACTCGCAACACCTACAGTGTGTACAAGACTTCTTAAAGGGCTAAGGGATCAGACAAAGTACTATCAACCATCAGATAATTGGTCCATTTTTTTCTTCAAGACAGTGTGTACAAGACTTCTTAAAGGGCTAAGGGATCAGACAAAGTACTATCAACCATCAGATAATTGGTCGATTTTTTTCTTCAAGAAAATTTAGAACATTCCGAAAAGGGTCAGTAGTACTGAAATTATCCAAGGACTGATTGTGTCTTCCATTTGTTCAGATTCACAAATGTTTCCTTGAAAACATGAATTTTGTGTTGAAAAGCATGTTCATATTTCTATTAAAAAGCTTCTGGTGATTTGTCTTTAGGTTTAGCATATTCATTTCCAGTTTGTTAACATAACACATACAACTTGGCATCATTAGTATATAATAACAACATCATGCTTATTAATGACAGTGTGGAAGTTCATTTTAGGTTGTGCTTGTTTGTAGTTTATGGACCTGTGTGAAATTCAATGTACTGTATCTACAAACTAATTTGTCTTGTGTATTTGAAGGAAGAGCTATCATTTATTTGATAAGTTCTGAAGGGTGTATCAAAAGGTTGTATTTAAATATGTATCACTGGATTTTCTCAAAGGAAATTACAAATAATAATAATAATACATATGTATATATCTTAAAATTTATCACTTGGTTTATAGCTTTGAGGTTCTATTGTATATGTATGCAAAATATAAAACTTTCACAGCAAAACACAGGGTACCAACCGAAATTCCATTTTCAAATTCCCTGTGTTTTCCCTGTCCCGCTGCAATTTTTCCCTGTGTCATATCCAGCAAGTTGTTTAAATCTAAAAGATTTCTGCATGCAGAAAAAATGTGGACAACCCAACAACAAAAAGTTGAATCCCTAATACCTTAAGAATCAGGAATTTCAGAACCTGGCCAAATGAAATTCCTTGTGTTTTCCCTGTGTTTTGGCAGAATTTCCAAATTCCCTGTCAGGGAACGTTCTTTGCCATTTCCCCTGTTTTCCCTGTGTGGTTGTTACCCTGAAAATATGCTTAAAGATTCAGAAACATTTAAAAGGGTGGAGAACTTAGTTTCTTTCAGACAATACTGCTCCACTCCAATAATGGTATCAGGAGAAAGCACATGTAAAATGAATTCCTCACCCTATGGCTGTTTCTCAAGACAGAAAAGTACATAGTCATGTCATTACATTTAATTTCATGACTATACAATAACTATGACTGCCACATGTCACAACTTATTGGTTCTTGGCAAAATGGGGAAAGCGGGGTAGGCGGGTGGGTTACAGGCGGGCGATGTTTGGGTTGGGAAAGCTTTGGCTATCTGCTTCATCGGTTGTTCAAATCTTTCTTCGTTCATCTATTTCTCCAGTTCCTATATCAATTTTCAGGGGTAGTCAAACATGGGGATTTGGGATTTTCATTCATCATGCCTGAGCTCATTCTTAGAGTACATGCTTACGCTTTCGGAGTCCCTGAACTTACCAATATACAGCAACTCTCGGGTGAACTCGAGAGCTCTTCGAACACTTCCTTGCTGGAAGTACAACACCTCTTCCTTGAGCTTTTCATCAACATGAACCACTGAATGTTTCTTTCACAATCGCACCTTTTTCCCACTTTTTTTCTTTTCTTTTTAATCTTTGTTGTGAATTACCAGAACTACATATTTACTAAGATTTGGAATATATCTACCAACCAATAAGATTTGAGAAGAAACTAATCACTATATCCATTGGGTACCAGATTAATTATGAGGCTGGTAACATGTTAGCTAAATTGCATCAAAGCTACAGGCCACCAGACTTAAAATCCCTTCAGTAATTTACACTTTCTGGCAGGGAAAACATCCCTTAAGTGGCTAGTTTACTGTCTCATGGCTAATGGGTCACTCTGAGCTCACCATCGACGTAGAATACGACAGGTAGTCAAGGACAAGTGCTTTAAAGGCGAGATTGTCGGGTGTCGCGGGCTCGTGCTGGATCATGTTCAGCGCCTCCTCCATCCACAGCACTGTGTGGTAGTAATCGGCCTCGTTGTACGCATGGCGGCCTAGCTCAAAACAGTCGTTCGCTGCAAGAAAGACATTAGAAAAACACCCCAGTTAATATGGTGCAGCACCGTATAAGGAATGCCTGCGTGAGGGTGTGAGACCCCCAAGTAAATGGACATAGCACCTGGCATGCAACTCAGAGAAGCGGTTATGTGCACGCAAGACTAGAATGTAGGCGTTGTGGAGACGCGGCTTGCGCAGACTGCTCTATGTAGAATGTAGGCATTTGCAGGTCTGAGGGCAGGACACAAAGGGAATAGAAAAAGGGAAACATTCATCTGTGATAGTTCTCTGATGGTTCCTGGATGGCTCCACACCTTTCCTTTCCTTGAAATAAAAAAGATTAATTGTAATTTTCCTGTGTCATTTGGTATCCTTTAAATTGCTACAAAGTGTAACCTGGTTGAAGAAGACTTTTCAGAATTATTGTTCATGTTATTAGCAAAAATTGCTATTTTTAGATTTTACATAAAAAAAATTGTTTAATGCCCATCATTGTTTTACAATGATGACTTATTCTACCAAAGGACACAGGGTGGGAAAAGAATAATGATTGTATTAGTAGAAAGAATAACAGTCTTCCTTTACTTGCATCTCCCTTGTTCATTGACAGAAATTATGATAATGTACTGCATGATAATGAGGGAAATGCTTCCTGGGGAGCTGGATATGGGAACCAGTGGCACAGAGTTCATGAGTGTTCACTGATAAGGTATGGATGGTATCCAGCAGCCCAGATAGGTCTACTCTTCATTATGAAATTTGGTTAACTTTTTTTTTCAAATTCCAATATCTTTTTTTTAAACTCCAGATTCACTGGTCCAGAAGGTCAAAAATATTTTGTGTGTGTTTTCAATAACAATTTCACTCCATTTCATGATTGATCTTCATTTTCAATAGACCGATTGCCAGTTCCGAAGTTCCGGTCAATCCTTAAGCGTTGCGCCTACGGAACCGGAACTTCGTTTTTCGCTAAAATCTGCGCGATTTATCGGGGTTTCGGCGCGACTGGCACGGGGTCTATGTACTAATGAACTCCTGTCTCAGAATTTGGTGGGAAAACAATGCAGGGAGGAGAGACTGGCATCCTGACAGTGGTGTTGGACCCCAGAAGCCCAAGCCAACCACCAACTCCCCATTCGCTGAACCCGTGAACGGGTCCGACCGGGAAATGGGCGAGCGGGCGGTGGGCCGTCTTACCATATAGGTGGAGTAGGAGAGGTAGTCAAGGATTTCGGTCTGTTCTGCACCCATCCGCTCCCCGGCCTCAGCTTTACGCAGGGCCTCCTGCATCCACAGGATGGTGTGGTAGAAATCGCCTCCATTGTAGGCGATACGGCCCAGATCAAAACAGTCCTCCTCTAGAAACGGGAGGAGCGGGCCACGAGCGGGCTACAGTCACATGCCACAGGCACAGGGCGGCTACAAGGTTGGATTATCCCGGACACGATTACTGTTTCTTTCTCTATTTTGGGCTGCAGACTATATCGGTAATGCTTTACGGTTTATCAGTATTTTCTTTTCATTTCAAATTGTTTGGTTTTTATTTTCTTTGGATATTTACATTCACAAAATAAATTTTAATCTTCTTACAGTTTTCTTATTTTTTGTTGACAATATGTGTGAAGTTAAGTCTGCAGGGCCAAAATATACAGTAAAATAATGAAACACGTCCGGGACAATGCAATAGTAATGGAGTGAACCAAACTACCGCAAATGATACATGTTAGATACGTGAGATGAACAGACTTTTTTTAGTCTACTAAAGACTGCTACAGAATTTCGTGCTTGAAAAAGATAGTGGCATAAGCCATTTAAATTTTTTCTGAAGAGTAAATAATCTTTCATTTGTTGCTTATTTTGGTCCATCCCTAGCCAGACATTCAAGGAGTTTGGGTACCACAAGCAAAGGATAACGGTTTCTAATTTACATTTATGTCCTTGATATAGAATAGATGAGGCTTATAAAGTATGGAATATTGAAGAAAAAACTCTTGCTTAAGCTAGCCCATATGAGGGACAAAATTTACGAGCAAGTCCTCGTCATTCCTATTATGTTTGTTAAATGATTACCTATAGATTGTGGTACGTTCAAGACAAATGCACTTAAACTAAAGACATCTTACATCTAAAAGACTACAGGACCATGCTGGAGAAATACGACTAGTGTTGTTAGTTTTCTATTTAAAATAAAAACTATGTCTTCGTTATTTACATAATTACAAAATAATTATGCTAAGCGTTTAATGGTAAGAACTGCAGACTTGAGAGAGAATGGTTTATAGTCCAACATATCTTATCATAATCTTAGGAAGCAGGGCCATGCAGAGGGCGGCTCCATCAAGTCAGGTCTTTTAGATAAGGCCAAAAAATTAAATTGCTGTGTTCAGGTTTCACACCACAAAAAATAAGGTGAGTAGGTCGGATTTTTTTAAATTCTAAAATATCTTTTTTAACTGTAATGATAGAATCAGGCAGTCTTAAAAATTAAGGACTTCTTTTATTTACCTTCTGCAATGATATTTAACATCCGTAACACATATTTTGCTAATGTACAATAAATTCAATGTCCCTTTGTTCATTTTAGTCCCATTTTAATTATTTTGGAAAATATTTTCTTTGAATTTATTCATTATCAATTTTATTTATATTTTCTTCTCGGGAAACCTGAACACTACAAATATCTATATTTTTGGACTTAGTTGGTACGGGCGCAGAACTCGGTATTCATTTAGGGGCTTTCCATTAAGTACGTACACATGTTTTCAAAAATCCCAGACCTCACGACCCCCTTGGACTTAAAGCACCCCCCCCCCCCCCACCTTGATGAGTACGTACTTAATGGAATGTCCTTTATAGAAATAATCAAAATCACAGATGTACGGGATTTAGAGAAAAACAAGAAGAATAGTATGGTAAGTGTATTTTTATATTATCCTGTAATAAACTACAACGTAATAAACGTAAATCAGAAATGTTAAGGTACTGGGACTTTTTATCATAGCTAAAACAGGAGGTAGATAACATCCCAATAATCCATAAATCAAGTGTTTTTTCTATAATATGAAATAGCCTTAAAACCACCTATTTAACTTAAGATATTAGAATGTAATCTTTACGACAGTAAGAGTACCTTAACGTCCTTCATATAAATTGTTTACACCTACAATGTTATTTCCATATTTAATCTTTACGACATTCAGGAGTACCTTAAATGTCAGACCCTCTATATACAAGTAAATAATTAGGCCCTATACCATACAATTTTTAGTTATAAATGTTTTATAGCTGACCTTTACGACGATCAGGACTACCTTTACTGTTAAACCCTCCATTTAAATGGTAAAAACCTACGATATTATTTCTATAGTTAATGTTAATAAAATCCAGCGGTAACTTACGCGTGAGGCGGGGGGAGGTCTTGAGGCCCTGGAGTTCGCCCAGGGCTATCTTGGAGGTGGGCAGGGCGTAGGTATCCTGGAGGCGGAGCAGGGCTGAGGCGGCCCCGTTGAGATCCTCCTGGCTGGGGAAGCCGTTCGCCCGCACCTGTAGCCTCGCCATGAAGTCTGAAACAGGCACATATACATATTGTAAATACCATGGGGTTTGTCTTCGGGATTACAGGGTTTTCCCCAGTGGTCAACTGACTCTATATTATTATTTATATATCAATCGACTGTAAGTCTAAAGGGCCGGTTGTAAATTGCCAAGTTAGTTTAAGTCATATCAAAATATACAGAAAAAATAATTTACGAGGTCGGGAAAACTCATCATTGGACTTTTATAAGTAGATTTTATTTCAAAACTATTTGAAAATAATATTTCAAAAATATATTCTTCGGGGACTTGTTTAAATCGAGTCTGTAATATTCATATTTTCATTTGTCTACCGAGCTGGTGGCTTACAAAAGGCACTAGTAGCGCTAGATTGTACTTTATGTGACTTAGGTTTTCTCCCTGCATGGCTTTGCATGGCTTTCTTGTGTTATAAAGTCAGCCCCCGAACTATGAAAACATTGTAAACAAAGCGGCACCGATAGCCTTAGAGGTAAACCCCACCTACCACCAGCCCCTAACCCCAACCCCGCCGTGCCGGCCTAAACCGAAAGTAGGCGGCTAAAAATAACTGACCAGTGCCCATGGCTTAACTCCCTGACGAGACGGTTTATAAGTTAGACAGAGCTACACTCTTCTTTTTTTTATAGCAATAACTTAACATTCCAGCAATATGAAACAAAACACTAAAACTTGAACCAGGTCACATTTAGTCTACGCTCAGGAACCTAAAGTGAATATAGCATAGCCTCTCTCGAAATTAGCGGTGCACTTGCAGTTGAGGTGCATGATTCTGCTGTTGGGACCACCAGACTGTGTGTAGATGTTATGTGGGTGTACATACTTTATAGCTTTGTGAATCAACAAACGTGATATTTATTAGAGAATGCAAGGAATATTGGCCAAGATGCACTCTTTTGTGGCTCTGCATCCGATGTACATATGGACCAGAGATGCCAGTACCATCTGATGAAAAAGTAGGAAACACTTTTCCTACTTTTTTCCAGAGGCAGCTAAGAGCAAAATAACCTTAAGGAATAGATTCCTGACAATTAATTTGCATTTGAATACCGTGAAACTACCACAAAATACTCTAAAACATATATTAAAGCAGTGTAGGAAAAAATTGTTCTGCAATCCAAAATCACCAAAAAAAGGAAATCCTACAAAAGTAAGAAAATGGCATCCATGATGGACACCCCCCCCCCCCCCCTATTTCCAGCCATATCTCTCCGTACCATCGGCGGTGTTGTTGCGGATGAGGTTCTCGACCCGCTCCCAGTCGGTGGTGAAGCGCTTGACGAGCAGGAAGGCGTTCAGAGGGTTCGACAGGTAGTTCTCCGGGTCCTCTAACGTCTTCTCACTGTGCCGCTCGTAGTCGTCGGCTATTCTGAAAGCACAAATAACACAGGATGGTCAGTCACAGGAAAGGTCGCCAATATAGAAGGAGGTCTAAAGAGAAATGTGATACTTCTCACTATCAATGACGGATTTATTTATGT
This sequence comes from Lepidonotus clava, assembly GCA_936440205.1. Lineage (NCBI taxonomy): Eukaryota > Metazoa > Annelida > Polychaeta > Phyllodocida > Polynoidae > Lepidonotus > Lepidonotus clava. The sequence goes on from OW387135.1 coordinate 13,808,749, forward strand.
TAGTAACATGTTTTTTTCCAGTAAAATCCTTTTAATTGTATATTAACTTTAGAGTTAAATTGTTTCTCTAAGGTTAACCTGAAATAATTAAAAAGACTTTTAATGATCCATCAATGCATCTGTTACATATTTGTTCTCGCAGATTGCCTGGGGTGATATCAGAGGACTTTCAAGGTTGGGAAACCTCCTACCAACAGGCTCTGTCTTTTTCGAAGATCAAGAAGATCAAAAACTATAGTATGGAGACGCTTATTTTCCCTGTTGCTAAGAGACTTTCCTATCTATGTCACGTCTGCTGCTTAGTACTTAAAACCTGGTACTTAAGTTTTACTAAAGCACATTACCCCAGCTTTGACAAATAATCAAATTAAGCGAACTAATTTACCTTGTACAAAGTTATGTCTTATGAAACTTTCTATATCAATGTGAATTTCCAAAAATAGGACAAGCACCCGTGCAAAGAAGAAATTTAGTTTGTTCAATTACCTATTTATTTGAAAGATATATATTATAAATGCAAAAGAAGGACAAGCACCTCTGTAAAGTAGAAATTTAGTTTGTTCAATTACCTATTTATTTGAAAGATATATATTATAAATGTTTGCATAAACTCAGTTACATGCCTAATAAATTCAACAAAAAATAACTCAAACGTGATAAAAGTGAAAGGACACGTACATCTGTTCGAACAAATTTCCAAAGGATGAGAAGTCCGCTAATGGGCGACAGATCAACATTAAGACAAGAGATGTGTGGTGTTTTAGTGTCCTATCTAATCTAAGTTACTTTGCAGGTGTTAACTAAGCTGTAGGCACTCCATTATAAAAACTGATATCGTCTCCTCACCGTATGGGGGCGTTAACGTCAAAAGACAGTAAATACACACAACGTGGTTAAAACGTAGGAATTTATATAGAGGGAGAACGTCCATCTGTCTAAACTTTACATGTACATTGTACATATTTCCTAGTATAAATAAGACAGGAAAAGTACCCTGGAGTGACATTAAGTAAAGAAGTCAACACGCCTAGCTGTCACTTAATTACCCCAATGTCTATCTATCATCGAAAATTCCGGCAGTTTCTATGCAGAAGAATGTTAACGACATGTAAGTAGGTGGGTATATCAAGTATCATGCTAAATACAGTCATGAACGCCCAAACCTGTCCCAGCCCGATCCCCCCCCCCACCCCCCACCCCCCACCCCCCTCTCAGGGGCTGACCAATCCCATCGGTGACCTTCCATTAAGTATGTACGCATCAAGGGCGGGGGGAGGGGGGTCTGAAATTCTGAATATGTGCGTACGTTCTAGTACAAATCTTATGCGTATTTTGACCAAGAAGGCAGGGGGGGGGGGGGGGGGGGGGGTCGAGATTTATATTTTAAATGTGCGTACGTACTAAATGGAAGGCCCCTTACCTTCCCCTCGCCCTACAGCCTGTCCCCAAAAAACAGTGTTTTGAGAGCGTGGCCACTGAATCGTATATATGGCATTGTCGCCGGGGTAGGCGATGTATCCAGGCTGATAAACACCAATAAAACCTGGCTAACTCACGATCTACGCACTTCCCCCAAGGTGGATGGCGTCTTATAATACATGTTTTTACACCAGCATCTATATTATAGATGCTGGTGTAAAAACATGCAAGAAATAATATTTTTCGCTCCTCTGGACCGAAAAGGTATTTTGGTGGCGATAAATATAGCACTGATCATAGATATTCCAAAGTTCATGTATACAAAGTTTATTTTATCCTCTCATACACTGTAACAGATAATATTACCACGTTCCAACCTTTGCTCCCCTGTCTTGGAGCCTGTGTGGCCCCTGCTCAGCCAGCGGTTAATATGACCATGTCCCTTGTGCATGAAACCCTGGTCAAGGAGAACCGAGTATGTGTGTGTATGTGGGGGGGGGGGGGGGGGGGGGGGCGGGGGGGTATTCAGAAAACATGGACATAATAGTCTTATTCAACATACAGGATACTTGATATTACATTAGAAGCAAAAGCAACTGTGGCTCAACAAACAAGTGTTAATATTATTCATTCGCTGGTCTCTGAATAAGATTTAATTATATACATTTTTTTTCTTTTCGCTAGCCACCCTGCAAATGGGCAGGCAAGTGAATTGAAAATAACATTTTTTAGAATCTTTCTCTCTCTGTATCTGACTTGATTGGCCTGTAAATCATACGTCAATACGACACACATTTTCTCTTTCACAAAAACTTTTTAGAAATTTAATAAGGATTCACCCTTTGGGGAGGGTGTTATGTTATGTATAGGGGTAGTGATCTCTAACTTTGTATGTCAGTCAGGTCTCTCCCTGTGCTACTGGAGCGTGGACCCCGCTGTTTGTGGGCCTGGGGTCGGCAACGTCCTGAGAATAACTCAAGGTATGGTCTTCTGAAGAATCTGAGATGTGATATTATCGTCGACAAACATGCTAATCAAAGGCTAGCAATTTAAAATGGGATGTCTTTAGAATTTGTGCACATTTCCCTAATTTATTGAGGAAAAAGCGACCTGCCAAAAACTATACGAGAAATTGAACATTACACTTTTATTTTTTATGTAATTTCAATCATAGCACATTTCTTGTCCAATGCTCTAGTGCCGACAAGCACTATTTCGAATCAGGAAAGGAGACGGAAGAGTATTCTTTTCCGCGTTGAAATCAGCTTCTAATACCAAGACTCTATCAACTCAAATCGTATGAAGGGCAATGGGTCTTTTTAATCCTATTGTACAAAAATGTATAAAATCTTCCTTTTTTCACACCATTACCACCCTAGAAACTTTACTTAACTTTACGATCACAGACAATCAACCCGGACTTGCACAATAAGATAGTATCACTCCGTCCGCCGACAGATCACCTTTACCAGCCGACTACATTACCGACACGTCACGTGACCGTGCCCACACTCATAAACTTCAAAATGCGCACTTTATGTGATATATGACGGGGGAGAACGCCCTGGGCCGTAACCGGTAGGACCCCTGGGATACCACCGAGGGGAGGGGAATTCACTGCAAACAGCCTGGGGAGTTGTGCCTGTGTTTTTAAATAAGTATTTATAAGTAAAAGTACACATACAAATGTTTTACTAGCAGAATATGTTGTAACGGTATATATATGTAAATACACGTACATGGAAAATTATTGTGGTTACTTTCAATCATTAATCTTGCAGACAAGTTTATTTCCATTCCGAATTACAATTCAAGTTTCAGCGTTTTAACGAGGACCTTATATTTGACAACTCCTCAATGTGGAACTTTGTTCGGAATCACTCATTATTAATTTCCTCTTTTGATATTGACAACTGCTTCTGCAATATGTCATGCTTTAAGTGCCCCCCCCCCCCCAACTTCCCAAACTTAAGACCCCCCCCCCCCCCTCTCTCTCTCTCTCTCTCTCTCACTGGAGGCCCTCACCCCATCCCTGAGGTCGCCGTAACTTTCTCCCCCTACACGCCGGCCCACTAAAGGGCTGTCTGGGGTCCCTCAGACAGGTTTTTGTGCCCCACGAGTCGCTGAGCGCCTGCCACGTCACCCTAGCCGGCCTACTACTACAGACAGCGGGTTACAGGACGCGTCGGCCCGTGTCAGGTGGGGTTACTGCTATATGGTACATGATGAGTCCCCAGCCAGAGGCTCAGATGGACCGGAACCAGACGGGTTTGGACCGGAAGTACATTGAGAATCACTGCATTAAAATATTTATTTGGATAAATTTAAGATTATTTTGATGAATACTAGGTAAAAGGATTGTTTGACAAGCTCCTCGATAATATCTGTTTCTATTGATGAAGCAAAGAATATCAATCATTTTCACTCAATGAATCAGGACGAAAAATAAACGTAATCCAAGATGGCGGAATGCAATAGTCAACCAAACAGATCCTGCAAAACCATCAATTGTAAATCAAATGATTTATAGGTCTGTCTGGAGTAAAACTACAATTGCTTTGCCTTTCTGTCTAGTCCAAATTATAAGAACTAATCTACAAAAGGTTAGAGACGATATCCATGGTAAGGAATTGAAACTCTGGAACAACAGACGGAATGTAATACTAACTGGATAGATCTAACCAAGAGTTATCCGCCATTGAAACATTCAAATTTATGCAAAATTGTATTCTTAGTCATGCTAAAATTCCTTTATCCGTTATTGACGTCATGCACACATTACAAATGTCATTTACACACGATCTCTTGGTTTCTTTATAACTTAATTTGTTTCATGTATGCCAAATTCACACATCATAATTCAGATAGAAAAAGACTGCTAAAGTTTGCGTTTGACCGTATAATCTCCAAAACCTCCCAGCGAACAATTTTACCAGTCTGTTGGCCGTTCATGACACGTGACATCCCATGATGTACGCCCATAAAACGACCAGCTTCTACCACCTCGGTCATGACCCGCTACTTAAGGAGCAGCAATTAAACCAATATTTATGCAATAAGCAGTCAAAATTACACTTTTTTCTGATTAAATCCAAATTAATGCATGTGCCCACATGGAAAAACTTACTTCAGTAGAGATGAATGTGATGGCCTTTGTTCTGAGGTGTGAACTTTGAGGACTATTATTAAGTACCTTTACGTTCCTGTTTTATGACGTGCTAAGCGGCCACTTTAGGCTATTTTACATGTCAACGCCAGCAGAATGATCATGTCGTAAACTTATAACGACACGTTCCTAACAAACCTCATTTAAGACATAGAAACATTGCAATAAATGTGTTATTTTACTGAAGAGTGGGGATGCTGTCTAACGTTTTATCATTATGCACAGGGGTGGTATATCATCATTTTACTGCCCTCCGGTTCTCAATTGGTGTACATTGGTGAGGTGAACCTCGGGACACAGAGGTGAGCACAGATCCCTAAAACGAGGTGAGGAACGCCCCTACTTAACTTACATTACTATAATAGTTGTAAAACGTACAGTCTGACGCCGGGCAAGAGACAATGGAACCACTGTATATTGGTCACAGATTTTGGTAAAAGATTTTAAGTGCAAACTTATGCCCAAAAATTGCGAGGAACTTTTTCATGCGTAAACTGTATAATGTATACATAGTATTTCCACCTAATTACGTCTTTTGTTATAGCATAGAGATACATAAGAGTTATGTATCATGTCTTTGGTAACAGAGATAAGACTTTGTAAACATGCTTATTATTTACATTTCATATTCTTGGGACATTTTCCCTCATTAACAAATCACGTGTGATCTTGCAATGTGTGATCCTGGGTTGTGATATTGCAATTTAGACTCTTTCCCGACATTGCCACATAACTTTGATCTCTGTCGCTGACACAGGAAGCGATCCGTTGCAGTCAGGTTCAGTGCGCCTGCGCGTTCACGTGTGAGTTATTGGGTCATAGATATCAGGTGGGTTGTAAAGTCTATGTGAAGTCTTATGTAAAGTCGTCCTCCTGTAAGACACACCTATGGTTCAGTGTCCAAGGCTAAGGCTGTACCCAGCAGCCGGTGTGCATATTTTGGATACCAAGTGCATGGATTCTTTCATAAGTTATATAAGTAATTATGTTAAGCGATGTTGAACATTGACAGGTTACACGTCTTGGCACTGTGCATCTAAATTGACACCGTGTTAATGAGATATTCTGTCATTTTGGATACATACTGCCTATTCACGACTATGTACATTACAGACATATATCTATTTTTACCCCATCATTTAGGGAATCGCATGTCCTTCTGTATGAAGATTAACTTTTCGTCCTTTTTTCCAGGTTATTCAGTGTGAATCGATATTTTCCAATTTCAATACTATTTACCCGGACCACCTGGATGGACGAGTATTATACGTTTTTTCAGTATCGGCATGAATCGGTCATTTGTTGAGGTAGGTTGGCGTGACCAATCCTTTCGTGCCTTCCTTCCCACAAGATTTTAAACAAGGGAGTAATTGAAAAAGAATTCAAGAATATAATTGAAAAAGAACCTTCTCACGGAGTTTGAGGACGGTTCTCTCTGTTCTTTCTTATGTCTTAAGGATAGGCATCGGTCTCTTGAGGATTTCATCATTTTGGAGATTTGCTTTGCATTATCTTCCATGTATACAGAACAAACGTCATACAAAAACTTTGTTCCTTGGGTATTTAATGTTATATTATTCAGGGGGGATACAGGACTCCATGGACCCCCCGGGATCCCAAAAATTGTGTTCCCAGTGCCGCATTTATTTCCTCAAATGATTAACAGCATACCAATACAGATCTACAAATATACATTATTTTGTCCCCTTTCAATGGCTCAGTGAATCATCGAACTGCTGGTGCTATAGGCCTGACGGGAGTTTGTCCCTGGGCGCGGCCATATTGAAAAAGGGAGGATTCTGATTGGCTGAAAAGTCTCGCTTGACCCCCGACAGCCAGTGGCGCCAAAGGACTATGCATGCACAGAGATAGACTCCCGACTGCCCTATAGCATACATTGTACCACAATATTTTTTATGACATTATACAATTGTGCCAGTTATTATCAATAACAACAGTTATTATCAATAACAAATCTCAGGCACAGACCCCATGTCTACCCTTAAAGGTGTCGCCAGGTGTGTGCTGGACGACCACTGCGTGATTCACCTTCCTCCAGTACAAAGGGACGCCTGTTGGGGCGTTTTGTCTCACCTCTCCACAACTCATTCCCAACTTAGTTCAACAAAAGCACCGTAAACGCCAAAACGTAAGCCCCGTCTACATTTATAAGGGGCGGTCCCACCCTCCTTTAGCATGAATTATACATGTACTAAATCCCTCCCCTCCCTTGTGTACGGACATACTGATTTCCCACTACTCAGCCACTGTATTTCAACTGATTTTCCACTAAACTCCTAATGCAAGCTGACACTGATTCTGTAGTCACTACACACTGTGTTTCCACTACTTCTTTCTCCGAGTGACTAAAGGAAGGCGCCGAACCATTACAAAATTCAGGTTGATTTGTGCTTTAATTCAGAGGTATTATGGTAATATGTGGTGCAAAATGGAAATCAGTTTTCAATTTATGCGTGTTTTAAAGACGAGGGAATGTATGGCTGTGTACTAGTTATTATTTATTGCTGGGGGTTTAAGGTAGACGACAAACTCGTTCTTCTGGAAAGCGCATGCAGCAAAACATGTTGAAATTATTCTCGGACTCCTCCCACCCCCACCTCGACCCAAGCCTTAAACAAACTGCTTTCACCAACAACATGCCGCCGGCCACCTTTACATTTCCTATGGGGATTGCCAAGAGAATAGTTCTGTGTTTTTGGCCTACTCTATTATACATGGCCCCCTTGTCTGAGAATGTATGCCCGGTTTTGGTCTTTTTTCCATGCCTTCTTTTCTCAGCAAATGTGCAGAAGTGTTTACCTGAAATGCAGGATGACCCTTGAAGACCAATGGGGCTCATTTTCTCTCAAAGCGAAGTCCGTTGTACAAACTTAACCGAAAAAGGGAACTTGTTCTTTTTTTCCCAAAAGGCTTAGCGTTATCCCAGAAAGCCTAGCTATTATTTGCGATCTTTTCTTAAGCATATTTCATGTTAAGGCGTATATATACTTATCTTTGTGATGGTGGTATATAATATTAAATGGTGTCAAATGTAGGGCGTTCAATGTTTCACGCTCTATAACACTAGAGCTTCCATGTCTATATTCTTTATATTAACAACCAATGGTTTTTTTTAAGAGTAAGCAATATCCAAGAAGTGAATCGGTACCTATCCAAATTAAGAAACTTTGGACAAGAATAGTAAAAACAAGGAAGATGGTGCAGCCCGCCTGGCCGGTTAAGTGATAAGTTCGGGAAACTTACACGGCTCTTAAAAACGAAGTAATTTCTTTCAAGATCATTATACTTAACCATACTTAAATACAGTACTTGTAATGTAAATTATTGCTACTTTTTTCTTCTAATGTCTATATCCTTTCCCTTCTTAGCTGTTACACCTCGGATAACACGTTTCTACTTTTTGTTGTAGTGTACCAACACGTCAGTCTCTTGTTTCTGTCCGAGTTTGAACCAACCTACCCCCCCCCCCCCCCCCCCCCCCCCCGAGACACTCTCCCCAAATGATCGATGTGTCCAACTACCTGTTTTGAAGTAGGTGAACCGTCACGTTTTGGTCAACTCTTTTACCGCGACTTACATATATCATAGTTCATCAAAGAGCCTTAGAATTTTCTACAATGACACGGTTGACTAAGGTAATGTAATCTGACCTCAAATGTAACATCTTCAATTCTCCTTCGTATAGGAAGTGGTATCGTTTGGCTACAACACTTAATTTGTGGTTTGTGACAAGGTTTTCACAGATCAACCAAAGAGGCGTTCTAGATGTTTCTCTAAAATGTCGCCTAAGGTCAAATAGCGTAATGTATTCGGAAATAAAGAGTATGTTTTGAAACCCACTCGTTAAGGTACAGAAAGTAACGATTTATTTGAAGCTAGAGCCACTAGTCAGATTATTTTACCTCATCGGATTACATGTTCCCTTTTACTGCATGTAACATCTTGTTGTTTTGTATATATTTAAGTGTGTGTATTTATAGGGAGCGAAGCATATACATATACATGTATATTGGCGTGGATGTGTGCGTTAAGCTTCATGGTCTATGACGAAGGAGCTTGGCACATGGTAGATCTACACAAGGTGGTACAATTCTTATTCTAAGCCCCTGCTTCCAACTGAGTGCCAACCAATCGTGTTCTGGTATGTGTACCGAACAGATTAGACGCCTTTCCTAGCATGAAAATATACATGTATGTTGGGCTTTTTCTAGCGTGCATGAATAAATTAACCTTAAAATTTTTCAACAGCCATGCAATTTAAACTTCCTGCTAAATAACCTCTTATTTCTTTTACTACTTCACGTAAAAATAACACTACAATTCAGAATTTGTTAGTTTGTTGGGGTAGTTGAACGTCTAGACAACCTCCAGGGTTCTTTCCACACTGCACAAGGTAATGTTTTTCAGCTTTGGGTGATTGTTTCTTCGATATGATTTAGGAGAAACCTGCCACCGGGTGTGATACCATACTCTTTGCAAAGACTGGCAAGGGGTCTTTTATGTGCAATGACCCATAGAAAGGGCATCACACACCCGGCCTTTGATGACCCTGTTGGGGGCACAGGGGCACGATTCAGAATACATGTATACATTTTCTCCCAGATTCGCTGTACAACAGTTATACGCTTAAAGCCTAGAACCTACAGTAGACAAGATATGACAACTACATGAAAATACAGTGTGGTATTTCCTGTGTCCTGGGTGACATCATACGTTCTGACCACGTACCCGGAACCTACATGTCCGTGGTAAAACACCTGTTGACGTGTGTATACACACATAGTATTAATGATCAACTCTTCCAAAAATGCAATATAAGCCTAACAAACAAAGTATTGACACTTTTTGACATAATGGCGATATGTCAGACCGTGAGAAGTTTCCCCTTTTCCCAGCTTTCACTCTGGGGCGTTTTCTCCCCTTTTCCCCTTCACACATTGATATTAACACACACGGTTATGTGGGGATACATGACGTTCCACGTGGCTGCCCCCCCCCCCCCTCCACCCCCATTTAGGCTCAACAAAGCCTACCTGACGCTGGTCACGTAGGCCAGCCTTAAGGCCCGCGTGTGCACCTCAATATACTTTCTAATAACCTGAAGATTGCCCACAAAGTAAAGAAAGGCCACCTTTGCGGGCTTGTGGTCCGTGTGGGCCTGTGTGGTGCGCGTAGCTTTTTGGCCCGGCAAAGTGTACTTTGTGACATTCCTACCTAACATTCAGTAACAGGTACAGGTGGTAGTTTGTTTGTTCTACTTCGGAGAAACTCCCTCTCATCAGGCCCAAACCTTCTCCTCTTTTGGTAGCATTTGAGGTCATCTTCTTCGTCTAACAGTACTGTTAAAGGCTGAACTCAAAAAGTTACAATAATTTAGAAGTATCGCTGTTCTAAATGACCGATTCACAAAACATTCAAAGGTTTCTGCTAGCTTATTTTCATTCTATGATCGTAAATCAACAAGCTTCCCTCCCAAGTGCTCGGATTTATGTCATATCACAGCGGGTCTTGATAGCTTTCCTTTATCCTCCAGAAAAAGGTGTCAGTGGGGGATTCAATAAAATAGTTCTACCTGTGAAATAAAACCTGTTTTATCCTTTGGGCAGGCTATCTCTTTTTGCTGTAATTAAAAAACCTTCAAGTGCCTTTTTATTGGACACATTTCCCATCTGTTATGGCTAAATATATCAACTTCGGTACAAAAGCTGTTTGGAGATAGTTTCCATCTTATTCGGTCTTGATCAAAATTTACGACTCAGGGTAAGCGGTTCAGCCTACTGCAGAAAGAGAATTATAGGCTGGTATTTAAGCCACACCTTTCAGAGTATGGATCAAGAAGGCGTCATGCTTTTTTTTCATTTTTTTTTTCAAATAACAATCTACTAGATCTCCAGACAGATTTATAATCCAGAACTTTTTGCGGCCTATATGGTACCTGCAGGTAAGTTTCACTGCTGGTACCCCGCATGTGGTGTATAAGCACACAGCTGGTTCCAGTGTTGTTTCTTTGATTTCTTTTCTGAGGAGATGTTTCCTAACGATAAGGGTCGCAAATGACTTTATGGCTATCATTTCTTGTCGACAAAGACCGTATTATTAAGGGTATTTCCTACTTGAGGCTAAATGATCTGCTTCCTTCGCTTTAAGTTCTAGCCAGAAACTTATAATGGTACTCAGTCTCAGGTTTGAATGGATGTAAGGCGTTGGTGTTGGGGCACCGAGCTGTTAAGTATTGCTCCTGGGATGTATATGGATTTGGACTACTTCGGATAATACCGAAAAGTCCTTAATTAAATTTTGAATAATATTTAAAGGGTTGCGATCGTGTCTTATATACCAGACCCTGCCCTATGGGCAAAAGGTACCACAGATAACGGCCTTTGATACACATGTCTTATACAGGGGCTGTACACAGCGAGAACGTAAGCCCCAAGCCATCCATTTAATCCCTGTACCTTGCATACGCCCATCAGAACACCCTGTTAAGAGGTTAAGATACGAGAATCGAGAATTTAATTTTCAACAACCTCTTTTTCTTTTGGCGTCTGAGACAGCGTACTAAGAGTTTACAAGACGGACGCCCACGTCAAGTCACGTCAAGTCACGTCAAGTCACGTCTGGGCCGAGCAGACGACTTCTGGACCCGCGCTAAGTCGTGGTCGTTTTATTTGGATTCGGCTCCTCCCTAAGTCTAACCACATGGCTCTGGCCTGCTTCTGCCCCTTTCCGCCCGTCCTAACATAATAACACCCTCAAACACTCCCTTTTTGGTCAACGGACGTCCTTCATCCTAAACCGAATCCCAACGGAAGTCGACCAAGTAGACGCTGCCGTGAGTCGTGTACGGCCCCATCTCCCCCACAGGGCCGTGCGGAGGACGCTAGCCGATGCGTCTGGTGGGGGAGATTGATCGTTGTGGCATAGCGGGTAGTCCTTTCATGACCTACTTACCTCTTACATATTAGTTTGATCACCTAGCGGACTTGGACGTAACTACAGTCTACTTGGTGGTTCTGAGACGTAGAAAAAAAGGTCTAGTCTACTTAGAGCCCCAGCGATCGTGGATATCATCCGATCCGTTCCAACAACATGTGCCAGCTTATAAGACACAGAGACATGAAATAATACCCTCCTTTCGTACGGTATCTTTATCATCGAAACTTTTCAAACTTGTATCTTACTGAATCCATAGTATTTACTCCACAGGACATAAAAAAAAGATCGCTGTTTGCGGTTTTCTAATATGAAATGCGACGCCAAAGCCCCCATCCTCTTTCAGTTTTTTTCACATCTTAGATACACATCATCTCAACGAGTCTTTAGTTTTATTCCCTATTGTTTTCTAATCAATAATGATATGAGAGAATTAAAAACTACAGATACGGCAATATTGAAAACTGGACACAATACAGACTGGACACAAATACAGTGTTTGCCATGGTCCGTCGTCAAATGGCCTACAATTTGAGAGCTGGGCTGACAATTTGCACCAAAAATACTGCCAAATTGGCCCTGATGGCCAACAGTGAATTCAGGGCACTTTTCCCCCCAATGATCTTCTAAATCTTTTTTTCTGACCATATTTTACATGGTTTTACATGGTTTTCATTGCCACCTATGAGAGCAGTTACAAAAAAAATCAGCCCTGTTAGCCAACAGCCTAAAAAGTTAGTTTCCAACACTGCAAATGTTGTCAAAACGGCCATTTGCATCAGCTGAGTGAAGGTCTGTCCGCCCTGGGTGAGGGATGGTGTTTACCTCTGCCTGGAGGGCTAAGTCGGTCAAGTAACCCATACTAACAGAGTGCTACTGCCGTACTGCTGTGACCAGGAACTGACCCGGCCAACAGTTTTACACAAACTACGGCAGAAACCGACATCTAAGCTCAGTATTGAGGGCAGCATAATGATATTAGTATGGTTGATAATATTCCTATTTTTCTTTTGAATATCCTTCATCTGAGCTATCATGTTTCATTCATCATTAAGCTCACGGGTCGGGTTTTTGACTTAGTATCAATTGGGAGAGATACGTCTGTTAGTTTGGTTGGGTATTGGTCGCTTTACGCCCTGCTAGGGTCATATTAAAGCTCACACGAACAGAAAAGTTCAAAATTTGGATAACCTAAAATACTGTTCTATTAACATATATCTTAAGCTACAGCACTCTCATAGTTGGCCTGTGCACTCAAACAAGAGGTTTAAATTCTATTGTTCTAAGTGCGAAGCCAGTCTCACACCCTATGTGCGAATTTGGGGGAGGCAAGCCTGGACATGACTGGTGACGTCACGTGAGGCATTGACTCACCACTGATACATATGGGTTTTAGGAAAATGCTTACTATCAAAAAAAAATATATCAGAGGGACATGAAATTTTCAGGATACAAAGTTTGATATAGATTCTCTATCCTGGAATTTTTATGTAATTTTCCAGCCAAAAGTTCCAGTGTGATAGATTTTCAAACATGACTCACAGTCATAGGGAAGGTAGGTCTGATGCCTCCCCTGATGTCACAGGCCATTGTTTACATTGCCACCCATGTAGCTGAACCCAGACTGACCCTACCAATCTCCCACACTTCGAAGTGTTGTATTTCAGTTATAATGTTATATAAAACTTAGTTTTCCTTATAAACAATTATCATTATACAAATAGAACTCAATATGTTGCTTTAAATTGCCTTTTCGCGTCTTCTTTAAGGGTGGTGATGGATATCAAATCTATGAGAAGGTAGACACCCTCCCCCTATACCTTTACTGGGGCTAGGGTTCTTTTATTTCCAATACTTTATAGACACCGTATGAGAGTGACAGGCCTTTGATATAGCGGTACATCCTCCACACTCTTTGGTGTAGAAAAATCAATCAGCCAGCATGGGGATTTGAACGGGTGACTCTCATGTACTCACCCAATTGGCTTCCAATTGCACAAGGATACAGCATTGAACAATTACAAGATTATTTAACCATTTTTATATGGTTCAATCGTTATACTGCTAAATTGTAATGCTAATAAAATACCTGCAGGGTATTTCACTAATCTTTACCAGTAAAACCTAATTAAGGTGAGGATATTACCACGTAATTGTTCCCAAGGCAACAAACCTTTCTCTCATAGTTAATGCAAAGTACAATAGTTGTCCCTCATTCAGTTCTTGTTATCTGCGGCATTTAGGCGTGCCAAAGGCTTAAACTGCGGCTAAACGCTAAACTACAATACATCGTAATTACAAAGAGAGTATTTATAGGTCCTTTGTTATATACGCGGCCCTTCTGATGGGACCTGTACAGATTCACTTTATAATCACATGCATTGTCGACCTCCCGCTATTCGCATATTTTAAGCACAGACTATTTATAGATGTTTTCACGCAGCCGAACAAGCTTGGCCTGATGCCCTGCAGGGTTCTGCCTAAGGTCAGAGGTCAAACATAAGGTGGTCACTATATTACCTAACTCTGTCGAATTTCTCTCAAATCCTCTTATCCTACTTGATAAACATCCAAATGTCCCCCAAATAATGCGCCATTATTCGTAGCATGGCAGACACTGGGAATCAGTACGGCCGCGGTTCCCACGCCCCCTCCCCACCCCCTTCATGCATAATGTTATAAGCGATTCCCAGAAGTGCCCGGAACCTGCCCACACCTGTGAAATGTCTCACTAGTCCTTTCATGACCTAGATACCTCTCAGGCCGGTTACTTTTCATGTCACTATTTCGAATCGTTTTTAAGGGATAGGAAATGACCCTTGCTATACTTATCATATTGCGGTTTTAATACAAATCGAAATATTTTCCAGTAAATAATTTTATTACAGGGATTGCTATTACCATTATTAATAAGGCCAAAAAAATTGTTGTGTTCAGGTATCCCCACACCCTAATTTTTAGGCAGTCCCTAAAATTGTTGGGAGATTTTATCTATTCAACATTTTACCAAAATTCAATAAAAATTACTTGTCAGCCAGAAAATTACATGTTTTATATAAGAAAACCCATTCTAGACTAGAGGGTTAAAAGCATTGCAGAGGGTGAATGATCGAATTTATTTATGGTCAACACCATCTGTCAATACTTATAGTCTGTTATAGATGTTTTAAAAAAAATAATTAAAAAAAAATCAACCTTCCTACCCTTATTTTTGGGCCTGATACCTAAACACGACTTATTTTTTCTTATTTTTTTGGCCTAAGAGCCCAAATAAATGTCATTTAGTGGTTTCCTTTGTATTTCGGTGAATAACCCTCCTAGTTCCGGTTCCCCCTATTGGCAGGTTTGTTCCTCTCGAGCCACGTCCCCCCGGTGAGTGAACCTGTCACGTCACGCATCGCTGAACACCACCTTCCAGAAAAGTCCCTAGGCCTAATTCACCTGAACATTAAGAAGCCTAACCGGTCCTCTTAGATTCGTTATTTTATGACATAATTGACTTCGTTTTTGTATTCATCTGTCTGCCTTGTAATGCTAGATGTTGAGCAAATGAGTTTGCTAAACCACCATCGTTATATACACGGTGATTAGTGTATTTATGATCATTGAAGCAAACCTAGTTTTTCAACGAAATTAAATTGCTACCTCCTGGAATTAGTCTAATAATGCTTATTTGATTTAATACTGAACTAAAATGCTTGTACACGTATCCTATGAGTGAAAATAAGGATATCAAACCAATCTTAATTGTTTCCAAAAAGTAATTGACAAATGTATTAGTGAAAATTAGGATATAAATCTTGATTGTATCTCAAAAGTAACTGACAATGTACCTGTATGTGAACTCATTATAGAAGCACTCAATTCACTATAATCTTCGAATCTTGATCACTAACTTGAGCATTTTAATTTCCTCAAATTCATCAGAATGTGCCCACATCTCTAAAATGCCGATACACTACATCCAAGTCGCGCGGTTGCGAATTAGTTGCCAGGTAACCAATCCAGCCTAAACTGGGTCAGTGTATCAGTCAGTGTATCGAGAAATTTCCATGTGAACCCCCCCCCCCCGCCCCCTTGTTGTTGACCTGGTTGCCAAGGTAACCCCCTCAGTTTACCCCAGTTGACGGCCGTCCGGGTTTGGGGGATGCCACATCGTCAGGGGACTGCCCAATACGACATTAACGCATTAATAACTAAACACAATCGTTCACGGTCTCTGGAATTTACGGTATTCCAGTGTGCTCAGTGGCCCAAGACCACCTGAAAAGGTTCCTGGGCAACTACATTCAGGGCCTTGGTTATCCTATGGTAAACTACAATACATATGACTATTGCAAAATAAAATTCCATTAAAAAAGCTATAGGAGGAAGTTTTGGGAATGAACCTCAGATCCTGAACTGGGCAACCATATCTGAAAACGAGTAAGGCTTTAATAGGGGGTGAGGAATACAACCTTTTCTTCTTCTTTTTTTTTTAGCGTTCTTCTATTCTAATAGATCTATTTGTGGATGGGAAGTGGGGGAGGGGGGTGAGTGACGCCGAGGGAGACCAAATGACACAGTTTGAAACAACTTCATTATTTTTTAACTCTGGGGAATGGGTTGGGGTTGGCTAGGGTGGCTAGCCTATACCGAGTACGAGGCATAACATATATAGGAAAAACTCTACACAACCGTGCATAAGGCGTCACGTTATATCATGGGTTGACAGACCTTACCCCACCGTTTAGTACCAGCTATAGGCAGGTACGGCCGACTCGTAGGACCAGTTTTACGTCGCGTGGCAAGTCGACACGTTATTCATTCCCGGACAAATGGTCATTTTTTAAAGCCAGAGAGCTTTTACAGATGTAGATGAAATGAGCCATTTAAAGAGTATGAAAGCCAAAATCGATGCGTGAAAATGTTGATTCGTCTGGACGTACAATAATAATTGATTAAACTGATTTTTTTTTAAATAAGTCCTAGCACATTGACATCCCGAATAATGATCCATGGATACGAATAGTCATGGACATCGATTATTGTACTTTCAGCATTCATATATTCAGTATCCAATGCGAAATTATTTTTCAGAATCTGGTTTTCATAGATTAGGCATTGTGTTAACAGGGACCATATCTTCATAACTGTTTTCTGCTAATTAGGCAAACTTTGAATAAGTGTCTCATTAGTATATAATGTGTTTGTAAATCAAAGTAACTACATTTAGCAATCCTTTTTCAAGGTTATTTTCAAATGCCAATACTATTTTTGTTGACAAAACAGAATCAGGTATTATGAGACACCAAACAAATTTCACCTTATTAGCCTAATCACTAAAATCAGTCACGAAGATATGGGCCGAGGTCCACAGTCGTTGTTCCAAGTGACCTGGCGTAAGTTCACCAGTTAATTACATCCACCCCTCCCTGAGACGCACCTTAATGACTTATGGAAGTAATTACACGTCACTGACAA
The DNA here is from genome assembly GCA_936440205.1 of Lepidonotus clava. NCBI lineage: Eukaryota > Metazoa > Annelida > Polychaeta > Phyllodocida > Polynoidae > Lepidonotus > Lepidonotus clava. Next base: position 13,825,751 of record OW387135.1, read on the forward strand.
TAAATCACCGACTAATATGTCAACATAATTAAAGGCCTAATCAGGGCTGAATCAATTACTGTATTACGTGGATCGAGACAGGTATGTTTCAAAGTAAAGCTAGAATCATGGAAAGAAACTATTCGACCAAACATTCAATTTGTCAATTGACTTTCGGAAAACCTGAGACAACAAACAAGATGTAAGTGGAGTTGCACTGTATCTTTATCTACCAAAGTATCCAGACCATAACTCATATTGACTTAGGTATTTATCTTTTTTTACTTTTCGTGGTAGCATCAGAGACCAACACAGTAGCCACGTACCCTTTTTATCACATCATAATTATATACATACATAATATACATAGAATATTGACAATAAATAGCAAGACTTTCTAAAAAGTAGAGAAAGGAAAAGTGTACTTACTCTCGTAACTTTTCTAACCGCTTCTCTTCTAATGAGATGTAATGTCGGATATCCCCAGCTATATCGTTCTCTGTTGATAATACTTTCTGTAGTTCTACTAAAGCTGTGAACATTTCAGTTTGTGCGAGGTGCAGAAGGCAGCATGCTAGAAAAGCTAGCAGCGTGGCTTTGTGTTGAAGCCCCATTATGAAGTTTGACTTAAGTTTGTGTCCTCTGACTATTTGACTAACGTCCTCTAACGTACTGGGGTCCTTTATCACATAATCCCGAGACGGAGCCTCTGTAAGTTTTCTGCAACAACAAGAAACACACGTTTTAATGACAATCACAGTGGTAGGAATTCCTTTCTATTTAAACTTTACCAAGAGATTTTTTTACCCTAATTAATATTCTGTTTCTTTATATTCCTTAACATAAATTGTTCCAAAATATATGAACAAGAAAAGTTTTTTAGAATACTTCTCATAAGTCGCGTGGAAATATATCTTTTTTTGTATATTTGTATTTGTGGGTCTGCACTTTTGTGCCAGATTATCAGAGTCAATGGCTCATAAGATCCTCTAACTAATCCTCCAATGTACTGTAAAAGATGCAAGACCTTTTCAAAATATCTAGCATTTACAAGACAATGGCATTAACCATAACCAACCATAACCAAACTTTGCCAAGAGTTAGGTCTATGTGTGGTTAACCCAAAGGATGCACGTAGTATGAAGATACAAATTAAATAGGCAATCACATGAACTTAATAGTGGTCATAATCACTGATAACAATAATGTGCTAAACCAGAAAATCTCCGAGCAGCTGGTAGGATTAAGATTACAGATCTGCAAGACTTATCAACATCTTCACACTGACAACGGGTTGTTACATAGCCACATAAAAAAGAAAAAAAACGAACAATCAAGAAAGAATTTCACATTACCAGGTTCTCAATCATCACATATAGTACTCTAAATTAGGGAAGAAAATAGATCATATATTTAGTGGTTACCTTAAACCATTAAGATAATTTAAACAGGCCATAAAATTCAGAATCTCAGCCTGAATCTATTTGCAGTAAACTCCCATTATTGTATTGCCCAAACCGGTCTAGGCACATACGTGTAACTCCAAAGATCCCAGAAAAAAACAACTTACCTCTTTGAGGCATTCACCTGTCGGATTAAGTCCTAAAATGCTACCCCAAAAGTGCAGGTACTTACCCGATTAAAGTTGCACACCTACGTGGCACTTGTGAGTGCAGGGTTTTGATTCATACACACCTTATAAACCCCCGTCCGAGACGGGCCAGTCTGGGCTGAGGTGGTCGGGGGTGGAGGGGAGGGGTAGGGTGCCAACGTGTCCACCTTTCCCTGTAAGACTCCGGGGGAGAACTGGTCGGGCCCAGTGGTGAACGTGCGCTTCTAGACGTACACTAACCTACTTCTTCTACCCCCGAAATACCTCAAGCCCTCCCCTTTGGTCTAGCTCCACTGCTCTCCTCCAATGCAGTGGATCCTATGTAGGTCAGGCTAAACCAAACCTGCCGGACGAGTATGGTTTTGTGGCACTGGGGGGTTTCGGTTGAGTGACTGGGTCGTGTTTTGTTGGTCTGAGGGGGGCGGCGGGGGGGGGGGGGGGGGGGGGGTAGGCCGCCCCCCCGGCCGCCCCCCTCGTCCCCGGCCGCCCCCCTCGCCGTCCCCGGCCGCAGTCCGCTCACGCTCGGTCTCAACTCTACGTGCGAAATCCCACCCAGAACGTGGGAGAAACGAACCCCAAAACCCTCCTAGCCCCCCTCCCATACCTACGAAAGTCCCCCTGAGGTTATGGGTGTAGTTATTTGGCAAACAGAAAGGCTGATCAAACATTATCTTACCTTCCAAGGGCTACACGATGCCCTACTTGGATGCTTCTCGTTCTTGTTTTCCAAGCCGTCTCAAACTCTCGGTGGGTCTCGCGTTGGACTGGGGTGCGCTCTCCAAGCAGATGTTTGCTTTCTGTTCTATGCGGGAAAGGGTCCGATTACTTTTCTCTGCTCGGAGAGTGCACCTGGTAGTGGAGTTTGGCGCCACGTTTGAAGTGAGCTTTAGTTAGTCAACATCATCATGCCTGCATTAGAGTGCAATCTAATGACTTATGAGTATGTATAATATGATGTTAGATAGATCTAAATCTTCTACCTTCATTTATATAAGATATTTGTAATATAAAGGAATTATGATATTACTAATAGATTCAATACATTAGATTTTAGTAAAACTTAATAGGCCGGTAATCTTGTAAATTTTTGATAACTTGGTTATAAGTATATAATTGTCATACCTAAGTTTAGGTATGGCATATCCTCCCTCGACTAATAATTACAAGTATTCACCTTATGTATTATATGAATTATATTATTATCATCATTTTCCTAGATAATAATCAAAATATATATCAAATATGTAATACTATATTATAGAGTTTATGGTAATCAGACATGTAGAACCTTTGTTAGCACTCCCCCTCCCCCTAGTGGTCAACTGGCCTAATTAATGTAATTGGGTCAGAGGCCAAAGGTGAGGTGGGGAAGTGGGTCACTCTGGGTCCAGCAGCAGAACAGGCAACATGTAACAACTCACCAACAACAGGCCTTTAGGCCTACACTCCTGTTACTGTAGATAAATATATATTTAACATCAACAACATCTCCTGCCTTCAAGTCTTCTCTTCAGTTATACCACACAAAAGAAAACCCTATGTTCACATAATAATAGGGACGGATCCAGACATTTTCAAAAGGGGGGGGGGGGCTATTGCAAAAATTTCCGCTGGACCTCCAGGTCCGAGAATTTTACATCAAAAATCTAAATTTGGCCAAAATTAGTGGGGGGGCGTGCCTCAGGCGCCCCCCCCCCCCCCCCCCCAATTTTCCGTCCCTGAATAATATAACAACCAGTTTTTATATTGATCATAAATAGGGCAGGATCGTTCATGCCCCCACCCTTCGATAAGTTGTGAACCACTCCAGGACTGATATGCATGTGATCTGCCTGGTCATAATTCCTGTCATTGGTATAAACAGAGATGGTAATCTACCCAGGTAGGACTTTTGGATTAGCGGACGTTTTCCACTCATATTCACTGTTTTCTGACAGCTCGCAAGTAATTGCCATACATATTTCTCTGATCGAGTATGTATTTCGTATTTAACCTCTCTCTGCAATCTCTCCCGTGATCATATGATCCATGGTTGAATAAATGGCAAGTATGATCACATTCATCTTATATATCACTACGTCGTGATTTTTCCTGCCTATATCAATCCTTTTTCTTTTATGTTGGGTCGTCTTTTAAGAATAATTTGTATGAAGACGTAAATTAATTTCAGATATGATTATTTTCAAGTAAAAAGTCAAAACTTTGTATCGTACTTATTAAGAGTGATATATTTTATCTGTACTACCGTGTTCCTGCAACGAAGAGCGATATCGTTTAAAGGGTTTTACTTTATACCCATTTGTCCCTTTGAGAAACCGTTAAGGTAAAGGCCTGATCAGATGTTAAGGGTAGTGGGTCACACCGCCCAACCCAATCCACTCTACACAGTGGCGAATCCAAGGGGGGGGGGGCAAATGGCATTTTAAAATTGGAAGATCCATGTAAATTCGGTATTTTTAATCTTCCTGTTTATAACGGGTGTCAGGGTTTGCCCCTGGTACATAGATATATATGACAATACATTTATAAATATTTATAGATGTCCTGAAGGATATCAGGTAAATTAACACCAGAGGTCTCCACTATCAAGGAACCAACCACTAGGTGACTACTTCTTCTCAGCTTACACTTCCAAGAGACCGGACATACACCTCAATTTTCCTGTAAATTATAATAAAGTTTTTTTCCCCGTCGGTGGTTGACCAACTTTGATCACTTATTTGTTTATTTGACTATGAGAGTGTATAGGCAAAAATCAACTGCAGTAATTTTTATCAAAATAAACATATACTTGGTTTTACGCAAATGCCCTAAACATTCAGATCCAGTGTCCTGCAAGCTCGCTTTTAAATACCCGGCCAAACTGTCACCTGTCGATACATTTTTAAGCAATTTGTCCCGATCTGCATGCCCTACATCGCATATTGAGTTTATCGAACGGCCATCTCACCCTGTCGATTAAAGGGAATAAACCCACTAATGTATGCCCGGTTAACTAGACGCACTGACATAAACACATCAAAACCACCCTGAGTTATCCGTCATAACCTTTCTGAATTCAGACCATTTTTTTCAACACAATTATCAGGCATTTTTCGAATCCAGATATCAAACAAGACACTATAGCCCATATTCCCATCAATTCAAAACACAAGTACTTTCTGTAAGTAAATATCTCAGAAAATAGGCTTTTATTTCCTAATCATACATGATTCACAACAGTTAATGTATCAGTCCTATCATACACATCCATCCGCTACTCCCCGGCTTATATACAATTGTCTAAAGGAGCCCCATTTTCGAGGTGCTACCTCTTGCTTAGCATGGCTTCAAAGTCGGGTGAAACGACCAGTTTGTTGTTAACGTGTCCGAGAATAGTCATGTCGCCCCCGTCGTCGTCCAAACGGACACTCACAAGGTCCTGCAGGGAGAAAAAGATATACACATCACTCAAAATGTATTAGATGATTTTCGAAAAACAATTTACGTCACTCTGAAATTTTTACAGTTTGTAATAAGAGGCCAAGGGGCTTTGTTACTGTTAGTATCTATACAGAGACTTTACAGTCTCTCATATTTTCCTGCCCCCCCCCCGGGTTATATCCTCTACCACATTTCCACTAATGTATTTTCATGAATGCTATCTACAACGAGTTGCACTTTACAAACAAGGAATCTTATTAAAATGATTTGTGTTTCAAAGAAAGGGATTCATTCTAAAAAAAAAAAAAAAGTCTGCTGTGGATATCCTGTTCAAACGGAGTAACGACTATATTATGTCTTTTATTCACGAATACGACGAATGACATTTACCAACCAGTTTTAGCAAACTATATGACAACTCGGTGATAGGCATTATTTTTTTTCAAAAGGAAAAAGATTTTCAGAAAAACTACCGTCCAGTATATGATAGCCACGTAACACATAGATTTAATTTCACCTTCTCATCATCACCAATGATTTTGAAATTTGAAGTCACTGAGAATCCGACTGATAACTCTCTCATGTCCAACAGAGGGAAAATAATTCGTTCCTAATAAAAATAAATTATTTCCACAAAAATCGTTAATTTACCTGTAGGAAGCCCGCGGGCGTTCCCATGGCGACGTCCAGGCAGACCTCCCCGAGGACCAGCGAGGTGCGCCCCGACCGGTGGATCCGCAACTTCCCGATGTGTCCTTCGTTAAAGTCCACCAGGTGGCACTGACTCATGCGCTGCGCCAATTTCTCCTGCCAGGGACAATTGAAGAATGTTTTAGTTCGACTTTTACCAATAAGAGCAAAACATTACTATTTGTGGGAGTTTCTTCTATATTGCATCGTACAGACAACATCGAAAGCTAAACTCAGCAGCTACAAAACGAATCCTTATCACAAAATTAAACACGACTTTGAGTGTGCATATTCCACTACAAGGATTAATACATATAAACCTGCTGCAGAAAATGTTAAACAATATCACAGGTTACTTCAAATTGAAGGGTATAGTAAATTTCGCTGATTGGTTGATTATTTGGTGTTTTTGTCGTTGTTTTTTTTTGCTGGATGTACACAGTTTTAATCAAAATAGAGGAATCAAGAATCTCATCCTCAAAAGGCCCGTTACTTTTTAACTGAGGAACCCTTTCTTAGGTCATTGGGTTTTAGGCAATCAAAAGGAATTCCCCAGTTCTGACACAAAGGCACCCTACCCAACATACTCCTTCCAGTATCTTAATATTCAGGTAAGCTTAGGTTAGTTGTGGTTACACCAGTTCGAATTGCTGCCCCAACATAAGAAATCGGAACGTTTGTTCTTAGGTTACGTCAGTTAAATCATTTGAGTCTAAGTCTCAGTCAGATACATGATGAGAACATTGAGATCCCTTTCTGTCAATGTTCTTACCTCTGCTGCCTTCTCCTCTAAGGTTGGAGCGAGCGGGTCGAAGACGGCCGGTCCTGGTTTGGGGGCGTCGGTCTTGGCCCGGTCCCGGGGCGGCTCTTCCTTCATCATGGGTTCACCCGGGAGGACATCGGGCAGCTGGACGAACAGCAACTCGCCTTGTTCTGTCGCAGAAAACAAAGTCAGATTAATTTTTTTTCAGCAGTATTTCCATTTTTTTATGGACTATTTTTTGCTACTGAAACGTAGATTTTTATTTAATCATTCTTCATCATTTTACTGGTGCTGTGTCAGAATAAATAAACCTTCACACGTTTCACAAAGTCTTCCTCTGATAAATATGGTTTAATTTTTCCTAAATTACTCGTCTGCATTTGGGCTTAAAACAGCGATTCAAGTTTCATCTGTAGGACACTTCTTATAAACGATGTCATAGTAGCATGTTTCGGAGTAGCCTCAATTATAGTGACCAATCTTTATTACAGGCCTTTTTCCTTTACCAAACAAAAGATTTACCGGAATTATCTTTTCAATTAAAATCTACACATTATCATGGACACTTCACTCCAATTTTAACAGCGTATTTCTAACCAGAAAGATTGACTGTTGTTTTCCAAGAATGGTAAAAGATTATGTACTTAACTAATTGGCTCTCATTATTCATAACATTGATTTTCATAACATTATATTGATTGTATGTATATATTTACTGTTACTGTAACAACTCTGAAAACCAAGGGAAACCTTGAAGATTATTACCAATAAAACCTAAAAAAAAAAAAAAAAAAAATCAGTCCGATATTGATTCTTTAGATTCTTTACCAAATTAACTTTTCAGTTTTTATTTAGTCCACAGCAGGTATAGGGCTCACCTGACTTGGCCTTGCTTAGAAACAGGTCGGCGCAGGTAAGCGGTCTGGTGGCCGTCTTGGTGGAGGCCTGGACCCCGGGGACTGGGGCGGGCGGGGCGTCAGCGTTAGCGGCCTCCATTGCCTCATCCTCGTCTACGGGCTCCGGTTTGACTGTAAACCAACACAAACACATCAGGGGTCAACGCTCATTTAGGCAAAATTCATTTGTTGTGTAACCTGACCGACAAGAATATGCTTTCCCAGTGTTTCTATTCCTAATGTTACATGGACTGCTGTCCTGGAAATTTACCTGCATGAGCGGCAACCATCAAGCATCAAGATGTCCCTGCCCAATGCAGATGTTTAATCTGGTCCAAAGTTACCCCTCCATTCAATTCTGCACCTCTTCTATATAATACAACAATTTGTAATCTCTATATAGCAGGTATGCTTTATATCATCTCTTCTAACATGATTTTCCTTAGACCAGTCCTATAGCATCTTCACTTTCCCAGAGATTCTTAAAATTCCTGAACCCCCAGCGGTGCTCACCGTAGACGGCGGGCGCGGCCTCCTCCTTCACCTCCTTCTTGACGCTGAAGGGCAGCCTCATCGGGGTCATCAGGGGGTCGTCTCCCCCCAGGTTCTCCCCCGTCACGAACTGAAAACAGCAACATGAAAACTGATGAAAGCAAACAAGCAAAACAAAACTGGAAAACTAGTAAGATGTTTCTAAAAGTAGCGACATGAACAAGAGGTGTAAATGACTGACAACGATTTACGAGGAAAATAAAGAAATTGTTTACAAGCCCATTTTACTATTTCTAGCGGGGAATTGATCAAACTACGACATTTAACATGACAGTTGTATTTTTCATATAAAATATATCTGGATTTTATCATCTTTTAGGGACCTAAATCCCTCTGTGATAGTGTTATTTTCTCGGATTTGAAGGATTCTGAAATATTATAACAACATAGTTTATAAAAAGGGTTTAACCAACAAGGGTAAAGTTAAATGGGTATATTCCATTCCATTTCTGTTTAAATGGACTAAAGAGTAATGAAAAAAAATCTCTCTTGAATCTCTCAGAAAAGTGCACATACAGCGGCTCTTCATAACAATACTTACTAGTTTATTCTTGTTGTGTAGCACCTTCATTGTTATACAACAGTCATTGTGTAATCAAATATGGATAGATCCAACAGTCTTTATTTAAAACGATATGAACTTACGTCATCCCTGAGTATGTAATCCAAGATTTTCTTGGTGTCGTCTTTTCCCTCCTTTTTGAAGCCCGCGAGTCCACCGAGGCGCCCACCTCGCCGGCCACCACCACCGCCACCATCACCTCCCCGGCGGGAAAACCGCTCTTCATTTTCAACTGCAATGAATTACATAAAAATTACAGTGAAAATAGACAACGTATGCGTGACCTTCAAAAGTAAATGATATATTGTGAAAAAGGAGTTCATGTTGATGGATTTCTCTGTTTGCATTAAAAGGGACTAAAAGGTTATAATACATCAAGAGCTGTGACGCTGGCCGGGACGCTGGGCAACAGACTTAAGTTTATTGGTTGCCTATTGGGAAGCTCATTATAAAGGGGTGCTTTTCTTCGTGCCAATCTGCTTTGTTTCACAAGATAACTCACATAATACTCGCTTGGAATAGCAGAGAACGCACGTTTGCTGCACTTAGATAAAATCTACTACACATTGCAGGTAGCTTGCCTATCCTGAGATGCCACTCAGTAGTAATGAAAAATCCGGAAAAGTAGGAAGGACATTTCCAGATTTTCAGTTTAGACATTGAAACTGTGAAAGGTATGAAATAGTAACCAGAAAACGTAAATGTATAGTTTGGATGGCTTAGAAAATATATTGGAATAACTTGAAAAGCAATATTGGTGACCTTGGTGAAGAAAAATATAAATTTTATCTTTACACTGAACTGGCAAAGATCCGGAAATTCGGAAATTCGGAAAAATGACAACTCTGCAGGTCATCTCACCATATAGCCGATGTGGCCAACTTACCATGCTGTTTGGTTCTCTCGGCTGGGCCTTGTTCAAAGATGGATACTGACTGGATGACATCGCCCCGCCCCCGGCCCCGCCCCCTGCCACGGCCCCGATCCTCCCACCGACCCCGGCCGCGCCAACCACGGTCATCATTGCTGGACTTTGGTTTCTTCTCTTCAGGTTTAGGCCTACAAAATATATTTCCTATATTAATGTCTGCAAGGGGATAATTGTTTGATTGGTTTGGGACTATAGACCCACAATTGGACCTAAATCATTTATAGGCACGGACAACATGGGATCGGATGGCGCTGTCCACATATTTGAAATGTTTTTTAAATTGAGATATAGAACAGTAAATGACTGACACTTAGATCTCGGAAAGTTAGGACACACGGTCAATGACTGTTCCCCATATTTTACACTGTTTTTAACAAGCTTAGAAATACAGAAAGCCCCTTTATCATAGAAAAACGGGTAGAGGTACCAATTAATTGGTATCAGTTCACAGCTTTCTCTAATTGTTAATTCTGTATAGAATAAATATCAAAACGTGCATTTATGATCAAAGTTTAACATAATTATGTCATTCACTAAGGAAACCAGCTCGTTCTACGGTCCCCAACAGCGGGTTTCTACTTTTCTCAGAGTACTTACTCTTCCTTCTTTCTCCTCGCCGGGATGTTGGGAACGAAGTTCTTCTTTGGCACTCCACCAAGTGTCAGGTCCCGGGGAGTCCGAATGGATGGAAGCCGACTGTTCGAATAAAACATGTCACTAGCTTGCAAATATATCTGTCTGTTTTATTTAATGAAAAGACTAACTTTATGACTGAGAAGTGGATGACTTGTTAACATTATTTCCCTTTATTTATATACTAACAGTAGAAGAAACAGAGATGCTACTTAGTAGAGGTGAAAAATCTGGAAAAGGAGGAAGGACATTTCCGGATTTTCACCTTTGAAACTGAAAGTGTGAAGTTATGCTTTAGCAAATGTTCATTTCCTATCTAAAATGCTTAGAATAGGTTTAGGAATACTCTCAACATGAATAGTGACTTAGAAACGAGAAAAGCAGATCTACTACAAGCATATAGCTCCCCAAGCCAAGGGGCGATCCAGCTCTTAGTATCAGCTTCACCATTTAATATACTGCACTGAAGTCCAGTGCAAAAGGATTATTATAGACTTTAGGAATTGGTAGTAAGTATTGTAAATCCGTTCGTACTGGCAAGGGTTCATAGTGAAACATGTAACGCTGATATGTGTGCTTGGCGCCAGGCAGCGCCACCGTTTAGTGGCTTAGGTAGAATGTATGGGAGAATAATAACGCCCTCAGGCGTAAAAGGCTGTAACTGAGTTGGCTCACCCTCCTGCAGGTACGCACAGGTACGGGAAGGGGCAGACGTGCAATGGAAAACCTGTATGGGAACGTTATGAGTTAAAACACCTAGCTAAAGAACACTGTATATAACGGGCCTCGTCGTCTACGATAGTTTGTGCATAGTTAGAAATAGAATTAGTTTATATAAGTAAGAATGGGAAGTATGAAAGATAGAGGGAACACTGTTATAGGTGTTAGAGTATATGGGTATAGCGCCAAGCCTTTGGCTGTCGCTATATAAGCGGTATGAGACTTGAGATGGACGAGCAGACCAAGATAGAGTTCGATCAGAACACATGGGAGCAATAGTCTAACATACGGATCGAACGGGTAGTGCTGAGATGGTAGTAACCACTACGATTAGGTGATAGTAAGGATTGGAACAGCCTAGGCTTAGCCTTACGGATGGTGTACTGGATGTGACGGAGATCCTACCAATGGTCTCCGACACAGGTAGACGGGAGGTGACTCTCTCAACAGTTGCAGAGTGTATATACCTTACGAATGGGGAAGCTTAACCATAGCTATACCTGGTTGGAACGTTACTGATGTGTTAGCATTGTGAGATGGATGGCATGTATTGTATGGATGAAAGAACTATATACTTGTATCTTCGGAATGTCTATATGGATATAATAAACTTACCTCTTGCCAAGCGCGTGTTCTTTGTATAGGTCTGAGCCCCTTTACTTAGAATCTCTACCACTAAGGAACGAACTATGATCCAGGATGACGATCTTCCTGGACTAAGCTAGCTACTTCAATAATTAATCACGAAGAACTCCCCTTTACTTTAACTTAACAAACATTTATTGATATCTTCGAGTAAGTAAAATATAAATGATAAGCGGTAAAACATCACACAGTCGAATAACAATGAGACGCCCTGATATGGGATATTATCAAATACGAACTTTAATCACGAAACATCCTTGGAATTAAACAAAGACAAATAACATCAGTCTAGCTCAATACCAATTTGACTCATTTAAGTGAGTGTGTGTGGGGGGGGGGGGGGGCAAAATTTAGTTTTGCAAACAAAAGAACTTATGAAAAAGTAGAACCAACCCAAAAATTTCACATGTCAAAACCATGCAAAGTAGTTATATAAGTTAACGGTATTGGTTGATTTGGTTGTCTCAACTAAGTTATTTTCAGTATACATGTTTACCAAATGACCATTCACTAGGGTTATTGTTTGTATAAGATGTAAGCATCAGTAAAACACAGTGTAAGCATCAGTAAAACACCCATGCCCCAAGGGCAACATGTGCCAGATCAATTGCCCCCAAGGGCATCATGTGTCAGATAAATTAACACACATGCCTTCCTTATTGTTGATAAACAGTCTGGGCCTTTGATCTACAGAAACCTGGAAATGCTAACATAAAAGCAGCAAGAACATTTAAATTCACTAACAAAAAAGGCTCATTTATCATGCTGTGAGAAAATAGTTTGTTTCATTATGCCAAACGGGAAACCTACACAAATTTCTACAAATGACAAACAAGTTTTAAGCAATGTATCTTTTTAAACTTCACCTCCGAAATTGGTGACAAATAAGGCTTTTTACTATAGGTTATAACAGGAGCAAAACAGGGAATACAGCCATTTTTACTACACTTTCTGTCTTGGGTCACTCAAGGGCTAGAAAGGGGCTCCTGGGGGATCTCCCCTTAATTAGAACAGAATAGGCCACTGCAGCAAAGACTAGAAGGTACAGACCTGTGTCCCCGGCTGGGTGTCCCTCGGCGTGGGCCTATTCCTCGCGGCAGGGCCGGAGCGGACGTGTTATCAGACGCGTCCATCGGTGCTGCCCTCCTTCAGGGAGATTCAAATTGGTCATTTAAAAGAATTAACGTTTTTTCTCAATTTTCCATAATAATTTTTAATACAGGGGTTCTAGCGATATTTTAATGATTATTTTCCCTATAATGGCATTACCTGCGTTACTACATCAAATTATGTTTTTGATTCTAACTTGGAAAATGATGATGATATCTATCTGAAGATGAAAGATGCCCTTTATCATTGGGGACGTGCACTGTAATACTACATTTGATGTCTTCAATTCTAAAAGTTACATTTGTGTCATTTGTCCCTGAAGCATTTCTTCTTATAAGACGCCCCAAGAAAAAAAAAGTGGTGTTAGGGTAACACAAGTTGAACAAATTAGGTAGGCCGGTCGATTTAATCTTCTTTTTTTCTTTACATTTTTTTTTACAGTCAAAAATAGGCTAAGGCCTTCTTGAAAATTCAGAAAACATGCAGGACATAAAAAATACTTCAGTGCGTGAAAATTAGGGACTCCAGTGCGTCAAAATAGAGGACATGTGTGTCAAAACAGGAATGAACCAGAAAAATGATTTGATCATACCACCACCATAAAACTTGATTATTAAAATTTTTGTTCAAATCATGCTCAACCAACCCCAAGTACAATAGAAATATTGAAAACCTTGAACATATAGATTATTTTACAGATTTAGGAGAAAGAATCCCGTTTTTGGGGCACTTAAGTTAAGTGTGTCAAAACCGGCTCCTCTACTAGTCTAGGACTAAGCTCTACTCAAAATATCTAGACTATTCACTAAAGACGTAGTCTTCTAGATCTAGTTCCAGAGCTCTAAGGCTTTGACTGAGTCCCATCTGTACATACGCATGATAGTAAAAGTAAAGATTTTTGTAAACATTAATTTTCACTGACTGGCAGTGAAATCTGAGAACAAGCTCATAGTCATTAGTCTGACTAGACAGACTAGACGTTACTCGTTAGTCTTAGTAAAGCCACTGCATGACACCTAAGTAACTAAACTAAAGCTAGAATCTCAGATACATTTGATTTTTAACGGAATCCATGATATGCCCAGAGTCAAGAATGAGCTTATGATGAAACAACCACACCTCCTTATGTAGAAACATGCAAAATTGTTACCTTTCTTCACCTGCAAGTTGCAACTCTCACATGTGCCAAAACACAAACCGGAAGTTATGAAGTTGTGTGCCGCTGATATCCAAGATACTTAGTAGCTCTTTTGATCATCACGCCGGTAACAAGTTACAAAAAACGCGCGACTTTCGTTTTAACTACAGAAATAAACTAATGTAAGTTCAAAGTAGTAAAATCATTTTATAAAATCATTTTAAACTAAAATAATGATTATAACTTAGTACTGAAAATATGCTCTACACCTAAAGATGCTGTATCATCAAAGAACCAGGGATGAAAACTTGAGTTGAAACTAAACACCACAATCGCGCAGTCTCCATTTTTACTGAAAAACTGTTAAACCTTTTCTTATTGGTTCTTTCAGAACAAGGAACCAATCAGCGAACGTCTTACGGCAGGCTTTGGGTCACAGGTTGTAAAGTATTCAAAATGGAGCGGGATCGAAGCGATTCGCGGAATTCCTTGCAGGTAAATCATCGTTTTCCGAGTTCCCTTAGATTTCTCTTTAATAACGAGTAGTTTTCAAAACATAAGGTATACGTATGCCATAATGTGATAACTGAGTAAAGGATAACTTGCTCGGAATCAGACGATCACAACTTTTTGGTGCCGCATTCCGAAGCTGTCTGCTGGCTTCTCGGACGGATCGGTCGTGTCTGTACAGGCCGCCGAAGCCGCTACCTCCGGCTCATGAGACCAGTGATTTAATACCACTGACACCCATGGCCATACTACGTCCAAAGTTACTCAAACCCTTTGGACCAAAGGGGTTGATAAATGTGATCCATGCAAGGCGGGGCTGTTTGCATTTGAGTAGACTCCAGTCTAGATCTAGCTACTGAAACAGGCTTCTACTCACTTGACAACTCTGTAACTGTGTAAGTCTGTATCATATGAGTGACTATGAGTATGGAAAAACTATGATTAAAAAAAATCCTAGGCCTAGAGTAGCCCTTACTGCCTTAGCCCCAACCTAGGTCTAGTTCAAGTGCCATAAATAGATTACAGGTAGGCCATACCAATACGTAACATTAGTCATTCCAGCAGACAGGTGATATGCAGGTCTAATTATTGCATGATTCACGTCTATCATTAGGTATTAGCAATGTCGTTGAATGTAAATGTCATGGTGATTTTACTGTTTTTAGTAAAGACAAGTTAAGATTAAATCTGTTGCAAGCATCAGTGAAAATGAATATAGACTAATTTGTAGATCTAAGGCCTAAAGGCGAGATCTAGATCAAGCATTATGCTTTAGGTGATTGACAGTGGCAGGTCTATTTTTAGTCATGGTTCAGGTCTATTATTGGGAGGCGGGCCTTAGGCCGCCGACCTTCTCTACACTCTTTCTTCACCAGGTTGACTCAATGCATTTCAATGGGGGTCAGAAAAGTTGTTACAATTTTGTGACCAATTTTTTGTTCCACTTTTCTCAGTAATGCCAGCATTATAATCTTCAAACTATATGTATTTCTGTAGTTCTGTTTCTAGTATATGGTGGTTTGGTTCCAAAATTCTTAAATATTTGGTTGTTTTGTTGTAATTTTGGAGAGAATCCATAAGTTTTTTGTTACAAAATTGAAATAGGAATTTCATAGTAAAGGAAGAAGATCATCACTCTCCACGCACAGCAAATCTTTTTCCCATCGGGATGCATGGAGATTGACAAAGAAGGTTTCAGTGTCAAATTCCTCACACTCTCCAGGTACATGTTTAGTACTAAAATGGTAACTTGTTATAATGATTGCGCGATCATTGAAATTTTAATTTCGCCCACCGCCCGCCTCCTTCGGTAGGGCAGTACCCGAAAATCTAGTCACATATATTCATTGTGATTTCACGCATTAGTGAAAATTAATATAATTGGTAGGGCCTATCTAAATATTCAACGTACTGTTCTTTTGCGTTTATGTATTGGGTTTTTCTTTTCAAAATTAGGTATAAGTTGCTTCAACTTTAATGGAAATCCGTATTAATCCAGGGATACGAGATTAATTAGGACCTGCATAGAAAAACTCATTTTAGACACACTGTTTTCCGAAGAAATAACAATGTTTGGGATTTGCCCCGTCAGTTTAAAAGGGGAAGACACATGAACGCTCAAAAAACTAAAGTGGAAAGTTACATATTATTATAGCATAGACTCTACTTACCATTCTTATCAATTCAGGATATAATTGTTTATTGGGCAGAGAAAAAACATGCTTATTGAAAGATAAGCACAAGTTACAAAGATATTGATGTTTCCTGACTTCAATGTTTGGAGCCTCTAGGTTCATTTTAAGGATTAGAAATATAATTCAAATGGCAAACTTTTTTTTGCGTTCTTAGGATTCTGGGACAGGAGTTCTTGACGAACTCTTGTCGTACTTCGAATTGGAGGCCAACATACTCGACACCCAGACGTTGTCACACAGTTTCACCATGCCGCAACCATCAAACTTTACCTCCGCCATCAAGTTTTTCGGTCAGCCCATCCTTCCACCAGTGGTATGTACATTTTCCTTCACAAATAACCTGCTGATTGAGTCCCATATATACTATTAAACATCGTCCAATTATTATGGAATTACACGAAGAGAATATGCTGTAAAGTCAGTGTCCTATAGGTCAGGTGGGCAAATAGGGGACTTGGGTAGTTACCCATTTTGTGGTTTCATTTTCCTTATCAAATTGATAAATAGATGTCATAACATATAAAATTCAGTTAGAAGATGAGTTGGAATAACAATTTTCTTCAAAAAAATTAGAAAAAGATATAAAAAAGGTATTCCATGCTTAAAAGAAGACCACTTACTCATTTTTTAAGAGCATTTCTAGCCTCATTCTGCTCAGAAATAACCATTTTTGACCATTATTTGGACTTATTCTTCACTCTATTGGGTTTTATAGGTAACACAACACATCAAATTATACCTAGAGAAGTATCTAATATTTCTATAGGCAATATCTCATCTGCCAACCTTTATAAATGGATAATTTTGAACAATTCTGAAATAATATCCTAAAAATCCACGTTAAATTAAGCCTGGTACGGTGATGAAAGCCTCAGACACTTTCAAAATTTAATATAAGAGATATTGTTTCACAGACCTCCTATCTTGTTATACTTTATTTCAACACCACAAGCTAAATAAGTCATTCTAGCATAATCTGTTTGTCATAGTTATTTGATATTCATGAAAGTACACAAAAATATAACTTTTATCTGTATGTATAAAGAACAATAGAACCCCAATTGCATTTTGGATTGTAATCTATGGTTTTAATATGGCTGGCAAATGGGCAAAAAATGTGGTTTTCGGAACTTTTATTTTTAGCGTTCAAAACTGAATAACTTTTGATTGGCCCTGATTATAAAAGTAAATAATATGTCAAAGAAATCCTTATAACATATCCTTTCTGAAAATGAAAGTTTTAGTAACAAATGGAAAGATTAAGAAACATTTCTATAGCCCATAACATTGAATGTCCAACATTTTCAGCAACTTTTTATAAAATTCTATGTTCCATTTAGTTCCATAGAAGGAAAACATTCCATTTAGGCCTATTATCTATTGCACCCCTAAAATGGGTAAATTCTTAGCTTTAAAATGATATATCATTCAATAATGTAGACATATTATGTGAAAAAATATTCTAAAATTAGTATGGATGGTCCAGAAAAACTAGTTTTAAGTCCGCTATTTGCCTACCTGACCTATAGCTGATGCCGTTTTAAACACTTATACTAGTCTATTAGCATTGTGTCATTTATTTGAATCAGGAATATTTCTAGTGTTTGTTTCGAACTCATTCATACTCGCAAAAAATCTACAAGAAACAGAAGGGGAAATTCTTTGCAAAATGTCCATTTCATATTGTTCAATATTAAATTACCCTTTTTAGATGACCGACGAGCGCTATGAAGAGATGGCAATGTACAAACGCCAAGCCATCTTCACTGAAACTCGACTCAAAGCCCGATCGAGGCAAAAACTACTCTCCAGGGTTCAGAACATCGTAGACAGTATGCATGTATGTAACACGTTTTGTGTACTAAAAGCTGCAAGCACCGTCCCTCGGAACTTGTGCCACTTTATGTCCCTTGTAAGAAGCAATTATTGAATATACTAATGAAATATCCCTTGATTAATCAATAATGATTCTGCATATAGTTATGATAAGTTTGATATTGAATTTTCTTTATTTTCAAAATCGTTTTTTAATCTCATAAAATCAAGGTTATTGCACACCTCATCCTTGGTTCCTGAAAATGAAATACCATATCTCTTAGTGAACGAATAAGGATTTGGAATAGGTCTAGTGAACACTTGGGAGAGATCCCCATGAAAATTGTTAAATTGACAACGAGAAAGAATTACAATACATATATTTTGATGGGTGCCTTGCCTTATTTTTGATGCAGTATTTCTGTGCGCTGGGACGGCACATACAATAGGTGCTTTATATTGAGCGCAGACTAAAGTAAATGGATTTTAAAATGCAAATTAAGCTGTATTCCCAGCCAGAGTAAGCACAGGGTTATCCTTATCCTAGACGAAACTAATTGACTCTCAACTTCTAATCCTATATCTAATCCTGTTCTAATCTACCCACAGTAATAACATTTCTGCATTGGTGATCTCTGATATTTGTTATTTGTAAACATTTGATTTTGCTTCCTTATTATTTCAGACAAGGAAATCTGTGCCATCCCGTCAAAATACTGTCAAGTCACCAATCACATCATCTATTGATAGAGGAACACAGTTATCCTTAGATGCCGATACGGATGCAGTGACCAGTGAACAGTCCCTTTACTTTCTAGCTCCCGATTCATTAGAACTGGAAGAAAATGTCCCCAATGCTACAGAATCAAGAGTGGCTCCAGTGGTACCAGCAACCAAAGTGTCGCCCAGATCTGAAGCCAAGGACAGCGGCATCTCCTCACAAAGTCCAGCTGGTATCGACCAATCAGAAGTGAGTGTAGTGACAGTCGACCCATCTATCGAAGAACCACAAGACACAATGGCCGAGATCACTGACATCTCTGATGAAGACCAAAGTGAAGATCAGCCGTGTGTCCAACCGTCTGTACCAGTCGGTGCTCGCCCTCAGACTGTAGCCGAGCGCCTCGGTTCTGCCTTCAGACCCCATAAAGAGGACAACGAACAATCAGGGGAGCTCCTACCAGGACCTCAGTCGAGCGCCCGGTCAAGTGCCAGTTGTACGACATCGACTGCGAGTACTGATGACACCACCCTGCAGCACACAGTGCTGGCCCAACCAGCGGGTTCGACGACACAGGAATCCAGTAAGGAATTCAACCATGAAGAGCCACTCAGCACAACAGATGAGTCCATCAAGATAGTCGACGTGGAGACTGGCTTTGAACCTCTTAGCAGCACCAGGAGTTTGCTGAGTCGGGTGGCCTTTAATGTGGAAGATGATGAACCTGTAGAGGATGTTAAAGCCCGCAGAATAGGGGACCTTTCAGAAATAGTATGCTCATCTCAATCCAAAGAAACTTTTGCCGATTCTACTACTGAAGACGGGATCACAGACAAAGTCGGGGGAAGCACTAATTTGGATCCAGCACAAATAAGTAGTATCACAGAACCGAGTAGTCAGACCACTGGGCCTGTGGTTACCCCTGATCTGTCAAACATAGAGTCAGGACCTGATACTTCAGACGTCAGAGCAGAGTCCCCAAAGGTACGCGAGGAACCTGAAGACCTCACAAATCAATCACAACATAAAGACTCACTTCCTGAGACAACTGAAGAACCACAAAAAGACCCCGTCCCCCCTCCAGTGAACACAGGCGCTACACAGAACGCATCCGATTCCAGCATTGATATCTGGGAGTCTGCCCAGAACGTGACAGAAGGAAGTAAGTCTGTGGCTGATTCCTCCATGTACACCATGAGCACCGACATAGACAAGTACATGGCGGGGTCCCTGGACACGGACACCATACAGAGCTCTATCACCACACTGCCGCACACGCTAGAAGAGTCTGACACTGATAGAGAAACTCCACTAGTGGAGACCTCGGTCTTAAACCCAGGCCCCCCTGTCCCTAACCTTGCTTTGGCTGAACACTCTTCCCCAGAGTCGACTTCCCCAGACCAGCCGGAGACTGCACGGAGACAACCATCTCCCTCGGAGAAATCAGTCACCTCCGTATCTCAAAGCACGGATACATCAGTCCCTACCAACGAACATGGACAGCAAGTGAGAGCGTCCAAAGATCCTCCTAAACCATTTACTTCACACTCCTCACCAGAGAAGAGTGCGCCTTCACCGAGGGAAAGGGTGCTGCGCAGAGGGTCCTATACACTTGAGTCACCTACAACCAAAGCGGTGGCCCTACGCAGGGGGTCCTACACACTGGATTCCCCCTCAGCAGCTTTACTCAATGCAGTATCCAACTTGGATCAGGAAAGACCAAAGAGACATTTAGGCCATACTCAGCCTGTTGCTGTGAAAACCCCGCCAGATGAAATGAACCAGAGCCAAGCCCGCAGCGAGCCCCCGCCCGTGTTCAGTCGGTTTGAGCTGACGAGCAGCATGGAGGACCTGAAGCTGAAGCCGGTACAGCGAACCCTCACCTTTGATGAAGACAGTAGCTCCAACCAGACCCAGTCTCTGTCTGGGAAGAATGGAGAGCACCAACAACAAGAACAACAACCTGAGAACAACATAAACAACAACGGAGGTGAGCAGCAGGTCCCCCAGCAGCTGGTCACAGTGGGGAAGGAGGAACACTTACGGCGATACCTCCAAACACTGAGTCAAATGCCACAGGTACCTCCGACACACGAGACCACCCCAACGACCAGCACCCAGAGCAGTCCTCAGGGCGTCTCCCAAACCAGCGACAGTCCAGGCCAGGTCCCTGTGGTCGACCCGGGGCACGGCTCGCTGAAGAGCGGGGAGATCGGTTCTTTGACAGATGAGTCTTTATCGCAGAGCCTCCAGATGGAGTTTGAGTCCCTGCAGGTGCAGTTGTTGGAGCAGCAGCAGCAGCAGCTGTCCGGGCTGCTGGCCGAGCAGCAGAGGCAGCAGATGCTGATGCAGCAGGAGTTCATCAAGTATGAGTCGATGCTGCTCCAGTCGAGCGGGGCGGACCACGAGGTCCTGCTGCAGCAGCTGCAGGGGAGGCAGCAGGAGCTGGTCCAGCAGCAGATGGCCATGCAGCAGCAGCTCCGGTGGCAGATGCATCAACAGCAGCTACAGCTACAAGAGCAGTTCACACAACTCAAACAGTCGCAGGACTTACAGAGGCTGGTCCGACCACAGCTGTCCGCGGGCCCTGCCATGGCACGGGACAAGAAAACCATGAGACGGCAGACTTGGAAAGAGAGGGAGCAGGAGGGGCCATTCGTCATAGAGGCACAGGCCGATGACGCCTCCACGACCAGTGAAAATCCTCCCGGAGCTTCTCTACTCTCAGGTGGTGTTGGTGTTCCTGCCAGTCGGTTAAGGCCTCATGGACGATACTTTCGCGCTCTATTAAATACAGACGATAAGGCCGAGACATCGACTGATACCACCATAAGCAGCACATACCCAAGGACCTCATCACACACCGTGAATCGGTCAGGCGTATCGGTAACCTCTGACCCCTTCAGTACTCAGCGGTCAGAGTCGGCCCAGTCAGCCCAAACAGACAGTCTGAGTCACAAAAAGCGGGTTAGTTTCTCAACAGACATTGACGCTACATCAGAAACTGGTTCGGTCATCTCACAGAGTACCACCTCCCACAGCCTTAACCGGTCGGACCCCGTACCGCCCGGCTACTACCGAGTGGGCGGTCACCTGTACCCGACCCCATCCATAGAGCCCGTGCCAGAGGCCGCGGAGAGTAGGGAGACGAGTGTGTTGAGCAGCGCACCCTCCTCCCCGGGCCGGCTGGTCAGTGGGGTTCACGTCCAGTCCCCAGTATCCGCCTCTCTTAGCTCGCGGATATCTAAAACTAGTCGAAGCAGCCCCAAGTCACCTAGGAGGGTAGCACTCAGCGGACCCAAACTGACCATCCAGGATACGGTGAGTTAGGTTTATTTTACACTGCATATTTTCTTGATATTATTTGGTGATAGATTTAGGTTAGTATTAAAGAATAGCAAACGCGAAAAGTAGTAGGAAAGTATTGATGGCGAGGAAATGTAAAGTGCTTGAATGAATCATGACGAAATGTTTCAAAGTAAAATTTTCACAATCTATTTTGTTTTTGTCCCTGTGTGAACGATTATAGGTAGATTTGAAAATGAAAGAAAATAAGATCATTATAAGAAGTTTAAAGTGTGGCTGAATGTTACAGGTGATACCACCAGAGCTACAGACGAAGTTTGAGAAGGTCTCGGCAGCGGCCAGGGGTTACCTCACCAGGAGACTGATGAAGAGTGACAAGGTCCAGCAGATCATTAAGACTATCACCGTAAGTAATAGGGGTACATCATTATAGTCTTAACGTCCGTCGTGTCAACAAATCCAGAGAAGAAGTAGTAACGGAAAGGGAACTTTTCGTTCGTTGTGCTGGTATATGTTCTCATAACACCGGCCCAGCATTCTTGGGCATTTGTGTTATGATCGGATAAAAGATCGTCACTTTACCCTTTAGGAAGTCTATAATATAGTTTTAATCTTATATAGCGCATATGTCATACGACCAGCGATTTTAGAAGGCTTTAGAAGAATGTATCTTATCATATATTAATCAGGGTTGCCAGTTGTCAGTTTTTTTCAGGTTTTCAGGCATTCTCATCAATCAATATTTTAATACCATTTGTGTAAATTCTTCAAAATAACTTTATAATGCTCTGCAAAGTGACGGACTGCTCCAAAATGCCCCTACATAGCCTGACCCATAGACCGCCTCCTGGTGTATCAGTTACCGGAGCCTGCCCAACTCCCTCCTGTCAGTCCCCCTGCCCCACAGGCGGTCTCTGAGTGTTGTTCCAGGGGTGTGCAGCCGCCGGCTTAAAGCCTGCAGTCTATACTAAAATGAACAGAAGGGTTCAGGCTGGATCCGGCCTGACTGTATTATTTGTTTAGGTGTTATATCTTTGTCAAATCTTTTACAGGTATGTACATGCTGTTTTTTTGTTTTGTTTTTTGTGTGTGTTTTGTTTTATTAAATTAGGAAGGTGATATGTTCAGGTTTTTATCTCATGTTGCACTGGCATCTCTGATTAATATATATTGCTTGCACTCAGTGTCCGAAGTGGAGCGACGCCCTGCACCCAGTGTGCACATTTTATATCCTTGGTACACACATTAAAACCTTAATTTCTAACACTTCTTATACACATGTATTTGCACCTCTTATGAACAAAACCATTTTCTTATCATTTCTTTTTGGTAATAGGACACGGCTGAGTTTGCGGTGAACTTCCA
Source organism: Lepidonotus clava (assembly GCA_936440205.1). Taxonomy (NCBI): domain Eukaryota; kingdom Metazoa; phylum Annelida; class Polychaeta; order Phyllodocida; family Polynoidae; genus Lepidonotus; species Lepidonotus clava. The sequence goes on from OW387135.1 coordinate 13,848,816, forward strand.
GCTTGAGTCACGCATGTCGGCTAGCGAGTACACGCAGCAGGACCGGGAGTTGGTGGACCGGGTGGTTGCCCAGCTCACCTCCGCCCTCTACGACATCCACGAGATCTTCTTTGAGCTGTCCGTAGAGGAGCGCATGGCGCTGATCGCCCAGACCAGGGCCATGGAGAAGGAGCTCATCTTCAAACAGAAGGTCAGTCAAGCCCTCTCAAAGAAACGCATGGAACTTAGTGTCAATTTTGTGTAGCAATCTAGATTAAAAGTCGTGAGAAGATGTCGGACATAGTGTCAGAGGAAAAATGTAAAAAAAAGTGATAAACATTATGCATAGTGTCTTAAATAATATTCAAAACTATTGAACACTAAAACATTGGTGCAGGACCGCAGCTGTCAGTAAATAGTATTTACTGTTGAATTTAGATCTAACGTGTGTGTTGCTTGAGAGTGAAAAATCTTGACAGCGCAGTCAATTGGTTAGCAGATATATACAACTAAAAATACCTCTCAGGTACATGTACCTCAAAGTTTTGTTACCTTAAAAAGAAGGAATAGCAGCAATTTATCTTTAATACCCCTCTGTTTGCCCTGTAGGAGGCGAAGAAGCAGCTGAAGGAGAAACGACTGAGTGCGGCCACCCTGAAGGCCAGGGAGCGCAAGAAGAAGGCTCGGTATCCTTTGTAACTGGGGTTATGGTTTTACCAGTGACGGTCGGACCTTCTCAACAGGATCATTAACTGATAAACTCCCTGTGTAGTGCACTGTACATAGTGTATGTATTCGGAAACCTCGATCTATATGAAATTAATTTTGTTACTAACAAAATCGAAATAACACGGTCACACCTTACATTTAAGAGGTTTTTCCTAATCGTGGTTCAGTTACGTTAGTTATTCCGGTCAGTATTTTAGAAGGATTTAGAAAAAACTCCAATTCGATACATGGGATATCTTAAATAAAAAATGTGCAAAACCTCATCAAGCAGATGTCCAGTATTTGACCCCTTAACCCTGCCCAGAGCGGCGGAGCAGGCGGTGTTCGGTGACCTCCGACCCAAGTCTACAACACCGGCCACGAGCAGTCCGCGCGGGGAGAAACGACCCGACCTCAGGTAAGGGTCGACATGGTGTCTGCAGGTTCAAAATACGCTGAAATGTTTTGAACCACTCTGTGTTATCATCAAGGACTATTTGGGAAAAAAATGGATTGCGTCCTTTGTATTTTGCAGTGTATGTGTACCAATCAATTGCCAGTGTCTCTGCTTATAGCCTCAGTAGTTCATGCTTGTATCAAGTTGCACGCTGCATCTATTACAACTGATAATTTATCTTGCAACTTTCCATGCATATATGCCTTAGAATGAAGAAGAAAAAATCTGTAATGATTCGAATTCCAGTACAGGGTGTCCATACAAGTACCCCAAGGTCACATACATTAAAAGAATTTTGAATTGTAATGGTCTTAAAAAGTGTCAAATAGATTCTCAATGGAGCAGTAGATTCTCCATAAAACAGGGGCACCCTGTACCCAAAGACCACATTCATAGTGTGTGCCTGTTGCATCGCCTGTCGTCGCCTGCTGTATAGCGCTTGTGGCTCGTGTCTTTTACTAGCGGGCCGCTCCGGCGTAACTACCAGTACATGATGTCGCGTGTGTTGAAGCCCATCCAGGCGCACCTCAGCCCAATCAAACCGGTGAAGGACACGCTCAACAGGTACACGACAACTCAATACCAGTATTAAGTCTTATCAATAGGAGCATGTAGCAATAGAGAAAGGGTTCAACTTAGCGACAAAACCAGGCAATGTAAAACAATTTCTATGAAATATAATCTAACACCAATTCTAAAGGAAAATTATTTACAATTTTCCGTCCAGTTTTTACCACTTGTCCTAACGATATGTGCACTGTACTTGTTGCCCAGTTTTGTCGCCACTTGAAAAACCAACACTTGAGGCTTGTCATACGTTGGCCTCTTTACAACCAAATTCTGACAGGCCAATCACATTTCACGGTTTTGTTAATGATTTGGCAAATTATTTTGTGGTTTCTCTGGGTTTAGGATAGGCTCATTGACAGAGGTGCCACGTTAATACCATTTTTATGAGGCGGCAAGGCTTTAAGTTCGAATCAGGGCCTAGGTCACCTTAAGATCTTATGTCGCCTGTGACGCGTTTATATGTAACACCCAGTGAAACAATCGCTTCTGAGCTTAAATGACCACATATTTTGGCTTATTTTAGCTTACATCGCAGAGATTTTGATATATAGAATGCATAGGAATCGTTACAATCGTCCAAATCGGGCCAAATTAGACATTCAAGCGCGGAATCCAAACCGTTATATCGTTACGGTCGGCGGGCGGGCCCGCCATGTGACACCTTCTTCTCCGATCTGGGGCGCCCGGGAATCGGACCTATGCAGACCTATTTCACCATGAAATCGGTCGTTCTAACTTTAGTTATTATAGGTCGGCTTCATCACTCTATCGATGAAATCTGACTTTTGAGTCAGACTTTAAAGTCTTTAAAGCTTTAAATCGAAGCCGGCCTATTCTCTTCTTGGACATATTTCAGAGATCGGTGACAGAAAAACGCGTTATGCCTGTAACGCGGCAATGTCCCAATGCTATTTCAATGGTGACCGTGTCCCATCGCGTAAACTGCCGCGTTATGCCTGTAACGCGGCAATTCTGCCAATGCTATTTCAATGGTGACCCTGTCCCATCGCGCGGCTGCTGCGCGTTATGCCTGTAACGCGGCAAAAATGACGATGTCCCAAATCGATTCTGAGCTAAAATAACCACATTTTTGGGCTTATTTGGGCTTACATTGGTCAGATTTGGATATATAGAATGCAAATAAATCGTCAAAATGGGCCAAAATGCGACAAATACAGAAATTCAAGCCTGGAATCGTTACGGTGACCATGTCCCAGCGCGTAATGCCGCGTTATGCCTGGAACGCCCACCAGCCTCGCTTTCGATCGGGCAGGAAGGGATCTGGGTCAAACTCTAAATATTCATCAAATTTGCATGCGTATTTCACCATGAAATCGGTCGTTCTTACGGATCAAATAAATACACAGGGGTAGATTTGGATACATAGATGACTATGTCAAAGGTTAGAAAACCAAAGATTGCGAAATAACGCGTCTAAACGCGTAAATGCATCGCGCCATTTTCTTGCAATCCTTCGCCTCCCCACCGCTTGACAGTGTCACACGGCCGGGTGTAGTCGCCGCGGTCGGACGTGTTGGCGGGAGGCTCCTCTTTCGCCGCCTGGATACCTGGATTACGGCGGTATCTGATGCTTTCAATATATATATTTTGGAGTCTGGACCCCCTTAAACGCATACAACGCATTGACAATTCATGCGGGAACTATGCGTTCGTATCGAAGGGGAAACATAATTACATTGGATCGATCGGACACGTGGAGTCACTGTCAACATGGCGCCGGGTTCTCTCCCCGCACGCCTGCATCGATACTATGAACTCAGAAAACCTGGATGACATTGGACTAAACCCAATAATTGTGGAGGATTTAAGTATTCGGAAGCATTCAGGACTCAGGTTATACAGGTAGGTACATATATCTTTTCCAGCAGTTCAAATGAATGCTGCTGGACTCAGCCTCTCGGGCATTCGACACTGGCAATCTGAAAAATAATTATTTAGCCCTTATTAGGCCTATCAAAATGAAAGTCATGCATATATCTATGTTCTCCTATATATCAGGGTCCTATATATCATATGGTTTGAATATTGGGGCCTGGAAACGCTTGCAATAATATTTTACAGATGGTATGAAAAAATGACTGGACTCAGGCTCAAGCTCAAGACTCAAGCTCACCAACACTGTCAATGTATTATGGAGGCTCCGAAAGCAATTATTTATGATCCAAAGATTAAAAGATTTGAGAAATTGTCACTATAGTGTCATTTTTTCAGACCTACCATCGAAATATCTTATCAAAAAAACAATAGATATCTAGGCCTAAGTCACTGTCAGTGTCTGAATCAGTTCCATTCAATGTTAAAACATAGGCGTCACACTGTCAATAAGTTCTCCGGTGCTGTCAGTTTGTGAAATTGTCACTATAGTGTCATTTTTTCAGACCTACCATCAAAATATCTTATCAAAAAAATAATAGATATCTAGGCCTAAGTCACTGTCAGTGTCTGAATCATTTCCATTCAATGTTAAAACATAGGCGTCACACTGTCAATAAGTTCTCCGGTGCTGTCAGTGTCACACAGATTTAAGATTTAAATGATTCAAAGATTAAATTATTTGTGAAATTGTCACTATAGTGTCATTTTTTCAGACCTACCATCAAAATATCTTATCAAAGAAACAATATATATCTAGGCCTAAGTCACTGTCAATAAGTTGTTTGATTATTTTAGGCCTAAAGATTTAAAATGGGCCGACCTATCACTATCAAATACTTTTGATAGTAACTTTGGTCATTAAGACATATGTCGTTTGGTCTTGTTGGTATCCACAGATAGATTTCGACCCATAGCTAAGCCTCCCACTGTCCCAGAATCGAAAATAATGCGAAATAACGCGTCTAAACGCGTAAATGCATCGCGGTGTTTTCTTGCAATCCTTCGCCTCCCCTGTTGACAGAGCCCAGACCGCCCCGCGATGCCGGCGGGGACGGTTGGTTCTTACCGGGGGCTGCGCCTTCTCCGCCTGGATTACAGCGGTATCTGATGCTTTCAATATATATATTTTGACATCTGGACCTCCTTAAACGCATACAATACATTGACAATTCATGCGGGAACCATGCGTTCGTATCGAAGGGAAAACATTGGATCGATCGGACACGTGGAGGCACTGTCACAACCCTGCTGTCAGACCGATCTGGGGCGCGGGAATCGGGTCAATGTCATCAACCTATGCAGACCTATTTCACCATGAAAACGGTCGATCTAAATTTAGTTATTGGTATACATAGATAGATTTCGACCCATAGACAAGCATCCCACTGTTCCAGAAACGAAAATAATGCGAAATAACGCGTCTAAACGCGTAAATGCATCGCACTCTTGCAATCCTTCGCCTCCCCCGGTGACAGAGCCCAGACCGCCCCACGCTGGCGGCGAGGACGGTTGGTTGGTCCCGGGGAGTCGTCCTTCTCCGCCTGGATGCCTGGATTACAGCGCTATATGATGGTTTCAATATATATATTTTGGAGTCTGGACCCCCTTAAACGCATACAACGCATTGACAATTCATGCGGGAACCATGCGTTCGTATCGAAGGGAAAACATTGGATCGATCGGACACGTGGAGTCACTGTCAAACATGGCGCCGTCAACCCTTCGCCGGGTTCTCTCCCCATCACGCCTGCATCGAAGCCAGGATGACATTAAACGCATTAATTGTGGAGGATATACGCATTGAAACGCATTGAGGACTCCAGGAAGGTTAGTTCATATATTTTTTCCAGCATTTGAAATAATACCGTTGAAATCTAGGCCTAAACTCGGCTGGAGGCCTAAAGCGCATTGGTCGGACACTGACAATGTGAAAAATAATTATTTTAGGCCTTATTACCCCTACCAAAATTAAAGTGATAATGATATCTATGTTCCCATATATCTCAGGGTCCTATATATTATAATATAGATTGATATTTTAGGCCTGGAAATGCTTGCAATAATATTTTGCAGATGGTATGAAAAAATGACTGGACTCAGATAGGCCTAAGCCCGACCTCCGACACTGTCAATGTATTAGATCTATGGCGGCTCTGACAGCAATTATTTCTGATCAAAAGATTAAATTATTTGTTGAATTGTCACTATAGTGTCATTCTTTCAGACCTACCATCAAAATATTAAATCTCAGTTCTAATATGTCTAGGCCTAAGTCACTGTCACTGTCTGAATCATTCCCATTCAATGTTAAAACATAGGCGTCACACTGTCAATAAGTTCTCCGGTGCTGTCAGTGTCACAAACATTAAATTATTTGTGAAATTGACACTATAGTGTCAGTTCAGACCTACCACAATAAATTACACATTAATATTATTAGGCCTAGATCCGCCGCCTCATCGGTAACAAAGCTGGAAGCTTTGATACCATATAAAACATTTTTACTATATATTACATTAAAACATTAAAACATGCCGCCGAATTGATCAGTATGGCTAGACGTTTGGACTTGTTGATTTTTGATTTTTTTTTAACACATGATAATTTAATCAATTATTGAAATCATTCTTTGTTAATGATTAACATATCGAAAATCACTCAGTTCAGTATCATAGTGTTGTAGCCTTGCGCTAACGACTTACCCATTTGAAATTATTTTCAAATCCAATGTATATTTTTTGTTCGTGGCAACTCTGGCCAATGACATGCATGAATTACTCGTATCCTGTCTTCATTCCTATTGGTCCAATAGAATCAGTGTAAATTTGTTTTACGCCCGAAACCATGGTGTCGTGATGTGGATAGCTTAGTAGTTGATTGGTACGTCTCAAAACTCTGATGAATGCAGGATATGATGTTGTGACAAGTAGATCATACTATTATTTTTCACTTCACGCTAAGTCGTCAGAAATCGGGCATGAGGTAAGACACAGTACAGTCACAAGTTTGTTTTTGTTCAACTGCCACGTTATTGCAGTTCTTAGATTTGTTAACGTCTCTATACTCTGTCCTTCTCCACGATGTGGTGGGGGATTGCACTCACGTGTTTGACTTCTTTCATTTGTCATGGTGACCAAGCTAAAGGATAGGCAGGGAGAACAGGGGGAAGTAAAGTAAATAAACTACTCTGGCTTGGTTCTGCCTAACATAATACAGTATCTGAAAAATCGCAGGAAACTGGAAAAATTAACAAAGTACTAAAAGAAAAACACGGAATTTATTTTTTTCAATGTTTAAGATTTTCTGATTCATAAGAGTTCACGTCATTTCACAGCGACAAAAAAAACCTATATTACTGATGGGGTATCTAATTCCTGTCAAAAGCGATAAGGAAAATCGGAATATGCTGGTGATATTTTCTCTAGCAGGGTAAAACTAAGGGAATTAGAAAGTGAAATTCGAGTGGTCACCCTGACTAGCTGACTGCCTGTTTGTATCACGGTAAGCCCCACCCCGCACTGGCACGCGCCTTTCTCTTGTTCCCTTCAGCAACCCACTGCGAGGCAGTTACGATAAACTGTACATGCGAGCCCTCAAAAGGTAGGTCGTGTGTAAGAGTGTGGCTCGTGGTGTGCTTTGTTCATTTCGCTATCGAGTGACATCATGGGGATGACGGCACAATTCTGACGTCAAGCATTGGTCATAAGGCTCGATGGCTGTTGGTCCAACCGACTTCTTGATCCTTATTATTCTCCGTTTTCGATCTGTGGATCGCGTCGATAGTCCGATATATTGGAGTTATAAGTTGTCCCAAATCCCATAGAAGTTAGTGTTAACCAGCGGGGGGGGGGGGGGGGGGGGGGGGGGGACACTGTGCTATTTTGTGATATTGTGAACCTGGTCGGAGAGTGATGGTTTTCTCATAGGAAATTCCTTGAGAGTGTAGAAATTAACATAAAAAAGACTGTACCTGGAGAGTGACGAGATGATGTCATTATAATGTCTATAAATAGATTTGGGATATCCCTTTTCCCTACTGGGGGTGGCCATATTGAATAAATTTGCATATGACCAATACAATCTCCTCACACAAATGAGCTCAGACTCTTCATCCATGGTGTATGGGGGTAAGGGGGTGAAGAGGGTAAAGGGGTAATGGGGATGTCATGGGGATGTCATCAGGACGTCATGCCGACGTCATGCCGATGCTTTTCTATATCCAAAATATAGTTCTTTCAACAAAATCGAATAACCGAAGCTCTTCGGTTCCTCAAACCGATCGTCAATGCTATCCATCAATCACCTCGATCCAGTTCTCTGTAACTGTCCAGTCAATAACCTTGATACTCCGATAAATCTCTCTCTCTCTCTCTGTCTCTGTCTCTGTCTCTCTGTACCTGTCTCTCTGTCTTTCTCTGTCTCTCTCTGTCTCCCTCCCTCCCCTCCCTCCCCCCTCTCTCCCTTTCAGCTATTTAACAAAGTGGATAAGACGGAGCTTTTGGGTTCTTTAGAACCTAACATACTTGATCTTGTTATGGAATATGACAAGTGTTTTGTAAATAAACAGTGCCCCTTCCCCTAAACAACCTAAACTACCACATTTCAACAAATAAAAACACGTTTTGAAAAATAACAGACTTTTGCTTCAGTGAGCTTTAATTTTAACAAGTAGAAGGTGAAGGACGTAGTGATTAATATAATTATTTTGAAAGTAACATCGGTAGAAACAGTTGAAACTAACCACCAATCAGGTTGAATATTAGTTGAAATATGCAAAAATTTTAGGTCTGGTTTGGTGCCGCTTAATGCTATATGCTGTGCCATAGCGCACTTTAGTTGTTGAATAGTATAGAATACCTGCTATAATGCGCCTACGTCACCATCTACATCAACCCTTGACTTGTTATTCAAATGAAAATATATTAATATGTACTATTCATAACGCATCTCTGACCTACATGGAAAACGGAATTTGAAATTAAAACTTAAATGGTCACCCTGGATCAAAAAGACGTGTACAAACTTCCAAGACAAGAATGTGAACCTGTGATGTGGATTGGAAAATAAGTTAACCTGTTCTCTAAATCTATTTGTTTGCAGGGCGGTTGCCATGGAGAAGAAGGAGCAGCGGGATAAGAAGCAGAAGACGGGGATGATCAACCTGAAGAACGTCAGGCCCAAGGTGGTGACGGGCTTCACGTACGGTAAGGGGCGCCCTGCTAGGTTACAGGGAGATGTATTACAAGTATCACATGTAATTCTCCCTACCATGGATAGCTGATGTATACTGATTCAACCACCTGCAGGTTAATTAAACTGATTTTGTAGACAAAAACTCTGGAAAAACTATAGAAAATTTACAAGTATTATTTCTATATATTTTTATGAAATGAATAAATTTTCAAACCAACTTGAAAATTATCAACTATATATACACACGAAATGGAAAAATTGTCAATTATAGTTTTCCATAATTTTAAACCATAAATTATGAAAATTTCTAGACTTAAGCCTTGTAGCTTGTCTACATATTTCCAAGCATACACCTTGATTTAGGCTAGTCTGCAGGTGAACTACAATAAATAAGCTATCAGTGGTTGGGAGAATTGTATGTAGGGCCATATACATTTTGTCGGTCTTGATATAGGCGCAATTTAGCTTTCATGGTTCAGTGTATTCCAGACAGGTCCTGCTGGACTATTGGTGCATTGGTCGCCCAAAATAAAATTGGGCCAATTTGTTTTCTCTCTCACATGAAATGTGTATTTTGACTCTAAAATATCCGTGTATGATAGATAACAAAATGTAAGGCACATGTATATCAATAAATTGTAAATTACTTAAGATTCACTCAAGAATATAAGGGTATTACAAAGTTAAGATATGTGACATTTAGAAGGATTATGTATTGATAACAAGCTTTCGCTCTCTGATAGGTCCCAAAAAACAGTCTGCTGGAAATCGTGTGGCTACAGCGAACCAAGCCTCGGAAAACCAACCTGAGGCCAACCAACAATATGGGAATCACACAACTTACAACAACACAACTACCAATCACACAACGACCAACAGCACAATGACCAACCACACATCGACCAATCACACAACCAATAACCCCGCGGGGACCAATGCGACCCGGAACAACACGACCACCATCAAGCGGCTGGCCCCCGTCCCCCGACCGAAGAGCGCACTACAGACTCACCCCTGGAAGTAGACACAAGGACGTGTGTCCTCTGGTTAAATGCACTCTCATGGTTCTTTAATTGTCTCAATCTAGCATTTGTATAGGTATTTATTTCGTACCTTATTTATTTTGAAATATCAGTTGTAGTAATCAACTATCGATCTTTTTTGGTTCGCGTACTTTGCTTTGATATCTTTAAGTTTTGTATTTTTGTTATCACTGGTCATAAGAAAATCCTAAAAGGATGTTACCAAGATTGTGCTTGGAGTTTGCAGCATTTAGTGAGTAGGCTTCTATGATAAACTTGCTCTCCTTAGATGATGCTATTTCTTAAAGTAATTATTCAAGAGCATTAGTTAAAAGACGCAATAGTTAAGAAAAATGTCATTCTAACGTCATATTGGTGCTAAGAAAATGGAATGGCAATAAGTCAATGCAAACGGCAAAATGTCACTGAAAATACCCGAGGGTTTAATAAGAGTTGCAACATTTATCCCGTACACTGGTTACAATTTGATTCCCAGCAAAAGTACTCAAAAAGCAAGATTCGCGAATGTTACACTTCATCAGTGAACTATGTTTTCCTATTTACTGCTTAGAAAAGCGAATTTGAAACACATTCCTTATTTATTTTGGACTAGTCTTTTTAACTTTGTTTAAGTTGTATTTCCCCACTGTACAAATTTGTTGTTATTTTTTGTAGATGCTAATTTTACATGCATCAAACTTAATTGTAAATATTTCTCATATCTTCATATAATATAAGGCGGATTTACGTTACACCCGCTCAGAAGTTTATCAGGTGTTTGTTTTTCTCTTTTTTCCTATTTTTTCTAAACTGAAAGAACAAATGTAAAAGAGTACAAATCCTACAGTGGGGTTACTACTAATGTTGCGCCTCACTGTGCAGAAGAATAAGGTACAGAGTCTACTCCCAAATTTGACAGATTTGGATGAATTCGATCCAATCAGCCAGTCACATCGCTGCATTTAGTAGTTAAGGCATATCTCTACAGTGAACTCTTTCTTCCCAGTAAACTAAGCGAATATAGCTCTTAGATGAACAGAAAAATATTCCCGAGCACTGCTGTTATCGAGCAAACTCCACTTGAATGGGAGGTTCTACATGCATTGTACTATACGTGAAGTATCTGACACGCAAAACGCTTTTTCATTAGCGGTACTAGAAATGCATTATATGAGATCGCAATGATTGTATCTAACTCAGCAAGCAATGATTACTTCACAGTTGGACCAAAAGTCGAATTGCTCATTTATGTAAAATAACTACCGTCTACATCAGTTAAGTTACTGTTACGTAGAAAGTCCCCACCCCACTCGTTGCAACGCTCACCAGGCATACCAGAAAAAATCTCAGAATTCCCCAGTTTGGTAGGTTAGTTTTTTTTAATTTTCTTGATACTCGTTAAATCGTTAAAAACAGAAGAAAATAATTTTCTATAGGTTATGCGTCTCGCATTGCCTTTCAGATAACGTTTTACAAACAAAAACATTCGCAAACTTCTTTCGCCGTTTCCTATGGCTAAAATAAGAAAAATTAACGACTGATTTGTGAGCACGAAATAGGTCAAATTCTTCATTAGAAATATAATTCAACGTATCATTATCGAATTTATTTCCCGCATTAACTCCTTTCCTCGTCCAGCATGCCTGGTTGTAAGAGCAGAGGTCGAGTTGTCGCTGGGCCTGTCTTCCACCACAACGCCTTGTTCATCTATACGTGTTAGACACCCGTCGGGGTAGATGCACATTACTTGATCTGAACTGTACATATCATTAAGTTAATAAAATATAGACAAATGAAGTGGATTTTTGTTGTTTTTAAGGAAGTTGATATTATTAGAGGACTGTATTGCCTAATTTATGAATTGGGAAAAACACGGAATAAGTTAGGTAGTTTTGTAGGATAAATGGTGAAAGTCATTAAAACCGGTTTTACTTAGACAATTATCTGCGCGATTATCTTTCCAATTTAGGTTATTCAGAGAAATATTTCTTCGATAAATATAGCTTCATTTTATTTATTGATCTGAGATTTTTAAGCACCGCTTCTGTCTATAGGGAAACGTGCATGTACGTGGGAAATCCCTATAAAATTGTTAATACCAAAAAATTATAGAACTTGTAACACTGACAGGACCTTATGAAAAAATATTCGGTAGATGAAAGCCATTAAAAGAAGATAGGTTTCTCATAAATCGCAGGTTCGGCTTATTCACATTGATACATAGATGATACATATAATGATACATATAGCATGGAACTGACAAGAGAACTGGATTATAGATGGACACGTGGTTTATTGATGGCCACATACAGAGTGGTTGGAGAGGACAGTTCACAGTGTAGCCGTGCGGACCGGGCAGTGGTAGAGGCCAGTCACACATTCAACGGGTTTAGGCAACTGCGGCGATTTTATCCCCATAGAGATTTTAGATTTTCTTTCTTTTCTTTTAAAGATCAAGATTGCGAAACTTGGGAAACATTCAAATGGTCGTCCAATGATTCATGACGTAGGAATAAAAGAAAATTTTAGAAATATTTCATTATATGTACAATCACAATGGCCGAAATTAAACATTAGTTATGTTAACGTTATTTGATACTATGGAAATTGTAAAACACTCGATTGTCAATACTAGATACACAGGGCCTATTCTTTTTAACAGCCCCTGATATCACATTTCGCCACGGGATGAAATGACACTTTCATATAAGTATTTCCTGTCAAAACAAAACAACTAGGAAGATGATACAAAACAGGCAGATTTTTTTTCTCAAGCGTTTACTATTTAAACAATCAAAGTCTCCATATAATTTAACTTATCAAGTAAATACACTTTTAAAATCTTCTATAAGGATATAAACATGGCTAAATAACCCACCGGGAATTTCTTATCAGGCAAAACAGAACCGAGTCACTTGAACAAACTGGTGGCCTCGTCCAACTGGTAACAATGAGCGGGCCTACTTATAATAGACTTTCCACTTAAGAGCCTTAATATATTATTCTTATCTAAACGTCACACCAATATCTGCCGCAAATTAAATGCCCCTGACACTTCCAGAGCCACTGACAGTCAACAATGTTCGCAAGTGGCAGTCTGGTGTTTTTGGAACAAGCAATTTTATACTCTTAGATCGTTTAACACCTCAAGACAGGATATTGCAAAATTCTAAACTTTCATGAGGTCTTAAATGCAAAGTATACGATTTCAAGACATGCAAAGATTTTAATGTAAAGTAAGCACCCTGAATCAAGACATACAAAAAAAGGTCCACATTATTAAACTGCCTGCACGGTAGCACAAAATGACTTTTACTAAACGAGATTTAATGATTTCCACAGAATCAAATTTAGATAGATAAATAAAATGAAATGCACGGCTTGTAGCAAGGAAACAATTCCCATTGATATAAGACAATTCTTATTTATTTATGAATGAAATATTTTGTCGGAACAACTCATCCAAGAAAAGTAAAAACAAAAAACAAAAGCATATAATCAATGTATACGGTATTTGAAATACAAACTTATCTTGGACGAGACATTGCAAGACCAGCCCACTTAGCCTAAACAATGTACATTTATGGATCCAAAACAGATTTTACACTTTCGGCACATCTGCAGAATGAAATGGTGATGCACTATACGATATTACCATGTAGTTTGTAACTTTCCTCTTCTGTTATCCGAATTTAATAGCAAGTAAATACACTTTTAAAAGCAAAAACAAATATAACTGAACACTACGGCTGGTCCTGTCACAGTCAATCTGGTCATATAATTAATCAATCTATAAAGATATCCTTGATATAATATACAATAATCATTATTCAACATAATTTTGTCTATATGTAATTAAGGCCATGTTTCAATTCAATCTACACTGCCAAAAATAGATTTTAAATCTCATTGGTGAAACAAGATGAAGACCATATAAGTATATTCCTACAATGTAGCCTGCAGTAGAGCCGCTTAGAGGCAGTCTGCAGGGACTTTGACTACGGTCACCAAATCACCCACGCCCAGGTCCCCGTGATCGTAGTCCATCAGCCGCCATACGTTGGTCTCCGGGTTAAACATGAGGAGCCTCCTGCGGGCGACAAAGTAGAGCGTGTTGCCCACGTGGAAGGCGCCCCCTAGTGGACGCTGCAGGGCCTGCATGGCCTGCATGGTCTGTGGGAAGGCCAGCACGGTCCACTGGTTCGTCTGCGGGTCGTACACCTCCGCCATGTTCGCATACTGAAAGTTGATATTGAAGCCCGGCATGAACTCCGCGTCTCCAGAGGAAACACCACCGAACACATAGATCTTTTCCTTGAGGGCATACATGACGTGCCATTGCTTTTTAGCATGCATGGAGGACCGCTCGACCCAGTCGTCTGCACCATCATCATACATGTGCAACCTGTAGCTGTTGACGCGAGGTCGCGGAGCAACGTCGATGGTTCCTCCACAAGTGTACATTTTCCCAAGCACGGTGCAAGCTTGGATGTTGCACACCTTGTAAGGGAAGTTGGCTGTCTGTCGCCATTTGTTTTCCCGAAGGTTGTAGACTTCTACCGAGCTTGTGTAGTCTCCACGCGGGGAAGCTGCGTCATGCACCACCAACCCTCCCACCACCACCACCATTGTGTTGTGCAGAGCCCCTGCTGCATGGAGAGCACGCCCTTCATGCATGCTCGCCATCTGCACCCACTTGCGTGTAAACATATCAAAGCGGTACATATGGTCAGAGGACAGGCGATCACCCACAAGATTCCCGCCTGTCAAGAAAACATAGTTGTCTAGCTGAACCACGCTGGCGTTTTCAAGTGGCCTTGGCAGCAAGTCCATCTGGACCTTGTCTGAGAACTGTCCATTTCCATGGCCTCGCATGATGTAGCACATGTCTGTATCGAGTGCATCACGAGGGTGGCGGATAACAAAGATGCCACTTTCGGTGCAGTATGAGCGTCTGTAGGTGGCGCGAGGGGAAACAACAACATCCCCGTCTGGGCCAGGAGGGCGGGGCGACTTAGATGCCTGAATAAGGTCGTCTAACTGTTTACACAACTCTGTCGACTCTATCTGCTGCAGTTGTGTTTGCAACTCTGCCTCCGGGATAAGTGGCAGTCGCACCTGGCCTAGGAGTGCCTCTGCCTCTTCAGGCTTATAACTGTGTTTAGAAAGCCAAGTCAAGGCCATATGCAAAACATCCGCTTCTGATGTCACATCCAGATCATCATTACGAAGGATCTTAATGAAGAACTGATAAGGCAAGTTCCAGTAATCCTCCTTATCCTTCACAAGACGGCAACTTTTTGCAATGAAGTCCAGAATGCCGTCCTGTGCCTCGAGGTGGCCGTACATGTCGACCAGTTTCAGGTACTCGAAGCAGTGCGTTGTGGTGAGCACCTGCTGCATGAAGTGGGCACAGAAGTCCAAGAGGCACGGAATCTGCAGATGTGCAGCAGCCTCCATGACATCTTGTATACAAGCCTCAGTCAGACAAATCTCTGACGTGTACAGAAAAGTGACAACTGCTGAGAAACCAGCAGGAGTAACACCTTTCAGCTCAACCTGTGACTTCCCAGCCTCCTCAAAACCACTCGTGAACATGGACCGAAAGTAGGGACTCATAGCGATGAGAAGCCCCTTGTGCAGCTGGAAGCTCTGGGAGTCGACGACGATGGTGCAGTCAAAGAGCAGTTTTTCTTCCCACAGGTCGCGAAACCCTTGTGAGAGGTGGGTGCCGAGCTGGGTGGTGGAGTAGGTGCGTGAGACCCCTGGGCTACAGTCTGACGGGTTGTGTCGTGCTGGACCCAGCCGCGGCACGTGGACCGAGTCGTCCTCACCCAGGGTCGGCATGGTGACTGTGTGTGTGGGATCCTCCAGTTCTACCGCTCTCTGAAGTATAAGGAAAACACATGATCATTAAGTGATAACATCCTCTAAAATTATCTCCTCTCAGTTCCTATTACTTCATTCACCTAGATATCATCATTCTTTTAAATTATCTATATGGACTTTCAACCTTTTACCTAAATCATTGAAATAATGACCACACAGATATTCCTAGTTGCGGTATTAAGCATTCACTTCATTACATATAATGAAGTGAAGAAAACAAGAAAAGCAGAAATGTCTCTGTTGGGCATGGAGCCCAAATATGGATGATTTTTGCACTGACATAACAGAAATTAAGAACAAGGACACAGGTTGAGGTATGAAAGAAAAATATCGGTTAGAAAACCGGAAAAACCCGGGTTATCGATTTCTTTTTCCATATATGAATATAATGCTTGATGAGATATGGGGATATGAATACGAATTATCGAGCGAATTATCGAGCGAATTATCGATTGATTTTAAACAAAAAGATATTCAAATGCGCGAGTGAAGCCGTCCGCCATTGTCCGGTAGACAGTCACTTAGGCCCCCCGCCACTTAGGCCCCGTCACTTAGGCCCCCGAGGGGTAGGCCGTTTCCCTTACTACCTCCACCAACTTTCTCCTAAGGCAGTAGGCCCATAGTCTTCAATAATTAATTATATATACATTCAGCAGGTATATTCATATAGGTTAGGATATAACTAAGACTAAGTGATAATAATATCACAACTAAATATGATAATGTATCATGAAGATATGCAGTGAAGCCAGACCCAGAGGCGCCGATTGAAATATAACCAAAACTGGGAGATCTCCCGTTTTCAGGGTCTCCAAAACCGGATATTTTTTTCATTAACAAATTCTTTGGGAGACGAGGCATCATACGAAGTAATTTCACCTGAGAAATAAATAAAATATAATGTAGAATGCCGGAGCAACACAAATTCGCGTGCGTGAAAACTGACGGCCTGTGCTCCTAAATTTGCCGGGAGGGTAGTGGGCCTAAGTGACGGGGCCTAACTGGCGGGGGGCCTAAGTGACTGTCAATCCTTAGTCCTCTATTATCGTTCACCCACACGCTGGGCTTACTAACCTTGTTTTCGATGCCGATCGTAAATATCGACGTAATCCTTCAGTTTATATCGACCCTGACCACCTTTGAATATCAATAATCCATAACATATACTCCATTTTGCTGGACAATGCCGATTTAAGGCGTAAAAGGCGGTTACCCGCGGAGAAAAGATACACGTGTCCTCACCGGGTCGCGCCATGTTGGCGTCTGATGCCGGGGGCCGCCATCTTCGCCGTCTTCACGCTCATTAACATAATCACACTACACGGCAATCCAGCACGCTTTAGACTTTTCAATTCTGAGGCGTCGATGTTATACAGTTTGACCGCTGTCATTCTCCATCCAGAGTTCGGCTAATGCTTTGTCAATGGTCAATTTCTGGTATAGGCATTACATAGTGAAAGTACTGCAGACCGGATGTAGGTCTAAATTTGCGATCTTGTTTCCGCTGGTGGCGGTTTGATTCAATGGCGTTTCCCGCCTTTTTGACCAAGTCACTATACCCGGGCGAGATTCGATTTGATCGATCATATTTCGAAGATGACTTGATAATACAGCGAGCCCGGGTAAAAAGTGAAGGCTTGTTTAAGGTTGTCTGATTACCTGACCCACCATTGCTACTTCGCCTAGCCTTAGCCTTCAAATGACCACCTGCATCAGACTGATGCAACACTTGTTAGTCTTTCCTCACATTACCATATTCGGTGCTACAATATTGCATCAGGCACTGTTATGCAACTAACATGATAACATGCCAGTTTACATAAGCCAACCACCACACTTTACAATTCCCTGTCTTCCCAATCTGGGTGACACTCATGTGGCTTTCCCCATCATTGACCATCCTTGGTATGCTCAAATTCAATATAAACGTAGCATCAACTTATGGTAAAGTACAATTTCTCCTCAAAAATATAACTCACTACCTGCAAAACATGACGCACTTTAGACCCAACTGGACAGATTTTTCAGGAGAGTGTCTAGCAATAGCATTCCCCATTGAATCAACCTTGTCGTGTTGTGAAACACCAGCCACCAGCTAAATCCCTATGACGTCACACAGCAACAGTCTACTTATTCAAACTGATTAGTGATCTGCGATTGCATCTCAATAAGTATCTCTATCCAGAAGTTGGAACTATATACAACAAATTTCATGGAACACAACATTTTTAATCTTCATGTTTCAAAAGCCTATCGTTTGAGAAGTTTTTTTTTTTTTCCAATTTCCGCAAATGTGATATATATATTTTCACACAAATACATGCGGGTCACATGTTAAGTACAATGTGATAAAATTAGGTGTGTGTAAGCGTATACCTATTGGATATCTGCTGTACGTTTTGTGAAACGTTTTTATGGTATTATTAATATATCTTAGATATCATTAAACATACGGCTTCCTATCTATCCCGTATACATGTATTTTGTTTACCTTCTTGCACGCACAGACATGGTTTAAAACATGTTATATGTAATAAATATAAATCTACAGATGTCAAGGTTAGGCCATGCGGGCCATGGTGATACTCGTTTATGACAAAAACACGAATACTTATATACATGCAGGTGAGTACATAAATTACATAACAAGGAAACAAACAAATAAAAACAATCGGTATCATGTATCCGGTCATTAAAGAGATGTTATTAAAACGTATATTACCATGCTCCTTTTGACAAAAAATAGATTTACGAAGAAAAAAGTTTGGTCATGCATCGCCTGTTAACAAATTGTTAAGCATTACGAGAACGCGAGGCCTGTGAGGTGTAGTAAATAGGAGAATGATACATCACAATGAGAGCAGACCACCGTCTATCATGGGAGGACCGTCGACAGATAGACGGACTGTTTTTATCGGCACCATTGAAGGGATGTACCGATAACAAATTGGTGATGGCTGATAAAATACGGGGTGGACACCGTAAACACCTCAAATAATTTCACTTTTTCAACAGGTGAGATTCGAATACTCGTTTCCACATTGGTACTTTAATGATGAGTCATACGGATTATTTGTATTAGTTATTTATTTTGTTGTATTTATATATTTGCTTTCATTTTTGTTGGGGGGCGTGGTAGTTTCCTACCTCTTTAAAGCGAATATATTTGACATTTTAATTTTTTTCCATTTCTCTAACATAGCAATAACAGCAACATCACAGTACATTAAGACGAGAAGTAGAAAAGTAGAAAAGTAGAAAGTAGAAAAGGATTATAAATTCTCATGCAGTTATACACATTGTTATGGGTAAGATGAGCTATCGTAAGCCTTAGGAAGAGTTGAAATTATCCTTCACCCGAGAATGACCGTGAACACAAAAGGTACAGATACTCAGTTTCTTACGAACTTGTCTAAATGGTATACATACAAATCTAAGACTTAATACCTTAAACAAAATTGAATCAATCAGCCTTAAAAACCTCCTTGTCCTGGCACGAGGATATTCTATAAGGATACTCGGGTTGGATCTACACAAGAGCAAACACTTACTTTAAAATCTGAAGTTTTAGAACATCTTTTTTCTAAAATACGGAGGTGGATTCGGACAGACAGAAAAGTAGGCAAGTAAAGGAGACTATTTATAACTTTGTTTTAGAAACCTGACCTCAACGTCATACATGAACGGGTGAGATATTTTTACACAAATGTTTGAATATGGATGAGAAAGTGACTTGAAACCGTCTCTCTTAGAAAAGAAGATAAATTGCATCTATTTTAAAATCAAGGATTCTTAACGAAATCCCTGTATCTTCTGCCCCCTCCCACCCCAAACCAAATGCTCCCGCTACATCATTCGCTTCTGTATTGCGTGAACTACTATACATGTAAATAACATAGAAAGATAGTTTGGGGGTTGGTTGTGGGGGTGTTGGTCTGAGTTGTGTTCCTGCCTCCCTCGTACCCTCACCCACGCCCCAATCCAAAGTCCGCCCCTCGAATCACACCCTCTGATAATCAAGGCATGGGCCTTCCGTTTTTTTCTCGGATTTTTTATTATAATTTATTTTTTTAAAGTATAATTTGGCAATAAAGTCAACAAGGATTTTCAAAACTGACCCTCCTCCGTTCTTCCTAGATCGGCCCTCAGGTAACTGGTTCCTCTCGGGGGTTTACGGTAGAGTGGAGTCTGTATGCATAGCCTAGAGGCAGGCGCCTGCCACCAGTGGATGGACTAACTCCTCTCCTTTATATCAGTGCCCCACGACCTGAATACTTTAACTGTGCAAACAGAATCCCAGCAGAAGGAAACCTTCCCCGCCAAAGGTAGGTGCAATAAACAGTACCCTAGACATACTCGAAAAAGGTACGCATTCACATAGAAAAAACAATAGGCACTGTGACCTGAGATATTGAGTTTTTGTGTAGCAATTTATAGATGATAAGGGTCTATCTTGAACTGATAATGAGATTGGGGAGGCAAAGAGGTCTCGCAGGACTCGCACCTAAAAGCATTGGGCCAACATTATGAATAACATAACCTTGTATAATCAGAATAATTCACCGTAGATATTGGCAAAGCATTTAACCTCCCTCTCCCTACTATTCCTTTTGTAATTTGAAGGGGTGAAATTAAATTTAGAGACCGGTCTTTAGACAATTACAATGATAAGGTAATAATGAATCAATTAAAAGCGTAAGAGCTGGCTTTGAAAAGTTTTGTTTTTGGATGTTTTTGACATACTTTGGACTTTGGTTAGACAGCCGTAAAGCAGGCCTTGAGACATTTCTGACCCGATGGGAGTCCATCGGGCTCCCTGACCCGGGGGTTTGGGGGCCCGGCACCAGAAACAAGGAGCCCGTTTACACAGAGAATCTTTCTAAAGCTAGAATTCGACATTTTTACTGTTTTTTTAAGAACTATTTTCACATTTAGATCCACAGAATCTTCATCAAAATACCATAATTTTTAAGATTTAGGATGATTTATTTTAAAATTTCACCCAAGCTAGGGAGCCCCCCGGACTCCCAGGTAGTGTCAACTGGGGGGGGGGGGGGGGGGGGGGGGTGCTCTGGCCTCCCCGGGCACTGGATTTGTCGAGGCCTGGTAAAGTGTCAGACCACATTCTAAAATTATACAAACATCTGAATATGAATGATATTGCGCCCAAGCAGCACGTGGTTTAACAAATAGATGACACTCCCAACTGATGGAAAAGTAGAAAAAGTACGCAACACTTCCTAGTTTTCTAGAGGCAACAAGAAGGAAAATAACCTTCACGAATAAGGTTCTGACATTGAATTTGCATTCGACTTTGACAAAAAATAAAAAAAATTGTTAAAAAAAATTTGTTAGTATCGAGATGGAACATTTTTTAATAGGTGGAAAGAATTGTAGCAATGGAATTGCTGGTTTACTGGGGAAGGCAGGCGTTTGCCGATCACGGGCAAACATAAATACATCTTAAAGAAGAAGATAAAATACAAAAATAGATGACCTCAATCTATCGGAAGTTGGGGTATTTTTCAGCAAAACACTATAAACAACCATCTTTTTCCTATTAATCGTTAACCTAGTAGCCTATATCATACCATCGCTATTTTTCATGCAACTTCAAGATGCTATTGTTTTTTTCTGAGGGGGTTACCTTAAGTGTAATTACATCAAAAAGATTAAGGACGTAAAGCACACAAAACACGCATTAAAACCGAAGATTATCTTATTACTGAAAGTCAGAATACCTATTAGTTCTGGCTAAGGTGTAGCTGCACAACATTTTTACTGCTTGCCGACAATGCTGTAAGCAATAGGCGAGGGACGTGGGCGGTGCACGCCTCTACTTTACACGCTACGTTTGTGGGAGCTGGGATCCAGCGACCATCCCCGTATTGATTCTGTGTGCATGTTGACCAGTCACCAGGGTGTCGTAACTAAAATCAAATTTCACTTCTCTTCATATTAACCACACACACTCTTGTTATGCTATTCAAGCATCAAGCACTGAAAGATCTTAATGCTAAATTGAGAGGTACAAAAGATTACCGCCCCCCTAAAAAAAACAGTATGACAAATGCACCCTCTAACAACTACAAGTATTTCCTAAACCCATCACATTTATCTCAGTGACAGAATTCTCTCTGCTTATCTAAAGGTTCTAGGTTTAATGTCTGAAAAGTTATCGTCTCGAGGTCATGAATTATGATAAGGCATTTTCCATGCCTCTTACTACTGGAGTGGTCCATAACTTACCAAAGGAAATGTTGTATGTTTAAGCCCTAAGTAATAAGATAAATCATGAAATCCAGAGTGCGTACAGCAAAAACCATTTGACTGTCAATTGTAAGGTTTCTCCAAAACAATTCCCCAACGTCACCACTACGTGTACCCTTTTAGTTGTCCACAAATTAGCGCTAGCCCAGCAGTGACCTCTCACAGCTGACACCATTGGGAGTAGGGTTTTAGTCCGAGATTATTTTGATGACAATATATCATATCTAACTCGGAAGTATTCAATAAAATCGTTCATTTTTCAAATAGTAAAAGAGAGGGTATTTCTTAGAATTTGATATTATAATCAGAGTGGTTGTTTTTTTATATCAGGGCTCATGCAAACCAGTCGGCACTTTGTAGATAGCGACAAATACTGTTATTTGGCGACACATTTAATGATGTGGCGACGTTTTGTGGCGACGGGACAGTGTTTGTGGGGAACCAGAACTTTTACCTTCAAGGGACCTTCAAATTACTTGTTTTTGCCAACATACTAGATTCATCACTATTTCTAATTTTCTAACACTTTGTTTTACAATTAAATGAAAAGAGAAATTATAGCAATAATTCACTGCAGAATATCATTACTCTACATGAAAACCAACTAAACTGCCTTCAAGCTTGCCTCCTATCGGTCAGAGCAGGGGCCAGAACCCAGAGTGATTCTCACTTGGGGAGGAGACTTTTATTGGAGACAGCAATGTAAATAACATCCTGAGCTCTACGGTCCAGTGGGAACCATTCTCGGATTCGGATATCCGGGCATTTGCTGTAGGTGGCCCTCCACTAATAGTAGAGCGGCCAAACTCAAAAAGAGCCTTATTTAAGGAAAAACCCCAACCGGAGGTATAACAAAGCATGCCATACCTCATTAGAAAGATAAATATCTCAACTTTATGACCTGATAGTTTGTACTAAAAAAAATGCATCCCAGCATATCGTAAATCACTGGTTTCCATGGCAACCACCCAAAAATCAGGTAATTCTGAAATCAACACTATTTTTGATATATCTTCCTTAATTATCAAGGTAGAAGCACAAATGAGATATCAAAATTAAGCATTCCTAGAGTTCTATGGGATAGAAGGCTGAAATGGGTTGTCTTGGTTACTGGGTTGCCATGGTTACCAGAAATAACTCCAAAATTGACCATAATTTCAGTTTCTCTTCTCTTCTTGTTACCATGGCAACCGTAAATATGGGTTTAGCAAGGAACAACATATCTCTTCTCAACAGTACATATCCCCTCTATATGGAAACGAGTGTTTTTTGTCAAAACAATGATATGGAATGCAGTAAATGACTGGTTTCCATGGAAACAACTCAAAATTCATGTTATTTCAAATTTAACAGTATTTGGACAGTATCTCCCTTAATATACAAGATAGAAACACAAATGATATGTCAAATTGATGCACTCTGAGAGTTACATTGGATAAGAAACTGAAATTGGTTGTTTCTGTCACTCGGTTGCCATGGTAACCCAAAATAAGCTCAAAAATGACCATTTTTTCACTTTTTCTCTCATTCCCGTTACCATAGCAACCAAGAACATAGATTTTAAGGTATAACAGAGTACAGTCTATCTTATCTGAAGTGTATTAGTCTCTTGTGTGTATATTTAGGGTTTGTACTGAAATATCTTGAGCATAGAATATAATAAATGACTAGTTTCCATGGTAACCGCCTCAAAAAAATTAGGGTTTCTTAAAATAAAGACTAAAATGGCCATATCTTCCTTAATATTCAAGCTAGAAGCACAAGTGAAACATCAAATTAAAGCACTCTGGGAGTTTTATTGAATGGCACATTGAAATTGGTCGTCTTGGATACTCAGTTGCCATGGTAACCACAAATAACCTCAAAATTTACCATAATTTCAGGTTTCCCTCCTGTTTCTGTTACCATAGCAACCATGAATTTAAGGTATAACCAACCAACAACTATCTCATCATAGGGGTAAATGCTCTTCCCTAAAGATTTGGATGAAGTCATTTCAAAACCATGCTAGGAAATATTGTAAATGACTGGTTTCCATGGAAACCACCCAAAAATCAGGTCAGCTAAAATTCATCAATATTTGGGCTGTATCTTTCTTAATATACATGATAGAAGCACAAGTGAAACATCAAATTAAAGCACTCAAAACATTCTATGGCATAGAGGACTGAAATAGGTTGTCTTGGTTATCCAGTTTGTATAGAAACCAAAGATGACCTCAAAATTTATCATAATTTTGTTTTCCTTTTATTTCTTTCAACATAGCAACCAGTAGTACAAGCTTTTCAAGTCCAAGAAATACAACGTATGACATCTATAAGGTGTACAGATTTCATCTATAGTCTCAAGAAACAGGCCTGAAGGATAGTCATCACAAGGTTCCAGGTAGATCTTATAGATTCACACATGGTTATAAAACCGAAAAACTCTGGTCTATTCATTTTTATTTTGAGCATATAATATCAAATCGATTAAATATGTGGACTAGGAAAGGAGTTATTGGCGAAACAAGACACAAATAGATTTATGACCATGATGCTGATGCGGTCCTCCTGCCATCATCCATGTTGACATGCGGAGAGTACTAACCTTGCTGTCGATGCTGATCATGAATATTGACATAATTCTTCATTTTATATTGACCTGGACCAACTCTAAATATTAATAATCCATAATATATCCTCTATAATGCCTGTCAATACTGATTTAAAGGTGTACAAAGGGCTGAAATATGGAGGATTGAGACCACCGTACCAACCAGGACCACACCATGTTGACATCAGCTGATGCTGTTTTGACAATACCAGTGAGCAGTCCGTGATCCGCCCTGGAAAATATGTGTGCATCCCTGAACTAGTCTCGGGTCAGACCACTAGCACCTGCCATGCTCGCAGTCTTCACCCTACTTTTCATAATTTATTTCACACTGCATGGCAGCTTAGACCGTATAGGTTTTCTAGTTTGTGGAGTATGTGTACCCCCAAATATGACCATATATAGAAGTCCTTCAATCTCTAAGAGGATGAATTGGGGACCCAGATTTCATAGGAACTCTATGTTAAACCTACAATCTTCTCTGTATTTCTGGTTTTTGATTGCCAAATTCCAAATTCTGAATTTGCCCTCAATTTCCTATATATTTCAATGGTGACTTTAGCATAAATGACCAACTCATCTCTCGGGCTTGACCAGAGGACAACAGCATTGCGTTTCTGGAGAAAAAGGATATGACTGATGACCAGTATAGATGCTTGAATTGACAACCATCTAAAACTAATTAATCTCTCTTACAATAAATAAATGAATGTCTAATGAAGATCATGAACGAAGTTCATGAGTCAAAATGTACCTGTCATAACTAGTTTCCCTGTTAATACCAACAGTTATACCAAAAGAAATCAAGTATCCCCAAGAATCCCATGAGTACTTACCATTAGATGCACTTACGGGGTGCCCACACATGTTTTATAAGGTTTTATTTTGGTGCTGTCATTTATCAGGCTATTAGAAACGTCTTATTTTGCAGTCAGAGGTTACATAAACGTCTTATTTTGAGGAATCCATAAAGGATTAGAATTATCATGAACATACCTTTGCACAGGTATGTGGGACTGAAGAGGGTAATGCTTCGACATAGCTTTTACTCAGTGCCTGACAGGTTTGTGCTGGGGATTTTTCATTAAGCCCCATGCCCATTAACTGATTTGGGACAGTGGAAGGGTGAATCAGCATTCCCACCAGCCCACCCATTGGAGTGGCCGTTGGAGCGGCCTGGGGGGTCTCAGGGCCACAAGGGAGGACAGTTCCTTGGTCAGACATAAGGGGGGAATTGACCTCAGTCTGAGCAGCTCGGTTCTGGTACCTCCTGTGGGGATGGGAGCAGTTTAGAATTAGGTAATTGTGTAATCTTTGGCCATGACAACACAGTTAATGGGTCATTTTGTCCCCATGGTCAAGAGGTTTATGTACAAAATGGTCATCAGTCAGTAGGGGTCTCTGACTACAGGAGGGTGCTAATCAATGCCACTACTAACTACCCCTCTGATCTCACCATAGGGTGGGGGTGGTTATTTTCAGGGAACCATGGAGCATTTCTCCCTATATTTACCCAACTTGTTTTGTATATTATTACTTTACACATTTATGGAAGTATTTCCAGTGTTTTGATCAGATTCAATGGACAGATGAGGATTTGCTTTTTCCAAATATATAATTTTCCACCCCTAAAAACATTATATTCCTTGTCTAAACTGGAAATGAAATATGTTTCCCATGCATTTCTATAGTGGGGAGGGGATAGGTGTCCGCCCTTCTGGTGTCTAGACAGGCTGGGAACAAGCTCCAGTCCCTTAAAACCGTGGGAAACCCGTAGGTCGAAAGACGCGTATTACCACAGCCATCGGTGCCAACCACTGACACTGCTGCTGATGGCCATGTGAATCCATATTAAGCATGTTTCAAAATTTGGCA
Source organism: Lepidonotus clava (assembly GCA_936440205.1). Lineage (NCBI taxonomy): Eukaryota > Metazoa > Annelida > Polychaeta > Phyllodocida > Polynoidae > Lepidonotus > Lepidonotus clava. Next base: position 13,875,270 of record OW387135.1, read on the forward strand.
TCGGTAGGGCATTTAGGGGAGGAAGGGAATGAAGGGATAAAGGGGTAAAAGGATAGAGCGTACCTTAGACATCTTAGGGGGACTTTCAGGCATAATTGTGGGAGGTTGGATGCATCATAGGCAACTTGAGTGCATAATAGGCACATCTGGGAGGCTATTGAGTGGATCTATTAGGCACACCTGTGGTACATCTTAGGCATTTACCAGGGGAATCCTTGTGGGATCTTAGTGGTTTTATATAGAACATAGGCTACAGGGTCTATGAATTTTGAGGCACATCTTAGGGGCATCTTAATGGCATCTTAGGTGGTCCTTTGGGGCATCTAGGTGGAATCTTAGGCACATCTTGGGACATCTCAAAGAAATTTAAATGCATCTTAAGGGGGATCTTTATGGGATCTAAGGGGCATCCTAATGGTATCTCAAGTGCATCTTAGGCATATCTAAGGGGATCTTAGGACCATCATATAACATTTTAGGTGCATGTTTGGTGTATCTTAAGGGGATCAATTTTGGGATCTTAGGTGCATCTTTTAGGGAGATCTTTGTTGGTTCTTAGGGTGGATCTTTGTGGAATTTTAGGTGCATCTTTAGGGCATTTTGCAGGATCTGTTTTATGATCTTTAGGGCATCTCTGGGAGATCTTTGATCTAAGGGTGCATCTTTGTGGAATCTCAAGTGCAAATTGGGCAAATGTTATGGGAATCTTTATGTGATCTTAGGTGCATCATTAAAACATCTTAGGTGCATCTTAGGGAATTATTATTGAATCTTGTTGCCATTCAGGAGGTATGAAATATCCAGAAATTAGGGAGGATATTTCCAGATTTTTTGTTCAGAAACTAAAAAAGTGGACATATTCAACAGGAAATGTACATCTATGGTTTAAATGGATTAGAAACAACAGATGTATACATTGAAAAGCAGAACTGGTAACTTGGGTTGAGAAAAAAACTCATGTTCATACTGAACTGGCAAAAATCTGGAAATCTCTGAAAAAATAAAGGGAAAATGATATCTCTGATCTTAGGCACATCTTCTGGATCCCAGAAAAATCTTAGATGCATCTCAGGTGAATCTTTCTGGGATCATACAGTGATCTTTGGTGTGTCATAGGCAAATCTTATATGCACCTTAATTGCACCTTATGGGTAAGTTAATGGCATCTTAGGCGGATCACGGACTGCTCACTGGTATTGTCAAAACAGCATCAGCTGATGTCAACATGGTGTGGTCCTGGTTGGTACGGTGGTCTCAATCCTCCATATTTCAGCCCTTTGTACACCTTTAAATCAGTATTGACAGGCATTATAGAGGATATATTATGGATTATTAATATTTAGAGTTGGTCCAGGTCAATATGAAATGAAGAATTATGTCAATATTCATGATCAGCATCAACAGCAAGGTTAGTACTCTCCGCATGTCAACATGGATGATGGCAGGAGGACTAGTCCACATATTTAATCGATTTGATATCATATGCTCAAAATAAAAATGAATAGACCAGAGTTTTTCGGTTTTATAACCATGTGTGAATCTATAAGATCTACCTGGAACCTTGTGATGACTATCCTTCAGGCCTGTTTCTTGAGACTATAGATGAAATCTGTACACCTTATAGATGTCATAAGTTGTATTTCTTGGACTTGAAAAGCTTGTACTACTGGTTGCTATGTTGAAAGAAATAAAAGGAAAACAAAATTATGATAAATTTTGAGGTCATCTTTGGTTTCTATACAAACTGGATAACCAAGACAACCCATTTCAGTCCTCTATGCCATAGAATGTTTTGAGTGCATCTATTTGACAAGACATTTGTGCTTCTATCATGTATATTAAGAAAGATACAGCCCAAATATTGATGAATTTTAGCTGACCTGATTTTTGGGTCATTTACAATATTTCCTAGCATGGTTTTGAAATGACTTCATCCAAATCTTTAGGGAAGAGCATTTACCCCTATGATGAGATAGTTGTTGGTTGGTTATACCTTAAATTCATGGTTGCTATGGTAACAGAAACAGGAGGGAAACCTGAAATTATGGTAAATTTTGAGGTTATTTGTGGTTACCATGGCAACTGAGTATCCAAGACGACCAATTTCAATGTGCCATTCAATAAAACTCCCAGAGTGCTTTAATTTGATGTTTCACTTGTGCTTCTAGCTTGAATATTAAGGAAGATATGGCCATTTTAGTCTTTATTTTAAGAAACCCTAATTTTTTTGAGGCGGTTACCATGGAAACTAGTCATTTATTATATTCTATGCTCAAGATATTTCAGTACAAACCCTAAATATACACACAAGAGACTAATACACTTCAGATAAGATAGACTGTACTCTGTTATACCTTAAAATCTATGTTCTTGGTTGCTATGGTAACGGGAATGAGAGAAAAAGTGAAAAAATGGTCATTTTTGAGCTTATTTTGGGTTACCATGGCAACCGAGTGACAGAAACAACCAATTTCAGTTTCTTATCCAATGTAACTCTCAGAGTGCATCAATTTGACATATCATTTGTGTTTCTATCTTGTATATTAAGGGAGATACTGTCCAAATACTGTTAAATTTGAAATAACATGAATTTTGAGTTGTTTCCATGGAAACCAGTCATTTACTGCATTCCATATCATTGTTTTGACAAAAAACACTCGTTTCCATATAGAGGGGATATGTACTGTTGAGAAGAGATATGTTGTTCCTTGCTAAACCCATATTTACGGTTGCCATGGTAACAAGAAGAGAAGAGAAACTGAAATTATGGTCAATTTTGGAGTTATTTCTGGTAACCATGGCAACCCAGTAACCAAGACAACCCATTTCAGCCTTCTATCCCATAGAACTCTAGGAATGCTTAATTTTGATATCTCATTTGTGCTTCTACCTTGATAATTAAGGAAGATATATCAAAAATAGTATTGATTTCAGAATTACCTGATTTTTGGGTGGTTGCCATGGAAACCAGTGATTTACGATATGCTGGGACGCACTTTTTTTAGTACAAACTATCAGGCATGCTGCGGGACATGGTGTACAAATGGAAAAAATTGGTTTCAGCTTGTTATACCTCCGGTTGGGGTCAACTCCCAAAAAGCCTCCTTGGCCGCAGTACTATAAGGTGTGAAAGTTGGTGAATACAACCCCATAGACTCAATGGTTAAGGAAACCTTTTGTCCACATTTTGGATAATCTGAGAAAGATAGAACCTTCTTACAAAGATATGTCCTTTATTTCATATCCAATTATATAATGTGAAATTTTTATAATTTAATGAATAGTTTAAGTATATCTTTTCACTGTGTGAATGTTTCCCGCCTTCCCTGCCCCTATCCTTATCAGTGGTATCGAAGGTGTTGTTTGCATAAAACTAAATGGAGGAGATAAGGCCTGGACCCTAACAACAGAGGGGTCCCGAAAGTGAGAATAACTCTTGAAAACTAACTTTATATTTGGTAAGGAAAAAAATAAAGAAAGAAAAAGAAGAAAATCGACCTACCTTATTTTGTCGACCTATGTTATCTGAATACAACAATTTCATATTTTTGGCCTCACTAGCACGTGCATATTTACACTAGATCTACCCCATACTAATACTTGGTCTGACTATGGGACTATGATATTATAAATCCCTGTTAAAGTGTTAGAGGTTACAGTGCTAGGGGTTATGACTCCATTCCAAGGGCAGTTTTAAGAGCTTTCAGAGCTAACAACTACATATAACCTACTGAGAAGGGGGTATGAGTGGGGTTAGCACCCCGAGGCTCGACCCCGATATCAGCATAAGGGAAGGGCCCAAAGGGCTGCCCACAGGCTGATATCAGGGTCCAGCCTCCGGGTGCTGACTCCCCGAGGACCCCCTTTGAGGTTGGTTATGGATTTATTATACCTTTTCTGTTAGTCTAGATCCAAGCTTTTAAGGAAGGACACACAGTAATCAGTGATGCATCATGGTGGGGCTGTGATGCTGTACATGTTTTTACATTTCTTCATTATAACATTTTTGATATCCATCAAATCCACACACAAACAGTAAGCAAGTAAAATGTAGCTAGGAACATTGTGCAGATAATGCATATGCTAGATTTTAAATTTTTTAATGATTTCTTTTTTTTAATGAATTATTGAAAAATAAAAGTTTCTGTAACACCCTGGAGGGTGATTCAAGGCTGGTTATCACCCAGGTTTGATATGGCATGTGTTAAACTCTTAACTAAACCGAAAACGTATATCACCCTAAGGTAGATAATGATACAAAATACCTTTTGCCACAGATATGATATTATACTCCTTTTTGAGTAATAGTAAGGAGTGATACATGTACTTACTTACTATTGGAGCTAGGCCTATATAATATATAGGCTATTGGCATGTCCATATATTAGGTGATCATATATAACTTACAATAGTATTATAATTACTAATTAAATTAGGGCCTACTCAGACCTTGGTACCATATTAGATCTAGGCCTAGAGCTATCTAGATCTAGATCTACTTACCTATTTTAGTTTTAGTCCATCTGTTAGATATTATGGTATCTATGGTCGTTTTTATTCGTGAAAGAAAACTTGCAATCACACGGGCATGACATGAACCAAACTCTCAGGAGCCATCCTGCCTGCCAACTTTTGGTTTATACTTTAGCTCCTCCAGGGCAGGGGGTAAGGTAGGGGTAGGGTAAACTTCACAGCTTTCACCCATTATCACCCAGTTAGTTGTAGCCTGTGGCTCGAGTCGCAGGAACCTCAACTCTCTCCACCACAATCTGGGGTTTTACTCACCGCAAACTCGTAGTTCTACTCTTCATATCTGCTGACTGGTGAAGAAGGAAGACTGTTATCCTTTGTATCAGTCCTGGGAAGCTGTTTTGTCGTTTTGGGATGCACCGATGGAAAACAGACAAACCTTTCTCTTTCCGTAAGGCCGCCAACGTCACTCAAAATAAGGGAGTAATGACCGTGTCTTACACCAGAGGGCGCCACGTGGTGGGACGTCCCCTAGTGGCTGTACTCGGCACTAACTGTGCTGACTGGCTTGGCGCCTTGAGTTTGAGGGATTAACTTATTGAAAAACGTATTCACGATCAAGATGGAGGCGATTTGAGCATTTCTTTTACGGATTTCTTTTGGCATTTTGTGGAAAAAATTGTTTCTTTTACATTATTGACACTAGCACAGTCACACTGGATTAGGCCTAACTCCTATTCATAGCTGGTCAAACTGAGGCGGGAAAATAATCTCTCTTTAGAACCTAGAATCTAAATATCATTTTCAAAACCCCAATTTAAAGATTAATTAGTTAATCGTTTTTTTTTTATCAAAGTTATGGATTTACTGTAGGCCCTAGCCGAAACAAATGAATAGGTCCTATATCAATATGATATGAGGTACAGATGGAGCAGTAAAATTAATTAGGCCAGACTCATGCCAGGGTTAATAACTTTAGGCGTAGCCCTATAGGCCTAGGCATATTATCTCTGATTCTTTTTTTGTTATAAAACAACAAAAATCGTTAAATAGGATTAATAATATAGGCCTAAAAAGAGGGGAAACTGAAGAAGGAGGAGCTAGTAGTCTTTAGGGGTGAACCGATCTAAGAGGTCTTGATGTCTATAGGCCCTGTTTCACTATGCAATATAGATTTCCGAGTAGAAATACAAAAGCGCTTAAAAACTCTTCTTTTAAAAAAAATCTTTTTAAATATTTTTTTGCAGCCTTTAGCCCTTTAAGATGGACACTTTCAAGACCCAGTCGCGCCGCGCGGTGCTGCTGTCGCTGAACGGGTCGGTGGCCTGCGCCGACCCCAGGGCCGCCGACATCGGGCTAGGTACGGTAGTGTCAATCAACAAATAACAAATAAACAATAAACAACTCCAGAGAGTTTATAGTAATTGATATTTCAACTATCTGACAACTCTTAGATACAAATCAAACGATTATGCATGGATTTATGAAGTAATGAACGGCACAGGTCTTTGTACTAAAGGCCTATTAAGTTTTTATCAATTAAGGCCGTGTACATGTAGGCCTAGCGAAAGCTTATGTCATCTGCAGTAAATTCACTATAAATGAATAATTCTGAAAGATCTCTATATTGTATTCTTGCCTAGCAGTTAATAGTGTAGGTGTATAGGGTCTGACCATTTGGGAAAATCTATCCGACTTGCATGCATTTTCATTCCCAGTAACTCCAATAATTCAACATAGCTTATCTACTTAATTATACCTAGGTATTCTGAAGGCGGGGGGTAATGCGGCTGACGCAGCTGTAGCAGTGGCGGCCGCTCTCAACGTGACGCTCCCCATGTTCACCGGGCTGGGAGGGGACGCCTTCTGTCTCTACTACAACGCCGCCGAGAAGAAAGTCAGAGGCCTCAATGGAAGGTGAGAGGTTCCAAACAAGTCTGATGAACAAAAGTCTAAGAATCCCTTTTTTTGACATCCACATTCTTCCCTTGGGACATAACCCCTTTGAACACCTGGCATGAACTTTATTCTTTATGTGAATGTCCAAGTATAGTTGTATGTATCAAAATTCCGTCACCTAAGGGACGCACAATACAAGTGACATGGAAGTGACTTATGCACATTCAGATTCTTGTAACACCCCGTACATATGCAGACATCTAAATTCGATATATGTTCATTGGAATTGATAAATACTCGTAGCAACATCAGGGGCGGATCCAGATATTTTCAAACGGGGGGAGGGGGGGGGTGCACCCCAGTGTAAAATTTCATATCATGAAAATAAATATTTGGCCAAAAGTAGGGGTCCGCGCCCCCTGCACCTCCTCCCCGCCAATCTGCCACTACAACATGGGTAGTGACAAGAACAACATGCAAAAGAAGCACTTCTTTAATTTCACATATTATATTAGGACCCCCTCCTCTCAAAAGGCAAATTTTACAACACCATATCGTCGCCTTATCTGATGTCAACATTGTTATCCCCCCCCCGTGCAGTGGTCGCGCCCCCCAGGCCCTGACCCTGGACCACGTCCAGTCGGCCGGTATAGACACTGACCACATCTGGCCCGTGAACCACGGCCTGACCGTCACTGTGCCCGGGGCCCCCGCCGCCCTCCTCGACACAGTCTCCCACTTCGGCAGCGGAAAGGTACGATTAGAGTTACACTGCATTTTGACTTAAAAATGACTATCTAATTGTATATAAAGGGTACTCAAAATTGCCACTAACAACAGGTTGTACATCATACCTTAAAGAGAACACTGCGAATGGCCCCTGAGAGATGTCTATCTTTATTTAGTATTGGTCACTGGGTATAGAAACTGACCACCATTGACCCATGAATAATCGCCCATCCTCCTATCCTTCCTCTAGTGGAAAAATAAACTTTACGATTATTTCTGTTGTTGAACCAAGGTTGGTTTTCGGATTTATTACGACCCGACCCACTAGAATAAATTTTAGCGAATGTTCAGCGAATGTTTAGCGATCCCAAAACTTCAAGCACAACGAATGGCAAAATGATCCATACTATGAACTTATCACCATATTGATGATTGTCAAATAATTATGATTATTAGAGCAACTATCAGTGAGTAATTTCAAGCATAGCTTTATATATGCCTATGGTGCTTTTATTAACACTAGGTTTGTCCAATTAGTATTCTATTGTTGTTTTATCAAATTAAATAAATAAGTATGATTCTTCCCCAGTTGTCGATGGGTGAGATCCTACAGCCGGCCATCTCCTTAGCAGAGAACGGGCACGCCGTGGGACAGATAGCCGCCTACTACTGGGATAAAGGTAAACAGCGACTATGTATACACTCGCATGTACCTCTCCATTTTGAACCTTCTTTTATGAAGAACATCTGTGACATTGACTACCTAGTCTTTACACCGCCCCTTGCTTCTCTAATTACTGTAGGTTTACCTCACTGACTGAACTACCTACAGTCCTTGAACTTAAGTGGTGACAATAGTAATTCAAAGAAGGGATGTGCGATTGTATATTATCTAAAATGTTTCAACATAGTGACAAGAAATTCATGGTCTTCCAGCTCAGATATACGGAATTTATCGCCATCATTATAAAATGATGATGGTGTATCAAATTTGACTAACCCCACTCCTATTTCTTTGACGAACATGTAAGTATTAGAATGACCCACAGAACTGCCTGACCTTTTTGCACTTACCGCCCCCAGGTTCGCCGGCCCTGAAGGACCCCCGTAACGTACACAGCGGGTCCCTCCTGGTGGAGGGCCGAGCACCCCGCTGGGGGGAGGTCTTCACCAACCCGCACCTCGCCCGGACACTCAGGGTAAGCCACGTAAAGTGGGAGGTTAATTGGATTATTTTTGCGGAACAGTAGAAGTATGTAGGAAAGGGGCCAAATGGAAAAGGGTTGTTATAGGGGGCAGTTATAGTATAGGGAAGGGGGCCGTAGTAGTAGTATAGGGAAAGGGGTGGTAGCAGTATAGGGAAAGGGGTGGTAGTAGTATAGGGAAAGGGGCGGTAGTAGTATAGGGAAAGGGGCTGGAGTAGTATAGGGAAAGGGGCGGTAGCAGTATAGGGAAAGGGGTGGTAGTAGTATAGGGAAAGGGCGGTAGTATAGGGAAAGGGGTGGTGGTAGTATAGGGAAAGGGGTGGTGGTAGTGTAGGGAAAGGGGCAGTAGTATAGGGAAAGGGATGGTGGTAGTATAGGGAAAGGGGTGGTAGTAGTATAGGGAAAGGGGTGGTAGTAGTATAGGGAAAGGGGTGGTAGTAGTATAGGGAAAGGGGCGGTAGTATAGGGAAAGGGGTGGTAGTAGTATAGGGAAAGGGCGGTAGTATAGGGAAAGGGATGGTGGTAGTATAGGGAAAGGGGTGGTAGTAGTATAGGGAAAGGGGCAGTAGTATAGGGAAAGGGATGGTGGTAGTATAGGGAAAGGGGCAGTAGTAGTATAGGGGAAGGGCGGTAGTAGTATAGGGAAAGGGGTGGTAGTAGTATAGGGAAAGGGGCAGTAGTAGTATAGGGAAAGGGGCAGTAGTATAGGGAAAGGGGCGGTAATGGCATTAGACTTACAATAAGACACTAAGATATTAAACTAACAAGTGCAGAAATAACAGATTGGACATATAAATGATTATTCCTGAAACAATGTCTCGTCTAGTATTAGGCATAATTCATATACTCAAACAGTTGCAGATATGGATCTCCCTAAGGTGCATTATGGACCCATTTGCCCCTTTATCTGACCTATATAAAATCAACTTCAATACATATTTACATATTTTAGTTGTCTCCTTAACATTTTTATTTGGTCGCAGAAACTGGCGTCGGAGGGTAAGGCTGGTTATTACGGTGGTGAGGTGGGGGCGGCGGTGGTGGAGGCGGTGAGGGCCTTCGGCGGGGTGCTGACCCTGGAGGACCTGGCGGCCCACACGTCCACCCCCGTGTCCCCCATCAGCACCACCTACCGCGGGGTGAGGCTCTGGGAGATCCCGCCCAACGGACAGGGCATTGTGGCCCTCATGGCCCTTAACCTCATCAGGGACTTCGACCTCAAAGGTGAGCGGGCATGTATTAGTATTGTAGGCCTAAAGCTTATGCGTATCGTCTTGTTCGTTGGCCTACTAGAAGTAAAGCATGTATTTCACATATTGCCGAGCTCTTAAGCGCAATCCAATATGTGTCATTTCTAGGTTTAAAGATGAAAAGATACAAGGCAGCCACGTTGACAAAAAAAAAGTTAGTAATAACATTGAGCTTATGGGCGGATGAAAGTAGTCAAACTGAGATAAATTCGCACCACTTCATCTCAAACAATATGAAATACATCAAAAATGACAAATTTGGTTTAAATCAAAATTACACCCAGATGTTTCACTTAAGCTTCTAGTATTTGCACATAGATATATCTGGCGTAATAGTCAAGATACAAAATTTAGATCTTCTTTGTTTGTCTATAATGCCTGATTAAAAGAATCTAAGGTAGGCTTACCTTTGAAATATGTATATTTGCATTTCATCAATCCAAGTTTTATGTCATTGAAATATCCTTGTTAAAATTAGATGGTACGCTTATTCGTGCCACTCATTTACATGTGTCCGTCAACATACATGTACCCGACCTATATATATATATATATATATATATATATATATATATATATCTGTGTGTGTGTGTGTATCTATTTTTATATATATAAACATGTATGCTTTGCGCTGAATTATAAAATAATTGTCTGAATGGGATGGCGATTGTACAAAAGTACATGTAAGTGAACAGATTACCCAACCATAGCATAATACCTCTCATCAACTGCTCCCTTTCCTTAATAACATACACCTGATACTATAGTATACCTTGATATTATTCCGGCTCCCCTTCAGCCATGGGCCATAACAGTGCCGACTACCTGCACCACCTGATCGACGCCTTCCGGCTGAGTTTCGCCGACGCGGCGGTCTACGTGGCCGACCCGGCCAAGACGGCCGTGCCCGTGTCACACCTCCTGAGCCCCGAGTACGCCAACAAACGGCGGGCTCTCATCAACCCCAAAAAGTAGGTGTTTTGTTAATGGTATCTGCAATTAAAACTGCAAAGACACCTCATCATATATATGTATACATAATGCCTATTGTGTTCATTTAAACAAAAATACACCATTACAAAATAGGTAGGACATAGACTAAAGACACCAATCGGAATGATACAAGTATACATGTATTACTATTTCGCTCTTACCACAAAATTGGACCAATTTTTGGACGCATATTGAATCATTTTGCACACATCGAATGTCACTCCTTTCTTATTTTGCGTCACTCTAGCTTCATCTACTTGACTCTTTGCGACGCACTCCTCTTTATTGTTGAAAGTTACTTTTGCTCCATTGTTCTTCGAGAAAAACGTTTTCGGACGCGATGTTTCAGTTTTAAACCGACAGCGACGCTGCGTCCACTAAATTTCAAATTTGGACGCGATGTTTCAGTGATAAACCAACAGCGACGCCGCGTCCAGTAAATTTCAAATTTGGACGCGATATTTCAGTGTTAAACCAACAGCGAAGCCGCGTCCACTAAATTTCAAATTTGGACGCGATATTTCAAGGTTAAACAAATGGCGTTGCCGCGTCCATTGATTTTCAACCTCCGAAATTTACCTTTGAATCCCGTTCATTAAATACGTTTACCTAGGTTTTTTATGGGGGTGCGTGGGTCTTTTAATGAGTCCCAGCGCCTTTTACGAATTTCATATATGATTTCATTTTTGGACAGTTCGGCTAGAAACAAATGTGGTATTTAGTCCGACAACAGAACTATAAAACCCTCCGATTATAACATAATTAAGATTATAACATAACTCATGGTGAATATGATATTGAAACTTTCTACACAGTATTTCACAGAAGAGAATAATTTTTACAATTGTTGCCTCCTCAGGGCAGTAAAACCTCTGACTCCCGGGAAACTGCCACGAGGGGGCGACACCGTGTACCTGACGACGGTGGACGCTGATGGCAACGCCTGCTCCTTCATCATGAGTAACTACATGGGCTTTGGGACGGGCATCGTGCCGCGCGAGTGTGGGTTTACATTACAGGTATGTTAAGTCTAATGTTTATGGGGTATATATTAGGGAGTAACTACATGGGCTTTGGTATGTGCATTGTGCGATGCAAGTGTGGTTTTACATTACAGGTAGGCCATACACTCTTAACATCTTTAGAAACATGTAACTATAATAGGCCAATAATAGTGTATGAAACTCTTGATGATATGATTATAGGTATATTTTATTTAATCAAACTTAACAAAAGAATGTGATCTAATAGATAAGATACCCGGCAGTGCAAAGTTTTCCTTATTATGTTTGAATACATTCCCATACAAATGTATATCATATTATTTTAGGTACTTAACACCCTTATGACCAGGTTTCATAGACAGGTTTTGGTCTTTATCATTTCCTCATCTAGAGACTTATACAATATTCTCTCCTCAGAACCGCGGCTACAACTTCTCCCTAGAGAAGGACAGTCCTAACGTGGTGGCACCAGGCAAACGGCCATACCACACCATCATACCGGCCATGTTGACCGACCACAAGACGGGTAAGTCTATAGTGACCTGTACTCGACGGGATAAGGAGTTGCGCAGTTTTAGCATTTGTCACAAAAGAAACTTGTCGAGTCGCCGGGGACGGATGGAGGGGGAGGGGGTGACGAGGCGGTGACGTCAATTGGTTAAGGTTGTCAGGTCAGGTCAAATGCATATTGGCATATACATCATTATCACATTTCCTAGATTTCCAATGTTAACCTATTAATTTCAATGTACAACACCTCTCACTCTGTTGCAGGCGACCTTTTGGCGAGTTACGGGGTGATGGGCGGCTTCATGCAGCCCCAGGGCCACGTGCAGGTACTGCTCAACATGCTGCTGTTTAACATGGACCCCCAGACGGCCCTCGACCAGCCCCGCTTCTGTGTCGGACCCGGTCACGAGTAAGTCACATGACTTGTCTCTTATTGTAACGTGGTATCAAACAACGTTTTGCATAGCGTCATTGCATTAGTATGATATATTACAAGGCCCTTAACCATGTCATATAGGAATGCAGGGCTAAATATTATGAGTGGGACTTGAAATTACATAAATTTTGATTACTACTGTTATGAACATCTTCTGTAGGGAATTCTGATTATGATATTGTTGCCTTTCATTCTTCATTCTTTTTGCCAGTTTTTCTGCATTAGAGTGCCTTACGCTTCCTACAAAATATTCATATCAAACTTGACACTTACATTAACCTACTCATTACTGATTTTCTTAAAGTAGATCCATTATAATTAAAAGAAACTTAACCTATCTATTTCTTTGATTTTTGTGTGAGTTCTTATTATTTCTTTAAAGGCTAAACAGTCATTGAATATATATGCACAAATGTCACTTTTCTGTTCCAGAAATGCGAAGGGCCCGGTGCAGATAGAGGAGGGCATCCCCGCGTCGGTCGTCAAGGACCTCAAGTCCAGGGGTCACCAGGTGCAAGGGCCTGTCACTGGTCACCGGCGAGCCATCTTTGGCCGGGGCCACGTCATTACCCGGGGGGCCTGGTGGGCTGGGAACCAGCAAGGGGTGGTCAACGACCCGGATGTTCTCTGGGCAGGGTCCGACCCCCGGGCCGACGGCCGGGCAGTGGGGTACTGAGAGGGGGGTGAATATTTATTTTTGATCACATAAAGGCCAAAGCTAATCAGGTCTCCCTAAATATACCTGGGTCGACATGTAGAAAAGGAGAAGGCACTAAAAGTATGGAAAATATCCGTGCCTTAATATGAAATGATTACTATGCAATTTCCTTCTTATTCTTGATTATCCTTTATATATATACCCGATTTAGGTCTTGAACGTAAAGGTGTATCATAAAAGGCGATAAGGGTACTTTTAGTACGGGTGTAATGAGATTATTCTAGAGAGGAAGTCCCAGAGAGGAAGGATTGCATATGAATATGTGCCATGGACTTGACATCAGTCAAAATTAGCTTATATATAGGATTGAATCATGGCTACCCAATAATTGTGATAGGATTTACACATACGGAAATACGGGAATTGGGTCACAGACCCAGTTATGAAACTGACGTCTTGTTTGTTTAGGCAAAGGAGCAGAAAGATAATCACGAATTAACCCATAGGAAAGTCTGTTAGGTCTATTTAAGCAGATCCCGAAGTGTTATCTAGTGGAGAACAGAAGCAACGGGGTGAAATAGCCAAAGTCTACTAAACCTTATAATGTATGGAATCAGCTTTACACGATTATATGTGCGCAATGTCGTTTTCATGTTGAATCTGTGATGTTTCTGACATAGGACTAACCGACATTTTCAAATGGGGGGGGGGGGGGGGGGTGGTCTCTCCTCCATATAAAAGTTTCCACTGGACACTCAAGGAGAATTCTATATTTCAAAAAATTGGCCTGAAATAGGGGGGCGCTACCCCATGCACCCATTTTAAACCCGCCGCTGTAAACCCTATAGCGCTATGCAACATTTTTTTTTTTTTTGGACAATATTTTATTTGTCGCCTTCAAACATATGTCTGATCTTCCAGACGATACAAGTATTTGATAGTTCCATATTTTAATTTCATAGTGTATATTATCTTTTTTGTATAGAAGAAACAAAAATGAAATGGTATTTACAATGACAATTGTATAAATATCTATACAACGATTACATTCTATGATAATATAAGTTGGAACCATCCCCAATTACCAGATTGATCATAGAACAAGAGATCCATAATATTCATTCATAATGTAATTAAGTGCAATGTCTGACAGGGTTATTAAACAAAGTATTTCTTAATTTTTGTTTTAAATTCATTTCTATTTTTAAGCAGCCGTAGCTCCAGTGGGATAGATAACCACATTTTCCCTCCCCTATAAAAGGGTGATTTTTTGGCTGCCTCGGTTCTTGGCTTAATCAATTTGAATTGACAAGCAGCTTGGTTTCTTGTGATCCTATTTTGACTTTTTAGCCAAGTCCCCTTCATTTTTAACTGATACATTGATATAATTATGAAAGGTATAGTTTGACACATGGAGTGTCAGGAAGTGTCTGTGGCAGATCCAGGGTTTACAAGTGAACATGGCATGCTTCAAAAACCAAAACACAGTATGAGACTTACATATAATAATTATAAAGGGTAGGCACCTACCCACTGAACAATGGGTAGACCCCTGGACATGTGGTGATTTTGACTCGGGACATTTTCATTATTGTTGTTCTCCAGACAAACAACGGGAGCCAGTGCCTGTCAGATGAATCTATGTTTATCATTGTTGATCTAATTTGTCTGGTCTGCAATATTGCAAGTAATACTTACAAAGGCAAACTATTGGCATTGTATTTTTCAGATATTTATACGTGTTGACAAGAAGGGCATTACTTCTAAATCTTTTGCTTTATAGCCCCCAAACCGCATGTCATTTTATTTTTTTGATACTACAAACATGCGTAAAATCTGGGTGAATGTCGTTTTTCTTTGTTTTCTTTTTTATATACTTAAATGCTGTTGAAACCTATATTTTTACTAAACTATTATATATAAATCAAGATATCATTATACTTCAATGGTGTGGGAACCTGCTATATTTTTTACTCAGCTAATGTGCTATATATAAATCATGATATCGTTATCGATCCAAAAGTGGTCACACTGCTGGTTAAGTCCAAAGACTTCAATCTGTATGTATTTATCAACATAATGTATGAACTTGTGTTCTCTATGAATACATATCACTTCTTATATATATTGTTATGCCATATCGTTCAGAAATAAACAGATAAACGTTATCTCTGGTGTGTCTTAATCATTTGTAAACCGTTAATGAATAGGAACTACAAAAGACTGAACCATTGGAAACACCAACCTTATTATGTGAGAAATCTAAAATTATTTTGAGACAAAGTATTTTACGAACGATAGTCGATTCTAGGAGAATGAGCATTCAATAAACGATGTATCTGATTCCATGCAAGCAATGGAAATACAATCATGATGTAATTGCTCTCTGTATATTGAAAGAGGGCCTTGCCTTAGACTGGTAAAAGAGCATACCATTCAACACAAAACCTGAAACCCCCCTTTTCCCTTGAATCAAAGACCTTAGTAGTATCCACAACTTGTCCATTATGAGCAGGATAATGTGCACAGACCGTGGGTAGCATATGTAGTGATCCTGTGAACTATGGGTGGAATGACATCTGTAAACAGATCAGCGCAGGTGGAATAAAGGTGACGGGAATATGATTTATTATAGTATTAGACTACAATACCGCAGAGATTCCGGCGTCGTCACGACAAGGGGCCATACTTTCGTAACTAATTGGGATAACCACTTGAACTGTGACTAGCGTCTATTATTAGTAATTCTGTAAAGGATAGAAAGTATCTAGTAGTGGGCTGGTTCACAATGCCGTCACGACTTTTCACGAAGTACAGAATCATAAGAAAGAGACAGACCCTTATCAAAATTTACAAGATTAGCTTAATTAGTTAAACAAACATGGCGCCTGAAGAGGATTCTACAAAGAACTGTGTAAAGGGAGAAATGCTGTTATAACAGGTAATAGTATAATTTCCGCATCGTTTACGAAAGTCTTAATTGTTTTCTTAACACATTCTGTCACTAAATAAAACATGGATTGACTTATGAAAGTTTCGCCAACAAAAAGATATCTTAAATGGTAAGACACTTTTCTCTTGCAGAATATTTGAATCGTGCCATCTAATTTCCCCAGGATGCACTTTGACTCATTGCAGGTGGCGCTACCATCACGGACACAGCTTACTGCGTCGTTCCTGGAAGGCCATAACGCTGACCGGATAAACGCCTCACTTATTGCACTCTGAACGTGATTAATGTGGTCAAGGACGATTGGTCCAGACCTCTTAAATCGACCTGGTGAAAGGGGAATTTCCTTACCAGTGAAATGGGTCTTGGTGGCAACGACATATTACAGGTTAAGAGTATATGAAATAGCGACGTCAGTTTAAAAAAAATTGCACATGGGACATTGAGATTATCGATAAGTAGAATGGCATGAGACAAGGGAATTCTTAAACATACATACGCAACATCAGAGTCCCCCAGAGATGTCAAGGCTATGTCGTAATGGACAGTGTATACATGTATGTATGTATACTGTTAGAGAAAGTGTTAAGGATCTAACGTTCCTCTTAACATCTTGTTATCCAACTTTTGGCCACGGGTTTTGCTTCATTAACATGTCAAAACTTTATTGTGATCTTTCAGGATCTTGTTGTGTCATAAGTCTCACTAAATGCTTAAGCTTAGAGTGTTAAGAGACAGAAATCTAAACACAATTCAAATGTAGACAGTCAGATTGTAAACGCTGGTGACCCATCCCAGTACAGAAATACTGGTTACATTAGATATTTCACGTTTCTAGCCTCTAACATGTATAAATGGGTGTCATGTTTAAATGTTTAACACCTTCATGACGGTGTAGAGTGGGGAGGGTGTGCAGACGTGGGATCAGCGGCGGTAGGCCTATTGTTGACCGGCGGGATGAGGCATTATACTGGGGGGGGGGGGGGGGGGGGATTAACTCCCTATCTGACCACTATCTCCTCCGCTTTCACAAGGCCCGTAACCCAGTCGGCCGGCTTCTGTTCTGACCAGTCCCCAACGCCGATAAGGAGGGGGCTCCATGTAGGGGGCCCTTTTCGTGAAAGCCTCAAATTGTTTTTTGAGTTTAACACATTTTTCAGGGAGTGCACTTTTAAATGGTACTTTGCAATGCTTGAAATAATATATTGAAACATTTTCTATAGTAACATGTTGACTATTTGATATTATGTGTTCTGTGTTCCTCAGGGTTAATTAGTTACCATGGATTACATATATATTATCTATTCTCAAAATGTATTTGATGTTTAAGTACACACACATATATAAGCATCAATCAAAACTCTTGCAGGAATTTGATTTTCAAATCTTGAAGCAAAAGTACACCTTTTATGGTTTGATAAAATGATATTACAGAGAATATGAAAACGTAGGCCTATACCAAGATAGGGCCAGTTCCTCGACTTTGACGTCATCCGTGTGGAGCCCCTCATTAGATTAGGCCCCAGGTGACCAGACCAGTCGACCACTGTTATGGCAACAACCCGGACACGGGCACAGAGGGAGAAGACCAAGACCTCACCGGTCTGAGACACTCTACGTTAACACTCCAGGGGATAGTACTTCACTTACACCAACATAAAGGAGAATATACCACACCTCACACCATCCTAACCACTGATAATGGACCTCAGCATGTACACACAGGGACGTTTACGCTACCTACACCAACTCCTACTGTTTTTCGCTGTGATCGGCGTTTCCTTGGCCACAGATAGTTGTCCTTCAGTCTGTACGTGTGACGTCCAGGCCCAGTTGGTGGACTGCTCCAACCAGAACCTCACCCAGATACCAGCAGCCTTACCCGCCTGGGTGACGACCCTGTGAGTACAGCTTACACGGTCTGAGCAGGGGGTAACATGCATACCTATTGTGTCTTAGCATTAAAGAAGACTCCTATACATTTCTCCCTATTATCTAGATTTTATATGAGAAGCTATCTTTAAGAAGTAATATTTTGTCCTTGTTCTCATCCCCAGACTCACGCAAGAATGCATGATTTTAACTATCTTCTTTGAATCTTTGACATACACAACATACCCGTATCACTGTTCAAAGGATGCCCAGAATTTGGCTAATAATCAGATTCTTATCTTACACTTATTTGGTCAAAATCAGATTCCAGTTTGACACCTAATCTTCTTGATCATTCGATTAAAATCAGTTGAACGACACTCTAAAATGTTGAGAACTAAACCCCATATTATTATACTCATTAAGTCATCCAGTATTTCATATTAGGCAAAATGAATAAAGTAATATACATTCCCTTTTTACATTTTTGATGATGAGGACAAATAAGCCGAAAGACGTTGCAAATACGTTATCAGTATGTTATCATTATCGCTTACTATACGTGTCTCATAATGGTTATTCTATCAGTTATAGAAACAGTTACAGTGAACTATCCTTCTTTTAGATTATTTTGAAATGACGTCAATGCTTTAAAGACCCATACGATAGATGGAAATGAAAATCAACAAGTATAAATTACTCTAAACTTAATACTTTTTCTAACTTCAAGTTAAACAAAAAATAGGTGTATATACAAATGATTGCTGTTCAAAATGACCTTAAACCTCACACATACTGTGACATGTTGTTAGCTATTATTACCATTTCCAACTTATGGTTTAAGTGATAATTGGATGTTCATTGTTAGGAGAGCTTCCTGATTAGATTTTAGCATGAAAAAGTCATCCCCTTTCACTGTCCCATACCGTTTCACTGTCTGAGCAAAACAAAGTTCACTTGAATGAAAAGTATTTATATGATTTTATGAAGATGGACAGGTTGGAGTGGGTGGATCCAATCGCGGATTAAATGTGTATCTTATTTGATATTAATCCATAGGATTCAGGCCCAGTTGTTTTATAGTGGATAGGTGGTGCTTCCGTCTTTTTTCCCCTTGTCCTGTACTATATTCTATTTTCGGCTGTCAGGCAAGGCTCTTATGAAGCTGAGGACGGATGTGTTGAAGTTGATATTATCTGTAATTACCTTGGGTGCACTGGATGAAGAGTCTCGATACTCTCATCGAGGATACTCGGGGAACTAAGTCAAGACTGGCAAAAAAATCTGAAAGCTAGTCTATACTAGGAGGGTGGGAGACAGTGGGTTCGAAGTTAGGTTTAATTCATAGTAATTTGAAATCAGAATCTATTCACTCCCTTGTTCATGTTTCAGACTTTGTGTGTAATCTGAACTTGATCTGAAATATATCTGAATGTCTAAACAGCTTCTCAGGACGTGCCATATGCTTCATTAGGTGACATTGCTGTCTTATTCAGGTCAGACTACTTTCCTACTGTAGTTTTACTACCTTTTAATTGCAACTTCAGTTTCATAAAACCTGAAATAAGACAAAAATCTGAAAAGTGACATCCCTGGTGTCATACTGAGTGCGTCTGTCCGCTAGCCTTACAGCAGGCAAAATCGGACATTTGCCATTTACGCAAAGAGCCTGGGTGCAAAAGTACCTGCTTAAAAGGGCTCAAGTCACTCTGACCAAAGCTGGAAATCAATATTTCTAGTCTCGAAACAGAGTATGATGTATACTATAATGTTTGGCCATAGTTAGGGTGCAATGTAACCTTAACAGAACACGTAACAATGTAATTTTACCGGAGCATATGGGTTACAATTATGATATTATTATGTCAAAAGTTTCTTATGGTGCAATGTCGCAGTATTAGTTTCTAAATCATAATCATCCTTTAAAATATACAATATGATGTCGCAGAAACACCTGACAAGAGTGTCATTTTGTGATGTTGTGGAAACACAGGATACAAATGTTATTTTCTTATGTTTCATTGTTGGTCTCAGAGACATGATTGGGAGCCATCAAATCTATGTCAATAGAAAGTCAAAAAGTGATGTAACAAGAACAAAATAATTTATGTAACTATAACGTTATTCAGAGGTCGCTCCATAAGGTGCCAAGTCCCCAATGGCTATAGTTCTTTTCATCTGGTGACTAAAATCATGATAATTTAATTATTCATAGTGCTCCCTGTTGTATAGAGCATTTAAATGAAAATCTAAAGAATTGTGACTAATATTGACAATTGGTCTTCAATTTGGCGACAAAATCCAAGAGAGGGCGACCCCTATTATTGTAACGTTACATTCTTATATGGGTAATATCTTTCTGTTTGATTGAAGACATTACTTCTTTTCGTCTTTAAAACTACATAATGTTGTCACAATGCTGTATTACAGGGAAATTAAAGAGTAGGACATAATGAAAGTCTCAGTATAATGGAAGTCTCAGTATTATTTGATAAGTAGTGTCTTTAGGTCTCAGTATAGTAAAAGGGTTGGTTATATTCTTGTGTGTTTTTCGTACTTACAATTTCTCCGCTACACATCTTTAAAACATTTTGTTGCCACATAATGGTGTTTGTGTTGTTGGAATAGCTGTACTGTATTCAATAGTCATATATTTGATAAAAAAAAAAATGGAGATACGGGATTTTTGAATGAGGGGGAGGGGGATCAGCAGATAGTCTAGATACTAAGACAGTGTGCTTTTATGAACACACACGTGGTATTTTCCCCTCTTGTTGTAGTTTAAGGGTCCACCAAAAGAAAAAAAAGGCGGGTGGGGTGGGGGGAGGGTCAGGACCCCCTGTACCCCCCCCCCCCTAGACCCGCCCCTGCTTAATGTCTTCTCCTTAGTTTTCTTGCAAATACTGCTTCCTGGGCGGCCCGTCAGACCTGGCCAAAGGGGGGCAGCCCTTCCCGGACAGGTAGTCCTGATAGCGTCTGATAAGACTAATAAGGAGACTCACAATCCGTTGTTCTGTGTGTACATACAATAAACGGATCACCGCTCCTGGCCACTCCCGCCTTTACTGCCCCTCATTTGTTGGCCGGGGTTTAGTAGCCAAGAGACGCATTTACTCTGCACTCTAAAAGACCAGCGATTTGTGTACATGACCCAAGGCAGTCACCAGGGACCAGCGGATAGCACCTTGGGGACACAAACCGATGACGTCACGGATTAAGTGATAAATGGCTTCCATTTACACTTGTCAGCCTGATGTGAAATTCCAGGGAACTTGGACCCATTAGGCTAGAAGTGCTTAGCAATCTCCTGAAATTGTCCTGTCTGGGTTGTCTAATTTTATGAAGGAGAGTAATAGCTATGCAATCAGCTGACCGTAGGGCTTTCCAATCGTCATATCTAACATTTTGCCATAATGTAATCCTGAGATATTTGGTTCCAATATCATCCTATATTTGTACTACGCGAAGTAACATATTTACTGAGATAAGTAGTCTTCTAAATTTAGTTTAATGATTGCTCCGAAGTTGGCCCTCTACAGATAATATTAAAATAAGGCTACCACTTTGGATTGGAACCAAAATATCTTAGGTTCTATGAGCGAAGTCTAAGATCACAGTGGAACACCCAACCATTTCATATAAAGACTTCGGCTACTAACAGACGTTTTTCACTACATGTGGGATACATGTCCAGTCTAATATCATGATACTACAAAGGGCAGTCCGATATGTAGATCTATTTGGGTCTCTTTACCTCATATGCCATGCACAACTCACACATGAAAGTTACAAAAGACTAGGAGGCTATCATGTACACATTAATCCTTATTTTCTTATTTGTTTGATAATAGCAGGGGACAAACAGGACTTTCATTGTATACAATGAATGATAATGAACTACTTCAGGAAAATGACAATTTTCAATCTACTGGTGTTGTGCACATTGAGTGATGATTTAACTAGTGATGCCTATTTTACAGTTCTGCAGGACCTTTCTCATCTGAACGAAAAGGGAAAATGTTCAATCACAGTATTCTTGTTATCTGTTTTGAGTGTTAACCCGCAGCCCATGCTCTCTTATAGGCTTCACAATTACTAAACTTGCTGGACGGTGACACATTTATTACGATACAGTGTATGTCTTTAACTTTTGAGAAATCAAGTAGTTTATATTGTCATACAGGACCGGAGGATTAAGATGTCTTAAAGAAAAAGGAATTTTTTCGAGAGCTTCTGAGACAATGAACTTGCTGGGAGTCAATCCGTGTTATTTGTTCCCAGAAGTCGCGGCCTTCAGGGGTCAGACAGAGTATTATTGACGCTGGCCAATCAAACCTGCTGTAAGTGACAAGGTAACTAATGGTGAATAAAATGAACCTGGCCACTGTGGCTTAGTGGTCCGCTGTTTGTTTAGGATTATTGTCAACGTCCTGTTTATCACCGACACGGTTGATGCCGTTTATATTGGATCTTTGCCAACGTGCAGTTTATCACAGAATCAATGAGTTGTGAAAACAGTGATAGGTGAAGGGGCTAAGGGCTCGGCTCAGACATAGTCAATATCATAAAGACCGACAGGATCTCAGTGTCAGGAAAACAAGCTAGAACAGAACTGTTTGTTACAGATCTAATCAATGCTTTAATGAATTAATAAAAGGTACTGCGTAGAATGGTTTTCACATATTTTTTTAAGTTATACATTTTTGATAAACCATGCCATTTATAATTCCTTACTGAAATTGTCATCAGAGTTTTTACAATTAACATGATATAGCTTTCTGAATCACATTATCTGTGACAGTAAAATAGTTGATCGCTTATAAGAGTATGTCCAAAGTTAATCCATATGGCAGCACATCTGTGCCTCGTGACAGGTTTTACCCTAAAGGCCCATTCACCCTGGCCGATGAACATGTTTAGTTGGAGCTGTTGGCTTGCAGAGCCGTCATTTGCATTATCATTTGCACAAGAAATTGCAAACGACAAGTGTAGCAACAGATCGCAAGCAACATTATGGCCAGGCTGAATGGGCAATCAGTTGTTCTTGATTGGATGGTATGAAGGGAACCTGTTACCTATGTGGTCATCTTGGAGGGATGTGAGGCAGGCCTCCTGTAACGTGAACTGTGACTACAGGACAAACAGTCACCTCCAAGTGACTCATACACACGGCCAGATATCGTAATGGTAGAGGTTATCAGGCAACTCACCGAATGGCCAGTCTACATATGGACGATGTGCAGCACATCAACCAAGTAACTGGCCTCATGGTGGTCAATAGGTCTTTATACAAGTTTTATAAAGGTATATGGATATTGTTTCCAAAGTCATATAATTTGGTAGTATTCGGGATGCATCTTAATGTCAAGTCTTTTTTAAAGTAGCGTATCCTTTTCTGATTTATAGTTACTTAGAGTTGGAAGGGCCTTTTCACAAAATTAAGAATCAGTTTTCTCATTATAAAAGTACCTTTAGGACCACTAAGGCAGAATATTTTTGAAAAAGAGTGATTACAACCTATATAGTTTAGATATTACCATTCATATTTGGGCGGTGCAGGAACCAGACATTTAGTCTGAAAGTCGCCCAGTTGGAAATTGTCCCTTTTTTTTTAAAAAAAAGAAGAGAACATACCTTATATTTGATCAAATTATTTACTTCTACCAATAACAGCTAGTTTACATTTATGGCTTATCACATATATGTTTATTCACGAACCAGGGTTAAGGATCTACAAGACGAAAAGAGCTTGTTTGATTCCAATAACTTGATGATAGGTGTTCAGAGAGTTCTGGGGGTTTCAAACGTCTTTCCTTCTAAGTCTGACTAGTGATTTCCATCAGTGGGCCTCTGTTATTATAAGACAATTTCATGAGTTTTTCACTCAAGTGATCAAAAACCTCTCTGAGGCTGTAGTTGTTTAGGTTGCTATACATTGTGGCCATTAATGCCAGAATCCTGTTAGGAATGGTAAGAGAATGCGACAACCACAGGAATACCAATTTCTCTAAACAACAGGTACATTAGCACATTTCCAATGTGCTAAAGAAAACCAAAGAAAACTGGACAATATTATGCTTGCCTAAATAGGAGTAATAAAACTATTGCTAACAGCCCATCTATATGGAACCTCTGTATACGTCTTTCACATCAGTCCCGGTGACCAGGGCTATACAAACTGGTCTGATAGCGCAGATAAACCTGATAAGTCACCGTGTATGAACATAAACTTTGCCTTTGTATAAGCAGATCAGTATCTTATCCCTCGATTATTGTAGTCTCATGTGGGCTTAGTACTATAGCTACTTATTGGGGATCAGAATTATTGCACAATGGTATAATAATCTGCAATCTTCTTTCAGAATACTACAAAACAACCAGTTGAGAGAAATAGAATCAGAAGCATTCCACCATTTACCCATTCTTAAAATTCTGTAAGTATTTAGATATTCCCAGTAATGGTTGGATAGGTTACTTTGAAGAGCAACATGCAATATAAGTCTTTGAAGTATAGTCTACTATAGAAATCCAAAGAATGTCTCGGCATGTGCGGTATTGGGAGGGGGGTGTACTGGTTCTTCAAGTTTCAGAATCACGTTCTTCATACTTTTCTTTACCATAACCTCCTACTTATTCATAGAAACTCACAATATTCCAAAATAATCTATGCTCGGATACCGGGGGAGGTGAAAAAGAATAAAAAGGTTTTCTCAAACAAAGGGTTTTAGGCCTATTCCCTAACTGATAGGCCTATAACGGTATTATTATTTACTTCCAGGGATTTAAGAGACAACCAGATCGAAACCATTGCCTCAGATGCATTTCTACCCAACACCCACCTACAAATCATGTGAGTAACATTTCATCTAACACTTTACTTTAAAAGCGGCTTACCTAGTCTAAACAAACACTGTTTGATCCTCAATAAATGTTAACTCCCATTCACTCTGCCCCCTCAGAAAGCTGGCCAGGAACCCCCTGCAGTGTGGGTGTGACCTGGTTGACCTGGGGACACACAGACAGACAGTCCTCCTCCAGGGGGCGCGGTGTGCCAACCTGGGGAACCAATCATTACATGAGGCCATCCAACAGCTGGCCTGTGCCCACCTCGCAAGTAAGTAATGCCATTGATAAAACGAGAAACTAGTTTTGAGGGTAGAAGGTAATTTCTAATATGGAAGGAAGAACATTCTGCTATAGACCTGCCGGCCAAGAAAATACCTAAAAACTTAAAACTTTCAAAGGGAGATAGGAGTGAAAAAGGGATAATGCCATTTCATAACACATTTCTTTGGCTATCTAATATATATTTGGGAATTCTAGTAAATAGCATGTTTTATTGTATGTTTAAGCACTCATTGTTTTAGAATCAAGTTCCTTTAATTCTATGTAACGTAAGGCTACACTCACAAAATCAGTCCTTTCTTAACCAGCAGACACGACATGACTGGTCGGCTGCACATTATCTTGGTTTACTTTGAAAAGTACCCCCTTACTTTCCTAAAACCTTATACAAGTCTTTTTAAGACCTTTAGGATACCTAGGCATTCGCTCTTCTGTATGAATTTGACCAAGCAAACGTCATTACGATACGCAAACAAATAACTGTTAATAGATCAGAAGCATACGTACATTGAGAGGTTGGGAGAAACGTGGGGGTGGTCCTCACTGTCCATCGGCTACCGCGACTATCAAGAGGTTGTATATGGGATATAGGAAAATATTATTTCATTACCTAAGACTCAACACCTAATTACACGATAAATACAGGATTTTGTTGTGATCCAGGTTTTTCCTTCAAAACCAAGTTCAAGTTGGTCATGCACATGTACATCGAGTGGAATCAAAACTATGCAGACGCCACATCTAAGAGATACGAGGAGCTTTCACTCCTGGTGAAACAAGAGGTGAGTATTATAGACTTTAAATGAATTACTCTTATGATCAGGCTATAAAGCGCCAGTCGCTTCCACCAATACACTGCTTTCACTGTTTCCCTTGTTCCCTCTTCTTTTCCCCATTTATCACAATCAAAATTGCATGGAATAACTATTTAACCCTATCTTTTACTGAATTTTGCACCCCCCCCCCCCTACTTAAAAACAGCATCATGAATATTTTGAAATGAGTATTCCATAAAACCCCAAAAGGAAACAGTGAATAGCAACATATAATTCAGCTTGTGATCTCATTTACATAATTATTCTCTCATTTCAGTAGCAAAAGACAACTAATATGCAATTCCACATGTTTCCCCAATTATTAACCCAACCAAAAGGGTGAAAATCCACCCCTGCTAGGAGAGGATCATGTAATCCCCCATATCTCTACCAGGGGGAGACTAAGGGAATTGTGCATAAATGATTTGTTCTTAACCACCTCATTTTTCTTATCACTGTTTTGTTATTTCGGAATGAGGGAAGCAGCACAAGCAGTAAAAGGGTATATATGCAATTATGGTATAAATAAGAGAAATAAAAGAGAAAAATTGAGGGAAAGTGGAGAAAAAAAGGGAAACAGTAAAATATTTTATTGGTAAAAAGCAATTTCATATAAACATGGTTACCACTAATTCTTTCCACATAATAAGCTGTAGGTCTCTGTAGTATTCTGCGATGTAGGGTTAGTGGGCCATTGTCTTACCACTAAGCTAGAGCTCCTCCTATCAGCCATACATGATTGGGCAAATATCATATCAACAGCTGTTACATCACATTATTCTATAACGGCTAGACTCTCTCACCCATAGTTCATCAAAACTTTCAAGTTCTCAGAGTAGTGAAACCTGCTATGTACCCTAACAGTTACTGCATGAACAGCAGGTGGTTGTGCATCCTAGCAGGTACAAACTCCAAAGTAATGAAAGGGTGGCCTTTCCAGGGCCACGCATACACACTCATGAAAGCAATCTGTAAAGATTATTAATTGAAACACTGTCGTAGCGCGTGGCGCGAAACTACTACAACAAACACACCATCTTATTTCAGATAGAAAATGTCCTGAATGACACTGACTTCCCACGCTCAACATGCATTCTTGCGTTGAATAAATATATGTAAGTATTGATATCATTACTACATTTCACAGAACCATTTAAAAATAACAATACGAGTTTCGAATATATTATGTAAAAAAACACAACTTAAGGTTAGGAAAAGAGAAACTTTTGATTTGCAATGTAAGAAAAATGACATAAGGAATCAGTAGAATCGATACATGAAATAATACTTTGTATATCAACCAGTCGCAAAATGCGATTTATATACCAAAAGTAGTCTTATATGATAGGTTCAAATTGTATGAAATTTAACATGCTTGTTTTGTGTGGAATAATATTTGTTCATTCTTAAGTTTAGGATTTTGGATTAAGTGGGGAACATCTATATTTCTACCGGTATAAGAATTGTCATCCATTATTGAAACACATGACAAAAAATAACATTTCCCACTCATTTTCCAAAAAGTTTCAGGTAGAGGTTGGTTAGTTATTTCATTTGATTCCGAACACAATGAAAACCAACAATTAGTTAATTTAAGCCAACCATCAGTTATGTGTTTACAAGAATGATTTATATGTAAAAATAAGTGCATATTAAAAAGCATTTTAATCATACTAAGTGCATGTCATAGCTTCTAGGAATTATTTGCATTAGGTCCACGAAGAAAAATCTTAATAACACTAAGTGCATGCTTATGTTCACATTAAGCGGGTACTAAAGATCAAATTTCGATTTCGTTGTTGTTTTACAAAAGCTTAATGTTTAAGTATATAATGTGATTTGCTAATTATCTCTAAGTTGATTGCTAGACAAATGAAAACCATGATCTAGCTGATATTGTCGTTGCTTTCTTGCACAGTAATGTATATTTTACAAAAATATATATATACTTCTCTTAAATTTCATATATTCATACCATAGCAACCATTGGATCACTTTAACTCGTGAAGACTGCATCATATCCATTATAATACGACTCTGATTAGTTATATATAATCATGTAACACATCAAATCTATTAGCAGATCAATACATACCAACACATGAATATCCACGTATAAATAATGATTAATGTTTATATAACAGGGGTAACCTAATTCAACATATTCAGATAAAGTGTGTATGTCTTGTTTATCCTAAATCTGCTATATGCCATCATGTTCTATATTGAAAAGGAAGTATCACATAAACTTCACACAAATGGAATTGCGCAAGATTATTGAATAGATACAGGAATACAATTCAAATATTGACATCTTAAGCCAATTTGGCATTCAATTAGAGCTGCTTTAGCAATTGAACTTTCTTTTCATGATTTTCAATCCATTGCCCAATTTCAGTCCTTTTCTGAAAAACGGGGTGGCCTTTACGGAGGCGAGGGCGAGCATTGAGTGCACCCTGCCCACGGAGACCTCCCCGGCCACCGTCAGGGACGCCATCTACATCCGGCTGGACGAGGCCGACCTCAACCGGAAGTTGGCCTTTGACATCGACTTCTCTCGCCTCTCTCTCATTGGGGATGGTAAGCCAAGCTTAGTCCGTCCCTGACCTACTTAGCTCTCACTGTAGGAAACAGTGGGTCGGACTGCAACAGACTAAGCCAAGCTGGGCATTTGTTATAATAGGTCCGTACACCCACAACAGTCCATGGTTTTTATTGGCCACTTAACATTTGCAAGGAATTCTTTTATTGGCCCCCTATAAATGGCATGGGGAATCCCTTTGATGGTTCTTGGCCTACTGACTGGTTTATGGTCCTACCTGCCATAAACCAGCAGCTGCAAAGCATGCTGGGATTTGGGTGGGAATTCCCACCTAAAATGGTTGCTGGTCTACAGACTAAATTGGGAAACTGTGGGTCTGATGCGACAGGCATTTGTAGACAATTTTGTCATGACCCTGTGCAATGCAATCCTACTGTTCAGCAGGCTCAGGAGAGGAGAACCATCAAACCAGGTCACAGTAGTACATGCATATAGGCTACCAGTGGAACCATTTGGCACTTTTTCCCCCCAAAACCTCGGACTTAACATTAGATAATATTCTTTGCTATGAATAACCTAATTCCCTGATTAATTACAGTCTTTAGAAGTATGATGGGATTTCTCAGGTTTTGGTGTCATTCGTTGTGGAGGCAGTTCAACCATATAAACACATTTATTGCAGGTACTCACCAAATAAGATTGTTTTGGTTCTCAGCTTGAGTGAGTGTTTAGGGTCCTGGGATATGGAGCTCAACTGCTATTAACTACCTGCTATCCCTTACCCCTCCCACACATTTTACACACTGCTGACAATTTCAGGTCCTTGGCTATTTGAGTGGGCAGCAATTGTAACTGTCCACTGCTCTCAAGTCAGTAGAGAGTATTGCATTTCCCTCACCAGGGTTTAATTCTCTGCTTAGTAATGACAATCAGAGTTACAGAGAAGCCAGATGAAAATACCTACAAATCAGGAGAGCTCCTATTTTGGGCTCCCAAAACGGGAGTTTTATTTCCTGGGAGTTTAATTTTTTTTATTTATTTTTTTTTGAATTGTTTTTATTTTGGGTTTGTCAGGCTCGGCTTAGCCGATCTTCCGCCTACTCCCACTACGTAACATATATTTACAAGAGTAGTGGGGCAGGACAGCTGTTACAAATACATGCCGTACATTATGATACCCAATTAGTGATAGTGATAATGAGATGGTATGAGAGTGAGATGAATCAACATATCAATCAGGTCATACAAATTCCCTATTCCGTTTTCTTAAATGGATCTTTAATTGATCCTTTTAATGCAATTTTGAACTTGTTCTTTTCAAGTATTTGTGATAATGCTACAGATAGTTTGTTCCACGCATCACAAGCTCTGTAACAAGGGTCTTTTGGGAATTTGTAATGACATGATTTAGGAAGACGCAAAATTGGTCCAGCACGATGTCTAGTGTTTATATTTCTTTTGTCTAGTAAATCAACATTTTTTGTAAGATCAAAGGCGTATGACATTAAATGTAAATACCTCCGATGTACCAGTCGAAAAATACCTGCATCTCGATGTAGTGAGTCAGTGGATAGTCTCTCATCGCATGGCTTCTTGTATTGATTGTAGGCTATAAATAGGCCTTGATTTTGTAATGATTGCAATTTTTTGTGAGTATATTTTTGGCCTTGGTCATAAATAAAGTCTGCATATTCTAAAAGAGGAAGGATAGCGGTTTTATAAATGATGACCTCGGCCTCAGTGGTTAAGAATTTTCGAATCTTCCTAAAATAGTTTATTTTTAGTTGAACAGTTGATTGTATTTGTTCTCTATGTTTTTGGAAGGACAATTCTTTGTCAAGACTCACTCCCAAATATTTATAAATCTCCACATATTGTAAGTTATCCGATTTAATAGTAAAGGTGTCCACCATGGGGTTCTCTTTAGAGACTATTGAAGTTTTCATCCATTGAGACTTACTGACATTGAGAGTAAGTAGGTTATGGTCACACCAGTTTGTTACTCTAGCTAATATGTCTTGCAAAAGCTTCTGATTTGTATGAAAAAGGACAGTATCATCAGCATACAAGACTATATTATTTACCGCCAGATCACTCAAATCATAAATGTACACAGAGAACAAGGTAGGACCAAGGATACTACCTTGTGGAACTCCATAGTTAACTGGTAAATAGCCAGAAACATAGTCATCATTATTATCTCACCCGTTGCTGCCTATTTAACAAATAGCTCTCAAACCATGAAATTGTGTGTTTATCTAAACCAAGTTTTATTAGTTTATCTATTAGAATAACATGCGAAACTGTATCAAATGCCTTTTTTAGATCCAGGAAAATCAGGTATGTGTCTGATAGGTTGTTAATGTTCAAGTATATATTGTGTAGTAAATATGTAATGGCACTGATCGTTGATTTATTTTTCCTAAATCCATGCTGATGTTTCGAAAGTTTATTATTTGTTTCTAAGAAATTTTGCAACCGAGTACAAATAATCCTATCCTGTCTAATTAAGTTATATCCTGGGATGGAGACCACGTCATTTGGGACACTACTGCCCAGCCATGTTTCTGTTAAAATGATAATATCAGATCCTGACATATTGAGTCTAATATCATCTATTTTGTTTAACAAACTCCTGACATTCAAATGAACAATTTTTAAGCCCTTCGCCTGTAAGAATTCATTCCAATTAACTGACATAATGATTTGTCGGGGTGACGTACCTAGACTTACTGATGTAATTAATGATGAGGGATGAGTACAGATGAGAAAAGATGAATAAATACATTAGATGGCAGTAAATTAAGTAGATTTGTTGTGTATACAACAAGCTCCATATATACGAATATCAAAAATACAATACATAGTTTATGGATATGGAGTAATTCTGTTTTCTGGTTTCTTCCTGGCCTACTATTGTGGCCTAGTTCTCCGAACCATTGTCACAATAGTTACCCCTGCCAACCGCTTTATAAGATATTTAGGCTCGAAAAAAACTATAATTTGATCTGGGTGACACACGTTATATATTAAAATGTGTTGCTTCCTAGCCTACTAACAAGATGCAGGCTCACCGAACATGCAAACCTTGCCAGTTACCCCTGCCAACCACTTTATAAAATAAAATATTTAGGCTCGAAAAAACTATAATTTGATCTGGGTGACACAAGTTATATATTATAATGTGTTGCTTCCTGGCCTACTAACAAGCTGCAGGCTCACCGAACATGCAAACCTTGCCAGTTACCCCTAGCCAACACTAAGGTCAAATAATAGTTGTCCCTATCAAATGATTTACATACTGTCCAGACTTAAGAAACTGCAATTTACTCTATGTTGATGCAGCTAGATGTCGTACATGTTGCTCCCTGGCCTACTAGCACACTGCAAGCTCACCAAACATACAAGCTATGCTAGTTACCCCCAGCCAACACTAAAGTCTAGTATTTCAAAGTCTATATATCGCACCAGTGCAAATTTTAGTCCGTGTTGATTTGGCTTATACATATGTGTTGCTTCCTGGCCTACTAACAAATTGCAGGCTCACCGAACATACAGCCATCAGTTACCCCCAGCCAACACATAAAGTCTATATTGTGACTATCTGATAATGTTCATAGGTTCAGGCGAGTCAGACATTTGCAAAGCTGATCCGCACAAAAGTTCTTCATGTCATTGTCAAAGTGGCACCCATCGACTAGATGCTGGTATTTGTGCCGCCATTTACCGTGCCCTTTGCAACAATGCACACATTTCTATACAGACTTGGAGAATATCATTATTAATTCTAATGGGTACACCAGCTGTAAACACAAAATCATTATGAATTTTAGTAGATTTTGGATTATTTAAAGGAAAGTTAAGTATAAATTGCTGTTTCATATGGTTACGTAATAGTTGATCTGTAATTATACCTTATGGAAGAGCTTTTGGGTAAGATATTCTTAGAAAATCTATATGTTACAGTTTGATATAAGTGTATGTATGATGATGCTATATACCAAGGACAAAATTTGAAAAAAACGGGAGAAATAAATCTAAAAACGGGAGATCAGAAGTATACCTAAAAGAGCAGCATAAACGGGAGATCATCCTCTGAAACAGGGGATCAGGCACCTCTGGAGTTAAGTTTTTGGACTCTCAAATATGCATCAGTACCATACCAAACTAAACATGAATCCATTGTCTGCTTCTCCCAAGGTTTCTGTGCTGGAATCAAGGAGCAGATGTCCATAGGCCTTGTCCGGTGGCCTTCTGCCCTGCCTGATAACGTGTCTGCAATCCCCTGCCCTGAGAACCCTGCACAGAATGCAACAAAGAAATGGTAAGCTTATAGAAAACAACCCAGCCATGCTGTGCCATAACAGTGCTGATCTGACACCAACCATACTTTTCAATCAGTCTGTTACCTACTTAAATTTATCAATATGTTATTTGATGGTGAAGTTGAGACCCCAGCAAATCAAAATGTGATCATAATGTTATTTTTGGATGATGTCAAGGATGAAGGGGTGTGGCAAGTCCAATATCCATATAATTACATATTCTTACATCATACATAAATATATCAATCAAATATATCAAATGCAATGAAACTGAAATAACTACAACGGAACTTAAAATAACTTTATACTAATAGATTATATTTATCCATATTATTTGCTTTGTAAATTTCAATAGAGGGGATTTCCTTCAATAGATGAATGGGGTTCCCCATTAACTCACAGCGTGACGTCACAAATTTGGGGATTTCCCTTAAGAAATTAGATAAATTGCAAGATTTTTAATGTCTGCTACTTCTGTTGAAATTAAGAATTTTCTTTAAAATCGTTTCAGATACATATAGTACTAGATATTATGGATATGCTGCATTGATTTCACTAGAAAAATAACTATCCTATTCTTCCTTTAATGGGAGCCATCAACTAAACATAATAAACAAGGATAAAAACAGAATGAAACTGAACATAGCTGCAACCTCACGATAATGTCACATGATTGGTGGGGAAGCACTTGCCTCAGGATGGTGGATCGTGACTTGGACTAGGATCATTTCAGAAGTAACTTAATGAACTAAACTAATAACAAATATGACATTATGATTACATAATATTGAAACCCATAGTTCAGAGTTGCACCAGCGAAATGTCCGAACCTCATTGCAGATTATTTATGAACAGATTTGACCTTATTTATTCCAGTGCCAAACAAGGCCAAACTCCTATCTGGGCCAACAAAAACATCAGTCTGTGTGAGGAACCAAGTGACAGAACCAAGAAACTGGAAGACCTTAGTCTCCGAAGGGTCTATAATGGTCAGTCTGGCAATAGCCACTCCAAGTAATTTTGACAAGCTCCAGGTATCAACCTAATAGAATATTGCACCCAGGCGTCAGAAAGCAAAGCAGTATAATTAAACCTAAAGATACTACAGAAAGATACAAAAAAATAGAAACAAAGATACAGCCATCAGGGCGTATCCAAATATACAATCTGATTGAGTCTCAAGCAAGTGTATAGAGATCAAAAGTATAAAATTAAGGGGTTTCAGATAAATCTGAAGGGGATTCTACCTGAGAGTTAGATTATGTAGTGTTTTAAGCCTGATGATTTGTAGGGTATTTCATGTATTATCGTCCCCGGCTATATCACTACCCACTGTAGTGAATGAACAGAGTATTGATCTTTAAATGAGCTAAAGTAACCTCATGACTTTTTCTCCCATATAATGTTGTATGAATATCTAAGAACCTGTCTAAGAATCACATTCTATTACTTATATGGGTACCATATTTCCTAAAGGGTATACAGTTTATTTTTCAATTATGCCTGTTCAAACTAGGCCTCAGAATGTGCATTAGGCATGTAGTTAACAGTTACAGAATGCGCAATCTGTGTCAAGTATGTAAATGTTTATGCTCCATCCCAACAATTCAGTCAACAACTAAATAACCTCTTGGTTTACAGAGACGATAGAGGAGATCACAGAGGAGCTAGTCAACCTAACGGGCGACATCTCCAACTATACCAGCAGAGAGGTGTCACTCGTGTCCAACATCATCAGGAACACATTGGCAGGTCCGGCTTATAATGTTTGCATGCTGCAATTTAACCGGGGGCTATACCCCCGAAGCCCCTTCTGGTTGTATGTTTTGTCTAGGTTTGTACAGTGACAATTATGTGCGCGGGAGTAATGTCTATGGAAAATATACTTTCTTGATATGCATGACATCTCAGGACGGCGTATATAAGAAATACTTTAGGTTTAACAGTTGGGGCCACTCCCCTACCCCTCCAAATGGCTAAATCGTCCCCATTCCACGGATGTCCATATATAATTATAATGAGAACTACATGTCTGCGTTTGTAAGAAATTCATATATATGCATATGACCACCATCATCAGGTTTGATGATGGTTTCTAAATTCACTAAACAGACATTAATATTCCCAACTTTCATTCTCATTTCACGTTACACGAATATTACATTTTAATGGGTGTTTCCCATTTGTTAATCACCTCGGTGCATCTTTGTCCTTACTCATGATTTTCACAACTTATTTCTCAAAAAGCCCCCGTGCCTGTGGACCAGGACATCGCGGGTAACCTGCTCTCCAGCGTCAACCAGATGATGTCAGTCGCCATGGATACCTTGGTCCATGCCGAGCTCCACACAGGAGCGCCTCAGAAGTAATTAAAGATAATTTTGAATATCAATTTTTCAAAAACCACAAGCAAATGCCCTTATTCAATGAAATGGTCTAATAGGTTTGTTTGTTTGTTGGGATAGTTTAGTGTCCAGTCAACCACACAGGGTTCTTTCCAGACTCTAAAAGGTATCCATGTTGTTGACGTTTTTAAAGTCCAACTAAAATTAATACAGATGACGTATTTCGTAGTCTTCTTGTCCGAAGAATCACAATCAATGAACACATTTATGTTCATCAATTCCTATTTCATTCCTTTTCTGTTGCTTACTTAAGTAATCAAATTGAATATCAAATGAATCATTCTATACCCCACACCATGTACTGATCCGTTCCCCCCTACAGGCTCGTGCAGTCCGTCGAACGACTGGGGAGCGAGGTCCAGACGACCCAGGAGGGGGTCAAGGTGGTGCAGCCCCAGGTCGCCATGTTGGTCGTCAGCCCCCCTTCTGTAGGGGGGCTGCTGTTTGAGACGAGGGGGGACATTCAGGACGACCTGACTGAAGACAGGGTAAGATAGACAGAGTACAGAACAAAGCGGTATGAAGCAACTGTTTTACCCTGGTTTACACACATCTAGTCAAGGGCTTTAGCCCAAGACATAGATGTGTGCAAATTGGAGCAATAACAATTGCTTGGTATAGGGCCTACCTCTAGCCCTATTGCGCTACAGGACAATACGCCATTGAGTATTGCCCCCTTCGGAGAGAGCAGGATAGTAGGGAAGGTATAGGGGTTGTAATCCTTATGTAGAAGAAACAGTTCTATTAAGCCCCTGTTGGCCCAGTCGTATGTGGGTACGTTATGTATGTTCAATCCCCTACTATAGCCTAGTTATTTGGGTTATATGTTATTTAGTTATAAATCAAGTTACAAAGTTATTTTTGAGGGCAACCACTTGCACTTTATGCAGGGTATGACCAAGGAAGGGATGGGGGTATACTATGCCCCATTCACCCCCTCCCCCTTTGTTGGGGACTATAAAGGTGGACAAATTTTGCACAAGTGAACACGCACGTACAACATTAGTACTTAATCTATCTGCGAGCCCTTCTAAAACACGCTATCCGCAGGATATACATATGACTATAACTTATTAAGGAAGTTTTACACTATGCAATATGAGCTGCGATATGACGATGTCGCAGTGAAGTTGCACATAGGCTACTAGAAATAAAATTCTATGTTTGACATGTGTGACATGCTCCTAATTGTCAATTTATACCCATTACAACGTCCCTGTTTATGAATTGTCTGTGATATACCTATATAACAACGATATCGCAGTCTAAGTCGCACAGGTGTAAAAGGGCCTAATGTATTTGTTGGTGTCCGTTGCAGATGACCGTCCAGCAGAGCCCGGGGGGCCTGCCCGACCCGTCGGCCGTGGTGGCAGCCGTCAGCCTCCCCCCGTCGGCCGTACAGAGGGGCGGGCAGGGCGCCAACGTCCAGTTCGACATCTACAACAGCGACAGCTTCTTCAAGGTAGGGACAGGATACATTACACTGCGTCTAAGGGAAACCATATGTTCAAAAGTGATAACATTTGGAAACTCACGGGAATCTTTTTATTCATTACATTTAATGTTCTTTCATGCAAGTAAGACATTTGCATTACAATACTTCGGAGAAATATACTTCAAGAGGGTGACTTTTCCATTGCTAGTTGTGAAATAGGCCTATTAGTCATGAAAACTACCCTTGGGAACACTGGAATTAAATGATGTGTGGAAATTGCTGTTTGTAATCAAACTGGCATTTTGCTGAGTGTTAATTAATCATTCATCCACGGCGTCTAGTTCTTTTCTGAAGTCCTGATAGAAAGTCCTGATAGAAAGAGTTAACACTAGTTGCCTGGCAACTAAAATCCTTATAATAAGTCGCCTTATAATGGGGATGTGGCTTACTAAATTTCACTTTGTTCCATTTAGGCTATTTACCTACGTTATATATTATAGCATAAAGAATTGTATCACAATATTTATCATAATGTCTGTGTTTCTTCTCTTCAATCTTTGAATATAATGGTTAATCTTAATATAATTAAATTGCTGTTTTAGGCTGCAGAACTGGCCAACCAGAGGAGAGCAAGGGGCGTTGTAGAGCAGAAGGCAGGTGCCTTTCTGTTGAACAGTAGGGTGGTCTCTGCCAAGGTGGGCACGGCCCCCCTGGAGGGGCTGAAGGACCCCGTCACCGTCATACTCAGACATCTGGTCCAGGTAAGCACGGCTGTTATTCAACGCGTTTAAAGTTTGATGTAATAGAAGTTAAAAAAAATATGTTAAAAATACATTGCAATACCTCTAAAATACATAATTTCATCTAGTTTGGTACATCCCATTATAATCAAGGAGCAGTGCAATAGAGCCGAGGCATGGTCTTCACTTCATGATCAGAAGGTTGTGAGGTCATATCACAATGGTGCCAACATTTTCACAGATTCATTCATCTCGTTTTAAATGTTGGGATAGTTTAATGTCCGGCCAACCTTTCAGGGTTCTTTCCAGACTACACAATGTAATCATCTAAAGACAGAATTGTTCTTGTGGGGCCCTTGATGTTGAATTTAAGGATGGCTGTGTCGCCCTGTCAAATTTAAGAATTAGCCATGTCGCTCTGTCGAATTTAAGAAACAGCCCTGTTGAATCTAAGAAAAGGCCATGTCCCATGTAACTAATGCCAAAAATGGCTATGTCGCCATGTCAAATTTAGGGGTCAGGGCCATTCTTGATATGACCTGACCATAATAACCAACCAATCATAATAGTTAATCATAATGATATATTCTCTGTTCTATATCAAATGTCTGTGACTATGTTCCTAACCTTCTGCCCACCCATTGCAGAACTCCTCCGAACACAAGTGTGTCTACTGGGACTTCTCCCAGGGCGGCTGGTCAGACCGAGGCTGTGACGTCACCGAGGAGAGACCAGGCTACACCACCTGCCGGTGTAACCATCTCACCAACTTCGCCCTGCTCATGGCAAGTTTGAGTATCTAAGTTAGTTTTGTAGGCTATGTTGTGCATTAGAAACGATCTCTTTGAGAATTGATATTTTATGCTTACCACTTTGGCCTGTCTGCTTTGTATAAGTTTACCTTCGTAGTTATGGTAAAATAATCCTTTGTATGGAAAACATCGCATTCCACTCTAATAGAAATCTTTGTGGATAAGGATATATAGGAGCTATGTTAAAATCAAAGGTCAAGATGGCCCAGTTAAGAAAAAGTGAGCAAAACCTGCCTCCCTGTCATGTGCGCAGGGAGGGCCTTTAACCGATGCACACTGCACAACTTATGCCTACAACTTCATGGCCCTTATCCCATACTAAAGTTAGAATGGTGTATATATATATGGATGTCAACATGACCACATGGCAACTAACCCAGCTGCAAATAAAACTATTAATTGTACTCAATCTACAACCATCAGGAGAAGATGCATGAGATTGTCTTGTCTTCCTCATTGGATTTTCTGCGTTGACAGTCCATTAACTGCTATGATTATGCGTGTCCCATTTTACAGGACATTTACGGGACAGCTGGCGACTTACCCGAGGTCCACAAGACGGTATTGTCCTTCATCTCCTACATTGGGTGTGCTGTGTCCACTATCGGCCTGCTCCTCACCCTCACCACCTACTTCACCTTCAGGTGTGACCCCGTTAGTACCTTCTCAGACAGCTTACCTAGAGTTAGCCTTTTTCTTTTTTTAATATCTTATAGTATTGAATTTTCCTATAGTCAGATTCAGATCCCGAAACACTGATCTCTTGGCAGTGAAGGCATGTCATATATATATATGGCTAAGTTGCCTTAGTAAAAATGTGTCAGTAATCCTGATTAACACATATTGTGAATTCTGGGATAGTCATCTAAGTTAGTCAGATTCTGATAGACTATACAATGGTAGTCAAACTGACTAGTTTTTGGAGAGTAAATGATGTCATGCATAACTGATAGACTATACAATGGTAGTCAAACTGACTAGTTTTTGGAGAGTAAATGATGTCATGCATAACTGCCAGAAAGTGACATTATAACTTTCACTTATAGAGAAAGCAGCCATTTTTCACTACATAACTTGCTGTAAATAAACTTTGAATCTGTCATCTGCATGTAGTTCTATATGTATATGCTGTGTATTATTTTGTGAAGTAATTGAGTATTGCTGAGACCAACCTTACACCGTACACAATTGTATTTTGTATTAAAAGAGGGTTTTAAGATAAATGAGTTTACATTCCAAAAGAGTAAATCCAAACTTATTCAAATGTGACTATGTATGTTAGTCACATTAGTTACCAACATTTGAATAGCATTAAGACCCAAAGTATTATCATCGAATGGCTGCACTGTGTCTAATTTGACAAAAGAAATCCTAGTGAGGACTGATATCTAATATGATAATGTCATTTACATTTCCCAGGAAGATGCTGAGAGACAACCCTTCAAAAATCCTGGTTAACCTGGCGATTGCACTACTCAGTGTTATAGTTACTTTCGTTTTCGCCACTCAGGTCTTCGTCCGGGATAACTATGTGGCATGCAAGGTTTGTGCTTTACCTTACTCACTGAGGATTAAGAAATGTCTATTAATCAAAAGGGCATTTAAGGTCAAATAGGAGGGGGCCCAGAAGATCAGGACGCATTGCACCGTTTTTTCCCTAAAGTTGGGAACGAAACTATAAATGGCAGGAGGAATGTGTTAAAATCTTAGAAAGTCATAAAGTCTTGAAATATAGTGAAATCCCCTTGCTGCCATTTCACTTAAATCTTGAATATATGTGCTCTTCAACAGCCTACATATCACCTTATGATTTAGATGCACATCTCTATCTCTATTGATCTTGAAAAAAAGGTGGCCTAAAAAGATCTTGCGATTCAAAAGTCCTAAATGAAACATAAGATACACGAAATGTCAGTTATCTATAAATACATGTTGATGGCAGATACTTCGTCCTAGAAGTAAGAGAACACATTATGTTGCAGGTGATGGCAGCCCTGACCCACTATGCCATCCTGGCCTCCATGGCCTGGATGTCCGTGGAGGCCTTCTACATGTATGTGGCCATCGTCAGGGTCTTTCACTCCTACTACTCGAAGTTCATCATCAAGTGCGCGCTGTTTGGCTGGGGTAAGATAGTACTATATGAAATAAGAAGTGCCTGCCATTGCATATAGGATGGTTTTTACTGACTAGGATGTTATGTTGCCCAAGGCTGTTAGACCGAGGGCTATTCACCAACCAAAGTAAGTAAAATCCATCTAGTAAGACAATGGCCTAAAACCACAAATCGTATGAAGGAATAAAAGGGTTGGCTGGACATTTAACTAACCCCAAAAACACAGTATGAATGAATATATATTTTTACTTTTAACTACCTGTTATCAGAATGATTGACCACTCACAGCAACTTATCAATTGATCACTGACGCTGAAAAAGAAACCTTGATCAATATTATTTTGATTTAAACCTTGACCAGTACGTTCACATCAATTCAATGACGAGGTTGGAAATGGTGGTTTGCATTTGCAACATAATTTTATTCAACATGTACTTCGATTTGGGAATTTAATGACCTTTAATGAACTTTCCTTGCAGGTGTCCCATTGATTGTGATCGCTATAACAATGGGGATAAACAAGGACAACTATGGCCAACAAGGAGAAATGTAAGGAAGAAATATTGAATTTAACATTAAATTAATCAATAAGATCATATTAGAACGGTCACTTTTTTTTTATTTATTAAACTACATTCATTTATACTTTGTTTGTTTGTTTGTTGGGGTAGTTTAACGTCCGGCCAACCCTTATGGGTTCTTTCCAGACTGCACAAGGTAGAACTTTTCAGCTTATTTTACGCCACAAGGGCGGTGACCGAATATATGATATGGTTTAGGAGAAACCCGCCACCGGGTGCGATACCCTACTCGTTGCGAAGAGTGGCAAGGGGTCCTAAATGATCTTCCATGTAAGTGTGTGTACAATATGCAAGAGTGAAATAATACATAGACACAGTATACCAGTTATATATATATATAACAGCCAGATAGCAATAAATATATCATTCATTACTATATTCATGCATATATCCCTATCAGCTCAGAATATGCTTATTCACAATATAGTCCTCAAAAAAGAAATAGAACATTCACATTGGTGAATTCTAGCCTACAACCACGCAATAGTTATGCAATAGTGGCAAAGGCATGATTAATATCAAATCTTTTGTCTTGTAAATTTACGAGACGTAGGTGGGAAAAAAGCATAATTTATCATTCATTTATCTAATTTTATTTCATTTGTGCTTAAACGTGAAATTGGTCAAGATAGGAAAATTGAGTATAGAGACATGGTTCATACAGATAATCTGCAAAAACACACAATCCCTATTAAGCGCTCTCAACGCTTAGTTTCTCACATTATTCATGTATGTACGTTGTCCCAGAACTCCAGAACATGTTTAATCTCTTTGCAGCTGCTGGTTGGCCAGGATCCCCTTCTTTGTGGCTGTGCTTGTTCCAGTCTCTGTGGTCCTTGTTCTCAACTGCATTGCCTTTGGCCTTGTCATCTACCAGCTGCGACAAATGGACAGCAGACGCATTGACCTAACAAAGCGCTCCGACATCCTCGCCCGGCTGCGGGGTGCCATCAGCATCATGGTCCTGCTGGGTCTCACCTGGATCTTCGCCTTCTTCGCCATAGGGGGCGCTGGGGTGGTCTTTCACTACCTGTTTGCAATATTTAACAGCCTGCAGGGGCTGTTCATCTTTATCTTCTACTGTGCCCTCAAGAAGGAGGCCCAGATGGCCTGGCTCCATTGCTTGGGGTGTGAGGCCTACAACAGATCCTCTCCTTCAACCAGTAAAGGTGAATATATATGACAAGATCAGATTGTTTGTTCAATTGCATGACTATATGTCAGGGCCAACATATCTCTAAAAGATAATCCGACAAGCAGATACCCTTAGAACGAGCAATTGTGAGACCTTCATCATGTTGTTACCTAAATTATTCAGAATAATATACCTATGGCCTACAAATTCCTGTTTGTTTGAGATTTGCAAGTAAGTCATAGCTTGCAATGAAAAGTTAGTTAGGTAACAATGATCATATTTATGCTTAGGGATTTTCGATTGGCCGATTAGTTTATACCTTATTGTTTATCTGTAACAGAAACTATATCATTCTCAAGTCGTGACCGCTCGTAAGTACTAAAATGTAAAGATCCTTTGCACAGACATCTTTAGTAAGTATATGGGCAGTTATTAAGTTTCATCAACTACCGAATATAACTATTGACTTTTACATTCCTCATGCTCAGTGGATTCACACTACATGCATTTATGTGTTTTTATTAAACAACCTGGTACAAACCTACTCTTACTATCTTTTATACAAACTTCGATCTCAGACTCTTCAGTGCTATCTAGTCCTGCTCCAAGAATTTACCACCATCAAACTCTTTGTAAATAATCCAGCCCTTTCAATCTTTCATACTGGCACTTCAAATTTAATTAGAACAAGGTGTATTTAGTTGCAAGATAAAGGGAAGACAAATTTCGGAGAATTAACAGGAAGAAGACTGGGCAGTAAATTATGAATAACGTAGTAAAAGTAGTTGCTTCCTATGTTATAGTGTATGAAAAGATTAATGATAATTTTATCATCAGTTTTATTCAGTGTTTTCTTTGAATTATTGGATCTTAAACGTTTTTATCAGTGTTATCATTTAACTGTTTTAACCAAGCTGCAGACAGGAATTATATGTAAGTAGAAGAAACGATCCTGGCTCATTGTACGATTGTCACTGTCTCTAAATTTGCTCACATATATCAGCTTAATACAAAGATTACAATCTCAGAGAATTTATGGTTAAAATTCCAACAACCTATACAAAGTCAATATTGTTTTAGCAATAATATGTCTTCTTTGATATGACGTCTCAAACTTGATCTCTTTCAATTCATACTTTTCTTTTCCCCCAATTTCTATCTAGTTTATACAGATACGGTCTTGGAAATGAACATTTATCCCAGTTTCATCTTTCATCTACCTGTCTTTTTCCTGTAACTATGCTCCTGTACAAGAGGCTCCTTTCTGAAGCCTCAGAACAATCCTCTATCTCAACAGAGTCTCAAATCATGTCAATTTCAGCTTATATAGCCACCAATAATACGAAATTAATTATAATGCAATGGATTAACTGATTTAGGTTTCTTATTTAGCTCATCCTTTTCACTTTTTGTTTTTATACTGTAAATACATTTTAAACGATAAAAATCCTAAAAGCACGTCCAACATGGTGCTAGGCTAATTTAATAGCTTATCATTTACTCTGACCGTGTATCTGATTGGCAAAATTTGTTTTTGTTTTTTCAATTTTCGAACATTACAAATACAACAGCTTCAATCATGACATTTTTCTTTTCAGGGACATCAAATCAAAATCGAACAGCATCGCCCCGGGGACGCCGACCACCTCGGTGGCCGGAACTCCCCCTACCGGACACCGACCCCGCCGTGCTTTCGGTGTCGACTCCCCCATCACAGGCCAAAGGTAGGGCGATTTCAAGGTGTTTTTTTCCCCCCAATTGGCTATAATGTTTTAGAAGATATCTTACACACTAGGGATCTTCCTAGAAAAAAATATTGAGTATCGAAATCCCCAATGGCCTCGGCTGTTGGGGGCTATCTCTGAAAAATTGTGGGCTTCTTTTAATGCGTTTTATGAACTTTCTGGAAATTTTAATGCTGGAATGGCCCCCTCCAAGTTCACCTAATGCAGGAATTAAAATCATGGTGCGGGAATCCCACATCCCGAGCTAATTAGCACCTGGGCTAATGTGTAATTTTTTTTTATATCCTGTAAGATAATGATCTAATAATGAAATAACTCCATATTTTCTTATTTCAGTAACAAATCGGTTGTGACCTCGGCAGGAAAAAACAGAACCTTTATACGACAGATTTAAAAGAGGACATGTCAAGAGAATATTTTATCTGGTCTGGTAAATAAAGACAATATATTTTGCAGTCAACTGAATAAAATGTTTTAAAAATTAATGTGCTTAGCTCTATTTTCATGTTTTCTTTTTTGTTTGTGTTATAAAATGCCTATATTCATATCAAATATTATTATTCTTAATTTAAATTAATGATGCATATGGTATTCTGAATATGAACTATTGTAATATGACATTGTATGCAGGTGATGTAGTTCTGCTTTGTAATGGCAAGACTCAGAAAAATGCTGTACGTAATAGTGCTGAT
Source organism: Lepidonotus clava (assembly GCA_936440205.1). Taxonomy (NCBI): domain Eukaryota; kingdom Metazoa; phylum Annelida; class Polychaeta; order Phyllodocida; family Polynoidae; genus Lepidonotus; species Lepidonotus clava. The sequence continues at coordinate 13,919,715 of OW387135.1, forward strand.
CAGTTAAGAGTTGTTTGGGCCTGGTGTGATAAAATCAAAAATGTCTTAAACAAGGCATAGACAAAACATGTTGTCAGGGACTCATACTCTGGTGAAAGAAAATAATTCTTATATAGCAATGGAGAATTGTATTGTGCATAATTTGGATTATTACAATTATTTAAGTATGTGTATTGATCGATTCTTAGCGCTTGAAAAATTGTTATGTTATGTAATTTCTAAGGTTAACAATAGAATGGTTACTTTGGCAAAAGTTAGAAAGTTCATCAATAAACCAACATCTTTATTGTTATATAAGCAAATGATATTGCCACAACTGGATTATTCTGGTTTGATATTTGAAACTAGCACTAAGAAGAAGTTGATACAAGCTTTGCAAAATCGATCGTGCAATAAAAATTGTCTTATTACGTAATGAATAGATATCAAGTTTCTAAATGGAAGCCTTACATAAAAAACTATCACTAGAATTATTAGAAAAAAGGAGAAAATGTATATTGTTGAAAACGATGCACAAATTGGGAAAGAATGCTGCAAATGTGGATGTAAATGATGCAGGGAAAACACTTAAGGAGTAGTGGTAAAATTAAATCTAAAATGGAATTTTCAAATAAAGAAAGAGTATGTCTCTACTATAGAGGAGTAAGGTTAGGGAATGAAGTCGGAGAAGTTGTACAAAAAGCTGAAAATATGCAGGACTTTAAAAATAGGATGACAGTTGGAGCTTAACATCCGCTCAATTTTCCAGCTATTCATGACCACTCTCTTTTACTTCAAATCTGTGATCGTATCTATGGGGTTGAGAATGACGGCATGGCGAGGTAGTGTAGCAGACACAGCCAGACTCGAACCCTGGTCCCCCACAAGCAAGGCGAGGACGTTAACCACAACACTAACCCGTCCCCCTATAATTGTAATATGGTATCAAAATTATTGTATTTATTATCATATAATTATGTTCACCACTTTGATCATCATTCACAGCATTGGAAGACCTTGTAATTTGAGATGTTTCAATAAAAAAAAGGATAATGGGATAGCCATAAGTTATGTTTGTTTGTTGGGTTAGTTTAACTTCCGACCAACCCTTTAGGGTTCTTTTACAAAAGTGTACAACGTAAAGCTTTGCAGGTGATCGTATCTATGATATGATGTAGAAGAAACCCGCCACCGGGTGCAATACCCTACTCGTTACGAAGAGTGGCAAGGGGTCTTTTGTGTGCAATGTCTCACAGAAAGGACACCACACACCCGGCCTTTGATGACCCTGTCGGGAGCACAGGGTGGCGCTTGGATCCCAGACTCTTGGAACCTTTCTTAGATTTTATCTATCAGTTGGCATTCTCGAAGGAATTGCAGAATCTTTTTACTTTAGGTGTTGTTAAACACGTCCTTCATCGATGTTCTATTTTGGAGTTTGTTTGATTGTGGGATTAGTTTAACGTCCGGCCAACCCTTCAGGGTGTTTTTACCAGACTGCACAAGGTAAAGCTTTTCAGCTAGTTTTTGGAGATGCCTCTTGCGACTATCATCCATCTTCTTACACTTCAATATGATGTGCTCCACCGTTAGTTTGGTGATACACTGTTGACAATTTGGAGCACCTTTACGTTTCAAGAGGTGTTAATGTTTGTTTGTTTGTTTGTTTGGGTAGTTTAACGTCCGGCCAACCCTTATGGGTTCTTTCCAGACTGCACAAGGTAATACTTTTCAGCTTATTTTACGCCACAAGGGCGGTGACCGAATATATGATATGGTTTAGGAGAAACCCGCCACCGGGTGCAATACCCTACTCGTTGCGAAGAGTGGCAAATTTAGTGTGCAATGTCCCATAGAAAGGACACCACACACCCGGCCTTTGATGACCCTGTCGGGAGCACAGGGTGAGGTGTTAATGTGTCAGCCTGGTGTGGCCTATCCAAAGACGGGACAGATTCACTGGGGTTGCCTTCAATGATCAGCAGGGGCTACTTGGGGCCTATTCTTACCTGGAACACCCTTGCTGGCAAAAAGTGTGAGTGAGTGAGTGTTGGGTGTTTTATGCCTTGCCGACAGCCAGGGTCATTTTCACGGCAAAAAACAGTTGGGACGAATCTGTCTTTGGTGATCGAATCTATGAGATAAAGGTGACAGGGCAGGCAAACAGCAGGGGATCAAAACCTAGCAATCATTTTTGCTGTACCTCATCCCTTAGTGAACCAAGCACTGACCGGGAATTGAACCCAAAGAACCACTTGGTCAGTGCAGGTGACCTCATCGCCTCATACAATCAGCAGGGGCTACTGAGGGCCTATTCTTACCTGGACCCCCAAGGGGGGGGGGAGGGGGAGGGGGCCAAAAAGTGTTCATATCTCTAGGAAAAATGGATACAAACATCAATACATGCACTTAATTGATGGGCTTCACTGGAATGACGATCTAATAGATGTTTGTGTTGAAAAACTATTCAATGTATCTGTTAAGATTGTAAATTACAATACTGTTTACTACCCATTAGAGTTAACCATTGATCCTTTTTCCCTGCTATGTCTAGTACTAATAATCTTGAATGCCCTTGAATGATGCCTTCATAGGATGATAAGTTTGGTATGCTTTACGACATCGACTGATCAGCAACTTAGTAAATCGCATCCCAAACTAATGTATCTATGGTTCTGTACTTTGTACACTTTTACTATTCTGTTACTTCTTTGTTTGTTTGTTGGGGTAGTTTAACATCCAGCCAACCCTCATGGGTTCTTTCCAGACTGCACAAGGTAATGCTTTTCAGCTCACAGGTTTCTCTGCCATGAACATCAATAATCTGAATGACATAATCACATATATATATGTATTTATTTTCATACCAATTAACATGTTTTGAACGATGCCTTCACAGGATGATTGGTTTGGTATGCTTTATGTCTTATTATCGGTGACTTAGTGAGGGAGTGATTGATGCGGGTTTTACGCTGTACCGACAGCCAGGGTAATTTTCAAGGTGAAAACGAGTTGGGATGAATTCTGTCTTTGGTGATCTTATCTATGAGATAAAGGTGACAAGGCAGTCAAACAGCAGGGGATCAAAACCTGTAAATCATTTTTGCTGTACCTCATCCCTTAGTGAACCCAGCACCAACCAGGAATTGAACCCAAAGAACCACTTGGTCAGTGCTAGGTCCCCCCTATCATCAGAGACTCAGAAATCGCATCCCAAACTAATGTATCTATGGTTTTATACTTTGTACACAATTACTATTCTACACCAACCAGGAGTCACTTCTTACAGCAGAGGATGGTGAGCGTCTGTTGTAAAGCAGTGAATTCATGTCACGTGTCGCTGCTGTTGTAGCAGACAAAGGCCACAAATGTGAGGAATGGTAAGTCAAAATCTGATGGTTCTGACACAGAAACTTTAACTCCCCAGCAGTTACCTCTTCTAGGGAGAAACATTCCTAGGTGGCACCATCAACTTGTCTGTAGGCAAGGCAGGCAACAGGCTAAATATGACAGATTGTTTGTTTGTTTGTTGGGGTAGTTTCACGTCCAGCCAACCACACAGGGTTGTTTCCAGACTACACAAAGTGATGCTTTTCAGCTGTGGGTTTTGTTTGTTTGTTATGATTTGTCACTTTCCTGAATAACTCTGATCATGGGCTTGTTAGGCTGATGTTATCAGATAGTTTGTAAACAGGACTTAATGTCTGAGAAGATGATGAGTGAGTGAGTGTTGGGTGTTTTCAAAGCCTGGATCAAAACCTGGAAATCATTTTTGCTGTACCTCATCCCTTAGTGAACCAAGCACTAACCGGGAATTCAACCCAAAGAACCAATTGGTCAGTGTAGGGTTCCCCCCCCCCCTCCCCTTTCGTTGCCTTATATGATCAGCAGGGGCTACTGGGGGCCTATTCTTACCCGGACCCCCACGGGAGAAAAGATGATGAACTTTCTGTGTCCTGATACTTTGATCCAGTCTAGTGCATGTGCCGGAGCACGTGCTTCAGCAGTAAAAAAGCTGGCTTGGGCACCGGTTAGATCCCCATATTCTGTAAGAGTGAGTGAGTGTTGGGTGTTTTACGCCGTACTGACAGCCAGGGTCATTTTCACGGCGAAAACCAGTTGGGACAAATTCTGTCTTGGGTGATCGAATCTATGAGATGAAGGTGACAGGGTGGGCAAACAGCAGGGGATCAAAACCCAGCGATCATTTTTGCTGTACCTCATCCCTTAGTGAACCAAGCACTGACCGGGAATTGAACCCAAAAACCACTTGGTCAGTGCAGGGTCCCCCCTATCGTCGCCTCTTACGATCAGCAGGGGCTACTGAGGGCCTATTCTTACCCGGACCCCCACGGGGACCCATATTCTGTAAGTGATGCTTGTTTGTTTGTTGGGTTAGTTTAACATCAGGCCATCCCTTTAGGGTTCTTTTACCAGACTGCACAAGGTAATGCTTTGCAGCTAGTTCTACGCCACAGAGACGGTGTTTATTTGTTGGGGTAGTTGGGATATTTTTGCTGTACATCATCCCTTAGTGAACCCAGCACCCACTGGAAATTGAACCCAAAGAACCACTTGGGGTAGTTGGACCTATTGTTGCCCCATGTGATCAGCGGGGGCTACTGGGGGCCTATTCTTCCCCAGAACCCCCAAAGGGTGAAGACGGGCCAGTTTCACCTGTTCTGACCTTGTCAGGCACTCTCTTTTGCTTTTGTCACTTTTCTCTTCTAATTTGGGTTGGACAGAGTGTAGAAGATTGGTATCCTGTTTGTTCCAGTCGCTTTGCCACTTAGACCGCAAATGTGTTTTGCTTAGTGGCAGTAAGTCTGTGTGTGGGATTCTAGCAACCTCAGGATCTAGGGCCAAGGCCCCCTTGGCTGCTTGGTCTGCCTTTTCATTACCAGAGATTCCAATGTGGACATCCAGTAGTGATGAAGAGCACAGTGTAGCCAAGGCACGCAGCATGACACTAACAACTGAAGGATCTCCTGACCGTGAGGGCTCAAGATGCCTGTGTCAATGGTGTATACAGAACAGGGGCTACTCCGACCTTAAAACTGTGAATACAGCTTCTGAATCTACAATCGACCCATGGCCAGAGATGACCCAACAAACTAAAGGTGTCAAGATCCCAGCACCCCCTCCTTTTGTACAGATGCCCTTGGATGGCATCAGTAATGACCTAATATGCCTAAGACCCGAATCACCAACGTTTTGAGGTGAATGCCAATTTCACAGTGTTAACCTATCAGTGTCCAAAATTAAGGTTTAAATCTATGCACACACCAGGTTCATAGGTACAGTAATGTACAATATTCCATCATTAAATGATGTGAGTTTCACTGTCCCCTCTCTTTCTGAATGTTATTTTTATTTGGCAGTTTGTTTAAATTATACATTCCCTTGATATCCTTGCCTTGAATTATTTCTTTTAAATGTCCACGAGTCATGTTTGGAGTTTAACAATAATACACAAAACTGTAATACTTTAAGTACTTGAGATAATTTGCAGGAATTGATATAGAAATATATTTCCCCCCAGAAATAACAGGTACTTTTATGGTTTCGTTTGCAATGATTATTAGCAATGAAGATTGTTAAAGTAACAACTCAGCTGTACTTCATATGCATTACTTTTCACAGTAACACCAAGCCATGGACGAAAAACCAGACAAACCAACTACTGCCCAAGTATGGCAAATCTATCTACGATGCAAGACAATCAATAAATCCCTGAAAAAGAAAGCATCAAAAGGAAAATTGTACAACATTCTTGAAGATGAAATATTGAAGGAGTTTCCTAGAGTTCAGATTAAGAAAGAAATGAAAACAATTGTAGATCGTTTGGAAGCCTGGAAGAAGAAACGAGACAGAGAGATAAAACGTGGTGACAAAGATGCAGCCAAAGTCTTAGAACAGTGTCTCTTTTCTTTTGATGAAGCTGCCTCAACTACACAAGTAGACATTAGGAGAATGTTGGATGCACCAGTTGCTGCAAAAGGCACTGTACATCAGAAAAGGAGGACATCTGCAGATGATGAAATTGTCAGAATTGTCCCCCCTGCCATCATGAAGCAGCACTTACAGCTTATAGACAAACACAAGACAGCTGAAACTTCTCGACAACAACTGCAAAGAGAGAATCAGAAATTGAAGAAGAAACTTGATTCCTGTCCTGTTGATCTACGTGTGTACAACCAGAGTAAGAAAAGGAAAGCCCAATCAATGATGAAAAAGAAGCTGAAAGTTTGTTTGTTGGGGTAGTTTAACGTCAGGCCAACCCTTATGGGTTCTTTCCAGACTGGAAGCTGAAAGAGTGAGTGAGTGTTGGGTGTTTTACGCCGTACCGACAGCCAGGGTAATTTTCACGGCGAAAACCAGTTGGGACGGTTCTGTCTTTGGTGATCGAATCTATGAGATGAAGGTGACAGGGTGGGCAAGCAGCAGGGGATCAAAACCTAGCAATCATTTTTGCTGCACCTCATCCCTTAGTGAACCAAGCACTGACCGGGAATTGAACCCAAAAGAACCACTTGGTCAGTGCAGGGTCCCCCCTATCGTCGCCTCGTACGATCAGCAGGGGCTACTGAGGGCCTATTCTTACCCGGACCCCCACGGGAGAGGAAGCTGAAAGAAAAAGCAATGAAAGAGGAATTGAAAAAGTTGAAGTAGGATCTTCAAAAGACAAAAGCAGAGAATTCATCTCTTAAAAGGGTTGTTGAAGGGAAAATGAAAAGTGAAAAGATGCATAAGAGGGTGGTTGAAAACTCTCAGGAAGTTGCAATGGCACAGAAGAAGCAATTGGTTGAACTGAAACAGCAAAGTGAGGCACTGCAGAATGAAGTGGAAATGTTGAAAGAAAGTCAAAAAATAATCAAAACCAAAGCTGCCGATTATGTGACTGCTCCCTACTTTGTTTGTTTGTTTGTGGGATTAGTTTAACATCCGGCCAACCCTTCAGGGTTCTTTTACCAGACTGCACAAGGTAAAGCCTTTCAGCTCGTTTTACGCCACAGGGGCGGTGACCGAATAATGAAATGAGGTGCCTATTTGTAGCAGTGGGACCCAATGCCCTCTTTATAGTGCTGCCACACTGAGATATCATGTCATAGGCCCACACAATACCCCACCCAGTCACATTATACTGACACCGGGCTGACCAGTCATGTTTTGTGGTTCTTACTTTATACCGAGTGCCAGGCAAGCAGTGACCACTACCATTGTTAAAGTCTTTGGTGTGACTCGGCCAGGAATAAATCCCAAGACCTCCCAGACTCAGAGCGGGCACTCTACCAAAGAGCTACTGAGTCTGGTCTCCCCATTTGTTGCCTCCTACGAACAGCAAGGGGCTGCTGGGGACCTATTCTTCCCAGGAGGCTCCCAAAGGAACCCCCACCCCGGATCCCCACGGGGGCTGCTCCCTACAATGATGAAGTGCGGTCTTGCTGCTATTATCTACTCTCTAAGAGTGTTGGTACAAAACATGTTGGGCCCGTGATAAAAGAAGTTATTACAACTCTTACAGACATGGAAATCGACGAACTTCCATCTGAAACTGAACTTCGAAGAATGCAGCGAGAAGCTGGTGATCTAGCAAAGATTCAAGTGACTGAAGCTCTTCTTGAGGCAAAGAATGTTACACTACATACAGATGGTACCTCAAAGCTTGGCCATCATTACAGTGGTGCCCAAGTTACAGTTGAAGGAAGGAGTTACAGTATGTCTCTCGACGTAATTGCCTCTGGTTCTGCAGCTAATTACTTCAAATCTGTAATGGATGTCTTCACTGAATGTGAAAACCTGATGGAAAACGTGTCAACATCAGTCAGTGACATTTCCAAAAAACTGATTTGTAGTTGCAAAAACCTGATGTCGGACAAGCATGTAGTTGAAGCCAAGTTTGCATCGCAATTTGAAGAAGTCAGGAGAGAATATCTCCCTTCCATCATAGGAGAATGGGATAGCCTTACCCCAGATGAAAAAGATGTCCTGTCAAGAATCAATCGCTTCCACTGTGGACTACATGCTCTTGGAAATGCTGGCACAAGTGCAGAGCAGAGCATACAATACTGGGAGAAAGAATGTGATGTACCATCAAACCAGTTCAGGTTCCGTGGTGAGTCAAGTACATGTGGATTTATCAAGGCAGTCTGCAACCTCTTCCATAAAGATGGTTTCGGGAACCCAGGAGATATTCAAGCCTTCATCCAAGAAACTACAGGCACCCAAATTCCCATTGAACGCTTCAGTCAGAGCTGTTTCAATATGCTGTTCTACAATGCAGGTGGGATCTTCTGCTTGAGGTCGGAGATAAAAGAATTCATTACCCAACGGATCGACAGATGCAACAGACTTCACCAAGCGGTCATGGCAGACATTGACAACAAGCGCATCATGGCTTCGTGTCGCACACTGGGACTTCTAGATAAACTCTTCACGGGTCCACTCTGGAGAGCAATGGAAAGAGAGGATTTGACTATCTTGGACATGTCAAAAATCTACACTGAAGTATCTGAGAAACTGGAAGAATGGTCCAAGGATGCTTCAACCCTTCTACAGGGAGTTACAGTCTTGTTTGAGAATGCTGTAATCACTAGAGACTGCTGGTTTGAGAAGCTGATTGACAGTCATGAAGACGACTTGTGCCTTGAGATAATCCAAAATATCCTCCACGACCTCGTTTCCAAGTGGAAAAAGTGGTTTCATGACCATCTACCAGGAGGTGTATACCACAATCCGGAACCACATCTTCTGGAAGAAGCTAAACATGTGCCCAAGACCAACATGATAAGTGAATGCGACTTTGCTCAATTTGACAAATACATCAGCTTTGCTCCAAACTCAAATCCAAGATGCATTGCTAGCAAGATTGCTTTTGGCAACAACAAGACATCTGAGTGGTTGATAAGCAAAGATCCTCAGGAGAAAAGCAATTTGATCAGCACTGTCCGCAAGCACGTAATCAAAGAAGGTGGGGCAGAGAAAGGAAAAAAGGAGGCACTCCGCAGTGCAAAGCTTGAAGTCCAAAAATAAAAAATGGCAGAAAAACAGCGAAGACACCAAAGGACTGAAGTGCAAAAGCTGAAGATCTTGACAACCATACAAAAGCAAGGAGGACTGTGGATCTCAAGAGAGCAGGCTGAATTAGAACTCGTAAAACTGAAACCAGAACAACAGCGCAACAAGATAAAGAGTCAAATTACAGCAAGAAAGCGTCTGCTGAGCCAGCAAAATGTTAAGAATAGGAAGCTCTTCCCATTTTCAGAGAAAGGTAAAAGCTTCAGTTCTGAAAGCAAATCTGTTCCGGTTGATTGAAGTGATCGGTCAGAACTGCCTGGAGCCTCAAACCACAAAGGACATGTATGAGATGAATCCTTCACTGTTAGTAGGCAAACAGATTTCCCATTTCTATGATGACAATGGTGAAGAAAGATGGTACCTTGGCACAATAATTGAGCAGAAGAGAGGCAGCCTAAATTTTGAAATCAAATATGAGGAAGATGACTCTTATATTTTGACACAAGAAGAGTTGCTACATGACATCAGCATAGGAGACCTCATCATCCAAGAAACCTGCAGCTGAGATATGGGTACTGAAGCATTCAAAGGACTTTGAATTTGGGTTGATTCTACTGCTATTGCACTGTTTCACCCCTTATTTTACGGAAATATACTTTGGGTTGAATCTATTGCTTTTGCACTGTTTCACTCAAAAGCTGTACCCTTTCAATTGCATAACATGATAATGTGACTCCTCTCTCATTAATCATTGTTCCCATCTTAGCAAATCTACAGATAGAGGCTTACTTCTTGCTTGTCTCATGCACCAGAGCATTCCTTTATTGCAGTCAACCTGTGGCTGAGAAATTTTTACTTAGGCATTCAAAGGACTATCTCTTTTAAATTTGGGTTGATTCTACTGCTTTTGCACTGTTTCGGCCCTCATTTTACAGAAATATACTTTGGGTTGAATCTATTGCTTTTGCACTGTTTCACCCAAAAGCTGTACCCTTTCAATTGTATAACATGATAATGTGACTCTTCTCTCATTCATCATTGTTCCCATCTTATCGAATATACAGATAAAGGCTCAATTCTTGCTTATCTCATGCAGCAGAGCATTCCTTTATTGCAGGCAACCTGTGGCTAAGAAATTTCTACTTAGGCATTCAAAGGACTTTAAATTTGGGTCGATTCTACTGCTTTTGCACTGTTTCGCCTCTCATCTTACAACAATATACTTTAGGTTGAATCTATTGCTTTAGCATTGTTTCACCCAATTCAATTTTATAGTGACCCAGAAAAGAATTCAGTTTATATGAAAAAATGTTTACCTGATTCATTCTAATTATTCATTGTCACCATGTCTAATCTGTAGATGGCCACTGGATTCTTCTTTGACTCCCGCGGAGGTGAAGCCTGCTTTGAGAAAGCGGACCAGCACATCGGTCCAGTTGTTGTGAAAGTGTCACGTGGTGCTGGCCTTTTGCAGCTTGCCGGACTTGCTGTCAGGAGCAAGGTCCGGACTGCCTTTATCTGTGGTGGCATTTGTGATGTCACCACACTGCAGAAAGGGCATAAGTACAGGGTTTGTTTGTTTGTTGGGGTAGTTTAACGGCATAAGTACAGGGAGGTCACCCTACCAAACAAGCAAGCTGCTGAAGAAAACGTCACTGCTGCTTTTCTTGCCGCAGATGACCTTCTGAAGGAAGAAGGCATTGTAGGTGTATTTGCCACAATTCCACCGATGTCAGTGACCGATTACAACCAGCACTTGCTTGAGACAGGAAGAACATCATTCCTGACCCACAACACCTATAGGGAGGAACAAGAGGCACTGGAGGAGGTGATGAAGACGATCAATCTCACTATTCTCCAGAGGAACAAGACAAAACAACACCCAACACCCTTTTTACACAGCAGCATTGTCTCAATATACAAGGGTAAGACTTCATACTGTTATAACCGGTTCCATGATGGCCTACACCCTGAAAAAGATCTTACCCAGGAGTGGGTTCAGAAGCTCCTGAAAAAGTGGTCCGAACTGAGGGAAGTGAGGGGCCCTTTGGCTTTCTCTAGTGCTGCGACCAACCAGGAGCCGAGCACACGGATCGTTCTTCACCAGTCAGATGACCGTGAGATGCAGGCTGCCAGCACATCAGAGACCATCACTTACTGCGAACAATCTCCTGTTGCCAGCTCAGCCGAAGAAGTCATCGTAGTGTCAGACAGTGAGGGTGAAGAGGAGACACGTCGATCCTGGAAAATCATGTAGTGTGGGGAAGGCAGGTATACACTTACCGCAAAATTATTTTGCTAATATTTTGCATAAATTTGGGTACTTTGATATACTGCTATTTTAGGCCCATGAAATGTATCAAGACAATTTAACACCGAAGATGAGAAGAGAATGAATTTGTGGGTAGGGGTACAGAGCAGTAGACTAGGAAGATTTTTACATTTTTAACAACTTTTATGATGTGGTAAGCTAATTAATCAATAACTAAGTGAAGGAGATCTCTTATGCAAAGCTGATTCAAATAATTGTGAGTTAATTGTGATATCTATACTGCAAAACCATAAACCTATATATTTCTACTGTACTAAAAACATGCTGGAGGGGATGTTAGGTGGTGGATTGGAGGATATTTTCTTTTCTTTATATATTTTTCTACTGTTGATATATACCAACTATATAATCAGAAAATCAAATGAGGTGCACATATATTATGTGGGCTGCTCTTTCTTTACTGGTCAGTTACTAAAATTCTGTTTCTAGAAGGTTCATGGTGACTTGCATATAACATTTGTTTTATTGAAATTCTTTCAAATATGTATGTTTGTTTTTTCTGTTATTGTTATTTTCTCTGTTGACTGACTTGCATTGAAAGGTTGAAACTTTTAGATTGTCAAGTATTCCAAATAGGTAACTTATGGAAATAATGATAAGAGTACTCTATAAAGTACTTAGTAATATGAAAGTTGTGACCCATAATAAACCATGCTTGTTGGGGTAGTTTAACGTCCGGCCAACCCTTATGGGTTCTTTCCAGACTGGTACACCATAAACCAGTTTATTTATGAAGACTATATGGTCTTTGGTGTGGAAAGGTCTGCTATATGGGGTGATGGGAGGCCGTCTCAAAGGATAAGTTCAGAACCATTGTAAATTCATCACATGTATGTTTTTATGAAAAATGTTCAACTATACACAAACTACTTATACTTGACAGGGTCGATGAAGTTGCTTCAGATCAGATGTACATGACTATGATATCAAGGCAGCAAATAGCGGTACAAGTGAACCATCACAACTAGTAGGTGAGCTTTATTCTAAGACATTGACTAAAAAATAATCTTGAATGGTAGATTGCATTCAGGCCCAGGCCCAATCATTTCTGTGCAATATTCAGTACAGGATGAAGTACAGGATGAATTTATTGAGTAAAGATTAAGTGGATCTTTGTCATTGCTGAATGCTTCACATTCTTAGAAAGGATTTGAGGTTCTTACTCCCTGGGTCGTAGATTAATAATATTGCATATCAAACCACTTGCTTTTCTTTCCTCTGAAACATACCTATCCTAAGATGTTAATGTGTTGTTTTTTTCAATTTTGTTGAAGTGTCTCTATCCACAGATCAAACTGTTTTTTAAAAAATAAATGAAATCTTATTTCTCATTTCCCTTTTTAGGAATCTCTGCTCACTGACTCACTCTACATGCAGTATGATCTACACCTTCCATGGGAGGATGCGTCTATCTACCGAAAGGATGAGAGACCGTTTTTTTTTAGTAAAGTTGCACCCTCATCTTTTTCATCTCAACAGTATTAAATCACGGGCCTGAAGCAAAACTGCACCCAAGAACCTTGATTATAAGAGGACCAGTGGAACATTCTACTATCAACACCAGGGTGCTACAGTGCAATCTAACCATTTGGAATGTATGAAACAGATTCAAAGCTTCTTTGCTTTGCTGGACATAATATACAGCTGAATATGATGGACAAAATACACAAGAAATATTATGTTGTGACTGTTATGCTTTTTCCTGCAAAATGACTGCTCAGATGATGCAAATGCCATAGATTCAATATCAAGGCCTCTACACACTTATCAAAGAACTCCACCACTAAATCAGTGGATACTTATTGTCTGAACCATAGCCAGTGAACTGTTTATGTATTTGCTTGCAACTTCAAAAGAAAAAAATTACGCACATCTTTATCAAGAATCATGCTGACTGTGAGTAGATCCATATTTCTACCTTATCATTATTGACAAAGTGCTTAACCTGCTGTTGAGAATAACTTAGGTATTGAAAACATACTGAGTTGAGGTTTGCAAATGTAAATTATCTATTGTATGTCATTCGGACCTCATTCTTGACAAACTAATACATGTTACAGATTTACCAAAGATGTGATAGTAGAGGCTGTGCTGCTGATGTGTATTTAGGAATAAAACTGCTAAGTCTGGATAGTGTACCTGAGTGATATAAGGGGATTTCTCATTTATTCATCACCATATATAGATTGTGCTGGACTTATTGGAATTGGGATAAACTGTGCAATATGTAGGACATATGTTGCTTGTATTTTGTTTTTGTAATCAAGTTTTTCATAAACAAGTGTTCAAATTGAAAATATGTGTGAGTGATAATAGGGGATTTAGAGCCCTTTCAAGCATTTACAATGTGAAATAGTCAATGTAGAATATCAAAACTTCTCAAATGCTGGTGGCCTCATCTTTTGGGAGTAACATACAGTTCAAGATTCCTTTACTTGTGAATTTCAACTAAAATGTTACTGAAAACTTGTGAAATTAAGTATTTTTTGCCATTCGTTGCACCTGTATGATCTTAAATGACCTTGACCTTGTAAATCAATGGAGGAATATGGGGTAGGATATCAAGTAGAATAATAACATTGAAAAGTTATTGAATTGTAGAATAAAATGTTGATGCAATTTGAGTAACTTTGACGGTAAGGTCTATTTTCAATGTACTTGACCTTTGGTGACTTTGAGCTTTGGTGACCTTGACCTTTGACCAAAATAAAAAATATGTACTAAGTCCATGCATGGACACCAATACATGCCAAAAATTTGAACAAGATTGATTAATAAACAAAAAACTTATAACATCTTTGATATTGTGTATTTACTTGGTAAGGAAATGCAGACAAATAGCCTAAAATAGCAGTCTTAGGATCACAGTTTCTGGTCACTTCCCAATGCTAAAGGATTTCACCAGTTTTTTTTGTGATATCTCGGCTTCCAATGGGTCTATTGACTAAAAAAAAGAAGAGAATTCCTGTCTCAGTGACCCCTATCCACTGGAAGTGCAGCAGAAGCTCCCAAATTATAATGTAATTTTGCTTGGCTATAGGGACCTTGGCCAACGTCGTTTTCGTGATGTATTATGGCGTGCGACACCGGCGAGTGGAGAACCTCCGGTCCGTTCGCGACTATACAGGCTTACACAGTCTCGTCCGCCATCTTGGATTTCGCCGTCGGGAACCAAAACAACCCGGGAAGCCGAAAATGGTGATCCTGCAGACCCATTTTCAAATCAGTGTTAAATTATCAAAAACTGAATAAAACTAGATCTGATTGGTGGCGGAGACAAGATAAAACCTAAAACTATCGCATCATTTCATTAGAAAAATTATTTTACATGGAATAATGATGCCAATCCATGATGAATAGGGCCTGAGCGATAATGGGTGTATTTGCCATAGAGAATCCAATGCAGAAGGCACCCGAAATTTGTGACAAACAAATTCAATTTTCAATCATAATCCATCTTTTGGTAAAATGATACCTATCAAATTTGCAAATATAGGTGAGGGTCTTAAACACATAGAAATTTGAAAACGAAGTCTTTACAACTTTCTGAGATATTGAGCCAGGCATTATATTGAAATGTACTGCATTTTGCGGCTGTCACCATGTCCGATCAAATGGGATTTACACATGCTCGAGGGACATAAAAAAGGATTTTTTTGACAAACTAGCATGCAAACCATTGTCTTCTGAGTATCTTCCATTAAACTTAGGTATAGGAACATAATCAAATGGTGTTTATTAACTTTGTAAGAGTTTGGATAATGACATGGGCCAAGTCGTCAGCCTTTCCTATGTTAATCCTATGGCGGCCGTGTGTCTGGTATCTGTTCGTTTCAAGGTGAATGATGGATTGAACCATTTTCATGACCAGAATCATAATCTTCAGCCTTTTTTACATTAGCTATGAGACTGTGAGACCAGACAGTCGGATATTTTTTAATTTTTAGCCATTTTAAAAAACCTCAAAGAAGCGCGCCGCCTATGGAAAATTAGCATTGGCGGAACTGTATTATCGCCCAGAGGCGCAATGACATTGGCATTCATTTTATTCCTTTGTTCAATAATGTAATAATTTATGGTCAGATATATCAATATATATATAAACTACAGGCTGGTCAAAGGAAACACGTCATAGTTTCATCATTTACTAATGACATTAGGTCGAAGTTTAGGCCGTGTCAGGCCGTGCGACGTTTGTTTTGGTTCCCGACACGGCGTCCCGTTCCCACAATGCACCGCGCCTATGCCCATATTTGGCAGACTGTGTAAGTGTGTATAGGCCAAAGAGAAGGGTGCTGCTACTTTGGTCCCCTGTGTCCCTTAGACTCAATTCCTAAAGAAAATATGAATGGTTATGGGTAGCTTGGGCCTTTTTCTACAAAATATCACAAAATTAACATTAATCTATCGGAGGGAAATTAGAAAATGTGATTTGTTTGCTGCTCCCAATGCTAAAAGATAGGCAGGAAGTCCGCCACTGCTCCGGGGCCGTCCATAAATGACGTCATGCGCCGGGGAGGGGGGGGAATCCAGTCCCCTATACATTCCTATAGTAAAAGCATGACGAAGGGGGGGAGGGGGGGGTCAGAAATGGTCAAAAATAGCATGACGTCATTTATGGACGGCCCCTCCGCAGCAAACGACGTTGTGCAAGCTCTCTATGGCTACACCCCCATCCACCCCCATACCCATTCACCTTATTACGGTTCCCCATAATCCTTCACGATTCGGCGTTTTGCCGCAGTTTCCGGTCCTATGCTCCCAGTGTTAAAAAATTTTCGGATGGTTCTAGCAATCATAATTCCGGCACACTTAGGTAAAGGAAGGTATTTCTGAAAGGATATATATATGATCTAAGATATACTGAAAAATGAATCTTTAATCTCCAGCAGTTTATGAGAAATTGAGTAGAGAAGGGTGCCGCCAATGCTAAAGAATAGGCCGGAGACTGCTTTGGCCCTGCAGTGTCACGCGAAATATACACCCGAATCGGTGGACTGTAATAAGGTGAATACATAGCAAATGACATTGCTCTTTTCTTAAATTCGACATGTGACATGGGTCTAAACTAAAGTAAGTTATAATGACATGCGACACAGCCGTTTTTTAAATTCGACAAGCGACATGGACCCCCCCCCCCCCCCCCCCCAGCCCGGGCCCCCAGCCCCCACCCCTCCCATCTACACCACCACAGAAGGATGTTGTAAGTCTGCAGTCTAAAATGTAGAGCAAATTGAAGTCTTGAAGTTGAAAATGAAATGAAGGGCAGGCGGATTGTGGAGTCAAGGACATGGAAGGTGCGGATTAACTCCACCCTGAGGTCAGCGAACTCTTGATTAACAAGAAACCCATGGTCTGCCATCACTGAAAGTCCTTGTGGCAGATGTTTTTTTCCATCAAGATCTCACTTGACAAGGTGATGAACTTTTCGCTTGCCCTTCCCTTCCCGCCTCTGTCAGTCTGTGACGTCGTTATGTCGTCATCGTCCGACTTCGTTCTCTGAGTCTGACTTTTACAGTTTAGAAGAAAGCTTATGCTTATTCTATCAAGCATGCATAGCGTAAATAGTATGTCTCTCAACTACTTATGTTTAATGAATAAGAGATATGTCTAAACAAGACATAAACTATTTTACGTCAGTACGTCATCTGGTGTGGTTTCCAGGGAAACCAATATGGCGGATTGGGAATAGAGAGCTTGCACAACGTCGTTTGCTGCGGAGCAGTGGAGGCCTTCCCGCCTATCTTTCAGCGTTGGGAGCAGTAAACAAATCTCATTTCCTAATTTCCCTCCGATAGATTAATGTTCATTTTGTGATATTTTGTAGAAAAAGCCCCAAGCTATCAATAACCATTCATATTTTCTTTAAGAATTAAGTTTAAAATATACAGGGAACCAAAGTATCAGCACCCTTCTCTATAACCTATAGTCGAAAACGGACCAGAAGTTCTCCAATCGACGGTGTCGCACGCCATAATACGTCCCGAAAACGACGTTGCGCAAGGTGCCTATGTAAGGTGCTTGGTCAGTGTCCCCCTGAAGCGAGTGGAAATTGGAAGAATTGAGTGATATCCCATCTTTCAATCGTCCCTGAGAAATCAATATTCCAACTTTTATTCAGTTACTTTGACCCAGATGGATTAGATAGAACAATATAACCGTCAAACTGGAAATATAACGTAGAACGTCAACGACATCCCGTCACCGATGCCGATGCCGATGCCGCCGATCATCCCGATGAATCGAAAATGAAAATGATCAGATTCAGTGAGACTGACACTGAATGTTACTGTTGTTAAGCGCTGAGACGTAGAAACTAAGGTTTGCTGCAAGACATCTTGCCTGTGATCAAATGGTTTGTAAAAGAACGTTGCTTTTTAACTTTGATTAATCATTTATGAAAATGCCTTAAATGGGGCGGGGCAGGGGGTTACCTCACGTTACTCTGTATTATGTTAATCCTCGTTTTTAGCCTGAGCCTGAGCCGAGGCCTGAGCGTCAGCTAACGTTAACTTAGTAAGCGGCAGCCTCTCACAGACTCACTCTCAGTGTCACTCAACAGTCGTCATTGATGATCGAGCCTCAGCAGGCTCAGCCTCAGGGCAGGATCAGGATTAAGTCCACTCAAGTCAAGCCTCAGGAAATATGAGGCTGGCTCCGTCTAGATTTTGAATGCAGTGAATGACGTCATGGTAGGTAGATTAGACAATGCACTGAATAACTTATAAAATACATATTTTGAGGCATATGTCATAGGACTAGCCAAGTTTGCTGTCTAGAATAACATATAAAGGACTAAGGTTTCTACAACCCATATCTCAGTGAATTTCCAATATAAATGGTCATAACAAGTAAGGTTTAGAATAAGCAGCTATGTATTGGTAAGGCAAAAAAAAGAATAGTAGTTGACTTGTGTTCAGGTAATATAACGTTAGATCTAATCATCTAGTCTAGGTTAAAAAAAAAAAAAAAAAAGGGGGGGGGGGGGGGGGGGCAGGGAGGCCTATGTTGCAAATTTCTTTCTTTCTTTTTTTTTTTTTTTTGTGGCCCAGGCAGTGTTGGAAATAAAGAAAATATCCCAAATATCTTCCAAAAACATTTTTAGCATCTAGAATACGTGCCCTAAGCATCTATGTTCTGCACGTTTTATGATTTTCCAGGCTATTTTAGGTCAGTTCTTTTGGATTTTTAAAATAAATGATTAAAATTTTCCTAAAACAAAGTTAAGGTAGGGCCAAAAATTTATGGTAGGTAGAATCACCTGAACACAACCATTTTTTTTTTGGCCTAACTTATATACTAACGTTATGTTGAGATATACCTAAGGCTTATATCAAGAAAGATGTGGGCAATTAACGTTAAGTGTGCTGAGCACAAAAGGGTGTTTATTTCCCTACTCTCTATCCTTAAACGCACCACCAATCTCCGATTGCGATTTCCCCACAAATTTGGGTATAATTTGGTGTGAGATCAGATGCCGCTTTTTTAGACTCGCATCCCCAATATAATATAGGAATGTTTATGGCCTAGGGGATTGCCCCCCACCCCCACCCCCACCCAACCGCATGACGTCAATTAGAACGTTATACGGCCCATGTCCTTATCTCATTTTCATGAATATTGTGATGCTTGTTATGTCCAGGACCGTCCCCAGCCTAGGACATCAGTGTTTTCAGTGACCTCCGAAAAATTGACACTATCAATGCTATATATGGCAACTATCAATTACAAGGTATTAGATATGAACTTATATTGAGGCTACATATGCCCTACCCCACCGGCCTAGAAATGTATCGAGTATAGTTTGTCTTCTAGACTAGGTTGTAAGCCGTAAAAACTCTTCATACATTGCAGGTGATGTGATGGCATTTCGACGCCTCTCCAGAGTTTTCTCCACAAAGGCGAAGTCCGAATCTTCTACCCCACTTCTTGCAATTGACCAAAAGCTCCACGACCAACTAGGCAAACTCGACAAACTTGATAAACTCGACAAACTCTCCGGGTCTGGACGTGAGTATCTGCTCTACTCAGCTGATTGATGCTGATTTCTTAACGTTAACTTTACATAGACATACGGGGGAAGACTACCAAAACAGTTTGCACCCCAAGACAAATGTTCTCAGATAACACGACCTACCTAAATGTTATGGCCCGACCCAAACGTGTTTTGTTTTTCATAATACAAATTTCACAAAAAAATATCAGAATGCTGTAAAATGACCAACGGGACAGGAAATGGCTTCTTTTTTTTTTTTCTTTTTTTTAAATCAGGAACACTGTTTTAGATACTGGGAATTGTTGTAGAGGGTGACTCACTCAAATTCTAAATTTTCAGCATCGAGTCTATATGAGAATAAACAGAATATCAAAAAATGACCCAGCCACCCTAACCTTTTTGATTAATCTTATCTGAAGCTATTTTCTTTTGACCTGAATATTAGAATAAGACAAACGCAAAACTGTGAATTCGCTTATTGAGGAGACTCGACCCAGATATTGACATTAACGTGCTAGACGTATGTTTGAGTGGAATGGAATAACTTTTAGATTGAAGCCTCGTTTGCTATGCGACTTGATTCCAATTTTAGTAAAATAAAGGATTAAACATCTAATGTCAAATTGAAATTGGCATGAAAAAAACTAAAAACAGAAAAACGTCGGGTTTAATTTGTTACCGGGGATGGTGGGGGGTGGGAGCGGTGAGCATGTGTGGAACCCCTCTAGATTTTGAAAAGTTAAGGTAGTATGACGTGAAACATTTAGCCAGAATTATCATCTGGAACCCTCGGATTTCCTTAGAATGAACTCAAATTTCTGGGCTTTATACGCTCGTGTAAAGTTAAATTTACATTTCCAGATGACATTCCACAGAAGCTGAAGAAAACCGCAGAAAGGTATCAGCTGGTGAAGCAGCATTCGCAGTTGGGCAAGTCGATGAAGGCCCTGAGGACTCAGCGGGGGGAGTATACGCGCATTCTACAGGAAATGAGCGACAAATTCCACGCCACGCATCATACCTGTCCTTGTCCGAAGCATAATTTTCAATTGGTAAAATATTTTGTTAAATCTAGATTATCCATTTAATTAGCAGCCCTTACTTCCAATCCCCTTTTGTATATTCCTTTTAAATCATGTCTTTAAGAGCAGGTTAGACGGATTTTCATGTGAACTGTTCATTAAAAGATCAATTCAGAATTCAGAGAATAAATATATTTTTTTGATAATTACTTGCACAGAATTTAAGCAGTCTGGAATAATTAAGATAATGTATGATTTTATTTTTTTTGGTCATTCTAGTGTCCTTTTAAGGTAAAAAGAACTAACCAGAAGGCTGAAACAGTTACTTTTTACACATTACAGGGACTTGTCTCAAAGGCTTTAGACGAGTTTGACTGCGTAGCTGCTCGTAACGAAAAAAAACCCTACCCGTCCGAGAATGATTTCTCCCACAAACCGATGGTCGACCTGCTGGCCATGGAGCAATCCCGTGAACTGCTCATCCTGGAGCGCGCCCTGGCCGACCAGAAATCCATGTACCACAGTAAGGGCAATTTTACTTCTGGTTATAATCCCGCATATGATGTAAGGCCAAGCAAAACAATTGTTGCCTTCAGGTAACCCGACCTACCATAATTTTTTTGCCGCAACCCTAAAGTTTGTAAGGGATTTTAGTCAAAAATATTAGGATTTCGTAAAATATAGAACTTTTTGACCTTTTTCACTATGAGGACATTTAAGAAAAAAATCGCGACCTTTTTTCTTTTTACACAAAGACGACGCATTGAAGTGGAAAAGTTAAGAATGATAGAATAAAAAGAAAAGAGCTTCGGCCAAAAATCGTACATTGTGAAAATGAGGCTTTCTATAACAAACCTTTAGATTAACTGCTTGTGCAATTGTTGTTATTCAGTGATTATCTGGCCTTTTCAGGACTTTTTAAAAGTGGTCTTGGAACTTATTCATGTACGATAACTGTCCACTTTGTCACGTTTTGTAGGCGCCGTTCATTGTACATCCCATGATAAATGAGGTCGGCGCTCTTACAAGTAACATCTGACTTAGAGTATACTTGAGTTATGCCCTTTACAGACTACTACCTGAATGCATTGAACCTGCATGTTAGTATAAGACTATTTTAAAACTAGTCTTTAAATGCAATACGATTTGTAGAAAATGAGAATCTGCTTCCAGCTGTTACTTATACGTTCAATATTTGCAATCATATATGTATGTATGTATATATGTGTGTGTGTGTGTGTGTGTGTGTGTGTGTGTGTGTGTGTGTGTGTGTGTGTGATTGCAAATATTCAATATTTGCAATCATATATATATATATAGTCAAATATAAGATATATATATCATATATATATACATATATATATATATATATATGATTGCAAATATTGAACGTATAAGTAACGGCTGGAAGCAGATTCTCTTTTTATACAAATCGTATTGCAAATCTTAAAGAGGCATGGAGTGTTGACAAAACCCTTTAATTGTTCTGTTTTTTCAAATCTAGGACTCACTGATGAGGATTTGTCGAATGAGATCAGAGCCTACACAGCGGAGCAGAAAGACATGGAATCGAAGTGTGAGAGGGAGCGTCAGAAGTTCCTCCGTCTCCGTGAGGGCATGAGGCGCCTCCCCAACCACTGCCTGTTCAGGAGGTGGTTCATCCTCACCCACCTCATTGAGGAATCCATAGTGGACTGTATGGTCGACGCCTGATTCCTGAACATCGAAATTCTTAGACTGTGATGGCTGGAACAACCAGAAGTGTTGACCGAAAAAGTCTATAGTGGATAAAACGAGTACGTTTGTTCAGGGAAATAACTGTTAAGAAAAGAATAATAACTGTTTGTCACAATTATTGATAGTTACATGACGCAGTTTTTCAGTTGTTCCTTTCACGAAAATCAGAGTATGTCAGGCTATACAACAAATTCTAGAAAATTGAAAATTGTTTGTTAATGCTTGGTATTTATTACCGCAATGTAGTTGTCTTTGTTCATGAAAATACAGATATTTCATTTCTCCAGATAGAAAAATGTGTTTTATGACGATCAATGTTTTGTACAACTAAACTCTTGTATTATTAGCCTAGTTATTCAATTGGGATATGTTATTCATTGCGCGTATGCAAATCAGAGTATGTTAGGCTACACAACAAATTCTTCTAGAAAATTGAAAATTGTTTGTCAACGCTTGGTATTTATTACTGCACTGTAATTGTTCTGGTTTATGAAAATGCTCATAAAAGTACTTTTAAAAACATGTGACTCGATAATAGATTTATTCGTTAGCTAAAGAGACTTATACATATCTAAGACATTTAGTCATTTTTGTAATTAACAAATCTTCGTTGTGAGATGTTACACAACATATTGGAATATTTACTAGGCACGTTGCACAAAACCTAAGAATTTAGGGGAAATGGATAGGAAAAGGCGTCTTTAATTCTAGTAGTACATCACTAGCTTTCCGATGAATAAAACTGAATCGTCACTGGGTATCTCAACTGCAATCTTAACAAAAGTTACAAGTAACGAAATATTAATTTTCCATTCGTAATGTTGGTTCATGGTGGCCGCAGATTGGCCCATTAGAGCGGGAATGACGGTACTCTATCATAATCCACTCTCCCACCTATTGAGTAAAGTCGACCCTTTCTACCAGTAGGGTTTATTTATTGCACTGACAATGTTCAGTTCATCAGGGGCGGATCCAGAAATTGAAAGAGGGGCGGAGGGGCCCCACAAGCATGATTTAACAGGGGAAGGGGAGGGGCAATGCCCATCCGCCGCCCCCCCCCCCCTCCCTAGGGGCTCAATGACTGGCACGACCAACGTTACGACTTTCCAAATTAGTGTGGGGCATGATTATAGTGACATTAAAATGTAACACTGACTTACTAAACGAGGCATTAGGAGCTCCCAACCCTCTCCACGTCCGCTTTCAAAGGTGTTCCTTGAAATTTACAATTTCTCTTGATATTTTTTATTCGTCAGACAAAACTTGTCAGGCATCCAACATCTAATATTCATATTACTACCTATAATAATTATTGTTGAATAAAAACGGGGAGTCTGGATGGGGCGGGGAGGGGGGGGGGGGGGGTTCCTGCTGTCGCGTGACGAATTTAAAAAGCACCAATGTCGCTTGTCTTTGTCACTTATTTCACTGCACGAAAATAAGACCTTTAAGTTTCTGTAAATGTGGCCATTGAGGTGTGCTAAAGGTATTGGAAAGGTCACCTTGACAAGACCTTTCCAAAACAATCAGGTGACCTTTAAAGATTCATCAAAGATCTTGCAAAGGTATTGGAAAGCTGACATATCCTAAGGCTAAGGCTTTTATGAACCTCAATGGCCCCATTCACAAAATTTAAGGTCTAAAAAGGTCTAATTTCGCGCAGTGAATTCATCCCAATATCACTTGTCGAATTTAAGAAATTACTATGTCGCATGTCACTATATTTTTACCCTTCCTTTTGTGTCTTAAGCCCCCATTGGTTTGGTCGTTATTGTCCATCACTAGGCAAATAAGCCTTATCAGGCCACCATCGTAGCTAGGTGATAACAACTCCCTGGTTACAATGATAAACCAATGGGCAGGGAGGTAGGGAAATGAATAATTGCTGAAAAACTATTGTACAGGAATATTTCCGAATCAGAAAATTAGCCCAGTATTCTCAAAACAATTAAGGTCTTTACTCAATAAAAGTAGGGATTTCCACCTATGTTCTATCAGGTCCAAGAGACCAAACTATATGCATGGGGTTGGAATCACCAACGCTGGCCGCTACACCAGCACCACCTACGCCAAATTGCCCGGATAACTGACCCCAAAGGGGTTATTCCACTACGCTACATCAGCCACGATATGAGCTGGGAAATCATCATATCGTAGTCAAGTCATAGACCCTACGACATAATTGATGTCGCAACAGTTGCTACGACTTTAAAGTATCGCAGTAAAGTTGCAGGGGCATTGTCGTAGGCTTTAACCCAAGCTATGATAAGTATTTGACACGTTTAATAATGTGGAGATGTCGCAAGGCCCCTACGACATTGCTGCAATACACACACACACAAGGTTAGACAGGCTGGTGCCTCCTCCTGCGATACCAGCTAATTACATGATGCGATATGGTCCTCATATCGTAGAGAGTTCATATCGTGTAGTGGAATACCCCCTAAAGAGTGCCACATGTTACTCCTGTCACCGCGTCGATTTTAGTGGGTCAGCCCCCATAAAACTGACCATTTCCATAACTCGAGTAACGAACAAACAAAAAAAAAGAAATAAAAGTGATGTTAAACACCAAACTCGACGAGCAAAGCTTGCTGGACAACAGTGTTGTTCATTAGCTGTAGGTAGACAGAATAACAAAATGATGTTTCGACCGTTAGGGAAAAAAAAACTTTTTCTTGGCAACCAGATCTAGGACTTGCATGCCATAAACAAAACAAATCGTTCATATATAGTATCATCATCTGATTGAGTCTAATGAATATAGATTAATCCAATCAGGACCTCTATTGACGATTACCCTGATCTAACCGTCCCGACACGCACCTTTATACATTATGCACCAACAAAATGACATACCTCCGCCAAGACGAGACGAGAGGAAATTAAAAGTAAATAACATTCTGATCGACACACGCATTTGTAGGCGCAAACATAGAAGGCAATACGGTGGCCATACTATAAAACGTTGGGTTACTGGTCCATAAGAGCAGTGCCCTGTACATTTCACAGGGCGTGCACTGCTTTGATGACAGACCGCAAAGTTTAAAGACAAGCTCATGATAAGGAAACTTGAAGTTAAGGACAATTGGGTAGACACTGCATAGAATGCATTTCTCCAAAGAATTCATCGTTTTGCTATCAACTTTGACATATCTTTCACTTATAAGCGATTCTGAAGGGCTCCTTGGAGGTCAGTAACCTTTATACTATTTGGTATGCATGAAACTATTTGGTTTTAGCCTACCCGAAGATGGAGGTTTGCGCCATATTCAGAACTGCGGCGTCATTAAATGTATAAAATTGATCGGGGTATGCAGTTCAGTTGCTTTTCACTGTTTCCCTGTAACACTGTTTGCCGTTTTTCCCTCTCTCCACCCCCCCCTTTTTACCTATTTATCATAATCAAAATTAACTGTAATACTATTTTACCCTGTATTTTACTCAATTTAACAAATTATTTACTTTAAATGAACATTCCATCAAATGCAAAAAGCTAGGGAAACAGTGAATGGGAACATATAATTCAGCTTGTGATCTCATTTACATAATCCTATCACTCCAGTGGCAAAAGACAACTGATGTCATGCAATTCCATATGTTCCCCTCAGCAACCCAACCAAAGAGGTAAAAATCCACCCCAAGTTATGAAAAGTTATACAATCCCCAATGCATGTACCAGGGGAAGGCAAAGGGAGATTTGCATAAAATGATTTGTATTTATACAGCCTGTTTTGCTTTTCATTTTGAATGGTTTAAATGCTAATTTTGAAAAGGATTATACATTATATATAACATTAAAGGGGAAAAATGAGTGAACGTAGTGATAAGAAAAGGCAAACAGTGTTACAGTGAAAAGGAACTGATGCTTCATACCCTGATCGAATTGCAGGCTTGGGGCCTTCCATTTAGTATGTACGCAAAATTTCAAAAATGTTAGACCCCCCCCCCCCCACCCCCCCTGTGACTAAAATACGCATTAGATTTGTACAGGGACGTACGCAAATTTTCAGAAATTTCAGACCCCCCCCCACCCCCCCTTGATGCGTACATACTTAATTGAAGGCCCCCTTATATATTTTGAAGGGCTAGGCTTCTGCAACATTTCACAGGACTAGGAACAGGGACCGATCCCTACATGTATCTAGGATGCAGATATGCACAGTACGGTAAGGCCATTCGGAACGTCTCATAGACACCCATCCTTTAAAGTATATAGTAGGTCTTCAGGGGCGGATACAGGAATTCTGGAATGGGGGGGGGGGCATATTCAAAAGGGTTCAGGCCACCCCTCCATGGTCCCTAGGTTTACATTAAAAACCTTATATTTGACAAAAACACGACAACAACAAAGGGGGGGGGGGGGGGGGGGGGGGGCGCACGTCCCATGCGCTCCCCTTTAAATCCATCGCTGGTCCGACTGCATTATCTACTGGTTTATCTTCAGATTTGCCAATAGTGGGTGACCTTTTGGGCGGAGGTTCGTCTGAGGTGACCACTGCCTCAACAGGGGCGACCACTGACGCCCCTGCGGTGACCACTGCCACCCCTGTGGCGACCACTGACGCCCCTGTGACGACCACTGCCGCCCCTGCGGCGACCACTGCCTCAGCAGGGGCGACCACTGCCGCCCCTGCGGCGACTTCTGCCGCCCCTGCGGCGACGACTCCCGCGACATGGGTGACGACTTCGGCGACGAACATGACGACGGCGGTGCGGGTGACGGGGGTGCTGCGGGTGGTGGGCGGGGCCGAGTGGACGGCCGACCTGGCCAACCCCCTCACGGAGGCCTACACAGCACTGGCCGCCACCATACAGGACCTGGTAATGTTTTATTATCCCAAATAATTAGGCCTGAATGTTTGGGCCAAAAATGACACCTTTCCCCGGCGAATAGGCCTCTACAGGGGGTAATTTATTCCAATTTACAGGCTACCTCAAGGCTAATAGATAACAGTTAAGTTTACACTTGGGATGACGTATTCATTATTGTTCCCCAGAAACATCTATGTTGAATAAATTAATAACTATATATATTTACAATCATAGCCCATAATCATATGAAATATCTAAATGAATGTATATGGTACAAGAAATAGCCCCGTTGCCTGCGCTAAGTACACATTTGCGTAATCCTAAACTAATCCGATAACTAATTATAAGGGGCATTCCATTTAGGCCTAATGTATGCATATTTTAAAATCTCAGACCCCCCCCCCCCCCCCCCCCCATCCACCAACTTGGGCAAAAATCAGCATTGGATTTGTAGAAGAGCGTATGAACATTTTAAATACTAAAATATCTCAGAACTGCCTCTCCCCTAGACGGCCCCTAAAAGAAGGAGTCATAGAGAGCTGGTCGTTCATCAGTTCAAATTTACTGTCAATTTATTGATTTTCTGCAGCTGAAGCAGAGGTTTGAGAAAACACTTAATCATTGGACAGCAATTGACGTGATCATCACCAAGTTCAGGTACCAGTCATATTCAAATTACTACCTCTTTTATGACCTATCTATAGTGTTTCCCAATTTATAGACTTCATACTTACCTATCTGTGTTTAAATTCTTTTAATTGGTCTTATTATGCCAAGTCTGATAGAGCATGTTATTAATATGTATAATCAATAACTCATACCCATAGATATGCACCGCGTATTCTTAATTACATGTACCACATTAACCCTTCTCACTATTGTTAGCACTCGGTGTTGGTTAGCACCATTCTAACTATAGACAAGAGGTAGTAATCATTGAGGCCCAGGTGGCCTCCTCGAGTACCCTACACCTGGCTCTTCAGGTGTAAATTTACTACAATTGGCACCACACGACCGGCATAATTGAAATGAGGGGGTATATCGATGGGATAATCACATCAGTATTGTAATACGACAGAAAAACTTGTAAGTTACACGGCTTGAATGATGATCGATCACATGTACGATTAATGGCAATTGTTATATTAACTGGTTCATATATCAAAGTAACAATTAAATTGTAAGTATTTGACAAATTTTGTTAAATGAAAACTATACACGGTCCCTATAGGCATATATACGCGGCCGGCGAAGCTATTCTCTCATCTCAATAGTCCCATGTACATTACCACGCCACCTCTGCCCGGACCCTTCTCCTGTAATTTATGGGGGAGTCCGAGTTGTGTGTAAACGGCTTTAGCCCTAGTTAACCTATAGGCTGCAGCTGTCAATACGACTAAAAAAACAAACCTATCACCTATCACTAGGTGGTTCTAATCCGGTATTACTGAGACAATATCATTACAGAATATAAACCACCGTATCCCTGCCTTCCTCTCACGAGGTCACATATTGTGATATATATCAACATCATGCCAGCAAGGACTACTATTCAGGGGCGGATCCAGAAATTTGTAGAGGGGGGGGGGGGGGGCAAGGCCCGTCCGCCCCCCCCCCCCTGGATCCGCCCCTGCTATTAGTACCAACATATTCTCTTACAATGTTTCCTTCTCATTGGCAGTGAGGGTAGTGTGATCGTGACCTTTGACCTGGTCCTCATCCACACGTCGGCCACCACCCTGGAGCCGGTCTCCATGGACACCCTGCTGACCACCTGCTTCTCCAACGACACGAGTCTGGGCAACCTGACGATCGACGCCAACGTCACCTTTGTCTCCGGTAGGTGCGGCCTTACAGGGGGTGGGGGCAACAGTCACGCACATTATTGATAATGCTAAATATTGTATCCGTTTTTTTCTGATAGGTAATTACCTTTTTTTTCTGATAAGTAATCAATTCTGGTAAATCTGCAATATATAAGCAAATCTTCCAAAGCGAAATATTTCTTAAGTCTAAATTGAGTTAAAGAAAATTCCATCACACAAGTGTCTTCGAAAGTGCATGCTTTATATCATAAGAAATAGTTTTTAAGTATTGAATATTCTTTGACAACATAAGTCCACAGTTTTGCACCATTTCTGGGCAAGCTAACTTAGAACCGAATACGTTTGCGCATAAGGGATACACATGGAACTTGACTGGTCCATATAATTAAAACCACACACCACGCGCTACTGTTGCCAACACCCCATACATATCGTCCACACAACGCTTTACGTGTAGAGCACCAAATACCTCAAACCAAATCACAAATTAAAACAAATTTCACTCATCACCTGGACAGTCCGTCAATGGCATGAGTTCACTCCTTTGCCTGATTGCTCAAAATACAAGGTAGTTAGATAAGATGGTAGACTATTGGGTTCATACAGCTCTACTGCATATATATATAAGCCAAGTTCTTCATAGTCAATTGGAGGAAAGAGAGTTTTCACGATCCATTTTAGTTCTCATATTATTCATGAATACTCTTTTTATCAATTTTGCTTCTCATAATTTTGAAAGACTTTGAAAATGCACAACTTTTGTTCCGATAGAGATATGCCTTTGATTATGTATTGTTTTGGCTACCACTGTAACAGAACATTTTTCCAATTATTTGCCATACAATTCTAATGTACAATAGGTATGTACAACATCGGTATTCGATAAAAACCTCTGCAATGATACTGTGTTTCAGACCTAAACAAATCACCAATGCCAGCTACTTTGTGCATTGAATATATGCTTTTGCTGTTCAATTTTATCGCCATGTCACTTTCATGCCACTTTGATGCATTTACTAAACTTTGACTTTTTTTTTAACATTATCTAGAAAATATATACATTGACATATATTAACATATTTCTACAAGTGCTTCCTTTGAAGTATATTTTCAACATTTAAGAACTTTCCGAACTAATTTTTAACCAGCCATCTTATAAACAAAAATGAAGTGAAATGCACTTTCATTTCACCTTCATTTGTTTTGAGATTTGACATCTTTTCGATCTTTTACAATTTCAAATTTTCAGCAGCTGCCTACAAAGAAAAGGTCTAGGCATTGGAAATTCATTAGGAAGGATTTCCTTTCTTGCATATTGATGCTTTTTTTAGTAAAGTCTACCCACCAGTTCAACTATTTTACCCGCTATCATCTCTAAAAATGAATATGTAATATCTGGATGTTATGAACGAATATTAAGGGTCCAGTCCAATTCTGCTTTTGTCATAGTTTAGGTAAATATGCATTTCCACCACCTAGTATTGTAGTGTAGCTATGTAGTGCACTGGCAATATGCTTAATACATAGCCATTAGAAGCTTTGTTGCGAACGGAGAATAGATAGTTGAAGCTAGTGCTTTAATGCAACATTCCTAGTGGCTACGCTTCATAGAAAATGCATAAGAGCAGCACATGAAAAGCAGAAATGATAAATCTCTGACTGACACAATAATTGGCCAGCAGCATGTTCATTCTGTCAGAGAAAGTCCTTGGGACACAAGATACTGGCCTTGAACCTGGTGGGACCGTGTAGCTGTAGAAAGCACTGGACACAACTCACAGCAGTAGATGTAGAGCACACACACACTCCACACACACACCTCCACTCCAAGGCAAAGGACTAAACTCATTGCTCTTGGACTTGTTGTAGATGGAGATCAAGAGGAAAACTATTCCACCATGACCCTGTCTCAAATAGCTGAGGTGGTGCGTTCAACAACCCAACTCGCTATGACAAAGCCACTAACTGAACCACATCCAACTGATGAGCTTCTTCTTCAAAATACATCATCAAGCTCTGCAAACCCACAAACTGAAATTTTAGCGCTCTCTGTAGAAACTAGTATCAGCCCTGAAACTACAAAGCAAACAAACACAGACATTTTACATACTTCTCAGCCAGTGTCTTCCACACATAGTTATGTTGAAGATAGAGACCTGAGTTCACCTTTAGGTTCCACAAGTGCCAACCCATTTGAGTCAAAACACAGCACCAGCCGATATCCCACAACATCCACCAAGAATTTTGCAGATTTTACACAAACTGCCCTAGCCTCTAGTACTGTTTTTAATCAGGTTGGCTCATCAGATACCAGTGAAACCAATAGTGCTGGTGCTCAATTTAACTATGTCCAGACTACTGTAGAGAAGACAAGTGACCCATCAAATTCTATCTTTACAGAGGCGCAAGACAGTCAAACTTCTGAGGCGTCCACAAGTGCTCAGGGGCTGTCAGATGCATTGACAAGCACACTATCAGGTACAACTGAAACAGTTAACCGAATCTCACAGGCAGTGGTGAACCAAAGAACAAGTCAGACTTCAACAGAGGAAGACTCATTGAATGTTGAGATATCTCATGCTACATCCCCAAATAATGTAATTCAAACATTGCTATCCACTGAGTCAGGTAAGACTGACCTTGCATATGAGGAAACGTCAAGTCTTTCTAATGACTTGCATGAAACAACTTCAGAAAGCAAAAAACCTTCAACTCAAACAATTGCACCATCCAGAGAAAGTGGGGTGACTGAGAGCAAATTCCAAAGTAGCAGTGCAAAGTTGGAAGAAATAACAACCATGCAGATTGAGGAAAGCAGTACCATCACAATGATTTCGGTGCAGGCTGATTTGAAGCACTCCACAACTGAGGAAGGAATGACAACCCCATTGGCTAAAATGTCATCAGTTCAAGAACCTACTGATGATTTGGAGACAACACAGTTTGAGCTAATGGAAACAACCACTAAATGGCTTGAGGAAGTAACAGAAATGTCTGTTTCTCCAGCTGAAGCAATGACAACAGAGCAGAGTGAGGCAACATCTTCATCTATAGGGACAGACACAGGGTCTTCTTTTCTAAAAAGAGAAATAACTACATCAGTATTGCCTGAAACATCAGAAACAACAAAAACATTGCTTGATAACATAGGTGCAACATCAAC
This sequence comes from Lepidonotus clava, assembly GCA_936440205.1. NCBI lineage: Eukaryota > Metazoa > Annelida > Polychaeta > Phyllodocida > Polynoidae > Lepidonotus > Lepidonotus clava. Next base: position 13,951,603 of record OW387135.1, read on the forward strand.
TGAAACATTAACAGAGCCACAAGAGGAGATAACAACCTCCTCATCATCCATTGTGATTAAAACATCTTCCACATCAATAGATGTCACTGTGAAACATACACAGGAAGCCTTAGAAAGAATTCTCTTGTCAGACTCTGAAAGCATGACAACACAGATAACAACCCCACTATCTAGTCTAGAAAGTACAACTTCTGTAGATTCTCAGCTGAGCCAGGAAAGTAGCACATCAACTAATAATGTGCCAGAGGTTGATGTTTCATCAACTGATGCATCTATGATAACCAGTATGAACACAGCAGAGAAAATTGAAACATTAGGCACGACCATGGAAATCCTGTCTGCTACAGAAGCTGTCACAGAAGTTCAGGGTATTGATAAAGGAACTTCCAAGCAAAACACAATGCTAGAGAACTTTTCTGATACCTCACCATTTCAGACATCAGGAACAACATACAGGGAGATGGCTACCATAACTGGCGATCAAAGTTCCATATCTCTTTCTGAGAAGGAAAGCACATCACTAACTCGTCTAACTTCAAGTGATACATTAATATCCACAACTCATGATCCTGTTGCTTCACCGTTGGTATCAACAAGCTCAACAATCGTCCCACATGATGTGACCACAAGCAAACACTCAGAATCTAACATCATGACCTCGTATCCTACTACAGACATTGGCCAAGCAAAAGGGCAAACAACACCAATATCACCACAAAATGATGAAAGCCTTTACAATACAGGAGTTTCAACAATTAAAGGATCGAGCACTGATGGTCCCAACACTGAAAGTCACATGATAGAAATTACTAATTCTGTACATACATTATCAACGTCATCTCATGATGTTAGCATTGAAACTACTGAAGGTTCAACCAAAGTCATGTCGATTGCCAATAGTCCAACAATAGAGGAGATTACAGATGAGGGCATTACTAATAGTAGTCCAACAGAAGGATCACTTTCTTCCACAGTGCAGTCATCGAGTCCATTAAGCATGTATGCTACTGAAAATCGATATGCACAAGCTACTAGTATTAGTGTCACTGAAACTCAAAGCCAACAGACTACTTCTAGATCAGGAATCCTTAGTAACAGTGGAAGTCAAACCATAGTAGAAGCACCTGCAAATAGCGTTAATAGTGAAAGTCCTACCATAATACAATCTAGCAGCACTCAGTATACTCAAATACCAATGATAAGCACCTCCAGTGCTGTTGGACTAGGTTTTACTAGCACTCTTTCAGATCAGACCGAGACCACCCCAGACCAAGTGGCTGGAGATCAAGCAAGCAGTCATTTATCACTTGGTGAGTGGATATATATGTACAACAGGTAAACAGTATCACATCTAAGAACCTTGAATAGTAGCAGAATTAGTGAGGCCTGACTTTAAATCCAAAGGTACATGCCTCAATAGAGTAGAATCATATTGTATTTAAAAAATCTCATTTTACATGCAAATGCGATGATGTAGATGTCAGGGTGTTTAAAGCAACAGCATGTCCATATTTAAGAAGTTATAGTTTGAGGCATTACAGAAAGAGGGAAAACAGTTGTATACTCTTGTAGCATGAAATAGGATCAAAACAGTTTCAGAGCAAAAATAATCATATCATTGAATATGTACTCTTCATATTAACTCTTAAGTAAGGGGAATGGAACCAGAGCCTCTAAATGAGTAATTGGATTTCAGTAGTTTGTTTTGTCTTCCTTATTTTTGTCATGTTTCTGCATCACTCAGCTATCTATCCATGAATATCTGAAATTACCTTTGTAGCCTATGTTTGCTTAACACATAATGCACATATTCTTAATGAACAATTAACATTAACTTTAATGATAACTATTAACAGCTCTTCCTTTCAACTTTGTATAAAAGAACAAATTTGCAAAAAGTACATATACGTAGGTTGTATTGGGCCTAACAAAAATGATAATGATAGATGTCATGTGAGTGTGGATAGAAGAATCTCTCTATGTAATCAGAACTAATATCATACAACTAGTTCAATTAAAAATAACTCTCTCCTTTATGACTCAAAATTATCCATTAATCAAGCCTTGAAGTAGTTGATAACAGGTTGTTCTTTTCTTGGCAGCAACCACAGTAAACCTATCAGAGCTAGATGGGTCCACAACTGAAAGTACTTCAGGACCCACAATTTCATCTACTAAACCAAGTGTTGGGGATTCTACATTAGCACCCTCTGAAGCAATAACAATGGACTTAAGTCACATCACATCCACTTCAATTGATGATGAGCATGCAACAACACAAGGAAGGGCTTCAACTATTCTAAATACAGACAGCACACCTAATTTTCTTGATATCACAACAACATCACAGCAAGCCTCTCATGGGTTCACCACCAATGAATCACCAGGTCTGAGCCCTGCCGAATTGAAATCAACAGAAGAATCTTCCACAGATTCTTTACCTGCAACATTTGAATATATATCATCCAGTGTAACTAATATGGCTAATAGTGGTGAACCTTTTGTTGAAACAAGTGAAACTTCCACAGCACCAACTTCTAATGCAATTAGATCTTCATCTTCAAGCATTACAACTCTTGAAACCAAAACTTCAACAGAACGTCATTCACCATCTATTAGCTCCCAAGATAGTTTGTCTCTAGATTCTTCTGCTGGTGATACAAATACATCCCCAATGTTTACTGATGGATTCACACCTAAGGCATCTACAACTTTAAATGAAGATGCCTCTATCATATCAACACATAAGGGAGTCAATCCAGGGGAAGACACTGCCTCTTCAGGCGCAACAGCAACAGATCCTGCAGTGAACAACAGGCCTACCACTAATAAACTTCATACTTCTACTAATCCTGCAGAGACTGAGGTCACTACTAAACAACCTATACTACCTACTGAAGAAACAACCAGCCCAAATGAAAAGACATCACTGAACGAAGAGACAACAGAGAGTTTAACTAATCAAGAACTAACACTGAGCCCCCAAATGTCAACTATTAACCCTCAGGATGACATGATTACAAGTGTACCAGAACCTTCTACTTCTTTATATGAGATGGATACAGCTATGACAACAAAGGTCATTTCATCAAAGGAGACATCTATGGTTCCCACTATTCCTTCAGAAAATGTGGTTAATGATGTAGATACAACACTTGGCTTCAAGACCTCTGCCGATATTACTCAGTGGGAAACTACATCCATGGTTCCTGCAACTATGTCTGAAGAAGAAGAAGACACAATAATTGAAACTGAGACAACTATCAAAACGTCAAGCTTTGGGGAAATTGCTAATGGAGACGAGACAACTGTAGCCAATGCAGGAATCACAGGAACTATTTCTGAGGGCAAAACCTCTCCATCAAGTGACCAGACCTCTACAATTGCACCTAAGGGAAGTACTTTGGTTACATCAGTTGAACCCAACAAAGAAATATCTACCACTGACATCTCAGAAGTTACCGAAAATTCCCCGTCCTCAACTGTCCAATGGTTGAACCAACATACCCTAGATGGCTCCCACACTACAACTGAATTGAAATTTGATGATGTATCAACTATAGACTCTTCTCAAACACAGGAACCTAAACAAACAGTCTCCGACAATGTAGATTCAAGTTCAAACTTCATGACCAGTTCCACTAACAGGTACCCTGAAGACACATCTATATTTACTGAAAGTGTCACAGATTCTGCAGGGGGTACTTCACACCCCACAGAGAATAGTCTGGGTGCATCAACAACTGTATCTGAAGACTGTGTAGACATTTCAAGATCAATTTCTGTGGGTGAGACCACAGTCAATCCTCAAACATCAGACAGATCCCTTGAAACAACTATGCAGGATAATACAGAAATTACATCTCAGGTGATGGCTACAACTGATCCTGGGGAATGGACCACAGCACTACCTACATCATCTATAGACCAGAACATGCCAGACCATACATCAACGGCTGCACCTCAGACTTCTGAAATTGAAACGACTGGTTCCTTGAACATGTACACAACTGAAGCAGAAAGTGATATGCAGGTTGTAGGTTCATACATTGGGAGACTTAAGGCAAATTTAACATGGAGTGAAGAGCTTGCCGACATGCAGTCAAGTGAGGCGCAACAGCTGCAGGATAAAGTGAAACAGGACGTAAGTACTTTTCAGATATTGGACTGTATTGTTGACTACCTTCTTAGCATCAACATCTTGTTTATGCATTTTAAAAACTGTTTCTTTTTTAATTACTAATAATGATTTATCTTTAAATTTACTCTAGGTGTTGAATGCACTCTCAGCCTGCCTATCTGGAAAAAGCGTTTGGCCTGCTGTCACTGTCACTGGATTCAGGTGTGTGTTCATTCTTGTTCATCACTGTAACACTAACACTACTAATAATGTTACTATGGTGAGACTGCCATGTCATAAAAAAGGTCTATATCCCTGTTTTCTTGTTATATCCTAAACAAACATACCTATTATGTAATGGAGAGTAAGTACAGTGTATGCTTCCTATCAATGCAGACCTCCTATTGCATCCCTTTACAGTGGTTCACAGTAATTATCTGACTTTTGCCTTATACTTGTTACAGGGAAGGCTGCGTGGAGGCTGGATTGCAAGTTGTTCTTCTAAGCAATGGGAATTCAAATGAGAGCTTTTCAGATAGTGAACTGACCACCTTAGTTCAGAATGAGTTGGAAAACAGCACAAGTGGGATAAGCTATACATTAAATGAAACTGTTTTTGGTGAGTTAATGCAAGTTAGTAGTCATAAAATTAGGTCTTTTCCACAATTGCTATGTGGTTTTCTATATATGTAACCTTGTTTTAGTTTTTAATTCGATTATTCTGTCTTTAGTTAATGGACCAACGATTATTTCATCATAAGACATATTTTCATGCTGTTTCTTAGGTATAATATATAATAGCTCTTTCTCACAGTACAATAGTTATATTTATATTCAACGTGAATATATCTGACTTTATAGATAAGCAATTCCATACACTATTATATATATTCTTCCTTTCCTGTCTAAATATTACACAATGAAAAGAGGCTAACATTGACACTTATCTTTCCTTTGCGTGCATCATCTAATCATGTGCAAACTATCACGTCACATAGTCAATTATTTTGAATTCAGGTGCAGTTGAAGTTCAATCTACAACACAGATTGAGGACATCCATTTAAATTCAAGGATCACATCAAGGGATTCTACTACTTCAGGTACAGAAGTATACACTAATACAAACAGCAAGAGTAACCCAATCAGCACAGAAAACCTACATCATGCATCTCAGATTACAACCCTAGATACAACTACATTATCAGAAGGACAGACAAGAGATAATACAGTTGATCTTTTTACAAGAGCCTCCAAGTTACAAGGAACCACATATGGACGCACTACTGATCAGTTGTCAACTAATGACCACATGGCAGGCACTGAGGAACCCTATACCTATAATACAGGGAACGACCCAGTTGCTGGAGTAGTGACAAATGACGGGGTTCACACTCTAGATTCTGGAAATCAGGAACTTGGAGAAGTGACAACCCAACATGACCTTAAAGCGACTACTGACAATTTTGAACCAACTACAGACGTATCAGGAGCTTTAGTCACAAATAGTCCGACTTTTCAGTCAACTGTCTATATGCCAAAAACAACCATGTCTAATGCCATGATCACTGATCAAACCGAAGAAGCTGACAGTTTGTCTACAGCCCTCGGTGCTACAGATGCAACCGATGCAACTCAAAAAATAAAAACAGACAAATTTTCATTACCTGCCTCAAGTTCAACAGTCACAAATATTGATATACTGACTACAGCAGCACAATCAGATTTAGCAACTGAGACACAATCAATCTACGTGACCAATCACCAGTTAAGCAGCTCTAAAACCAACCACGGTAGCACATTTTATGGGATGACAACTTCAGGGCCTGAGGATACTCAAACTCCCAATGACCAGGAGCTCTCCTTAATCAGTGAAGGAACTGAAGTAACCATCTCTCTTACATCCCCACCTCCAGCAGAGAGTTCCATTACTGTAGATGCAGTCACAGTTCCTGAAGTGGGTATTCCTACACTGAACCCTGGTTTACCAGATATTCAGGACGAAATCACACAGGAAGTGGCTGGGACCACCATCACAGATCTAGCTACCCCTCCTGAAGAACCTTCATCTGTAAAAAGTGGGACTGAAACTCTTGTTACAAAAGGTTCAATTGAAATCAATTCACAAACCTCTGATCAAGCAATATTTCTGCAGAGCACTGCAGTGGTTGAAGACGAAGTAACTGCTACTGTTACAACTGATAAAAGCACCCTCTCAAACTCACTGTCACCAAAAACTATAACTGTAGCTAGCATTGAGGGGACAACATCAAACCAAATGGATGCAGAGACTATTTCTGAAATTGCTGTAAGTACTAAAGACATGAACCGTACTCCTCTGACTGACACCAGAGCAGGAGAAAGTACAACAATATATAAGATATCGACATCACTGTCTCTAGACGATGATGGTACAACTGCAGCACTAGCTCCATCCACTGTAGCACCTAACGTTATTACTGACCAGCTTATCACTCAGAGAACTGTGACAGAGGAGGATGCTGGGGTAATCACACACACATCAGATGTGATATCAACTGAAACAAAAGTACCAGTTGACCAAACTACAGCAGAATCTGATGCGACAGATATCCAAACCTCTAAGGGAACAACGGTTCCTCCAGCAGTTGTGGAAACATCAGAGCAGGATTTAACTGTGACATCAACGGCTCATTTACTCAATCAAGAATCATCCACCCTGCAAAACCAGTACTCTACACAAAATATGATACCTGACAATGTAATAAGTACAGTCTCTGACCACCCACTTAGTTCTACAATAGAACAGAATACCATTGGACAGAATACAAACAGTGCAACGAGTGACAGATTAACAATAGTTGAAGACACCCTTAATGGGATAATACCCGGTGAAGTGGTCACATCTCCAGAGGGATTATCAGAAGGCACTGAAACAGAGACAACTTCAGGAGGTATAACATTTTCCTCTCAAACAATACCACAAGGGACAACACTAACTGATAAAGCAAGTAGTGTCAAGGTGGCTCAGCAGTCTACTTCAAATTCACCCGATTCTGAATCAACTGCACACCCTCAATATTTTTCTGAAGAAACAACAGAACTGACATCATGGGGGGAATCCACCACCACCACCTCTGAATCCCAGCAAACAGATGACAATTTCAGGGATGATTACACCGCAGAACCGACTATTGATCTCACCAGGACAACAGAGTCATCAGAACAATCTGCAACAACTGAATCAACTCTGATTGTTAGTAGCAAAGGATCTTCTGTCAGCACTCATCAGATGACAACAACTTTGCAAGTGCTAACAAGTGATGCAGAAGCGTCAGTTCTTGGTGTCATTTCAGGTGTGAAAGACCTTTTGCACTAATTTGGTATATAAATAAGCCGTTTAACATTCAGTTTTGGTGGTTTCTTTATGTATAAACACGATTCTGCAGCTACTACATTAACGGAATGAGACCTGAAAATGGTGACTTTTTCACAAACAATTGAGGCATCTCCGAGCTCGAGATATACATGTTTTGTAAACATCTAATACATAGAATAAAGATATTTAGTTCTCAATCTAAAGATATAGGTTTTTAAGATAATTCATTCTACCGCATATTTGTGCGTTTGAATTTTTATTTTTTATGATAATGATTATTACGTTGGTATTAGCCCCCCAAAACATAATCTTTATATTGGACAGTCTCATATTTATAGATTTGTCTTTTTAAAAAGAAGAAGCTCCTGTTTTCAGACTGTAGATACACACTAGCTTATTGTTTAGAATCATGAGACTCAGTTTATTCCGAATTAAAGCGTTTGATAGTTAGATCTATGTAACATCTGAATCATGTCTATCAAGTCGTAGTTGAGATATTGTTGTTTAAACAAGAGAAATGAGGAAATGTATTTTAATGGAAAACGCCCCCCCCCCCCCTTGGACGGGTATCTGTCCTGAACGACAGTGCTGGACAAAAGACACACTGTTCAAACCAGGCACGTTAATTGCCATTAATATTTAACCGTTATGGGTACCTGAGCTTTGAATTAGCTCTGTTTAGTCTGCTATGATCTATCAGAAAGTACTACAATGTTTTTCATGAAGCTTCATCTTGTAATTAGTAGAAATATTGATGAAAAGGAGTACCCTTGATCAGTTAAATTAAAAACACACAAGGGATCCATTGAACATCAAAAGCATATTTGAAACTGAATCAAAACACAGTATCATTGTGAAGGCCCCGGGGGATGGATGGAAAACCGAAGAGCTGTTTGTAAATTAAGGTATAACAAGTGTTAGTGTACTCTTGAAGTCTCTAGTCGTATCAGTCTGTGGCAGTGCTACGCGGTCGAGGATCATCAAACAAGACTGGTAAGGTGCCTAGTTATACAGTACTTAGTGCAAAAAGTGTCGATTTGAACAAAGAAACCACTTTATTTTTTAAGGGGGGGGGGGAGTTAGTGATCTTAGCAGGGGCTAATGCAGTACTTGGGCATAATTGGGAAATACTCTTAGTGCAAAAGGTGTAGAAATAAGAAATAATGTTGATGGAAATACAACTTGTTACTTTAAACCCTAAGCCGAAGAGACAACTCTAGGTACTACAACACAGGCCACGGAACCACCTCAACAATCAGGAACCACAGAACCTGCAGCTGACGGAGGAGGGGTACTAGGCCCTGGTCTTGGTGCAGGTGGGTGTCTTCTCCTTGTTTCGATACACATACTCTTCAGCTATATGTGCAAATGACGTCAGATCCCCGAAATAGGTTGGGTGCTATATTGGAAATCAATTATTGGCATTCACGATTCTTAAACAAAGTTTAAGGCCAAATTTACATCAAATAAAATCATAGAATCATAACCGACAGTTTCAACGCGAATTTTATTTGTATCTTACAGATATGCATGTACAATTATGGTGACTTCATGTAAGTGATCACCAGAAAATTGTCGCGTGACCATGTCTGTACAAAAGCTCATACTGATCTTTTTTTTGTATGTGTTTACGTATGTATGTATGTAAGTATGTATGTATGTATGTATGTATGTATGTATGTATGTATGTATGTATTATGCATGTATGTATGCATTTATGCACTATGCATCATGAGCATAAGTTTATGCATGCCTGTCTGTATGTCAGTCTGGACGAATGGATCTATGCATGCATGCATGTATGTGTGTGAATATATAAGAATACATCGCTTTCAAAACTCTGGATTAATCTCTGTATTACACCTGTCTACGGATAGATTTATTTAAGAGAAGTGCTTAGCACAGAAAAGAAACTGCCAACTCCATTAAGGGGAGGAGCTGAATTTAGTCTCAGTGTTATAGAGAAACTAACAAAGTGCGTGTACGCAAACAAGCTGATAATCAGAAATCAATATCAAAGCACCAACATGGTATCTAAGTATAGTACTAGTAGTGGTATCCAGGAAGGACACAGCGAACTCATCTGGCACACATTAACTGAACATGCCAACTAGAACTTAAGGGTGGGCGGAAATTGTCTGATTTCCTGTCCTCGGGTGACTATCAATGTTTAAGTTGTTTGTGTGAAAAGGACCGGGAGACTGGGAAGTGCGCAGTTTATTTTGTCAGCTGTCAAATATGTCCTAGTGGAATTAGAACATTAAGAACAGGAAAAAAAAGATAATTAATAACATTGTTGACGAAACATGTAATCAATACGTAGATGCATACAAAACCAAAACATGTCAAATATACAGCTGTTTATGTATACATGTATGAATGTATGTATGTATGTATGTATGTATGTATGTATGTATGTATGTATGTATGTATGTAGGCCTATTTATGTATACGTTTATATCTTGAACAGTTTCATTATAACAAATGTTGATTTAGCAAGTTTCTAAATGTATTCTTGTTGGTTCTGTTTCCACGACATATGCCTCCTGTTTATTGTAGACCCCTGCGCCCCCAGCCCGTGCCCGGCCGACGCCTCCTGTGAGGCCACGTCTACCATCGGCTTTATATGTCACTGTCCGTCCGGGTTTTACCTCAACACCCTCAACCTGTGTGAAGGTAGGTCATGGGGCACCTCAAAGGTCAAAGGTCATAATCCACTTCTTATATGTAAATATTCAATTATTCAAATATGCATTACTATTGTAGAAAATCAGTTTGAAAATGTAAGATATCTAAAGATAGGTAAACCATAGACACCCAGAAGTCCATATGACCCAGGACCTGTCCACGTCAAGTCAAGTCGACCTATTAATTTAAGGGGGTATTCCACTTTATGACGTCCTTTTAATTTAAGGGGGTATTCCACTTCACGACATCAGCTACGATACGGCTGCCAGGCATCTGCGATATGATCATATCGTGGTCAAGTCATGGACCCCTACGATATTGTTGATGTCGCAATAGTGTAATAGGGTATGTCGCAGTTGGCTACAACTTTAAAGTCGTGTGACATGAATTTTATTGCAGTGAAGTTAGAGAAATAGATGTCATAGGCAATAACCTAACCCAAGACTTTATTCTACATGTACAACAATATAATCTGAGTTGTGCGATTATGCGACAATATTACTGCGATATACACATACAAGGTTAAACAGTCTGGTGCTTCCCCCTGCGATACCAAGTTATCACATCGTGCAATATGGTGCTCATGTCATAGGCAGCTGTCATGGTGTAGTGGAATACCCCCTGAAGGGAGAAAGATGATAAGTGTGAGTATTTCTAGGCATTTTTGTATTGGTCTACTAGTCCCCCTCTAATGCGGCCAAAATCTAAACATAAAAGACAGGCTGCATAAGGCGTTAATTGGACACATTATAGAATGACTATGGGGCTGCTTTCGACGGTTATAACATATTTGCGTCTCTCCTGACCATCCTGCTCACCTTCTGCCTCCAGACACCAATGAGTGTGAGCAGGGCGTGTGTCCGCCCCACTCCCTGTGTCTGAATACCCTGGGCACCTACTCCTGCAGCTGTGTCAGCGGCTACCTCCTCCAGGGTATCACCTGCCAAGGTAATGCATTAAACAATGCTGCGGTACGTTAGATATGGGCTTCAGTTCAGTAAAGCAATACTTTGTTATCAAATAGTGCATTTGAACAGTCAAGGGACATAGCGGTAATCATACCTAACACTTATGAAGCAGTCTATTACAGCAATACTGGAACTGACGCTCTAAGCAGAATAAGATTAAGATAGAACAACCGTATTACAATGAATGCACTTACCACTAGTTATAGTGACATGCATTATTGCGTATGCATATAGCACTACCCAAAGAGCCAGCACCAAGATTGGTTTAGATTATACAATTATATCCCCCTTTTCACAACACACGCGTGATCATCAAGGTATTTCTACTTAGGAGTATGTGTACGCCTGTACGGAAATGCACAGCACAACTCTAGCTATGTCGGAGTTTAACGCCATCTTTAAGTTTATTTCTCATCTATTTGGGAATTTTACCGGCAGAAGCAGATGCCTCCATCTGATAATTGTGTACCTACCTTTCAGATGTAGACGAGTGCTCCTCGGGGGTGTGCCCTTTGGACTCACAGTGCACTAACCTGATTGGCTCCTACTCGTGTCTCTGCAACACGGGCTTTGTACAGACTAACGAACTCTGTACAGGTAAGTGAGGAACTATAAAGACACAATAAACCATGTTTGGGGCAATCTTTTTAGGCAGTTCATTTATCATAGTGAAATACCATGCAGTTATATTCTCATGAAATCCTATTTTCTGTAGTTGAAGGGGCATTTTCTAATAAGGGGAAACTTGCATTGACGTTGCATTGTGTATTGTCATTGGTTACTCTATGTTTTCTGTTTTCAGACGTAGACGAGTGTGTGGGAGTGGGTGTGTGCGGGCCCCACTCGGTGTGTGAGAACTCAGTGGGCACCTACACCTGCCCCTGTGAGGCGGGATACCGGGGGGTGGACGGGCTGTGTGTGGGTACGTCAAGATCACAGTGGTAAACTGGTTTAAAACATAAATAAGTATTTTGGAGCAGTTCAATGTGGGATTCACTTATGTGCAAGAGCCTGTTTGCTGTCCCACTTATGAAGACTATTATGTAGTTAGCAGTCACTTAAGGCCAAACAAAAAAAATTGTTGTGTTCAGGTAACCCTACCTACCCTAGATTTTTGGCCCTACCCTAAATTCTTTTTAGGGAAATTTTTAATAATTTTTTTTCAGAATCCAAAGAATTGACCTAAAGTACCATGGAAAACCATAAAACAGCACATGGATACTCAGGGCATGTATTTTAGATGCTAAAAATGGTTTTTGAGAATATTTGGAATATCTTTTTTTATTTCCAACACTGGCCGGGTCTCTTTGGCAAGTAAAAAAAAAAAAGCAAAAAAAAAAGAAGTTTTTTCGACCTACCTACCCTATTTTTTTCAACCTATGTTACCTGAACACAACAATTTTTTTTGTTTGGCCTAATATATATAATTATAACTCTGTACTTTGTGTTGCTACAACAATGCTGTTGCCTCATTAACACAAAACTGCAAGTGTGTACATTCATTTTTTTTTTAAATACCAAGTTAAGCATGTGCTCCTCAATCTCAATCTCATGTATCAAAATTATATTATCTTCCTTTAATCCCAAGAGTGAATGGTTAGGTCCCTCCTTCTTGGAGTAAGCTACATTGGTCACTTCATAATTATTTTACAATTCCAGACATAGACGAATGCCTGGAGACTTCACGGTGTGTAGGTGTACCAGGGACCGAGTGCCTCAACACAGAGGGATCAGTAGTATGTACCTGTTTGACCGGGTACGCCTCTGACAGCCCCGACACGGGGTGCTCAGGTGGGTCAGGGTGGTGGTTCGAGATTAACGAAATATTGCAGCAGCAATTTCATAATCTGACATACAATTGCTGCCATGATAAGAGATCACTATGTTATACGCCCAACTGAGCACTTCATGGGAACTTAATAGTAATTGCTACTTATAAGTTGATGATAATGTGTTAGGAGTCAACACTTGCTTGACTCCATAAGTCATTAAGCCTATCCCACATTGGGTATATGCTGGGGTTGGACAAGGGTTGGACAAACTAGATGTTAAGCCATCCTTGTCTCCGAGACCTGGGTTTACTAAAATGAGCAAGAATTGTGTTTTTCTATATCCTCAAGTAGGCCTACTGCTAAAACATGATAATTTCTTAAATTTTATCAATTGACAGATTTGAGGTTTGCCAGCCAATCAAAATACTGTATTTCAGGGTAAAATAGGGTTGAACATTAAAGGTTGAGCTGACAGGCTTAACCATTGGTTCCTATGGGGAAAAGTCCAAAATGTAAGATCACATTTTAGAAATTATAGGAGCAATCTGTCAACTGAATTGCTTTGGTTAATTTTGTATCGTGCAATGCTCTTCAGGGAATAAACATGGAAGCAATTTGGACAATATTTCATTGTAAACTTTATTGCTGGTAGAAACTGGGATGGGCTTATTGAATCTCCCTGTGTTTTCTACTGTTTCAGATATAGATGAGTGCTTTGACCAGCCGTGCCCAGCGGACTCCACCTGTCAGAACACTCAGGGGTCGTTCTCCTGTGTCTGTAACAGTGGATACGTCCTACAGGGGGAACAGTGTGCCGGTAAGGCGGGGGCAAAAGGGTAAAACACTACCCTATAAGGAGCAATTAAAGGATGGGAAAAGGAGTTTACAGTCCCAATCTAGAGCATTTTAGTGGAAACACTACGCTTATCAAGCGGAACGTGTCCCCGTTTTGTCCGGGGTATGTCACATTTGCATCCTTTAATTTCGCAGGGAGGGTGATAAAACGTGTATTAATTTTCTCTTACAATAGTCTTAACAGTAATGTCTTTATTATTATATAAGCTATCATAGCAATTTTACTACTTCAGTTTTGTTTTTTTAAATATCTATAAGAAAAGCTTCAACTGTACCAGAAAACAAATCAATGTCTCTGCTCTTTGATTACTGTATACTGCAAGAATGAATTTACTTCATAATGCGCGATTCAATCTGACAATGAACATAAGTAATTGGTCACTGACATAAGATCAGGACCAAGGGAGAGACATCATCAGTTCTGTTACCCCTAGGTTCATAACAACAACTCACTCCTCAATGACTGTCTAAATGGGCAGCACTGTTTTATAAGCTGCTCGGTAGACCCTGCGAAATAGTCATTAGATATTGTTTGGTAAGTATGATTATCCTAAAAAGGTCGCTTTTGTAATGGTGTCGGAATACTTAAAGTTTGAACTAGTTTAAAGTGGTTTTCAAGAAAATTATTCTAGTTATAACAAAAATATTAATAACCTTTCAGATGTAAACGAGTGTGACCAACCTGTGTGCGGGTCTAACGCCTACTGCGCCAACCTCCCGGGGTCCTACGACTGTCCCTGTACCTCGGGCTACACAATGAGCAGCGGCTTCTGTCAAGGTGGGTACCATCTCAGATCTTTGACGCACCTTACGGGTTGAAGAACAAAACTAAATAGGCACCTACATCTAACTCAGGCGAATGGTGCCGTGAAGACTGCCATGCTCTGTCCTGTGGTTGAGGGAAATGTGTCAGGAGTATAGGTGAGGAAGTGCAGAGGGGAATGGTTGCGTGAAAGACGTGGCATTGATATAGCAAAGATAGCAAAAAGAAAAAAACAGTGTAACAAACAAAGTTATATGGACATTGTTGATTTTTGCTTCAATCCCTAAACTACATGTATGCGGCTGGAAACAGTCATTTAAACCCCCCTCAAATTTGACCAGCAGTTTCCAATAGTCTGTAGAAATCATATAATGTCAATCAGCTGGAGAGGCAATTGTTTTCGACAGAACACTCCCATCAGCTCTCACTTCCCTGTCTACCAATACTAGAAACAGTCCATCAAAGACCCATCCTCCAGTCCCTATTTTATCTTTTTGGGAGTCCCTTGTTATATATCTATGTAGCATTGTAGCTATTGGTGGGGACTCCCTCAATCAGTCATGTCTTTAACCATTTAATTCTCTTTGTTCTCAATGACTGGTTACACAATCTCATGTTCAGCTGTTGAAGGGCATTGTCCTACAATGGTTGTTAGAGTCAGGCAGTTTAAGAAGCCAGAAGTGGGTTACATAACCATTACTTGAGCCAATCAACCCTCACCCCTCCACATTAGGACCTCCACTGTCACCTGCAGGTGGGCATGTCTAGGTGAGTGATAGGTCATTCAGTACTGGGTCCCTCCCTGAGTTGTGTGTGACAGCAGGAGTGGTGGTGGTGATCACTACTCATAGCCCATATAGCCTTCTTGTTGTAAGAAGGCCTTCAGTCTATTGAGGGACAACCATGGCTCATGCATGAGTGGAACTTTGTAGCTCTTTTGCTTCTTGTTTATTGCATTCATAACTCATACAACACTTCGGCTTGACAATATGTAGCCATTCTTCCAGTGGTTGCTTGTCTCACGATAACAAAACTACACCTATTGTAAAGCTACACCTTCACAATTTTGTCACTAATCATACAAGTCAGTCAGATACATTGAAAATTAGGTAAGCAACTACATAAACATAGTTAACTAATTAATCCACTAAATGGATGATCATAGAAAGTGAGAGAGGGATGAGACAATGACATGATCACGTTGTTTTCTCTACAAATTTATTCTTGATTTTTCGATTTAATTTCATGAGCATGTTTATCATTCTATTGTTTCCCAGACGTAGACGAGTGCGCCGACCCGGGGCGGTGCGGGGACCAGGCGACCTGCGTCAACACCCCCGGCGCCCACTCCTGTGTCTGCCACCTGGGGTTCACCCCGGGCCCCGGAGGAACCTGCGCCGGTCAGTGCTTCACTATGTCTATAATGGGGTTTGGTTTGATTCTCCGGCGGTATGTACGTCTGTATGTGGTGACAAGCTGGGAACTATGGGGGATTGGGTGGGGGACGTGGCTAAATTTTTACTTTTTTTTATTTAGATATTTACTTGTAGTTAAGGTTTAAGGTAACTAGTGTTCAAGACACATATACCTTGTTGTACAATGAAGATGTTAAGAGGGAAACTATGTCAAACCCAGCCCCCAAACTGGTGGACAACAGATTTTGTTTATTAGGGAATGAATTTTCATACAATCAACATTGTTTCGGTCTGGTAAGGACCTTCGTCAGGATTTCTCCTGTCCTGTAGTATAATGGTTTCTTTAATATGTGCACCATCCTTTGCTACGGGATCGATTGGGGTCTGAACGTACAGTTGGGCAAGGGCTGGCGGATAGGCTACATCACTGATCCCAGTTTTGTATTGTAGCATATATTGAGAGACTGAATCACACCACTCTCTCTGTACGAGGCTGGGAGCGCATCGGTGGTAGCTACTGTAACCTGTGTGATGTGTTATCATCAGTGTAAAGGACTTGTAATGGACATTTGTGAGTCTTTATAATAAAGACTGCCTTTTGTTATAGTACACTATGCTATATAAGGTGATAATGGCGGGGGTAAGGGGATGAGCGGAATCCACAAATGACACATGTACCAATGCTGAAAATGAATATTGCAAGGAAAACAGTTTTCAGAAAACGTTCACTGTTAATAAGGGTAGGCCCTAGAAAATTTGTTTCAACAAAACTAATCCAGTGAAATTATTCTGGTTTAGAAAGAATTTGTATCAATATAATTGAGAACTTACAAGACAACGTGATCGACAACATTTTATTTCTACAAATGTTGAGTGAGTTTCAGGTATGATATACAAGCGTTAGGCCTAAGTCCAATGTTGCTGTGATATTCTCACATTCTTCAGTGCTAGGAAGTGGTCTCCAGCGTCCAGTCCTTCACTGAAGGAAACTCAACGGAGGTGTCTAGTGATTTTAGGTACAGATCTATTTTTATAACTTTAGGCACTTTAGTAATGAAGCATATCCCTTCGTATCCACAATAACCTGATCATGAATTGTTTATATTCTTTGGTGCACAGGCACAACTTGTAGCAATGAAACCAGCTTTCAGAACCGTGAATTCAGACAATACACATATTTTTCAGTGCATTGATGATTTCTTACGCAATGCATCGATAGATTCAAAAGTTGTGATTTTTCAAATTAACCTCTTTTTTTTATCATTTTAACCAATCTCGTATTGGATTAGGGATAATAAGCCAAATAATCATTCTTGCTTAAATGGGAGAGCCTGCACTAAAGGAATATTGATGAAGAACTACAGAATTTGTCAGTGGCCTACATAAACAACAATCATACTTTTACATAATTTGCTAAATCACAAATACTGTTGAAATGATTTTTCTTTGATTTATACATGTTCGGCCAGCTTTTCTATTGATTGCTGGTGACCTGGTACATTATCACTTTTCTTCTTTTCAGTTTATACATGTTGATTGCAAGTTACATTATCACAATTTCCGAAATAAACTTGTACACAGAAAGCATTTGGTATCCACCTTCAGTATATTCTCGAAGGGAAGCCTTTGTTACTTTTACCAGAGAGTGAAACTTATTATATCAAAACTTATCATAATGTTATGCTTCTCCACTATACTTCAACTCAATCAAGAGGGACACCTCAAAATTCATCGACTTTTACTTAACTCATTTACCATTGAAGGAGAAAACATGAACTGAAACTTGTGCAATAGAAAAAATAATGTGTATTGCAAACAATCCTCCCGTCTTTGAACATTACATGTATTCTAAAGAAATCCCCAGAAAGGTTGAGCATATCATATAGATTCAAATAACAATAGCAATAAGTATCATAATGTATCCAAACAAATGATTTCAGAAGGAGACATTTCTGAATTAAATTAAAAGGAAATACTGTGAATCCTACTTGGTAGAGATTATTCTTTAGGGCATTTTCATGATACATTTTAATCACAGATAGAAAACCTGAAGAGTGAACCACTGAGCGTGGCCACAAAAATAAAGTCTTTGCGGAAGAAACATGCTGAGCTGGGCCGGTGCCCCCGGAACTGGTTGGGCATGTCGAAGGCAATCACTGTTAACTGGCTTCCTGAGACCAGGTCCCAAACGCTCACCATCCGCTCGACCACAAGGAGAAGCAAGTTGTCGGTGACGTCAATGCCAATCACTGGCATCACGTCTCCGGCTATGATAGAAGCTTGCTCGTGCAGGGTGTGGCTGAAGATGAGGTTCATGTCCTCTGTGTGGCGGGCCTCAACGCTGGTGATCAAGCCATTGGGAGACACTGCAAATGTGCACAGGCAGTTGCCTGCAGCTATGGGAAACTGCCAGCAGGTGGAAGTTACATCAATGACGGGATTGCCGCTGTCAATGTCGTGGACATTGATGGTGCTGTCAGAGGTGTAGATGAGGCGGGTCAGGGTGGCAGCTGAGTTCTGTCGACTGAGCCGGTTGTCTATGTTGAAGCTCATGACCCGTGACACTCGGTCATAGCAGGCTGCACTAGTACCGGAGCGGTGGACAACCCCATCATCCGTGACAACCGTCACGCTCCGCTGAACATCTCCTTCCTTGCCACCACAGAGGAGATGCACGCATTCACCTTCTACCATAAAGAACACATTAATTGGCTTCTTAGTGGCAGTGTTAAAGGCACTGATGGTGAGGTTGCCTCCCATAGTATGTGACTCATTTTTTGCCACATAAAGTAGACTGCCATGACACATGGCTAGAGACGTGCTCTGAGCGAAGTTGTCCACAAAGGTGGCGTCCTGCTGGAGGGTCTGTGGGCTCCAGGCCTCAATGGAGTACCTGCAATCACAAAGTACACCTTGGTTAAAAGGTCAAAAAAACTTGCCATGCTAATAGAAGAAGAGGACAGAGAAAATGAACGGAGTTATTGCGTTATCAAATAGATTTGTATAAAAGGAACTAAGTTTAGCTTGCTTTCAGTGTCTGGTAGTTTAGGCTTGTATTCATGGAGAACAATTCATTTTGTTAGAATTTGGAAAAATTTAAGATTTAAGATAAAGAAAGCCTAATCTGCATATTGAAATACATGTACATACTTTAAAGTAGTACAGAGAAACTCAAAAGTAAATATTTTGTATAAGGCTTCTCAGGTTGTTAAGTTTTCTTCCTAAAATCGTTTTGATTTAGAGACACTACATACTCCCATTTCTTGCTTAGAAAATCTGATTTACCTATGCTTGCCATAGCTGACAACTGTTGTGTCAGACGCCAGGATGAAGATGCGTGAGCTGGCGTCTCCCTCGTGGTCCTCGTCCCCCGGCCCCACCATAAGGTTGCCCTGGACCACGTCCGTCATCTGCAGGGCGAACACCATCGGGTGCAGGGTGCGCTTAGTGGACACGGCCACACCGGGCCATGAGTCCAGGTTCTTCAGCTTGCCCTGACTCAGAAAGTAGTTGCACAGTACAAAGTTCATGATGCACAACTGCCTCACAGTGTTCTCCTTCTTGTTGCGTTTGAACTTGGCAATAACCCGATTGACGAGGTTGGTGCCTATGCAGACAGCAAAAGTCTGTTTCACGCTGGCCTGGTTGTGGAGGAAGCGCATGAGGAGGATGACACAGGCCTCGGCCTCCTCCATGTTGTCTCCGTGCTCATAAAGGCTGCAGACGGTGGCCAGCCGCACAGCCTCTATCTGAGTCTGCAGGTCTTTGGACGCCTTCAGCACCCCCTCGGCCAGTGAGCGGGTGGCGGTGAAGCCCGCCTTGGCCTGGTCCCGCTGTCCCTGCACGTACAGGTTCAGGGCCATCTGGAAGTCCTCCCGGCCGGGCTCCAGGTCTGTCCCGGTGAGCCGGTCCAGGGAGCTGCTCACCTGGGTGTGGTACTCGCCCACCAGCTTGGGGCTGCCCGGGGGGCGGCGGGCCGCGGGGGTCAGCAGGAGCCGCAGCAAGTGTACCGCCTTGCTGAACGACCACCAGGAGGCAGCACTCACCTGCTGCTGTGGGTCCGTCAGGTCTGAAAACACAATGGGAACAATGTGATTGGTTTATAGGTTGGCCCTATATCTATCAATCAAATGTATCATCATTTCATTTTTTCACTGGTTTCATATAGTCGCGGGTCTTGACTAGAACTTTAGAACATTGCCATAATGTCAATTATATATAGCTGGTGAAGACCAGCTCTAATGATATGAGGATAACATATCATAAACACATATTTTTAAAACTTGACTTGTTTGATGTCGAATGCTACATAAACGTTTTCCATGCAGTCCGCAATGTGACAGTAGCCAAGATTGATTGACCGATTATTGTAGAACAAAACGTTTATGTCCCGATCAGATTAGAATTTGGACATTCATTAATCTAAAACTCTTTATTTTACAGTTATGTTTACTTTGTCCAATAAGTGAGAGTCATTGGAAGAGATGGGTAACCAAAGTTGTCTACCCCAATTGCCAAATGTACGTAAATTCATACTCAACCAGAGTATGGAGAAAAAATTGGTGAAATGCTATTTGCAATATAGCTACTTACCAATCGCTTCTTTCTTGGAGCTCATAGTTTTCTTGTAATCAAACAGCCAGACGATGGGGAATGGTTAATAGCTAGGTTTCCGATTTGGGAATATTTTTCCTTTGGTTTCTGCTCCTGGCTTAGTACTAGTGATGTATATATCCCGCTGGTCGTGTGGTCCCTGAACGTCGCTGACAGCTCGCCGACGACTGGCGCGGGCCTCTAAGGCGTGGTGGGGGTCGGACCTCACAGGTACAGTCACCCCTGTACAGACAGACACCACCTGATCCTTAGAGAAACAGTCACCTTGACTCCTCGTCTTTTCTTATGTTATAAGGGTACCACACCAATTATCGATATATTTAATGATTTTATATTAATGATCTACACAATGTTCTTTGATAACAATAAAACCATGTATAAACCATTACTGGATGAGAGAAACGTAAAGTAGACATACATACACATCTAATTAGGAGAACTACTTTTTTTGGGTCACTGGGTACCAGCAGGTTATCAGTGCAACAGGCCGGGAACTTTCTTGGCCGCTGGTGCCCGGTGTGTACACCAATAATCTATGGCTGGTACCCATTTGCCCAGAAAAGACGTTATCTTTCTAATTACGTCCTACAGGTTTGCCTTTACCTCAAGATTAGGTGGGGACAAATATGTGAATGGTCTACAAATCCCAAGCATCACTGCTTGATAAGATAAAAGACAATCTACCGAAAATGTATTCTTGTTTTACTTTGTTTAAGGGTGTTTTAGTAAGTCTGGTTTGTAATTGTCCTAACAGAGCCCTCCTAACGGTGGTGGGACTGTAGCCCTCATTAGAGGGGCCTGTAACAGAACCCCGGTAGGAGATACGCCTCCCGCGGTGTATGCTGGGTAACGGGAGACGCCGCCAGCCTCCCGTTGACCCCCTGATCAGTGCGCTGGGTGAGGGCAGCTGGGTATAACATCCCACGGTACAACTACTGAAAAACACGCCAATCTGTTGAACTGAATCTGTAATTTTCTGATTTGGAAAAGTGCGGGTTGTGACGTTAAATCTAACCTTGGGGATTCATAGAGATATTTTGGTATGCATGAAACCTAGCTATTCGTTGGAAGGGGCACGGGGCGGTAAATTGGCTAGAATGTTCGCTGGGTTCGATCCTGGGATCGGCTAGGTTGGCTGTTACACCTCTCTGCATTTCCCCGAGTGGCAAGAACTCGGTTATCAATGGTCTCCGAACTGTTGTATGTAGTGCCCTATGGGACACTGCATATTAAAGAACAGCTGCCTTAGTATAGGGGTACGGTCTATATCTTCTCATGTATTCAATCATTCCATAGATCGGGGATGTCCTTGCATAAACATCACTACTTAATTAGAAGTATTACCAGTAGAAGTATATTACTTTTCGATAACTAGTGCAATGTACACATGAATTCCACTCTAGTTACTAAATGCTTCATATGAGTGGCGCTGGCCGATGGCGGTTATATCGGTTTTCCATTGTTCAGCCGCTGTTAGGCCCATCAGCGCTCTTCCTAATGAGATATCACTGATGTATGTAACGGTCATCACATCGTATTGGCGACTATATGAGCTTGGATACCCGGGGTAGCAATTGCTGCTGTTGAAGTTTATTTTTGCTAATATTCTTTTACCCGCACACATAATTTGATGCATAATAGCATTTAATGCATTGGCCATTCCGTTCAGCGGTCACACCCAACCATATGCATATGTCAAGGATATGGTGTACTGGAATCCTGAAAACGTTTGATATCAACACAAGGAAAAAAGAAAATTTTAAATCCATTTTTAGGTACAATGAAACATCATTCTAGTTGAGAATTTACTGGATTATGTGATTATAGTTATCATGGGGGTGTTACCCAATGCCGCATGTCGGATTTAAGTAATTGCCGTTTCACCTGTCCATATGATTTATTTTTCCACATCTATATTTCAAGGACCTGCTGCATGTCGATTTTAAGAAATGGCCTATGTCATGTTGTTGATTTTTTTATGACACTAACCCTCATGTTGCATGTCAAATTGCAGAAGGGTCATGTCGCGATGTCGATTTTAGAGATATTTACCCATAACTATGTCCCCAATACCAATAACCTATCAGATACAGGGTGTCATCTTCTCCTCAGAGCGGGCGCGGTGGGAGGCCACTCTGAGCCTGGTGCCCTGTCCAGGGTCCCTCCTGGGGCTGGGGCTTACAGGGGCTACGGCCGAACAACTACAGACCACCGGCACCGCACTAGTCACCGGGGTAAGTGATTTATTTATTTATTTATTTATTTATTTATTTTTTTTTTTTATTGAACTGACTTCACGCGTGTACATGTTCTTCCAGTCAAGTAAACATTAAATGAGAAAAGTGATAACATCTTAACTAAGTGTTGATCGTATTATGAGAAAATAATGAGATGAGATGTATAAATATAGGTAGTAATAACAGCGTCAATGTATATCACCATTATAATTGGGTCACTGCTGGGGCTGGGGCTGACCAGGGCTACGGCCTAACAACTACTGACCACCGGCACCGCACTAGTCACCCGGGGTAAGTGATTTATTATATCAGTGCTATTATTGGGTCACTGCTTGGGCTGGGGCTGACAGGGGCTACGGCCGAACAACTACTGACCACCGGCACCGCACTAGTCACCGGGGTAAGTGATTTATTATATCAGTATGGTTATTGGGTCACTGCTGGGGGTGTGGCTGACAGGGGCTACGGCCGAACAACTAACTGACCACCGGCACCACACTAGTCACCGGGGTAAGTGATTTGTTATATCAGTGTTATTATTGGGTCACTGCTTGGGCTGGGGCTGACAGGGGCTACGGCCGAACAACTACTGACCACCGGCACCGCACTAGTCACCGGGGAAGTGATTTATTATATCAGTATGGTTATTGGGTCACTGCTGGGGGTGTGGCTGACAGGGGCTACGGCCGAACAACTAACTGACCACCGGCACCACACTAGTCACCGGGGTAAGTGATTTGTTATATCAGTGTTATTATTGGGTCACTGCTGGGACTGGGGCTAACCAGGGCTACGGCCTAACAACTACTGACCACTGGCACCGCACTAGTCACCGGGGTAAGTGATGTCAGTGTAGTTATCTGGTCATTACTGGGCCTTAAATCCTTGGTAATGGTGATTCTTAGGTTTTTTTTAACAGTTCTTACCCAATCCCTTCCTAATATAAAGAATATGTTCTGTATCCGAATTAACAAGTTTCTCATATCATAACCCTTTTCTCTGTATTCATTATGTAACATTGGCATGCGTGCTTGCAAATAAACATAGGGCTTACACTACATATGTATCGTGAAAGAATACTACATAACCATGACGTTAATTTCAGATTAACTCCATTGTGATTGCGAGTAACCTTGGTTCCCAGTTCGTGACGTCAGAAGTGAGGCAGTTCCGGTCCCGAAACCTGATCGTTGACGTCACTTTATACTTCTTCCTTAACGTCACTATGACGTCATCCGACGTCCAATCTACGTTGCTTGGCCACTCCTCTGTCTTTGAAAACGACGGGTTCTGTCTTGACGACAGCGCAACACAGGTTACAGGTGAGTTAAACTCTAATCAACTTTAAACATTTTACTTTTTATTATATATATGAATGATTTAAGCAATTGATAATAACAAAAGATCCAGGCCTATGTACAAAGCTGTAAGTAAAATGTCCATACTCAACTGAACATGGAAAGGTATGGATGGAATATGAGTTATTCGACTGCTTCTGTTGCTGCTCTCTTCTCATTTGACACTTTTATTCAATTGCTCTTTAGGGTAATGTTATTTATCAAAACTGGTTAAAGACTGGCATCTCAACTGATGGATATAGGACATAGGACAAAATTAACGTTGCTTAAAGTTCTGAAATATCAATGAAAAACATCAAAGTTACACCTAGGCCTATAGGTATGGGATGTCTAATCAACATATACACTTCTTAACATCAAAAATCCTTCCCACTTTGTCACGTTTGCTTTCCATAGATTACGATGACTGTAACAGTGCTGGGTGGAGCGACTGTTGGGTGGGTGCGACGTGTACTAACACAGAGGGACTGTACAGCTGTACCTGCCCCCTGTCCCACCTGGACATCTCCCCCGACCCCACGAGGCCTGGGCGGGTCTGTGCAGGTAGGTCTAGGTGACCAGTATAACAGGGGGCCTTATATCTGTACCTTTCCCTTTTCTCACCTCGACATTACCCATATCAACCTGAGGCCATAATAATTGTCTGTAAATGATTTGGAAAGTAATAAGCTACTAATAATACTCAACAAGGCTTTATGAGACCAATTGATGCAAAAGAAATAATCTAAATTAATGTGTGTAATATGCTAATCCCCTCAAAGATCTTATAGGAATATATGTGATATATCTGTTCACTTATAAGCATAGTCCCCTCATTTATGATATTGTGTGTAATTATTTGTATTCTCTTGCAGTCATCAGTCAGGACAACCAGGATCCCATCTCTGGAGCCAGTATGTGGTCGCTAACTACTCATGTGGCTGTTGGGCACCCCTTTGACTTCACCATCATCCTGTTACGTGGATCTCATGTCACCTACACCATAGACTTCGGTGATGGAACCAACAGCGTCAGGCAGGACGACGATCTCTTGGCCTTCAAGACCCCACTCCTCCTTAGCCATGCCTATTCCTCACCCGGAAGTTTCAGCATCGTCGTCAGCATTACCAATGACGTCAGCACAGCCATGACGTCACTACAAGTTGTGGTACAGAATGAAGTAGGTGGGGTTCAGCTGGAGGTTCCAGCATTTGTGGCCTTTCCTCCTGGCATTGCTGATTTTCGCGTTCTTTCCATTGGAGATGCAGTCTCTCAATTGACGGCATCTTTTGATTTTGGAAATGGCAAAACACAATTGGTAGATATTCCCGATATTGCCCCAGGCATTCCGTTCATTCTGCAGAATCAGTACTTCACAAATGATATTGGGGAGGTTCATGTTACAGTCAATTGCTCCAATTTGGTGTCCACTATAATCTTGAGCTCAAGTTTTGTCATCCAGAGATTGATTAAGGAGGTACACTTGAACACTGGCAGTAGTGTTCTGTCTACACTGGGAAACCCTCTTTCCCTAGACCTCACAGTACCATCAGGCTCACATATTAATCTCTACATAGATTTTGGAGATGGCAATGAAGAACATCAAACTGATCCGAATCAGGAAGGCGACCCTTACGCTACAACTGTTTCCCACCAGTACACTAACCCTGGTCAGTATGTCATTCAGTTGATAGTTGAAAATGCTGTAAGCAATGTTACAAAAGAACTTGGAGATACAATCATAGTTCAGAACCCAGTTCAAGATTTAACAGCAAGATTGGTCTCATCTGAAAGTGTAAATGAGGATGTTGTATCAATGCCTGATGCTGAGGTGAGATATGAAATCCTGTACCTTGGACTGCCCGGCTGGGCCCCCTCTGACATGAGCTGCTCAATCTACTATAACTCACAACTTGCAAACACAACATCTGCAGGCACTATTTCTACTAACTCCTCACTGGCTATTGGCTATACACTGCCTGACTGGAGTCCTGTGGGTGTTTATAACTTCAGCATTAGATGTTCTAATTCCATAAGTCATTTGTCAATGTCAAAACTGCTTAAAGTACAACGTTCCATGGATGATGTAACTTTCACAGCAAGTAAAACAGCAATTCCAGTAAATGGTTCAGTGCTGTTTACCGTAGGGATTTTAGCCGGGTCGGATGTTCATATAACACTCAACTATGGAAACGGGCAAATAGTCACGCAAACTAAAGAAGAGAGGTTTGAAGACTTGTATCAAATTCAATGGATTCACACATACGAAGAAAGCCATTCGACACCATATCATGCACAATTGGTTGTTGCTAATAAGGTCTATTATAAGGCACTAACTCTGAGAATATATGTGGTTGAGGAGATTACCAAACTGGCATTCAGTTGTTTCTACTATGCCTCTGATGTTGGCCTTCAGGAGCATCCTGGAGAGGGACCTGACTTGAACGTTTTCCCACAAGAGAGAGCTGTCTTTTGCCGACCAACAAATGAACGGGGAAATTTTCTCACCTACCAATGGAATTTTGAAAAACAGCCCCTCGAAGCTTCTTCTTTACCCGTTGGTCAACACAGGTACACTGCCCCAGGGAACTACACAATTACACTCAATATCAGCAACCCTCTCTACAAATCGACTGCAAGTCTTGAAGTTATTATTTATCAGACTGTACTGCTTAAAGAAATAACAAGTGATGGTCCAAAGGATGCTTTCAGCCAGATGCAATTTACTTTGGGTATTTTCTGGCCAGGCACTAAGCCTTGTTACCAGTGGGACATGGGGGATGAAGCCCCTATGTATATCTACGGGGAACAAGACTGTGCCATGAATGCTTCATCAGATGACTATTTTTCTTTGTGGGATGCTTCTGGTGGTCTTTATCTTCTCCATAACCACACATATAAGTCTGAAGGTGTCTTTAAGGTCAGTGTTACTGGGTGGAACTACCTGTCTGCCCACACAGTCTCTGGTATGGCTGTAGTGAAGGGGATTAACTGTGGATACCCTGAGGTGGACGTTGTCGGAGACGGGCGTAACCCCAGAGACCCTATCGGGGCAATGAGGAGTCAGTGGCTCAGCTTCCAGGGTAATGTCGTCCCACACTGTCCTGCATCACAGACAACTGCTTTTAACTGGACTGTCCAGAGGGTCATTGAAGGGTCTACATACCAAGAAAACACCGCAGACCCATATCCTGTTGACCAATCATCCACTGATTTGTTCCAGGTGATTTTTCCACCAAAGACTTTTATCCCTGGAAGTTACATAATCACTCTAACTGTTCACATGGACATCCTCCCTGCTCTTTTCAAGTCAGATTTAGTTCACATTAAGATCTCACCGACTCCAATAGTAGTCAAAATTAGTGGTGGAAGTGCACGGTCAGTTGGGTACAATTCTAATGTAACCATAAACGCCATCGAGGCAACATTTGATCCAGATGTTGACGTGAATGACAAGACTGGGTTTCACTTTGACTTCTATTGCCGCAGGACCAATGAAACTTTAACAACAGCAGCAAATGGATCAATAACTGATTCCATCATTGAAATACCAACTGCTGAAATGAAGGCCAATTTGACAGGACCAGGATGTTTTCGGACTGGCATCGGGAAACTGAACACATCGGAGGGCATCATAACTATTGACACCTACCTCATGGAGCCAGGGTCTAGTTACATAATCCTGGTCAAGGTCAGGAAGGGCACAAAGTCAGGAGGGTTTCAGCAGGAGCTCGTGGTCGTGGAGGGGGATCCACCCGAAATTGACATTGTGTGAGTATACAAAATATGCATATTTAGCTGTCATATCTATGTCCTTTACATATCATTCAGTGTAACATTTCCACACTTTCACTTCATCTATATTGCATTAATACTAAAGTTGTAAAATTTAATAAATAAGACAGATATTTAGTAAACATTTAATCTAGACAGCATAAAACATATCAAAAGTGACTTTTTCTTTCTCAGGTGCAAATCCAACTGTCAGATCAAAGTCAACCCATCTGGTTCACTGTCCACCGAGGCCGTCTGCCTGAGTTGTCGGCCGACCGACCCCCCGATGTCCTTCCGCTGGTCACTGTTCCTCCTTGATGAGACGAGTGGTCAGTTTGACCAAGTCAGGAACCTCTCAGCCATGGTTGTCACCGGTAAGATGGGCTGTTGTTTCACAGCACCATTTTCCCACACTTCTCAGGTCCAGTTTCCTATACTGATCAAAGCTTTGTTTTCCAACTCAGAGAAATGTTTGCCTTTCGCTCTGAGAATTACCTGCTCTATGTGACCAGCACCTGTAAAAACATATTCCTACACTAATCAGTGGAACATTTTCCCACAAAACTGTTCCCAATACTACTTTACCATTCTATCATACTACTCTTACCGCCATTTTGCTATGTGACTCATAGCAATATTTTCCTATGCTACTCATACCACCATTCTCCTATGCTACTCATAGCATCATTTTCCCATAATACTCTTACCATCGTTTTCCTAAACTACTCATTACACCATTTTCATATACTACTCATTACACCATTTTCCTATGCTACCCATAACACCATTTTCCTATGCTACTCATAACAGTATTTTCCTACACAAACACCATTTTCCTGCACTACTCATAACACCATTTTCCTACACTACTCATATCACCATTTTCCTATTCGAATCTTACCACCATTTTCCTATGCTACTCATACCACCATTTCTCTATGCCTCTCATAGCACCATTTTCATATACTGCTCATAGCACCATTTTCTTATAGGCCTACTTCTCATTACACCATTTCCCTATACTACTCATAGCACCATGTTCAGATACTACTCACAGCACCAATTTCTTATACTTCTCATTACACCATTTTCCTATACTACTCAATCACTGTTTTCCTAGACTACTCAGGTCAAATAAAATACGTTCGTTATTCTTTTATTGATAAGATCTGTAGTTTATGATCGTGAAATGAAATACGTTAGAAATTTTGCATATGAATGTAAAATTTAACATATGACAGGAATAGCATGCACCACCATGACTATCCCTAGTTATGAAATGACGGTTTTATATTCAGTATGTGTGTGTTTGCTGAATTGTGTAGGTGCAAACAGTATGTCACTGGCCTGCAGTCCCCAAACCCCTAGATGTTTTATATTTGGTTATCTGTATCTGTAGGTGTGAACGGCAGGTCGCTGGCTTTCAGCACTGCATCCCTCGCTATGGTATTATAGATTTATATTAGGTATCTATATCTATAGGTGTAAACAGCACGTCGCTGGCCTTCTCTCCCTGGCTGTACCGACTCAGGGTGGATGGGACCCTGCCCGGGTACGCCCTATTTCATATTAGGTGTCTGTGTCTATATCTATAGGTGTAAACAGCACGTCCCTGGCCTTCTCTCCCTGGCTGTACCGACTCAGGGTGGACGGGGCCCTGCCCGGGTACGCCCCTATTTTATATTAGGTATCTGTATCTGTAGGTGTAAACAGCACGTCGCTGGCCTTCTCTCCCCGCACCCTGAGGGGCGGCCGGCTGTACCGACTCAGGGTGGACGGGGCCCTGCCCGGGTACGCCCTATTTCATATTAGGTGTCTGTGTCTATATCTATAGGTGTAAACAGCACGTCGCTGGCCTTCTCTCCCCGCACCCTGAGGGGCGGCCGGCTGTACCGACTCAGGGTGGACGGGGCCCTGCCCGGGTACGCCCCTATTTCATATTAGGTATCTGTATCTATAGGTGTAAACAGCACGTCACTGGCCTTCTCTCCCTGGCTGTACCGACTCAGGGTGGATGGGACCCTGCCCGGGTACGCCCTATTTCATATTAGGTGTCTGTGTCTATATCTATAGGTGTAAACAGCACGTCGCTGGCCTTCTCTCCCCGCACCCTGACGGGCGGCCGGCTGTACCGACTCAGGGTGGACGGGGCCCTGCCCGGGTACGCCCCTATTTCATATTAGGTATCTGTATCTATAGGTGTAAACAGCACGTCGCTGGCCTTCTCTCCCTGGCTGTACCGACTCAGGGTGGATGGGACCCTGCCTGGGTACACCCTATTTCATATTAGGTGTCTGTGTCTATATCTATAGGTGTAAACAGCACGTCCCTGGCCTTCTCTCCCCGCACCCTGACGGGAGGCCGGCTGTACCGGCTCAGGGTGGATGGGGCCCTGCCCGGGTACGCCCCCACCCTCAACGTGTGGGAGTTCGTCACCAACCTGCCCCCCTATGGCGGCACCTGCAGCATCACGCCAGAGTCAGGTCAGTCACTCATCTGTTGATGTATTTTTGCAAGGGTGGGACTGGTCCCTTAGGGTTGTTGAGAAAGCGTATAATAAAGTTGTAGAGGGAATTTCCTCTGTACTGAAGAGAAACGCCAGAGCATTGTTTAAAGGGATAACGAACTGCTCACTGCTGTGCCCCCTGGTGGGAAAATTTTGAAATAATCAAACCTCAAAGATTCATACCATATATTAATTACATTTCACCTGGGATACAATATTAAAAAAATCAGAAACTTTGAATAATAATCAAAAGTACAGTTAATGTTAATGGAATCAGGCACACATGTGCCCCCTAGTGACAAAAATGAAACTCCTCAAAATTGAGAAAGTTGTCATTATACATGGGCAGGGTTTGAAATTGAAATGAAATAAATAAATCTTGGTAGTTTAAACTAAAAAAATAGGGGAATAGGAAGGATTATAGGAAAACATACAGAGGTTGACAGTACAACCCTGAATACGAGGTGGGTGTCGAAAGATTACTGCCCGAGGCCGTTAGGCTGAGGGCAGTAATTTTTCTGACATCCCACCGAGTATTCAGGGTTGTACTGTCAACCGAGGTAAGTTTTCCTTATATTATATACCATATTTTGTAAGTTATAAGCAAAAGAGAAAGGAAATTACCAGTGGAACAAAGTGGGCAGTATTCCAATGTATTGATTATGCACACACTTTGACTGGTGTCAAGCAGTTTTTCCTAATATTCATTATTTTCTCTTATATTAGGATTCTATCACTATCTCCATTTAATTAGACTGCATTATTTTACCTGAAATTAAAAAAATAATCATGCAAATCCATTCAGAATTCACAAAATAAGGAGAAAAACATTTTACACAGTAAAGCAAGGTGGGCAGTATATACGAATACTGCCCACTGTGCCAATACACCAAAAATACTGAATGGCAGTGTCCAGTTAGTATTCATCATGTATTTTGGTATTGGTATATAATATAGTATTATAAAGGATTATAGAGAAATAATCACCTACTATAATTTCATCAACCTCCAGCACTTTAGTATCATTGGTGACCCCTATGTTTTTTAACCTTAAAATCTTACTACAGACCTAAAGTACATATCCCTGCATTGCTCCCCTCCCCAGGCCTGGCCCTGGTGACGGAGTTCGTCATAGAGTGCGGGGGGTGGAAGAACCACGGTGACGACGGCGTGGACACGCCCAACCTGCGCTACACCTTCTGGTCGCTGGTCGTGGGGCACACCAACGTGCAGCTCCTGTACTACGGGTCCCAGCCGCGCACCCCCCGCAGCGTCTTCCCCCGGGGCCTGCCCGCGCATGCATACCAGATCGGGGTGGTGGTGCGGGTGGCCAACATCCTGGGCGAGTACGTCGAGCTGTCTCTCACTGCCACGGTGAGCACTGGGATATGTAATCATGTATAGGGCCACCACTGTAGGCACTAATATGTGATTTTATATATATATATACATACATATATATATACATATATATATGTAAACCTTCTATACATACATATATATATACATATACATATATATATATATGCTTAATAAGTACTAATGGTAACAACATGCATGTCGTCATCCATGGATCAGCTCTTAACAAAAAATGGTATGACACTTGCAATGATCAAACTGTTATAGGGTCCCAACACTAAAGTTGCAAAAAGTGAAATAAACCGGGATATTTGATCCCTAACCTCTCTTGGATTGTTCCATACGGCCCATGGCTACAGCATTAAGCCCTTATTTCCCTAGACGATTTTGACTATCATGCATGGATTTGGTAATTTCAATATCTTCATTAGGATTATGACAGGAACCCATGCATATTCTACACCCCATTTGAAAGGGAATTTCAAACCCTTGCTAATGATAGAACACATGTCTATAATAAACCCGTGTTCATACTTTCAAAAAATCGCGAGTAAAATCGGAAAGTGGAACACAGCCATTACAGAAGGAAACTCCTTTACTTTCATTCCCAGGTGAAGGAGCCCCCCTCCGACCCGTCGACCCTGACCAGCCTGGTGTCGGGGGCCGACAGTCCCATCGACTCCTTCTTCAGCTCGGGCATGGCCCAGGAGGGGAAGCAGTACATCGTGTCGGTCGCCTCTCTCCTCAACGCACAGGTAGGCTGCTCAATATATAAGTTCATATAAGTGAGCTGTTCATTGGATGATCAAATTGAGCTTCTCATTGCTTAATACAGGTATGCTTCTCATTGTATGTTAATGCTGAGTATTATAAGTGAACTGCTTGCTCCAGATAAGCCCATTATCAATTGTTTAATATCTTGACATTTTTCCTTTTATTCATTTAAAACATTTTTAGAATACAAAGGTGAAGTGAAATCCATAAAAATTGGCACTTTAAAAATGTAGGTGCAAGTTTTCCTTTAAATTGACCTGCTCATTGAAATATAAAGATTAACATTTTGATTGTAAAACTGAGCTGCTTATTATAATATAAAAGTGAGCTGCATGTTGTATGGTAATAGTTGTGTGAGCTATTTGTATTGTTGTGGAGGTGAACTGTCCATTGCGTTATAAAGGTAGGATGCTCATTGTATTATTTAGATAAGCTACCAGTTGGGCAAATATTATACGGGTAAACTGCACATTGTACTTCAGAACATAGGCCTATATATCCCATATTCATTTGTGTCAATTTCCCTGAAGGTACCGTCCGTTGCCACCCCTGACAACCCGGACTCGGCGGGCGGGGACCTGCCCGTCCTGCCCCCTAACGTCACCGAGGCTACCACCCAGGGACCTGACCCTGAGGTGACCCTCAGCCCGGAGGATCTGGAGACGAGGCGCCGGGAGGAGCAGGAGGCCAAACAGCTCCGGGTCAAGGTGAGGCAATAATGGGTTTTAACGTAGCCTAGGTTGATACAGGGTTAGTGGTTAAAACATTAACTCGGTTCTGATCAAGGATGGTAATATCTGAAGTGGTCTGCTGGAAGACGATAAGGAAAGAAGTTCTTGCAGAAAAAAAATAGTTTAGCTAGTGCAGTTAGTCTATCTTAAAGCATCTTATATCAATGTATGGCGCACGACATGTATATAATTGCCGCAATTACAATACACCATGCACCATGCACCACCTGTGCACCATGCAGCTGGTGTAGGCCACCTGCACACCGTGCACTATGCAGCTGGCCCACATCAAAGCCTGCTCACAAGAAGCCATCCCAGTATCATAACCATCTAATACATAATTAATCAATATTTATAAACTTCTACCCTACCCTATCGGAGCAGCAAATTGGGAACTAAAAGGTACCTTTTCAAACCTTAAGACACAAAAAAAATGTAGTAGCACGGTAAGTTCTCAATCAATCTTTACAAAAAGGGTATCATAAGAAAGCCTAGGAAATTCTCTACCTCATGATATGTATTATCATGGTATTTATATAGGAAATTACCCATAATCCCTTGCAAAGTGAACAAAAAAATATGGAAAAAACGTCAAAACGTCATGACATGTCTGTTCAGCTGGCGTCATAATTCATAATGAATTCCTATGATTTCATTTTTTTACATCTTAAATGAATAACTGTCTCACACAGTTTCCATTAATGTCTTCCTTTTTATGATGCACTTTTTATTTTTTGATTTATCAAGATTTGTTTAGAAATTACATTTTCCCGAAACGTTGCCATTTTGATACCTTTTGACACTGATGTCATTGATTGTATCTACACTATTTCCATGTATTGTATGAAAATTTTTATGATAATTGAATTGATTAAACAACATGAAGGATATATGTCAACTAGAAACATGTTTGCGAGTCTAGAGTACAAGATATTTGATGTCATGACATGTTGTCATGTTTTTATGGTTAAGAATTAAGAAACAGAGGTCAAGGTCATGACCCGGTTATCTGAGTCATGGCCTGGTCATGACAGATTGGTAGCACAGTCTGATCAGAACAGGTAAAATTAATGGCTGTAAACATGAATTAATTCTTTCTTTTATATTTCTATTAATTCAAACAGATTACTAAATGTTTTCTACAAGACATACTATTGTTTATTAGCCCTACATTATGAAACGAGGTTCCTGGAGAATGTTTATGGAATGTATCTCACAGATTTATCAGATTTTTGCTGAATCATAGTGTTTGAAAGGACCAGATTTTTGCCAGAGTTGGGCTTTAGACACAGGTATTTGCTTATTATACTGGTAATTTCACTTGAAAAATGTCTTTAAATTAGATTTTTATTGTATGGTATCAGAGAGAAGGACTGTAATATTCTTTTGAAAACTCTTTGGGTTAAAAAAATTGTTTTTATTTTGTTTGAGATGGCTTTGAATGTGGCTAGTCCAAAGTTCCCAATTTGCTGCTTCGATCCATAGTTGAGCACGGACCTGTGCACGCAGCCAGCCCACACGGAGGCGCGCACCCCGGAGGCCATCCCATTATTACATATAGGTGTATACTTATTGTATAGTTAATTACTATATAAACCTATACCCCGCCCTAGTTGCGGACGGGCCTGTGCACCCAGCTGGCCCACACGGAGGCCCACACCCCAGAGGCCATCCCTGTATGAAATATATCTAATACATAGTAGACTAATATAAACTTATACCCCATGTTAGTTGAGGATGGACCTGTGCACCCAGCTGGCCCACACCGAGGCCCACACCCCGGAGGCCATCCCTGTATTATATATATATATATATATATATATATATCTAATACATAGTACACTAATATATAAACCTATACCTATTATTAGTTGAGGACGGACCTGTGCACCCAGCTGGCCCACACCGAGGCCCGCACCCCGGAGGCCATCCGACAGACGGCCTTCGCCCTGGACGTGGTCCTCCAGGAGCCCGCCGAGGTCGAGTCCACTGCACAGGTAGGGGCTGATCATAATATAAACTACGTCAACTTGTAATTGATGAACATGTATGTAAGGTATGCTGCCAGTGTAATACCTAAGTGCCTCACAAATACCTTTGAATAAAGAAGAATTGACACATATATAAGAGAGTGGGTGTTTTTCGCCTTTTTCCAGTAAATCTAAATAAATAAAGATTAACTCACACAGAATTATCCAGATTTACAGAAGTATTGGTTAAATTTTTCTGGGATATTTTATCTATGACCCCTTTATTTCGTCTATTTGATTGTGTAATTCTGAGTTTCTGGTATTACAAATATGTCTGGTGTCCAAAGTCTATCGAGAATTTGTTCTGCATAAGAATAAACAAGTTAACAGTCTCCGACACATGCATACACACCACAAATCAGCCTCAAACTTCTCTCCGCAGGGCACGGCCCTGAACACGTGCACCCAGATGGCGGCCAACCTGCAGGACTACATCAAGATGGCGCCCGAGTCGGTCACCAAGGCCGAGACGGTCGATACCGTGCAGAGTGAGTGGGTCTTTTTATACGCGGGGGAATACCGCGCTTTAGTAGTTCACATAGACATGGACATCTTGCATAATCAAACCATGTTTGCACATTAGCAACAAAAGGTAAGGCGATCGGGTATCTGTGACATTCTGTATAGTGCAATGCGTTCATACCAAACCCATATCACATCGCAAGAAGCGCAAGTGTAAAGCCCCCTTAAGAGTGTATACCCTTCTCAGTAAATTCTTTTGGAATCACATGGTCGGGAGACCAAACTTAATACTCTATATTATACCCCAATTTACAACATATTCCACAAGCATACCGGTGTAGATAGCCCTAACTTAGATGTTGGCAATTTTGTTTCATAGGTTAACTGTATTTCAGTGTGCATATTTACTTCAAATTTATATCGCAGTGCATTCCACATGTTAATTTCGAAGTTATTATCACATATAAGGAATTTATCAATAATATATTTCTCTTTATACCCATGTTTCAGCCGTAATCAGCGCCATGTCTAACGTGGTGGTGGCCGCGCAGTACGACTTCAGTACGACCCCTACGGTCGTTCCGACGACCCCCGGTACGACCCCTGCCCCAGCCCCCGGCGCCTCGCCTGGTACGACCACCACGACCACCCCGGTCAACGTGGCCAGGGTGAGCGGCCTTTTCATGAAACCCATAATAGGGATGAATACGAATCACAGTCAAGGGTTCCTAAAACCTATAATAGACATGGGCAGTGAAAACCCATAATAGTGATGGATGCCTAAAATGTGTAATTGTCATGTATGTCTTTACAAGTTGTACGCGTAATGCCTACAGATAATATTGGCAAGTTTTGTACTCAAAACGTAAAGAAGCCTAAATAATTATACAGATAGAAATTTAAGCTCAAATAGCAGACCATACATTCCATACAAAGTGGCAACAAACTAAAGGCCATATCCCACTGAAATACCGACAGATACCAACACGTTGGTATCTGACCGCATGTACTCCATAGAAAAAAAGCATGGATAGAAATATGCTTGTATCGATACTTGCATTGCCCCAACGCAAATACCAACGCAATCAGATCAGAAAGTTGTTGGGCTTCTCTCAATATACCCAAATAAAATGACCAACGCACGTGAAATGACGCATATAGTGGAACAATATGGGGTTCAGTCTTTACCATTCATCCCCCAGGTGCGCTCCATCACGACCGCGGTGCTGGGCATCGCGGACGACCTGTTCGGCAGTGTGACGGCCAAGATGGTGGTGGGCGAGCCGGCCGTCACCGTGACCACGCTGCTCTTTGAGATGGCCGTCACGCTGGCCCTGCCCGGGGACATCGGGGACTCCACCCTGACGGCCGGCCAGGGGCACATCAGGACGCCCTCTGTGGACAACATACCCGCCGTCAACGGCACCAGCCAGCCCGTGGTTGTTCAGGTAGGCCGACTGCTGTTTACCCTTATAAATCCCATACCCTCTACCGTCGCTTGGCGACGAGCGACTGGGAGAATCAGCTGGGAAATCACATTTGATATTTTTCCGCCGATTTTCCCGGCGATCCTGTCGCCCGTCGCCCGGTGCCTAGGACCCACACCGAGATAGCCACGGGGAATCGCCTGGCGATTGTGATCGCCCGGCGATTATGCCGGGAATGTGAATCTCTTTCAGTCGCCAGCGATGGTAAAATCGCCTAGTGGGTATGGGGCTTTAGTATTTTATTTCTTTCCGTAAATCGCATGAGAACCAAATTGAAATGTGTTTTGGATGTATTTTTTCTTCAATTAAGCGGTGCCTAAAGTACCTTCTGTAAAATATGATATATAACTCATATAGAATGACGATCTCAATAAGCTTCTGTATGATGTGGTGTTGCATGGTAAAAAGGATTCATTTGGTTGGTGAGACATTGCAATTTTCACAGATATACTTCATGCCACAGTAGACTTCCTATCCTTGAATTATATTAATATCTTGGCTTGACATATTTGATGACAAAAATATTTACACTTACTTAAAAGATTGCACGTGGCATGTATGCTCAATTATTCAGCTGGAGATATCCAGAGATCTTTTGCAATTGCCGCTTAAGATATGTACACAAGATGAGAAATACAAACCTTATTAATACCTCAGCAGCAGTTTTGTTGATAATTAAATCACCCCCCCCCCCTCTGCCTACAGACGATGGAGGCGGACACCAACCCCTTCATCTGGGACGCCAGCGCCGATCACGTGACGTCCGGTGTGATGAGCCTGACGTACAAACAGAACGGGTCGTCCCTGGTCGTCACCGACACCTCCCAGCCCTTCGACATCCGCTTCGACCAGAAACAGGCGCCTGAACCTACCCTGTTATCGCCCGTCATACCGCCCGACAAGGACCTCTTCTACTACCAACTCACGGTAAGGTCCTTTCGAATAGGCCCTATAGTTATAATTGCATAGTTGTTACAAAAGAAAATGACAAAGGTGTCTTCCATACTCCCCCTTCGCGTCGGATTACAGAGTAATACTGTTATTACAAGGAAATCTGAAGCGAGAAAGGAGTATGAGGTATCTTCATCTGCAATTTCTGCGGAGGTGATTTAATACTGACACAGGATATCTCATATAATACTTACGTTATGCTTTATGCATAGGCCTATATTATCTACAATATTGTTATGCATCAATCGTTTTACCTTGGGGTACTGAGCTGGAGAAAAAAACGATTTATTCATTTCAACTATTTTATTTTCTTTGGCTGATCTTCGTTGAGTTAACGCGGCAAATAGAGCAAGTCTAATCATGCATTTCAAAGCAATTTCCATAATTTCAGTGCATACTTCTCTCACAAAGTCATGATTAACAGCCAATTTTATATTATTTCATAACCCACAAAAAATACTTGAAGAGACAGGTAGTTCTGTAGCAAGGCTTGATGACATGTGCAAGAATCCAATCAATTGCAAATAGCCTTCTAACCTTCGGCTTTCAGGTATATATCAGTTGGCATTACCAATATACGGATTTTTGACATCCTTCAATACGTACGTTTTAGCAAAATATACTAGATTTTGATGCTCATATGATTGACAATGACCTTGACCCCTCAGGTGACCTCCGGGGAGAACGTGCTGAGCGTGGTGCTGACCCAGGAGGAGGAGGGCTCTGAGCATGCGCTGGAGGTGTACATCCGGTGTCACGTGGTACCCCGGTTAGAGGACTTCTACTCCAATGTCACCATCCCCCGACCCCTGTCGGACCTCCAGCACAGCGGCCACCTTCAAGGTCAGCAGGATTTACACACTAAAATTAATGAGAATTGAAAGGAAAGTAGAATGGGAGAAATAGAGAAGAAGAAATATGATATTTAGAATTTGAGAATGTAAATAAAACTATGCTCCTTTCTACATCTCAACGAAATTGATCAAATGACATCCTCTGATTTGTAGAGAAAAAAAAGATCACCACTAGTACTGCCATTACATTACATTAAAATGTGTATTTCTTTCATTTATTAGCCACAACGTGTTTGTCTCATATTCCAACTTACCTAATCGAAGTAGAGATGAATTTGTTCAATAGGTTTATACTTAACTTTCCTTTAGCAGCTCAATGGCTATTCAGTTATACTATTTTCACTCCCCTAGATCCTGCAGCGGCAGATGTTGACGAGGTCTTACTAGATGAGCTCAGACACACAGTCAGTATCACACCTTTCATGTTAGACGCCATGAACGCCACCGACGCGGGGACACCTTGCTTCTTAGGCCTGCGTCTGGTCCGTAAGTGTCACACCAATGGTTTTAGAGTACCACATCTGTTACCAAAGTATCACACTCTCAAGTTGAAGTAACGCACCTCTCATGTTAGAGTATCACACGTCTCATGTTAGAGTATCACATCTCTTTTGTTAGAGTATCACACTTCTCATCTTAGAATATCATACCTGTCATGTTAGGGTATTACACCCCTCATGTTAGAGAATCACGCCTCTTACGATAGTAACAATATATGCCACTGAACCTGGGCCATCATGCTACCTAGGTCTCTGACGCTGATCAACATTGAAATTTGTTGGCATACATGCATCATGATTAATACAATTCTTTGTATTTTAGACAGTGTTGTGATACTGAAACTAAAGTGAACGAGGTGAACATAATTTTATATCCCCTATTTTCCTCCTAGCCAACGAGACGGTTGTCCCTAACTACGACGACTACTACCGTGACGAGGACCCCGTCCCTGAGGGGGTCGCCTTACCCAACCTGACCGTCCGTACGGTGACGGCGGGGTGTCGGTACTGGGACACGACCAGGGAGCACTGGGCCACTCACGGCTGTCAGGTAGGCAATTGGGAGGGGTGGTTTAATGGTTCTAAGGAATCCACATGCAATCCTAGTTAGAAATAAACCTAAGATGTGTTATTGTTCCAACAAGGGAGGAAGCTGCTATGACGTCTATAACGGCCAAACACCAATGAATTACTAAAGTGAGAAAACGTAGAAGAAACAGGGAAAACCACTCAAATAAAATTCTTGGCCCTCACTAAAGCCCCATCCCCACTAGGCAATTTTTACACAGGTTGCCAACAAATCGGCGGTATAATTGGCCAACTCCTATGGCTATGATTCCCTGTAAGTATAGCATATGGATTATTGAAGTGGAATTGGCCGATTTTAGCTCCGATCGGTTGGCCGACTTGGTCAAAATCGCCTAGTGGGTATGGGGCTTTAAGCTGTAGAGATTTTACCCAAAATAAACCTCATATTATTTCACATCGTGAAATCGGTTTTAACAGGTGAGCCAGTGGTCCAACACCCGGTGGACCTCGTGTCTGTGCACCCACCTGACGTCGTTCGGGGCTGACTTCATTGTGCCCCCGAACACCATCCACTTCGACACGGTGTTCCAGGACCTGGGCGCCAAGCTGGCCGACAACAACGCCGTCCTCGTCATGTTGTGTGGGGTGTGTGCTCTGTACGTGCTGGTCACGGCGTGGGCCCGGTACAAGGACAAGAAGGACGTGGAAAAGGTATTTGTATTTATGTCTGTTCATCATGTTGTGTGGGGTCTGTGCTCTGTACGTACTGGTCACTGCGTGTGCCCGGTACAAGGACAAGAAGGACGTGGAAAAGGTATTTGTATTTATGTCACACATAAACCTGTGATAAGTGTATTCTATGGCTATTGATATCAACCTCACAGACAGAAAAGTGAGACAAGTTTTTGTAAACTTATTTTTTGTCTGATTAAATAAAAGAAAAAAAAAAAAAAAAAAAATGTCTGTTCATCATGTTGTGTGGGGTGTGTGCTCTGTACGTACTGGTCACGGCGTGGGCCCGGTACAAGGACAAGAAGGACGTGGAAAAGGTTGGTCTGTTTGTAGTATTATGTCTGCCTGTCATGGGCTTAGACCTGCTTCCCTTTGGGAGAATTGCAACTATTAGAAATGTGCTAAGTTAGCTCGCCTCGAGGACAATAATAATGATTGTCTATAGTTATTATAGAGTATGTCTCCGCTTGTATCAAATAATCCATGCCCTTGTCACTCATCCAAGACTAAACTGTAATACCATGCGGCAACTTTAATATTCCTAAGGTGGTACTCCCAAATGAACTGATGCCAAATTACTGTGTTATAAAGCAATACTTTTAGTTTAAAGCTTTTAGAGTTGTAATGACTACCAATATGAAAGGCAAAATAATCCCTAAACAATGTATCCCATTCTCAATCCCATCATTTTTCATAATGATCATCCTATGAATTCTTAGACACTTGGCATTCGTTAGCATCAGAAATAGGCCCAAGAAGACCTTACCTTTCTACCCCTTTTCCCCTGTTCATGATTGTATCAAACAAACCATCCCCTATATTGACAATCATCCAAATATTCAACTGTAGTGTAAAGTGGCAACTCCAGAATTTCTAAGAGTGGCAGTCCCAATTGAATTGTTACAAAATTACTATTTCTATAAAGCAATATTTTCAATTTAAAGCTTTCATTACGACGACTAAGATAAGAGACGATGCATTCTGGGCCAGTTGGCATTCTTTAGCAATAAGAAAAGTCCCAACAAAATCTAAATTTTATCCCCCTCTCCTCTGTTAACAGTGGGGTGTGACCCCGCTGGCCGACAACGTGGTCACCGAGAAGTACTTCTACCAGCTCTCTGTCTACACGGGCATGCGCAAAGGGGCCGGAACCAGGTCCAACATCCGGTTTGTGTTGTCCGGGGACAGAGGGGACACGGGCGTCCGGGAACTCAAGGACATCAAAAAAAGGGTGAGGGAGATAATGATGGCTGATGATGCTTACTTTTAAAAAGAGGGCCAGTTTCGCCCTTTTTGGTTAAAAATCATTAATAGGTTTTTAACTGAACTTCACGGATAGCTAAACAATTTAAAACTGCATCTATATCCACTCCTGGAAATACTACTGGCATACTGGTATATTTATTATTTATGTTCAGTCCAGTGTATGTACTCCAGTATTATATATTTTCATATAACTATAGAGTCATTGTTTTATACAACAAACGTCGGTATGGATATGGATTAGCATTATTAATTATATTTGAAATAGGCCTAA
This sequence comes from Lepidonotus clava, assembly GCA_936440205.1. NCBI lineage: Eukaryota > Metazoa > Annelida > Polychaeta > Phyllodocida > Polynoidae > Lepidonotus > Lepidonotus clava. The sequence goes on from OW387135.1 coordinate 13,993,953, forward strand.
TAGCACCAAGACTTGTACTTGAACTGCGATCTGAATGTTCTCTTTAAACCTGCCGTCTTTTCATCAACATGTCTAGATCTATTTCAAGAAACTTTACAACAGAAATTAACTCTTAATGACTATCTCCCCCCCAGCACCACAGTCGGGGAGGCATCAATCACTACCTGATGTCTGTGCCGGAGGGGCTGGGTCCCCTCACCTTCCTCCGGCTGTGGCACGACAACAAGGGCACGGGGCAGCACGCCTCCTGGTTCTGTGACCGCCTCGTCGTCTGCGACCTCCACACGTCCCACACGTGAGTGACTCCACTGTTTCCATTATTTAACGGATCTTTATGTTTGTGGCGGTGTAATAAGAAAAATCCGTTTCATAATCTTATTTCTGTGCGATAAAATGGAGCCTCCTATAAAACTGATTCTTTCGAACTTTATATCGTTATTGATAGGAGCAACGTTATCACACATGGTTATAACGCTACCTCCGTTTTGTGTAATACTGAAATTTAACGGACGCGGTGACGCCATAGGTTTTGCACTGAAAAGTCGCGTCCGATTCTACGCCGGCTTCTCGACCAGATGACTATTGATCTTAATGTTGTACAACTTCCTAAGGTAACTATCCAGCAGTACTGTCCTTGATAAAACGTGGGATGGGGTTCAAAACTAACATAATTCCCACATTTGGCACTCCAATTTGTCCATTTGTAGTCAAATTTGGCCCGGAGAATTCTATATATGTACACCAAAAAGCAGCATGGGGAGCCTTGGTTGCACACCTGTGACATACTTAAAACAACAGACAATTTACTAATGCTTTATTTTCAAAGACATGTTACCATTTTCTACCTTTTCCCTAGAACAATATGGCATAGAAACGCGCCTTACTGTTTGTATTCTTCATTCAAATCATTTGAAAGAATCATTTTTCAGAGTACACAAATAAAAGTCACACAACCTTGGTAAGTGATGTAAAATGATGATTCATCTGAAAAATGAAATGGCCCAGGTTGGGGAATGAAATTAATCAGACCAAGACACAGTGATTATGTGTATGCAGCATCAACAGGTTCTTGGTGTATACATTTGTATGCATTTGAGGGTGTTTACACAAGCTAAACAAGTAATGAACCTAGATCTAATGTAATGAACTCCCATTGGGTGTTTTTACTTATGAAGCTATCTGTGGAAGATGTTGGCTACATAGACCTTATAATTAATCTACATATTCCTTCCTTCGGGTACTTTTTCCTGTGCCACCGTTGTCAGAAAAGAGCAAGAGGACAAGTGTCTAGACCTGACCATAATGAACCCATATCTATCCCTACAGGTACTTTTTCCTGTGCGGCCGGTGGCTGGCCATAGAGAAGGATGACGGCTGTATAGAGCCAACCATGATGAACCCATATCTACCCCTACAGGTACTTTTTCCTGTGCGGCCGGTGGCTGGCCATAGAGAAGGATGACGGCTGTATAGGGCCAACCATGATGAACCCATATCTACCCCTATAGGTACGTTTTCCTGTGCAGCCACTGGCTGTCCTTAAAGGAGGACGATGGGTGTATAGACCGCACCATAGTGAACCCATATCTCTCCCTACAGGTACTTTTTCCTGTGTGGCCGGTGGCTTGCCGTAGAGGAGGATGACGGCTGTATGGACCGGACCATAATGAACCATATCTATCTCTACAGGTACTTTTTCCTGTGTGGCCGCTGGCTGGCCGTTGAGGAGGATGACAGGTGTATAGAATGGACCATAATGAGCGCATATCTATCCCCACAGGTACTTTTTCCTGTGTGGCCGGTGGCTGGCTGTAGAGGAGGATGACGGCTGTATAGACCAGACCATAATGAACCCGTATCTATCCCTACAGGTACTTTTTCCTGTGTGGCCGGTGGCTGGCTGTAGAGGAGGACGACGGCTGTATAGACCGGACCCTGCCCGTGGCCGGCAAGGAGGACATGACGACCTTCGGCACGTTGTTCACCACGGCCACCAGGCGGCGCCTCACCGACTCCCACCTCTGGGTGTCCGTCTTCTCCAGACCCAACAGGTCCAGCTTCACCAGGGTGCAGGTTGGTCGTATGTCAACCAATTGTTTTGGGCATATTATATTTATGATAGAAAAAGAAACTTACTGACCCACATAAAAATGGCCCTTACTTTTTTATTATTATTGAATAATTCCATTTCACATACATGTGCTCTTCCAACGGAAAGAGTATGATAAATATAAATGTAGAAGATGAAATGAAGGATTTAATTAGTAATAATGAATCAATAACATTGCAAATATTCGTCAATACACATTTACATATTCACTTATTCCAACATTCTGCCCTTTGTGAGTTCACCAAATTAATGTGGGATGTAGAAGAAGCCTACTGGCATTATGTCGAACACCCCCGTGTTGGATTCCCTGATGAATATATGATATATATTTAAACATTGTCTCCATTGATCGGCATATTTCTATCACAAAACTATCATCGTTAACTTCCATTTTCATTAGATTTCCATTCAATCTAATTACTACAATTTGGCCATTTGAAACATACAACCGATTAGGAGGCATTGTATGCTGAGAGAACATTTCTTTTCCCTCAGAGAGTGGGCTGCATCCTGTCCCTGCTCTTCACCTAACTGTACCTTTTCCCTCAGAGAGTGGGCTGCATCCTGTCCCTGCTCTTCACCTAACTGTACTTGTTCCCTCAGAGAGTGGGCTGCATCCTGTCCCTACTGTTCACCAGTATGATCGCCAACGCCATGTTCTACCGGTCTGACGAGAGGGTGGAGCAGGTTCACGTCATAACGCTGGGACCATTCAGCTTCGGGGTCCACCAGCTCTGGGTAAGGGGCCTTTCTTTGATATGCAATCACACTCATCGGAAGAACTTTGTGTATACGAAAAGATGTTTAATAAAAAATATATAGAAAAGTAATTTGTGTAGATAATGAGATGATACATAAAACAAATATGAAATATTCTTTAGATGGACTATAAGTAGCTATATGTCATTTATATGGCTGAGCAAGATATATTCAGTATAGGGCTCTAGGAAAAAATAGCCGATATTGGAAAAGATAATGCAAATACAATACTAGTCTTTGCCTTAAGAAAAATGCTTCCCAATCTAAGGTAATGTCTGATGAAATTTGACGTTCTTATTCCAAATTGTAACCTATACCTAACTGCTTCATTTCTCTTCCCCGCAGGATAATTTTCTATGATCTAACGTTTGTTAACTAGTCTCTAGTTAACTCTAGCAGGTCCCCATTCTACCCTGGTATTCCTTGCCGGGGACATCCACTACAGATATAGCGGGAAATGCCACCTGTCTGTGGACAACTGCATGACATGCTGGTACTTACCTTATCTCCAGACGCCTTTTTTTGTAATAAACCCTGCAACCGCCTCTTTGTGTTAATATCACTTCTGTCATCCTCATAGTGTGTCTATCTTATTTCCTGCAGGTGAGTTTCGTGGCCAGCCTGGTGGTGATCCCCGTCAACGTCCTCATCGACCAACTCTTCAGACGCAGCGTCCCCAAACCCACCAAGGTCAGCCAGGACAAGAAGGGCTTCTTCTCCAAGGTCAAACTCAACGGCTGGTTCTCCAAAACCAAGAATAGCTTTGATTCCCAACCCACGGAATCCACCACCAGTGACGCCCCAAGCGGGGTATCCAAACCTCAAGACGCTGACGCATGCGCAGAATCCGAGCGGTGTGGGTCGGCAGCCTCGTTTCAGAGTTCATCATCAAAGAGCAGCCGCTCTTTGAAAAGTCGGCTATCTTTTGGCAGCTCAAAATCAGACGTACAACAGCTGTCTCAGGAGGAGATTGAGGAGAAGGTGAATGACAATGTGGACAAGATGTCCTCTAAAGGTAAGAAGAAGAGGACGTTGCCGTACTGGTGCGCCTATGTGGCCTGGCTGCTGGTGTTCCTGACGTCGGGGGCCTCGGCCTTCTTCACCTTCACCTACAGCCTGGAGTGGGGCCGGGACAAGTCCAACGACTGGCTCACCTCCATGGTCCTGTCAGTGGTCGAGTCGGTGCTGCTCATACAGCCAGGGAAGGTAACGAGCAATTTGTCAACAATACAGATGTTGTTGTACGATGTAAAACTTCTATTATTGTATCTATTAGAATCTTTAGGGTTGTATCGAATTAACAAAGTACAAAATGCCCTAACAGTGTACTCTCAACAGATATCTTAAAATAAATTCTCATAATCTTCCATTTTCAATGGTATACACATTGCAATAGCATTGGACAATAAGTTACAGTGCATTTATCATTTTGTCATTTATCTGTATGCCAAAAGCAAATATCTGTGGACACATAGGGTCTGCTTGTCTTCTGGGGAACATTGTTGTTTCATTTTGTTTCCCCTCAGATCATCATCATCTCGCTGGTGCTGAACGTTGTTTCGTCATTTCAGATCATCCTGATCGCCATCATCATCTCGCTGGTGCTGAAGAAGCCTGAGCTGGAGGAGGACGCCGAGGACACCGACACGGGGAGCACGGCCCCGGGGGAGGACGAGCAGCTCAAGGCCGACCCCCTGCCCGCACGGAGTGAGTTGGGTTGTGTTAGGTTAAGTTGTTTGACCTTTGATATTGGAATAGTATACCTGAGTCTGAAGGGGAGTAGGAGGGGGGCAGAGGGCAACTGCTTGGCACTCAGAGTATAAGCCGTGTGTTGTTTAATATCAAAGCTTCTTGGAACTATAATTTTATAAGGTATTGAGAATAAGACTAATTTCTCCCCCGAAGTATTCCCTATACGTGAGACACCCAGAATGCACATTAACTAGCATTAAAGTACCTCAACCATCCTCTCCTCCTTCTTCCAGCATTCCGGCCGTCCCTCCCGGCGGACACCCCTGACTCCCACACCCTGGAGGAGGCCCGCGTCCGGCGTCTGAAGGAGGTGGAGACGCAGCGCGTTCTGCGTCACGTGATGGCCTACCTGCTGTTCCTGGCGTTCACCGTGTTCCTGGCCCACCAGAACATCGACAAGCGGTCCTACAGCATCAAGGAGGACCTGGTGGGCACCTTCTACCACAGCACGCCCAGCTTCACCAAGGTTCAGTATGCCTAGATCATATTGGGAAGAGATAGCTAGGCCTGTTTTGCAGCCACGAAGGATGTTACAGGGAAATGAGGGCCAGAGGCAAGATTCTTCCCTTAACTGCTCTATTGCCTCAATATATATATATGCTGTATTGCATTGTATTCCATGGGGAGTAAGGGCAACTGGTGTAAGCAGCGAAATGAACAGGACCAATCGGCTGAGATGAGTGATATCTTCTACGCCAATAAGAATAAATCATATCTAATGATTTTCATATGAATCACTAGATCATAATTAGTCATTTTATATTAAGACATGGTAAACTTAAGCCCCATACCCACTAGGTGATTTTGACCAGAGTCGGCCTATTCTCTGGTGCTAAAATCGGCCGACTCTACTAGAAGAGTTGGCTGATTTTTAGCACCAACTCATATCAAACATAATAAAATGGTGAAGAGTACATCCAACTCAACGACGGCTTGTTGTAGACTTACTATTTATTAAGCCGTAGAATTATTGGCGAATTTACATGTTTCGGATTTTCACATCCTTCATCAGAATTGATTGTAACCGTAATTTGGGAGGGTATATCAATAATTGACAGTGTGAAATCACAGGGTTGATTTTAACCCGTTGAAAAACAACAGGTTGGAAAATTATTTCTACAGCGTTGAATCTCAAAGTCCACTTTTTTAGCTTTTATGAAATTTTAAACTCTTCTAGATTATAAAAAGAGTATTAAAATACGATACATTAAAGGGATGAAAGACATTATCCCTGTACAATCATGGAATATCAAATAACAGTCTGAGCAATATATTAAATAATTAATAATTAGGTCTCTCGGTGAAAGTTCACACAACATCTACAAGAGGTAAAAACCGGGTGAATTCAAAAGGCTGGATAATTTCTTTCTTTTTTTTCTTTCTTTTTTTTGTTTTTGTTTTTTTTGCCAAGTGTCACATCAAACATGTACATTTCAATATTACTTAATGCCAAGTGATCTGAATTGGTGACGATTTTACCAGTGATTCTGCCAGTTGCCCGTCGCCCATTGCCGGTAAAATCGCCTAGTGGGTATGGGGCTTTAATACATACATTGAATAGATTTAACAACGTGAATGGCACCATGGCTAATGGTCACTGAGGTTCCTTTTCCCTGTGCTCCAGGTGCGTGACCCGGCCACCTTCTGGGGCTGGGTCCGTAAGGTGCTGCTGCCCGGGGCCTACACCCAGACGTACTACAACGGCCGCCCCCTGCCGCCCTCCGACCCCCGCCTTACCGCCAACCTGGCCGCCCACAGGGTGGGACCGCCCCGCATAAGGCAGGTCAGGGTACCGCCAGGTAAATTGGAACTTGACAGTGTTGTAAAATAGGATGTTTATTCACCACTGTATTGTAATATACATGATTTCAGTGACGTGTATGTACCTCATGGTATATTACATAACATGGTATTTGGGTCCCCTTAATGGGGTGTTAGCTGGTTGGTTATTAGTTGTTTTGCACCCTAATTAACTACCAGGGTTATATCAAAGGTGGTGCCTATTTGTAGGAGTGGGCTCTATCATTTATGGTTGGTTGGTTATTGGTTGCTTTACGCCCTATTAAACTGCCAGGGTCATATCAAGGGCGGTGATGGTGATCGAATCTATGAGAAGTTAGAGACCATACCCCTACACTTTTACCGAGGCAGGTGTTCTTTAATGTGCATGCATGGTCCCATAGACAGGGCCACACACACAACAGCTATCATTTTTGTATACTACCCTAAAATGAATGTGGATAATAACAATTTGTGCATGAATAGTAATGAATAATAATATATCATATTTGAAGAAGACATAGACTGGATGTGGGTATATAAATAAATCTTGACTATTGGTAACATACGAATATGCTATTGAACTTGTAAGACATGTATATATTTTTCCACTTTATCAATCATATGACAAATCAATTTCTTCCTTGCAAATATGGAAGTCGAGCATTGAGTCAGTGCGTGCATGGAATACTGAAAATGAAGGTCTTCCATATTGAACAATTTCTATTAGCCTTGGAGAATTCCTTATCGTTAACACAACCATACCTATGCCCTGTTGCAGGTGCGTGCCGCCTGTCGCGCACCATGGGGGCCCTGTTCACGGAGTGTAACTCGGACTACGGGCTGCTGGAGGAGGAGGACGGGCTGTATACCCCTGACTGGGGGCCCTGGCCCGTTAACGTGTCCTCCGGGCAGGCCCCGGTCAACTCGGCCTGGAGGTACCGCGGGGTACTGGAGGCCGACGGGGTGCCGCACGCCGGGAAACTGGGCGTGTATGGGGGCGGCGGCTACATGCTGGACCTCATAGGTAATGTGTTATATTATAGCCTCTTTTTTTTAGCCAGAGTCTGGTATGACAGGGACTGATGGTAGTAAAGTGACCGTGGACGGAGGGGGCGGCTACATGCTGGACCTAATAGGTAAGGGAGGTAGGGTAGCATTTAATGTATGATTGTATCAGACAGTGTCTAAGAATAAGAAACTGGACATGCTGGACCTCATAAGTGATTGGTATTAATAGGACAAAAGTTAGACAATATCTTATATCATTATAAATTGAATAAGGGTAGGGGATGGGCAGCTTAGCCTGTAGGCCAAGGGATTTCCAGGGGCCTCCCCACCACTGCTCCCCACTGCACTGTCAAAATTATAATAGTTTCACTTAATAAAAAGCTGTTGAAGGTTAAGAAATATGGACGTGTACGGAGGGAGCTCCCTCTACAGCAGATATTTCGGTATTCTTTGAAAATGAACCCCTAATCAAGACACTACTTTTTCTGAGCAGGGTTAAAGGGTACAAAGGTCATCAAGGCTATGCTCAGATATGGAGTTGGCCTGAGTGTACCATTGGTTTCAATGACAGGTGACCTCAAAGTTGACCTCAGACCACCTCACATCCTGTTTACTAGAATTGTGAAGGTCCCTTTTATATTTTAGTTTTACCCAAGTGTTAGTGATTACAGTTGGCCTAGTGTAAGTAGGTATAGGTATATGTACTAGGCAAGTCTACCATGACAGGTGAGAGTGTCCTTGGCATCAGGTAAACAAGTGGATTACTGAGTGACCAGCAGTGCATGCAGCCATGTGGAACCAGGTGGAACCTGTGGACAGGAATGACTACAGCCATGGTGGATGCCTGGGCTATGATTAGAAATATCCTGTATGGGCATCACTCTCCAAGCATACTTTGAGGCTTACACTCTCCAAGCAGATGTTTGATTTTCAAAATTTTCTTTTCTTGTCAAGTTTTAATGTTTTGACTGCTGGTAATGTCTAAAGAGGTTTTAATCACTCTCCAAGCAGACTTTAAGGTGTACACTCTCCAAGCAGATGTTTCGTATTCAAGTTTTTATTTTTGCATCAAGTTTAGATGTTTTCATTGCTAGTAATCTGCAAATAGGTTCTCATCACTCTCCAAGCAGATTTTAAGGCTTACACTCTCCAAGCAGATGTTTGGTTTTAAAAATCTTCTTTTTCCATTAAGTTTAAATGTTTTGACTGCTGTTAATCTCTAAACAGGTTTTTATCACTCTCCAAGCAGATTTTAGGTTTACACTCTCCAAGCAGATGTTCAGTTTTTAATTTTTATTTTTTAGCATCAACTTTAAATGTTTTGACTGATGGTAATCTCCAAACCGGTTTTTATCACTCTCCAAGCAGACTTTAAGGTGTACACTCTCCAAGCAGATGTTTCGTTTTCAAGTTTTTATTTTTGCATCAAGTTTAGATATTTTCATTGCTAGTAATCTACAAATGGGTTCTCATCACTCTCCAAGCAGATTTTAGGTTTACACTCTCCAAGCAGATATTCAGTTTTAAATTTTTATTTTTGCATCAAGTGTAAATGTTGGTAATCTCTAAACAGCTTTTTATCACTCTCCAAGCAGATTTTAGGTTTATACTCTCCAAGCAGATGTTCAGTTTTAAATTTTTATTTTTTTTGCATCAAGTTGAAATGTTTTGAGTGTTGGTAATCACCAAACAGGTTTTTATCAATCTTCAAGCAGATTTTAGGGACCACACTCTCCAAGCAAATGTTTCGTTTTCAAATCTTTATTGTTGAATCAAGCTTATATGTTTTCAGTACTGGTTATCTCAGAATAGGTTTGCATCACTCTCCAAGCTGATTTTTAGTGTGTACACTCTTCAAACAGATGTTCAGTATCAAATTTGTATTTTTGCATCAAGATTATATGCTTTGATTGCTGGCACTCTCCAAGAAGATTTTAGGGTTTACACTCTCCAAGCTGATGTTTCAGTTTCAATTTTTTATTTTTCCATCAAGTTTATATGTTTTGACTGCTGGTAATTTCCAAAAAGGTTTTCATCACTCTCTAAGCAGATATTAAGATGTACACTCTCCAAGCAGATTTTATGACAGTTACTCTCCAAGCAGATGTTAAGACTTTTTCTTTTAAATATTTCATAACATTTATATATATTGTTATGTTTTCTTATTACTTATTTCTTATTATTATTTTCTTATCTAACATTATTCATTTGTTTGAAGCAGACTTTAGGTTTTTCATTTTCATGCAAAGTATACAATTGTTCTTTTTCTTATATCAGCATCAATTTTAGATTAAAACTAAATAAACTTATTTTATTAGTAATTAACGTGCACTTAATCGTGCACTTAATCACATTAATCAGTGGTGTTCTTTTGTTTATTAAACAAATGCGAACTTGTTATAAGTATTACATGTAAATAGTACTTTCAGCGTGATGCAAGAACTATTTTTGGTAAATCATGTGAATAGGCGAAGTTCTCGTTATATTATAACGGTATCAATGTGCTCTATAATGATAAAGGTAATTAACGTTATGAGCTTGTTGACCAATGCCTATGATTTTTGTCTCCCATTGTCCCAGGTTCGTCCCAGCGGGTGGCCTCCATGGTGGAGGAGCTGGCCGCCTCCCGGTGGTTAGACAAGTACACGCGAGCCGTCTTCGTCGAGCTGGCCGTCTTCAACCCCAACGTCAACCTGTTCAGCGTGGTCACCCTGCTCGTCGAGTTCCCCCACACCAACACCGTCACCCACTCCGCCACCGTCAGCACCTTCAGGTAAAGGCACCTACTCCAAGGATCTGTTACTCGATATTGCTTATAAATCCAGGGTGCCCACGCTTTTTCATAAATCAATTTAAAGGGAGGAGCCAGTCAAATTTCAGTTTTTCTAATCCTATATTCTAAGCATTGGTTAAGATAGTAAATTAAAGGTATGCAACATTCTATGCTGGTCAGTAAAATATTTCTATGTAAAATCTGTCATTAAATCTTGAAATGTCTCAAATTCCTCATGCACAGGGAAAACCCATGACTGTGTGTGACGTCACACACAATAGCCGTTATTTTCAAATTTCAAAATTCTAAATTTCTGGATATGACCTAGAGATATGAATTTTCATCTTGGAAAATTCAATTGTATTACATTAAGCACTTTAGGACTATTTAAGAGAACCTGAGAAAATTAGATTATGATATTTATTCAATTTTCTATTATCCACATCTACTATTTGTGACGTCACACTCAGTAAAATGGTCTGTGCAAGGTGCAGCAGGTGGTCAGAGGCATTATTTGCTAGTCATGAGAAAACTGACCATAAAATCATAACCATAATAGATAAAGTCATAAAAATCGGTATGATTACTCCTTGGGCAACTGGGATCCCGATGCAATAAAGGAAAATATTCACTGGCTCCTCCCTTTAAGACCATTTAAAGACCAATTTAAGACCTATATTTGGTAAATTTAAGACCAATTTGTCACAGGTTAAGGAAAATTGGATGGCATGAGGTTTAATGTAACGACAATCACCAAAAGACGGCAATTTCTCTCATTCTATCATTTGAATTTCATTTCTTAATAAGACCTCCTGCAAGAAAAATGTTAAATCTAAGACCTTTTTAAGGCCTTAATTTTGAGAAAATCAATTTAAGACTTTTTAAGACTTGCGTGGACACCCTGTTATCATACCCAAACGCCATCCCCACTCATTGAGTTCCCCACACACGTAGATTTTAGGTAGTTATTTCGGGCCCTTTGGAGTTGGGAGCCAGCCTCATCGTGTTCTGAAGTTATTGAACAGTTTATAAAGTTCCACCGGTGCCTTACATCTTTGATGTTGTCCAAACCCTATACATTTCATTCTGTTCAATATACAACGCCTAAAATGTATAACGAACTCACCTTAATTTATTTAAGGAAGAAAACTATATTTTGGCCATAATACATAGATATTGCCAGCTCCAGAAAGAAAGCATTTAAAAAGTTGGACATTATCTAAAAGTTAGGCCTACATGAGTCCGTTCACGTTAGGCGTCGTCATGCTATCTCAACTTCATATTTTCTGCCTGCAGAAATAACTAAATGGGCATTCATTTTTAAAAGATATCTGAACTATTTTCTTAGGCTGTACAACTACGTGGGTGGGTTCGCGTCGTTCGTCATGTTCTCGGAGGCGGTGTTCGTGCTGTGTAACGTGTACTTCCTGGGGTCCCTGGCCCGCCGCCTTAGGAGGGAGGGCTTCGGGCCCTTCATGACCAGCTTCTGGAACCTGGTCGACCTGGCCAGCGTCACCCTCTCCTTCACCACCATCGGCGTCTACGCCACCCGCAACGCCGCCGCCTACTTCGCCATGCAGAAGATCAACAGGCTCAGGGGTGATTGTCATTAGTCTAAAGGCCCATTACACGTCAATACTTGAGATGTGATATCGGTGCGATAGGATATCTCAGACAATTTGATATCAGTGTTTGAAATTGATAATTTGGAGTTCTTAACACATGTGTAGTTAACAAAGGATTCTGTTACTACCACTATACAATGTGGAAATTTTATGTAGCCTATGACATGTATTCGAACGACAGGTAACACAACCATCGAATTTGTTAAGCGTTTGTAAAAATGCTGATCATGGAAACTGTGATTAGATATCAACCAATCTAACTATTGGCTGCTGGCCGTATCTTACCGCTGACATCTAACTGCTAAGACGAGGGATAAAATATTTGGACATATATATGGGAGCTCTCGCAAGACAGCTTATCAAGCCTTTGCGGAGAATGTAAAAATCTCCTGGTGCTTTTGTAGAAACAATATCTATGAATATTGGACCGAATTCCACATTAAAAAACATAAATGAGTGTGCTCCCTCGCAATCTTTATGAATATTGGACCAGATTTCACATAGAAAAAAACAACATAAATGAGCTTGCCCCCTTAATTCTATAAATCAGCCACTGAGTATTTATGTTGGTTGTCCTTACAGGCGCCTTCTACAACTTCCAGCGCCTGGCGCTGTGGTCGGAGGTGCTGGCCTGTCTCATCGGGCTGGTCGTCTTCCTGCTCCTCGTCAAACTCATCTTCATCCTGCGCTTCAACCGCCGCATGTCGATGCTGGCCTCCACCCTGCGCCACTCGGCCCGCGACATGGCCACCTTCTCCGTCGTCTTCTTCACCGTCATCTGCGCCTACGCCCAGTTCGCCCTGCTCGTCTTCGGCACGCGCCTCGCCTCCTACGCCTCCTTCATCACCACCCTAGAGTCCCTCCTCTCACTCACCTTAGGGGGGTTTGACTACGGGCAGCTGAGCAGGGCCGAGCCGGTGCTGGCGCCGCTGTTCTTCTTCAGCTTCATCCTGATCATGGTGTTCATGCTGACCAACATGTTCGTGTCCATCATTAACGACACCTTCTCCATGGTCAAGGAGGACGTCAGCAGGCAGGCCAACGACCACGAGCTGCTCGACTTCATGCTCGGCCGCTTCGAGGCTATCACGGGTTTGAGGCTATCGGCGAAGGGGTCGGCTGGAGTCAAGGAGAAATACGTCAAAGGTAGGTGCCGACAAACTAAGGGGTATTATTTCACACGCAATCCGCTCAAGAAAAAAAGCAGGCCTTAAATATCCGACAAAACCTGATTACTAAGGACAATGTTATAGTAACAATTGCTAGATTATTTGATACTATTTTATTTCCCAGTACTCAGAGAACTAACAAATGTACGAGTAGGTTTATGTTTATGTTTGTTTTGCTCCGCCTTTCTCCACGACTCCATATAATATTCTAGACAAAACCCTATTTTGATAGATCTATATGAAGCATAGCATAATTGCCTTATGAATACAGAGGCAGTGTTTATCATTGAAGATCTCATTATGAGGTAGGGGTAAGGCCTCTAGACCCTACCCCCAATAGAGAAATAACATTCGTACTGAAATACTAGCCCTTCATCAGACTATACCAAGTCACACTACTGTACCAGCTCTCCTTTATCCCCCCCAGACGAGGCGGGCAGTCGGTGCGCGTCGCCCATCGACACCCTGGACCAGCAGATCGACTCCCTCGACTCACACATCTCCCGGCTCTACCAGGACCTCTGCTGGGACGGCGTCTACCCCAGCGAGCCCCAGCGGGACGCCGCCGTACTGCGCGGGGACGAGTTCACTGACGTCACGCCCTTCTACCTCACCAGTCAGTGGGCCAAGGCCAGGAACATGCTCAAGTTTATAGCCAGGCCCAAGAAGAAATGTGAAGTTGGAACTATGGGGGCAAAAGGGGAGATGAAGTGAAAGGGCGAGTTTTCTTTGTCTGATGACATGTACCTGAAACGGATTGTAACTGATGTCCTGTATAAGTGATTTGATATGTACCTTCAGAATAATAAGTATGATATACAGAAGAATTATGGCTTAATATGAGCATAGTTTACAAGCATTGGAGTTGACTATCCAATTGACTCTAGTAATATGATAGCCCACATAGACCGAAAATTGCATGTACATTTATATGTCTATATACGTAAGAAATATTGCATGAAGAAATAAGGACCCAATACAGCCTTGAATTTTCTCATGCAAAAATTAATCCCTAATCTTGCAAGGACCAACCAGTTTTGTTTGAGATCGCGTCAACATGATTGATAGGCCCTTTGATTGATATTTCTAGTAGAATCAAAAGCGTTCCTGTTAAGAGACTTTGCAACACCGAGGAATAACTCCTAATTGATACTGCCTGCATAGAGTTGTGACACTACCGTGAGGTTTGTTTGTTACCACTGGCAAATTGCGTTTTCAGTCATACCTCTATGTAATTAATAAAGCCTGCTGTGCAGTTAAACGGTGACACTGACTTTAGTCCTTGCCTACTTTATCAATGGGCATGGAAATAGCCTGAATCAAAGCTGAAACCCTATATACTACTATGAGATTTAGCGCCCGCACCAATGCCCAAACTTCATATACTACTTACGTGCGTTCAGAGCAAAGCAAACTGAGCATTAAAGGAGTATTCATACTACTTTAAATTTATATTTCTAATTGCATACCATGTACGAGTAACGTGCGGAGCACCATTATTTGCATAAAACATGACAGAAAGGAAAGAGGAATAGGTAAACGAGTGACATTGCTATGATATTCACGAACAGGCACGTTAGTATTTTTCACGAGGTCATTTGGCCGATTTTGCCACCAGATGGGAGCATTATATTCTAACGTGCTCACTTTATATTTAAACGCATCATTCTATTGGAAACGTCCTTGGTAAAAGCTCTCATTGTTGCATCTAGATTTGGAATTTGTTTAAATAATAGGTAAACTATCCCTAAGCGAAAAGCACGCCTTAAGACCATGTTAGCGTTTTCACAGTACTAAAATGTGCGATCTCTCATATAACGATGACGTCATCTTTAGTTTGGAAATTCAAGTAATATATCTTATACCCTTATGACAATTTGAGTTAAACATTTTTTTTATATATATTTAAGTATATCGTTTAGCTCATGACTATGGACGCGAGACTTTTAAATTGTCTAGATTTGAATGAATCTATAATTTCTATCCGAAATAAGTCGTTCGCTATGTCATGACAATAGACGATCTTTCAGTAAATTCTACTAAAAATATCTATTTTGTTATCAATTCTTATCAAGATATATGTAAGAATGGTTAAAAACGATTAAACATAACAAGTGAACACAGTATTTTCATGAATAAAGGAGTTCATTTATTGAAGAAATTTCAAACACAGTGATAGTCCCATGCTGTTACCTTTAGATCTTCGATACAATTTAATCCAAAAAAGCCATTGACCATCCTTAAAGCACTACAATAAAAGATTGAATTTTTCATCAGTAACTAGAGTGACTTTTAAATATGGAATACTACACATCACATATATTAGAATTATGTAAATGAAAGTTGCAAATGCAAAAGAAAATGAAATAAAAAAGCATCTGTAATAACAATATATTCTCGGATGCAAGAATTACATGGCTGGCATGATACCCTTGTTAAGGAGAGGAAGGCGTTTCGTTCGTCTAAAGAATCTAGTCTATACAGAGGATCCTACCATACAGACTGTACATGAAACTGACAGTATACACCAAAGGGCATCATTGTTATTATCATTGTTATCATTATCATCATCACCAAAGCTGCTGAATAAGAGTGCTGATAAACAAGTAAATCCTTGTACAAATCCCAGGGGGGGAATTCATCGTGTGTATACAGACGTCCATTTCTCTCCACAAAGAAAGGTTCAACACTAGAGGTGACAACAATGTCAATCAACAATTGGGGTACTCCAATATTATCTTTTATTATTATAGTAATTATACATTACCATGTTTATCATCATTATTATCATACATAATAATAACAGATCTGCAACTTGGTAGTAGTAGTAGTACATCATATCCACATAAGAGAAATACATATCATTGTTATTATCATCATTATGGTTATTAACCATCATTATTAAAATGAGTTTCCCAGTGTCACGAAAAAGTGAGCAAAAAGGTTCACATTACAACAGCGAGTTGTTTCCTATTTGAGCTGCTCGCGACCGAGCCCGCTCTGGTTGGGTGCTGAGCTGCTCGATCGTCATTGACATTTTCAACAACACTACCAGCTTTTAGATCACAACCGGACCCCAACCATGCACCCCCCGACTTCATGAACCACCATTCCCCCAACCATCCACCCCCTAGTTCTTCGTGTAGTAGTAATAGTAATAGTAGTTAGTAGGAGTAGTACAAGTCACCGACCACTGTGAAGTAGCAATAACAAAAAAAGGAGAACAAATCAGAAAAAAAAACCTTAATTTTTCTCGGTGGTGTTGGTAACAAAATTCCCACACACTTATTACTTATCAAGGATTTTCTTATTAATGTTTGATCCAAAAGTGCACTTCCTATCTTAGTAGACGACCAGGACTTGTTTCTTATTACATACATCAATAGAGAAACATTCATTTGAGTAACCTGACTGTATTAATATATGATCATAGTACACTAGTAAAATATGGGTTCTCTATGTCTGTTCGACTCGATTTCTGGCGTGCTCTATTCTCCAGGGGAGTGTAGTTACTATAGAACACTAGACGTGGCATCGCGCGCCACTACCTACTAACAGGAGATAAGTCGCGCGGAAACCCTCACGCAGGCAGGGCTCCCTGCAGCGGAACCCTCAGTCACAGTATATATATACTTCTTTTTTCCATTCCATTTTTCTATTTTTTTGGTGTGTGTGTTCCACTGGTAGGTAAGGACAACATAGACCATTAAACACTGAAAGATGAATCGTAACAATCTCAATGGGCCTGAAATCAGTCTGATCCACGAATGACCAATGCTGTTCTTGTCTCGCGCTCCACACGTCGGACCTGAGTGATTTTGCTGGTCAAAGCCATACGTTCGGGGAGACGGAGGCCGAGAGTGGTTAAGCCGACCCGGGTCTACCATATACGACCCCCTCCGCCCTGCTACTGTGTACCTCCACACTCCCGGTCAGCTTAACACACTCAGCCAAATAGGGATTTCTTATACCGTCAGAAGATTTATATATCCAAATGAAAGAAACTGATAATTATACACTCATTATTATCATTTTAACAGTCAATGATGTTGATTACCATAAATGCATACAACTCAAAAATGGAACGGAACCGGAAATAGAACCTCCTACCTTCCCCAGGGGATGGTGGGGTGGTCACATGACTCAAGGTCATTAAAAGGAAACCAAATACAGAAAGGAACCCCCCTGAAGGCGAGGTATTCACAAGCATTTATATTAGTACTCCCCTAAACCACAAAATAGTGGGGTATCCTGTCTTTGTTTTAAAATCTGGAGATAACCCCCAAAAAGACACAAAAAACAACATGGAACATTCTCTCGCTGAAGAATGAAAAAAAAAGAAAAAGCTCTAGGCTAGCAAGCCGTACGTTATCAACGTTATTACACATATATGGGACTGAATGGGCGCTTAACTGGTGCGTAAAATACTGCCTTTAATGAAAAGAGATGCGAAGCTTCCTGTAAGTAATCGACGTTGCATGATCGTACTCCATAAAGGCTTATTGTTATTAGTCCATCTGCTGTTCACCATTAGTCTATATGATAAGGGCGTAACCCGCCGGCTCAGTAAGTACGTATAATACAGGCGGTGAGCCCGGGGCCCGCTCAGAGGTCCCCTATCGGCACCCCCAGCGGGCCCACCGACACACCCGGGGTAAGGACCTGGATCCAACTCTCACATCTTTATCATCTTCTTCTAACACTACACAAAGTGACGACAACAATATGGAAGATATACTTGTAATGTAAACCAATAGAAAAGTTAGGATTTGTGATTTGGGGGTGAGCGAGCACAGGTATCGGATGTCACTAGTCGTGTCGGCCCCCTCCCCCTGCGCCGCCCACTAAGGGTGGGGTGGTGACAGGTTCTGATGTCCAGCTATTTGTTACTTCTAGTCCCACCTCTGTCCCTGCTGAGGGTACGGCCCAGGCAGTACGGACCGGGCAATACAGACCGGGCAGTACGGACCGGGCAGTACGGCTCGGGCAGCACGGCTACATAGCGTCTACTTCAAGCGGCCAGCGGGAACCTGTGGGCACAATATGTCACGTGCATAAGGCTCGATGTGCCAAGTACATAACGCTCAATTTGAACACGTAGGAAAAGAGCAAATGTTACAAATGTTACTTGTTCCTGCTTGCAGGGTGTGTGTGGGGGACTCTGACGCGGCATAATAAACCAACAACTACAGGGTGCTGCTACCCAATCCAAAATTAACCGAATCCAAAAGATCATCACTGTGATGAGAACAATATGGTCACCGCCGTCACAGGAAAGTTCACAGTGTGTCAGAAGAATTATAATCAGAACCTTTTCGGATTAGTTGAAATGCCAAATGTGTGATGAGAGTGCAGGGTGAGAGATGTAAGTGGGGGGCCCACCCCAAAAGACCGACTCGTACCATTATCGGCGTCCAGCCGTACCGCTCACAACAATGGTGGCTGTCTTCCTAATTTTCTTAGTTGTCTTCAATGGCCCTTTCTCTCCTTCTAAACTACAGTTGCTGCACTGATAGAACAGTGTGAAAAAATACCCCATGGGAGGTGAGGGGGAAGGACCCCCCGTCCCAACGACCCGCCCCGTGGGCGCGGGCCGGCCGGCCGCAGCAGGCCGCCCACGCCGCCCGCCACGCCTAAAACTGTCACTCCGCTGTGCACACTGGACATGGTTCACACCCAACTGAGGACTCCTTGGCTAAACTCCAGTCACTGGCTGACTGACAAACTGACACTGACTGAATGACCGGCTGGCTGACTGACAAGACGACCGCCCTTTTCACCAGGGATCAGGAGCAAACCGCCCTCTTCAACCCAACTCAGCCTCATCATCATCATCATTGTAGTAGTAGTAGTTGTACAGAGAACTAAAACACCAAGGATGGAACAACTCAAACACAACCCAGTTAGTAGAGAATCAATTGGGAAAAGCACCTCAGTAGGAGCAGCGCATCAGGTTGGTCAAGTGACTAGCTGTTGGTGGCCTGTCCGAGGTGGGTGCGTCGACAAGGAGGAGGAGGAGGAGCCGGCTCCGCTGGGCGGGGCCACGGCCTGCTACTTGGCGTGCGGGGCGCTGGGGGCCCCCGAGCGGTGGAAGTGAACGTTCTGCCACTTGCCCTCCTTGCGGTGCCATACCCGGGTCTCCTCCGACTGCATCGTGTTCGGCATTCCGTTCCTGCAGGAGTGGAGAAAACCATATAGGTTGTTGAAAAACATGGTATAGAAACACTATCTAGTCAGGGTGATGGAATTGATACTACCATGGAACAAGCTTTATTCTATATCAGGATACCATCCCCTATACCTTTACCATTGTCCTGCCCTCTCAGAAACTGGTGAATTAAAGATCTGTTTTTGCCCCGGAGCGGGAAAGATTTCCAATAGGCTGTGGGGGCACTCAGCAATTGTTTCTGCCCCAGTTTGCACACATCTATGTCTTGGGCTAAAGCCCTCAAAGGTGCAAGCAAACCAGGGTTATAACAATTGCTCTTTGCCCCCTTGGTCTGTAGTATGTATTTATCAGGTAGCCTACACCCACCACTAAACTAGGGCAACTCAAAATTAACTGCACCCAAATTGGTTATATAATTCAGATATTTTATTCAAGTTTTCTCATTGACCTTCCTTGGAGGAATACATTTTAGATTTCATGCTAAAATAGCTTGAGAACAGTAATGGTCACAATACAAAAAGCAATTCTGGAAGCTATCCAAAAACATGTTTAAATCCCCCCCCCCCCCCCCCACTTCAGACTAAGCCTTAGATGAAATAAAACTGTGTAACTTACTTATCAATGTATTGTGTGAGTCTCACGTAGGCAATACAAGCGGCATCCTCTCCCAGGATGTGAACATGTGGATTCAGGATGCTCGTATTGATTGCCTTGCTGTTCTTGGACAATACTGAAAGCAAAACCATAAAGGAAACAGTGAGTAACAACCATCAACTCAAGTATCCACATCCTTGTTTGAAAACCTTTTTCAAGACCCAGAAAAAACATATTCTTTTCTCTCTTATAGGAAGATGAGGAGGAGAAACATCTGCTCTAGTGAAGGACATTTTCAGCACATTTTCATGAAACCTTTTTTGCTCTTCCCTTTGTAATTTGAGAGTGTGACAGAAACATCTGAATTAAGCAGTAATTGGTCATAACTGGGCAATGGGCAGCACATGGACCTTTGTGGGTTGCTGATTACAGACCATTAGTTATCACTGTTCCTGCAGACACCAGCAAAAGTGAACGTTCCTGCCATGTACATTATGAACTGTCATTGTAATCAGCAAATCAGACGGTCCACAGCAAACCCTGGGAGGTTTCAGAGGCCCAGTGTGGACATGTTCCTTCTATAGAAAGGAGTTTCTCCAATCCAATCATCATCTCCTCTAAGACAAGAGAATATGTCTTTAAATAGGGCACACAATGCATGATGTCATAGCAGTATTATGTTTCAGGTCTGTATAGTAATATGAAAAGGAGGAGTAGAAAGGCATGATATATAATGTGTATGGTTACCTTATATACAGAATGTGAATAGGAAAAGTATAACAGGAGACATTTGGATAATGTTTTTTAAAGATTCAATGATGAAGAGGAGATTTAAATGAGTAGTAGTAGTAGTAGTAGAAGTGGTAAGAATGACGGCTGTGTTAGCACTAGGTGGCGTGCCATGCTGCTGTAAGGTGCAGCCTCTACACGCAGTGCCCTCTGGTGGCATATACTGTGACCAAGCCTGGTGATGCAATGCTGCTACTTCCTGTAGGCAGCCATTTTGAACTGGGTCAACACACTCGTCCCCTGACCCCTCTACCCTATCTGGGGCAAGGCGGCTGACCAACCATCCCCGGTGACCAGTTACCAGTTGGGGTAGGCCTGTCCTCTACAACTGAGTGCTAACACATGGGCAGAGGTAAGTGTGACTTTTGGGAATGCCAGGGTGGGGAGGACTAATCTACATACTCTCAAGGTAAGACATGAAAGAGGGGAGCAAATATGGATATAGGAGGTAATGCTTAAGATGCAAGGAATTTGTGAAAACCAGATTATTTCATTGTAATGCTGGACCTGAAGTAAGTATGTTTAAAGTACTCAGGTGATCTGGGTACGTGGATGGCTGGCCGATACCAAAACACACGACAGACGGAACTGTGGGACAGGATGGGAATGGCAGATTGGGTCTCCGGTGAACAAATCTAAATTGTATGGACAAATAGGTTAGTATTTTTTCAGATGTGTGTAGACAACTGGTGAACAGAGGCAACAAAGGTCATGCCACAGTGTTAGTGGTAAGCGACAGAGACAGAACCACACGGCACGGTGCAGTATTGGACTGCTCAGCAGAGGACAGTTCAGGGTGTGTGGAGAGGGCACTGAGCCCAGGAGTGGGGTATAGTAGACAAAGTGTTTTGTGTGAGCCTCCCTCTTCATTTGCAGGTGGCTTAGGCTATGAGACACTTCCATGGGGATGGGAAGGGATGGTTGGGTTTGCAGGAGGGTGGGGGAGGGGTGTCTGGGCTGGCAGTATGTGGCCTTACACTGATTTACTTTTTCGGTTGAGGGGAGTAACAGAGAATATGGCATTGTGGACCGGTGTCCTTACCTGTTGCCGAGTTCTGATTCTTCACTGGACAAGTCAAAGGAAGAATAAAGTAATAATAAGATTTCACATGCATCTTACCCATCACGGGAGCAATTTGGTGAGAGTAACAATTAGCGAGAAGGAAGTTTGAGGGGGAAAATATATTAATAGGGTAATAAGGGTAATAAAGTCAACCTGAGAGTGAGGCCCAAGATACTTACACAGAGAATTTGGATTGACGATAGGCCATAGGTATAGACCTAAGGGAAAAATTAGTGACTATGGATGAAAAATGGCATTGAAACTTAATCCTAATCAATATGGTAAAGGTACATGTTGGTTATGACAGTGGTCCACATCTAAGTGCATTGGAAGTGCAGGACAACTTTCCAGTGGACAAGGCAGGTAGTTGTACCAAGGTATTTACACCTTTTGTTGGGTGTATTTGAGAGGTTGCCCACCATTTAAGGTAAATACAAAGTTGCAGTCCTGATGTTCCCCATTTAGTGGCCTCATGTGGGTTTTAACTGATTTGGGCCTTAGTTGAGGAGATATAAAAAGATATGGGTGCAAATCATTCTTAAGGGGAATAATATATAACTTAAATCAGAAATGATTCAACTGGGAGGGAAATAACACATTCAGACTACAGAAACCTTCAGCTTAATCAGAACCTATGTAAAATGTAGCCATTCCCAAAGATATTGAGGAATGATGATTGAATCCTTAAGGGGATGAAATTTTGAAATCAAGTGATGCAACTTTTGTATATATGAAACATCAACTTAACTTTCATGGGACATTTTCACCTGATTATCTTATTTCTGAAATGACCAGGGCAAGGAGAAGCTTGGGAGGAGGGTAATGAAGAAAGCAGTGAGGAAACATGAATACGGATGGGGGAGCAGATTCAAGTCACATTGATATAGTTGACTGCACAAAAAGCCAGTGACCATTTTGATTACTTCAGGGCGTCCATCCTCTAAACTACAGATGGGAGAAAAGTTCTCACCTCACCCGCTGCCCCAGATCCCCAGCCCGGCTTCACCGCATAAAACGGGGCAGGGCTGGGGGGTCTGGTAGTGCCAGCCATGTGTACATGTCAACAAATGTGTATCTAGCTACTGCCCCATACAGTTCTGGCCATGAGTGGAGTGGAACAGCTACACTAAATGTGTCAAGGTTCTGTACTATTGATTGTCCACCTACAGCACAGCAGCATGTGCGCGCCTACTAGGTGCATCGTATGAAGCAATGTAAGCTTGGTCAGAATAGTGAAGTTAGAATCCCAGGGATCCAGGCCTTGAACAGGTTGGTCACCAGACTTCCCAGGGCCAACATAAACATGGCATTATCATCAACCCCATAAAGATGCTGGAGGAACAAAACTTGCCTGTTCCTAGTTTCTTGAACTAAATGAGAACAATATATTTGCTAGCAATAACATCTTTTCTTTAATTTAAGTGAAGGAATATCTTTACTGAAATGATCACTACATTTACTTATTTCTAAATTGGTTCATTAATCTGACCAGAAATTTTTATTTATCAGAAGTTTGCAAACTGTCTAGTCTATATGGCAAGCTGACCTTATCAGTAGACTGAGAAGACTGATAGGAATATCAACTTTCTTCTCTTCACTGTCTTTGCACAGTTCCAAAGAGCAATCACCTTGACCACTAAGAATCAATGTCCTTTAAGCAATATGCTTATTATCAGCTTGATAAGTCACAAACTGATTTCATAACATATTCTTTTCCTGACCCGAACAAAACAATCATCATGTAGGTGTTTTGTGAACTACCCAAGCATTTACTAGGCTGGGAAAACTTGTTACTGTGTCCATATAGGGCTATTGCAAAAGGAGTGATTACAAGTTTTTGTTTTATGGTATTTCGATAGCTGAGGTCAAATTGCAGCAGAAACTGATTTGCAAACATTATTTTATTGGGGTTATCAAGGGCAGGGAATCAAAACACCAAAAGCAGTTTTGATGTGCCTGGACACTGTACGCGGATGTTATTTTGTGTGAGATAGCAAATGGTTATTAATAATAATACTTGCAGTTCCAGGGTGCCCATACTTTCATTAAAATTCTCTGAGACTCACTTTGAAGGTATTTCAGAAAACAAGTTGAAAAAAACCTTCCCCTGTTAACCACCAGAAGCATTAAATCATAGTGGTTGTAGGTGAACCAATGCCCGGGTCAGTCTGCACTTACGTATATCAAAACAAACTTACATTGGATGCGAACAAGCGGATTGAATGGTCTGTTACAATAATCTGCCAGTGGATCTGGCAAAATAACAGAAAAGTAAAGAATATTGATTCCAGTTAACTTGAAACTGTTGGGTATAAATCATTCCCTAATGCCAAAGAACTTTTCAGTGTATTTATGTATGGCTGCAATATGATAGGTCATTATGTTGCAAATGAGTCCCTGTGAAACTTGTATGGGCACCATGCACTCAGTTGACAGAAGGCACTGCCAAGTATTATCAACAGCTCACAGATTTTTCTACCTTTTCCCAAGTGGACATTGTGTAATAAGATGGAGAAGTGTGCCCCATGTTGACAAAGCACATAATAACCATCCTGGAGATCAAAGATACCTTTGCCAACCAGCCTCTGGTATGTATGTACTTAGCATCATAGCAATGCTCAGTACACCAAGGAATACACTTCTTATCATAGTTTCAAACAAACAAGACACCTAACACTTCAGATCATAGGCCATATGGAGGAACTTGTCCTACATCCATAGCTGATCCAGAAGGATTGGTTAGCCATCTGGCCAATTTAAATGCATTTTCTCTGTTCTGGCCATTTTTGGTGGGCCGTTAGTTTCAAACACTCTACTGAAGTTCACTTGGTTGCTTGAGACATTATGACCAAGTAAAGTTCTTGTTTACAAAGCGTTTTCTTTGCGCTCTGCTTTCTATTTTGAAAACAGTAGACTAAAGAGGAAGTTGTCAGTGATGTGTAGTGTAATACTAATGTCAATGTAACCTCAATGTGCTGATAAATGTGAACTCTATGAAGCATCACACACAGATAAATCCATTATTAACATATACCAGTTCCACTTCGTATGTGCACTGTGCTTTCTCTAAATTAATTCAAAATCTATGGTAAGTTTACACTGGTGAATTGTGTTTCAAAAGAAACTGTCCTTTACAAAATCAAATTTGATAGCGTGTAGTAACAGGCAGCCAAGTGGGCGAGAACATTTTACATTTCTTTTTGTGAACTTGGGATACTGATTCTGAATACACTGAGATTGTGGGGGCACTGAATTTAAATATGCATACTCCCTTACAAAAACGTCAGTGAAGTGTGAGAAAAACACAACTGTATCATCTTCAGCTCTCAGAAATAAACAAAGTTGTGACATACAGAATGAGGGCATTAAATAGTGGAATATACTATGAAGAAGCAATCAAACAAAATTGTAGAATTCGGTCTTTTTCTGGTCACCTTTCTGGTCACATTTCTATTCCTAAAATTGTTCCAGAAAGAATATATCTTTTTGTCCTGTGAGACTTTTAGTTTACATTTACCCTTGTGGCTGACTGTTGTATGGGGCATGCGACATGCACAAAAGAACTTTACCATTATCAAAGTAGAACTTGTGAAAGTCCATGCCTTCTATTAGGTTGCCGTAGGCCTCCGGCTCAAAACATGTCAGCTGCGGGTCGACATATTTCCTGTCAAAATAGTTCACATAAATATCACATCCCAAAGCAAAAAGTAACAGTACCATTAATATGAATCAAAACAACTGCATATCAGCAAAAGATACTCATGGGATTAAGAGAAATTCACATCATTATTATTGACAAATGATGCCATATAACTTACATCATGGTTACATTAGTCACATCATGACTGATGAGGCTATACTTTAACTAGCATCCTGCAGAGAAATCTCCTGTACCAGAATCTCCTTCTAACAAACTTAATTTAATTGTACATTATAATTACAGACTGCTCTATAAACTATTTCAGATAGCTGTGGACAAGCATGGCTTACGTGTACTCCTCGAAGTTGCCGCTGGTGATGGCGCCGATGAGCTGCTCGGTCAG
The DNA here is from genome assembly GCA_936440205.1 of Lepidonotus clava. Taxonomy (NCBI): domain Eukaryota; kingdom Metazoa; phylum Annelida; class Polychaeta; order Phyllodocida; family Polynoidae; genus Lepidonotus; species Lepidonotus clava. The sequence continues at coordinate 14,019,589 of OW387135.1, forward strand.
TTTGATCACCTCCTGCTTGCGACCTGTAACACAGTAACACACAATCACTGACTGATCTCATTTCAGGCATCAATTTAGACAAAGTGCAACAAATTCTTCATGACACATTTTCACCAACTGACCAGCATCTTTATCCACCAAAAGACATCTTGTGACCTAAAGAACTGTTTTTAGAATTCAAAGAATTTTTTAGGAAATCTATCACTAGATTTTTCTCTATTCATTATCTGCCATGTGATATTAATATGAAATGATTTCAAATGTGTTAATTACACAGGGATGCCACTCTAGAAATTTTCCAGAAATATTACCAGAAAATCAGAATACTGACATGCTGACTTTTTACCGTTTGATATGGCTTAGTCAGTTTGTTTTACCCTAAAAGCTCAAATCCATACCATTACTTTTGTAAAAGATGACCAAAAAGACCTTCTCATCTCTCCATCTTTTATTTGGACCTAGGGAGTCTAGGCATAGTTTCGTAAAAGTTAAAGCACTCTAGATCATTCGAGCTAATTCTAGGTTTTTTCTGCCAGGCAACCATAAATGATATTTAAAACAGATCACATAATGATATGAGATCAATTCTTCAGAAAAAAGAAATTCTGCACATAATTTGGCTTCCCAACACACCCAAATACGCTTCGTGGCAACAGATCTGAGGGGTGTTAGAAATAGGACTTTTATCCGTCAGTCTCAGAAGCTGTATAAATGTCCCATATTTCATGAGGTGAGACAGAAATAATGGCCAGTCTGGGCCGGCAAGTCTACTGGCACCACTAAGCTGGACCGCCATCTAGCGACCAAGGTAGGAACCAAATTGCTCCCATTCAGTTAAGGACACTTTTTAGAAAAATAGCTTCTATAAAGGTTGATATTTGTTGTAGTGATTTTTTTTTATGAAACATTTATAAAAAAAATATTCTGCAAATTGCTAAAGTAAACCTCTGTATATAGCATCTGAAGTTGATTTATCTTTTCAAATTTACAGTACCAGCTAAAATAGCCCTATATTAACGATTCCTTTACAAAAGGGATGAGGCGATTACATTATGAGGAAAGTTGAGAGAGCCTTCTTGTTCTGCTTAAAGAGGCTGTATCATATGAGATAATTGTGTGCCTATAGTGGAAGTGTTGTAACCTGTGAAGAAACAATACTTCAAGGGTACAATCCACTACCGATGAATACTTATGAATGGAGGAATCGCCTGGAGGAAGAAGTTGGAAGCCTACAGGTTAAAAATACATGGCTTATGTTTATCATTCAAGAAGATCTGAGACCATGAAAGCTTGGATTTTCATGAATATTACCCTATATTTCCTCCCAGGCAATGTTCATGTCATACTTCCCCTCGTTTCTTCAGAATAACAATTTGCAATTATAATCTTGTAATAAAACATTCTAAAAACAACAAATTTAGTTCCACTTGGAATTCATCTATTTAAATAAGGTCTCAGCGTTGAAGTAGAGCTCAAGACAATACAAGTTAATATAATTATATTGGAATAAAAAAATATTTCTTTCTCTGAACATGGAAACACCAATATAACCACTTTGTTAGCTACCAGTCGGTCATCCAATTTTCAATACAATCTTAACAATAAAGACATAGGTGCACAAGATATGTAATATACTGTTGAAAAAGAGGTTATTACATTGTTAAAGTGTTAGCAACAACAATATCCTAGATCACTAGTTGGAATACAGTACACAATCCTAAAAATGGCCTCCAACATTGGCAATCACAATTTCATGAAGATTACATCAGTTGTTAAAACACACGATCCTTATATGAACTTCATAATGAATCCCAACTGTGAAAATGGAAACTCATTCCCCATATGCATGTAGATTCCCATAAGTGGAATTCATTTGAAGTTCTTTCAGAACTCATACCTCAGAATAAAGAGGTCACTGATTCTACAAGATGGTCATTTACCCAAAATTGACCTACAGTTACTAATGTTGTTGCAGAGTAAATATTTTCTGTCAAAGGTGTCTAGAGTGTAATGACAATTTCTGCAAACAAGCATAAAGGTCAATGATGAGGAAATATTATTCTTGAAGATGCAGAGACTCCTCAAATCTCTCCTTGAAGGAGAGATCGGTTACATATTGGCTCACTGTGGAAACAAGGGGGAACAGCGCGCAAACAGGTATCCTACCACTGGCTGCACACAACATGAAACATTGAAAGAATAAGTCAAAGTCTAAGCTACAAGGCATCATTATGATACACCCGGTCAGGACTTGCCGACAGGTCTATGCAGTGTACACGTGGCATTTTGGATATTCACCATTAAGAACATGAAAGGTGTATGATTAGATGTACCATTTTTGTGTCTTTCTAGCATGACCTGTAAATGTATACATAAAATGTATGCCCCCACACATTTGATGTATTATCAACACAGACTTTTTTTATTATTAGGTGGGCAGAACTGAACAAAGTGCTGGAGATAAAACTAGGAAAGGATACTCTTGCTGATGTGGTCAATCACAAGAGCAAGTGATAGTCTACCAGGGGGATCCTAGCCCCAAGTATCTGCTAGACCATGGGAATTTTTTAGTGTAAGTATAGAGATAAATGAGCCAATGCATCTGTTCTCTTTGACCCTGATAGAGTGAAAGGGGAGTGACTTTTCATCTGGTATGCAGCACACTTTCTTATCAGAGTTCTGAGGAGTCACAATTTGGAATGTCTTCTTCACATCTTAGGTAAATGACAAATGAAGGAGAAACATTTCTCAACAACAGTCTCAAGAGAAGACTCATGTGAAAATAAACTTTGTGACGAAATGAAAAGCTCTAAATCCTTACTCTCCAGAAGAGCAAGAGAACCAAGTGCAATGGATGGAAAATGAGAATTATCAGGTTGGTTAGTTTTCTAGGCCTACTAACGGGCACAGCAACACTCTACTTGACCGGTCCACGCTGAGAGAACGTATCAAAAGCACTGCACCAGCTGTAGAATGGGAAGGGAGGGAGGGCTGGCTGTTGTTATTAATTGTTGGTAGTTTGTCTAGACAAGGATTAAAGGAGGGGCCTGTGACTAGACCCTGTATACTCACTCTCTACCGAATTACTAGCAGTATCTGACTTCCCTGTAGGTGCGGAGACCCAGCCGAGAAAGAAATAGATACATTAGTGAGGAGCCTCGAGATGAATGTGTCATGTTCAGGGAGCAGAGACAACACAAGCAGAGGGTGTGCGGGTGGCAAGAGACAGGTTGGTTTGTAAGACCTGATACATATTGTTCTCTTCTTCAGCAATGAGAGGATGGTTTAGTCTCTTCTGGTCTTTGGAGGGACAGAGACATATAATTGAAGAAAAATAGTTCTTATCACCTTCAAAAGGAATTCGTTGTGATTTAACATGAGAAGTTCCATGGAAGGATTCCCTCAGTTGAAAATCAAATACCACATGCTCATTACTTTTCTGAAGCAGAGATACGGATGTGTATCAGGTATTCACATTACTCTCAACACCTCCAATTCCAGTTAACTTCCAACATGGTCCCCTCTGACTAGGACTCATGGCCTAACCCTTCTTAATACAGCTATAAATTAGTATCACAAAACACCTTGATGTCACATTTGGCTGCTACATAAGTTGCTAGAACATGTATTGATCAGGAGTATTAGTCTTGGGTTGAACCACTGGAAGACATATTTTGAGCTAAAACACTGATTTCCTCACTCCAGGAAATATTTCTCCTTACTGAAGAATCATGAGCCTAATATCTGCAAATATCTCTCCTGTGTCTATATGTTTTGTCAAGAACTAATCATTAGGTAAGTTCTTGTGGCCCCCTAAAAATGCCACTCCCCAGGAAGATACCATTTGATTCTGAACTTCATTCAGGAGATGAAGAAAAGTGTCTTGGTTGTCCTAACATGTCAGGCCCTATCATTGTTCTGTCAGAAAACCTTGCAAGTCTACATGACGAAATAAGAGAGAACCCTTCGAGTTATGTTCTTTTTGTTTAGATTTAAGCTAACATAGCAGCTTGCAACAACTGAGTCAACCTCAATGAACATATACATCAATAGACCCACTTGAACCTCCCCAAGTAGTAATTTCCAAGCTGAGGAAGGCCTGGTTTTAATTCATCCTGAAGGGCCTATGGGCACTGAACAAATACAATGGTGGGACCTGATTTGTGAGGAGGCTCAGCACATCAGATCTTTGATTGCGCTGAGAAACTCTCAGAATTACATTTGTAACACAGAAAGGAAATGAGGATAAGATGCACATGGAAATCCAACTTAAACTTGCCATCAAGGTACAGAATCACCAAGGCAATGATCTTCAACCATGCACAAGTGATACACTATAGGGTATCGGGGCATGGCAAAACCAGAACATACGTGCTTGGGGGCCGAGACCATAGGCTATGTAAATGGTTGAAATTGGGAGAGTGGGTTGGGGGATGGAGTTTAGGCATTGGTTGTGGTACTCATGGCAAATCTATTGGGCTGCAAGCACTCTGAACGTGGATTTCCTCTGAGGGAGAATAATTACTCATCTAAGTTTTGCCTAATATATTAGTATTATTCAGTGCAATTACATAGTTGTTGCATGTTGAAATATGAATTTACACAATTCATTTTAAGTTGAATTAGAATCTTTTTACAATAATGATTGTCAAAGTAATTCAACATTTTAACTTTCTATTTCTATTTTAGTTTAGTATGTCTTCAGGGTGAGATAATCTAGAGACATTAATTAGAGCTGGGCTTCAATGCAATTCATTCTGACCTAACTAACGTCGTAACAACATGGACACCTGTACTTGAAACAATGACCAAACACCAAACCAAAAGACGAATAATGTACTGCAGTAAACAGTTCACAGAATACTGGCATTTCAATACAGGGGAATTCACACTACAGTTATGGCCCAGCCTACATACAGCCTGAGTATATTCCACATTGATTTCAATTGAAAAATACCCTAACATTAGAATGCCTTTTCTTTTTTCCTTTTTGTCGACATGGAGTGTAGTTGATATCTATAGAGCAAAATACCTTTAAATCTATTTGAAAGAAATTACTTTTAATTTTCTCAATCCAATAAGAAAGTATCACTAATGATCATGATTTAACATTCAATACAAGGTCAGATTTAGAAAATACAGATAATTTCAATAAAAAAAACATTGATTGTTATTGATGTAATAGCATCTGAAAACTAAACTGAGATATGACTGATGAGTGCCAGAAAACTATGTTTTTGGTTCAGAATCAAGCCGATATATAACTGTTGATTTTATGGAAACTCTTGCTGCATATAGGCCATGAAAAGTCCAAGATATGAGAGGTGCTTTTCGTGGGAGCCATTTGGAAGTCAGTCCCAAGGACTACATACTCATATGCCTGGGAGTTAGTCCTAAAATGCCAAACCACAAAGTACATTGTACAGAAGAACAACTGCTTCACTCAGAACATTCCTCAAAAGACTTTAATAGAACATATTCAAAGCATTTATATCAAGCATGAATATGGCTTCTCTCACGGCAATTAAATAACAAGTTCATGGCATTGTTCACTTGACTTTGCCATACACAGTTTATCTTAGAAAAGTTGCTAGGTTAGAGTGCAGCTGCTGGCACCTGAATGGCCACTAACTGGCATTTGCTGTGCTATTTAAGTCATAATTACAGAGTAACTAAGGACTGCTTCACACCAGCTGACAGTAAAAGATGATTATACACTGAGCATCTTTGGCAGGCTGACAGATTTGGCATGAACAGAAAAAGGTTACTCAAAATAAGTCAATTGTAATAGGCAACTGATTAATTCCATATTCCTCAACTTTTGCAGTCTCATTAACTTGCCAGCCAAAAATCAGGACTGCAATAACAGTATGCTGGTGTGAACTTGCCTCAGTGCAACAACTAAACAACTGTCGATGACTATTGTAAGACATTACGGCAAAGAACGCACTCAAAATGCATGCAGCAAAAGCCAAGGCTATTGCTCAGTGGAAGGTATCACACCGCTGGACCAAAACTACTAATCCCTGCCAAGAAGATAGCAATGTCTATCTGTACACAATAGTATACTCTACATGAGGATAGGTTTTTATTAATGCCATCTTAATGCTTATATCAGTATTGTCTATCCTCAGCTTCCATCTCACTGCACTAAAATTTTGTTGTCTCATGACACAAGAGTAGCATTCAAAGACATTTGACTTTTAGCCTAGATAAGGTTTGCCTTGCAAATGTAAATTATATACCAGTTGGCCCCAGGTAGGGAACTGTAACAAGCTCATCAGCACTTAGTACTTCTGGTCCTGCAGTGTGGTAATGGCATTCTGATGCAACAATCATTGCTATGGTCAATTATTTTAGATGTCTTGTGTAAAGGGCAAGGACAGTTTTCAGTTATCATTAGAAATCATTACAATTCTAATTTTTGTTGAATTCTTTTGTGGATAATACATACAAAGTGTTTATCATTTCTTTACAATAGTCTCATATAATCATTTAATGTAATGTTTCATCTGCACATGATACTATTTGATTGTTTCACAGAGCATTAGTAATTTCAATGAATGCTTATATCTTACATATAATAGATGGCAAGGCAAACTTTCAAATCTCAGAAGTATTTGGTCATTTATATACATTCTTTACATTGCGACTAGGGTACCGGAACACGAGTCACACATTTACCAGGGGCTAAAAAGAGGAAGACTTTTGGGAGCAAATAAAGAATGGTAAAACTGTACATGAACTGAACTTGCTTTTATCATATATTTTACTAAATTGGAAAAATAACCAGAAAATACCATAAAAAAAAGAATCATATCAGTCACAAATTTGGATTGGTTACTTTTTGCGATGATTCCAAACTATAGCAAACATAGTGTGGTGACAGAAAGTATATACAAATTAGAAAACTGGGTATGCTATTACATCAATCTGCACAAAATAACACAAGATTAGAAAAATATTGACCAAGCAATGAATAATGGTACACCGACTGACTGAGGTGTCTGATATCTTGTAATATATATGTATATAAAATGAGTGAGCCAACTACAAGGCTAGAGAGGGTATCCAGGGGAAGTGGCACTGAGGTGTGGGGGGTAGAATGATTCCTACATACTTGTAGCCTCCTGAACAGTCAGATTCCGCTGCTGAGTGAACATACTGGCCATAGACCTACAGAAGCCTGTGTAGATAGACATGATGACCAAATAAGCTACCAAATCAAGATCATCATTATCATCATCAATTATATTAATCAAAATGTCACATATCCCACTGTGTCAGGGAGAAACAGTAGTTAAGGCTTTGTTTTCTTCCTATGGCTAGTTAAGGTACTAAGCTAATGTTCTTTATTAAAATGTAGGGATTTTTAGGTTTTCAGATTGACAACTTCAATGTAAGGATTAATGTTTTTGTTATTTAATCAAATATCAGAGGATAAATGTATTTAAAAGGGTAAGTTAATTGGGGTTCAGACCAGCTTCTCGAATCTGAAACTAGCAGTGAAGTTTTTAGTATTCTAGTATTCTATGAGTTAACTTTTTACATAAAATAATCAATGCTTTATTATAAGCTTAGATTAGCGTATAAGAAATAAGCTTTCGTAACACATCGAGATCTGTGAGTCAAGACTTACAATCAAACAGTGCCCAACATATATGATGCTGTTGACATTGAAGTCAAAATACAAATATTTTGGTGCAAGTTTTCTTAACTTAAATCTAAAATATCAGAAATATATGTATATGAATGTATCAACATATCATCTGGTGTTTGGTGCATAAACGTACCCAGAAAGTATCGTGTTGAAAATTCTGTAGGGACAAAATCTGTGATTACATTCTGATCTGCTACTTATCATAAGACAACATCGTTTAGTAGGAGAAAACCAAGACAGAAAGGTCACCAGCACTGGAAAAAACTGACAGCTTCTAATCCGTAAAACCACCCAGCGACTACTACCTAGAGCATCAAACAGAAACTCAACGTTCTCACCAAAGAGAACAACCAAAATCATTGTTTTCTTTTAATGTTGAAAGAATGGAGGAAACACCAAGAACAGACCTTCGGTTCATCATACAAAATCAAACAGTCACATCAAGAACAGAAACACTAGTGCATACTGGTCAAAGCACATTCCACCGCCTATTCTACTGAGTCTAGACTAGAGAACGCGAGGTTATGATTAGTCGTTTGGGGAGCGGCTTTCAGTATGAACCAATAGAAGCTGAAATCATTGAGGGCTACTGTTCACACAAAAAGGTAAAACCAATACACAATCTCACTGCTAGTTAACTAGATATTAGTCAGGGTTTAGACTCACAACAGAACAGATTTGTTAAGCGAGTACACTTTGTCATATTACACTTTTCTTGAAGTATACTAATTGCATCAACTTTGTTTTTCATACAGTGCCAGCTCCTATCTTAAAACAGCTACATAACCTTTCTACTTTAAGGTGTACAAAGAGTTTATACTTTTGCCATTAGGGATAACTTCTACTACATGCTTCATGAGGCTGATTTAATGAGAACATCTTCTTGTGGAAAGTTATACAGCTGATGGAACAATTCTTGGTAACTGTGAACTACGATTGTCGAAGAGTCAAAGATTTGACTGCTTTCGGCTAACCTTCAACAAAGGAGTTCCCTCACTTTGAAAAATCATAATCTCTAAGAATTCATCCCCTTAATGACAAAACTTTTTTGGACACAGATAAGCTGTTAACATGTTTCATCATATGCAAACTAGAAAGGTACTTCCTTTACGGGATGAATCTCAGACGGGAAAGAGGGTTTTCACTCAGTTTATGCTGACATCTTTCGTTCTTTTCTATTCCAATATATGATCCTCACTATTCAACGATACAGAATCAATGCACTCTCTTAGAATAGTTACAACGCAATTTCTAAGCTATTTGTGACCTAAAAAGCTGTTTTGTTTAGATATATTCAGAAATCCCCTGCTTTATATATTCCTTTCTTAAAGGAGACCTGACAAGTGTCTTCTATTTGAAAGGTTTAAAGAAGGTCTCCAGTGATCAAGCTGTTTTTGTTATGTTCTTGCAAAGTTGTTCCAGCTACGATGACTGACCTATCTAACATCCTCAACTGAAAGAGGAAATATGTAAGGTACATAACCTGCTAAACCATTAAGACCCTAGCAATGCAAAGAAGCCCATATGCAGAAATGAAAAACCTCAAAAATGTATAGACATTGGAAGAAACTAGATAATCAGCCTAAGGAAACAACAGAGGGAAATTCAACTTTTCAAGTGGGGACCAGGAAAACTGCTAACAACTTCAGGACAAACGGTATCCTAAGGTCAAACCAGGTGAACTGGTTTACTGCAGGTATACAGGCAACAATATCGTCTACTAAGGAGAGGAGGAATACAATGAAGCAGTATTTACAACTTTTACAAGAGCCACAATTGACAGAAAGTGGCTTGACAGGTCATGATGATCCAGTGTTGTTTTGTGTATGTTCTGGAAGACCCTGAAGGTCTCTGCACACACGACTATTAAACTCAGAAAGACTTTACTAAATGGTTAGTCTTATAGATAATGAAAATTATTTACAGATGCCAAAGCAAGTACCAGCTATAGAATAAATGAATACATTGACTGCTAAAGACTACAACTGGCTGCCGCAGGCCCGGTGAATCACCACTTATCATGAAAATGCAAAATTATTTTAATAAATTTATCAATATTTATGTAGCTACTGCAAAATTCATATCAAAATACACGCTAACTTCTGCATCCCCTTATATCAAATTATACACGCCTATATATGATGACATATGAACATCAGTATATTAGGTTGATAATACTTGGAATAAAATAAAGATTGAATCATATTACTTCCTAGCATGTTGGACTAAGAAAACAAAGTACAACTGCTGAGAGGCTGCTGGAAGATTTTGATGGTCACCAGTCTAGTTAGCCTGTTGTAGGGACTTGGGTTAATAAAAATAAGAGGAGACTTCAAGTGAATTTGATTTATCAAGGGGGTTGGATATATGTTCATTGGGATTGCTTTTGGTGGACATTTAGTGTCAATGTCATTGTGGTATTAGTGAAAATAAAACCATCCCCCAGTTCAGAATATCAAAGTTGTGAAATGTATACAGTAAAAAATACATGTTTCCTGAACGGACTGGAAAATATCATACATCTGATCAGTTCTGCCTTAGCACCTGTTCTCTCCACTCCCCTACCTCCTTTCCTGAAGATTAAGGGCAAGCAAATAAAATGTCCTCTCGCATTGGTAAATTGTCACTTTTTCTTCTGAATGGGCGGAACATAGTCACTCTTATCAGGCTCAATATCCAGGTAAATTAACACAGAGAGACTTCCTCTTGAACCAATCATGTAAACCCATCGGTTGTGGTGCAAGTATGTGAATCTGTCCTGACTGTGATGTTACTTCATAAATACGGGTCAGTTTGATTAAATTTGACAGCTGTTATTCAAATTTTAGAACTATATTCATGGGTTGGAAGATTATATGTGCATTGTTATGATCACAGCTGTTGTGAAACCTTTCAGTCTTTTTATCGCAAATGATAGAGTAACAGGTTCACAATTAAGACAGATCCCAAGGTCACACATGATATTATCTGGGCAACATATGGTCCCAAAAAGTAAACAGCCCTGAAACCATGTCAGTGGTGAGTTTCTCAGATGGAGCCTCCTTGTGGGGCTGAGTGGCTCGGTAGGGGCGGCTTGCTGACACTAGGACCGTAGCTGCGGCTGAGTTGACCGTGTGCAGATGGAGTGCAGCACGAGTACGAGACGCGGACGGCACACACTACACACAGCGCACCAACACAGAGTAAGGAGGAGTCACTGACTATAAGAGGAGACAGGGAGGCTGAGGAGAAGAAGAAGAAGTCAAAGGACTCAAGAAGCATGTTGGCAGTCTGGCCAAGCTGCGCATTACGTACCGCGGGTATCCTGGTCATCCTCTATCGTCGTACTGCTGTCTGTTGATTCCTTGATGCCATCCCCGGTCTTTTTCACCAACACACTGCGGCCTGAAAATATAGATGGACAATGTCACACTGATCTGCATATATTGTACAGTAGAACCTGATTTCGTACCACAGGTTGCTTCAGAAATGCAGGAATTGAAAGATAAAGCGCTTGTGATCCATTGTTGCCAATGATCCTGTGACAACATACACATATAGTTAACCAAATGATGAAAATGTAATGTCAGAAAAACATAAATAATAAGTTTGCCTTCAAAGCAATGCCTCCATGAAAATGTTTGATGAGAATGTCTTTATTTATAGTTAATACGGTTCTTCACTACCTTTGATCTGAAGACGATATGTGTGACCTTACTTACTACAATACCTCAGAGAAATGTTAAGCTTTATGAAAATAGTGATAGAAAGTGATTGAATCTGTTTAAGTAAATGTCAATGAATTTAGTGAGATACATATTGCTAAAGAGGAAAGTTGAGCATGCGTAAGACATGTGCTGTTGCAGGAAAATGCTCTTGGTTCAACTGGGCTGAGCCATCTGGAGAGACAGATGTAAAAGACACGAGCCCCTTTGTAATGTCAGATTTGTATTGAATACTGACCATGCAAGTCCAAAATCTAAAGAATATTGTTTGTGCAGAGTAAAATGGAGTTAAGATTATGTACGATCATGATATGAAAACTGGAGAACAGCTCCCTGGATTCTTTCTCTAATCTAAAATGCATTTCCAAAAATAACATGGTAAGAAAGTGAAGGCCCTTTAAAGATTCTGCTTTAAAAGCATGGGTAAAATCAGATGGAATATATAAGTAAGGAAAGCATTCATTCTGGATTTCTTTGCAAACCCGGTATGTATAAATGTCATATATCTAGAGGTGCTAGAATCTTTTGTTGATTCTTATTCCCCTTGTAGAGCCCTGGCTGGTAGTGGCTCTGTGATGGCTGCTGAGGTGGATGATACAAGTTGTATGTGTTTGTGGGGTGACTCATCCCATGTCAGCCGGCCCGGTCGATGTCTACCATGAGACTGGTGTGCCTACAGAATGTCACGTGTCCTTCGTCTAAACTCATTGCATGTTTCTCTACTGAGATACTGTAAGGATTTGATTCGTTAGCTTACATCAACAGGCATTTTCCAAAATGTTAAGATTGTCAATGAAGTCCTGAGTTTTTGTTTCATGAAAGTAATGATGTCATCATTTATTATGTTGTTTTCCAACACAATTTGTATATATTTACTGAAATTAACGTGGATATCTGAATATTCTGATCCAACCTATGAAAACCATCTGGCTATGTTCCAGTAGAAAATTTGATGATATCAATAATGACAATTTGCAAAAATGTTCAAAAAAGCGTCTTGCAGAGTCATCCTGTGTTAACAACAAAACTGTTCAGGTGCACTGATACTTGTCAATATTGACATACAGATGTTGTTGGTGCACACTCGGCGCGCTATACTGTCACGGCTGTCCTCAGTGCACGAACATTGATTTCTGACTGTGCTGGGATGTGTGTGTGTGACCTATATAGTCTGCCAGGACAGCGCTGCCGCCAGCACACCTCAAATACCAACACCCCCCCTCATACCATCAACACCAATAAAAAAGAGTGAATGAAAAAAGACAAGGCCTGAAAAAAGCCCTGCTCGGCCGGCACTGCCTGTCTGCTACACCGGGCAGATGATGGGCGTGTTTTACAGGCTATATTGACGGGGCTGGAAGTGGCCCCTGGCCTACACCAATCAGATAGCTGGACAGTGCAGACAGCCTCCAATATTGACAATAGAGCGAAGCACAACTAAATACCAGCATTCTACTAGCTCTTGGTTGCATAATTCCCACCCCAATCATCTAATGGACAAGGCCAGAAGCATGTTTAATTGTGTTCTCGGTAGGACAATCAGGGAATGAATGTCCATGCCGCAGTGAGTCAGCTAGGATGTTATTCGTAATCTGTGTCATGCTCATACTAAGAAGCTCATGCCCTGCCCTGAATTCCCATTGTGTATGCAGGCTGTGGCACCTGTTGAATGGTCGGAGCTCGCCCCATACTTCCATCAACTCCCAGAAGGCAATACACAAGATGGCAGTACTTGTAGCAGTTTGGTATTTAAAAACATGCAGACCTTTGCCCATTTGCATTCTCAACTGTTATATATGCAGACATAAAACATCTGAAAAATGGGAAGCCCTGCCAGTAACGAGAGTCAGCAGAGGACACCAGTCTCCTTATGAGGTTTAGGGTGTGGAACATACGAGGTTGGTTTTAGTAAATTGTGGGTAAAGGTGTTTTATCACCCGCTCTGCCAATGAGCAGTGCGTGTTGTGAGCAGTGCATATTGCCAGGCCATACATGCCGCTCACTGTGGACTCCTTGGTGTCATTAATTTTAAAAGACTTTGAAGATTTCTTGGGTGATAAAATAAAGAAGGACCTAAGGGGGAGTCCTCGAGTGGCTGTATGACCCATGGGGATCATACAAACCTTGGGCTTTGCCCTCTGTATGTGACGATCCCCTATGGGTTGTAAAGCCACCCTCAGATGCCACCCGCAGTCCTTCTTATATAGTACACCGACTTGAGATGATGTGTTTGGTACGACAGCTACGTATAAGGTATCAAGTGTAAGAAACCCTTATTTGCCAACATACACTGGATATTCGAGATCAGATTGGTGAGGCCGGGGCTTGGTAGTGCATTATACATTAATATCACAACAGCTGAAATTGTTGACCAACTGATTCACAACAAATCTAAACGAAGGCTCAACTAAGGATTCCTGGTGACTTTGGAAACACTTACAGGTACAGTTGTCTGGGAATACATAATATATATGTACATTGAGTAAGTGACACAGGGACAGATCTCCATAGCTGACGACTGGCATTCCTTCGGACTGGCCGTAGCGTCCTGCGGGCCCGGCCATCCATCAGCGTCCTTGTACGCCCCTCCCCTGCCAGCCTGGTTTGTATGTAAGCCCCGCGGCCCGCGGCACCAGATGGTTGTCTATTGTTTCAGCCAATGAATCTTTGATGTTCGGGGTGGCCGGCCGGCCCCGTAATGCCTCCCTGTGGCTGTATGCGACTACTGATTCCTTCCGCTGGCACTCACTGGCCATACTGGGGAAACAGGGGGAACAACGAGCATAACCAGAAGCTATTGGTGGTCTTTGTTGTTGTTAGAGGTGGCGGGTAGGGGCAGGGACATTGTTGTGGATGTGTGAAGGGGCCAGGACAGGACCAGCTACAACAGATGTGGATTGGGAGGGCAATGGGTTATTGGCTAGTACACTGCTGGAGTGACAGCCTTCTCTTGGCTTTGGGTGAATCCCATTGAATAGTTCAGCAGAGCCCCCTATAGGTTCAAAGCCTTTACCAGTTGGGTGAATCTTATCAAAGAAGTAGTGACCGATACTGGCCATCAGTACCACATACCCCTTTGGCAAATCTGGCCAAGGCCATCTGATTCAGAGCGCTATGAATAGGGCCACGCAAGCCTTAAACACAAATCAAACCATATTCTTTTCCAACAAGCCCTATAAAGGTGGGTTTTCTCATCAATGCTTAGCTATGAGAGTGGAATATCTATTTGCACATTTATATTCAACAATATTTAATGTCAACGACGAAAAAAGCAGTACCAATGTTCATAGATACAAGCACATTTATGATTAGGCACCTCCAAATTGTGTTCTATTATATTCGGAAAGAATTGCTCAGGAGTATTTCTTTCACTGCAGGTATTGCGGCACAGGGCAGGCACAACCATGTCAGGTTGTAAGCTGTCAACCCAGATATAACAACCGCACAAAAATCAATAGCGGCTAAAACGATTATGAAACAGGTGCTGATTGGTTCAATAGACTAGGTATTATCCATCTGGCCTGTTCACTGCTAATAAGGGATGGCGGGCGGGAACAGCAGGCCCGGTCTGACTGAATACTACTTACAGCCATACTGCCTCTCTGGGGCAAATAGTGGCACGTAGTTATTTCCAGGCTTGTTCAACTCAATCTCACCAAGTAGTATCTCATTGGTCGCTACTGTCCCTGCACTGCATTGTCGTAATGCACAACAAGTCAGCGCATGAGTTGGTGGCTTTCCAGTCACATTTGGCTTTGCAAGTCTTCATATAAGAAGCAATGCAAAGAGGTGCCGATTCACTTCAGATAACATCAGTAACACTTGAATATCATACATTCGCCAATAAAACTAGCCACGTATATATTACACGTATATATGCATATTTTGTATATACATACAAAATACACATACACAGTGGAAGTTAGTCTTCGGCACTGAGAATATTGATAAACCTACCCCATACCCATCTGCCCTAATGTGGTTCGGGGTTTGATGGGATGTGGTGTAACTGGAGGACCTGCTGCTCCCACCTATCAACCCCCCCCCCATACCCGCACTATTTACTCCCTTAATGGTTCACATCTATTATTCACGGCTACCTGTATTTACACAGAACATTCAGAATATTGACCTGGCACCTCCAAGCTGTCAACATGGTGAATGCTGGAGCCAATAGCCGGGTCAAGGAAGGCTCCTGATGTATTCAGGCTTCAATTTCTCCAAAACGTCCCGTGCAAATTTCAGAGATACCAACATATTATATACTTTGTCGTACAGACAAGAACCTCATCGAAATTGGACACATATCTTAATCAAAATTTGTTTAACATAGAATGCCGGGATTGTATTCATCCTGCTGAAACTGCTAACTCGCTTGTCTCCTGCTCTCGGAACCAGTAGCTAAACGAACAGCCAGATTTTGTAATGCATGTATTTAATTTGGAAATAGTTTTCAAATCTTCGACAAGAATGTTGCCTCTCACAGTACTCACTCCAGTAAACATAATGAGCTGAAAGTTTTACTATGCTTAAAATGAGTAATTCAATATTCTCATAGATGAAACCACAGACGTAGCCATATAAGAATCTCATGGTCTGGCCGTGGCAGGCCTGTCAAAGTGTGGCGTCCCAACCACTGTTTACGACTGCCCGGTGCGGCGTGACAGCGAAGCCACACGCCGTCTACCCGAAGCCACATCAGAAGCCATATCAAAGGGCTAATAGCAGCAGGCTGCTCTGTAAGCTAGACCAGGGGGAATGTGAAAATATGGCACAACTGGTACGTTCCCACTCAAATTGGGAATTTAATCAGACTCGTAACAAAGCGGGTGACTTCAATCTCAGAAATGCAGAATAGTGACCACACTCATATTGATTTTATGTACTCTCCTTAAAAGATTGAAGAATTATACATGATTTTCTGTATTCTATGTTTTCCTTTTCGAAACACTGATTTGCTTAAAACCTACGAGTGTCACAGTTTATCTAGCGTTAGTGTTCATTAAAGTTTGCAGATAGTGTTGGATGTCAACTAAGTAATGGAAAGAATGTTTACTTCTTACTGAAAAAATAGGCTTTGTCCGAATCACTCAATCAAACTTGAATGGAATCAATATGGTTTCTTGGCTATGCCCTCTGCATTCTGTAGAATATTATAAGCATCTCCAGACATAAGGAGCAGATACCAAACTGCCTGATTTGTTGGTTGGTTAGGTTAGATCTGGTCTGGTATGTTCAAATGTCGCGGGCGACTCGGCCAAATGCACGTCAAGTAAGCGGTAAGTGCATTATTCATTGGTGGCGGCCCGCCAGGTCGGGGCATCACACCATCACCAGGACGGGCTATGAATATTGGCATACCGAGGCAGCAGAAGGGGGGCGCTGCATCATGTCACTGGTAAGGGGAGTACAGGGTAGGGTTAGGGTGAGGGGTTTGGGGTAGGGTTAGGGTGTGGGGGTTAGGAGGGGGAGGTTAGGGTTTATGGTGCAGGAGGTAGGAGCGCGAGGTTAATGGTGGGGGTATTAGGTGTTTGGGTTTAGGGTAGGGTGCGTGTTTAGGACGTGGAGTTTTGGGGTTCGGGTTTAGTGTGTCAGGTTGGGCGTTTGGAGTGTTGGACTACTGGTGGTTAGGGTTCGGGGAATGGCCCCAAGATGTAGAGTTTGGGATTTGGAGCATTTGGTGTGTTGGGTTTAAAAATGTGGGAATGGGGGTGTGGTTAACGTCCAGGTTAGCTGAGGGATCGGACCATTTCTCAATATGTCTTGACCAACCGATCCATGGCCCATTCAGAGTCTACCCTCTCACCTGGACACAGAGTGGTATTTGTCAATGAGGGTTCAGGCCCGGGGTAGTCCAGGATTACCCTTCGTCACCCACTCACCTGTCCCAGCCTAATCCACCTCCCTCAGGACTGGGGAACAGACGACTACAAAATAACGAAAGGCTTCTAACATACATCAGCAGCCTCAAATAGGGGTAGGAACATGAATGCCATTCAAACTGAGCCATCCCAAACATAACCATGCGCCATAACATATCCAGGGCGGAACAAATCGTAAACACACAAGTAACACGCTGCGAAGACATAAAAAGGTGCACGGAGAACGAAACAAACAAAACCAAAACTGATGAGTCGGCCGCCTCAGGAATGGAACAACGGGGGAAGGAGGGGACCAAGTCCCAAGCTTAACCACTGTCTAGGGTGCGGCCTGCCTGGCCGAGAAGCCCGCACCCCCACCCGGGGGGCGGGGGGCGGGCGGAAAGTTCACTTACACACGAGTCCACTCAGGTCTTTGGCGGCTGGCGGCACCGTCTTCTTGTTGTCTGTAATATCATCGGACGAGCAACTGAGCATTTTTATAAAGGTTTTTGGGGTGGTAAATAACATCTTCCACAATAACCCCTGACTTTCTGAGCTGTGCTTCTATATCAAACTGAATCCAAAGGTATTTTCCGGTATTCAAAGGGTAAACGTTCAATGTTATATAGTTTCTTTGATGATACTAAGAAGGCCCCGTCTACAAACTAACTTGACAGGTCCGATAATGGTTAAAGGTTCACTTCTGATACGTTGTACTATCTGTTATTGTGGGTTGGATACATAGGGCAAGGGGCCTCCACCTTCACTATATAGGGGGAGCCGGGGACAGGGGACATCACTAGATAAAATACTGACACCTTGACTACCTTTATCACCGCTCTATCTGTGACCCAGTCTGATAAACCCCTAACCCGGGTTCTCTAATCTGCAGGGGGTCACTCAGGCTACCGGTCTTTTTATATATACACAAACCTGCGTTACGGTGAGGGAACAGGGCATATCTTGTGGTGGCATTTTCTGTGAAGAGCAGGTCAAATGGTTGGTGCATTAGTTTTTGAGTTAAATAGGATTAATAAGTCTTCTCTGGTGTTCCTGCAACAACTACCTTGTCCCCAACCATTCTTATCTTAGTCCCTTGAATTTCTCCTATTTGGAGCTCAGTCTAACTGAGATCATGGTTCAATGCTTTGGGAAAGAGGAAAGGGGCGGTCCAACATACTCTGTCAATGGGATCTGAAACAGGTTGTGTAATAATCGATCCTTTGAGCATGTTCACTATTCTCATTTTAAATTGAGATATTAATGAAATTTAGAATACACGAAAGACACAATTAAATATAAAAGCGAGGTAACTTATAAGAACGAAAGTATCAATAACTCATTAATTAAGTTCGATGTATTTACCTTAATTGATATATCTTTTATGTATCATCCGAAATTATAACAACATAAATGTGTTCAACGCAACTTAAAAATAACGTAGTACCGTGCATTCTAAGTTTAAAACCAACAAAAAACGTGCATGGCTTAAACAGTGCAGTGAGATACATACAGAGACAGTGCACATATACAGTGCACACCGACAGTGCAGGTGTCACTATGCTCAAAATAGGTGGGGCAACAAAGCTGGAATATGGAGGGATTACGTTGTCAAGACGATTCCCAGACTGTCCCATAATCGAGCGAGTTTTAAACAGATATCATACAAGTCGGAATGAATCGGAAAGTCAAGAACACCTTAACAAATGCAGATATTCCCAATCTCAGTGTCAGTGCTGCTGTCAGTTATATAAAACCACTTACAGTTCTTTTGTAATTTTAATCTTCACAGTATTTCCATCACCTCTTGTTATCAGCCTGGGTTGTTGACGTTTCTACTTTGCATAATTTCCCACATATTCAAACCCTACCACACAGGGGAAACATGTTTTCGCACCTGCAAGTATGTCTAATTACTTTTATCTAGTTCCTTATTAGCCTATTGTTGTGGTTATTTCTCTGGGCAAGCTATACTTCAGGAATATTGCTCCTGTCTTATAAATACAACATATTTGCAGTAGAATTCCAGGGACACCTATCCTTTGGTGCCTTGTTTATTTACCAGCGTCACACGTTATTAGTTTCCAGCTCTCATTAGTTTCTGCCCCCTCCACGGTGAGCCTCCACAGCTGGGGGGGAAACCCTTCACTGCGGAATTCACAGAACTCAAGAGCGCTTTTCTGAGCCAATATCGCCGTGTGCCGAGAGTTCATTATGGTTGCGGCGCTTATATTACATTCCCCAAATTAGTGGCGGGTCTCATAACGTAAGGGGAGCCCACGTGCTCGGGGTAGGTGGGGCGTACAGAACTCTCCATTACCCAGGGATGATGACTAGCACGGCCACCACAGAGCACGGTCTATGTGACGAGACATGAGGGGAGTCTGCACCTCTAGCCTACGGCCAAAAGGATGGGCATTGTATGATTTCAAACGCCTATTTAGCAATTTTCAAGCTATACCAGGACAGGTTCACTTTCTTTTTAATTTGTACCAAATACTGATGATTGAAACTAATGGGTAAGAAAGAAAGAAATCAAGTAAGAGTTCTGCAACCTGCAGACGGGTGTGGCAGAGCTCTGTGGCAGAGATATTTTTTTTACTGCAACACCACTTTCAGGAACACGGTTTAAAACCCCACTGTTCCGGAAGAACCACTTGTCCATTGAACTCAGGAAACAACATGTGAGTGACCCAGGTCCCGCTCAGTGTGAGACCTGAGCCTGAACCAGGTGTGCGAGTCACTCTCCTAGTATCAATGGTATGTACAGGTGTTGTTGGACAATTCACAGTTAATGTGTGTGACCTAACCACTTGCAGAAACTTCATTTGGGTCGGCCGCACTCTGTGACTGAGACCATTACTGGTGTATAATAACTGACTAAGGTATGCCCGCAACGCGACGAACCCATCAGCTCACCTGTGCTCACCTGTAGCCCACTGAAATAGGGGACAAACGGCCGGCCTCAGGTCGCATGGCCACTAGGGAAAATCCGAATATGTCATGTTGCTCTGACTTATCATTTATCATGCTCAGTGTTGTATGTTTTTGTTTGGTTTTGTTTTTATTGGATTTTTATACAGACTGAGTTCACTTTATTAAATGTTCTTCCACTGCAGTCCTGTGGACCATTTGGGCACAATTCCATGCAGGGGTCATCCAAATGTCCTGTTTTCATTGCTGCACTGCATGGGACTCAAACCCATGCAGTACACTGTACGTGCCAATGACAACGAGTGGTACAAACGGCTCAACGATGTTGACCACCCCGACCCACAACAATTTTGAAGATGTCCCATGTTACCTTACCTTTTGGGGGCTCCTGTTATTGTCACCGAGTGCCATGTCTCACTGTTGACTATAAGAAAGCCCCATGTCGCCGTGTCAGTCTCAGGGTCTGGGGCCCCTCGTCCACAGGACCGGGCCTATTACAGAGACATGGGTGGGGTTTCTGCCTATAGCGCTCTGATATTACCACTCGGTAATAAATACCACTTAATGACCAGGTAATACCTGCCGTCAGGGTACCTGTACCAGGGCCTGGTTGGGGTAACCTGACCGGGCCTAACGACACGGGTCGCCTTACACCACACCCAACCACAGGGGTAGGGTTCGCTCTGCTCCCACGTAGGTATTAGAGCTTAGAGGTGGCACCATAGAGGGGGGATGGCGTTTGAAAAAAATGATAAAGTACTTTCACATGCACAAAAGCACGGTGCATACTTTACAACCTAATACTATACAGGTTTAACCACCACGTTCATCTTTTCCTGTTCAATGGAACATTCAGATGTCTGCCATGAATCTCTCAAACAAGAACCATCGTTCCTCTTTAACGCCTGGCACCACGCCAACTAAAGCGCGAGGTACTGCCACGGGTAGGAAAATTGGCAGAATTAATATAGTTTCACATTGGACCAATATTGAGTCCAGAACCATCTGTATCTTTGACGTCAGCGTGTTCCTGTTTGTATCACAACCCCACCCCCACCCCCTTACGTTACACATCCCAACCTCAGACCACCCCCACCCCAGCCCCACCCGTCCCCATACGTATGCCGACACAGCCCAGAGCATTCATGAAAACGCCATCAGACAGCGCTAACTGCCGGCCCGGGGCGGCCGGCGCCCGGCTGGGGACGGGCCGCAATACGCCGTTTTCACCAACACGCCACCTGGGGGCAAAGTAGCCCTAATTTATGAATGTACAGTACCCTGACGTAGAGTCAGTTCCCATGAACCATCTGAACTATCTGACTTGCCACTAGATATGTGTTGATATTTGCAGAAAATGAGGGACATAGTAGTAGATTGTTTCAATAGCCTTGATGTCAATGGATTGTTTTCTTATTTGAAATGGACGTCACTGGAATTGTAAGCATCAAAGAGACAAGTTGTGTGACATTAGAAACCGTAAATAAACTGTTCCTTAATACCTTTACTTCTGATCAAAAATTCTACAGGGGAACACTCTTCTGCCTAGCCTTACATGAGCAAACTGGGAAAGGTATTTGTCTATCCTTATAAATACACGTTAGAAAGGCGTTGTAAAAAGCAGCCTATAAAGTCTGGCGGCATTACAGCCGGGCCTATCTGTCTCCACCAGGGCCCCTCGGCCGGGCCCCGCAGCCCGCGCCCCGCAGCCCGCGCCCGCGCCCCAGCCCCTGATGCCCAGCCCCTGCCTCCTCACTGCTGGCCGCGCGGGATGCGGCCGGATTGCAGATTTAAAGAACCATCCGTCAGTATAAATCAGGAAAAATGAGGGGTAATTTGCGCCGAGTGCAGGCCGGGGTATTGGTATAACAAGTGTGGATGGGGTCCGGGCAGGGGGTGGTGGGGGTGGGGGGCTGGGAGGGGGGGGGGGGCAGGGGCCTGTTGCCCAGTCCCGTCACTCTAATTACAAAAGGATACGCATCATAGTTCTAAAAAACGCGAAGAAAGGGTCTATTTTTACAAAATTCGCATGTCCTTGTTTCTAGAAAAAAGGGTACATTTTTCACCCAAATGTCAGTGATATGGAAAAAAGGGTGGTTTTTTCCTAGATAGTTTGTAATTTCATGAATAAAGGGTAGTTTATAGTCACAAAAAGTCAGCGTTTTGCAAAAAAAGGGTAATTTTTTTCATATTGAATGTCAGTGGAAAGGGGGTATTTTCTATTCCGAAGAACGATGATATGTCCTACTTTTAATATCTGAGTGGACGGACTGGGGCCTGTTGCTAGTTGGACGGTCGGAGGTGATGGAGGGGGCGGGGGCTGCCGTAGGGGTATGGGTAGGTGGGGTGGTGGGGCCGGCGGCCGCAGGGAGATGGGTAATGCTTATGCATAGGGTGAGGTTTAACGGGGATGGAGCGGCAGTGGCCCCAGGGGTGAGGGGTGGGAGGTGGGGCGCTCTATACTACAGACTGTGAGGGATGGTATGGGGGTAGTAGTAAGGGATATGGATTGTGAACCTCAGCAACTGTGAAGTAATTTGTTTTGTATATTTCTATGACGTCTGCTTCCCAGAATGTCTAGTCTGGTGTTCTGCTGGGCACCAGTCGATTAATGTGAGGGTCACAAAACTGCTTTTTTCCATGGTCCTCCCGTTGGGTTGAATCTTTATAGCAATTGGGAATCATAAAGAACCTTGTACAAAAAAATCACTTTGGAGTATCTCTTTTTTACCACCAAGTGAGTAAACTGTATGAAAGATGCCTTATCATAGGTACCAAACTGGGCCCAGAACCAACTGCAGCCTGTTGGTCTAAGAGGGGCTGGACCGTGCCACCATTACATTCTCCTTCTCAGAATCAGTGTGGGGCTTGGTAAGGCAAGGAATCAGGACTAGCCTGGCATGGTGAATGGGCAGAACTGGGTAGTGTGGTACCAGAGCAATATGCCCAGTACGGCTACGGTAAACCAGCTCCTCCCATCCCCAGTTGGCCGTGCAGCCCCCGTAAACCAGCCCCGGCCCCCACTGGCTGCCCGTCATCAGGATGCTCGTGGCGAGCGCCTCAGGTCACCTGCTGACCCCAATCTCCGCCCCCGGCCCCTTCATCACCCGGCCACCCCTACCACCTGTGGCCCCCGCCCCTCTCAAACTACCCTCTACGTCGGCCAGCCCCGCTTTCACCAAAACCTCCTCCAGCTCCTCCCCCGGGGATCCTGAATGTTCCCATCCAACCAACCCCTCTCACTCCATACCCCCACCTCCCTCCCATGTCTGCCACCTTAAATTTGACCAATACTTCAGCTGGCTATTCCTCAATGACCATTTCCACTCCCTCTCCCTACCCACCTGTCCGGCCCTAACCGTCCCCACCCACAACCCCTGACCTAATCTCCAGCCCTTACTGAGGCCCTCAGTACCTTGTGCCCTAACCTTAACCCAAGGCTACCACTCTAGGGGCACAGGCGGGGCACTAAGTCATTATAGGGCTACCTGCAGCAACATTAAAGAGGTTTCCAGGATACCTCTGATTTTTCAAGACTATTTTCACGAAGTCTTTAATATACTGCATTGAATCTGCCTGGTGGAGCTTTAATCGAACAAGGATTTATAAATATAGAGTTGCACTCTTCAACAGAAATCTTTCAAAAACATGTCCAGTTTTCCACTAACATTGATGTTTACAATCAAATGTCCATTATGGTAAGCTGTCAAGTTAAACAGGCTCCATTCAAGATTCTTGAAAGTCCGAATCGTTCCTAACCACGTTCCCGTATTTCACCCCGACCCCCACACGCTGCCAGCCGTGCCCTAAGCAGGTGTGCGGGCGACCAGAGGCCCTTACATATTTATGCTGTCAGCTTGGCCCCTGCCCCCGGCGGTGGGGGTACGGGGGTGTGGGGGTGTCCCAGGAGACCACTTGTAGCATAACGCCGCCCGACACCGGCCCCACCTCCACCCTCTGAGGGTCTCCTTCAGGGTGTCCACGGCTTTTCATAAGAAATCAATTCGAGACCTCTCAAAGATTTGAAAAATGTTAGATGTCACAGTGTCACGATAAGAAAGGCTTTTGGATGTATGGTTTGACATACAGATACTCCATTGTAGGCAGTTTTTTGTTTTTATCTCACGACAAATAAATTTGATTTTTTCCCGCTAGTTTAAATTAAAAAGCCTTTTTGAATGAATTAATTTAAGTTACCCTAAGACCTTTTAAAACTTGTCTGGACACCCTGCCCCTCCATTCCAGTAGCCCTCCAGGTCCGAATCTGAGTTTCCATTCTGCGTATTACAAATAATTGCACAAAAGTTGCATGTTGCATAGTTGCATGCAGAAGGTTAGGAACCACTTTCTTCCCTTTTGTGAAAGCTTAGAAATATTTGCACAATCCTCCATTGATGCAGATTAATTCAATAGCAGGCCGCTGACTGACGAATAAAGCGGGCTGCATTAGGACTAATGATCCCCCATTATCAAAATTAATCGGAATTATTTTCCAGAGCCGGCGGTTGAAACGCTGTTCTGGGAAAGTGAGGAAAGTGAACTGGCTGTGGGATTTTCGCTCCAACAGCGTGGTTCTAACCACCCCTCTGTCACACCGCAGGCCGATGGGAGTGGTTCTGACTTAAGGCGGTATTCCACTATGCGCTTTTGCTTGTGATACCGTGAAAAGATGCAAGCAAACCACTGTATACGTGTCTGCGGTAGGGTAGCGGAAGATGGAATATAGGTACTTGTGGTACTTGCTTGTGGTACTTGCCATCTTAAATTGGTTTTCTATGGATTGCTTGCGGTTGAGGATACCAACATGTTGGTATCAAAACCGCAAATGACTTGTGGTACCTAGAAGAAGCAACTGCAAATGCAGCACAGAGGAATATGGCCTTTAGGCTGGTGCCTACAGGAAACCCCCGATTCCCTATACTACTGACACTGAACACCCCACTATCGCGGCGCAGTATAGTAGTATAATATATGCATTGGATGCCTCGATATGGCCCAGTATGCATGCTTAATTCACTGTCCTTTGTCTCTCTAATTGTCCAGTTTATCTCGTTAAGTGTGGACCTGATAAATACGCTCTAATATGCATATATGTTACATCATCAGCGCCAATGAATGCTCCCTTCATTGTGCCACACCTACCCACCGAGACCGGCCATGGTTGGTTACAATAGGCGAGCCTTTTGTTCGGGTCTACACCTCACAAAATGCAATCCACATAATGAACACGCCGCATTTACCAGAGGCTGCATTATGTATGCGGTATGAATACAACCCCATAGGCGCTGAATATTCACAAATTTTCCGACATGCACCTGCCCCCTAATTCGTCAAGATGGCGGTAATTATGTGGTTTCTGCGTCTTGAGGTGGGGCGTTGTGCATACTCGGTAATAGGCTCATTTTCAGGAACTGATTAATTCAATGGCTATAGAATTCAATGGCTATAGTCATTAGAATGAGAGTGTGGCCATCAGTAAACAGACGGTTTGAGCGAGCAGCCCATGACCTCTTTAGACCCAACATCTTGAAGAAACAGAGGAGACTACAGGGGATCAGGAGTAGGTATAGATCGGAGGCACAACTCCATTGGGAGCAGTACACTACAACAACCCCGACGTACCCAGGCTCAACAGCCGGCAAATTCACTCACACAAAAACCGCCTGCAAGTTTAACCACTATTGATATTCCCCATTGTCGCCTCACCGGAACTGCTGTCCCATCGGGGACGCGGGGGACTCTGTGCCAGGTGGGGAACCCCCTGGTCTGGTAACGGGACAACTGCAGATACTACGTGGAAATAGCAAGTCAGAGATCCCGATTTTAACTTATAAGACTATGTCTATCTAGGAGACCAAACCATTACCACTCAAAATTCTCCGATAGTCATAGCTAAGCAGAAGGTTTTAATCAATTACCAAAAGATCAGTTTGACCTCCTCAAGCCTTACTTATTGAAGGCTGCGACCTCCTGGCTTAGAAGAACTTTTGCATCGGTTTACAGCCCTTACTGGTCATTTACAAATACACAAAGGATGTGATAAAACCATTGCAATGCAAATAAGAGAATATTATAACGGAAGGTTTCCTACATTTGCCGGATTAATATTGTCATGGAGACGACAGGGATGGGCTACACCATTACATTGTAAATCCCTTAGTTCCAATGGGTCAAACCGTTTAAGTTAACACGATGTCCCACCCAGCTCTCTTTGTGTGGTCCTGACGCGGCAGCATTGACCGGAGGCCGACTGTACGCCCACGGTCGATACGCGTACTACGACGACAATCTGAATATGAATGAAGCCTGGCACTCGTACCTACACGGCTGGTGGGGGCTGGCCCACTGGGTCTGGGAGGGGGGGGGGGGCGGTTACTGTTGTATAATAAAGTCTGGGATTCGTAATTACACGGCCAGCGGTCCACTGGTTCTGTGAGGGGTGGGGGGAGGTTACTGGGGTATGAGAACCAGTAGATGCTAGATAACGTTGGGGATGATACTTAGTAGGTTTGTAGGTTGTAGGTTTATGGAATTTGTAAGGCCCCGAAGGACTGGTTTTGAAATAGTTTTCAATTGACGAGTACCCCCCCCCCCCCTCCCCTTCGTCCATTCCCATATATAGGTCTGCTGGAAGCTGGTTCCCGGCGGTCCGACACAGCCCGCACCCTGTCTAATCTACACGGAACGCCACCAGCGGCCGTACTACTGGGGAGGGGGCGGTGGGTTTTGGGACTGTTTAAAGAGCCCGGTACACATTATGAGTTATCAGCTACCATTTCTCATAAAGACGGGCGGCTGGGGAAGGCCTCCACTGCCATGGCGTAAACTAGATGCAGTTAACAGACTGAGGTGCTCATTGGGAACCTCAGGTTTGCTGACAAGCGTAACTGTTAATAGTGTACACGCCGGACACTGTCCTTTTAGCTGGTACCTTCAGGTACGATTATGGCTGATAGTCTGTAACAAGCTGTTGGCAAACTAAGATCCTTTGCTTTGCTCATTTTATGAGGCTGAATCCTTGTAGGTTCTCTCATGCTTGTACTCTTTGGCCAATGAATAATGGCAGTTTAACCTTTAGAGCATACTCATAGTGCAAATAGGCCACATGAACTGGGTCCTACAACAACGTTTGACAAACTGTTGACAGTCTAAGACACGAGATGCATGAAGCTAGCATGGTAATTTAATCCCCAAGAACCTAAATGGACCGACCAATCAGCCTTACAATCACTCGGTACTTCTTTATTTTTATTGGATTTATATACAGGCTGAGTTCACTTTAATTTATTAAATGTTCTCTCACTGCAGTCCTGTGGACCATTTGGGTACAATTCCATACTTCTGAGCATTACAACGACAACGTTCTGAAGTAAGGCGCCATCACCCAACAACAACGATAAGCCATTGGTATCCTCATGTACAGAATCGGTGCTATTTTTCTGTCTGCTTTTATGTCATTATACCAGTCGACACACACTGTGAGGGGGCGTGTTCCCCGAGCCCCCGCCGCGAGTACCCAGCCCCTGCCATGTCAGGTCCTGGGTGCGGCACAACCCACGTTACCGGGGCCGGAATATTAAATAATTATGTCGCATGCGCATTTCCCGAGCCGGTCATGCCACCTGTCATTTATTTACCATGTCGCATGTCGGATTAACAGGTCCCCACTGGGCTGCTGGAGTACAACTATTGCCTGACTGCAAATCTTAGGGACGTCTATTTGAACAGACTCAATGTTGAATTTATGATATCTGGCCGTGAAGCCTGAAAGGCCGTCACAGACGTCATGTGTCACGATACGGGGGGATTGGGGTTAAGTGCATATTGGGCCTGACGTGGTGGTGGGGGGGGGGGGGGGGGGGGCTGACACACGTGACGAAGTGGCAGCGCCTCTAACCCGGTTTAACACCAAACCGCCAGTCCTCCTTTAAAATGCAAAGGAAGATCAATATGTGTTTGCCAACATTATAATTCACAGGAGGAACCTACGTTTTCTACTGCTCTGGGATCCGATGAATATTGTCTTTCTTTGCAATCGTTTTCTTTGTACAAATGACAACCATATTTTTCGATATCAATATTTTCTCCTACTTAAGATTTTCCATCAGCAATGTACAGAATGGATCCCCGTTGTATACATTGCCCTGAATATTCTGGTTACTCCCCTCGTTCCTTCCCCCTGTCCCCTCCCTGAGGTGGAGGACCTGGCGGTTTGCTGTAGGCGTGGCGGGCCTTTGGCAGCGTGTTGTCGAGTGGCCGTGGAGCCCGGTATCAATAACCAGCACCCGGGCCTATACCAATACAATATCACATGCCTCAGCACAGGCCAACAAGCACCGCCCATACAGGCTGCAAACACGGCCCCTGTGAGCCACGCGGCGGGGCGGGCGGGGCCGGGGGATTGGGAGGGGGCTGGTCAAATAAAGAGAGGGGCGGTGGAATCAGTATGCAGCACGGGCCTGGTGGAGCCTGAACTGCTTACTGCATGGGCGTTTGTCGAGTCCTGTCTGTGGGGCTCTGGGCGTGTGGAGGCGTCCACACCTGGTCTGCCTCGGCCTGGCCTGGTCTACGTTAGGCCTGGTCTACCTTGGCCTAATCTGGTCTGCCTGGGCCATCCCAAGGCTGTCTTCAGCTACCCAGGTGGACCGAAGATGATACCTTCACTCTGCTCTATCTCAGACTTTTTGGTTTATTTGAGGCTTAGTGCAAAGTCTACCTCAGCCAACCTAGGTCTACCCATTGCCTCCTCAGGTATTTTCTATCTCAACCCAGTACAACCTGTCAGATCCAGATTTAAAAATTCCCCATACCAATGGTACCTGAGCCAATCTGTGTACCATATCCCATGAAGGCTTATTTTGACTACAGGACAGCACATACCACCTGTAGTCTAAAGTTACCTAACCCAGCCCATTTACTTTTCCAGCCTACCCTATGTACAGCTTCCCCATCTTATCTTGACTTGCATTCTCCTGACAGTTACATTTCAGCCTTTCCAAACCTATTTAAGCTTACCTTAGCCTGGTAAAATAAACATATAACAGGGTGAATCTCAACCTTCCCAGGCCTACCAGCAAACCTCAGCCTACCCTAGCCAATCCAGGCCTACCTCTGGCTACCAAGCCTATACCTCAGCCTTCCCAGGCCTAACAGAGCCTATTAATGCTAACCTCAGCCTCCAAAGCTTACATCAGCCTGCTTTACCCTACCACAGCCAATGCAATCCCAGCTCAGCCCATCTCAGCTTACCAAAACCTACCTCCACCCTCCACAACCTACCCCAGTCTACATCATCCTGACAGGGCCTATTCAGACACCCAATGTCTGAAACACTGGCATCTCTGGTCTCAGCCAAACGAGAACCAGTCGCAGACTGATGGCTGTAACGCCTCCCGGGATGCACCCCTCCCTCCCCAGTCTACCACAACCACACCTCTCTGCCTCGACACATGTACCCACCCCCAGCCACCCAACCCCCACCTACCTAGTTTTAAAAAACGTAGCAGCTCGATCCCAGCTCACAGCCTGAGGCTGTATACTGAGGCGGCAATGGCGCTGGTTGGGCTCGTCCACCGCGCTATTTCCAGGCCACTGTTTATTTTACTCCACAAGAAGAAGGGTCGGATTGACTGGGGGATAAGGGGTAGGGTTCTGCAGGCTAAGAAGGCCTGTGTCCTGGCTCAGCAGGCTGGGCAGGCCAGGTGACGGGCGAAGAGGCCCCTCGTCCCTGCATACTTCTCAGGGCTTCTCGCAGAGACAGCACTTACACAGGTTGTACAGAGAAGGGTGTAGCCTAGATGTAGCACCAGTGTTTGTGCAGCGATGCACTTAGCAATTGATTTATATATATGTACCTTACACTAGTTTTACAGAAATGCTCTTTACTCGTTTTTCCTAGGAGAGATACCATCTATCATTCTTGGACCACATAGTTTGTGTATTGTAGACTGCGAAGAAGAATATACTAAGTAGAAGGTTCTAAATATGTACGTATATCAATGGATTTAGGACACCATTCATTGCTTCTGATATAATGAGATTGGACTAGCATCACAGAAATGAGAGAAATGCGACATTTTGAAGTACTATTTCAATGTGATATTATTCAATTCCATTCAAGAACCATAGTTAGAGATAAGCTCCTGTGTGAAACGCTGTGTTCGTAACTACTTTGTTTAAATCCCGCGGCAGCACTGCAATTCATAATGTGGAATAGTTTCTTTTAACACAAAAATTGAGGTCTGTTCTTGTTTCACTTATACCAAGACAATTTCCGTACACTTTTCACATATCTAGATATGGTTTTGCATGATGTATCACATTTAGAACCACATTCAGTATAGCATACCACTACTCCCCCCCCCCCCCCCCCCCCCGGCCCCCAGTGAGTGGTAGCGCTGGGAGGCCCGCCGCCCTGTGGTGGTGGTTGGCTCCACGCTGGGCGTCGGCGCCCATTACAGCCCGGCGCTAGGTACTGACTGGGGGCCGGGAGCAGTGGTTACACCCCCCTCCTCTCCCCCTCCACCTACCCCCGTCTACGGCCCCCGCCGCCCCCACCGCCGGCCGCCCTCCTCCCGGCTCCTTCTCCGCGGGCGGCGGGTCGCGATCATCGCTGTCGTCGTCGTCCTTTTTGTCCAGCAGGCTCATCACTCTCCGAAGGAACTCCATCGGCAGTAGTCTGTTTGTAAGGTACTCCAGCCATGCCCGGCTGCTTCTCCTCGGCCCTCCGCCCCTCGCCCCGTCTGCTGGCTGGTCCTCCGGCCCCCCGTGCGCCGCCCTCCTACTCCCGGTCCCGGCGCGGCCCGTGCTCCTGTCCGCCGCTGGAGGCCCTACTCCCCCCGCCGCCCGCCGGGCCAAGGTCTCCCTCCTCCTGGTGTCCCGTCTCCGCCTCCTCCTGCTCCTACAGCTAGCCCCACACGGCCGCGACCACTGCCCTTACATGCTGAGAACGGGCCTGTCGGTGGGTGGTGTCGTCGTCCGGCCTGCCGCCACCCATGCCAACCCCCTACTGCTCGCACACTGCTCTCTCCTCCACGGTGTCCACACCCGCACTGCCTCTGGTAGCGGCGCACTCTGCCAAGGCGCGCTCGCCTACCGCCGTGTCGGTGGTGGGATGGAGGGGGTGCTGCGGGGAGAACGCTGCTGCTGCTGCTGCTGCTGCTGCTGGTAGCGGCGGGTGCTGGGACCCATTGTGAAGGCAGCTGGAAGTGAGGCAGCAGCTGGAGACCAGCGGAGGGAGGTGGGAGGCAGGGAGGAGGGGGGGGGGGGGAGAGACGCCGGCACTGCACCAGTGGCAGCGGCAGGCGCAGCAGTAAGGTTGGTTTGGTGGAGGGTACATCTGGTATAGATTTAGCCCTTTGAATCTATCTGTACTTTTGTATTTAACAATAATCGTAGAAAGCACTATCCTTCAGCAAGGAAAACGTAGTCCATTAGTTACGGGTGATAAGACATATACCCACACCTTAGAATCCATCCAGGAACCTATAAACCAATGGGCTGGAGTTCCATTAGGCCAACCTGAGCTTTTAATATTTTTTTTATCTCGTCACGTTTCACATAACTATTTTCGATAAATGACTACTCGTACATAGATGTCCCGTCCTGTGCTATGGTATGATCCTGATTTGCACAATGTAAGACTGCTGCTTGAATATACAAATGGTATTTCTGTAGGACAGTGTGTATTCTCTACACAAAGTGCCCCCACCCCGACACTAAACTCGCCCTAAGCAGCAGCCGACTAGACGCTGCAGAAGCCGCCAACACAATTACCCCCCATCCCCCCCCCCCTGCTGCTCCTGAATCCCCCCTCCCTCCCCTGAAGGCTCCCTGTCAGTGTCGGTATCTCCTCCTGTACGTCCCCCTGTCAGTGCCGGTATCTCCTCCTGTACGTCCCCCTGTCAGTGTCGGTATCTCCTCCTGTACGTCCCCCTGTCAGTGTCGGTATCTCCTCCTGTACGTCCCCCTGTCAGTGCCGGTATCTCCTCCTGTACGTCCCCCTGTCAGTGTCGGTATCTCCTCCTGTACGTCCCCCTGTCAGTGCCGGTATCTCCTCCTGTACGTCCCCCTGTCAGTGTCGATATCTCCTCCTGTGCGTCCCCCTGTCAGTGCCGGTATCTCCTCCTGTACGTCCCCCTGTCAGTGCCGGTATCTCCTCCTGTACGTCCCCCTGTCAGTGCCGGTATCTCCTCCTGTAAGTCCCTCTGTAGGAGGACGCCCATTGCTCAGATGCCCATACTGCCTGGAAGCCTCGTCCCATTCCCCAGATACGTGTCATGACAGATGGGCCAGGATGTGACATGGTATTCAAGATGGGACATGACATGAGGCCTAAGATTGCTTTGGTACCTTTGTATTGGGGTCTGGACCATCGTAGGCCTGGTTAGACTGGGATTTATACACCGTTCCAAAGCCAAATACGACACAAGACGTTTTTAGTTAACTACTGAGTAGTTTACTTCACCTCAGAGATGGACAAAGGGATTGTTCTCCCTACTCTCACATTCACAAATCTGGGATCAAGTCGCACAGGAGAGTTCTCGTCCCATGGCCTTTAAACCTCTTTGCATACGTGTGTGAAGTCGATCATATGCTTGCATAGAAATATCAAATGTTACTCTATTCTTGTATGCCTATTTGCCCGGTACATGTGGATAATAATGTTACCGGCACTATCAGTTCTGCTGGTAAACGCTGCCTGTAAAGGTCCTGATAGCCTCACAGTACAGTGAGACGGGGACGGCGGCCTTAAAAAGCCAGCGGTGGCCCGCCGCTAAGAGTTAAAGACTCATTAAGGCGCCTTCCTCCTTTTGTTATGGCTAAGCCGGCGGACACATCTGAAGGCAGCGTCCGTGACGTCATCCGTCACGCGCCACGCCGCGTGACGACTTCCGGCGCGTGGAGCGGGGCGGCACGACGGACGTAGATAACACGTGATAGCATGAGATGGGACATGTGATAGCATGTGATGGAGGATGCTGGGTAATTCCCTTATCTCCCGCCGCTCCTCCCACACCCCCGTGCCGCCATCTTATCGCCGCTCGTCATGGCCCACTCCACGTCAAATGTCTGCTCTCACCGTTTTCCCGCCAAAATATATCCGTCCATTTGTTTTTGGGTCAGACCTATTCTGGGGCGTACAGACAAGATCTTACAAAATAATGTATCTGATCCTGGATGTTATAACCATGAGGGAGCCTTCTAAATGTAACATTTGCGATAGCTAGATTAGAAAAAATATTATTCCATATAGATATTCCATAACATAAGAAGTATAGAAAGTGAATTAATTTCCTTTGGTCGAAAACACTACATTTCAGTGAGGCATGATAAGACAAGAAACAAGTAAAGAAAAAGTCGACGGAGAATCTAGCCTTGACAAGATAACCAGGTCAATTTGAAATATCCATTTATCTGTTTCCTTTTAACACCTGTTATAATTTACACTGAACAGGCGACACAATTATGCCCTGTGCTAACTTGTGAATCACGTTGACGCCTTCTGGCCCGGCTTGACGAGGGCGTATGGTTAGCACAACGTCTGCTGTCCTGAAACCCGCCCT
The DNA here is from genome assembly GCA_936440205.1 of Lepidonotus clava. Lineage (NCBI taxonomy): Eukaryota > Metazoa > Annelida > Polychaeta > Phyllodocida > Polynoidae > Lepidonotus > Lepidonotus clava. Next base: position 14,053,313 of record OW387135.1, read on the forward strand.
CTTTATATAACTACACGTGTTAATGACCAGATTCTAACTTACAATCTCCTATAGATACTTGTACAAAAACATTAAGCCAAACTAGTGGTGTAATAATTCCCTACTTTCACAGGCATAAAATAGAGAGGAGCACCCATGTTTTTCCCGTTATATATAGGCCTATTGTAGAGATGTTTATCGCCATTTCATATGGCACCAGGCATACTATAGGGGCAGACCAACCCATGTTTTGTGACTACAAACCAGAGGTATAACTTAAAGGTTCCCCCTCGTCTGGCGACCGACGTCTAGTACGGCCCGAGTCCCCGAGGTGCCGTCTCGAGCCGTAGACGGGTATCGATCCTGGACTGGCTTCTGGGACGGTGTTAGCCCCCAGTACTCTAGTCCGTCCCCTACCTATTTAGCTTTCACATAATAGTTTGAGCAACAAGCGGAATTAGACATAACTACAGTCTACCAACCCGCGGGCCGGTTAGTACAACAGGGTCAACGGCTTCACACGCCCAACTCGGGAATAGGGCTACTAGCCCAACTAGGGGTATGGGGATACTTTAGTTAGGTGGAAGTTGGGGGTAGGGTAGGGTGTTATGGGACTTGAGGTTAGTTGTGGGTTCCACATGAGAGTTACTGATAGTCATTAATAGGGGATAGAAGCGAGAGGAGACGCTGAGAATGACGTCACCAACAAGCCACACGTCAACTCACTCAGTCGTGACGTCACTTCCCCAAGGTCATCAGGGACCAAGGTCATCCTTGCAGGGTTCAAGGGCAGGGGTGCCATTTTCTTCTGAACACTTTTCAAAATGGGAACTTGAGGGGATGGGGGTTATCTTTACGTACCTGGGGCGGTGGCGTCGCCCTTGCCCCCGCCGCCCTTACCGCCCCCGCCGCCCTTGGCCGCGGCGGCGAGGAGGGCGGCGCTGAGACTACTCTTGACCTGAGGCGTGGTGGGGGTGGCCGGGGTGGAGGAGCTGTCCCCGGAGGAGGCCACCGTCGGCGTGGCCACCGGCGTCACCGCACCTGTCACGGCGTGCACATGGTTTTAGACCTGTCTACGGTCGGGCACCAGCGGCCGCGGCGGGCTGGGGGTGGGGGGGGTGGGTGGCAGATCCAGGATTTTCAAAAGGACGGGGTCAGCATATAGGCTAAGTACTAAAAATGCATTTATTTGCACACATGCATCCAACATTTTCCCCTATAGGGGTCCACCAAAAGGAGGGCGTCAGGACCCCCTGGACCTCCCTCTGGATCCGCCCCGCGGGGGTACATGGGCTATGGGAAATGGGGACATAAGGTAGGGGGCAGGGGCAAAGGTGCGAATGGTATGGGGGGAGGGGATGGTTTTGGAGAGAGGGGCCGCTCCCCAGCCCTGCCGCTCACTATACTGGCCACTCACTGGCTGCCGTTAGTATAATACTCACACGCATGCCGCACACTCTTTGTTACTGGGTTTATCCACACTCTCAGGTCGAGGCCTGGGACCTACAAGGCATGTGGGGTTGCTCCTAAAGATGCACTGGGTACTTTTGTAGATACATCAACATTTTTTAAAATATGCACTGCTCTTGAGGTGCTCTGAACGTTGTATGCGACTCAAGATGCACCTGACGACTGAACAATGCACATGGCTCTCTGGAGGTGCACAGGTGCTGCAGTGGCCATAGAAGGTGCAGAGGTCTCTTAAAGGAGGATTGACCTCTTTACAGGTAGGGGAATGTGTCCAGGTCCTTACTGGTGTATTTTAACAGTGCTAAGGGGCCTCGTACGTCAGCCTCGCCTTCATTGAACACATGCCATGCAACAGGCAAACAGGAAATGCTAACTCAAAATTGTAACCTCAAAAAACAAAGCCCTGCATTCATGAATCATTAATGTTGAAGAAATAATCAAACGCTCAAAAGCCCTGATGGCATAGTTATCAATACAGGGAATCGTTATCATATGGAAAGTAGTTGTATGAAGGTGTGTGGAAAGATTAAAATGTTTAGAGATAGGAAGACGCGCAATATGGTCGGTGAATGCTTGTTGATCAAATACAGAGAACAATTCCAAACAGACAAAACAGCGACATGTCAAAATATACAGTATATATATGCTCTTCAATTGGCTTAAATGGGTATTTTTTCGATAATAAAATATGCAAAAAATGTTGTGAAAATACACGAACTCAGCTCATCAGATACAAATGAACATGGCAATAAAAGACATATTAAGTTTGAACGTGAATCTCAAATCCCACATTTGGGTCATATAATAATGTCGGCATACAGTAATACACTTGCTTTATGAGAAGTAAAATGAATCTAAATCTCTATTACATATGGACAAGTCTAAGTTCACCACAATGGGCTCAACCACAGTTTTAGCATCACAGTACAGTTACAGAGGCCAAGGCGTTGGAAAAGTGACAAAGCGCCACAACTTCAACGTAGAATTTAAAATAGTACGCTGCACCTGAAAACAGGAATCAAAGAGAGGGCAACCAAGAGATGCAGAGACAGGATGCACTGTCCGTCTGAACACCAATCCACAACTAGGGACTGGGAGCTCTAACAACTGGAAGTTTGAGTTACAACTGGAAGTTTGAACTTTTTTGTTGTTACTGGCAATTTTAATCCTAAATATAAAAAGATTCACATTCTGGTTGCCCAGGAGTTAATTAGAAAATATGGAATGATACTGAATATTGGATTTCTTTTATATCTGTCATCATTCTTTTATATAACTGACTTCATTTCTCACTCAATAACTTATTCTTGGTCGTTTCTAAGCTTCCAAGTGTCAACAATTACGAACAGTACCAAGTTACCGGAATAACTGAAACCTCCAGTTGCCTGTAACCCCAACCTCCAGTTGCCAGTCCCCCTTACCCCCAGTTGTGTATTGGCCGTGTCTGACAGTACATGAGGAGAGTAAGATGGGCGTGTCGGGTGAGCCGTGCGTCCCTCAGGCAGCATGCAGGCACGCCCGTAACAAACTTCAACCCTGGGCCAAGGCACAACTGGCCAGGCTGCTGCTAAGGCACTCAATTCTTGTACATACTAATTACTGTTAACCGGTAAAATTTGAAAAACAAAAATGTTTGCATTCTTTTATATTTAGATATCAAATCAGGTGAAACTACATTTTTTCAAAATATGAAATTTTTAGCTACTTATATTTAGAAACCAGGTGAACTATTACTGTTCGATATAATTGCAGGGTACGTGAGAAAACAAATGAGTGAATAGCTCTTTTCTCAGAATCCTATGAACCAGCCCATGAGTGCCACCTGTTGCCTTCTTAGCCCTAGCAGTGCCTGCCCAACCGTCCCCGAGGCCTTGTGCGTGGTAGTGGGAATCATATCACCCTCATTGTTAGTGTGTTGTTCATTTACAGAAATTGCACCCCATTATGTGATTCACTTGTACCAGTGATGCCATTATTTCAATAAATCTAAATCTGTTCTTTATGCAAGTTTCCAGAAGAGAATTTTCAGGCATTCTTGTTGTGAATTAGGGATCGGTGGTCAAAAGTCGGTTCAAGATTGAAGTGAATAAAAACAAGAATACCGATTTTAATGGTTAAATGCTCAGTGATCAGTGAACAGATTTCAGTGATTTCTTTATGCAGTTATGGATATCTTACATATATTGAGCATGAAGTGAATAGAGCAAAAATGCACGGAGGACTATGCACTTGGGCAGGGCTTGATCCTATGAAACATGTGCTTTGTGCGTTGTCTGCATGAGACCGTGTGCTGCATAGGGATCTCAGGCTCAGCCCTCCGCCGTCTTAGTGTGAATAGTGCACTGACCGCTTATACCATGCTGCAATAGACCACTGTGGGATTTGGACGAGCACAAGGCAAGCAGACTACCCAGCTCTCAGCATCTTCAGGCAGTTGATACTAGAGTTATTTCTCTTCAAACAGGATAAATATCTCTCTGTAATATAGAGAGAGATATATCCTGAAGGGGTGCCAGTGATAAAAGATGAAAAACTATTTTCCAATATCAAAAATCAGTTAATACTTATGATAATATTAAATATTGATTTTATATAAAATTTTAGAACCCCAAACTAAAAAAAAAGAAATTCCATGCACACAGGCTACACTGCTACGTACTAGGTCATCTTAAATCTGATCCCCTTGAAGATGAAGAGAACTTGGGTACTCAGTAGCAAAGCCCACGTGGATTGGCATCAGACCATTTGTGAGTGTGAGTTCTAGCACTCTTAAGCAAAGAGCAAGGAGGGTGACAAGATTCCGTGTCTACTGGCAAGCTGCCCAGGGTTAGGGCCAGTTGGCTCCGAGGTAGGGGTGCCCGGGCAGCAGGAGGAGGTGGCACTGACCCCTTCCCCCTGCCCGCCCCCCTCCGACTTTAGGTCAAGGCGTGTATGGGTATACACTGGCCGCCGCCCGTTTCTCCAGGCCACAATTCCTCTATAGGAAATAACACGGCAGTCAACGGCATGCACAAGAGGCTACTCTCAGACAGGCTCAAAGTGTTCGGACAGCCATAACGGGAACTTCTGCTGCAGGGGGCACTTGGAAATATTTGAGATAAAGAGACAGTGACAAAGTCCTCTTAACAAGGTTGGTATGCGAAGAATTTTTGTTTGGTCGAAATGCGAAGCAGCCATGCTTAGGCAGGGTTTTGTCTTTCTGCCGATGGAAGGAAAGCAGTATGATAATACATACAGAGGGATTTACTTTGTGTGGGAGCCAAAGACTGAGTGTGAAGGAGAGCGACAACTGGTGTTTTTCATTTGGCTGCTTGGTGAGCAATACACGTCCCATGCACAAACAGTTTGAGTTGCTCGAGTCACCAACCAGGTCAATGAAGAATACCGTGTCAACTCAAACCACGCCGCTCAACACGTAGTAAGGGGGTCCTTCCATTGCTATGGTGCATATCGCCTTGCCTTTGGTAAGACAAGTGAACAATGACGTGGTAAGAAAAGGGGAATTTACAGTTGTAACGTTTGTCCCTAACGTGGCGCTCCCTGTTTCTTTGAGCTTGTCCAATATTAGATAGTCCATGTTTCACCCAACGTTGGAGAAGGCACAGTCTTGAATTGATACGAAAGACAATGATTTTCTTTGTCAAGTCTACTACATTATCATGCTTACTTTGATATGTATAATACTATATGAACATGCAAAGTAGACAACATAAATACCTAATGTTAAAGCTCCCTTAAACTGAAAATTTTAAATGCGTTTTTGATTGGCTTTTTCGTCTAGGACTGTAGGTTATATAGCTTAAAAAGTTCAAGACTGTGACGTGCTCCCATTTCTGTTATCAAGGACAGCCCTCTGGGCAGCCTTCTTCAAAACTAACATTCAGAGCGACGAAACATGGTTCGTTTCCAAAATACCAGTAGTAGTCAAAATGGAAACCAAAAGATGTTATGAATGAAAAATGACTGTATAGCTTGTAAAAAGTTGGGCGGGAGTATAGAAGAAGTACAGATGAACATGACCACTTACTTTTGTCCCCTTTATCACCCTTGCTAACTGATTGGGCACAAAGAGAATAGGGCAAGAACAACATGGTCATTACACAGTTCATGCTTTGTACATCACAACGAAAGGCAACAACGGTCGTGCCACTGCGCGGAGCGGTGTCGCTTCGCTGACCCGCTCCCCCAGTCGCACGGCTGGACCGGTGAAAAGAGGCAGTTTGCTGCAGCCGGCTGGTGAAGGGAACCCGGAATGGCCAGCCAGCCGACAATTCCATCATCAATCATCAAGGCAGGAGCAAACGTCAGCCAAAACCTCAATCACTTTATAGTTAAACCCAATTAACCGGCCTCTTATTATATGTCTTGAAATGAATGTGAATGTAAACTTAAGTTGATTCAATAATGCCAGAAAGGAAATCAACTAAAATAATATTTTCTGCAGTAGTCGAAATCTTTTACTGTATTTTCTTCTTTTTCAGATTGGATATGCGCATGTACATAATATTATAACTTACTTTGTTTTTTTTTCCAAATTCTACTTTACTGTATTTTTTCAATAGAGATGCCTCCATGAGAGTCTATACCAAATCTATGAGGAGAGCCAATCCAAACATTCGTAACATACACTTCATGCAATGTGACATGGTACGCTATTGGCTGAAGCACATTTTTGGTAACGTGGTGCCATGGCAACTAACGCGCTGCCATGGCAACGTCCACCACAAACAATATAAACCTTACATATATTTCCATAAAAAGATGGCTTAAACTACATGACTTATGTATTTGGAAGAGATATAGTATTGTAAAGACACCGTTTATCTATAGTAGGAAACAATGAGTAAGATAAAAGGGTACACCAGTGACATGCAGTATGCTTGGTGACATGTACTTCTGGTGATTTATAGATATGTAATAGTCAAATATATACACACATACGTGTTTATATATCTCCTTAGACACATACAGAGATCTGGATTGCTACAATATTCAAACTTAAAATAATTATTGGCTGTATGTGAGGTGTCTCACTTAGGAGTGAAAGTTGTTATACTCACTTGAGAAGTTTCTGGTCGCCAGCATTGTGGTCAGGATGGCCCCCTGCAAGCGGAAAAGACATGTTTAGGGTTCAGTTATTGTGAACCAAAATCAGGATTTGGTATGTTAGCAGGTCTAAATGTTTCAAACGTAGCTTGAAGTCAAATATTGAAAAGCTTTAAGTTCAAGGTGTGTAGAATGCATAAATGGTCTGAAAATTCTCTGACAAGTTGGTAGGCATGTTTAATATGTCTACCTACTGCAATTTGTGAACCATCAAACTGAACCCAGAAGGAATAATTATGCTGATCACATGCAGTTGTGTCTAACACAAAGACACACCCTCAACTCAGAGATTGACTGATTGGCTATAGATGCACAATAGGGAGCATTTGCCAATAGCGGTCGGACGTTGCCCAAGCTGGACACCAAACTGCCTGGTGTGCTAATTACAGGTACCAGTGGAGGTCAATATAAATTATAGTGACACACCTGACTGCACAGATCACAGGTCACAGTGCCGCTGGTCAGGGTGTCCACCTGTATAATACCAGACCGTTTTGCTATTAGGCCGGACATGACCTATTCTTTTCAAAATACATCCAAGAAAATCATGGCGTGCCCTGATACATATGGCACTTTCTGTACTACTCAGGACCTGTAGTAGGGAATCCTGGTCAATAGGTCTCCGAGTTGGTAATTCGGTTTGTGGTTGTTAGAACGAAACAATCTCTGAAAGCGTTGTTCATATGTCATTGCAGAGCTGATGAAATCTTCTCTTACTACAATTTGACACATATACCTACTTCCTCATGATAGCGAAGACAGAAGTTGTTTCTGATATGTTCCAGTTTGTCCACTGTTTTCAATGCTACTCCTGCATAGCTGTTGCTAAAAGGTGCCTGAGAATGCCGAAAACGTCTTGTAGCATGTTGCTAGCAGGTTTCTTGCACTGTGGTATGCTCCAAAGGGCATATCAGACGGGGCATGGGAGAAGGAAGGGGTCAGCCGGAGGACTGCGCTCCGTGGGCAGATTGTTATCCCTCGGTCCTACCCCGCTTTAGCAGATTACAGTGGCCGACATCTCAGCAGATGGGGCTCTTCCCAACTACTGACCACTCAGCAGTCTTACAATCCAGCTAAAACCACAGTAAAATGTCCCCCACTGCTCCCTGCAGTCCTACGTGTAACCACCATGACCGGTGACACATGGACACAATTATTTCCGTTCGACTTGGGCATGTTGCACTTAATAAAGGGCATTAATCGCCCCGCTGGCAGGCGGCAGGCATGATAAAGGTGAAGGCGGGGCCCTTACTCAGGACTGGTCTGATGGGGTAATCTGTCTCGATTAACCCGCTAATGGTGAGCGGTGTATGGCACTCGGCCCTCACCCGCGGGCCCTAATGCACAGCGGGACAGCTCGCGGGCAGCGGCCTCATCCGTCTCCAGGCAGGCAGGTGTAGGTATCAAACTGCCCACTGTGGGGAGGAGCTGTCCCACTATTGTAAAGATGCTTCGTGGAAATTCAAATGCCAGCATTCCAATGAACAGGTGGAGATTGAATTGTAGTAATGCCAAATCACCAATGGGATGTAAAGTCCCTACAAAGTTGAATATCCTGAGCCTTATCTAGTTTATGGGATTAATAAAAAGGCACGTTTTGCATAGTTCTGAGTAACCATTTGATGCAATTTTGGTATGGTAGTATTTTGTGAAATGCAACTTTTAAATTTGATAGTGACAATGTCCGAAAATCAAAACAAGTATATGCTTCACAAAAAGGAAGAAATATGTATCTTTTGGTTACTTTTCAAATATCCATGACTTTTCTATTTTTTACTAATTAATTTCTATTTTTCAAATATTACTTTTCCAACTACAGGTGCGAGAAGAGGCTGCATTCAGGTGAGCTTGGCCTGGTCCCTGGTCAGTGTTCAAACACCATGCTGATTCAGTGTAGACACAGGGCCTGACGAATCACCTGATGGCCGCACCGCATTGTGTTTAACAATGAGACACTCAATCACGGCCAGGTTATGTCACCCAGTCGTGCCACACGGAAAAGTACATGGCACTATGTAAACCATGAGGCACTATCTTATTGTGTACAGCTTAGAGCGTTTGATTTAAAAACTCATTGCATTAAACTAAAAGGTCATGTCACATTTGACAAAAAAGGGTCTCTGTTAGGATGGGAATTGGGAGCACAATAATTGTCAGCATATGTATACATATTGGATTTATTGGTTATAACATTCTACACATTATTGTCACATACTTCTGTTCTCAGAATAGCATTTTATGTTTTTGCAGTGATCCTCGTCCTAGGAATCATATTTATTCAAAATACTCGTAAAAACTGCCATAAACCATGACTCATGCTGCATCATAAATGTCAGTAAGGTCATTGATCTAGGCTTAATATAAAACTGCACAAAGTCTCTTCAACATGGCGTCAAGGTGAAAACACAAAACACTCCATAAAGGATGGGGATATTCCATACTGGGCATTGATACTACAGCTCTACTAAGTGATGTATTCAGATTTGCTACCCTTGCTTTTTATTACTAACTCTGTATATCTTGGAAATCCAAAACTTTACAAAACTTACATCCTGCTTCTACAGGGTATCTTGTTTGTTCATTTCTATAATTTTTGTAATTTTACCAGGCATTTAATGTTCTGCTTGATCAGCTGGTTGTATACTACCATATAATATTGAGAAGATAAACCAGTATTCCTGGAGTTGCACCATGCTCATATTTATCCGAGTAGGAAGTTACGGTACTTCTTGCACATATAAGACGGTATCCTACAACACACCCATAGCCATAAGTAAGATGTGAACCAGTCCATGAGTAAGATGCATGAACCATGCCTTGTCATAATCCATAATCCCAGTAGGAAACCAGGCAAGAAATAGAACCCATTGGATTAGCAGCCCAGCGCTCTACTCCTTAGCCCTAATTCTCCTCCTTAATGCAGTAATGTGCCACAAGACGTTTCCCCACCAACCTGGCATGTCATTTAGCACGGGTCCATCAGCGCCAGCGTTAAAACTAACATATCCGCTGACAACCTGGCCTGCCATCCAGGGTCACGTGTTTGTTCTGCGATCTATCACATCAGGCTGAGTCACCTGAGGTGGTACAATCAATCACACGTTTGTTAAACACAGCGGTGGTATCAGATGCTGAATCGGCCCGTGTATTCGGCCCATGCAGCTACTGCGGGACAGGGGAGAAACTGGTCCCACACAGCATTAGGACCATATGGAAGGTGGGATGATGGGTATAGTTTTAATGCTCTGGAGATTTCTCCTGGCTCTCACTTTTTTTAGCACCATATCAAAGGTGAACACCTACCACCCATATGCAAGTTTCTTTTCAGTTTATACGACCATATGTTGGGGACTTGAATCAAGGAATACTATTCTCCAATTAGTTAGGATGAATGATATATCTTGGAATCTGTTCCTTGACAAATACATTCAAACTTCAATGACAGCCTGAAGTCTTCTAACAGTTTTTAACTTGTGAGGCCTTCAAATCAGGGGTACTACATCAAATAAAGGGCAACAGTTTGACATTCTGCATGAACATTCAAATCTGCAGAAACAACCAAAGGTGGAAGATCCCATCCTCCAGACCTTTTCTGAGCCGACCTACTAACCTGAGAAGTTGGCCTCCTTTATGTAACTCTGTGTCTGGGTGTGGTGACAGCACCAGCCACACCCAGCCTAATTCTTCACAGGACAATAGGGTAATCTGAATCTGTCAGCCTTATTACTGGGCCTGGGTAAATAGGATGTTGTAACAAGATGGTCAAATGCCGAATTGCCTCTAATGACCATGTTTTAGGCCGTCTGGGCATGGTTTAACACCAATTATTGGGATTTTCCATGGCTTGATGGTCATACAAATTTTAATGGGAGAAGTAGCCAAAGGTTGTAATGTGTACCCATACCATTTTGGTAAATTCAAGTGTGAGCTGTTATTATCCAAATGCGTATTAGGATATGTAAATAAGCTCAATATACATGTACTTACTTTGAAAGGCATCGCAACCTCTCCAGTTTTCTGGCAGCATGTTGCACAGACGTCCCCCTCTGCTGTCTGACCAGAGTCCCCATCCCAGGGGCTAACATGGCGCGAACACCAGCACTGACCGCCCGGTTCCCCGTCCGGAGGGGACCGGGTGGGCAGGTCGGGGACTGTGGGGAGCCGACCCCCTGGGAGTGGTCTGGTAGAGGACGTGTGGCTGGGGAGGGTTGGGAGGGGCCGGGATAGGGCTGGGTGGTGTGGGGTAGAGTGCAGAGGGGGAGAGAAGGACACAGGGGAGGGAACATTGACCTGGGGAGGGGAGGAGGGACAGGTTAGGGGGGAGGGACAGGTGAGAGGGGAGGGGCAGGTTAGGGGAGAGGTGGAGGAGGAGGGGGAATATACTGGGTGCCTGGGGAAGCCTGGGGTTGGAGAAAAGGCCTGGGGAGGGGAGAGGGAGGGAGCAGGGGAGGGAAATGAGGGTACTGGGGAGGGAGAGGAGGAGGGGGAGGAGGGGAAGGAGGGAGTGGAAGGGGAAGAGGGGGCCAGGGAGGGTCTGGAGGCGTAGACCACGGGGACTTGGTGGGGCTGGCTTGGGCTACACCCCATTCTGAGAGCCACCCGTCACTATATGATGGCGTCACCTATTCACCGCGATCTGCTTGAGATCCTTCATTTGACTTTTATCTCTTAAATGTTGCTTCATACAAACATTAATCATATACATATTCACTCGACAGATTCTGTACATAAGGTGTCCACATGGGCCGAGTAATGGGTTGAAGATTCATTTGGTCTCACATCTGTTCTGAGATTTGACAAACTTCATCACAGCACAATCAATCAGTCCGCTGGAGAGCGATGGCACGACTAATGCATTGTCTGGTCCATACGGAAAGTTCTCCCGTTCAGTTGGTGTCTCCCAGGCACTAGATCAGTCCCTCAGTTCTCCACTATGCTGAACCAGCGCTGTAGTCATATCAGACGGGATCCAGTAGTGCCAAAAATCTCCACTAGGGGGCTCCACCATCAGGGTGCACCACTAAACCATCTTCAGCTCGTCTTATACATGAGCCAAGTTCCACAAAATCACAACCGTAACTATGTAGTTATTGAAGACTTATGGTTGTCATCAAAGGGCCTACTCCCTAAAGCATTTCCATTCTCACGTCCATTCGTTAAACTCTCCATGCTGGTGACATTTCAAGAAAGCGTCCCCTGATATATCCATGAAGTTATGTATTCAGAGCAGATCCAATGAAGCATCCATGTATCCCCGGAGGTGTGTGCATATAACCATAGGGCTCTGTCATGAGATACGGGGGTTGAGGGGTGGTGGAAGATAGACGGAGGTAACTGGGACCAAAAGGGAAGGAGGGAACTAGAAAAGGGAGGGAAGATTTTAAGGGCAAAAGGGAAAATATTGAATACAGTTTTTGGGCATTTAATTCTACTCGATAAAGATTGGAGGGAAGTAAAGGCGACCCGCAAGATGACAGATAAGGTCGTCTTATTGCAGGCTTAATCCAGCGATCTGCTCCGCGGTAAGAGTCGTAATGATGAGCTACTCAGAGACAAACTACAGGTAAACGCCCGGCGCGCTGCCCCCCTTTTGTGCCAGCCAACCAACAAAAACAGAGGTTCACGGCAATGGAGCTGCTATTCCTGGCCCTATTCCAATACACGCGGAGCACGATATGTCTGTGTTCACCCCGTGTGTGAGCGGGCTCGATATCAAGGCACCGCCCGCTGCCCCGGCCACGGGGCACGCGCCCGCTCCCTTTGATAAGCTCAACTTCATTCGATTAGGTTAAACCTTATATGCTGACTACATTTTTTCCATTCAGCTTTCATTTGCTACATGTTAACCAAAGGAGGATCCCAGATTGACGGATCCTGGAGGCATATCTTGTTCAGTTCTGCTTATCTATTTATACATTTGGTGAGATTTTTTATAGCATAAAAGCCAATGCAAAATGCTGCCAAAATTGTGTATGTATAACAAAACGTCGGTTAACCTACATGATTGTGTTTTCATCGATCTTCAGCATTTTCTGATGATTTCCAAAATTAACTTTGGCAGCCCACAAACCGTTCACCTTCCATGTGGGTACATCTAAGTGTCCCTGTTGTCACGGCTATCTGTGATCGTGCCTCTGATGTGTTGAGTTGTGGGGGGTGACCGGGTTATGGCTAATGTGCCCCCTTTTGTCTCCATTAGGGAGGGTTGACGGGGCAGTGTGTCACACCTGTACTGGGGGGTGTAATGGCTGTAAAACAGTTTGACACCTTCATCACTGTTTCTCAGCAGTTCCATGTTTGGGATTTTTGATACAAGTCTAGTTATATGCCTACTGATAGCTCCTCAGGTCAGTGGGGTTGAACCTGTGATGACCCTGCCTGGTGTGTGTATCCCCAAGCTAGTGCCTCAGGTGTCCGTACTCTCATCTGTCCCTGTTCACCGTGTGTGGGTTTTGTTACCTGCCCCCTCTTTACGTCATATTGACTGTTACATGCCCCCCCCCCCCGGACACCTGCCGTGTTCCCCCACCCCTAATAGTGCTGAGGCGTGCATTTTGTCAATAGGCCTCTTTTCAGAAGTAGGTGACAGGCGCTTGCTCGATTAGATCAGTTGCTTTGTTCCTTTGATAGATTTTCCATAAATATGCACGTTGTTAACCTTATTTGCAACTGTGTTGAATCTCCACATTTCTACGTATTATATTTCAAAAACGTCCGGATGTGTTGTCTGTTATAGCTATGCTTGCATACAGGGTTCGATCTTAGCATTGGCACCTTTACCACTAATAGCATGTTAATGTAATGGTGTATGGGGATGTCCAAATGTTTTGAATCTGATGCCAAATAAACTGAAAGGTATTTTACTTTCATTTCCAGATTAAAGATGTTATATTGCCTGTTATCGGGTTGGTAACTGTTATCCACAAATCACGATTCTCGCTCTTTGAGTACAGAACACAGGTACTTTGAGTTTCCAGGTATTTCTTTATTCCAGATATTGATCTTGCGGTTCCTGATACAGTCTATTCAGTTTGGTGGTTCACAAAGTGTTTTTCATAGTATCGTTTTGGTGACTATTCGAACATCACTGAATCTTTTCTTAATTGTAAGCTAATTTGAAATAAATCGAAGCACCAATATTTTCATTTCACGAAAACGTGTTTAAATCATCGCAGACTTGAACAAAAGAATTTCTGAATTTCTCTATACTTTTCTTTTAGTTTTCTCATGCGTACATGTATGTGTATGTATACATTTAAGCAATTTGTAGAACTTTTAAGTAATGCAATTTACTTTTCAACTTTAGTTCCCAAAAATGCAAAACCATGCTAATTTGGATAAGTTATGTGATTCATTCATCACATTGCCTATTTGGCGTAGTTTTTCATTGAGTAGTGACCAGTCACTTTCCTTCTCTTTGAGGTGCTGACCCTGCCCCTCGTCGTTAACAAAAGGCTGACTCGTCACTTACCTTCAGTTTACGCCTGGCGTTGAACTTCTTCAAGCAGTCGACCGTCTCTTGGCGGTGCACCACAGAGGCCACACGTTCTCTCTGCTGCAGGGGGAGGGAGAGAAAGGCACACGGGTGAGTCAAAGAGGTACAGCTTTACAACATACACAGCAATCGGAATAGATGCCCGTGACAAATCAGAGTGGACCGGTGTTGGAGTTTTTTTCTGTTACCATGGCGACAAGATGCGGGTGTGTGCAGTGGTGCAAACTACGTTATGGACAAATCTCATAAAAAATTATATTGTATTGTTTAATTTATTTATTTCAGCGTAGGATGTAAGGTTTAAACTACTGTGGATAAAATCTGCATAAAAAGAAACCGTGCAGCTTAGAAAAGTTCAGAAATTACTTTTGCATGTGTTTTCCATCCCCCTTAGGTACAGAATTACGAGGTAGTAAGGCTGCTTTTAAAGAAAGCAGCTGCTGCGAGATTTATCATGAATTGATTACACGATTACTTGTATAGTTTACAAAATGAATGAATGTATGTGTGATGAAAGGTATGAAAAAGGAGGTTAGTAGCGCTGACCCGTGGTACCTCAACCAAACCATAAAGTTTTAGGTTTTATTAAACTAGTCCAAATCTTTTAGTATTAAAAGCAGTGCTCTGCCTTAGAAAAAATATATGCAAATATGTGGCTCGGGACCGTGATCCTGCACTGAGCTCCGCCTTCCTTATTCCTACATGTTTAGATTCAAATCTACTTGTCTGAAGTTTCTTAAGTACTTGAGTTTATATTTAGAAGAAAGTTTAAGCAAGGACATGGCCTATTTACAGCGCAATCTTAATCAACGTCTAATGCAATACACTATGTTCATTTTTTAATTTATATGTCTTTATCCTTTTCTAATGAATAACATTTGGGTAAGATATTGACAAGTTAGATTTGGGCATAAACTCCCCTCTCTCACTTTCCTACTTTTGTTCTACAGGTATGTAATATGAGAATAAGTTTTTAGAATTTGGTCTGCCGTACTTTGTTGGGCCCATATTTCATATACATTTATCTGATCCCACAGCCCCCATTATGTAGAAAGGACGACAGAAGTACGCCAACCACACACCAGGGGGAGTACCCAGGACACCAGGGGGCGACACTGAGACGAGACAGCCACCTGGTGGCACACAGACACATCACCATCAACAGGCTAAGTCGGCGGGGGATTCTCGTTCTTTAAGTCTCTTTTTTTCTTTGATGTAAAACGCAACGAACAATAAATTATATGGGGATAAGGGGATTTGTAGACATTTTTACATTCTTCTGGAGCGCTCCGTTGGGTTTGGTAGACATTTATCAGGCTGTTCGTTTGATTTTCTAACGGGGCGAGGGCACGATAACGGGAGTTTAGAGCTCTGACAAGGTATATATATAATATAGAGGTTATTGTCCTAGGTCCGGGGGGAGGGTGTAAAGTAACAGCGGGTGAATGCGGTTGTACTCGCCAGACCTTTCATTGTTCTGACTAAAAGATCAGCCAATATTTTGACTCAACAAATAATGCCCCCCCCCACTTCTGTTTTTATGGGAAAACGAATTAATCAACATGCTCAAAAAAGGAAAGCAAAGATTAAGTTTGTTCATGCCGCTTGGTTATTATTAATTAATTATTAATCACTCAATTAAGTGGTTATTGGTTCGAAGCAGGCACATGTATGGTGGAATCTAAGTTTACTTGAATACTTTTTATCATTACTAGGCGCTGGTTGCAAAAATAAACAAAAAACTGTCTTAAGTGTTAGTAGGAGAGATTTCAAAGAGTGAAGTACTGGGCCCAACTTGCCAGGCGGACACATGCCGACCAAGACGTGTGGAGAGGTCTATCTTTTACTAGGAGAAACCTTACGTTTAGTCTTAAAAACAAAGAATTTCCATCCAAAAAAAGTCCACACCCCAACTCCTCCCACCGTAACCAAAAAAATAGAAACAAAGCACCCAATGTTATCTGAGGAGGGAAACCAGTATGCATACTCCCTTAAATCAGAGAATGAAAGGCATCTAGCAAGACAATTTCTTGTTCTAGCTAGCGCAAACGAGCTGCTAAAGTTTGGAATACTGATGTAGAAATATTGCCCACTGGACAGTTTACTTGCCTCAGGCTTCAGAAAGTTCAAAGTGCAAGAGCAAGGTCAACTTCAAGTGTGAAATTTCAATATAGTGTGTAACAACATTTTCATGCGGTCCGACTCGGCCAGGATTTGGTTGTCTTTTCTGTGCTCTGTGACCGATTCACGGAGATACGCCTGTCCCGGGGCTACACTTCGTTTTAGCTCAGTTTCTCAACGTAGGGGATTTATTATAATTATTAGTATATGTAAGGATAATACAAAACAACAGCAGATAGAGCTGAAATCATAGTTGATAGTACGAACTACTAAATTAAATAGCAATCAACGTGTTGGGTGAGACAAGGGTTTCCTATTTCTAGGAACTACAGATGAGAAAAGTTACATTACAATTGTGTAGCAATTATATATATTTAATATCGATAAATAATATTTATAGGAGATAATTCTATTATGTCATTGAAATCAAAGTTTTAAATTAGGATTGGTGCTCTAATGCTTAGTTCTAATTCTATCCACTAGGTGGCGAGACCAACGTCAACATGGTTTACAGAGTACTCGGTAGGGGGAGCCACTGCTGGGGGACGAGTTGGGAGATCTACCGGAGAGGGGAATATTATACATCTGTATGGGTCTACTGGGGGCGGGCACTAGGACAGGGTCTACATGTAAACTACACACTGGAGATATCAACAGTAACCCCCCAACTAAAAAGCAAGAACACACAAAAATAAAATTTGCCTTAAAACAGACGGCACCCCTGGGCAAGTGAACTGACCATAAATGGGAGGAAACCAGAGGGTTAGACTTAAATTCTAAGATGTTTTTGTTGTTGTCAAAAATGTCAATTTTATATCATTTCCACTCCTGATATTTACCTTCTGGGTTAATGAAAAATCAAAAATTACAATGTATTATTTTGAATGAAATGCGCTTTTCCATAATTATCGTAACCTCAAACAAAACGTATTCTGGCTACTCTAGGGGAGTATTCAGTAGAAGGCGGCTTTGAAGCTTTCCATAGCCCACAGAAATGAAATAATCTGGTATAGCAGAGACAATTACGCGAAACTCTACGGTCTACGAACCACAGCAACACGAGTGTACGGAGCAGGCATGAAAAGGAGGAGTCAGAGTGAGTCAGTCGACCAGCCGGCCGGTTGTAATAGGTCTGAGGGGTGTTAGTACCCGAGCTGCTCGGGCCTTGTAGGGTATAATACACGCAAATAAAGGGGGGGGGGGGAACGCCAGCACAGCTACAGGAAACGATACAATGACTATGGTTGCCACAAGGGAGAAGTGTCGTGATTTCCTTAACATTTGCTGAAATACAATTTGTTGTTGCTAGCCTAAACATTTATTTGGTGAACACACACATCTCGTCACGTCTTTAACATACCTAACCTAAACGATCAGATGGGATTTTGCAATACTGTACATTTGAGATGTCACACACTATGTTAGACGAAACTCAAATGAACTAAAATTTACGAGCTACTTAGAATTCATATCTAGACACCCTAAATCGAAATTGTCCAAACTATCTCTATCAATTTAGTTATTGAAGTATTTTTGTTAGCGCTACTATTGTGACCGAAACCTTTAGTCCAAATTGATCCAATTTCGGTTTCCTGAGGCCTGAAGGATTTATAAATCCCGCACCATCTCCACACGCGGCAACCACCTGATGTTTGTTAAGGAGTGCGTCTTGACAAAAAACTCAGGTTGAGACAACTGATAAGGATGGACAGAAGAAAAGAGATTCCCGACGGACAACGAACAATGGCGGGGACAGGGGACGAACAGTCAAAGGGAAACAGCTGTTTTAAAATGTGTCCAATATTATTACATCAAAAAACAAGAGTAAAATGCGATCTTTGTCCGTGTTC
The DNA here is from genome assembly GCA_936440205.1 of Lepidonotus clava. NCBI lineage: Eukaryota > Metazoa > Annelida > Polychaeta > Phyllodocida > Polynoidae > Lepidonotus > Lepidonotus clava. The sequence continues at coordinate 14,071,334 of OW387135.1, forward strand.
AAGAGGTTTACTCCTCTTGAATTCTCTCACGTGTAGGGCAAAACCTTGTTTTCCCCCTAATGTGTTGGGTACAAAAAGAATATAGGCGGAATTATCTTTAACTTTTAGGGTCATTCAAAAATGTAGTTTTTCCTCTAATATATTTGGTGTAAAAAGAACAAAGGGGGAATTATCTCTAACATTTCGGGCCCCAAAATACAAAGTCCTATTGGCAGTATCTGCCCGACGTCTGTGGTATACCCTGTGTAAGGGGGCCGGGAAAAGCAGTGCACCTAGGAATATAGGTCGTTCATCCAACTGCTTCTGAATACTTACAAACAAAATTATGCAAATTTACCAACTCTAATGGGAGAAGGAGACTAAGTGATAAGGTCCTAGTTAACGCTACTTTGGGATGGGACCTCAGGGGCCGGAGTGTATCATGTAAAACCTTAACAATAACCTATAATTTATTATCTTAAGGTTGTTTGGGGGACCTTGGGCGAAGGACAGGCTCGACTGGACCCCTTAACCAGCGTCAGCATAAAACGAGAGGCCAAACAAAATACAGAAATGATCTGCCACACAAAAATCACTGACCTAAATCCGTTGGGGGGCCTATTTTTACTCTACTAATGTTGACATTTACCGTGGTGTCGGCCGCTGGCCGTGGTTCACGCACACCTGACTAGGTTTTATAATTACCGTTCGACAACCCTGCCTTGCTCACGAAATATGATAATCTGAATGGGTTTCCAATAATTAATTTTCCTAATTTTTTTGGGGGGACTATACTGTATAAATTGCAATACTGAGTACTTTTGGGCCTATTTGTTGAGGGGTTCAGGGCCCTTGTGGGCAGCCCGATATGGCGGGTGGTGAGGTGCTTTAGGTGACTTACACAGATCCAGGGGTGTTTGAGCGCGTCGGCCGCGTTGATCCGCTTGGCCGGGTTCACCGTCAGCATGCTATTAATGAGGTTCTTGGCTTCTGGAGTCACCGTATCCCACTCCGGAGATGGATACTTCAGGGCAGAAACACAACATCGAGCAGTTAGGGAAAAGGTGGTTTCTGCATAGAAGGTTATATCGAGTAATGTTTTTTCACTCTTCATTTACTTTAATCAGAAAACTATTTCCCTCATTGAATTTTACTATTTTTCCTGATTAATCAAATTAGTGACATTCGGACTCATTTTAAAACATTTTTAGTTAATTTTTGATTAAGATGTATATTTTTTAAATTAAAATATTGCTATTTTATTCTACTTGTATCTTGATATCAAACAGATTTGTATGAGCACTTTTTCTATTCTCTGTTACCGACAGAAGGAATACAAATTGAGAGATTGTCAAAAGTATTCAAAATATTTGAGCACACCATATGTATGAAATAAGGTGTTTTAAGAAGGTAAGTTAAAATGGCAGTGGACTTACATCGTAGGCTCCTGCTTTTATTTGTGCATATAATCTGTGCTGGTCCTCGTCCCAAAAGGGCGGGTAGCCGACTAATAAAATGTACAAAATTACACCTGCAAGGCAAGGGCACACGGGTTAGTGAGTGCAGTGACTAACATGGCATTTACAACTGTACTGTGGGCAATAGGAGTATGGTATCTGATTAGATACATTAACATCGGGATATTGCTAAATTCCCAATAGCCAACAGATGCTAACATGCTTACTGGTTCATTAATGCAATACAGTAATTGGAATGAAAAACCCTTATAACGTTGCCTAACAATATTCAATATCAATATACAAAACAATTATGTATTTCCTACACAATATATAGTCTAATAATTATATACTTGAATAGATGAATCTATTTTTGTAAGTCAAAACCACGTTGACTGTAATTTAGAGACAGCAGGAGCATTATCATGCGATGAAGCAATATTCAGTAAATATCTTGGAAACTAGTTGACTTCATCCAAAACAAAATATTACAATTCTTGCCCAAGACGAATAGCTTTTCAACGTGTAAGATTCCTGTTGAAAACAGGCGAGTACGTACCACATGCCCAGATATCTACTGGTTTGCCATAGGGATCTTTCCTTAAAACTTCCGGTGATAAATAGCCAGGTGTGCCTGCAAAACCTGAAAAAAAAAACACGGGGGTCAATCACAGCACAGAGAGGAAGCATTATCACAACAGGGCTTCACATCTTTTATTCACTTCTTAACCAACAACAAACTGAGGAACCTACAGGGTAGGGCAGCTAGGCTCTTCTATATGCATAGGTCTATATGAAACGCTTCAACTGTTTAATATCAATTATAGCCATCTGATTAAATTTCCCCCCACCCCAATGCTTAAACTAAAGGACCTGTGCATCTCCTGGTTCTTGGGGTTTCAAGACTTGTTTACGAAGCAGGTGCCTTATCAAACATCCCCCCCCCCCCCGATACCAGCCCGCTTTAATTAAGTACGGCGACAGCCCCGGGTTGTATTATCACTGTATCACGGAGCCTCTCCAGCCACCAAGCCAAGCCACCTCAACCTAATCACAACAGCAAAACTTCAACATGATCATTATGTATCTATCAAAACAATTTCATCGCCACGTTTCCCACGCCCCCCGAACTAGACCCAGCCACCAATGAAAACGGCCCCTCCTGCCGTTGTCATGGAAACAGACGGCGCGTTGCCTAGCAGCAGGCGGCCGGTGCCTGAGGTAGCGGCACTGTCCTTGTTTTGTGTGATTATATAAAACGCTGGGCCCGGAGTCCTAATCAGCGGGCTGGGTGCGCGTGGTCTGGGGCCGGGAGCAGGGCCAGGCGCTGACAGGCTGTCAGCGCCAGTCGCCACCCGCTCGTTAAGGCCACTGTCACGTAATGAGAAAACTAGCACTGGAGTCACAATGCTTCTACAACAGGGATATGCCGTCAACTAATTGGTGGTCATACCGGCCGTGGAGGATATACTGTCAGACACACGGTCAGACTGGCTGCGGGGGGTATACTCTATCGACACACAGTCAGACCGGCCATGGGGGGTATACTATGTCAGACACACGGTCAGACCAGCCTTGGGGGGTATACTATGTCAGACACACAGACGGACGTGGGGGGTATACTATGTCAGACACACGGTCAGACTGGCCGTAGGGGGTATACTCTGTCAGACACACGGTCAGACCGGCCGTAGGGGGTATACCCTGTCAGACACAGGCTGGCCGTGGGGGGCAGACTCTGTCAGACACACGGTCAGACCAGCCACGGGGGGTTTACTCTGTCAGACACACAGTCAGACCGGCCGTGGGGGGTATACTCTGTCAGACACACGGTCAGACCAGCTGTGGGGGTAGACTCTGTCAGACTCAGGCTGGCCGTGGGGGGTAGACTCTGTCAGACACATGGTCAGACCGGCCGTGGGGGGTAGACTCTGTCAGACACACAGTCAGACCGGCCATGGGGGGTAGACTCTGTCAGACACATGGTCAGAAAGGCAGTGGGGGGTAGACTCTGTCAGACACATGGTCAGACCGGCCGTGGGGGGTAGACTCTGTCAGACACATGGTCAGACCGGCCATGGGGGGTACTCTGTCAGACACATGGTCAGACCGGCCGAAGCTCTGTTATACCATGTCACATTAGACTGATAAGCAGTCGTAAAAAAAATCATTTAATTCGCTTTCTAATTATGTAAACTATGCTCGTATTTCTTATTTGATATCATAACTAATTACTTAACATGACTGGCCGGTTAATTGTTAGTCTGAAGGCCTGCAGGGGGATGGCAGATCAGGTTCATGTTAGATAACTAATTAGAACAGAAGGCCAAGCAACGCTGTTGACCTGCCAACGACTTGTAGACTGCAGCAAATATTTTACTGACAAAAACATTTCCAAGCAGGATTTCCTCATTTAGATATGATCTTGAGTATATGATCTCATTAAACGCTATGCAAACTGTCGCAACGTTTTGCCTTGTTTGTTTTTTTTAGCAAAACTAAAATGTACAATATATTGTGGGCTTTATCAATTCTCGAAGCCTAATTCATTACATTTTGGATCAGTTTGTGCAGGTCTAATTAATATTGTGGTGCTCCAGTGCCTTGACTCAAATGTATACTGGCCCCGGCCGGTGACAGGTCGTTACACCCCGCCCTTCGACCCCTCGTTAACACAGACCGGGTCAATAACGAGTATTCCTACTTTACTCCTACTTGGCCCTTGGCACCTGGAACCTACAAAACACCGTGTTGTTGAGTGACACGGAACGCCGGGGGGACGCTACAGGTTGGGGTTATATATAGTAAGGCCCCAAGGCGTTCACAGATCAGGTAATGGGGAGGCTTTAAGGACTGCAGAGGTCCGAATCACGAGCCGTCTGCACAGGCCAGGGAACTGTATACGGCGAAAAACAACGACTACATGGGCACATTCATGTGGTATAGAATGTTGATATAATTAGAAGGGCACTCTGATTATGATTTGAAATCTCAACGACAGAAATCTAAGTGAAAGTTTAAAAAGTTTTGACCTTTCTTGTTAAGGGTTGAAAAGGCTGGCCCTGATACAAATCCGCAATTCCGTATACTACTCCCTATGGTCTCTCACTGTTCTAACCAAACTTGTACTTCACGTGAAGTTCAACAATTTGTGAATTATGCCCGATAACTCAGGTATGGTAAATTACCTGATTCTTTTCTCGTGGCGGAATAATTTGGAAGAAATGTACCGGCGTTTCATGGTTATCAATAACATTCTTATAACTTTGCAATACGCTTCCCTGTTAATCTGCCGGTTACATATCCCCCCGACAGGCAGAGGGGGACGTGGAGAAGTCAGCCCGCCCCGTTAACTCGGCCCCTGAAGGCCCTATTTCACTACACAATATGAGCTGCGATATCTACACAATATGTTCGTATTACAGATACATTTGCATGAAACAGCCATATAATTATTGAAATTTGGCAATTTGGAGACTGTTACATATGTGTCACAAAGAATTTTATTTCTAATATGTGTGATTTCTCTACGACATTGTCATATGGCAGCTCATGTCGTGTAGTGTAATAGGGCCTTTGCCCCGGTGTCGGGTGTCCGCTGGCCGCCTTCACCGACACCGTCTCCACAACACCCCACGGGCCGAGGTATAGGGTCTGATTACCACCACACACTAGGCACTTATATACAGACTGAACACTTATTTGTCGGTCTATACGAATGATCTCTTGACCACTGGTATGACGGGAAACCAGTCTGATGTGGCCAATGATGGGCCATTGTTTTTTGTCTTGAAGTGTTTCAGACATATCTGAGTACTAGATCTAAAATGGCGTGCTTGCCTCAAGTCGATAATCTTGAATATATTTGATATCAAGACAAGGTCAGGGGTGGAGGGCCGTGCAGCAGTGCGGCATTGAGTTCGACGTCCAGGGGGCACCCACTGGGTGCACTGACACCTGTTTGAGGCCATACTACACTAGACGACTTGAGGTGCGGTATGACGATGCGGAGAACTATTTTCTGAGACATATCTAACATGCTCCAAATTGCCATTTTTTGATAATTACATGACTGCTGTGTGTGAATTTATCTGCAATATAATCATACCACGCCATATATGGCAGTCCAAGTCGTGTAATGTGACGGGCCCCCCGGACCGTCTACCACTGGCCACGCCCTGGGGCCTTTGGCTTGGTCGGCCACATGCACCAAGTGATAAATGTACACAGGTTTAATTGAAGCCACACCCTAGTTTTGAACTTATCGAAATCCTGAATCGAGGGCATTTCTAGATAAATGGTCTCGTGTGTTACTACCGGTATATATTATATAAATTGAATAAACTTATTAATGATTGCAGAATGACCCCTCAAATTTCACTTTTAAATTCCTTTTTTTTTCCTGTGACGCACATTTTCTCTGTGACTCCTTACCCTACTTGGCTGATTTTAGTTAAATTTCCAGGATCTCCCGTGTTTTCCCTGACATTACTTTGGCCAATTTCACGGTTTCCCTCTGCCATAGTTGCGTACCCTGTCATTGAATTCAGTGTGAATATTCTTTATAATTTGAAAACACTTCTTGAAAATTACAGAGATACTGTGACTTCAAAATTGTATCGATTTTAAGTTTCAATATAAAATAACGTCATGTATTGATTAAGTCAATGTTATTAGGAAACAAAGTCTGACTTACCGAACCATGCTTGCTGTTCCCCTTGGACTTCAATCGCTAAGCCGAAGTCAGCTAGTTTAACGGCAGCACCCTTCGCTTTGCTCGCTAGCAACAAATTCTCTGGCTGCGAGAATACAACCAGAACAAGGATAACACAAACATCGGGGAGGAAAGAAAGCCAAAATTCAGATTGAAAATTCATAATTTCGTTTTTGATAGAATGAAAAAAAAGTATTACGTAAAGTAGACAAAAATGATAGAATATCAAAGTTTTACAGGAAAAGATAGAGAAAAGATTATATGAAATTCAATTTCATCAAACGCCGAAATAATTATATATATCATATATATCATATATCAATATCTTGTGGAAAGAGGATATAATTTTACGTAAAGTTTTGTTGTAACTACAAAATATTAAAAAACCACCGTCGCCTTCACTGTGCAAGTGATGTGTAATATCTTAAAATAATCTGATTTAAAAAATAAAGCTTTGCACTAAAGCTGCTGGTCTTAAGTCTACAGTGCTTTTAGGTCAGAGATTAGACGAGAAGCGACCCAGATTGTGTGACTTTGGACCCACGTGACGTGACCACGTGACCGCCCCACGTGACGTGACCACGTGACGTGACCACGCGCTCAGTAAAGGCGGAATCTCCAAGTCCGATGTTGTCTTGTGCACCGTAGGCCCTCCTGGTTGTAGTCTGGTTTCTGTCCGTTCTCGTGGGGCACATCTGGCAGCACTGGGCGTCCTATTCTGTCACGGGGAGTTCCTTATGTTTTCCTGGTCGTACGGAATTATATATCTGATATATCGGAGGCTTTTTTTTTTGGTTTGTGTCCCAAGGGAGACACTGGAGCCCTGGGATGGGTATCCCTGGCTCCTGAAAGTGGCGTGAGAGAAGAGACCGGAGGCGATGTGCCATATGGGTATATCCAATCTATAGACCCTTTTCTGTCGCACCAGAAGCGTTGCGTCACACGGGGTACATCAATATCTAAAGACTCTTTGCTGCTTGACCAGAGTTGGCGCAATACATGGGGTATAACCATATCTTTAAGTCATTTGCTTCTGGACCAGAGGCAGTGCACCTCATGAGGTATGTCCATATCTATAGAGCCTTTTCTGCTGGACCAGAGGTGGTGTGTCGCACCGGGTATATCTATATATCTGTACACCCTGAGTGATTCGACCGGGGCGGTGCATTCCGAGATGATGTTGTTTTGAGCTGAATACGTTTTTCTAATTGGACTAAGGCATTGAACCAGAAAGAGTGAGTATGAATCAAGTGAACTTTTATTTCTCAAAAGTCACTCATCCTTCCTCAGCTGGCTTGGGATTTGTTTCTTACATGAAGCTAAAATCCTGCAGTTTTCTCCGATTTCTCCTGGGATTTAGTCCTTTACGGTCTGAGGTAGCAAGAGCTAAAGGCTAGCAATAAAACCTGGTTGTTTACGACTGTCTTTCTGGGAAGTGGCTGAGGAAGTTCTGCTACAGGAAATGAAATCCCACACAGGGGACTGTGTTGTGCACGATTCTGCTTTATCTGAAATGAACGTCCTGATAATGGACACCCTATGTCTAGACTAGATTCCTATTTCTGACTCTGTGATCATATAGATATGGACTGAATGAATCAAATCCACTGAGCTGTGTCCAAAAACTGGTCACCACTGGTGTATTTTGGACTCTCTTGTGGCACCATATTATGATATAGTACTCCATATGAAGTCAGTCTACATGTATTTATCCAGCAGCCAGGTGATAGTGTACCAGGTAACCCTCTGAGGGTCCAGTCTCTGTATCTATAGGCTCTGACAGTGGTGGGGACTGCTATGGTGAGAGATAGGAGACAGTATGAATCCCGCACGAATAGACCGCAACATATATTGCAAAGAAGAACCCTGTATAAGGGGGTAATTCTTTTTTCTCCGCCACTTGCTGCGATATACATAAGATCTTCAAGCGAATCAAATGGTTTACACATTGATACAACCCTAACCAGTTGATACAGAGCTTGTTAGCCCCATTAGCTGTTACATGACTGTATACAGGCGCCCTTAATCAATACTGACTCCTTTAATGACAGATCCGAGTCGTGACTGACATGGCCTCACCTGTCCTGCACCTTACGCAAGACGCACACAGGTAGCGGGTTAATTACCTGAAGGGGGGGGGGAGGCGCATCCTAGACACAGACCTTGAGTCTATAGAGACTCCTTTCTGGCTGCGTGATGCATTCCGACGATGCTGGTAGGATCAAAACCACTGGGCGTGATCACTGGTTAGTCACTGCTTATGAAAATCTTTTTAGGAGCATTGAATACGGCCCATTTAGCAATGAACTGCAACTCTGGGCCTCATGGCTACCCCAAACCTGACCATAACGACACCTGCATTGCGCACCAATTAATGATAAGAGGCAGGGCTCCCAGTGCCCACTCTTCCTGGTTTAAGTTCTCTTGTCCTCCGCCAAAGGCCCAGCAGGGCAGCGCACCTTGGCTCCAACCTCCCGTAACCGGCCTTTGACGTGCACACCGGGCAGTGCGTGCCCCGCAGTCACTGCGTGCAACCAATGACAGGTAACAATATGGGACATTAGCAAAGATTCTGAACAGATTTTCAGTTATTGCGTTTTCATGATTCATTCATAATGACAGATAGATTAGGAGTTTATAATGGGGTGGTTACTTAAAACTATTGTTTTCTGTCAATAATGAGGTTAATTATTTCATGTACGCAACGATGCATTCGTGTAAAGCTTTTGTGATTTCTTGTCACTTTGGTACATAAGGTAATGTGTGAGGTATTTTATTAATGAGGACATAATTTAAGAATGCACTAGTACTAGAGATGCCAGAGGCAGAGCTTATTATTGGGTACAATTTCACAATCTTTTGGGCATCCGGCCAAACACTAACAAGCAAATTACCTTACTTGCTGGAGATCTGGCCAGGGATTGAGTGCACTTGGGTCCAATGCCCATTTCGTAGCTTCGTTTATATTCGATAGGGGAAAAGTGTCCGTTGGTAATTTTTACTAGTTTTTACATTGTTTGTTTTTAATGGTAGACATAACAGCAAGGTACTGAGCTCCTGCAGGACCTCCAAGACACGCACTCTACAAATTGAGCCGCCACGTCTGGTCTCCCCATTTGTCGCCTTCTATGAACAGCAAGGAGCTGCTGGGGACACATTCTTCCAAGGCGGCTCCCGAAGGTCCCCCCACCCTGGTTACCCACGGGGGGTAATGGATGAGTTATTAACGTTTGTCATATGACACGGGAATCAATGACCCTGGAGCAATTCATTGATTTAAATATGTATTTCTCCCAGTATGATAGCATCTTTGAAATGATGATAAGAACAACCTCGGCCGAGAAACACAGAATCTGACATTGTTTATTACACTACCTCCAACCCTGGCTGGTTCGGGTTGGCATACGAATGTCTGGTCACCCCCGGGAACCTTACTGGGCCCCTCCCACCTGTTAGCCCCGGCCACACACACCATAAAGCAGATCACAGGGCCCCCCTGTAAAAGCCCCGCCTCTTGACCGCTTTCATCCAAAGCGTAACATGAATAATTTATCGCGAACAGGAAGGTAATTTGTTTCCATATATTGACCAGCGCTTCCTAGACTGTGTGTTTGCGCCACAGGTTCTCGTAGGGAAAGCAAATACGGGCAATTTGTTGCTGCTTAATGTTGACAATTCATTCATTATGGAGCTATATGGCTTTTAGCAGACGCCCACAGGCCTTCTCCTGGTATTAACATTGAAGAGCAGGGTATGGTAACGTTTCACTGACCGCTGACACCCACATACGACCTGTTTACATAGGTGTCCTGTAACCTGCATCCACTATCCATGTTCTATGTAACCTCAGGCACTTCAATGGCCTCTAAAGCTACATACTTATTAGGGCAATTCATACGTCAACAATCGTCTGGTGGTCAATCAGATACCAATTTGCCTGCCTATTTCACCGCTGGCTGTGTCGCAGATTCACATATCCACATGTTGATTCTGCACTAGTTCAATCGTTGATGAATCACGGATGAATTTTCAGTCAATCCAAGGGAGATTAAATATCAAACATGGTTCATATCTTTTATCGGCAAACCAATTGGGCAAACTAAGTGGCAGACAATTTTTCCAGTCAATTAGGTCAGCAATTGGCTTTGTCAGTGTTAGGGTTTTAAGGTTTTCAAAACGAATAATAAGTGGCTGGACCTCTGTCGGTGGTCCATATTGGACTATCCCTGCGCCCTGCAGTGCTGCCTCTGGTGGCGGTCGACCGAAGCGAGCTACTCAGCAGCAGGTGGTGAGCAGCTCCCTTAGTGACCTGCTCAAAGCCAGCAAATCCAGACAAGAGAGTCCTGGTTATGATTATAACCCAAGAAAACATAGATTACTTGGTCAAGCCAAAACAAAATGGCTGTGCCCTCTTTATTTCATTTTGTCAGAAATTGTATAACCTAGGAATAAAAGGTCACCAAGAAAACAGAATAGATTTATGTTCCTGTTTTCAACCTTTTGGGATAGGGACAGTTGGTCGATAATGGTTCAGAGAGTAGAACTGATGGTAAGGTGTTTTGATTGGGAACAGCAGAATAATATTTGCATGAACTGCTTCTAAGACTAACTGCGCACCTCTTAGGTTTGGGTGCCTGTCATTAACCATAAAGAGCCCTGGTAATGAACAGACACATCTTCAAGCGGGCCCAGTCCCAGTCTCCTTAGTAGGCTCTCATTGGGCTCTATTGACGGAGCGACTCTCCTCTGGCCGCCCACTGAGCAGGTCAAGTGCTCGCTGCTGCTCGGTCATTAGACAAACAGCCCGTAAGAGGCGGCCTACACGGCCACCTCTACCCTTACGGCAGCGGGCGCGGGGTCAGGGCTGCCAGCACGGAGTCATCCATCTTGTCCTGTTAACCTGGGAGCCACACACAGGAGGCTGGCGGGGAGTGGGTGGGCCCGGCTTAGTGTACAGGAGGTGGGGATACTGTCCAACCACCTGCCACTCTATGGGGCTCACTTTGCCAACCCGAGAATCTGTAAAATATTATGTTTCAAAGTATTAGCTCAAAAGAGACGCACATCATTGCTATTTTGCGAACGGTCATTGGATCTCTGTTCACAAGAAACGTGTTTTGATCTACAGTGTCATTTTCATTAAATCTATTATTTGGGTATTGAAGCTTACACTTGGCTTGCCATAGAGACCAACTGTTTCCTGCGGAAATCGTGCAGCGGCGGACAATATGTCCGTTTCCGTCACAAACATCCTGCTTAAGGCCTACCTCGGTAGTCTCGGCATCTTGGCATTTACTACATCCAAACAGACCAATGATGAAGGTGTTATTCCATACTTGAATAAATCTGTGTCCAAGTAAGCAATGGTCCAAATATTTTTACCGGAATTATGGTGGTAATTATGTGTTAAAATCGCAAATTGCACAAGGCTGTTATTTGAAAGCAACATGGTAACATATATGTCACCTAACATTTGGTTCCTCTGGTAAATGCCTTTGAGCCCTGCCCGAGGTATTTTACACATCATATTCAAACATGCAAATAATTTCAAAGGAATGTTATGCAATATACAAATGCATATGTTCTTACTATTCATATCATAGTAGGAAGGTTCGTTATCATCTGACCAACATACCAAACATGATTTCCGAAAACTACTATTGCAATGGACCACTATAAGTAGAAATCAAAGAATAGCTCAGATGTCTAATCTTGCTTAATTCCCCCAATCTATTCTGCTGTGCCCTTTTAGCAGTTGCTATTTCCAGCGTCTGCCCGGACTGGTCTCAGCCCCTTCACACCCCACTCGCCGCCCGCCGTATTGGAATATTGATGCCTGTACAGGCGCGCGGCGGGCGTAAAGAACTATATATAGACCGTCCTCCCCGCGGGGGGCTGGTCGACGAGGGAAGGGGCAGCGGGCCGGGCCGCCACTTATTGTCATCTAGAAGTGTGACGGGACGATGGCCGCAGGTAAAGGCCATTATCTCCGCCACTGGGCCCTCCAGGGCCGGAGCGGGCCAACTGGTGGCGGGTTTTATTTAACCATTCTGGGTTAGAAGATGGATATTATATGCCTAGATATGGCAATACAAATCAGTATGAGAACTGTCAGTCTAAGATCACTTTCATTGTTCAGATTATCGAAAGAAAACTGCTCCTTTCAGAGTATTTATATTGCTGGCCCACTGTGAACAATAGGAGTCATGATTTATATAGTTCAAATGTACCTGATAATTTATGTAACTAAACCAAACATCCGACGGCGGGGGGCAACTTAGAATGAACTAATTTGAAATAGAAGCCCATTACATATGACAGCTGCCCTAAAGATAAATGGCAACATGTTACTGGCAGATGCCCACTGCCTTTATCTTTTGTGATCATTTCCATTACACGAGCTACGCCATTGCACGTGGATATGAATTATCCAACAATATGACGGACCGTGTTGATTGAGTAAGCTGGGTATGGAGGTGGCAGTTCTTTGTGCTATATTCATTTTGCCTTCTGTCGCTTTTCGCTTTATTATCTCCCCATCCCCCTCACCTGGCCTGCAGCGACAGCCCACGACAATCGCCCCCCGCCCGCTGCAGATTGCCACCCCCCGGCCACACCCGCCCACTGCTACCAATAGTCAGCCCCAAATGGCTTCCCGACTGGCTTCCCGGCCCAGCCAATCGCATCCTCACTGACCGCACCAAATTGCCCGCTTCGTCTGAAAACAAGAACCACTGCCACTCCTTCCTCGGGCTTTTTAGGCGACAATATTGCCGTTCATATTGCCTCCCCGGGGCCCTATTAGTCCCGGCTGGGTCTTTCGACTTATTTCCATTATTTCCATAACTTCAGCCATCCTAGTGCTGGACTGTTGGTGCAATTGAAAAAGAAATCTTAATGAAGTGTGAAAAAGACAGCGGGAAGAATGTCAATGCTGCTTTCAGATTAAACCAAAAACCTGCTGCAGAGACGTATTGAGTATCAACAACTGTTCACCGGGCTATCTGTTGGGTACCTTCACTACAGGCTCACTGCACATGGTGACAGGAGTTTCCTGGTTGACATTTTTATTTTTCGATTTCTGCACATCAGATATAAAACTAGGATATTTTACAAATCTGTTTGCACCTGGATATTTCACCGCGTCTTCCCGAAGTTTCATTATCTGGAATATTTTAAGCTGAACTTTACAATTTGAAGATATTGCATTTTACAACAGTTTTTTCTCTAGAGCGTGCCTGCTAGTATATGTTTTCTGTTATAATATGCTCATGGCAACATAATGCAAATCACAAGCTGGCCGATGCTATGTTAATATGCATTGAAAACAGTTTAAAATACCTGTTGTGTAAAATGCATGAGTACTGTTTACAGCGGAGTGTCCTTTGTGGTGGTGGCCCTGCTAGCTGGCCAACCTTTTGTAACCTTTGTGAGTCAACAGAATGGGGACGACAAATATTTTATGAGTCCCAGCCGGTCCACAGAAGAATTGTTAATAATTTCAGGACTATTAATGAGCAGTTAGGGACGCATGTTTATTGAGATTGTTCTGATAATTGAGGATCCTACTACAATATTTGTTCCTCTGAACGACGACAGAAACAAATGTTTGTGTTGTAAGTCTTTATGATTCCCTGTTGGAGAATATTCCGTCCTGGTTGACTCGAGTGTTTATATTGTAGACTCCTTGTGTATCCTCAGTCTCCTTAGCATGTACGCCCTCGTCCAACGCGCCGTCCGTCCTCCCAAAGTCACACACAAACTGAAGGGTCGTGAGCCTCTGCACATGGAAATGCGCAATCATTCCGTTTTGACAAATTACCTATTTACTTACGCTACTTCCCAGTGTTTTGGTTTTGTTTGCTAGTATACGTGCCAAAAAGTGCGATGATCCATATTAATATTGTTAGAATTATGCCAAGAAGCTAACAGGTTTTAGAATGATGTAACTGAAGAATTACTGGCCATGAGACATCATGGACCAATGATTAGCGATACGTTATTACTTTTGGTTAATTCCAAGATATCGCAGGTCCTGGGACAAAAATGTTAAATGTGTTCATCGCTGATTAGTATCGTAAGGCGGTTATCATAAATAAAAATGAAAATAATCCAGCAGGCAAAAATAATAATTTTCAAATATTAGCCCCATATTCCTAAAATAAACGTCCTTTTGTAATTGCATTTCCATGCAGCGTCTAGCTCACTGATATGATAAACTAGAATGGACAAGGTGATAATGAGAGCACAATAATCACTTTACAACTTAACACTGTGGCGTGTGTGTGGTATGCTGTAGTTACAGGTGATAATAACCATAGTACTGACAAGAAACTGAGGAAAAAATAAAGAAGAATACAATAGTTGGGCACCCACCTTCAGATCTCTATGGACTACACCATGTTGGTGACAATAGCTAACACTCTCTAAGATTTGCTGCATGCAGTGACTGAAACGTGAAAATGACGAGTACGTGAATCAGACACGCGACGGAAACTGAGAGGACGTGCGGAAAAAAAAAACACATGCCGGCCGACAACTACAAGACCTGATCTCGGTTTTTTCGCACCCACCTTTAAATCACGGTGAATTATGTTATTTTGATGGCAATGTTGGACACCTTCTAAGATTTGTTGTATGCAGTGACTGAAATAAGAAGAAGTTCAGATTATTCTGGTAGTGCCCCCTAGCGGGCGTGTGGTGCCCGTGCGTGAGGGTGTGGTGGGGGCCTGCCCTGGTCTGTCTGATATAGGGTGGTGTGGGGGCAGTGTGGGGGCGGGGGGGGGGGGGGGCGTGAGAGGGGGTGGGGGTGGGGGCGGGTTGGGGGCAAGGGTCGGAAAGGGGTCGGCAGGGGGCAAAAAGGGGTGAGATGGAAAGGGATATATTTCTTAGATTTTGAGAGTAAACCCTTTTTTTGTGCCCCCAAGGGGACACTGGGGCCCTGGGATGGGTATCCCTGGCTCCTGCGGAAACTTTGCCTGATCACTCCTTGATAGAACAATCCCCTCTCTCCCCCATCCCTAAACTGCCAGGAATGCACACCTGGCAATGCTTTCTCCAGGAGCGGCTTGGCCTGGGGCAGATGAGTAGGCAGTGATCACATGGCCATACAGCCATATACTCTAAATGGACTATGCCTCAATATGGAAAAGGTGCCTAGAGTCTTATGGTCTAATATGATGGGTAATTCAGTTGGGGAGGTAAGCACTTGGAATGTTGTCGATGTGGGATAGAATCAGGCGCCATCCTGAGATGTTGCATCCCCCATGTCCGACGGAACATAATCCCTGCCTCTAGTCCCTGAAGGCGCAGAGAGGTTGGAAGCAGTGAGTGTTGCATTCATTCTCTTGGCTAGATTAACATCTTAGGTCACTCCAAAGGTTAACTTAACGGGTAGCAAAGCATAAGCTTATCACGTACAGCGTAGGAGCAGAGAAGCCGAGTTAGTCAACTGACAAGGCAACAACCAGAACGTAAGCACAGGGCCTGTATAGTCTTCAGATCATCAATCTAATCGTGTCATTTTTCACTAGGGTTTTACTTCTTGTATCATTTTGTTTGATGACAGTAAGTATTTAAGCAATGACGAATCCAATCTAAAACATTGATGTCACGGATTTTTTCCCTCACGCTGACTGATTATTTTACAGTGATACAGCGCAGCCTAAAATATAATTTCCTCAAACACCTGCTCTGCTTTCTATTCACTATTTGCGGGCAGGTGAGGCACCATTCACATGACACCTCCCGAGATGTTGCGTTTCAATCACAGAAGTTGAGAGAAAAGCGCTAACTGTGGTGCAGTGAACTGAGAAGCACTTAAACCAGACTATACTAAATGCCACTCCTATTTCAAGTTGCCAAAGGTTACAAATGGATTATTTAAAATCACAGTGTTTCCCATGTCTTATGAGCCTTTGTAGGAATTACCTCCTTTGGCTAGATGCAATGGCTGTTGGGACAATTCAGCAGGATCACTAGAAACTACCGAAAAGGAACCTTACGGTAAAGGAAGATTCTTAAAACCCAAAACACATAGTTTCTGCAGAAAACATAACCTACAAACAAATGAAAGAGACTGTTCTCTGGACAGAGATTGCTAAAACGGCCGAAAAGGGTAACAGCACATTTCTGAACGAAGCCTTCCTGCCGAAACAGCTGGCATGAAACAATAATCCAACCACCAGCTAGAAAAGGTGTGGTGCCTGCTCCACATTTCATATGGGGTACATAATCCACGATAGATATGGGAAAATTCTAATATATCTAACAGATTCTTGATATATTTTGCCAAAACAACAGTTGGCAATGTTAAAAGGAGATGTTTGGAGGAGATGCTACCATAATGTGTTTTCTCTTGAAATAGCTTATCCACATCACGTTTTGTGTCACCAAGATAATCTTTCTCCACTGCAGAAAAGAGCAGACTTGGAGATCTCTGTCACCATGATCAGTGTAAATATGTTTACCGACCTCGGGGAATTCTCTGCCTGCTAGGAATAGAACCTTCCCAGGAGGAGGAAATGAGTCCCCCTGAGGGTCTCATAAGGCAAATCTTATAAGGCGAAGTCATTTCGGGGAAATCCCCGCTGGATAATATTCTGCAGCTCATCGATGTGACTCCAACAGAGCCTCACAAAAATTACTAAACTTGCTCAAAGAAAGGCATTACGCCTGACATCGAAGCCAAAGATGACAGAGAATAAAATTGCAAGCTTGCAATATGTGAGATATGGAAAATGCAGTACACATTCAATGGGCAGACCTTAGAAATATAATAATTTGATATGAAGCAGGATATTCTGGTATGACTAAAAGAAAAAAAACTGTCAGAAAAAAACTGTCATGGCTTAAGTATCCCAAAAATTTATAGATTCATATATCTTGCTGCTCTTTTCTTTCGGTGAAAGGTTTTCCAAGTATTTAGCCTTAGTGTTTCGCCATAGCTAAGACACCTGTGAAAGGCTAACCCTGTCTTTTCCTGGCAGGAGCACACCTTGGCTAATGGCGGCCTCGGCCTCGGGGTTCATCCTGACAAGGCTAATTAAGTGTCCCGGACCTGCCACCACCGCAGGGAACTGGGCTCCAGCACAATTAAAACTGACTAACGATACGAAAAAATAAATACTCCCTTGTCACATCCCCATTTGTCCACAATTGTCTAAATGAAAAAAATGAAACTTTAGATATCTTTTGAAAGGAGATTGTCAGAGCCAAAGTAGATATTGTTAAATTTGGAATCTCTTCCTAAAATACATAATATAAATTTGACGGTTAATAATTTCTTTGATGTTTTTTATATGAGCAAAATAAACGTCATTTAAGACAGAATTCTTTAATAGTTCAATTATTCTCCTCTGCCATTACTCCCTTACTAACCTATTGAATAGCAATTGAAAGCTCACCTGCCATTAACACTAACTTATTATCTTCACTTATCAGCTGCATGTTGTCTTACATGGCCAGTTTATACGTTATTACAGGTTGCTCTGCCATTGTGCCAAACTATCGAACGAGACGGGCACTGTGCCGCAATCTGATAATAAGCTAACGATTAGGAAACTCGATTGGAGCTGCTCTTTTTTTCAGAAGTCTCTGACCTAACTCTTCAATGGCCCTGTTTCACCACATAATCTCTACAAGATGATGACTCACCCCCACCGGAACCAGGGGGTAGTCTAGTGGGGCTGGGTGGTTGAGGGGACATACCTCAACAGGAATGGGAAACCTGGGTGGGGGGAGGTTGGTGTTTCACTTGTCAAACTGGACTGTTACAGAAGGCTAGGGGCACTTGGACGTGTGGCTGGTACAGAAACAGGAGAAGGGGAAGGTGTGGAGGTGTCTCAGGAAGAGTGCGCCAAAAAGGTACGTTGTGTGCACACTGGTGAGATGCATGGCGACAGCTGTTGGTGAGGAGGCTCTGAGTGGAAAGCAGTGTAGACTACAGACACAGAATGGATATCTTCATGTACTGGAAGATGTGTGTGTACACTCATATTTTCTTGTTGATAAAGGTGCATGATTTAAAATTTAAAATAAAAAAAGATAAAAGATTCTATTCTACTGACAAGGTCTTTGCTACCAAATGTTCTGAATGATGGTCTTTAGTTGAGTTTTCAGTTAAAAGGAAAAGGTATTTTTTGCCATAAAAGCCTAGAAAGGCTCATGGAATGAAAAGAAAATCATCCTAAAAGGTATTTAAACTCCCAATCCCAAGAAAATATGAGTAGATGTTGAAACTGTTCAGTAGAAATTGCAGATTGTTTTTTCTTATGAGGAAAGGAGAAGGTGTGTTCGGTGAAAAGTTGATGCAGTAATTATAATCTTGATTACTTTTTCTGTTATTTTTTATTCTTTTATTTTTCTGTATTTTTTAGAGTCTGCCATGTTCTGTGTGCATACTAGGTGTGATTGGTCCCTCATCTGGTAGTGTATGAAATGTGGGTTACAAAAACTTGTACATGTACAATATAGATTTGCCATGTCACGTGGAACCAAATAAACCATTCCTTTAATGCTGACCTACAAAGTCACAACAGGGTCAAGTTAAAAGATATGTAGGGGCTGCTTTTAGTGGTTACTTAACATTGTTGCCTAAGCTTAAACCATGAAACAAGCCGAAAGAACAAATATTCAGGAATATTGTGTATTTGTCCAAAAACAATTTCGAGCAATTTAGGATTCGATTTTTCAAATGATTGTTAGACCCGAAAAACAGACCCTTTTACATTAGCGAAGACTGTTCCAGGTTCGATTACTTCAAAATATGGTCACACTACATTTTTCTGTAAATGAAATCCCCTGCAATCGCTTGAGAAGATGGCCTCTTCGAAATGTCCGGAACAGACTTGGCCTTTCATGAATTAAAGGTTTCTGAGAGTTGAGGTGTTTTTAAACGTGTTTATGTGCAAAGTTTGCATCATTTTCCTTCTAAGAGGATGTTACCTAGTTTTAGAATTTAGTTAGTTCATATGACCTTGATAGATATAATACAAAGTAGCATTGAAAGCAAATGTCTAGTTCCGAATGTCTAGCTTCTATTCCATACTCAGGTCACTGCATAATGCATGAAACAAGGCACAAACACACGTTTAGTCTCAAACTGCAAGTAGCCGGATGTGATTGATTAATCTAAAAGTAACATGTAAATCGATGAGAAAAACATTGAATACGGTACAGAACATGCAAAATAAGAATAATGATAAAGTGACAACAATAACAAAGTAATGGAAAAACACAAACAAAAGAAAGTCTTCAACTGAAATGGCAAAACCCTACTCGGGTGTACGTATAAACTGGGCTGGGGACGACCTGCTGGACACGATGGTTGGTCTGGGAGGAGGGATGTGCGACATAAAGGAAGGGGGGACTGTCTAGGGTTCTCATGGGTTGACTGGGGACGGCTACTCATATGTTTGGACATGTTTGGTGGTGTGGTGGTCGGGTTACTGAAAACGGACCCATGTCTAGCTATTAACACCATTTGGGTAGGGTATATCGGGGCTTCAGAAATAGCTAACTCTATTGTGTTCTGGATGTGTCTTGTTAAATGTAAACTCCTGAAAACTGCCAAAATCTGTTCTTGAAAACAGAGTCTAGGTATGATCCTCAAAAAGGACTGAAAGCAAAATTCCAAATGTTTTGAAATTTGAATATCTATCTTAGAATCTATCTATACATCTATTGGGGTACTGAATTGACAAAGATGGTATCATATGCGAAACCTGAAATCCTACAAGATCTTTCCTATCACTTCTTGGGAAGAACTCTGTCTGTCATTAACTTTTGATTGAAATATTAACTAACATGTCAAAATAATACTATATTCAAAAGTATTTGCTACTTCCCTATGTAAAAGTTTTCTTTTATTTCGGACTGCAGGAGGCGACTGGTATCAAACGACAAAGAGGGGTTGTACAATATGGAGGGTGAAGGGGGCGGGGGGGGGGGATAAGGGGCTGGGAAGGTCCCCGGTGGGGCTCTCCTGGGGCACCACCCATCTATACCTTATAAGTGGGCTATCTAATGGGTATCGGACAATTACGTTGTTTTCTTGATATAGCTCAGACTGCTGAGTGGCTTCAATGCACCCTAAATTAATAAGCATGCAAACAGAAGTCGTTGACATGGCCCAAGAGCAGTTATATTAATATGTAAAGTACATTCCTTACAATACAGAGAATGACAAGCAATCAAATTACAATCCTTAGAAATACACATTAAACAGAAGAATCATCTTTAAGCATTAAATCGTATCATGAAATGTAAAATTCTTACATGTACTTATAATAATTCATAAACGTAAACGCTTTACGTTATATGTTAAATCAAAGTGTTTCACAGTTGTCAAAATTAAGATAAACTTGCAGAAACATCTTTGAATAGCAAAATTAGAATTCCACTGTTACAAAACATGACATTTTCCCTTCGTTCAAAATTAACTACGGTTCATAAGTGTTGAATCACAATTTCCATGGTGAGAAGGTTGATTTGAGATGAGGAGATTAAATTATTTCTTGGTTTTTACCTTGCATCTGCTTCACTGTAGAACTCCCGCGCTACGATGTCTTCAAACAACTCCCCTCCTGTCACCCTGTAGGTGGACAAATCACACAGTTAGTAACGA
Source organism: Lepidonotus clava (assembly GCA_936440205.1). NCBI lineage: Eukaryota > Metazoa > Annelida > Polychaeta > Phyllodocida > Polynoidae > Lepidonotus > Lepidonotus clava. The sequence continues at coordinate 14,092,110 of OW387135.1, forward strand.
CAAGGATTACAAATAAACTATGTATACAGGGAGGAAATATTTAGTAAGCTCCCTGCGTAAGGTCTGCAAAGTCGACCAGCAAAATAAATAACACCAGAGACCAAGTTGTTTATTAGGGGCTTTCCATTTTTCCTAAATTTTAGACCCCCCATCCCCCCTTGCTGTGTACGGAAGGCCCCTAAAAGGAAGTTGTCTAACGTAAAACTTAGTACCGGTGAACAGAAGACAGATGCTAAGTTGATGAGTGACTGCACGTTCAGGTTATTTGATGGCTTTGTTCCTCCACATTACTTGTCATCGTATGTCAGCATTACCGTAAAAGCACCCCTTAAAACGGCGGTGTACCATAACCTCGGCTATATGGCATCTCATCTTACTTTGCCCTGTCACAGCAATTTACATCCTGAAAACACTCAATCACCGTAAAACACTCAATACCCCGGAAAAACTACCATTTCCCGCCCCTCTTCTTCTGAAAATTCTTATAATAATAAAAACTCTATTACCCTTGATTGCTGTAGTGGCCGTGGGCCTGTAGTTATAGCAGAAACCACTTATAATTACCCGCGGAGGGCGGAGCGCAAAAATTACATTGCGACGAAAATGTGCCTTTGCCGAGTAGCTGATTAAAGATGGCCAATGGGGAGGGAGGCTGAATAATCAAATTAAGGCGCGCGTTTCGCTGAGTCAGCGGCTTCTGGCCGGGCGCCCCGCCAGCCCTGGAGGAAAGGGCCTTGGCGGGGAAGGCTCGCCAAGTAGCGTTATAACCCACTTCTCCCGGCTACAGGCATTATAACCTACAGCCACAGACTCATTATGCAATCTGCTCCTTTTGATGTTCTGCTTCAGTGTGTTTTTCAGGAATAATTTGTTGTGATACATTTGGCTGCTAGTCTCCTTTTGATTTTCTGTAGCATTGTACTGTACCACTACTAAGATGGAGACATGGGGATATGCAGGTATATTATGTAATTTATCTCCTGATGTGCACAGTAATCGATTTTTGGTATGTTATTACGTTGAGGATAATATTATATGATGGACTGTCGTTTTTCATTGGGGGAAGGATTGTGTCATGTCGGCAAAGGGTTGGAGAGTAAATTATAGATGGGACATGTACCGTTCTACACTCTTATGTATGGTTCTGTATTGCATAGATACATTAAGGTGCAAAACTGCTATAGGCTGATTCTAGCCTCGACGATCAACAGTGACACAGTCGACAAATCGTCCGATTCACACACCACAGGGTGCTTCTGCACCTCTGCAACCACTGGCCGATAAATCGCCGCCGAATCAGACAGAATCAGCGTTAAAATGTCATCCAGGTTTTCGGTCGTCCGACCAGTCGGGCAACTGTGGTCAAACGTATATTAATCCCACTGTGGGTATGGGGCTTTAGATTTACAATGTCCCTCTCTCTGACCCGGCCTTGAGTAGAGACTAAATGGACCCGTTGATCTTCCACTTGGCCAATATATTTAGCTAACAGCATTACAATAGACTTTAATCAGTTTAACCCTGACTTTAGGCTCCCAGTACACTACTATTACGACCCGACCCGACCGTCGCCGATCACTTCCGACCGTGTACACACATGTCAGATCATAGGAGGTGGTCGGGATAAAACCAAACACTGTCGGATAATCCCAACGATCAGCGTGTGGCAAGCTTCGGGCAGGGTCACTATGGTCTGCTTCTAGGGTTCTTCTTATTTATTTAACATTTCGCAGATGGATGACCATCGTGCAATGAAGGAAATGGGTGTTTAAAACCGGTACTTTCCATGATATCTACGAGAATTATGTTCCCGAATCTATATTTAATTATTTATAGAGATGAGTTTAGGATTTAATCTTTTAAAAGCAAAGTAGTATTAGATTTCGTTCTAAATCGACCCATCAACTTAAAATGTCAGATTAGCAGTTTTATCGTGTAGAGAAACTCTATATTGAGACTGGAGAAGAGTCCACTTTTAGAGGTTGAGAATTTTATCAGTATGAACCACTTGTCAATATACTAATATAAAAGAACAAATCTTCTTCATTATATGCCTTATAAAACCTTCCATAATACAGGCTTGTTTCTGCAGTACTCTGACGTGGCCCTTAATATGATAATACACTATTTTTAAAGAGATGTTTAAAAAACTGATAAAAAGGCCACTAGGAGCCCCTGGTACAGCAGGCTGTGGGGGTTAGTCCATCCGTCATACGGACAACACTAACCCTGACAGCAATCTCCAGGGTCACACATTAACAAAAACAAGAGGTAGAAGAGTGGTGGATACTTACAAGTCAAAAACTAGGTAATGAAATCCCTCATCCTGTATACTGTCATGGAGGCGAACTGCAAGCACAAGAAAACAACCATCAGTTACCAGGACAACATAAAAGTTTTTACATTTCATAGAGAATAGCTTCTGATATTACTGGCCATCAGCAGAAAATACACGAAAGGTAGACCAGGGTTTTGTCTGAGTCTGGATACTACCAAATCTAGAAATAACTGGAATGACATTCTATCACAAAAAACAAATCAATTTGGTTATATTCATCTTATAATTCATTGCACATAAACATAGTAGTGAACACATTCAAGATTAATATGCGGCCTCAGAAACCAGGGAATCTCAGGCCTTAGCATGGGTTTATGACATGGCCGTTGTAAATAAAAAAAAGTTTGCCAGTTATCAAGTAGAGGCAACCACTTGTCTATCCTACAAAGCGAAAGAGACCGTCCATTAATTACGTGCGCACTTTGACATGCTTTCCACAACCCCACATTAGCATGTAATAAGCATCAGAAACGTACAAACGTCCTTAACCCACTTTGCGAGTACGTAATATATAGGCGACCCCTAAGTAGTAGATGTAGCCTACAACCTAATGCACCTCCCTGGGGTGATGATATGGGTAGGGTACACCGGACTGGAGACCGAGGTGACGCCTAGCTCAGGACCTCTGCCCACAAGGAGGAGGGCCATCAGGATGGCAGGTTTTGTACCATACTTGTCCCTCTGGGGTTTAGAAAGTAACTTATTCTCGCTGGAATATTATCTAATCTATTGTTCCAGCCCTAATACCAGCGTAAAGTAACTTATTCTCGCTGGAATATTATCTAATCTATTGTTCCAGCCCTAATACAACCCCGACGACCAGCCAATCAAACAGCATGCCAGAGTCACCCAGTCCGATCCCACTGAAACAACCCCCGTCAACCCGGAGATAAAGAAGGTAATGGGTTCTGACGACTGGGTCCCAAGGCACTGGGATACTTCAAAAAGTGAGCGGGATGATGACTGGTGATTGGGAGTTAACGTCATTTCTACATCAGTGGTGGGATCACAATAAAGGCCCCTTTCCCCACTTGTTCTGTCTGGGCCGTCCGGTTCACACAGGCCGGGTGACGGGGAGGCTCTGTGACGGCCAGCACACTGACAGGCCGCCACGTCTGGCCGTTAGAACCAATATCAAAGTTACCCTCTCATTATAAGGATAATAGTAGCGGATAATTCGATAAGTGTAACGCTATATCCTATGAAGTCTTTTGTACCTATAACTGCGTTATGCTGTAGTGCCCGCATTCATGAGCTGAATTAATTTGGATGAAAAATTCATTCTTTGATTTCACTCTTTCGGTAAAGTTTTAATAACGTCATAGTATGACTTTTGCAGTAATTTTGTGGATTTAACTAGAGAGAAGACGTGCTAAGTCAGTCGTGTATTGTGGTAAAGTAAGGTTATTGTACGAAGGTGCCAGCAGCTAAACTGGTAACAAACTTGTACAAACCTCCCTTCTGCAATACGACTATAATTGCTATTTTCAAAAACCATCGGAATTACGAATGGGATTTGCCAGTTTAAAATCGTAATGGGGTTCGGAACTTGACGGCTTTCCTATTAATGCAAAAAGCCCTAATACCCCTTAGAAGCAGGCCTTAATGAGGGCAGTCTAGTTTGGGTCAATTATAAATGGCAGTGGGTGGGCCTGTCAGGGCCGACGACAAAGCCAACCCTAATGAGGAGACCGTCGGCTCGCGTGACGGGACGCCCGCCAATATCAGGGTTTCACAGGGCTTTTGTCCCTAAGCCATAACGCCCAAATTGAATTGGAAACCCCTTCAATGGCTTTATTCCTGAGCTAGGCTTGTCGATAAATATGACTTCTTGAACCTAACAGTTTAACGGTTAAGATGGGACAATCTGTCAAAGACTGTTCTCGATCCGTTGACGCTTGATGTCTCCTTATCAATACTAACTTAAGGAATAATCTGTTTTGTTTTAAGGGATAATTGTCCAGATTTTATCATTGTGAATGTAATCTAGATATTCTCGGTCAATTCAAATTTAGAAAAGTTTACTGAACAAAGGGAAAAACTTAAACTAAATCAAGGTTGGGATCTGTACGATTTGGACGATAGTTTAAAATCCAGGCAAATGTGTTAATCTGATTTCTTCTTTCAAAAATATATAAACTCAAAATATCTGCACTATTTTTTAAAGAATGAACTTCCTTATTCAATCTCTCAACGTTTTATTCAATTTCTTGTGAAATACTTCGAACACCTCCTTTGTCCGCATTTCCTTATCAATCCTTTTCAGGCTGCCTATATATAAGATAAGTAATAAATGTAATGCATCACACATCTGTTAACACGTCTAGAGCCCCCGACCTCCGGCTGGCCGGCTCCATCAATACATCCCACTATGTCATCGCGGGTATTCATCCCCTGCCAACCGCCCAATGACCAAACATTCAATCCAACATAACATCATCCGACGAACCCCCGATGGCCCCGGCCCTGAGTGCTATCCATTAGCGGGCCCTGTGGACGGCGTATACAGGACGGGGACACAGACTCAGAGTCCGCCTCTCCCCTCAACACATAGGCTATATACATTGGTGGGTTCAGAATGGGACTCTGGCCTTTCTTGGGGTTGAGGCCCAGGGGTTTGAGGGGGTTGAGTGTTTTTTTTAGGTAGACTTAAGCACATAAACTGCTTGTGAAAAAGTATTAATATGGCCAGTTCATAAAAGGTCCTCCCAAGGATTTAAAAGAATTTCATACTGTATCCATATGATTCTTAACACTTGAGCTTTTTTAATAATCATTCTAATCAACTGTTGGTGCAAGAGCCAGGCATAAAGGCCAGAAAAAAACAGATGGGTTTGAGATGCACTAACTGTGTGTACGCGGCCTAGACCATCAAGTGGCAGGTCTGGCTGACCTGGTTCCCCCCTCACCGCCGGGTTGTTAGGCCCCGTTTGGGGGGCTGCCAGGGGTGTCCAGTGAGCGGGGGTTAAACAGGACGAGGGGTGACAGGGGGTCCTGTCGTCCCCTTCTCATCTGTCTGTCAGCGCACATCTCTGTTGAACACACTTAATTCTCCATACATCATCTCTCTGGTCTTGCCCCAACCTCGGTCTTATCTGACCAGCCTGATAATTTCATTTGTGCAATTTTCTAAACTAAGTAGCAATTTCTTTGGAAACATAGTTGGGGATACAAACAAAAAGTATGTCCTGACGTTGCTGAACTGTATAATGATAACCATGTTGCCCCACATAACTAGTGAACGCTTGAATATAGCCTTTAATCAATAACTCCTTCAGCAAAAGGAGTTATTATTATTCCAGCCAGCTGATTATTAGACTTCTTTATTCTAGCAAAAACGTCCATTGACATAGTTTGAAATACTGGATGATAGGAATCCCACCCAAAGGATGGTAGGAATCCTGTCTTTTTGCTTTTCATTTGATAAGCAGTTCCAAAAAGGCATAATCATAGGAGCAGACAATGGGAAGAGTCCTGCAGAAAGAGGAGTCTTCCTAAGTTTTCTTATGAGAAACGTTTTCTAATTGTTAGGAACCTTTAGCAAAAACGTAAGGCATATTTGAGAGTATAAAAACATTTCAAAATGGTAGAAACATTAATGAAATGTATGGATAATATGAGAAACATGTTGTGTATGGCAAAAGGCTGAGGCCACCTGATTCCATGTCAGCGGTACAAAACCTGCTCCACCTCTCACACCTCTCAGTTGACCCCGTTTGTCTGCGGCCGGCCGATCTGGGCCCAACACTTACTGACCGACACGGAAGGTGTCATTGGACCTGGCAGGGCCGGGCAGGATGAACGAGCCAAGCTGCCACCGCCCCGTCCCCCGTCATAAAAACACCCTATCTCATATGGCGCGCTACGTGCCATCATGATACGCGACCGGGCTGGGGGGAAGCGACATGATGACAGCATGTAATGTACAGTAGCACTAATGTAAGGTCGTATGGCCGGCTCGACTAGCCTGGCACATCATACTGGGCTGTCACAATGGGGAGAGCCATAATGATATGGACGTGATACTGTGTACAGCCATCACTTCATCTACTGCACTGGTGTATTCACTGAAAGTTTAAAACATTGACCGTTGATTTTGGCACACACAATTTTCTTTGAAATATGCATTTTGTAAAGGAGTGTGAAAAGCAGGAACTAGCAGGAGAGACAGTTCCTGATCCGCTCATACAATGACCCCAGAAGTACGTGACCTAAACAATCAGTCGCACTCATGGCCCTGTACTTCTATAGGAAAACATACAGAGGTTGACAGTACAACCCTGAATACGAGGTGGGTGTTGAAAAATTACTGCCCGAGGCCGTTAGGCTGAGGGCAGTAATTTTTCTGACATCCCACCGAGTATACAGGGTTGTACTGTCAACCGAGGTAAGTTTTCCTTATATTATATACCATATTTTGTAAGTTATAAGCAAAAGAGAAAGGAAATTACCAGTGGAGCAAAGTGGGCAGTATTCCAATGTATTGATTATGCACACACTTTGACTGGTGTCAAGCAGTTTTCCCTAATATTCATTATTTTCTCTTAAATTAGGATTCTACCACTATCTCCATTTAATTAGACTGCATTATTTTACCTGAAATTAAAAAAATAATCATGCAAATCCATTCAGAATTCACAAAATAAGGAGAAAAACATTTTACACAGTAGAGCAAGGTGGGCAGTATACACGAATACTGCCCACTGTGCCAATACACCAAAAATACTGAATGGCAGTGTCCAGTTAGTATTCATCATGTATTTTGGCATTGGTATATAATATTAATCAATACTGACTGCTTATCCTCATATCCCTGTGCTATTGGTTTACCTGGGTACACATCCTAATTTCCATATACTACTAATCCCATCGATTATACATGTCTATGTCCCTATAGACCTTGTCGTCACGTGATCAATTTTTGGTGATCACCATGGCATGTGGTGATCCTGACCACGTGGTGATGGATTGACTTCAAAATGCATTACTTTAAAATTTAATGGTCATAAATTGCTCATAATGCCCTGGCTCATACTGAGTTTGTATATAAAGGGCATAAATATTTATTTCAACACTGTGAATAATGAAAATGATAAGTTGATCACCAATGTAGCGGACATCCCATTTTGGCAGTTGTGACACCATCTGCACAACGTCTATACTATCAACCCCCGTCCAACATTCAACCACTCACCCCATCTTGCTATACTTTTAACCCCCATGTCCCTATACTACTTACTCCCACCTGACTCCTCGACCCTATGTCCCTATACTACTATAATCCATGTGACAACTTGCCCCATGTCCCTATACTACTACAATCTATGTGATCGCTTACCCCCATGTCCCTATACTACTTACTCCCCACCTGACTACTCAACCCCGTATCCCTATACTACTAGTAACCAAGTGACCATCCCATGTCCATATAATTCTGAAACCCACCAACCACTCACCTCATGTCCGTATACCAGGGGTGGACTGAACCACGGGCCCGGGGGCCCGAGGCCCTTAAAAACAGGTCGGGCCCCTAGGTTTTCTGGCCAAGGGGCCCGACTGGCCCCTAGAAAATCTTGGATAGCAATTACAGATTTCTATATATTTTACAATAAAACATAATGTTTTCAAAGACAATCTGATTGTATATATGTGCGGGCCCCTAGATTTTTGTGCGGGCCCCTAGATTTGGAAAGCTGGGGCCCGACTGGCCCCTGGATTTTTAGACTTATGTCCACCCCTGTATACTACTAACCCCCACCAACCACACAACCCCTATCTCTGAACTACTAGCAGGACCAACCACACACCTAAGTGCCCATACAGTGCTAATCCGAAGGGACCATATTCACATACTACTGACATTACTGACCTCTCACCGTTATATACCTATATTACTAACACTCGGACCACTCACCCCCATGTCCCTATATTACTAACACCAACCAACTACTCAACCTCATTTCAAAATACCCTCACTTGATCCTGCCTCCTCCAAATGTCCCTATATTACTAGGCCGAACCTGACTACTTTCCCCGTGTCCCTATACTATACTAACTGCCAACTGACACCCCCCCCCCACGTCCCTAGACTACCCTCCCGCACCTGACAACCAACTCCCATATCCTTATACTACTAGGCCTCACATGCCCACTCAGCCCCATGTCCCTATAATACTAACACTCTGATCACTCACTCTATATCCCTATACAACTAACTGCCAACTGACCACTCCCCCCATGTCACTATGCTACTAACCAACAATTGGCCCGTAGCCCCCATGTCCCTATACTACTCTCCACCACCTGACAACTTACCCCCATGTCTTTGTACTACTTAGCCTCTCATGACCACTCATCCCATGTCCCTATACTACTAACGCTCTAAGTCTGACCACTCACTCTGTATCACTATACTGCAAGCTACCAACTGCCCACTCACCCCCATATCCCTATACTACTGATACACTGACCACTCACTCCCTATCCCTATACTACTAACCACCAACTGCCCACTCACCCCCATGCCCCTCTAAGTACTACTCTCCCCCACCTGACAACCAACCCCCATGTCCCTATCCTACTAAGTCTCACATGACCACTCAGCCCCATGTCCCTATACTACTAAGCCCCATATGATTACTTGCCCCATGTCCCTATACTACTAAGCCCCGTGTGATTACTTGCCCCATGTCCCTATACTACGTACACTCTGACCACTCACTCTCTATCCCTATACTACTAACTACTAACTGACCCCCATCTCCCTATACTACTAACATTCTGACCATTCACTCTCTATCCCTATATATATACTAGCTACCAACTGACCAATCACTCCCATGTCCCTATACTACTTACCTTCCACTGACCACAAAACAGTGTCTATCGCCCTTTCTCAAAAACAGCCGCCCACCTTCTCATTTTACTTTACACTTTTAGCAGACAGCCAGCCAACCTTTGCCCCCATATTTATCGTACCACTACCACTCCAAACTTTCATCCAAGCCCCTTCCATCTGTTATAAAGCCCTGGGTTGACCACCCACTCGGTTTTAAAGCCCTGCCTGTAGCCTGCCGGTCTCAGGCGCCGGGCACTCAGTAAGTGATCAGGGCGGCCGGCGAGGCGTATCGGGCCGCGGGGGACCAGGCATTTATCAAACTATTTGTAGTTTATAGAAGTAGACGGCGAGCCACTGGGGACCCACCTACACATCGACTCCTCTGGACTCAGTGCCGGGATGCCCAGGGGGCTGGGGGAGGGGGAGGTGGGGCGACTGGTGGTGGTATTGGTGGTAGTTTGGAGGCGGGAGGGAAGGAAGGTGCTTTATCTTTCAAATAAGGCATAGCGTTTGGAGAGATTACTGGTAGTGTATTTATAGTTGTGAAAAGACATCTTTCTTGGTGATTTTCCTTCAAATCCTTCAGAGCAGTTAATTCTACTTGCCATTTATCATTAAATATTTACTACGTAATTTGTTAGACAGGCTTTATCAGAAGTTGAACTGCAACAGTTAAGTGTGGTAGATTATAAACAGTTATCATACAGACGCCAACTTCCTGGAACGCGAGTAAGAATAACCTCAAAGAAATTTTCATTTTGCATATTTAACCGCATTTTGTAAATTTCCCAAACGTCAGTCTCAACATTGAAAATTACCTCTTTCCTTACACTTGGTTAAAACAGGAGGCAGGAGGGCCCTGTGAATTTCCCACATGTTGGCCCCTTCATCTGTCTTTTCTTTGAAGCACTGGCGTTCATCTTTTTCCCTGCCAATCTACCCCCCGCCCCTTCTACCCCCCCCCCCCCCCGGGGGAGCAGGCCGGTGAGCAGCTCATGTTGCTAAAAATAGCAACACGGGAGCAGCTCGGCAATATTTGCCGAGGCTTTCCCACAGGAGGCCTGCACTGGGTTCTTTGCTGTTGATTTTTTCCGGGGGTTTGAGCAGTAGATCTTTGTTGGTGAGTACGTGTCTGAAATATGTAAGGGTGGCCGAGGGGTGAGGGCCAGGTACTGGGGGTCGGGGAGGCAGGCCCCTACTCATACTTCTAGCACTAGCGCAATTCCGATGACCCTTTTTCATTTTGTATGTGAAATGTATGGTGACTTTGTAGAAATACAGGAATAGAATATAGACCCGAATCTCTGGGAGTGGGCCCACCTGGGCAGGGCCTGGGTGACCCGGGGTCAAACCAGGGTCAAGCCGGGTCACTAAGGGGCTAGGCCTAACTAGGTCAGCCGGACGCCCTCCTCCAGGGGGCTGCCCGCTATACGGGTGTCTGGGAGACGCAGTCAATACGGGCAATGTACGCCCCCCTGGTACACCACCAGGGAGTCGGTGGGGGCTATAAGACTATACTTGAGTATGTGTGAGCATTTGTCGAGACTAATATGCGTCGCGATAAGAGTCAAAAGGCTTTCTGAGTCATACAATATATCGCGATCTAAATTGGAATCATTCACTCTAATGTTACTAAGATGAAATGACACAAACAAGTATTATTCTGTCATCATTATGATTTTCCTTGATTTCTAACATTGTGGTTGTGGAATTGATACCCCCCCCCCCCCCCCCACACCCACGCCAGAATATTTCAGTCAGCCATAGTCAAGTAGGCCTACAATTCTGTCGTCATTATGATTTTGCTTTCTCTCTAACATTGTGCTTGTGGAATTGACACCCCCCCCCCCCGCGCCCCCAAGGGCTACCCTGATGCATTTCATGGGCGGAGACGCTGAGCCACATGGAGTATAGATTTTGTGATGAGGCGGTTCGCTCTATCCCCCAGACACCAATACAAAAAGCCTTCCCTAGACTGGGGGCGACGTGTCAGTTTCCTGACAGGGTTCTCCGAACCACACAAGCAGAGAGGTGCCAAAACACATGTACGATATGCTGCACATTTCAAAACTGAAATGAAATGGACACCGCCTACCCTAACTTTTTACTGCATTAATGTCCTGCGATCCTATTTCATTGGGATCAATATGTTCTAGTTTCCCCCACACTTTCAATAGAGCAGGGCCCAGCGGTGGCCGATGCGGGTCGATGGAGTGGGGCGTGTGTTGTGTGTGTTTAATAGCGGGGGCCGAGTGTCACATTACTGTTGTGTAACCGTGCGTCTAACCGCCCCCCCCCCCCCGCCCGCCCCCCCCCCGCCCCCCCGGCCGTCGATACGCCGTGTCCTCATCACCGCCCGGCCGTCTTCCCCCTCCCCGCCAGCATCTAGCCGGGAAAAAGCCGCCCCTCGTTTTGTCTGCAGGAGCAGTTCCTTGGCCGGCTATCGACTGGGGCTGGGGCAGGGAATCCCACCCCCATAGCCGCGGTACCAGCCCCCACCACCGGAAACAGGCAATCTGGGCGGGTTCGATGGCAGCGGCGGGGGACGCGCCGCCCACTGTTACCGCCATGTGCGTATAGCTCGTTTCCGGCGTGACTGGCGCGGCCCGGGGGCTAAGAATAGAGTCTTTTCCAGACCTGGCCGTCACGGTCCAGTGGGTTTGTTTGTCTGGGTGTGGCCATGGCGACCACCGGGCAGTGGGGGTGGACACCTGTTATGCAATGCTGATAAGCACTGATTCCGGGCACCTGATTGGCTAGACACTTTTATTATTGAAAAATTATTTTAAATTATATAGCATGTATGCTCACAGATGGTACATATATCAGAAAAAAGACAAAGATTTGGGCTATTGATATATGTAGTCAGAATTATGTAATGTTGTATACATAAAAAGATATAGGTGGTGTAAAACCAGCAATTTACATAGGCTCAAAGAGAAAATAACCCCAGGCTTGTCTGAGTAACTGTGCATAGCCTGTATCACACACTAGGTGGCGTGGTCTGGAAAAACATTTATAGGATGGCTGGATCCCTGTCCTTCGTCTACCGGTGTTAGGCCTCAAATGACCTGTGTCTATTCTCAATGAACCAAGAAGACGACATTGGATTAACGTGGCGAGTTTTACTGAAGTTTCATCGAACAAATGCATTTATTGCTCAAAATATATCCTACAGATTACCCGCCTCCCTTCAGATACATCTTCAGGCACCAAAACATGCATTCCTACTACGTGAGAGCAATTTTGAGAAAAGTTGAGGATGGATCTGAGTTTACTTGAGTTGGTACAGACGGGTCGATCCCGCCGCTGTTAACCGTTTGTAAAGTCATGGTGCCCTTTTTATGGAAACTGTAGGTATATTTGTGCCAAGATGATTAGAAATATTTTAGTAGGTTCTACCTTGTTTTATGTAAAGTAAATGTAGCAAGTTGGTATAATATACATTTGAAAATGTTACATGTAGGGACAGGTGTGCTGGGCTACACAGGTAACCTCTGGGGCCTAAATGTATAATCCTGATAATGAGGGATTAACTTCAGCCCTCCAGCTTTTGTATACAACTATTTCTGGGCTAACTAATCTTAGGCCAAAGTCCAGGCCTGCAGCTGCCTGTCCCCAGAGGTAGGACTTGGATACATGTACATAAGCCTCTCACCTAGCATGGGGCTGGGAGTAATCATTCAGAGAATAGGGGGGTGGCCATAGTACAAATTATATAATCTATGACTGGATGTGTGAGCCGTGTGGGTTTGATGACCTACCCACTTCCCCCTGACTCTTGAGTGGTTGTTCCCTGTGCTGCCTGTAAACCCCTAAACAACAGGAGGTCAATGGTGATTGGTTGTATGTTGCCATGTTCAGTATTATAAATAAAAGTTTGGCCCACTACTGGGGCAGAATGTTTCCAGCCATCAAGCTCTACACTTGTCTCCTGTGTTACTTGATTTCACATAAAGGACCCATGGACCCCTAGGGGCCCACTCCTTTATACTGGCAGACCACGACAGAGACTAGCTAGTTCTGTAAAGAACTAGGCTTGCATTCTTCTGTAAATCAGTCAGAAGCAGTCTATAAGGACTATATGGCGACCACATGGTGCAGGGAGGGCAGGTACGACCACCTAGCCCAGCTCTGGCCTCCACAACATCCAGCGGCCATGTGAGGTCGGGGACGGCCCTGTGAAGTCGGGGACGGCCCTGTGAAGTCGGGGACGGCCCTGTGAAGTCGGGGGCGGCCCTGTGAAGTCGGGGGCGGCCCTGTGAAGTCGGGGACGGCCCTGTGAAGTCGGGAGGACGCCCAGAGCACCGGGAGGACGCCCAGAGCACGGGGAGGACGCCCAGAGCACCGGGAGGACGCCCAGAGCACCGGGAGGACGTCCAGAGCACCGGGAGGACGTCCAGAGCACCGGGAGGACGCCCAGAGTGCCGGGAGGATGCTCAGAGCGCCTGGAGGACGCTCAGAGCGCTGGGAGGATGAGTGTGGCCCTACATGGACGGGGGTGGCCTGGCCCTCCCCCTGCCTCCATGCCACGGCACAATGGGATCAACAGCGGCGATATGGTCGGCGCCCTGCACAAACTGAGACCCCCCTGCACGAACTGACGGCACCCTGTAAGGTTGGTGAAAATGTCTTGGGATCAGCAGTGGTTCAGGACTGGTGACGGCCCTGTATACATGTGGGGGCAGGCCACAAGACCTGACTTCTATATAGGTGACTTTGGACATCATTTTGTCACAATGGACGGCAGGTTAGGCTGATGTGCTTTAATGTCCATATATGTATTTGAGTTGTGTATATGACTATACACGGGATTTGTTATTATCATGTATTAGTTCTGTTGTTGTAGGGAAATACACACGTTGCACTATAGGGAAGATAAGGTACGCTGATAGAAGCTGCCTCTCCCATTTATGGTGCATTGGTGTGTATATTAATGCCCTTATAAGAATAATCATTATGTTACTTTGCATGACATATTTATGTCCTGGGTGATAGGATACGCCAGTAATGCTGTCCCTCCTTAGTAGTTTTAAAAGGTTTCATTTGCTATACAAGTGTACTATTGCAGTGGCTGAATTAATTGGTCGTACTTTAAGATATGTGACGTACCTCCTATACCTGTAAACCCTTATCAACACAGGCCAGAGTATAGTGTGGGAATGTTATTATTACAATGTACCACTCACTGGATCCACATGGGACACATTGGTACATACCATAGCCCCTCCCACTTGTAGTACGACTTTGGACATTTAGTAAAAAATGGACATGTTATAGTGGTATATTTGACATACTACATACTTATGTGCCTCAGTAATATCTATGTTCATTATTTGATGCTCTTTCCATGTATGCTGTATGATGATCTTATACATGTCGTTCTCATATATATATTATATATGGGTAATTGAGGAATCATGTTTACATGAGAATATGGTCGGGGATAGGTCTGTGAAGATGGGACAGCCCTGTAAGGTTGGGGACAGCTCTTTTAAGTCGGGGACAGCCCTGTATTGAATTTGCGACTAGTATGTTGTCAGTAGGTAACCTATATGGTATTATATTGGTATGATAGTTGAGGAAAAAGGTGTACGTTGTAACAACTGCCCTACCCTGTTAATTAACCAAATCTTTTTAGAGCTTAGCCCTGTAAAGTCGGGGACAGCCCTGTAAAGTCGGGGATAGGTCTGTGAAGATGGGACAGCCCTGTAAGGTTGGGGACAGCTCTTTTAAGTCGGGGACAGCCCTGTAAAGTCTGAGACAGCCCTGTAAAGTCGGGGACAGCCCTGTAAAGTCGGAGATAGATCTGTGAAGGTCGGGGATAGGTCTGTGAGGATGAGGACAGTCCTGTGAAGGCAGTGACAGTCCTGTAATTTTAGAAATGGCTCTGAGGGTGGAAGTTGGACGAGTTCCCCTACCTCACATTGGTTAAATTATAAAGGAGGGGATGGTTAGTGTTTCCCTGGCATGATGGGTAGAGAGGTGCACTGATTCAGGTCCCTTCCTCATCTTTATTACTTTGACTATAATGAAACTAGCCCTACGTGATTCCTATGCATGAAGTATTCTGAAGGTTAGAGTATGGCTACCTTCATGTTTGAAGTGTAATAGAGTCACAGTTAGCTGAATGTAGTTAGCCATGGGCATTGCTAAGGGTGATGGTAGTTAGTGTCTCCCTTAGCAGGATGGGTAGAAGGTATGCTGATGCAAGCTGCCTCTCCTGTTCATGGCTCAAGGTACGCTTTATGCTCATTTTTGTTATGTATATATTGCCTGGAGTGGAGGGGATATATTGTTGGAATGAAAAGGTACGCTAGAGGAAGCTGCCTCTCCCTTCCATGGCCGGATAATGTGGGAAATATTTCCTTTCACTCTGGAATTTATCTTTAAGGTGTTAATATGATAATTTTGAGAATAGGGTGCACATTTGTTTGTTATGACAGTAGGACATACTACATGTATTCATGTGCCTGTGTCGGTGTTCGAGGTTAGGGGTGCACCCTGCACCCTGCGTGCAGAGTTTGGCTGCCGGGCGCATGCTTTCGTGGGAGGCGTGCACCCGGCATGTGCAAGTTCTTTCAACAATATTAATGCCATTATATAGTGGTGTGTGCATGGTGTTCGGGGTTAGGGGTGCACCCTGCACCCTGCGTGCAGAGTTTGGCTGCCGGGTGCATGCTTTTGTGGGAGGCGTGCACCTGGCATGTGCAAGTTCTTTCAACAATAGTAATGCCATTATATGGTAGTGTGTGCATTGGAAATATGCAGAGTGCAGGATTTTAAATCCCTATTCACCCGGCGTGTGCATAGGGTGGGTCCTTGATTTCGAACACTGCTACATGTATGTGGTGTGGTGATCTTATGCATGTTATGATCATGTTCTTGGGTAGAGAGATACATGTATGTTGTATGGCGATCTTATGCATGTTATAAATGATGTGACTGTTCCTCTGGTCTGAATAGGGTGAACGCTGTATTCTAGCTCCCTTTAATCCAGGTATAACTAAGCACATTATTTGTTTATTCTTTCAGTATTACTCTTATAGGTTTTATATGTGGTGGGGAGAATTGAATTTATTGATTATTTTCATTTCCAAGTATGTTGTAAATGATACTGTGAAGGTTGGAGCAGAGTCTCCCTTCTGGGGTATTCTAGAGGGTTGCAGTTAGGTGAACTCCCCTTTCATTTCAGTTTTGTGTCTGGGAGGGTGGTAGCAATGGGCTCCCCTACCCTAGTTATGTAGTTTAATTCTATGGAGGGTGGTAGCAAAATGGGCTCCCCTACCCTAGACATGTAGTTTAATTCTATGGAGGGTGGTAGGAAATGGGCTCCCCTACCCTAGATATGTAGTTTAATTCTATGGAGGGTGGTAGCAAATGGGCTCCCCTACCCTAGACATGTAGTTTAATTCTATGGAGGGTGGTAGCAAAATGGGCTCCCCTACCCTAGACATGTAGTTTAATTCTAAGGAGGGTGGTAGCAAAATGGGCTCCCCTACCCTAGACATGTAGTTTAATTCTATGGAGGGTGGTAGCAAAATGGGCTCCCCTACCCTAGACGTGTACTTTAATTCTATGGAGGGTGGTAGCAAAATGGGCTCCCCTACCCTAGACGTGTAGTTTAATTCTAAGGAGGGTGGTAGCAAAATGGGCTCCCCTACCCTAGACGTGTAGTTTAATTCTATGGAGGGTGGTAGCAAAATGGGCTCCCCTACCCTAGACGTGTAGTTTAATTCTATGGAGGGTGGTAGCAAATGGGCTCCCCTACCCTAGACGTGTAGTTTAATTCTATGGAGGGTGGTAGCAAAATGGGCTCCCCTACCCTAGACATGTAGTTTAATTCAATGGAGGGTGGTAGCAAAATGGGCTCCCCTACCCTAGACATGTAGTTTAGTTCTAAGGAGGGTGGTAGCAAATTGGGCTGCCCTACCCTAGACATGTAGTTTAATTCTATGGAGGGTGGTAGCAAATGGGGCTCCCCTACCCTAGACATGTAGTTTAATTCTATGGAGGGTGGTAGCAAAATGGGCTCCCCTACTGGTTGTATTTTAAGGTGGTAGCAAAGTGGGCTCCCCTTTTGTTTGTCTATTTTAGGGTGGTAGCAAAGTGGGCTCCCCTGTTGTTTGTGTATGTTAGGGTCGTAGCAAAGTGGGCTCCCCTTAGATTAGATTTGGGTTGGATGATATGTCAGGTAGTGGTTATGTCCTGGATGTGTCCATATTATTGAATCATGCCATTAATCTCTATTATTTTGTTTGGTTCAAAGGGACTATTACTTTGAAATTAGTAATTGGCCTTTGAACCATTGGTGGGGAGGAATGTAGGATCAAGTTAAATGCACTTGTACTTGGTGCGATGTGTATTGTCCAATCACTAATCATTTATTGGATACATTTTTACTGCAGATTTTATGAATTACAAAGGTATAGTGAATAATATTGTTATATAACAAAACTTGGTTAAAGCAATCATGATCATTTTTGTATATCGATTTATGTATATGTGTTTAACATGGTTGGTAAGTAAGCTTGACTAAGGTCTAATTGATAACTCACCTGGTCCATAATTTAGTTTATACATTTCTGACATGTTTCCCCCTATTACAGTTTGATATAGAAGTATGGTGAATTATATTGTTACATAACTAAACTTGGTTTGATCATTCATGATCTTTTGTGTATATCGATTTGTGTATCTGTGGTTATATATATAATTAGACTCAAGACCGAAAATGACCGAACATGGTTGGTAAGTAAGCTTGACTAAGGTCTAATTGATAACTCACCTGGTGCATAATTTAGTTTATACATTTCTGACATGTTTTCCCCCTATTATGGTTTGATAGAAAAGTATGGTGAATTATATTTTTACATAACAAATCTTGGTTAAGTCGTTCATGAGCATTTATGTATATTGATTTGTGTATCTGTGGTTACAAATATGGTTGGACCCAAGACTGAAAATGACCGAACATGGTTGGTAAGTAAGCTTGATTAAGGTCTAATTGGTAACTCACCTGGTGCATAATTCAGTTTATACATTTCTGACATGTTCCCCCCAATTGTAAGAATATCTTGATGTATTGGTCCATTAATTGTATAGGATAGAGCATTTGAATTGTTGAATGTCATTGTTGCTATCTTCTTGTTATCATGTCTGTCTATTGTTTTATGTACCTGTAGTTGTACATGGTTAAGCCCAAGACTGAAAGGCACTGAAATAGGTGGCTGAGTAAGCTTGATGAAGGTTTAGTTGACAATTGACAGTGTGCATAATTCTATGTGTACAGTTATAACCTTTCACTCTGAATTATACCTTTACCATTCTATACTTGGTTAAAACATTCATGACCATTTATTGTAATCATTTTATGTTTTTGTCTTTGTGGTTGTATAATGATTAGACCTAAGACTGAAAGGCACTGACTCAGCTCGCCAAGTAGGCTTACCAAAAGGTTTGATTTACAACTCACACGACATGAATACCTGTTCTACCTTAAATGGCATGTAGCTAGCTATGATTGTCTTGATGTATTAAATTTGGAAATAGCATCAATCTTTAAGCCTGGAGTTGAAATACGGTATGATTATATTTGTTGAGTATCTCTGTTTACAGGTTTGCGGAAACATTTCTTATTTTGTGTGAAAAGTATGAGGTGTATACATGTTTAATTGTCAGTAATTATCTAATGTATTAACCTTTTAATTTGCTGTAAGCTGCCATGACTTTATTTTTGTTTTTCTGAGCTTGTGAGTTGATTAATTCTTATAATAACGCTCACAAGCTTGGGATTATGGAAGGTATGTAAAGTCATGGTGCCCTTTTTATGGAAACTGTAGGTATATTTGTGCCAAGATGATTAGAAATATTTTAGTAGGTTCTACCTTGTTTTATGTAAAGTAAATGTAGCAAGTTGGTATAATATACATTTGAAAATGTTACATGTAGGGACAGGTGTGCTGGGCTACACAGGTAACCTCTGGGGCCTAAATGTATAATCCTGATAATGAGGGATTAACTTCAGCCCTCCAGCTTTTGTATACAACTATTTCTGGGCTAACTAATCTTAGGCCAAAGTCCAGGCCTGCAGCTGCCTGTCCCCAGAGGTAGGACTTGGATACATGTACATAAGCCTCTCACCTAGCATGGGGCTGGGAGTAATCATTCAGAGAATAGGGGGGTGGCCATAGTACAAATTATATAATCTATGACTGGATGTGTGAGCCGTGTGGGTTTGATGACCTACCCACTTCCCCCTGACTCTTGAGTGGTTGTTCCCTGTGCTGCCTGTAAACCCCTAAACAACAGGAGGTCAATGGTGATTGGTTGTATGTTGCCATGTTCAGTATTATAAATAAAAGTTTGGCCCACTACTGGGGCAGAATGTTTCCAGCCATCAAGCTCTACACTTGTCTCCTGTGTTACTTGATTTCACATAAAGGACCCATGGACCCCTAGGGGCCCACTCCTTTATACGTTGTCGTGTTATGAACATTCAGTCTACGCAGATCAGTTCATTTAGTCTGCAGGCGTATTAGAATACCGGAAATTAGCGCCCCAAGACGGCGGAATTACCCTCCTCTATCATCTAATTCTGTCCAGACATAGCCAGACATGCTGCAGTCAGGTCTAAATATAGCGCTCTCTGTAATCACACTGCCTGCTCCTGGCGGCGGGCCCCTGTTCCCTGACCCCCGATATCTGGGAGGGAGGACTGACTCCCCAGTGCGGAGAGGGGGCCGACCTCCCCGTCACACACAGCCCTCTGAGATCCCTCAGAGGCCTGTAAGTAGGGGGCCGGGGGGTACACCCACCCTTTGTCAGCTCTTTTCGCTTGTTACATTTATTTTCTTTGTGCAAATGTTGCATTTGTCTGTTACATTACCTTAATCCTTTGTTCACCTTTCCTTTTATCACAATATTGTTGAGGTTCTCAAAGACGTTTCCGCAGTGCATCATTTTTGGGGCCATTCCTTCTTTTATCTAATACCATTTGAGTTTTGATTAAAATCTGCTAAATTCTACACTTGATTGTTCGGTTTAATAAGAAATATGCATAATGTAGGCCTATAACCCTAATCCTATTACTGTATTATATACATAGATGATAATTGGTTCGGTGAATGGGTTATCCGTGTTTATGTAAGCCACATCATAATTGTTTTAATATCACCATCACCATCTTCACTTAGCCCAAGGATCGTTGGGTAAAAACTAAGGACGGAATCTACATCCAGCGGTACATTGACCATATCCTTATTACAAGGCACACCGACCCACAGTTGATGTATCGCACATATCGCATTTCTATTACCTTTCTGAACCCACCTATCTATACCAGTATCTGGGCCTGGCACGGCCAGTATTTCATTGGTGGCGTTATCTTGATGTGGCCGGTCGGTCGGGGGGTTAACCGCCCCCACTTGATCATGTGTCGGTGCTGCTGCTGGCCTGGTGGGGGGAGGCCATCTCCCATCAATTCATCAGCCGGCTCTACCCCCCACCCCCTAGCCGGCCGTAGCACCCCCCCCCCCCCCCCCCCCCCCTCCACGGTCGGACGGCGGGGGCTGGCAGCTGTCAAACCTATTGATCCTCATCTACTGCTGCCACCAAGATGGCCGCCGTCGCAGTGCATGCCGGGAGGTGGGCCTTGCGCTGGTGTCGGTGTGCGTGTCGGTCCGTAACCTCGTGATGTTTGGGTACCAGCCCACGGTCTGGGGGACACAGCATGGTAATGGTTATATAATTGTTTATAACAGAAATATGGTATATATGATTGTTTTCATCACAGCTTCATTCACATCTATTGACTCCAGATATTTGGTCCATTGATCAGGATATTAGCCTCAGGCTAGGTCATGATTATTGCTTAAGATGAACTCTGTCCCTGACCTTTTAACCTTTTTAAATTGCTTGAGAAAGTATGACGTACATCTGCCAATTTATCACCCGCGCGGCCGTTGAGTACCTGGTACGTATGCAGGGACGATAGTTTATTGCTGGACCGTACGTACCGCTCCTTATTTTCAGTATTTTCAACAGATTTTCAAAATTGTTTGGATGATAAAGTATAGAAGAGCCTTTGGGGCCGTCCTTGGGCATCTGTATGACCCATGGGGATCATACGTACTTCGGGCGAACCCCACTGCATCGCACAGACACCCTAGGCGACCCCTACGGGTCTTTTTTTCCGGGTGTTTTACGCCGTACCGACAGCCAGGGTCATTTTCACGGCGAAACCACGGGTCATCTTACATTGGTACATGAAAACTGACGATAGGTCGGTGGGCATCAGTGCGCTATATGGGTTCAGGCCGAGTTCTGGGATTACTTCTCACCTGTTTCTTACCTGTTGGTACTAGGAATCAGTGGGCGGTCACGTGTGAACTCTACACACCGATGTAAGTCGACAAGGCGCGCCAAACGAGTCACCACACTTGCAATGGTGTCCAGCGGGTCCCTGTACCCAAAACCAGACAGTTCGTATTTATATAGACTGTTCACTTGACGTATTTGTGACTACGTGTTCAGTTAATTCAATAGGTGCTGGGATGATCAAAACCAGTGAACCATGAACATAGGCTTGCTATTCATAAATTTTCATTTACTTCATATACATATGTTCTTGATCACTATGTGGTGATCATCAAAATGTGATCACGTTAACACGTCTGCACAAGGTCTATAGTCAATGACCGCCATAGACATGTGACCTCCTTAGTCATGTAACCTAGCTTTGTTTGTTTGCTGGAGTCATTTAACGTCCGGCCAACCTGTAATGGCTCTTTCAAGGCTTCCACAAGATTCAGCCTTTCTGCTAGTTTTCCACCACATGGGCAGTGACTGAATCTATGAGATGAGATGGGATCCAATACCCTCTTTTAGGTGCTGCCTCACTGAGATATCATATCATAGGCTTATATGATACCTCATCCAATCTCAATATACTGATACCAGGTCTACCAGTCATGTTTTGTGGTTCAACCTTCATGCAGAGTTCCGGAAGAGCAGTACCAGACTCGAAGCAGGCACTCTGTCAACAGCATGGGGCTGCTGGGGACATATTATTTGCCTCGCCATTAGCTCTATTGAAAATGATATTCTATATAGGACCTGTGCATTACATGCAATACAATGTCCCTGCCTATAGATGTTCCACGGGTGGACCGGGAAACCCTGTCCCCATCCCCCGACCGTTTTCTGGAGGACTAAACTCCCACACAGGATAATGCCGAGATTTTAGGACTTTGAACATATATATCCTACCCTCCCCCCCCCCCTCCTCCCAGTTTCCGCCGTGAAATTCAGGGATAATACTACTATATTTTGAATTTTAGTTTCCATCAATGAAACCATTTGTACATTCAGAAGTGTGTGGACAGTTGGTGCAAAGTGAGGACCGTCTCTAAACTAGGTTTGTCGAGTTGTTCCCGGGAAAGGGCGTGAACAACAATCAGCTGAAATCACATTTCCCCGAAGATTTCCCCGCCGAAAATCTCATTTCCGCAGAGAGGGACGGACATGGAAGGTAACAGACTTACCCCAAACATGGTTATCTCAGGCTAAAATGGAATTATCATTTTCTTTTTAAACTAATCTTTTCGAAGGTCCTCCTCAGTGAAGCGTGAAGAGGGCTTTCGTTAATGAGGTACTCAGTGTGGGGAAAGGGAGAGAGGGCAGGTCAACGATGCTTTTTTCTACTATAGAATTGTATAGGGACATCACAAAGGATGGACGGTCAGGAAAGAAATATAATATTGTGGGTTCTGATACCTCAAAATTGTTATTTCCACGAAGTGGCGAGTGACGTAGCCGTTCTGTAACCAAGGCTCCCTGCACCTGTTGAAAACTCACTATATAAATCGGGAGCTGCTCGCATTGTGATATTTTACAATTTGAGAGTTGATGTGATAGGAAGATCTAATAAATATTTCCTATGTATATAGGCCTATATCTATGTCCAAACTTAATCACCTCGTTACTTGTAATTTCCCATATTCCACTCTAATAATCAATCACATCCAATAAATAAACGATAAATGCAAAAGTAACATCAGCCCCAATAAGACATCTCGTTCTGAGCTAAAAAATATACACGTAAATTAATTTTCTAGTGAGTCTAAACCGAACGCCCTGTTACTTTCAGGATAAAACTACTTTCCTGAGGCCAAGCCGTCCGCCAATATTCCCTCCACAACAAGGCCCAGCCTGACCTATGTTAGTCCGTCCCTGACCTACTTAGCTATTACATAATAGGTCCGTACACCCACAACAGTCCATGGCTTTTATTGGTCAATTAAAATTTGCAAGGAATTCTTTTATTGGCCCTCTATAAATGGCATGGGGAATCCCTTTGATGGTTCTTGGCCTGCTGGCTGGTTTATGGTCCTCCCTGCCATAAACCAGCGGCTGCAAAGCATGCTGGGATTTAGGTGGGAATTCCCACCTAAAATGGTTGCCGGTGTACAGACTCACTGTAGGAAACAGTGGGTCTGACTGTGACAGACTAGACCTATGTGTCCTGGGCACTCGGCAATCTCCGACCACAGGACACCTGCCTGCCGGGCACGTTCTCCCCCACCTGCCGCTGATTAAAGCAGCCCTACTCCCGACTCACAAATCCACTTACAAGTCAAGTACTCAGACCGACCCAGCAATAATAACAAAAAACACGCTCCGTCTGTGCCAGTTCCTGCCGGCTAGGTTTCCTGGCCAGGCAGTGGGGCAACACGGGCAGTTAGTCCTTTCATGACCGAGATACCCCTTGCATAATAGGTCCTTACACCCACAAGAGTCCATGGCTACTAGTTGTCAATAAAAATTAGTAAGGAATTCTTTTATTGACCCTCTATAAATGGCATGGGGAAACCCTTTTGGTGGTTCTTGGCCTGCTGGCTATTTTATGGTCCTACCTGCTGTAAACCAGCATCCCCAAAGCATGCTTGGATGCAGGGTGGATTCCCAATGGTTGCTGGTTTACAGTCCTAGTCTGAGCGCCTAGCAAACTTGGATGAAAACTAGTCTACACGGGCAGTGAGCCACACCAAAAAGCGCCGGTAAATACGGGATGGGGTGGATATATGTGTGTGTGTGGGGGGGGGGGGGGGGGGTGATATTTAGAGTGGCCGTCTCGCTGACCCGGTGACCCGGTGACCCCCGGAATGCGTCTAGCCAGGTGAGAGCGGGCCCCGCGTTTTTAAGCGGCCCGAGCTGCTCCGAGCTGCTCACCCTCCTACCACTACCCTCCCCCCACTCCCCACTCACCGGCCTGACCCAGTTCGCCCGGCCCGGCCTCCACCTGGGGTACCCTGCCTGCCAGATCACGGGCCAGGATGGATGGGCCCTACCGTAAAGCCGGGTAATTGTGGGATGTGTGTGGGTATATTTTTTACAGTGTAGTGTACATTGACCATGGAACTGCTGGAAAAGTGTATAGATAGGTCAAGTGATTAACTAGGTCGTCTTTTGAAGTCGACCAATGAAAGCTATCCCTTATTTTTATCTTTTATTTATCTATTTATTTATTTATTTTATATATTTTATTTATGCATTTTTTTTTGTTGGGTGGAAGGGGGGCGGCGGAATTATACAGGTTTTAATGTACTGCATTCCTAAAGACATGTACTCTTGACATGCAGTCTCGGCATCTAATATATTTCCCTCTCTCACAGCACTTGGTTATATCTTTTTTTAGAACCAAAGCGTCTTCTCGAAAAGAATCGACATCTATTTTGGTGATTCGGCAGTACACCGAACACTACTTTTAAAAGTCATCATTGAGTTGCCAGACTTTGGTAAGGTCTATTTTGTTTTTTTCGCCGTTCTCTGCAGGGCTTATCCGTCGATGGAAACGGGAAGAATTACTATGGCAGCCTCATTATATGTTTTTATCCTGTAAGAGAAGGCCGACCTTGTCAACGCTATCCTGTTTCCTTG
This sequence comes from Lepidonotus clava, assembly GCA_936440205.1. Taxonomy (NCBI): domain Eukaryota; kingdom Metazoa; phylum Annelida; class Polychaeta; order Phyllodocida; family Polynoidae; genus Lepidonotus; species Lepidonotus clava. Next base: position 14,117,225 of record OW387135.1, read on the forward strand.
TATCGTAATTACTGTAGGCGGAATTCTCACGACATACAACAAACAGATAACAGGGCCTATCACGGCTATAGCATATCAAAGCCCCAGACACACGATAGACTTGGATTACACACCTTATTTTCTGTTTGAGATAAGCCGAACATATCGATGTCTAGGCTCTGTTTTGATGTAGCAAAAAGGCCTCTATAAATCTGCCCCGGAAACAGTGAGAGCATATTACAGACGATAGGTCTCTTTTCTAAATAATAGTTGCGACTAATATTCATATTGGTTTCTGTTTTAAATCATGTTGCGACTAATGAAATAATTTTGAGGAGCTTTGCAAACAGCCTAGATTTCAACACTGCACTATCAATACCAATAAAAAAAGTCCTTCTTATATCCATTTTGTAATTCTAAAGCCATACAAACGAGGCTTGACATTTCACAAATCTCACTTCCTAGTAGAACCCATAGACAGAAATGTGTCACATTTTAATCTCAACATGATTTTCTCCCTCTCCCTTATTTGGGATTAATTTTCCTGATAGGAAAGTTTGTATCTTTCACAGCGAGGTGTGAAGATGCGCCGTGCGTCTTATCGGCGCGGACCCAATCAGGGGGCGGGGGGGGGCTGTTATTAAGAGAGGCGGTCGTACCTGGCCCTGCCGGCCCCACCCCTAATGAGGTACGCTCCGTCTGATTCTTGTCTCCGACAGGTCTGCTGCAGGGCAGGCGGTAATCGGATGAGCGCGCCCTGTTGGCGACATCAGGTCAGCCGGCCCACTCCGGGCCAACCGGTAAAGCCATTTACAGCCAGCCAGGCCCCACCGTCAGAGGCCGAGGTGTGGAGAGGGATCTTCACTGGTTAGATAGAGCTACAGACACACTGGTCACAGCTCAAAATGAACCTGGTTAGAGTGAAGATTAGTCTGAAGCTACATTTAAGGTCTCAACTGACTGGACAGGGCTAGCAACTTAGTCTAGGAGCTAGTGCCAGAAACTCATTGAATATGGTTAATGTCCTCTGAGTGGTAGCGTGAACTCTCCGAGTAGAGAAGAGGTCACTGATTTAGCCAACGATAATTGGTATGTGTAGACACATACGGAAACGTCATACTAGCAGCAACTGACGTTGCAGAACTTGTAGTTCACTGGGTAGACGTAGCAACTCACTGGGTGGAGTCATCAGATCACTGAATAGACTCAACTCAAGAAAGGTACTAAGCACATCACTGGGTGAAGATAGGTCACTGGACAAAACTAGTTGTAACTGAGTCTGCAGGGCTAGCAACCCACTGAGTGTAGCCAGCAACTCACTCTGCTCAACCAGTGACTCACTAGATAGAACTAACAGTTAACTGGTTGGGCTAGGATTTGTAATGGAATATGTATAGTTAATGCCTCACCTCCTGCTAATATAAGTACTACACTTTATTTCAGAGCATGCTTCCATAAGCTCATGAATATGTACATAGTATGAGCAAACAACATTGACGGGTGGAAACGGAAAGTCCACATCTGCATTGTCAGAAGAATTAAGGTAGTGCCCCTGTGATTAAGGTAAAACGTCCACATCTTATAGACTTTTCAAAATTGAATGGCCTCAGGCAATAAGAAATTGGTCAAATCCGAGATTAAGGATATCAAAGCTTCGGACAATTTCGTGGAAAGGATGTGTTTTTTTCTGAGGATGACATTTTCCTCGGAGTGAACCGTCTGGTGTGGCGCTGTTCCCTGAACTGATTTTTAAATGGCGAATACAAATTTGTGAAGTCCGTTTTTTTGTCCACTGTCGTCATGGCGACTTAAAAGCAGTCGCAGATGGTGGCGAGGCCAAAACCAATATTGTAAAATGAACTTGATGATTCAAGTACAAAAGGACGCTCTCAACCATGATCAAGGCTGGGCAAAAAATAACAAGTCTTTCATTTTCCAAACACATGTTAGGACGGCAGTTCTGACAGCAATAACCCATGTGTTTGGAGCATGGTAGGATGTTATAACGTCTCTCACAAGGCGCCCAGGGATTTTAGGATTTTACTAAAACATTTATCTTGTACCATTTGCACTTTAAACGAGGATTCTCATTCTTAAAATTATTTTGCTAAAAAATTAACTGTCCAAAGGAGTTTTACCATTGGCAATATTTTGATTGAAAAAGACTTTAAAACCTTCCCTCAGCGCCCTGTCGTTTATTTGCAGCGTTACTTACAGTTACCGGCGTCACACTCTCAGATAGAGTCCTTAATCCACTTACCTAAAAGACAAAGCAGAGAGGAAATCATGAATAACAATTCAGTCAGTCAGAGGAAAACAATCATAAATATTACAAATTATAGATCTACGTACATGAATGGGTTAACTGAGTTACTTTGGTCAAGGATATCCTTATCAGCAAATGGATAATCCTTTGGTTTATCTCAATCCATATATGTGCTGCAAAACCACAATCAATCATCTTTGTTCAATAATTTAATATCGCAGCATCATTCCTGTCTGCCCTCGAGAAGGGTATGATGGGGGACTATAGACTGCCCACGAGTCCATAAGCAGTAATGATATAATACAGGTCAATGTGGTCCGGCTAGCCCGGTCGATACCGTCCGGCGGGGAAGGGGGCGGTGGGTAGGTAGGCCGGCTCGGCTCATCCCTACCTCCAGCGCCCCCATAATCCGGCCGGATTAGCCAGGTTCAAGGTGGGGCCGTGTAGCAACAGCCCCCAATCAATGCGCAGCATCAACACACGTCGGGCGCCTCCTGCACACGACCAGCTCAACCAAAAGGGTCTGCTGTCTACCAGTACCCCGCCAACGAGGCCTGCTGTCAGCCCCTGCATACGGCTATCCTACCAATAAGGTATCTTTTGAATTGTAACCGAAAACATGAAAACATGAAATTTCGGAAACATTGGTACACCTGCAATCCCCATTCAGCTTATCTCGGCATTGAGATCTTGGTTTTTGACAGAGGTTGTTACGATTCTAAGCTGTTTGAAATGCCTTCCTTCCTGTATTTCCTTCCTTACCTTCACCTCTTAAGCCACACACAGAGAAACATAGAAATGTATATGATATATCTCTGAATCTATATAATTATGTGCACTTTAAAAGGATCAGCAGTCAGGATGTGAGTGAAGGAGTAGGAGTCAGCGTCTCCCCTCATCCACTCCCCAGATGCCCTTTCTACTCCCCACACCAGAGCCCCAAGCCCTGTGCTGTCCCGCCTCAACCCCTGCCACCCGCCTGTATGCGGTCAGTGACCCCTCTGTCCTAGACCCCGCCTTGTCTATCACTCATACAATCCCCTCTGGCTCGGGCCGACCCATTCCCCCTATTGTACCATACAAAGCAGAATCACCTTATGTAAAGAATATTGAAAAATCGAACTGAGCTTTATGAGGCCTTTGATTTTTTTGGGATTTTTTTTTCAAGCAATCTTTCCTAAGATGATATTTCCCATTTCTCAGTCTCTACCGCCCTTTACTTTCCACATGTCCTTCTGTTTTACAATTAACCTTCCATCTCCAGCTATAACCCTGCAGCCTACCTCGCCCATTACCCTCACTCCACTCCCCTCCCCTTCCCCACTCCACCCCCTCCAGGAGGCCGCTGGGCCTGACCCTACACCAGTATATCTCAGGGGCACTTAGGTTTGTTTGATTGATTAAAGCTAGGGGCTTGTGGGCGACTAGCGTTGATCCAACATCTACGGATAAGGTTGGTACTTCACGTTATATAAGACTTACAGAATAGAGGATAATAGGACAGAGCATTTATATCTTTCCTTGAATGATTGATGACAAGAAATTTGTTGAAGGACGTGGCAAGATGTGTTCTCTCTGGGGAAAAAATGAAAAGAAGTCAAGAGAAAAGCCACTCTCACTCTCAAACAAATATTATACTGAAAGTGCATTTTTATCTTAGTCTTAAGGTTAGATCTCGAAGAGAATGTATGGAGGGCATTAACCCCATATTCCCAAAGTAAAGGAAATTCTGTGTATCTATTCATGATTTATCTATTTTCTTTTCTATTTGTTTTTCTTTTCTTTTTAGGGGGGGGGGGGGGGGACATCAAGTGTAAAACGTTATGTACTATACTTGGCTTCCGGCAATAACACAGTAATTGTTATTCAACAACTCTCCCTTCGGCAAGAATGCCCTGAGCGAATATATGGCGAACTCGGCTTTGAGGTATAGCTACTGTCCCACCCTTCCCTTTGTGCCCTAATCGGTGCATTCTCTGCGGTAAGTAACGCCTGATGGGAGGACTGCCGGTGGCGAAGGGCTGATAGGGCGCGGGGGGGGGGCGATTGGTGGGGGTGGGGGGAAAATAAGGGGGGAATAGGGGTTGGTCATGGTGGGTGTATGTTGTGGTTTTACACCCGTTAACCGCCCTGAGTGGGTGTGATGTAGGCAAGGAGCAGGTGCGACAATAGCCCCAGGTCTGTATATGTTGGATCACACTGTACACGTATAAATGTTATGGCCATGATCATACAGTAATCAGCATCTCATCATGGTTACCGTTATGGTTATGGGAATATATGAGTGGGAGGTGGTGTACATGCCTACTAACGGCATACAGCGCCATAGAATAATATATCCAAGTAGCAGCCATGGTATACGCCTCAATACCTATTATCCTAGAAAGGATTTCAAAACTGTTTCCGGATCGGCTATTTGTTAAATTGTCTCCAAATTTTGGTTTGGTTGCCATGTAATGAATACTCGCAGCATGTATCTATATTACTTTAAAGATAAGGAGGAAATGTTAGTAAGGCAATATTGCTGGTACAAATCGAGCCAGCAATAATTCTATCTTGCGAGAAGCCCTACAACCAGGGTTACTCATGACGCACGTTCTTACAAACGGCCTTCTCTATGCTGGGCTTATAATTTATTATAAATTCTCACCCTGGTTTAACTGTAGCCAACATCATTACCATCCCTACAGTCTACATTAGACCCAGACACGGCTCCCATACACAACCCCAGTTCCCGCTTTCAGAGCCCTTTTTCCCACAGAAGCAGGGGAAATTGGCATTGTTGGGGGCGGCCCTCGGGGCCCTTTGAGGCGCCGTGCTGCCACCTGGTGCCGGCTTATATACAGGCCGGGCTCACACCTTACTACACGTTCAGGTCAAACAAGGGGTATGACACTTTAACAAAACAAGAAGCAAAAGAACTACAACGTTTCACTCATGCATAAGCGATGCCATGATGGCCGTCCCTCAATAAACTGAAGGACTTCCTACAACCAGTAGGCTATATGGGTTATGAGGACTGACCACCACCATTCCTGCTGCCACACCCAACTCAGGGAGGGGTTTAGGAAAGGGCTACTACTAGGTCCCTGCATGCACTGCCATGCATCTAGTACTGAGTGACCTATCACTCACCCACCTAGACCTGCCTGACTGCAGGTGACAGTGGAGGCATTTTGGCTCTGGCATTGGTTATGTAACCCATTTCTGGTTTCTCCTACTGCCTGACTCTAACAACAATTGTAGGACAATGCCCTTCAACTGCTGAAGATGACATTGTGTAACCAGTCACTACTAACAAAGAGAATGTAAAAGCTAAAGCCATGACTGATTGAAGGAGTCCACACCAATAGCTAACGTACTATATTGATATAACTAGGGACTCCCAAAAAAGGAATGGCTAGGAAACAATGTAAACCATATACACATGTATAGGAAATCCAAAGGCTGAGGACAAAGTCGTGACAATGATACCGAGTGATTCTGACCTCAACTCAACCCAACAGTTGATTATTCTATCGTAGCTGGCCCAGAAGGTGATGGAACCCTAAGATGCTGGCATGGAGTAGGGTGGAGGTGGTGGTAGGTCGGCATGCCTACATCAGCCCCTGACCCCCTCTCTATGGCCCAGGTCCCCCCGTCTCGTGGGCCCATTAGTACGGGGGTCGAGGTGTGTGGCCGCCCTCAGCCCACCTCTAGTGGCCACACATGGGCCTGGCAGGGTACCCTCTGGTGCCACATGTAAACCTCTTGGGAGCTAGGTTAGAATTTTCATGTTCTCAAAATAATGTCTGTTATATGAAAAGCACACGCTTCTAAACACAATGTCTAACCCATATAAGATACGGTGCAGAATCTATTGCTCATATTTATCACTGAGGGCAACATATCTGAATCTGAGGCCGCTGGCTTCCTGGGGAGACACAGGAAATATGCTCTATGCCCCTGGCGGGTGTTCTGGCTTTAATACTTCGCAGATATACTGTGACTATGTAACTACAGTAATTGCTCTGAATATTATCAACAAACAAAATATTGTGAACTCTAAAATCCAGAGGTTTATATTCTGCCCGCTATAACGTCTGTATGCCAAGCTCGGGAATCACATTTAGCCGCTCACCCAGCAGGCTGAGTGGTCCCCGGGGACATGCGCAGAGCCACACCACCCCCAACACACAGGACAGGGCCACGCCTCGCTATGTGCAGCTTTTCTCCTTTTCCCATTCAAGATGGGGGGAAGGAGAGGTTCCCACCTCAAGGTGGGATATATGAATAATATTCACTGTATATGACCCTCTCCTCTAGGAGGTCAGGGCTGAGCCAGGGTTGTCTTTGTACTAGAAGATGACCTTCAATATTTTGAGAATGAAAATTTATTCTTTTTATGGCATTATACCATCACAAGAGTAAACACTTATCTGTACTTTCTGTCAAGTGTTTAGAAGTAAAAAAAATCAGCTAAACAAAGATCATGAACAGGTTTGTCATAACTAAAACTGGTGTCCCCTGAATTGTTCATGGACTGATGGCACCAAGGGGATATGCCTTTATAGTGTGATTGTGCCGTACCATGGTAACCAAACAAAGAATTGCAAGAACAGCAAAAACATATACTTGTGAAGCTCTGTATGCGTACAAACCCCTGTGGGACCCGGCCTTTAGGTACAGAGACCTGGCATTTAGGTGCTGGACCCGGCATTTAGGTGCAGGCACCGAGTGGGCTCCAGACTCTTGGGACCTACGGGGGCACAGTGACGACACCTACACCACTCCCCCAACCCCCCTTCCTTCATCGTTTCGGGATCAACTTAACAATCACAGAATACAGCCATGATTGTAGTATATTCCCAAGGCTTTGTCGGGAGGGTACAGGGTAATCCCCCAAAGACCTGAACGATTTTCTCCGAAGAGAAAACTAAAAAATGCAAATCTGGCCTTGAAAGGTCTACTTTTCTCCATATACTTGTATAATTTAAATGATAATCTCTAGTAAAATGAAAGTCATACAATGAACTAACCATATCTTTCCCATTTTTTTAATGTGGTTCGTTGGGGCCAGACATTTCTATTTGCAAATTCAACGACGTGTTTACGCCTCTGTGGAGTGCAGGCACCTACCACTCGTGCCCCGCTGCCAACCCCCACCGCTCCACTGGGGCCTCATCACGTTTCAATATCGCCCCGATGGCCCGCAGCGGAGCAGCTCGCCGGGCTATTTTTAGCTCTCCGGCAGGAGGGCGAGCACGTGTGAGCAGTTTGCTTTTTACCGGGGCGGGGCGGGGAGAGGCGACGTGCAGGGGGTGGGGACACGGGGAGGGGGGGGGGGCTGTTTTGGTAACTACCGGGCGTTATTTCTGAATCACCAGCAATGCTCACTTAAACAGGAAAGTCCTCCGGACAAAATAACAGCAAGCAGGCTGATTTGTCGTAAAGTCAGTGGCAAATTCATTTTATTCCAAGTCGAAACGTTCTCCTGGATATTATCTTTATAATTTTTCATTGCATTTCTCCCAGTATCAGATTGTTATTTAGCCGAATTCCAGTACACCTATCCACAATAAAAGCAGAATTTGTGAAAGTAACGAAGATAAATCAAGTTAATTGTGCACCGTCCCTGGGAGGGGAAACCTCTGTTCGGAGATGTATGTGTATGGGGAACTGATGTTGATTGTACAATGGGTTTCAAGGGGAGACTTCTAAGGTGATTATTAATATTACCCTACTACTTCTAAGATGATGTCCTTTTGCATGTAGCAGTCTACACACTGAAGTTACTGCAAGTCATACCAAGAACCAGCGAAATAGGCTGCTACCAGCCTGTCCATCTCACCGTAGTTTTGCTAAACTGCTTATTAAAGGACCTGTGTGAACCAGCAAATTGGGTCATGACCCCTTCATTTAGGTCCACTCTCATCATATTTGTGGCTTCATGGTGTAGTGGTTAGGACCGGCCCTCACCTCCAGACCCAAAGGTTGTGGGTTCGAATCCTGAAAGAGTTTGTCATTGCCAGTGTTTTTCAGCCTTGCAAAGCCACTTGTATTAAAGAAGCTGTCAGTACCAATCTTTTCTCCCATAATTATATGTAACAACACAGGCACAGCCAACAGTGCCTTATTGTGTACCTGACAAAGGAGACCCACGTAATAGACCGTTTTACCTGATACCTCATTACAGCGTCCGTGACGTCACCACCTCTGACGTAACCAATGACGTGGCCGCGGTGCATGCTGGGTGGCCGTAGAGACAAAGGCTTGTGACGGAGGTTCATCAATGTCCCTCGTACACAGCAGGGGTATGACAGCCTCAGTTCATTATGGGTAACATACATCAAACAAGCCTACCCAGACGGATCTTCAAAGCAACCATAATAGAAGGAAGGTATAGGATAGAATGGTGCTATATGTATCACAGAGTTTGCTCATATTTATATCTGGGTATATTTAGATGATAAACATAGGATCATGTAACCTGGTTTTCAAACCACTTTTGGCCAATTTTAAATTTATAATCTTAACGCCTATTGCATGCATCGTGTATAGCAGCCAGGATAGACGTAGTTATTTCACCTTGTATGCCTCCTCCCTCCCTTCCTCGATCTGCTTTCATTTTGATATAGGCACATGTTACCTGAGGACAGTATCTATATGTGTCTGCGTGGAATACTATAGACACATTTAAGGCTACGTCACAAACCAGGTCACAAATCTAGGTCGCCCCTCAGGTAGGCAAGACGCGAGGGACTCACTGTACACAGTATAGAAAGGCACTCATCCTACCTCCGACCTTTTCACATAATTACACTTATTCTAGTTGATAATTCATATGATTTGTTCTCACCACCAATATGGTAACAAGCTGTGCTGCCATAGGTTGTGTTGAACGCCAGAAAAAGGGTTCAGCAGTGAGATTTTTCCGTATACCTACAAAGGAGCCAGCACACACACGTTGGGTGTATGCACTGAAGAGACTTAAGTTTGGAAATCGAAGCAAACACCTGTGGAAGCCCCGTGGTTATGAAAGAGTCTGCTCAAAGCATTTTGTAACAGGTAAGTTATCATTTCCAGAATTATGTTATCCTTTTGATATTGACTTAATAGTGTTAGAAAACGTCAGTGCCGACGCCACTCCCCGCCATGCTTGTCCATGCTGGCCAGTCTGCCGGGGTCTCCTTTGTGTGTTCCCCGGTACGCTCTCGCCCCCCTCCCGGGCCGTGCTGCCCAGCGGCGTCCCAACAGCTCCCGTAGCCTCTACCGTCTACCCCAGGCCCTGCGTCTACCCCTAACCTCGCTTGAGAACTCACACTCCCGACCGCGGTGTGCTACCAGCAGGAGGGTGGTGAGGGTGAGGTTATTTAGGGTATTTTTGGTGGTAGGGGGAGTGTGCCGTGAAATCAAAGATGAATAAAGAATTATTCTTATGCAAGCAATAACAAAGGTAACACTTCAGTCAAGATGGAATTAAGAAAATGTTTTAACTTGATCAGCAATATCTCAGCAACTATTTAAGTTATTGTATTGAAACTTTGCCTATGTGTTCTTAATGTTCCTGTCGAGGAAGGTGTATATTTATATCTTAGCCTTTACTTCATGCAGGCCTGCCAACATTTCCTCAGTTTCATGGGACACACATTCAAATATACTCAGAAAAATGGGGCATTTGTTTAAAAGAAACGGGACATTTTGTCCTCACTCTTTATGATCACAGGTGATTGTTTCTGTACTTTTTTTGTCAATAAAAATCAGTTTAGAAAATTATGTATATATATATATTTAAAAAAACGTAATATCATGGTTGCTGACGCTTGTACTGAACTTATAGCCTAAGAAACATTCTCTCCAATATCTTGTCAAAAAATGGGACATTTTCAACCATGAACGGGACACATGGGATAAGGGATACAAAATGGTACTGTCCCATGAAATACGGGACAGTTAGCAGGCCTGTTGATGGAATGACGAATATGACAAAGCTGTGAGCCATCCATCCATCTATATTGACACTAGGTTTGCACATTTACAATATACAGGTTTAAAGTGTGATATGAACTAAAATAAGTGTATTAAAAAATGTTACTCAACCTTTATGAAAAAGCATTACCAAAGATATTAAACTGATCTTCCTATGTGATTGTGAGTCAGAAGGCAGTAGAATTATAAAGGCCAAGTAAGCCTTTCAATTATTAAAGTTCCCTACTGAACATGTTTATCACATAATGACATATCATATTTCTTATTCCATTAAGGATCACCGTCTCAGGATCAAGATCATGTTGACTTCGTTCCTTCAGTCTTCTCATTTTCAAAATCAGCAAAATCTAAGATCAAAATGAAGCGTTTAGAAAGAACAAGAAAGAGGCAAGGACTAAAAGCTAACAAGGAAAGAGATCTACAAGAGGCTACAGATGCGGCACAAGCATTGATAGACCTCAACTCAAGCCTGACTGCCCCCATAGAGAGTGCTGAAAAAGGTGACATTAAATAATTACTATAGCCAAGTAATACCTTAACCTTGACATAGCAACTCATCAGACACGTCTTTTTATAATATTAATATATATAAGTCATTATGAGCTAAGTCTAATAGAGATGAATAGCATAATTTGTGTCCTATGCAATGCATTAGTCCAATGTTAAAGTTATTTTGTTTCTTAAGAATTATTTCCATAAGGATTTCGTTATTAACATTCTTATTAATATCCTTCCCCTTTTATCCCTATTTCCACCCATACGACCTTCCTGTGGCTGTTACGTTCCATTTCCCACCTCTACACCACTCCTGGAACTTCTACAAATCATTTAAACGGCCAGTTCTAGACGCACCTCAACAAAGCAACTCACCTCCACACCAGGGGCGGATCCAGGGGGGGGGCCGGACGGGCCTTGGCCCCCCCCCTTGCCCTGTTAAATCATGTTTGATGGGGGGCCCACCCCCCTGTACATTCATGTTTTTGGGCCCCCCCCTCTACAAATTCCTGGGTCCGCCCCTGCCACACCTACATGCCATAATGGGTAGCCACATGAGAATAGCCGTGGAGGTGTTGGCACCCCATGTGCGATAATTTCTGTCAGCACGCATGGCGGTGGCATTAGCATACATGGTCATCATGTCAGCACACATGGCTTCCCAGCGGAGGTGTGGAGGTGTGAAGGTGCGTATAGATGGTGCCCATTTAAACACTCCCGTCCATTTTTAAAATAATTAATTATGTTGCAGAAGACAAAAGAGATGGAGCTGACACTGAAGATCTCCAAAGAGCAAAGTACGAGCAGAAGGAGAAGGAGCTACAGACACAACTAAAGCAAGTCCACGTTGAGTTACAGGCACTACAACAGGAGAATTGGGCACTGAAGGGAAAGATTAAGGATTTTGAGTCCAAGCAATTTAATGCCGAAAATCTTACAGAAAAACAGGTCCGGTTGTACTGTGGGCTTCCATCACTGTCTGTTTTCTTTTGGATTTTAAGTCTCATTTGTTCCACAATCAAAAACTTCAAATGTGCTACAAAAGGTGACCAGCTCTTGATAACTTTGATGAAGATACGTCATGGTCTCGCCAATACAGTAATGGCTGACCATTTTGGGATAAGTGATAGTTCTATCTCTAACATTCTAAAAAACGTAATACCCTCTCTTGCAGTGAAACTAAAGATATTGATCTCATGGCCAGACCGCCAGACCATCCAGAAAAATCTCCCAAGTGCATTTAAGAAGAAGTACAAAAAATGTAGAATTATAATTGATTGTTCAGAGATATTTATTCAGAGACCACAACCACTGCATGCTAGATCAATGACATGGAGCACATATAAACATCATAATACTATGAAATTCTTAGTAGGTATTACACCTTATGGGGCCATCAGTTTCCTTTCCAAATGTTGGGGTGGGCGTACTTCTGACAAGGTGATCACCGAGAAAAGTGGCTTTTATGACTACATTGAATTTGGCGATGAGGTTATGGCAGACAGGGGTTTTACAATTGAACAGGAGCTTGCTTCCCGTGGTGCCACATTGGCTATCCCAGCATTCATAAAGGGTAAGAAACAGCTCCCAGGAAAAGTTGTTACAAAGGCACGCCAGTTGTCCAATGTCCGTATTCATGTGGAACGTGCAATAGGCAGAATGAAGCAATTCAAAATAATAAGAAATACTCTACCAGTGTCAATGCTGCCCCATGCTAATAACATTGTGAGCATCTGCGCTGCATTAACGAACCTGCAACCAAAGCTCCTCAGGTAAATCAAAGAAGGGGGATGTAGGAGTAATTTGATAATACAATACCTTACCAAACCCTCCTACTAGTTTTGACATTCTTGACAAGACCATTTACCCCTTGGCTTGCGAGTTATGCCCAAGCACTCATAGTGAAAACGTTTTTTGTCACAACCTGCATTGGAACATTCCAACATGCGACCAAAAGCTGGTCGATTACAAACACAAAACCGGACACGTGGGGCATCATTATCATAATCTGACTGGGATGACTCTAACAATCTTCGTGTTAGTAATTCAGGGATCAAAGAGCCTTTAATGAAAGATGTCACCTTCTCTTCAAGGATGGTATTAAATTGAGTATCATAGAATATTCTGTCCACCTCAATTCCCTGTGTTGTCCACACAGCAAAATCGCAGTAGTCTTTCCTACATACAAGCATTTGAAATTGCACCTGAGTGTAGTATCGATGGTTCCTTTTGAGCTTGTGATTCTTATCTAAGCAGAATAATGGGTCGCTGAGCACCTGGTCATCATATGGATGAGAAAACCTATGTTTGTGTGGGCATTTTATTTCAAGAAGCCCAGACATGCTTGCACCTTTTTCAGAGAGGCAACAATCACATGAGACCACACCATCAGGAGATGCACCAAAGAATGGCATGTCTTTATTGATTACAAACCCACTTGTTTCACAATGGAAATTTTCATGTTCACCTGAAATCTTTTTTACGTAGTCTTCTCTTGCTTCTGACTCGTGCTCATTGCCCCACGTAATAGAATCAAGGTTACTCAAATCCTTTGGATTGTAACCCATAATTTCTTCAATTAAATTAGAAGGGTCTGTGCTTGCTCTCAGAGTTAGTGCTCTGTGAGCTATAAAGGCAGTAACTCTGCCCTTGCGATGTGCTGACCATAATGGGGCCAAAGACTGTGATGTTGTTGCTTTCTCTATGTTAGCTATTTGCTGCTTGGTTGGACGATACTGGTGGATAGTCTGCTTCACCTTGACTTCAAGCTGACCCTCAGAAAGCCCCACAGCGTCAGGTTGATATAGGGTAGAGAGAAGCTGGAAGTAAGAGTGAATGTAATCAAAATTATTGTTCAATTTGTGGTAGAGCTACTGTAATATATACAGAAACATACCAATTATGGTTAGGATGTGGGGAGGTCTACATCGTGGGTTGGCATACCAATTAGACCTCATAGACAGTGTTTTTGAAATATTATATTAACTTTCCTGGCATTGACCTCTTAACCACGAACAGAAATTCTGGCATTTGGTGTCCCCTATTTCATCCCCACATTAGTATGCACTGGGGACCTACTGATAGAAAGTATTGACGTTAAGAGGGCCATTATTTTTTATTCACCAATTCCTGTCATTTTTAGTGTACCTTTCAGTATGTTTTGTGTACCTTTCAGTATGTTTTCATGTAAAGCATGGCCGGTTCTATGGATTTATATGGATTAACGTTGATGACAAGAATGATGCTAAAAATAAACATCTTCATAGATAGACTTAAATCATAATGGGCAAAATTCTGTAATAGTTCTAATTGTTTATTCATGATATATTAAGTACGACCTTGTAATCACTGGAGTCAGGAAAGTATACAAAATATGGTAAGGGAACAAAGGTATTTTAAAATTCAACTGTACCTGTGGATAGAGTTCTCTATCGTCATCTTCTGAAGCAGTATCTGTATCAGATTCATCTTTGGTGAAGATGCAAGCAGACGGACATATCACCTTCAGTTCTGCAAGAGCTCTGTCTGCCTCGACTTTGGACATCTCTGGGGGAGCTGTAACTTTCCTTTCCCTTTTCACTGGTTTCAAAAGCTTACGTTTTTTGCGATGAGCTTCATGTCTATGGTTGGTAAAATCGATATCCTCGATGGGTTTTGCTTCACACTAGATATAAAAAGGCAAAGAGAAAAAATGTCAGTTTACGTATTCTTGAGAAATTACATATTCCTTCTATAGGATATAAATCATACCTAAATTTGACTGTGAAGTGACAATTTCATAGACAGATGTTTAGATATCTGTAGTGGAATGTAATAGAATTAATATTATATTGACATTCGAAGCTGCAGCATTTTCCTACAAAGTGGCATGTAATAAAAACAATCCATATTCAGAAAACGTTTTAGACCTAATCAGAGGAAAAATTTCATTTTTTTAGAATAATTTTTCTAAATCGTTTTTTGAAAACATGTGATTTGTACATGTCTATAATTATCAAAACATATATGTAAACGATTTTGTAAGAGAAACGTTTTTGTGTTGCATATTTATTTAGCTGAATTGTGAATATGAATGACTTATAAAAGACATTGTATTTTCAGATTATGATCATTGTATTATCGGTACTCTATTTCCCGTTGCCTTCTTGTAAATGCCACTTACTAAATAAAAGTGTTTATAGGAAAACTGATAATTAATGCCTACCTTTGTGATTTTTTTCCCTGTTGGGCCCTTCCATTCACAAAGCAGACTTGTGCATGCCGTAGATCCATCCTTCACAGCAGCTTCTACTGCAAATAGCAGAGCTGCTACGTGACTGCAAGCCTCACCTAAACTGTTAATTGTAATATTGTTCATTAAGTGAAATATTGAAACAAACCATTGTCAATTATTATTAATTCCCTGCACACACATGTAATAAGTATGAAGGGTGAAGTGTCTCATGACTTTGATGTAGCTCCTAGTTTCAATCTCATGAAATCTAAAACAAGATATCATAATATAATTCATGTAGCTAATAATTTGAAACAAAATGTAAAAAAAACGTTATTTGTATATCATAAAAGGTCTAGAAGAATTGACCAATTTGTCTATCTAAACTTTCGTGATTAAAATTTGCAAAATGTGACGTTAATGGTCTCAAGTTAGGAAATATGAAAAAAGTGATAAATACTACTTACCCAGCTAAACATGTGCAGTGTGCAGAAACAATGTACCCCTCCTTCTTATGGATACAGATCCACGGCACATGGGGAGGGTCATTGAGCTTCTGAGATGAGAGTACTTCAGCCTTCATTAGACACACTGGTGAAGATTGAGTTATGCCATTGTATTTTACAGCTCGTACATGACCAGATACAAAGTAATTATATGCCTCCAAGCTCTTGTATGACTTCATACTTTGATGTGTAAATCGTTCAGGGGATTCGATAAGGTAGTTGTACAAGTCTGCATAAGTCAGTGGTGGCCACAACTTCATATTTTTCTCCCAGCCTTCCATGTCGTAGGGATCCTGTAGTTGCAAATCTCCACAGGCCAGTTTATCCTTGTAGTCTTTTTGTTCTGACAGAGGAAGTCTTTTAAAATAATCAGACTTAGAAAATGCCATATTCCAAAAGATATGTAGTACAGAAAAGTGATAGTTGAATGCAACACAAGAGTGGATGCACGTGCTCACGGTGGCCATACACACTGGAGAAATGGTGTCAGCAGGGCCATTGACCCCGTTAATCAGGTAAAGTTAGGGAAGGGGGGGGGGTATTTCATAAGATAATGTGTGTCTGCCCAGCAAACGCCTGAGAACACCTGTATTGATGTGCTGATACTCTCGTCCATCCCTCCCACAAGATACAAAGAATTATATTTTCCTAGGAGGCTATTTATTGCTATTAGATCTAAATAATTAGAATCACGTTTAAATGGTTGCCTTTTTTGGCACAGAGTGCCCCTCATCCCCGGGGTCTTTTCCTACTACTGTGCTCCACCACTGCCGTGAATCTGAGTGCAGCGGCGGGTCAAGTCACCGGCCAGTCACGGTGTGTAGGCGGGGGAGGGGAGGTGGCTCACCCCGGCAGCAGAGCAGCTACGCGGTGGCCGGCCCCCAGTGACGGGGTGTAGAGGGCCATTTTAAAACCATTTTTTGCCGCCCAAAACCATTTCAAAGACCAAAATGCATATCCACAGATAAACATATTTAGTTACCAAATGGTCTATAACAGAGATAATGGTATAGTTTGAGGTAGGAAGCTGTAAGATAAGAAAGCAATATGTATACCAGTGGTAGGACTTAATAGACAGACGGGCCCTTTCTGCCTACCACTGGTGTGACCTGACCTACTTTGAGCGACCAAAACAACAACAGTAAATGTGTCTATACTCCACACAATATGTACCAGCATGCAGACCTGTAATATGACAGGAGCATATTACAATCAATACCTCCCTCATTCGCCCACTTAATTAGGTACTATAATATAACATATGACACCTCGACGAATGTAATTGGGAGCAATTGCATCCAGTCACATGTTGAACCCGTACACCTACAATGTTACCTGTACACGACACCTGAAGCACATACTAAATACCCAGTTTTTTTTTATCCCTGATTAATTGTCGACTACTTCGCCTATGATAAACCTAGGTATTAACTTAAGCCCGTATTCGTGCTTCCCTACAGACGCCGGGTGCTCAATATGCACCCGTCGACGTGCCCCGATCCGACTCCCTAATACGTCCCGCACACACCCCGTACGTCCCGCCTGTTGTCCGCCCGGGGCCGTAGTGTTGACTTCCTGCTCCAGGGGGCGCGTGTACACTAAATCGCAAATAATTGCCTCCAATAGCGGGCGGCGCGGGGCCCGGGCAGGGCCGGCCTGCCTTACTATTGTATTTGTCGCCGCATGAATAATAAAGGACGCCGACGACGGGTGTTGGCGGCCGCCCGCCCTATAGGTCACCGGGTGGGGCTGGGGGGGGGTGTTGGGGGGTGCCCCCATGGCTACTGCTGCCTCCTTGGTGCCTGCTCCCGTACCCCTCCTCCTCCCTCTTCTACAGAATCTAACTCTTCCAGGCCCCCTCACCCACCCACCCACAGAGCGCTGCCCATGTCGTGTCCCAATGCTGCATACTATTAGCACATGGCCTTCTTTCCTAGCACTTAATACATATTTTGATGAAGCTTGAAACTCCGAAACGTGTTGATTATACGCACATTGTTTCATTGCAAGTAAATTACCACTGTCCACCAAAATTTGGGCGTTGAATTTGATACAGTTTAAACCTATTTTATTCATCTTTGTTTTAAGCCAACTGCTCTGATTCACTCCCTCCTTGATGCCCAGAAATCCCGCCCTTCCCCCAGGCTGCCCTCCTGCCCAATGCTGCCTCCATCTAATGCGGTATTTAATCTTCAATTGTTGCTTGGCAATCCTGTACCCCTACCACTGCCTTTCCATGTCTGCCACCCTTTTCCTCTAGCTGTGTTTCGTCAACGTTATTTGTCATTTCACTCTGGCTGCCCTATTGACTGCTGCCCCCTGCCTGTCCCTCTACCTGTCGGCACCTGTAACCACACCAGTTGCACCAATCTTTGACTGCTTCACAATCCTGTTGAACTGACCTCAGACCTCTTCACTCAATGGTTTCCCTACCTTGAGGGCTGCCCTTTCCAATTAAATGTTGCCCTCTAAAAGGACTGCTCTTCCCCAAACAAATGCTTTCCCCTAAAACATTTCCTGCCCTCTTGAATAATGTTTGCGCTCAACAAGTGCTGAATACAGGGGACAGTGGTAAGGGGAGCCATGTCAGGGGAAGCGGCCAACGACGGACGAGGAAGAAGTACCCCCCATAGGGGACAGTTGGAAGGGGAAGCGGCCTACGACGGATGAGGAAGTGCCCCCCCCCCCCCCCCCCATAGGGGACAGTGGGAAGGGGAGCCATGTCAGGGGATGCGGCCAATGACGGACGAGGAAGTACCCCCCCCCCCCATAGGGGACAGTGGGAAGGGGAGCCATGTTGGGGGAAGCGGCCAACGACGGACGAGAAAGTACCCCCCCATAGGGGACAGTGGGAAGGGGAGCCATGTTGGGGGAAGCGGCCAATGACAGACGAGGAAGTGCCCCCCCCTACATAGGGGACAGTGGGAAGGGGAGCCATGTTGGGGGAAGCGGCCAATGACAGACGAGGAAGTGCCCCCCCCTACATAGGGGACAGTAGGAAGGGGAGCCATGTTGGGGGAAGCGGCCAACGACGGACGAGGAAGCCATCCATTAGTGACTTGGCCGGGCCCCAGCTTACCTCCAGCCGTTGCTAGGCAACCATAAACTATGTGTCCAAGGCTGGTGGGGAAGTAGTGGTGGGCGCAGGTGGCGGGCCGGCCGGGTCGGGGGTGAGGGGGTGAGGTGGACAGGTAGACGCACCACCTCCCCACTACTACTGACACTACTACATCACCTTCCCGGGCCGGCCGGCCGTTCACGCTGTAATTGCCTGTTTGTCGGCCTCCTGTCTCCTACCCTTGTCTCTTGGCGCATACCGTAACAGGCAATTCCGTTTGGAGAGAATTCTGACACCGTTAATAAAACAGGGTAGAGTTTTATAATCATGCTTAATTCTTCCTGAAGATCATTATTACTTATTTCTCATTTTGGCTGTATAAACGTTTTGTCGTTAACCCGCAAGGTAGGCCCCATCTCCTTATGAATAGAAGGTGCTTCCTATGGCATCTAACATCCAGAAGGCATAGGCCCAACCTTTGATACACAGACTCTGGGACACTAATTGGATGTTTCAATTGATCGTTCAACGAAAAAAAAAAATATAGCCAAGGGACAGCCCTCATTGCAGCAATGCACCACTGATCAGGGTTTGGTCTCTTTAATGTAACCCACATGCCTGAGGGCCGAGAGGCGGTACCTGTTCGCCCAGACCTCCACCACCAGCAGCAGCAGCCCCACTCACTGGGTGCCACCACCACCTCCCCCACCACCTCCCCCACCACCACCGCTGTCTCCGCCTGCCTGGCACCACCTTCACAGGCACCGCTCCCACTGCTCCCAGAGAGCGTGCACAGCATGGAGAATGTACAGCTCATGGATAGACACATCCCAGGAGCAGGCATGTGAGTCAGGGCCAATGAACAAGTCTGTAGATGCCTGACAATGTCTTCTTAATGTAAAATCTATGAAAATTATTAGATTCGGACACAAATTACTTTTACTTATCACTTAGAATGCTTGGTTCAGAAACTCGTGAGTCAAGATCTGAAAAGACACAGTTCTATAATACTAATGGGTGGGTCGTTCAGAATGAATGGGGCCAGAACATTAATATCAATCATTGTGATAGTGCGATGGCACCCTTGTCCTAAAAAAACAAGTAGGTCTCTCTAGAGTGGTAATTAAGCCTGTGGGCCCGGCTATGTAAGAGTCGTGGACCGACTGGCCACAGTCTGCGTCATGGTAAACCAGGCCATTCAGGGCCCAGGCCAGGGGGCACGCTGAAAGCACCTTACGCCAGTTACGGGTTCTCCCCCCAGGCCGTCCCTTCTTACTCCCAGCAGCTCTCTGCTCCTACCTTGATCAAAGTGGTGCACGCTACCTGCTCCCCCCCCCCCCCCCCCCCCCGACGAGGTGACGCCAGTCTCCGCCGGGAAGGCCAGGCCCAGGGGACACTCTGACACAGGTGACCGACTGATCACTGATTTGATTACTACAGTACAACTTGGCAAATTCTCCTGTTCCGACGATGCAAATGATAAATGTTTGGTGCACCCTTTTGGTTTCTTCTTGAGGTTGGGTATCACTTTGGACAATCCTTAATCAGAACACGCTATCTAATCATGCCACAGACACTCACTCGCCCTAGTAATAGTATTGTATGATTTATGTTTATAATTCATTTTTTAAGGCACAAAATGAATGTGTTGTACATGTGTTTATATCAGAAGCCACACCGACTGATACCAAAAGACCTGAGCTCTATAGGCATGAGGCCGATGCTGCTGGGTGCGGCACAGGGCGCGCCCAGACCCCGACAGGGGCCTTGTGAGCCGCAGGAGCCGGGGGGAGCAATAAGGAGCAGGAGGAAGAGCAGCTTGCCAATAACGGACGCCAATAACAGACGCCATAACAGACACTGCCGTCATCTGTATGTGACACGGCGCTATAACAGTAATCAGCGTGAGGAGGGACGCCTCTCTCTGTCTGACCTATTAAAGACGCATCTCTGCTGCCACCAGTGGAAACGGCTGCCACTGTGACCGCCACTGGTGAAAACGGCCACCACTGAAACTGGCACCAGTGAAATCAG
This sequence comes from Lepidonotus clava, assembly GCA_936440205.1. Taxonomy (NCBI): domain Eukaryota; kingdom Metazoa; phylum Annelida; class Polychaeta; order Phyllodocida; family Polynoidae; genus Lepidonotus; species Lepidonotus clava. The sequence continues at coordinate 14,137,744 of OW387135.1, forward strand.
CTGCTACTGTGACCGCTACCAGTGAGACTGCCATTGATTACCACCACCAGTGAAAACGGCTGCCACTGAGACTATGCCATGGCTGCCACTGTGAATGATACCAGTGAAAACAGCTGCCACTGTGACTGCCACTAGTGAAAATGGCTGCCACTGTGACCGCCACTAGTGAAAATGGCAGCCATTGAGACTGCTATCAGTCAAAACAGCCGCCATTGAGACTGCCACCCGACCTGTGGAAATGGCTGCCACTGAGGCTGCCAGCAGTGAAAATGGCCACCACTGAGACTGTATGCCAAGGCTGCCACTGTGAATGACACCAGTGAAAACAGCCACCACTGAGACTGACACCAGTGAGAATGGTTACCAGTGAAAACGGCCACCAATGTGATCGCAACTAGTGAAAATGGCCAGCACTGTGACCGCCACCAGTGAAAACAGCCACCAGTGAAAACAGCCACCACCTAGACTGCCAAACCTGAAAACAGCTGCCACTCTGACCCCCACTAGTGAAAACGGCTGCCACAAAGACTGCCACCAGTGAAAACAGGCACTACTGAGACTGTCACTGGTGAAAATGGCCACCACTGAGACTGTATGCCATGGCTGCCACTGTGCATGACACCAATGAAAACGGCCACCATTGTGACTGCCACCAGTGAAAACAGCCACCACTGAGGCTGCCACCAGTGAAAACGATTGCCAGTGATGTAGTCACCAGTGAAAACGGTTGCAGCTGATACTGCCACCAGTGAACATGTCCGACACTGAGACTGTATACCATGGCTGCCACTGAGACTGCCACCAGTGAAAACAACCATCCAATGGCTTATTTTTTTGTTAATGTAAATGGCTGCCACAATGGCCGTGACCACTGAAAACATGAAACATAAACCACTGAGGCTGCAACCAGTGAACATGATCACTGATGCTGTCATGGTATTAACAGTCCCTAATGCAAAAAATTGTACATCAACCGGTACCAGTGAAAACACTGGCCTACTTATGTATACAGCTGCCATTACAAACCAGACGCCAAATCTGGTGCCAGTGAAAACAGCCGCCAGTGACAACGGTTACCACCGCGGGCATCACCACCAGTGACAGTCTCCTTACCGCGCTGCTGCTGTCAACGAGCCATTGCACTGCTTGAAACAATGAGGGGGGACTGCCAGTTTGATATTAGATATCCGGCTCTAAAAGCTGCGAGCACGCCTCAGAGGCAGCAGCAGCACCATCGGGGGCGGCCTCAGCGGCAGTGGAAGCATTGCTGTTTTTACGGCCACTTGCCACCTCCACTACCTTGTGCAGGCCGGTTTTAGGAGAGTGACCTTTTTGGCCGCTGCCGCCCTGGCTCCTCTACGTGACTGGGCGGGGAGCAGCTCGGGGACACTGGCTGGGGCCTGAGGTGGGGGAGGGGGCAGCTCTCTGTGTGCAGAGGCCAGCAGCAGCAGCAGCAGCTTTGGAGGCAGGATGTGTTGTTGTCGCCGTCTGTGACTGACTCAACCTGCCAGGCCATGGTGCCAAGAACGCCGCCACTGCTGTCGCCGCTGTAACCTCGGGAAGGTGCTCCAAGGTGAGCAGTTCAGAGCAATTCCAGACTGCTCAAATCACCCCACAGTCTCTCAGGGCAATTCTGGACGTCCTATGAGCAACCGAAATCAAGTGAGACCAGCTCTAATTTAGAGTTGAGGCTAACCATTGCGAGCAGCTCAGTCAGTCTTTGAGCAGTTCTGAGCAGCTGTGAGCAGCTGGCACCTGCTCGGGGACACCCCTCCCTCCCCCTGAAGCCACCCCTCACCTGAAAGCCGGGTAAACAAGAGCGGTCTGAAGGCTGCGCGCCCCAATCAGCCACCCGCCGAGGACTGGTAGCGGATGTGCCGCTTCCTGTCCACGAACACCGGTGAACCGAGTGCTTCACATAGACAGTTTACAATGATTATGTCAGGAAAATAAAAGGCATACGACAATAGTGCACTCTTCATCCATTCAAATAAGACATATTTTAAAGTGAATGTGTTCTTTAGTATATTCAAATGTCCTGTAAAATGTAATGTGACATTTTAATTTTTAATGTGCCAATGGCGCAGCCCTAACATTTTCACTGAAATGAAGCATATATATGCGTGGACTGCGCATTAAAACTGTACCTTTCACAAAGAACATTAAATATTTTAATACGCCCCATTATTTTTCTTCTGATGAAATAAAATTAGATTTCTCATTGAGTGTAATATATCCACATTGAATTTTCTAACCCCTGGGCTAACGGCCTTGGGTATCCCGGGTAGTAGACGCGCTCTGTGCTCCATCCTGTTTAAGTACAGGGCCCCTGCTGGGGTCAGTAAACAAGGCCAGAGGCAGGGAGGAGGAGACCCGAGCTGCTACATGCACTACACAGAATCAAAGGTGCCCCTGGCCCCGAGCTCCGGGTGGTCAATAGTGTCGCTCAATAGCGTTCTTCATGAACCAATGCACTTTAGATCCTTGATAAGATCTTGAAATTTTAGGTTAAAGTTTAGAGGTAAGTTATTCCTTAATACATTGTTAAAATCACAGAAAAACATAATCACAGCGTTGCGGTAAAGAACAATATTTCCGTGCAAATCCTTCAAATTCATATGTTTATCCATAACTAGGCTTCCTGAGCATATCTCAAAATTGTTTGGAATTGTCAACAGTGTCCTGATTGACCTTAAGCCAACAGGCATTTGAAGAGGAAATATAAAAACAGTGTGTCCTCAAATTGAAGGTCAATGGTCTAAGGACTAAAATCCCCCCACCCCCAATCATAGACACAGTCTCTACACATACGTATTCCCACACCCTGAGTCCATGACCTGAGAGCCCACACCCTGAGTACAGGAGTGGCTTCCGTCTGGCTTCCCCCTGTACCCGACACCTGGACTCTGAGGCGGACAGTTCACAGACAGGAACAAGGCTCTCGCCAACTGCTTCTTGATAACATCAGTCTTAACACAATAGAAGGGCGTCCTCCTGCCTGTCGTACAGACCAGCAGTGGTACCGGGGGTCAGTCCTGGGGGCCCTGCCTCCAGGCCTCTTTCCTCCACCCCCCACTCCCAACCCAAACACGTACCACCAATTACAGGTAGCGATCATAACGCCATGAAGGGTTGGGAATGATCCTAGCACCATAAACGTACGACGTTTTGATACATAACACATAATATCCGAACACCTCCCTGCACTATCCCAGAGACGTCCTTGTAATAGCAGTGCATAGGCAGAACTAATGCAAAGTGTATGTCCCCATACCTCAGGACGCCCAAGTCTAGGAGTTCCCTATGTGTGCTAAATCTCTATCTAGGCCCTAGTCCCTGTACCCCATCCATTACACGTTTATTAAGAAATAGGGGGTATAGTCCCTGTATAGGACCACCATAATTATATAGGGACACCATCTAGGCATCAGATAAAGGTTGTTGAAGTTGGATGTCCTGTATAGGTGCCCTGTCTTTGCCCTGCTTTGTAAAGGCACCCTGTATAGGCTTCCCCTACAGAAACACTCTAAGCTGGGCACACGTGCATAGGTGTACAAATATGGACGTCCCTGGATGGGTGCATCTATACAGGCACCTTGTATAGGGCACCCTGTATATGTGTCCCTGTATGGGCATTACTTCATAAGGGTACCACAGGTGGACTGTATTATAGGCAGTGTGTATAGGCGCACCATATAGGCACCCTATATAATATAGGTATTCATATAGCCACCATGTATAGGTGAAACATGTACATGCAGACTGTATAGGCACCATGTATCGGTGCACTACATAGGTGCTCTATATTGCACTGCACAGGCACCCTGCACACGTAGATGCACCATATCAATCCCTCTATATGAGCTCCCTACAGGGGCTCCTGCAAAGGCCCACCATCTAGGCATCCCGCATTACAACCTATAGGCTGCCCAGTATAGGCCTCCCATACAGGCGTCGCCTTGTACAGGCGGGCCGTGATATAGGCTCAGTGTATAGGCGTTCCCAGCTCCCCTCCCCATCCAGGCCTTAGCACTGGGGAAGGAGCACCAGGAGGAGGAGGAGGCGCGGGAGTCCCCGGCAGGCCTACTACTCGCCTGTTTATCATACATTAACTGTGAAGGTGAATTATTCAAGTGACGCTTGCCCAGGCCCGTATTGATTTCCCCCTGCACCGCCTCTAGTTCGCCCCACGCCCGCCGTCTGCTGGTGGCGCTGTCGTCGGCCGGCGTCTGCGGCCTGCTGGGAGCTGGTGCTGGTGCTGGGCGGGCGGACAGCGCTGTCCCCACCGACACGCCGGGTACAGCAGCCACTTCCGGTGTGCTGATGTCACCGTGTTTACGTTTATAAATTTGTAAAGGTTTTGTTACATGAGGAGAGATATATCCTAGACTATATTATCCCTACGTGTTTTTTTTAATGACAGAGTATCTCTCGTTTGAATATTCTGTTGATATTATCTGAAATATCGATTTCTATGAAGTTGGTAATTTCCCATCTAGTTCCTGTCTAAAGCCCACGAGTTCCGCCCATTCTCGCTGCTGCATTGAGACACTCATGGGTCATATTATAACACAAGCGGTACTTAAAACCCAAAACATAAAAGGCAATTAATAATGACGTCTCCCTCATGCACAGAAACATATCTGTCTGCTAAAACGCGTTCTCTACGGTAAAGATGGTAGTATCATTAATTAACACGGACATTAACTTTTGACCTTCTGAAGCATGGAATGAAAACAGATAATTGCGCAATGGCTTCATGGGGCTAACCCAACGATAACCATCAATCCCACCCCATCACCTGCCACCAGGTACTGCCGGGGTAAAAGCCCATCAAATCCAAATTAACTTATCATTCATCGTTTACCCTGGGTCTCAGGCCCACAGTGGGTTTTAGGTGCACTGACTCAGTGGTCGGGCCGTAAGCCGCGCTAATGCTCCCCGAGCAGGCCGAGAGCTGTTCGTGAGCAAATCGAGCAATTTGGACCAATTTCAGTCAATAAGGCGTCCATTGCAGCCGGTCTGTTATGTCAATACGCACAGAGGGGTTATATAACATCTCAACTAAACGGTAATGTAGGCGTTGATTAAACTGCCCATTGTGTAAGTACGGACCACGGTCATCGTGGGGTTGGTTAGGGCAACGAGTATACTTCTATGTACACTCGTTGGTTAGAGCAACCGATGTGAAAAGACGTGGAGATGGTTTGAAAAGCTTACTGCACTAGAATGTGTCGTAATTCAAAAACTGAATAATTTCATTATTTAACTTGGTGATTTCATTTTTTTCCAGTATGAAATAGAAGAGTATTCTAATGTTGGTGTCTTCTGTCTGTGTGCATGGAGCGCATATGGTTGGCAAACTAAATGAACGATACACAACGAGCTGCATAAACTAAAAGAGTCCACCTCACTGTGAGGTATGATTTGGTTACGTTCGTTCTGTACATTACCAATATAAAACGTAGCTTGCTTTCGACATGAGTAAATAAACATTTCCCAACAGTACTCCCAGCGAACTGTGCTTAATGTATATCAATTACAGTCCAAATAGACAGAGTATACATTTTGCTTCGTCACAAAGAGTACAGGCCAGTATTAACTTTCAGTAAATACAGGTGTGTCGATTTGTTCAGACATGGTTGACCAGTACGCACCTACTTACAGACTGTGAGAGGTGTAGTCCCGTACCTACAGACTGGGCGAGGTGTAGGCCTATACCTACAGACTGGATGAGGTGTAGGCCCGTACCTACAGACTAAGCGAGGTGTAGGCCCATACCTACAGACTGGGCGAGGTGTAGGCCTGTACCTACAGACTGGATGAGGTGAAGGCCTGTACCTACAGACTAAGCAAGGTGTAGGCCTATACCTACAGACTGGATGAGGTGTAGGCCCATACCTACAAACTGGGCAAGGTGTAGGCCTATACCTACAGACTGGAGGAGGTGTAGGCCCATACCTACAGACTGGGCGAGGTGTAGGCCTATACCTACAGACTGGATGAGGTGTAGGCCCATACCTACAGACTAAGCGAGGTGTAGGCCTATACCTACAGACTGGATGAGGTGTAGGCCTGTACCTACAGACTGGGCGAGGTGTAGGCCCGTACCTACAGACTGGGCGAGTTGTGGGCCCATACCTACATACTGGATGAGGTGTAGGCCTGTACCTACAGACTGGGCAAGGTGTATACCTACAGACTGGGCAAGGTGTAGGCCTGTACCTACAGACTGGGCAAGGTGTAGGCCTGTACCTACAGACTGGGCGAGGTGTAGGCCTGTATCTACAGACTGGGCAAGGTGTAGGCCTGTACCTACAGACTAAGCGAGGTGTAGGCTTGTACCTACAGACTGGACAAGGTGTAGGCCCGTACCTACAGACTGGGCGAGGTGTGGGCCCGTACCTACAGACTGGGCGAGGTGTAGGCCCGTACCTACAGACTGGGCGAGGTGTAGGCCTATAATTACAGACTGGGCGAGGTGTAGGCCTATAATTAAGGACTAGGCGAGGTGTAGGCCCGTACCTACAGACTGGGTGAGGTGTAGGCCCATACCTAGACCAGGCGAGCCATAGGCCTATACCTACAGACTGGATGAGGTGAAGGCCTGTACCTACAGACTAAGCAAGGTGTAGGCCTATACCTACAGACTGGATGAGGTGTAGGCCTGTACCTACAGACTGGGCAAGGTGTAGGCCTATACCTACAGACTGGAGGAGGTGTAGGCCCATACCTACAGACTGGGCGAGGTGTAGGCCTATACCTACAGACTGGACGAGGTGTAGGCCTGTACCTACAGACTGGGCGAGGTGTAGGCCTATACCTAGACTGGATGAGGTGTAGGCCCATACCTACAGACTAAGCGAGGTGTAGGCCTATACCTACAGACTGGATGAGGTGTAGGCCTGTACCTACAGACTGGGCGAGGTGTAGGCCCGTACCTACAGACTGGGCGAGTTGTGGGCCCATACCTACAGACTGGATGAGGTGTAGGCCTGTACCTACAGACTGGGCAAGGTGTATACCTACAGACTGGGCAAGGTGTAGGCCTGTACCTACAGACTGGGCAAGGTGTAGGCCTATACCTACAGACTGGGCGAGGTGTAGGCCTGTATCTACAGACTGGGCAAGGTGTAGGCCTGGACCTACAGACTAAGCGAGGTGTAGGCTTGTACCTACAGACTGGACAAGGTGTAGGCCCGTACCTACAGACTGGGCGAGGTGTGGGCCCGTACCTACAGACTGGGCGAGGTGTAGGCCCGTACCTACAGACTGGGCGAGGTGTAGGCCTATAATTACAGACTGGGTGAGGTGTAGGCCTATAATCAAGGACTAGGCGAGGTGTAGGCCCGTACCTACAGACTGGGTGAGGTGTAGGCCCATACCTAGACCAGGCGAGCCATAGGCCTGTACCTATTAACTGTGAAGGCCAGCTGGTGCACTCAGCCGCCAGCTGCCCCGGTGCTAATACAGCATTGATTAGTATCAATAACTGGCGGAATATCAATAAGAGGCCTGTAGACCGACTCGTTAGCGTTGGGCCTGAGACTACTCCCAGTGGCAGGGAGGGGTCTGTGTGCCCGACTAATCCACACAGGCCAAACAGTCGACTCTCCGTTATTAAAACCTGACATGGCCAAGTCATGGAGGGGCGGAGTCCAAAATATCACAGGAAAGGTTGTTTTGTTAGTTTGCATCTGCTATTGGCCTAACTGTTGTGTATATAAACATATTGAATCAAATACTGCAAAAAGTATTGATCTCTGAGCTATACACATTTTGAACGAACCAGAATACATTTTTGTCATTTTTCTCTCTTCTTTAAACAATATGTAACTTGCAATATTCAGAGAGAATATGGAAAATACAGAAATAGAAAGTACAATAAAAAAAGAAGCTCATTTTCTTACATGAGTTTGTTATTATTCTTTTGTATCTAAAGACGTTTGTGCAACGTTTTCAATCTAAACATTTCTGACTAATGTACAGATATTCCGTCCTCATGCTTCTCTCGTACAATTACAAACTTAGCTGCCATCCGTTGCTCACGTTTTGTCCTATCAGTCGGTGCATACACCAGTACAGTACTCACCTGCAAAAAAAAGTGAGAAGAATTAAGTACAGGTTTTAATAGAGTACGAATAAACACAATATTGATCAAGGAAAGTGTAAGGTAAGCTTTCCAATGATTATAATGTATGTTATTTATGTCCATTCATACGAATGTAAAAATGAAATTCTCTTGAACATAATTATTAACTTTTCACAATATCCTGCATAGAAACGAAATTACCAGTTTTTAGAATGAGACATTCTCCTGAAGTGTAGAGAAACAGAAGTGTAAACCGTCTCTAAATCCTTAGATCTCTGTCATAGCTAGACCCTCCCCCTCAGTGGCTGGATGTGCTCCTCACAGCCCTCTCCTCCAGTACCCTCCCGGCCAGGGAGGTGTTGACTCGGCCATAACACGGGGTGGGGGGATGTTTGTTTGACCACCCCTCTCCCGCCCATCTCCACCTATCTCCGGCCGGTCCCTGATCCCCCTTAACCCTCGGTTACACCACCTCAGGTAACCACCGCCCTCAGAAGGCGCCGTCCGACGACCCTGCGACCAGGGCATTGGGAGGGGGAGATACTACTGTATTGTTTTAATCAAGTCCCTCCAAGATTCGAACCCACAACATAGGTGTTTGGAGGGGGTTGCTAACCCTTACGCTATGAAGCCACATAGAGGATGAGAGGGGAAGTAAATAATGGTGTCTTGACCTCATTTGCTGGTTCCCACAGGTCTTTTAAAAAGCTGTTTAATAAATTAGCAACCAAATGGACTGTTACAGTCTATTTCACTGGTTCTTGGTATGGCTTAATGTAGGTTCAGTGAGTAGACTGTAACATGTGAAAGGACATCCCTACAGAACATAGGGCTTAAATGGGTACCAATGACAATGTATCATCATATCCCCATTCCCAGTTTAATTTCTTAGCAGTGATGATATCAAATTATCGACCCAACTCTTAGAATCACTGCATTGAAACCTTACTGTTCCCATCGATGGAAGCGGGTTGGGATTGAACCGACAACAGAGTCAACACTGCCGTCAATCATCCAATTGAAGTGATTAAGGCTTTAATCTCGTCGGTTTACCTGATAATGCTTTCATCTCTGTGGCTTACCTGTGTGTTCCTACCGTAAACCCCCAGTGAAGTGCCGCCCTATGTGTACCGTAAATCCCCCTGACTTTGTCTATGTCATACGGCCTCAGATTAATACGGGAGAGGCATGGGAGAGTAGCGGAGGCATATTGCAGAGGTGTGACAAGGTGGTTATATGTCACAATTTGTTTGTTTGTTTGTTGGATTAGTTTATTCCAGCCAACCCTTCAGGGTTCTTTCAAGACTGCACAAGGTAATGCTTTTCAGCTAGTTTTACGCCACAGGGGCAGTGACTGTATCTATGAGATGAGGTGCCTATTTGTAGCAGTAGGACCCAATGCCCTCTTTATAATGCTGCCACACTGAGATATCATGTCATAGGCTCACTCAATACCCCACCCAGTCACATTATACTTACACCGGGCCAACCAGTTATGTTTCATGGTTCTGGCTTCATATCAAGTGCCAGGTAAGCAGCACAATGAATTTAAATGAGGTAAATGTAATTTAGGTATTGCAAATATGACTTCAAACTACCACATAACCAGAGCAGTTTCATTTGGCCATGTTAAAGCTCATTGCACAGGTGGCACCATTGGCTTATTGTAAGACGCCAATACAATTTATTGTAGACCCACTATCCAACTTCTCTGTTCCAACCTAACTCCATTAACCAACTGTCACACTGTAGCAATAGCTGCTCACTTTTCAAAATTGACATCAATTTTATCCCTATATTTCAACTAAACTAACAGTAAAGTTTACACCCCTTCCTTCAATTCTACCTTGACTCCCCCCCCCCCACCCGCCCACCTGACGATACCTTTACTCCCGCCCTGAGTGCCCCTGACCCTGGCCTGGAGTGGCTACTGACCACCTGTTATCAGACCTTATCAGTCCGACACCCTCGCTCCCTGTTTAATCCGCCTTTATCGCCCGGCCCGGCCAATAACACGACGTCCGTCCATAATCCAGACCGGTATGTACCGTGAGGAGACCAACATAAAAAACACTCGTTCAGCCGTGTTGTGTCCCAGTGCCAATGGCCTAGGTATGTGGTGCCCTGCCTATGGGACAAAACACAATGCATATAAAGAATGCTTGCCTCGGCAAAGGTGTAGGGGCAGGGTCCCTACACTTCGATTTGAGTGCTTCAGAATCTCTGATTCTGGTAGTTAATACCAACAAAATCAAACACACATGTAGAGTTTTCTGTGAAGCAAAGCTAGGCAAGCTCATCTTAATGAATATTTCATCGTTGGTATGGAATCCATAGCTTGTTGGCAAAATAAATCATTATGTCTATATGTTGATGTCTGCATCAGAGAATTATGGTTGGGGCGCCAGGGACTGAGGTTGTCACTTTTTCAATACAAGTTAATGTATATATTATATACGTCTATTGCCGATCTGCGTTTTTTATCTCTAGAGGTTTATGGCAGTAGAGTCACTAGACTGTCCATAACCACATGTACCCATCTCTGTCCAAACGTGTTTGCGTTGTTATGAGAGCCCAGTGTTTTTGTAGCATGCAACATTTCATGTCACGGAACAATTTCTTTGCTAGAAATACATACGGTGCAACTACAGTGTCACTCGATGACAGAGAATTAGGTTAACTCGAACAAATGTAATTTTGTATAATAAATTCTTTTAATTTACATAGCTTTTTTGGAAGCCAAACCTGCTTTCTTTGAATGCAGGTTATAAAAAACAATCCTTTCCAGGACTCGTTTGCTTCCACGAACACTGCTGGAAATACCTAACAGACAAGATGCTCTAACCCTGGGCGAATGTAGGTCAGTTTTTAATATTGGTTATTGCTGACATCAGACAGTCGTGCGACCGCCATCTGCGGTGTGCAATAAGTACTGTCAGAATGCTGCAGACAGAGAGGAGGCCTCGTTAGAGGACATGGCTTCTCTATAGAAAACCACAGGGAGCGATGCAGCAGGTGGTTATAGGCAGCTGTAGTTGCGCCTTTTTGATCATTGGCGATCATTGTAGGTTCGTAGATATGTAGTCATTGATAATGAGATGGGCTACCTGCATTCAGTCACAGAGTGCATCTGTAGAAAAATTTAGAAAGCCACCAGTCCTATTATGGAAAAAACTGCAGGCTGTCGCTTCGCCTATCTACTGATGGTTAAAGGGTGAGACATAGCCTATCTGCAGCTGTTTAAAGGCTGTAAACAGGCCTATCTTTAGACAGTTACAGGATATGGAGAGGCTTATCTGCAGATGGTTAGGCTGTTACATGTCTATCTGCAGATGGCTTCAAGCAGTAGACAGGCCTATCTGCAGATGGCTAAAGGCTGTCACAGGCCTATCTGCAGATGGCTAAAGGCTGTCACAGGCTTATCTGCAGATGGCTACAGGACATGGACAGGCCTTAATTTCCATAGAAGCCTAACTGCAGATAATTGCAGGCAATGGGACAGCCCCTCTGTAGGTTAGAAGCAGTGAGTATGTCTAATTGCATCAGGCAAATACACAAGCCCTGACATGTAGCAGACATGCCTGTCGAGAAATTACAATAAGTGGGATGGCCCATTTGCAGAAAATAATAGGAAGTTCCACTCCTTGGGACAACAGGTAGTCTGCGAGCCAAATGCAGACAGAACTTTGGGTTGGTATGTGGAAAGCCAGCTGAATCAGTCATGCAGCAGAAAACTCACTACTAGCCGAATATTAAAAGTATTGCTGGCTGCCGAAGCCTCACTCTCGATGTAAACAGACAAGGGTGGATGACCCCATCTATGTGGGAAATGCACCGCCTCAGTTGGCTGAGTGTATTACATGCCGGCTGACAACGCTAGACCCGTGAACACCTGTTCCCTCTAACATTGTGCGCATATCATATAAAACGTGTCTCTCAGGGTGTATGTGACAGGCCTTCCCTTGTTCAACATGAATATTTCTACTTAATACTTCCAACTATACGTCAGTGATCTACAGATAGGATGAAGTGAGCAGATTCAGGGACAAGATAAATGTTATCACTGCTTTTTAATTGAAACAAACAAAGGAAATACTTTGCCCATGCTAAATCATCGATGATATCAGTGTGCCTGCTAAATTGCAACTACTTACATTTCTATAACTGAAGTCACATGAATAATGATAGTCAACATACAAAAGGTTTTTCACAGACAGTGGCACTTCATCATTCATACACCCAATCGCCAGACTCAATCTCTCATTGCCAGTTGTGTGCTAATGGGCTGGACATTATATTACATGTATTGTGTGGATGCACCCTCCATAACATCCCCCAAAACCTTTCACCTTCCCAGTCAACGAGTCATTGACATCCTGGTGCTGGTCATAATTGTACATTCAGGTGTTGGACCACTCGCTGTGTGCCACACACCTAAACCCAGCCTCCATGTTGACAGCTGTATAATGCTGATGTGTAGGACATCACGTTTTGTTGTATGCTAATGTGTGGGACCTCACGTTTTATCGTACGCCCGGTGTCAGAGCGGTCCATTTGCTCGCCGCGCCGAGCACTGAGCCACTGCCTGCACTTTTAATGAGCAGCTCCTGTATACATTACCCACTCCCGCCCGTAAAAAACAGCCCCATTTGTAGTCCTCGGGGAAGTCAATAATCAAAACTTTGAAGCCCCAAGTCCCTCGTCTCTTCTAACAACTCCTCATGTTGTACTATTGACGTTTCCTCTTTCAAACAGACTGCTCAGCGCTTTGAAGTCTGAATCTATTGGGTTGCGTTTTCATCATTGGACAAATTATGGTCTTTTATGTGTAAATTGTGGTTTATCCGGCGGTGATGTGGCTGATACAAAGACTTTGAGTATTTCTTTGAAAATAAGAACTAACAGATATCATCAATTTAGATTTCAATTAATATCACTATCACGTTTATGATACATATGGTTACATTTACCCCTTTGTCCTACTGTCCTACTTTGTCTTTTTACAGACAGTGATATATACTAATATACATTAACTGTCTTTTTTTAGTTTGAGTTACAAAATTTAATGTAGTTTCTATAAGACTGAATCTCTGGCTAGAAACAGTAGTCATGTGTGTGCTAATTCGATCACTGAAAAAGAATGCTTATACATGAAGATGTAACTGTCGCGTGATTTCCCCCATAATTCCCATACACGTCGTCTGACTCCACTGGAGTCTCTATGCGTAGACGCAGCATACATTAGCGCGGACGTTCACCCTTAGCCACCTGCCAGCCGCACAGGGCCATACCGGGCTGTGCACAGCGCGGCCCGGGGACCCGTCACCCGGCCCCTGCTGCAGACACACAAATACAGCCTCATGCTCCCAATGGCTTCTTTCAGGGACGGCTTGGGCATAGGTGTATGAACTGTGAAGCTAACATGGAAATCTACTTGAAATTATTTAAAATCGTGCAGAAGCAGTTCTGAACATCTGTGGCTGTGCAGCGTACTCAAATTTTGGGGTTTAATTTCCAAATGATATGTACATCAAGCATCAATTCAACTCGTACCCTTTTGGAGGCTGCACAAAGCCATAAATAAATTTGAGATGTCAGGCACAGCGTATTGGGTCTGGCTACTTGCATATTACAAGACATTACCTCAACACTTATGATTGATAAGGGTTTATGACGTTCAATGTTAGGTGAACGGCTGATTTAGCATTAGATATGGCCAAGGATGCTGTCCTGAAACTTGGCCACAGTCAACACTTAACCACCATCAGCTGAGCCTTGCTTCACTCCCACTTACATCAGCCGTGTCTCATAGTATGGGCGTATCTCTCACTTACATCAGCTGAGCCTCATAATATGGGCGAATCTCTCAGTTACATCAGCTGAGCCTCATAATATGGGCGTATCTCTCACTTACATCGGCTGAGCCTCAGAGTATGGGCGTATCTCTCACTTACATCGGCTGAGTCTCATAGTTTGGGCGTATCTCTCAGTTACATCAGCTGTGTCTCATAGTATGGGCATATCTCTCACTTACATCAACTGAGCCTCCTAGTATGGGCGTTTCTCTCACTTACATCGGCTGAGCCTCAGAGTATGGGCATATCTATCGCTTACATCAGCTGAGTCTCATAGTATGGGCGTATCTCTCACTTACATCAGCCGAGTCTCAGAGTATGGACGTATCTCTCACTTACATCTTCACTAACCTGGAGCAGACTCAGCGTTAGCGACTTTTCTGATTACCAATAATGATTTAGACACAAATGAAAAAGCTCATATGACAACTTGTGTGATACACTCAATATTTATCTTCTTCAGAGAGATACAGAATACATTAAAGCAAGTCAACTGATCTGATGCTCACATTAGCCATAAGCCTGTGTATCTGTTTTATGTATGTCATTTTTATCACGTGTGTGTCTTATGACTCGACAAACGTAGAGATAGAGCTAAACCAAATCTACGTAGTTTTTACGCAGGTCTGCTTGCCAGCTGCACAGGACCATAAATGGATCTCTGGAGAGCCCGGCCGGCCGATCTGTCACCTGTTCCCCGCTGCAGACACATGGGGTCTTATCGCCGTAATCTGTGTCGGGAAACAAGAGCCGACGACCACTGTCCCTGATAAGGACTGACAATTTAATCAGGGCCTCTTCAATAAAGCAGGTAGTGCTGGCCGCTACAGGGGCAGACAGGGGGCGCTGCTGTCGGCCGGGGAGCTGACGGCCACACACCCCGCCACAGTCACCAGTCAGCCCGAGAAGACGGGCCTACATTGTTTATAACCACTAACAGTTAGTGAAGCTACCACACGAATATTGATTAAATACTAATGTGGGGGCAAAGTCAATCTTTTTCGGATGTTTCAAGGCCAAAGTACTACCGAGTTTAGCTCGAAAAAAACGACAACATTCAAACAATGTTGCGATGAAACATGTCGATTTTGTAATAGGGAGTGTTCGCCAATAGCGGCTGGAAGTGCCTCAAGCTGGCCACCAGACTGCCCAATGTGTTGATTACAGGTACAAGCAGTGGTCACTAGTGGCATGCTTCATTGGACACATCACAGGTCCCAGTAGCCGCTGGTCAAGGTGTGTCACCTGTATACACCTGGTTGGTACTAGTAAGTCCCTTTTGCACCGCTATTTGGTCGTACATGCCCTATTAAATTTTTAAGATTGTACCACGTATCTCACAGCAGCCTCACGTATTTTTCCAGTTCTGGCGTGAATAGACTGATTGTAGACCAGTCCAGTGTGAATCAACGTTTATAACTAACATCCACAGCTCATAGTGGAAACGGGTAAATCAAAGATGGCGTTTTAAAATTACTGGACCAATCCCTCAACCGAGTGCCCTCTCTTGGTGCTCTGGACAGGGGGTCCTGATGTCGCATGTCGAATTTTAAAAAAATGGCAATGTCGCAAGTCTCTCCGCTTATTTTTCTCAATGTCACATGTCCATTTTAAGAAGTGTCCATGTCGCATGTCACTAAGGTTTTTAACCTGTCTGTCATGTTGTTAAGCCCCCATGTCGCATTAAAGAAAAGGTCACTTTGCTGGGTCGAATTTGGTGGTCAATCCCCATTCTCTTTCCAACCAACAGTACAACATTCAACTCTAAAATTACAGAGATAGAGGCACAACACAGACAAATAATTAACTGGTACAAAACTTGTAGTTAAGGACGGAAATGGTAAACGGAGGTCCTGTTAAAGTGACCTACAAACCCCGAGCAGCTCGCCTCAGGGGGCGTTTTGACCCGAGTTAGTCCACTCAATCAAACCGTGTCAGGGCGGGCAGGGGACTCACAGTTTGCACATATCATCGCTCACTTATTGACCCTCTGTATCTCCGCTGGGACTCGGAGTCCAATTTGTTCCGTTTGTAAATAGGGTTACGGCATCAGGGCGTCCCGAGTGTACTACTGCGATGTAAATATTACATTGTGACTGGCCTGAGTTGGACCACCTGTAATGTATACAGACTGAGTGATCGAGATATGGGGCTATGTGATCTCATCCTTCAGGGCTGGTATGAACCATGCTCAAGGTGTGATAAAAGAGAAGTCATTATTCATGTAGGGGGATTTGGGAGTCTGGTGCAATGAGCTGTGAATCTAGGCCTAATAGGCAAAAAATGAAGGGAAAAAACCTCTTAATGGACTTTTTTCCTTTTTCGAGTTTAACATTTCAGAAACGCAATTTCGAATAAAGGGGAGGGGCGTGCGCCCCTTCTCAGACTGCGCCGCTGCCTTGTTCTGGCCGCGCTATGCCCTCAGTGGTCTGTCTATACTCTGTGGTTGTTCCCTAGTTTACGCCCGGTAGTTGTTGCCCCAGCGTTAAGCCCCGACCAGTAGCGTGCACTCATTACGTGGCGGTGAGCAGCTCAGGCCGGCCTCATTAAGTGAGCTGCTCCCATTACGGCCCCCCGAGGGACCCCCCCCCCCCCCCAGCCCACCCCACCCCACCCCACTACATACACTGAGTACAAGTAATTGGACCGAGGATTATTAGAATCGCGCCGCTTACAGCGATGTAGGAAATTGAGGGTTATAGTGTGTTTAGCATCGGCGAACATGCGGATGGTATTATTGTCGTATATTTGTGATGTTTGGAGTAGGTAGTGGTAGGGGATGTGGGGTGGGTGCAACTCCCTCTTTTTCCTAGTTCCTTCTGGAACATTTTTTTTTCATATCTATGAAATGTCGTTCCAGTTTCCAATTGAGAATCAAAAGCTAATAACTATAATCCACTATACAAAGAGACATTGTGAATTCTTCCTCTTCTTTTCCAGATGCAAGGCGTCGTTGATTTTGTTCCGTTTTGTCGATACCCTCAACACCCACATACAGTCCCATGGCGCTAAACGAACTACGAGTCGGACTCGACTCTCTCACCATTCACAGAGAAAATGTTACATTTACCCCCAACTACCAATATGGCGAGCAGTGGCGCGTTGCCAAACTTGTTATGTTTTGGCGGGCCCCACCTCGGCCCTATAGACAGACAGACAGAGGCCCATATAATACCCTGAAAACGGGCCGTTAATATTTCATCTGTCCATCCCGGTTAACGGTCGGACCGAGCACTATTCCCTTTTATCGCCACTGCTTCCCAGCGAACAGAGATCGATACGACCCTACTGCCGGGGAGGTTGGTGGACACTACACATGGACGGCTGGGTTTGGTGAATTTGAGTTCCTCAACATTCAGATGAGTAATGAAAAATGATGTGAAAGATGAAATCAAGGTATGGAGCATGGGTAAGAGGCAAATAATTTGTTTTTTATAAGAGGCAAATAATTCCAAGATAATCAATTGAAAATATTTGAAGTTATACCCCAATGAACCTGGAAAGGCTACCCAGGACTATATACGAACTAAGGGTCCGCTTTCAAGATGAATCATGATCATGTTTTGTTGTTGTCTGAAGGAAAATTGTCTCTGCTATTTCATGAAATACATTTATCAGCTTTCCGTGACGCGTTTGACTCATTGTTTTGCACATCTAGAAGTTGCATGTCACATATAAATATTAACCTGCAGTTTGTTGATATGTATAGAGGAAAAAGAGTCTGGGAGAATTAAGTAACATCCGCACAAAATTATTAATGAAGCGCACACCTTGGAGCCGAGTGGTGGCCGGCGGCTGGTGGCTGAAGGTGGGCGTGGTGAGAGTCTCCAGCCTACAACCCCCCCCCCCCCCCCCGGGGGGGCCACCACCACCCCCCACGCCTACCTGCAGCGCCACCTGCCCCCCGGGCCCAGGGGACACCCCTCGCCCCCAGCCCAGCCCCTAATGAGTCCACTGTGTGTGAGGCTCAGGTTGGACATAGTACAGGTAATAGTGCACTACTGTAAACCCTCGCAGTTTCACTTTTATATATGCGTATAGTACAGGGAACAATGCATCATTGTAAACCCTCAGAATACTTTCACCTGTATACATTTTTGCAGAATCAGGGCTAAAATGCAATTAGGAATTACAGCGACAGGATCGCAGCTACTTGACTAGGACTACACGGGGTGCCATTGTAAGAAAACTCCATCATGTGAAAAGGAAAACAAATTAAAACATTGAAACCAATCTTTTTTATAAAGACTTATGAATGAGGAATAGATTAAAGTAAAAGTTATACCCTTCTCTTTCCCAAATTTTTGGAATAAATGGGCATTAAAATGCAGGATGGCGTAAAACGCCAGGGGTGTATACACAGGCAGTACCTGACTGTTTGGCCCGTTCTACAAAAAGTTAAGACTAAAGACTTCTCATTATGATTTTAAAAACTGTTTTCCTGATTCTTTTTTACAAGCAGCTAGGGTGAAAATATCCTCCAGGAATAGAGCCTTGATCTCAAATGAACCCTTGCTCTGTTTAGATTATAAACAAAATTATTAGTGTTTTAATATGGATAACTACATGTAGTTCAATGCTATGATTTATGTTGCTCAATTAATACTTGCTGAGAAAATCATCGTGCAAATGTTTTATTTGCAGGGTGAAGATGAGTTAAAATCAGCTCCCGATATCGAGGGCTCTCTGGTATAATACTGCACACTGGGTTTTATTTGCAGTGGCTTGAATTGAAATTTACGAGGCGCTACGGCGAGATTTCTTTTTTCCCAAGGAAGTTGCCAATGATCATCTGCGACAGCATCAATTAAGATGTGAACTTTTCCAATCTGTGACTGCCTCCTGCCGGTATGCTTTCAAATGAAAATATCTATTCATTAAACCATTCGGGTAGGTTTAAAAATGAAAACTTTCCATTTATTGATTCATATTGGTAAGCTATGAAATAAAAATCTGTGTCAAATGTTAAAGCGACAAGAAGAGTAATTAACATTCAGTGTCCGGAGAGGATAGCAACTTGTCAATGTCACCATCGGGCCCAGAATTATCCAACGCGCCCGGCAAAAAACTAAGAATTTAATGAAGATGGCGCCGGCATTTTTACAGTCAAACATTTTTTGAGGTTGTCCGAAAAGTCTGGAAGCTGTTAATTTCATGGAAACAAACTTTGCCCGTGACCTAATTCTAACCTGGCTTCAGTGGACACATTATTGCAGACCCTAAACAACTGAGGCTTTTGTTAGAAACATGTTCATCTATGTCATCTAGAATAATATCATTTTAATATTACAGCTATAATTATGGTGAATGTAATTACTGGGCGGCCGGGGATGGGAATGGCCCTCAGATTATATTAGATTATCGCGGCTACGCCTACACTAGGCTGGAGAAAACTGGTCTTTATAACTGTGTTTCACCTGCAGACTAAATGTGACAATGTTTGAATTTTAAATAAAGAACATGTGTCCCACTTCCATTGCAGAAATGCTGACGGCTATCCGAGGTAAGAAACGACTGTATGACCTATTTTAATAAAAAAGAGACTCTAAACTCCTTGAGGAGAGACAAGCTACTTCAAGGGAAAAACCTGATAGGCTATCTGCATGTTGGGTGATAAAACCACCCAACAGCTCTACAGCCGCCTACTCGAGATAAGGACGATCCGGGATATCATCAGGTCTGGTTTGGTTCAAAAATCAATAAGACTTGAGCAGGGTCAAGCCCCTCCCACGGAGAGGCAGGTGCGCCTTCCTGCCTCTCCCCAGCCCGAGTGGGAGGGCACAGATTTATACAGCCACGTACTCACCTTTTTCTACATTTCTATTAAACCCCTGCGATGCGTCCGGTTTCAATGGTAAGCCCCAAGTGAGGGCTTTTTTATTGAGAGAATGACAACTGTGTGTCATATCAATAAAAACCAAACCCATCTACTTAGATTATCAAATATTGAATATGGAAATTATCAAATGGAAAATTCCGATGGTTTCGTGTACACTTATTTAAACCTTATGTAACTGCAGCAGCGGGTTTGGTAAATAAAGTGTCTGAAATTGTCCAAAAGTGTGACACATACCTGTCCGGTATTACCCGGAGACTGATCTATAGTGTATCAGAAGGTGCGTATGATAAGTGTACTTAGAACATACATATATGTAGCGGGCTACTAATATATATGCACCACAATCAGTATTTGACATTATTATGCAAGCCCAAACACAGTTGGTGTGTTTCAGTTGCGGGGACGACGTCACTTCACATTCTAGATCAAACTCCCCAGTGTCATCCCTTATTCACAGACAGACACCTGCACGAGTCGTTACGGTAACTCGAGTTGACAGTTAAGCAGCGTTAAGTCTCTGTCAGTCCCCCACAGCAGCTGGGATTAGAGTAAACTCAGGACCTGTCAGAGAGATCCGTCTTAATTCTCACCTGGACGACCAGGTAAATCCTCGGCATTAACACCATTAAGGGCCAATGTTTCTGAACACACGTTTCGCCCTCAAGATGCCACGGAACGTCGGGTCTCGCTGTGCCATGTAAAGACAATTACCCTAAATATTTGCTGCACCAATTAACCCACTACAAATAATGTTGGCAATATCTCATTGTCCAATCATAAACATATATGTGTATTAATGTGACATGTATGTTCAGATATATGCCTGTGTATAAATTTAGATCATGAGGGGTTAAACAGCGTATACCTCGTAGTATAAGTTCCAATAAATGCAATAAGTACCTCCCACAATAAACATTGTATTACATATGCAGGCCTACAGAACACTTGATGTATTTTGCTCTTAGAGTTTTGCTGTTTGGCTTATAGAATAAACAGAGGGTCATAGACTCTGTAATGACCATTACTCCAGGATATGCTGCTAAAGTGTTCCCTGAAGTCTGGGGAACTTGGCGGTGACCCACTGAGAGATGCTGCAGACATGTTTTTCTTTTACAACCATTCATACCAAGATTCAGCAAAGCACATTACGTTATATGAAAGAGAGCCTCTTTCTAATTTCAATAAATTCACTGATTTGTCTGCGCCATTCAGAAAACCGAGATCAGTTCAAAAAGGGCATTTAGTATTTTGATGAAAAGGTTTCCTTTTGTACCAACAGGTTTTTGTGTATTTTAATATTCGTACATCAGAGTATTGCGAATTGTAAGTCTGTTTCCGCCTATTGGTCCTAGCCAGTACCCAGGCCTCAATATAAAGACGTGCCCCCGGGGTGGCCGACGGAAGGCCTCGGGCAGGTTATCATTGCTCCCCGTCTCTGGCCCAAAAGTGCAAACTTCAGCATTTACCCAGTATCATTAAATTTCCTTTAATTACCTGATTGTGTGTATTCAGAGGATCACATTTCAGATATGCGACATATAGGTAATGCAATCGTATATAAGTTGCAATTAACCAAATGAGTCTTGGTAACTTATTACATGGCTGATTTTAAAAATTCATTTTTTTGGTTGTGATAATTTTGTTCTTTGATTAGACTTTTTCTCAAATGATCGAGTTTGCCTAAAATGTCCACAACTGCAGCCCAGCCGCACAGGTTATTTCCAATGTGATTCAATATCATCTATTTTTGTGGGGTACATTTGCTACTCTTACATTAGAAATCTCCTCTGAAATATTGTAAAGTTCCCAAAGAAGGGAATACCTCACTAGTTAGAGTTCTAAGCATGCGGCTGTCACGTCAGTCTCGGTGCTCCCGTAATGTTCACGGCGGGAGGAGGCTGTCGGCCAATTGGTCCGGGCCTAGCCGAGGACGCATTGATTACTATTGATTGGCAAGGTCTAATAATGATTCTACCACGGGGGTGGCGGATCGGGTTCGGCGTGGGGGCGGAGGGGAGTCTAGGGGAGGAGAGTGTAGGATGGTCTAGGGATAGAGAGTGTAGAATGATCTAGACATGGAGAGTGCAGGATAGTCTAAGGATGGAGAGGGCAAGCTGTCAAGCCACACCTTCTACCTATAGTATTACATTGTATTACACACAGGTTATGATTAAGCCATTTTATCAGTCATTTACCTGCACAGACAATAATATGCAGAGAATGTGCTTTTGTCTATTGAACCAAATGCATCCATCAAAATGACAATATCAGCCTATAAATATTATTATCATGTACTGGTTACATGATTATCTGATATGTACGCCTCTCATTTCCTAAAGTCTAGACAAGTGGAAGTTATACTAATTAACTATTTTGAAATCCGTTGGCGAACTTTGAGGAGTAGAGGTGGTAAAATTAAGGGCAGGGCGAGATGGGAGCTTATACTAGGAGGGATGGCGGCTGTATACATACATACATGTGTCAGAGGGGGAGGGAGTGGAGGTTGTATACATGTACGTAGGGGGAGGGGGTGGAGGTTGTATGTATGGAGGGGGAGAGGGTGGGGCCTTGCACGGCGACAAGTGGTTCATTTTGTCATGTTTACGAACATCCCCGGCCAGGTGCGCACATACCCTGATGCCAGATGCACCTGTGGAAGCGGCATCACCACCCAGTCCAGGCCCGGAACAATTGTATTACACACAGGTTTTAATTAAGCCATTTTGTCAGTCAATTACCTGCACAGACAACTGCCTTTTCAGAATAATGCGTAATACTTAAGTGGAATCTATACAAATCAGCTCTAGTTGCTTTCTGTACACGATGAATTATCAATAAGTTATCCCTAATTATGTACATGGCTAATGGAGTGCGCAATGCAACTGGCAGCTAGAGTGCAGTGTTTCTCCCTATTATTTCTTTCATATAACTAATATTTGTGATAATCATATACATCTTCTGCACAATCAAAAGCAATTTGCAGAGGATTTCGAGCCTGGTGATATTCACCTATATGGTAACGATCCTCATTTTGTATTATAATTTTTAGCGTTTCTTCCCCTTCTTTAACTATTTGGCCACTGGTCCCTGGTAATATGCGAGGGTTTCTATCTAAGCCGATGGCCCTTCCAATGACTTATAGAGCACAGGACACATATATATGTACATCAGTATTATATGGATGATGTATTCAAGATGGAAAACAAGAGGCCCTTGAAGTTACAAATCCGGTAGACGTGTTTTACTCTGCAGGAAAGAATGCGCTATGTTTTTCATAGATCAGACGGAAAACCCGAACGTGGATTTTCAACGGATCAAAACATAGAAATGCAGGGCAATTTATGATATAATGTATCAAAATAAATCCCTGATAGGATACATAAAAACAGTCTCTACCATCAAACATCGAAAAGGGTTCCATGTCAGGTGAGCTGCTCCCCTGCCTGGGCTGTACTGCTCCCCTTCCTGGGCCGAGCTGCCCCCCTGTCCGGGCTGAGCTGCTCCCCTGCCTGGGCCGAGCTGCTCCCCTGCCCATCCTGAGATGTTCCCCTGCCCATCCTGAGATGCTCCCCTGCCTGGGCCGAGCTGCTCCCCTGCCCATCCTGAGATGCTCCCCTGCCCATCCTGAGATGCTCCCCTGCCCGGGCCGAGCTGCCCCCTGCTCAGGCTGAGCTGCTCCCCTGCCCGGACCGAGTTGCTCCCCTGCCCGGGCCAAGCTGCTCCCCTGCCCGGGCCAGGCTGCTCCCCTGCCTGGGCCGAGCTGCTCCCCTGACCAGTCCGAGATGTTCCCCTGCCCGGCCTGAGATCCTCCCCTGCCTGGGCCAAGCTGCTCCCCTGCCTGGGCCGAGCTGCTCCCCTGCCTGGGCCGAGCTGCTCCCCTGCCTGGGCCAAGCTGCTCCCCTGCCCCGCCCCCAGCTGCCCCCTGCTCGGGCCGAGCTGCTCCCCTGCCTGGGCCGAGCTGCTCCCCTGCCCGGGCCGAGCTGCTCCCCTGCCCGGGCCCAAGCTGCTCGCCCAGACGGATCCTGGGGGCACGTGTCTACAGCGGCCATTCACGATTCAATGAGTCAGCAGAATCTGAAAGGCGGTCGGCGGGCTGCTGGATGAGGGGCGTCGGGATGGGGAGAGGAGGGCAACAGGCAGCGCTATATAATTAAGGACAGTATTAAAGGGACAGGGACTCATAGTGTGGCCTCAATCGGGGCCAGTCTAGGCAGTAAGGGGCAGTGGGCTACCAGTACGGGCAAGCTGTGTATGACTGACACAGGTTCATGGGGCCTGGAATGGCACGATGGGGTCATGCTGACATTCAACTCTAATCCCATCTAACCTGCATGTATCATTATATTTCTTGGTCACTGTCTTTTATAGCCGACGTACGGAACATGTAGTCATGGTTATCACTAGCGATCACCAATACTTAAGTCACGTGAACCTGTCTGTACTAGGTCTGATCCCTCTATGACATCCCCCACGTCCTAGATATTGGTACCTTGGCTATGTGCAGCAATGATGGGGCCAAGACAGGCCCCGTCGGCTTCCACTACAGCGAACAGAGTAGAATGGCAATCGGTGGGACTAATTTCCACGTGATGTGGCGTCGATGTACATTGAGCAGCGCATGCATGTCTTTGGTGAATTGTTTAATCAGTTCACATGGTTTCACCATGCCCTTGTAGCCATCTATACCAGATCGACCGGCTAGAGGTACCTGAAGCTGGTCAAAAATGTATTAAAATATGGAAAGTGTTTATTCAAAAATTTTAACCTGACCGGCTTTTAAATCTTTGGATCATAATTAACTGGCCGTCATTTTGTCCTGCGGGAAACCCTGGACTTCACAACCGCTGGTTTGTAGAATCAACCATCAGCCCACATCAGCGTGTGGTGTGGGGGACCTATTCCTCGTGGAACCCCAGCCTCTATCTCTGAGGGGGCGTAGGGTCGTGGGGGGCGGAGTGGGTGTTGGGGTGTGAGGGCACGGTAGTGTGAGGATCTGGGGGTTCTGGGGTGATGGGGCATGGTGGTGCCAGGGTGGTGCCACTGTGGTGGCGGTGGTGGTGGTGGTGGTGAGACCTCTGTCACGTGCCGGTCGGTGGTAAAACCCCACCCACCCACCGACACGACAACGTCCCTTCTATCATGTCGTCCCCACCCCCGCTCCTATTGTCCCACCACCGACCCCGCCCCATACAGACAAGGCTAAGACCACACCTATCAATCTTTTCCCTGTCCCACTACCAGAACCATCTGAGATATCTAGGTATCCAGGTATATGTGGCCATATTACTCAGAATATCATCATACACAATAACAATTATAGCCTCTACACGGTCTCGTTGGCAGGATAGATGCAGCCGACCTGAACACATCCCCTAATATCACCACGCCGACTGCTGAGAATAATTACACACAATATCACACCAAATCTTGGATGTTCGCCAACTAACTGACATTAAAACATTTAGAGATGGAGCCGGTATCCAAGAAAGATGCTCTGAACGCAAACTATACCAAAAGAATGACTGTAAAATTATAAATTATAATTGTAGAGATAGTAGGACACCTACCCCTACCCGAACTCCATCCCTTTTATTGTGCAATATGCAGTATTTTTTGCTAGGATTCACAATCCACATAGATAGACAGCAAATTAGACCCATTCTGAGTGAAAGCACAGTCATTCCACTCACTTGAGGCCTGAGAATGACCCAATTCTTTCACCTTTTGACACCAACGTCCGGGCTTGGCTGAGACTCGTTTACCCTCCCCCCCCCTATCTGCTACCTCCTGGAATCCTCTACAGATGTCTGGTACCTCTTCGTCTCCTGGTGTTTATGGTGATCGGAGTAGTAGTTAATAGAAAATAGATCGGAAAGATTCTAACTCTATCTGTAGTAAGACACTCTGAAAAATGAAAAGCCAGAAATCTGCAGAGCAGGGTGCTTACCTATGTTAGGATGTTTTAACAACCTGCAAATACGAGCTTCTCTTTCAAGTTTCTGGTGATCTGAAACACAAAAAGGAATATGCATGAATATTTGTTTTATGATAAAAATGAGTTAGTAACAGGACTCATAACGCCACATACGCTATTGCAATTCTAGGGTATTTTGATGAACATGTTTTTATATGTTAAATGACAATTCTTATAATGTAACATAAATATTATATATATTCTAAAGTGGAAGACTCAATAACGAACACGCACTGTTTAAAGTCCCCTTTGCAACGAAACAACATTTCTACAGATGCGTGGTAACTAGGTTTCCCTTATTCTATTATTCATAAAACTCTCTTATTAAATAAGCTCTAAATAAACTTTGAAAAAATTGTCGATGTGCATTCCAGCAATTATTGAACACAATCGAAATAATGTTTTTTGTTTTAACGTGATCGATAAGAGAGTAGACCATGTCTGATCCTGTTTAAGTGGTCGTCCCGTGGCCGACGTGCGCCCTGATCTCACAGAAGGCGGAGACAAGCCTCTTACCGGGCTACACGTGCACCTAAAACACCGCAATCCCTTTACCGTAAAACGCTTATTATCACCCAGACCCGCCCCTCCAGCTCACACCTCGAGGAACAGTGAGTCGTCAAATGAGATTTGTGGGAAAAAATTGACTTCGCATGCTTACTTAAAGTTCACAGGAATTCACGGTGACATTCCAGTGGTCTCTCTCATCTTTGGCTACTTTGAATTACGTCTACTGTCTTGAAATACTATCATACTTTGCCACATAAGCTATGAACCTCATATCTAACAGATAGGTCCCTCTAGATGATATAAAAGGGCATAAGATGTTTGGTTAGGCTATTTCTTTTTGTATTCATACTGGCTTATATCAAACTGGTTTCCTTGCCCATTTCATAACACATTGATCCAATTAAAGGTTAGAAGGGCTACACCAGTTACAGACTTAACATGCATGCAGGGGAAATCTAAGCAATCAGGGAATTTTAACTGGATGTTAAGCATTTCGATTTAGTTTAAATGTACTAAAATATACTAAAAACTGTGCGTATGTGTTCCTGACATAATCATTCTATACGCCTCACAAAGTGACCTGAATTCATAGTTTTGACTGATCTTAGAGCTGAGCCTCAAAATAACCAGGTAATGTCAGTCACACAGGCGTCCTAAATGTCACCAACCAGGAAGGGACCGTTTTTTGGTGAAATGTGAGCGCATTCTGCTTCTTGTTCAAAACAGAACAAGCTACGTTCTGAACTCCACTGCCTGATTCTTAAGCCATTAGATGAACACACAACTATTTACTGTTCAATATGAATGAGAGAATTTGCATGACGGTGAGAAATATATGCTTGCCTTGAGCATGGGCTTTCTAGGCTAGAAATATACACAGGACCAGCTTGGACGAGGATCTGAGATGGGTTTATCAACCAAGGTATGTCAGGGATATCAGGCTGGTGACGGTCGAGGCCCATGGGGGCCTGCCCAAGGCTGATATCCCCGACATATCAACAGGAAGACCATGTATGTAACCTGCGTGATGTTGAAAATAAACGAATTTTAAAAAAAATAAATAAAAAAATACGAGGGTTCACAGACCCATCCAGGACCCCCGCACCAGTTGGGTTTATTTACGGTGGCACAATAATGGAGTGAGGTCCTAGACTACTAACAAAAAGTTGAATCCCTAATATCTAAATTGGATCCCTAATACATAAATGAAATTCCCTGTGTTTTAATTGGCAAAATTCGCAAATTGCCATTTTCCCTGTGTTTTCCCTGAGCTGTTGGTACCCTGATGAGAGGCCCTCCCAGTCTAACCCCAGAGAGGCCCTCCCAGTCTGAGTGGGGGAGTCATTAACAGACTCTGACACAGTGACAGGAGGACGCCACGCCCGGCCGGCGCTGGGCCTTCGTTACGCTGCCGGGCGTCACGCTCCCACCTCTCAAGTCGTATTCCTTCAACGATTTGTTTTAACCACGCAATCCACTTCGGCACCTTAGCATAAATAAAAAGCCCGAAGTTTAAACCTGGGTCCTTTGCACTGGCAGGGGCCCCTCTACCTAGGACGGTCATCTTTTCTTACAATTCTTTGAGTCGCTGATGAGGCCACCGGGTTTGGTACAAACACCCCAATAGCCACAATTAATGATTGAAGATTATGAAATTCTTAAATTTTCCAGATTTTTTTTCTTTTTGAATTAAAGTTCATTATCTTTTTGCTACCTGTCCTTCATAGTATTTTTGCTACCTTATCTTCCTGACCATACTAGGAAGTTATTTGCACCAGAAAAGACGGACTTATCAGACCAAGAAGCCTAACGAAGCCTATACCGAACCAACCAATACTAGTTTAAGCTTCTATACAATAGTACTATGAGAGACGTATCAGATAGCCTTCAAGAAAACAAATGGGTGGTGTGGTAGTACGACAGGGAAGTGGGGATTTTCCCAGCGAGCTGTAGGGTTAGTAGGGCAGGCCTGTCATGGTCTAATTCGGTACACCTACGGGACAGAAAGGATACAACAAACGAACTCACCCACTTTTTTACCGTCACATGACACCGTCTGTGGGAGGATTTATGGCTATATTCATATTTAGCTGTCTACTTTTTGGCACGGTCCCACGTATGAAATATTTTCATATTTTTCATTTATAAAATAATCGTCAGACATTGATAGTGAGTGAGTAATACATCCTAACATCTTGGTTATTTTTTAACGTCTTTTTTCCCCAAACTTTATATAAGATGTTACCGGGTTAGAGGGAGAAATCAACCAGAGTGCCAAGAAAATAGGATGTTTAAAATGAATATTTTTGATGGCCAAGAGAAGTCTGGATATTACAACCGACGGCCATCCGAATAAAGTTTATAAATGAAACCTTTTTGGCTTTTGGGAAAATGTTTTTATTATGTAAAGGCGTCAATAAACTGAGATTTTGGACTGAACTCCAAATCGGTTTTTCCTTTTCATTTATTGTTTTCTTTCTTTCTTTAGTACATGTCTGATTAATAAGTTCTACCTCAACTCGTATACCAATTAACAAGCCTGAACCCACATGTTCCGGTTAACTGGTGAGAAAATAATTTCCAACTAAACTTCCTGCCGTGGGGAAGAATCCCTGTAACATATATCACGGTTCAATTATTACATTTGTTTTATGTTTAACATTTTTATGCTACAGCATCGTCCAACAGGGAAGTATGAATTTTGCAAAGAAAGCTTCTGAAGAGAATATTATCTCCAAGAGTCAAATATAGCTGTTATTCCTCCTAAATCCACTTGTTCTATGTTTTTTGTCAAGTCCATGATTCCATCAGAAGCGGCTTTATCCCCTGCCCCTGATGTACCCCAGAAGTAGGTCCTGTTTTACTGCCTCTGTCTGAAAACACTTGAGGCCGGTGCTTTCTAGGTTAACTCTGGCCGACAGAGGGGACGAGAGCGTTACAGTGAATCATGAGTGCTTACTTCATAAATCAGCTCCCACTCTTTTTGCCCCCTGATAAGTCGGCAGTGCGGCATCCTTTCCCAGCCAAAGGCCCATGTACTCGACACGTGTGTTAAGGCCGGGCCGGACCCTCCCACCCTAAAGACGGATTGACAGGGCCTGGAACACACCCTGGTTTATACGATGTGGGTGTAAATGAAAAGCATTGAGACCCGGAGTAGTAAATACTAAGCTCTGAACCGTGAAGCAGTCGTAAACAATCCCGTATCATAAGCTTTTCGAGGACTTTACATTTTCCTATAACGCCAATATGATTTAATGAAATTTTACGAAATATTTTTAAAATCATAATGATTGACAAGATAATAGATAGACAATTCAGAATTGGCCAACTTTCAAAACATAATAAATTTCGAAAAAGCACGACTTCTTCATGACCCACTTTTGTTGTGCAGGTTGTCAGATCTGTGTGCGCTGGTTGGGACCGGGAAGCCACACTAACAATATCCCTCGTAGTGAGTTTGTCGTTTATTCCCCATTGAATTTAAATACTTCAGACTCATTAAAGTTTCTTTCCTTTTTTCAGTGCTTGACATTTCATCATTGACTAGTTCATCATCCCTTCACAAGTAGTTACAGCAATCTCTAATCGAATGAGGCGAAAGTGATGAAATATTTAATACAAAATTACAAATTTTTGACTTGTGAAGTTTTGACTGGACGTCCACACGGCTGCCATTAATCCTGCTAACAGCAACCATTAGTGATTACCCAGTAAGTACTATACTACTCTCTCCGCGTCTCCCTCCCCTAGCCCTAGGTAATGGGATACGTTCGTGTGTAGGGTGTGGCTTCATCCACATTACTACGTCCTCCTACTGCTCTTAGCCCACACACGGCTAAAATACTTATCTCATCTGCGTCCAGGTATTACAAATACAACTAACTCAAATAATATCTAGTAACAATGACCACAATAGAGCTTATCTAACCAGGTATTCAAGTCAGGGCTAGCAATAAAAGTAATTTGTAGTGGGTATGTGGGACTGTAAAAGTTGAAATTTCTTGCTCCAAACATAAACGCAAAAAATGAAGCCTTCCATCCCTGGTTATCCCTCCAATCAATGATATTGCTTTGGCATGGTGGTAGCTTAATCATAGCGTGCTCAACTACTGGCACCAGGTGGCGTGCAGGGGAAAAGGGCCTATTGTGAGCCGTGCTGCTCGAGTTCACCTGTACGCGGCGGCCCCGGCCCCGCCCGCAGTGCGACCCGCAGGTAGGCCGATAATCAGCGAGTACTCCGGTAGGCGCATTAATCCGGCCTGACGTAAGACCTGGACGTGGAGCCGACCCCGGCCTGCCGCCTCCATGACCACCACTATGGGCCTGCACGGCCAGGTATACCGCCCTCCAGGGTCCCAATTCTACCCCTCAGATCGTTACCGGAACCACATTGTGTCGTTATGCTGGTACCCTTTCTCTCTCGGCTAGGGGACTCGGCGCGAGTGAGTGCTGGTTCAGGTCATTGTGTCGATGGATCGGATTGGTCGAGAGGCGGTCACGTGACCCCGAATTCGTCAAAATCTGACGAACTGGGCGTTGGGGTGAACCCGCGTCTATTCGTGACGTTCAGCGCTAGCGTGAGTGCGAGGCGCGGGCAGCCAGCGTAATTGTGTCGTGAACAATAACTGTTAAGTCCAGGTTAATTAGGGTAAGGGTTTCCTTCTTTTTTTCTCAAATATTTTTTAATCTATATTTACGAAAATTCAGGTAACAGCAAGAATTGAAATATTTTTCAGAGATTAACTAATTATTAAATCTTATTATAACAAAATTGAGACAGGTGCTCATCATTGGAGCAGTCAAACAAGGGATATAATAAAAGCAACACCAGTATCCAGGTGATGGAGGGTGGACGGGGACTAAGGACTTCTCGGCTCTATGAGGAAGGAAAGTGTGTGTGTGGGGGTGGGGGGGGGGGGGGGGGGGGGGGCTGCAAACAGCAGGTGATTCCGTACTTTCCGAGGGATTAACCGAAGCAAAATGAGGCTCTGAGAACAGTATGTGGGGAGAGGTTCTTTTCAGTGTTATTGCTGAACCCATTAGGCCTGGCAGTGAGGGGCTGCTACTCCCGCACCCAGTCCCAATTACTGGCCCAGTGCTGTAAACCCCCTCCCACTCCACTGTAAACCCCCTCCCACAGTACTGTAAACCCCCTCCCACTCCACTGTAAACCCCCTCCCACAGTACTGTAAACCCCCTCCCACTGCACTGTAAACCCCCTCTCACTGCAATTGTAAACCCCCTCTCACTGCACTGTAAACCCCCTCCCACTGCACTGTAAACCCCCTCCCACTGCACTGTAAACCCCCTCCCACTGCACTGTAAACCCCATCCCACAGTACTGTAAACCCCCTCTCATGGCACTGTAAACCCCCTCCCACTGCACTGTAAACCCCTTCCCACTGAACTGTAAACTCACTCCCACAGTACTGTAAACCCCCTCTCATGGCACTGTAAACCCCCTCCCACTCCACTGTAAACCCCTCCCACTGCACTGTAAACCCCCTCCCACTGCACTGTAAACCCCCTCCCACTGCACTGTAAACCCCCTCCCACTGCACTGTAAATCCCCTCCCACTGCACTGTAGACCCCATCCAACTGCACTGTAAACCCCCTCCCACTGCACTGTAAACCCCTTCCCACTGAACTGTAAACTCACTCCCACAGTACTGTAAACCCCCTCTCATGGCACTGTAAACCCCCTCTCACTGCACTGTAAACCCCCTCCCACTGCACTGTAAACCCCCTCCCACTGCACTGTAAACCCCCTCCCACTGCACTGTAAACCCCCTCCCACTGCACTGTAAACCCCCTCCCACTGCACTGTAAACCCCCTCCCACTGCACTGTAAACCCCCTCCCACTGCACTGTAAATGCCCTCCCACTGCACTGTAAACCCCCTCCCACTGCACTGTAAACCCCCTCCCACTGCACTGTAAACCCCATCCCACTGCACTGTAAACCCCCTCCCACTGCACTGTAAACCCCCTCCCACTGCACTGTAAACCCCCTCCCACTGCACTGTAAACCCCCTCCCACTGCACTGTAAACCCCCTCCCACTCCACTGTAAACCCCCTCCCACTGCACTGTAAACCCCATCCCACTGCACTGTAAACCCCCTCCAACTGCACTGTAAACCCCCTCCCACAGCACTGTAAACCCCCTCCCACTGCACTGTAAACCCCATCCCACTGCACTGTAAACCCCCTCCAACTGCACTGTAAACCCCCTCCAACTGCACTGTAAACCCCCTCCCACTGCACTGTAAACCCCCTCCCACTGCACTGTAAACCCCCTCCCACTGCACTGTAAACCCCTCCGCCTGCACTGTAAACCCCTCCCCCTGCACTGTAAACCCCTTCCCACTGAACTGTAAACTCACTCCCACAGCACTGTAAACCCCATTCCACGGCACTGTAAACCCCTTCCCACTGCACTGTAACCCCCTCCGCCTGCAATGTAAACCCCACCCACAGCACTGTAAACCCCCTCCCACTGCACTGTAAACCCCTCCGCCTGCACTGTAAACCCCTTCCCACTGCACTGTAAACTCACTCCCTCTGCACTGTAAACTCCCTCCCTCTGCACTGTAAACCCCCTCCTATGGCACTGTTACCTCCCCACACAGCACGCAGGATCCCTAGCCACGAAAGGGGCATTACAGTGTGCCTGACTATAAGGCAATTTACGGTGTAGCTGAATACATGGTGGGTTCATGGTGTAGCTGACTATAGGTGGGTTTACGGTGAGCTTACCAGAAGGCTGTATATGTCACGTGCGGTGAGTAGATCATCGATCTCAGGTCGATGTGTGACTGTGAGGTAGAAGTGCCCACTACTAGGTGACCCCTGACCCAACCTAAACCCCCAGTTAGTACAGGTAGGAGAATCGACATGGACTAGTTAATAGAGGTTCTCTATAGAGTATAGTACTGTCTAAGGCATTTTACTTGCATATTTACCCACCACTGCCTGACCTCTGCTCTTCGATGTCATATGTTAAGAAATATTCAAATAACCAATAACAGACATCTAGAGTATAGGATTTATTACCAGTGAATATTTTGGAGCATTACAATGTGAACTGGCTCATTATTAGACTGCATTCGGTAAACGATGCGCCCAACGATATTAACTGCAATGATCATCACGCATTAATTACAAAGGACGCAGGGCTTTTCATTTAACCTTGGTCCCCAGATTTTAGGACATAAGTTTTTACGTCAACCACGTCACAGCCCTACCCCAGAACCACATGCTGGGAGACTGAGGGCTTAGAGAGGGGGCTGGGAGAGGGGGCTGGGAGACTGAGGGCTTAGAGAGGGGGCAGGGAGAGGGGGCGGTCCGTCACAAGGACCTCGTCTCTCCCACTCTCCATGACGTCACCACGGAGACCAGCCCCTCGCCGGAATCCACCACCACTCAGTGACTAAGTCCCCAGAATCGGGTCACCTCCTCACTTTTTAAGGCCCCGTTACTTCTTGTCGAATCTGCATATTTGTCTCCCACGCCTTGTATCTTTTTGTAACTCTACTTGTAAGTCGTAGCCCCACCATTCCAAGTAGATGTAGGTTAAAGTAGGTTCAGAGAACGGTTTTAGTCTTAGTGAGAACCAGGTGCGTCCCAGTACAGAAGGGGTCAAAAATGGGACCCTGCGCTCCTGGACATAGATCATATGGTTCAATGTAATATGTTTGATATCATGCACTACGCGCCTGTCCATGGCAGGGACACTTCAGACAAATCCTTGGGCAAGTGCATTAAATACATTTGGGTAGGCATAACGTTGGACAAACCTGACCGAAGGGGAGCTGACGTAAAACCCTTACTTTATGTTACATTATGTCATATTGAATATCATACTTAACAATATTTAATGATAACTGATCATATATCTAATGTCATTCGTTATTCCATGCGTTTCATTCAGTTGGATGATCTTTAGTCCAGAGCACAGTTGGTCACGTTTTAGGAAAACCTCACTAATGAAATAGCTCTTTACGTTGACATAATGGAATAGAAAAACAGAATAGCTGAAGGGACAGCCGGGCATTCTTGAGACCTTGTAAACCCCCCCCCCCCCCCCCCCCCCCTCCATATCTCTCGGCTAACTCTGTAGTCTTTGATCCGTGGACAGTGGACGTCCTTAGGGGAATGGGACCATGGGAAAAGCCGGCGCTTGGCTTACGTTCAAAACTCTGCTACTCACGGCATTATAGAACTTTATCCCATGTCTCCATAACCAGAAAATAAAATGTTATGTATCTAAAAGCTATAACTTTTTTTAACACCACGCCCACAATGGTCATGATAAGGCTCACGTGCGCATTCTTGAGAAGAAAAAAAAACATGAAACCTGATGTCACCCGTGACCTGATTCTGCGGCCACTCATCGACGGGGCCCTTCACCGTTGGGCTCGTGTCGCCCACCCATCTCAAATAATACTTACGTCCTATATCTTTTTGCTAAGATAGTAGCCCCATATTGCATATTGAATTTAAGAAATGCCTATGCTCAATGCCAGTATATTTTAACCCTATCTACGCACTTTGTTAGTAAGCCCCATGTCGCCATGTCTAATTTAGGAAACGTCCATGTCATCCTCCCATGTTAGTATCAAGGGCCCTAACTCTGTGTACGTAGGTGGCTGACACCTTCAAAACACAGTTAAAGCCTCAATTTTTACCTGTTTTATCGGCCCTGCCCACGGACAATCCCCATACATAACCTATGCACAGAGCACTTAACAGAGAATGGACCATCCGTGATACATCGATCTGGAATGGTCCTGCTCGCCGGGAGTGAACAGGAGGGAGTCGGGTGACAATGGAGGGACGGTGGCCACAACAAATAAGGCTAAAATTCACACAAAAGTGTTTCTTTATCTGGGTCAGGTCACTTACTTCCCACCCGCAAACACCAACGTCGTGTTTATACTGGACCGTAAACCCTGTTTACTTGGCGACAGAGTTAACTCAGTTATATCGATCACTTACATGCAGTAACTATTATTCTAATAACTATTCCTTTTACTTAGGCATTAGGTCTACATAGATTGCAAATAGGATGAAAAATATTAAAATCTACCAAATATTTCTTTTTATAATATTTGTATGATCAGAAACACTATAGCTTGCCAACTATCGCACTCACGCTGCTACTTCGCTAAACCCTAGCTGTGATCTGGATTTAGAGTTTGTTTTCTTTGGCCATATAGCGGTAGTTGATTTCTGTTTACATTAGCTGATGTACTGATTATTTCTTAGTTTAGTTTGATGCTTTTACTATACGCCTTTCCATTACTAAAAAGTCTATTATCTAAATCACTCTTTGTCTCACATTGGATATCTCAATTGATTTTTCTTTAAAATGTTTAAGGCCTCGACCAGAGACAGGGAAATGCGGGTTACTAGGACGTTGTTTTTCTAGGGTCTCAGCTAGGTTAATTGACTGAGTTACGGGCAAGGAGTGGTTAGTTTGTCTAACATTGGTTTAAAGGTGCGACTATTACTATTGATTACTATGTACGTTGCTTGCTCAGCGGCTGGGTCAATACACTACCGTAAAACTGTGGAGGGCTTAAACCGGGACGTGTCCGCTCACACAGAGTTACAGAGGTTCAGAGACCATCAATTTGCCATAATGTTATAGGAGCCTAGCGTCCTAATATTAGAATTAAAAATGTACAATGTCTGCACATAATCAATAAAAGGCCTATCTCAGAGTAGCGTGTAGATCTACTCGTAGTCACCGAAGTAATCGATAACGCTGGCCACAGTCGACGCATAGTAACTTATCACTGCAGACCTACATGAATTATTGTTTTATATCATATGTAAAAACATATGGAACTACGAAAGAGAAGGGAGATTTTATTTTGACTGTTACATAATTAGTATAAGCTCTACGTATGGAACGTTTTGGTTAAAAACTGCATCTTGTAGCAACGAGCATCTCTTCCAAAAAGAGTGACCAACATTCACTCTATTCTAGATCTAAATGCTGGCTTGCAGGGGCAGAAACCATATCTGGATCTGGATCTACAACAAGTCTATGCGGTTGTTTTATGTAGTTGTTTATCAACGTATGAAATTGTCTAGTCTACTTCTACTTTCATTTTCAGAACATCAATTAGATATTAACGTATAATGATAAATCCCGGCTGATTTTTTTACAATCTACATAAATCAGTTAATTTTCCACTGTGAAAAACACCGCCGATAAATTAGAATCAACTGTTTAATTATCCAAAATAAGATCAACACCCTGACTCAATATCAGAGCACGTGATCTAAATGTAAATTATGTATTCAGATTAGGTGCAGACAGATCGCTCTATTAATTTTCTCCTATCGCTATCAATCCGAAATGCCAGGCCAATACACAACATCAATTGTTGTTTGATCATCCCTCTGATGCTATTCAATAAAAAGGGGCGTGGTCGTTCATCACCGACTGCCCGCGGGTTCCCGCAGCCTGCAGTGAGTTAGTGGGGTTACTATCCTACATCAATGTTTCCAGGTTGTGGTCGGGGAATGGATAGACCCCGGTGGCTGCTGGATATCATCTGCTCAGCCAAGGTCAGGTATGGTGGAGGTAGGCCTACTTGTTGTAGCAGTTACACCAGCTGCTCAGCGGCGGCAGAGGCAGCAGCCACTTCGGCAGCATCTGCTGGAAGGGGGCCGCCCATTTAGTATGTACGCATCAAAGGGGGGAGGGGGGATCTAAATTTTTGAAAATGTGCCTACATTTTAGGACAAATCCAATGCGTATTTTTGCCCAGGGGTCTGAATTTTTTTTTTAATGTGCGTATGTACTAAATGGCCGGCCCTGGGCTGGCCTGCCGCCGCCACCTGCCCCCAGCTCTCTCAGCACTGGGCCCAGCCAGCAGTGAGCTACACACCTCCTGCTCCCCCCTGCTCCCCCCTACTCCCCGCCGCTCGTGCCCGCCGCTGCGGCTGCTGCTGCCGCCGCACCTTGATCAGCGCTCGCGCTCCCAAAATAAAACCGTGATATATATATCTGTGCCTACCTCTGGCGGACAACTTTTTGGTGTTGATTATTTTGGCAGCGAATTCCAGGCCCGTAGACTTCTGCACGCATCGTCGCACGATCGAAAATGCGCCCCTAGAAATAGAAAAATAGGGAGAAAAGCATCAGCATCTGA
This sequence comes from Lepidonotus clava, assembly GCA_936440205.1. Taxonomy (NCBI): domain Eukaryota; kingdom Metazoa; phylum Annelida; class Polychaeta; order Phyllodocida; family Polynoidae; genus Lepidonotus; species Lepidonotus clava. The sequence goes on from OW387135.1 coordinate 14,175,186, forward strand.
GCCTGATGGTGAGGGGGAGGCCGGCCAAGGCTGATGACAGCTTCCCAAACACCTCCATTTTGGAAACTCCATGCCGGCAATTTGCTACCTGGCTTACAAATCGCAATGAACATAGCATACATAAAGGCCTTTTCTTACGGTTAACACATGTTTTAATGGGATAAAAGAGGCAGAAAACGAGCAATCAGGGCGAAATGTGGGGTTGGCATCACAAGATCCGTCTGGGATTGGGCGGCCGTGTTGGCGTTGGAAAATGTCGGAGTGCTCGCTGACAAGCCAACATTCGCCTGCAAATATCTCCAGAATCGAAGCTCCTGGCACTGCAAACCTTCAACGAACAGATAGAGCGAAAGAGAAACTGTTACTTACTTGCCGAGTTCTTCTTTTAAGTCGTATAGATCGCTAAATTTTGCAGTGGTTGTTTGGGATGACATTTTGAAATGAAAATGTATTCCTATATGTATGCAATGTTGATTTGAGGCATGGATCTCGCGTGTTCGCGTTGCGTCACGAGATCTCGACGAGATTCAAGATGGCGCCCTCCACGCAGTAGTGTGTTTATTTTTGGCAGAGCTAAGCTCAGTTGAATTTTCTCCGTTGTAAGGTACAGTAAGCGTTATTTTCACTACTTTTTGCAGAACCATGGTTTGTTCTAAAGTGAAGGTGCATATCAAATGCCATTTGAGGTATTTAACATTAGAACTTTGGCGTTTACATGAACATTCCTTTGGGGCTGAGCCAGCCCGTTGGCGAACTGGCTGAACCAAACAAACAAGTCGGACGGAAAGTGCTCAGGTTTTGGTTTCGTTGCTAACTGATTTTTCGTCTTAATTCACTTTAGATAGCCATCATATGAACGCGATCTTGATGTGATATGGCGTAAGACTGAGATACATAACCTAATGATCAGATTCTTTCGTTTGTTTTGATGGGCGAACCATGTAAACAAAGTTTGTCCGAAGAGTTGAAAGTGACCTTGACCCTCCCATACATAGCCTAGTCTATGTGCCGAGCTGCTGCTCTTACTGATCGAAAAACAGACACTGGTTGTGTGACATATGTATATTTTGGGTTTGCTGACTGACATTTTATCGACAGATAAATTTATTTCTATTCCAACTAAAAGGGGGCGTGGTCGTCTTTCACCTACAAGTCATCTCGGTCGTGCAGACAAACGTAGTGTAAGAAAAATTAGTAGGTAGTCGTAATTTTTTTGACAGTAAAGAGTCATACATTTTTTATTTTATGTGTCTTGCATAGTTAGAGGATACATGGAATACACACATACACAAAAAATATATATGAGGTACATGTAACGGAACAAAATCAGGGCTCAACATTAAGCATTGCCCGCCTGCCCGGAGCAGGTAAAACTTGAGGTGGGGCAGGTAAATGTTGACTGTCATCTGCCCGAAGGGCAGGGAAATTTTGGGCATATAATGATACACTAATAAAGCTGGGCAGGTAAATTAAAGAGTAGGGCAGGTCAAATTGCACTCACACCTGCCCGATGGGCAGTCAAGCCAAAAACCTTAATGTTGAGCCCTGAAAATACAGATATTTTCATTCACTTAACACCAGACAAATTAATATTAACTATATTCAACTCTTTCTATTAGGAACATCCCATATACTGTCCAGTGTTAAAAGAGGAGGCCAAGGGTACTAGCAGTGTCCCCCGCGTGGTGTGTTTGTCCCCTTCGCGGCCACCTGGTACAGTTGTGTGACCAGCATATAGAGCTGATAAGACAGGGATAAGCGAAATTATGTGACATCACGCTGTCTTCAAGAATAACCTTGATAAGAGTCACCATTCTTGTCTCACAACAGTGACTAGTTTACAGCCCGTGGGCTTTGTAATGAGCTGGTCATACAAACCTGTCAAGAGCTAGGTCTAAAGAATTTTGTAGATAGTTTTATGACATATATACAGCGCCATGTCCGACTTGTTATTACAGAAGTGAGATGTTGTAAGTGAACAGTGTAATATAATGGCCTTCTATCTAAATTTATGTCTCTGCTTCTGTAGAAAACCTAACACGGATAGTATAATGTGAGCATACATATTTTGACGAACAAGTATTCAAACTGAATATCATCTTGTCTGTAAGCATAGAATGCTGTATTTCCATATATTGAAACAACATTTTTTACTTTACAAACATTATTTTAAATACGATGATTTTTACAGGTGGCCTAGAAGACGAACGTGGATGTCTTTTTGAAGTTTGGAACTTTGGAGGAAAAGGTCAGTATTAAGACTTACTTTTTCAAAACGTTTTCAGCAATAAACAATTTTTTGCTGGCCCGATGACTCTAATGTAGAGGCAACTATGAATACCACAGCAAATCTATTTTATGATTTTTCTGGGGAATAATTTCGTCTAAGTTCTGAAAAAAAGAGATCATCTCAAAGGTTCATGCGATGTTGATTTCTGAACTGGGAGTTTGCCTCATGATTGAATTAATAAGGTGACAGAATTTGAGTAATGGAACAACAGAAATTGTTAAATTACTAATGCCATCGTCAAGTTTTACTATAAACTTGTAATAGATATATACAAGAAATTGTCAATCAACAAAGTTATTACATTGACAGATTTTATAGAGTGGCTTCGTGTGGTAGAGAACGTTTTTCAGGTAAAATGTAATGTAATTTGAAACCGCATATCCTAAAACTACTTACAGTTCCTTCAAATTTTGGAAACATAGATCAAGCTGGAGACCCAATCGGTCAGTGAATGGTTTTATGTTAGTGTTTTTATCCTGGAACTACCGACTTTGTCACCAGGGGGCGCGTGGCGGACTAATGTTTGTTCTGTAGAAATATATATATCATGGTTTTTCAGTTCTTCAAATGAGTCCTATTCAATTTTGAGGTGACGGTTCTCACCATAGAGGGGAAAAATGGTGGGTGCAACGTATTGCTATTTCAGAAAGTCAAAAGATAACGGCGCTTATCACGTCTCGAATTTGGCATAATGAAATCATTCAAATGCTATCGCTTTAATAATCCAGAGGAATGTTAGCCTGTCAAGCCTATGGCCAAGTTAAAGCTACATCTTCAGGACTTAAAATAACCATACCAGAAATAAGTAGGTAATACAGAGTTTTGGTGAAGAATTTTGATGTTTTATATTAGTACTACTATAGAGGTGTGGGCTTGTCAGCAGGTTCTTAATTGTACTTACACATAAGAAACAGATGGAATGCTGTGCAAGAAACTTAATAGAAGAAGGATATTTGAAAGATCTGTGTAGATTCTTAGCAGGCTTTCCAAGATATTTCCATTAAATCTGATTATAGGTATCCCACAGTTGTTTTTTTTATAGAATTGTTTTGAACTCAACTAAACGTACTTATAATAAAGTCTTATTAAAGGCACCTACTATCTTAGTTTTATGTAACCACGGTCAGTTTTAATTTCTGAGTGCAATCTTTCTCCAAATAATGTGCTAGACCATGGATATCATAATTTCCAGTGTTCGCTTTTCAGAGAGAAGTTTTGTTGCTCCAAGTTTCTGCTATGTCCAACTGACAATCGTTCCTAGATTGTTTATATTTCTAAATGTTCATTATTACAAGATATGCGGGATACTTCACTCGCTAATTGCAGTCAATGCCAATACGACATTTTGAGGGCAATTCATGGATTCGGTATGAACCATTCTTTTAGTGAATTGGCCCGCAAGTCGTCAGCAACATTGACGTCCTTTATGTTCATATAATTATTTATTATGTCCATTGTTAGTTCCTTCAAATATCTACTTGCACCAGTATTTGAATAATACTGAATTCAGAGATGCTTTTTTACCTTCCTTTCCCGGATGTCTAATTTTTTGCCAGTTCAGTAAAATGATACTTAACCTGAGTGACCAATTTGGTTTTCAAATCATTTCTTTACCATATCTACGGTTTTTAAACCACAGATTGACGTTTTCTAGTAAAATATTTTCAACACTTTTAGCTGTTTAAACTGAAAATCCAGAAATATCCTTCCGCCTTCTGCGGATTTTTCATAGCTCCTGAGTGACATTTCTGATTATCATCATTACATATATATTTTTATACTTTGCCTTCTTTTTCCACAAATGCCGATCTTTCAATCTTTCTTCCCTTTTTTAAAAAATATTATATTGGTTGTATTTTGATGTTTTTGTTGTTGTTGTTGTTATTAGTATTGTTTTTGGATGGGGGGCCGATAACAATTATTTTGCATTTCTTGTTCTCATTCATCTTTGTCTTCCACACCCGTATTATCAATTAACTTAGAAGCGCAAAATCACCACAAAACTGTGAAGGACAAATTGCATGAGGATTAAAACAAATTAGTGCACTTGACAATATTTTGAACTGTTTAAATTGAAGTTAAATACTAGAACGCGCGGCGGCTTTGCTCGATGTGAGCGTCCTCTAAGCTGAGGCAGTAACCTAAGGTATAGCGCTCAGCTCTGGGGCCCGTAAGTCACATAGTGCACTGGTGTCGTGAACTTTGCGAGCTACCAACCAAACTTGACGGATGGCCAACAGCGTTTTCTGGAGTTTCCGTGTGAGGGGTCAGTGGGGCTCCCGCCTGGAGAATTGAATTTAGAAAAATATACCAATATAACCAGTAGAATGAAAACCGGTCTCAGTAGACCGGTTTATAATGATAAAATACATAGTTGGTTTGCTGTTAAAGTAGAAAAATAGTTGCGAGGATATATATTTATATAAGTGTTTTGTTTTGTGATAATAAGTCAGAACTTGAAGTGAGCTAGTCCCACAGGTCGATTACACGTCTAGCAGTAAAAAATGTGCATTCTTACATAATATGTGTCTAAAGATGTTGAGACTTGATTTTAAAAAGAAAAAAGAAGTAGGAAAAGAAATATTTGACACTGGGACTTTTCGTAGATTCTTCCTTTGAAAATAAAGCTCCATTTATTTATTAATCAACATTTTTAAAAAAGAGATAAACTCGAAAGATATTTCCTATTTGTGAGATAAGAAAAGAAGATATTTTTTGTTTGTGGATATCGAAAAAAAACATGTAGGCAATCATACATTATAGATCATGTATACAAATATATCCATGGGTCACTTCTCACTTGACGGTTGTGGCCCCATCTGTGGCGGGGATCAGTTGGGGCCCTACACCCCCCTCCCCCCCCCCCCCCCCGACACCCCACCTGGGCCCGGCCAGCCAGCTGGGCACTCTCCCAAAACACTCTCCACCAGAGACCCAGGAGACCCAGGAGGAGGCCCTCACTCAGCCCCAGCCCCCTCCCAGCGACATGCGCGCGAGATCCAGCAGGAGAATCATAATAGTACCTTTTCCTGGTATCAAGCTCCACCCGATATCAGTGTCGGTTTACTTTGTGATATAACTTGGAGGAGGTGGTCAGGATGGGGGGCGGGGAGGTGGGGGACTCTGCTCCTGATTGAGAATCGAAGCCACTCTAAAATGGCTCAAGAAACCCGTCTTGGCCCTAACATAGAAGGCCACGTAGACCAAGCCACTATTTACATTTCTATATTGAATGTTTATCAGCTATTGTGTATTTCTCTATAGATCTAATACTATGTATTTCCATATCTGGGAGGATGTTGCTTAGCGCAGTGAGCGGGACGGGGCTGGTTTGTTAACGCTGAGTCTCAGTAAAAGTTTTGTAAAATCTAGAATCTGTTTATCCAATACATTTCAGGTTGATTATACGGACAACGTTTAAAATGTTTAAACTTTGGCACACTCAACAAAATACACGTGATCAATATATCATGACTAAGCGGTCATATCACAGATTAAGGTAGGCTACGTTTGGTTTGGGCACCTTCCTTTTCCAAGAACCCCCCTCCTACCCCCAACCCCCCGTCTCCCACCTACCCTCAGTGTGTGTGTGTGTGGGGGGGGGGGGGAGAGGTCTGGCCGAGTCCCGGCCTGTTTCCCTTGGATCAAGCACTGGTTACACACCACAACAGTGTGTTAGGCTTGTTGTGGGCCTAACCTTAGGCTTGTAGTGGGCCTAACCCTAGGCTTGTATTATGCCTAATAGGTGCGGCCTAATCCCGCTCCCCGGGCGGCCGGCAGGGGGCGCCAGGTAAGAAGCGGGGCGCGTAACGTTAACGGGATTAGGACCTCAGCCACTGACCTCAGAGCCAGGCTAAGGTAACGGGAGAGGGGGGCCTTTCTTGGAAAGTTAGCACTTTATTTTAAACTGTATGTTGAGGGTACAAAAGTTGATTATTTCAAAGCATATTCAGGTGAAATGAAGTAAAAAAAAAAAAAAAAAAAAAAGAATATAGGATAGGGTTTTATCAAATTGTTTATTACAATGTTGCCCATATTCTGGTTATTTAAGGTTTTATTTCTGTTAAAAAAATTTCTTGTATTTGTCTTCTAAAAAATATGTTGATAGATGTCTCACGGTGTCTGCAATTTGGAAAAATAAGAATCCACGTCGGGAAGAATAATTTAGGGGCAAACCTGGAATTTTTTTTAAAAAGTGTGTTTTTTCAATCACTTTTCTGTTCGATTCGAAATAAAACAGTTAATTTGGAACAAAAAAATGAAGGGTTGCTCACCCATACATCGGCTCCCCTCCTTTAATCCGCTCCCACCACGTGCACGGGTCCACTACACAGTGTGTATACAAACAGAGTGCCCCCCCCCGCGGTGCCCCTGACCACCCCGTTCCTGTGCCTGCCCCCCCCCCCCCCCCCCCCCCCCCGATGCCCTGCCAGGTGGTACCTCCTGGAGGTACCGCACGGCCCCCTCAGACCGGGGAGGTGACGGCCACGCACGGACCGTCCCGAGGAGCCTCTACTATTCTACCACCACTTCTGCTGGGTTCTTTTATTGTTACACACATCAAACCACCACTTCATATAGGATTTAAGCAGGTAAATTTCCTTTTTTTCATTTATTTACTTCTTTTCTATAAGGAATGTAAGCAATTTTCAGATAAGAAATTCAGATTTGGTTACTACCTCAGCATGGTCCCGCACAACTCCAGGGACATGCATATACCTCCAGTATATGACTATGATAACAGGCTCTCTGTAGTCTATATATTTATTGAGAGCGACTGGATTTACTACACTTTATATGGATGATATAACTCGAGTATAGCTTAGGTAGCTCTGGATTACCGGATTTTGAAATACTAAGATGCTGTCACTATATTTGGATATATTCTGAATTTCATTTCTATTGATGTCGAAAACAATATGTTAGGTGCAATGTTATGTGGTATAAATCTTTTAGCAATATGACTTTATAGAGAAGAGGGGAGGGGGCAAAAAGCACAATCTTGTACATCAAGAAATCTGAATAGGTTTATAATTTAGGTTAGAAACAAATAACACTCAATCAAGGAATAAGCACCATACAAGGTACGACTTTCCAGCATGACTGTTAACAGTTTGCAAAGTGGTAATTTCTACCTAACTTGGATGGTGCAGCAAAAGTACCCTGACCAAGTGGCAGCATATACTGCTTGATCAGTATTGTGCACTGAGTTCAAACTGAATTTCTATTGCATTTTGTTCTGGGTATGTTATCAGTGCCTCGAAAGGTCCCGATCTATATTAGGCAACAACAAAAAAAGAGAAAATAGTTGTGTTCAGGTTTCCCTGCCGACCCTATTATTTTGCCACGACCCTATAGTTTTTTCAGAGAAAGTATTTGGGAAAATCATAAAAATGTGACAAAAGTGAGCAAATAATCATTACTGGTAATCGAATAATCACCTAAACATTACCAAATAGTGCATTACAAATGTTAGAATTCATTACAGAAGGTGATCAAGTTAGATGCCACTTTTAAACACTGCCTGGGTCTATCATTTTAGTAAAAAAAAATTGACCAAAAAAAGATTATTCCGATTACCGACCCCTATTTTCTATTTTTTGGAGGCATGAAACCTAAATACAACAATTTTTTGTTGCCTTATATGAACATTTCATTCATCAGAAGCCGTTTCAATACATGTATTGATTCACAAATCTCTGTGTGTCAACAGGGGCTTTACAGACCGTCGACTCGGGTCTAGCCAGATCAAAGGCCTTCTACTCTAAGACCTTATCCACGTGTAGTATACAAGTACAATGCCTTATAATTCATGCTAATACCCTGTGAGGTACTATTCATCACATTAAAAACGTGCCCCTGCACACCCTGCAATGGGAAATACATGTAATGTGACCAATGTACCGTTGCCAAACATGGCAGTGAAGTTTCTCGAATTGTTCATGGAATGGGACTTTACATTTTTGTGTGCCCTAATCACTGACTATGATAATACAGTTGAGTGATAATCAATAAATTATGGCTTTCTAATGAACACACTATGAAGATTTGTGATTTTTTCCCGGAACAAAATGTTGCGTTAGAAAAAAATGCGCATTAATTGTACCCGAAAGTATCGAAGTGTATAGAAGTTGCTACATACTATACATGTATACTCATCCATTGTGTAGCTTTTACAATTGAAGTCCTCCTGTTGTACTGCGTCTACGCGTGTGTTAGTTTACTAGTGGTGGTGTTCATTGAGTTAATGCCACAGACTGTTGGTCTATAGACTAGAGTTCTGCGGTCTGTGGTGACGGTCAAGAAGTCTGGTTTAAACACTCCGACCTACAACAAACACACTGGGTACTCCTTAAGGCTATATTCCACTATGCGTTCTTTTACTTCAGTTGGTCGTTTAACTTGTGTTCATTGACATGAAGGCAAGTGACTGTAAGTAAATGCAAGCAATTTCTAATAACGCATAGTGGAATATGGAATTTGCTTGTTTTCATACTTGGGTTGAATAACGCAAGTATGTAGTTTTCTATGGAGTACCCCTTAAATTCTGCCGTTGTATGGGTAATGGTGGTTTCCTCCTCCCAGAATTAACCCACACGGCCAACTTTAATGGTCATTGGAGAATAAGTACCTTTGGTGGTTAGCGGTTTCACACATAGTGATATCTCACAGAAGCTGGGGAGTTATCACTCTAAATAACTTTGTGGGGTACATAAATGGTAGAGTTGTTACAATTTTTAGGTAGTTTTAGATTTGTAAAATCCCGAGGAGAAAGTATATCTATAATGGGAGGTTACCAAAATAAGCATGCATTTATCTTTTTACACCGATTGGCTCGGACAGGGAGGACCCTTTAAACACCGATTAGCTTTCCTGTGTAGTACTCAGAGTCATGTAGTGGTCCGTAATAGAACAGTCCCCCGGAGACTTTGACATGATACCGGTCACGACAAAGAAATGTTATAAGAAAACGTCATGTAAGGTAATGGACTACGTGAAAAAGTAAAAAAAAATCATGGCGCTTGGTGTAAGTTAAGGACCTATTTCTGGATTATGTCCCTTTGCTGCAAAAAAGAAATCTGTTCAATATCTATACATATATTTGTAAACAAACAGTATGCCTTCTATGTTAGGTACACTAATTCCAAAATTGGGCTAGTACTCAAAGTTCACGTGCAATTCTTAATCCCCTATTGAAAGAATACATTTTAAACCTTTGACAATTTACTACTGCTGATCGCCTTTTAGTTAAACGGTGCCGCAGTTCAGGGGAAAAGTACACAACTAATACTACTATAACGATAAGATTATCCCCTCCAATACGTCACCAGTCCGGGTTCTCGTTAATAACTATTGTATCGGAGATTAGCGGATAAAGTGGTTATTGAGGCAGCGTTCCTTATGACTTCCTGTGACGTCACGCCGCTTGGTGGCGCCCCCAACGGCGGCCGGCGGTACGACGTGTACTCACGTATTCTGAGTTCGCGATAAGCCCCTTTTCAAAGTCGCCAAATTGGCGAATTCATGACGATTGCGGTTAGCCAAATGATATATTGATAAACTAACTATTCTTGGTAAAATATTCTAATTACATGTAGTTTTTCGATGGGAAATAGACTCCAATTCTGCTTGATTCTGAGCACATTTTCTCCAAAACAATTCGCCAAATCTTTCAAATTTGGCCAGATTGATTTTGCATTCGCCATCGGCGATTCGGCAAGCGATTAGCGCAATCCCAGGTTGTGTAATGGTATAAGTGTTAAAGTTAGGACAATTAGCTCGTGTGGACAGCACATTTGACTGTCCAGGGTGCTGCTTTATAAATACGTTATAACTTTTCCTTTCAATTCCCTGAGTCCCGCAGCTGATATACTCAAATCACTTGATAGATTTCAAATTCATGGAATTTTTGGGGAAGCACCAAACCAAACCAGGTTCCATGTCTGGCAACGCCATGTCTGGCAACGCTGTAGTATGTGCAGAAATGAATATAAGTTTTTTTTATTTATTTCCCACAACCGATTTGGTAGCTGACAGCAACAGTGCTAAAACCTATAGATATATTACATAGGTAAGTGGCCAAATACACGTGTTGTACACGGTAGTGTTAGTGGACACTAGTCATATTTACAGATCAGAGTACATTCACAAACGTTGGTGATTGACACCCTCCTATGTACAGGAGGTGATCAATCACACACCACCACTACCGCTACTAGCCCCACCACCACCGCTACCACCATCACTACCAGCCCCACCACCACCACCTATAGGTCCTTTTCAAGTATATGTCACGCCAAGATCTAGTAATTTTTCAGGGGTAGATACAGGATTTCATATAGTCTAAGCACTGAAACGTCGCACATTCACATGCATGAGCGGGACGGTTTTTTTCCCTATAAAGAATATAACTCTCCACAAGAATGGGAGGACTCAGGACCCCCTGGACCCACCACTGATTTTAGTAATGTAAAGGGAACTATCTACATTTTCTGCGTTGTCTTATGAGACTATAGCCATAGCAAACGGTCATCTGAAGTAACCAATAGGAATATGATGAACATATATTAAGGTACTTCTCACTTTAGTTCATTGCTGCTGTGAAATGGTATAGTGCTCTGCAGATCGAAGCTCAAGTCGTTCATGGGAAAGGACATTTTTCACAAACTTCAGAAGAGATGCTTAGCATTTTAAGAAATGAATTTAGGTAATGTATTCAGCACATGTAGGAGCACGGGAAAGAAGTTTTTTTTATGATTGTAGTGTATTTCTTCACTCAAAATGAAACGGTTTTCTTTCTTTGGATGTATAATCTAATGTAAACTTGTCGTCAATAACTGAAATTAACCAAGGCAATCTAGGCTCTTTGTCTAAGCAATGAAGATTGATGTGCTCTAATTGCAAGTAGGCTTTCTGGACCTCTCCACTCCCCCCAACCCCACGCTCCACCCCCCACACCTGCCGGACCACAGCGGATGGACCCGACCCGGATCCGGAAATCAATCCAAAACGGCTTTGGGAGAAGCACCGCTCCCACCCCACTCTCCATTGACCAATCATAAGCCCCAACACAAAGACTGCTTGGCACTGGTTGCCATGGTGACCGGTCAGGAGCATTGGTCACCTGTCGGTTTAGTATGCCTCATTGTGGCATGGCCTGTCATCGGCTGACCGATCGATCGGGTCATTTCTGAAGGGCATACCGACCTGCTGAGTGACCGGCGTACGTTCCGGTCACTCTGTGTAAGCATGGCTGGTTATGCCAGGAGCAAACACCTTCCATGTGTAATGGGTTGGTATACTGGATACTTTTTGTATTGTTTGAGGACTAGGAGCCTGGACGAATGTTGGGAGGGAGGGGGGGGGGAGGTCAATGACTTGAGGTTACATGAGTTAGGACCTCGAGTGACCACGCCACTAGACCAACCCAATCATCCCAATTATCAGCAGCAAAAGTACCTAGGTTTGATAGGTCACACTCAGACGTTCAGCTCCTTCATTTTAATGATATTTGTTACTACTTCTTATAAAATTTGATATATATAATTATATCTTGGGTCAGCGATAATTTCTAAGTATAATTTTCTAGACCACCCGCAATTGTATCCCAAGAGGGGCCCCTGGCCAGCTGAAGTAATCATTGTACACGGAGAACTCTGGCTCCTAATGAGGATCCTAAGGGCTAAGTAGGCAAATTATATCGGCCTCGCTTAATTATGCACTCCAGCTAGAGGGGGATATGATCGTTACCTTTGTGTATATGGTGCGCTACCAGACTGGAATGGGCCACTAAGGGGAGGCCCAATTATAAGAGTTCCATATCGGCCAAGCCCAAACTATTGACCTCTCAGTTCTCAGAAACGTCCTTTTGAATGAAATGCTAAGACGTCAGTTTTTACTGAAAAGCAGCCTGTTCAGAAATTACATTCATTGGCGTTGGATCAAGACATAGGTCAACTGCAACCTTTTAGTACTGATCCCGTGTTAAAGTCTTGTGGTTAACCGAAAAAGTCTGAGTGTAAATAGCTGTAGAGACTTTTGCTATGGAAGGAGAATTTTACGGAGGCTATGATAAAAACAAATCATCCTTGTTTGTTTTCCGCGTGTTGTGGAGACTTGAGAGTCTCATCAAAGTGGCCTTTAGATACCGGCCATTACTCAGCACTAAGGGCAGGTTGTTGGTCAAAGGATCCTTCTCCGTGAAGGTCAACGATTCTCTACTGCGGTAAGATAGCCACCTTTTGACGTCATGTTATGACTCTCCTAAAGGTGGCGCCGTCAGTCTTATCTTGTAATGACAGGTCAGGGTTTCAGGGAGATTAGAATAAAGAGAATGATAGAATTCGAAAAAGTAACGAAACCTCATAGAAGTTTGTGAAAGGCGTTTTTGAAAATTATGCGTTTTAGGCCAAATTTTATATTTAGAAACGAGAATATAATTATCAACAGAGGCCAGGGTGTCTAGGAAGGGCATGATGCCATCACTAGAAGCCAGGCGTCTGTTATGATCCCTTCAAGCATTTTGATAGCATTATTTCAAATTGTATTGAAATAATTCTTTACTTCGAGACAGTTCTATTGCGGTTCTATCTTTGCGGTTGTATCACATTTCCTAGTGCCTCGGAAAACCACCATGCAGTCATATATGCCAATAAAACGTTAGTTGATGATCAATGTTTTTGGAAATACCCACGTGTATTGCAACATTAATCTCGCCTATAGACATGACTATTTATTAGTTTGAGAAGGTTGGCCCCTTGCTGGGTCCCTCACTCGATGCACTGTAGCAGTTTTAAAGGGGATTTGGGCCGAGGCCAGCCAGCCCCGCAGTGGTGCAGCCAAGACCAGGGCGCGTCGACCTGCACGGCTGGCACACGGTGGGGTTAGTTTAAACAGAATGTCCGGAGATCTGAATCAGTTACGCAACACTCAGTTAGAGCCGGTCATAAAGCAGCAGCCAGTTCTGCTGTGTCAGAAAGCTTTGTTCGTCCAATCGGAGCGGCCGGAAGTTGGGAGGAGGCCAGGTTAGGCGCCTGGTAAATCATATTGATATTTATGTGAAATGGATCATAATAAATCAAACACACTAAGGTTAGATACAGGGCACTGCTACCTTGATTCCCCTTATACTTAGGGGAATCAAGGCTCATAACTATAAGTAAGAGAAGAGATGAGGGTACCTCAATGCGCACGTGTGCACACACACACAATTAAGTATTGAAAATCTTATTTTCTCCTGAGTTCTAGACCTCCCATTGCACTGGATTTATACTGAGACATACGTATGTATATTCCAGAATTTCTGACCCAACCCCCACCAACCCCATACTTGATGCGTTTGTATTCAAGTATTTCCATAACCCCTGTGTTTGTCGGGGTGATATCTTACATGATATCTTATGCTAAACATCATGATTGCGGAATGAAACGACTTAACACATATTTTTTGTTTCGGTTTTAATTTGACATGTTTTTAAACAGTATTTGTTTTTCCTCTTCAGGTGACGACAGAAGCAGGACCAGTGGCTTTACTGTTAGGGTCTTGACCGTTCCCGCTTCACGAGCTGACCGCCGCTAACGGGAACCAGGGTCATCTTCTGTCCAGGCACCTGTCCACGTCCTACCTGTAAGTCAGTTTTGTATTAATTAAAACTTGACCCCTGAAGTACCCAAAACCGTACGTCTCAAGCGTTGGCACCATAGACCTAACGTACATACCAACATGAATAGTTCTGTGGTTTTGGGGTAACAGTCGCTATATTTCAATTAAAGGCTAAAGCTTTGTGCCGTAATCTCAATATAACAAATAACAGTTAATGGTATATCCTAAAAAAAGTTTCACACATGCAGGCAACTGATCTAACAGTAATCTAGAACCCTACACATTATTTTCTGAAGAGTGAATCGAGAACTGGCAATGCCTTACTATCTTAGAAGAAACAAACATATAGGCAGTTTAGAGATGTTATTTTCTGTCAAACCAAAAGAAAATATGAAAAAAAGTTTTATTTGAATTGCTAAGTATAACCAAGAAGTAAGTACACCATCCATCTATGGGACATTTCTATTTCTTGACCCTTGTATGTACCTTACACCTAGAAATCCCTTCCCTCCTTGATACACAGGTACCCCTTTTTCTTTCACCCTACAGCTCATTATCCTGCAGTATCTGGTCACAGTGTTAGTGCAGCCAATCACAGATAGTCGCGAGCCCTCAGCTGGAGAGCCCGCCGTCAAACTGGAGTGCCGCGTGTGTATCATCCCCTGCGTGGTCGAAAGGCCCATCAAGACCTTAGAAGCCGCCGGCTCACCCCCGCTGCAGATGCCATCTGTGCACAAGTATGTAAAAACTTTTCTTTTTGACATGATTTGTTTTTTAATCCTGGCTTTAAGGCCTAGGATAGTTTTGTCGCTCATCTCCAAAGTCTGGATAGTTTTTGTGACTGACATTCTTTCAAAGGTAAAGATATGAAATGTCACCAAGACAGTTTGAAAAGCCCAGTATAGATTTGTCACTTCCATAGATTTAACATTCAGAATACTTTAGTCTCTAAAATAAAAAATGACTGAGAGCAATGGACAGGAACGAAAAGAATATTATAGGGCAAGTACTGGTACAAGACACAGGTGCTCCACCTGGCCTCTGGATGGATCAAGGTTGAGCTAAACATTACATCCATTAATTGTCTGAAGCACTTGCAATGACCAATACCTAACACCGCCCCCTCTTCCCGTACACAGGTCGTGGGAGATGAACGGGTCAGGGTGTGTGTTCGACCACTACGGGCGGATCCCGGAGGGCATCTACCAGACCGAGTCCTTCACGTCCCCGCTGGAGGAGGCCGTCTCCAACAACGACCTTCAGAGGTTCAAGGAACTCGTCAAGGTAAATAGGGCATACAGCAGGCTTTATTTCACCAGGTTCTAGAACTCTGCCAAAGTTTCTTTTTTCAAATTTACCCACACTTGGATTCCTTCAGATCAGAATAAATCATGTAAGATGACGGCATAAATCTGCTGCGTGACAGGGAAACAGAGATTTTGAGAGTGAAATTTGAGTGGTCGCCCTGGTACATGTTGATGTAGTCCCCAGTCTAAAGATGTTGGTAATATGATAGGGGATAAGAAAATAAATTGAGACTAAATGTTATTTATCAAAAATATTTTTCAAGAAACTGTCTTCAATTTGACGGTATGTTGCGAACGTAAAGTATTTCCCCTGGTCTTTTGCCTTTTGTATCTGTGATATCTGTAAGTCTGTTCTTTTTAAGTGATGAATACAATAAGATGTGATAGCTAAACCGTTCATGTCATAAAACTTACAAGACTTTGATATTTTCTAATATTTTTTTTTGAAACCATGAAATAGACCAATGCAAGTTATACATGCTGTTATATTGTTGAAAAACTTCTATTAATTGTGAAATTCCTAGTATTTGCTTGGGAAGATGACATGCCTTGAGTTATTATTCTTCATTGACAAAGTGGGACGATATTGTGATAGTGCATTTGAGGGTAGAGAATATGACATGTCTCGAGTTTATACATTAACCCTTTCTTCACAGGAGGGCCACAATGTGACCATACAGCTGAGGGTGGGGAAAATGACGTGTCTCGAGTTCTGCGGCATGATGGGATACAAAGACATGCTGCGGGAGCTCATCGAGTCGTCGGTCAACGTGAACACACTGAAAAAGTACTTCAGTCTCAACGGTAAGGAAATGTCACTGGAGTGTCGCAACCTTTTGATCAGTTCAAATTAATCTGATTGGTGGTGTAAAATGGTAAGTATCTACGCTTCACGAAGCACTACATAGTCGGAATTTAGTAATTTGAATGTTTTTTGGTTATATCCTAGATTTGGCTTTTTTTTAGTACATTTATTAAACCCAGATACTTTTAAACGTGGATTCGGAATTCCTAATGTTCCGAAAATTATTCCTCGTATTTAGCAAGACTGATTGTTGAATGTCAATAGCGCCCAGGACCACCCAAGAGTTCTTGGCCCTGGACAAGAATAATAGTCTCATGTCGGTTTTTATCCTTTTTCCAGACGTGGTAGAGAGGGCGTACATGATCTCACGTAACAAGGACATCTTCTTCGGTCAGGAGGCGCTGGCCGAGGCCAACCGCTACGAGGCCACTCTGTTCACGGCGGTGGAGTACGACCAGCCGGAGTGTGTGCGCCTCATGCTGGGTTACCTGGGGTCCCGGGAGCCCGGGCGACATGCCTTCCTCATCAAGGGGAACAACCAGGAGAACCTGTCGGCCTCAGAACTAGCTGAAGTCAGAGGTAAAGCTTGTCAATTTGCATTTAAAACAACTTGAAGACATTATCTGTAGTGTGAATCAGTTTGTTGAGATGGTCCATAGTTTGTGTACAGCAAATTTAGTCCTATATGTTCATTCATTGGGTGAACATAATTTCCTTTATCAAATATTCCACATACCAATTTTGCTGCGGATTTTAAAGATACGCAGTAGGAATAACGTTCAAAAAAAGAAATGACAAACATCATTAGAAAGGTCTTATGATTCTCTTTCAAATTATATATAGCATGTTAGGATTAATGCCGTATTCTCAAAGAAAATCAACCAAATGTAAAATCGACAGCATCAATATCGGTATGTGGAATACAGCCTTTAGTGGAAAATATTATTATATCTCTAATGTGAGTGTATTTGAAAAACAATTTTCGCTGAAGCTCTACATTATATCCATCGCAAGCAAAATATTTCTTGATCTTAATATTTCTTGGTCTAAACATTAGGAAAAACATATTACGGTGATATTTGTAAATAAGCCGACATGATTATATGTGTTCTGAATGATATCGGAAGAGCTCTGTAAAAAAGAGAGATAGAATTAGCTATAAAAAAAAGTATAAGATAACTATATCTTCATTTAGATTTACTGTTCCTTGTTCTCATGTTAAATTTCTTCCCCAACAGGTTACAAAAAATGTGCTGAGATCTTCAAGTCTCACGAAGAGCAAAGCCTGAATGTTGCATAGAGGGCACGGCCCCGGCCCGCGGGCAGCAGAGCGTTCCGCCCACCTCACCCCTTCACAAGTATATAGCGCGTGCTGCATCCCCATACACACATCCCATAACCATCGGAGATCTCTCCTGACGTAATAATCATGATAAGAAAGGGTTGGACACGACAGACTGAACTGTCTATGCTGGTTATATTGCCTACACGCCAGGCACCAGCACGGAGGAGAGTACTAATCTTGTTACCGGCAAGCATGCCTTATCTCAGAGGCTGAAAGTAGGCTGGTTCAGGCCTGTTTTGTCGCGTTATGTCGTCACCAGTTGTTACGTCGTTACATCCATTCACTGTATGTGTTGTTTCCATCTTTAAGTTATTTTTAGTTACAATATATTGCCTATAAGTTGTTTTTTATATTTCAAATGTTTATCCTTTTAATTAGGTATTTAATTGGGTACATTTCTCCTTATGGTTTGTTTGTTTAGAAAAATGCATGTATCCCTTATTCAGACAATTTTTATAGCAGTAATAACGATAGGTAGTGGGTGAAACGACACCACCAAGACTTGATGATATAAGGGTAACAATTAGCAAATCACATTACCAAATTTATTTCAATAATATTTTTGGTCGATATATCCTATTGGGAATTGTTAGTTGTTGGCCCAAAATAACTTCTAACACGTGAGTAAAACTACACTTGACTTTGAGGCGATTGGTATTCGGTCCATCCTTAATGTCCTCCTTCCGTATGTTCTTGTCTTTTGTTACATCCCTGTAATCATTTACTGCTTAAGTATATGTTTCTCGTTATCATATCATGGTTGTCTATATAGGAAGACTTTTAATTTAATCACTTTTATAAAAATGATATCCTGTTATTGGTTATCTGGCTGCTTGTAATTTATGTGAATATTAGAAAACTTGAGATTACCGCGCAAAGAGATAAAGGTTGGGGAGGTGGACCTCTAGAGGTGTTTCAGACGGCATGTATAATGGTGCTTTTAGTGTATTACCAGCGTTGGTTTACATGGTCTGATATATACTATGCAAAAGCAAAACTTACAACCTGTTGTCTAGAAAAATTAGATTGAAACGTGTGAAAACTGTTGTTACGGTGAATTCCTAGAACGACCTGAAAGATTGCCTAAAAAAATTGTAGAAAATAGCCGGCTCTCTATGTGCTATCAACGGTTTTCCAGTAATATGTAAGTTTACAGAAAAAGTCAAGAGTTAATCTTCGAACTGTTTTAGAGATATGCTGTTTGAAAATTAGCATTGCATATACCTTTTTATGAGTTATGCATAGATGAGTGTTTTGGGGGATTAACCAGAGGTGGTAGGTTTAATACTGTTGATTACCTGAGAGGTACAATAGGTTTGTTTTATTGAGTGCTTGTACAAACTGCTGTTGTTGGAGGCCCTGTGGGTATATTCTGCCTATAAACGTGGTCACTGCTGAAACTAAACCAACGTTGATTGCTGCTTCAGAGGCTCCAAGCTGGGTGGGGGGAAAGTTGGAGGATCTCAAGATGCCGGGAGCAGAAAGGTCATATTGTGAATGTCTTCTCTGAAAATAACGGTAAAGAGGACTTCTTTATATTACTATTTTCTGTATTAACAAAAACTCGTGTTGTAAAGCGAGTTGTTGTTTTAATCTTATTACAAAAAGAAAGAGTTCTATTTAAGAAAAATAATCAGGAAATGTATAAAGAAGAGAAACAAGGTTTCCGACACATATGGGCAACTTGGAGTCTCTGGTTGTTACTGTTAAGCTGCATTTTCATTACTAACTGGCGCTAGGATCTCAGAGTCCCGGTGAGGGTTCTGTTGCCATAAGTTAGACCCTAGTAGACTGTATGGACACTTTGCTGCTGATAGACAACAACATGCGCATTGTGAGCGTTATCCGTTGGCTGTACCTTTTTCTGTCTGTCAGCCATCATGATTTGGTACCAAGTTGTAACTGGTCTGACAACTGGTTACTTTTGACATTTTGTTGTCACAGGAATGCATAAAAACAACTTGAGATAACTTGGTTACGCAGGTACTCAGTGTTTAAGAAAGTATTACAGTCGCCCTTTCTCCGCTATCATAGATCAAACAGTGCCATTCTAGCAGAAATGTGGAAAAGGAAAAACGTCCAATACAATTATGAGTACATGTATACTGAATTGACCTGTATGCTATTCTCATTTACGATAAATTATATGTTTGAGATGTGTGTGTGCAAAAAACAAAAAACAAATACACACTGATATCTCTCACTCTCCTATGCACCCACGGCAGTTAACATATCAAATAATGTTTTAACAATCTTCACACATAGTGGAAAACTGCTTAGGATAGAGTAGTTTTAATCACTCTTGGACTTTTCTAAAGGTTCGTGTCGATGAGGTTAACTGTTACCTCTCTGTATATATACCTGATCATGGCATGGTGACAGGGCTTCCAGTGATTTTGAAAAGGGACATTATTTTTGGGAAATGTATTTAATTTGATTATGTACCAAAGGAGATTGTTCGTACCACCGTTATTCAACATTTAGTCTTTTCATCTGTGGCAGCTATATTCTCCTGGGGGTGTTTGCCTCTGTGATAATGGGGAAATCAAAGTGAAAATAATGCATAATGTAAGCGTAATGATGACGCCACTTAATACTGCAATTAGAGTTGTGCAGAGATTTTAAACTGAGCTTTTGTTGCCTTTGGCACTGTACAATGTTCGTAGGATTTTACAGAATCTTTATTCTAACCCTGGTCGCTGGAAGTCCTGTAAAACTGTACAATATGTTTTAAAATGGACACCTATCGCCATGTTGATCATCACATCGATTGTCACTCTGAGACAACCGTTTGTTCCAGAGCTCTTTGCAGGACGTTTTTCTTCCCACTTCGTGTAGATATGACCCTAGCATGTGTCCTACCTTCTGTGATTTATGCTTGTTACTATATATACACTTGTACCCACCCGATGTATGATATTATCTGTTATACCCTAAGTGTGATACGGCCCTGTTGTTAAGAGGTTAATACAGTTATGATACAAGAAGTTTGATGACCCTGTCAGTATTGCCCCGTGATACCCTCAAGTAGTCTTTTTAGCGCATTTGAATTCGGTAATTGACGACAAAATACTCGTGGATCAGGGTATGATAAATCCACAAACACGTTTAGGGATGTATTGTTAAAGAGTTCTCAGTCTTTGTACCCCAGCCATAGAAGTCATGGGTATCTGCGTTTCGTAACCTGCCCTGAAGTACATATTTCTGGATCTACTGAGGCTGATGTTACTTTTAATTATAGCCTTTTCCCAGTTTTCGTACATATGTACCATATATATGATAAATCCACGTAATGATATAATACTATTTGTGCATACAACTTACATACTGTCCCCTAAACTTAAGTTTAATAGGGAGAAGTGTTACGTTAATGCCGACCCCCTTGTGTGATCTAAGTCCCATAACTGATCTCCGGAGTGTATTCTGCTGACACTGAACCTTTAGGTTTGGTGATATAACCTATATAAACGGTTTGTTATTTTTGCTTTTTTTTGGTTTATTTATTTTGCTGTTGTTCAGAAGCAAAAGAAAATACTCGGTGAGTTTAAAGAGAGCTTTTTAGACACAATCTACATTTACGATGGCACTGATTGCTGTTGTACCATGGTATTTTCTATTTGAGGAAACAGCAATTCATAACATGAAATTCAGGAAGTTGTGCACCCTTATCATATTTCATTTTATCCACTTTTAAAATGAAAATATCTAGATCAGAATACCTCTGATCAAGTTTTAAGAGGTAAATTATAAGGACAGGTGTTTTTCTAGATGTGCGATAATATATATTATTGATTTCTTTAATGATACGGTTATGGCGTTAGTATGATTAAACTAAATTTCATAACTTTTATTTCCACATCATTGGCAAAACATTGGAGAAACATCACAGGATTTCCCCACCGATTTCTTATCATCTCACTTTTCTTTCACTGATCGTTGATGTTGATGCCAATAAAATGTGATTATTTTACCTATCTACGCATGATTTTACAATGTAGTAGCCTAATTGAGAAATAAAAGAATAGTTGGAAATAATCTATTGGTTTCACTCGACTTGTTCTTAGATAGGCATAATACTGTTTCCATAGCGGCCAGGTGGATGTATACAGTTAGGGATCCTTTTGTGGAGCTTATTTTTCCCACGAGCTGTCCCGGACGTTATTAAAGGGAGTCAAAAGCAATAATGTGTCAAAATATAACAACATTTTGCAAACTTGAATAAATATGAAAATACATTCTAAGAGTCTAACTATAGCCATTGATTCAGTATAAATCATGAGAACTAGCTATAACTTCACTTAAATAGTGTAATACTCGTGCCATGCATGCCTGGAAACCGCAATGTTTGTAAACAAACCAATTTTGGTAGGTCACCAAAATTGACATGGGAAGAGTTTTAATGTAGTTTAAGTCTGTATTCATTGTTTATATTTTACCACAGGCCTAGGCTATGGCCATAGAATATATTTCAATGGTTAACGGAATTTGCAAAAGTGTCGCCCTACATTTCTTTTGGCTCCCTTTATGCGTCTATTACATATATAAGGTACCATTTGGACACCAACTCAAACCCGCTTCAGAAAACGTTAACTAGTCCTGGAAAATTAACTCATACATCTTACATATTCGCCTTTGTGAACAAACCTATGAAAGTCTTAGATGTATATTGAGAGAGAAGTAGTACAGGAGGGAAATGAGTATGAGAGAAATTAAGTGGTAATTACACGACACTCTGAACAAAGTTAACTATGTTGGATCTCTCACGTTCCCTGATTGTAGTGGCAAGAGGGATGAACCGTCTGTGCGTGCGGGCATATAGACAGTTCAGTCACTTCTGATTGATCACGAGGTGATCATGAGAAACAGGTCCTCAGTGAATAGAGGCAAAATTGATATACATGTATCGGATATTCACCGTTATCAAATGCTATAATCAACAACATGATATTACATTCATATGCCTCTAGTATCTAATTTTCAAATTACCAAAGCATAACTAATATATATTTACATATTTAATCACATGCTGTCGTTCAACGACATAGTTAAACTACTGGAAGATATGCATAATGCTTATATAAAATTGCGTAGATTCTTGATTGAAAGGGATTCCCACAGTATATATAGAACATAGACAAGTATAAAACGACAACATATTGAATATCATAGTAGGTTTCAATCATAGATGCGCAACAGCCTTATAGCCTCTGATTATAGGATCATAAGCGCCCTCGAAGGCTGGACGTGTCATACAGGACAGTTTTATAATAATAACTCCCATCCATTTAAAAGAAAAGGGGAAATGAAAGCCATAAACATCAGATGTGTACGAATAAACGAATATAGATCGATCTGAGTTAATCACAACAAACAGCCCACGGTCTAGAATGCATAGATCCCCCCCCCCCCACACCTTTTTTGCATCAGTAGCGGATCCAAGTTTTTGAAAAGGTGGGGGGGGGGGGGGGGGGGGGCGCCCCCCTTTTCCCAGAATTTTACTTTAAAAAATATAAATTTGGTCCCAAAAAAAGGGAGGGGGCGCGCCCATCTCTAAATCCGCCACTGCGGATCTACTGACAAAAAAGTAAATGCAAAAGTGATATAGTTAATAATAATCCATAAATTCAATTGTACAATTCTCGTTGTCCACGCATTTCAAAAATTTTCAGACTTTTCGACACGGAACAATTGTCCAGGTCCATCTTATTTTTTAAATTAATTCTAATGTTTCATTCTTTTCATCGGGCAAGTCTGTATACAGAGGAGGGGAGGATGGTGGGAGAGTCAGGGCCAATCCCCTAAGAAGGAAATTTTTACAAAAAGTCCCCCAAAAAAATCACTGCGAAAATAGGAGGAACATTTTTTATACTGAAAAGTTCAACTTATAAGTTGTATAACGACTCCTCGCTACCCCCCTGTATGCGTCCACCCCACTCTATAGTTACAGGCTAACTAGTTCATGCGAGGTAAATGTCAGATCTAAGAAATCATCCGGGGAAATCATCATTTTATGTCCAGTTGCCTGTCCCGTAAAGTTGAGGCCTATCCATTTTTAGAAAAAGAATTGAAATAGAAAGAAGAATTCACGAATGTATTACACACAACCATACCTACTACTTTTTTTTTATCAATAGAAAATATTTAGTTAGCAAGTAATCAAAGTAACTAGTATTGACTGAGGAATGGGACATTATCCCCCTTTGCCTCCCGCACGCCTCGCACCGTGTGGCGGGAAACCCGGCGAGCACCAGGCGTTACCCGGTCGGCCTCGTTCGGAAACCGCTCGTGACGTCACGACCTCTGACAGGAAGTCCACCATATTTTCATCCTGAACAAAACATTGCCCGACTCGAAGCCGTCAGCGATGTCTAAGACAAAGACTCCGCGGGCCAGGCATAATTATACCAGGCACACATGAGGAACGAAACGTGCTTTTTCGGTTTCTGGCCATTCCTGCAGGATCCAAGTCCCAGGATTATCGTAAAGTCGGTAGGTTGATTGAAAGGAGCGCTCCGTGTGGTCCGACTCCATCCCTCTCGTTGTCCTTCGCAGCCTTGGATGACAACAAGGGGAGGAGCTGTCATATCTCAGAACTACCCCAAACTGCTGTGGATTACTCCCAAAATAATCAGAAATGGGAGAAGTAAGCTCAACTGGGCGGCACAGCTCTAAATGTTGAGTGTGGAGGGAATTATCAGGGGGGAAATAGGATCAATATTGTTTTGGATAGACCGTGTACCGACTGGCACTGTCACAGACTGGAAGTGTGTCAGATGACTTGGCAGCCAAGTCACTGTAAACACTGACTCTTTCTCTTATTGTGTTTTGGGGGCACCAGAAGCTCATTGTTTCTCACAGGATCAACCAGAATTAATGGAATATCAAAAGAACTGCTGGGTCTTACAGTTCTATACATTTATGATCTGAATTTGTAAAAGTTGAAACCATACACTGGCATCAGACTTGATTCAGAATCAGACAGTGATAGAGAGAGATCAGATACTAAGATGATCTCATGTTAGATCTATAGATTATAGGGCTTATAATCTAGTGTGAACGTGGGAAGAATAGGCCCCCAGTGGCAGTAGCCCCTGCTGATCGTATTAGGCTACAATAGAGGGGACCCAGCACTGACCAAGTGGTTCTTGTGTTCAATTCCCGGTCGATGCTTGGTTCACTAAGGGATGAGGTACAGCAAAAATGATTTCCAGGTTTTGATTCCCTGCTGTTTGCCCGCCCAGTCACCTTCATCTCATAGATACGATCACCATAGACAGAATTTGTCCCAACCTGTTTTCACTGTGAACATGACCTTAGTTGTTGAAACAGCGCAAAGCATCCATTACTCACTCACTCTAGTGTGAATGAGACTAGAGAGTCTGGTTACCTATCTCAAATGCTCAGATGTTCAGTGAAGAATACGTCCAGTTAGCATGATTCCTTACTTTACTCGCCCAGTACAGTTTTCTATAGCAGTTAAAACTCGAACCTTCCCAATCTTATGTATTTTTCAATCCTTGCTGCTGAAATATATTGACTTCAGTGAAGTACAGAGTGGTTGCTAAGGGGTTGTAGATGTTGGGGGGGGGGGGGAATCCATCTCGCCCTGTCGCCCTGTCGATATTAGGAAAAAAACCTTATCGCCCTGTCTATTTTAAGAAAAGGTCCTGTCACGTGGATAAGCCAAAGAAAGGCCGTGTTGCTCTGACGATTTTAGCGGTTTAAACCCATTGCAATATGGGCAATTATATCTTCCAATGCTGTGAGGCAGGGGTCTATATTTCATAAAGTCATATAATAAGGTAAAAAAATGACTGAACTGGCAGAAATGAAAAAGTTAACAAGCCACTGGCACTTATTTTGCCCCCAAGCTTGTGAACAGTAGATAAAAAATACTTCACTTCCTTGTAACAGTTTTGTAACGCTTACAGCCATTGGACAAACAATTCGCCTGAACGTGTTCACTAAAAACAATCATCAATAGTGCATGTCAGTCTGAGAAGAAGTGTATAATCAGTCATATAATTAAGTGCAAACGCCTGGCCAGTAGGAAGTGTTGAATGGGTGTCATTGACATCGGTTACTATGACTAAACAAAAGGTGTATTTTTGGTTATTGTGAAGAAATACCGTTTCGTTAAAGAAAAGAAAGGGGGTGTAACCATAATCTACATACATTTATATATATATATATATATATATATATATATATATATATATATATATATATATATATTCATTAGTCTAAACGCACGCCATTATCGTCCTATGGGTAAAATATTTCACAATGCCCTCTTTAACATTCAACAATTATGATTACATATTTCTCCATGTCCGGGTTGTGGTCTACCATGTAAAACATATGATATTACAATGTATTGCCAGTTAGGTCAAGGTACTTTACAGGCTTGGTTAGAATGGCATTCTATGGCCCGCGGACAATGCTTTAATTGTCATTCTAGATGTCAGAGGCAGACAAGCTATTAAAATTGCTTGAGGGTACTTTGCCTGACCTCTAGACTTATGACCAAGTCATAGCGTGTTCCATTCAGTAACAGTCATTACACATTAAGGTATTTTATGCGGGCATTTATCACACATTAAAAGTGATAGGCTATGATGATATGGTCGGAGAGTGTCTGACAGTACAGGGCATTTCTTTGATGTCTTAAAGGGATAACGGACTGTTTAACCATAATTCCAAATCCATTACAGGTTCACAAAAACAGAAATTTATGTTGGCCCAATGCAAGAAGATCTCATTAAAACAAAAAAATACATATGTCACCGTGATTAATTCTGAGAGAGATGATAAGAAAGATAATGACCTTAACTATAGAAGTCTATGGGGAGAATAAACTTAGTGATATTCAACTGAATGTAGAATATTCAAAATCCATTACAGCCTCACCAAGTCTTAGCAATATGTACCTTAGGTCTATAGCAAAGTTTTAAAGCAATAAAAGATAGGGGTCACCGATGTAATTTAGTCACTAGAGGCTGATAAATCTCAAGAAGTGGTTATTTCTGTATAATCCTTTGTAAATCTATCTTCTATATTACCCTTAATTTGCTGTTAAAAAAACTAATATTTATTAATTCTATTTCAAAACCAACCCCTTCTCATGTCTAAAGAAAGATTTCCATTTTTTGAGGCATTTCATTTTTGTCACTAGGGGGCGTATGTGTGCCTAGTTCATTTATCATTTATTTCCCTTTCAATTATCATCCAAATTTTATATATTTTTTTCAATATTTTATTTTCACTTAACTGTCATCAATTTATGATATGCAATTGTAAAGTTTAAGGATTTTGAAATTTTGCCACTAGGGGGCACAATTGTGAACAGTACGTTATCCCTTTAAAGGTTATCAAAGTAAAATGCGTATTCGAAATATCGATATCTAATACTATCTATGAATATATAATATTATATATATCATACAAATATAAATCATCATTTGCATGTTCGTCTGTAGATGTTGATACAAGTTACACACATTTCCCTAGCTAAAAAGCCAAGTTTATGAGGATAACTCTAATTTGACCGAGAGCATTTGACATGTTTGTGCAGTGAGTATAAATGATCTCGCACTCTACGATCAGTTCTTCCTGTAAAATAATGCGTGTATATATGTGCTATTTTATAATGATAGATGCTCTCCTTGTACGCCCGCGTACGTTATCTGAGTATACTGTATGCGCGGGTCAATCCATTGTTTCTGCAACATGTAACGTTATGTGATAGGCTGTGGGATGTTTGTCCGATCAAACAAAGCCAGCAAACTATGCACTCATGCGTTAACTCCCCGATCTAACCGGGAAGAGTCCACACTGTACTGCTGCAGAATCCGGACTCATCTGTCTAAGAGGGTTGGTAGCCTGGATGGCTGACATTCAAAAAAGTATATTTTGAACACTGCCATACAAGATTGTAGTTTGTACTTGTAATTTGGTTATCTAGCGGACTAAAGACAACTTTTCAAACAGAAATGTGTAATATATGTCCGTCGCTACTCATTCCATAAATCCAAAGCCAAGTTATATTAGATTTGTTTTTTATTGTACGATTAAGGACATGGACTTTTTTTTTTAGAGCGGTTTGTAATTCCTGTCATAAATAACCACGTTCCGTTTAGATTGGGTGAATCAGGAGCTTCCTATTTGAGAATCATATGCCTGGTGCATAACAGGAAACAAAACCAATCCACAGGTGCGCGATAATTGATATCATCAGAAGCACTACCTGTTCATGTTAAATTGGTTTATTTTTCAACCATTCAATTTTAAATCTTGTTTTATTGACTTTAATCTATCAAATTCAACTCTATCAAGTGAAAATAAACTTAAACAAAAGCATTTGAATACGCCATATTAGTGCAGACATGGCAACCATCAAAGGAAACTGTAAAGAGAAAAGAAGATATTTTTACCAGTATTTTGATTCATATTTTCATTTTCCAAAGCAAAGCACCATTTAAATGTATATTTACCATGAAAACAGGGCATGGTACTCGTAGAGCACATTTTGAATAGTATCTATTTTTTTCCACGAAGTTCTTTCTATGACATGTCGTATTATCATACTTTAAAGTTTTCCATTCCCAATTTAACCAAACCAATCTTTCAAACAGAATGCAGTTTTTTTAATTCTAAGCTTCAACATGTTTTTTGCCAATGCAACAGCGTCATTTATTCCTCCCAAGTGCATGTACCATCCTCAGACAAGATCCCTCCTAAACCCACCCCCGTTACACTGCCCGTAGTACCCCCCCCCCCCCGCCCCCAAGGACCCTTATATAGCAGGTGGGCGGCACAAACTGTCATACCCAACAATAAAAGTCACACTCACCCATCGCTGGCACGGGTCATACTGAGCAGGTGTTGAGAGGCTTCTCTGGCTGTTAATGCACGTAGTTAGTTGTTAATATGTGTACACCTATGTGTGTTACATAATCTAGGCGTACGTGCTGCACATCACTCCCATGGCCGCACCATATAATTTTGACCTAAATCGCAAAGATTATCATGTTGATTATGTTAAATAGGGCGCTGTACCAATGCCTTTTTTGACAACAGAAAAATATAATGGTAATGTTCTAAGCATGGTGTAGTCCCATTTTATCTCCCTATAATTTCAAAGATCGTTCTTGTATGTGAGCAACTCCTTGAGTTAGCTTATAGCTCATTATATTATAAGCAAACCACGATTGTTCTGTTCCCGTTTGAAAGTCAGGATCTCACTTGAGGACTCGCTCTTTTAGGAGTAGTATAAAAACACTGAAACAGATCCATCCTTATCCCCATCAAATTATGGAATCTCAAAACAAACGGGATTATGTTCATGCTAATGATCAGGGTTGCTCAAACACTCTAGCTGGCTGAGCCCCCACGGACCATCCTCCCCAAAGGGTGGGGCCTAACCCCGCCCCCTCCCCCACCACACCCCGTAGCGCCACCTGCCGGCCTTTGTCCGGGCGATAATTGGGTCAGTGCGGCGCGGGTCACGTGACGACCAGCTGTTTGGGGGCAGGTGAGAGGGGAGTAGACTCTGAGACTGTCTGGGGTCTGACGTGTGGCACTTCACCCCGCAGCAGCCGTATTTGTGTACTGGGGACCGAATCAAGGCAACTTTACTAGGTTAGTTCTAT
The DNA here is from genome assembly GCA_936440205.1 of Lepidonotus clava. Classification (NCBI taxonomy): domain Eukaryota; kingdom Metazoa; phylum Annelida; class Polychaeta; order Phyllodocida; family Polynoidae; genus Lepidonotus; species Lepidonotus clava. Next base: position 14,204,186 of record OW387135.1, read on the forward strand.
GTGGATCATAAGGGTGGGGCCCTTCACTCGGTGTCTGTCTAATGTGCAGGGGAGGGAACTGGGGCGTGGGGCCTGAGGACCTGCCAAGGTCCAGGGTTTTGAACGCTAGGAGCACTCTTGAGAATCTCAAAAGGCCCTTCAGTCCGAATATAGGTGCCCTTAATCTGAATTTTTGATTTAGTTGATATGCAAGATTGTATTTCTTGCGTTTCTCGATATAATGGTCTCACAAACCACTTTTGTATTGAAATGTAGGTAACCATTTTAGCAGTATGTCAAGAGAACTTTAATAAGGAGGCCCTCAGGTAAGGTCAGCTTTAGGTAGCTCATCGGCCAAACGGTTCTGGGGGCCAGTCACTTGGAGCCCTTGGTTAGTGACATTTCTGGGGGCCTCGGGTTGTTTTCTTTACAGTGTGTGTCAGTGTGTCAGGTTCACATCGCCTCTAGTCACAGGTTAGCTGTGAGAGGTTAGATTCCATGTTTCATGTTTAACAGTTTAGAAACAACCATTAAACTTTCGGCAGGAGGGAAAATGCTTGAGGTAGATTTCTGTACCTTAGACCATTGATTCCTGCTCAGTGCTGGGGGAGTTCTCGCCGAGGGTAAACGTGATTGACCAGAATAATCTGCACGTAGGCCAACAGCAGGCTCTGCCCGCTCAGCGAGTTAAATCAAAGAAAGGTAGAGCAGTTCCCCACCGACTACGTAGCCTAGGTCACTAGTGTCTCCCTAAACGGCAGGGCGTGTTGCCATACATGTATATGTTAAACATCCGGGGAAAGAGCTCGGTGCAGAGTGTCACCTATGTGACAGGTACGACTCTGAATAGAATTAATTTTATAACACTAAATTTCCTAATTACTTTGACCGATATCTCTCGGGCGTTACTAGGACAGGCTAGTTAACAAAGGCAGCAATAGGTGAGGCATCTAGTACGTGTACAAGTATAAATGAAAACAGTCCTCAAGACTCCCCTAAACATCGTCAACAGCCGTTTTTAACAAAACAAGGGAGGGACAGCCTAAGGAGGATGGTGGCATTTTATATGCTGTGACCTCTCAGTTGGAGCTCATTTCAGAGTGTGTGTGTGTGTGGGGGGGGGGGGGGGGCACTGACTTTTTGAGGACATGTAGTATGATGTACCCTCATCAAAAATAGATGTCCAAGCGCCCCGCCCCCTGCGCCATGGCAGCTGTGTGTCACGTCCTAGTTCGAGCTCCTAGCCTCTTGTTTTCTTACACGCCAAAGAAAAGTCTTTTGCTTTTTGATTGTGTGATGAATGACATCTTCAGAGGACCATCTAAAAGAGCGAAGCGGCCCTCGGCTCACACGTAGTGCTAGGTGTGATGTCTCTGACGTCTCAGTAAATGTTCGGCCTATGGTAGAGTCCATCACTTTAATAATTGTCCCATTTAACCAATGTGTGTAGGCCTCATTTACCTTACCCGAATATTTCGCCCATGTTCTCATTGATTGGCTACAATTTGACCATAGGTTTTCTTCTTTTATTCAGGAACGACACTCGTTGTAATAGCAAATATTTCAAGCATTTAATTGCCTAAAACAAAATACAGACTTATACAATTCAAGGAGAAACAAACTCTGTCTCCCCGCCCCCCACTACACAGCGTGTCATTATATGTACAGACTAAGATGTCTCACCCATACCTAGAGTATTTGTAAGCAGTGTTACCGATACAGATATTATTTGGCCTTAGGTTTCTTTGAGGCGGGTAGCAGTAGGCTGGGTGTGGACCAGACCAGTCGTACAGAGATGGGGAGGTGGGGGGGGGGGGGGGGGGGGGGTTGTCACTTGTCAGCATGCAGGCTAAGTACTAAAACAGTGTACATTTGCGCGCACACACGCAGCATTTTCCCTTCTTTCAGTAGTTTAGGGGTCCACCAAAAGGGGACATCAGGACCCCCAGGACCCCCTCCCCTCTCGATCCGCCTCAGAATCACTAATATCTAAAGCCTAATCAAAATACACTGATCAGTTATAACCCTAATCAGTTACGAAAATATAGGCCAAGGGGGCATTATTGATCTATCCGGGAGTCCTGGCAACAAATTTGTGTAGCCGTAGAAAATAAATGAATAGAAATTTTAAAAAACAAAATTTTCGATTATATGGCACCCAGAATAATTATTTTATTTTAAAACTGCTGTCAGATATTGGGAACTTGTCAGAAGCACATATATGTAATGTAGATATTTAAAAACCATTTTTGTGAGCCCTTAATTATAGTTTTTAGTATTGTAGCTTATGGGAAGGGCTCACTCAATCAGTCATGTCTTTTCTAGGTATTTGGGCTTTGATCTGATTGCCCGGTTACACAATCTTACATACAAGTAGCTACAGGCCTTTGTCCACCGGCATGCATTTGTAAGCAGGACAATTAGTGTGCATCAAGTGTAATTTAGTGGGCAGGCCTCCCCCTGCACTCTCTCCCACCCCCACTCCTTGAACTCAGTTCAAGTAGTGGGGGTGGGGAAGGGTGCAGTTTGAGAAGCCAGAAGTCGGTTACATAACCAGTACTTGAGCCAATCAACCTCACCCCTCCACATTAGGACCTCCACTGACACCTGCAGGTGGGTGGGTGCAGGTGACCTGGTACTAGTAGGAGGAGGAGGAGCCCCTTTCCTAAGCCCCTCCCTGAGTTGTGTCTGACAGGTGGTGGTGGTGGTCACTACTCATAGCCCATATAGCCTTCTGGTTGTAGGAAGGCCTTCAGTTTATTGAGGGACACCATTGCTATAGATTACATACATTAGATATATTGGCATTTTGTTCAATTACCTTTCAAACACAATGAAATGTCCATTGTTATGTTAAGGGCGAACATCGATCGTTCCAACGATCGGAACTTTGATAGTCATTTGCTTCTTGTTGATATGATTAGAAGTAATGTCTTCAGAATAAAAATTCTAACAATTACTGGAACTTCAGTATAATAACTTAAACCTAGTCGGTGTTAATGGTGTGTGGCAGCGATCCGCCCTGGGGACGGCTAATGTACACCGTATTAATGCACCTTTTGTCTACCCGCGTCAACCACCATGCGGGTGACCGGCCCCCGTCAGTACAAACATATTTATATAAACTGCTCTGACACGGGCTGAACACAACACGCGTTTAACCTAAAAGGTGCAGTCGTCAAAGTGCATTGTCTGTGGGTTTATCAGTTGATAAGTTAACAGGTTTACGTGTAATCTGGATTAAGAGTGCATTAGGGGGTAGGACAGAGGTGGGATGTACAGATGACCCTGCTGATCTTGTAACTTAGTGTGGTTTGTGCCAACATGCCCGATACGGGGACGTGCGGCCTTGACTAGACATGGCGTTGGTACTCTGTATAAATAAGGCAGACGGCTATAGATACGGCACGTCACTCACAGATCGATAAACACACAGAGCACATGATGTACGCAAAATAACCTTAATTCTCTTGGTCTCTAATATATATATATTCTTACTCGCGCTAACAAGTGCAAAACTGACTTGCCAGTTTTGTTTTTAAGAGGTCTGTGTGCGTGGCTTGATTCTAAATATCATAATAACTATATTTGTATTTTTGTTTTACTCGTGTCACGTTTTCATTTACTTATTCCCCTTTCGTTGTGTCTTGTACCCGTATTAACTCAGCATCCAGTCATACAAAACGAGGTATTAGTGTCACAGCCGTTTATTTTGTGTCAAAAAAAAGTGTGTCACTGAGCCACAATAACAACTGTTTAGACTCTGGATTTCGCCCTCCTTTCTAAGTACATCGTGTATCTCATATCTAACTATATCATGCAGCTATCCAGGCACTTAGTAACTTTTGTTTCTTGCCTTTCTGCCCCCAAAAAACAAAAACGAAGCAAGACGTCCTAAAATATAATCATATCCATGCAACGATTCTGTTCAGACAACAGGCACGTACCCCGTTAATTCACATCATATTTGACTTTGGGTTAATACATTTGTACTGATTGTAACTGTTGATGGTTTGTGCTCAGGCGGAGTGAGGCGGAGTGAGCCCGGTTGACGAGCGGTACGCGGCCCCGACGACCAGTGACGGGCCGACCCCACCGGTGCTTATGGATGAAGGGGTGCGACTCACCTGTGATACTTAGTCCTCAGTAGGCGGAGGTAACAATACTTTTACACATAGGTCTAGTTCGCTTTTAAGCATCTGACAAATGTAGTTCACTGACTGTTAAGCGTCTGCCAAATATTTAAGTGACTCTTAGGACGAAAGAAAAGAATTTTATTTGCTTGGCTTGCCTGCAATTGATGTCTTTTCATGTATAGATTCTGTTAAGGAAAAGATACAATTAGCCATTGTACTCTTTGATATATCCTCTATTTCAAATTCCGATAATGTAGTTACACAGTTTTGATATGAGAAATTGAGATCTGATATCTGAAGTATTTGTTGCCAATGATATAACTTTTCATATTTTCATATCCAGATTTTTGTCACATGAGCACTTCTAATAAATTTAAAAGTGAATTGCTTATATCACGTTTCACAGCATTTCAAGATAACTTCAAAACTTCTTTTATCCCTGATTACCATGCTTGTTTCCCTCAGATCCTCTCCACGTGCCTAGCCTCAGGATCCTCTCAGTCTGCCGGCCGCTGCCGCCCCGCCCCGCAGCCCCCCGCAGCACCCACCGCCCCGCGCCCAGCAGCCTTCTGGTGGCCCACACACTGACCAATGGGGAAGTGCCTTTCCTGCTGCGACCCCGAGAACGAGCCGACTCACAATGGGCACCCCGGTGGTCCAACGTCACCGCCCAAGACCGCCAGCTCCTCCGTCATGATGTCGCAGAACGTCATCCTGTCTAGCAGTCAGCCGTACTCGCACCAGCAGCACCATAACCAACACGAGCCCAAGCCCCCGCCTAGGTTAACCGCAGGGCACGTGGTGCTCACCAAGCCCCAGACCAACGGTGATAGGAAAATGTTTGCCCCGTACCCCAAACTCCCCCCTATCCGGAAGCCCAGTAACAGTGAGTCGCTGGGGTCTAAACGGACTTCTGTCACTTCAAAGGATATTTCGGAGCACAAAATTGGCGTGCTTTTTGAGCAGTATAAAGACCCCGAGGAGGACTGTATTCTGGCCGATGGCATTGAGAATTTCTGCAATGACCTCGAAGTGCGGCCGGAGGAGTTTCGCGTGCTGGTCCTAGCGTGGAAGTTTGAGGCTGAAACCATGTGTCGGTTCACGCGACACGAGTTTGCGACCGGCTGTCGAAAGCTGCACGTGGACTCTGTGAAGGCCATCCAGACCAAGTTCCCGGAGATGCTGGCCGAGGTGGAGAGCCGGCAGGTGTTCAAGGAGTTCTATCGGTGGACGTACAAGTTTGGGCTTGACACGGACGTAGGCCAGAGGACGTTACCCGTAGACATGGCCATCAGCCTGTGGAGGCTCGTCTTCTCCCAGCACCAACCGTCCATACTCAAGCGGTGGCTGCTCTTCCTAGAGAGACACCCGCACATCCGGGGCATTCCCAAGGATACCTGGGACATGTTCTTGAACTTCTCCGAGACTGTAGGGGACGATCTCAGTAACTATGACGACACGGAGGCCTGGCCCAGCCTCTTTGATGACTTTGTAGAGTATGAAAATGACCGGCAAAACCAGAACCTGACTCCGGACAAAGAGGATGGCGTGAGTGAATGATGGCACCTCACCGCCCCTTAGACCAAGGTGTAGAGCGGTGGAGGCGGGGTACTGCATTCTGCGACCCCCTCACCAAAATCACACGAAAAGCTCGTCCCCATTTTTAATCATTTGCCTAACTGTAAAAAAGGGCGAAATAGAGGAGGTCTATTATTTGACAACTTTTAACCTATACGGTGTATGACTTTTATTTGAACAAACCCCATGAGGTTTAACAAAATAAGTGCAAATTACTAACTTATGATAATGAAAGCATAATAGCTGTTCGAGAATATATTATAGAAAGCTGTTCGACAGATTAACGCTTTTTTATTCTGTCAATAACTAGCTCTGTAATATGCGTTTGACAAAACAGGAGAACAAGGTTACAAAGAGTAAAACATGTTTAAAGAACAATGTAGGTGTGTGAACATTGAAGAAGCAAACATTTCTATAAACTCTAGTCAGGTCCATTGATGATAATTTGTTCTGCAGGCACAGACATCGACTCCTTATTTATTAAAGCATGTTTCATATAAAGTGCAATTGTCAGTAGTAGTCCATGGTCACTAAGATGAGACAGTTAGAAGAAGCTCTTTTTCTTCATACAATTTGGCAGTTTCAAGCGTTTTCCTAGTTTTGTGTGTATGTCTATTATTATTACGGTAGGTCTACTTTTGAGATGTAACAGATATTTATTTTAGCCAGTGTTGCTTTTTCTTCTTTCAAATCGGACTGAAGACTTGGCGATAAAGAGAGAGGTAATGTTGGTGTTTTTCTCGCCGAGACGAACACACACAGGTCGGTGTCTTGCCTGACTGATCTCATGTGATGAGGTGTGGTAGTGACGGAAGGGCCCCGCAGGTGGTGCCACCGGCAGGTCGGTCCTCACTGACGGGGGAGTGGTGGGCACGGAGAGATCTCAAACAAACTGGCAATATTTATTCACTATTTCATTTCACTGTCACTAGTCTGAGTATGGAAATTAAAGGGAGAATATTCGGTATTTAACATAATCATTCATGACGATAGAGTAAATAGACAAACATCAAAAAGTTAACTTTCTTTTCAATTTACGCTCATTCTTGACGTCCTAAAAATTGCACAAAAAAAATACAAAGAAAGAAAGTAAACCCTAGTCCGTGCCCACCTGTTTGAGAGCGTCCCCGATACGCAGGTTTCACGTTTAGTTCCCTGACCCCCGCGCTGTAGCAGGACTGGTTAAGGTTGTATTATTCACGCTAACCCTGGTCGCACCCAGTCTCTTCTGTGATGATTGATTAATAACCTTTTATATGATTGATGACTACATTTACAAACTCTTGTGGTGTAAGAGTGGCGACCATGACTGGCCGAACAAGTATTGAGTCTCTGCGCAGACAAGTCTGTTATCACTAATGTAAGGGTAATGCACGTAGTGGGAGCCGCCTTGGGCTTAGCGAAGCGCAGCATGATACGACACCCTGTGTTACTCTGAATGTATCTGGCCTACCCCTCAGTCCAAAACATACGACTTTGTCTATGAAGTTGATAATGATAGTCTTTTACAACTTGTAAAAGAAAGGTTCATGATTTGACAAGAAACTTATACATGTGTAAAACCTTTTGTGTTCCTTATCAGCGTATACTTGAATTTGTGAGGGTTTGCTACCATGTTTGCTACGATTTTTGTGCGAAACATCAGCGGGCTATGTGCATGAATGGGTTTCTTGTGGCTAGGATCACGTTAAACAATGAGCCAGTGCGTCTGTTCTCTGCATCTAGTAGACAAGCAGTGGGGGATCAAGTTGTACATCTTGGCAGATTAATGTTGTCTCGTAGTGAAATGTCCGTCTCTCATTACCCAGATTAAATTAATTGAAAGTAGCAAAGCGATCAAACAGAAAAACGATTTTTTTTTCAAAAAGCAAATTTGATAAAGATGTCCATTCTAAACTTATTTGAGCCAATTATTTTTGTGCCAAAAGTATCATGGACACTGGAGGTTTGTTTCTTGATAATAGAAAATGGAGGAAATTGTACCATTTCAGTCATTACAAAACAGACACTGATCCCACCGTTTTGGTGCAGAGGACCGTCGTATGAGGCGGTAACCAGCTCTATCCCCCCTTTAGTTGTCAGAGTGGCTGGCTCTAAGGTTCTACTCGTGTCTACAGTGGCACTGTTTGTCGACTGTACATCTCAGTTGCTTGCCTCATGTCTTTGATTCAGTCGCTATACTTAGTATGATACTGTATTGTTTTCTTATTTATTATGATTGTTAGCATTACTGTATGTTTTACATCGGGATTCAATCAAATAAGCACGTGGACTTCAGTTGCATGGGGTTGTCTGGATTAATGCATTTTAGAATACACACACATTTGTATTTCAATGTAGTAGACTTAGTACATTAACACAAATTAGCCGAAGTTCATTCTATGCTTTTGTAGCAAAACGAGAATGAAGCTTTTGTCTGAAAATCTTATGGCCGAGCCACTTATGAACTGGAAATGTAGCTTTTATTTCAAGTAGACAGTCCCAGATATATAGCATACAACATGCTTTAAAGAAAAGACAAATGTAAGTTAAAACCTCTGAAATATGACCATAAATGTATTTTCCCCCAAACAAACCCCACACAAAAACCTTTTCCAGTCGTTTTTCTCAGAAATAGCCTGCCTCCACGCTGTGCGTGTCAAAGCGTGCTTTCCTACCTCTCCATCGCTAAGACAGGGACCTGCAAAACCACCCACAAGTCAAAGGGTTTATTCCACTCCCAACTCCAGGAGCGTGTACTAAACACTTACCTATATACATACATACCAGTTACACTGAAATAATCTGAGATGGGTTTGTACAATATCTTCAGATATACACTGTCCTCCTTGGCAGGGAAAACCATAGCGTCGTGGTATTTGTTGGTTTTTACTTCGTTGAAGCAAAAAAACGAAAACTATCTTGCGTAAAACATTAATGTACTGAATGTGAATAGAGCTTTGGAACTTTGTGTAACTTGCTCCCTAGAAGGTGTGGTGGTTGTGTGAAGGGGAGACCTCAAAATTCACCACCTTCTTTTGGCAAAGGTCGTTTTGACCATGTTCAGGCACTGCGCAATTCTATCGTCCCTTCGGTGTATGGATCAACAATAGATTTTATATTCATAACCTGACAGTTAGACACCCTTTGATGTAGAAATTCTGTAACTATTTAATTGATAGACTTGAAGTTGATCGCAGCCTGTGAGTAGTCATTGCCTGTGACCACCTCATGCTGCAGGCTGCAGACTGTCCTAGTTGAGTGTTGAGGTTTCCCCTTACAAAGTGTGGCTGATCGCGGCATGTGGAGGGACCCCGCGGGTGGCACGGTGTGGGGCGTAGCTTCTTGTCCTGTCGCGTCTTTAGCTCCAACTTGTAGCCGTTTACAATCTCCAGCGTGGCCTTCGAATCATACTGTATATCTTATACTATTGCTCAACAAGCGGGAATTAGTTAGTATTACATCCTTTGTATGATACCATACACACCTATCGATTATTACATTATTGTAGGTCTTCTATAATTCTTTCAGCTTTTTCACACCTAATAATAGACCTTGTGACTGGTAAGTCTTAAAGTTATCATCTCAGGAACTTGTCAGACTTGGAATGTATCCTAGAAAATTCTTGTTTTTCAGTAGAGGAATCTTTTATGAAGCTAGTCCAGCTTTTTTTTGCTAGGTTATATAATGTTCTTAAAGGGAAAGCTTGCATATAGATTTACATTTTCTCTCTTGTCGTTTTTGTTCTGTTAGAACGCGTTATATATCTAAAAATGAAAAAAGATAAACATGCAAAATTCCAGCTTAGAACGGTTAGCAGGAGATGGACAATGTATGTGTTGGATTTCTCTTAACTATGTGTTCGGTAAAATAAGTCCCATTAGTCCTCAACTTATCTGGAGCTCCCAATTTAAGGTAATTTTATTTCCTGAGCAAACATAAAGTGCAACCCACAGCAGAGGTGATCCTGATCCATGGACTATCAGTGTAGGGTCTCATGAAAAAGGTCTCGGTCATGTATTCTGGTGTGTGACATGATTCAGTCAATTCATCCGAAATCGTATTTAAACTATATGCAAGCTTTCCTGTGAGGATGTATATGGTAGCACTAAATAGTAAAACATGTCATTCGCAAGTCAGATACACATTGTGCTATTTCATACAAAGTGGATGATAAGGTAACCAATGCTATTTCATTGTAAAAGGACTATGTATTACACTATAAAGTACCCTATGGTAAGCTTTTCGTCGTTACACCTGATGACAAATTGACAAAAGCAGGTTCTCGCGTCAGTACTGGTTGTCTGTATGGAACACTAACGATTTATACAAAGCCTAGGTAATGCTTTGGGACTGATGTATTTTCTTTCTCTCCTCAAAGGGACCATCCATTTTTCGCCGACAGGGCGGACCCAGAATGTTATTCGGCGGTGAGCCTAAGTCAGTGTAAGTAGCAGAGATGACACGTACCACCTTTGGGCACTAATTTATAAACATTTGTTGAACAGTTGTAACCACAAGAAACTAGCCCAAGATTCCAAATTCAATTTCATTTCCTAAAGAATGTTTTAGAATATGTGACTTATGTTTGTGACTATTAGAACATCATCAAAATAAATCAAGTTTTGGGAAGACTTATGGCGCTTTAGGTTATCAACAACACGACCTTATTTTGAATACAAATGATTTAATAAATGATATCTTGCTTCCCTATCACTTTCATATAGAATTAAAGGTACCCAGAAAAGGAATTAGACAAAACTCCTCACAGAAATAATTTCTGTGAGTGGAGTGTCATTTCTGGTATGGTGCATTGGGTCAGACTCAGTTCTTGGTACAGAGGCCGAAAGTTTTCGCTTGCTTAACCTTGTATGTCCTTATCGCTGTGTTCCCTCGAGTGTTTTCTCGACCCGACCCGACATCGGTCCTGAGGACCGGCCCCACCGGGGACGGGAGGCCTGTGCCGTATATATTATATACACCCATTACTTGACCATCATGTGCCATTTGTGTGAATTGTGTGTGGACAGATGTGCAATCTTCTCTAAGGTTCCTAGTGAATGCATGAGCTTACATTATTGTAAGAAAAACCTAGTTTGGGAGTAGGGTGGGGCAGAGCGATGTAGGGTCCCTGGCCGGGACACGTGCCCGTCTGCACGCTCTCCAGTTTCCAATCGCTGATCCCATATTTATTGTGCAGTTATACACTCATGTGGAATATTGTCAAGTCGTTTATTAAAGTAATCACAGTTGATCAATGCATTAAAATATGAAAATTGGATGCGCAGTGTATATAAGGAAAGAGGCAGGATGATTATTGATAATGTTAAATATGCAGTACCAAGTACTCAAAACAAGTAACCCAACAATAAATGCCAAGATTCCTCAGTATGATGTAAACACATGTAAGAAAGTAATAGCTTTCAGAAAAGTTGATTAGTGTAACAATATCAATGGTTGTAATGCAGTTGTACTCTCACTTTTAGCAGGTTACGTATTAAACGCACTCTTGGTTGGCTGGGCTAGTCAGCGATAAGATGAACTTAAATTTCCATACTCGGATGACTGCTAGTTCCAGTCTGATCAGCGGATAGGATATTTTACCCTGGGTTTTGATTGCCCCCGTTTTGATATCAGGGTTGTGGTTTTGTTGTTTTAGTGCATACACTCTGTGCCACCGAGGTACCAAGTTTTTAAAATGTAAAATGCTTTCATCCAATAAACAGCTGTAATTTATGAAATTTCAGAATCTCTTAGAATTTCAATGAAATTAATTCTGCGAAAACGTGGATCCCCATATCATCCTTTGCCATGACATTCAGAATTGCAGAATTTAATCACTGGCAAATTAGCATTCTCATGACCCAAATGTCTTACTTATTCTGATTATTTGTCCTAAATCATGTGCAATAGATACTGTGACCTCCGCGGTCTGAGCTTGGCCTAAGAGCGCTTGTATGTGTGGCTGTGGTGCGTTCTGTGTCACCGACACAACAACTTGTCGGTTGACGCGGGGCCACCTGGTCAGAACCATAACGTGCTTGTTCCTTCCCCCCTGAGAGTGGAGGCTGTCAGTTTACGTACAGGGTCGGTGGCCCGTCCCCCTCCCAGGAACACCTCTATCAGCTGAGCAACTGGTTAAAAAGATAACCTTGGAATTTGTTCATTCTCCTTTGTACATTAATCAAATTATGTACACGAACCTAATATGTAAGTACACTTTCTGCTGCATTCAAATAAACCGATGCAAAAGCCCAAATCAAGAGTTGTTGTAGTTTTGTTTATTGAGTATTTTGAATGAATTATTTACAATAATGTATGTATGTGTACTTCGAAATGTTTTCTAAGCAGTATGGACGTATTGCTTCCCTATGAGTATTTATGGTATTTACAATGACATTTGAAGAAAACACGTCGGAGACGAAGCAGTCTAACAGTAATCACTATTTCTGATATACAGTGTATATTGCATTTACATCCTTTAAGCATTGAATTGACGATAAAACACACAATTTGATTGGGAAAGAAGGCATTACTGTCAATAGGTTTCAGGATTGTACATGAGACTTCAGGCTTTGCGACATGACAAACACTTAATTTTGGCAGATGTGTGAATGTACAAGAAGAAACTACTGCCATGATGTTAAACCTGGCTTAAGTCATTGCAGAAAATCCGAGCTTTTCAAAACAAATTAATGCATACTATGTTAATATGATAAGGGATGGTGTATGACTCTTAAAACAAGGCAAACTCTTGAAACAAAATAGCATATTTGTTTTTGTCATTTTGAAGGCAAAGATCACGATTCCCTTTCAACCCCTTCAAATCTCTCCAGACAATATTTCCTCATTTGAAACACGGAATTCTTTCGTGACTGCTGCCAGAAATACTAGTTTGGCATTTCCTGCTATTTCTATATATATACACGTAGTTCATGAAATAATATTAATTTCTATAGTATGGTAGATACAAGAGACCAAATGGTGTGTACAGACTTCATAGTGCGAAGGTGTGACTTGGGGTCTGTGTGGCGCATACTAAGAGTGAGGAGCCGCTCGTCCCCCTACACGGAGCGGCCATCTTCAGTATGTGAGTCGCGAGCACCTGTCGACTCGTCTCGTCCTGTAAATACAGATTCACACTGAAAAGCATCCTTTTAATGTTCAAGTTTTAGTAATGCATGTCAGGTTTCATAATAAAACATGTTACCTTAGAATAAAGAAAAGTGGTGGTTAGCCTGTTATATTTGGAAATTGAAATTAGAAATTAGGGTAATAATAAATAAAAAAAATAACGGGTAAAAGTAATTCAAAAGCTCTTCCGTTTGGTTTTCCAAGAAACAATCTATGTTAATTCAACCCAAAGTTCAGAGTCTTGACACTGGGACAAATTGTCAAAATGCTACTTACCGCTAAGTTTGCTGAGAAAAGCTGGCTCTGATAAGTGTTGGCGAGTTGTGTGATCATCTCGATCTCTATTGTCTGGTGTTCACCTTCATTGACTGCAAAAAGGAAGACATTTTAGGATAAAAAAAGAGAATTAAATCTAATTAATAAATCTTAAGATGTTACATATTTATTGACGGTGTGTACAAGTGGGTTGTGGCTTAATTGATAAAGTTAAACTGTATCAAAATTATTAAGCTCTAATAGTATTAATACAGCGTGTAACCACAAAAATATCAAAAGAAGCTTCTAAATAATGTTTTCAATCTAGGACTAGAAAATTGAAATATACTTACCGTTACATGCAACGAAACAACATTTCCCTAAGAAGTAGTGAACGTCAAGTTCTGCGGCACATTTCGCGGCCAAAGTCATGCTGTGAGGGTGAGGAATGAACATTTTTGAGCTTCTATAAACATTTCTAAGCTTTAGAATTTTTACATGGGGTCAAACTCGCGTTTTTCCTGCACGATTCAATATAATTTATCGGTCAATATCCCAGGAACTATAAATTGTTCGATGGTCTTGAATATGTAAGTTATAATTTTTTAATGTTCTTGAATATGTTAGAATTCACAAGCCTATAATTGCAATAAACAAAACCTTTTATAATGGCATTGACACCATGGCACATATCTTCGCAACTAATTATGCTAATCAGGAAAATTTTATAAGTTGTTTCATCTACCACCAATAAACTTTACACTGATTGATCCCTCTTTGAGACATTTTTGAAATAACATCATTGATTTTTTAAAAAGACAAAATTGTTGATCTTAGGTCCCTAATCAAAATTTCCCTGATTAGCCTAATCAGTTACAAAGATTATGGACCCTGATGCCATAAGACGTGTCTTCCGATAGATGTTGGAGTATTATAAAGAATACTTCTGAAAAAGAACTTACCGGCACTAAAGTTCAGGCGAAGTGCCCTAGATTTCTAAGCCTTGGGTCTTGGCCAGGAGGGACTAGAATATTTATACTCTTATTTTGCTGCCCAACGGGCAGGTGTAGGACAAATATTACCTGCTCGATGCTGAAATTCACCTGCTCATATTGGATTGCCTATTATAACAGACATTTTATTTCCCCTTCGGGAAGGAGCATTTCAAAGTTTACCTGCCCCACCTGAAGTTTCACCTGATCAGGGCAGGAGGACAATGCTTAATGTCGAGCCCTGAAACATACCTTTTGGTGTTGGTAAGGTCCACCAGAAATACAACAAAATCTATGCGGGGTCTGATTCCTTCAGTATCTACTGACAGGGGCAGGCTGGTCGCTGTCCGTCTGAAATTAAAAAACAAGTTCGCATTTGTTTAAAAAACAAAAGAACGCCACTGATTAATGTGATTAAGTGTAAATGACGTACGTTAATTACGAATAAAATAAGTTTATTTAGTTTTAATCTAAAAATGATGCTGACATAAGAAACACTGTATACTCTGCATGGAAATGTCAACCCTAAAATCTGCTTGGAGAGTAGGCCCTACTAGCAGTGAAAACATAAACTTGATGCAAAAATAAAAATTTTAAAAGAAAACATCTGCTTGGAGAGTGTAAACCTTAAATTCTGCTTGGAGAGTGATGAAAACCTGTTTAGACATTACCAGTAGTCAAAATATTTAAACGTGATGCAAAAAGAAAATTTTGAAAACCAAACATCTGTTTGGAGAGTGTAAGCCTTAAAGTCTGCTTGGAGAGTGATGAATCTACAAGTAGATTACCAGCAGTCAAAACATTTAAACTTGATGCAAAAATATAAATTTGAAACTGAACATCTGCTTGGAGAGTGTACACCTTACAATCTGCTTGGAGAGTGATAAAAACCTGTTTGGAGATTCCCAGCAGTCAAAACATTTAAACTTGATGCAAAAATAAAAAATTGAGAACCGAATATCTGCTTGGAGAGTGTACACCTAACAATCTGCTTGGAGAGTGATGAAAACCTGTTTACACATTACCAGCAGTCAAAACATTTAAACTTGACGCAAAGAGGAAATTTTGAAAACCAAACATCTGCTTGGAGAGTGTAAGCCTTAAAGGCTGCTTGGAGAGTGATGAAAATCTATTCGTAGATTACCTGGCAGCAGTCAAAACATAAATTTGATGCAAAAACAAAAATTTGAAACTGAACATCTGCGCGGAGAGTGTAAACCTAAAATCTGTTTGGAGAGTGATAAAAATATGTTTGGAGATTACCAGCAGTCAAAACATAAACTTTTGAAAAAAGAAAGGAAAAAAAAAAGAAAAAGAAAAAAGAAATGCAAATCTCATGTAAGTCTAATACTAGAACCACTCCAATGATCCTAACATTCAATAAAATGAAACCTGAGAATAAATTAAAAATGTATACTAAATATCTGCTTGGAGAGTGATGAAAACCTGTTTCAACATAACCAGCAGTCAAAACATTAAACTTGATGCCACAAGAAAACTTTGAAAACCAAGCATCTGCTTGGAGAGTGTGAGCCTTAAAATCTGATTGGAGAGTGATGAGAACCTATTTGGAGATTACCAGCAGTGAAAACATAAACTTCATGCAAAAATAAAAATTTGAAACCAAAACATCTGCTTGGAGAGTGTACACCTTACAATCTGCTTGGAGAGTGATGAAAACCTGTTTACACATTACCAGCAGTCAAAACATTTATACTTGACGCAAAAAGATAATTTTGAAAACCAAACATCTGGTTGGAGAGTGTAAGCCTTAAAGTCTGCTTGGAGAGTGATGAAAATCTATATGTAGATTACCAGCAGTGAAAACATATAAATTTGATGCAAAAACAAAAATTTGAAACTGAACATCTGCTTGGAGAGTGATAAAAACCTGTTTGGAGATTACCAGCATTTGGTAATAGTCAAAACTTTTGAGAAAAGGGGGGGAAAAAATTGAAAATCTCATATAAGTCTGATTCTAGAACCACTCCAATAATCCTAAATTTCAATATAATGAAATTTGAGAATATATGAATAATGAAAAACTAAATATCTGCTCGGAGAGTGTTAACCTAGGGACCCTTGGTTACCTTTATCAATATTGAAACATAAAGAAATAAACCAATGTGATGACTCCAAAATGAATGCAAAAGATCTATTAAGTGGTGCCACCTAGTGTATACTTTGGGTTTCCAATGACAGGAAGTTGGAGAGGAAGTAGTTTATGATGCAATACACAGCCTGGCCATTCCTAGTCTAGGAAGCCTGTGCATGTAGAGACTCAATACACCACACATAACCTGATAAATGTGATCACCCAATCAATGGTGGCGAAAAAGAACACCATGCTATGTGATATTTTGGTATCGTTTTAAACTGCATTCTTTCCTTAGACCCAACAGTTACACTTGTCATTTCATTGAGAAAAAGTGACATTATTCCATGATGGTTTGCGATGAAGTTTACTTACTATCGCTAATAAATAATACAAATCAGATAGGCACTGAAAAATAACACTTACACTTGCACAGAATACGTCGTCTTGATGTCAACTATTGTCTTAGCAAGCTTGTGTTTCCCAGTTCCCTGTTCACCGACGAGCTGTAATAGGTAAGTGAACATATTGTCAAGATAAATCATTGGTGGGTATCACCGGCTGGAGCCAGAGATTGGAATAGATGTTATTTGTAAATCTGTGAACATGTGGTGGCTACATAGTTTTCACTCTGAAAGCAATGGAAGGTGGGGGGGGGGGGGGCACAGATGGTGACGTTGGTGTGATACTTTGGCCAAGGTAGATGACGTGGGTGACTCTGGGGGCAGGGACAATGATGTGGGTGCAATTTTGGGGGCACAGACATTGATGTGGGTGACGCTGGGGGCATGAATGGTGATGGGGGCACAGACAGTGATGTGACTCTGGGGGAACAGACAGTGACGTGAATCTGGGGGCACAGACAGTGACGTTACTCTGGGAGCACAGACAGTGACGCTACTCTGGGGGCACAGACAGTAACGTTACTCTGGGGGCACAGACAGTGACGTTACTCTGGGGGCACAGACAGTGACGTTACTCTGGGGGCACAGACAGTGACGTTACTCTGGGGGCACAGACAGTGACGTTACTCTGGGGGCACAGACAGTGACGTGACCCCAGCTAACAATTTCACGTTGTTACAACGTTGCTACAACGTTGCACTTTGGTTGTAACAACGTTGCAAATTTACGTTTTTACAACGTAAAAATGTGGACTCCCAGAAAGGTTGCAGCAACGTTGTATACAACGTTGTATTGTTACCAATTTACAACCTTTTCACAACCTAAATATTTTTATTGACATAGACCTGGATCTTTTGTAGATAAAATTATGGACACTGCTGAATTTTATTTTTATAGTCTATTAAAGATGTACCAGCCCCATTCTTAACCCACCGAAAATTCTGTATATTTTTTCACATAATTTTCAAACATATAAAATATCTTAAAATAATTGTAATATTATAATAAAAACCATCTTTATTCACCATCACATAATATTTATCAAAGAGTGTATGTACACCCGTAAAACCAACCTTAAAGTCATTAAGGTTAGGTCATGTCAGGTTAATAACCTGTTGCATTTACAATTAAGTATCCCAAGGTTAAAGGTGGTCTATTATATCAAGGACCTATGAAAGAGGTGTGTGACTTGAACATTCACTGAAATTCCACCCTTAATATAAGTGTTTTTTTTAATATGTAATAGGAACCATATTCCCTAATTGGAAATATCTAATTAGTTAATTCTTATGGAAAATTTTCTTTAGAAACCTATCCAGAATGATGTTTTTGGAAAAACGTTTTTGGAATATGTTACTTTTTAAACAGTGGTGCCACCTGTATGTTGTTTTAAGGTTATATCACAACGTTGCTGCAACGTTGTGAATATAATGTTGTTATGCACAACGTTTTCACAACGTTATTTCTCAACGTTGTGGCAATGTTGCAACACAATGTTATATTATTCGTTGTAGAAACGTTGCAGCAACGTTTTCCTTCCAATGTTGTGAAAAGGTAATGTTGTACAACGTTGTCTTAACATTGTGTGTTTGCTGGGACTCTGGGGGCACGGACAGTGACGTTACTCTGGGGGCACGGACAGTGACGTGACTCTGGGGGCACGGACAGTGACGTGACTCTGGGGGCACAGACAGTGACGTGACTCTGGGGCACGGACAGTGACGTGATGCTGGAGGCACAGACAGTGACGTGATGCTGGAGGCACAGACAGTGACGTGATGCTGGAGGCACAGACAGTGACGTTATTCTGGGGGCACCGACAGCGACGCGACTCTGGAGGCACAGTGAAGTGATGCCTGGGGCACAGACGGTGACGTGACCCTGGGGGCACAGACAGTGACGTTACTCTGGGGGCACAGACAGTGACGTTACTCTGGGGGCACAGACAGTGACATTACTCTGGGGGCACAGACAGTGACGTTACTCTGGGGGCACAGACAGTGACGTGACTCTGGGGGCACAGACAGTGATGTGGGTGTGACTGTAGGGTCATCATGGATGTACACGGGAATTGCTGGACTGAGTGACATTGACAGGATAAGGTAAGCCCTTTCCATTTGGCTTTGCCGAATGCCAGGCAGTTGGTCCCATCGCCACTTGGCCTGGCCCAGGCACTTGGTCCCACATGGCATCAATACCATTTCGCCGCGGCAATTTCCACAGGGCAAGGCAGCCGGGGACCAAGTGGCATTGGGACCAAGGCAACTGACTTGTTACCGCTTTGCCTTTTCCCAGTTTTTGGTCAGAGCCAGAGAAGAACAGAATGAATGGTGTCTGTGGGCCGTGTGGCTGTGCCCCAGAGTCATGGTTTCGGTTTGCTTTCACTCAACTTATAGTTGAAGTGTAACATAACTAAAATAACTTACCAATACTGTCACCGTATTAGCTTTCGGTAACTTATTATATGGAAATAATGTATGATTATCCATTTCTTTGGTCGCAGATAACTGTTTTGTTGTCAGCGGAAAATGATTTCTGCTTTGAAATTCGCGCTGCAACACAACTTCCGGAAATGAAATATTATCCCTGACATATTCTCAAAGAAAGATGTGCAAATATGTGATTTTCTACATAGTTTGCATATAGATTATAACTGTAATATTCTAGAACATAATAATATTTATTTGTGACTTAGTGAAAAGGTTTAGTTGACGAAATTAAGGCGATAACCACCTGGCGGTGCAAAAAGTTTGAAACCCTCAACATTTCTCGAGGAACGTCATACGACACGCAAATATGGCGGTGATTGTCTCGAACGGAGAAATACGAGAATGAATTTCACGAAAAGCAGATGTTTTGAAGGAAAGGTATGAGCGGAAAAGGTGCTTCTGGTCGGAGTAAGCGCTCTGATAAAGAACTGCACAACAATGAGTCGAAGCACGATGGAAGCAAGGCCAGACACGACCCCAAGTCACTTGACAGCCGCGACAGAACTCAAAATTTGACGGATGGGAGGTCTCCAAGTCATGGCCGATCGGACCGAAACCACAACACGAAAGAAAAACCCTTCCACAAGTCCAAAGATCGTGGAGGTCAAGATGGCAAGAAGAGAGATTATGATAAGTCCGACGGGAGAAAAGGAGGACGAATCGACCTGTCTGGCCAAAAACATGGCCGGGACGTTGACGGTCGTGACGGCGAGCGGGGGTCGGGCGGACGGGACACGGGGCTCGGGGACTCCGCCTCCGGGGGCAAGAAACAGTCAGGTACCAAACCGTCAAATCTCTATGTTACAACCTACACTTGCTACAGCACCAACTAATTCGGAATATACCATAGTCCCATGGAGTCTTGCTCTAGCCATCTGTACCTGTGATTTAGTAATTTTTAAATCTAGAGTCAAGAGTAGATGAGCAGGTTAGAGTTAGCGTACACTATCATGTTGATCCTTACTTTAAACAGCCACAAAAGAAAGAAATGACCATACACCCGACGACCAGGAAAACAGTTTGGACCTCACGATTTTCTGCTTGAAATCACAACGCACATCCTTAGAATATTATGTTGATGATTTTTATCTTGCATTTGAGACCATGGAAGACCTTCCATACGCTATGCTGATTGCGTAACAGAATACACACATGTATAGAGGCTAAAAGTAAATAACTAGACGTTTCTCATCTATGTTTTCAAATTGTTTTTACTAATTTCACAAAAGAAGTTGACTATTCTAACCAAACCCAGGATTTTTCAAAGGTAAGGGTCCCAGATGGCTGCCAGACGTCAGATGTGTTTTCATTCCCCTGCTAACCATTCGCGTTGTTAAAATTTAATGGATTCAGGAAACCGAAACTTTGTGTTGTGCAATGGAAACAGTAACGTGTTATGGCGGTTTATTTCTACATCCTACCCCAGTTCCAGTATCAGATTAGTTGAAACTTATCCCGTGGCCCAGTGATATAGAACGGCTTGTTCACATATAAGGACAAGCAATTTGGTATTTATCGTGATATTATTTTTCTTTACGTATGTCGTCTCCCAATAAAGTGTGTTGGTTGTCTTGTTCCAACTACAAAGTATTAGCTCAAACACCTTTCCTTACATATCAAAAACCACATTTTGAGCACCGTGACTCTTCAGTTCAGATAAGTGGCAGGTTGGAAAAATGATTTCCCGACCGGGCGGAGAATGTTATGGAAGATATACTTGCCTAGACATTTTGTACAAGAGTAAACCTTAAAAAAACGCCATTTCGAGATGATATTCTTATCAAACTAGAATTAACTTATTTGTACCTTCATTTCTCTATCAGAGAGTAAGCTGTTCTCTGATGACTCGCGCCTGTCTAAGTTGGTCCGGCGGGTGACGAGGGAAGATGACCGCGACCGACGGCTGACGGCCACTAAACAACTCAAAGATTTCATCATGGCACAGGAGAATGCTAAGGTAAACGTTTTTTTCTTTAAGATAACAGTTTTTGCATGGAGTATTTATTCCGCCATTCCGCCATTAAACAAATGTTAGAAAAAACAAGATAAAGTCGCTGGTTTTATCCAGTACACCATGATACACTGCGCTTATCTATCTTAAGGAGATTTTGTGTTTGAGTTCATGAACGCGGTTGTTCTTAAAATTGATTAATTCGAAAACTATTTGCTTCTTTTTATAGGCTGTTATCAAAGTTTCTGATAACATTCTTGTCGTGCTTCAGGATATTTTTTATGAAAAGTAAGTATCAATCATTTTCCGCCTTTATTTAAACGAATGCTTATGGAAATACTGTCAATAGATAAATTATGAATTTCATTTTAGGTGTAATAAAAGACTGTAATGGTAATCTGAATGTGTTTTTAAAAAAAATTAAGTTTGAGGCATTCAGTTTTGAAAAATCAAATTATTTAGATATGCAAGATCTTCATTAGTCGTTCAAGTACGATATAGGGTTTGTCTGTACTTTAAACGACTATAGACTACCGCTCAATTAATTGTTCTAATGATTTCATTTTCTAAAATTTAGAACATACAAAGAAGTCAAACAAGAAGTGGCGCGATGTATCGGTATTATTGGCACAGTGACGGGAGCAGACGCCCATAGGTAAGGTACACCAAAATATAAGTCACAGAAACAAACAATTCTATATGAAATTTGTTAATTGATTTTAAAGTAAAAAGCTTTTTTTAATTTTATTTCCTATATTTCTCTCTAGGAAGGGCCTTACGTTTACAACTTCCCTCTAGTTTTGTGAAGTGGTATGAGGTACTTGACTTTGTTCAAATAGTCCTATAACTCGTTAATCAGACCAGAAAAACTAATACCAATTTATGCACATTGCAGATATTTCCAGTGGTTGTTCGCCAAGTTGACGGCGGCCCATTCCGACGAGGCCAAGATCCTCCTCCTGTTCGCCCTGCTACAAGTAAGGACGGCTTCGGCACCTGGATCCCTTCAGGGGGGACACTATCATCCGGTCAACTTAAGATCCCGAATATTAAACTCTTTTCCTAGTAGTATTTTCCGTTTATGTCGGGCTACAGTAGCCGCCTACTGGACTCATGTTTTATCCATTCCTGCTCAAATAACTTAACTTGGAATATATAATATCAGATATATGTATTGTTTGCCCGATTCCCCAGTTACAAAAGGACAATAATTAGGGACGAATTAAAATTACGAATCGTAACATTAACGGTACCACATCCTACATGTCTATCGACAAGAATTCTGGAACAAGTGCTGCATGTTTTAATGAGGTGTAACGCTCTGTTAACTTTCAGACACTCAAGCAAGACGACGAAAAACAGAAGCTTAATGAATTTATGTCGGTAAGTGGATTAAACTCTAAAAATCCATTGAGCTTTCTAATGATATACTCATGAAGAAGGCAGAGTCAGCTTCACAATGTATTTGTTGTTCAAAAAAAATCTGTATGGTTCTTTTTCTTCGCGTTGTATTAAGTTTCACAAATGGTATAAAGTTTGATAGGCGAAGTACAGGATGGCTGTTTCTTTGAACAAGTGAAAGAGCCAGTTCACCCTATTATCACACATTTAATCCCCTGGTTCCTGTCCTATGCTTGGAGACTGGATGCATGGGTTTTCTTGTGAGTGGAGATTTTAGTTACATTTAGTTACATGTAGATGTGTTCTATGGCCTTTGACAATTCTTACATTTGAATGGATTTTGTGTTGTTATAATTCTTTAAAAAAATACCCTAAAGGTATTTTACATAATTGTATTATAAGTTTATATGTATTTTGCTTGTATTCATATTATTTGGTTAAAATTTACAAGTTCCAGGATAGTTAAAACAATAATAAACAACTTTGAGTTTTGGGCAACTCTAGTAGGAGAGTGTGGAACCCAGGTGGAAGTCAATTGCCTCTCATGCCATTAGCTGACCGGCAGACCGGAACAGAGGTGTCAAAGCCCCTACATGCTGTTGTTATGGTGTGCCAAATGAGAAAAACAAGTTCAGAATTTTGAATTTGTATGACATTTTTTTCCCGTTCCAGCATTTACAGAAGGTCATCAGACTTGTTTGTTAGCATGGCAGCCATGTTTTTATGATGTGTCAAGTGCACAGAAATGACTTCAAAATTTTTGATTTTCAAGAATTTTGTTTTCACTTCCAAGTTTTAGACAATGTCTTCAGCCATGTTTATCAGCATGGTGGCCATGTTTTTATGATGCGTCAAGTGCCCAAAAATGACTTCAAAATTTTTGATTTTCAAGAAATTTCTTTTCACTTCCAAGTTTTAGACAAGGTCATCAGACATGTTTATCAGCATGGTGGCCATGTTTTTATGATGTGCCAAGTGCCCAAAAATGACTTCAAAATTTTTGATTTTAAGGAAATTTTTTTTTACCTCTAACTTTTAGACAAGATCATCGGATATGTTTGTCAGCATGGCAGCCATGTTTTTATGATGCGCTTAGTTCCCAAAAATGACTTCCATTTTTTTTATTTTTAAGAAATTTCTTTTCACTTCCAATTTTTAGACAAGTTCAGAATTTTGAATTTGTATGACATTTTTTTCCCGTTCCAGCATTTACAGAAGGTCATCAGACTTGTTTGTTAGCATGGCAGCCATGTTTTTATGATGTGTCAAGTGCACAGAAATGACTTCAAAATTTTTGATTTTCAAGAAATTTCTTTTCACTTCCAATTTTTAGAC
Source organism: Lepidonotus clava (assembly GCA_936440205.1). Lineage (NCBI taxonomy): Eukaryota > Metazoa > Annelida > Polychaeta > Phyllodocida > Polynoidae > Lepidonotus > Lepidonotus clava. The sequence continues at coordinate 14,227,914 of OW387135.1, forward strand.
AAGATCATCAGACATGTTTATCAGTATGGCAGCCATGTTTTCATTATGCGCCAAGTGTCCAAAAATAACTTCAAAATTTTTGATTTCTAAGAAATTTCTTTTCACTTCCAACTTTTAAACAAGGTCATCAGACATGTTTATCAGCATGGCGGCCATGTTTTAATGATGCGTCAAGTGCACAGGAATGACTTCAAAATTTTTGATTTTCAAGAAATTTCTTTTCACGTCCAAGTTTTAGATAAAGTCATCTGACCCGTTTGTTAGCATGGCAGCCATGTTTTTATGATGTGCCAAGTACCCAAAAATGACTTCAAATTTTTTTATTTTCTAGAAATTTCTTTTCACTTCCAAGTTTTAGACAACGTCATCAGACATGTTTATCAGCATGGCGGCCATGTTTTTATGATACGCCAAGTGCACAGAAATGACTTCAACATTTTTGATTTTCAAGAAATTTCTTTTCACTTCCAAGTTTTAGACAAGGTCATCAGACATGTTTATCAACATGGTGGCCATGTTTTTATGATGCGCCAAGTGCCAAAAATGACTTTAACATATTTTATTTTCAAGGAATTTCTTTTCACTTCAAAGTTTTAAACAAGGTCATCAGACATGTTTATCAGCATAGCGGCCATGTTTTTATGATACGCCAAGTGCACAGAAATGACTTCAACATTTTTTATTTTCAAGAAATTTCTTTTCACTTCCAAGTTTGAGAAGGACATCAGACATGTTTGTTAGCATGGCGGCTATGTTTTTATGATGCACCAAGTGCACAGAAATGACTTCAAAATTTTTGATTTTCAAGAAATTTCTTTTCACTTCCAACTTTTAAACAAGGTCATCAGACATGGTTATCAGCATGGCGGCCATGTTTTAATGATGCGTCAAGTGCACAGAAATGACTTCAAAATTTATGATTTTTAAGAAATTTCTTTTCACTTCCAAGTTTTAAACAAGGTCATCAGACATGTTTATCAGCATGGCGGCCATATTTTTATGATGTGCCAAGTGCACAGAACAAATATATGATTAACTTACAATTATCTATTTCGAACTTAAGTAGTTTCTTTTTCATTAACAGGCGAAGAATCTTGGTATTTTAATAACGATTTCAGTTTTAAACGAGATTATACAGTTGCACTTGTATTTTCACATAATTATATTTTCAAACTTTTCAATGTTGATAACCAACTTTTGAATACACATTTGTGTGTAATTTGTACTTTTCAGATGATCATGTCTAACTGTCAGAGTGTGTTGGAGAACGCGGACCTCCCGGAGCTGCTCACCGCCGTCATCGACGTCATCCTGCACATCGTGCGCACCCAGCCCGAGTCGTTCAACAACCACTTCAGGGTAGGTCGAGAAACAATTTCAAAACTTTCGAAAGTCCGTTGACATTGATAGCCTTGGGTTCAGTGCAAATTACACTATATCTTCCCTTAATGTGTTCCCCAAAATATGGGGATACTGTCATACTACTAAAATAAATATACTGAGAAGGTCCCTGCCCCCCACCGAAAAAAAAGTTGAAAAAAACAAACCAATAGATATATCTACTCTACTCAAGCGTTCTGCTTGTTATTTACCCTATTCAAGAAATGGTACATGTTCTTGTAAACACCACCTTAACAGTGTCCGCCAGATGCTACTCACCTGCCTATGTTCTTTTGTTTAATGCACGCGTCTCTCTCCCGCTCAGGACACGGTGGACATCCTGGTGGGGTGGCACATCGACTCGACCCAGAAGGAGTCGTTGACGCGCTACACGTCGGAGGCCCTGATCAGCTTCCACCAGTTCTGGGTGGCCGACCTCACCTTCTCCGTCACGCTGCTCGGACAGTTCCTCGAGGACATGGAGGCCTACGCCGAGGTACCTGGAGTCTCTGTGTTACATAGGCGGCTTTATAACTACGTCTTCTCTATGTCGTTTGATCAATAGTTTTTCTTAATTGGTTGACTTAAGGCCATATTCAATAGCGCGTTGTAAGAATTGACAGTTTCTTGAAGTAATTGTCATCAAGCAACGCAAGGTGGGATTATAGAAAAATGCTAGCAATGGGCAAGTGCCAAAGCAAGTAATTTTTTGTGACTTTACTCTGGTTAATTATTTGGCTGATAATTTGACTCTTTGCATTGACAATAGAATACAATGGAAGTACTAGGCTAGCCAAGACAAGGTGGAATATGGCCTTTAGAGTTTTGTCTGCAAAAAAACAGTTCATCTTTCCCAAGGATATGGCTTATGTTGTGCCCATAACGGCTTGTTTCCCTTTGATTGTGATGACTGACCGTTCCCATTCCCTCCCTCTAGGACCTCAGCCTCGGCCTGTCGGGCCAGGCCCCGCTGGACGACGACATGCCGCCACCCGAGGAGTGCGTCAGCAAAATAGCCAACCTGCTCAGGTGAGAATTAATGAACGCTCAAAGACTTCGCAATCTTTGGTTATTCTTATGCTTATCACCCGTCAGTCGAATTTGCAGTTCCTAGACAAATGAGGGGGAAAACTACATTTACGGGCCCTTTGGGAACCAGCAATAGGTTTTCAGTGAACCGCACCGAGAACTTTCTTTTTGCACTGATTCCTGATGAGGTACACCACTAGCTTATGAATGATACTCTGTGGCCTAGAAAAGTCATATCCCTCTTCATTGTTTAGTCAATTGTGCACATGTAGCGAGCTATTGAAGACATTTTATAATGTTACTATTTTCTGGCCTTATGAATAAGATGATTTATTCTAAGCTGAGCGGTTGTTGAGTAACATGCCTTTCTCCCCCTTTCAGAGTATTCACGACTGTGATGAAGAGTCTAGGCGAGTACTTCACACCGGCCCAGGGACCGCCCGTCACCACCCAGTACCTGGTCGACGTAAGTTACCTCCATTATGGGCAATGGGTAGTTGTCAGGATTATTCCCCCATAACAGTAAATGATTTCTGGTTAATATCATGCAAAGAATTCCCATCGAGGTTATATGTCACAAAAATAGTTTATTGGGAACTCTGCTATTACATCATGGGTCTTTTTTTTTTTATTCGGCACACTTCAGTTATATGCTGGAATTCATTAACATGAAACCCTTAACCTTAACATAATCATTGCTATCCATGAAGTACTGTACAAGGTGACACAATATACATGCTATATAGGCGTTCCTGGTTTCTGTATGTTGGAATTCGGATGTATATTATTTTCAGACGTTAGAACGGGTGATTAGATGTGTAGAGAACTCCAACAAAAGCATGTACTCGGAGCGGGTCGCCACAGCAGGTAAGATTGATTTTTCTTCTGACTTTTCTCTGAAGCCATGACATATTTTCCCCACCAGTATGAATAAAAAGAAAGTAGTACTTTTTCCACAACGCAAATAGAGCAAAAAGAATGTGTTCCTGTCTCTGCATAGATTCTTTACACCTGTTTCAGTGCGAGCCTGTTTGTGTTGGAATATTAAATTTGAAAGTTCAACACCGAAGGATACGTTCTCAGATATCGTTAAAATTTCTTTTTTTAGAGGCATTTACCATAGGAATTGATCAAATAAAAAGTACCTTTCACGTGCATGAATCCTAACTAATTACCTTTCTCCCCCTCCCTGGCCGGCAGCCAACCAGTGTGTGGAGGTGTTGGTGGGTAACCTGCGCGCTGAGGCCGTCCAGGCCATGCCCGCCCTGCACGCCTTCATCATCGACCAGCTCCAGCTCCAGCGCCGCTCGTCAAACCACTACTTCACCGCACTTCTCTCGGCCACACACAAGGTACGGACTGAGGATAAGGGTCCATTATTATATGGGGGGTGGAGTGTCAGAATATCTGGAAAAAAATGTACGCTTTCCTGTATAAATCGAATGCGTACATGAGAGGGGGTGTATTATTTTAAGCTTGCCTTCAAAAACGTGTGGTTTAATACCTTTATATTTGTAGTTCTTCTTAACTTAATATGAAATAGCTAATAGGATGGCCCTTACACAGTTGTTTCCGTTCAGGAGCGGCATACCAAACTTTAGCATTTTCATGAGATAATTTCAGTATACTCAATAAGATAATCGACAGTAATACAACAGTGAATACACTGCAAAATACCATTGCATATAAATACATGCAGTTTCAAGTAACATTCAATGACTCCTACGTTGCAGGTGATATCGGAGGTGGGCACCCAGCTGCCCGTCCCCTTCATCCAGGACCTGCTCAGCTCGGGGTCGCTCGCGCTCCGACTGCGGTTTGCGCAGGCGGTGGACGTGCTCAGTCAACTCATGGCAGTCTACACTGCTGTCATGGCACTAAAAAGTGTACCACTCCTTGAAGAGGCCTACAGGTAAACAAACAGTTAACCAGTATTTATACTAGAAGAAGAGGCTAGGGTTGTTTTTGATATCTTAAATAGTGTGCCAGAAAAAGCTGACAACGTGTAATAAAACTGGATAATATGTTTTCATATCTACATGTTTAAAAAAGTCATCACTCAATTCAGTAGCCCTGTCTTTGTTGTCTGCTATATTTCATTAGATTCACCATAATAGTATACCTTCGTTGCAATCACCATAATTTGAAAAGGATAAATATGGGCAAGTTTTTTTTCAAACCTATATCATCAGTTCTATAAATTTAAAAAAGAATTCTCGCCTTTTATGAAGCAAATGCGTTTGTTGAAAAAGAAAAAATGCATTGGAAATCTCTCCATGCAAGGGATCAGTATGGCCTCTAACGAAAAGTGTTAAACTGTTTTACAGACACATACTTGGCGACTTGGAGATCGCATACAGTGCGCTGCTGGAGAGTTGCGAGGCAGACGCAGACTGTCGCCTGGTGACGACCAACCCGTACCCGGACGTGTCCTACTCCACCAAACAGGCCGAAGTGGCCATCATCTTCGACATATGCGCGCTCGCCGAGGTGGGGAATACCAGGAACAATCTCATCGGGGTAAGGCTGTACAAATACAAAAGATTTAGCTGTCCATTATTTTAACCATCCGCCAATGTTTGAAGAAAAAACTAGAGAAATCCCTTTCTTTAACCCAAGAAAAACTAAAATTTTGTAAAAATGTATTTTTAAACTTATTCCGATAGATTTATTAACCCTGACCAGAATTGGAATCTTCAGTCTCTCTCTCTTAACTGCCATCATTAATGTCACTGACGCCTAGAAAAGAGTTCAAACTATCAAAATGTCCTTTGAAAAGTCGAGACTCTTAGAAATCTGGTTACCTTAGACTCCATGCCACTTACCCTAAATACTCCAGCTAACACCCGGTTACTTCAGACCCCATGCTCTAACTCTCTTTATCCAGATGTGGGCATTGTCGCCGAGTATCTTCGAGCTGCTCACGTCCCACCTTGTGCCCGCCCAGCGCCAACTGAAGGGGCGACACCCGGCCACACAGCACGCGCTGCTCCAAACACTCTACTCACACTCCGCCAGGTAAGGGGGCAAACAAACAAGGAACAGACATATGCAAAAAAAAGTTTATTTTTCGTACTTGTCTTCTTTTGATAATCCGTCCATTATCATAGATGCGCATATACAGAAACATGTCAGTGATAATATGATTGACTAGAAAATTGATATTATCTTCTCCAAAGTTCAGAAACGCATTTGAAGGATTTGGTTACTTTACTTTTGAAAAGATTGCTATAGGACAATCTCAGATGCAAATAAGTGTTGTCCTTCTCCTGTGTTATTTTAACCCGTTTTAAGAAGTAGTCACTGTTCAACCAACTGCACATAACGTTGCAGCGGACTTCATGTAGAATATAAGTGCCCATACTACATGGAGTCGTGTTATACTTTCATTCTCAACCATCCTCCCACTTTAATACTTCCAGACACGGTCACTTCATCTCGAGTAGCTCGCTGATCACTCAGAACACGGTCCTGGAGGGCACGGTGCTGGCCAACGTGAGCCCGGCCACCGCCAACCACTTCACCACCGTGCTGGGCCTGCTGGCCGACGACCTGGAGGACAGCGCCACCCCCAGCGACACCAGGTCAGATACACCTCTCTTACTGGAATACAATATTCTTGTGTTTTCAGAAACTGATACGTCCATACGTCTTTGTACAGTATGTTTTTTTGGGGAAATAAGTTGAATCCAATTAATACACGATTGTCTGATGCCTTTGATGGCACTATAACTTTGGTTCCTGATGGAGCAATTTAAATTCCTTTCGCATCCTTTAGCATCTTCCCAAGACGGCACTTACACTTATAAGGTCATTATGATTCTGCTTTTGGCTTTCATAATCCCACACTAGGAGAAAAGGGTATTTCCTATTGTAGATTGATACCCAGTATCTCTGAGTTTTACGTAATGGAAGTTCTTCATAAAACACTTGATATACTTATTTTCAGGGACCTGTGCATGCGGTGGGTGGCGGAGATCTCGGACGGCCTTGTCAACAGTCCCCACATCCTGCTGTGCCCGCAGTTCCATCGGGTCCTGACCGTGCTCGTACAGCTCGGCTACGGTCTCGAGTCCACCGTGGCACTCAGCGTATGCGCCTGTCTGAAGGCGGTGCTCAGTAAAATGACCCGCTGCCCAACCCCCACCGTACAGAGCTGTGTGGACCTGTGCCTGTTCCGTCTGACCGACAGCTCGACCAAAGTAAGGAACGCCTACATGGAACTGCTGAAGAACCTTCCCATCAATGTTACAACCAGGTGAGGGATAAACTGTGACCACATGTTTATAAGTTATTGTAAATTGCATCGTTTTATGTTTTACTTCTAAGGTTATGTTTCAACCAGTCACTGCATTTAATTTATAGACTGAATTTTTTATTTCAATCTAAAAGAGTGAAATAATCATGTTTTCCCACCCAGGATGTGTATGTACCTGGTCTCCAAACTGCGCCACGACAAGTCGGCCCCGGGCGGTCGGCGTAGTATGTCAGCGCTGTGGGCCGCGCGCCGCAGTCACCAGGCCAAGGCCCCGCCCGGCACCTTCCACTCCCACAACTTCAGGGCCGTCATGGCCTACGTCCTTCACAACATGCCGCCCAGGTCGGTGCTCCAGATCTGTCACTCTCACATCATCTCTGATTACAGGCAGTTCAATTTATTTATTATGAAAACAGGAAAATTCAGGTTTTAATTTTCAAGTTTGATCTTCAAACTTGATCGTGTCAACCAATTGGTAATTGCCATTCACCTAATCCATGCGAGGCTGTTCCAGTTGTAGGAATGTCTAGGAATATGCCAGGCAACATACATGTATATCCATTGTGACATAGCATGAAAAAACTATAAACAGTGTACAGTAGAAGATAATCGTATTGTTTTACGTCTCCAGTAAGTTGTCGGGTCAGAGCTGGTTGGAGCGGATGTTCTACAGCTCGCAGCGGCTGGACAAGGACTCGGACCGCCGTGAGGACTACGTGCCGCTGTCCCAGGTGGTATGTCGTCTCCCTTCACTACACCTGTAATATGGCATCTGAGCCCTCGGTGGTTCCATCCTCCACGCAGTATCGTCTCTCAAAGAATCAGATATAACAGTCATTCTCCTGGTTTTCCAAGGATTTCCATTTCTTTGTAAATTCAGTTCAAGAATCAAGTTTTTTTCCACGTGACCAACATTTCCGTATCAAAACATGTCTCTTTCGATTCCAAGAATATTTTGGATGCCCTTTCTTTTTTTGAATTGTCATTTCTCCCCGGAGAAGCATGATTAGCCATACATTTACAAGTCAGTGACACAGAAAAGACAACGAAGCAGTAGACTTGCCTCGCTGGGGCATATAGCAGCTATAAGTGTACAACTTTGCTGTATACTGTTACCAGTTTATGTCTACCCCTCTCCCGCTAGGTGGACCAGAACGATGGCCAGCTGTGGTTCTGGGCCGTGTGGGAGGCGGCCCAGTTCTGTGTGCTCGCCAAGCTCCGCACTCCGCTCGGCAAACCCCACGACACCTTCACCACCATCGAGAGCGCGGTGAAGCGCTACGCAGCTGAGGTACGCAACAAGGACGGGGACGACAGCGCACGACATGGTGAGGACAACCCTGGTAGGTATCACAAAAACCTGAGGCTCTTTAGTTCACTATGAACTTTAAAGGGAGATTAATAAAGCGTGCAATAAATGAAGTTCTAAGAATATCTTTACTAGAAATGGATGAATAAACGAAATATAGTCTTGACAAAATATACCTTAGCGTGATAAACGGACGCCTGTCAGTCAGGCAGGGGGATATAAAAAAAATATAGCAAAATAAAATCAAGATCATGAATATACTATATAGCAAAATAAAATCAAAATCATGAATATACTATATACATTGATAATGGAAGGCGCCAGTTTAAAAAAAATCTGGCAGAAAATATCAAACTTCTGAGACCCGATTGAAATATGAAGAATCTCACATACGCTCAGAACTGGTCATCTGATACTACACTTCCCCGCCTTCACGTCAGAGAAAATGGCACATCGATGGTAAACTTGTGCTATCATCCCTTCCCCCTCAGCCTGTTGGGATATTCTTTCCTTCCCATGAAAACTATAGTTTATTTTGCCAGAGTATTAACTGTTTACCGTTACATGATACGTGTCTTTGCCCCCCTCCCCGCAGACCTAGGCGTGCCGACCCAGGCGGCCCAGCTGCGGGTGAGCCTGCTCCTCCAGTTCATGGAGTACCTGGAGAAACTGCTGCACAACGCCTACGAGGGATGCGCCGTCGCCATGGTCGCCCCACCCAAGGTGGGTCGGACAGGGAGAGTGATAATAAATACAGTAATATAGATCACCAATAAAAGAATGCAGTAAATTTTAGAAACATGATGATCAGGAAATCATGTATTTTTTCCACAGATTATTTAGTAGAACGTGATTCATTAAAAAGTTTGTGGTTTCCAAATCCAATTATTCATCCCCAAACAAGTAATTTGCCTAATCACTACAGAAAATGCTCATAATGTACTTGATTGCAAGCAAATTTGCTTGTCTCATCTTAGGGTTCACCTTATCACAAACATTTTAAAGAACTCACCCAATGATGAAAGGACCTTCTAATAGTTTATTCATGACAATCCTTTTCCCTGTCAGACTGTGCGGACATTCTTCCGAAACAACCGCGGTACATGTCAGGAATGGCTGACCCGTGTGCGCCTGCCCCTGGCCCTGGTGGCCCTCCACTCCCACGAGCCCGCACTGGCCGTGCGACAGATGTCGGAGCGCCTGCGTGAGTTACAGGAGAGCGGCTCGCTGAGTGGGCCCGAGCTGGAGCACGTGGTCATGTACATGGTGCAGGCGCTGGTGGAGCTGCGCTGCCCAGAGGCCATCCTGGGACTGTACTTCTGGTGTAAGGAGCACGCGGGCCGCAGGTTCACCTGGATCAAGGCTATGGCCGAGCTGGCCAACGGAAGGTACGTCTCGGCCGTACTTCTATTTCTATGTATCGTGTTAAACACCTTAGAACATAGACAGGTACCCCTGTAGGCTTTACATGTCTTCAGTTGAAAAACAAGGATCCTAAATTTAATCTATTTTTCCACGATAAAGGTGTTAGAAAGTTCCTGATTCATATTTAATTTTAGATTGTAAAAGCCTAATTTGAAAGCCTGGGTTTAAGGTATTAAGAAGTAACCAAACACTATGTGTGGATACCCTTACACAGTTGAAGCTTCTCCACCATTTGCAAGTAAATATTAAACGAAAGCTTTGAATCAAATGTTCGGATTCCTGTCCAAGTTGTCACTCGCATTACTAACTCAATTTCCAGAAAGAAAGTTTTTGAATAATCCATAAACATATCAATATTTTCATCCGTAACATTTGTAGATATGAGGTGGGTGCATTGGACCTGAAGTCGGCGCTCCGACATCATATCACCCCGGACACGAGCGTTGACGAGGCGGTGGACAAGGACGGCAGCGCCTCGCCGTTAGCGGACGGGTCGCCGTGTAACAGCCCCAAACAGTCCCTGGTCCTGGACGGCACCCAGAAACTCTCCATCCTCAGCAAGCAGTCCTCGCGACCCGACGTGTTCAGCAGCAGTCCGGCCGACCCGTCGGCCCCGGACCCCGTCATCGGCAACTTCATGGTCGATCAGGTGAGTGTTTTTTTCTTTTCAGCAGGATATATTTAGACTAGAAAACTGTGTCATAGTACGTAGAAATTAAACTTGTAACTGCTGTATGGTAGGCAACGTTAGACTTATTGACATTTTCCTCTTGTAGGTGTGTTCTAGTTACATGTCGCTGGGTGCGTGGGATGAGGTGCTGGCGTGGCAGGAGACGATCCAGCAGTACCGGTCGGAGCACAGCGGGAGTCCGCTGCAGAAGGCCTTCTACACCAACGCCGACATCAACTTCATCAGGTACGAGAAATAAATCCCCTACAGCAGGTCCAAAGCCAGTTTTGACAAGTCCTTGATCTCTCGCCCATTTCTAGGTTTGATTCAAAGTTTGAGTGCCACAGTTCTTAAAGGGGCACTCCTGTGAAAATCGTTTGGCATACAGTGAATGTAGAATTCTAAGAATGATGCCCTATTCAACTGTCTATTTTGTTCACACCTCCCTACACGGACTTCTGAAGTTCACCATCTTGTGATGTTGTGGTTCCTGTTTGGGCTTGTGATAATCATGTGTGTGTCTGTAATAACTACAACCCTCTTTGTCATGCAGAGCACTGAGCAGGTTTGAGGACCACGACTTTGAAGGTGTGCGTGAGGCGCTGGAGCTGGTGCCCGGCGCGTCGCTGGCCGACCTGCCCACTGACCTGACGACGGTTAGCGGGGATGGAGTGTGGAGTAAGCCGAGCGCGCTGGACACGGCCCACAAACAGCTGGTCAGGGCCGCCACCTACATACTGACCGAACAACAGTGGAGGGACGAGACGTAAGATCTTTACTGAGTGGTCCTATCAGATCGAGATCTATGTGTATGAGTAAAACAATATTCCATAATATCATCTCATTTATCAATATTTTTAAAACTAGCACTGCACTTTTAGGGTACATTGATATACTCTTTTGCTTTGTTTATGATAATAATGGACGTACCTAGAATCTTTATTTTTCATTTTCGAGGTGGCTATTGGACTAATCATTGCTTTTCCACTGTTAAAATATCTATATGAAATTTGGTATCTGTAAAAAAAATTGCGTTGCTAAATTAATTTGTGCCAAGAGATAAAATATTTCGCATTTTTCATGAGCTCAGAAAGCAGTAATTCTGCCAAAGTTGATTTATGAAATATCTTATGTTTCTAAATATACAAACGTCTAAAAGTGTAACATTTCAGGTGTCTCACCCCACTCCTATGATGATATAGGCAGCAAGTCTAAAATAATCAATGTTGTGATCCTTGTACACATCAATGTAAAAAATGTTTTCTGTCCTTGCAGGAGCAGCCTGTGGCGATGTGTGGAGGGTGCGCAGCGACTGAGTGAGGCGGTGCTGAGGGTGTCGGCTGCTGAGTGGCCGCCCGCCACCAACGCCACAGCTCTCTCCAACCTCTACATGGTGAACGCCCTCAAGGACACCATCAACGAGGACGCCAAACACAAGGTACAGAGGAGATTAAGGTCTTTCTTTAGGTTTTAGGTTCAACTCTTTTGCTTTGTTAATGATAATAATGGACGTACCTAGAATCTTTATTTTTCATTTTCAAGGTGGCTATTGGACTAATCAGTGCTTTTCCACTGTTAAAATATCTATATGAAATTTGGGATGGTATGAAACTAGTACTGGTAAGGGCTCCTAAAGGTGATTGGAAAACAGCACTTTCAGTCTAAAATGAACTTCATCAATTGATATGAAATATAGAGTCTGCGTGAAAAGTGTCTGAAAAATTAAAAGTATGTTATGATTGAATGTAATGGCAAATACTTTGAACTCCCGTGCTGTCTACACAGGCTACAGTCCTATCTTGGTGTGACGATCTCGGCCTCATCGGGCACGAACATGACATCGGTACGATGCAGTCGGTGCTGAGCACGCTCCGTCTGCGGATCAACATGCAGGAGGCTCTCGGCCTACAGGACACCGCAGGTGGGTGCCAGTAGTTATTTGTACATATTATCTTCTCTACAAGAAGCGTATTAAACAAAGTACGTCCAGGCAACGGGTGCCAGTTATTGTGAACGATCCATGATTTTAGACAATACTTTTTAGACCATAGATGGATCGATATTCAGAATTTTATCTTTTAATCATGCGATTACTGGGTCAGTCATAGAACTCAAAATGCCCAAGTAAAGGAGACGTGAGCAGATGTTGGTTTGGGGGAAAAAAAGTCGAGGGAATTACATGAACTCTTGGTTGGAGAGCCAGTCTCCAGGCATAAAAACATGACAGTTTATTGAAAACTCTCTTGCATTCATTTATAAAAATCCTTTTTTAAACTACCATTTTCAGACACAGCAAGTCGCCTGTCGCAGGTGCAGCTGGCCACAGCACACTTGGCCCGTAAGACACACAACTTTGCTCTGGCCGAGACCTTACTGGTGTCCGAGGCCCGCAGCTGCAGCAGTATGTCTGCGGAGAACGGGCGCATCGACTCTATGCTGGGGGCGCTGACCAGTCTGCGCGCGGCCAACGGGACCCTGAACCAGGTGAAGTTACTGCGTATGGAGAGGGAGGGAGCCAAGCTGCTGCACGCCCGGGGCCAGCACCGAGAGGCCATTGACATGATGACGGCCAGCGTGGTCACCCACCTCAACGTGAGGGGGGCAGAGGACAACACCATAGGCAAGGTGGGGGCAGAGGGAGCGAGAGGTAGAGGGATTGGAAAAAGGGCAAAAGTAGGATAATGAAAAAAAAAGGACACAGATAAAGTGAACAATTAAACCTGAACGTAAAGGGAAACATGATATGATGCCGGAGGGAACAGTTTGTGATTGTGATGAATGAAAGGTATGAGACCGAGAAGAAATTTGAAAAATGAGGCATGGAAGGGTTAATGTTAAGATGGAGAAAAAGAGTTTTTGTCGGTGACAGGGGCTGCAGGACAAAGCTTCCTCATTTATCGTTTCCCTGTTAAACCAAGCCTTGAATCTGCTTGTGTTTAACGTGTTGGTTACTAGCTTGGTGCACTAAATTATTTTGTGCAGTAAATTATTTGTCAGAAGTTAAGAGCATACTTAAGGTCACTGCATCACCACCTCTCTTTATCCCCAGGACCCTCAGCAGGAGTCCCGCGAGCTCGTGTCCCGGTCGGTGGTCGGGCTCGTCCAGTGGCTGCAGTTAGACCACAAGAACCTGTCGTCTCTGACGTCCCAGCTGCGCCTGGTGGGTCAGGGGGACGAGAGCGGGGCGACCCGCACCGCCCGCAGTCTGAAGACCCTGCTGGACGCCGAGCGCACCGCGCGGGCCGCCAAGAGCAGCCAGCAGGAGACTGATGGTACGTGTTTGTAGGCTGGGCCAAAACAGGAAATTTATTTTGCAAAATATGGAATTTCCCGTATCGCTACAATATGTGAAGATGCAAATGAGATATGATGCCATTATTTAGTAAAGAACGGGCTCTGTGAACTATATTTCTCTGTAGACGAACTCAACTTTGATTTTGGAGTGTATCCTCACACAGTGTCCCACCTTGGAATACACAAAAGAATGCCTTGGAATACACAAAACATTAGTGGTAATCCACATGTAATTTATCATACCTGGAAAAATCAGTTGCCATGTAATAGCTGGATAAGATTAAGAAAGGGATCATCAAGAAAAATACTCCATTTTTTACCCGGGCTCGCTGTATTATAAAGTCATCTTCGAAATATGATCGATCCATCGAATCTCGCCCGGGTAAATGACTTGGTCAAAAAGGCGGGAAACTCCATTGAACTATAACACAACCAGCGGAAACAAGATCGCAAATTTCGACCTGCTTCCGGTTGGCAGTGCTTTCTCTATATAATGCCTATACCAGAAATTGACCATTGAAAAAGCATTAGCCGAGATCGGGTCGGAGAGTGAAGCGGTCAAACTGTATGACATCGATTGACGCATCAGCATAGAAAAGCCTAGCGTCCCGGATTGCCGTGTAGTATGATTATGTTAATGAGGGTGATGACGGCGAAGATGGCGGCCCCCAGCCTCTGATCAGAAAGTCAGCCGGGAATGCTCGCCTATTTCGCCTATTTTCTGCCCGTTTCGGTCGACTTAACGCGCCATATAGGTCTATGCCGATCTTTTATTGATGATGCCGATGTGTTGGGAAGCTATATGTCGATATAAACCCAGAAAATCACATTTCTTTACGAACTAGTTTTCATGCGTATTCCCTTCCGGCCAAAGCGCATCTCGCGGATTCACACTGTCAAACCACAGCGCCTTGCATCAGACGCCAAGATGGCGCTGGCTAGGTCGGACCGCGTGTCGCTGTCCTCCGCGAGTGATAGCCTCTTACGCCTTAAATCGGCATCGTCCAGCAATATGGAGTACCTGTTATGGATTATTAATATCTGGAGCTGGTCTGGGTCGATATATCATGAAGAATTATGTCGATATATACGATCGGCATCGAAAGCAAGGTTAGTAAACTCGGCCTGTAGGTGAACGATAATGGAGGAACATGGCGGCGGACTCGCGTGTGCATCTTTTTGTTTAATTCGATCGATAAATCGATCGATAATTCGTATTTCTATCCCCATATCTGATCAAGAATTATATTTTATACATAGAAAAAGAAGACGAATAACCCGGGTTTTTTCGGTTTTGTAACCGATATTTCTCTTCCATACCTCAACCTGTGACCTTGTTCTGGTCTATGTTTTGATTCAGACGGTGACATAGAGGACAGTCTGCTGGTGTCGGAGAACGACGCGGTGTTGGGGCGGCTCCTGTCGCTGTCCACCCTGCAGTGCCCCGACCTGGCCAAGGCGTGGTTCGCACTCGCCGGCTGGTGCTACAAGTGGGGGCGGAAGGCAGTCGACAGCGCAAGGTTTGTCACACTGTTTGTCTACGTCTAAATATCTTTATTATTGAGGCCATTTAGTTTAATCCTCACTGTACGTGCAAACATTTCTGAATTGAAGTGTAATATATGGAAAATATTTCTAATAGTTTTCCAGAAAGTGCGGTCACCCTATTGTCATTGCCTTAGCAGTGGGGAATAAAGAAATTAGTTTTGAAATGATTTGGCGATGAAAATGTTCTGCACTACCTAACCCTGTGTATCTCTTTCAGTAACGGCAGCGTGGACCTGTCCATGGACGAGAAGGCCCAAGTGCTGAACCTGCTGCCCAAGGTGAGGCCTTAGCCAATGCTTTGCAATACGGCATATCTCCATTTTGTAATTCCTGATATTTGGTTAGATGATCTATTTTTCCATTGATATAAGATACACATTACCTGGTATACATGTTATTTAGCTTCATTCAAGTAGCACCTGTCCCACCTATTACATTATGTTTGTTTTGTCCCCAGGGTACGAGTAACGAGGAGACGGAGAGTGTGCTGACCATCCTGAGCCAGGTGCACGCGGGGGTGGGCGGCGAGGAGGACATCAGTGACCAGGACCAGGTACGGCGACAGGCTACCACTCTATCCTAGATAAGGCCGTCACATAATTTATCTTTATTCTCCCAAGTATATCCCCCGCTCATATACATAAGAAAAAATGAAAAAAATGTTTAAACAAATATTCTTTTAAATAAATGCATATGTCATGCAGTAGAGAAATCTCAGTTTTTATATCTTAAATTTAACTCTAAATCGTAAAGTTTGAAATGCCAAGGTTTTTTTTTTGATTTCCATAAATGTATAACATCTTCTGGTAAAAAGCATAAAAACAATTACAAAACTCTTTTCCCCTTGCCCCCAATCAGTCGCTGTATGATGACGGTGCCGAGACCACCCGGCGTCAGCTGCTGGCTAACTGCCTGACGCTGCAGATCGCGAGCGACGAGACCCTGGACCGCCTGCTGGAGGTGTGGGCCCGGGTCGTGAAGCGCGTGTACCACTACTACCAGATGGCAGCACAGGCCTACTTCACCTTCCTCAAACTCAACGCACAGGTAGGTCTTAGTGAAATAAATCACTTGAACCTATTGTAATATAAAACTGCGGTGGCCAGAAGAAAGTGTAGGTTGGGTGTAGTATTTTCTGGTGTGTTCCTCTATGAAAACCTCAAGGCAATCTCCAGTAGGAGTGACTTATGTGTGTCCAAGTCCCTTAATCTCCTATCAGTCTTAAAAATGGGATATACTGCAGCATCAAAAATGTTATGGTTTTAACTGCAGACCAAAAGTTGTTACCGTAATACTGTGTGGTTCCAGGCTGGCGACGAGTTGGGGAACATGGACGGTAACATTACGGCCACGCTGCGCCTGCTGCGACTGCTGGTGAAGCACGCATGGGAGCTGCGCGGGGTGCTGGAGGACCGCCTCGCGCACACCCCCACCGCACCCTGGAAAGGTAAGCACTGATCGCCATTTGAAGTTCAGTAAATAACCCCAAACCAATGGAATATTTCTTAATACAATATATTCCCTAAATGTATTTTAGCACAGGCCTACCTTGAATGTACCTGGATTCTTATACATCTTACGCTCTTGTCTTTTCCTGGGGAAAAAAACATCTTAAAGTCAATTCCATTTATTAGCATATAGAATAATTGCGGATAATTCCTAGGATGTTTGTATGATGATAATAGCGCAAGGGCATGATACCTAGTGTCACTAGCAAATATTGGGTTTAGAAGTGCAAGGTTGTTCCCACACAACGGTTAAATCTTACGTCAGCTATGCTAAGTTCCGTTGTCTGGTTACTGCAGGCATCATCCCCCAGCTGTTCTCCCGCCTCAACCACCCCGAGGCCTACGTGCGGCAGAGCGTGTCGGAGCTGCTGTGTCGCGTGGCCCAGGACGCGCCGCACCTCATCGTCTACCCCGCCGTGGTCGGCTGTAACAACCGCTCCGACATCAAGGACTCGCGAGATGGTCAGTTACCTTCTGGGTCTTACCATGCTATATATATTGTACTCTCCATACTCTCCCTGTTTACACTGGGAAGGGTCTGTCATTGTCTGGAAAGCTTTCTGAATTGAGAAAGAAATGGTGAATAAACTGGGAAAATAAGTTTTATGTTCCGAGCTGCTAGTGTTTCTGACGATCCAATACGTCCTTCTAGCCCGAGAGTGTCCAAGAGATGAAAGAGATAAGTAAAGAGACATTTATCAGTCTTAGATCAATGCTTTACATTTTCTTAGACGTGATTAACATAGTGTTACAAAGATCTTGAATCGTACCGCTATAAAAACAAAATGTTAATATTCTGCCTGTTCCCTTAGGCCTGCTGAGTAAGTACCTGGCCCAGCCGGGGGAGGGCGGGCTGGAGGAGGGGTCTCCAGGTGAGGACGAGGAGGACGAGGCGGGCACCCCGGACGAGGACACCGCCGCCCCGGCCGACGACCCCAACACCGCCATGCTGCAGAACTGCTTCAGGGCCATCGTCGACACACTCGCGCACCACAACCCAAGGTGAGCACATGGGTCTTGTGGGCACTCCTGTTAGCAGGGATGAGTGATTCAAGTACCACTTCTCTCACCAAGCCTGATGGAGCTAAAGTAACTCTAACATGTCCAAATTGGGTCAATGACATGGGAGTCTAAGGCTTATTATTTTCCTCTCTAGAGTTTCTTAGCAAAGTATTTCCATGTCGCCAGTATCAAAATCAAATATAAAAAAAAAAACGCCCGAAAATGTATCTACATTTTATTTTTAAAATTTTTCTCTCTGGCATATCATTCTGTATCAACTGCATCTAACGTTTGCATACCCTGTTTAGGATGATCTCTGAGGTGGAGCTGCTGGTGTCCGAGTTACGCCGCATCACCCTGCTGTGGGACGAGCTGTGGCTGGGGACCTTAAACCAGCAGCACCACGACGTGATGCGCCGCCTCATGCAGCTCGACACCGAGGTCAGAAAGGTAAGGCAGCCGGATCACTTCTCATTCTTTAGCTGAAAACGGTTTATTAAATCATCTATAGAATAGCGGAATATATTTGAAATTTTTCCGATGGAACATTAAGTTTATCAGACATAGCAAGTGATAAATAGTAAGTCACCCAGGAACTTTTTTCTTTGGCTTTTTTTTTCAACTTTAAATTTAGGGGTTTCATGATGTTTCTTCTGAAATGAGTGATACCTCAATTCAACATCGGCATCAGGGAGCAATGAAAATAATGATGTTTCAATTTATAGCAGATGCCATCGCGAAAAATGCCTACTAATATATTTAATTTATGAAGGACGTCTAACTGAAAGCTGTATACGATTTCCATTATCTAGGTGAACACCAACCCGAGTCTGAGTAAGGAGGAGAAGGGGGCGCTGATCCTGGAGAAGCACGTGACCATCCTGAAGCCGACGGTCTACACCATGGAGCGACTCCTGGCCCTGACGAGCGCCCCGGCCGAGACCCCCCACGAGCACAACTTCCAGGCCACCTACGGCCCCACCATCAGCGATGCGCTCAACAAGCTGAAGAACCCGCTCACACCCAGCGCCCCTCACACCAGCTGGGCCGCCTTCAAAATGGTAGGTTGTCAGTGTATTAGGCAAATTATTGTTTCTCTCAGCACTCCCTTTGGCTTTGCTACTTTAGAAATAATAATAATAAGTTTCACGACTAATAATTCATAATGTTAGAAGAAATCAAAATTGATGTACTGGTAATTAAGTAACAAACATGAAACACCACGGAAATTAAAAGTAAAGCATTTGGAGTGTCAGAAATATTGTGATGGTGTTCTCGAAATACAAATATAACGACATGTGGTGTATGTGTTAGGGTTTCTTAGTGGTCTTGTTGTAAACTTTGTCTACAAGTTCTAGAAACGCCTAAATTTACAAACCTCAAATTGATAAGCACACTATGAAAAAATGTCATCCCTGCTCTCTCTCCCGTCAGCTTCAAAGTACTTACGATAACAACTTAATAATGACTACCCCCCCCCCCCCCCATTGTAGCTTCACCGGAGCCTGCAGGACCGCGCCCAGAAGCGGGCGAGTCTGATGCTGACGATGGAGCAGGTGAGCGGGAAGCTGGGCGCGCTGCGACACACGGTCATCGCCATGCCCGGCATCACCACCTCGGGCACCGTGGTCACTATCGACAGCATCCACCCCGCCGTGCACATCCTGCCCACCAAGACCAAGCCCAAGAAACTCGTCTTCGTCGGCTCCGACGGCAAGAGGTGAGCCTGTTTCTCGTTAAATACCGATGTGTACTGGAGTTTAAAATCCCACGCACGTGCACCCTGCAGATATCAAAACATGTTCACATATGCGGACATACATGTGCCCTGTTGTAGTTGCCTGGTAGTAAAGACGTTTGAAATGGACCTTGCCTAGATTCCCTGCATTAAGTATTTTATGAGTCTCAGTCGAATTCTTATACACGACTAATAAACAATTTTATTTCCGTGTAAATTTGCTCTAATATATTGAATAGTCGTCCAACCTAAACCATTGTAATTTTACTACACATTTTACAAATTAATCATATCTTAAATGTACCCCTCCTTCAATGTACGATATGTAATGGTCGCCCTGTTTTATTGACCGATCTGTACTTCACAGGTACCCATACCTGTTCAAAGGCCTGGAGGACCTCCACCTGGACGAACGCATCATGCAGTTCCTGTCCATCGTCAACAACATGTTCGCCAAGGCCAACAGGTCAGTTCGCCGACAGCATTTTGATATACAAGCTTTTCTCCGATATTAATTCCTGAGGTGCTCCTACCTACACTTGTCAATGTAAAATTTATCCTTAATCGACCTACGGCAAAAACTTTACTTATATATCTCTTCTAAATACCTTTATCTTATTTTGACACAAATCTGAAAAGAAATAACTATAATAATATATTGTCTGATGTCACCGTTGACAGAGGGGACCATAAGTTGTACCAGGCGCGGCACTACTCGGTGACCCCGCTAGGCGCGCGGTCGGGCCTCATCCAGTGGGTGGACGGGGCCACGCCGCTCTTCTCACTCTACAAGAGGTGGCAGCAGAGGGAGGCCATCGCCCAGCAGCTAAAGCTGCAGCAACAGGTGAGCGCATCGGGATGAAACTTACGATGATCTGATTTAGTAATTTACTTAATAAAGATGTAAATGTGTGATGTAAATTTGTCAGTGTTCTAATCAAACCATCTTCGAGCATTCCAGCCACCTAAAATGTACAACAATAATGTATACACATTTCTTTTGTTAAAGCTTTGGTAAGTTCATTTATCCTGTAAATTATTTTTTGATCAAGATTACAATTGGTTTTTGAATTAGATATGCAAATTAGTATTCACATTTCTTCTTTGATAAAAGCCGGGAACATGAATATACTGATCAAGTTACAGAGTCATTCCAATAAAATCGGGTTTTTCCAAAGAGACATTCTCAACATGCTTCGATATATAATATTTCGGGAAAATGTTAGGGGGTTCCAGACATTTCTGGAACCCTTCCCCTAACTCCTCTGCGTACGTTGTGAAAGATGATCTTTGACAAAAACTAATTAACAAATTCGATTCCACCACCAGCCCGGCGCCACCCCTACCAGTGGAGCATCAGCCCCCAGCGCGCCCACCATCCCCCGGCCCAGCGACGTCTTCTACAGCAAACTCACTCCCGCGCTCAAAGAAAAGGTACATGTCTTTAAAAGCATTTGTTTGCTGTTCTCGTTTTCACCAGGGCATTTTTTCTTTTTTCAGCTAGCAATGATTAGATTGTTGCAGAAAGCATCGTTTCAGTCTCTTCTGAAACCCTGCGCCCCTAGGCCTGCGCCAAGGTACAATGATAAAAGTGTCGCTAAACGGAACAAAGAACCTTGCAGAAAATGTAACCACAGTCAAGGGTTTGTCTACCCAGCCAGGGCCCTCAGACTCAGTCTCAGGCATTATTTGACCATTCGTAGTAAAACTAAAAGCCCCTCTGGCAACAACAATCTAACCATTGCAAGAACTCTTTAATTGTCTAGCAATGCCTTACGCATGTTACAATACTTTGTGTGTAACAATACTTAACGTATTATACCTTTGGTCTAGTGACCTCAGGGCAAGACCAAGTCAGAGAGCTGCAGGCAATGGTTGCAATCCAACATGAGAGGCATGCCTTATGTACACAGCTACAAGTGACGTTGTTTAGATACTTTACTTTTGTAAATGTAGTCGTGGTTTGACCTCAGGAATTAACCAATTTGGAGATAGTCCGTCATTCAAGGTTCCACCTGAGACTGAAAACCCCGGAAAAATAGAATATGTACATGTTTGTCATCGTAAAGCCACTTGAAAAATTGAAATTTAGTTAAGATAAATCAAATGTCACGAACATGTCCTACATACTGAATAAAACTTTCTTTCAAAGAACGTCTTACTTTAAAAGTTATACTTCACATATACATAATACGTAACTAACGTTACTCTCCTCACCTTCTGCCCTCAGGGAGTGACCAACCTGGACAGTCGTAAGGAGTGGCCGCTGTCCTTCATACTTAATGTAGACATGATAACTCTGTACTAACGTTACTCTCCTCACCCTCTGCCCTCAGGGTGTGACCAACCTGGACAGCCGTAAGGAGTGGCCGCTGTCCGTGATGCGCCACGTGCTGCAGGAGCTGATGACTGAGACGCCCCGCGACCTGCTCGCCAAGTACGTATTGTGACCATAGTATACTGCGACTATAGCCCTTTACCTACTAGGGCCATCTGCGGGCCACCAGTTCTGTTTTTGAGTGGTAGCCTCTCAGTATGTTGCATTGAAATGTACATGTTTGATCTGGTGCAGAAATCGTCAGATTAGCAGTACAAATTCTACTGATAATCTGCCGAGATATAAGTTATACAGTCAACATTTTCAAACTAGTGTACTTGTCAGTGTTGTTTGTTCTGACGTTGCTGGCAGGCAACAATGTCTCGGCCGCGAAGTCCATGTATATTTCTCTGTGAGACTGCTGTGGCGTGTATCGAGTATTTTTGGAATGCCTGTCTTTGACGTTATTTGAATACATTCAGATTGAAGTTCAGTCAAACTTTTTCTTTCCAGTACGTACTAAACGATAATGTGTCCAATGAAATACAGTAACCAATCATTTAAAACAGGTTTTCCCAATTATTCTGAATAGTAATGCAGAAAAGATGTGGGTATATAGAATTGGTAAAGATAACATCTCTGAACTTGTAAACGGATTTCGTTCTAAAACCTCCAGGACCTGGGATTTACCATTATCCGTTTTGTTGGCCGTTGAACGATCTTCACGAAAGGTCAAACAGTTTGGGGAAGTGTTCTCAATGGTACAGTCCTTGTCACAGACCTTTTTGCCTGTACTGTGCACTACGAGACACTGGTTTGCCTGTAAAAAGCATGTAAGATCCAGGCGAATAAAGAACCAAGACCGGCCAACAGGACCTGCACTCATAAAACAAGTTAGCTTAAAAGATGAAGGGGGATTGGTATTGGAGTTAAGACCCATTCAAGTCAATCTTTGAGTCAAAAAGCCAACGCGGAAAACTGCCAGAAAAAGCGGTTTTACCACTCGGAGCAGCAATAATTTGATCGCCATAGAGGGTGAACAAGAATATGACTCATCCACAATGAATCATATTTCGTATTTAACCTTTATAGTTTTTTCCATGTACATTCCAACACTTGGCAGGAAGTGCTTTTGTTTAATTGGTTAACTTAATCTAAAGACTGAAAAAAGCTTACATAGCGATTCCGTCAATTGGCTCTAGATATAGCGTGATCTACATGTACTTCGTAAACATCCTTATTCCTTATTATTCTGTAGAAAATTAAATCAGTGTCTGTATCTGTTAGATTGCATATACAGCGTTATATAAGAACTGATGACTTATAACCCTTTGTCATTATACACAACACCCAGAGTGCAATGAACAGTATTACTTTTTATCTTCAGGGAGTTGTGGTGTTCGAGTACGAGTGCCTCTGACTGGTGGCGAGTGACCCAAACGTATGCACGGTCCACAGCAGTGATGTCGATGATCGGCTACATCATTGGGCTCGGGGACCGCCACCTCGACAACGTGCTGGTCGACCTCATCACCGGAGAAGTAAGTTCACTGCTTGGCACCTGACTATTTGTACTGTGACAAACACGTATGCTTACAGGTGTCTGTGCGTACGGCTATTCCACTACTGAGTTGGGTCACGTACATTTGCGTAGAAGCTTGCAGTAAATGTTTCTCTGTTTATGACATTTCTGTAACTGGAGGTGCTGCCACATTTACATATTGACGTCTCACTGTTGTCTAGGCGTATAAAAACCTGAAAAAGCTTCAACTTTTTATGTGGTATTCCACAAGCGTCTTCCAGGCCTAATTCTCCGAGAACTATTCCAAAAAGGTATATAGAAGAAAAAGAAGTCGAATGATCTCCCCTTCCGTTCTCTTTCTTACCGCTTACGTTGATAACTTTGGAATGATGCAAACATTTAGGCAGTATCAGGTGGTAGGAGAGGGCGAACTGTAAGAATAAGACATTTCTAAAATTTCCTCAGATATCGATGTAACCAACTCTTTCCTTACCCCCAGGTGGTGCACATCGACTACAACGTGTGCTTCGAGAAGGGCAAAGGGCTCCGCGTGCCCGAGAAGGTCCCGTTCCGCATGACCCCCAACATCGAAGCCGCGCTCGGAGTGACCGGGGTGGAGGTGAGTAGTAAAACATTAACTTCCTACTCAACTTATGCATTGATTGATACCTTTTCCAGAGCCTTCAAGTACTTATGGGGCCACATCTAGGATAACGAAAAAATATGAAAAAGGAATGAGGATGGGATGGGACTGGAGTCTGGGTACACGTGTACTAATGCGTTACCTATCTGCACACAGTGGCAATCACACATCTGTTTACTGGAGTTCTGTTTTTCAGTTAAAACCACACGACATCTGCCCTTTGCTTAGAGCAGATTACCAAGAAAACCGAATTTACTTTTGTGTTATTTTCTAATTTCATCATCTGGCAAAGCTTCAAATCTCCAAGGATTTCACCCAAAATAATAGATATATAAATCCTACGGACTACCAGGTATATATTATAAAATATGAACATTTGATTAGCTTATCAACGATCACTAATTATCTTTAATTGTTCTGAAATCGGGCGTCATAAACGATACCATTGATTACCATTGAATCCCTGTTAGATGTATAGCTGAGAGGATGCCCCTCCTATATGGGTTAATAGAGCTATGTTGAAGAGGTGCCCGGGGTATACTCCCCGTAACCCTGACCCTGTAGAGAAAACAGAGACAGTAGACGGCGGGGATTCACGTGGTTAGGGAGGAGGGGTTGTGTGGTGAGTAGAGCGGTAAATAGCCGCAGTCTGGGAGGGCTGATGGAAGTATATAATAGAGTATTTGCATATTGGGACCTAATGTGACGTCAATGGGTTTAAAATCCAAATAAAATGAAACAGATTGGGCGCAATTGCCGAAGTACTGACCTTTTGGATCAAAGATGTCAGTTCGATTCCTATCTAAGGAATCAATCCCCATAAGTACAATACTTGATCTGATAACTGTCAGGTGTATACCGTGTCTCCGCACTATGAGAAGTAACCTAACCCCTGCCTTGGTGGGTCTACAGAGACAGGGGCTATACCTTCTCACAGATACACTCATAATCACCATTTCGTATCACGGATACCCACCTGACAACCTCCCTCCTCCCCCACACCCACGGCCCCTGTCCCGCTGGGTATGTAATTGGGTATTTAATGGGGTTCAAATATTTTACATATTTTCCACCTGGAACAAATTTAAGAGGACCATTAGTTATGCCACCGTGAAATTCCAATGATGAGGCCTCGGCTCGCGAAATGATCTATGGCCACGTTATGATCCAAATACGTCGATTTGTCTTCTAATCACCTTCCCTCATAGTGATCAACATTATGAATATCCTGCATCGTTTTAGTATTCAATGCTTGAGTCTTACAAAAGCTATTCATACTGTAATCCTCATGATATGTATTTTCAAAGAAATTCAAAAACCTTTACACGTAGACTTGTGTTTTAATCATAAAACATGGTAAATGTTTCTATCTATAAGGTGCTGCGACTTGTAATTTTAATGTAAATGAAGTTATAGTCACGGCATCGCATAGCAAAATTGGCGTGAAAAGCTCTAGTACTGCTCATAATTTGGTCTGTTTGTAGTCTTGATTTTACGGTAATTAGAGGTAATTGGCATTCCTTCTCCGCAGCTAACTCTGAATGCCATAAGTCATTTTACTGTGTAGGTCACTAGTCTGTTTTTGTGCTGGAACATTGCCATAATGAGTTAGATAAGAGAGCTTTGGAAGCGCAAGGTAGTATGATAATTTGCTATGTGTTTTTCATTTCTATATTATAATGTGATATGATACTTGTCACGCCCCAAAGACAGCCGAGGTATTTCAGTAAAGTGCTATTCTGGCGGAAAATGCTCAAGGATATGCTAAATAATTTTCTTTTGAATACTCCTAAGTAGATCATTTGTGAACAAACAATTAAAATGTTAATTTCTCACACGTGGAATAGCTCTCCCTTTAGGAATAAGATAAGAATTTAAACCACTACATTCATGTGTGATCAAGTGGAAAAGGAACTTATGAAACCTTTTCATGTTTATTGAATAACACGCTTTGATCCCTAATATGGCCTGGTTCAGTCTTTATGATGGCAGAGCGGGGTGTTTTAGGTTAGCGCGACCCAGTGACCCCGCGTGTAGTCGCCCCGATGGGCGCTCAGCGAGCCGTGCCAAACACCTGCCTTATCAAGCCCGGAGACGCTTACATGATTTACGTCACAGCTTTGTATGTGAGGCAAAACATATAGACTGAAAACACTGTTTTGGGGCTTGGGACATGTAAGGTGTCAGCAATATTAGCTGGGTTTTTGCTCATATGTCTAAACTGTCACATTGTCCTGAGGTAGTATATTGCCATCTGGTACCTAGGACGGGGATAGGCCTTGGAAGCATGATGTATGTATTTGATAGATCTTCTCACGTTTATAGGGTGTTTGTGAACTCCTCCAGGTGAAGGGTTAATTTAAGTGCTTAATCGTTTTCCGGGGCTCAAGCGTGAAACGAGGGGTCAGATTAAAGTAATGGAGCTACGAGTTAAAACTCTCGAACCACAAAGATCAGTCTGAGACTTGTATTAAGTTGAATTTTCAATATCAGGAATGTTAAAGAGAGGTCAATTGCAATACATTATAAACCTGAATTGCCCTCCCAACGTGCTTATCATCTCAACCATTTGTTGGAAAATATCCCAAATATTCTAAGCTGCTGAGGTGATTGACGAGAGAGATGTAATGAGAAAACCACCGTTGATAATGGACAGGGTGACATGATTTTCAGTTCACTGGCAGTCAGTCGATTTTCAAAAGATTCTAAGACAGAAAGGATGATTAACGAGACTGCACTCAGCATCCTATACAAACTTTGTCTCCTGTCTCACTCGTAAATCCCGCCCATTGGATGCCGGCGCTGCATACATTAACCGAGATACAACCTGTAAAAGAGATAGGTGCACGGGAGGTCCCTGGGGTAACGTGTCTGAGGTGTGAAGTAGTGACCCCCCACCCAAAGCATCATGTTACAGCCCTTTATAGATGAGTGGTCAGCCCCTGGAGATCTTTCTTTTATTCTATTTTTAGTGCAGCATATCAAGAGACATGATAGCATCATTGTTTCTTAGGCTGTATATGTTTCGAGGATAGATATATGTTTAAAATTAGTATATATGATTTATTATATATGACGATTGAGCTAGAATATACATTCTTCTCAATTATGTGCTCATTTTCCTTTGGAACACATAATTATGTTATGATTTTACCAGATGATAAAAAAGACTGTCTACTTATCTGGAAAAAAAGTTTCAAACTGTCAATAAAGAAACAACATAAAACTGTAAAATTAAGGTGAGTATATATCATAAAGGGTTTTTCGCTTCTCACCAGTTCCAGTAAAAATATACTGAATTTAACCGAAAATGGCCTGTGATGACCTGGCCCCCACCTCTCACCCCGGGGAGGGGTCGTTCCGGGGGTCGCCCCCACCCCCGAACGCACCTCAGGAATGATCAGTCTGGGCGAGGGACAAACGGAGAAGTGGCCTCAGATACAGACAAGCCCAATACTTCGGTGCTCACTTTACCCCTAAAAGAACAATCTGACATCGAGTTTTGTGTATTCAAGAGTTTATAAAAGTAATACAAAATGTGTTACACAGATTTGTTTGAAAAATAAATTCATACGCATATGTTTTTTAACGTTTTATGGTATTTTCCTGGTAGTTCAATGTACCATATATATAGGGCTTTGATTTTTAAAACTTTTCTTATAGAATTGTCTTAAGAAGATTAACCAAAGAAATCCAAAGTTGTTTAACATCCTGAAAGAAATAATGTATGTTCCTTCATGAAAGCAGTAATTTGGAGCCAGGATCTATGTTCGATATCATAATTGGAAAAACCTGACGGTTTAGCTAAGGAATATTTGATAAAATTGGTGCAATTTTTCTTTATAAAAGTTTTTTAAAAGTGAAACTATATCAAACCCAACTCCCATACTGGTGGACAACAGTTAGTATTTATTAGGGAATTAATTTTCATGCAATGAACATAAGAGTTTCGCATATTACTTTAAATTAGAATAACCAGTCCGTCTTTAGCACCGACATACCTGTTTACACCCGAGGTAATGAGGGGTCTTATAAGGGCTGCGGGGTGAGGGGTCACCCAGGTGTGACGGTCACGGGTCACTGCACCCCAGGCACTTACACCTATGGATCTGTTGTCACAGCCACCCCTGGATCCCTGACCCCCGCTGTAACCGGGCCGTCAGGGCCACCCCTGGATCCCTGACCCTGCTGTAACCGGGCCGTCAGGGCCACCCCTGGATCCCTGACCCCCGCTGTAACCGTGCTGGCAGAGCCACCCCTGGATCCCTGACCCCTGCTGTAACCGGGCCGTCAGGGCCACCCCTGGATCCCTGACCCCCGCTGTAACCATGCTGGCAGAGCCACCCCTGGATCCCTGACCCATGCTGTAACCGGACCATCTGGGCCACCCCTGGATCCCTGACCCCTGCTGTAACCGGACTGTCAGGGCCACTCCTGGATCCCTGACCCCCGCTGTAACCATGCTGGCAGGGCCACCCCTGGATCCCTGACCCATGCTGTAACCGGACCGTCTGGGCCACCCCTGGATCCCTGACCCCCGCTGTAACCGGGCAGTCAGGACCACCCCTGGATCCCTGACCCCCTCTGTAACCGGGCCGTCAGGGCCACCCCTGGATCCCTGACCCCCGCTGTAACCATGCTGGCAGGGCCACCCCTGGATCCCTGACCCATGCTGTAACCGGACCGTCTGGGCCACCCCTGGATCCCTGACCCCTCTGTAACCGGACTGTCTGGGCCACCCCTGGATCCCTGACCCATGCTGTAACCAGGCAGTCAGGGCCATCCCTGGATCCCTGAACCCCACTGTAACCAGGCTTTAAGGGCCACTCCTAGATCCCTGACCCCCGCTGTAACTGGGATATCAGGGCCACCCCTAGATCCCTGGATTCCATGACCCCTGCTGTAACCGGGCTGTCAGGGCTACCCCTGGATCTCCGACCCCCGCTGTAAACAGGCTGTCAGGGCCACCCCTGGATCCCTGACCCCCGCTGTAACCGGGGGAACGGTCCTGTCTATTTCCATGGCCATACTTCGGCCATCATCCACTGGTAGAAACATCTCTCAGGATCCCCTAGACAGGCAGATGCGGGGACAGGGACGTGATAAAGCTCCTTCAAAAATATCTGTACACCCCCAAGAAAATTTAGCAATCCATTTTCTAATAGAAAAGAAACAGATAGGTTCAAGACTAGCCTGGACAGACAATTTACTCCCATACTGGTACATTGAGTACTTGAAAACGGCACTGACGTGACTGTGCCAAATCATGATAAATAGCTTAGCCCGCCCAGTAAAACGATCCACAACAAGGCGCTATCAGTTACTGTGACATCATTACTATTTACCTGAAAAAATTATATCAATTATAGATCATAAACTTGATCCATGAGAAGTTCCGTAGTAATTTCTTTTGAAGCGTTGTCTACGTTAAGTGACCTCACTCAGACAATCTGGTAAGAATCAATCAACAACATTTCAGCGGTTCAGAGCCTCGGTCGGCCCCAGGTTCTGCTGTCAATGTAAAGGACATCCATTCACTTGCTCGTCAGTAGTTAACTTTGAATAGGTAGGGCGTTCAACAATGACGAGAGGTACAATAGTATAACTGTATTGCCTTTTGGTAATTTTTTTAACAAGGGTCTTTTGCTTAGAAAGAATAAATGTTCACAAGCGGTCCCATTTTATTTGGTACTCCCAAAAAGTATAAGCGTAGTCATTAAAGGCATGTATCTTTAAGGTTTAGGTGGCCTGGCCCCTGTAACCCTGCTGGTTAAAGGTGTTTACCCTTTGCACATCGATGAACGTAGACAGGGCGGGGCGTGATATGTATAATACAACGTGAGCCCGGAGACACCTTACCAACCCCCTCCCCTTCTCAGGTTATTTCACTGAAGGTCCACAATTTGGGGGGACCGTCAGGTATATTTGTGACTGTGAGTCATGTAGAGTATAGTTGCTGCTTTGTGACTTTAACTTTTTTTGCAGCGTTAGCCAAAGTAACAAACAACTCTGTTAACTCTTTGGTACACAAGGACACAAGTAGACCTCACCTAATGTATATAGTAACATACCAGAAGTAAGCAAAGGATTATTTTCATGATATATTAATATATTATAATATCGATGAAAGCCAGGTGTAATTTACCAAACAGTATTTGATTAAGCAGGGGTGACAAGCCTCCGGTTGGGTGTTGTGGTTTTCACACACGAATTTATTTGATTCTAGGAGAAAATTGTTACCTTTTAGAGCGAGTAGAGCTATGTGTCGTATTTCCACTTTTAATCGTCCCGCTACGAGTTTTTCAAGCACAAACGAGAGAATAAACTTGCCGTCGTATAATAACAATACTGCTGGAATTATTTTTATTATCGCTGAATACATGAGTGGGTATAGAAAAAGAGCCCGCTGGCACAAACATTGGCATTAGACCTCAGGATAAACAAATGAAATACCTAGTGGCTATTTCAACGTTGTTATTACGGGTTCCACCTGTCAGTGGTTCAGGCGTAGCAGTTCAGGTAGAGCTAAGCCTAAAGCTTGGCGGTTATGCCTTGGGCAGGTTGGGAAAAAAATGATATAATGTTGATGGTCCGTTTTAGTGTAGTGTTTATAGGTGTTGGTAATTCATGCCTGGGGTAGCGGTAATAGGCAGACAAACATTGTGTGACTTGTAGATGTGATGGGGTTGGCACTGCGAACAGTCCTGACGCCCAGGACCCCTGCCCCCTGGCCTCAGCCTTATAAGACACTACAGCCGTATAGGTAGTACAGTATTCATTAATGGTGGATATATAATTAAGACTGTCTGCTGCCCACGAGATTACGTTGTGTGAGGGTAACTGGACATGTATTGAGGTTGTTTATTCGGGATTACGTGTGTAAGTCAGAATTAGAATGCAGACCAAAATGAATTTATATGGTTTGATGTTTGTTGGAAAGAAGACCAATCCCCGCCCCCAAAGGCTATAACGCATGTATGAATTCATCCTATGCTCCGTGTGAGGTTGGGATAACTTGAACACATGAATAACCTGGAAAAAAACAGTCAAATGTGAAGCATCCATAATGTATCTTTCATACAGTAGCCATCCTGAACTTGTCCATACAGTTATCAAGGCTGTGGATGTGTATAAGTATTTGTCACCCGCACGGCCGAGCAGCGGGCCATCCAGAGGCCAGTGCGTATTGAGGTGCTGTACGTACCGCTCCTTGTTTACAGTATTTTACACATATTTACAGAATTGTTTGGGTGATAAAATATAGAAGACCCTTAGGGGCCGTCCTCGGGTCTCTGTACGGCCCTCTGACGGCCGTACAGAGACCCGAGGACGGCCCCAGCGGGCCGTCTTATATTAGTACCTGGTCTTCTTCCCTCTCCTTGAATGGGGGCAGAGGGTAGAGAATATTGTTGTATGTTATAACTGTATTAAGAGGACAGTCTGGAATACTAACCAGGACCAACCTAGTAGAACATGCAGTGCGCACGTAAACATATAACGTCTCTAATACGAGCCTAAGTATTTGTCAGATTCCCTCGATGCTACTGCCTAAAGTGAGAAAACGTATCCATCGCTGAAGAACGAGCCATATCACAGCCGTGGGTCTGGTCTCACGGTCCGAGAAGTGCTAATTGTTGGCCGTTTAATGAGCTTTGCCCCGGGTGGCACCCCGCCACGGGCAGCGCTCCAAGCCTCCCCTCGTAGCCCTCTCAGTATCAGACCCCACCTCCCCGCCGAGGGCCCTCCGCCCTGTACGGAGGGGGCCGTGTGTGAATCGTCAGTCCCAGCCCCACCCCTGGGGCTGGTAACTGTCTCATCATCTCATGTACGTAAAAATGATTTCCAGGTTTTGGTCCCCTGCTGTTTGCCCACCCTGTCACCTTCATCTCATAGATACAATCACCAAAAACAGAATTTATCCCAACTTGTTTTTGCCGTAAAAATTACCCTGTCTGTCGGTACAGTGTAAAACATCCATCACTCACTCACTCACTCCATATCATGTACAGTTACATTAGTTATGATGTAAAGTGACATGTTTGTGGTCTGGTCTATTTAGGATGCGACATCTTAACTAAAAATACAAGTGCTACCAAAGACTTTTATATCTCAATTTGTGCACCAGCCAGATGCACAAGTTCTCGAATTGCGCAACTGGTCGCTCCCATATGTATCCATCAAAATATAAGTATAGAAAAACGGAAAATATGCGCATTTAATGAGGTGTACATTGGATACAAGATGGCCATTTCACGTGAAAATTGATATATATACAGGTTTAATATTTAGTGTGGAATTGTGTGGAATGACATGTTTTGACATGCAAAGTGACATGTCAAACGTGTAGGATGTCATTTCAGTAACATAATTATGTAACTACATGTATTTGCCATTCTTTGGCCGCTATCTAAAGAATGCACGCACTGATTTACATGTAAATCATGACCATCGTTTTTATACCAAAACCAATCTTCTTTAAACTAGAATGTTGTGCTATACACACCTATTTATTTACAAGCTATCCGCAGTACCACAAGAACACAGACTTAGTCACGGCTATCAAAAACCGCGTCAATTTATACCACAGCGGGCATAACACTGCCCATAAACAGTGTTGTGGTTGGTTGTGAGGGGTCTGGCTGGAGGGGCTGCCAGCTGGAGCCGACGCCGCGACGGCTGAGGGTCGGTCAGGGAGGGGGCCAAGCAGCCAGGTGGAGACGGGCATTTGTCGGTCCAGGGTTGGCACCGTGCCCTTTCCACTAACCTTCTGCCACCCTCATTTGCCGCCCATTAAAGGTCGTTTCTTATTCCCAGCTTTCATGGCTGGCCTCTTAACGCCGGGCTTTTACGGCTTGTATCCATTAGTGCCTACAAGATATGACCATCGCTGAAAGCTCTATCCCATGTTGCCTACTACTGCCTACAAGCCTAACTGTTCACTCCAGATCACTGTTGGCCCTTACTGCCAATCCTCTTTACTACTTTGCTCCTTGGAATCATTAGCCCATATTGCCCCTTGCCCTTGACTGTCACCAGATAACCTTTTTCCCATGAATGGCCCCTCACTACCAAAACTGCTAACTCACATTCTTTGCTAGTTCAAAGTCTACTACGAAACTACATACCTGCGACCCTTTGCTGCCTACTGCCCTTGTCTTCTCACTCCCTACCCCCTACTTCCTACTGCCGGTTACTGCCTATTCCCACCCCTCTACTGCCTTCTGCCCCTTTTCTGCCCACTCCCACCCCTCTACTACCTACTGTCCTTTACTGCCCACTCCCACCCCTCTACTGCCCTTTTACTGCTTACTTCCATCCCTCTACTACCTACTATCCTTTACTGCCCACTCCCACCCCTCTACTGCCCTTTTACTGCTTACTCCCACCCCTCTACTACCTACTGTCCTTTACTGCCCACTCCCACCCCTCTACTGCCCTTTTACTGCTTACTTCCATCCCTCTACTACCTACTATCCTTTACTGCCCACTCCCACCTCTCTACTGCCCTTTACTGCTCACTCCCACCCTCTACTTCCTACCACCTGTTACTGCCCACTTTCACCTCTCTACTGCCTACTGCCTACTGCCCTTTACTGCCTACTCCCACCCCCTACTGCCTACTGTCCTTACTGCTCACTCCCATTGTTATACAGCCTACTACCCTTGACTTCTCACTCCCACCCTCTACTGCCTACTGCCGTTTACTGCTCACTCTCATCTCTCTTCTGCCCACTGCCCTTTAAATGCCTACCAAACCCCTCTACTGCCTACTGTCATTTATTATACTGGCTCTCACCCCAATACTGCTTACTGTCCTTATTGCTCACTCTCCAAACATTGCCCCCCCCCCCCCCCCCCCCCACCTCTCCCACAACCTGGGGTCCCTCAGGCAAGAGGCTGCCCCAAGCTGCCAGATGACAAGTCGTGTTTTGATTTGACCCCAGCCCCGTTAAACCCTTTGTAAATACTGCTATTCCAGCTGCCCTGCACCATGCGGTCAGGGACATTAGTCGGTATTATTAGAGCCGTGTAGGGGCGGTCACCTCTAGGTACTGTACACATGGGACTGTTGTGTATGGCAGAGTTGGGGCCAGTCTGGGACGGGGTCTATGGGGGACCTAGTGTTTATCTGTGTTAGTGAGGGGTAAACAAAGCAGGTTTGTTGCACAACATTCACCAAATGTTATAGAAAAACACAAAGGTCGCCACCCATGTCAATTTCATTGTTTGATTCATCAATTTCGGTTACATTGTACTATGTGGAGGGGATCTTTTCGTGGGATGATTCTTCTGAAACTCGGGACATTTCGCCAGTTGTTTTTTTCGTCAAAACTTTCATGTGGATGAATCCGAAAAGTCGACTCCCCAAATTTTCCTGAGATCTGGAAAAAAAAGTACTCAACCCTTCTCTCTGTAACCTCTTGACCATAATGATACCTCAAAGTTTTTTTTTTCTGGGCTGCACATTCTGCTGAACATAATGACTGTGTTTTGCCCTGACTGAGTGGTGAGAAGTACTTAGTGTACAGGTAGGACTGTTGAGGTTGGCCCTACCTGTTGTCGTGGTCAGTTAGAGGGCTGCTGACCACGCACTGACCACAGGGTGACTACAGGGTGCCCAGACCCTGACCTGCCGACCTCCCCTGGTCACCGCCGGCCCTCCTCACCACATGTACTACGTCATGGCGACGTTCGTCGTACGCGACGTCATGGTGACGCGTGACGTCGCCACGACTACAGGATTGACTCTAGATTTATGAGGAGACTGCTTGGGTAATAGAGAAACTTCAACTGGATGGCGACCGACGAGACTACAAGGATTGAAAAGCATGTATATATATTAAGTTAATGGGAACTTTCTGGTTCCTCAGCTTGCCCAATAGAGCCAGCCTCAGCGTGAGGCGAGGTGCTGGGCTATAGCGGCTTTATAGTGTCATAATGAGAAATGAAAGATTACACCAGAGGACCAGACACTCACGTAAGGAGGGACAAAAAGGGGCGATCTGACTGTGTAAGCTGATATATATACTGACTGTAGGGCCTTGTGTAACGGTTTTAGCATAGAGTCGACGTCTTTTCTCTCTGCACTGGGGGTATTCGCTAGGGGGCATCCCGCGGAGAGGGGTGTATTATAGGCGAATATAAAAAAGAAGACAACTGGGTTATTTATAAGCCCTTAATAACGGGGTGAGATCAGGGCCGTCCGTCCTCCCAGTGGTTTTAGATCCAGTAATAAGGGGATGGGATGCTGATCCTACGGGATGTGTGACCTGACAGGTGACTGTTTTACTTCAACTACTGTATCACTTGTGTTTTCTGTCCAAGACTTCTTTGACATTGTTCGTCATGTTGCGTGGCCCTGGCCTCCCCGTCAGTCTGCCGACCTCGTAATCTTCACTCTTTTTTCTGTCTTACCTCTGTCTCATAAACACACTTGAATAAAGTCTCTCTGCCGCTTTTGCTCTGTTTATACGTGACAGTCAAATACAACTACCAATTTCCTCCTCATACTTACCCTAAATATGTCTTCCTTTTGTTGACCCTCCCCACCTCCCTGCCCTCCTCACCCCGCCATCTATCGTCCCCCATCATTAAACTTCCCCCCCTGTACTTACTTCCTCTTCCTCCCTTCACCCTCATTTTACTCCCTTGCCTCCCTTCCTCAATTTAAACTGAAAATTGCCAATGCTGTCCCATTCTTGTTAACCCTAAAATAACCACTCCTGTCCTGTTTGAATATCGCCCTCCCCCCTGTTCGGACTCCCTGGATCTCACCCTAACGGTCCGCTTGGGGGACACCTGAGGGCACAGAGCTTAGACCAGGTAGAGGGGCCACTCAGGGTCTGCTGGTCATAAACAACTGGGGTTGATCTGATCAGGTTCGGGTTGGCCACTGCTTATTACCCTAAGGGTAAATAAACATTGGCATCAGGCCTCAGATTAGGAGGGGGTCTGTGGGCACTGAAGGAGTGGACAGTCTGTAGAGGGGTCTGTGGGTCTGTGGGCACTGAAGGAGTGGACAGTCTGTAGAGGTGTCTGTGGGTCTGTGGGCACTGAAGGAGTGGACAGTCTGTAGAGGTGTCTGTGGGTCTGTGGGCACTGAAGGAGTGGACAGTCTGTAGAGGTGTCTGTGGGTCTGTGGGCACTGAAGGAGTGGACAGTCTGTAGAGGTGTCTGTGGGTCTGTGGGCACTGAAGGAGTGGACAGTCTGTAGAGGTGTCTGTGGGTCTGTGGGCACTGAAGGAGTGGACAGTCTGTAGAGGTGTGAGGTCTGTGAAGGAGTGGACGGTCTGTAGAGGGGTGAGGTCTGTGAAGGAGTGGACGGTCTGTAGAGGGGTGAGGTCTGTAGAGGGGTGAGGTCTGTGAAGGAGTGGACGGTCTGTGAAGGAGTGGACGGTCTGTAGAGGTGTTAGCTCTGTGCTGAGGGTGGGCCCCTCTCTTAGCACTGCGTCATTAGGTCATGGTCCGCTGGCCCGGGGGGTGCGTCATGGGTGAAGCCTACCGTAAACACACTGATAGGAAGCCTTAAGGGGAGGTTTAGCTAAATAAGTGCAATGCTAAAATCATATTCCGATTAAATATGAATAAAAATGAAGATGGTCTTCGTGATGTCCATAGATCTGTTACAGAAGTATTACTGTTTACAGAATCTAGGCTTTAAACCTTTTAAGCCAAGTGAACCTAGTAGGCACATTGATAGTAAGCAGTCCCTATACTTCATTGTCTATTAAAGTTTCACCATAATATGATTAATATTAGAATACAAATTTTGTAACCTTTTGAACAACATGATCAAAGCTTACTATTTTCTTAACCACATGCACAAAGACATTCAGGGTGCCCACGGAAATCATTAGTTGACTTCAACAGATTTAGTGCCTTAAAAAGGTTTTAAATTTGACAGTTTTCTACCAAGAGGTCTTTAAAAGGTCTTGACTTGAAAACATCTAGCCTGAGACGTGCAAAACCGCTTAAAGTCCATTATTTTTTATATGAAACTGTATATTAGAATATTTTTCTTCTCGAGTGGCAGAGAAGTCTTAAATTTTCAAAATGTTGGTCTGAAATAGGTCTGAAAAGATCTTAAATTGATTTAAAAAAAATTGTGGGCAACCTAATGTTAACGTAATTGACACGGATCTATCAGTGATGCATATTGGTGTAGGTCAGACTTTCCGATAAGTTATCTTTCCATAATTATAGTAAAAGGAAGTTTCTAGTATAACTTGACTGAGAGTGGTGGTTTATGAGTGAGTTTACGGTAGGAGGCTCGGTGGTTTTTGACGGGAAGGTCGGGTGAGCAGCAGTAGGTAAACAGTCGGGAGTGGCAGCGGGCCGCTACACACACGCGGGGCTGGTATATACACGGGGACCACGCCACTCAGACGGCAGGTAACGAGGGGATACAGCTGGCCACAACAACCACATCATCGTTAACGGAGACAACGGACCTTCGGACATCATTATATCTTGTGGTTCATTATAACTGTTCTTAAGGAGACACAGGAGTTTACCGTTAGTTGTCGGAGTCCTCACCTCACCACACCGTAACAGCTGACTGGTGAGGCCAAGGGATTAAGGCCGAGCAGGGAGTTACGCAATGCGGCAATGGCTTGAAATCACAGATAAGGCAATGTTGGGGTAACTGGGACTTTTTGTGTTGTATGCTGTGTACACACGTAATGCATAACTGGATTATATTGGAGAAAGCATCACCTCATGCCTTTTAACGAAATGAAAGGACTTCTTGTGTTAGATTACCATATTTGAAAAAGGTTGCCCTTATATTTCATTGGAGAAGGCTGTAATAAAAAAGATAAATGGTTGTGTTTCGGACAGACACGAGGTAACATTCTGACGGACGGAAAAGGCCCAGGAATGCGTCTGGTGGTCGAGTATACAGCGAACAACCACCTGGTAAATGCAGGCAAACACTGTATAAAGTATCTCTATCACCTACATTCTCTTTCGTGAGTGCACAAAGTAGAGACATGGCGACCACATTGTTAGCTTACCCTCCAAATGGGTCTGTTACGAACTCATCGTTACCAGAACCAGGTCCCGACCTTAGTGCCAAAGGTCTTAGGCTAGCTCTCTCAGACTGGAGGCCCGACTTGTGGGAAGTGACCAAAGTAACGATATTAACTTTCACACTTCTTATGGCGTTAGTCGGGAACGCCTTCATCATTGCCGTGGCCAGGCGCATCTTCAAGCAGTCGGCCGTCCTGCGCACGCTCTTGGTGTCGCTGGCGGCAGCTAATATACTCATCGCGCTCATCTTACCCCTCCACATCGCCGTTATAGTCCTGCCCGACCTGCTCCAGGTGGGGGCCCTCTGCCTCACCCTGCACGCCTCGGCCGCCTTCTACGTCACCCTCACCCTCGTCCACTTCGTCCTCTTCGCCGCCGACCGCCTCGTCGCCCTCAGACACCCGCTCAGGTTCCGCCAGTTCTTCAAGCCGCTGTACGCCACCCTGCTCCTAGTCATCGGGTGGCTGTACGCGGCCGGGTCGGCCGGGGCCCTGCTCCTGTGGCAGGTGGAGGTGTTCCCGGGGCCTGGACAGAAGTGTCACCCCGAGGAGTACCTGGGCCGGGCCTACCGCGTCCTGCACCTGGCCGAGTACGGCCTGGGGGCTCTCGTCACTCTGGTCGTCTTGACCACAGTCTACGTGTACTCGTGTGAGAAGAGGCGGACGGAGCGGGTGTCGAAGTACGCCCGGCGGAGGAGACGGGCGGCCGTCTTCAGCCTGCGACGGAACAAGCTGTTAACGGAGACCCTCATCACGGCGGCCACCCTGTTCCTGGCCGCCTGCGGGCCGCACTGGGCCACCCAGCTCGTCCACCTCGTCACCCCCAGGTCCGCCTTCACCGCCGCCCTGGAGAACATCGCCCTGCTCATCCTGATGCTGCACACGGCCGTGTGGTCGCTCGTCTTCCCCTGGAAGGTGCGGTCCTTCCGCTACCAGTGCCTCTACTGCGCCTGTCCCTGTATGGAGACCACCCACAAGCCGGGCGGGGCCGACAGCTCCGACGACGAGGGCACCACGGACCGCATACGGCACATCTCTATCCACAACTTCGACGTGGGGGAGAGCAACACGGACAGCCTCTACAAGTCGCTGAAGCACGGCCAGGACGGGCAGGACACCCTGGACAAGGCGGCCATGTCTAACGGGGGGGTGTCCAACATCCCCGACATCACCATCACCGACTACGACACCCAGAGGCGCATCACGCTGCGCAGTGACGGCAAGGTGGCCCACACCGACCACCACGGGAAGGGGAGGAAGGCCAGGAAGTCCAAGAAGGGGGCGCTGCCCGACTCTATATGGACGACCCTGGGCTCCGGGAACACCCGTATTCCCAATGGTGACAACAGAGACGATGACGTCATGTCCACCTCCAACCTCTATTTCCTCAACCCAGTGGACAATGACTTCCTCGACATCCCGCGAGAGGACGAGGTGTGACGTCATGACGACTTCTGTGACGCCATATGCTAGGTCTGACGTCATAGCTGCTTTTGTTTCGTAACATATGAGATTGTGTTGATGTTTTAGCTCTGCAAGCACAAACTATGACGTTAATGTGTCTACATTTGCGAGAATTGATAATGGACAAAAAAGGCACAACTGTGATTTCGACTTCAAAGTTGAATGTGACTGTATACTTTAACGTCATCTTTATGAGAGCTGTGACGTCATAACCTGAGTGATGTGACGTCATCACTGCCTTCTTTCTGTGATATGAATAGATCTACTCTGACTCATTACAACGTCACTAACGGTGCTACCGCCTTTCGGTGAGAAAAATCCATAATTTACTTCTAATAATTACTGCAAAAGTAAAAGGGTTGATTTCGTGGGGTTGAGCCCTATGTGAGCACGCACAGACAGGATATACAGGATCCTACGGCCAGGCAAATGGACAAATGGGCCAACTTTCGATATTTCCTTCATACAGTTGTATTATACGCGGACCATATAAAATATGTTAGGTCCATACCCACCGGGTGTATATTAACTGTGTAGCAGTGTGTATATTGTGCCATAGTCACCTTGGTTATACCAGAGAATAGTTCTCTCTGGTTTTAAGTGGACACTTCAAATCAATTTATCTGTCTAACACGGATGCATTGTAAGGGATCCCCATCATCTTTTTGCCAGCAACCCTAAGTGTAATTATTGAAGATTTTCAAGACAGCATATAATTGAAAAAAACAAATGATATTGTCAGTCGCAAAGCAGACGACAATTTACCAGATATGAGTGGCTGGTCCCGGGCATGCTGGCCGCTGGTCATACAGAGAGAGGCGGGAACCAGCTGGTGAGGTCACATAGAGAGGTCCTCTGTTGTACACGGAATGCACGGACTGTACGCCGGGGTCACATCTCTGGTCATACCGCTCTATAACATGTTTTATGGATGATTAATGGGGTACTTAGGTTCCAAGAACATTAACAAAAGATCGTTAGCGGAATTTCAGAGAGAACAATGCTATGGGCAAATGCACATTAACATCTATGACGCTCGATACTATTCATCATAGAGTATTGCATGGCCTTAACTAAGAGACTACATTAGGAAATTGCAACTTATACAGTTATGTTGACGTTTACCAAATGACCATGTATACCAGTTAGCAGGTTAACCCGCGACCATTGCCGTTCGGTAACAGTACAGTGTATGTAGATAATCTGTGACTACTCGGGCTTCCAGCTGTGTATTGGCATCTGTCATGATTAAAGAGATAATTTATTGCCTTGAGAGGTTATTTGAGTCAAATCAATTCAACCAGGTGTTACCTCAAACTTTGCCCATCCTTACGTGATCCGTTCTCAAACAAAAAGTACATATGCGAAAAAAGAGTTATTGCTAATGGCAAACCATACATAAACTATACTTCATTTGAATGTTTTATAGATTATAATAGGGAAACTTCAGAATTTCAATAATAAGATATAATGATGGGGAAAATTATTTTGTAAATGTTGCCTTATAAATAAAGATAATGGAAAGGTCAGATTTATAAGATCTTTCTAAGGGTTTAAAAGGTCATCTTGTTAAGGTGACTTTCCATTACCTTGTATACAACTATAATTACTTTATTGAGGCCCATTTACAAAACTTATAGGTCAGTAAAGATCTAATTCCTTCTATGAGACATCGTCGGATACCTTTCAAAACCTCGTCTTTCAAAATAAAATCTCATCATGTCTGTCTACAG
This sequence comes from Lepidonotus clava, assembly GCA_936440205.1. NCBI lineage: Eukaryota > Metazoa > Annelida > Polychaeta > Phyllodocida > Polynoidae > Lepidonotus > Lepidonotus clava. The sequence continues at coordinate 14,268,784 of OW387135.1, forward strand.
GTATTACAGGTGTCACCAAAGCCCTCTTCGTTAGGACCCTGGTTGTACATACAGAGATTACCTTGTGGAGTCGGTCACGTTCTGACTCGATGGCTTCAGCTAATATACGTTTAATGTAAGGTGAATCAATGATTATAACTTTATGACCATTCCCATTGATGCAATACACCACGCAGACAACACCAGTAGTCAGAGATGTAACTGTACAAGGGATGTAGGTCCGAAGGTGACCTCCGGCTCTAGGTTCTACCCCCTCACAGAAATAGCCTTTGACTATTCTGGCCCGTCCCCAACGGTCCGTGTTAGCAGGCCCCGCCCCCCTCACCCCGACCTCTGGTCAGGGGTCGTCACCCTGGTTGTCCGTTCTCAGCCTCTGTATGGCGGATCTCAGCCCCTCCGCCCTACATTGTCCACCCCGGTCCCGGCTCTTCTGAAATAACCTCTCGATAAGAAAAGGGCATTCTCTGTTGTCCCACCTCTTGCCCCCAGCCGCTCCCACCCTCACTTAAGTGCGTAGGACCAAAAATAATATAGCTACACAAACTTGCTAAAGGATCGTTGGTAGGACGACATAACACAAGTCTGTGGTGACTCCCTTGTATATTATCATAAATTCACATGCGTAGTAAAAATGAAGAATTTAAAAACTCTTTGAAGTGAAACAGTCTTAGTCTGAACAATTTAATAGATACATGTTTTTCAATTCCTTTTCAAGAGAAAACTGCAATGCCAACAGCGGTGTAACCTTTCTCCTCCTCCCCCCCCTACTCTCTCTCTCTCTCCCCCCCCCCTCCCCCCATTATAGCACAAATTTCGAATGCTTCACAAATAACTGCCATACTTAAATCTATTCATGTTCCTTCATATTATACCGACCACGTTAACTGCCTAAAAATAGCTGAACTTCTTAAGTCGTTCAGGCACAAGTGGTTTCACTTAAACACGTATCAGTTGTACCGCGAGTCACGTTAAAGCCGATTTCCTTGGTCCGACCACTTGTATCCTGGATTAGTTAGGCTTTGTTAGGCTTTGTTAGGCCTAAGTTTGGCCTCAGTTCTCCTATGAATTTCTGTGGAAAACTACTATAAGATGTGTTTTGGGCCCTGTTATTGCATGTTTGTCCTATTTTCTGGCGCAATATATCAAAGTATATATATATACAATAAATATATATTATGTAGATTTATTTTCTAAATTTACTTAGATACCATAATGGCGTTGGTACTTTAGGCCTTCCCGCCTACTGGTGCGGTAACTCGGCCTGGATCCGGCCCAAGGGAGGCACTTAAACCGATCTGTGTTCTATTACTGTCAAATGAAACGAGGAAATTCTGGTGAATAAGTTGTCAGTGAGGCGCGTGTTTATAAGATTACACTTGGCCGGGTGTTCATGTGCCATGTTGTGGGCCCAGGGCCCGGCATTTATGTGAATACCTCCTCCCCCTCCCCCCCCCCCCCCCCCCCCACTCCCCCGATCAGGCCGTATGAATAGCCCCGTCCTGACTAAAAACGCCGTTTACGGGCCATTCGGCACAATGTTGTCGATCCAGGGCCAGCAATACCACGATGTCACGCCACATTTTGGCAGATTATTTCGGAATTTCTCAGGAAAAACTCGGCCGGTGGGTGAAGGAGGCTGTGGTGGGCCCCAGCTGTGGGGGACCAGGCGGTGGGCGGGAGGCCAGGTATATAGAGGATGGGTCAGGGTAGACCTGAACAGGGCAGGATAAATCCAGACTTATCCTGCCACCAACTGACGGCAGCTGTGACGTCACCAGCTGACGTCTGTGACGTCACCCGATGGCATGTCATTTGGCACGATCTAGCACGGCTCATCAAAAACGCTCTCAACTTTTTTTTTTAATTGTAAAATGTCATTGAGAAAAAAAGACAGGTATTTCATGGCAGTCTACTGCAAATTGACCTGGGTCGGGATCTGATTGATCGTGTTCAAGTAAACACATTTACCTGCCTAGCAAGTTTATGTAACAGATAAAGTTTCTCAGTAGGCTATGTAGTCCATATTGCACCAAAAAAAACATACAAAATGTAGTTCATAAAAAAGCGATGAGGTAGGCCGTTTAATTGCACGGGAAGTTGGAGAGTTTGTAAACAGTTTAAAATAAACGGGTTTTTATAGGTCATTGAACGGAGAACAGTATTATTTGAAAATGACATAGAATTGTGATCAGTGAGAACTTGAAACAATTTCGAAATAGTTCATAATTAAGCATTGATATTTCATTTTATTTAAAAATCAGACCTGTTCCGTTTACTCCATGTCTCAGGTGACTTCTATAGCCATTGGTTGTTGCGGTATGGCGCCCTTGGTGTGCCCTTACATATTTACATATGGAAATACCCCCATGTATGCACCTGGCTCTTATATGGTGCAGGGTAACATACAAGTAAACAGTGCACTGACTGGTAATATAACGGTCCTTCCCTCTCCATAGGGAACATTTCTATCGTTGCGTAACATGAAAGTTTTTACATTGAATGAATATTTTTAGGTGAAACATTCATTTTGCGTTTGAAAGATTGGAATTTATATCTTTTTAATGTTACATGCAACCCCAGCAAATATGTATCAGAATGTAATATCGATTGAGTCGTTATTCATATGTTTTCAAGTTTCTGGCATCCATACATATAAAAGTATCTGGTATTCACATGTATCCCTCACGTATATCTCTCTGATCAAAAGACCGTCGGTGCACCACTGATGAAATTCAGTGTGTTATTCACTTATTATTCAATGACCATTTTCACCACAAGGGCTACCTATTCATAAGGCCTAGAACCCACTCATTTTGCCTCTTGGCGCATGTACAAACTATAGCCCCTTTTCTATATTAATACTCTCTTGGTTAAAGTACAATTTATGGACCGTTTCCTATAGTATTACCCTCTTGTTGCACTACAATCTATAGGCCATGTTCTATAGTTTATTGTGCGTTCTTGGTGCATGTACGATCTACAGGCCCTTTTCTGTAGTAGTGCCCTCTTGGTACACCTACAATCTATGGGTTCTTTTCGATAGTAGTGGCCTGATGGGGGTTCTGGGGAAGAATATAGGCCCCCAGTAGCCCCTGCTGATCATAGAAGGCAACGATAGGGAGGACCCAGCACTGACCAAGTTGTTCTTTGGGTTCAATTCCCGGTTGGTGCTGGGTTCACTAAGGGATGAGGTACAGCAAAAATGGTTTCCAGGTTTTGATCCCCTGCTGTTTGCCCACCCCGTCACCTTCATCTCATAGATACGATCACCAAAGACAAAATTCGTCCCAACTTGTTTTCGCTGTGAAAATGAACCTGGCTGTCAGTATGGCGTAAAACCTCCATCACTCACTCAATCACTCAATAGTAATGCCCTTTTGTGTCACCACAATCTGATGCTATAGACCATTCTCTGGTAGTGCCCTCTTGGTACATGCACAGGCCACCTTGTCGCAGCTCTAACCCGTCTGGCTCCCCTCAGGATCCATTACCGGCGTACCGTTATGTGCATAAATCACGTTAACGGGCCGGCTCACCTCTGTAGGCCTCAACACCAGGCGGGTATTAATGAGTTCAGTGGTGATCGGATCTGAACAGGGCCCCCGTATAACGGTCCTACTCCATATACCTCTAATAAACTGATCAGAACCAGTCTATTTGCCCTGGCTTCTGGTATGAGGGGAAAATAAGAAGAATTACCTGAATATTAATCATACATGTGCAGTTGACAACACATTCATTCGAGAACTATATTCTGTAATGCGTTCTCCGTAAACTCATAAATAAAAGGGGGGAAAAGAAGTTAATTTTAACGTGAATTCTACCCCAAAATGTTATTCAACAAATGAATACTGGTTTACGGTGATTTTGCCTTTCCCATCAAACGTCGTCCATACAGAAGGTATTGACGTACACATACACATTTACCATGTACACGTACAGCCGTTTTTAGGTTACTCCAGCCATTTTTTTACGTTGTATGACAAACGTGGATACAGGACTGCTATTAACCACAATCCAAGGTTGTTTTTTGATTAACCACAAATGTTCTTCCATATATATAGGTACCATATGTCGAAATGATCACAAAAAGGAAGCAAGCAATACTTAGGAATATAAGAAAACCGGTTTTGTCCTGTAAGGGTAATAAGAGGGTACTTGTTCCCAATTATCTGATCTTCCTTGTAAAGTGAGATACGGTATTACCCATTCCAAAGAACCTGAGGAAACAGATTATACATCATTAACATTCCATCATATGGGGATCTCCTTCCTTATCTGAAAAACACCCTAGTAAAGTATACGCACCTGTTGTAGCGAATGGATGGTTAGATTTCAATCAAACTCACTATTCAGAGACGCTACAAATTTCTAAAGTTTAAAAACTTTACACTTTCTTTTTCACAAACCGGTTGATTGATTTGCTAGACAAGGTGAACTCTGTAAATCTAATACGTCTTATTTTCTGTTTCAACTCATTTTAGTTGTTTTTCCAACCATTACATATGGCTGGTTCTACTCGATACGACCGTCCCATGTTTTATGTTACAGTATGACTCATTCTGTCTTTACACTTCAACTAACCTTTCCATTAACATAGCATCGGTGACAAAAAGTCCACATTGACTGAGGGATCTCCCGGTGAAAGGCCCCTATTCACCCGGTGAAATGGCCGAGGGGGGAGCATTAACTCCACCGGCCGGCGGGAAACACATTTTACTTCTGTTTAGTTCCTCGGTATGGAAAAATCCTGATTTATATCGGTAGAAACGGACTCGGTACGGTTTATAATTGGGAGGAGTGAAAATACATGGAGTGAAAATAACCACCATTCAGTACTCTGACGCACCAGGTTGTTATTACTTCTGGCGCGTATGAAGTGTCTACAATAAGTTATTGAAACTGATCTCAGTGACTTCTTTTTCTTTTCCAATGCTAAATGTATGAAAAGTGAATACACACCTCTTAAATAGAGATTGCAAAATCCAAATACATAACATAAGAAAACATAAAGTTGTAGATGAGTGCTGCGTAGTTTCATACTATACAGCCCTGTTGTAGTATGGAGTTTGGCGTGCGAACATGATTTTACAGTTCTTCAAATAGAACACAAAATAAAGTTTTGAAAACCACCTTTCCCTGAATGGTGGTTGGCGTGACTCAGTGTTGACGTATAGGCGGCTGTGAAGGCCTGTGTTCAGTGTGCAGTGTTCGGGCGGGGGTGATGTGACGACATGAGGCTGTATGGAGGTTGTTTGTAGATACACGGGGTGAATGGGGAGAACTATCCACCCAAACCCCACCCCTGAACCGGCAGGACCCTTCATAACCCCACGGACGTATGCACGGACACGTTCACAGGCGTTAGACGATATCCTCGTCAGCAAAATGCGACAAAAAAAATAATGGGTGGATCTGTATAATTTATGGACTGAGCATCAGTATCGCTGTAGGGTTAAACCATTTCAAATGTTCTTTTAAAAAAAACATTAAGAGAGAGCTAACATACTTGGGATGCTGAACGTACCCTGAAACCCCGTCCACAAGTCAAACATACCAACGGCTCTCTCTAGGGGTATCCTTTGATTATCTGAGACTTTAAACAGCTGTTTTACGGTTATGCCCATTTTGTCCCACGTTCCCTTCTCGTCCCCAACCAGTTTAAACATACATTTGATATCAACAGTAAATATCAGTGGTCAATAAAAGAACATCCACAGTACAGACCGATTTGTATTGATGGTACCAATCCTATATTAATATAAGCATGTCTCACTTTCAATTTCTTTTGATCCAAAAATAAGAAGGGCCGTTGGCTACAAGACCCAGTGTGACGCAACAATACCTTATCGTGGTAAAAACATATTTATCTCGAACTGTGGTAGCTCATTTGCGATTAAGCGCAGAAGTTAAAGAGATAATTGGTTAATGGCACGAACTAACTGGAAGTGCCAGGAGGTAGGAGAGAGGGGTTGAACGTTTCACCATTGGTTATTCCACTCACGTAACGTTAATAAAACAGGGAGTGGGTCACGACTAGAAGTGGCGGGGTGGGGTAAGTCCGGCACCAGGAAGTCTCCGATGTAGGCCGGGGCCGGTTATGTATAAGCGTTAATTACGGAGTTATATTATCACTCTGATATTCATCGTGTTTTATGAATACTCAAATACAACGATTCCTTCACATTACAGAATTGCCTTTATTTTCAGTGTATAATTTGAGGTAGTGGAGAGATTTTTATGCCGGTCTTTTTCAGGAAGAAAACGTAATCACAATTAAGATTAAATTTTTAGTTCAAGTCTTATGTCTTTTCAATTAGTTCATTATCCTGCATTCAACACAGTTTCAATACATGAACAACATATTCTAACATAAAGAAATATGATCGTTATGATGCATAATAAGATATATAACAGAAGACATAAGTGGATATGACAATATACATCTTAAGACGTAAGGATGCTATAGTCAATCAAAAAGCTATATGTTCAAGACGCTTGAACGAAGAATATATTGGGAGAAACATTAAGAAACGATTGGAGGTCCGTTTTAGTTTTCATGTTTTTCTGTGTCGCCGGTTATATGAGGTGTTTACCTTAACCTCACGGTCCGTGCATGAATGACGTCACGCCCGACCTGTAACCATGAATGGTCTGTCCTACACAGGATTTAATCCGCTGATAAAAACTTGTCAAACGTTTACTTGGACAGAACGAGCAAACAACGTATTATACTGACTTCCTGGGAAGTCCCGCATTCAGGTTAATAACTAGGTTTCCCCATAGAGTGTGGTGGTTTTTACGGGAAACTCACGATATGTAATCGAATTTTCTGCTGACATCATCAAATTATACTAAATTAATGGTGTCGACACACATTTTGAATAGAGAAGCATTTTCCCCCCAAGTTTTATTTGCAATATTCATCGAGGTTACCCTATAGGTTTTCAGAATTATTCGAATTAACATAATTGATTAATGGAATTTGATATCATATATTACATACATGTGAATAGGTATTTTGACTTTAGCAAATATTGATGTACATGAACCAAGTACCAGTAAACAAAAACCAAAAAACTTTGGTCAGCATAAGCAATGTCTGAGTTTGAAACAAGGAGAGGGAGGAACGTCTCTATAGAAAATGGGCCAAGGACTTTTTTTTAAAAAACTTTTCAAACAATATCCCCCCAAAAGGTCGGCGTCTGGATTGATTTGGTTCCCTCAAACATTCATCCTGATAATAGTTTTCACTATGTCCCCCTCCATCTTCCCAGGGCATGTTCCGCATCTCGTGCGAGCACGTGATCAAGACGATGCGGAAGGGGCGGGAGACGCTGCTGACCCTGCTGGAGGCCTTCGTGTACGACCCGCTCGTCGACTGGACCACGAGCAACGAGGGCGGCTACACGGGCGCCTTCTACGGCGGGGGGCAGACGGCCGCCAGCGCCGCCGACGGCCACCAGACCAAGAAGGACATGGAGCGGGACATCACCCAGAGCATGTTCTCCATCCGCATCGCCGAGATGAAGGCCGCCTGGCTCACCAACAGGTCGGTATAACACGAAGGGATGGGGTTAAAGATTTGGGGAAATATGTGTGGTTAATACTTGGAAAGGAATATCAGAATAAAGAGTTAAATACCAAAATGGACAAGGACAACACCAAACTATATTCCTCTAAGTGAGCCTTGACTCTTGCAAAGCCTGTCTTTCTATAGTTCCAGTTTCATAATTTGGGTTTTGTTTTTTCTCGAAAAAGATTTAAATGGATAAAGCTGAGAAAAATATTACATCATAATAGATTTGGTGCGATATAATATTTTAACAGTTTACCATTGCTATTTGGTACCATATAGTTATTTTGTGTTAAAACACTAGTGATATTTCAATACTGACGCTCTCATAAAACAGTCGGTTGCTTCTATTTCAGTATCTTAATTATTCTTATAGAAAAAAGGGTTTAATGGCAATGCGAGATGCACCAAACCCTCCTTAAAAATGTGATCACAGTTGTAAACCCTAACCTCTGGTCCCTGTCAGGGAGGAGATGTTGTCATGCCTGCCCCGCCTGCAGGAGGCCGTGGTCGCCTACTTCAAGGTACAGCTGGACCAGGCCGACACGCAGGCCGGGGCCGAGCACCTCACCGAGCAGCTCGCCTACATCGACAGCGCGCTCAGCGACCCCGCCCACGCCGCCTACTCCCTGCACCACAGGTACTGGACTTGGCTGTCTTTCTCTCACCTTGTTCTTACATAGGTCAGGTCATGAATCTCTTGAATAGTAGTGAAAATATTCCAAGGTTTCATAAGCTACACATCTTTTGGTCGTTAACAATCCTTTCACTATATTCTAGAGCAGTTCCTGTTCTATCATATCATGCTAGAAATGTAGGCAACTTAGTTCACCCTCCTTTTCCAATCTGCCCAATTTGTCAAAAGATAATTTGATGTAAGAATGTTGTAACTCGAAATGTCATACGGCGATGAATTCATTTCAGATTAGAATTTAATCAGGGAAACAGCATTTATTTCAAATATGAAATATTATTGTGACCATTTCAGACAAAATCTCCGTGTCTCGTATTATATGCATCTTCAGAGTTTCTATTTCACATGTGTTAAGCTGGACCACAGGTAGGGCTAGAGACCGGCATGTCTGTTGCCGGCATGCTGTATAATAAACAAAAAATATGTGAACCCAATCCTAAAGTGACCATGTTCTGTGCAGGTACGACGAGTTCGTGGTGGTGCGGGCGACCCGACAGGAGGCGGAGGCCGGCATCCAGGAGAAACTCAACGAGTGCGAACACTGGCACTCCACTCACAAGGTAAGGCGAACGGGCTATTCTATATTTTATGTCTTCATTTAATCCCAATGTTTAAGTATTGACTTTTGAGTACACAAGACATGTTACACAGAGAGAGTGCATAACTTTCAATTTAAAAATAGCTCCGGATGATGAAAGATAGTTTGGAAATAATGAGTTGGATTGTTGATTTGACATAAGACCATGAATTTATTTACTTTAGTGTTGATGCAACTGAAATTGTGCTTTATAAAATTTCCCTATATTTCTTGCCAGATTATTTTGGAACATTAAGGATGACTTCATAATTTGTTGTAAAGTCACCAGCCTAACGGTTGTAACCGGCAGGATACCTTCTCCGCCTAGAAAAGGAAGAGGACCAGTAATACTAGTTCAATAAGTTAACTTTGCAAATGAATTTGCCATGATAAGAAATGATCCTCCCGATTTCAGTATGCGCTGTGCGTGGTGCAGGGCCCCCGCCTGCAGACCCTGTGCTCGGACGTGACCGTGTCGCTGTCCACCGCCCTGCCCGGCTTCTGCTCCGTCGTCGACTTCCTGCAGGGCGCCGGGCAGGCCCACCTCGTGGCGCAGGTAACCCAAACAGATTATCTATCAGATCGGGAATATCATATTGATGACATATATGGAATAGGTTTCCAAAACTAGTGGGTCAGGTAGATAGAGTATAATCTCCGTTCAGTGCTTTACGTTATAAGTCTACATACCCGTACTCGATATTTGACTTGTGTGCGGGTTGATGGAGAGAACTAAAATAAGATATCTCTTAAAGGTCATTGCTCTTCTCATTATACGTGTGACTTCACATATCATTGCAAAACTTTGGAGTATGCTCATAACAGAGCCAGGGTAATTGACCAAATTGTATTTTCCAGTATAGGTAGTATTAATAAACGCATTAGATAATAATAATAAAATGAGAGAGAAATACGTGTAAATGTGAACTCTGTTAACCCTTACCCTCGGTGTACCTGTTGCCTCGTGTTATACATATAACCCGCCCGTTTCAGTGCGAGTCGATGGAGGGCGAGCTGCAGCTGGTGCTCCACCAGCGGCGGGCCGTGCTCCACAGCTGCCTCGACGTGCTCCACACCTACGCCACCATCGTCTCCCAGGTCAGTAACTCAGGTCTCTCAACGGCTTATTCTGTGGTTGTTTTGACTATTAGAACTGTGTTAGAATACTCCTGGATTTGCTTATCCCGAGGCAACGTAGCAGTGGAAGTATTACTGCACATAACTAGTTTTCTTCTCTCGATTTATAGTCCTCTGCTTACTCGCTAAAACTGCCAACGTGTTAATTTAAGTTTCCGGACTATTCAGTCTCCATTGAAAAATGCAATGAGAAAAAACAGCTATTATGTTGACTTTGATAACGCTTAGTCATTGTCGAATTTTATCTGTGAAATATTCCAGAGGAATTATGTGCAATTTTTTATGCAGCCAGTTTGATTTCCCTAAAGACTTAGGTCCCACCATAGATATATGTATGTCTATGGTTCCACCAACTACAATCCTGATGGTACCGTTCTACTTCCAGTTCCCGCCGAGTTACGTGTCTGAGAACCGAACCAGTAGGTGGCAGCACTGGCTGCAGGCCCTCATCTGTGACTTCACCCTCCAGAAGTAGGTGGACTAGGCGTTTGTAGGAGGAACTCTTACTGTGTGCTCATGATGAGAAATACACGATTTAGAAATTTTCTCTCGAAAAAAGAAACATTATCTTAACTGTTCTCCTTCCCATTAGGAAGTTTCAATGATGAAAATAATAGAATTACAATTCTTCCTAAATGATATCTTAATGCAATAACCAGTATCCTAGAAGTCAAAAAATTACTTTTCTCTTTTCTTGAGTGTCATTTGGTTAAATAAAGAGGCTGTGATTTAAAGTTAACATATCCTCTATTCTTCAGGTGTAAGGACATCGTGTCTGAGTTCCAGGACCACTACGGTCTGACGGCCACCCCTCACCCGGCCACGTCCAACGTGCTGGGCACCGAGTCGAAGCTGGCCGGTATCGTGAACGAGGGGAACGCGCGCCTGCTGAAGGTGGTGGAGAGACGCAGCCTGGACCCGACCGACACGTCCCGCCTGGCGCTCCACGTACAGGAGACCACCTCCGCCATGCACCAGTACCTGCATGGTGAGTTTGTCTGGGTTATCACATGGGGAGAGTTAGGATTTACCTTTGTTTATAAAACAGAAACTGCTGTTTCGAAAATATTCCCACAGAAAAATATTCCCACAGACTGATGCTTGCCATCTTCATTTTAGCTTTTAGTAACTTAATTTGCATTAAATCCAGTTATCTCAAAATGGAAATTCCTTATTTGATGACGCCAAAGGGGACTTATTGGGAAAGCTAGCATTAAGAGAAATTCCAATCTAACATTCTGTCCCCTCCAAATAAAAGTAGGCTCGATTTTTGCACCTATTTTCAATAAAATACAAGTAACTGTATCAAAGTACAATGAATTACCTGTCGAACAACTAACACTGTCATCTTCCCTCCCCTCTCAGAACACGGGCTGGCGGGCGTGATGTGTATGACGAGTGTGGTGGTGTCGGCCCTGTGCTCGCTCAGTAAGCGCTACCTGGTGATGGAGGGCGCGGCGGCTGCGGCGGCCGACCGGCTGATGGACCTGACGTCGCGGGACGGGGACTGGTTCCTAGACGAGCTGGGCAGTATGAGCGGCAACGTGAGCCACCTGCTGCACCTCGTCACCGACACCTCCATGGTGGGTGTCTTAGTGGTATAGGGGTGGTGAGGTTTGGGCGGTGCAGGGAACCAGACACATAGTCTGAAATCCGCTCTGTTGAAAATAAACCTGTTTCAAAAGGTTACATCGGGCCTTGGTACATGGGGTATGGGGAAATGCAGATTTGAGGACATGCTAATTATATGAATGCAAAATTATGCATACTGTAGGCCTAAGGATTAATGGCCAAAATTAAACCTTTTCCCTAAGGAAACGATCAAGATTTATATATGACATTCTCCTTCGTGTCAGGTTTACCTAGACTAGAAATACGTTTTAAAAGTACGGATTTTAAGTGTTGCGAGTTTTACAAGGTCTTCTGAGGTAGATACTAGAAAATAATAGTTAACGTCTATTAAGAAAACAATTTAAAGGAAACGTCTTCCCTGACATATTTATATCTTGGAATCTACTCTTGCTTCACTTAGTCGCCCCTGCTGAATGAGGACGTGTCCCAGCGTCTGTCCACGGCCATGACGTCAGTACACGTGGTCTATGTGGCCCTGCAGGACCTCTACATCAACTTCCGCTCCATCATCGTGCCCGAGGCCGTCAAGACCTTGTCGCGGGGAGATGCCTCAGTGGCCGCCTCGGTCGGGGCTCTGGACCAGCTGGTGGAGGAGACGCGCCGCCCACTCGACACCCTGATGTCACAACTAGAGAGCCAACTCCGCAACGCTACTATTGGCACTGAGGTAAACTAGGATTGAAATTAACGTATTTAAAGGTCTAGAAAACAGACAAACGATTATAACCACATGAAATCTTTAAAAACAGATCAAAGTTGACATATAGCCAAATTATCACTTCCTGACTTATGCAAAAGAAAGAGACCAGTAAGGGAAATGTCTAATGTTTAAAGCGACGTTATCGCCTTTAAGGACGTCATTATCGTATTTGGATATGTTGCAACTGCCTAAGCACTATGCAAATTCATGACACAACGTCCACTGTAGCCTTATCAAGTTAACGTCGGCGGACTTAAGAACTGAGGGACGATACCGTCACTTTAAGACTTCCTTAGTTTAGACCAACAGATTCTCCACTCACGTTAAGCCTTGTCCCTGCCCAGGTTGACCAGGAGCCGGTGAGCACGGCCAAGCGGCTGCGGCAGCGGTTCGGGGAGCTGCTGCAGGGGGAGGCGGTGAACGAGGAGGCCCTGAACCTCACCCCGGGACAGATGCTCCTCATGGGCTTCAACGGCCTCTTCACCCGCCTCGACGCCGACTTCTCGGCCATGCTGGAGGCCACGGCCGCCCTCGACCTGCCCGACAACTGGCGCAAGGTGGACGTCATCCGCGAGGCCAGGGGGCTGCAGGTCAGTTCTACTAACCAAAACTGTTCTGATCCAGGATGCTCTCTGCGTTTTCTCAGAGTTGCTCAAAGGGCACTTATTAATAGAACAAATATTATCTCACGTTTAAAGGTATAATGAAATAATCATGGTAATAATTTATAAAAATTAACTTATTCAGAGGGATTAGAAATGATGGTTGATTAAGGGTGAACGTTACTATCGATACTTTTCAAGATATCTGTATGATACATTTCAGTTTTAAGTTTGTGTCAGTTTGTAATTCTGAGTGACAACTAGAGGAGAGCTAAATGTATGTCTCCTCGCAGAGCGTGGCCCTGTCGGAGCAGAACCTCGGGCTCCTGTCTCACCTCTTATAACCTGTAACTTGTAACCTTACCGTACCTTCTCCCCACAGAGCGTGGCCCTGTTGGAGCAGAACCTCGGCCTCCTGTCTCACCTCTTATAACCTGTAACTTGTAACCTTACCGTACCTTCCCCCCTCAGAGCGTGGCCCTGTCGGAGCAGAACCTCGGCCTCCTGTCTCACCTCTTATAACCTGTAACTTGTAACCTTACCGTACCTTCTCCCCACAGAGCGTGGCCCTGTCGGAGCAGAACCTCGGGCTCCTGTCACACCTCTTCTTCGTCAAACAACTGCGGGCCATGATCGACTTCTTCCACATGTGTACGGCCACCGTCGGCACACAGAACAGTGAGTAGCGGTCTACTGACTCTTACAAAGGTTATCAAAATAGGCATACAATGATAGAGGTAGATACATGTACATGATATTCTAAAATATAAAAGAATACAATTTATAAAATGTTATAGAATTGATGTATAGTTTTTGGATTTTATCTAGTGGTATTTCCATTGATAGTCACTAAGAAAATCAAATCAGGCTTGTCGCCATGGTATAGGATGTAGCGGAAATAGCAACTAGACGCCGTGCAATGCAATAAATGAATAAGAGAATGAAACTGAAAACATTTAAAACAATTGTCTTTCTATTGGGCGTCGCAAGTAAAATATACTTCCACGATTAAATCAAGGCCCAATATAAATATAAGTCGTTTTTACGGGGAAACCCGTTTACGCGTCGGATCAAAAAAATTTAAAGAAGAAAAAAAACTATTAATCAAATCTTGGTCTTACATCAGACCCTCTCCCCTCCTGTTTGCTAGGTTTAACTGGCGGCAGTCTTTACGACGAGGAGCAGCTGTCCCGACCCATCAAACACTTCATCGCCGAGTACGTCCGCAAACACGTAAGTCAAATTTGACATATATCTATAGTCCTCGTGGGTAAAACATTGTTTAATGTTAGTACTATATATGTTTAGGGTCCAACAGACCACCGGAGCAAGCGTGCTAGTATTAGGCATGTTTCCAGATTTTTGCATTTCTCAGGAAGCATCTATTCCGAGGAAGCACAAACCAATTTTTATTTTCAAATTGTAATTGTAACAGTTGTCAGAACAAATCGGATGATACTGTTCATTAGTGAATATCGTTGAATTTTTGTGAATGAGAAAACGATCGACATTATGAAACATTTCAGCATCGGTAAATGTGAATTTGATTCTGATTGTATTGATGGAAAGCGTTTTAGGGATCTTAAGATTGAGTCTTAAACTCATTTTTTCCCTGTGTATTTATCCCACAGCTGATTGGGCTGCCGAGTCAGACCCTGGGCCACGTGCTCTGCGTGTTCGTGAACGCGCTTCACGTGGACGTGACCGCAGAGATCGAGCTTCACGACGTGGGTGTGGAGTCCAAGGTGTCGATCGAGGCCCTCTGTAAGAAGGCTGTAGACACCAACCTAAAGAACGGGGCCTTCGAGCACCGCCACCTCACGCACGCCTCTACCCTGCTCGGAGCAGTCGACATTGCCTGGCGCAAGTCAGACCTGGCCAGGTAAGGCTTATAGGGAAGGCGGGCAGTTTGAAAAGACCTTTATAAAAAAAATGTAGAAATAGATATAAATGAAGATTGAACTAACTGAGCACACGACTTTTGGTTAGGTGCAAAATCCGTCCAAAATATTATAATGTTGCTTGAATAAATACAAACTTTTTGTATATATGTGATAAATTTTGTACAAGACTAGGTAGCGTCATGTTGAAAGACAATTAGAGGCAAATGATCAAAAAGAAATGCACAGTAAATGATGGTACGTTTTCTGTGTTCCTTATGTGGCTGTATCCCTTTTTCATTTCCGTCCCCAATTTTACCCGACAGACGTCTGGACAGTAACATGGCCCTACTGAAGGGTAACGTACAGCGCAGTCAGATGGCCCTGTCCCGTTACTCCTGTATAACCTTTGTCCACTTTCCCCTACAGACGTCTGGACAGTAACATGGCCCTACTGAAGGGTAACGTACAGCGCAGTCTATGGCCCTGTCCCGCTACTCCTGTCTAACCTTTGCCCACTTTCCCCTACAGACGTCTGGACAGTAACATCGCCCTACTGAAGGGTAACGTATAGCGCAGTCTATGGCCCTGTCCCGCTACTCCTGTCTAACCTTTGCCCACTTTCCCCTACAGACGTCTGGACAGTAACATTGCCCTACTGAAGGGTAACGTACAGCGCAGTCAGATGGCCCTGTCCCGTTACTCCTGTATAACCTTTGTCCACTTTCCCCTACAGACGTCTGGACAGTAACATCGCCCTACTGAAGGGTAACGTACAGCGCAGTCTATGGCCCTGTCCCGCTACTCCTGTCTAACCTTTGCCCACTTTCCCCTACAGACGTCTGGACAGTAACATCGCCCTACTGAAGGGTAACGTACAGCGCAGTCAGATGGCCCTGTCCCGTTACTCCTGTCTAACCTTTGCACACTTTCCCCTACAGACGTCTGGACAGTAACATCGCCCTACTGAAGGGTAACGTACAGCGCAGTCTATGGCCCTGTCCCGTTACTCCTGTATAACCTTTGTCCACTTTCCCCTACAGACGTCTGGACAGTAACATCGCCCTACTGAAGGGTAACGTACAGCGCAGTCTATGGCCCTGTCCCGCTACTCCTGTCTAACCTTTGCCCACTTTCCCCTACAGACGTCTGGACAGTAACATCGCCCTACTGAAGGGTAACGTACAGCGCAGTCAGATGGCCCTGTCCCGTTACTCCTGTCTAACCTTTGCACACTTTCCCCTACAGACGTCTGGACAGTAACATGGCCCTACTGAAGGGTAACGTACAGCGCAGTCTATGGCCCTGTCCCGTTACTCCTGTATAACCTTTGTCCACTTTCCCCTACAGACGTCTGGACAGTAACATCGCCCTACTGAAGGGTAACGTACAGCGCAGTCTATGGCCCTGTCCCGCTACTCCTGTCTAACCTTTGCCCACTTTCCCCTACAGACGTCTGGACAGTAACATCACCCTACTGAAGGGTAACGTACAGCGCAGTCTATGGCCCTGTCCCGCTACTCCTGTATAACCTTTGTCCACTTTCCCCTACAGACGTCTGGACAGTAACATCGCCCTACTGAAGGGTAACGTACAGCGCAGTCAGATGGCCCTGTCCCGGTACTCCTGTCTAACCTTTGCCCACTTTCCCCTACAGACGTCTGGACAGTAACATGGCCCTACTGAAGGGTAACGTACAGCGCAGTCTATGGCCCTGTCCCGTTACTCCTGTATAACCTTTGTCCACTTTCCCATACAGACGTCTGGACAGTAACATCGCCCTACTGAAGGGTAACGTACAGCGCAGTCAGATGGCCCTGTCCCGGTACTCCTGGTTGCACGAGGACATCTTTGCCAAGGCCGGCCACGTGGTGCCTGCTGTATACATGCCAGCTAGGTCCTCAATCATGGCTGAACTCAACAAGGTAAATTTTATTAATCAATTTTATATGTATTACCGCGGGTGGTTAATATAATAACTTACGTTGGTATATGAATGGTAAGTCAAGTCCAAACTGGGGTAACAAATTTGAGGCCCGCTGGCCCCCCCTTTATCATAGAGATACATAAGATCTTATATATGTCTATGCCTTTATTAAAGAAAAAATATGTGCTTGCAATGGCGTCCAACAACAGAGTGACTGGTACACGTAAGGTGAGTTTGTTTGACCTGCGCCGGTGTGCGCCGCCATCCCATAATATTTACCTTATGTACTAAATCGCAATGCATTGTGGGATAGCGGCGTATGCCGGCGCAGGTCAAACAAACTGACCTAAAGTGGTTATTGGGCAATCCACCGCCTTAGACCAGTGCAGTGCTGCCCCCAACCAGTACAGTGGGATCCTGGTGTCCCCCTCTGGAGTGAATGGAGAACCTTGTCCTACATATATCTCTATAAAATCAGTCCAATCAGTCCACGTGATACTGCAGCATAACTGTCACACCGAAATATCGGCGTTGCTTCGACATCCAGGAAACGATATCTAAAAGGTTAAAGCAGACGCCTACAGATAGTATATACCCGAAATAGATACCCCTAATAAGATTTGTTATTTAGTTCTTGATATAGTTACTTTGCTTTCTTGTATAAAGAAGGTCTAAAAGCATGCGATGAGTTTGAAATTATGATCTCTTCATATGATTTGCGTTCCTTAAATCAGAATCTTTAGCCAATTCAATTGCAAGCTGGTTTTATCATATTATTTCTTTGATGTACAAATACACGTGTGTCACACTATGGACGACCAAAAACACCCAATTGAACCACAGCACTTCTTTGAAGCACGCTCAGAGCGTGTTTCATTTAAACTGAGTCTTAAAAAATGAACAGTTTGCTGTTTTTCTACCGATTAACAATAACATGATTTGTCTGCAAAGCTTTTTCACCTGAAACGGCAAGTTTTTTATCCTTTACGGCTGCGACCCATGTAATAAAAAGCGCTGAATCAATGATCGTCTGGGTTAAAATGTTTCTTTTATTGTTCAAGATCCATCATACAAAAAAGTACTCATTTGGTGGGCTTGTCAAAACTGATCACGCTTTTTGCTCTTGTTTTCCTTTAATTCAATTTCTTTATCATGTAAGGACTCAGACCAAACTGTGCCCTCCCCCTTCAGGATGTACTGTAATTCATCTACCTTTAAGAGATTTCATAGTAGAGTTAAACAATTCGTTTGATAGCTCTCCTGGAAGCAGGAATGCCCTTGGATGTCTGTTCCAAAGCATGCGGCTCGTTAATCTAGCCATGTGAAATTCTTGGAAACTAGAATAGGGAACATATTCAAATAACTACTTGAGTCCCTCAATAATGATAATGACTATATATGTTCACCCTCCTCGTGTTTCAGAACGTGCAGACCCTCGTGTCGCACGAGGCGGCGGTGACGACCATCCAGGACCGCCATGCGGGGCTGGAGGCCAGCATCACCCAGCGACTCAAGTGGGCGGCCGGGGCCAACCCGTCCCTACACCAGGTCCTGCAGCAGTTTGAGGAGGCCCTGACAGCTCGTAACGTGCTCATACAGGTACGGATATGTTACATTATAGATGTGTTAAACAGGTTAAATATACAGGGACTGAAGTGGACGACTGGAGCTACAATGGCTAAAGAATGCATTGACTGCTCATAACATCATACAGGTACATTTTGTAAAGATTTGGTATGTACAAAGTATTGTGGTTTATGTCCAATCCATGTCATCTTACATGTGGATCACAGGGCCAAACCATTCTTACCACAGTCATAGGGCACCTTGTCTATGTGTCTATTTCTCATCTTCAATTCTGATGTTCAAAACCCAGCCTTTAGAATATCTGTTTTTTGTGACTGCAAAATCCGCTTTTTGAACATACAATTTGACAGGATACACGTCCGTCCAATTAGATACTTACTTCACCTTTGTGTCGTCTCTGGTTGCAGAACGAGAACAGTCTGGCCAATGAGGTGACGTCGGTCTGTAACAGTATCCTGCACTTCGAGGCCCTGCGCACGCGCAGCCCGGAGGCCATCACGGCCGACACCAGCTTCCTGCAGCTCATCAACAGGTGAGGCCGACTCGGGTCACCTTAACCGGAGTCACACATGATATGAGCATATTATAAATCTCAGGTTATATACTGCTGAAGGCGTATATGTCAAGTGTTCCAGATTCCATCTCCGCCAATTACCATTTCAGCCTTCTTCCAGGAAATTGATAATTACGGTCCTCATCCTACTAACCCCCCCCCCCCCCCCCCCCCACGTCACACACACACCGCCAACTCCAACTGGTGAAGGTTTGCCAATCAGAAATGTGTACAGATATTTGAAAAACGAATTCTTGAATTTTTGCAGAGAAAAATATAAAACAATTAAGACTTCCTACTAACCCCCCCCCCCCCCACACACACACATCCCTCCGACTCCAATAGGTAAAGGCTTGTATGCCAATCAGAATCGGTACAGAAATTTGAAAAGCCAATTTCCGGTTTTGCTGTTGAGAAAAATATTAACCTGTTTCTGAATTAAATGAACTTGTCAAAAGCCTACCTTAAAACTGTGCAAGGTATCCCTATAGATCTGAACATTTCCTATATCAAAGTGTTGAGTGAACCCTTCGTTGTTCCCCCCAGGTGTGAGGAGAGCTGCCTGCTGCTCGAGTCGTGCAGCACGTCGGTCACCGAGGTCGAGGAGGCGCTCTACAACATCAAGGTGAGCATGTAGACAAACTGCTGTATCATAATCCTGTTCTTTCTTAAACTGTCTGTATGGCATTGAAGGTTAAAGAACCCTTCATGGTGATTGTGCAGGGTAAGCTTTATCTTCTCACAGGCGGAATTATTCAAAACCTATTTCTCACAGCATTGTGATCTTAGCTGTCGCTATAGTAGACATGTACAAGAACCAACCATCTAGGTCATGATGGGTCAAGTGAGTAGTCCTATAGGGTATAAGTAGTCAGGGACCGTGAAGTGAGCAATCGTTTGGATAAGAATATGCATGATGTATAGTTTGAGCAGCTGTATGTGAGCTATAAGTAGGCCGTGATGTGTGAGCTATGAGTTGACGCAGCGCAGGGCGCAGAACTCCTCGGTAAAGTGGTTCCTTACGTAGGTAACGTGTCAAGCTATTAATATTAACTTATAATGTAAACAGGACCGTGGCAGGTATAGCCCCAACAGTTGAACCATTATCTAATAAACATAACTTTAATCATCTTCAAATTTTCATTAGTTTCCTTATGGTAACATCTTGTGGATTAATTAACCAATTAACAATATTTTATTCTGAAATCGACCGTTGAAATTTCCATTGTTCTTGAAATGATCTTGTTCAGATTCCCCCGCCTTCTGGAGTATTTCTGATCGTGATTCGCCTCACCATAATAAGCATGCAGGCGAGAACTCAAATTAAGTTTAACACCAGACGTCTCAATCAGCACTTGTATGGCTTTCTTTAACTGTTAATATAATAAAGCTTTTGCCGGTCGGAGAAAATCTCCCGAGATTGACAGACCTCTTTTTGGCCCTGGTAAGACTGGATATCCTCCCATTGAAAGCTTCCCCCATCTTTTGTCTCCGCTTATGAGATGGCTTTTTGTAATTACTGGCAGGTTCCGACTATAATAGGAAGCTTTTAATTGAATCTCGATGACTAAAAAAGTGGTCTGCTGGTGAGGAATTGGAGGGTTCCTGAGGAAGAACATGACCAAAACACCAATCTATTCGGAGGAGGTCTGAGAAATTATACCAGTAAATAACGATTTTAAAATGCTCAAAGACAACTTATTCACCCGTCTTTCAAATAACGATTAGAAACTTTTGAGTTGTACCACCGCATTTGATAACAAAATAAAGGCAGTATGATTAAGTCTGCAGAAATCAGAAAGTACTTTGCATAAGTAGGTGATTCTTTCCATCTCTGTGTCCTAAAATCGAATTACAGCTCCCAGGCTTGACTATCCATAGCCAGTGAAGTTCAGTGTTCCTTCCGCATTAGTACTAGTATATGAGTCAGTTTTAGAGCTGTATGTTTTTTACATCTACTACCACATTTATAGTCTGTCCAAAGAAGATTGTTTTGATGTATTAAACATAAAAGAAGGACATTGGATATGAAAAAAATGAGTTCTGAGGTAAGACTAGCTAGAACCTTGTGAACAATGAAACCAATTGCTGAATCACACTTTCTGCTATCGTCGGGAGAAAAAGATCTCGTATGGAAACGGATGGGTGGATTAGGTACCTTTCACAGTCCAGACCTGAGGGCCTGGGGCCCGTGCCCCATACGGCCCTCCACCGTGGAGAGGCCCATTGAGTGTGTGGTGAGGAGTATTGAGTAACCCCTGCCCGTATCCCCGGGTGACCACTCGGGGTGCGGCCACCTGGCCCCGTGTCTGTGGGCTGTCACTGAGAAGGGATTGGTTCAGCCGGCCGCTAGGCAGGTATAGGGGATGGGGTGGTAACCGCTGCTTGTATAGATCGAGCTAAACAGGTACACATTTTTTTGTGTGTGCATATATTTTATTCAGTAACAAACATCAGAGTTGCCTCTGTTAAACAATAATATAAGCCTTCGAAGGGTAACATAATTATGTACGAGTCCAGACAGACTTTTATAATTCACAGATCAGTTCTTCTTTTGGGATATAACTCAAATTAGTGGCAAAACTTTCTATATAATTCCCGCCTTTACATGTTAAAGGTCATCCCAATTTCTCTAATATTATACTTCATCCACACGCAAAGGAGCAGCTCCTTCTGGAACTTTTATTTGTGGTCAAATTGCATAGGGATTAGGTATAATGTAACGGGACTACACCTGGCTTGTTATAGTCGCAGGTGGCTCTCTGCCACCCTTCAAGCCTCCAGTAGACCCCTTCCCCCACCTCCCCGTCTCCCCCCTCACCCCGTCTCACCCCCTGTCCCCTGTCTCCTGCAGCCCCTCGCCCCTGGAGAGGCCGTCACGTCACAGTGGCTCGTCGCCGTCAAACAACACGTCACCATGGCAACCGCCGACCTGCAGACCAAGATGGAGAAACTGAGCACCGCCGCAGAAACATCCAAGGTGGGCGGATTACCAAATAACTGTTCGCAGTGGTTTGTCTTCTCTCATAGTTAGTGGTGTCCTGTGGCAATTTATGTCCCTCAGGGGCTATTCTTCTATTCTGGGTAGTTTTTTGTTATCACAGTAAATTTGTTAGAAATAAATGGGATACAGTGGCACAGTCCTGATTAAACCAAATGAGACATATTTTCATAGAAATGTGCCATTTTTAGTACATTTTAACACATCTTTAGGTCCAAATGTTCCATTGGCACATTGCTTTAACAATTAATGCTACATTTTATGTTTTAATGCGCCCAGGGCGCATGGCGCGGCCCTAACATTTCCACAATCACATGCATCTCAAGAAAATGTGCTTGGTAACCCATAACTTTTCCAATGTTAAAATTGGAAATAATCTGTTTTGAACCTGAAAAAGTATTGTGCAGAAACAATATGTTGTTGGAGTAGGCAAATACACAGTGCAGCGAACCCAGTTATAAAGTACCAGGTAAATAAACTGCATTGAACATTATAATGAAGCTGTAACCATCTCTCTGGTTGTCCTCCCCACAGGACGGCGTGAAGCAGCGCGTGGCCGCCATCCGCAGCGTGCTGTCCATGCACCACAAGCTCATGTCGGACATCCGCAGCATCCTCAAGTCCATGGCCAAGGTAACTTTAGGTCTTATAATACTCGTAATTTTGACAAATTGACTCTGACTTAGAACTTTATATCATTAGACAGTTTCTTGTTGTTTTTTTCTGGATTTCCATATTTAGACAATTTTACACCGATTGGAAAACTACTTACCCCATTGTCTAATGTTTGAACGTACCAGCTGTAGATGCTTTTCCACTATTTGAATGGTGTGTTAATATATGTTCATATCAGGAGTAATTTAAAAAAATAAGATGATATTTCTTCAAGTTATAAAAAGAAGATGAGTTATTGGGAGTCCCTAGTTATATCTATATAGTATTGTAGCTACTGGTGGGGACTCCCTCAATCAGTCATGTCTTTAGTCATTTAATTCTCTTTGTTCTCAAAGACCGGTTACACAATCTCATGTTCAGCTGTTGAAGGGCATTGTCCTACAATGATTGTTAGAGTCAGGCAGTTTGAGAATCCAGAAGTGGGTTACATAACCAGTATTTGACCCAATCAACCCTCACCCCTCCACATTCGGACCTCCACTATCACCTGCAGGTGGGCAGGTCTAGGTGGGTGGGTGCAGGGACCTAGTACTAGTAGTAGGAGCCCCTTTCCTAAGCCCCTCCCTGAGTTGTGTGTGACAGCAGGAGTGGTGGTGGTGATCACTACTCATAGCCCATATAGCCTTCAGGTTGTAGGAAGGCCTTCAGTTTATTGAGGGACGACCATCGCTCATGCATGAGCGGAACTTTGTAGCTCTTTTGCTTCTTGCGGATAATACTGAACAAGTATACCAACCACTTAGGTCTTTGACTTTATAATTTTTTTTAAAAAGCCCTAATGTTCTCCAATATATTAAAAAGATAGATAATCATGATGCCTTGATTTAGCTCAGTCTAACCCCGACCTGTGCTTCCCCTCACACAGCAGGAGGAGTACGACTACGGCCCCGAGCCGGTGGCGGGCGGTATAAGGGAGTACGTCAACAAATACAAGAGTTTCTCTGAGAGCTTCACCGCCATGCTGAAGATGGTGATGGGCGACGACCTGGGCCCGGCCAGCAGCGGGGGGATCAGCGCCACCATGAAGGCCCTCACCGACCAGATCGTCAGGTAAGGGCAATACCAGCTTTAAAGAGGAAATATTAAATCTAATGAAGACCTGGCTAAGACCGTGTTCAAGTCTTCGATGCTACCACTAAAATTGCCTGGATCTTGAGGACAGGTTGTGATTGTTGCTCCCTTGTACAATGAAAAAAAAACAAAAAAAACAAGGAAATATTAGACAAGTCACAGTAGTTTGCAATCTTATCATCGTCAGGATATTGCATGGTTGAAACTTTTATTTGAGACATACCAAATGTTAGTCATATCGAAGAAGTCGTATTGAATTATTTTTTTCATCGTATGTAGCCACATAAAAGAAGCAATTTTAAAGTTATGATTTATTCCTTGTAAACTTTTGTATAACACATCATTGCCATCATATTTTGAAATAACGTTTTTGACTTTGACTTTTTCTTACTTTGTGCAGGATCTACGACGACCTGGTGAGCTTTGCCCCGCCGCTGACACTACGAACATCGGCCGAGGACGGCGACCAGGAGAACACCAACTCGATCTCAGGTCGGTTTTTTGTGTGATTTATCTATTTAAAATATCTATTAAACCACATTCACTGTTACAATGTAGGCATGGGCGATGTATAAAGTACAAATTAGAAGAATAAGACAATTGAAGTATGTAATTATCATTTATAAAAGGCCCACAGTTTCTAAAATAGATAGCCATTCTTCACTCTGTTCACACCTTTGAAGTACATGTATCGTCTGTGTTCTGTGTTCTTTCAGTGTTGAAAAAGCCGACTGACTCCTTCCCCCCGACGTCCCCGAAGAAACTGCCGTTAGCGCAGAGAGCGGAGCGGCTGGGCACCCCGCCCGCCACCGCCAGCCCCACGTCATCGGGCACACGGCTCGGGAGTAAGTTCCCTACCTTGAGATTGATACAAGGCCATGTCGAAGCAAATATTGAAATTCTGAGGATTACCACGGTTTAAAGCTACCAAAATAGGATAAAAACGTGAGTCATTAATGTATAACATGTCTCTTACTCTTTTCAGCCCCAACCATCAAACGCGCAGACAAAGTGGCGAGAGACCCACGCACTGGGAAAGGTAAGTTAATCTGTATCAAACTTTAATATTTTACATATCTTTAAACCTTCAGTTAACTCACAAGCATCTTATACTCTTTCCTCTGAATACTCAGCTCGTGTGACTGGACATTTTGTCAATGTTTCTGTGTATTGGCCTTAATGGAGTTTGTCTTCCTTACAGCGGTCCAGGAGCGTAACTCTTACGCAGTCGGTGTGTGGAGGCGAGTGAAGCTCAAGTTAGACGGCCGCGACCCAGACCTAAACAAACGATTCTCGGTCGCCGAGCAGGTATGAAGTGCTATCTTATCATTCCCAATGTCTCATCCTTAATGTATTTTATTTTGCTCGCTAGTTTTCTGATTTAGTCCTATAATTTGAACAATTTTCCATACAGGGCAAATCCACGAATGATATAGGAGACCTGTGGTCCTTTTTGAACAACTCAAACGGAATGTTTTTTTTGTTTTTTTTTATATGCGCTTCGTTTAAGATGGGGTTGACAAATCGATCAATGCTGCTATCAAACCCCTAACCCACATCCAGTCTGCAAGAGATACCCTCATCCAACCCCGTACGGTTGACGTAGTCAGACAGCTACATGTTCATTACAGAATCAAAAGGATTTCTTTGTACACTCCGATACTGTCATAACCGTCTTCATAATGCTGCATGCTTAATTCAGACAAACGGGAGAAGAGCTCTCTTACAAATCAGAGATGTTTACTGCTGAGAGGAATTCCGTGTTCCTTCTGTTCAGTAGATATTACCGCACTGCGTCAGCACCAGTTGAGAGAAAGAGGCTCCTTGGTAAAACTATAATTTAAAAGACTTATTCCGTTCTGTTAGCGTCACAGTCCTTGACACCGAACCGTCATGATGTCAATACAACTAATATCATAATAACTTAAAATCACTGAAAGAGTTTTACTACATTAGAAAGAGAAATAGACCTATACTTTCCAATCTACATCCCGATCTTAATATTCATTGTACATGTCTGCCCTTTAGAACTCCTACAACTGCCTAGACACGCCCATGGTAATGTACCATAGGGGGGTCAGTCCCGATACCCCAGGCCCCAGAGTTCGGTCCCCCAGTAGTAGAGACCGATACAGCGGTCCAAGGTAAACAGACACTGACTGGGGCCACACCCGCTGACGGCCGGGGGGAGGGGCTATGGGGCGACGAGTGTCAATCAGGCATATTGTAAATACGTCTTTATGTAGCTCTCAATTGTTTTCTGCCAACTCATGTTTGAAACTTTAAGAGAAAGATTTGTACTGAATGTTTATAAATACATGCGATGAAAAAGTTTTGGAGACACTTATGGAAATATAGATAAAGATAAAGGAAATCAGTGACACTGCATGCAATAAGATAAATAAAGGAAATCAGTGACACTACATGCAATAAGATTTACAACAACAACAAATAAGAAATACAGAACCGGCTAAATTGTACAAATGCATATTTAAACCTACCAAGTATTGGGATTAATTGATTTTGCAAATATTTGCAAATTTATATGGGATACTAATGTGAACAAAGTAGGTAAAAATACAAATATAATTGTTAAAAGAAGGAAGGACACTCATAATTCATAGCCGAACTTTTAATTTTTTGACACTCGCCACCCCATAGAGCTGACAGATGATATGGGTTCTGCCGGCTCGTATTATCACGGATGGCCTGAGCACAAAAGATGAAAGGCCTCGCGGAGTGCGGGAGACTCGTCACCGGGGGAGAGACCAACACGGCTCCCATTGAGTGTGAGGGGCTCACACAGACCCCGGCCGAGATGCGCGCCACATCTGACGACTCCCACCGTGTGGCCGCTTCCCTCCCAATGACTCGCATACACAGAATTAGCCCGTTTGATGCGTTAACGTCACACTAATCCAGAGGTCTTCAATTCGCGCCCCTAGCTATGTATATATGGGTAAAAGTTAGTGATGTAGGTTCAGCCCAGGTTGGTAAATAATCTACGCCAAAACCTGAACCTCAGAACTCTGAGCCTTTATCCCTACAAAGCTATAGTATAATCACACACAAATTTCATTAGAACTTTAATTATAACAATGAAGGTTAAAACATTGGCCCGGTTAGTCTGATGAACTTGTCATTTTCAATGCACCGTTGAGGAGAGAAGGGGCTGGACGTTTTCCCAGTAACAAATAGTACTATAAGTTTACTACTTTAGGGGTTTTTCAAGCCCACGAAAATGATCAGAAATAGATAAATTGGAAAATAGTTACAATAAACAAACAAAATCTCATTGAACATGATTGGATGGGTGCTATTTTCATAGACATGAAGTAGACATTTTGACAGGTTATTTCTTCGGAAAGATGAGACCCCAATGATTACCATTTTAGTCTTTAAGATCTACTGGGAGTTTCATGCTCAGGATGAGTTCCAAAATTCTATTCGACACTAAAACCATGCCTCCCTTGTAGTCATCTAATGGAGCCTTTTACCTCGTCCCACTCCCCGAGTTCTGTGCCCTCATCAGAAGTGCGCTGCAGGTCCGTCACCTGATTCAGATGCCAAACTTAATTCTGTCCTCAGGGTGGGAGGCAATTCTCCTTTAAATTGGGTTTGTCCTACAAGTTTAATCAATCATACAAGATGTAAAAAGCGTATTATTGAGAATAGATCTCTTAGCATCTGCATCATGAAGATGCTTTTCTGCAGTACCTTACGACTTGTTAATGGCAAACCTTTTCTACAGCCAAGATGAAGTCTAACTATAAGTACCTTAGCTAATTAACGAGTCAGTCCTAGAGACAGCACTTGGAGTCATGCCGTGCAAAGTTAGCGTTAAACAGTTTTCCCATGCCTTCGAGATGTCGTGTAGAAACGCCTAACTTTGAGTCCTTTGACTTTAAAACATGACTGTGTCTGTAATAAACCAAATGGACTGGCCGTCAAGTCAGGGGGGTGAACCTTCACGCCTCATTGGTTTCCAATGTAACAGAGTGCCCAGCAATCCAATTGCTTTCTGTCTGCCTTCAGCAACCTTTGTCCCTTACTGTCATATATATGAGTGTATTTCCACAAGAATGTTAAAAGTAAACCATTCTTGCCGAACTTTAACGATATGTATGTATCCCTGAGGGTCTATAACGGAACCCTTTTAACAACACTATCACCACTTAACTGTTCCCCCCTGGACAGGTACCCCCTAAGGCACGTACCCTCTGGACACACCAGCTATACATCGAATCCAGGAAAGACTCTCATCAAAGTTCTTTCAATGAAATAACTTTGGGCACATATCCTGCTATGTTTCATAGTTTTACCAAGCTGTTCAGGGTGTAGGGGTGCTGAACTGGTTAGCGTGACCGACTGGCATGTGGGCTGGCCAGGTTCAACACTGCAGTGGGGCTGGCTTCTTCACCCCTTTGCGTTCCCCCAGTGGTAACGACCGGGTTATGAAAGGTCTTTTTCGTAGGCCACCGGCTTTTGTGTGTGAAGCCCCGCCTCTGGGACCTTACACGTTAAAGATCACCTGCCTCTGTAAATGTGTAGGGCCCTGGGGTATGGTCTCTACCTCCTTATAGATTCGATCATCAAATCAACAGAATTGTCAAAAAACCTTCTTCTCGCTGTGATATGACTATAGATGTTGATATGGTATTAAATACCAATAACCAACCAACAAATCCGTTCATCCATACCCCGTTGTCTGTTCACAGGTGGACTTTGTGATCCGCGAGGCGACCAGTCTGGACAACCTGGCCGTGCTCTACGAGGGCTGGACCCCCTGGGTGTGAACGACTAGTCAGGAGTGTCCGCCTCCTCCTCTCTCCGACAACTCTACTCCTAGCAGCTAATCTGGCGTCTACAGCAGCAGCCTGCAAGTAGCAAGCAGCGGCCGCCTCAGCGTCAGCTCTGCCCATGGACCTAGCCGGGCGGCGCGGCTGGCCTCACTAACCATTGAGGGGCTAGCAGCGCCCGGCTTAACCGATAAAACAAGCCACCATCTCACTACAGAAGGAACCAATTATAAGTACAGTAAGCGTCGTCACAACCACCACCAACCAACAACAACTACTGTTCTACTACTTCTAGTACTACTACTACAATCCCCCAGCAACTCGCATACCCACTACCAGACCACAGCTTCACCCCGTAACGCTCATTGTCTTACCCCTCTCTCCTGGCCGGCTTGACTCGGCAGGACTCAGCCTCTTCCCGCGGCCCGGCCGGATGGGCCTATTAAAGGGAAAACAGTGCTGATGACTGCTACGTATTGTTGCTACTACTCCACCTTATTCTGGGGCCCGTTGGGGTGCCCAGGGCCGGCCTGTCTGAAGTAAGGGGGCTGGGTGGTTGCTGTGAGGATATGTTGAACATGTTGCTGTGATGTTTTGACGACGACGAAAACGATGATAATGAAGATGATGATAGTGGTCATACTTCCCCACCCCACCGCTCCCTGTATTTCCCCGCACCTCACTGTAGTGCAGGCTGCGCCCATGATACGATACAAGGGGTAGGTAGGGGCAGGGGTGACCAGAATGGGACATAGAGAAATCTATTTCAGATTATTTTTTTGTTGTGTGCTCACAACCTGTACCAGCCACAAAGAGAATTATTATTATTATCATGAGCGGCCCCGCGAGTGAAGGCGAGGGTAGGATAGAATAATGATACAAGGGGACTGTGTGAAATCAGGGTTAAAGACCCCTACATGGCTGCCACATACAGGCAAACCCCTAACATAGAACACCCAGACACCCAGGAAGGGGTGCGGGTATGAAGGGATTTACACTGGGTCTAAACCAAAAGGATTAGGCCAGAAAAGAACGCAAGGATACTTTCCTCAAGAAGGATTGTGGCAAAAGGGACCGCCTCTTTTGTGTAGTCAGCATTTCAAGATCAACTTCGGGGACGAAAAAGAATAAACTTATATTGCTTAGTGTATCCAAGAAACTGATTGGACACTTGCACCAGATACCATCACTCAGTAAGATGCCATGGATTGTAAAAGGGTTCACTACGAGGTACCAAGGATGACTGCATATATACGGAGAATGGTCACTCTAAGGACATGGAGTAACAATAGATAAACTCTACTTTTAGATTTAGTACAACTGCCAACAAACCTTAGGAGAAATGTTTGATATATTTTATGCACTTCAGGATAATGTCTTCAGGTTTGTTTGAACATTTTGATCTAGTTAACAAGTGTTCCCGATGAAATCATTGTTTTAAATATGTTAGATACTGCAACAGCTTAATAATAGATTAATTAATTGATTATTAATTAATGATAATAATAATTGAAAGCCACATCCTCTGGACCAGTGTCCTACAAAGTGATGCCATTCAGGCAAGGTTGATAGAGTACTGGTCAACAAACCAGAGGTCATCAGAGCAGTGGTACCCTAGTGACGCATGGATAGGTACGGGTGAACTGAGTGATAGGTGCAGTCCGTGGCGTCGACGTCGACGGTCGTGCAGAGGGCACGGTAGCCTATGAGTACTTCCCTTGTGACCTGAATAACTGATCAGGGAAAAGAGCACCCCGACATTGTAAATAGAAAGCTGCTGGTCCTTAGCTTGGGACAGTTTATATGTACAGATAGATGACTGTGGTAACATTTATTGTGCTCCCTCCATATTAGTATTGTGAGAAGAGTTTGATATTGTGTTGTTGGAAATAATGTAACTTAACAGGCTTTTCCTCTCCCTATCATAAGTAAAGTTTAGTTGCTAATTGGCAAACCCCTAAACCTAATTTTGCTTTAAGAGTACAGTTTATCCAGCAATAGAATTTAATTATTTAAATGTTTATCCAGTATGGAATAGACTGTTGGAAAGTTGTATCATTGATAAAGGAGGATAAATCATATGAATGATAGATATTCAGTGTGTGCACCCGGTTAATTTTACGGACTAAGGAAGAGTCTGTTAGGTTGCCGGGTGGAACCATCTACAAAGATCATACAAGGACCAGCAGCTTTTGTAGTTAGTAGGAAATACATTGTGTACATAGTTTGTGTAGAAACTTGTGAGTTGTTTTACTCTGTATTACTAGCATTATCATTAATGATATAGTATAAAGTACATGTAATGTTAGTCAGCACACAGCAATCCAGACTAGTAACCCAGAGACAGAAATGTGTTTCTTGCATAAAGATACATGGCAGTTCATGCATATGACACATGCAAATAATTTTATAAGCGCTCAAAGTTTTGATTTAAAAGATACATACCACGCTATTGAGTTTTGATTTTAACAGCTTTCAAATGAAGAATTAAGAAGGAACATTTTAATACACAGTAACACTCCAATCCGTAAAATAACATGAAATTGTAAAAGATTGTAAAAGGGTGCACAGCTATCTTAAATTTGACATAATAATAATTGTTCATAATATAATAAGTGAGGTATGTTATTTATTTCAGCAGATTTAAGTTGTGTCAAATGGGTGTTCTGCTTCCAAAGCATTTCCTTTTAAATGTTTGATTTTTTGACAATTTCCCCAAAGGAAAAATAATTGAAAAATCCCTTTCCCATAGAATTTAATTCAATGCCAGGATTACAAGCATACAAAGAGGTGTTTTACCGTGTGTAAATTGACGAGGATTGACCATTGAGGGAGCCCGGGGTCAGGGGTCACAGACCCGGAACCGGAAGGAGGCTGCGCTGGTTCCGGGGCTGATTGGTTTAGCCGCCGCATTGACAACCAGATCCGCCAGGTACCAGCCGCACCTCTTGACCGCGGTCACTTGGTGGTAGAAATGCGCCCCCGCCCCTCCACTGGGGGCTCAGAGGGAAGTATATGGGCTTGAAGAAGTCTTTTAAAAACCATGTTGTGTCTGTGTATTAAACGGAACCTCGCCATATTGCCTTCTTACATTCCCCAAATGTGTGTAACCTTTACAGAGTAACTTGTAAATTAAAGGACGGAAGAAGTTGCTTGGGCCTGCAGGCCTACAGAATGTGATGGTCCTGGCCCGAGGCCTAATGCAGAAGGGATGCATTGAGAAGTGCTGCTGTCAAATAGTTTTATTGAAGCATTGGCTTCTATCTCTACGGCTTAGGCCTATGGATTACCCTTGGTTATTACATTGTACACGTAGTTACCTGAATAAAGTTACGCTTAATAATATATCATGTGTGACTCTTTATATATAAATCAATGTACAGTTTTGATCTGTGCTCAAAACCATGTAAGCCAGGGTTCGGGGACTATTTAGTGCGTACACACATTTTCAAAGATCTCCGCCCACCCCCCACCCCCGCCCCCTCCTAACCCGTAGCAAAAATACACATTGGATTTGTACTAGAATAATCTATAAGAACATTTTAAAAAAAATTGGACCCCCTTCCTTTCATGAGTAAATACTTAATGGAAGGTCCCGTCTGAGGAGCAATTCCCTTGATTGGGGGCAATGCGGATCATCTGTCAGATCAATATTTGTCTCTTTTGAGGTTAACTACCTATTATCAGATATCGTGTACTCGTATTTTACGTCCACTGTGGAATGGGAGCCTACTATCGTCATGTGGTACCAGGCTTGACATTTTTTTTCTCATGTCAGTTTCACTTGTGTAATTATTAATTCCCAAATCTTCGGATCAAATCTTTTCCAACCAATTGGCTTTCTTTAATGAGATCCCCACCTACTTCCTCCCATTTTTCATCTCTCCATAGGGCCCATTACTGTAGGTGTGATGCCCAATCTCCCCGTGTAGATTAGCGTCGTGTCCTGGAGACAGGCCGAGGGACGTGTCCCTGGTCTGGGTTAATGAGACCCATGTGTTGGTCGTGTCATGGCCTCCTTCAGCTCACAACACTCCCACTTGTCAATGCAGGGCGGCGCTAAACCCTGATACCTCCACCTGCCCCCCACCCCCACCCCCACCTGTCAACACGGGGCTAAACCCTGATACCTCCTCCAGCCCCCCACCCCCACCCCCACCTGTCAACGCGGGGCTAAACCCTGATACCTCCTCCAGCCCCTCACCCCCACCCCCACCTGTCAACACAGGGCTAAACCCTGATACCTCCTCCAGCCCCCCACCCCCACCCCCACCTGTCAACACGGGGCTAAACCCTGATACCTCCTCCAGCCCCCCACCCCCACCCCCACCTGTCAACACGGGGCTAAACCCTGATACCTCCTCCAGCCCCTCACCCCCACCCCCACCCCCACCTGTCAACACGGGGCTAAACCCTGACACCTCCTCCAGCCCCCCACCCCCACCCCCACCTGTCAACACGGGGCTAAACCCTTATACCTCCTCCAGCCCCCCACCCCCACCCCCACCTGTCAACACGGGGCTAAACCCTGATACCTCCTCCAGCCCCCCACCCCCACCCCCACCTGTCAACACGGGGCTAAACCCTGATACCTCCTCCAGCCCCTCACCCCCACCCCCACCTGTCAACACAGGGCTAAACCCTGATACCTCCTCCAGCCCCCCACCCCCACCGCCACCTGTCAACACGGGGCTAAACCCTTATACCTCCTCCAGCCCCCCACCCCCACCCCCACCTGTCAACACGGGGCTAAACCCTGACACCTCCTCCAGCCCCCCACCCCCACCCCCACCTGTCAACACGGGGCTAAACCCTTATACCTCCTCCAGCCCCCCACCCCCACCCCCACCTGTCAACACGGGGCTAAACCCTGATACCTCCTCCAGCCCCCCACCCCCACCGCCACCTGTCAACACGGGGCTAAACCCTTATACCTCCTCCAGCCCCCCACCCCCACCCCCACCTGTCAACACGGGGCTAAACCCTGACACCTCCTCCAGCCCCCCACCCCCACCCCCACCTGTCAACACGGGGCTAAACCCTTATACCTCCTCCAGCCCCCCACCCCCACCCCCACCTGTCAACACGGGGCTAAACCCTGACACCTCCTCCAGCCCCTCACCCCCACCCCCACCCCCACCTGTCAACACGGGGCTAAACCCTGATACCTCCTCCAGCCCCCCACCCCCGCCCCCACCTGTCAACACGGGGCTAAACCCTGATACCTCCTCCAGCCCCTCACCCCCACCTGTCAACACGGGGCTAAACCCTGATACCTCCTCCAGCCCCCCACCCCCACCCCCACCTGTCAACATAGGGCTAAACCCTGATACCTCCTCCAGCCCCCCACCCCCGTCCCCACCTGTCAACACGGGGCTAAACCCTGATACCTCCTCCAGCCCCCCACCCCCACCTGTCAACAAAGGGCTGAACCCTGATTCTTCCTCCAGCCCCCCACCCCCACCCCCACCTGTCAACACAGGGCTAAACCCTGATACCTCCTCCAGCCCCTCACCCCCACCCCCACCTGTCAACACGGGGCTAAACCCTGATACCTCCTCCAGCCCCCAACCCCCATCCCCACCTGTCAACACAGGGCTAAACCCTGATACCTCCTCCAGCCCCCCACCCCCACCCCCACCTGTCAACAGGGGGCTAAACCCTGATACCTCCTCCAGCCCCCCACCCCCACCCCCACCTGTCAACAGGGGGCTAAACCCTGATACCTCCTCCAGCCCCCCGCCCCCGCCCCCACCTTTCAACACGGGGCTAAACCCTGATACCTCTTCTAGCCCCCCACCCCCACCCCCACCTGTCAACACGGGGCTAAACCTTGACACCTCCTCCAGCCCCCCACCCCCACCCCCACCTGTCAACATGGGGCTAAACCCTGATACCTCCTCCAGCCCCCCACCCCCACCTGTCAACACGGGGCTAAACCCTGATACCTCCTCCAGCCCTCCAGCCCCGCCCCCACCTGTCAACACGGGGCTAAACCCTGATACCTCCTCCAGCCCCCCACCCCCACCTGTCAACACAGGGCTAAACCCTGATACCTCCTCCAGCCCCCCACCCCCACCCCCACCTGTCAACACAGGGCTAAACCCTGATACCTCCTCCAGCCCCTCACCCCCACCCCCACCTGTCAACACGGGGCTAAACCCTGATACCTCCTCCAGCCCCCCACCCCCACCCCCACCTGTCAACACGGGGCTAAACCCTGATACCTCCTCCAGCCCCCAACCCCCTCCCCCACCTGTCAACACGGGGCTAAACCCTGATACCTCCTCCAGCCCCCCACCCCCACCCCCACCTGTCAACACGGGGCTAAACCCTGATACCTCCTCCAGCCCCCAACCCCCACCTGTCAACAAAGGGCTAAACCCTGACACCTCCTCCAGCCCCCCACCCCCACCCCCACCTGTCAACATGGGGCTAAACCCTGATACCTCCTCCAGCCCCCCGCCCCCACCCCCACCTGTCAACACGGGGCTAAACCCTGATCCCTCCTCCAGCCCTCCAGCTCCGCCCCCACCTGTCAACACGGGGCTAAACCCTGATACCTCCTCCATCCCCCACCCCACCCCCACCTGTCAACACGGGGCTAAACCCTGATACCTCCTCCAGCCCCCAACCCCCACCTGTCAACAAAGGGCTAGACCCTGATACCTCCTCCAGCCCCCCACCCCCACCCCCACCTGTCAACAAGGGGCTTAACCCTGATACCTGCTCCAGGGTCCGTTGGGCCTGGCTGCGGGCAGTCTAAGGGCTGTGTATAGCTTGCCGAAGACCAGCTCAGACTGGGCTCAACCAGTGCCCTGCAGCAGTCTGCGCACCGTCTGAACGACAGCAACCAGGGCACAGGGAAAGCGGAGACAGAATGTGAGAATTTGGACTTTTGCCCATAAAGTACGGTATTGAACCTATTGTCCTTATACCAGAGATCACTTATCATTGTTCCAGAATTGCAGAGGAATGATTTTATTTCACTGGATCTTCTCCACGCCTTTTATAAGTGCATGAGAAGTTGTTGTCTTGGTGAGGTATAATGGCTCTCTCATTGTTATATCATACTCAAACTGAATTATATGTATAATATATCCAGGTCATGTAGACCTGATAGGTGATTTGTCAACAAAATTCTCATATAATGCTATATCCATAATTCCCCTATTAAAAACGTTTGGCAAAGATATTTGGGCTCCAGACCCCTTTAGCCATGCTTATTTCTATCATAGACCCATTAGTTTGTGAATGTTGCTAAATATAGTTTCCTTCAGTCCCCGCAGTCTTTAAGACGGAAGGCACCCTTGCCAATTCCCCAGCTCTAAAAGCTTGAGGGGCTCACACTCCACATTGCCCTTATAAGGCTATGTTGCAGCCTGGGTGTTGATATCTAACTCCCACAGACACAGTAGGACCTTGAATGTATAGGGAGAATCTTGTCCAGTGTGTGGAGGACTTTTTATCTGTCTCTGGTGTTCCCTGTGGGTCAATACATACCCAGAGATCAGTGGTGGACGCCGCCCGACGTGTTGGACGCCTGTGTAGCCCTATCACGGTACTCGGCGTCTGACCGGCGTCCTACCAGCGTCTCCGTCACGGCGGGAAATCAATACGCCGCCCGCCCACGCCTTTTTACCGCCCCACTTGTGTGTATCCCTGCCCCGCCCCCGCACACGGCGTGTCGGGCCGTCTTGTACCTTATAGTGTCCTCCGTGTGTCCTCTACGGGACGGCCGGGGACACTAACACAAGGAGAGGAGGGGGGGGGTGTCTGCTTGCAGGGTCCACATTAAATCTCCCTTTTCAAACCATTGCTTTGCCATTGCAAACGTGTATACTTTAGTGTATCATTGCCAAGCATTGTTTTTATTGCTTCTTTTTTTCCTTTTAAATTGATGTTTATACAAACCCCCCTTCAGCAACAAATGCTCCTTTTTTTCTGCTTGCAGGGGTTCCTTCATGTCTTTCTTATTCATCCATTGTTTTGCCAATGGGAATCTGGGGTGTCATTTTGCCCCGGGCATTTTGCTCAAGCAATTAAAGGCAAACATGAATGCCTTGGTATACTGTTAGCTATATTAGGACTAACTCATGGTTTTTGACTTGTATAGTACTGGTGACCGAATCTATTGGGGGGAAAACGACGGCAAGGCAAGGCAGTGTAGCAGGCAAACCCAGCTGGACTCGAACGTCCATTGAATTTATCTTAACACAAATACACCCCCCTCCTCAACAACACAAAATGCTCCTCCCCCTCTCCACCTAATCTGCCCCTCCCACCCCATCCGGGGACCTGCTTCCTTTGCCGCCCGGGCAGGTTGTAATGTCCCTCCGGCGGCGCCTCCCAGGGCCGCTGTGAGGCGGTCCCCAGCGGTGGTTGTCACTGGGCCCTGTGTGAGTAGCATAGGCCGAGTGGACATAGACCCAGGACACCTTTCACTGCGCATAGACTCCCCTGTCTCGAATCCTAGACAATAATGGAAGTAACATGTGAAGATGTGGTATGCGATTCCCATGACAGAGAAATGTTATTCAGACTCAATATCAAATTTCAATGACATTTTTTAACAAAGAAATATATGCAAATACATAATTATGTAAAAAGTGAAATCGCAAGTGGCCATATTGCATCTTTCATTTAGATCACTTAAAGAATGTTCTCGTTGAAAACAATGAAAGTAATACTGCTACCAAACAGAAGTAATTAGAGGGAGGGGATTTGAGCACTTACCTGGTCACTCATGGTCACGTTCCCCATACACCGGTGCAACAGCTACGTCGGATCCTTTATCCACCAACAATAAATATAACATAGCTTGTAGTTTTACCAAATTATGATCAATTGAATTTATTTAAACAACAAACAGAGAAGCTGACTAATCATCTCCTTTGTTCCAAGCTTGCTAATCCCATTTTTCGATGTAACATATCCAAGGGATAATGAAGTAGACATTGAACTACTGTGGTTTAATATGTTTACTATGATGTAGGCCTATCGGGAATAAACCGAGAGTTAGTCAGTGTTAGATCACCTCTTTCATGTTCTATTCCTAGTGACGAATTACTGTGCAAATCATCTCTATATAAATATATAATTTTCTTTTTTGGAAAAGAGTTATGGCCTCATCATGTAATTGATCCTCCCCATACTACCTTAATATGGAATGATTCTGGCCAAGTACACAGCGTTTACTTTTATCAGCACCACACCCATGCAGTGATTGCTCCCCCTACACCCCCCCCCCCCCCACTTCTAAGACGGATCAATTATCCATCACCTAGATCTCAGAAGCCCTCTAAAATCAAATTGAGTCGGAGCCTTGCAATTAGCACGTTGTTAAAAATTCCTTACCTCCCAGAGGATCAGTGGAGAGTCTTGGCGGCACTAAGAAGACTAATACTAATAGCGGGGACGGGGTCTCTTAGCAGCTGCAGGCGCGAGAGCACAGAAACAGAATTACCATCCCCCGACCTTAAGCCCATTACAGGAGGGCGGGAAAACGGGCCGATGCCGGGGTAATTAATTGACGATAAAACAAACACTTCGGGGTTGCTGGGAAGCCATTTTGATGTTTTTACTGAATGATTTTATCATTTCATTAGTCGTATTTTTATATTTTCTGGCAGGAGGTGCATGAGAGAGGTAACAACATTCAAAATAGTCACTTAGGATGATAAGGCAGATGGTAATTATTTAGAATTATTGCGTTTAACCCTTTCTTCGTCCGTATCAATGTTCTAGATGAAAGAACATTGTGTGTGCTTATCTTGGTTTTCTGGTGTGGGTGTGTGAGTAGGGGGTGGGGGGTGGGGATCCTCGAGATTCAGTTGCACAACGATTGAACCATTGACGGGAATCAAACCAGCACATAAACTTCGTACAAACTGGGCCACCACGGACGTACAAATCAGTCGTAGGTGGTGCCCTGTCCCCTCACCTGGAGGTGGTGCCCTGTCCCCTCACCTGGAGTTGGTGTCCTGTCTGTCTCCTCACCTGGAGGTGGTGCCCTGTCCCCTCACCTGGAGGTGGTGCCCTGTCCCCTCACCTGGAGGTGGTGCCCTGTCCCCTCACCTGGAGGTGGTGCCCTGTCTGTCCCCTCACCTGGAGGTGGTGCCCTGTCTGTCCCCTCACCTGGAGGTGGTGTCCTGTCTGTCCCCTCACCTGGAGGTGGTGCCCTGTCTGTCCCCTCACCTGGAGGTGGTGCCTTGTCCCCTCACCTGGAGGTGGTGCCCTGTCTGTCCCCTCACCTGGAGGTGGTGCCCTGTCTGTCCCCTCACCTGGAGGTGGTGCCTTGTCCCCTCACCTGGAGGTGGTGCCCTGTCCCCTCACCTGGAGGTGGTGCCCTGTCCCCTCACCTGGAGGTGGTGCCCTGTCTGTCCCCTCACCTGGAGGTGGTGCCCTGTCCCCTCACCTGGAGGTGGTGCCCTGTCCCCTCACCTGGAGGTGGTGCCCTGTCTGTCCCCTCACCTGGAGGTGGTGTCTTGTCTGTCCCCTCACCTGGAGGTGGTGCCCTGTCTGTCCCCTCACCTGGAGGTGGTGCCCTGTCTGTCCCCTCACCTGGAGGTGGTGCCCTGTCCCCTCACCTGGAGGTGGTGCCCTGTCCCCTCACCTGGAGGTGGTGCCCTGTCTGTCTCCTCACCTAGAGGTGGTGCCCTGTCTGTCCCCTCCCCTGGAGGTGGTGCCCTGTCCCCTCACCTGGAGGTGGTGCCCTGTCTGTCCCCTCACCTGGAGGTGGTGTCCTGTCCCCTCACCTCGAGCCGGTGCCCTGTCCCCTCACCTGGAGGTGGTGCCCTGTCCCCTCACCTGGAGGTGGTGCCCCGTCTGTCTCCTCACCTGGAGGTGGTGCCCTGTCTGTCCCCTCACCTGGAGGTGGTGCCCTGTCTGTCCCCTCACCTGGAGGTGGTGTCCTGTGCCCTCACCTCGAGCCGGTGCCCTGTCCCCTCACCTGGAGGTGGTGCCCTGTCCCCTCACCTGGAGGTGGTGCCCCGTCTGTCCCCTCACCTGGAGGTGGTGCCCTGTCTGTCCCCTCACCTGGAGGTGGTGCCCTGTCTGTCCCCTCACCTGGACGTGGTACCCTGTCCCCTCACCTGGAGGTGGTGCCCTGTCCCCTCACCTGGAGGTGGTGCCCCGTCTGTCCCCTCACCTGGAGGTGGTGCCCTGTCTGTCCCCTCACCTGGAGGTGGTGCCCTGTCTGTCCCCTCACCTGGAGGTGGTGCCCCGTCTGTCCCCTCACCTGGAGGTGGTGCCCTGTCTGTCCCCTCACCTGGAGGTGGTGCCCCGTCTGTCTCCTCACCTGGAGGTGGTGCCATGTCTGTCCCCTCACCTGGAGGTGGTGCCCTGTCCCCTCACCTGGAGCCGGTGCCCTGTCCCCTCACCTGGAGGTGGTGCCCTGTCTGTCCCCTCACCTGGAGGTGGTGCCCTGTCTGTCCCCTCACCTGGAGGTGGTGCCCTGTCTGTCCCCTCACCTGGAGGTGGTGCCCTGTCTGTCCCCTCACCTGGAGGTGGTGCCCTGTCTGTCCCCTCACCTGGAGGTGGTGCCCTGTCTGTCCCCTCACCTGGAGGTGGTGCCCTGTCTGTCCCCTCACCTGGAGGTGGTGCCCTGTCTGTCCCCTCACCTGGAGGTGGTGCATCATCTATCATCTTATCTTGAGGCGTCCATCTCCATAGACCCTGTTTAATCAGGTGTTGACCTATCCTGGCCTGCTGAATGCTGACGGCCTCCTCTAATCTCAAAAACACAGCTAAGGCAATCCATTAGGTTCATATTTCTTTGTGAAATGCAATAATCCTAAAGCTGTATATTTCAAGATGAAGTAAATCACATTTTTACCACCATTATCGGAGTTATCACAGTGCTACAAAGCCAATCCCTTTAGCATCCCTTTGGTGTTAAATATGATTACTAAAGGATCGCTGGTTAAGTTATGGCAAAATACATCTTTGTAATTCATCACTATATATGTGGTGCCCAAATGGAAATCCAAAGCCAATGTGTTGTGAATACCTCCTTGACAAATCCACAATTACATAACTTTCCTTTTACCAGGACGGCAGGAAGGGATGCATTTTCTTTTCCAAAAAAACGCAGTCCATTCAATCGATGTTTCCAGAGAACAAAATATTACGGCAGCCCTCTTATTGTGGTTGAATTCAGAGCTCTGGTCGCCCACGCTACATTTTGTGCCTTTCAAGATAACCAATAATTATCAACAAAACACTGACTTAAGGCATTCCATTAAATGATTACCATTTGATGGTTACATGCAATAACATTAGGCTGTTTTAATGGATAATCCGCCCTGGATCTTTTTTTCAAGTGGTTTTCGTAAGAATAAATCACATCGCAATCAAATCAGTCTGTATTTTATTAGAACATGAAGCCTTTCAGATGAATATTATGTACGTTAATTTTGCAATACACTAATTATACTATGCTTAATTATAATAATGGATCTAAATTCTAAACTCTAAAGTACTGCATTAGTTTAATTCATTTTTATATATCAACCATTTAGAAAGATCTGTTAGATATATTTTGTCAAAAATAAACATCCATTGATAAGTGTATTTAATGTTGAAGCATTTGGTTTAGTCACACTCTACCACTGCTAGTGGTATGAGCATTAAAGGAAACATGCAAGATTGGTTTCATGGTGAAATAGACAGCCTACGAGTAATACAGGAAACCGATATTGACCTGCAGCTGTTAAAATTTAGACTCATGGGCTGCTACAGCCATGAAAACAGGCCTCCTTTGAATTTGGTGATTACTTATAAGGTATTCTACACCATTGTGTATATTGAGGATACAGAAACCTTTTCTATATTTTAGTGTAGAGATTTACAATGGCATTAATTACTTTCCAGTACCAGTTGCTGGTGATGTTCTGTGGATCACTTGATAACTTTAGAGTACCTTGCATATTTAAGACACGGGGATGTGGTTCATCTGTGACAGAGTCTATCACGACAACGAATACATTACTTAACACCTCGAATATTAGTCACCCCCCCCCCCCTCAATCGTTCCATAAATAACATTTGCTTCAAAGAAATGCATTTTGCGCAGAAAGCAGTTGCCAAAAAAGCAATGAATCAAGATGCAATTTAGAGCAGCTCCAACATTGTGGGCTGAAGGTCTGGAGAAGGCAGGCTATTTTTAGAACACATCAGACACATTGCATGACAAGAACCACCACAGGAACTTTGAGATCACTTTGTTGAGGAGCACAGACGTTTAAGTGTCTAGAGCAAGCTTTGCCTACGACAGTGCACGCACATGTCAAACATCTCTCCTTTTCAGAAACATTTATTGCAATTCCCCGAGGGAATACATTCATGGATATGTATGGCTGGGAGGTATTGAACGCTTATTTTTTGTAGATAAGGGGCCGTCCATAAATGACGTCATGCAGCAGGGGGGGAGGGGGGGTTCATGCTTCCATGACCAAACATGACAAGGGGGGGAGGGGGGATCATGTAGCGCATGACATCATGTTTGAACAATTCTAATTTAGAAAATTTCAGGGGGGAAATGTCGGAAAAGTTTGGATTTTTCAATGTTGAAATTTCTTTTTAAGGGTCAGATTGCCTCCTAGGCACGGAAATCTGCTTTATAAGGTCTTTGGGTCCTTGGGTATGTCCATCCCTGCTTATATTTTATCTGTAATTGGAGGGGGGAGTCCTCTTCATATGATGTCATTTTTAGAGGGTGGTCAATGGGCGCATGAGAAAACATGACAAGGGGGGTAGGGGGGGTCAAAAATGGTCAAAAATAGCATGACGTCATTTATGGACGGCCCCTAAATCCATGGAGAAACATGACTTTATCAGGTTTTATTTTCATACAAGTGTGCATAGTATTATTTTAGTGATCCAGTATTACTTTCAGTAAACCGATTAAACACAAAATAGTACTTCTCAATCTAAACAAACAACTCAAATAATTCAAGGCAAGAAAGAGGGTTTATCAAGTTTATTCCTAGTGGCGTGTCGGGCCGACCCCCGCTCGTTGTTTCCTAATGTAGTCTCCCTCTACGGTTACTGTTCTCCCGGCCTCTGAGGGCAAGGCAATTAAACCGCCTACTCCAGGCTGCTGAAATTTGACTCTTAAGCCACCTGCCCCAGTCTCTTAACCGACACACCGTCACAAGGCTTAGCCCTTCAGGTACAATTGTGGCGTTTACATGCAAGCTAATACGTTTGTTTTATAGTCACATATGACCAACTGGTTCAATAGACATTTATAAACAATAGTCACAACAAAAATTACAGCAAAGGGAACAATAAGACACCTGTACGGAAAATGGTGTTATGTCAGGGTACGAAACTCTTTGTAGGACGAGTGTACACACCCCGGCCGTGCGCTAGCGCTCCTTGAGAGAGTTCGCCGCGCTGTAACTGAAATTCCGTAGTCGAGTTGAGAGGCCTTAAAAATACCCCGCCACTGTCAGCCTCCTCAATTCTCCCTGAATCAACGTAATGGGAGGATCACACAGTGACAGTGTCTAGAGGTTACTTCTTCGTTTATTTACACAACTTGACTCTCATGACATAGTAATGGTGATAGTGGACACAGAAGTGGGCTGTCGTCGGACACCCAGGAATCCCAGAAATCGCCACTGGAAGTATTGGGCCTCTTTAGAACACATTTATAAGTGCCTGTGGGAGAAAACTGATTATTTTGCTTTAACTTTTAAAATATCGGCCCAACCCTCACACAGTAGGGTGACGATGTTAAAACCTATCCCAAAAAGTCAACTAAGACCCTCATATTTCTGAAAGGGAGCGATTCTTTGCAATCGCCACAGACTCTTTTTTTCCCTTCACATGCAGGTGTCAATACGAGGAAAAAAAACAATATTGATATTCCTTATGGCAATTGTCGCTGCACAATTCCCTACATGATAGGGATGTACCAAGGATGTAATAAGGCTCAAGTGGGAAATCATTATGGTATTGACAGGGCCTATTATTGGGGGATAGTACTTGAATTCGAATGAATCCTTTTCTAAGATGAATGGATTGTCCCTCTCTTATGGTCGACATCCTTTGACCAATTTCTTGCACACCATACAAAGAAACACGTTAAAGCGTCTGTCAAAACAGGTCGCGCCACTATTGGTGACCTCTTTGTGAATATGACTTTCAGTAGTGACCGACAGCACTGATTCTTGGTAAAAATCCAAAACTTCAGGTTTGATTCCGTCACTTAACAAGGGTAGATGACTTTGTTGCTAATTAGTTCAACAGAAGTGAAAGATTAGACCACGCACACACGAAGACGAAATGGTCACGTCCAAATTACAAACTGATTTAAATTCGGGTTCAGGCATTTTAATATTGAACAGATGCATTAAAGAAAAACATCCCCACCCGACGGGTAATCGGGAGAAATGGGTTTGAAAACGTTTCCGAATCACTTCCAATTAAGGAAGGAATAAGAAATCTGATGGCAGGAAAAAAATCCCAATTCCCAATACAATGAGTGAACTTAATCCATCATTTAATAAATTGGAAACAGGAATGCAGTACTTAAACAGTTAAGGATTTGTATGATGGGATAGTTTTTGTTGACTCAGTTTTATATTGTAAATACAACTGTAGATATGGATGCAGACTAAGAGACATTTGGCAGGGGTCAACATGGAACTAACTGAGAGTTGATGTGTTTCTGTTTATTGATCATTCCCTCTTCAAAAATAACCTGCACCAGAAACTGTATTGTATTTCGGCTCACCTGCTCCATGTTTCTATGTAATTATCCGTTATTGTGAATACTATGTCATCCAAAGATGACGTGAAACCCGACAACAGATCATCGAGGTGCAGCGTTTCAGTGGAATGGTCCCCATAGAAATTGTAATTGCACGTAATCCTCCCAAAATAAGAAAACGGCAAAAACTATTAAAAATTAAATAAGACACGAGTGCAAAACGCGGATGGCAGGGCCGGTGGGGCGGGATAAAATGACGACGACGGGCGCTTGACGGTAACAGGTATTAGTGAGAAAAGCACCCGATAGATGAGGACCGACGCCTCTTGGGGGGTGCCGAGAGGTAACTTGTTTGTCAGCATGATACTGAGACTATGTCCTCTATATTAT
This sequence comes from Lepidonotus clava, assembly GCA_936440205.1. NCBI lineage: Eukaryota > Metazoa > Annelida > Polychaeta > Phyllodocida > Polynoidae > Lepidonotus > Lepidonotus clava. The sequence goes on from OW387135.1 coordinate 14,313,306, forward strand.
GCAAGAAACATTCACACATTGCATGCATATATTATTTGTTTGTGAGTTTTTTAATTGTTTCATCTCCAAACAAATTTCCATATGCATTTATAAGTTAAAGTGCTTGGTCCTAGACGCACGTAACCAAATATTTGAGGACTTTTACTGTGTAATGCAATAGGCCTAAAGATTATAGAAAATTTGAAGCAATATTGTTATAAAGGCAATTAAATAGATTATAGAAAATTTGAAGCAGTATTGTTATAAAGGTGTGTTACAATTGTGTGTGCAATTTGTCCCGTTAATTAATCTTTGCATAAAAAGAGGGTAGACAGTAACAGGCCTTAAGTGTTATCACCTGTGTGCCCTCCACCCAGTGACACAGATTTCACAAACTAAAAGCATCAGGTCAGAGGCTGCGCACTTGGCATCTTTTACATCACTTTTCTCCGAGGCCCGCATGCAACAATAAACACAGGGTTTTAAAACCACAGCACTCCCTGCCTGCTTAATGTTGAACCCGGAGCATCAAAGTGTTTCAACGATACAAAACGTTTCAAGTGGTAGCCAGGCAAATCTAAATAATCGAATACCAAAGTGTGCCAAACTATAATGGTGTTTGTGCTTGCAATAGGGGAGTTTCTAGAAAGCGACACCTACCGAGTACATTGTGAAAATAAAAGTACAGGTTTCAGGTGATGAAAACATACTAGTCGTATATTCATCTAAAACTCGTATATTATGTACCCAAACAATAGGTCTGAGAACACACGTTACTTTGGGGGAATCGCTCGTTTTTCTTCATATCTGAAATATGATTCTTATGCGTGATGAAAGTATCATATTGATTTCAGATTGTCTCCTTAATGTTGAGAATGTGACAAGTAACATAGGACTGGAATCCAATATTTACCGATCTTAATAGCTTTTTGCCTAACAGTGTCAAAACACTTAAACGTGGGCCTTTCCAGTGTTTAATGATAAATCCTGTTCCATAAAAAACTAAGTTGGATCACAATTTGATGGTCTTACAATCTATACTCAGAACTCAGCGTTATTATTTTTTCTCAACAGTGTTTCTGTCGTAAATAGGTACTGTTATAATTTGAAATGGATATGTATTCAGAAATACAATTGATATTCAAATAATCCTGATAAGGAATTTCTGTCAAGTATTCTATATCAATAAAAGAATCAGTTTTTGTGACAATTCACTGCTACTCTCCCATGTTGGCTAGTCCACAAGTGCCCAATATGTGGGCAGCTAAAACACGGATACTGTCCTAGGATCTGCCCCAAACATATACTTATGATATTACTAGGTAATTCAGTTTGTGCTTTATGTAAGAGGGCTTGTTTTTCAGTCAACAGTGGAGAATGTTCTATTCAAAGTTTCATACAGGGCTCCTTGCACTGGGCATATAAAACAAAGAAACGAAGATACTTCCCGTCCCTCGGAGACTGCCGACTGCCAATAAAACTGAGCAAAAAAAACTCATCCATTGTGAAACCATCTGACGGACTTGAAAACGCCAGAGAAGTGTTTCTCCTACAAAAGCAATGAAGCATTTCTTTTCGAAAATACTTTTGATTTTATCTCGATTAAAAACATTTCAACAGAGTTATTTTAGACGATTTCTTGAGACGAGTCTTTATCAATTCAGTTTTATTGGGTTAAAATGATTGACCCACGTCAGTTTGTTTAAGCGAGGACCGGTCCCATGTGCCAATCAACTCGTAAATGGAAAAATACGTTATCATTCGGAAAAGTGATCAACGATTTTTAAATTGTGGTTAAATATTACAAATAAAAAATAAAGATTACCATGTCAAAGTAGTAGGGCTGATCGCCAAACTGTAAGAACCTTAATGCTACGTAAACGTTTTATTTCTATCATACTAGCCTTAGACAATAAGGGCTGTCACTTTATTTTATTTTTTTATGTCAAATCCATCTTATGAAGAACATGCATTTATGATATATGTCACACGAGTTCTTATTTTTCTAGTAGCATGGCTTCATCGGTATAGTCCGTGGTCGGACAGTTTTGGGAGAAATAATTGAAGGTTGCAGATATTTTGTTGGAATATAATGTGGATTAACATACTAAGTAGACACGGATACCTATGACTAATTCTATTGGCCTGAATGGACTCTGCTCAAATACAAGTATGAACATTTTCCTCTAAATATCTCATGACAAATGGCCCTAAATTGCCGTTCTGAATCTGAATAGATATCTGAATTATTCAATGGTGCTCGGGGAGCTGAGATAGTCAGCCAGGAGACATGTGTAAAACAGTGGGCGATAAGCCAGATGATGTCCCGGGCATCTCTGCCAGGCCCCACCAGGAGGGGTGGTATCCATATTGAGAGATGTCCCACTGCCCGGCGGGCGGGGCGCTGAGGGATGGGGCAGGGGTGGGCAGGTCGGGCAGGGCAGTGAGGGATGGTGAGGGGTGGGTGGGTCAGCTTGTCCATAGAACAGCGCCAGCCAACAGCTAGGTGCATGGGGAGCAAAGCGTACATTGTCAAAGGGGTTATCTAGATGTATGCTGGTTATTTCCCCTAATCAGCAACTAATGTAGTCACAAGCTACACCTTGAGACAAACATGGGACCAGGTGTACCCCATGATGTCACCAGGTTTCTAGATAAGAATCTAAATTCCGTGGCCTTCTCATAACTTTATGAGTTATACCTACATACCCAATATTTGTAGGTTCAGCTGTTCCTATGAACAGTTACAAATATAGATCTTTAGACTGGCAACCAGTGCAAGCCTGTCCGCTCAGACATAGCCAGGGTGTTGTATATGTGTTCAGAAAAAACTAAATTACCACATCCTCCTTGCACAGAGGTGTGTGACATTCCTCACACTGTTGCTGCAAAGAGTCATTTGTATAAATTGATTTCCACCTTTGATTCATCAAGAAGGTTATTTCACATAGTTAGTCTGCCAACTTCTGTGGGGTTAGATCTACTTAGATTTAGAAAGTTTCTATTATATTGCTCTGCTGGTCCATTATTAGGTGTATTGCTGGTTCCCCAAAGCCCCCTTGATCCAACCCCCAGACAATATCTGATTAATCAACCTGCCATACGTAGACTGTACCATGCTCACTGTGCAAACAGAGTCCAGTCTCACTGAGGAGATTAGAACAGCCTCAGAACAGAAACCATCCATCTTGTGTGAGACAATTCAAATCAATGCTCCTGCTGTATCATTAGGTATATAAGGTATAGGTATATTCACTGGTTTCTATTCACTGTGCTATATCTTTAGGTATTGTCTACACGGCACTGGTTTCATACTCCGAACAAAGCAACACTTCACAGTTAAATGTGCAAATTTACACAGAAACAAAATCTCCTGGGTCCTTTGTTTCCTATTATCAGGTTTTGGGGATTCATGCATTCAATCAATACTATACTTTCTACCAATGGTTGCCCTGAGTTATTGTTGCACACTGGAATCTCTCTTAATTAATGTATATAAGATAAAGCAACAAGGAACATTTAATGAGATCAAAAAGTGAGATGGTTCATTCTTCTTGCTTTCATCATAAAATGATTGTGATATTCAGTCATCGTCAGGCACAAATGACAGACGCCCTTGAAAATAGACCTCAGGCATAAGTAACGTTGTTTACAAGCATTTACCATTATAACTTACCACCTGCAAACTTACTACTTAAGATGAGCTCAGGAGGTTAGGTAATGCAACATACTTTCCTGTGCCAGCTGTCAATAAGGGGGGGTCCGTGTTGGCATACCATTGAGTGCCGAAGGTGATACCAGCTTCATATTGATGACATTGAGAGAGGACCAGCCATCAGTGCATGTCAAGGGTGAAGCTGGCTTCACAAGTCATCACTGAGTATGGGCGCAGCTACAATAACGCAAAGTATAAATACACAGAGTTAATAATCGAATTATTACTAAATCCTATTGTGTAACCTAGCAAAAGTGAATTGTACCAGTACCAAATGTGAAACTGTTTCCATTAAGAGACAAAGACCATACATCCACACCTTTCAAAGGTGAAACTGGATACACAGTTATCATTGATAGCAAAGCTATACCATCAATGCACACCATTCAATGCCAAATGTAAAAATGACTTCACGGTTACCATGGAGGGATGAACAGCCAGTCATGTCCATCGCTCAATGTAAAAGGTAGAAACCTGCCACTTGCATTTTCAACTGCCATGGTATAATGTGCCTGGATTAGACGCTTCAGGTATGATGTACAGGAGGACGATGAAAGGACAGCGAGTCCTCCCTGATGGGCGGTATTATAGGAGGGTGATTTAATATACCAGGAGCAAGAAGGGCGGGACAAGGGGGCAAATACCCTTAATTCAACTGCACACTGGACAAAACCCTGGAAGACCCCTTATAATATTTCAATATCGCTGGTATGAGTTCATGTACAACATGATTACAGCGGAATATAACCCCCAAACTTTCCCCCTGTATTCGTTCCTGACCCAAAGGACAATGCATTAAGTTCATTTGAATAATACTCGATATTCAATGCCCCTTTGTAGCTGAATCACTTTAGAAGAATAGTACCAAAGTAAAGTTTCGAATTTGTGGGAAGTCCTGTTACACTAAGATCAGAAATTTGTCATCTGTGTTTTATAAAATTCAAATATCATATCAACAATGGACAGCCTCTGTCATGCAGGACATCAGAGGCTGTCCCTTTGTAAAGATATCCTATCTATCCATGTGTTTTCTCATATAGTTTACGTTGTGTTGCTATGTGTTTTAAAACACACTGATGAATTATTTTGGAACTATTAATCTTAATAGAGTGGATTCATTGAATGTGCAGTTATGCAGATGGACATTTGGGGAAGAAGTGTAGGGTTAACTGCAGAGGACTAGTGTAAGCAGCTTAAGGTTACGACTCTAAATAGTTGTGATTCCATATCCCTAGCTGTGGCCACAGCTGGTCCTGCAGACCCTCTCCGAGCATACATCACTAATTAGGTTGTAACTGTACCCCCCTCCCGCGCCCCCCTGTCATCTTATCCCACCCTTAAGATCCATGTGTTAATAAAGGCAGTCTCCATCCAGCCTCTGGAGTGAACAGACCTGTCTCTGACTTGCTCATTTACCCCTTCATATCATGGGCCCAGTATGAGCACCCATCAACATCAAGAACATATAGTTTTATACCTTGTTAGACCTGACAGCTATAAAAGGACACCAGAGACTGTCCCTTGTTAGACCTGACAGCTGTAACAGGACACCAGAGGCTGTCCCTTGTTAGACCTGACAGCTCTAACAGGACACCAGAGGCTGTCCCTTGTTAGACCTGACAGTTCTAACAGGACACTAGAGACTGTCCCTTGTTAGACCTGACAGCTGTAACAGGACACCAGAGGCTGTCCCTTGTTAGACCTGACGGCTGTAACAGGACACCAGAGGCTGTCCCTTGTTAGACCTGACAGCTCTAACAGGACACCAGAGGCTGTCCCTTGTTAGACCTGACAGTTCTAACAGGACACTAGAGACTGTCCCTTGTTAGACCTGACAGCTGTAGTAGGACACCAGAGGCTGTCCCTTGTTAGACCTGACGGCTGTAACAGGACACCAGAGGCTGTCCCTTGTTAGACCTGACAGCTGTAACAGGACACCAGAGGCTGTCCCTGGTTAGACCTGACGGCTGTAACAGGACACCAGAGGCTGTCCCTTGTTAGACCTGATGGCTGTAACAGGACACCAGAGGCTGTCCCTTGTTAGACCTGACAGTTCTAACAGGACACCAGAGGCTGTCCCTTGTTAGACCTGACGGCTGTAACAGGACACCAGAGGCTGTCCCTTGTTAGACCTGACAGTTCTAACAGGACACCAGAGGCTGTCCCTTTGTTAGACCTGACAGCTGTAACAGGACACCAGAGGCTGTCCCTTGTTAGACCTGACAGTTCTAACAGGACACCAGAGACTGTCCCTTGTTAGATCTGACGGCTGTAACAGGACACCAGAGGCTGTCCCTTGTTAGACCTGACAGCTGTAACAGGACACCAGAGGCTGTCCCTTGTTAGACCTGACAGCTGTAGTAGGACACTAGAGGCTGTCCCTTGTTAGACCTGACAGTTCTAACAGGACACCAGAGACTGTCCCTTGTTAGATCTGACGGCTGTAACAGGACACCAGAGGCTGTCCCTTGTTAGACCTGACAGCTGTAACAGGACACCAGAGGCTGTCCCTTGTTAGACCTGACGGCTGTAGTAGGACACCAGAGACTGTCCCTTGTTAGATCTGACGGCTGTAACAGGACACCAGAGGCTGTCCCTTGTTAGACCTGATGGCTGTAACAGGACACCAGAGGCTGTCCCTGGTTAGACCATGGCTGTAACAGGACACCCAAACCAGCCCCTTGTTAGACCTGACGGCTGTAGCGGGATGCCAGGCACGACCAGGGCTGAGGGCGTCATTAACCAAGGCACTGTTTGCCGTAATCAACTTAGTGCGTGAGACACAGGGAGACAGCAAAGGCTCTCCCATCTAGGGGCCGACCATTCATTATGTACACACCAAGGGACAGGTGAGATTTTGGGAAAGAATTCGTACGTTCCCGTTTAATTACATTACACACTCAACTCAAGGAGGAATATGGGCTGTCAGGGATTCTTGTATGGATCAGTTATCGAAAGGCTACCTTAGACATGCAGCAAAGAATGTTTAAGTAATATATGTATTCACGGAATTAATGCATTCCTATAGACAGCCCAAAAATTTCCCCATATTTACGTATTCCTGTCATACATGAAAATATCATATTAGCGACATGAAATGTTATGAACCAAATAGAAATAACCATAAATACGCGAAAATTATTTTTATTATTTTTTTCTTTTTGCTTGTGTACCTTACAAACACCGATGCTATTATGATTACTACCAAACCAGCCGATTCTTAACTTAGACAGCTGTCCGGTTATTTGATACCATAAGTATGTGTTCTATAATTTAAATAAGGACTGATTCTTAATTTAGACAGTCCTTCTATATTCACATTGTAGTACTCTTTGCCAATTATTGTCTATTTATGTAAATATCTCACCTACGTGGAAGAACATAATGTATGAACGTGGTTCAATAAATAAAAAAAAAATAAAAAAAAAAAAATACTGCCACTGACAGGCCGTTTGGCCTTAATCGCAATGCAGAACTGTTGTGATTTGATTGTCAAGTTTATTAAGAAAGTAAGCAGCCTATATGCTTTATTCTAGTTTCCAGTACATATCATAGCGTTTCTAATTTTTTTTTTTTTTTTTTTCAAGAATGTTTATTAGTAAATAACGTCAAGGTTTCCCTTGTTTTTCAGTTATATTACATGACATATAATTGATATACATAATATACATTGGTAGCAATATATACCTTTCCACATGGCTGGTGAATCATATCAGTTATGTTACATGACATATACATAATATAACTCATATGCATGATATACATTGACAGCAATATAGTTTTACCTTATCACATTGCTGATGAAACACATCAAAGTAAGTTCTCATATACCTGATATTTTCTTTTAACATGATGACTAAATTCATTTATGCCAGCACTGCGTTGTACATCAACAGGTAAGGTATCCCATAGTTGGGATCCAATATAGAACGGGCTATTCTGAAATCTAGTATTAATTTTACTTGGGAGGGTGAATTGAACCTTGTTACCAGCTCTTGTTTTTCTGCTAGGAATTTTAAGATTGTCATCGTTTGTACTATGTTTGTACATAATTCGTAATAGTTGGGCACGCCTTCTCTGTTCTAGACTTGATACACATAGTCTTGAGTGCAAGAAGGGTATTGGAACGTGGTCATTTAGGGAGAGCCTAAGACATATTCGTGCTGCATTATTTTGCAATACCTGTAATTCACGCTTCTGCTCTAGTGTACATGCACATAGAATAAAACCTGAGTATTCAAAATGAGGAAGAATCGTTTGTTTATAAATTGCAATAGCAGTACTGGTATCAATATATTTGCGCAGTTTGGACAACTGAAATATCTTATTTGTTATGATCTGTCTAATCATGTTAAAGGTCGGGGTCATGGTAAGTTCTGTGTTGATGGTTACACCTAGATAAGTATAACTGTTGACATACATTATCTGTCTGTTACCCGCATTAAAAAGGGGCGTGGCAGCAACTGTCTGCATTTGGGTTCGGTTGGCAATTGTCATGGCCTTAGTCTTATTAACATTCAGCAGTAATCCATTTTTCTTTCCCCATTTTACAAAGGCGTCGAGATCAGTTTGCAGATTTAGGTGAATTTGGTCATGATCCGTACCAGATAGGTAAAGAACGCAATCGTCTGCATACATACTTATTTTTACATGCCTTAAGTTTATCATTACATCATTCAAATAGAAAATAAAGAGTATTGGGCCGAGTATGCTCCCTTGGGCTATTCCAGATTTTACATTTAGGGGACCTGAAGATTTTCCGTTAAATCTTACTAACTGGGTTCTGTCTAAGTAGCTTATGAACCATTTGATAATTTTCCTATTTAAGCCTAAATTGATTAGTTTCTCTATCAGGAGTGGATGGTTTAAAGAATCAAAAGCTTTCCTTACGTCTAGGTATATTAATTCTATTATTTTACTTGAGTTTTGGGCAAGGTAGATGTCTTTGTATAACTCAAATATTGCCTCCTGAGTCGATCTATTGGGCAAAAAGCCATATTGTCTCCTACTTAATATATCATTCTGCAACATATATTTTAAGAGACGTTTGTGTACCAGTTTTTCAAGGAGCTTAGCAGGGGTAGGTGTTTGTGTAATTGGTCTCCAATTTCCAGGGTTCGATACATCGCCAGCTTTAGGTAACAAGTTGATCAATCCTACAGCCCACTTGCGTGGGAAGGTTGATGTCTCTAGGGAGGTTTTGAACAGATGAAATATTTGCTGTGATACACTAAGCATTCCATCTTTTATCATTCTAGATGTAATATTCTCTATACAACTATCTTTGTGTATATCAATTGAATTGATAAGTTTTACCACCTCATCATGTGATATTGGCTCAAAGGAAATGTCACCAAAAAACATATTCTCAATATCAATGACAGTACTCAAGTTATTACCTTGTGAACCTATATCAATGTAATACTTATTAAGAAAATCACACACAGAGGACTCAGGGATTTTTTCCTTTGATATGGGGTCTTTAAATTCTACATCTGGTGTCAGTGAGCCACCTCCTTTTAGAAGGCTATTTGTAAGTCTCCAGAATTTTTTTGGGTCATTTGAGTACAATTGAAGACAGTTCTTTATATAATTTGCCCTTGCCTTGCGGATCGAGGTGTTCACATCATTCCTTACCCTGCGTAATTTGTTAAAAGTATCAGCAGTATTGTACTTTCTATGTTCTTGTATACAGCTATTTCTATTAGAGATTTTCCTAAGAATATCTGGTGTGATCCAAGGTGTGTTATACCTGCGTTTCTTTATTTTTTTGATCGGACACATGACAGACAGTATTTCAATTAAGCGTTTTAGAAAAATATCCCACAATGTGTCAACATTTGCACAGGCATAATAATTTTCCCATTCAAAAGAATTAAGCATATTTGATAATGTAACCGCATCATATTTTTTCATTTGTCTAACCTCTTTGATATCATATATAATCTTTTCCCTTCTCTTCTTGCGAATAGCGTAAATCGGAAAATGGTCTGATAATAAGTCATCTAGCACACCTGATTCTGCAACAATTGGACAATCTGATATCAACCAATCAATTATTGAACCCCCTGTTCTATTGAGCCTGGTATGGGTTTTGATGTATTGATGCATCGCAAATCTCTTGAATAGAGCATTGAATTTCATTGCGTTTTTAGAATTTCTCACATTAATGTCAACATTAAAGTCCCCAACTATCCATTTTTCATATTTATTGATATTTTTATCACTAAGTAGGGAAGTCAAAAAGGAAAGAAAATTGTCTATAGAGCCTTTTGGGGGTCGGTAGATTGTAGAGATAATCATGTTGCGGTGATTTGGTCTAATTATAGACAGTGTCAGCACTTCATAATCTGGTGTGATAGTACAATATTTATCAATTGTGTTTGCATAACTAGACCAAAGTTCCGAAATATATATCAGTATTCCCCCCCCACGTTTTGGGATTTGCCCCTGTTTCAGTAAAATTGGATCCGCACAGTCTCTATCTATATTACTTTTCAATCGAGTCATTGAAGAGTAGATAGTTATTCATGGAGATGTAATTGTCAGGGACTTTTTGAAATCTTTGGATCTGTCCCTGATTGTCTATAAAGATGATATTACCATGTGAAACTCTTGTTCGGTTCTGACAAGTCGAAGCTCACCTTTCTCCCCTCGGCCGTTTGACAGTCACCAATTATAAGAGGATTAGGTTACTAAATAGGAGCCATGGGCGGGCGGCCTTGACAGATAACCTGCGCCTATAAAAGGCATGTCATCTCTCCACCCCTTCCAGGAACAATCAGAGCCACATCAAAAACAAGTCAGCTCCTGCCCCCCCCCCTCTGACCCCGCAGCTGATTGGTAGTATGGGGGACCGAATGTAAACTGCGGTATTCGAAGGCTTCTGTCTTATTCAAATGCACTATTCATTCTCTTTTTTTAAAAACAACTTTATTTACCCTGGGATGGGTAGGATAAATCCTGTCCTCTCCCATCTCCAGATTCTTTTTTTTCTGTGTTTTAATGCTTTGATTTCTTAGGTAGCACTTGGGTAATCATGCACACCTTCAAGAAAACAAGTTATATACAAAGATCGACTGAAATGGGTAGTCATAATAAATCCAGCGTCTTGTTTTAATTATCGGATTATTCATCCCTCTCCACCCTTGCGCATTAGAACTTTACAGGTACACAAATTTCCAAAATGTCAGCCCCCCCCCCCCCACACACTCCCCAGCTCCCATTGATAGATAGATACACGTACTTAATGGAAGGCCCCACAACATGTTCACCGCATGAAAAAGGATGAGACATAACAGCAATAAATTCCTCCTTCAAGATAAATGGTTATCCAGATTCTCGTCTAGTTTCCAGAAACATTCTGTGTCTCTACACAAAACGTCCATACTCATAGTGCACCCCCCCCCCTACCCCTGGTCGGCGATACATGCAGGGAGTCCGTCAGACCGGGACGGGCGGGTCTGAAAGCTGTCTGTTATCTCAGTATCCAGGTCGGGTCGGGTGTGCCCTGATAGGAGCTCGTGAAGGTAAACTAAAGCGTTCGAAGGAGTTTTTCATATCTAAACCCGCGCTCTCTCTTACCTATATTCTCACTTCTTTGGCGTTTTAAGGTAACACTTGTATCATGATGCTGTTCTTTGCGTCCTTAACCATACGAACCTGCGAGAAAGCAAAGTATCTTGAATGATACACCGAAATAGGTGGTCATGATAGATCCAGCGTCTTGCTTTAAAAATATCGGATTATTTATCCCTCCCATCCATGCTTGCACATTGGATTTGTACAGGTATCCTAGGTACACACATTTCCAAAATTCCAGGCCGCACCAGGACCCATTAATATAACAACATGATCACCCCAGGAGGTAAAAAGCATGTGTCCTGACTGAAATGAAGTTCGCCTTCAAGATAAATGGTTATTCAGATTCTCGTCTAGTTTTCAGAAGAAAATCTGTGTCTCCACACAAAACGTCTATATTCACGGTGCATCCCCCAATACCCCTAGCCGATGGGACTGACGAAACATATATACATACAGGGAGGGGCTCAGGGAGGCGACCCTACCCACCCAGAAATACTTAGAGGAATTGCTTATTTCAATATCATTGTTCTGGAATATCCATCTCTTTATAATATGTCCTTATATATGATATTCTTCCCCACAATTAGTGACTGAACGTCTCCGTATTTACCATAATTATGTGCGTCAAGACACTGGTTTATTTTCACAAAATTTCTCATAGACCGATACTCCTTAGGAATAGATATTGGTTACAGAAAGGTTACTTAAACGCATACACCAGCCAAGAAGAGAAACACATTGGGTCCAGCCAATAGATTCATGTATTCTCTCCCACCAGTATCTACATTAAAACGTTGACAACATGGTGCCCATTTTAAAAACATATAAAAATCCCGTTCAGTGCATCAGATCATTCTGTCCCCTTGGTTCTGACTGGGTGTTTTATGTGGTGGAGCCCAGTCCTAGTCGCACCTGTGGCCCGTCGCATAACCAAAAGCTCGCAAGAGGGAGCGATTAAGGATGGATTTGTTTTTTCTCCCTGTTTTTTTCTCTCCTTGTTTTGGGGGTGTGCCAATCCTCCCTGTTGCGATGGTTTTGTACACACTTTGAATTTAATTTAATTGGCTAATAAATCATTTCCGCCACTTGCCTCCTATACAAATTATAAGCTGAAGGACACATCTAACATTTACTGAAAACAAAATCTTTAAATGTTAACCCCAAAATGTCCCCCTGATAAATTGAAAAATCGGGTGTGCAAACCATCCCTGTAAGGATGAAAGGTACATTGCTCCCTGTTGAACAGGGAGAGGTCTTTTGAATTGTGCCAATGTTCGCAACAGCGAGACCCGTTATGCGACGGGGCACTGCCGCTCAGTGAGTGGTGAATGGTCTCGGTGCGACTCGACAGATGAAACAGACGGTCTTCTGTTCTGTCGCACCGGGCCGACGCGCCGGCCACTGCAGGAGGGGCGGGGGGGGGGGGGGGGGGGTAGCAGTAGCTCTCTCTCACAAAACACATGAATATTCACCGTCAGGACGTCAGAAAAACAACTGGTGAGAATCAATGTCGGGAAATGCCGCTCTGGTTGGGGCCATCGTCTCTCTGAATCTGTATCCCCGGGAATCCACCCATGTGTAGGTCTAGCTGTAAGTCATTTGACAGAAACTGTATATCATTCATACAGCAAAGGGCAGTTACACTTCGTTTTTATTCAAATATTTATATTAGAAATGTTTGCAAACAGACGCGATATGTTGCGTTTTAATTTCAGTAAAGGGAAAAGTACTTACCCATGTCTAGCAGAGTCTAAATGTAGCAATAATCAATTTTATTGTTTCAGGTATTTATTGTTTCAACTTACCAATTGATAACATTTAGTATTTAATGTGTCCATATATTTGTATGTAATATATATCTGATATATCAATTCACATCACATATATACATAATTTATATGGCCACATACCTCTAAAATAGATATTCACATATAATTGGTTCATGAACATTGTCATTTTATATCTGTTTCCAGCCAGTCCCTTGCTTATGTATGTAGCCTTATAAAAACAGCACACAGGAATCATAAGCTGCAAGGGAAACAGTACAGGTACCCGATACCCTGGAGGGCTGCGAATTAACTGTTTCTATCACTTTCTCAAAATGCCGTGGGAGTTTGGTGCGATGCATATATTGACTACTTTTTAATGTCCATTAGTCCCAGGGTGTACTTTGGTCACTCGGACTGGGCCTCCCCAGTCGGCCTTCCCATTACATCCGGCTTAATGTACATTACGCTGATGGGGGCCGTGTCTCAGCAGAGAGCAGCCTCAGCCACAGGGCCTCCTGTTTTGTCAAATGTGAAGGAAGTTTTCTGTGAATCTACGGATCTTATTTGTACATTAGTCTATGCCGTGTTGTTTCTAGGATACTGTATTTCAGGTTGTTTGATTATGGTGAGTTCTAGAGAAGCATGCACCAAGAAAGGTTGACTTTAAGATACCAATGTTATATAAAACTAGTGGCTAGTTTGTGTGGTTGTGGTTTGATAGTTAAATGTTAAAAATTCAAAAGGGGTAAACAATCCTGACATTTAATTTTCAATGAATCCCTATTGTGATTGACTCGTGAATTCTACAAAATTGGTTTGTTAAGGAGTTCTGGCACGGCATTATAGATACTTTTGAAGGTGTTTATTTTATAATAACCATCAGGGGTTTCCCTGGTTTTCAGGTATATTATTGAATGAATTGATGAATATAATGCTTGACCTTCAATGTAGTTTGGCCACATGAAAGATAACTTGATAGTTCATCCTGTGCTATATTTGGAAATCAAGTAATGAATTTGGGATGCTTTTAGAATGATTTACATCCTATAAATTATTGAAAAAGTCGTCCTTTCTGAGTACATCGGTCTATAGACAATATGTATGTCAGGGCTTTTCGATGGAGAGGATAAGGGATGCCAACAAAATGATTACTTCAACAGACAAATAAGATCAAACACACATTCAGCCCAAAGGATCAATTATAAGCAATGCATTTCCTAGAATGGTTTTAATTCAGGATCGCAATGAGAATTACAAATCATTTTGTTCATACTCTATGGTGGAGTTTATACTCAGCCAAGCAAGCACCATTAGTAATGTGTGTTGCAGTGATGTTCTGTTTCACTCTGTTTTGGTTTTTGTTATTTTATTTTGATGGCTCTCAGTAACACTGCTGCATTGTACTGCTGTGAGGTCGCACTGCAATGTTATTGCATGTTCGGATAACCTTCTTCAACCAAAACTAAATGTTGTCATGACGTTCTGATTTGGTTGGGTTTGGACATCACAAAAAAAAGAAGATAGTTATAACATTCTGATTCGGGTGAAGTCTTGACTTAATCATCAAATAACACTTCGCATGCCATTTTAGTCAGTAAATGACTTACCAAAAAGATATTGTCGCAGAATGGTTCTGTAACATAGCAACTTTGGTGTAAACCAGGTCGCCACAACCATTCATCCTCATCCCCCACCCCTTAGAATTAATTCATTTTGTTGCCTCTTATCCCCGGTTACGCCACATCCAGATCCTTTTTCGGATTGTCTAGACTGACTAGAAACTCTCCCTGATTTCCCGAGAGGTGTCGGAAAAATGGGAAAAAAACAGCATCATAGTGTAGGTCTTTTAGAAAGGGAGTCTGTAGTAGCGTGGGATGTAACAAGAGTTAAATGGTGGGAATAAAAAGTGACTACATTTTTAGAAGACCAGGGGATATTCAACTGTTAAGAAAAGTAAGAGATAGGTCGGCCCCAGCTCAAAGGTACTACCTCTTAGAGCCCTGGTTTTCACATACCGTTGAGGGCTTAAGCCTGATACATAGGTGTGTGCAAACTGGTGCAAAAACAATTTAATTATTTTTCTGTCGAGTTGATATAGAATAAATCAATTACTGCTTTAGAAGTAAGACCAATTTATATTTCCCCAGCTTTACAAGTAAGGCTCATTGATATTTCCCCCTTTTTTAGAAGTAAAAGCAGTTTACACTTCCCCTGCTTAAGAAAGTAAAGCCAGTTTATACTTCCCCTGCTTTGCAAGTACATGTAAAGTCAGTTTATATGTCCCCCGGTTCAGGTGTAAAGCCGGTTTCCTCTCGCCGTGTCTCAGGTACAGGCGGGTGGATCCCCCCGTGGCTTGTTTGGGTTGGCTGTAAGGCCCGGTGATGTACCGCAGGCATTAGGCTGACATGGAGACGGGCCCAGATAAGATAAGGTTTACATCCACGTTGGGGGAATCCTTAACAGACTGTCTGCCCCGTGAAACCAGGCTGTGATGTACACCACAGGTCTTAAACATAAGGCCGGCCATGCACGGAGATAAGCGAAAAACCTGGTGTATAATCAGTTTATAGTGTCTTTTTAAGTCTGTATCACTTGGCAGACTTACACCCCGCTCACCACTATCACGCTCGGCAACTGGTACTACTGGGAAATACATTAGACTGAGAAGATATTTGTGAAATCGCATATCCAAAAGTACGTGACCTGTGATGGGAGGTTTATGAAAAGGCCATAATAAATATTGATACTCACGATTAAGACTTGGTTCGAGCAAACTGATATTGCCATATAATTAGCAATAAGCAGTCTTTTGACGATGAGTCTATATTATGTAACATTCTATATCCTTATCTAGATCATATATACTGATATAGGTTCATGCGAGGTATACAAACAAGAGATTATAAGCATTGATAATCCAGTTAGAAATTGGTTTGTAGAACCCTCAGAAATATCACCAACAAGACCTGTCAATATATCTCTTGGTGTACCCCGCCCACCCCTGGTTAACTCGGCTCTATTCCACCCCCCCCCCCGATACTCTCCTAATACCCCTCCCCGGATTAGGTGGGGATGATCCAAGCACCTCAAGGTACACGTGCACTTAGAGCCCTGATCCCCGACCACCAGGAGGAGGAACCCGGGCCTATGTAGCTACAAAGACAGGTTTGCAAAACATTGACTCGTCTACTGGTTTATGGTTAAGTTAGAGTAAGTCTGAAAAATGGTCGTCATCCAAGTACTTTACATTCCATAGCCATGATTATAGCATTCTAAAATATTGTAATCTCTTTTGGTTTTTATGTTTCTCTTATCTTTCAGAATGGTCAAGCTTTGACAAGTGTCTCTTAAATTGGAATGTATTACCCATAGAGACAAATGCAAAAATATAAAACAAAACCCCTATAGAATGTGATGAAGGAAATGTGTTCGCAGATGCTGCGCTGAGGTCCATGCATCAGCCCACATACCTGTGTGTTGTGCATGGACGGGGGAAACCTTATCACTGCAAGTCTATTTCATTTAAAAATGAATGGATTAAATGGAAGCCAACGCTGAAGCCAGATGGGAAGCCATTCCTTATACGGCAGCAAATAAAAGGCATACTTCAAATATACTTGTTTGGTTACATCTAATGGCTGTCAGCATATGGACTTATTACTGAAAGATTATGCATTTATATGTATTATGCATGTATATATGTATGTATATACACACAAGCGCTCACCTGGGATGTCCTTTTCCTTCTTTTGTGTATCTAAGTTGAAAAAAGGGGGAGGGGAGGTCATCCAACACCACCCCCGATCCGCCCCTGGCATCCACAACGGACAATGAGTTTCCCGCCGGTTAGACCGTACTCAAGGTAAAAACAGCAGCGGATATAGAAAAGTCCATCGGATTGTTTTGTCGTTTATGTGTACATAATTAATTCATTGAATTAAAGCTGTTTATTGTTTAATGTTTGACCACAGTCGAACAATTGGTTTTGCCAGTTATCATTTCTTCTAGAAATACAAATCCTTTATTCCAAACAGTATCTCCGTCATGCTCACTTCATCAATCGCTATATTAATCAAGAATGGTCGTCTTACCAGTTTAGCAAATTGCATTTGCTTATTAATTTTGCTTTTGTAAATACATTCTATGTATTTCCTGTTTTATTCATATATATATATATATACCATATATATATATATATACCATAATATATATCCCTGGCTCTTGGATGTAAGCATAATTGTGTTGCTACTCATATTGATGACTAATGATGATTCATAATGACGATTGATATAATAAAAACGTCTCTGATCGATGATGTATACACCTAACTCATTTTGCCTTCTGTCAGCTATCTGAAGGCTGTATATCAGCAGGATGTAGACATTCTATTCTACTCCCGTGAAGAAATAATACAAGTTTAATAGGCAATATTATGTTTGAATGAATACGTCAATGGAAAAAGGATAGTCTAAATAGATGAATATGTGTATGCCCTTTGATTCCATTCCTTATCAAGAGTGTTTTGCAATGTTGGAATTTTCTTTGACTAGAAGAAAGACCCTGGGTCCACGCAGCCCGGAGCAGCACGTAATTCCAGCGGCGTATCGGGGGTGCTTGACGGTCTCAAGTTGAATCCCCATTCTTTGGAGCCTGTCAGTCGTATCTTTGTAGGCCTTCAGAAGTCAATAGAAGTTAGTGACAGCGATGATTAAAGCCGGCTCTGACAGCTGTGGGGAGGGGCCCAAAGTGTGACAGGACTCTGTCACTGGGGCCTGGAACGGGCCTCAGAGGACTACAATCAGCTGTCACAATATGTTATTGATTAGGTTGGGCAACTTGGGTTGTCCTCTAGATATGTGATATTAGGTTGGGTTGTCCTCTAGATATGTGTACCACTAGCTGATTGTATCACTGCATGAATGAAAGCCGTATTATTAAGTTGCATACCGTTGGAAAAGAATGTGGGTATCGGATAGTATGACGCGGCCCTCACTTTTCATTAGTACATGGCCTTGTGTGTCTTCTGCGATTGGAATCGGAAACTGTCCAGATTAGGCTAGAATCGAAAACGTATATCGGCAAACCGTCGACCTCCATATAAGGAGAAAATGTTGGGGCCTTCTGACCGAGGGAATTGAGACGTGGCATAGATTTCGCTGTGTGATTACCTCGTTTCAACAATCGTCCCCAGTACCTGGTAAGGCTTGCCCCCATGGTACCGAGTAAGGTTTGCCCCCATATATGGTACCGAGTTAGGTTCATCCCCATGGTAGTTCCACTTTGGTTCAGGTTAAGGTGCAGCTGACTTCGAGGTACGGACAGGCGTCCCTTGGCGACCTTCAGATTTATAGATTGGTGATTCAGATGTAGGTTAATTGCATAGATTTGAACTTTATACATGGATTTTTGTAAGTCTGTTAGTTTAAACGACCATTTCTGTAATAGAAGAGAATACTGAAAAAGTATACATCATTACATGTGAATTTGAGGACTAAAACCTGTTATATTGGTTAAAACCAGATAGTAGAAGTACCGGTGATTTACAATGTTTGTTTCACTATCCTTATGCATTCTCTAAATAAACACGTAGTTCATGCATCCTAGATCAAGTGTACTTGGAAATCGATCAGGCGGAGCAAACTTTACTTATAATTTCACTGAGCTTAGGGTCTCAATATTAACACCCCAACAACACCAGCACTGTATTTCCGTGTGGTAATCATTGGTCTAATGAGTTCAATCTGAACTGTTTACTGCTCCGTCAAATCTGTTTTTCCAATTACTTGTGTTACTGAGAAGGGCGTGCCGTGTCCATGCAGTCTAATATTGTGATATTTCTAATTTATCTAATAAGTAATTTCCTGGTAATTATCAGAATAATGAGTTAAATCACAAAAACTTGTTATTTATCCGATATGTGTCCCTCATTACGTGACTGTTGACCAAACGTCGTGCCGTATCCATGACGACAGTATCAAGTAGATTCTGGGTGTACTTCTAAATATAGCCTGGGGCACTGCGGCCTGCCCTAGGCGGGACTTAGGGCTGTGTACATTTCCTTATCGACTGTGGCCCGGGGAGATAGTCATCTTGCTCTACGTCCGCCGCCTTCAGTATAAATCAGGCCAAGCACGGGCTAGGGAGAGGAGAGGAGAGGTGGGAGGGGAGGATCAGGGATCAGGCCCTGGTAGGTAGAGCGGGAGCCTATGGTAGAAAGCCTACGGGAGGCGAGGCGAGGGGGAGGGGGAGGAGGGGGGGGGGGTAGAAAGGGGGAAGAATATGGCAAGCCAAGACGGTAAATTTACCCATTACCTGTTTCCTGAACCCCATACTAGGGTTTTTGAAACGGAAACACTGATTTCTGATTCAGGAATTACCTTGAGTGCTCTGTTACTATTGCAGATGAGCTATGGTAAGCACATGTAGACAGATACTCCTCTACATTCTTGGATTGGGCAAATTTACCAACTTGGCTTGCCATGGAAGTAATGTCGGGGGTTGTGGGGTGGACACGAGGTTTTAAATCAAACACGTCATGAAAGGCCGGACACACCGAGTTATTGCTTTCGAATAATATGGAGATGAGTTGGAGGTGGGGGTGGTACAATAAAATGTCTAGATTTGTGTAAGCTAGAGGACAAGGCAAGGATATTATCGAACCGGTATTTTAAAGAAAAGGGAAAGTGCCTTTATATTTCATGACTGACGCAGAGGTGGGGATTCAAGAGACGAAGAATCAGCGCAGAGACTACCAAGGACTTGCTGGTGGGAATGGAGGCTCATTATTTTGATTGGTATCCAAACCCAAAAAAGCAATGCTTTCATCCAGTGTCCATAAGATGATTAAGGCCTCTTATTGGCGTCCCCGATTGCCTGCTTTCAACAATATTATAGCTATTCTTCCTATTAGGTACAATATCGTTTTTGTGCTTTTGGGGGCGTCCTATATCGGGGGCACCCTTACCAATAATCAATTTGGTTATTGGTGAGGGTGCCCCCGAAGCTTTTAACATCAGAACCTTTGCATTGTATAAAATCAGAGAGCCATAAAATTGGTCTTTTGTGGGGCTTTGTTTCCAATTTGTAACAATTATCTCTTGATGGGCCTGGATTCTTGACACCTCTCAATTGCTGTTACTGCCAGACAATTGGTCACTTGCCTTCTCATTGGCTGTCTGCAGGTAGGGGTCAGTGGTACCATGCCTAGGGGGGAGGGGTTATGTACCCTGATTGACAAGTACCCCCTCCCATACCTACCTGTCTACCTGTGGCCCATTGCAATAGCAGTATAATTATATTTGTGGGGAGGGGCTTTGTACTCAGATTGACAAGTACTTTGACAGGTACCCCTACCTGTTTCTTGTAGCCAGCAATGGTGGTGCCACAAGTCATTGATCGGTATAGATGATTGCGTTTTGCCACCAAGGCATTTTTCTACAGTCCGAGGACTCACAAATATGTATTCTCTTGTTACAGACTGGTATCACACGTTCTTGGGGGGGGGGGGGGGGGTTAGAATGTCAAACAGGGGGAGCAAGGGGGGGGGGGGTTAAGGACCATCACGTCGTGCATTCCTACGCGCCCATCCGCAGCATGTTTCTTTCACTTGGAACTCAGGTCCCCAATGTAAGGAGGAAAAGAGAGGGCAGGTAGGACCACCCCCTGGATCCCTCCCAAGGACTCACATACAAGTTACCTCTGTGGTTGCAAAGGCAGTAATCAGGGGTAAGTCAACATGGCGGCGACATCTCGTCCTCCTCCCCAACCCCGGGGACAGCCCCATCCCGCCCCCCTCATACACCCTAAACGCACCCCCCTAATGTGGTTTGCGTGTAGGCTCGGCCTGCCAACTGCGCCCTTTGATGAATCTGCCTGACACGGCCGGAGAATGGCATCGGCTGTCAAGGGGCCTTCAGCCGATGGGGGTCCGAGTGTCAAAAATGAACAGAAGGTTTAGCAAAGATAATGTTGTTCACTACCACATCTTGGTAAATGAAAGAGTATTGCCACTTTTATGTTTGACAGCAGAGTTACCTGGATGTTTTCAGTATGTTGATTGGTGATTCCATTCCTCTTTTCGTAGAGGTAATGTAACTATTATTATGCAAAATGCATAGATCTATTGAGATAAAACTTAGCAAAAATAATGTGGCGCTTTGGATAAAACTACATGTGTCAACCATCCAACTATGGTTAACCTGCTACTAAATGCAAGTTATCATATCGAAAGTTCTCAAGAAGCAAATCTTAAAACAAACTATACCACACATGTTCAGTCATTGTTCGGATAAACGATGCATATGTACGTCTCTAAATCACCTTCCATTATTAGTGCAGGTGTAAATGACCACACTTGACTCTTTGAAAGACCACGTGCACTCTAATAATGCATGAATAACTATAATATGATTCACATATTTCTAAAGGGAGCCCATTTCTTTGCGCTCACTCCATACGATATGTTACGCAAGTTGCATTTGGCTGCCCAAAGTAGATGGACTGACCATAGGACATACAATAGGGTCACGTGACAAGTGAACAGTCAGTTCTCTCCACCAGATGGCCTCACTCAGCCTCTCCCTGTGATATCCATACCCCCTCCGCTCTCCCCATCCGGCCCTATAGACCTTTCGTATAATAGTGTGGCGCCCTGCTAGTGGTATGGGCCCAAACCTATGTTTGGGGATATGGAGTCCAATGGGCCTAGCCTAAAGATTTTTCCGGAGATTTTGGGAACAATCCCTTTATGAAAGGGTTCGCTGCGCAGGTTCTTGGAAAAGGTGTACCGCTATAGCTATACTTTCCCTGCAAGTACACCCTTCTGCCTCTTTCCACATCTCGTTATCTCTTGTACTATCATAAGAGGAGTATCAATCATTTTACAGTAGGTTCCTAATCTTCTTAGCATCCATTTCCCCTGCAGTTATGGCTCAGACATCATTACTTCTAAATCCTGTTATATTTTGAAGGTGTAGAGAACATGATGATGAAAATCTGAAGTTCTTAAGAATGGTTGTCCGTCTATTCCGCATACAGGAGATTCTCAATGGGCGCAGCCATGTTGGACAAAGGGATAGCCTGAGTGGCTGAAAAGTAGAGCTCGACCCCCCATAGTTTGTGGCACCAAAGAAACACGCAAGCGAAAACTTGGACTCCCGAATGCGGTATCACGTTATTTGAAAGGGGAAAACAACTTTTCACACTTCTGTTATGCTGACAAATTGCTCGCAGATATCTAGGGGATCCCTTCATACGTTAAGCCTAAAGTGTTGTATGTACTTCCACCCATGGCAGCCAACTTTTGTCAGCAACATTAGACTTCCTGGATATGTTGAGCCTTCCCGAAATAATTAATTCTATAACAATTACATGTTACTGTCATCTCGGAGTTATTGCCACTACCTATAAGACACCGAGCCCCGCACAGAATGAGATAATGACCGAAATCTGACAGGATTTCCTCGGCTATTTCGGGCATCCCACTATGGCTGTGTGGATATTAGATCATGGCCGGGATGGTCCTTGTGGTAGCTGGTTCTAATGGCATGTCAGGGGTCTTTTTTTTTACCGAAAATACATTGATATGAAAAAGAGGGAAAATGTCGTCCTAATAGGTACATTGTAAGGTATTATCATCACCCTTAAGGTTGTATTCCACTCTACGATTTTACTCACGATTTCGGAAATCGCGAGTAAGGATGACAGCTTGTTATAAGGATGTTATCTATCACTATACAGATTTTCAGTGGTATGTACTTTGTATGGATTCCTGCAATATTCCTATTGAAAATATAGAAATAAACAAGTTTTCGGTAGTGAAAATCGCTTAGTGTAATACAGGCTTTACTTTGCACGACAAGATGTTCAAACCTACGTTACCTGTGCCTCATTCTCTCCCGTGTGGTGGCTGGGCAATTAGGAGGACACGTCAGACACTCACTGATGCCAAACGAGAACAACTTCCTGAGTACACCGGAAGTACATAATACCCAACTAAAATTCGTCTTGGGATTTATCAGTCCGATATTCGCTTTCTGTAGCCGGTGCCATAAGGACCTACGAAATAAAATTGGTTTAAGAAATTGCTGCATCTTGTATTTCATATGCCCACAATGAGTGTTTTCCGATATGTAACATACAGGAGTCTGGATAAATAGGCTTCCTGACCTCTTTCACCATGCTAGGTATATACCTCGACCAAGTCGCCTGCAGGAGTAAAACATTAAAACCTTTTACTATTCTATTTCTATCATTTGCACTCTGCTAGGGCCGGGGATCAATTTCCAGTAAGCAAACACCATCATATTCTTTACCTTTTAAACATAAATCTTTGACATATTGCCAACTGTATATATATATATATATATATCCAACACGAATTTTGCATTTGAATCCTTTACATACCAGGACATTAAATCCACCTGGCTAAAGTGAAAAAACCTGCCGGCAGCCATCAGATATCAGAACTGTAGCTTTAATTACAAGTGCCAACAGCGCCCAGAGCTTTAATTCAGAAACATTGTTTTTACCTCCCCCTGGTCGAAAGCACTTAGCCTGCTCAGTGTGTATACATATGGCGGCGGAGGTCCATTAGAGGGGGGCGGGCACAGCGGGAAGTAACACGGGCGGGAAGTAAAACGGGCGGGACGTAAAACGGGGGGCGGGCAGTACGGGCAGTAATCTATAGACCTCAGCAGCAGGTAGCAAGCGATGGTAAGAATATTTCCGAGGTTAAAAACCCATAAGAAAAGCTAATAGTTGCCTCTGGTAGAATATACAGGAACATAGATGTTCTCGTTCTTAATTTAGTATGTACGAAAAGTACATTGCACATATCTGAACAGTTTTGTATGAGCGGACACCAAATGCCTTAACTGAAGTTCATTTTTGAAAAAAAAAAAAAAAAAAATAGATGATATTGCTGTATGTTTACGTCCTTCTAAAATTCCGTAAATTAATTTGATATCTATTTAACTTTGCCTTGGTTCACTCTCTCCGTTCTCTTTTTTACGTATTTCCTAAAGCCATACGTGTCATAATGCTCTCTAATGCATTAACCTACTTTGGCTTATTTCATCAACCAATATTATGATGCTAATGGATCAATCTAAAAGGACCGAACCAAATCAACAACACCAGAGAGTTTTCGAAGGGTACAAAAGGTCCTTAGTATGGTAGTTTGGGCAACGTTATCTAATATATCCTGTATACCCAGCGACAAGGGCAGGCTAAGTAGGGAGTTAACAGCTCCAGTGAAAGGACAGGGGGAGGAACAAATATTTGAGGCGTTGCTAAACATCCTTGTCAATGAGGCTAAAATCGTCTGTACACAGGGACGCAGGTAAATATGGACTTTAGAGTTTCCATGACAACATGATTGTCGTGTCATTACGGGTATCCAAACATACAATACCTTTGTTATAAAAATAGATAAATCTTACAAAAGGCTACAGCCAGGTAGAAGGCATGAATGTAGTAAGTGTTGGGGGAAGGGGAGCACTTGACAGCCTCCTTCGCCTCCTTACGGGCAAAGAATGCCGCCGACGAACTTCAGTGGGTCTTAAGGTAGGTTTCCACAGGACAACAAAGTGAGGAAATGAGATTAGCCAACCAAATGTGTTACCCCTTTCCAACCATGGCGACGAATGCTTGTTCGGGACACTAGTCGCCATGGTTGAAAAGGGTTAATGCTGGAAGGTTCCTAGTAAGGTTTGTCATTTTGTGGAAGCCTGTCTTTGATCCTTTCGAACCTCAGCGACCAACGCTTCTCTGATGGCACTATAGTCGCCAAGGACAGAAAGGGTTAAGACCGACTAAGGATGGTTGGCGCATTCCTGGGCTCGGTGGGGACCCTGTTAAGTACCACGGCAAGCGCGGGGGGTGGGGGGTGGCTATATGACAGGTTCTTGGGCAGAAAGTGGGCATTTTTGTCTCCTGAGTAGTCAAGTAATGAGGGTTAAGAACTTTGTTATCATGTCCGTGACATTAGGAATTTACCTGCATGCATGTAACTGATATACCAGAGATGACACTTACATACTTATTTTACTATTGCTGTTTTTTTCTTTCTTACTGGAAACAACCACACGTTTACGTGCGGTTGTATAAGAGTCACATCGAGGAACATTACCTGCTTGTGATAATGGCGGTAAATTCAACTTTGGACCGATAATAATGCAGAAATATTACTTCTTGTAGAGATGGAGCTCTCAAGTTCCCATAAAACATAATGCTCACTCGCATAGTGTTGTGGCAATGGAAGCAACGTACGAAAGGCACACTATTAGCATTTGTAGCCTTTATTCTTTTTTTTACATGTAAAAATACATATATCTGCACACATCATATTCATGCATTTCCTTTACTCTGGTAAAATATACATATGTATCAGCTTGTTCCTACACCAGATGGGACACATACTATTTTAATAGATCATTCACTTTTTGTAACACCACCTACTATTCTGCCCTATTGCATAAATAGATGATGAATGAATGCAGCATAATGTATACATAGGTGGTGCCTACCCCAATTAACGTGAAACATTTTATGTATAAGGTTCTCTGCCAAAAACATTGTATAAATCGATATTCATGTATGGTGTTGCTGGTAATGATTTTTATCGAGCGATAACCGGAAAACAATTAATCTTTCTTAATCTACAACTTTGATACATGCAGAACCCATGACCTACATGTTACAACACATAAAACAATAATTTATCTTTTCACTTACCCGATGAATCCTGAAGATGTCCTAGAACTTACTTTCAATGTCATAATGTCTCCCATTTCACTGTCATGTAGTGGAGACTGACAGTTTTGAGGTTAGTCATATCAGATAGAACTAATGTGGGGTTACATAGGGTACTGGAAGGCATTTAGGTTGAGGACTAGTTAACGATTGTCACAGCGCGGATCCCTGACAGATGAGGACGAATTGTGGTCAGACTACAGGCCTGTTGGCCTGTTACTGTATCCAGTCTGAGGGGGCAGTAGGGGGTCGATACACGGGGGACGTGGAGTAGGTCAAGTCACCAGAGCAGTAGGGCATTGCAATGTAATCTTTAGGACAATCATCAAATCTTAAACTTCATTACAAGTTGACCCTAAGCTTTGCCTGAAATTATTCAAATTGATTATGTACTTTTACCCGCTTGAGGGATGTTTCCTTTAATTAAGATTTTGTTAAACTTCAAAAGTCTCCATACCTAAACATACGCGTCCCACGGAGGTTATCCCCGTGTATGCAAAGCCAAACATGTACAGAACTTAAGTTTATTCTAGAATAAAGGAATTTGAACAAAACAAATTTCAGCAAAAATTGTCGCATATAATTGGAACAGTATCCTTGCAACGTCTCCAATAATAGTCACATTAATATATGTGACTTTACGCCTACTCGAAAGCTACACCAGCTTCACAATCCCATTTCCATATACTACTCATGCTAGGGATAATATCTTGTAGATAGCTGTCCGCTTTTGTGTTATGTTGGGACGTGCCTACGCGACGACTGAGGTCTTCTTCGCTGCGTTGACCCATGCAGGCTACTGTGACTTTCCCTTATTATGTTAAATAAGGGACACAATACATTGTAGAACATGTTTCCTGCATGACGTCGCCTCGATGATTATTAAATGACAAACACAAATCAATATTTCCATATACTACTCACATTAAAGGTATTTTCTTGTATAAATTTATACATTTCCTTTTCTTTACTCCCGAATGTTTTTGATGATAGTCTGACAATAAATACACGAGTAAATACATACACAATCTGGATACCTTCACCACAGAAACTACTCGTGTTTGGGAATCTTTGACTACCTCGGTATCTATTTTTTCCGCTGTTAATACAACGTGCATCTGTGGCACGGTGGAAACTTAATTAAATAATGTTTATGTTAAAACATGAGAGTACAGTCACACACATATATTATTTGGTTAATAGATCCTGATTTCTTTGAAACAAATGTATACTTTTATTACATTATCAGGAAAGAATCTATGATAGAAAAATACCTGTGTCATGGATATTCTTTTCCTTCCCGAAGGTCATTGAAGTTCGCCAGTGTCAACAGATAACAGGCCTACTCACATGAAGCCCAACTACAGGCGATACATCCCTTATAGCCTCAGTATCTATGTCTGCTTGGGGGCGGGGGTCTTTTCACATACATATCCTTGAAGGCTTTCTTAAAGTCCTTGTTGGAGAGGACGTAGATGGGGAACTTGACGGCGCTGGCGACCACCCCGACGAGCATACAGGCGCTGACGGCCGTCTGTAGGTGGGCCGGGAAGTCCCGGAACACGCCCACCAAGGAGCAGATAAAGAACGGGCTCCACAAGACGACGGAGGCCAAGAAGACCATAAGGTAGGACCGCGCCACCACGAAGTCCTCCAGCAGCTTGTCCTGGGTCAGCGTGTGCGTCACGTGCACCTGGCGCTGGTGCGCGCGCACGTGCATGAACATGCGCGCGAAGAGGGAGACGGTGAGGAGGAGACAGGGCATGAAGTGAAGCAGGACGACCAGCAGGACGTAGTACCGGGCCAGCACGACGACCAGGTTACAGAAGTGGTCGCCGTGCAGGCTGGTCCGGTCGTTGTGCCAGGCGAAGGGCAGCAGGCTCCACAGCAGGCCGTACCCCCAGACGGCGATGACGGCCGTCTTCACCCGGCGACACGTGACGCGCTGCTCGTAGTGCACGGCGTCCATGATGGCCACATACCGGTCGGCGGCCAGCCCCACCCAGTGAAGGCACGACACGAGCACCGGCAGCAGCTGGAGGCTCGCCCAGAAGATGCACAGGATGAGGCTACCGGGCCTAGCCCCACCACTGGGGGTCTCCCCGCTGTCATAGTCCTCGTCGTACCCGTCCCCCTCCTCCAGGTCCCCCTCCCGCACCTCCTGCTCGGGGGTAACCTCCAGGGTCCTGACGCCCAGGAAGCAGACCTGGGCGAGCAGCACCAGCCCGATGAGCACGTCGCACACGGCCCAGCTCGCCACGCCCACGCTGCTGCGGTTGCGCAGTTTGTTGTTCCTGAAGATGAGCACTAAGATGAGGATGTTGGAGGTGAAGATGAAGAGGACGACGGGTGGCGCCACCACGTAGAAGGCGAGCCGCAGCTGCCAGCCCAGGTCGTCGTCCATGGCGGGGGGCGGAGGGGGGCGGGGGGCTCCCCCTGACTGGGACATATAGGGGGACCGTCAGGAGGGTGGTCCTCAAGGTGCACCGTCCTTGGGGAGCCCTCTCCTCCAGGGTCCGTTGCCGATGTGGCTCACGGACCCAGTGACAAGGTTTGCTCAGTCTGAGCTACTCCAGAGCTGCTCAGGGTAGCCAAAGCACCCAAAGCATGGTCAGTATTTTCTATGTGGATCCTTTTCAAATGAGTATTTTTTGTCCGATGGATAAGATTCTACTTGTACTTTATCTTCTCTGACATTATACACAGGTCAGTGTATAGCCTATATGTGTTTTCCACATTTCTGAATGGTAATAAAATCCACATGCATGACCAGCAGGTCTATTCGCTATTCAAAGCAGCACATTTTTGCTAGTATTTTCTATATATGTATTCCTGATGTAAGCATGATATAGGTATATCTATAAGACATGGCTATAGGTCCTGTGATGATTTCTTGAAGATTCAGTTTTACATGTACTCACAAATGAAGTAAGTGAACCCTTTCTGTTTGTGTTATTGCTAACGCTGGCTCGCATTGTACTGGCTGATTGGGAAGGCCTGTTCCTCTGCTGCTGGGTACCGCCGGCCGGCCTGCAGTGAACACGGACACAGGGCCGCCCTTAAACGGTCCATTCACCACTGTGGGTAAAAGGAGCCCATCCTCGTTTACCTCCTCAGCGACGATCACCTCCTCGTGCTGCAGGGACCGTTTAGAATTACCAGCACGTGCACCAACAACTCTAACTGGCCTATTACCCTTTGACGGGGCTGAAAGACGACTGACAGTACTGTAAGGCTGCTGATTGGAGGCGGTTGAACTCTCCCGGTTAACTTCTTCTGCAGCTTGAAATATGTCTGTTTCTTTTATTGTCGTCACCTATGGAGCAGGCCCCAGGCTGAAGCTTTAACATCTGGCAGGAACGTCCAGGTTCTGAAACAGTCAAAGGAATAATAGAATAACATTCTAGTGTCATTTCATACTGAAAACATAGTAGTTAGTTAAGAGCGTAGGATGTGTCCCTGAATTATTGCCCTTCTCACACAGTCAGCACACGAATGCAATGGTATTGTTCGCCTGTGAATTACCTGAACGCCGAAGACCTATTCCTTATTATGCCTGTTTGTGTTCATACACCTTACCTTCTCATGACCCTGATTAGTTGCTCTTCAAAGAGTCACATAACACAAAATACCACTGACCCAATTGCCCTATAGCCTACCATTCCATACAACGCGTGGGTGCGTAAACTGTATGACAGCGAGTACATCTCCATTGTTCGACAGTCTCACAGCCTGTTAGCCTGGATACAGGACAAGAAACAGAGCTGCCTCCCGCCTCGGTACGATCTACCACTATACTCTACATTACAAGACCATGCAGCTCTTCCCGAGCGGAGGACGCCTGCCGTGGTGTCCCTACAAAAAGCCCCCTCAGGCTAACCAGGCTCTGTAGCCTATAATTCTTGCTACTCCTACTTGAATTAAAAAGCTGGAAGCGAAGCCTCCTTTAGAGGCGACCTCTGCCAAAGCGTCTCCCGGCGGGAGAACAATTACTGCGACGCCGCCACTGCTGACGTCAGAGGATAACTTCATCTGGGGGGAGAATTGTCTTGGCACGCCGCCGCGATGGCGGAACGCCTCGGATTGATAGGGAAGACCGGGGAAGGCGGGTCGGGGGGCCCGGGAACGTCGGGCCTTATACCCACAGGTCCCTGGGAGCTGTTTCCGCTGGGTGGTTTCCCTTAATTGAGTTAGCAGGCCAATAAGCCAGGCATAAGTAACTGCCTCGGACAACTGTGGAGAATGTTCTCAATGGGATATTTGTCTAGTCTTATTGCCAGAATAGCATCGTTACACATAACCGCATGAAGAAGCTATTTCTTGGACTGAAGGATAATGGAAAGCTAATTTTCATGACATTTCTGCAAACCCCCTCCTGTTAGTTACTGCTTTTCAATTTTGGGAGGGGCTTAGCAAGGGGTAACTCTCTGCATCCCTGCCCTACCCCGAATCTCACTCAGATTGTAATATGCAATAGTCAGGAAACTACCAAACGCATGGTGGGAAGGGTGGACCGTGCAAATGCAATAGTGTGATAATGAGACATAATTGACGCAATCTTTAAGAAATGCATTTGAGGTTGTACTCATATGTGCTGCACTTTCTATAAGAGTTCTTTTCCCAAGGTTTTCTGCTCGGTGCAACTAATTGCTTTACCCCTCAGCTACACGCTGTGTGGCCAGCTTCTTGATTGATGAAACACATTATAACTCACGCATACACAAGTCAGGTGTCTCATTATGGGCCGTCAGTGTCACAACAAATTATAACTCACACAGACACAAGTCACAATATGTCAGTATGGGCCATCAGCCTCGTATGTAACACACCCTAACTCAGAGAGGCACTCGTCAGACGTGTTACTATTACAGCCTCACGACACATCATAACTCGCAGCCGACCGTCACCAGTGTCATTATGTGCATCAGCCTCAAGCTGCAATTAGTGTAGTTTCCATCAGACATACTCCAGGGGCGGAGTGGAGTGTGCAGTCAGAATGTTTGTATCCCCCCCCCCCCCCCCACCATCCAAGGCACCCCCTGCTACTCCTGTCGCCGAGATACCAACAGAGATGTCCGGCCCCCGAGGTGCGGTATGCTGGCCGAGTAGACCAGTCAGGGCCCTGGACCGGGGGTGGGGGGGGGAGTGGTGTGGTCGCCCTGGAGGAGCAGATTCCGACCACATCTAGGTGTCTGGCAGACTAGCATTAATCTTGAACGCCCCAATCAGGGTTAGATTAAGTGTTGCATCACACATGGTGTGTGTGTGCGTGTGTGTGTGTGTTTGTGTGTGTGTGTGTGTGTGTGTGTGTGTTTGTTTGTTTGTTTGTTTGTTTATGTGTTTGTGTGTTTGGTGTGTGTGTGTTTGTTTGTGTGTGTGTTTGTGTGTTTGGTGTGTGTGTGTGTGTGTGTGTGTGTGTGTGTGTGTGTTTGGAGGACGTGAGGACCACCTTTCGGATAATTTGAGTACCCCTTGCAGCCTGCTTCTTTTCTGAGTATTTGCTGACACACGACTTTTCCTTCTTGAAATAGCACATATATATATTAATAAACGGTCGGTTTGATTAGGTTTCAGGAGTTACAAATCGAATGCACCACGACTTAAAAGGTAGAACCATAGAGATGCTTTTTGGTTCTTATATATGTCTATGGTAGAACCTGTAGTATGTACGGTCTGTGAGGTCTACCCGCGCCATACCCACCACATACCACCTGGTCGTAAAGACCTGGTACAGGCATGGTCACGTGGTCAGTGTTGGCCAACACTATGCTCCAAGATTAGAAAGTCAGGAAAATAAACAAACATACATATACATTCTAGAATTGTCTTTGCATATTAAAGTTACATGTCTTTATAAGCTATGTTTCTTACGTCATCAAATGATCATCAACATTGCGTAGGATGCCCTTCAAGAAAAACGTACAGAGTAGTGGCGGGTATTATCGGCACCTTAGGGCATAATACATCATTAGATGCTTAATTTATCTCATCTTTATTAAAAACGTGTTCCAGGAGACAGTCTATACATATTTAAACCCCATTAGGACGTCGTATACAGTTTTCAGAAATTCGTATGAAAAATATTAGTTTGGTTATTTTTTCATGTTTTGGAGTGTATTATCGGCACCCTATTATATAAATCATCAGTGCATAAAGAGAAATAGATGAAATTATAATTTCTGCAATAAAAACATGATCTATCAAGTCATTTTTAATCACCTAAAACGTTGTGTCCAAAATTGAGGTTCATTATTTCCACATTCTAAAATAATTCAAACAAACCTATTTTTGCCCTACCTTGATATTGTAATGACCAGCCTATGATTTATTAAAATTAAGCATAGGCACAGGTTTATATCAGTTCAAATTATGGAGAGTTTTTTCGGTGCTTACAATTATTGATCACCACTTTACCTGACACAATTTTTCACAGTTCATTACGTTTTTACACTTTTTTTATAGTTTACTAGCCTTTAATTTAAATCAATAATGTAGCCCTGCCGATAATACAAGACATACAGATGGAATGGAGTGTATTTTCGGCACCCAAGTAGTTAAACCTTTCCATGTATTTCAACAAAATTCTTTGGGTAAATTATTTCATTTTAGATCGATCTTGACCCATGCAAATGAGTATTATAAGATTTAATGTCTTTTTGGAGGCATACAGACACATTCAAGACATGTATGTGCGTTATACAGGAAAATAAGATGGTCACTTTTGGGTAGGCAATGTTGAACACAGAAATTTCGTTTACTGCTTCATTATCTGTGTGTGGCTAAACCGATACAATTGTAGAACTAAATGATAGAGTGAAAACTGAATTCGAAGATATCAAACATATATTAAGGAAAAGATCATCTTATAGATCTGAAATTTCACAATGTGTGTCAGGGGTGCCGATAATACACCCCTGCCGATAATAACCGCCACTACTCTACAGGCCTACACAGAGTAAAAGCGTCAGCATACGTCTTCTCCTGAGGTGTGACGTCACAATGTCGTCACATGGACGGGGCTGAGCATGTACAGTGTCCCCGTGACGTCGGTGAATACGTGTGGCTGGGTACTAGATCAAGCTCCGTCTCAGTTCATACATATTCCGTCCCGGGAGAAGGGCTTCGGAGGGCCCGGGCAGGGATAGCGCCCGGCGCCCGGAGAGGGGGTGTGAGGTGGGGGGGGGGGGGCAGGAACGGGGTGTGACGTTTGTGCCGACGTCAGCAGCCGCCCACTGCGGGGGCGGGGCGCGGGGGGGGGGGGGGGGTGAGACTAGAGGGGGCGGACACACTTCTACCCTAGGACGGGCAAAGTGTGGTTTAAATTTGTAATTCTTCTTCTTGCTTTTCCTCATTTGTTCAGGAGCAGACTTGAATGAACCAGAAATTGGACAAGGCTGGAGCAATGCGTCAAGTACTAACAACATCCCTATAGTCCAATTTCCAAATGAGGTGCGCCATAGGGCGAGAGGGGCGCCCGGGGAGGGGGGGAGGAGAATGAGAACCACCCATTCCCACCCCTATTTCAGTATTTGATCTGTGTCTTTCTTAGTTCTTCGAGACATGCCCATGGGAGACATTGCTCTTAGTCCATGATGGATTGATTCTGTTATGGAGGAGCATAGGACTATTGGTCCACGAGAGGTATATATTTCATCTCTAGATCTGGATCTGGTTTCAAATCAACGCAATTGATGTCGAGGCAGAATGCACGTGGATGATATGGCCGGGCATATCTCGTACATCCCATCAGGGTAAGTGATTATAGCCAGCCAAGTGGCATCAGGGTAATGGACTATTGGATACTATTGACATCTAGCAAGTTTTACACGTCTTATCCTGAGGTTTTTCCATAAAGATCCCCGAAATCTATTCTGAATAGTAACAACATTGTCCAAGCCAGGAAACTATTAACTTTTCTTCCAAAACGGTAGTAATGGACTACCCTATGTGGCAAAAATGGCCAAATGCTGTCATGGATTACATGGCTAAACCTATGGTAGAAATAACCTAATCTTCATTTACCGGTCAACAGTCCGCTCCTTATACCCATCCCCCGTCCCCACCAATAACACGTCCCAACTCCCGCCACCATTTATGTGCTAGTTTGATATCCTTCTCACAAATCCGATACATATTGGCCCGGGCCAGCGTCCCACTAGGCGGACCCTGTCCTACCTAAAGGGGAACAGTGGAACGATGCATCTATCAATACAGGATAGGTATCATGCGAATCTTGGACCGTCATATATAGAACTTGTTAATGGGCCCACCCTAATTTACATCATGTTCAAATGTTACGAATAAGTATCATTATCTCAAATTCCCGTGTGTAACAGCTAGGTATTGCTAAGACATGGAATAGACATGGTTGTAATGTACGAATTTCCGATGTACCTCCTATAACCCAGGGATTATATGCATCACGGTATACGTGGTAATCATCTAGTCGCCGGAATCTGATCACGTGACCTCTCTGCCCAAGGAAGGTAATGAAGTCCCTCTAGTAGGTGGGTTATGCAGATAAGTCCTGTTCAGGGTGTGATGAGTCTATCCCACATGGGGTACACCTTTGGGGTTGGACAAAATGCAACATAACCAATTTTCTGTTTCTGTTTTAACAAATGCTGCTGAACCATGTTGATCTTTAATGTATTAACTGAATAACTTGTATGATTGTGAACCAATCAGAATGATGTGTTCGGGGCACTCCAGGGGAGGTAATTATGTGCCAAGTATCCAGCCTTTACCATTGCTTTCTTAGCTCCTGTGGGATATTAGGTATAAGAATTGAGCATTGTACTAGCGATTACCCACCCCCAAGAGAAAGCCAAGGCAAACAGAGTACCAACGACTAAAAGCCAGCTGTAGAGTATCGCTCCCCGAGCCGGTGACGTCCACACAGGCACCTTGCACCTGCCATTTCCGACGTGTAACGACATTGCTCATAAAACAACGGCCACATAAACACGTTTAATGCTGCTTTTTGCCCAGACAGCCAGAAGAACGATGTACTTAGTACGTGAAACACCAAAGGGTAGGGCCTATCGAGGGTTGTGCCCAGAATCTAGGGGTCCAAATTAATTGGAGGAGATTTCAATGATATCGTGGGGGTCCCAACTTAACTGGAGTGGGTCGAGACTACCCACTCTACCCGGCCTCGACACAGCCTACTCCAGCATGGGCGTGACCGAGTAGTGTATTAGAGAGACGGGTCTGAGCTATACGGGCTTTGGGGAGCCGCGTGAAATGAAATGAAATGAAAGGCCACAGTGTTATATTCAAAGCTCTATTTCCTCTACTTCAACGGGCGTACTCGGCCCTGAAGTCTTGGTATGTAAGGCGGGTCCTGTTTGATTAAAGTGTGTTCAATCAAATACGACCTAGGCTATATTTCAGTAAACCTAAAGAGCACTGATTGGTACTCTTTGTGTGTTGGACGGGGCCTTATATAGGTCACTTTATCACGTCCTGGGTTCAAACATGTTTGGTAGTTAAGCGTTATATTGCAGCACGGAGACAGGCAAGATGACAGGCAAAGTGTTATCAGGTATATTTAACAGGGGCGGATCCAGGAGGGGCGGGGGGCGGACGGGCCTTGACCCCCCCCTCCCCCCCTGTTAAATCTTGTTTGTTGGGGGGGGGGGGGGGGGGCTCCCACGTACATTCCTGTTTTTGCCCCCCCCCCCTCCCTCTAGAAATTCCTGGATCCGCCCCTGATTTATCACCATGGAGAGTAATACAGAGAGTAGTTCTGGCAGGAGTCAGTTCCAGTAGTTGAGCTAGTCAGTCTAAGCTTTGGAATTTCACTGGTTAGAGGTACTCTCATATTGTGGTATTGGCGTCAGGCCTAGGTCTAAAAGGAACAGCTGTGGGTGCCCTCAATGTGTTTATCAACCCTAGGTGTGTCAGGGATT
Organism: Lepidonotus clava; assembly: GCA_936440205.1. Lineage (NCBI taxonomy): Eukaryota > Metazoa > Annelida > Polychaeta > Phyllodocida > Polynoidae > Lepidonotus > Lepidonotus clava. The sequence continues at coordinate 14,349,020 of OW387135.1, forward strand.
TTGGGTAGTGCACTGGGCTGTGCACTCCCCCAGACTAAGCATTAAACACCTTGGGTTTATGTCTCTTAGAACCTCTCTCCGGTTGGTTATATCTATGTGCCAGCTGAAGCAGGACATTCCGTTAGGCTATATGCTAACGACCATTACTCAGGCATACGGCAGTAGTGGGGGCATATATCCCTTTGTTACAGCGACAGCTATTAATTCAAAAACGCTGTGACTATGAAGCCGCCTCAGGGAAGGAAGAAGGCCTTACAGGTTCGCCATTAATCAGACTTATTCCTTGCAGCATTGTTCCGTTTTTCGTCACAGTATGCAATAATGAGTGCCGCTAGGTAATATGAGGCTGACGTGACGAGCGCGTGTCACCATGGCAACGGACGGCGGCCATTACGGCACGGACGCCCCTAGCGCGGGAGAGAGGAGCGCTGCTATTGGTCTGATTAAATCTACCCACCGCCAGGTAACTGTCGTCTGCTATGTTCCTGTTGGTGTTTTATGACTGGGAAAGTGTCTTTTTTATTCAGTATTCTTTTTATTGTTGCAGAAAATAGCTTAAGAAGGGAGAGGAGTAGCAAAGGGTGACGATCGTATGAATATTTAACTCGGCTCCCATACGTGGCAACTAGGGAACCCATGTCACGAGATATTACATTTCTATATTTTCCAGCCAAGTCACAATAATCCTGAAAATAGTACACCTGACAATAGTACAATGACAACACCTCAAAAGTTCGCACTGACTTTACAAGCATACCAAATCAGTCAACATGGTGGGCATTTTGTCATTCCATGAGGCCTTATTCTTTAAGAATCCACTATAATTGTCATTTCCAACAGTTCACTATGACTGTACAGAACCCAATAGTATGACACAATTCATGCTGATTACAAAACAATACGCAGGCTTGTCAAAGATAATGATGGTTTGATTACCTTTTAAATTGCAAGATCATGTGTGCAGAAGCGTCCAATATGACAACACCTCAAAAGTTCGTAATTCAGTGAGAATGTTCCTCGCAGGCGATCACGTGCTTGGTAATGGAGGTTTCATTGGTGGACGGATCTGGCGCCCAAACCGGGCCTAACCGGGTTGTCGGGCGGCAGGAGGTAGGTAATAGGCACAATGTACGGAGGGGCGGGGAGTGGGAGGGGACTCACGCAATCACTGCATCCGGGAGTCTACCACCTGAGGCGAAGGGGTGTGGGTATCAAAGGCTTGAACAAACATCAAAGACGTTGTAACAGTTCAATTAAAACGGATACCATTTTGTAATGACCCATAGTTCTTATTCAGTAACATGCTTTGATGAGCTATCCATGCCAGTTTAATGAATGGAAAGTCTGCATGTAACATCCAAGGTAAATACGTACTCTGGATGCAATAGGAAGTTTGGTGGATCAGTTTGAATGTACAGGGGTTATGAAGAAAAGGCGAATAGTTTAATAACCAGTATCTCTGTTGTAAGCCAAAATGGTCAATTATGTTCAAAACCATGAGTAGTAAAAGTGTATAAAAGTGTTGACCATGTGAAGGATGGTTTGAGTCTCCTTGGGTATATGAATCATCCTGTGTACGAATAGGTAAGTTGTAAATGTATCTTTATAATAATGACCTATGGGACTTTACTTTTATGGTACTTGTGTCTCATGCATCGCTTAATTATTCTATATGCTAGCTTTGTCCAAGTCACAGTCCTTCTTCACATGGACTGCGAATCAGCTCAGATATACTTCAATCAACAAGAATACTCACATGAAAGGATATTTCTCTATTGTGTCCTGAACATGAACTATGCATTACTGACTTCCTATTAGCATTTCACCAGTCAGTAGGGCAGTCCACTCAGCTCACACAACCAAATGCTCCTAGTCGAAGTCCGACCTATCTGTGAGGTTTATCCTAACACTCAGCTTCCTGGCTCACTGTAAGGACCCTATTGATGAAAGATTAAGTAGCTCTAGACTCTTAAAAATAAAAAAAAGGGCTCCGGCTCCCTACTGCTTGCCTCATTCACTTCATCCTAGCAGTGGACTCCTTACTGTGCATGATGCACAGGTTCACTGCCTTTTTTAGCAATGACCTTTTATATTCCTGAGATTAAGCGTAGACTGATGCTACATCAGTGCAGTGCCGAAGGAAACATGACTTTTGCAAAGGGTGGATTTGAAGTTTAAGTCACCCTTAAAGTTATTTTTATGATAGGTCCCCAAGTGCAGTTTCAGTACATGGATCAAGGTATTTTTGTGGAGGAATGACAAATAACGTAAAATCCCATCATTTTCACCAGCACGTATTTTATCAGGCCTAAATAGTCTGCATTCTTTTATATCCAAGTCACGTCCCTATTCAAACTTTGGCCACCTTTCAGCACCCCCCCCCCTCCGGCCGTCACTTTAGGGTATATATCAACCCAGCTTGTAAGTAGTAAAAATAATTTCTTATAAGGTCTTTCGATATTAACCTATGGGACAATGCGTGCAAGGTTTATCTTTTCCAACATTGAGAGTTATCCCAACATGAGCACAGCTCAATATAAAACAGCTTCTTTTTATAATGGTTTCTTTAGCATCTTCCCGTGTACACATGATCTTCCAGATTATGGCAATATAACAGTGATCTATCTAGCCCAATGTATTTCTACTCTAATAAACCTTGCTAAAACAGTAGCACAGAGGCTGGACGTTGAGGGCCGGGTGGCGGTGTGCTGGGGGTGGTGGGGGTGGTAGGGGGCAGCGGGCTATCCCGGCGGGCCTCACACCGCACACAATGGCCGCCTTCATTTCCGGCGGCGTCTCTGTGGTGTGCTCAGCTGGCGGTGGGGGCGCTGTTCACCGCCCTCTGTGGACGTAGGGCCCGGGGGTAATTCTCCTGCCATGTGACTCTTCACACACACAATGTCAAAGTGTACCCTGGTAAACGGTTCACAGAGAGGCAGCGGGGAATGGGGAGTAACACTCTGTTGCAGTTACCATGTATATAGTACTCCGCCCACATCTGTACACCTATTGGCAGAAAAAAGACGTCATTTCCATGGGATGTATGGAAAAATATGAACGCCCCTTCCTGTACCTTAAATGACTCAAACGAGCGCTAATCTGTGTAATTGTCCGCACCGTGCCACGTTCTACACACATACTGTCAGCCGAGCCTTACCCCGCAGTGAGAGACCCACAAATTCTTTCTGGCTGGACCTCCTACGTCATATGTCGTTTCGAAACGCCCTCTTTTCTTCCTTGGGAAACGTCCCCTCCCCTTTTTTCTAGGCTCCTCATTAGGAATCTACATACAGTTACAGTCCCATCAATATATCAGACAGTGTTAGTATTACCAGAACTGGAGGTTGCCCCTCCCCCGCCCCCATCAGATCCCCTTCTATTTAACGTGTCAACCCGGCCTGGCTAGCTGTCTGCTGGGGACCAGGGCCGTCACGTCCAGGCCTACTGTCACACACCCCTACCCCCCTACCCCCGGTAAGGACGTCACTTACAATAGGGCGGGCAGGAGTGGCTTCACACGGTGCATGGCTGACAGGAAGCCAGCAGTGGTATGTATGGGTTCGGAGAAAAAGAATATACGAATCTCAGCAGTGACACCAACGAATATAGGCAGAAGTTCTGTCTATACTAGTTGGTGACACTTATTTCACTCATAAATAAGTCACAGAGTAGGGAGCTTTAATGAAAACCGACACCTATTGTAGAAAAGACCTCACCTGCATAGCAACACAATATACCAATGAACCATCCTCCCATAGTTTGTCTATGCTGATTTGATGGTTGAGAGTGGATCGGCAAGTAAAGTAAGATGGCTAGAATTCCTACTGGACAGGGTGATTAAAATGATAAATAGCAGGTATTATCAGAGAATTTCAATGTGGGAACCACTGTCTGTAGAAGTATGAAGGTTCACAAGGAAGGTAAAAATTAAGATGGATGTTACAAAAACATGCATGACATGTATCTGTGGCATTGTGCTAAGATGTATCGGCAGTAGACACTGCACATGCCTGGCCCAAGCCTATGTTAACTCCATCACCTCCTATCTCACTATTCATATAATTCTATGATCAACATGTAGACCATGTAATATAATGTACAAAATTCGAACCTCACTAAAATATATATGCATGGACTCTAAGCAATTTCTCTTCTAATCTAGTTTGCCTGGTTTAAATCCACAAATTTATAGTCTTAGTATTTCATAATTATTATATTGAAATGACAACCAAAGACTTAGACCTACGATTGTCTCTGTTGGGCCTCTACAGTGTCTTTGACCATCATGATTAAAGTGATTCTATCAATAACAATCTAAGATATTTCGTCAATTACTCATAATTGGTCATCAAATAGCTGTCACAGGATGAAGTTAAAACGACAACGCTATTCTTAATCATGGCGTTCACCAAACTCCCGGTCTGGCGCCTCAAACATACCCCCTTCATTACTGACTCCCAGATCTCAGTGCTAATTGCCTTTTTCTCTTCACTCCCATATCGCTGAGATGGCAGGCCTGGCACCTATGATTAAACTAGGCTTCAGGCCCCCTTTATAATCAGGGCATTGACTTCCCCCTCCTCAGGGACTGCTCCCCCCAGCATTACAACTCTGTCAATTTGTATTCCCGTCCCATCTCGAAGAGGGGTGTGAGATGAAGAGCAGGCACTGTGAGCTAAGTGTAAAACCTGGTATCTTAATGTTTGTTAGAAAAGAATTTGAGAAATCTCAAGAAGCCATCTCTGAAATCAGAGGTTGTTCCAGCCGCAACGTATGTACCATCTGTGTTTCCTTGTAATATTATTTCTGTAATTGTTTTATCTCAAAATAAAGCAATAACATGGCATTACAAAAGATATGGATAGTACAGACCAAGGGGCACAACGCAGTTGTCATTACCATGGTTTACACACACTGCTGAGGGCTTAGCCCGAGACATAGCTGTGTGCAAACTGGGGTGGTAACAATTGCTGAGTGCAGCCACAGTCTGTACTTGATTTATTCTATATAAATTACACGGAAAACTTTGAAAGCATTTACTGACAACACAGAAATTGGCACTATCATTCACAGATAGCATTATTGCACCCAGGGCAATAACAGCTCTTCTATTCACCAGCTTTTGAGAGGACAGGACAATGCTGAAGACCTGTACAGGGGGTTGAGTCCTCATATAGAATAAATAACATTACCAGTTTGTTTGAATACACTAGTGCAGAATAAAAAAAACATAGTTTCAAAGGCAAGTATGTCGTGTACATCATTATCTTAGTTTTGAGTGTAGTCATCTCATCCCAGCCTGTGTCAGTGGCGTGATAGGCTTAGCACCAGCAGACATCCCTCTGGAGACTTAATATAATTAGGAAACCACGGGAGACGCTCCTCTCATTACTTCAGCCTTGTCAATTGGTATTCTTGTGTAACCGTTCTCAGAAGGTTTGCGGATTCCATCCTTGATTGGGGGTTTCCTTGATTACTCCCCGTATCAGTGAGCTTGCCACTTATAATATAACTCAAACCCATGCTTCGACGATTAGGCCACTTTCTGCACTAACAGTACTGCTGTAGTTATTTCGGCCCTGTCAGTCTGTGGTGGTGTTGTGTCCCCGAGGAGTCGGTTCTGGTCTGGTGATAGTGTCGGATGACGCCAGCAACACGACCCGCTAACAGCCTGCTGTCAACCCGCTATTTGCAGGTATTTTAGGAACAGTTTGAAATTCAAATAAGGAACTGTCGTGAAATCACCCTGTTTCTGTGGAACGGCATGGATGTTGGTTCGGATGTAGTCTTTGTGAAATCATAGGTGACCTTAAGCCATCCTTTGAACATAGATATTTAAGATTTTAACGCTTGAGGACCACACGTATGGACAATGCACGATAGGCAATCATTGACACCCTTAAACACAGACAATATTGAGTGTCCATCCTTGTCCATCCTTCCCACGGATCAGTCCAGTATTATACAGAGAGAATTACTCTGATTACACAACCATAACGTCGGTATTATGATACCATAACGTCGGTCTGGACATCAGATGACCACAGTCTCTGGCTCGGACTTACTTCCCAATCGATTTATGAAGCAGTAATCCTTTTTAATATTCACGTATTCACCAGGGACCCAATGAGCACCATATCCCACTGGCCCTATGGTCCTATGGTGAGAACTCAGCCATTTTTTGTATTGGGTGAAGAGACCTGTCTTACAATTAACGCACCCCTGTCTCCTGTGTCCCTTTGGGGAAAGATTACTGCCACACTCACGCCATCTGTAAGGTTGCCAATTACCACAGGAGCGAGAGAGACAGCACTAGCTTATGGAGTCTAATCATGTTGGGTGCTGACTCCATCTTTCAGTCTGAACATCACATCCTTCACATGTCGAACACTTCCATACACTTCCAAGAAAATAGGGAAGGGTTAAGAAGAGGGAGGATAGTTGTCGAGCAACACTTAATCCATCGGGACATCGGGACTGTCCCCTTCTGAACGACTTATCCTTTTAGTGTTCCAGGGGGAAGCTGGGGGGGGGGGGGGCTTCCCACACATAAGTTTTGGATACTTTAATTACACAAAGAGAGGAAAACATTGAGCGCGTGTCCATAAATGCGCGATGTTTGTTAATCTGCTCCCCCCCCCCCGTATCCGATCCAAAATCCTGGATTCTCCCCCGCATCATATGGCTGCCATTCGGCGATGTATGAACCCAAATAACGGCCCTACACTCGGCCCCCCATAGAGCTGCCGCTGATGAAATCAGGCTTGCTGGGATGAGATTTGGAGGCCGGGCAGAGGAGTGAGACTGGAGTCTTGAGTGGGCCAAAAACTCGGCCTCCTGGATCCAGTGTCGGGGGTATACCCTGCTGATAAACGCCAATCACCGGGAGGTGGGGGGGGGGGGATAGCAGGAGTACGGACCGCTTTCCATTCCATAGGCCAGAGTTGGGCTCAATTAATTGAGTGAATGCATTTATTGCAAGTGAAGCATTATGGTAAATAGCCCAATGCATACGAATACTTCTCCTTAAAACTCTCTTGAAAAGGGAGGCTGCGGCTTGGTGACTTCACGCGGGACTTCTTTTCGTTTATCTTTTAACGGTCTTCACTATTGAACTATTGTAAGCTTAACAGTTTTACCTCTCAATCGAATTTTACAATAGCTTAGGCTTTCAAATAATGCAAGCTTGAATCATCAGCTTTGCTGATCCAAACTCTTTCACTTTTTAAATTCTTCTCACTCCAGCCTAGTAGTCTAAGCCCTTTAATTTATTAGACCATGTCAGCACATTAGAAGTAAGCATTATAAATAGCCGGTCACTTTTCCTTTGAATTTTCTGTATGCCTAGGCTTTCTCTGTACAGGTTCTAATGCATGCTTAATGTCCTATGCTCAAAACTATAAATTGGTTTTCAAACTGCACATTGTTTTTCCCATATGTCTGTGTGCTGACCTAAGAGCTCTGACCTACTCAATGTTCAAATAGAAGTTTTTTCTGTCTCAGCCTTCTCACGGGCATCTGACCTTTCCAGTCTGCATAATTCTCTTTCCGCTCTCCTCGGCTCTCTCAGAGCTGGATTCAGAGGAAGGAAGAACATAAAGTGACAGGCTGCTATCTTTGTTTCAGCTAATTTGACCAGGACCACAAGCAGAAAAGCCATTGTAAAACGAAATTCCTTTTGTAATCCTGTCTTTCTGAAACGTATAGCTCTGCTGTTTTATCTGTACAGTTGGCTAATGGAAAACTGTGTTTTGTGTTTAGGATCACAGGGTACTAGTATAACTTCGTGAATGTTAGAACAAACTGCAAATGTCGGAACCACAGACAATGTCAAGGTAATTATGTTTGCCCTAAAAACTCATCTTGCATTAATACAACATAATTTTCCAGACATAGATAAATGATCTTCTTGATTAAGGCATTGCAACTCTTCATAACTGAAAAGCAGAGGAGGTGCAGGTGCAAAACATTGACCTGCAAGCTCAAAGAGTCCCCATTCCGGTCTTACTAGCTGAAACTGGTAAATCTCTCAGTTTTTGATCTTGATATTGTGTAAGCTATACATGCTTGTAAGAAGGGGCTTTCTAACTACATTTAGGAATTATTAGATACCTTAATCGGTTCCTTTCTCTGCCCCCTGTAAATAACACCACAGATGCCTGTTTCCTGATCCTAGTGAATCCTGTAGACAACCAACATTCCTTAAATTCTCTCGTGAGATAATCCTAAGAAATTTAGATCAAATAAATTCTAATAAGGAAGTGAAGCATGTGTTGCTGAGTTAGACTTAGTATCACATTTTATGATGATATATCACTATGACGTCCACCGTGGACACTACAGCCAGAGGCAGGCCTGGACCTTGTGGCTGAGTGAATTAACTCGTATCAGATAGAATTCAAACGTGGGAAAGCATGCTGCAAAAAGTCTATGTTCAGATTACTGCTCGTTTCGGCCAGCCGTCACTCCGCTTCTGGGAAGTCTGGCCCCAGGGCTAGTAAAAACCAGAAGCTGTCTGGCACAATATAAGGTTGGAGCTGGCTCGACGCCCCCTAACTGAAGGGGTCATGACCCCCCCCCCCCGACCCCTAATCTCAATACGCCCATGAGAACCTAGTATTCGGGCCTGGTGGAACTGGCATGTTGTTACGTCATATGGCGTTTTATATTTGGTTGAGCGTGTGGTGAAAGCTGGTTTCACGTGTTCCCTCTTGGTGCATGCATGTGGCCAGCTATTGCTTTATGATTTGTTTTATGTGATTCAAATAAAAGGCATTTGAGGAAGGTTCTTTGGGTTTGACATTTACCAATACCTGGTTTGGCAGTTTATGTTAACGACAAGCAATGGGAATTTAGGTATAGACTGAAAATGTGAGCTATGTATTAACCTGAATTATTTAAAAGGGATAACAGAAATAGATCACGTCAACATTTCTCAGTTTTAAGTGACTAACCTAAGGTAACATAGTGAGTGAGTGATGGATGTTTTACGCCGTACCAACAGTCAGGGTCATTTTCACGGCGAAGCCTAAGGTGCCATATTTCAGATAGATTTGTCGACTAACGGCGCAGACCGATTCCATGTCTTGACCAGCTAGCGCTTTTCAGCAGTGTGATATTCTTAATTGGGATCCCGGATTGGGATGTAGGTTGACACCTGATGAATTGTGTATTATATGATACTGCGCAATTAATTTTACATACAAATCAATCAAGAACGGATACAAGTTTAAATGCCGAACATTTTCACTTTTTAGTATCATGTTAAGAGAGACACATTTATCCACTTATGATGTTATTTATGAACAATAATTAACGAATGCCTATTCTAACAAACGTTCTGATGTTCCTAAGATTTGATTACAATATAACATTCCCATATAACTAAACACACATATATGTACATGCATATTCGTGCTCTTTGCCTTTCTCGGTACTGTCTCTGGTAAGCTGACAGTCCACCCCTGTGGTACGTCTGTATGAAGTGAAGGTGATTCATGTAAGAATCCCCTCTGTTACCTTTAGATGTAAGGGCTGCTGACGGCTCTAATCAACAACCCCCGTCAGATGTGAAGGGTGTTGTGTGACAAGTTTACCTACTGTTTTATACAAGGAAGTCTTCAGACAACACGCAATCCTGTTTGTTGTCTGTTATTCCATTTGAGAGGTAAGGGTAGGGAACGCCTCGAGACGATTGTTTGTATGCTTGCGGCATCACTGGAGCTGTTTACTAAAGATTTTGACTTCATATATATATATATATATATATATATATATATATATATATATATTATTGGACAGGTCAGTCGTCTCTAGAGTTTCAGGAGCTCTGTTTGAGATATTCCAGCCTCAGAAGTTAGTGTAGTGTCTATCACACAAAAGTACCTTTCTTTCAAACGAACAGTATTGCAGTATTGCAATAACGTTCATAACCATTCCTTTCATTTAACCTCCTGTTCACAAATTCGAATTCTGATATAATACATTTCTATCAAAATATGGCAACTATTTCCGCTATTTTCCACAAGTTTTTGACCAATAATTTCACCTCTCTGTGATTTTGATGGGTAACCAAAATATGCAATCATCCTATTTTCTATGTGTGCTTATGTGTATATACGGGCGTCCGATATCCCTTACCCTATGTCGTTGTGATAGGAGGCGATAACACAAAAGGAAACCATATGTTATGTCATGAAATGCAAAGCGCATTGTCGGAACAGAATGAATATATGTTGAACGTTTAGAAAAATAAAACAACATTTTTATGGTCAAAATATCAAAAAACCACTGCATGTAACCCTGCAACTGATGAGGTGTTTCACATAGGCTGGTGGCCGTCCGGAGTTGAACTGAGTCAGAGCTGTCCGGTCGGAAATTTAAACTCGGATATTTGGAAATTATTATAATATGTCGTAGTAAGGATCTCATGTTTCTGTTGTTAGCCCTAGACTATACATTGTCAAACAGTGAGACATGAACCAATGATCTCTATAAAGGTGCCTGCTGAGTTGTGCCTGGCCCAACACATCACGTAACCTGAAGGGCCGGTCTCAGAGTTGGGGGCCGCGCTGGGACAACCAACTTGTGACATCGCCTATAACAGGTAGCTATGGCAACAGGTGAAATCTACCTATCTCATCCTGCCGTTTCCTGTACTTCATTGTGCCGCCGGATGTAGGTATAATTATTAGCACAGGTGCCATGTATTCTATAACGGCTAATGACGTCAATAACCGTAATACCTGCAATTCCTTGCGATGTGTACGTATCTCTATAACTGAAAACTGTTGATATAACACTTTATTCCATGAGGATTATACTGATACAGAATAAACCGCGTTATCTATAACTATACTTTTCCATATGCTCTTGTGTTCCCATTGGCTTCACCACATGTTATTCAGATCCAAATCAACCATCGGTGCCTTGATATGGATATTTAAGGTTTTAATTATCTTTTAGTAAAGAAAGTTATGGCTTCATTACATCCAATATACCGTAATGCCATTGTGTTTAATATCCATTTCCACATGGTACTTAAAACAGTTTATTGAGTATGTGATTGGAAAGCCAATGGATGTTTAAACAGGGGAAATCACTAAGAATCATTTGATGATTTCTTATTAGTTTTAGTTTATGTCACAGTGTCTTTGTTTGCCTGAAAATGCTATATTAGTAATGCCTAGTGAAAAACGCAATACTCCTGAGACCTATGTGATGAGAGTAGCTCTGGGTTATGACACTAAGGTGAGGTATAAAGGAGGATCTATCTGTGAGCCTTCCACTCCAGTACGTCTATAGAGACCGGTCAATGGCCTCTTTATATGAGACACTCAGAGACAAACGCTGTGTAGAAATACTAGACGGGACTCCCCCTAAGGCAACCAAAGCCTCGTGTGTGGGCCGCGTTGTGTGCCTGCATTACGGCCGATTCAGACGTGTATGTCCGCCTACAGTGTCCGATGAATCGAGCAGACATGCACCTTCTTTTCACGCCTCCCTTTCTCTCCTTACATAAGATATCGGACAAATACGGAAATAGAGCTATAGACTTAATTAAGTGACTTTGCAGGAAAAGGTATTACCTATACACAGAGGAATCCAGTCACAGGATATCTAAAAGGGGAAGATAACGTTGAGAAATCCATAATGACATCCTTCCCATTGACTGGGACTGTAGGGCGTTCCAAGGTGATCTAAAGACAATCCTCATATCTAATTTTTGATGTAAAATGATCCTAAGATATTTCGATTCCATTGTCATCATTCCTTTGTACTAAGATATGAAACCCATTTTCCAAGTTAAGAAGTCCACTAAATCGAGTTTGATATTAAGATATTATATCACTAAGATGGCCACCTTGGAACCAACATATCTTAGGATTGAAAAGTGAATCGTAGGATCGCATTGGAACGACCTCCGGGTTTGCATGGTGGTCCTCATACAGGTTCGTCTTGGGGAAACGCCAAGTCTATGTAGGTGTTGGACCACAGCCTTTTAGCCCGAACCATACACCAAGTGTCTCTTCGGACAACATCATGACAACCTTACGACAATTTGTTGGATTTTACCCTACATCCACAGCTAAGAACACTCTGGTGGTCCATCCCGGCCGCCCTGGAGGCCTATGTCAGAAGTCACATCACGTCCCCACACCATATTAGACACTCCCCATCAGCTCTGGTCTACTCAGCCATAACAAACAGGGCTTACTCCTGCTCTCTGTTTTCTATTACCTTATAACTACGGAGAAAACAAAATACATCATTCTGTCCTGTGTTGTGTTCGGATTATTGAAGGGCGGGGAATGTACGCCGCCTCTCAGGCTGATTTATAGGCACTTTTACATCAAAGCCATATGTAACATTCGGTAATCGATTATAAAATGAACTGAAGTACATGTTTCCTTGTAGAAAGGGGTAGCTTTAGTGAGGAGGGGGTTCATATTATGATTCAATACGCCCCAGGCATTAACGTTGATACGCGGCAGAGTGGGGGCTTTCAGACCATAATCATTAAGCCCCTCCCCCCCCCCCTTATTCTTTCACAGAGCCTTGTTTGTTTCTAATAACCGGTGCATTATTGCCCCTTGTCGTGCAGGTGGGTTGGCAGGTGGCCCTGCGCGCCTGGAGGAGGGGGGAGGAGGCCCTGCCTGACGTGCGGGGTGAGGGGGGCAGGTGGTGCCGTCACATGGAGGAGGGCGGCCACTCCGTAACAATGCTCCTAACAGAGGTAACCCGACAATGTTTGCCGTTAGTCTGATTAAAGGTGACTCGTTTTAAGATTGCTTACACAGGGGAAGGACAGTAGGTCACGATCAAGGCCACGTTTCCATGTGGATTATCGGCCCTTAGCAGGTGAAGAATGGTCTCATTCTAGGTACAGATAATCAAGCTGTTATCAGCTGCAGACAGATAATAGAAACGATCGATAGAGTACAAAGGGTATAATGGTTACCATTTGTTATTGTTTACATATTGACCACACTGAACAAGCTGAACAATCTATAGGCCTACGTGTATGGGGGTTACTATTAAAAGCCCATACCGTGCAGACATCCATGGCGCCGAGTTAATACAAGATCTGTGATCAATCGGAACAACGATGAGATCATCTCGAGATTAACGCTGCAAGAAATGCACTTGTGGCGGAACTGGTATAAACCCGCTCTAATAAGAGGGTATTCACCACCAACCGGCCCCCACAGCTTCTGTCTCTCTGTTAGTAAGGTCATTTGGAAATGGTTTATTCATTTTGGAGTAAATACAATTGATCCAGTTTTATTTGGTGAGTCTCAACCTAACCTAATATAATGAAACGGTTGTGTAAAACTATAACAAGAAACAGACTGACCAAAAAAGCAAGGTCTCAGACCATGCCTCTTACATCACTGCTCGCCTGGGCAGGTCGATCACCTCTTACCATTACCCCAAAATATGGATGTTGTGCTCCTACACCTCCCCCATTGTCACACCATCAGGTCCACCCATCCTTCCCGTTAGCTTCAAGTGGTGGAATGGTCCAGAGGACACAGCCTAGTGGTGTCTTTCAAGTTATTATGACGCGTTGGGATAAGCTCCATATAGGAAACCAGCAGTGTTCCTTCCCCACATTTCCACCAGCGTCCCAACACTATCCAGCCGGCGTTCCATCTCCTTGGGACAAAATGAAACTAGATCAGCAGTGTCCTCCACACACCACAAATGTCCCAAGCCAACATCATCACGTCCGCCAGCCCAAACCAAGCAACTCCTTGTACCATGACACACGGGGATAACACGAACACAGAGACCAGTGTTATCCCCTATACTCCCCCAAATGTCCCCAGCCAACACCATTCCGTCTGCCAGCCCCTCCTGCTACCACAACATGTCGGGTTTAAACCAGAAGCTGTGGACTGACCGTGTCCTCCACACCTCGCCCAATGTCACCATCCATCACCCCCAGGTCCGCACGGCCTCCCCGCCAGCAGGGACTGCGGGGATAGCCCAGGGAACATGGCAGAGGGTGGAGGCCGGGGAGAGTAATGGGCGGGGAACCTGGGGGCTGGGGGTAAGGAGGTCCTCGGGAGGTTTAATGGGTTCAGGCATAAAGCAGGGCATAAAGATAAGGACACCGCCGGCGGGAGACCTGGCGGGCTTCCTGCCCCGCCTCACGTCTCTACACAGGCTGTGGACCACTCACACTACGAGTGATGAACTGAGGTTAGGGTTCGTTACAGTTGTTAATTAGTTTTATGCCAAGGAGTATATGGACCAAATATCGAGAAAGTAACTAAAGGTAAAAGTTGTTACAGTGAAATTAGTCGTATAAGTATAAATAAATATATGAATTTATTTCATAACTATGACATGCAGCATGGATCCCCTCCTCCCTCCCTCTAGAGCCCCATCACGGTCGGTTACCACCGCAGCCTATCGTGCCCGGCCAAAACCTTCTCCTCCAGTTCCTCCACTCTCCTCTCACCTTTCCCACCCGCGGGGGTCCCAGTCAGATCCCCGCGCCCTTTCCCACCGGGCATCAAACAGCACCAAAATACTGCTGCTATCACAGACCTCAACTGCAAATAACTCCCATATATAAGAGAGGATGCATCTAATCTAGGGTGGAGGAGGGGGGTACCCGGAAAAAAGGGGAAAAGATTCACTAAGTAGTGAACCAACAGAGAGTCAGAGCAGCGGAGGGAGCGTAAGTTTTCACGGAGGAATGTCCTTTCATGCTAGCACTTTCAGTTGGGAAACACTGGGTTACTTGTAGACGGGCTCGTAGACTGCTGCTGTCCCTGGATACTGATCCACCCCTGGTCTACAGAGGCCACGCGGCCCCGCACCTGTCCCCGTAATCTCAGTTGATTGTCTGTAGTAGGCCTATATGTCATTCTATCTCTCACTACATGAACCCTGCTAACACACCACCAATAGAGCAAACGGTTGATAAAATTGATGGGTCCTTCCTACATATGATTCACTATTAAGATTTGAGAAATACATTATGTGCGAAGTATTTCGAATAGGTTAACGTTTGCTGAGGCACTGACAAGCATGCTGATCAAGTGTACTACATAACAAGCCGAGCTAGCACTTATTCTCTAGGGAGATGGCCTATCAAACCTGTTCTTTTTTAAAATGACATCCCTAATGGATACATATGATACAAATACTAAAGACTACTTACTTGATTGCGTCTATTCGTGACTCCATTGGTCAGGCCCTAGTCCTAGTCCTTTGACCCCCCCTGACCCTGCCCGCCAACTCCCGACTGACCCCTGGGCGTCCCCCCGGGGCTCCGGCCCTCTCCCTCCGGTCACGTGCCCTCCGGGGTGACCGGGGCCACTTCCGGCTCCCCCGATGACCTCCTGTGTCCTGCCGTACGGCGTCCTCCTGTAGGTGCAGGTAGGTGTGTAAAGCCCTCCTCGCGGTGTGACCGCCTCGCCCGCCGCGCCCGGTGCCACTGGCGGGGCCCGAGCTGCTCGCCCGGGCTGAGAGCAGCTCCTCCTCCCGGCGGGCGGCGGGCGGCTCAGTGCTGGTCGCCAGGCGGGGGGAGGGGGAGGGAGGGGTGGTACCGCCCTCCTACTCACTACAGGCTCTATAGGCCTTGGTACCTGCTACTACTGTCACACGCCACTATCCCAGCCAAGGATATGACATTCTTATAATGTTGCAGCAATGTTCTGGATTGATTCTTGTTACATTACACTGTTAGGTTGCAGCAACGTTCTTTTGATGACTCCCAATAATGTCACTGCAACCAACTGCTACTCTGTGACATCACATTGTGATGTTCTGATAACATTCTTGTAATGTTATTTATGAGGCTAATATTGTGACCTCACTTGATAAGAATGTCACAATAACATTCTGTTTAGGTGTGTTTGAGACCACACTTAATGAGGATGTCACCATAATGTCACCTTTCTGTTTATGTTAGGTTGACACCTAATCTGATAAGATAGTCACAGTAACATTCTGTTTAGGTGAGGTTGGGACCTCCCCTGGTCAGGAGGTCACAACAATGTACTGTTTAAGTGATGTCTGGTCCTCACCTAATGAGAATGTCATGATGACATACTGTTAAATTTGATCTTGACCTTACCTCACCAGAACATTACAATATCATTCTGTTTTGGTTTGGTCCCAGCCTCACAGAAAAATAACATAAGTTATGTGACATTTTAGTAAGTAAGAGACAAACCCAAAAAGTATGGTTCCATAACGTGACCATTATGTCACACATTGGCTGAGATGTCCCGCAAAATGCCAATTTCTTGTATGTGTCTTTTAAAAGTAATATCCCATATTCTTCTGCTCTATATTATTGTTCTGCTGACACACAGAAGTACAATTTTATGTCTCGCTGTTTAATAGCTTATCTTTTATTTTCCTGCTCTTAAATAGCAGTATTTTAATTGTTCTGTTTTTGAATAGCAGCACATTTTGTTGTTCTACATTTAATGGCAGCATATTTTATGTTGCTTTGCTCTTTAACAGATCTCACTAAATACTATCGCCCGTTTTCACCGGCGCCATGTCTCTCTCAATGAGGTCGCTGCCTCACTGAGAAACTCAATTACATACAATTCAAACCAACCGGTTATACAGTCGGTTAATCATTCTTCTGTCCTCCTTTCCAATTGTCTATTTTTTCGCCGCGGAAGGGTAGTCACAATACAAGGCTGTTCTAAAACCTAAAAAGCTTTCACATTAAACGGAACCTTTCATTGGCAATAGACCAGTAATCGATATGCTATAGTCAAGATAAAAACAGCACGCAAGAAAGTGGAGTGTGTATATCCTCCAAAGCAACTCATCGATTATAATATACTGATCCTAATTCCTTTCAGAACACTAACACTGTCTCAGCAGCAATGTTCTCACCGACCCATTTCCTGGAACAGATTATTGTGACTTCAGCATACTATTGTTCCTGACAGAACACATAGTCCCCCACTAGATGCCCCATAATGTCACTGTCCCCCTAGAAGCCCCATAGTAATGCTGTCTCTCCTATGTCCTCATTCTCTCTCGGATGGTGACGTTTGCACTTCTTTGCCCTGTCCTTCAATCTTCCTTGAAAATAGAAATGGTGCAAGAAACCACCCGCCTATTTCAACTGCGTCAACGAAACCAATTTCAAGTGGATATATACATGTGTCCGTAGCCTCATTGGTCGGGCCCATTCGGCGACAGCCCTGAACAGGTCTGTATAAAGAAGGCTGGAAGTGCTGCCACAATCCCAATGTGTTACTACCAGCCAGAAGCACCAGAAGCAAAATGACAGTCAATGGGTTTTATCTAAAACTCGATTATTTTATTATTTCAACTGGAATTGGTTATTACCTATGTCTATAGCATTTTAACGCCCCGATTGAATGATAATGACAATGCCTTGATCTAAATTATAAAGTACACATACCAGTGGAATAACAAAATGCTATTGGACAAAATGCTATAGATAGGAGGTGAGAATATTCCCTATTCCATATCAGGATTCCAGACCATATAGCGTGACTGTTGTCCTGCCCTCTCAGAAACCAGTGAATAAAAGATCTGTTATTGTCCAGGAGGGCAATAATACCTTTTTGTGAATGTTAATGCCAATTTTTACCTTGTCAGTAAAAGTTTCAACATTAATTTTTTTCCGTAATTGATATAGAATAAATCAAGTAAAGACCAAGGGTGCACTCAGCAATTGTTTTTGCACCAGTTTGCACACACTAAAGGCTAAAGCTCATGATGGTATGTGCAAGCCAGGGCAATAACAATTGTTTTGTGCCCCTTTGTTCTCTACTACGTATTTTTTACCCAATATTTATACAAAATGCATATATTATCCCAAAGCAATAGGGGCCCTGAACCTATACTCAATGATGAGACAGTGGTCGACCACATCGACCACATATATACCAAGCAATGTACATTTCATTGTGGAATGTGGCTAATGTCAAAACTTGTGTGCATCTTTCTGATATTTTCCAAGGAAGCAACTGATAGGGAACGGGACTATGACATATTAAATATTTTATAGCATGTGGTGTCCCAGCCAACATCATAGACATAACATTCAACTTTGAGAGTCATCATCCTATATGTGGTCCGCATAAAAATAATGGTATTGGGTACGCGACGACACTGAAGTGAAAATTATAATACACATGAATTACAATTTGGTGGGAACAAACAAGCCATGAGTCTGAACTGAAATTGGATTCCATATCAAGTTTCCGATTTTCGTGCGGAGGATATAAAGCAATGAATAATGTCCGAGTGTGTTTTTTCTGGTCACGACTCCTCGCTGGCTGCTGTATGCCCTCCCAGGCGTCCTGTGCATATAAGGAGCCGCCTCCCGGGGTGCCTGGAATGGGGCTGGAATAGGCCCACAGACAGGGGGCTCAGCACGGGGCAGGCTAGACCGGCCACAGCCTACCCTGCTGTATCTATCACCAACTGCTTTGTAGATATCGTTTGAATAATGTCGAGGTACTTAACTAGCCTATTGTTACATTAGTTTATCTAATATTGTAACAATGATATATTTATTGAAGACAAATTGTGCACTTAACGATAGAATTATCAAGATATAATCATGTCAGGAAGATCATCCATTCGAAAACATTAAATGAATGAACATTTGACGTCTTAAAAAACTTAATTGTGATAGACAGATATTGTCTTAGATAATAGTTTTTATATACACAATAGTCCTGCATCTTGCCGACGCGTATGCTAGGGGACCAATATATATGAATATTAAGGCCTTTGGATGACATCCAGGAATAGATATCATGCATCAGTACAAGATCCTACAAGTTCCCACCTGTTTTCACCCAAAGAGCTCTTTAACTATAGCTTACTCTAATTACTAAGGATGCTAAGTGAAGGTAGTGGAATAGGCTTTCAGACATTAAGAACATATATATGCAAATTAATGTGACAAACATCGTTTGTGATCTTTGTTAATTGCCTGGTTGAGTAATAAAAAGAGAATAAGACAATGTTCATGTACGTCCCCAGTGCCAACGACATCCCTCAGCACATAGATAATCTAACCTATTTCAAATATCCCCTCATCCATACTCTACCATCTCCTTGTCTCATACAATGTCTAGTTGAGGGAGCAGACTTCATTGGGTTGCCTCCGGCTAGTACCGACCCCTGTAAGACTCTCCTGCACCCACCAACCAGGGTAAGCAGACCGTTCAAGGGGTTGGAAGCATGAATCATGCTTGGGCAGAACCGTTCTGAAAGTTATGATTATTAATTATTTTATTCTAAGACATTACATTTGCTTTGAATTGCTTAAGATTTATAATCTTGATCCAAGCTACGTGTGCCAATAACACAGTTCGGTAATACTGGTAACACTGCAGCCCCATATGTAAGATGGGTGCCACTCAGCTGTTGGCTTAGAACTGCAGTGCGTGGCTTCGAGCATAACTAAAATATTTTTTTACTGATTCTAATGGCACCTTGTATACGTCTGCATTAAAACGAGATATGACAATAACATATTAATCTGCAAGTGCAACAGTCACGTTTTCAGATATATGTTCCCTTTTCTAAGTCAGCAAAACAATCGTCTACTTTTAGGTCCATGGGGCACTCTGGTAGGGGGGTCGGGGTAGATGCGGGGGTAGGGGCCGGCTGGTCCCGGAGTGTTTGTCTTCCATCAGACCCCGGCCCTCAGTGTACGGAGCGGGCCGGGTCTGGCGCCACCGGCCCGCGGCACCACACACACGGTCCGTTTGTTTTATACAGGAAATCGAGGAGACCATCACTGATATTTTTTTATCTCGACAATGGTTTACAATCCCTATGGTCCATTCTACTTTTGAGGAGGAGGTCAAGCCAAAACCTATCCGTCACCCTCTGCGCAAACCCCAATGGTTATTGTAGATTGCTTTCTTGCAGAAAAGGTAATCTAAAAATGAAATACACTATACTGCATTCTACTTTCATCTATTACAAAATGAAGACTGTTCTTATTGTACCTTTGAATTGTAGGCCTACGATGACCTCCTAGGTCTATTGGCTGGATCGGGAAGCTCTCGATATTCATCAATGAGTATAGTTAATACAAATACATCAATATCATTCTAAAGTTGTAAATTTGTATATAAAAGGACAACTCCACACCGGCTATATACGTGACGACATATCGTATGCGACGTCGCTTAGAAGGGCTGCCTTCCACTAGATAAGGACAGAGAGAATTATAATAACTGGCCGTATTCCACATACCGATTTTGATCCTGCCGATTTTGTATTTGTTAGATTTTCTCTGAAAATATGACTTGACACCATACATTCTATATATCATTCGAAAGAGAATGCTGAGACCTTTCTGATGATGTATAACATGTCTTTATCTGACCTTTATTATCACTACCGATTTTTAAAATCGGGAGCAAAATCGGCATGTGGAATACGGCCTTAATTTTCTGCCGGTGTGATAGGTAAATCGTGAGAACCAGTGAATGTATGTGAATCACAGAAATCAAAGCTTTAATTTACTTCAATTCATAAAGCTTTTACTTCAATTCATGCTGCCCATTAGCGCCATCCATTTATAACATCACAACGATTTCTTTTAGATATAGGAAACGCTTGTTGCAGTTACAACTCAGCCAAAATAATCACTTTGGGAGAGATTTTCCCCTCATCATGAAGTCAATTCATACTTTACAGTAGAGCGTACACAGTACGCAGCAGGCACAAATTCCCATTTCTGTATACTACTTACATAACGCCGTCGCGGACTGTCTCAGCGCCGTGCCGCACATCGCCAGGGTTGTTTGAGCACACGTAGCCAATCTGTGCCTGTATGCTACTCATTTTCCCTGTGAAGTGAACGCCACATTACCGTGTATACAGTATATAGAACATACTCGGGCGACGTAGGTTATGTAAGCAGGTCCTAGAACTATTAATGGAGACTGGCAGTGTCCCCTGTGCCTCCACTAAGATCGTCAGACAGGCATTGCTAACTTTTATCACTAAACGTAATGGAACCCGCTCCGCCTCTGGCGTGCGTTTCATGCATACGCATGCATGTGCACGCCAGACACGCATATTAATGTTATACATATAAATAATCGTAATTATCTTTACTCATATTCATATCTATTTGTACAAAACAAGAATTATACAAATATGTCGCAAATTATATCATGTGTACTGCTATGTGAAGACAAACAATAAAACTTATCACTGAACTATTTGTCCTCTTATATAAGTATACTGATGCATTACTTATTCAGACGTATAAATTCATTAAATAAAAATCAATCTGTAGAAGATAAAAAACACACACAACATCAGTTTGTAATTTACGTATAAATTTATTCATAATATCATAAATCAAACAAAACAGCAGTGTGTGATAACGTTTACAAGTTGCCTTGTGTCACACAACATCTAATCACTTTTCTCTCTTAACGGAGATATCTTATATATTAAAGCTCAACTCAAATAGCATCGGGAATACTCATTTATCTTCAATGCATGGAACCCAAAAATAATTAGAATATTATTTACACAATGCAAAGATCTAAATATATATCAACTGGCTCGGATTGTTTATAATGATAATATCTTTAGTGAAGTCATGTTCAGACATACACGGTAAATCACTCCAAATGCAACTTCTCAACGTTTTTGTAAAACATATGGTCTAACGTCCAATGGACGCGCGTCAGCATATGCGATTAGAGTCTATAATCTATGATTAAATCACAAACTTTGGGGCGAATTTCCTGACAAGGGACATAGCCTGACATGTAGGGTGTAAATAAACCCCCATCTCAAACAATGCGATAAATGACCAGGTAACAAACAGTGACTATACAACATGTTATGATGTACCTCACAGGTAACAGGAGGTGACCTGACTCCTGTGTGTGAGGGTGTCGCCACCTAGTGAAACAGGTTAAACTGGCCGGGTACAGGCTCACTCTGGTGGTAACAGTAGTGTGGTTATATTACAGGAACATCTGTGGTTATATGGATGTGTGAACATAGGGATGTACGTTGTCTTAGATCAGAGTATACCCAAAACCACCACATGTCCGGACATCTCTGATGGTTTTCCATCAATATCCGAAGTCATAAACCTAAACGATAGACATTGTTTCGGAATAAATTTTGATAATTTCCATCCTTAATTAGCTTTTGGTGCCAAAAATCTGGTAAATTCAATTTTCCCTGACTACACCTGTCTGATGTGAGAGTGGTCCAATATAATACCCAGTAATGTTGGACAAATTGCCCGCCGTTTCAGTAAGATTTGGGATACACTGCCTTAGGTATATCATTGAATCACAGCAAACATGCATACAGTCAGTTTTAAATATATCTACTGAGAGTAATGTATTAAACCAAATGTTCATAAACTCAATTTTCGTCAGGGCAAATTCCCAGAATCTCGAGCCAATCACATTTTTGAAGGTATTTTTCCAAGACGGAAATTCGAAAATGGGCAACGGGGGTAGGGCGGCAGCAGTATGATATACATCTTTTTCTATATCAAAATATGTATGCCTATAATAAAAAGAATGTATAAAAAAATATATGTACAAACATAAATACATAAATATTTTGCCTTTGATGTAACAATCATACAAATAAAAACGTTAATAAGAATAATGTTATGCACAACCTTGTGCAATACTGTCTAAAGGTATGTGTGGGTCAAATGAGTCCCAGGCTGTGGACTAGGGAGGCCCCGATCTCCAGCAGGGCGCCGACCCAGCCCCGGTCCCCCTGCACCCCCTGCAGCCCCCCGCAGCACGCCCCCACCGAGCTCCTCCGCCGCCGCCGGTCATACTCCATGCCCAGCTCGCCCAGCGTCCGCCCGATCTCCACACACATTGAGTCCTGGCTGGGTTGTACATTGTCCGTGGTGGGTTGTGCATTGTCTTCGGTAGGTTGTAAATTGTCCGTGGTAGGTTGTAGATTGTCCTGGGTGAGTTGTACATTATCCTTGGCAGGTTGTACTATGTCCGTAGTAGGCTGTGCATTGTCCTGCGTGGGTTGTGCATTGTCCCGTGTGTGCTCGCTGTCCTGGGTAGGTTGAACGTTGTCCTGGAAGGGTTGCTCACTGTCCTGGGCTGGTTGCATACTGTCCTGGATAGGTTGTACATTGTCCTGGGTGGGTTGCGAATTGTCCTGGGTGGGTTGCGCATTGTCCTGGGTGGGTTGCGCATTGTCCTGGGTGAGTTGCGCATTGTCCTGGGTGGGTTGCGCATTGTCCTGGGTGAGTTGTGCATTGTCCTGGGTGGGTTGCGCATTGTCCTGGGTGGGTTGCGCATTGTCCTGGGTGGGTTGCGCATTGTCCTGGGTGGGTTGCGCATTGTCCTGGGTGGGTTGCGCATTGTCCTGGGTGGGTTGCGCATTGTCCTGGGTGGGTTGTGCATTGTCCTGGGTGGGTTGCGCATTGTCCTGGGTGGGTTGCGCATTGTCCTGGGTGGGTTGCGCATTGTCCTGGGTGAGTTGTGCATTGTCCTTGGTGGGTTGTACATTGTCCTGGGTGGGTTGCGCATTGTCCTGGGTGAGTTGTGCATTGTCCTGGGTGGGTTGCGCATTGTCCTGGGTGGGTTGCGCATTGTCCTGGGTGGGTTTCATACTGTCCTGGGCTGGTTGCACGTTGGCCTGGATGGTTGTCACGTTGTCTTGAATGCAGTTTACATTCTCCAAGTTGAGGTTCACATTAACATTGGTGAGAGACGTATTATCCTGGAATACACATACCTCACCGCCCTGGTTTGGAACAGTCAGGTTCACCATGTCACCAGAGCCGTCTCCCAGGTCGTCGTCCTCCCGGTGGTGCACGGTGCACCCCGTGAGGTGCACCCTCTGCACGGTACCACATCCCTCGTCCTCACCGCAGTCCACGTTCTCCGCGCAGGGAGTGTTCCCCTCCGCCTGTTTGCCTGTGGTCCGACTCTCCATCGCCGTCTTGGGGCGCATTGGCGTAACTCTGTTGGAATATGGACAATGTACGGTGTGTCTTCTTCATAGAACCTATGTGTAGTAACAGAATTAGGACACGCTTTGAACAATGTCCTCGGGTCTCAGCAGTAAATGTATCCAGTACACGCGTATAAATGTAGCTCGTATTGTTTCTGGTACATTCAAGCCTTGCGAGTGTCAGATTATAATGTTTGTAAATGAAGAAGGTCTGTCGTTCTTTATACGATGAACAGATCATGGATTATAGCGTTTATACCATAAAGCACGTGGTTAAACTTTTACAGGTACCAGGATCTTATCAAAGGGGAATCCCATTCAGGCTGAAGTCATATTGATAAGGAAATCGATGTCAGGTAAACAATATAAACACTTACGACCTATTATATACCTTTAATGATTATTATCTAGAAAAGCCTAATAAAAAACGAGCAGTGGTAATATATTTACTTATTGTATTTGACATTGACACATCCCAAATAGAGCACGTAGAATAAGTGTCGGTTACCGACCCAACAAGCACATTTAGTACCAAGTTTGGTGGTCGTGGAGAGGGTTATCAAACCACGTCCACGTAGACCTATGTCATCCATCTGAGGAACACACTTGCATAACACCGTATTACGCTGTTTTCTGGGCTAAACCACAAATGCGCTTTTACTTTGGCCACTTATAGAACTTGGTCAGATTGATAAGGGGAGATGTTGCGGCGGTTATTTTTGGTTTTCGGTCTTGGTAATCCATGAGATGGTTCTAGGACTATTGTAGAAAGTCAGATGGTTATGGGGCGAAAAAGCTGACTTCCGTGGAATAGTCGCGCATCACTGTTAACAATAGAGATTGATCTTCTGACAACCAAAGCTCGAACCTGTATTAATGTGTATACTATGGGCAGTTTGCGTTACACAAGCCTGTAATTACCGTTATACGGTTCAAGAGTTTGGTTCCCATAGGGAGCTTTTGGTGCCCTAACCATCCGGAAGAAGCCCAATAACTTCTGTAAAAGGTCATTGCAGAAGCTTCAAAGTCATGTACCAAAGCTTTCCTTATGAAACACTTTTTCAAATGTCTGTAAGGTTTAGGTAAAGTAAGCATGTGGTCTCATTAACTATAGAGGTGTTAATGAAACAGGCCACAGGTCCCCATTGATACTTAAAAATATAAATTTAGTTTGTTGGGTAATAACATAAACAAGATGTTATAATCGTGTAGTAATATGAACTAGTTGTGAGTATGAGATATAAAGGCAGGGAAACTAGGTTGTGAATATATGTGTCTTAAATCTATATGGTGGTAACTAGCAAGATTTCTTACCGATAAAAAAAAGACCAGACAAAAGTGAAACTGTATAACTATAATATTAAGTTAAACCCGTTTTCTCTGTAAAAAAAGAAGGGGAAAAAATGAAAACAATCATATCAAAATGATGGGAGCCTTTTCATTTTACTGTGATGGGAAATAATGATGTAAGGCAATGTTTTAGCAATTTGTGATTTGTTCCGAATACATAAAGAAGAAATAGCTGTACTGCATATTCCGCCAAGCATGCATAGTTCTTTGCAGATAGGGGCTCGACTGCACGATCGGAACATTTCTGCTTTCTTCTTTGAAGACACAGATAAAAAAAGAAACCGATGGTGGTTTAAGCTGAACCATTCATGTGTCAATTAACTAGCGATTTGACAGCTATATATATTGGATTTGGTAAAGTAAAAAAGAGAGATTGGAATGATCACAGTTTATTATCATAAATAATCAATCATATGTACACACTGACATGAGCTAAGGACTAGGTACTTCATTGTCATAGCGAGTAATCATCATTCTGATATCATCTTATTATTACGCACATCAATATCATGAACACTTTTTTCCAACTCGTTGACGCCTGACTAGAAATCTAGAGATCTGAACAATTACAGGATAATCATTAATGTCACCTACTATGGTATTTACAAACTCATAAGAATGGGCGGAGATGGTTGTGATTTTACAGGAGAGGTTCCTACAGTTACCTTCACCCCCTCCCCATACGAGGACCGACCCTCGGCCCGATACGCCGTGGTCAATCTGATTACTGGTTGATAACTGACTCAGTACCTCTGTATAACACACTGTGAAAGTAGGAATACAGGTCTTATTGTGTCTAACTCAATACCAAAGGTTAAATGTGAATGGACTTTAAAGATTGGGCCTCATATTAAACAGATGGGTAGCAAGATCTGTCTAAGTATATGTTCATGCCTTTACATAGTTCATATTGTAAATAACACAAGAATTACAGTTTAAAATTTTGAAAGTCTCGCACTGCAGCGATAATCGTATCCCACATCTTATTATATTGTGAGTTCGTTGAAAAGGCATTAGAATGTGGGAATTTCGGGCATTCATTAATATAAATTGCTCCCAAGCTTTCAACTTCATTTATAAAATGCTATTTAGAAACAGTAAGCCATTTTCACGGAATTTGCATGATATTACGGGTTGGCAGTATCGCGAAACCTTAGCACAGCAACCATATGACCAGTCAGTATCATTTATGATGGGCGGATACGATAACCATATAGATAGAGTATAGAAGTTGGAGGGACTTTTTTCAAGTGCGTCATAATACTAGACACAGAGAGGCTTAGGATGTCGGTACTGAGAGACCCTGTCCCGGTGGGTCGGGCAGGGGGAGGCAGTGACGGCAGGACGTTTTACGGTCTATGATATAGGTAAAGTGTCGCGATTCCCGCGCACGACTAGGAGGACGGAATGTAGATATTGCAGTAGTTAGGACCAGTTTTAAATGAAACGTTTAACTCTACACCCACATTGTAGTATAGACCACGTGCTGACGTGGGCAAGTGACCACCTTTTGGTACACGTATGCTTCTCATAACCATGTGGCTATTTGATAAATCTAAAATGTACAGATGTTAAACAAAAATAGTAATGACTTATCATGGCTTAAGCTTATTTGAGATAACTCCAACAAAAATATATCTGATAGATTTGTTTTGAGTATGAATGATAATGATTTCAAAATGATTATGAATATGACGCTCAGTCCATTTCTGGGTGCTGCGCGTCTTACTACATCCAGTGTATAAGTGATATTTTAGTTTCTATATCATTGATAAATCAAGCAAAATTCGTACAACTACATAAATTTGTCGGTTTTCCATCCCAAAATCAAACAAAGTATCGATTTCCCCTACTTTTGAAAGGAAACACTAAGCGAAGGAGGCTACAATTATGATTGTTTCCGGAGATCGTTAAAGCCTGGCCTACAGAGGGGTGATTTTGAGGTTACGTGTAGGACGGTTTCCGAAGGTTACTCTATAGAAGCACCATTATTCAACAAACAGAGGTGGGTTTAATCCAATACATGACACAAACTGCATTTTCTTCTCATTGTAAAGGTCTGGTTCTTGCCTCATTGAAAGAATAAAGTGGCAACAACTCATATGTACAGAGATACATGTATATAGACACAGCAGCCACAGACTCTTGGCCACGAGACCTGCGACGTCCGAAAGGTCTCTCCACTTCCCATGGAGAGAGACGAAACACGGCATACCGCCCGCTGGTCAAATGGAGGCTTCTATTGGGTCAGTCACAGAGCCTGGTTAACTTGTATAGCTATAAAGACACATGTTGCCGACGATACACTTCATAAAAGACACCTTTGAGGCAGTATATGTACGCTATAAGGCTTTGACATAGTACGTATATCTTTCTGCCAACTTATCCCAAACCAAACGTTGAAGGCTACAGGTTGAAGGGTCTTTATAAGGGCTCATGTCCGAAGGGAATATTGGGCTTGCTGGTGGAAAATAGTGGAAATGAACATAATCATTCCGCAATTGATCGGAAAGTGGAATTCCGTCGACAGAATATGTTTGTATGTCCCTCTCCCAGGCTGCCGTTGGAGAGGTGACCAGTGGCCCCCGTACGTCCTCGGCCTGCAGAAGGCCACCCGCGGCCAATGCTGTCTGCACACATCTACAGAGGAAGCCCAGGGGTCGGGACCATGTGTTTTTGCCCTGATGCCAATCACTTATAATAGGCTATATACACATTAGGACGTATGGTATAGTCCAACACTAAACACATGTCAATAAATATAAATACAATGACGATGTACCAATGACGACAGCGCAGAGTCATATGTAGGGCCTGTACATGTTATCCATGTTGGTTCATCATTTGAACCAATCACTTTGCGGTTATGGCACCTCAGTGACTATAGTTAATGTGAAGACGTAGACTTTTTCTTATTTTCCCTGCATGTGATCCCAATGGATACAAGTGGTGGTCTTTCCTTCCAAACCACGAGGGCAACCATTTTGTTAATCCCGCAGAATCATAACAGTCTCTCAGAATCAGGAGGCCTGTAGATTTTTTCGGTGAGCACACGGGCATCTGTCTCCTCCACTTGTACCCGCTAGGTACGTTGATGATTAACAGCCTGTTTTCTGTGTCCTACAGGGCAAATCAACCCCCCTGTACTCTCATGTCTCCCCGCCCATCCCCTAGGTCACAGCTCCATGTGCAGCGCCGATTCGCTCAGCCTATTCTGCATCGTCCTCTCGTCGGGCTTCTCGTCGCCGGTCACGTGGCCCGAGAGTTCGACGAGACTGGTGGACCTGGGCCGTTTGAGGCCCCAGGCGCCGGCGCTGCTGTCCAGGTCACACACCATGTCGTCAGAGTCTAGCAGGTCCAGGCTGTCCGAGCTCAGGCTCAGGTTCTCCACCCGCGCCTCCAGCGCCGACTCTGAAACACACAGGGGCACCGTGGTTAGAGGGAATTCTAATCTAATTGATTTAGGTCTATTCATCAATTTGCTTTCAAAACGCCAATGCTGAGACAAATAATCGCCACAAGGTTTGACTAAACATAGTCTGATGTGTACACGCTGAATAGAGTGCAGTGTAATAAACTAATTTGCAAAATGCCTTTATCTACAGACAGCCGATTGGTCACTGCATAAACCATCAAATTCTTTTGGACAAATATCAATGCACTTGTTGGTAAGGTCAATAAGGAAATTAAATGTGAGAATTCGTTCCCCCGAGTCTCCCTGAAAACCATAGACATACCAAATTCCACTTAAGCTACATCCAATGAGAGGCTAATAGCTAACGACATCTACCATCATACCAAACAACGTATACCAATGCATTAGAGGCTAATACTAATAGCTAACGACATCTACCATCATGATATACCAAACGACGTACCGATATCGTCGATCTCCTCGAACTTGGACAGGTCCTTGCCGCTGTCGCCGTTCCCGTTCCTCAGGTCGGTGATAGACTTGCGCTGCTCTATTTCGGTGGCGACCAGGTCAAGGCGGGCGAAGGCGTCCTTGTAGGCCTCCTTGGCCGCCGCCAGACGGCACCCCGAGTCCTTCACCTCCTGCAGCTGGGCCTAAGGGGGGGAAACAGGGACGTGTTTGAATGAAATACTGGGGTGCCACAGACGTGTGTGAGAACAGCTGCTCTCTATAGTTCCTCTACCCACGGGACAGCCCCATGTGGCCTGACTTTGTTACAATAGACCTAGGTATTTCCAATTTCATAGATGGAAATTACTAATAAATCCTTCCATAGACGCCTTGTCCCCAACCATTTAAGCCTGGGTCCACAGATGTCCACTGGAAGTCAGTTCCCAATCGTTTGGTTCAGGGCTATTCAGCCAGCAGCGCGCCACACTATATCATTATATTGAAAAAGCCGTGGTATATACAAAAGGCCTATATGCAAGTTGCCATTAAAAGAAGAAGAGGCCGTGCATGCAATAGCGGCAATAGTCTGATCGGCCGGTACAGTGGCGCCACCTGCTGTAGCCGGCATTTGAATAAAACAGCCGTTATTTACCGCACGCTTGTGTAATATCACATATTGCATCATGACAGTCGGTACATGTACACATGACAGTCGATAAAAGATTACATATGTATGTCTTTGTATGCCCTTTCGCAGTAGACCATGTTGTCATTTACAAAATAAGAACAACAAACATTTAATTGTAGAGACTTTTAAATTCAGTGCTCGCATTTTCATATACTACTTGCGCAGAGAATATTCAAGCACAGGACTGTTTGGAAAAAGGGCAGTGTCACGATTGAAACATCAGTGTCGCTCTTAGCGTGCTGATAGTTCGTATTTTTGCTAGATACATCGTTTCTATAATATTATATTCCTTGTATGTGAATACTGCAATTCAAATACATGAATGCATATAATACTAATTATCATAACAACTCAACATGTATTTACACTACAAAATAGTAATAAGCTTTCACAGGGATTAAACCGAAAAAATACTTGCAAATAGCTGTTCTTCTAACGAATCTCGCATTTCATAGTAAGGTCTGAAATAGAAAGGTCTGTGTTAAGCAGTTGGTACAATAAAGCATACCAGATGTAGATAGTGAGAAAATGCTGATTAGCTATCAAATAAATACCTTTCCCAAGTAATTCACTATGTTGCCATAAGGTCACTCACGAGTACTTCTTGTTTCATCCATTATTACCTTCCTGAACACATACTATTAATGTTAATACATATTCTAAAGTGTAATGGCTGCATCCCTTCTGGCAGTCACCACGGCTTTAACAATGAACCGGCGAGTAGCAAGACGTCATCCAAAAGAAACACATACCCAGCCTCCTGTATTGCTTTTTTGGTCTCTTTTTCCATCAGCTCGAGGTCCGACTGTAGTTTTTGTATTTGGTCCTTGGTGCCCAGGTAGGCCACCTCCGCCTCCGCCTTCTCCTTACTCACCCGTAGCACCTGCGGCAAAGGGAAGTCAGCATAAATTAGAAAACTGTCATTTCCCTCTAATAACTTTTATGTGATTATGTAATATCATTATTGAAATCGTACCTATATTTGAAAGTACACGTCATAGGTTAAGGTCACAACAATAACTTAAGGTCAATGAGCATTAGGCAATTCTCAAATTCTCCTCATAGAACTTAATGTTTGCATAATGCTTTGTGTAGTGCATGTTTTGGTAGGTATCACAGTCTGCTCAGCTTTATGTAGTGAGAGCCTTACAGCCTCAAATACGTCATATAGAGATATATATCGATAACTCGTTCTCAAATACTTCCTATACATATCTAACACACACACCCTGATGGTTGTTAACATGTCCCAAATGTCTAAGGTGTTATTCACAGGCCCTGTGTATTTGGTCATTGCATTGCAGTCCCAAATATCTCACACAAGTAACCAATACTCAGCCTCTCCATAGCTTTGTTCCAATTATCTGTTTTCATCAGAGGCAGCCTCGCCATACCGAATGAGAGTGTCACAGCCTATGCACCTCATATAGATAACCCAAACTCACCCTCTGCGTAGTTTTGTTCCAGTTGTCTAAGGCATCAGAGGCCACCCCACCATACCCGATGAGGGCGTTGTTTCTATACTTCATATAGATAACCAACACTCACCCTCTGTGTAGCCTTGTTCCAGTTGTCTAAGGTGTCGCAGGCCACCCCACCATACCCAATGAGGGCGTTGTTTCTATACTTCATATAGATAACCAACACTCACCCTCTGTGTAGCCTTGTTCCAGTTGTCTAAGGCATCGCAGGCCGCCCCACCCTACCCGATGAGGGCGTTGTTTCTATACTTCATATAGATAACCAAAACTCACCCTCTTCGTAGCCTTGTTCCAGTTGTCTAAGGCTTCGCAGGCCACCCCACCATACCCGATGAGGGCGTTGTTTCTATACCCCATATAGATAACCAACTCTCACCCGCTGTGTAGCAGTTGTCTAAGGCGTCACAGGCCACCTGTCGCACTTGTAGATAGCATTATTGCCTCTATATCCCATATAGATAACCAACACTCACCCGCTGTGTAGCTTTGTTCAAGTTGTCTAAGGCGTCGCAGGCCGCCCCGCCATACCCGATGAGGGCATTGTTTCTATACCTCATATAACAACCAACACTCACCCTCTGCATAGCCTTGTTCCAGTTGTCTAAGGCGTCGCACGCCGCCCCACCATACCCGATGAGGGCGTTGTTTCTATACCTCATATAACAACCAACACTCACCCTCTGTGTAGCTCTGTTCCAGTTGTCTAAGGCGTCACAGGCCGCCCCGCCGTACCCGATGAGGGCGTTGCCTCTATATCCCATGTAGATAACCAACACTCACCCTCTGTGTAGCCTTGTTCCAGTTGTCTAAGGCGTCGCATGCCGCCCCGCCGTACCCGATGAGGGCATTGTTTCTATACCTCATGTAACAACCAACACTCACCCTCTGTGTAGCCTTGTTCCAGTTGTCTAAGGCGTCGCAGGCCGCCCCACCCTACCCGATGAGGGCGTTGTTTCTATACCTCATATAACAACCAACACTCACCCTCTGTGTAGCCTTGTTCCAGTTGTCTAAGGCATCGCAGGCCGCCCCGCCGTACCCGATGAGGGCATTGTTTCTATACCCCATATAGATAACCAACACTCACCCTCTGCATAGCCTTGTTCCAGTTGTCTAAGGCGTCGCAGGCCGCCCCGCTGTACCCAATGAGGGCGTTGTTTCTATACCTCATATAACAACCAACACTCACCCTCTGTGTAGCCTTGTTCCAGTTGTCTAAGGCGTCGCAGGCCGCCCCACCGTACCCGATGAGGGCATTGCAGTCAGTGTTGGCCTCCAAGGCCTTCTGGGCCACAGCCTCGTTCTCGCGGGCGTCCTCAAACTCCATGACGGCCGTCTGAAAGCGGTCTGTGGCCACGTCCAACTCCGTCTTAATCTGAGAATATAACGACTTTTGAGTTAAAATGGAGTAAGTCTGGGCATGTTTCTCTGCTGAAATTAGTTTATGTCCTCTACTGATGCGTAGTCTGAACAAGCTTAATTCAGTCATTGGAATAAGGCCTCACTTGACATATAAATCAGGGGCTGTAACCTCTGAAACCCCATTTACCTCTGCATGTGCACAAGCCTCTCTACATGTCTCCTCATACGGAAACACAAGTCTCTCAAAGGATACCTTGTCAACTGCTTTTAGTGGCCGACTACTGAGAGGGTATTATTACTCTGGTGTTATAATGCTGACTGCTCTCACCTTGTCGAGCTGGGACCTCCCCTTGTAGAAGGGTCTCGCCTTCTCTATGGCCTTCCTGTGCGACTTGTAGAACTTGTCCAGCTTCTGCTTCGCCGCGTTCAGCGCCTGGCAGAAGCGCATCTTGGCTTCCTGCGAAACAATGTATTCATTTACTCATACCTTTTCGTGTCATAAAAATAACGATTCGTCTATCTAACAAATTTAAGAAACTTCGAGGGATTCGTTCAATTGTTCTTTAAGAATTTGAAATGAACTCTTTTTGCTTGAATTCTTAGTTATGACTTTACACTGGATATGTCACACTATTGATCTGCTATTACCAACAGATTTCGAAAAGGCTTTTACCATACTTCCGGTCATATTTTCATATATTTTGCGTACATTACTATGGTCAAACTAAAGTTAAAACTGATCTTTTATTTGTAGCCGTTAGACAATGAGCAACTTCCAAATGTCTATTTTATTGTTAAACAAATAACATTGGACGTTTTTTTTCCTAAGTGGTAATACAAATATTGATAGGAATGTATAATTGATGGGTTTGACGTAACACAGAATGAGTTATTGAGGGGTAGTGAATGTGGTAGCTGGGGCTGCTTACAAACAGTTGGCCGTCCAGCTCGTTGACGTCGGCGATGGTTTGGTTCAGCAGCTTCATATCCGTCTGAAAGTAAATATACACCTGTCAGCACCCACAGAGCCATTGGAGTTTAGCCTGCATGTATACCTCGCATATATATACTTGCATTATTATGCCATAAGAAAATAATGACACCTGTAATGTGAGTTCATGAAGCCACATTTTTGCATGTTTATGATAATTCATAGCGATGAAATATATACATTCAAATTATCCTCCAAAACAATATCAACCAACATGAGGCACAAACCAGGTTGGGATCCTGTACTTCTCGACCCCCGTGGATGAGCCAGGTCTTTCTATCATAGTACATTGGAGACCTAGGGCGGCATAGTAGCTCACCAGGTGTCATAACGAACTATGGGGTTTAAATTTACTGTTAATTGTAGGGATACCTTTAAGTATTATGTTTTGTCAATTATTCCAGTATGCTAGCTCTTTCCAAGTGTAGTCTTCTCTCAGTCATAACTGCAAGTCATCTCAAAACATAGTTCTGCATTAAGAGGTTAACACTCGCATGAATGGATAATATTTATTAATCCAAACATGTGATATATGTCACAGTGCTCCCGTTGACAATCACCAGTCCAAGAGGGGCGGTCTGCTCAACCCAACACAGCCAATTCTCCTAGACTTCCTGCCTGCCAGTACACAGACCAGAGGCTGTGGCCTTGCTACTCTATCTGAGGTGTTAGCTTTCAGCTTGTGCAATGCACTCTAGCTCGTTCTCTGCCCCGAGGACTATTTTAAACCAGCCCTATGACAGCCTTCACTCTCCAACATCTATAGAGAGTCACACTCTTAACTGAGGTTGCTTCTTCACAAAGATGGATAAGCTATCTATGGACTGACACCCGCTTCAGTACAATAATGACACATCTAAGTCACCCCCTACCCTCCCCTACTCCCTCTGAAGGCCAGGGCGGCAGAGCTGCTCATCAGGTGTCATAATCATTCTGCAGGGGTGGACATAACCAGGATCAATACTATAGATTGTCAGTTAGGACAGTGATGTATATTCTGCTTTCTTCTGCTGATATTCCTCTTGTGTGTTTTTCAGGGTACGCATTGAACCGGTAAATTATGCTATTTCTGACGTAGATAACTAGTAGTGATCGTCCGCTTTACCAGGGAGGAATATTACCCCACTGTTTGCTAGAAAACTACCGAAATAATAGAGGTTGCTTCAATGGAAAGAAGTAGAGTACTTCTTCACAAAAGGCCGCAAATCATGTAAGCCCTAAATAGACACTTCTCTTTTACTACCAATTTTACATTACGGTCTACTTGGAGGAAACAGACATGGATAACGTGTGCTGTAGTGTACTATAATGGACTACCCAAGATCACAAGACAATGTGAAAAGAAAACAAGGGAGCACAGCTGATCTGGTCCACCTTTGTCCCTCTAACCCCTCCAGGGGGCCACAACATACAAGTCTGTCTTATGTGGAAATTCAAATGCATTAGACTTTAATTCAAATCAATACAAGCAGTGGTAAATCCAAAGAATAGCTGCTATGGTATTTTGCAGATTTATAGTCTCTTCGAAATAATTTGTTAGAAGGTTAGAAAATGGATGTAATTTGAGAGAGGCCCATATGTTTGTCCGTTACTTTGCTTAACTGTGTCGGTCTGTTGGGAGATGGGTACACACAGACAGGCGACCGTGATCTACCAAAGGCCGTTCAGTACTAGTGGACCCTGGCACCTTGGCACACGTCCATCACAGCCTCTGAAAGCCAATGTGTATTACAACATGTACCGCTATAGGTTAAAGCAGAAATCAATATTGTAACTTTAAAAGGTATGCATAAGTTCTCCCATGCATAGATTACTCTTGAAAATAAATATGATGCGGACTTTGTATTCAAATGTAGTGACTATGAGTCTTAAAATATCATATAATAATGACACCTTGGAGCCCAGGCTACCCATACAAGGCAGTTTTAAAGAGCCTGTTCTGTCTGTTACCAAGGATACACAGTTCCACGGGACTGGCATCATCAGTTATTTGATTTTTGAATGAATCTGTGAAGCGGGAAATGGCCGAGTCCCCGGTGACATCATCCCCTTCACAAATGGCAATCACCATCAAACGCCCCCCCCCCTTCCCTAGTGGGCCCCCTCCCTCCTCCCGGGGGACGCTGAGGCTGGATGTGTGGACTAAGTAATCAGGAAATGGACGGCCTTTTTCATCCAGCGGTGGACCAAATTAAATTGCATTGAGTAATATATTTTAATTTATCGGTTTTAATGTATAGATTACACACCAAGGACAGATAATGGGCAACAACAGTCTAATACATGATTAGGTTGAGAACAATAAGGGTGCAAACTTTAGCTTATTATTATTTTTCCATTGTTTAAATTGATCACATATATTGGCAATTATTGCAGATAAAAGGAAATTAGGCAAGAAATGATTGAACTATATGAGGGATAACTTTATCGTTAATGATACACTGAAAACACAAAGTCGTCAGAGAGCCACTGCAAGGTTGTCAAAGGGTTGTCACAGGTCACTTTTGGGCTCTCATATGTGACTTTTGGGTCATCACAGGGCTCATTTCAGGCCATCAATGCTGTGTGACTACCTTGTGACAATTCTTTGACAACTTTGGGGTGGTCAGAGGGTTGTCATTGTGAATTTTGAGGCTGGATGACAACCCAAAGGTAGTCATTTTCTCCCGACTACCTTAGGCCAAAAAGGTCGTCAGAGAAGCAAAAATGAAGAATGGGTTGTCATAGGGTTGTCACAGAAGAAAATGAGAAGTCAAAAGTCCTGCCTGACTACCCTAGGGTTGTAGGTGAATGGTGCCTAAAGTGACAGCCCAGGGTTGTCATGGCCTCTGTCTATATCAACCCAGTGTTGTAAGTGAATGGTGTCAAAACCATACAACTCATAGGCCTCCTATGTGTATTGGCCACACCTAATAACTAGTTATCACATAATAGGATGTCATTATAATGACTATGATATCTACAACATGAAAATATTCATAAATAAGATTTTTTGTCTAACAGACTCAGACACAGCCTGTGACAACCTTGGGTTGTCGTTTTTGGCACCACTTTTGACAACTCTGTGTTTTCAGTGATAGGGAGTAATTTAGCATTATTCTTCAAGTCATTATTCCATTAGGTGAGCAAATCCGAGTGAAAAGATGTTGTTTATTAATGTCCAAGACGTATGATATAAGTCAGTGACTTCCTGTTGACATTTCACCAGTCCATAGGTTAGTTCATTCAGCCCTCACAACCAAATGTTCCTAGTTACACAGTCACTGACTCAAGCCTGCCTGCAGAGTTCCCTTATCAATCCCAGTATCCCGGCCTACTCCTGCACAAAGTTTTTACTTGACCAATAAACTAAACCCTCTGGCTGCTGCTGGGGATGTTCCCCTCCCATCTACTGCTTGCTCCTGCCCTGACTAGCCTTTGCTCTCCAAGCACAACATTACAATGAGAGATTCTATCTCAGTCCTAAAACATGTAGCTTCTTTAACTAGGAATGACGCCACATCAGAACATGGTGTTTGATTTAATTTCAAAGCATATGTATGAAATTACTACTAGTCCAAAATCAAAAAACTATTTCAAAATGTCAAAATATCTATCAAAACCAATAGGCATTATATTGATATCCAAGAGAGTCAGATTTTCAGTGATCGAGTTATTTAGACGTCACCGTTGGCTACGTTGTAACCACCGTAGAAGCACGCTAAATTCATGATGTGACGTGACCGGTGACATTGCTTGATTACATTCCGAAAAAGTTAAACATCACCAACTGTTATGTCCCTAAGATTACGTCGGCGAACGTTAACCTAACAAGGCGTGGACGACACTGCTCCTTTAAACAGGGTCGGTTGCATTCAACTGTACCTTATAAAAATAGATATAGGTCTCCCTCTTCCCCCGGGGGTTCCCTTTATACCATCCCCTTTTCCCACCCTCTAAATCCCATTGCTTACTCCCATCCCCCGCCACCCCACGGCCCACTAAGCATGACGCCCCTCCCCCTCCCCCTCCCCCTCCCTACACACACACAGGTTGTCTATTATGGGTGCAGTGACGGCGGGTTGTCATGGTAACACCACAAAACACCCGGTCGTTTGAACACCTAGAAAAGAGAAGTGAACGGTAGTGAACGGTCGGGTGGTCGTTCACGGGGGTCCCCTCCCAGCTGCAGGCCTGTTTAAATAAGGCTACTTTTATGGTTTGCTGACCATTAAAACTAAACTGTGTCGTTATTTGCTGTCGTGAATTAGCATTATACTAAAGGCATAAGCTGAAGGATTGATGAGATCGAACCCCATTCCTAAAACAATGTGTCATTTATGTTTCCAAATCTATTAAATGTTCCTACGCCAGTCAAAAACTGTCTATACGTTATATACAAATTATCATTAATATTATAATCAGTATATGATACAAAATATGCTATTGAAATTGCTTGTGGTTATTCAGGACGGAGCTGCATATACATGCACATAGTATATACTACTTACAAAAGTATGGCGTTCTATTGGTTACTATATTTGCACCAGAAACCCAACAATCTCAGTTTCGACCAAATCTCTCAAGCCAGTGCTTACTTATAATAGCTCTCATCCAGGGACAGTGACTGTATCCCTCGGTGCAGCATTCATCCCGTTAACAGTGGTTAAAGGGTTCCACCTGACCGTGGGCTTTGTGCCCAAGGTTAGGCCGAATACCCCTGACTCCCAGGTAACCGCCAATTGGCTCTGCTGCCGACATGTACATCTAAGGCTCATACTGATAACCAAGCACCCCCACACCCTTATATGTATGATATATACATGGTATATCCCATTGTGCATCATCCTCCAGGTGGTATTATCGACTGACTTAAAACACAATGAACTTCCTGAAGGATGTCATTGTTCTAACGGTTAAACCCGCAAACTTAACGCGGCCGTCCAGACGTTACCTGGTAGGTGGGGGAGGCGGAGAGGGCCGCCCACGGGGTCTTCTTGGCCGAGATGAACGTCCTCATGGTGGTGTAGTCCGTGTCCCTCACCCGCCGTGTGGACCCGCCATCCCTGTGTGTGTGCTCGTACTCCTGTATAATCTACGACTGACCCGGCCGGGGGTGGGAGGCTGCTGTAGCGCCGGGAACCTACTGTGGTCGCGCTGCATGGTCGGACTGCTCCCGCCGCGGCCCCTATATCGATCTACCTGGGGCTCTCTGCAGGTGAGTGGAAGCACCGCTGCCACCACCATCACAGCTCCCACTGCCTGCCACCACTATAACGGCCACCACCACCACCATCGGGGCTGCTGGCCCGGTCTACCTGCAGCCGGCTGAAAGGCACACCTGGGAGGCTGCAGTCACCACCCCAACCCCTCCCAACCACCTCACCCCTCACCTCCCTCTCCCCGCCGCCCCCGCCCCACCTGCCTGCCTTCTGCTGCCTTAGGGTGGGCATGGCAGGGGGCACTCCTATTTCCTACGCACCAACTACCACCTCA
The DNA here is from genome assembly GCA_936440205.1 of Lepidonotus clava. NCBI lineage: Eukaryota > Metazoa > Annelida > Polychaeta > Phyllodocida > Polynoidae > Lepidonotus > Lepidonotus clava. The sequence continues at coordinate 14,388,199 of OW387135.1, forward strand.
CTATTTGATGGTCCGTTGTTCAACATTCATGACACATTAATTATTTATGTGATAGTTAACCATGCAGGAGGAGGTAAAAACAATCAAATTTGTCATGTTGTCGTATAAGGCAAACGAACACCGGGTGAGTTGATTTTCATAACTAGGTTCTCACCAGATTCATAACGAGGTCTATCTGACAGGGGCTGATCCTGTAACAAACGCTGTATAGTGCAACAAACATTGTATAATGTTGATATGGGACCAGTCAAATAAAGGTGGTGACACATGCGCGCTACCCAGGATCTTAATTCAGAAGACAGTACCCCCTACCCTCACCCCACCCTCCCCTCTCCACATCCGGCGACGGCCGACGAGCCTTGGGCTCAGAATAGAAACTGGTCTCAATATATGTATAGGTCGCCAAAGACTTACTTAACGCTGCGTCCGCAGAAATAGATCTGAGACAGATGCCATCTCCAGTATCTGTATCTGGTTCCATTCGGTGCTGAGCCGTGGGATATCACCCAGGTGTTTCCGCGTGTCACACGGTGCGGGGTATGGGGTATGGGGTAAAAGAAACCCTCTAGCTTATAAGCAGAGAACGGCGTGTGTATATATATATATATATATATATATATATATAATATAGAACAGGTTATTACTATTAGATACAGATAACATGATATGACATATATTGTCCAAATATGTATTGGGCCTATATCACTATACTGTAAATTGTAGCTTGCCATGAGAAATCCTAAATGCTTCATGGAACAACTTCGACATTTATAGTAGACTGTATGACAAAATAACACTAAAGACAAGTATTAAATCATTCACTTTAGCATTCAAATCAATCCTCATAAAGTTCTGGAAAGGAACATGATGCTCCCTACTAAAAAAAAAACATATTTCAGAAGGACATTTACCAACATTAGAACTATTCACTGAAAAAAGGGTATTAGTGAGATTCCTTTTTTTTGTAGTCTGATAAAAAGCGAATTATAACCTTGCGTCTGCATATTCCGGGCGGCAGACCGTTGCTCAGCGGGGGCCACGCTCCTAGGCTTCAGGTGAGGGCAGTGGCCTACCCCTCTGAAGTGTTGGCTAGGTGCAAATGTGTGGGAAGGGTGTGTGGGGGAGGACTGGTAAAGTAGGGGGTAAGCGGGTATGTTTGGGTGGGTGGTCGTAATTATGTATGGGCAGGGTAAATGATAGGGTTGTCCTGTGGGGTAAGGGGCGTTCGGAAAGACACGATGGGTGGTGCTTGGATTGGATACACGTATCAGATGGTCATCTAATGATTATAATATATATTAATATCTATATTCCCCATCACTAAAACGTTTACCAATGTAAATATTATGTAAGATGTCGAGTGAACGATATTTGAATATGTTTACACAATCAAGGTCAAAATAAACCAAATTGTTAGGGGTAATTGATAAATTGTTCGGGATACCTCAATTTAGATACACAGAACAAAACACAGATATTTGTATCTGAGTCAACACCTGTCTGGTCAGATCAGTCTCGTGTCTCCTAGATTTTGATCAACGATGGACAAGAGTGACGCTAACCATCAGTACATGAAACATCCTACCGCCGTTATTGCGTCGCCCCGCGCCCTGTGTGGTCACAGGTGATGTAAATAGCATCAGTCACAACCAAGGACCGGTAGATACTTAATTAGAACAGCAGGTGGCCGATATTGCTTATGTCTAACGGGTAATACATGTATTACCTATCTATTTGGAGAATATCGTCTGTTAACTTGTTCATTCATCATCACAAAAAATTGTGCGTGAAGAATACTCTATAAACCACTCTCACTCGGATTTCCTTTGTTCTAGCAGTGCATTCTCAGGTGATAATGCACTGCTACTGTGATAATGCACTGGTGGCCTCAGATAATGCACTGGTTGTCTGAAATAATGCACAGTTGCTGATTTGTTGTTGATATATAGGCCTACTGCCAAGAACACCCAATTTTGAATTTATGAAAAGTTTGACCATTATGTGCACAGCCCAGGATTGAACCATAGACCTTTGGATTCATAGTACCACAGCCTAACCACTACCCTACCAGGGCAGCTGTTAAAAGTCTGGTCAGTCTTACCTTTTATCCATTGTTGGTTCATTTAGTCTGTACTGACCCAGATTTACCCTTTCATTGAGTTAGGGTGACTAGTGGAGTGGGATGTAACTACAGTCTATGACTGTACACTCAGTGGGCAATCAACACCCCTTCCACCCCTCTCCTCTCCCCCTCCACCTCTCCCCTCCCCCTCTGCTTCACTCTGCCACATTGACACCTCAGGCACTAGAGTTATCACAGGCTATTACTTCTAGTGGGGAGGGTGATTCGCTGCAGAGTGGAGGAGCACTGGTCAGAGCACAGGTTGGGGCTCTTGATGGGGGGATCCCAATGTTGCATGTCAAATTTAAGAAATGCTAATGTCATGTGTCATTGTCACTTATCTTTTTCTTCTGTTGCATTTGAATTAAAAAAATGCTTATGACCCTTTTCACTTTATTTATAAAGCCTATGTCATTATCACTATGGCATGTGTAACTCTGTTGAATTTAAGAAAATGCCCATTTCGTATTTAGGAGTCTAGGGCCATCTGCTAGGGTTATACAGAGGCAAAGTGAACTTTTATATCAATGAATTAAGTAGTAAATTCAGAAGTTCATAAGGTACTAAGGGGCATGAGATACTTTCTCTCGTGGTTTATGTCAGATAATGGACTCGTAGTAGTGCATGGGGTGAAATAATGCACGAGCCCGCAGGGCGAGTGCATTATTTCACCCCATGCACTACTACTCGTCCATTATCCTACACATAAATGCTTTTAGCAAGATACCAAATGGAAGCTATTAAAAGTCAAAGTGCACAGACACGCACGACCTATAGCTAAATCAATCCTTTTAACATAATGATGCCGACACTACAATATGATATACGAGGCGACCACTTTACAAATACATCAAGACATGTATGTATATATATATTATATATTCTGTGAAGGTCAGGTTCATTAATTGGAATAACCATTATTGGGAGTATCTCTTGACGTTTCGGTCATTTACTCTGGTTGCATTATGACCTTCATGCTGATCTATCACACAGCGTTTTGTAACAAAAAACACGGGACCGAACTGGGCCGTTGCGGCAAAACGCCACATGAAACGTACCCACAGGGACCTTGTTTGTATGTATGTATGTATGTATGTATGTATGTATGTATGTATGTATGTATGTATGTATGTATGTATGTATGTACGTATGGGTGGGTGGATGGATGGATGGATGGATGGATATTGAGAGTAGAAAGCTTCTCTGTCGCCCGATCAGATCATTCCCCTCGTGGCTGGTTCTGTCAACCCTTACCTGGGTCTGGTTATTATCAATGTATATATTGTGGGAATAATAAGTGACACCACACAGGCCCAATAACCTAATGGCCAATCTAGCTATAGCAAATAGGTAATGCAATAAGGTATCATAGCAGAGCCCACAAATGGCGCTTTATTCTACACATAATCCCCACAGACCAAGGGGTCACAAAGCAATAGCAGATTAGTAATTTTTAATACTCTGGTTTGTACACATGGCCAATGGTTTTAGCCCAAGACATAGGTGTGTGCAAACTGGGGCAATAACAATTACTGAGTGCCCCCGCGATCTGTACTTGATTTATTCTATAAGTATCAATTACACAGAAAATTGTGGAATTGGTGTGACACCACACAGGCCCAATAGCCTAATGGTCAATCCCAATCTACTTTATCCTTACACATAATCCCCAAAATGTTTGATTTATTTGAGAAGAGTAATTTGTTGTCCGCTCCTTACTTTTGCGACAAAGAATAGACCCTGTTGTTGTGATGAGGCCCGCGCCAATTCCACATCTCTGTATACTACTACACACACGGAGGTTGAAAGGTCCGCGCTGTAACCCTTATTGTACGAGCTGCTACCGAGTCAATGCTTTGGTCCCAGATATACGGTAACCAATAAGCAGGTCAGGGCTATGTCCTCGCCTCAACCGGTCGACTTGAGGTTATATGACTGGATTATTTGACATCAGAGGAGGGATCCCTATGATTTGCAACAGTTAGCCTATGTTTGTGTTCCAATAACTCGGCTATTTCTTAGTCTGTATGCGTATACATGTAGTATGCATCATATTTAATCAAGTGCCTCTGCCGTCTAATGAATTTCACTATATCACTCCCCAACACATACACACATCCAATCACGGCCAACTATACTGTTCCTCACAGAATTTGTCAACGTTGGCAGCTACGCATTGAAATAGGAGTAAAAATTAGCATAATTATAATCTTCGTACGAAATATAGATCCTTTAAAGTTTTGATTTAGACGAAAAAATGTCATGCATTAGTAACGCAGCTGGAGCCTTACATAATTAATACTTGTCTGTGAAGTGTTAGAGTCCTGGGATGAGTGACTCAGGGCTGAGTCAGTGCCATTGACTCACGCAATCAACCCATCTTTACTCAACGACTCAAATGTAACGACATTACGCATGTTGCATGCGTGTAACCAAACAAACCAAAGTGCACCATTGTTTAATCCCTCCATGAACACTGGTATGCATACAGAGAGCTAGAAATCAAAGTGTCAGCTCTATATAGAAGCTATTACGATTTGATATTCTAGATGTCATGGGAATCATTGTTGTAAACTTGTATATGTATGGCAATGATCACAATACCTTATTCTTGATCCATTGTTTCTGCCAGATGGAAATCAGTATGATTACTAGATATTTGAGTGTTACTTTTTGTCCTGAACAAATTTATGTGATTGTTATATCTGTATTATCATAGAACTCTATGAGCAGTTCATGGTGATGATTGAACAATAGAAACTGGTTTGAAATTCAATGTTATTAAGATTTAAATGCTATAAGCCTATACTGTAAGTAGGTATACTCTAATGTATTTATACCACTATGTATATATTTTCTTCGTGTAATAATCTAAGAGCCAGGGACAACCCTTATGTCTAATGCAAATAAAGCTACCGGTGGAGAAAAGAAATGAGTTGTTTCCGACTTTTTATTCCTACAATCTCAAACTTGTTTCTAATGTGATTTTGAAATTACTCTATAGAAATAAAGAGGGGTGTGATAATGCAATTGAGCGGGTTTTATGGTCGTGGGTTATCCCCCCGGATGGCATTAACACTTTTTTGTCCTATCCCTGGGTTATTGCTTTGTCTTTTGGGTTTAACAATAATGTTAGGCCCCACTATTGGGCCTGGGGCTAACGTCCGCCTCAGCCAACATGTCTATATGTATGTCAATATACGCAGCCCATGTCAGACAGTTGTTGTTTATTGCAGCACGCCGTGTACCCACCTTTATGTACATGGCGATTAGGCAACGAGCCATGCTCGTCAAAGATCACAATCCGGCATATCACGTACCCGCACAAACAGCCAATCCCTGGTGTCCTTACAAAAAAGGCCACGTACGTGCTTGGACGGAATCTCGTCATCCCCGCGAATCGCACATGAAGGGATCGCGATTAGAGCAGGTACTATTATACCATGTCCGAACTGTAGACCTTTTCCTGCGTGCTCCACCCTCTATAGACCCCCGCACGTTAACATGCTTGTATCCGGAGCCACGGCATGAAGACCTGACCCTCCCCCATATACCCCACAGATGTCTATGCCCTTTTTGATTTTGTTACGATGTATTCAGTTATGATTTTTTTCCGGCCTACTCAAGGAATAGCCTATTTAAACTACTGGATTCAATATTCCTTCCCATTATTCTGAAACACTTAAAAATGCCCATTATTCTGAAACATTTAAAAATGTTTCAGAGCTGCAAAGATATTGGACCTTTACTTTTAAAGTCATATTTATCCATCCCTTCAGCGTTTAGTGTGTTAATGTAAGGCAGCACCATAGAGAATCGTCCATTGTATACGGTTGTATATACACAGTGCCAAGACACCTGCATTATTTGTGGCCGTGTGTTTGGGCCGGCCGGCCGGGATGGGTCAGACGGACGCACATTATATATAGGCCTATCCGTCATGTCGTCATTGGTGTCTGCCAAATACCGGCAGACGCCAGTCGGCTTTATAGCTAGCAAGGCGGGGGCGGACAGATTCCCTCAGTGCATACCCATAGCCCAAGTTCTAGGAGGGCCTTATCTTGTACAGACACACAAGATATAATCTACTCGTATAACTTTTTGCATACAAAAGAAGGATGGAATCTCTAGGATAAATCACCAATTGTATATACCTACCTGCCGTTATCGCCTAGATACTAAATAGGCCTACATAATCCTATGTTTTGAAAAGATTCCAGCCAGAGATACCGTCTTTGTACTCCTTCTGTACATCTTTTATGTTAGGGTTAATAAAGTAGTTGTAAGTTGCAAACCACATGGCATTTACCATGCAAATAAACCAGCATCTAACTAATGCCTTTATTTTGAGCCCATATTGTGCTATGCAATGTTGTTCTTGCATTTTGTTAGTGTTACAGATACATTTTCACAGGTTGTGAAATAAAGTCACAAGTATGATGGTAAAAATCTAATCTAAGTTTGTGATCTTGCCACCATTAAGTATCACAACCTGTGCTTGTATCTTTCAAACAAAATTAAGTTGGCATGTGGATATATATATATAGTATAGGATTATAGCAAAAGGGTTCAAGCCCCAGAGGAGAAATACTAGGTTGAGCCAAATCGGGAGTGATAGGAACACATTTTACTTTGAATCACTAATTCGTCATAGGGGCCTATCTTTGAAGTGATATGCTAAAAGGCATTGAGTCTTCTGCACAGATATACATACGATTATGGGTCTATCAACATTATGACTGACACTTTTAAGAAGGCCTTCATGAATCTGGAACATACTAAAATACCTATAAATTGGGGACAAAATAATCTGATAACGACTTATTCATGGTACATATGCTTCAATGTGAAACAACAGAAGGTTTATGCTCGAATCCACCCCTACTGTTCCGCCTGAGCGGCCCCCTGTGCTCCCCCACACTATGCACAGCGGGCCTCCCCCCAGGCCCGGGAGGAGGCCCATTGACGGCGGCCGGGGAGCGGCCCACGTGCTCCAGGACCCACCACATTGTGTGGGAATACATGTGTTTACTTGTATCTACCTGCAGGTATATTGTTCATTCGGTAAACTTGTTTAGTCAAAACAGTTTATCTTTTTATATATCGACTGTTCATACTTGGCCAATGGAGACACATACGATTATCTCTTGTTGAAATGCAATAAATCTTGTCGGAAATAGTGCATGACTCAGAGCCAGAAATAGAGGAACAACTAATGTGTCCTTTTGTCCTAATCAGCAGTATCTATATAAGCTGCTTTGATATTGGTGTGTTTAGGTAGTATCATTAGATAGAGAATAGTAATAACAGCCCAATACAATGACATAGATAGCGTGCATGTGTATCGATTTGAGATATATGGATTGCTCCCATGGCAAATCACCCATACTATGAATTGGTACATTGACATGGGTCGACCTAGTTTCTATACATGTACGAAGGAGATTTAAACTGCATATAATGGATGAAAAATGATTTTTGCTACAAGTCAAATAATATTTAGCCAGGAATAATTATACACTGCATATAATAATATGAGTGCTGGCAATAACCGACATATCACCAATGCACATTAGTATTTTTCACTTAGCTATTATCCTCAGTTTGATATGGATATGGCATACATGCATATACCATACTAAATGATCATGAGACCCGTCGGCGCGGATCCCATGTGCACGTGAGGGAACAGCTGGTCCATGGCCTACCACCTCCCTTAGCTGTTTTTCTGAAACTATCCTCTGTGCTGTTCAGATTTACTTTAAACCAAATGAATTACAACTATTTCAGTAATTTGATGGGAAAAGGGTACATCTTAAATAGCTCACCTCCATTTTGCAGTTGGTCTGCAGCCGCCTGCTGCCTCCCTCGGCGCCCTCGGCGGCCCCGGGGTCCAGTGTACCCTCCATGGCCTCCTCCTGCCGCCCGCCCGGCTCGCCCCCCGCCGCCTCCGCCATCCTGGGCCTACCTGCACGCCCCCTACAGCCCCCCACAGCCCGCTCCTGACCTCAGCACGGCTCACAACAGTCTACTACAGTCACAGCTCTGGTTGTCATCACTGCTTCAGTTTGTTCTCATAGGTTCATACACGTGTAGGCACATTGTATACTTGGATGTATATGTACTTGCACTAGCGGCATATATATCCGGGAAGGCTTGGTATTTTCTGAGTGTATTTTGAGCAGACTATCGGATATGTATTCTCTATTGGAAGGAATAACAGAAATGTTCCATTGAAATGTTTGGCCTGAAATGTTATAGTTTTAATTAAGGATGACGTGTTATATCTATCCGCAGCAGACTTTCACGAAATATCAACTCGTTATTGCCTTCCCCAGTCAATTGAAGCTAGCAAGAAAAGTACATAGTTATGTTGGACATGAGACAAAATGTCTACATTAGGACAATGGGGCCTCAGGCGATAAGGAAACTACAAAAAAAATCAAATAATAATAAGTGGTATTGTTCCTCCCATTGAACAAATTGTTCATGTGTGATATTTCATGGATTTCCCCTATATGTGCCACCTGCCCGCCCCTCACCCCCTGCAGGTACACGGTCACCAGGTGGCAAACCCCCAAGGAGAGGAGCGGGTCCAACCCCGGAGACGTGCAGCCTCCTGTCCCGGATCCGGGGTCATTCGGTACACGCCGTCCTCAGGCCCCGCTATGTCCCACGGTATCAGGTCAAAGATCTATCCCTTCCCTCCTCCTTGGTCAGGTCTCGGCACGTGGAGGGGTGATAAGACGGAGTAATAACACGGACAGGTGGCCGGTCCTACACGCCCGGGGGACTTTGTTCCCGTCGGCAGGTAACGGTAAATAAGCTCAGCGATAAGGTGGAGCAGATATCAGTCCCTGTGTTATCAGTATACACCAGCTGCCTGTTGACCTAGGTGTGAAAATCAACAGTGTAATTCGCACGGGTTCCTTTCACTTTGATGATGTTGTAAAGATGATGTATAACGTTAGAGCCTCGTAATCCCTGTGGGCTGTGGATGTACGATGTAGGTAGAGCTGGAACAGAGGCAGCGTGGTGCTTGGGAGGGTTTGTTGATAATCTGCGGATGCACCCCTGGAAACAAGGCAATTACTGAGTACCCTAGTAAAATTTGTTGACATGTTCTCATGCTCTACACCTATCTGTCAGGGTTATCCAGGTGACTCATCTCCCTTTCCTCCTGCTCCTCCACGTCTCAGGTGAGTGAGTAGGTCAGCGGCGTCTCTCACCTGCCCATCCCCCACCACCCCACCTCTGACACCACCGTCAGGTCCGAGTCAGCGTTCGCAGCAACCGCGTCGGCCGTCTCCGGAACGTCTTCGGCTACCTTCGGCGGCGGGAGAAGGTGGGCCATCAGCTGATAACAGACGGCGTGTAGTCACACGTACTGGAGTGGGCCATGAGGGCGGGCTACATTATACTCCATGCTGATTTCCGCTGGTTACTACGTGCCCACCTTTCCCTGTTACAGGCTGCCCGGCAAGCCGTGACACACTTTAGTATTGATCTGCTAGGTACCAGCAGCGCGCGCACCGCTTGTCAATAACCCAAACAAGCTTAGTTTGGTGGAAAATAATTTTCATGTTTTGTAATTAATTGAATAACAGTTTATACTGAGTGACTTTTAAAATAGGCATAATAGGTAATGCCAGACTGGTTGCTACCTATACTTGGACATTATCGTTGGTGAGATAGACGCACGGAAAAGTTTGGAGAATAATATTGGTATGGCCACATGAATATTATATGTTCGCATGTATCTTTAAGTGCGGCGTTGGGCCCTAGCCCAGAGAACAATCCTATTTAGTCCCGAGGTGTAGTCTTAATTCCTAAGCTGAGGCGCCTCGTCACCTCATGGATTAACACAGTTTGCCTGCAAACAACCCATGCAGGTGTTTATAACCTGTGTGTAGGCCTATTAGCCACTCACTTATTATAACGCAACAACTCCATAAGAAGTAAACCATTGATTCGTTATCGAGTGATATTAGGGATATGTCAAGGTAACTCAAATTTATCACCCACACAGCCGACAAGAGGTACGTAGGCCTATGTGGGTGCAGGTGTGTATTGACAGGCCGTACGTACCTCTCCTCATACGGGGAACCTTGGTGGTTGTCCTCGATTGGCTGAATGTGATACTTCGTTTCAGGAAAATATAATTAACTACAACTATATGTATATTGTAATAATGTTATTATATTGCTGATTGTATGGAATATTGTCACCTACATGGAAGAACATTATTGTTATAATGAATGTGGTTAAATAAAAAGAAATAAGAGAAAAATCTATGGGTTTGAGTCCAACATGAAATCGACCGAAAGACCGCATAGGAAGTCAAAATGAAAACAGTCCATTTGCCCATCTTACCATAGAACTATATGTATAATACTTTACTATACATGGGCCAGGGCAATCATTCCCCTTCCTCTCTCAATGCATATAACCTTACAATTGGACATTTGGCGTTGCGTTGAATCCTTAGATATAAGCCAATTCGGCAATATAAAGAATAAGTTTTTTCATGGTTTGATATGTGTTTACACCTCTGATAGTCATACTGGCCATTCTCCTCAATTGCCGCTGTTAAAAGGCACCAGGTGGTAGCACAGGACTATCCTATGCACCAGGGCGACACCAATTGACTACATGTAGGACTAACACAGGCTCTATCCTCCTGTGACCTGTCCTACCTCAATACCTGATGCACTTTTAATGTTAGGTTACACTTCCAAGTTTAGTTTTCTTATGCAAATCATGTGCTGAGTCTGCGTTAAAAAGTGGAACTAACAACATAACTCTCTTACTTTCCTAAACGCGGCTAAGGCTGACAGACACTTGTTCTTCAATCACTAAGTAGTATAGGGAAAGTGGCAATAGGTGAAGGCAAAGGTGGATTCCCTCGGCCTGTCTCACACTTCTCTAACTCTCATTCCATCCCGCCAAACTATTACGGCCAATGACCTGTTTGATTATATCCGTTTTAAAAATGCGTTTGCGAGAAATAAGATGGTAATAAGTAGTCCCGAAACGGCCATAGGCCTAAGAGAGCCCTAAACTGTCGTATTATGAAAACCAAACTATAGGCAAAATAATAAAAGCTATATAAGATATTAAAGCCAAAATCCCATCATAATGTTATAAACAGAAACGTTTTCCATAAGTGTCGTAAGGCTGCGCCATAAACTGAAAACCTATATATATGGTAAACAGTGACAGGTCAAAGAGAAGTGTGTGAAGGCGCACATCGTTCCCTCTACCTCTCTTTTATCAATAAACCTTTAGTATGAAACATTCACTTTGACAAGTTTTTTTTTAGCATAAACAGCGGCCCATTCTGTAAGACTTGAATATTTCTAGTCCCAAGAAGGCCCATATTTGGTTTTATGATGCGATCCACCAAATGAAATGCCGCATTTTTCTCTATCCGTGCATATATAAAAAGCTGATTAAAATACTGCGATTGAAACGTTATTAATTTTGTCCACTCCTATGTTTTCTAACACATGGATGTCCGAAGAAAAAACACAACAGTGTATGCTTGAATTTCAAATGCAATTAGGCCCCAGTTGTCATTATTTTAATGTCAAAACTTTTCTATCATTTGGTTTGGTATCATTTTCTACATTCCATTAAACAAGAAAAATGCCAAGAGGGAAAAGGAATGAGATGCAGTTCCCTCCATATATATATATATATATATATATATATATATATATATATATATATATATATATATATATATATAAGATTTCGTGACTCTAGGCACAGATATACAATGTGGAGGGTGAGAAATGTGCTTTTGAATTTTCAACCTAGCCACGCGGACTTGAAAAAAAGGACATTGAATATCCGGAATTAAACTTTATAGAGACAATGCACCTCAATGTGTTACTTCATTTTTGTTTTTGTTTTCCCAGAGCAGCATAACAAGAATTCCCTGAATTTTAAAGTCATCTTATCTTTAAGAAAAAAAAAAGAAAGTTAAATCCATTTTACTTAGCTGTATATGAAACGTAAATAACTGCTAGATTTTAAAATAATTTGCATCCGAATTTGCTTGCGAGAAAATATCTGACCACAAGGCAAGTTAAGAAAATCTGGACTATATTATTTGTTTCTCCACAAACAACTCTCAACAGCCTTTCTCTTGAAAGGATAATCTTAGCAAGGAATAATTTGATATGTCTTTTTTGGGTGTCTTCGACTGGACGTCCATTAATCTCCTCATGTTTACTTTAGGCCGGTCGACCAGCAGCTCTCCCCAGGGAGGGGGCTCTCAAGGGTGAGGTCCACATGCGCATATTGAATTTAAGTATATATATATATATATATATTTATTTATATATATATATATATATATCAGAAGAGAGGGATATATATCTAGTTTACTCCCCATTATTAAAAACTGCGGAAAATAGTGACTAGGAATAGGGATGAGTTAGCCTTTTAGGTATGTATCCTAAAGATCTATCAGAAGAGAGGGATATATATCTAGTTTACTCCCCATTATTAAAAACTGTGGAAAATAGTGAATAATATATAGGAATAGGGACAAGTTAGCCTTTTAGGTATGTATCCTAAAGAACTATCAGAAGAGAGGGATATATATATATATAGTTTACTCCCCATTATTGAAAACTGGAAAATAGTGACTAGGAATAGGATATAGGCCTATATTTAGTTAACTCCCCATTATTAAAAACTGTGGAAGTGGGGCCCGTGGGACCCACCCCTCAGGAGCCCAATTAAGACTGGGGCCAGCGGCCCTAAGTGCTTACGTAACAGGATTAAAATTAGCTGGACGTCCACATGGGTGACACGCGTCTTTTTAAACTGAAGAGACTGTATCTTTAGTTCCACAACATAATACTAGGGGCGACGACCCAGAATAATAATAGTATGGGAAATGAGGTGAGGAGAACAAGGGGTTGGCGAATCACATGACCAGCAGAACTGGCCTCTATTTAATAACCAAGAAACAGGTAAAGACAAAAATACGGGTCTGTACAGGTGAGAAGATGAGTTCAAAGTGGCAACGGGCAGTTGGGGGTGTGAAGTCATAGTTTGCGGTTGCCCGGGGAGGTTGCTGGGTTACAGTCGCTGTGGTTTATACCTGCCTCAATGATTGCGGCAGCCCATAATACTAGGGGCGACGACCCAGAATAATAGTAGTATGGGAAATGAGGTGAGGAGAACAAGGGGTTGGCGAATCACAGGACCAGCAGAACTGGCCAAGCCACCGCCAAACCACATATTCGATGAATATCAGTCAATGTTCGATGCGACACGCTGATCCAACGCTCTGAGTGAGGCGTCTGAGTGATGTAGGTACTGGAAGATGGCAGCAGAGGACCAACCGCCTCGGGCCCTGATGTCAATCAGGGGGGAACCGAGCGAGGCCATTAGGGAGGCCCCGCCGTGTCTGAGGGAGTGGGAACTCACAGACACGGGGCTGAGACCAGAGCGCAGGGCCAAGTCTTTCAGGCGGGCGTTAAACCAGGAGTATTCCATAGGCCGAAGGCCGCCGGGCATTGGGAGGCGGAAAATCAGATCCGACTCCAGCGGGCGCTGGACACGAGAAAGTTCAGAGAGCCATCTGACAGGGCACAGGAAGGAGCCGGGTGAAGCGTTCAGAACCACCTGTAGGGGGCGGGTCGAGAACTGGTCGGTCTTCGATGAGGGTAAAGTCAGGACCAGGTGGTCCGGGTATAAGGACACATCGTGCCAGGTAAGGACATGGGGCGAAGGGGTATAATGACACTTGCGAAGGAGGGCCCTAAAGGCCAGGGTCAGGGCCGACCAGAATACGAGGTCGTGGGGTAGAATGGAGTTAATAAACAGGAACATGGAGCGGAGATCCTCCAACGAGAGTGGGCGGCGAGGAGGGCGGCGTGAACGACCCAGGCGCCGAATTCCCTTGATTGTCTGTTGAAGTCGGTAATCCTGGGGGGAGGTCTCAAACCCGAGGGACCGCTGGTGGGTCCACAAGGCCGAAAGGTAGTTAACTGTTGACGAAGGGGCCATAAATTCACTTATGAAGGACACATAGAGGCAAGCCTGATCGGGCGTGCAAGGGAAGGGGGTGAGACCGTAGAGTTTACAGAACTTTAGGTAGCAGGTGAGCTGGCAGTGGCGACTCCTCTTCGTTGACTCCGATAGGGCGGCGTCTTGCAGGGTTTGTTGTCTCGATTGCAGGTCTTGCAGAGTCGGTTCTGGAAGAAGGATAGCAGCACATGTTAAGGTCATATAGAATTGTGGCACATTTAGCCGCCACACCCGGGTAGGGGGCGCGGGACAAGGCATCGGCGAGTGTGTTATCCTCCGATTTAATGTAGGAGGCGAACAGAGCGATGTTGTTAACAAAGCAGGTCCAGAATAGCTCCCGAAGCCAGGACATGCAGGTGCGGTTGGCGCTGCGGCCTGTGTTGATCATGGCCAGCACCTGCATGTTGTCCGTGATAATGTGGACTCTGTGGTTGCGATAGGAGGGGGCCCAGCGTCGGACGCCCACTACGACAGGCCAGAGCTCGCACACGTTGATGTTACGAGTGACCTTGTCGAACTCAGGGGGGTCAGCGTGGTGGCTGCAACCGAGATCCAAGCCGGGGGCTGCATCGGTAGGCTCCCATGACCCAGCGAACCAGTCGCGGCCAGCCCAGGCGCCGAAGCCCTGGAAGGATGAGTCCGAGACAATGGGTTCTATATGTAGGTCGCGTATAATGCAGGCACGACCGTTGAAGACATGGCAGAAGGCTAGCCACCACTCGAAGTCAGCGAGGATGGCCCGGGACAGAGGGATTTTGTTGGACTTGCGGCTGTAGGAGGCGGCGAGGTCAAAGATTCTCCTGCTGAAGGTTCTGCCACCGCGCACAACGTAGGAGCAGTGGGACACTAGGCCGCCGACGCGTTCCAGATCTTTCTTGGAGGAAAAACCCTTGTTGACAAGGTCCATGAGCAGGGCTCTTAGCTTATCAACTTTCTGTTGAGGAAGTGATAACTCGAATTTTATACTGTCGATCGTGATGCCTAAGAACGTGGTCAGTTGGGATGGTTGGGTCACCTTTTTCCAGGATACTTTGAATCCGAGGAAAGTGAGCAAGGAAGTGATAATGTCTCGGTCAGCTTGACAGGATTCACGCGAGGCACCGATTATCAGGAAGTCGTCCAGGTAATTAACTACCCTAGAGGCTCCGAGTTGTCTGGCAGCGCGCACAATAAGGTTTGAGAGGGAATCAAAAATTTTTGGGGCGCACCTGAGACCAAAGCATAGGCGAAGGTCCAGGAGTAGCTCAGGTCCATTGCCGAAGTCCCAAGAGATGCCCTGATACGTGACGCGATTAGGATTGATGTTGACCGAGCGGTAAGCTGAAGAGATGTCCACAACAGCCATGTAGTCGGAGGGGCGCAGCAGATCCACGGCGTCTTCCACCGAGTTGTAGCTAAAGGTCTGGAAGGTCGTTAGCATGAAGTTGTTGATCGAAACCCCATCTGGGCGTGAACAGTCAGTAATTGGGCGGAGCTTTCCATCTGCCTTAACAACAGCCCCCAGGGAATGGACACAACGGGGTGGAGTAGAGGCGTGGATCACTTTGTTTTCAGCCATCTCCGAGGTTAGCAACTCAGTCATTTCCGTGTAGAACTTTGGGTCAAGGATCGAGTCATAATTCTGACAATAATAAGCGGACGGACAACCGTCGTCCACAATGTTAAAACCACAAACAATACCTCTCCAGAGGTAGTCTCTTTCTGCGGGGTCCAGCTCAACGGCGGATGACCCAAACAACAACTGGCCCCAGCGGCACGGGCGGAGCTGGCAAGGGGCGTCACCAATAAAATGGTCACAGCAACACGAACCTGAGTAACATTCATGGTAGATATTTACAGACGGAATATCATCAACAATAGGAGTGCAGAAGAGTGGCTCTCCAGTGTCTAAATGTACAGAAGGGGCCGAAGAGCCGAGGGGCGAGTCGGAGTGATCAGCGACAAAACTAAGTAGCGTAGCGGTATCCAGGTCAATGCCAGGAACTGGGTCGAAACTATGGAGACCGTCGTGAAGGGAAGAATCTAGGTCAGGGAGATTCGTGACGTCACGGTGCGGTCCATCCACGCTGTTGTCATGGGGAAGAGTCTCACATGACAACGCGGTCGTGTCGCTGAACTCCTGGCTTCATTTCTGAGAGGCCGCTGCGGCCGACCTTTTCACATTGGGGCAATCCGAATTAACATGGCCTGAGCCACTGCAAGCAGAGCAGATGTGTTTGAAGCGACAGGCACGGCCCTCCTTGCAACCGTCCTGGGCGAAGTTGTGCTTGATGCACGCGTAGTTGTGGCCGGCTGAGGGTTTGTTTGAAGAGTGACGAGAACTGCTGGAGTTACTTGATCTTTTAGCGTTGACAGCAGTCTGGGTTCCGTCGTAAGAAAGATGACGCATAATGTTGGCCGGGTCGACTTTTTTGAAGGCTTTTAAACCACGCTCCTTGGCGGCTTGCTTCACAGATTCGTCGTAACGAATGAGGGCCTCGCTCGTAAACACTCGGGTTTCGGCCTTCTCCCCAACGAGAATCATATGATCGATAAGTCCAGTAATATCCCGGTCCTTCTTGTAGAATCTCAGAGCCATGCGAAGGTTCACAAGAACGAGCCTCTCGTAGGAGGCGAGCTTGTCACCGTCACGTAGATATTTCACAGTATCATACTTGCCATGTTTTTTCTTGTCCTTCTTTTCACGAGAGCGATGACGATCTTCAGGGGATGAGTCGTCACTGGAGCTGGAGGAGCTGCTAGACGAGTCGGAAGACGATGAATGTTTCCTAGAATTTTTCACCCTGGTTCTTGCTTTGTGGTCTGCGGCGGCAGCCGGAGCGGGGGCAGCCGGAGGGGTAGCTGAAGCGGCTGGTGTCACCTGAGGTGGAGCCGAAGCTAATTGAGATAAAGATGATCTAATAGCAGTTTCCATTTGGTTGAAACGGTTCTCAAACTTCTCCTCCAGCGACTTCAATGAACTAGATGCGACAGATGGAGGCGTTGGGAATGAGCCAGGTAGAGTAGCAGGGTCCGGTGGGATGCTCACGGGGGCATGGTCGGCTGACTTCTGACGCGGAGGTTCCGGATCCACAGGTGTTAATTTCGACGTAGATGACCTAGTACGGACAGGAGAGGCAGCTGGCAGACGATACTTCGTTTGGTTCTGACCAACTTTCTTCTTGGAGGAAGATTTCGAAGACTTTTTCTTATTCTGGCCGCCCATTTTCAACAAGACAAAAATACGGGTCCGTACAGGTGAGAAGATGAGTTCAAAGTAGCAACGGGCAGTTGGGGGTGTGACGTCATAGTTCGCGGTTGCCCGGGGAGGTTGCTGGGTTACAGTCGCTGTGGTTTATACCTGCCTCAATGATTGCGGCAGCCCATAAAGAATTGATACAATTTATGCAATTTTTGTACATTGAAATTATCTTCAGGGAAATCTCTTTCCCATTCACCATGAACCTAGTAATGATAGAAGTTGCTTCATAATTAAATTTTTTGTTGAAAAAGCCAGGCTTTATAAATTTGCCTTGGATTGGCCTCACCAAGGAAAACCTGGCGGTATTTAAGGTCATGTCCAAGAATTAGAAAGATACTCCTTGCATTTCAAAAGATATGGTGTCCCAACATGCAATAATTGAATAGTTACTCTCTATTTTATCCCAAAGTCGGAACTTTTGTTACAATGATAATATCGTTATTTATTTTTTTCATTTTTATAATTCATATTTGTTGTGAGAGACAACCTTAGTGACGGATCCAGAGATTTAAAAGAAAAAAAAAGAAAAAAGGGGGCTTGGGTGGCGCCGTAATAGGCGTATAGGGATTTGACGCGTCCCATTCGGGGGCTAAAATTTTACAATAAAAACAAATCAAAATTTGGCAAAATTAAATGCGGGGGAGGGGGGCCTCAGGCTCCCCCTCTAAATCTGACCATGACCCAATTTTTGTAGGCCATTTGGAAAAATGTCTGTTATAATTTCTAATGTGTACGTTGTTATTTTACCCCGTGGCAAATTCGCAATTTTTCCAATGATTCATTTAATTTAAGGATCAAAGACCTAGGCCTATCTCATGAAGTTTAGATAATTAAAAAGGCTAAGCCTAGGGGCTATGACTGCAAAATTGACCCATAGGCCTACAAAACCTTTTACTTGGGAATTATCACCTGATGCCATACAGATGTCATTTGATATGGCAACTCGTGGAAGATGGATTGTTAACAAAATTGTCCAGTTTGAAATATCTTTAAAGTATTGTGCAACACACACTGCACGAACTTTGGAATTTACTTTGTTTTACAAATTGCTGAAAGGTAATGGAAAGTTAGGTAAAGATTCACTCCTAATCTTTAAGCAACTTTAGTTGTCTTTACAAGAAAATCATATTTAATGTCGTTCAAAAGGTTATCAAATAAGGTCATAATGTTTTCCATAGTATTTACATTGTTCAGTAAAGTAGATTCAACAATTGAATCAGTTTTACTGTGCCATCTTAAGACCATAGTGGAATCTTAATTCTCCTTGTGATCTTTATATCATTAACTAAAGGCTACTCAGCAAGAAATCATATTTACTTACAGTAAGTTTGATGCAAAGTTTCATATCATGACATTTACTTCTTTAGTAAAGACCATTTTCTGAGTTTTACATTCTTCCATTAGAGGGCACCACATGCTTCTTTTTAGTTTGTGCATATTTTGTGCATTAATACATATTCATTTGTACAAATAAGAGATATTTTGTAAAAGAATTATCATAATCATGATTACAATCATAATATGATACATTTTAGCAATAAAAAAAAGATTTAGATCAAAGTGATCCCTGAATCGTATCCTAGATGCTTTAGAATTACAATTTCTGCTAAACCTATTCACTATACTGGCACATGTACAAGTACATTTAGATCTTTTAATGTGCCTATAATGTTCTTTCATAGATACAGTTTAAATCTATAAACCATTTAACATCTTGTGGTTGTCAATAATACTATTAGTGAGGTGTATACCAGTGATTTTTGCCAAAAGCAAAGGCCACCAAGAAAAGTGTCATCTTTACTTTGAGTATTTTTGTGTAAAGCCCAGTAAAGGTATATTATGTGACCTTTACATTTTCAGTAAAGATCAGTTTCATGAATAAGATTTTGTTACATAGGGGGCACCACCAACTCATCACTGCTTTGTAGGAAAAACGTTTTTCTAATAATAGCAATTTTATATACATTTTCTTTGTACATAAACCAACACAGCCTTCCTTTATAAGAACATACATCAAGCAATTGTCCTTTCAATATTGGTTTGTAAAATGATGGCAAAAAAAATGGTTTTTCATCAATAATCAATGAGTGTAGTGGGTAAACACCTTTTCTGACTACGATGTCAACTATAGCCTTCCACACAAGGGCTTCCAACCTTTGTATCCAATCTAAGCCCCAAGTAGCTTACTGTGACTAACTTTACTGTACCAGTAATGCTATGGCACAGAGTGACACATGTCTAACTGGGACTAGATTTATCAGTAATGAAAATATTATTGATTCTGGTCCGTTTCGAATGAGCTTTAATGCCTTATGACTATTTTGCCTGAAATCTTAAAACAAAGTAAATGTGCTTAAAGTTTCTCATAATTCTGCAGAACATAAAAACTGTAAGGGTCTGTAAAGGTCCTGATTTACAGTGGATACAATTAAAGGTGCTTCAAAGATCCTGAAAGTTATTGACACATAAATGTGCTTAAAACCAAGGGTCAAAATTAAATGTGATTGAAGCTTATTTTCTGAATCACCATTACTTTGTTATAAGTGATCTTTACTGGCAGTAGATGATGCTTAAATTCCATTCAAAGAAATAGTTCAGTGAGATTTATAGGCCTTTACTCTAACCAAAAATGAGCTTTAATCAACTAGTTTTTGACATGGAAGGAGAGCCATTACTTCTTTGTTGTGTTATCTAAAGGCCTGTAAAGGTTCACCTTTAAGAACTTTACATTTTAAGGCAAAGATAGAGTAAATCCCATGTAAATAGGTGTAAAGTGAGCCTTTAGGCGTCTTTACTTAGAAAGTCAAAGTGAAGTAAATTCCAAATTTCGTGCAGTGACATGTATGACAAATTTTGAACATTATTTTGTCAGGAAAATGCCTTAGGTCTATAGACCCATGCTCTAAGAAAGGTTGACTTTTTCATCCTTTGACAGCCATTTATGAAGCATGTTAATCACACCATAGGGACTTAAGATTCATATATTGGATACCTGAGGATATAGAAGGCATAATTGTATTTCTTTTAAGTGGTTATACAACATTATAGTCTAATTTTTAATGATTTGATGCGCAAAAAACCTTTCATATCATAATTTTTCCACATTTTCAACCAAATCCTATAGTAAATCCCCATAGAGAATCTCTGAAATCATCAATTTTCTCACTTTTTGACCATTTTGAATTTTTAAAGATTTAGCTGTAAAATTATGAATATACATAACAGCCACTAACATTATACATCATTATAATCTTCAAGTAAAGACAGATATGCCTAATAAATTTGTTATCACATATCACAAACATTACATTCTTTCTATAGAGCCTCAAATCAGATTGCATGACTTAATAGTAAAAGTATTTTTCTTTTTTTCGACTTTGGTTCTAAATAGAACGTTTTCATTCTATGATATATTTTACAAAGCAAGACTAGATGGATTGTCCAATTTATTCTGAATCCTATGGTATATGAGGTAATACTGTAGCTCATTTACCTAGAAAGTTATGGTTGTTTGAAAAAAATGCCTTTTTCCATAACTTTTAAAGTCACCCTTTCTTGGTGCATAGGTCTATAGTTCATGATTGCAGATAGGCCCTATAGGCCCTATGTGAATCTAACTTTATGTTTTGCTATCAGACTATTTCTGTTTGGTGTCAGGTAGGGGCGTTTTAGGAACGTTCGGTGAACTTTTGAACGTCCATTCTTGTACAGTCATAGTTTTCTATTTTTAACATAAGTTGACTCAACTGATTATTTCTAGGAAGCGTAGGGGAATAGGTATCTGGTAGTTATATCTAATACCGGCAGGTGGTGCCACTGCATTTACAACAAAGACTTCAGCGTACTTTTTGAAGACATATTAATAATGTGCACACAATTCCGTGAACTTTTCTACCCCACTAATGAACATTGTTGTTCTTGGTACATTTGCCAACTTTGATTTACTTTCACTGGTCTTATATTAACCATATAGGCATGTTCCAAGAAATGCCAGGAAATGGGGTTTTTGTTTAGAGTAGTGGGCATACTTTACGGCAGGGGGCCCTGCCGTCCCGGGGAGGATGCTGCAGACAGTTCCCAGGCCCCTCCCGGCGCGAGCCTCCTGCTGCAGCAGCCCCACCTGGAGGCCCTCCCCCCATCCAGGGGCCGCCGATAATCGACCAATCACAGCCCGAGTTAGTCGTCAGTGCGTACGATTCAAACAAGGGACCAACATGGCGGATATGAACATAGTACTTGAGGGGTCCCTGAAACATCGCGACGGAAAGAAGGTAAGATAGGCCACCAGTTGGATTTCCTTCGCACAGAATCGCGGATTATACTCAGTTCTAACGTTCTGAACGTTTGTTTTTGTTTCAGTGGAAACCACGCTGGTGTGTCGTACGGAAACTCTCGCCCGTCGCTGGTAAGTTGAAGTCTTTTATCATCATAGCAGACGGACCGCTATTCAGTCACTGTGACGGCCGCCGCTTGTCAAAACAACCAAACCGGCCCGCCCGTTCCCAACCCCTCCACTTAAACCCACACATCCGCCAGTGGTCAAAACATACTATTGTGGGTATTAAGTCAGATTTAGTTGATTTTTGTTGGGTTGCTATTTATAGAAGGAATTCCAACGATGATGTCACACAGTGAAAGAGCGCTGCCCGTCTCCCAGTGTCATTTCCTCGTTGGGTGCGTGACAGCCGCCCCCTCATCTCCTGTCAAAACGACCCCCGTTAGATATGGGACGACTGTCACTCTCATGCGGGTAGCCAGACACTTAAACCATTATTTAATGAAAAAATGGTCTGGGATGAGTCTAGCATGATATAATTTCCAAATTAAGCCTTAGACTTAGTTACTGAGTTGGCTAAGTATAACTTTGTTGCTCGTGTCATGCTAGATCTATCATGCCTGACGTTCTGGGACATTTACAAAGATATGCATTTCCAGAGGTGTTTAGGATGTACTTGGATTATGATACAATACTTGTGTTTATTCAGATGTAACATGACTTCATCTGTTTACCGGCTTTCTCCTAAAATAGACCCCAAAGCCTAGGGCTAAAACGTTAATGGCCTCACACAAATGCGAGGGTTTACATAGGGTACCCACACATGTCTTCAAAGGTCTTATTTTGCTGTTGCCCTTTATAAGGCTATTAGAAAGGTCTTATTTGGCATCCACATGTCTTATTTTAGATCTAGATTAGGATTGGTGGATTTGAAATTATTGTTCTGGTAGTTTATCCAGTTTTAGGTTTGTTTCTTTAGCTAAAGAGAGCTTTTACTTTTGACAGGGCAGTTTATTTTAAACGGTTTTACAAAGGTATTATAAAGATCTTATTTTGAGTTCTCAAAAGGTCTTGTATCAAAGGTCTAATTTTGATTTTCGTAAACGCGTGGGCACCCTGCTACATGATCTAGGTCTGTAGGCCCTAGTTATAACTCATATTCAATTTCAAAGGGCCTGTTAAAAAAGAGTGAGTTTCTCATAAATGACCAGCATAAAGATGGATTTTTTTGTCAGTTGTCGACTATGTCGGATGTTATAGAAAGTGATGACAATTTTGATTTCCCTTCCTTTTGATTTTTATGCATAATTATCATAGTCATAGCATGTGTCGCTCACGGTCACGGTAATGCTTTTTTTGTAAGAAAACCCACCCTCCATCACACAACCACGAAAAAATGGGCCGAATTATTTTGAAGATGGTTGCAAATGGGAATTGCAGTTTCTTTTTCACTCAGGTAAGGTAGCCTAGAGTCCCGAGTCGGTGGATCCCGAGTTGAAGCCTACTGCCCGCCCCCCGGCCGGTCTTGGACGGAGCAGGGCGGTGCCAGTTTGGTGCTACTTTCTGTGGTTAGGTCCAGGACGATGATGTCCCATGTAGACGTTGACAGACCTGTGATGTACCTGAGCATCGCGTGACCCGGGCGGCACAGGAGCCGAGGTGACGGGAGTAGTGTTAGCAGGGCGGGCTGCACCCAACTGTGTCGTCGGGGGGCTGGTGCCTACATACCCCCCCCCCCCCGACCCGACCCGACCCGACGTGTAAACCCGTGTCACTAACCGTGTGGTCCCAGGCCCTGGCCGTATGGGCGTTACGCACTTCACTGACCACCCGCAGCAAAGGCCACACCTTAACAACAGTTCGCTTCTGGGTCACCGAGCAAGCGAAACAGGGCAGTCGAGCAGTCACCAATTTTCTATAATCATTATTGGAAAACTTCACGGTGTTTTTTAGTTATTATAGGGCAGTATGGCAATAGAAAAATCAAAAGGTATTCTGAAAAAAAATTGCCGAAAACATGTCAAGTTCGATCTAAATGAGGGGACACCAGGGCTGAAGTTTGTCTGTGGTCGTGGTTCACCAATTTGATTATTAACAGATTCTATAAACGCATGACTATAAATCTATTATCCTTACACATTACCAACTGTTTTTCTCCTTTTCTTGAGGATAAAAACAACGGTGACAAACAATTTTTTAGGCAGGCCTCAGTAGGCGGGGGGGGGGGAGGGGGGGGGGGTGAGCAGGTCCCTCTGGCGATGTGCATGTCTGTCTACTCCAGCCAGCCACTGACACAGATTTTTACATGTCGCCACAAATTATGACTAAAAAAGATGGAAAAAACGCCATAAAAAGTGGAGTGAAAAGGGAGCAACATGTTCGACACGCCCGCACCGGGTGACCGCGTTCACTACATGTTGGTGGAGGGCCGTGGGTGGACGGCCAAATATTTAACAACCGTTTGTTGTTGACGTGAATCATTTGTTTTGAAATTGAAAATGATGAGCTGATTACATTAAGACGAATTGGCCCTTGAAAAATGAAATAACGGGAAATAATGATAAAGGTAATTGTTTTCAGAAGGTGTCTATAGGAGACCTAGTTAGTAATATGTACGTGTGGTTCACTGAATAGAGCAGTGGTAGATCTCCTTTGTGATTTAACTGTCTCAAAAGTCTACCATTTAAGGAGAATTTCAAGTTTAAGTTAAGAATTAAACTGAAAAATTTCAAATGGCGTGTACCTGCCGCTTGGGCGGACCAATGTGAATGGTTTGTTTGGCCCTGCCCATGCCTGATCCTTGGCCTAACAGAAACTATATTTCAGGGTTGATCAGGTAATATTCGATGGGAGAGCTGAACCCTCAGGCTGAGACTAGTCTACATATGTATTTTCACTTTAAGATGGGGGAGGAGGCGGTTAAAATCCGTCTCAGTTGACTGTTCCACAGCTTCCTTCCCCCCACCTTGTGTTTCTTTGTCCCTCTTCTGCTGGGGTTTAAACCCTGACGTGTTGTAATCATATGAGGTGGATTAGCTGAGCCAGTAGCGGAAACACGAGGCAGGAGGGGCCCTCATCCGCCCCACCTCCAATTTTTGGCAAAAAATGATTTCAAACATAAAATGGTCGTGTAAATCTTGCGTATATAACTCCTATTATTGTAATAAGGTACCACCTTTCTGTAAAATCTGTAAAGAGCTGGTGCCAGGGGTGTGGGTTAGGGAGTGGAGACTTACCGACGGAGATGCCACTTTTCATTCTTTAAACAGATTTCAGTTTCAAGGAACAGGAAACTTTTATTTACATATGTTTTTTTTTATCAGTACCAGAGCATAATTAATAAAGTAGAAACTATCTTAGTTGTTCCTTTCCGTCATTTTCATGTCCAAGGAGTGGCCGTCGTAGGGTTGGTACCAGGAGCGGGGTGGGGGCAGACGTTACATCGAAATCATAACAGACAGTGTTCGGGGTGTGTACCAGGCGAGGGTTAGAGACCAGGGGTAGGGGGGATGTTCAGGGTGTAAGGGTGAGAGGTCAGGGCGGTAAGGCTACAGGCCAGGAAGGAGGATGTGTCGGTGACTGGAGCAGGGACAACGTGAACCACGTGTTGGGGACACCTTCTGTCTCCGGGGAGAGGGGGGCGGGGGGGGGGGGGGGGCGTCAGGTTCTGTTATTGCTGCTACGGTGCTGTCTTGCTTCTTTGTCTAGTGCAATAGTGATAACTGTTTCATCGGAATTTTAAACCATTTTCATTTAATTAAGTTGTTTACAAAGAAATACTGAATCTAAAACTTATCTAAAAGATATTTTTACATTATACGGCATAAGAAAAGCACGTAATACATAAACTCATAGCTATAGAGTGCTGCCAAATACCGGCGTACCCAATTTTTCAGACTAACCATAATTTAAGCGGTGGCATGACTTAGATTAGGGTTTTACGGTTACTTTCGGTATAGGCCTATGCAAATATATGACTTCTACCTTGATTTACTAATCGAATGGAATCGGGAAAACAAGTCAATGACTCGAGAGCCTGAACAAATCAGTAATGTGCAAATAACTTAGTAGTTTTTCAAGTACAAATGAGACCCTGTAAGTGTTCTCATTGTTGAGTACCTGAACCGGTAGACGTATAGTCAGGTACCTTGGCCCTTCCTCAGCCCGGCGGGCCTTCTTCCATCCCCGGGGTCCCGTCCCCCTCCTACTCACCCTCCTCACCCCGACCATATTTACAGACCGTTTTCCGCCTTTTTCTGGCACTCACCGTTCACTTCTAACCAAAGTAGGCCCTGCGTGGGCCCCTGACAGTACGGGGGAGGGAGGGGGGTCGTCAGGGCCTCCTAGTCGGCGGGTACACGTTAGTTGTTGGACCTTGTGTCGGCGCGAACTCTTACACCTATGTCTTAAGTGTCTACATTAATAAATTGAACACTTAATTAGTCAGTGACAATCAATCTTAGATACTAAAACAGATTATTAAAATACTTTTGGGAGACCATTACCAATTTTGCAAAGTGCTTTGGCTTTCTGATAAGAAAAATGGTGTGCTATTCTGGTGAATCAAATGAAGACGTCCAGGTTGTGAGGAGTATTTTGAACAATAAGTTCCAATATTCAGTAAGTAAGATCCAAATAAATATCATAGTTACCATAGTAAGGTAAACATTTCAGTTTAGTCATCCTACAACAGATATATACTTAATAGTCCAGGAGTACCTATAGATAGGACGGACGTTTGTGAAGCCCTAAGTCAGCCTTTTCCCGGAATGTTTCTGGGACTGGGGTAAGGAATGTGCGTCTTTTTACCCCCGGGTGAGATCAGTCCAAACTGTCTGACCCCCACCCCGAGTCACTCATTATGGAGGGGAATATGAAAAAAGCAGGTGAGTGGCTTCACAGGGGCCCTCTCCGTTACCCGCTATCGGGGTCTGGGTACAGCGCTCAGGGTGGGGCGGCCGGGCCGTACGTTATCCCAGTTTTTGTGTCTGAACCTATACGTCCTCAGGTTTTTGTATGTCTGAAACCATAGATTATCAGGTTTTTCTGTGTGTGAACCCCTACATTTATCACGGGGGTGTTGTCTGGGTCCCCGGATTATCTGATGTCTGCCCGGTCTCGAGAAGTGGGGTATGTGTGAGGTATGTGACGCCGGCCGGGGGGGGGGGGGAGGAGGAGGTAGAGGGCTCTCAAAAAGAAAACAACTATGGAATAAGTAACAGCAGTTCTTAATAAAGGTAACCAATAGCAATTTATGATGAAATCTTTTTAGACTAAAATAACGATTGAAATACATCCCTTGACAATTTGGAAGAGAGACATTTCTTCACTGAAACCGTACAAAAAAAGTTTACAAACATTCTGGAGACCATAAAGTGTCAGAGGCCATGTTACATGATGTAGTTAGTTACCCCTGAACATCTACAATGTCCGCCGTTTTTTCTAGCATGAAAGAGAATATGAGATAACAAACACAAATAGCATATAAAATAAGCATATGTTGCACGTCTACTATGATCCGGGTGGAATTACAAAGTCCCTACAGTAATCCTCATGCCCTTAACCTGATATCAAAATAATCCCGAGCCACTTTTTCAGAATTGTATTAAATTTTTAGGAGATATAATTTATGTCTCGAGATGTTCAGACATTGTCCCTCCGCCCCAATAATGTTACCGTTACCGTTACACCGTAACGCCTCTGGTTTCTGCATCCCCCTTTAACACCCCCCCTCCCCCCCCCTCCCCCAACAGAAGAGGTTCCTCCTCCCATCACTCTGGCCCTCCTTGAGGAGGCATGTAGCTGCTCCTAAATATACCCTCCCAGGTGCCATACTTACTGCCTGTAGATATGCCCCGCCTTCGGGGCACTTAACTCCCTGACCCCTGACCTCTGACCCCTGACCCCTGTGTGTGGGGTCAGGGGTCAGTCTAGGAGCTGTCGGTTACTCCCCACTCCCACACGCCCAGGTCGGGGTCGGGGTCGGGGTACTTATCTAATATTATTACCTGTACTGTTTTTGAAGCCTTTGTTGTGTATTTTTTGCTGCACAGTTATTATACTCTCGTAAGACGTTCCCTACACGCCCTCTGAGGTCAGGGGTGCTTCATTAAGGCAGGTTTTCAGGTGAAGGTTCTTGTGGTAGTCATGTTGGCCAGACTTGCCGGCGGCAGTCTTAATACAGATATGGCACGGAACCCCGCGAAGTTTTTAAAACGATGTCACTTCCGTAGTCTGAGAATGTCATAAAATGCCCTCTAGATGTGACAATTTCTGTCTCAGTTTTACCATATCATAGTGATTACAGTTATTTCATTGTATAAATTCTGATTCTCATTTTTTATAACCTGCAATTGACTGTGATAAGGTGAGTATTCCGGGAGTATTTAATTGTTGACTCTGTCAGACATTACTTGAATTACTGTAAGAGGGTATAAACACTTTTAATCAAGGACTTTGACATTTGGGAAGCCATTATTTACATAGAAATCTAGAAAGTCCTAAAATGTCCTAAAATACAATAAGCTTTGCCAGTGTTAACCAGTTCATGTAGTCACTGTTTATTGTATCAGCATACGGTTACAATTACATACCTCCGGCCCAATACCTGACATGCTGCATTGGTGTGAGGTCGTTTCTGTAATTGGTGTTCAGGGTTTACCTGGGCCCCACCCTGAACCGCCTCTCGGGGTGTGTGTAGGGGAGGGGGGTGATGGACTCACCGGGTCAAAGGTCAATGGGCCACACCCCCCGTTGGACACCTGGGCTGTCTGTCTAATGAGGGGGTTTACGGCCCCTTACAGAGCCAGACGTATGTCATAGGACCCAGACCTGAGTGAAGTCAGTGGGTGGCCGTCTAATTAGTGGGTTGAACTTGAAGAGTTCTTAGGTTTTAGATATAGGAAACTATTAACAATTGATATAATTGGTTCAGTATTGATATTACATAGAAATTATTCTGCTAAAAGTACATTGTTCTAGAGCGCATGTTACTTGGATTAATTATCGGTGACTTTCAAAGCTTTGTCAGTTTCAAAGCCTGAGACCTAAGGGCCAGTCCGGCCTTAATAACTTCTCGGGCCCAGTCTCTGTATTGAGGGCCACGGAACCTCTTTCTGATCAACAATATCACTAACTTTGTGTTCTGCTCTGTTATAAGCCTCGTAAATAGTTTTACCTATAAAATAGTGCTCTCCCTAAGCGTACTGGTTTTCAAAGTATCCGCTTTTATTTATTATATTTTCCCACTACGCGTATTACATATCTTGGCCTGTGCTGGTGTC
The DNA here is from genome assembly GCA_936440205.1 of Lepidonotus clava. Classification (NCBI taxonomy): domain Eukaryota; kingdom Metazoa; phylum Annelida; class Polychaeta; order Phyllodocida; family Polynoidae; genus Lepidonotus; species Lepidonotus clava. The sequence goes on from OW387135.1 coordinate 14,417,172, forward strand.
GGCAATTTCATTGTTTCGTGTTTGTATGGAGACGCCCTGACCAGGTGATGTTCAGCTTAGCACAGAAACTAGTACACAGCTTTGCTCAAGTCGAGACCGGTGTTACTTATTGAATTAAGATCTATTTAAATTTAACCAGCAATATCATGACGGAAGAATCCATAACCAGTATTGTCCGATGGGTAGTCTCGGGCCCCGACCCTCATTATGAAGGCCTTTGACCCACCGGTCCCTGATGACGGCCCCTGAGGATGGTTCGGCCGGGCGGTGATCACGGGGAGAGGGAGGTGTGAGGTGTGGACCTGGCCGGGTGACGGTCGGTGAGTGTTGATGAACGCGCCCTGACACCAGGACACGGATAGAGACAGAGGCGTGGTGGGGGGGGGGGGACTTTTATGTCAGGTCGTGAAAAGTGAAAGCTGTTGGGAAAAAACTGACATTTTGATATTCTTATATATATCTGAGGGTCGAATGAAAAAAAAGCAGAATAATAGGAACAACTTGTAGTTGAATAGAGACATTGTTTATCTTTGCGAGAATTATTTGAAGTAATGAAAAGGGATGGAGGTAGCGTGGCCTCCCCCTGGGCCCATGGGAGCCTGTTGTTGGGACTGTAGGCCGGCAGACGGCGGGAATTTAAGGAATGCGGCTTTGATGTGGTGTGGGTGTGGGTGGCCCCTGGATCCCGGGCCTCACCGTGTTTACTACACCTAGACCTGGCCTGCACCCACCTACCTGAGACCGGCCGCCACAGGTGAGGGGAGCGGGGGGGGGGGGGGCACTGTCCGACCGGTCACGTCTATATCCAGAGATGCCATTTTCCCTACTTTTGTAGGATTTCCTACAATTTGGTGATTTTGGCTTACACAACACATTTTTCCTGTATTGCTTTAATATCTGTTTTAGGGTATTTGTGTGTTAGTTTGAAGCCATTCAAATTAGGATTTAATGTTAGGACTCTGTTCCTTATGGTTATTTTTAGGTTAAGTTGGTTCTGGGGGGAAAAGTAGGAAAATCGTTTCCTACTTTTCCTAGCTTTTCATCCTTCAGGAGTGGCATCTCTGTATATCACATCCTTCTCCCCACTGCAGGTGGGGACAGGTAAAGGGTGGGGGGCACTCAGGGGTGGACATAACCAGGGGCCCAGGGCCTGAGGGCCTAAAAAAGTGGGTCGGGCCCCTCAGTTTTCTGGCTTAGGGGCCCGACTGGCCGCCAGAAATTAACAGGATTTTAAGTTATTGATGGTGAGGGCCACTAGATTTTGCTGCGGGCCCCTAGATTTCAAAAGCTTGGGGCCCGACTGGCCCCTGGGTTTTAGGACTTATGTCCACCACTGGCACTGTCCTACATCCTGGTCATGTTACATCCTTCTCTCCGCTATAGGTGGGGACAGGTACAGGTGGGGGGCATATTGATAGATTATGTCCAGATTTTGGGTGGGGGTATTGTGTCGGCCTATGACATCATATCTCAGTGTGGCAGCACTATAATGAGGGTATGGGGTTCCACTGCTATTTTCATAGATTTGGTCACTGCCCCTGTGGTGTAAAACTAGCTGGAAAGCTTAACCTTGTGCAGTCTTGTAAAACGACCCTTAAGGGCTAGCCAGACGTTAAACTAACCCGACAAACAAACAAATGTCCAGATTTAAAAGAAAAAAGTCTCTATAAGGTAAATCTCAGTGCAGAGGGGACCAGGAAGGAAATATCCGGTGCAAAAGGGCGAAGGAAAGTTGGCTTAGTTATTTTGTACAATTGGTGCCCGGAGATGGCCCCGAGCAGGTTACTGCAGGTTTTGCACGAAAAAAGGTTTCCCCATCTCCCTGGGAATGAAGGGTAGACTCTCGGAAAAAGGCCTTTAATAACGACGAGAGCCACTAATATTGATACTTACATTCGAACAAACCACAAAGACAATGGACGTTTATCTGGCTCTTACCATGGCCTTTGCAGTCCTACTACCAGGGGGCTGGACCTAGTAGTGACCAATAAGTGGTGGTAAGTCGCCAACACTGGGGCCACACGAGGGGCGTTTGCTGGCACGGAGTGTCCGCCGCTAACGTAAGACGTCGGTCAGCTCAATTCGGCCCACACTGGTCGACATAACGGTCACTGGGGCTGGACTCCAACTGGAGTCCCCAAGGGGCCATTTGGAAGGAACAGATCGTTTTGGGGTTCAGTGCTCTGGGGCCGAATCCTTGCACTCACTAAATGTGATGTATTTTTCGAAGACAATAATGTTGTTAATAAGCCCTTCTTCACGATACACACTTTTCAAACTATTCAAGTCAGAGAGGTCCCAAAAAGTCTATCCTTGATAAAAAGGTCGATCCATGATATGGATTTTGTATGTTTTATTTCATTCTTTGGCAACTTTATCTACGTGTATTTCACTAATGCAGTCGTTCTTCAAGAAGATTGTGCTAATCAAAGCTTGACTTTAAGTTTAGGTCACTTGTTTTCAGTGTTTAGATTCTCTAAATCACATCTACTTCCACTCCTGACGAGTCCAGACGAAGCTGGTTGCAGCTCCCCTGGCCGTTCAGACCAGGAAGGGCTGCGGTTAGCGGGAGGTGGTCAGGTACGGGGAGTGGTGTGAGGTATCACTGGTATCAGCTACACACAGGGGGATGTGGTCAGCTCGCAAACAACCAGCGATAGGACGTCAGGTAACGGGGAGTACCGTACGCCGACAGGTCACAGCGGTTAAGGAGGGCGGGGGGGGGGGGGGGGGGGGGGGGGGGTACACAGGTGGTAGGAGGGAAAAAGGCTCGGTTTTGTGTGCTTTGAGGTACATCGAAGAACTCTCTAATAGTCTGGAAGTTTCATATAATTCCAGGTGTTTCATGCTAATCAAATGTTAACTGTTTAATAGGATGAAAATTTGTAAAATTTGAGAAATTGGGAAACACAAGAAGTAAAACCCAACGGAAAACTAGTTTTCATAATACCTGTGTGACATTTCATAGACTAGCAAGATTAGTTAATCAAACAACAAAGAATTGAAAGGTTATGATAGGATAACAATGAAGATGTCAAAGTCAAATTTGTATCCTCCCCCAGCTTCCCAAACTCTGCTAGTTTTTCCCCTTCTAGGTCTAGTTGAGACAACCTTTTCTGCCCTCGCCCGTTACTTGTTCGCACTGGCCAGTCAGGTTAGTAGTCGGACATTAACATTAGTCATTTGGTCGAGTGGTTAGACATTTTCTCTAGTCCGTTAGCCCAGAATTAACATAGTTACACGTACTAGCCCATATGATCAGTAGTCACACAGTTACCCTAGCCTATTTGGCCAGAGGACACACTTGTACTAGCCCGTTGTGCCAATGGTCACACATTTGTACTAGCCTGGTGGGCCAATGGTCAAACTGTCGGGCGACTTTTACACTATCTGTCGGGCGACTTTTACACTATCTGTCGGCCGATTTTACACTATCTGTCGGGAACAAATCTACACTAGCCCCGACAGTACCGCACTAGGATTCCTAGAATGTTGTGTGTAAACAAGATCATTTTGAACAAGTTGCTGTAAACGCTCTGACCAACTCCTGCTACTATATAGGTGCAGGTACCCGTCTCCCTGTTGGCCCACCCCGACAACCACCCCCACCTCCACCGGGGCGCATGGTTGACATAGTTGTGGTGCGGCCAGTCCGTCTGATGTGTGCTCCGAGCACTGATTTGGGGGAATGTTGGCTCGTAAAATGTGGCACCCCCCCCCCCCCCCCGGCCTGAGAACAGGGGTGTCGGGGCCTGTTAGGGGGATACCCGGTCAGCCGGAGAGGGCGGGAGGAAGGGTGCCCCAGACTACAGAGAAATCAAGGAATTAAGTGCACATCTGTCGTCAATATTGTGCTTGTCATAGACATTTTTTTTATGTGAAAAGATTTTGTTGGGAATTTTCAGGAACGTTATCAACGTTATGACTAATTTCAAAGCTGCGGACGAGGGCGTTAGGCCGAGCTCATATTCCAATAATAGTAGTTGTCCATCAAAGATACAACTGCAGTGTACTACATTATAAAATTCGACGGAAAAAAGTGAGCGCTGTAAAGTTCGTAAAGGGCATATATTTCCCCGAAGTACGGTCTTTAAATTGTCTTATTCTTCCTAGATAAACAATCAAGCAAGAGTGAAACACACTAATGATTATTCTTTTTCCATTGGGATGAATGAGACGACAAACGGCTTTATGAAGAAGCATGAGCAAAATATTTGTATACCTGAGAACAATTTCCATTGAACAATGAGTTCGGATCAACCAGCAGGGAGGGCGGCCTGCATTCCTGGGCGGGCGGTGGCCGAGGCGTGGGCCGGGCCTCGGGGAGGGGGTCGGGTGTACCCGGCGGCCCCGCCTGGCCCCAGATTCCTAACTTTTAGACGGTGATCCGTAAAATAGCCCCCTTTTACCAGCGGGTGATATGTTGCGGATTCGTATGTATCCCTAAGTATACACAGTGAGTTGTGGAAAACCTATCAATTGTTTTTACGTAAATATCACAAGCTTACGACAATGAAAATAACTAGAAAAGATGAATTAAATACAATTTGAATTCTATAACATTTATGGAAAAACGACCTCATTTTACATGTGTTTTAACACATTTGTAAAGTTAGAAATCAGACTAACATATTTTCTTACAGTTTTGGGGTTAAAGTTACTGAAAACCCCCTTTCCGCAAGGTATATGGATCCCTAAAAGCGCTTAGTAATCTGGGGTGGGTCTGGGCGGGGGGAACTAAGGGGAGGGAGGTACCTGTACTGTATGATTCTGGCAGTGAACACGACCTGTTTGACTCGGCTACGTGCTACCAAGAGGCCTCCACCATCAGAGTCCACGGACCAGGGTATCAACCGCACAGGGGAAAAAGGGAGAAAATGGCAACAACAAAAGAATCCCTGAGAGGGAAAACACCGGGAATTTGTACATTTTGCAAAAACACAGGGAATTTAATTTGGCCAAGTTCTGAAATTCCTGATTTTTAATAGGTTGTTAAAAAAAAATTCTGCATGCAATGGCTTTTAGATTTGAAAAACTTGTTGGATATGAAAACCTGCAACAGGACAGGGAAATCTCAGGGAAAACACAGGGAATTTGAAAATGGAATTTGTGTTGGTACCCTGTCGGGCAGTTTTTCAGGTTTTTTTTTATAAGTGACACAGAAAAAGTAAAAGAAATTTCCTAATTTTTCATGTTTTTTCTGTCTTTCCGTTTGATAGATTAACAGATATAGTACAGGATGGTTGATATTGAAATTGTCACGGTAGCTAAGACTTGGCCTGTGGTTGTCCAACTCCCCGACCTGAGGGCACTGGTTTACAGTGGGGTATGAGGGGTCGTCTAACACTTAAAGATTATATCTTAATGTACTTGAGGAGACAATTATTAAGCACTTAGAGGAATGTGGACATCGTCATTATACGTTTAGTGGGATTATAACGATGTGTTTATTATCCAAATTATGAGAGGCCACATGACTTGTAACCGCCTTGTCTGACTCGAGATTCTTTTGTTTTTTGTTTTGTTTTTTCTCAAGAAAACGGGTTTGGAGTAGTTTTGATCCACCTAGTTTTCTGTCAAAGGATGACCCTCTGGCCCCAAGATCTCTGAACTTTGTTCCTACACATAAGGAAAGTTATCGGCAGTTATTTCACCCTTCACCTCCTGAAAACTATGATTTTGTTTTTATTATTGTCATGATATAATCGTGACGATTTCCTCTATAAAAAGTACCTGAGATACATCTCAGTTAATTTACTTGCAATTTTTTGCTTGGCCAAAGTGCTACGTCCAACTCAAAAGTTACCCATTCATGTGCAGCCCTGCAAAGTCAGTGATCATATTAGGTATCAAAGAGTATTGTCAGACTTGTATGGGTTATGACAGGTAGCCCCATGTACCCCAAGTCTTTGTGGGTCCCGGACGCTCCTCAGACGCTGCCCGGACGCTCCTCTCTGGGCATCCATATTCCACAGGGGACGGGCACAGTTGGGCAAATACACTTTATGGAAACTGACAAGAAAAAGGAAGTTGCAAAAAGAAAGAAACTCATTAAAAAATCTGTATAGTCATGGTCTACTGCAGTATATTGTATGCCACAACTTACTTTGCCCATTACATGCACAGGCAGATGGGGTGGTCTCTTTTTGTACTTCTTTTAAGTTAAAGCCTGAAGAAAAGAAGGCCTGACGGCGGAGGAGTCACGACTTGGGGCAAATATAGCCCTGTGTGAACGTCAGGCCATGCTCCGGGCCATAGGGACACACCCCCCCCCCCTCCCGGGGCCGTAACCCCCGACCCGTCCCACCTGTACCCACCTCAACTGAACTGGTTAACTTACCTTCATGATCTACCAAATTAACATGTTTTCCTCAATGTCGCTTGCGGGACAAATCTTCCAATGACCTAATCTTGTGTTATTATGACTGTACAAAGAAAAGAGGGGACCCATTAGTCGGCCGGGCCTGTAACTCAGTGAAAGTGCTGGCCCGGGGCGAATGAGTATTTCCCACAGTTACAACCTCCCGGACCGGTTGTACCCAAATACTGACGTGAATTTAAGCCGCGCTCTAACTGTTGGATTTGTCTTTGTGCATTGTTTTATGATGGTCATTGTATTCGAGCTACAGCCTCTGAGACCTTATTGGTTCTTGACCTAGCTCTTATTCTAGCCGCGGCTTAAATTAGGAGTTTTACCATAGTTAAAATGAATTTGACAAGTACCAGCTAACCAGTATTACACGGGCCACAGAAAAGTTAATGGATCCAATCATTCTCGAGAGGCTAGTTCCCCAATTGACTCAGAACTGTTCATGGTGTCGGACATAATGCACGAGCATGCACACCCAGGTCATCTTCTCAAGTCAAGGCTCCTGTCGCCGCTACCGCTCTACCAGTGCCTTCTGACTGCGGTAGCGTCTGGGGGCCTGGTTTGCGAGGATGACCCAGGTCGCCACAGCAGGTACAGCAGAGGTCAATTACCAGACCGGGATGGGGCGACATGACCTGTGGTCGAGTGACGTCATCACGGCCCGCACGTCATGACACTCTCCAACCACATCTGAAGTGTGTCATCCTTAGCTAACTCTGGTCGGAGAGTGACCCTGGGGCAGAGTGCCACCAGTCGGCATCCCTCTAAACAGGCATCACTCTTCACCCAGATGCTCCCTGACTTACTCCAGCCGTGGGCCACACCCTGACCCGCCCTGCGCTGGGCGAGTGAGGGACGCTGATAAGGGCGGCTGGTACCCGGCGTGCGGGCTGACCACTTCCGGCGCCACTTCCGGTGTGCTGTGGTCACCGGTCAGACGGTCAAGTGGGACCCGGCGGGGACGTCCCGGGGGGGGGGGGGGGACACCTGGAGGGTCCTCCTGCCGGACCACCTTTATACCTGCTCCTACCCGCCTAATCGAGATACATATGCACAGGTGGTAACTGCTCCCACTTCCTCAGAATGATCTGATAGATGTTCTGCTTGTATATTGTGATAATACTGGAATCGTATTTGGTATCATTGTATACAGGCGCGCCCCCCCCCCCCTCCCGCCAACGTGTCCACCTTTGACCCCTGACTAACCTTGATATAAGGTGCGGCTTCAATAAACGTGAGGCGGGGGAGGCGGGGGGGGGGGGGGGGCGTCTATCTCACAAGTCGGTCACTTACACTGCACAAACTGACTCCCACGCACTGTGCCCAGAGAGCCGGGCACTGATAAGACGGGACACTCCCAACGCCACTTGCTGAAGGACTGCCATTGCCCCACTTTTGACAATATGAAATATTTTGGTTTAGACCAGGAATTTTACAAAGGTACCATTTTCACTTCTATTTGCGGATTTCTGGTCACAGAAATAACGTCCAATATTAAATCGTCACTCATGAAGGAGGATTTATGTTTCCCATCTGAGTCTCTTTTTTTTTAAATTTCCTTTCTCCCAAGATCTTATTGTGTGAAATGAAATTCCTACTGTACAATGCCATGTCATCCTACTGCAGCCCAGTTGGATGGCTCTTGGCCCGCAAAAACTTAACCAGCTCATCCTTAGTGTAGTCGATGTGAATCCTGCTGACATGCAACAGACTGCATACACAAAGCAGTGACATTGGGCATGAAATTGAAAGTAGAGACAATGACAGAGGACATGTTCATTTCTTAAAATCGCCACTTGGTGTGGGACAGGTTGAGTAGGAGGAGTTAGCTAGAACATGACTGGTCAGTCCCCCACCAGACAGGCCCCAGTGGTCAGCACTGCACACTCCTATGTCAGACCGGTTATCTGTTGCTCAGATTTAGCTATTCATAACATCAGGGTCGCCAGCAAAGGTCCCCTGGAAACAGATTAACTCTGGGGCTCTCTACCCCAAGCTTTACTAATGATTATGTACACAACCATTCCCATTGGCTACAAACTTAGTATCCGTAGGACTGACTCCTGGAATGAGTAGTTGAGAGCCCCAAACCCTGTATCAAGTTTCTATAATAACTAAATGGTTGGTCAAGACCTACGTAATACACTCGGGAATGACTCGGTTTGACGTAGGACTCTGTACTGTCAGTCCTGACCGGTCGCAGTGGTCAGTGTGAGTAGTATAGGAGTTGTGTCCTTTTTCTGGAGCAGACTGGTGGGTGGTGGCACGAACTTTTAAGTCTTTCCTTTCCAATCTGAATCTCAGATGTGAAGGAAAACATACATAAATGTATTGTCCGTCTCTCTAATGTCGCATAAACATGAATTCCGGGAAGAATGGTGTTGCAGTTTGCCCTGTTTCTAAGATAAGCCCTGTAAGAGGATCACGCGTGTATCCCAATTCTAGTTTGTGACCGGACACGACAACTATTCACTGTGCCGCACGTCCGCCATACGGGCCGAGTGGACGTTATCACATTGTGTTTCAGTAAATGTGGATCTGATATGTCTGCTGAACAGGAGGGGGAAAACACATGTCGCAAATTGGCGTAGGCCTGAATTGTCCGTTCGTCGACAACTGGCACCAGATGCCCGCATCAAAAAGGTTAACGTGCCTCAATCATATTAGATGAGATAAACTGGCTTCAGAAATGTATAGTAGTTTTTATTCAAATTGAATTGTTTGTATCCGGCATTTGAACCGGTATTTGATGAAATGAAAGTGTTTATCAAAGTATAAGCTTTTCAATTGAGGCTTTTTTACAGAAATTGAGAGTGGTTGAATAGAATTATGTATTATCAGCAAGGTCGCCATGAATGTCTTTCATGACCTTCAGCATGCCCCCCTAAAAAAAAACCAAACGTGTACACTACTTGCACATCCTGGTTCAGGCACGCTGACACATTAAACACATCTTTTACCTTGACGTTATTGGGAAAACTAAAGAAAACGGAAACCGTTGTTGTTTTGGTTTAATCTTAACATTTCACGGGCTTACAAAACCTCAGAAAATATCAATGTCTGAAAATATATCTTAATCTCATCTGGGATTTACTATTGGACAGCGAATTACAATTTCAATTTTTCTTTACTTCATATTTTATGATGTACTTAGAATCCGTGTCTGAATTGGTAGTTGTCCTAAAACAGCCCTCAGGAGGTACCTGAGTGCTAACGGTTGTTTTCCCCTTGTTGTGGGAGCTCCCTCCCACTCCCATCCCTCCCGTCAGTGGGGTCGGTCCGACGACGACCATGTATATACACGGACCCCCACCCCTCCAGTATTCAGTGTGGGTAGAATATCAAAGGGCGCAATGCTAACTCGCATCAATATTGGCACTGACCCAGAAATGGGACAGTTTACTTATATCATCTAAGGCTGAAATAGGTACCATTCGACCCCACCATAAGGCATAGGGTTAGGTTTAAAAATAATCTAAAAAGAAGATATAATCAGCATGTTTAACTCGACTCATGAAGCTATTGATTAGTTTCAACTTCACTTTAGAAAAGGGCCACGTGGTCTAATAATAGCATCAACAGCAATGTAGATCCTTGTTGGGCATGACATTTTTAAGTCACTATCCCACTAAATGTTCTCACAAAAAGGATGCTTTAAGAAAGATCCGAGTTGCTGCCTTTCTAGGAACCATCGGAGAAAGGATCATCCGGGGGATGGTGGATCTGGGGTAAAAAGGACGACAGTCAACAAACAGGGAAACAAGTAAAGTAGATCGCAAACACGGACAGTTGGGACTGGGTGAGGGGTGGCAAGGCTGTAGGGAAACCTCAACATCAGGTATTATCTATCAACAACCCATGGGATTACTGCTACTGGGCTTCTTGTATACCTTTAGCTGAATAGATTATTACTAATCATTATAACAGATTTTATTGTTTTCGATGAAGAAGTTTAGGCCAACAGCTATATTTCTCTGGGTATATTCTAGAAGTTGTTCTGATTTCTATTCCTAATCGCCGAGCTTAAGAGATTTCACTAGGAAAAATGTTAGCTTATCAGTTTTATCTCAAGAGACATCTTTAATCTGTGGGAATGAAATGCAGCCCCAAAGGTTGGTTTAAAGAATAATAAAGAAAAAACTCCCGGAACCAGTTGAGGTCTGTTTTTGGCCAGTATTTGAGGTTGTTATGTAGGTAAGTGTGTGTGTGTGTCGGAGGGTGACTTAACCCCCCCCCCCCCCCTCCCCGGGTAAGGAGAGTCCGTGCAAACAGCGGCGGACAAGACCCGAGTTACTAATCGCCCCTCCCCCCCCCCACCACCACCACCACCACCACCACTACGTACCAGGGGTAGTGGGGTATATAGAAGGTAAATAGATGACTTTCATGTTTCTCAGACCGGACGGTCCGACCTCGGTGGGGGAGGGGCGTAGGGACAGTGTAGGAGGGGGGCTGGGATATGTTGTCTGCTTTACCTGATTCTTAGACCCTACGTGGTCAAAAATGTCAAAATTAACAACAACAACAGAATTTGAGGATTCTTTTTTGCAACAAACATCAGGGTTGCAATTTACAAGTGAATAATATCTGCATCATATGTAAAAAAAATCATATGGTTATCTAGGCTTACCCGCCCCTCCCCAGGTTCAGATCTCAGCCTGGACTTTTTAAATTTGGGGTTAATCCTGATCTGTAAAACTCAAGAAATAATCTAAGCCCTGCTTAAGCCCGTCCCAGCCCGTCCACAGGTGTAGAGGTCGTGTCGGCAGGTGTCACGGTACACCACCGCCACCTGGAGGCACACAGGCGAACTGCGAGTGGACCAGATCAGGTTTGTCAGAGTGGCTGGAAATGGCGACAAGGCTCGAAAGTTTTGTTAATTAAATAGTTATTGACCAATGCTATGAATAATTCTTAGTTACTGTCTATATTTATAGATGATAATATACAAAGGCAAACACTTGCAACTATTCATATAATGGTCTCCAGACACAGATTATTACAATCCAAATATGTGATGTTTAAAGTTATGATCATCCATATTTGCCCTTTGTTGTGGGCTTATTTGGGTTGACTAGACAACACGATGCAGCATGTCCCAAGGCCGATGTGGTTTGGTGTATGTCTACTTGGTTCACTGCATCCCACAACGTGATAGCTGACTTCCGCAGTATCAGGTGCCCCTCCCACCCCCACCCTCACATGTGTGTCTGAAGCCACCCTGAAGACCTCTCTGCCCCTGACCCGCTTTGCCCTGACCCGACCACGTGTCTGGTGGTGTAACCCCTGATCCGCCTCAACCAGGTGGTCCCACTCTGCTGAGGTGGGACCTGCCACTTGGCGGGAGGGGAGGGGGTGGGGAGGGGGTAATATTAGTGGTTAAATCCGGGGGGGGGGGGGGGGGTTCAGTGTAAGGGTTAAATCGTTGGGTCCGACGCTTATCGGTTTCATTTCAGGTTTTTCCTTTTGCCTGTTTTTTGACCGATATGATTTCCCTGTGTTAATCGGGGCAGTCCGTTACTCGGGGTATGGGGGGGGGGGGGGGGGGGGGATTTGGTAGTGGTGCACTCTGAACCCAGGTGGTCCCACTCCTGTGGATTCTGGGGGGCGGGGGGGGGGGGGGGGGGCGGGGGCGGAAAGGTCCCACTTCCTGGCCCTGTATAGGGAGTGGAGTGCTACAGCTCTTATTTCTAAGTGCGGGTTCATAAATGTTCACCTGACGAAATTTGGAAGTATTGTCATTTGCAAGGAACATGTATTAGGTTCGTTATAAAATTTCAAAAGGTTTAAAGGATATTTATGTAACAAATATGTAGGATGTACAGTGCGGAGGTAGCTGCTGGTAATAGTTACTTCATCATGGCCCATTATCAAAAACTAAAAAGTTCTTTGCAAAAATCTGACTGCGCATTCAAAAGAAATTGTTACCAGGGCTGTCGTCCAGAAAACTTTCACGATGTTTCGTAAATGTGTAATTAAGGTCACGGTACCAAAGCCTTGTCCAGAAAACTTTCATGAAATTTCGTGAACGTGAATTTTGGTGTAAAAATCATTCACAATATATATTTTTTCACACAGGAGACTATTATATGTATGTTTTAAGATGTTTAAAACAATTTAGGAGTAGAAAAATTGGAGAAAAAACGAAATGGAAATCCACGAAATTTTGTGAAAGCTTAAATGCCACGATACAAAGTGAAGTGAATGTGGGTATTTTGTGTATCGTAGATCTACGAAACTTCGTGAAAATTTTCTGGACGACGGTCCAGATCTGGCTTCCGATCTTCAACGCTCGAGTCCCATGTCCTGAATGCCTGTTCCCTGGTGTAAACCATGGTCCTACCCTAACTCACCCAGCTTGCCTGGTTGTCCCAAGCTTCTGGAAACTCCGTATTTCTCCATTCGAGGAGATGCAAGGAACTCTCTGAAGATATTTAACGTGCAGGAACATCTTCTAAAGGTGGACACATGGCATGACGTAGCGGGTTTAGTGAACAAAGACAAGAGGAAGTGACGGGCATGAGCAACAGATGGGACGGGGGAGGGGGGGTACTGTGTTATTAAGAAAGTAGCTTACAGAAAAAAGTTTTATTTACACAATAAATGTTTTTTTTAAAGAGGGGGAAATTTTGGGACATATAATTAGGGCAAATATGGGGCTTGAAATGAAGGAGACCATGTGTAAATGAGATGGCAAGGTCCTTTTCTAGGCCGCTGGTATAACGTTAGTCTATGCTGCCAGACAAGAAGTTGCCAGTGTGCCACCCAGACAACTGTCCCTAGGTGTCCCTGCCACAGGTTCCCGGCCCGGAAATTTACTTCTCGTTTCTGTGATAAATCATGTGCCGTGTCTGTTATCGCTCTAGGAATTGTAGCATAGGAAAAGATGGTTTTGAGATCCCTAGCCCCCCCTCCCCCCGTCGGGTTACCGCACCCTAACACGGGCCAGGCGCCGCCTGCCGGGGTTTGTTTACAGGGGCCGGGCGTCCCCCCCCCCCCTCCCACGGCCGGCCTAACGAGCAGCACGTGCCTCCACCCCCCACAGCCCCCCCCCCTAATACACGGGGTATAAACACGGGCCGACGCCCACCGGGAGCCCACTTACCGCCGGAGACTTCCTGAACCCACTTACCAACCACAGTCCCCCACTTTGTCAGATAGAGGGCAGACCAGGGGCACTCCGCAGAAATCCTTTTTACCTCAAGACATTAATACACAGTACAAATGTACAAGAACCAGGCAGAGCCCTCTTGCTCCCATGTCTCCTATATATTAATACTCATTACAAACATACCCCCAGATCCCATCGGGGCCTTCTTACTTCCCCTTGTCTCCTGACGTTTGAATGTCTAATAGTGAAAATAACGTATCTATTATCTCAGTTCACCCTGTGCTCCCAACAGGGTCATCAAAGGTTGGGTGTGTGGTGTCCTTTCTATGGGACATTGCACATAAAAGACCCCTTGCCACTCTTCGAAACGAGTAGGGTATTGCACTCGGTGGCAGGTTTCTCCTAAATCATATCACAGATACAATCACTCACAGCTGAAAAGCATCACCTTGTGGTGTCTGGTAAAAGAACCCACAAGGGTTGGCCGGACGTTAAACTTACCCAACAAACAATTATCTCAGATGTAAGTATATCTATGAGATATGCATTCAATTCTTAGATATGAGTGCCCACAGTCATGTGCAGAACCAAGAAGTTCCGAGATGACGTTTTGATGTCGAAACACTAATACCGCACATTACAAATGTACCTCAGAACCCATCAGAACATTCTAACCTCCCCTTGTCTCACACGAGGACAAGAGGCCATTTGTGAAGAAGGGTTAACCCCACTTGAGCCTGAATCAAGTAACAGGTTCTAAACATCCCCCCAGGGGTCGACTCCCCGTGTCCACTTAGTGTCAGGCCCAGTGGGGCAGGTATCACCAGGGGAAAAGGCCACTTTTCAAGTGGACCTTCCATGCCCCCCCACCCACACCGACAGGCACTCCGTCCCGTAATGAGACGTCACAAGTGAGTTAACTGTAAACATACACCATATCGAAGCTGACTCGGTGCCAGCTTATAATTAGTTATCGAAACTCGTAGAGTTTGCCAGATGGAATAGGTGCGGGGGAAAAGGTCAGATTCACCACGCATAGTCACCAAATGTGTTGGCACAAACTTTAGTGTTAGCATATCACAATCTCGTGAAAAACTTTTGCAAGCTATGGGGGCTAGTCGTGACTATCATCCCAAGAGTCCCAAAGACAGCTGTTTAATAGGTCCAACAAGTTTCATGCCCCCTAAAATAATTGGTTTGAGTGTTTTCTATCCGAATAAATGTACTGAGCTTAAGTACTGCCAAGGTGGGTTCATTTTAGTCTCCATTTCAGAGTCATCTGTAGTTGATTTATCCTCCTTTTTTTAGATTGAAGGTAGACCATGTAAATTGATACCAGATGGCTTAGGAACAGCTGTATCTAATGCAAGAAATGATTAGCTTTTCAAAAGATTTGCCCCAAATCACCAGATTTTCCTATATATTTGGCTGCAAAACTCTTTTAACTCAGTGACAAACTATTCCAATATTTTCGCTGGGAAATTGCTATAAAAGCTCATACACCTTTTGCCAAAACGCTGTTGTGACCCCTGCATTTCCAAATAGTTTATGGAAATGTCAAATAGATATATATTGATGAAAGAGCAGGTAGCGCAATACAAGGCCTTGGGAATTTGAAATAGAAGAACATCTAATCTAAATATTCATGATACCGTGGGGGTTGCCTAAGAGGACTCCTAAAACGAGAAAAAAACATCGCTTTGTGTGAAAATGGGGGAGAAGCTAGAATACCATACTCAAACAAAATGAGAGAA
Organism: Lepidonotus clava; assembly: GCA_936440205.1. NCBI lineage: Eukaryota > Metazoa > Annelida > Polychaeta > Phyllodocida > Polynoidae > Lepidonotus > Lepidonotus clava. The sequence goes on from OW387135.1 coordinate 14,432,407, forward strand.
AACGGAAAAAAGAAAAAGGAGTATATTAAGAGAAAGTTTATGATTTTGAATGGAAACAGTTATTACTTATACCAGATTTTATTTTATTCTCTTTACATAATGTGTTGTTAGCCTACTGTCATATTGTCACGTCTTTTTCATTTGAGCTAGATAAAGTTCTTACAATAAAATTGAACATGCCAAGAGCAGCAGGTCTTTAACTTTTGTGTTGGCTTTCCTTTTAAAACAAACTAAACCACGTAACATTAAATGTAGCTTTCTCCTTTCTAAGCAAAGTATTGTATTCATTACCCATACTCATACCCCGTGTTTCTGCTCGCAGACCGGCTTCACATCTCGCTGTACAAGGATGCCACCGACTGTTACCGCCAGAACCCGGAGAAGGCCACTCTGCCGCTGGAGGACTTCCTCGGCATCGAGTCGTGCTTCTCGCTGGACAAGGAGCCGCACGTGATGGCCATCGTGTGTCTGCACGACGTGACGCTGCTCGCCTTCCAGGGCCGCGAGACGCTCATACAGTGGGAGATCCGCATACGGTCCCACCTCGGCGAAGGTGGGTGTAGCAGGCAGGGAGGCCTGCAGGCCAAAGACTCATTGTAACGAGGAGAACTTTGATCACACTTTAATCAGTGTTTTCTTATAAAGACACAGTTGTTACGATACTTTCAAATCCCTTTATGGTTTTCTACAGACTCTACTTTATTCCATTAAACTGAACTAAAAGAATAGAAAGTAATACATGTAATATATATTTATTTTGCAAACTTTCCGGCTTAAATAGGACCTATATTTAAAAAGAACTTGCGTTGTCACAGTAGCTTTTGGAGTAGCAGAATGTTGATTTCCCTTTCACCTTGTGATGCCTGTCTCCCCGCCCCACGGGCACTGACCCTCCCCCTGTCGGCCTCACAGAGAACCAGTACCCGGCCAAGTTGGTGAAGACGCCGCCCAACAACCGGCTGCAGCACGGCCCGGTGAAGCTGTACATCCAGGGCGGACGGGTGGGGCTGACGGCCGCCACCCCACCCACACTCATCGGGTCCTGGAACATCGCAGACCTCCGCAAGTACGGCGTCGTCGACAAGAAGTTCTGTTTCGAGGCCGGCTCCCGCTGTGGGAAGGGTAAGCATTTGTGTGGCGAGAGAGCACTGAATATTAGATATTGAAAATTCTTTTTCAGTACATTAACATTTAGATGAATTACAGTGCAACTGTTGAATAATAAGTAATAACAAAGAGTTCAGATTTGGTTTAAAAATGTATCCGTAGGTTGTTATCTTTTTGAGAAAAAAAATCCTATTGAAAATTATTACTTTAACCTGAATTCGTGCTTTTCATTGTTCATTTTACTCTCAGTACATTGAGTTTCTAATTGACATTTTCCAACCGGCCTATCAGGTCGCTGAAAAACATAGATACCAGGACAAACCGATAGATACATTCATATTTATTTTACTTTGTGGAATATACATACTCAAATAAATTCATACTAAATAACAATTCAGGTTACCTTGGAAAAGCCCTGGATTTAACCTGGGACTCATTGACGGTACGAATCGTTTAAACAGTAATAACGTCAAGGCTTGTCAGTAAGAAACGTCTGTTAACAGGACAGTTGTGACAACTACCACGTACACAGTTCTGCATCCCCTAATCCGCTCTAGCCTTAACGCCCGATGATAACTGAAGATAGCTCTTGTATCTAGGCATGTTGGCTGGCCTCGCTTCTAAATAATTCAGAATAAGCCTATATTTAAGTCACAGACATCCGTAAGCTCACTTGACTGATTAAGATACACGTACGAGTCGAATTAAGAATCGGGACATGATTGTGCTTTCGTTGTAAATCTACACTGACATTGTACTGTTAGCAGTAAGATGAGTTGATCTGTATAGAATATAGCATCAGATTTTATCTCGGAGTGTATAATCATAAATCTGAAGTACCTAAACCCAGGAGAAAGGAGTCCACACCTAATCCAAACCTTATAAATACTGTATGGGTGGGTATTGATCTGGGCCAGGGACCCACCAGGTGGCCGAGGGGGGCCCAACTCGCTGTTTGTTGACCCCCCACACCTCCAGCCTCCTCCAGTCCGCCCTGTCTTACGTCACCCCTGTAAACTACCCCGCTCCATGGCAGTATTCTCATGGACCTTGTATGTATGTATATATAGATATATCGAGACTGGAAAGTCCCTGTAAGTTGCTATGTGCCCATTTCCTTGGTGGCCGATTGGAATCCTGCCACTCAACCGTGGCCATGATCTGATCATTACAAGAGTATTTTTGGAATAGGACCTAAGGTGGTGGCAGTTTACAAGCTTGTGTGCCCACTGTGTGTAACAGTCACCTCAAACCCAGTCCAACTAGGAGCCAGGTGTTATCCCTAGCTTTCCAGTCTCAATATACATACAAGCTCTGATATTCTCTAGATATGTAGTGGTAAATACACATTGGTGCAGCAGGGGTAATACAAGCAGTGTCCGACATCAAATTTTAACCTTGCGAGGCGCACAGTTTTACTGTCGGGTGCGTGATTTTCTTGGGCTCTACTATGAGAAAATGCATACATTTTATGTTGGGGAGATGCATTTAGATGGGTGTACATCCAGTGAGTGCATGACCAAAATGGATGGTTCCTGATGACTTTCGGATTATGAAAGACCTTAGCTAATGGAACAAGTGTTGGAATTTACCATATTTGATGTGCCCCCCCCCCCCCCCCCCCCGCCCAAAACTTGTGTACTTAGAGTCTTCACCACAAGCTGCCTTCACAACCACACGTTCAGTGGCAGGGCAGTCCGCCCCAGTGTACACCCCGAGCACTCTGTGGTAGCTGCGAGCTGGTGCCGTTCAGTGGGTGAGCTGCACCAACCGAGTGTTACCTACAGAATTCACCCACTCCCCAACCAGTCTCTGGTCCTCATGCCCGCCTTGCCTCCTCCTCGTTGCAGTGGCCGGGCTGTACGTCCTTCTCACGGAGCAGGGCCACGAGATCTCGGACCGCGTGAGTCGGGCGTCGCAGGCCAAGCACGCCAAGCCCCGCCGCACCTCGTCCTCCTCCTCCGCCTCCTCCAAGAGAAGTAAGTCAGCGCAGCCAGGGCCGCCGCCGTCACATTCATGTAGCGCATTCACTTTTGTCCAAAAGTCTTTTACATATATTAATTATCATCATAGGTACTTGTATTCTTTCTTCTTTTTTTTTGTACTTGTATTCTTGTTTATGCAAAAGTTTAGTAACTTCTAGTTTCTACTAGGTACTTGTATTCTTTCTTCTTTTTTTTTGTACTTGTATTCTTGTTTATGCAAAAGTTTAGTAACTTCTAGTTTCTACTCCGTTTTTGTAATATATACATTTATAAAACTACAGTACAGATAGTTCTACTATTCATATTTACTGTCGAGTTTATAATCGTTTTCTTAGCGTTGTATAGAAGTTTCCTTTAAAGCCATAATCCTAGACAGTTATGCCGAGATTTAACTGTTTTCCAGTATAACAAAGTTTGTGTTTAGTGCGTCACATGTCACAAATTGTACAGCGCTGTATATACAACGTATTGTATTGTTATTGATCACCTATTATCGTTTTGCATTTTGTTAAGTGTTTTGTTAATTTTCTTGCCTCATGAAGCTTCCTTATTCAAATAAATATCAATTCAGAGTTTTCGTTTAGAATTCTGAAGTTTCTTATTTTATGTTAGCCTTTCTAAGCATAACTTAAATTGTCTTTTTTTGTAGTTTCTTCCTATTGCACCCGGTACCCACATAAATGCGATCAGAAATGCATTTTTTCTGTAGGTTTTTGTGGCATCTAGACTACAGGATAACTGATAACCTGAAACAAACCTTTATACGGAATACCTGTGTGTTTCTGTTTTAGTAGATAAGAAGTTCTCCTGTTCTTATCGTTTCTTTTGTTAAAATGTTAATGTTGAATCATAGGGTTGTCCTTTTACTGGATTTTTGTTTGATTAGTGACACGAGCCGTACGCATTAAATGTTGAAAGACGAAGATTTTTGGGAGGATGTGTATATCCTTGTTTCAGTATTATGTACGTAATGTCAATGGGAGGAGAGGTTTAAAATTCTGGAAAACGTGCATACGTATTGCATGGAAGCCCCTCTGTGAACTAATCTGTCGGGCTTCTGTAGAAGAACATCTCTGTTCATAACAGTGTAAATTATTAGCAGTACCAATGTTAATCAATGATTAAAGGGTAATAGGAATATTTTCACATGACATTTCTAGTAAAACTGATCCAGTGAATGTCGTCGGTATTCTTTCTATGTTTTTACATCACTGAGTTTTACGGGATTATGGTTTGAAAAGCATTGTTTCAAACAAGTAATGATTAGATAAGCCTTATAAAGATACTTAACCCCTTTGCGTTGTGCTTTCAGGGTCCCAGCTGAGCTGCCACTCCGTCATGTCCAACATGTCCAGTATATCGGGGCTCTCCGGCCTATCCGGCTTCTCCTCCCCACCACCAGAAGTCTTCGCAAAGGATTTTCGGGATACTGAGGTTTACGCAGACCTCAACTTTATGTCGGAACCCAGCCCACTGACGGGATCGTCAGTAGAGACTACCAGCACAATATTCAGTGACTCGAGCTCGGATTCTGAGAAAGCTAAACTTGTGAGTATAGAAAACCTGCTGGCGGCAGAGCGGACTTCATGTGTGTACAGTGTGCCCGCGGGACTCCGCGGGGCGAGAGCTAGAGATCCCGGAAGGAACGATCTCAACGATGATTTGACACTGCGGCAGAACGAGTTAGAGGACACCAACACATTACCACGCCTGAGTTGCTCACGTGATCAGCTCAATATATCGCCCGAGCTTGACGACGTGGACGGCTGTGGCATGATTGTAGACAGCGAGGCCGTGAGGTTGGTCGGGGCCGAGGTGATGGTGGGAGGGGCTGCTGCCAACCCAAACATACCCACCGACAACATTACAAAAACCCGGCTGGGCAGTACAAACTCTTCCCACTCCTACACGAGTGGCGGCAGCACGTCCAGCGTCAGTCTGAGTGCCGGGCTGTGTTCATCGTCATCAGGGTCCGGCTCATCGGCCTCTGGCTCCTCCCAGCCCCACCTCCCGCTCGTCACCTCGTCCTCCTCCAACGACCTGGACGTCTTCCTGTCTACGGTGCAGCGTAACGTGGACGCCCTCAGCCCCAAGCTGCCCAAGTGTGAGCCCCATGCACACTCTAAGGTGGCCGGGGTGTTGGGTAATAGTACAAGCGGGGAGGGGGAGCTGGCTTCGGGGTCGTGCGTGTTTGAAAGCCATGGTCAGGTGAAAGAGCCGGACCCTGAGAGTATGGACCTCCTGGACGAGGTGCTGAGAGCCTGCAGTGTGGATGCTTTCAGTAGTTCGAGTGGTGGGCAGTCGTCACATGGCAGCAAGGGTGACTTGGGTGTGCATAGTATTCACAGCAGTACGTGCAGCATTGGTAGCGCTAACCAAGGTGGGGACGGCACGGGACTGAGTGACAGCGGGTCGGCCCAGACCTCACCGGCCATGACGGGCTCGCTGAGGACGAGTCCTGCCAGGAACAGCCCGGTCCATGCCGGTCACAGCCCCCCGCCCCACCCCGCGCCCGGCCTGCCGTCAACGCCTGCCTCCCACCAGGACACCTCCGTGCCCCGGCCCAACGTCAGCTCCAACAACCCGCTGTCATGTGGGGTTCAGATCTCCTCCTCTAAGTGCCATAACCACCACTATGTCAATGTTTCTGGGATCAACAGCATTAGCCTGCTAGGGGGTGGGGAGACCACTAACCACCAACAAAGACCCTTTCTTAGTACCTTCTGCCCCGTGCCTTCGCCAGCACCTAATAACAGTAGGCACTCTACCCACGTGCCACGGGCACCCACGACGAACAATGCCACGCAGTCCTCCCAGATGAACAACTACCACGACTACGTCAATGTGTCCGCTCTAAATGGGAACGGTGCGTCCGAACCCCCACCTGCGCCTGCTATGCAACACCACCACCCCACCCTAATGTCGGCCCCGTGCTCCGACGCCAACTCCAACCCCAGTGTCCCTGTGATGTTATCGGACAAGGCGGGCACGGTCGACCCCAACCAACCGCTGCCTTTTGTCGACCTGGGCTGCTACGACAATGACGAGGAGGGGTATCTCTACTGGGTGAAGGGCGCTTCGGAGACAAGTCAAGCGCCAGTGATATTGACGCCACCCATAGTGAACCCCGGGGTCGTGGCCCCTGACCAGGCGGGCAGACCGGCCGGTGAGGGGCTGGACCCTCTGACCGTGGAGGGGGGTGAGGGCCAGGAGGGCAGCAGTCTGTATAACCGTGTCAACAACAAGTCCCAGCCCAACCTGAACCAGTACGAACACGACCACCAGGAGTACGTCAACACGCCAGTGTCCGGGGCCCGCTCCGTGATGGCCAAACTGAGCGCGGTCCGGGGCAAACTGCTCGCCTACCATGACAGTCTGCGCAGGAGCAAAAAGCCGCCCCTGCGCCGCAACACCGTGGAGGACAGCAACCCCAAGCAGAGCACCTCGGCCAAGGGCTCGCCCAAAGCTTCACCCAAACCGTCTCCCAAGGGGTCCCCAAAGCGATCACCCCGGAGTTCACCCAAAAGTGACCGCAATAGTTTACGGACGGAGCTGTTCCGGTCCCGGGGTAAGAGCCTGGAGGACATCCTGTATGCTACTGTTGGGGCGCCGAAGGGGCAGCAGGGGCAGGTAGCGGCTGGCCCGAGTCACCCGCAGCCCGACCTGTTTGGCCTGCCTCCTCCCGCGCCCCGTGCCCCGCGCCTCACCCCCTCCTCACGACTAGAGGGGGAGTACGTGCAGCTGAACCTGGACGACACTGACAGGGCTGTGGTTCATGGGGGCCGGGACAGGTGGGCTGTGCCCGAGGTGAGTCGGACTCCGGCCTCTGAGGAGACCACTTACATCATGATGTCCGGGCAGGGGCGGACTGCACCCCACACGTATACCTGTACCGACCAGGACGGCTCCTCCCTGCAGGCCGGCTACGACGCCCACTATGCTGCTGGTGCGGCGGGCGGGGCCCATACCAACCCATTCGCCAGGTCCCCGAGTCCCATCCGGAGCCCGCACAGTCTGCGGCGGACCCCGCCCAGTGTGGGGGCCATGAGTCCGCACACCTCGCCCAAGAAGGTGCGGGCCCAGCCGCCCCTGGCCGAACACGGCAACTACATGTACATGTCGGGCCAGGGGCGGGACGAGGACGACTGTGCTGTCTTCTGCGCCATGGAGCTGCCCCTGCGGAGCGGCTCCGTCAGCTCCCACCACTCCATCCGCAGTCGGAACTGTAGCTTCAGCAGTACTACCTCCAGTGATACCCACCAAGGCGACGACACCAGCTATCTCAGCATGGGGGCCATGGGACGACAGCGGTCCAACTCCAGCCAGGTATTCCGCCCAGTCAACCGCCCACCTCTCAACCAGTCGCGGAGTCTGGACACGGACTATGAGGTGGAGTACCTGCCGATGAGCATGGTGCCAGGCGGGGCGGCCCGCAGCCACCCGCACAGCGACTACATGTGTATGACCCCGCCTGGGGACGAGGGTGCATCCGCAGCACCCGCTGACCGCACCCCAGTCAGACCGTTTGAGGACCTCATCGAACACGAACCATACGTTACCAAAAAGCCAATCATTCCCCCCTCAGCAAGCAGGAAGAACTCAGACGCTTCAGTGTCTGGGAAAGGAGAGGACTATGTTAAAAGTCCTCCAACTGGGAAAAGGGATAGATTTTTGTCAAGGTTGATACGTAGAAATTCCTCCAAAGAACGGAAATCCAACCAGTCTAAAAGTCAGGAGGACATACTGCGGTCGCCCATAGCGGAGACGCTTCCCGAGGTGCCCATAAGTGAGCCTAACACGCCTTCTCCCTACAACACACGAGTCATACAGGACCCCTTTGGCCTCTGCCCTAGTCCCAGAACACGCAGGGCGTCAGAGGATGTGCCCATGATGCCTGCATTCACAGTGCGTGGTCGCTCTGCGAGTTACTCCTATAACCGGACTGGTTGGTCTGATGCGGCCAACTTAACTGACGAGCAGAAGCAGCAGAGCGTGTTGTCAGTAGCGAGCAGCTCGTCCTCCCAGCACCACAGTCCCCGCAGCGACTCGCCGCCCGCCCTCCCGCCCCGCACCTACATCAAGAGCACGCAGGACGCGCCCTTCCACCTCATGGTCCTCCCCAGGAAAAAACCCACCCCGCCCCCGCCCCCGGACGACTCCCCCAAGTCCTCCAACTCCCCCGACCTGGACTTCTTAGACCGCCCCGTGAGCCCCAACATGCCCACTGAGCCACCCCCGCCCCCTCCCATGTACACGCACGGCAGTGAAACCACCCTCTCGTGCACCGACTCCAACCCCAACTCCACCAACACGTCGACACTCACCCTCCTGCACATTTCGGAGGAGGACGGTATGAACCGGACGCCCCCACCAGAGCTTCCCGAGAAGACCCACCGGCGCCGGAGCAGCCCCGGCTCGGTGCTGAGCGCGTCGCTGGGCATCCTCCGGCGGCAGACGTCCCGGAGGTGTCCCTCGCCCACGTGGCACTCCCAGTCGGAGCTGCTGCTCACGGAGGAGTGTAAGGCGGCGAGTGCCTGCGCCTCTCCGCTGACGGCCCCGCGGGGCGGCGGGGGGCAGCGCAGTACGCGCCTCATGGTGCACATCCCGCCCAGCGCCGAGGACGACGAGGACCTCTGGGGCTGCCACAGTAACAGCGGCAGCAGGGGTAAGTGGAGAGCACGTTTTTCCCTTTTATGTTGGAGTTGAAGTGGAATTTTCCATACAGTAAATAATAGAAATCTGCCCGTTTATTTCTTGTGCCTGCCATGTGACACATGACCCAAAGTTTTCTAGCATTATGCAAACAACATTAGCATCAAAAACTAAAATCCTCTTAAGTTTGATATTACTAAATTCACTGTTTTCAAAGTCTACAAATATGATATGGTTGAAAAATGTAAGTTAAACATTTAAAACAGAAATCTACTAAATGGATGAATAATATTTTGGAGCTAGTTTCTTGAGAATTAAGTAGTTCAAATACACACACGTCTACAGTGACAGATATGATATGACAGTCTGATGTCCCGTCAATACTTATTTCAGTTTGTTACTAATCCTTGCTTGTTCCCGCAGTGAGTACCCCGACCAACAGGGACGACGGGCGGCCCCCCTCCCGGCCCCGCCTGAAGACGGACAGCTCCGAGTCGCAGTCCCTCTCGTCCTACGGCAGCGCGGACACGACGAGCACCCGCAGTGACGAGCACAAGGCCAGCCCCGCCTCCACCACCCTAAGGCCCCGCTTCGGCAAGGAGTACAAGAAGCTGGACCGGCGTAAGCTGGCCGACGAGCTCAGTATAGGAGGAGGGGGCGGAGGCTACCCGCAGGACGGCCCGCCCCGCACCCCCGGGTCGCCGTCAGTCGCCTCCTCCGTGTTCACCTTCGACACGACGAGCCTGTCGTCCCGCATGAGCTCACTCAGCGGCTACAGCTACGGCAACGACTCGCCGCGGTCCCCGGGGTCCTCCCACACGGGCGGCCCGCCCCGTTCCCCGGCCACTGCCAGCGGCTACCCGCTCCGCCTGCCGCCCCACGACTACATCAACGTGTGCCTGCCGCGCACCGACTCGCCCCGCTTCTGGGACATGACGCCGCCCGGGTCGCCGCGCTCCCTGTCGGGGGCGTCCGAGCAGTCCAACCCGATGCTGAACTACGCCGAGATCGACCTGTCTCAGACGGACGACAGCGTGCGGCCCCGCAAACCCATTAAGACCAACGACATCGAGTACGCCATGATCGACATGGTGGCCACAGCCGCGGCCTCCCGGGCGGGCAAGGAGCACGCCCAGCTGCGGGAGGACAGCCTGCGCCGGAAGGACGGCCGGCGGGGCGGGGAGGACGGGTCGCAGGAGTACATCCGCCGCTCCAAGATCGAGCGGAAGAACTCGGCCGTGTCGTCGTCAGGGCGGTCCGAGAAGAAGCCATCTTCTCGGAGCGGCAGCAAGGACAGGAAGTTCTCGGCGCCTAACTAACGACACGTGGCCTGGTGTCGGTCGGCCAGGACGTCACCCACCCCACAGGGCGTCACGGGAGTCTTACTTATCTACGTCAGTCACCGGGCTGTCACTATGACGTCATCCGCCCACCGTGAAGACGTCATCAACTGGTCATCATATTACGGTGACGTCATCGGTTCGGGGCCACGTGACCAGCAGGCTCCACTCCCAGGCTGAGACAAGACGTACCGAGAACGGGGTGTCATTGGTTGCACATATCATGTGACAAATCATGTGATGGATTTTGTAACTCATTTTGTTGTCCTTCTATCCATATAGCCATGACATAAATTGTATGTTATTTATTTGAATATAGAAAACAGTAGGGAGGCGAGTTGATATTCTCTGCATCTACTCTGTGTTCTATATGCACGAGGTGTTGGCTCCTTGAGGTTCCCCGCGCTGAGATGCTCCCCATGCCAAGATACTTGGGTTTCCTTTTTTGAAAGGAGAGCTACGGTTTTAGCTACTTCCTTAGTACAATCAAGAGACTTAAAACACTGTAGGTGCAATAGCCCGATACAAGCGTGAGGATAAACTCACGAATCTGTGGTCGTTTATACTGTAAAGCACATGACGAATAGTTCGCACAGTTCAGGTTTACTAAAAACTTCAAACAGTAACTCCAGTATTGAATTTTTAGTCTGAACTAAAGCTGTAATAACCTTTACTCGGTTTTCTGATACCTTGAATATGTAAATCAGTTATTTATTAAACATGTCCGTGGCTCCAAATACTTTCTGTTGTTGGGTAAACAGTCTCTTTGTTCGGCGAGACCCAGAAAGGTGGAAGCACAAACTATATGCAAGTCTAGCAGTCAGGGGAACGTGCTGTGAGTGATCCACAAAGATGATGTTATATGCATTGTATGTGTAAACATACCAACCTAGCTGAATATGCAGGAGCTGTGCAATGTATTAATTCTCCTATCAGAAATGATAATAAAGGCTTTTTGTCTTCGGGCTAAGACTAAGTAAGACGGGAAGGTGAATCGGGCCGACATCGGGAGCCTCATGACCAGTATTTGTATCAGACTGATTTTTAAAATGTTTAATTGTATTTAATTAACTGGTCGACCCAGTGAATCTCCAAACGGTGCATATATAAATATATCATTATTGTAGTAGGGTGAAACGTTGGTATAATGCTGGAGTGAAAGCTGCTGGCTACAAGGTTGAAAAAAGGAGGAGACAGGACAATCTCAAACCGTATTACTCTGATTAACCCCTGAATCTTATTGTGAATATCCAGGTGTGTAAGTATGTGTGTAATGTCAGGTGTGGACGGGCACGTGTGGGCTACTACTGGAATGACAACAGGTCAACTAGGTTTTGTTGTACGATTTATTCCCTGTATATAGTGAAATGACATGTAAAGGACATGCTAAATGACATGTTTGTGAATGGCATGTTTGTAAATGACATGCGAAAAGTCATGTTTATAAATGATGTGTGTGATCGTTGTTCTGTTGTAGAAACAAATATGTGTCAGAGTTGTGCTAATATTTTATTTTTGGTTTAACTGACGTCAACGATTCAAAACCCTCAGTACTTGTACTAATACAAAATGAAACTGTGTTTTTGTGTATGCGTCAGAAAATGCCAGAGAAATACACTGGTAAATCTGGGTAGAGATGCAAACCGTATATCCTCATATAGCAATGCAGACTAATAATGGTCCTATCCTGGAATACTAGCAGGCCACTGACAGAATGATGGTTGTAGACAGTCACGGAAATACTGAAGGATTATTAGTACACTATGGAGAGAGCGTTCATGTTCAAACCTCATTTACAACAGTGATCGTCGTCATCGTTTTAGTTATATCCAATCTTACTGGATTTATTGTGTTCACTCAGTTCTAAAGAATCTGAAAATGTCCTTAACATATTTTTCCTAATTTAAACCTTATGTTCAGAACGCATTGTCAGTTCTGTGCAACAATCCGTTTACATTTTGAAGGCCTTTCTTACAGAAATCCCGGTTATGATTTTGCCACATAATTATAGGTCTTGTAAAATGAGAATGGTTAATTTGCGTTAACGCCTAACGTCGAAGTTGTTCAGCACTCTTACATTAAGCTTGGTTGCTACAGGAAAATTTGTGTTAGACGAATGCCTCTCCTTTACGTTGAGTCTTTTTTTTATAAGATCATTATTAGGATCCCATCTCTTAATTTATGGGAAACAAATCAGAATTTATTCACGGCAGTCATTTCTTGTTGGTGCGTTATACTTGAAAATTGGATCAGCTTTTTTTGCTTTATTTCTTTACTATTCTCAGCTGCAATGTGCAGATCAGCGACTGTCAGATACAGAGAAACAGCTTCTCAGAACTTTTCAAGTTTTCCATTCCGCGGCTAAAATCTTGCCCTGAAAAACGTATTCCTTTTTCATTGTAAACTGAATAGAATTCCATACCAGAAACGGTTTTTGTTTCATCAGTTTCCTATATGCAGCTTTTTGTTGCCTGTTTATCCATGTATACCGCGAAGATGTATCAAATGGTCTTGGCAAGGATGACCGACTATTAGGCTCAGCATCACACACAGTCAGGGTAGGATCATGACTAAAATCCTCATTTAATGTACACTGCAGTCCGGGGTACACGATGCGACAACGCCCATCCATTCTATTGTCATGAATTTTTCATGTACTTAAAGTGTATTTGGATACAAATTTACTTGGTGCAATGCGGTTCGTTTGATAGTTAATAATGAAATACTAAAAGTATACAGTTTCTTTTCTTAAAACCAATTTCCAAAATTGCTTTTAGAAATGAGGCCGGCTCACATCTTGGATCCCCGCTTTGAGTATCCTCAAACCTGACTTCACTGACCTGAGATTATGACGTGATTTACGGACATGTTCAGCAGATTGCATATAGAGTAGGACACTAGACAGAAAAAACAGTATCCTTACTGAAAGAATTGAAAAAACTTCCAAGGGTGCCCGTTTGCAGTTAACCATAGAGGGAAAAACAGGCCATGAAAAATAGTAATGGATACACGGAATGAGATTTTGAAAACAATAGTTAAGATTATTCTACTAATCTAGAATTTCTCAAACAAATTTGTTTTCACTTTCATCTCAAGTCATTGTTTAATCCCAACAAACGTTCATAATTAACGTGTATACAACATGTTTTAACTGCGCTGAACAGAGACACTCACCGAATTGACACTGAGAATTATTTCCTAGACAAGATTTTGAGAGAAATTTTCATCTATACTTAAGATTCCGTTTGTAAAAGAATATTTATGATATCTCAGACAGGGATGTTGATTATGTAGAAGCTGCTGGTCGTCCCAGGTCCCCTCCATTTCTTTGCTATATCATACTTCAAATGGGTAAAGTGTTCATATGAAAAAAAGTGTTGAGGTATACGAAAATATTACTTTTACTAAATCACAGAAGAACACCCTCACACTTGGCAAAGCCTGTATGCATTATTTTAGTTGACATGTGTAGTGTCAAAAGATGGTGCCATTACCGGAGACATTGAAGCGAGTACTTATACTTGCAAATCCCGCTGCCAATCCTAGACTTTGTTAGAATTGATTGTTTTCAGCTGTAGCGTTAGAACATTTCTCATGGTGCAAACTCGTAGGTTTCTAGTTGACTTATTTATTCTGTCATGGAGCAGTTCTGTTCTCCTTTTGTCTTTATTTATTGAGTTGTAGTTATATCAAGGACATACTTGTATACGACTTAAAAACGTAGCTTGAAGTGCAATGCAGTAGACATATTTGTGCATTCAAGAATATAATTCGCCAAACGGGTGCCAGCAATCTCAAATTATGTGAGTTCCTTTCGCCAGTTTATCTTTTTTTGTAGTTATCAATCGCCAAATATGGAAGAGTTCGTGGCCATAATACTTTACATTAAGATATACAGAAGTTATGGAGATTGCCTGTCGACTGGAGGCTGAGGCTGGTTAGATTACCTAATGCTGTAACAATGCAAGAGAACGACGTAATATTTCATAAGCCTGGTAAGCGTTCATTTTACTGAAACTTATCAAGGAACCTGAGGAACCCCAAATGTTGTCAGCTATATTTTTTATCCTTTTAACATTTCATAATTTTAGAACGTTAGAATTATACCGTTTTGACTGAACCAATGTAAATATACTCGGCGTCCTGGATCTCCAGCCCCTCACCGCCTGCAGTACCTTGGCCACCTAACCCCCGCCGTGGGTGACATCTTCAGCTTTTACTTTTTGTTGTTGTTGTGTTTCGTTGATTATCGACTCTCATCAATGCAAGGATATGAGGACCGAATGATATTCATGCTTTATAGTTGGCTGGTAACGCCGGCTATAAGGGTATGGGGGAAACGCTGCCTGATATCTATTGCAGTGACAAGAACCCCTTTTAAGGTTCGGTTGCAGCCTCAGTTGACTGAAGTTTGACCCGTAATGTTATTTAAACAATATCTGCTGCCTTAACAGTTACACTGGTTTATGTTTGTTTTCTCGGTTCAGCTTTCTTTAAAGTGTTAATTAATCTGAGAGTTCTATCTATATTTATTTTTTGACTGATGTATAATTCCAGAACGCAATATTAGGGTATCACTATGTAATCAAAGGCACTGATGCAGAAATGCAGCACTATTTATTTAGAGATAACGTTTGTTAATTTTCAGATATGTGTTCAGTGACTAGCACGTCCACTAAGCAGCCTTTGTGTTATTTATTCTGTTTTTATGTCAGTCTCGCATCTTATGTGGGTTGCACTCTTTAAGTAGTAGTCAAAAAGAAGTGTTTTGCCTGCAAGCTGCAGTTTCTCAATATGTGGGTTTCACTCGCCGCAGTCCCAAGTTGAAGGCACACCGGGCATCTGATCTTAAACCACGCGGACTAAACCGAAACACAAGAAGTTCACTGCAGTAATTTGGCCTGGAAAGAATGACCAGATGAAATAGCTGCCTTCCATAAACCTGGCCAATCATTGATCATGATTTATATAAATTCCCAGTATGTTGTTTCTCCTTAGACAGCTGTGGTACCTGCCTTATTCAAATAATGTTAAATTGGATATCCATACTTTAAAAATGATTACCTACCTTATTTGTTGTTAACAAGTCACAAGGTGTTTTAAGATTCAAACATGAAGTCATGAGGAATAATCGAACTATTGGCTTCATGGTTGTATTGAAAGTACAATGCGTTTAGTTATAGAACCCTGAATATTCTGCCCAGTTTACTTTTTGAGAAGCCCAAACCGAGGTTGTCTGCTAAGGATCTGTGTGCGCGTGTGCAATACAATGGGAAGGTATTCTGCCTGGCGATGTAAAATGGATTATTTTGTCTCTAAAGCTAAGCAGACTAAGGGATGCTTGTATACATCCCATGCGTTTTGTAAGGGAATGGTTTGTCTCGATTGTCAATTCATGTAACATTCATTTGTGAAGTTTCATAAGATTTTGTTTATGAAACCGCCAACCTCATGGTGCGTTTATTTGAGATTGGAATATGAAACATTTTGTGAAGGATAGAACCATAAGCATTTTGAAATGTTTATATTCCTAAAGTTGATATATGCCATTATGTCACAAAGTTATTTTTGCTCTTATATCACTATTTAGTTTTTTAAAACCTTTGCTTGCAGATTTCCCTTGTATTTCTTTGTAACGTACCCACAGGAGTAGGTATTTTCAACTGACCGTTTTCTTGAGAAGATATTTTTCTTTACGGGCGAATGTATGTGTATAAACTTGAAGGATAACTTGAATCGTGTGATAATTGAAAGGTAAAGCTCTCAAGTAATGATTTAAAAGGAGGATGTTGTCGTAAATGAAACGACAGGTAACTTTACCGACTAGGTAGAAAATATTTGTGGCCAAAATTGTGTGAAACATTGTATTCATAAGTACAATAAATATATATGTATGTGTATACGTTATTCTGTTCCTAGTTTTTGTTTCCAAAACAACTTTAAAGGTTTTCTTATTTATAAGGCTACATTACATCAATCGCAGTAAATTTTTAAAGATAGATAACGGTCATTTTATGCATGGAGACAAAATAAATTGTATTTCCTCGGCAGTATTGATCAGGGATTAAGTCAGGTACAGCGAAAATAATCGGAAATAGCATTGACAAAATCTGAATGTATGTTGAAATGCTGTAAAACATGTTTTAAACATAACATTTTGAAATAAGACTAACTGCTTTGGAGACAAAAATTGAAAATTCGATAAAAATCGGAAAACTTGCATACCTGATTGATAACACTGCTGATGATGGATCTAAAATTGTTCGGAATAACAACAAAACAACATTTTATTTCAAAAAATAATTTATTCAGTAGAAAAATAAAAGACGTCGAACCTGGAATGAAAAAGTGGCACAGTGCAGCGCGGGTTTTGTATGCCCTGGTCGCTGCGAGTCAACACGAGAATCAGGTAGTGCTTTGGGGGGTTTAACCTGCATGAATAACCGAAATTGAGGGAAAACCGTTCCATGATGTAGGATATGGACCAACAAACTGCTACTCAGGAAAAGCGTTTTCCTCTAGTTGATCAGAGAATAAAATAGCCCTTGATTTTAAACGTAAGCTTCATCTCTACAGGAAATAAGTTAAGGGGCCTTCCATTTAGTAAGCACGCACATTTAAAAAAAATCTTAGTCCCCCCAATTCCCCCTTTGGCAAAAATGTGCATTGGAGTTGTACTAGAATGTACGCCCATCTAAAAGAAATTTCTGACTCCCCGCCCCCAAGACAAAAGACAAATTCATATTTATTTTGAGTGTCAGTTTGATGTTTTTCCTGAACAAATAAATTGAGTCAATTTGATCCTCGAAACTTCGCTTCTTCTATAGAATTGTTGGACATATTTGCTATAACCATTGCTTTGGAATAAGTACATACTGGCTGAATTAATGAAGTGGACTAGTCCACCTCACGGGGAGTATTTATGACATTAAACAAATATTGATTCAATCTTTTTGCAAATATATTACAATTCCAACCAAATTAAATGAAGTTCTAGTTAGCTGTTGAAATAAAATTTGCAAAAAATTCATCTTGATATTGATTTGCCCCCTGAATGAAGATCCAACAATATGTTTATCTAACTCAAGAACGTTTGGGCTTTGTAACGAAGTAAGTTTAGGTGAGCAGGTCCCGGGGGGGGGGGGGGGGGGGGGGGCATCGGGCCGACCAGAGTCAGGCCATAGGGTTTTGTAGTCATTAGTTCATACATTAAAAGAATATTCTCGAGACCTTTGTCGATATCTTAGCCAGTTGACCTACAACTTGTAGAACTAAGTTTAAGTAAACGTATAAAACCTGAGACATTGTGTGAGAGTCAGCCAAATGGTTTTGAATGTGAAAAATATCAGTTCCTGAGAGAAGCAGTCACATTTTGAAGTCTATATTAAGAAAGCTGCCATGAAGAGGTATAAAAGTAAAACTAATTAACAGATAGGTAATTAGTCAGAAATCTCTCAGTGGCCCGTCAAGACAGTTTAATCTGCCAGGGGTATTATCAAAAAGCCCTCCCAATAGATTGCTAACACTCAGCTTTGAATGAACGTGGATAATACAGTTTCAATTTTGAGTATGAACCATGTACATAACCGCGCGCACCGTCAGTTTAAATATATCGTTTTCATAACCTTGCCGTCGTTTTCACCCCCATAGTTTCATTGTACAACCCCAAAACACCACGAGTTGGTCCTGATATAGTTGAAAAATTGCTGAGTAGACATTAAAGGTAGCGAAAAGCAATGTTGAGTCAAAATATGATAACATTTTGTAAACTCAAATAACTATGAAAATACATTCTTAGAGTCTGACTTTAGCCATTGGTACAGTATAAATCATGATAACTAACATTAACTTTACTTGAATTCCATGCTACTTATATTATTTATGCCTGAAGACAGCAATGTTTGTAAACAAACCAATTTTGGTGGGTCACCAAATTGACTGGGGATGAGTTTTTATGTATTTAAATGTATTTTAAGCCTGTATTCATAGTCTACATTTAAGCACAGGCCTAGGTTATGGCCATAGAACTTATTTCAATAGTTAACAGAATTTGTCAAATTTTGACCCTAAATAAATAAATTGCTTTTGGCTCCTTTTAAACTACAACAACCATCATAAACATATCATTTACACCTGGGTTAGAATAGTTTACCGCCCCCCGTCCCACGGGGAGCCCATTAGAAGCTGCCACTTATGTCCACCCGGACTGACAACTGACCACACACACACTGCTACGTGAGACACGGGGAGGCTGCAGCTAACCACAAGAAGGGTAGGCTGAACTGCGCCCCAACAGACTTCTCATCCCATAACTTTTCCCCGACCAATTACATTTTTGCGGGGACACTTTCCAAGTTTCCCAATACCTTTTGCCCTATGCAAATTTTGCATGAGAATTATTGTGAAGCATTTGTCTGAAGATGTAGACTTTCCTGACGGATGCATAAATTAATTTTCAATTTCGGAAGAAAACAAACAAAACAAGTTAATTTCGAGTCAAAATCGATAATAAAAACTTTTTGTCACTCTGAAAAATTTTACGACTTTTCCATGACCAATTTTATTTTTAAGGTTTGCCAGTCCCTCTGGGGACCTGGGTAGGGGTTCGGAGAGTTAAACATGGCTTGATTATACATTGGCAAGAAACCTGTCACTGACGGAAGCCATGCTGTACGGGTGGAGAGGGGACGGGGTCCCTTTGAGCGTAGACCAGGGGCTTCCCTCCATTAGTAGAAATAGTGGAATGACTGGACATGATGGCCTAAGTAAAGAACAGGAGGGGCTCACCGATATGTACATATCATATATCCATCTATGTACGTCTATCACTTTATATATCATATATATGTATATACATATATACCTAAGTGTGTGTGTGCATGCGCATACGTATAAAATATATAGAAAGGTCTGTTTTTAGAAAATGATGACTTGTTCTTATTAAATTTGGAGGTCACAATTGACTAGTTTTTTGGTAGATGATTAACAATGTAAATCAAAACATGACGTTCATGAAGAAGCAAAGAATATGAAAAACTTAAGAAATGCGACATGACCCTGAACGTACTTCGGATTTGTCAACTCCTCGGGAACGTATCAGAACCATGTATCTGTGAACTTAGCACCCAACAACTCTAATGCAAATGTTGTAATGATGATCATGATCAGAATGACAAACACTCACAGACATGTAAGATATCTAGTATGAACCTAAAATGGTCAAAGATCAGTTCAGATGAAAACAAAGTATAACAAAACGTCTTGGCACCAAACGTTTCTGTATAAACAAACTATCACATTTCTAAATTATAGACCCAAGGCCGCCCCTACCCTCTTCTATATCTGCGCAATAATATTGTATATCTAACCCCTAAAACGTTCTGAAACTATATCGCTAAGTATAATATTACATAATTTTCTGTTTCATTTACAATAACAAAAAAGAAATCGATAGTATTATCTATTAATCCCAGAGATCGAATAGTTTTAGTCCTAAAACTAAGTTTCTTTTATTTCTGTTTCGATAGTTCAGGCTACTAAGATATGGCACTCGGATAAGAAAGCCCTTGATACAAGGGCTCAGGCTGCAGATGCACCACTGGACGACCCTCTCTAGTGATTAAATATGTACATCTTAACGTTTTTTTCACAACGTACAAGTTACATATTTTGAGGTGGCACATAAATTCAAATCACAGATAACGTTAAAAACCATAAAACAAAATCAAAGCAGCATTTGAAGATCTTTCCTACTTCCAGACAAAAACTTCTCCAAATTTATTTTTTTCTGTATAATACACTGTCAACGGAAATACGATATAAATCAGTGGGCGTGGGGGCACGACTACGTGCTTACCGAGCAGCACATTCATCTTAAGCAACGTCCGTACAGTCAACAAGAGACAGTCGTCCAAACGTAACGAAGTGTTTACCTACACCTTTAAGAAAATACAATACTAATTTGTGGCAGTGAGGCTGTTCTCTAGTGTTTTACTTAGAAAACTGCTATCCGTAGGAGTATACCATAAACGTGTCGTAGCGACCTTACCATACCAATCCAACTGTGGCTGACTAAAAGAGTTCAATGTTCTTTGTTATGGGTTAAACAGTACCTCTAGGCACCCCATCATATACCACGTACATACATCACTTTCTACAGTATACCGACTAGTTGGCTGGGAACAACGTTTGACTCCCACCTGTCACCTTTCGATTAAGCTCAGACTCTGACCGACGCTTGTGGGTTGAGACGCTACCTGAAGATCGAGCGCTCCTTGTCGCGATCTATTTCTTTTTTGCGGCGCTCTAGTTCGGCATTCTGCTTCCGGATGCGTTCAATTCTGGCGTTCAACTCATCCTCGGCAGGATTTCCTGCAACAGTGCAGCACACAGCCAATAGGCATCTCCAATGGGGTACGCCAAACAGTGAACGGGGTATAGGGGCAGGAGAAGCTCTAGCATCACCATGAAACAAATCTAGATTTCATGCTTAATTAGTTAAGTAGTCCGTGAAAAACCTTTGGTAAAATTACTTTCTGCCACTTTTATTAAAACGTAAACGACTGTCAAAAAAATCAAACGGAATCTTCTAGTACTTGGTACTCGATAACTGAGGAAAATATCACATATTACCTCTTTTTTTCTAAATCTAAGACAGTTGTTCATAAGAAGGTTGATCTTTTTTTAAATGCAATGCATCTTAAAATAAATGCAGTTACAAAATATACTTTGTTTACTGACGGCAATAAGCACCTTCCGTTTTTATGATCTCATCGATTGATCAGACTAAGATTATGTGCCAAAACAGAGCTAAAAATCAATCAGTAATTTGAACCTTAGATTGTCAACACTTTTACATGCAACTGGTTATTAGTGGAATGCCGATAAGTTCTGATTAAAACCTATCTAAAATAAATTGGTTAAGATAAACAATTTCTTCAATATAAAAATTCCAAGTCCATAAATAGGTAATGAAAAGCATTACGTGCGCTCATCAAAACATGCTTTCTTGGTATAAAACGCTTAACTGAGATTTCATTAGTATATTTCTAAGACGCACATTATCAAAATGAATTGTGAATTTCTTTTTACACACATTATACGTACAATAAGGACATCTTTATCTAAAATATTAGGATGATTCCGCTAAAACGGAACCTCATTTCCCACCGAAGCTACACTAAAAGGCACATACATATATTACAGTAAAGCAATTATCCTCCAAAAATCCCATCTTTGATTTAATGGCATGAAAGCCATTTCGTCAATAATCCTCTTTAAAACCAATCCCTCTCACTAGAAGGAGCAGCTACCCCCCTGTTTTTCTTAGTATATAACTGGTAGACACCTTTTTTACCCGGTGGTGTTGGCTCGGTCGTCTTACTCCGCTTGCGGCGGGGCTCGTCCACGACCCGGTCGGCCGGCTCATCGTGTGTGGACCACACCAGGTGGCGTTGCTTGTGCTTCCCGCCCTCATCTCCCGACCTGGACCCTCTCCCCGAGGACGACGCTACGACCGACTGCACACCGAGCCGGTCCTCCATGCTCCTTTTTTTACGCTTTTTGTTCAGTTTACTTCGGATATCCTCCAACCCAGGCTCTGGGCTGTGAGTGGGACTGGGCGCTGGGCTTGACTGGGGGCTTGGTTGATGTCGCTGCTGCCCAAGTCGGTCCTCCAGCTTGGAACGCCTGGGGACCTCCATATCGTAATCCTGGCCTTCCTGGTCTCCAACCGCCTGGTGTGAAGACCAAATACCATAGTCTTTGGGCCTTTTGCCGCTCCCCTTTTTCGGTTCTCTCTGCCTGTCACTACTCACTACTGGTTCGGTTAAGGAGATTTTACGCTCTCGGCTTTTCTTCTTTTCTTTCCGTTGCGGTGGAATATCGGGCAGATCCTCAGTGACTGATCTGTCTCTGCTCTTTTCTTTTAACCGATGTCGAGCATCATCGAGATCTTCAGTCACAACACGCTCTTTTTTCTTTTCTTTTAACCTGTGCCGCACGTCTGCAGGATCCTCGGTTATAACGCGCCTCGTCACTTTAGGCTCGTCCTCCGGCACTTCGCTACGACCCTTTTGTTTCACTGGCACGCCAAGTCTATCGTGAACCGACACACGGCTTTTGGTGGACTTTCCCTCAAGCTCGGGTTCTGCAGAAATGAGAGAAAAAATGTGTAAATGATTGAGTGGACCATGATATTGTAATTCTAAAGTATTCAAGCAAATGCCTAACTTGATCATTATTATAAATATCAGTTGGTTTAACAGGCTAGGAAAATTCAGGCAAAATTCTGGTCGTCAGAGGACGACCATGAGCAACAATCATTATCTGGTTGTCCCCATACAACTTTAGGTTGTCCATAATGTAGAGAAAATTCCTAATATTCTAACATGTTATCAGGATCTAGATAGAAACAATACTTTTTTAGAGAAATATTTTTGGGAATAATTCAGAATATCTGGTCGTCATGAGGACGACCAAAATCTGTTTTCTGGTAGTCTACACCCATTTTTTGGTCGTCGAGGACACGTGGACACGCAGATTTTCCTAGCCTGGTTTAGTTAACATCGGCTTTCTTTTATTTCATCTATTTTTTGTTAATGTTACCAACATGTGTAGAAACGAATTTGGGGCCAGAAATATAAAAGTTAGTGTGCAGCAGTCATTTAAAGACAGAAATGCAGCCAGCTCCTCAATTTCAAACTTTAACTTTAAAAGGGACTGGGTACAACCACATGACGCAACGTCAAGAAGTCTT
This sequence comes from Lepidonotus clava, assembly GCA_936440205.1. Lineage (NCBI taxonomy): Eukaryota > Metazoa > Annelida > Polychaeta > Phyllodocida > Polynoidae > Lepidonotus > Lepidonotus clava. Next base: position 14,455,248 of record OW387135.1, read on the forward strand.
TTCTTAAGTATTGTATTCTGTTACCTAAAATCAAATACAATATTTTCTTCTGAAATGAGGGGAATTTTACTCAGACTAAGTCCAAAATAACGAAATCCGTACTAGGAAAGAATGGGATGTCTGAAAAGACTTGCAACATCAATTTAATCTTACCTTTATTAAAGGTTATGTTGATTTTAGGACTGTGTTTCGTTTGTTTATCTTTGTCTCTCTCAGGAATCTCACCCCCGTCTTCCTTCTTTAATCGACAGATTATTTCCCGAGCATCTTTCCTTTTGTCCCTGCTTTGCTCTTCAATGATGATCCTCGTTGGCTTTACACCTTCGTCTTTTTTATGAGGTCGTGTGTGATCTGTCTTCACGACAGGCTCCTCTCGGCCTCTGCTGCCTGAGTCCCTTTGTTTGTTTTTTGTTTGGTGACTAGGGGACCCACGATCACGCTCTTCACTATGGTCCACAACCTGGGTCACCGATCGCAGTTTTTGGGGCGGAGACTCAAGGCTCAAATCCGAATCACTCTCACTGTCCACAGGCAGTCTCTGCACGTTTGCCCCTTTAGCTTTCTGAGTCCTTGACTGTTCAGACCTCTCTCTCCCTGGTACGGGAGGCCTGCTCGCACTGTCTGACCTAACGCTGCGCTCCGGTTTACGGCTGTCTGGTCGTTTATCTGGTCTGTCATGTGACCGGCTACTCCTCGATTCTCCTCTGTTGGTCCGACTCTCATCCCGAATCGGCATATCATTTAGGCTGCCTCGATGTCGGGATTCCTCTTTGGAATATGGCTTCTTTTCTCGAACCTGCAGTTCACGCGGTTCTTGGCGGCGCTGCTGAGTTTGCCTGTCATAATGACGGGACGACCTAGCCTGGTCTGACCGGGGTTTCCGTCCTTGGTCCCGGTCCCTGGCAGGTCTGTCGTTTAACCTGTCCCGCCTCTCCCGCCCCTCCTGACCACGGCCATCCCTGCTGTGCCGCTGTGCGCGCCTCTCCTCCCTCTCCCGTGCCATCCGCTGTCGCCGCTCTCGCTCGATGTCATCCTGACCACGCTCTACAGCCTTGTGTTTGCCTCTACGGCCATCTTCAGAATCACTCTCTTCATCAGAGTAGGTGAGCCTACTGGTTGAGGTGTCTGACTCAGCTTCGGAGGCATCGCTACTACTTGATGAGCCCCCGCTCGATCTGGAACGGCTCGACCTGGGACGACTCGACCTGGAATTCTTTCTCACCCCTGACCGACCATTCACCTTTGTATCAGTCACATTAGTATCCTTTGGAGATTTTTCCTTGTTTGGTGATTTTTTATTCTGAACTTCAGAGCTAGAGCTTTGCCGCGGTTTTGCTTCGTCTTTGTGCACATAGGTTTTTAAGGAACGATCAGCTGGGGTTTCACTCGAGTCTGCAAATTTCTGCCGCCTAGCTTCAAGTACAGCCTCCTCTCTATTATCAGTTTTTGGCGCAGGTGCAACACTTCTATTTGTTGGTCTATCACCCCTGACTGTAGGAGTTTGTTTCTCTGGAACGGGTCCTTGCCTACTCCCCAATCTAGAGTGTACGTTCGTTCGCTCCTTAGGACCTGCTGTTTTGCCTTGTGAGCTGGCCTCTGGGCTTGCCCCTATCCGGGGGCGGTCGGTAAGGGGGGACGGGCGGCCACGTGGTCTGGGCTCATCTACTAGTGGCCTCCTGTTTGGGGACGACGCTGGGGAGGGCGCAGGTGGTGGGACACGGGTATAGTCCGGTTTGGTAGCCGATATGCTGTCTGTCGGTAAGTCTAGTGTTTCTTTATTTGCACCTGATACGTCCTTTTCCAGGGTGCCAGCTACGGCAGGACTCACACCCTCAGTGTCTTCCTGTCGATCCTCCCTTTGAGGTTTCCCAATGCTGTCGACGCTTTGCACTTCTTTACCTCTGTCCTCACCCTTCTCTATGTGAGCCCCGTCGTCAGTTGTACTTTTTGCCTTTACGACTTCCCCGTCCTCAGCCACGTTCCCCCGCGGGCTTGCTGGTGTAAGAGTCACAGCTGGGTCTGTGTCGCTGATGTCCCTGGAAGGTGGGGACTCCGGTTCCTGGTCACTGCCCTCTTTCTTGTCGTCATCCTCATCTTCCGAGTCTGAACTAGATGAAGACGAGCTCGGTGTACTTTGCTCAGACTCGACCTCGCTCTCATCACTGTCCGAGTCAGACTCCAGGCGACTGAATCTTGCAGGCCCTAGAAATAGAAATGTAAAATTGATACTAATTAACTTAATAAGTAACTTATTATAATACATACTTGTTGGTGATTTCTTTAATAAATTTCTATATCAATCATTTTAGCGTTCTTCATAAATTTTCCTTTTTATTTTGAAGAGAAACGAGAAATATTTATATGTATATCATTAGCTAAAGGTAAGTGGAGAGAAATGATCTTTGTTGATCTTCCCTTTAATATAAATTGCAATATCAAAGTTTGGAATACACCCTAGTAGGCTGCCGTTGGTATGTGGCCTATGAGAAAAGCTGGTTAGAACATAGCCTTTGTAGGAACACAACCCCATTGACCAACTTTGCAGCCTGCAAGTAACACTATCGGGGTACAGCTTTTTATACCATGTCACTTTCCTCTTTCTGAAAGAACGAGTCCAATGATCCGTGTTTAACTTAAATGACAAATAAACAAGTACACGGATTTATATATATAAAGTATTGTCAACATTGTTCAAGTTCCTTGGTTCTAAAGCAGAAAGGGATTAAACTTCACCACATACTGACTAACACGGATGTTACCTTTAGGTTTTTTCTCCTTGACCTGTGCTGCCGCAGTGACCCCAGACCCGGACCACTTGTCTTGGGGCCGCACCATGATAGCAGGCACTGCCTTCTGAGCCGGCTTTTGACCTGCGTCCCCTGCTGGCTTTACGGGGGCAGCTGTCAGCACGATCAGGTTACTTGGGCGATTTTGGACGTTGAACTGAGGCGCATTGCGAGATTGGACATTGAATGGAGGCGTATTGCGAGCCTGATGAATGAATGGAGGTCCATTCCGAGGCTGAGGGTTGAATGGAGGTCCATTCCGAGGCTGAGGGTTGAATGGAGGTCTATTTCGTGGCTGAGGGTTGAATGGAGGTCCATTGCGCGGCCCGTAGCCACCACGCCGGGGTTGGTGAAAGTTGGGTCGGTGAGGTGATCCTGGCTGATCCCTGTACGGTGAGTTATGCAGCGGGGACCGGCTGAGGGTCGAGACCGTCTCCACTGGTTGGACAGGTGGGACTGGTTGGCCATATGGGTTCTAGGGGCAATTAGAAATATATATCATAGTCAAACGAGATAAACTATCCAAGGCCTCCCAAGCTCTCTACTTCGTTTTAAATTATCAAACGTGATAAAGTATTCTTTTGGGTTTTGGATGGTCAATCTTGCCTTAGGGGCAATAATTCTGTGCGCATCTTTAGCTGAAGTACACTTTGTATTCATACAAGTACGTGTACTTTTTTCTCCAAATTGACCCCCCTTGATGTGTGGACAGTCTGTGACATCAGCATCACTGGAAAAAAAATCAATCTAATATTTCCCGGCTGTCTATTTCTCTATGACAACAGAATATAGGTACATATTGTTGGGAAAAGAGATATTATTATCATTTATAGGGAGTCAGAAATAGCTGGTTAGTAAACAGAATGATAAATACTAACTGTTGTTGGTTCAGTATTTTGCTGGGTCAGTTTCTTGGTCCTCAGTGCTGCGACTCGGAGAGCGTCCAAGTCCACGTCATCTTCTCTGGGGACCGGTGGTGGTGCAGGCTTGGGTTTCTGTGGGGGGAAAAGAAACCAGTCTATATATATTCTGGTTTTTTAATTGTCAAAGACCCAATGATTAACCAATGTTGGTTGTGATAATCTGGAAATATGTGTGAGACATGTGTGAGACGTGGCAAGATGTGTTACTGACAGCTAAAAACAAGAAACCGAAAAAGAAAAGAAAATTATAATTCGGTAATAAATAATGTCTAGTATTGTCTACTAACATTAATCTTTCGGTTTGTTACTTTTTCTTCAATTTTATATCATTTTTCCGTAAAAACTGTCTAGTCTATGTGAGAATCCTGATTATACCGTAAAACAAGTTGCCCCTTTATCTATGTTATTGTACTGTTGGTTCGATGCAGGAATACCGTAACTCTAGAGCACTTACCGATTTCATAGACGCAAGCACTGCATTACGTAGCGCTGCTAACTCATCATCCTAGATAAATGAAAAATACATCAGAAGAAATCAAAACCAAGTAAAATGCAGTCGAGATCAAGAGTAATTTGCAGGATCAGGGTTGCCACATACCAGAGACGTTGAAATTCCCTGACACTTCCCTGACAAATTTCATTTTTCCCTGACTAATAAGATAAGAAAAGCGTTTCAATAAACAGCCTTGAAATACCCATAGAACAGTCCTTTCTGCCAATTTAGGCTGGAACCTTCAAAACACAATACCTTAATTTTTTCTTGGCAACTCCTGTAGCCAAGGCTGTGCTCCTGGCTCACATCAATGCCCCTTAAAATCCCAACATGCATATCAGGAGGCCATGTTCTGGCCCAATATTTGCAGTATCAAGATTTGCACATCTAAAGACATTTTAATGTATTTCGGGCATATTTCGGGATATGAGGTCCGAAAGCCCCGGGCTTTCGCCACAACTACCATGACTACAGTCAGGATGATTTTGTATTCAAGTTCAACCTCAAGCTTCCTGGAACAATGCGAATGATGGATGTTTTACGCCATACTGACAGCCAGGATGATTTTTCACAGAGAAAATATGTTAGGAGGAATTACGACTTTTCAGACTTGTGTTTTTAACTCAGACTTTGACTTTTGTAATTGTATCTATGAGATGGAGGTGACAGGGTGCGCAAACAGCAGGGGATGAAAACCTGGAAATTATTTTTTGCTATACATCATCACTTAGTGAACCCAAACACTAACCGGGAATCAAATACAATGAATCACTTGGTCAGTGCTTGGTCCACCCCCCCCCCCCCACCCCCATCCCTATCTACGATCAGCAGGGCCCAACAAGATTACATTAAATTTGTTTATGAAGTTTCGGTGCCACGGTGGGAGTTTACAGAGTAACTGAGATGAACTGCCCGAGTCTCTCGTTCAGCTCACAATTGTTGTCGTTGAATTTACATAGAGTAACCCTTATTTTGAAAATATGGATGCCGGGTACTGGCAGCCAGAGCTGAGACTAAGAAAAAGAACGGAGAATTCCGTAGGCTTTACAACGGACGTTGATTGTTTTATCTTCAGATAGCAAAGAAGATGTCCCAATGTTATAACATCTGCTTGGTGTTCCAAATTAGTCTTTTAGTCTTAGAGGGTGTCAAAAACTTGAAAAGGTGTGCAACCCAAGGGCAAGGCCAAGTCCAACTGAACTGGTTAAGACTTAGGTGGTTTGTGATGCATTAGCCTAGGCCTAACTTACACATACTCAGACTCAGTTACTGTACAGTTACTTGTTTTCGAGTGGGACGAATGCTTACCTATGATACATGTCCCGGGTGCATGGTTTTTAGAAAGGCATGCATCCGGCGTGTGCAAAGAATAAATCCATAATTTCGAACATTTCTGTTGTTGAGTGTGGCTTCATTAACAGGTTCATTCACCAAAACCAAAACTTGTTGTTTGACCGAGGGCCGAGGCGGGAGGGCGAGGAAACGAGCACACGGCCTCGCCGACTCATTCAAGGATAATTCATTGGAAAGGACTGGTACTGCAGTCTGATATTTCAGTGAATTGATAAACTAAAATAGTTCAAGAACCACTTGGTATTGAGCATCAACACAAAAAACACTACAATTTTTAGTAATTGATAAACAAATCCCAAAGCATGTACTAACCTCTTCGTCCGCCATTGTGTTTTCTTACTGCGCATGCGCCTTTAAATCAACTTCCGCTGAAACTGGTTTTCGGCCGACTCAAGGCACACGATCTTACGTTGCAGTGTAGAACCAGCGAAAAGGGTGAAGCCGCTCCCGCTCTGAGTTGGTCACAAACTTGCTGTTGCTGCTCAACTTCTTAGTAAGACTCATTTTGAATAGTTTACACAACTCGCAAGAGCTTTTGATATCGCTTTCTTTCTGTAATTATTTCAAAATGTTTGTATGTGCCTTCATGAAGCATTTCATGGAACACATGTCAGACTTTCAGCTGCAGCCCAGCTGTGTCAGACTCAGGTCAGGGCCCTGGCCGGGGCCTGGACGTGAGTTTAGATTAGAAGACTCGCTGCTAACTCAGCTCTAGGGCAAATAAAAAAAAAAAAGATTAATTACGAATGACAGCTATACGTCATTTTTAAGGGAAATGATGCAGATACATGTTATTGCAGTTCATGATTATGATATAATTATTTGTTGAATCTTATATCTTCCTGGGTCGCAATTAAGTTTTGGATTTTTATTTAAATTTCAGGGTAAAAGTTGAATTTTTAGTCACAGCCTTTAATTGTAGAGGCTGTAATTTCAGAGGATCACTGGTCACAGGCCCGTAGCCAGCTTTTCTCAGAGGGGGTTTCGTATTTTGACTAGCTTTTTTTTTTCCGGGCCGGGAGGGGTCGTCTTTTTTTAATAAACAGGCTTAAGTTAAATACATTGTTTTTATTGCCATATTTTACACGAGAAATTGGAGGAGAGCTCCTCCGAGGGGGATGGGGTTCGTACGACCCCCCCCCCCCCCCCCTGGCTACGGGCTTGGGACAGTAAATGACAACACCTGAACCTACCCCCCACTGCCCCAAGGTTAACCCTCCGGAGTCCGGTAAATAATTATCCTTTAATCTGGAAGGAAGGTCCTTAGCAGAGTCATTATGGTTATTCATGATGATATCATTATGAATATAGATTGTAAATGTGTTGTTTCCCAACACATACTGCCCTAGCACTCTGTTTTTTTTCATGGGTATCCCATAGTTCATGACAAAAAGTCCAGCATAAGATTAAATGCATAGCTAATAATATTATGGATAATATATATAATTCTCAATCTTATTCTTCAGAGGGTTCTGTTTTACAATGGACAAGAATCCAAGGTTGAATCTGAAACACGGATTTCTGCGCAGTATTCGCCACCGACTGTACAAAAATCAAAGTAATGAAGCTGTGAAAGAGAGTCAGGAAATCAAAGATGTGAAAGAAAGTTCGTCTGAGCCGTCGCTAGCTGTGGTAGGCCCAGAAAATACTAGCGTTGATAAAGTGAGGAAATCTAGGCGGCGGCCGAGTAGACAACTCTACCGCCCTCCGCACCTCAGAGATCAAAGTAAACTACCGTCAAACTTTAGATTTAAGCCACACCAAAATAAAACCCTACATTTAAGGTGCACCAAAATGATTTAAGCCACACTCTCGCTTAATTTTTTAAAATTTTGTTTCATTTATATTTAACTCACGAATCTTTATGAATTATAAGCATTGGGTTTTACATCCCTTTAAATTGGTGCATTGAATAAGGGTGAATAAGATTTAGATAAGTTATTTGTTTTTGAGTTGTTGGATAAGTATTGTTTTTTGTATTTATATCACGGCGGAAAACAAGGAAAATTTCAATAATTTATCCTCTTCCAGGAGAATGTCACCTAAATGTGTGTGGATCATTGATTGGTTCAATATCGATATGAATTGATTATGTCCAACGTATGTGATTATACAAAATCGGTAAAACGATATTTGCAGAATTAGTAAAGCGTGTATTGGTTATTTCTCGTCAATCACCAATATGTTACAAATATCAAAGGATTTTATTGAGTAATATACTTCGGAGTAAATATTGGTAATGTGCCAATGAAAGTAGCTCAAATAACAAGACCTAGTATCATACTGCAAGCCATAACCATGACGTTTATGAATGAAACATTGTAATTTGTTGTCAGACCTAGAGTACGAAGACGAGCTGCAAGAACTGAAGTCCTTTGAGAGGCGCGGGGAATCGGAGGACAGAATGCTTGGGGTCTCCCAGAAATCGGCAGGGGTCCTGCCCCACGCCCGGTCGTCGGGTCTCACTGAGCAGCAGCAGCAGGACACAGTACAGACTACGGCGGCCAAGGGGGGTTGTGGCATGCCCCTAACCAAAAGCAAGGCAAAGACTGATTTGGTCACCGCCAGTCGTGTAAAGACAGAGCAATCAAGAGGGGCGTGTGAAGACGAAGAGCTGGTAGTTGCCGGGGCCAGCGGGGACGGGGCGGGCCGCTTCGGGTACCTGCTGCAGGTGTTCGTCACCGACATTGACTTTAGCCAAATCGATATAAATGGGTTCCCTGAGGAGTCGAGGAGGTTTATTTTTGAAGCATACCACGGTGAGACTATTCCTTGTCCAATTTAAAAGCTCTGAGATCTGAAATATTAACCAATGGTTTAGCATAAAACTAAGTGTAATTAATGGACTAACGAATTATTTTATGTTATCTACACAAGCAAAATGTCCAAAGCTGTAAAGATGTGCGTGATCGTAAATCTTTGTTAAACAGCTAATATATTCGTATTGACATAACAATTTAATTTTGTTCAGTATGCTGTTGGGAATACTTTTAAGTGAACATACTTTGTTTAGAGGCGAAGCCTCTATACTCGAGTCATATTGATATTTTTGCGCTGGTACTCAGACAGCAATACCTTAAGAAATGGAAACAGTACAGATCGCCAGGAACCAGCAGCTACCTAAAATATTTGCTATTGAAGTTGCTGTCCGCCCTTTTTTCTCAGAATTTCTACATGATAGTAACATGAGAGATGGCTCTTATGATGTGAAATGCATCAGGGAAGAAGAGTCCATTTTGATTTTTCCTCATTTATTTGGTATTTTTGCATGATAATCGAAAGTATGACAACAACAAAATTGTTCGCCAGATTTAGGAGCTGCACCACTCAGCCCAGTTCCTAAAGCACACTGTACGATGCTGGTGGAGAGGGGCGGTTGAGCCGGGGCAGGTCGGACTGATTGCCTCAAGCCAAAGTGACCAAAATACATTTATATGTAATATCAGTGTCGGAAATTAAGCTGCACCATTTTTTTGAGGTGTGCGCCCACAATGTGCACACTTTTAATAATTTATATTATTGCTATATATTAGGAGGGTGTATGGACCAAATTTCGGGTGCAGGCCTATGTTAGGCATAGACACTTATTTCCTGGAGACTTTCGGCTCTCATGGAAGCTTCTGCTCCAGAACTGACATTACGACTTGTTATAGATTTGTTTTTTGTCTACGGGAATACTTTCGGATAGATAAGACACTCGGTTTGAATGACCCACGTTTGTTGTCAGACCCTAGTTTGGTGGCGCCGGGAATATTGGAGGGCGTGGCGCGTGTCATCTCGGAGAGGGCGTGGACGGACAGCCGGGAGGGAGGCTACCAACGGACCGCCGCCAGACTCTGCCAGCGTATAGCCAAGGTGGGCTACATCCACTCTAGAATGGGTCAAGAGTCTCGACTTTAAATAGATAATCATTTTCAATTCAGGAAAAGAAAACTGCACATGCGTTTCCAAAACACAGGGGAAGTAATTAATTAGATTTACCAGATTTTACACTTTTAACGATTACCAGATTTTAAAGGAGGACTGTCTGTTTTCTTCATCTTCCTATTTTGTTTTGCCTTTGTTTGATTTCAGTGACATGTCTCATACTTTTCATTTGATTTTGTTAAAACGACGGTGAACAGGCTTTCTCAAGTTATCAACACACGTTTTGGTTACAGAAGGAGTACGACAGGGAGGAGGGCCGAGCCGAACCCCCCTTCACCTTCCAAAGGGGCGTCCTTGATACTATTTATCAGACGTTCCGTCATCGGTGTCGTCTCGCCGCCCGCTCCTCACAGCAGTGGAGCGCCTACGTCGTCTTCTGTAGCGACATCCTGCGGCGCTTCCACTTCGGCAAGTCGCCGCCCACCGTGCTCTGCCACCTCCTCTTCAGCATCGTGGAGCGGCTGTGTTCGTCGCAGTGTGTCGAGAGTGTTACTGGTGTTAGTATCAAACTTCTACTCCACTCCAGAATTGCTCCGGTGCCGTGGAAAGGAATGTACTTGTACATCAGCAGAACTTTTTAAAAGGGGAGGTTCGCCCTAATGTGCAATTTTCCAGGGACCTCTGGTGCCTAGAATTTTACATTACAAATCAATATTTCGCCAAAAATGGGGGGTGGGGGGCGCCCCCACTAAATTCGCCACTGATCAGTTAACCTTCAAATAATGTTTCACTTTTATAGAAATATACCAAAATAAATTAACACAATTATTTATGGAATTGGATAATTAATATCAGACCTTCCCTTTACCAAATTAATCTAAAGCACCAACCGCGGTCGCTGAACAACGCATACTTTGTCACGTCTTTTGGAAAATCAGTTCCAAGTGCCAGTTGGTGTGTTTTGCTTTTATTTAAACTTGAACTCCCAAACATTTCTAAATTTCTCAAATCAACAGATATAACAGAAAATTGAGTATATTTGTATCACTATAAGTATAACATCTACGAAAAAATATGAAAGTCTCTATTGTCCAGAAAGCTAAGATACACTCAAATATAAAGCACACCTTTGATACAAAATTATCCGAATTATATTCTCTATCGTTACTATGTAACCATAGCCACCACTTATTTGGTATATCCGTCTCTGGTCTAATCGATATAGAATTCTTTAATCAAGATAAGACACTTATCTGTTCTCTGTATTGATTACCTTGTGCAGTCCGGAAAGAACCCTAAAGGGTTGGCCGGACATTAAACTACCCCAACAAACAGATCAGTATCGATATGGTTGTGTGTGTTGCAGGTGGCCGTTCTGACGGAGGTGCTGGCCCGCGGCGGGCTACTTCTCCACGCAGAGGACGAGCAGAGGCTGGCCCTAGCCGTGAACCGTCTCCGCGACAAACTGCTCCTCCCCGACACCGACAAACAGATCCGGCTGAACCTGCTGCTGGTCCTGGAGCTGCAGGCGAGCTACTGGACGCTGTCGCCCAGGGCCCGGCGGTTCTACCTCCACCAATGAGGGCAGCTTCCTACACCTACAAAGTCTGTTATTTATTTAGCTAAAATGTTATTGATTTTGATTTAGCGGCAACTAGACGTACCAGCATGTTGCTATAACATGTTTTCCAGGTGATCGCTTTCAGTATTATGTTCAGCATCTTTTTTTCATGTTAATCCTTGCGCAGTCTGGTAAAAGAACCCAAAATGGTTGGCCGGACGTTAAACTTACCCATCAACCAAAAAAATTCATGTTAATTTTATTGAATCTTCTATGATAGGTTGAACAAATTGTGATTAGGGTGTCTGGAAACATGATTAATTTCCTTTTGAAAAATATCCTTCACCACTCAGTTAATCCAGGTGAAATTATTTTAGAGGTGGGGATGTTTTTACCCATAACTAGGTTCACTGAAAAAGGACGACCAAAAACATTGTTGTATGCAATGCATTATACCATTTATTCTGGTTGGCGAAGAAACATGCCCAGTGATAGGAAACAAAAGTTTTATTATAGAAAGAGTTGCTTATGTTTATAGTTTTTTTCCATACTTTACGTACAATTTCACCTAGACGCAATTCCTTCTAGGTTTTATATTAATAAACTATTGGATGTATCTTTTCACGTCAATATGCAGTGTTTTTTTTTTATTACAAACTCTCGCAGATATGAAGAATCAAGAGATTAGATATGATCTTTGGACTTTTACTGTTCTTAGTGGACCTTGTTAATACAAAATCGCTTCGGTCAAACGTAATTAAATTTTAAGAATCAAAAGTTTTGAATAGCCTTTACTTATGCTCAGATTATCATTCTCAAACGATGCATTGATAAATAAGCAGATTATCTGATAGAATTGCCTTCCAGACACTACAATTTTGTTTGGGTTCATAGAAAAAAAACAGCAAAAGTGTAATGTTTGCACCCTTTATTGTGGTAGGAATAATCTTTTGTCCATAATGATTATGGTCATAATAATAGTAACTATAGGAAATGGCTTTCTTTGACAGATAACTTTAGGATATTAGGAGTTCATATTATGGTCTTGTCTACTTAATGAAACTGTATCGAGAGATTTCATTGATGCATTACAACTAATACCTAAGTAACATAAAGCAGCTAAAACACACAGCTGTCCATGCTGTCATTTAAATGTGCAGTCCCACTTTAAGTCAATAGTTTTCTTAAGAATAAAAAAAGACATTTTTTCGTGAATATTGTGACCAAACCACTTTCACAATACCCATAACCCCATGTTCACCGTGGAAATACTCTTGTTAGGTTTGCTTACTTAGATATTGCATATTTAAGTTTCAATAGACGTACATAAATAACTATATTAGTTCCTTCTCTCAAAACTCACTCATTCAGGATGCTGTTTTAAACGGTGCAGAGTGTACGGAGTTAGCACCATGCCCCGACCAACGCTTCAGTAACAGTCCGCGCACTGGGACAAAAACTCGGGTCACGCAATCTGTGCACAGTGACCAATGCTTTGGTCAGTCTGCATGCAACAACCAACACTTTGGTCAGTGTTCACACACAATGACCAATGCTTGGGTCACAGTGGGTGGGTTCGATTGGATGCGCCGGTGTGCACCGCTATCCCATAATAATACCAACAATGCAATGCAATAACCCATAATGCAACGCGGCGAATCCGGAAATTATAATCTTTAAGCATTGATTTCCGGATCCGCCGTGTTGCATTGTTGGTATTATCATGGGATAGCGGCCCATCCAATCAAACCCACCTAGTCTCGCACAATGACCAAACCTTTGGTCCCAGTCTGCACAAACCCAACAGGTGTCAGCACAGGGTGCCAGTCACGGGTATGGCTACCAACACAAAACACAAAATACAATTTTTATTTGAAAAAACTTATTTTTACTACTGAATTTAGTGAGAGCTCTCTTGTTTTTATTTTCGTTTTCAAATGACCGACATTAACCTTTTAAAAGCTGTGCGTTCCGTTTACCAACGAAAGGGCCGTAGTGAGCCTGTCCCAAGTGTTTCCACAAAGAATACAAGGTCGGCAACTATAAAATAGACCTCTTTAGTGGCCTATAGTGATTTCGTGAGACCAATCGAGATATTTAGGATATTTAAATACTTTATTAACCTTAAATAAAACATTGATGAAATAAAAATGTATTTAAGTACCCGTAATACTGGCATCCCTGTAATAATAAGTCCACATCAATTTGGTCCAAACCAACACAAACACAACGACGGGCTGTCGGACACCCCCGGACACACCGGGAGGACCGGGGTAAAGCACTTTACATATACATGTACCATAGGAGAGAGAAAACACGATCACAGAAAACACTTGGGCTTTTTTGATCACAAATAAAGGCTTGGTCAACTTATTTAGACAACTTCTGCTGCCACAAGCTGTATGTATATATCCATACTGACTGTGGAGCAGGTTAACAAAGACGCAGCTGCGGCCAACTCATGTTCGCAAGTCTCATATACACGTGCATACATGTCTCTTATATACAAGTACAAGCTAATATACAGATACCAAATGTAAGTGAAATGTACACTAGTTACCGCCTTAGGCCAAGTGCACTCACCTAGGGTGAGTCCAAAAAGGCTGTGCTATAGGTTTTACTTGTTAAGATGTCATGGGAACAACTGTTAACAGAATACGTTATGTCTTAATTCTTCTTGCACAAGTTCACAATGCAAAGCAATTATACAGTTGCGGTGGGATACTTTCCAGTGCAATTACTAATTCGGTAGTTATCTTACAATGCTAGAGGTAACTTCACACACACAAAAGAAGACTTATCTTCTGATCTTAGGGATACAGGACTAACGCTACTCGATAAATTCAAGTTTGTGTTTTCCACATCACAAGGGAAATTGTTAATGCGTATTAAACACTTAAATACACGCACAACTACACTTTCTCGTATGATTTCACATTTCAAACTACAATGACTTAGGTATACCAGTCCTGCACTGTCTACAATTTAACGTGGAAATAGAAACCTTTTTCATACTCTCTATAAATTCGAATGCCGGTAGTTTTTTTTTGGGAGCTTTCATATGTGACCTCACTAGGTTTATATATTTCTACTTCACTTGTAATCGTAGAAGTATCTAGGCATAAACGAATCAATAAGTAAGTTGGGAATTTTGCAGGCCATACACTGAGAATATTTTCAAACTCATAAGAAGTACTTGATTTTTGTATTTCCATGAAGGTGCCTTCGATATTTGTTGGTAGATTTGTCACACTGCGGATATCATTCTCTAAAAGGTTGACATACATTCAAGGCCTCCCGTTTCAGCACCCTGCATTTAAAGGGAACCTACTATATAGTAATTTTGGCAATTTTTCACCCACATAAACAGTTAACACTTCCATTTTAAGGGTATTTCATGAATATGGCTGCATGGATTTTTCATCAATTAAACTAGTTTTTTAGGGGAGAAACGTCCTTGTTCTATTAAACTGTCAGCTGTACCTAATGTTAGTTGCTACAGTAAAATCCATATCGCTTATGTAGTATACTTGTGACGGTAACGCCTTAAACAGCCAGAATTTGAGACGCGAGTTCCATAATCTCAGCGTAGAAGTAACGTGAACTTTTCATATTGCTTCATAACGTCAGAATGCTTTACCTGGTGTCCATACAAAGACAATCAGTTTTGGTGAGCAGGGATACTTAAGGGGAAATGAGAAGGGCGCTATCGAGAACCAGTTTTGTGACATGGAATAGATTAAACATTTTGTAATGTATATAATATATCATGTATACATAAACATGTTGAGACTCAAATAAGAAAATAATTTACAGACTTTGCACTGAATATATTTTCAATCTTTTTACAACACTCAATCTATATATATATATTCTGTCTACGACTTAACTCCTACATCTACTTTCCGTAATTGGGACGTTCTCTAAATGGTTAATATACATTGTATCTCACTTTATAATATTTATGAGAATTAATATACTGATAAGATCTAAATTACGTTGACCTTGATCTTGCTTTTCAGACTTTAATGTCACAGTTAAATAGTTGCAATTGATGCATACTTGTATATAAATATGTGAGTCTCGCACCTTTTACATACAAGTATACTGTACAATATATACAATATCAATAGTACATTGGAATATATTCTGTGATTTTTCCTTCAACTAGCAACTACCTCAATAAAAAAGATGCCTCTGCATTAATCTTTGTCGACTGAAGAGAGACAAAAGGATTCGCTGGATTCAGACGTGACGTAGGTCTGCACTCTCCAAGCAGAGACCGCTACACAGGGCACGACGTTAAAGGGTCCAGAACGGCCGCTCGAGAGTAAAACATATACAGCTTTACCAGATCGTATTGATGTCATGGTTTATACTTTATAGCCTATCAGGGGTGGACCTAGGATCTAGAAACTGACAGTCCCCATTTCCTGGTTTTGTCCTTATTTTAGCGTTTCCAGTTACTGGACATGGAATTTGTAAAAAGTCATGGAATTGATTAATTTGACCAGAACTTTACTGATTTTGTTTTGTTCAAAATTCCCGGAACAGCTCGGAGGGTCCTGAGAACACTGCTAACCCAACAAATGGCTACAGCTTGATATTGGGAATTTTGTCTGATATACCTGGAAAAACGAATTGGTCATGGAAAAAGTCACTGAAGAAAAGTTGTTGAAGTCTGGTTTGTTTACAGAAAGGCCTTCTATACCAAGTACTGGTACACTGGGACAACTCAACCATCCAACCTGCTTCTGGCCTACTCAGCAAGTTCAATTGGAATGCACCGATGTGCACCACTCTCCAACAATGCATCTGCCGGATCCAGAAATCAATCTTTTAGCAATGATTTCCGGATCTGCCGCGTTGCATTATTGGATAGTGGCGCACACTGGCACAGTCCAAAAAAACTCACCTACAGAAAACCTGACATGTCAACCCTGCTCCTGAGGTTAGATTTGTGCTTGGAGAGTGGATCTCGTCTATTCTCGCTGGATCTCGCCCTTTCTCGTCACCAGGGGACTGTCCGTTAAGTTAACAGGCGTCCCATTTGGTGGCACTCGCGCGGCTCGCACCTGCTGCACCGTTGTAACCCCTTAATTAACATTCTGACCGACTAGGAGACTCTTTGGATCACACGTTTATATAAATATCATATGTTCCTAAACTTCTTGGCCCACACTAGCGATTATAGATCATGTGAAGCACTTTGTGGACGAGTCTGTGTGTTTTGGCCTGTTTTCATTACATATTGTGTTGCCTTGGTCCCCCATTTGACATCCAGTATATATATATATAGGTGTTTATTTTATATGTGTAGGTAGGGAATAAGAAGTAACATGTAACAAGGCTTGAGGCATGCACGGGTGGGTTCTTCAATATTGGATGGGAGCAACATTATATACACAGTCACAAAGCGCTGAGGGGTCGGGTCATTTCATCTACTCTCATCTACAGGGTAAGTTGGAGCCTAACATGAAGAACAGAGCCAGCACCTTGTCACCCCTGGGGACAACTTGGTGCATCAAACTTCGTCTACACGCGGCAGTTTGACGGCCGTTCGGGTTGGACTAGATACCGTAACCGGGCTAGGTGAAGGTGTCCCGAATAAGCCGAGCCTCCTAGTCAGTCTGACATATCTATTTTTCATGTTACAAAAAGTGCCAATTTATACAGAATTTCTCTATTGTAGTGATAGTGTGTTGTGAAGAGTTCCCGGCCGTCTGAGCAGTTCCCCCAGTCCCAGGCCTGCTTCCACCTGTCACCAGCACGGTAGACTGTCCGGGAACTCTGGTCTGCACAAGGCATTGCCCGGTTCGCGAACATCTGGGAACACGAGGTCCCCGCGACTCACACCGTTAGACTCGTAGAACTGGTTCAGCACACTTCTCCTTGTCGTTGTGAACTGTCTGAAAGTTATAACTCTTCTCTCTTGGAGTCCCTTATTATCTGCGGGTGTGTTGAAGTAAGCTAGGTGTGTGTAGTAAATGCTCACTGCCCGGCCCTGGTGTCTGGCGGCAGCGGTGGGGAGGTGGTGGTGTGAGGGGTGGTGGGGTGGTGGGGTGGTGGTGGTGGTGGCCGCGGCCCGTGGCGCCCCTGGCGTCAATTAGCTGCAGCAGCCGGCCTTTTGTTTCTCCTGGTCTACGTAATCAGCCACGTTAAAACGAGGCTCGTCCGGCTGCCTCGTCTTTTTACTTTTTAGATCCCTGAAAAGGGAAGGAAAATCGATTTAATTCACACCTTAAAAATCAGAAGAAACTCCGAGTTTCAAACGAACATGATTATAGATTGACTTATAGATACTGATAGAATTGAAAGGCTCAAAGATATTACGTCCAAGTCAAACTAGATTACTATTGATACTGTACATAAAGGATTATGCGTAGGTGTTGGTATATTAACCGTCTGCCTTAAGACTTTTCTAATCCCTCTATATACAAACTAATGTGTGGGTGTCGTTACCTTGCCACAGCCATGAAGGCCAACTCCACGTTCAGGCCAGTCTTTGCACTGGTTTCCATGAAGGCAACATCATATTCCTGCAATTAGAAAATACCGAGGGTTTATTGGTCCAGTAAACTTCTATGGAACGATACATTGACAAATCATATATCCGGAGTTTTTTTATTATCAAGTAAGAATAAGATCAACATATTTACAAAGGCTAATCATAATCTGAACAATTAAAATGAGCAAAGTTTCTGTTTAGAATAGAAAGGACTCCTTATGAATGCATGTGGTCAGTTGCTCATATTAACACAAAGACAGTAATATATTATGATCCCCTAGCCGTTAGATATGGTCTATTACTGTGAAATATAGTGTCACCGGGTTCTTTGCCCACGATTTTTGGGGTTGACAACTAGCCCATTCAAGCTAATAACCCTTTATTTCTGAACCTTTTTCATACTTGAACTTTCCTTGTAAGTTTCATTATTTTACTTTACCATAGTAGTTTCAAGAAGATCAAAAAGAAAATGCAGATCCTACCCGTTGGCTCAAGAATGTGAAATATATACAAACTCTGAGCAATAAAATAAACCGACATACAATGAACCATTTATCCCCTCTTCATAACGACAACCTAAGGACAAGAAGGCTGTAAACATAGTGCCACAGAGACTACTTAATTCAAGTAGTGACCTCCCTTAATATAATTGTTACTATTTCTGAGTCTTAGTACTAATTATGTGGAGTGTAGGGCTAAGGTTCTACTGAGTAGCAACAGTTAATATTTGAGTCCCATACAGTATGTATCTACTACCTGTATTCATATTTCCCCCACTATTAACCCATTTTTCACGACAGGGCCAGCTGAGCCGTGACTAGGGTGAAACAGGGTCTTGGGGTTCGGGACCAGAAGCTACGTAAAGTAAGGGATATTCATCCAAATATGAAAGCCTTCAATAAGCAATTAAACATTTTCACTAAAACTTGCCCAACTTTTACACTATAAATCACAGATATGCGAGGGCCGGTTGGGCTGCTGGCTTGTGTCAGCGTGATGTTCAACCACTGCTATGATTTTAACTCGTCTCTTATTTTGGGTAGGTTCCAGATCTGGGCACACAAACAAACAATCCCCCTCCCCTCCCGGTGACTGTGTCAGGCGGGTACACAGCGGGGCTCTGGATAGGGGTAGCTATGTCAAGTGCCGAAATAAGACAATGTCGCCTTTCCTTTTAATGTATTTATCCAGTTGTGACTTGCTGAATTTTAAGAATGACCAAGTTGCACGTCACTATGCTTTAAACCCCTGTCATTTCGTTTAGACCGCTTGCCTCGCGTCAAGTTTAAGAATCAACCTTGTCCCTTGCCGTCTGTAGGTGTCCCTACCCTTCAGGCCCCTCACACCCCAGTGAACAGGGAGGTCGGACCGCCGGCACCCACGGGGGCACACAGGGTATACCCAGGGTGCTGGGTACTAAACTTAAAACCTGAATTACAACATCTCTGTTTATCTTAACATAATGTAAAAAGTGAGTGAGGGGATTACCTCAGTAGTCAACGTGTTTGTGGAGGATAATCTCTTAGTGTTAGTGATAGGTTGGTCGGCCGACCGTCTTTGTTTATGGAGCAATTTAAAGTAAATTGAGAAATAGAAAAAAAGCAAGAAATCAATGATTAGGGTGTACAGCCCGATTTCTAACCAATATTTGCAGCAAATATTCAACAAAACTTGATAATCAAATCAATATTCTTGTCTAAAAAGTAGTATACACTTTGACCAGTGCTGGCATCCGAGTCTAATCTCTTCTTGTTGTGGTAGGTTAACTAACGAATGACTCCCGAGTGAGCTATGGGTTCCAAAGTTATCACATACTGATGTGAAGGAAAATGGAATCAGATGTAAACTAGAAAACTGAGGCATAGGGGATAGAACCTTATGCATCGACAGCCCTTGGTAATTTGTGGATTCAGAAATCTTTTTGAATGATTCAATTAATTTGATATTGAACTCCTATTCTTAACATCCCAGGCCTGTCCCTGACTGCAGTATTCCTCCCCCGTTGCAGTTGTCACGTACCCAGAACCACAATATGATTCAATACAGAGCTATAAATAAGTATAATAACCATAACCTGATACAGTATAAAGCTATTCATGAGTGCAATAGACTCCCTGTTTACCGTGAACTGACACCCACCTTGGCTAATCTCTGCCCGTCCTCCGTGCGGATGACGCGCTCGGCCGACATGTCAGCCTTGTTACCTAGCAACATGATGACGACGTCATCCTGCGCGTATTCGTTGATCTCGGCAAGCCATGCCTGCAGGGGAGAAAATACAGGGATGTAAATAAGGCTTAAAGAAAAAGTCTGAAACACCATGAATAGAATATGAAATTATGCAATTGTGTTTGAAAGTTATCATTGGAGACGTCGAAGTCAAAAAATCTTAAATCAGACAAAAATCTGAAATCTCACATCCCTGAAAACGGGCAGCGTGAGTGGGGGGGGACAAAGGGCAGCGTGAGTGGGAGAGACAACGGGCAGTGTGAGTGGTTGGGACAACGGGCAGCATGAGTGGGGGGGGACAACAGGCAGCGTGAGTAGGGGGGGACAACGGGCAGCGTGAGTAGGGGGGGACAACGGGCAGCGTGAGTGGGGGGAGACAACGGGCAGCGTGAGTGGGGGAGACAACGGGCAGCGTGAGAGGGGGGGACAACGGGCAGCGTGAGTAGGGGGGGACAACGGGCAGAGTGAGTGG
This sequence comes from Lepidonotus clava, assembly GCA_936440205.1. Lineage (NCBI taxonomy): Eukaryota > Metazoa > Annelida > Polychaeta > Phyllodocida > Polynoidae > Lepidonotus > Lepidonotus clava. The sequence goes on from OW387135.1 coordinate 14,475,440, forward strand.
GGGAGTCAAGGGCAGCGTAAGTGGGGGGGAGACAAAGGGCAGCGTGAGTGGGGGGAGACAACGGGCAGCGTGAGAGGGGGAGACAAAGGGCAGCGTGAGTGGGGGGGGGGGACAAAGGGCAGCGTGAGTGGGGGGGGACAACGGGCAGCGTGAGTAGGGGGGGACAACGGGCAGCGTGAGTGGGGGGGACAACGGGCAGCGTGAGTGGGGGAGACAAAGGGCAGCGTGAGAGGGGGGGACAAAGGGCAGCGTGAGTGGGGGGAGACAAAGGGCAGCGTGAGTGGGGGGAGACAACGGGCAGCGTGAGTGGGGGGGGGGGACAACGGGCAGCGTGAGTGGGGGGGGGGGGACAACGGGCAGCGTGAGTGGGGGGGGACAACGGGCAGCATGAGTGGAGGGGGACAACGGGCAGCGTGAGTGGGGGGGAACAACGGGCAGTGTGAGTGGAGGGGGACAATGGGCAGCGTGAGTGGGGGAGACAACGGGCAGTGTGAGTGGGGGGGACAACGGGCAGCATGAGTGGGGGAGACAACGGGCAGTGTGAGTGGGGGGGACAACAGGCAGCGTGAGTGGGGGGGGGGGACAACGGGCAGCGTGAGTGGGGGGAGACAATGGGCAGCGTGAGTGGGGGAGACAGTGGGCAGTGTGAGTGGGGAGAGACGATTGGTAACGTCACCTGGGCAGACTGACACTTTCCTTATAAGAACAGGCAGCGCTTCAGATATTTATAGGAACATTTCTTAGAAGACTTTCATGGACGTTTTAAAACTAAGTCAAGTCTAAGTGACGCAGCCACTTGTGAATAAGAACACAAAGGAGGATTTGTCTAGGGATTTCTGATAGCTGATATCTTATTTAATACAATTCTTGGAATGCTCTCAGACGTCTTAAAAATATCAAAAAAATACGGAAATATGTTTGGTATAAAAAGACTTTTATAACAGAGGATGACCAGAGACGTTTGGTTCCTTAGCCAGGCTTTGAGACATATGCGACTAACATTTTAATAGGTTTAGAGCATGTCTGAAATGAATAGCCTCATGTAGCAGAGGCTGATCAAATTCTCGATATCATTGAGGGTTCGCAATAATTTTTGAAGGTATCGTAATAAAAATTACTGTGAAAAAAATATATTACAGAGATGTCACTCAGGAGAGATGGAAAATCCGGTAAAGCAGGAAGGACATTTCCGGATTTTCAGTTTTAGATACAAAAGGGTTGAAATATTCACTACAAAACGTACATTTATGGTTTAAATGACATGAAATGAACAAATTCAAAACCAAAATTTGTGAATCTAATAAAGGGAAATGTAAATTTCATTTTTTATACTGAACTTGCAAAAATTCGGAAACCCGGAGGAAAAATAGCATCTCTGATATTGTGAAACCAAAAAATGAATACGACATGGGTACCAACCAAAATTCCATTTTCAAATTCCCTGTGTTTTCCCTGAGATTTCCCTGTTCCGTGACAATTTTTCCATGTGTCATATCCAGCTAGTTGTTCAAATTTAAAAGCCTTTGCATATGGAAGAAATTTGAAGAACCCACAAACAAAAAGTCAAATCCCTAATATTTTGATAATCAGGAATATTGCAACCTGGTCAAATGAAATTCCCTGTGTTTTCCCTTTGTTTTAGTAAAATTTGCAAATTGCCTGTGTTTTCCCTGTCAGGCAATTTTTTCCCTCCATTTTCCATGCTTTCCCTGTGTGGTTGGCACCCTGTACAACGGTGTATGATAAGAATAGATAATCGTTTTTTGCACTTTATAACTTATTGTCATTAACACCTGCCGGATACTTACTCGGATATTGTCGAAGCTGGCCTTATTCGTGACGTCATACAATAACAACAGCGCTAAAAATAGAAGAACTCACGATTAATAGGTTTTCTCCTCACAGGTTATTATGTCATGTCGGAAAAGCAGGTAAATTGGCTATGGCAACAATGTGCAGGTCATCTAGTGCCTATAGAACCACGGCTCCGGCTTAGTACCGTCCTCTTCTTCTATATTTATTATTATCATATTTAGATCTACATGTGTTTATACATGATTATAATGAAAGGATTGTATAGATACCATTGTATATACCTCATTGTTCATCAGCCAACCAGATAATATCAACACTCAAACAATTGATACGATACAAAAGACAATGGAAAAATTATTCTATTCCTCTTTAATTTTCAATGAATTATTCTTATACATGGTAAGAGTTATTTTTCTGGAAGAGATAGAATTATGCATGTCAGATCGGTGTTAATACATGTCCCCCCAAAAGTCACAAACTACAATGTACTTGTTCACAACAATAGGGCGAGGGTATTACTACGTCAGGTTTTCACATTCGAGATTTGATATTTAGCCAGCGGCGCAGAATGAACTTAAAACATATACGTTCTCAAAGAAGCACAGTTATGACAATGCAAACTGAATCATGGCTGACAGCGACATTATAATCAAGGCATGGTGAGACCGACCCACGGACAACGGAGTTCAATCAGAACAGGCATGTAAGCAGGTTTACTGAATCAACATCGAATAAATATTTTCTCAAAAGATCTCCTTAGTGTTTCTGTCAACTTTAATGGTTTCCGAAACAAAGAACATATTTTTAGTGAGATATTGGCGCCTCAACTTTTCTGAAACTAAGACCTAACATTTTTCAGAAATATGAAGGTGATGTAACCGCTTACATGCTTGTATAAAACATTATAAAATGCATAAGTAACAGGCAACAGGCACAGAGGAATCAGAACAATAGGGTCCGCTGCACTTGGGGCACGATGGGAGAGCAGTGAAGGGACCAGAGGGGGCGGGGGGCGCTATGACCACGGAGCTGGTTGTGAAGTCCTACATCTACTGATGGACAAACCGGGGGTCCTTTAGCCGAAGACAACCAGAAACCACCCCTGGACCACTGAGGGGTAATCTGGGGCCGGGAAACCAAAGTCGATCCCCCAACGGGTTAACTCAATTCCTATTACATGTAGTTCATTCTTTCAATTCTTTAAGTCAGTTTTGTTTTTGCGATGGAAGGTTGGGGTCTAAGCTGGGCCATTCCGGAGTGTAGCTGCCCGGCGGACAACCAGGCCAGGGACAGATTTGTACATCTGTGAAGTTTGTGAAACCATATCATCTCAACTTCAAATATGGTATTACCTATAGTGGTTGGGGATCTGGAAGAAGATAGGGAAATATACACTTCTTTTTTTGTTTTACAATCTCAGAAATCACGTTACATTTAATTTGAAAGATCTTCAGGGAAAACTTTCAATCGCCGAAGGACAGAGAACTTTCCGGTTGTTTCAAATCAAGTTGAGTTCACAGAACACTTATGGTCGGGGGGTGACGTCAGGGGCAGCCCCCCCCCCCCCCCCCCCGGTGCGCCTGTCAGGTGTAACACACAGGCTGTAGGTAACAGGTGCGACGTGCGGCACACAGGGAGGTCGGACAGTCTAAACCACTCAGGCCGGTTCCGCTGTATTCATTGGTAAATGTGTATCTAACAAAGATAGTTTAATTCAACACAAGTCAAATTCCATTCCCTCTTAAAGAAGGAAAATGTGTATACGTTTTGAAGAAAACCTCACAATCTTTAAATATCTTTCCAGAACGTCACTCGTATATTGGCGTTTGGCACGTTTTGGATTGGTGAACCACGATTAAACGACCGAGTTAAGTCGCCCGTACGTGTACCCCTACCCCCCCCCCCCCCCCCCACTAAATAATGTCTTTGAGTATACGGCCGAAGAAGTAAAGTTTCTCCCAATTTCCTCTTAATTTCTGGTATTTAGTGGTTTGTTTGACAGTGGGTATATTTTTTCAGAGTAAAGTAGTCCATCTAGTGTAAAAAGGCCGTTATAAAGCTGCGCGTCAACGCCGTAACGTATTGAGCAACGCGCATTCCGGGCAGGGAAACTCCTTGAAAAATAATCTCAAGAATTTAGGGTACCACTCTGCAACTGAATAAATAAAATAATGATGGTGGAAGAAAATGACAAACGAAACCAGAGAGTTAAAGATAGACAACACCGGTCTGTGGCTCATTCACACCACTTTAAACCAATGGACAATACTGAAAATAACTTTCAAAATTATGAATCCTACATTTGAAATATCAGAACAAATGGTTAATATCTTCTGATGGTTACCATAGAATTATGACTATAAAGACTATTTTCATTTGAAATTGGGAAAACAAAAAGGATCTCACTTTCTTGTTTTTGGTTAAGAAACCTTATAATTATTTAGGGAAGCATGCCTTACATTTTCTTTATATAGGTCTTGATTTATATTTTTCTCGTTCTCTTTTTTAACAAGGTATAGAATTAAGAGCTTAATAAGAAAACCGAAATAAGCCTATATCCTACAATAATATCCTAGCTTTATCAGTTAGTCCGCGATCAAAGAAAGCCAAAAGAAGCCACTCTGCGGTGTTGTCTAATCTTAAACACAGGACGAAGACCTTAAAGAGATTGGATTTAGATAAAGGAAAGATTCGGGTATAGGGCATGCTGCGTCCAAATGTGTACAGTTCACAAACAAATCATACAGTAACGAGATAACATACCCACAGCAAGGAAGGCCATACTATACGGGTGATACCTCACGTTAGCATTCCCTACGCCTACGGCTTAAAGTTCTGTAATGTCACAATATCCCATTTTCCACTGGACGCCACCTATTGTCGTGCCAAGATGTTTATGATAATTTTAAGGGAAAGTATTGCAGATCATTTAAAATTAAAGGATAGGAGCCACTGATATATGAAAAGAAAAGCGTATAAAACATAAGGTGCTTCACAAATTCTGCTCCTACCTCTTTCTTGAAATGTTTAATTCTTATTTTGACAAAAAGTAAATGATATATGAAAAGGAATGTAATTTGATACACTGATTGCTTTTGAACGGTATTTCTTTTTCTTGTTTGCGCTGACTTTACAATTATCATAAAGGATATCAAATTCTGCCTTAGCCACGCAAATTCTACCAATTCCTATACTACTAGGTAACCTATTCATGTGATGGACTGTTACGGGGTCAGGAAAAGGCACTTAATACGAGGCATCCAGTGGAACATAGAGTATGTCTTTACCTTGGTACTCTTACAACTTGTTTACCGCATCACGATGTCAACCTTAGTAGGACGTGACGAGAACATGCACCTACCCCGGAGGTCCTGGTACCGCACTGTACAAGGCGTACACGGGGCACACACGCCTATTGAATTCTAATACTCAACTTGGGATTCTCAAGGACAGGGTAGGGGGATGCCTTGCTAGGGTTACTTAGCAACCCCAAGGGAGGCAGATTTACCAAACTCTGATTGGTCAGTCCTTACCTATAACCTGATCTGTCCCCCTCTGCCAGGCCCGGGCCTTAGTATCAGTCTTGCATGAGCAACTATGCATGACTGTTACTAAGGACTTCCCTGATTCAGATAAGGCTATGATTACACCTGTCTTCAAGTATGGAAGGCAATTTAAAGTAGAAAGTATATCGAATTTTGAACCAAGTGGGAGTTCATAAGGGCAATTACTTTTAATTAGACTATTTAGTGGTGATGTGGGGGGGGCTTTTACTTTGCTTGGACTGACCAGGGACCTGGTTGGGTGGCGATGAGTTACCCTGTGTAGATGTCCAGTCCGGTACCATTCCAACTGCTTTCTGTGAATTAAGTAGTATCTTCCAGTGATCAAATAGCAGACTAGGAGGCTGCACACAGCGTGACAATAGCGGCGTATCGGTGCGAGGGAGGTTAAGACATTCCCTTTCGTTGACGTGAACGTGACGCGTGACGTCACCAGTTTCTACCATTGGCTACAGAAAATTGTCCAAAATTGTATCTACCCGTCACGATCATGTTAACGCGGGCTACTATCTAAACCTCCCTACTACCGTTGCCCGTCTCTACCCCGTGGGTCCCTCGGCATGCAGGGCCTACACGTCCACGTAGCACAGACCACGACACCCAGCACGGCCCGCCGGCCCCGTGAACACGCCCACACCCGAATACCGCCAGCCCAACAGCACGAGTTACTCATCTTTACTGTTTATCAAAAAAATATATATTATATTTTTCAGATACTCAATTTAATAATTTGGAAAAAAAAGGTGTTTCCAGCACTTTTGCAGGAAGCTATTGATCTAAAATGGGTTACTGGCAGACTATCCTGTATTCTTTAAATTCAAGTACATTCTTAAGTTTAAAAGCGAAATTGTTAATATCTTTGTTAGTGTGCAATAAAATCCCATGGTGTCTGGAAGCGGTATTTTGGCGTGAGAGCATGTTGAAAGTAGTTGACAAAGTACCGTGTGCGTCCCTATAATAGGCGTGGGTGACGCTGCGGAACCGCTCCTGGCCCGCCGTGTCCCAGATCTGAAAGCACACAACAAGGGCACGTCAAGGACATAGCAAAGGCACCTCCTCAAAGTGAGCTCATGGCTCACGGCCGAACCTTATCGGGGCGAAGTGGACCTGAACTGCTCACATTTGACAGAATTCACCAACAGTTAACTTGAACTGCTCACAGTAGACCTTTGACACAATCATAGTTGACCTTTGACCACTCACAGTTGCCCTTTGACCGCTCAGTTGACCTTTGTGTACTCACAGTTGACCTTTGGCCGCTCACAGTTGACATTTGACCTCGCACAGTTGACCTTTGACTGCTCAAAGTTGACACAAATCACCAAAAGTTGACCTTAACTGCTCAGTTTGGTTAAACCGCTCACAGTTAACTCTTCACAATTGAACTGAACTGTGCAACCCAACCAGCATACAGTTACTGGATTTCAGTCAATTAACTGGCGACTGACTGGCAGGAAGGGGGCGGTTCGATTCAGGAGCAAGCGTTAAGGCCGACGTACAGCTGTTGGCAAACAGGGACTATTGGGAGAAAGCATTATCTGTAAAACGGAGATACCTGGCATATGGTAGAGTCAAAGGCATGTTACTTTCTATTCAAGTCTGAATGCATTTTAAAAATTTCCAATGATTGGCAGATAATTGGCAAGTTAAGACGACACGTCATTTTTTGTATGGGTTATAATTTCTTTGGGGGCCAAATTTAGATTTTTTTTAAATGTAATATTCTGGAAAATAAGTGGATGCGTCCCCTCTTTCTTTTAGCACGCCCCCACCTTTTCACAAAGCTGTATCCACCACTGATTAACCTGAGGATTTTCTGTTTGTTCACTTTTCCATGTAGGTAATATGTCAGATGAGAGACAGAGAGATGGCGCGTCCGAAAATATAATTCTTTGTTCACATATTACCAAGGAAGAAACATCAATTCAATCTCATAACCATGATATATCCGTTCTAGACTGTCCGAGTTGTCCCAAGCCAACTCCACTTGCTTCTGACACTACCACATTCCCTCCTGTACAAGTCAGTCACCATGGCAACCAACAAGCCGCGTTCCGTCTGCCGGAAGCGCAGGCCGGAGTCAATCAGCTGTGACGTCAGAGCGCGTCACGTGACCTACCCTGGGCGTCCCTATAGTAGGCGCGGGTGATACTCCTGAAGCGCTCTTGTCCCGCCGTGTCCCAGATCTGAAGAGGGGAAGGCAGCATTGGTTGGCATGGCAAGCAATCATTCTCTGGCTGCAAACAGTATTGCTCACACTATTTTGAACATCGGCAGCGTAAACGCCCTTTACTTGGTTATGTTGGCTCTGTCTTTTCTGTCCAGTTTTCTTCATTTTTAAAAATGTCTCAGTCAAATCGATTTTTTCATGTGCATATAACAAGAAAATTATGTATTTCACAACGAGACAAAATATTCCATTGATTTTTTTACATAAAAAAAGGCTTATCAGATAGTTGAGAAAAACATTTTCTTTTCCCCTAAGGGTGATATGCATTATAATTTCTACCTAGAAACGGTGCATTTACAGATGAATGTAAACGGCCATGATAACATATTATTCTATTGGGATTACTTATTTTACTGGAGGGTTGTGTGGCATAGAAAAGGGAAAGGAGATTGTTAGTGCTTATTCAATGATGGTATTTAATCTAATCTTAGTAGCATTTGAATAAAATTAGTGGTCATAGAAAAACTCTAGTAAAAGCAAACAGAACTGACCGACCGTGGGTGACAGCAGAAAATGGTAGGGTTTGTGGGAGAGGAAGATGAAGTGATCTAACCTAAACCGGCCTCAATTGTAAGGGTAATTTTGGTCTTCTTTCTTCTAAATAATGGTACCCATATGTAAACGCAGTTTGTCAATTGAATGTATGTTATGAAATTGTCAACAAGAACATTTTCCTCAATTTCCTAGGCTTAAAATCCCAGATTCTCTGACTGGCCATAGAAATGCGACGCCTTAACACGTTACATGTCCTTCTTCATGTTTGACCTGACTCTATTGGTGCATTTCCTTTGTATGGTGTCCTCACATAATTTGTGTGGGCGATGTCAGTTGACAGGTAAAATAGACTCTGCATTTCATCACACCTATCGTATCTCAGTGTTGGGAGTCACAGGGTAACCATGGGCCAGTAAGTGTGAACAAACACAAGTCGTACACTCTCAGGTAGAATTCACACCTGGTTTAAAAGAGGCTGGGTCGCGTGTTTTTCATACTGCTGCTTGATGTCACAGGAAAAAGGACAATTGTCACTGAACTTAAGTTAAAAAGAATGTCCATACCCAGGCTATGGGTCCAGTGACTGCAGAGACTTTTAAGGGAGCCAAAACCAATAAATTCAACAACATTTTCGAAACTCAAATAATCATCGAAATCCATTCATTGAGCCTACTTCTGTCCCATGTTAAAATCTAAACCATGAGTTATGCTAGAATATCACGTTTTCCTTGGTAATCTCAACCATATGTGGATCCGCAAAAATGGGGTTTGTTTACAAACAAACGGAATTCTTGTGGGATTCTACTCCAGTTTGAGTTAGTTCTCACAGCTAATACTTTACCACTGAGCTTAACTAGACTCATCTAACATATTTCTTAGTTGTCTGAGTTTTAAAAATGTTGCCAATTATATTAGTGTTGGCTCCCTTTAATATGCTCAATTATGACATCACCCCTGACTGTGACCTCCCAGTAGGGGGTGACGGGGGGCCGTGGGGGGCTCTTCCCCCTCATCAGTACACTCAGTAGGAGGTCAGTCCGTCCACCTGGCTCTGTTAATGATGTACCCCGGTCACCTGGTTACCTCCCCCCCCCCCACGGGGTGGGTGGGGAGGTAATCGTGAAAAGGTCATCGCTTAAGTTAAACCAGAGAGAGTAAAACTCTCTCTGGTTAAACTAGTACGAGCATATTATGTGGTATATTTTCTGCATTTCAGTCCTACCATAAAGCTTCCAAATAGGCCTAACCCATTTTTCACATTACTCTCACCAATAATTCATTCTCCTTTTACATGTACCCATTTCATAATTAAGATACACAATTGAACAGTTTACCTGTTAAGAAAGAGTTAGAAATTCAACCAAGTTCGGAGCGTACATGTTTCGTAGTTTGGCTCGGGTTTATTTTACAGCTGGTTAAGAATAACGTTTGTTTTTAAGCAACTAATACAATACAATAGATATTAACACATATGTGGCTTATTTACCAAACAAGAGTTTTAGATTAGACTCTAATCCAAACTCTTGATTTTTGTATGCCCAGTTTGGTTTCTAATCTTGCTGACCTACGTCATCAGACTGTTCTGGTGGACGCAACAGAGGTCGGCATTAAACAGAGGGGCCAGGGATATTGACATTTCATAACCATAATTTACTTAAAACAGTTCAAATCAATGTAAACTATAAAACTCATGTGTTCTCCTTAAAGTTGAGTTTATAGATTGTAGTTATTGCTGATTTAGTTTTTGTTATTGTAGTAAACACCTTGGGTGTTCTGTGAATCCACAAATGGACGTCTGTGTTACGTCACGTGGAGAAGCCTTGGGATCTATATATTTCAATTTTAAAAATGCACAATTAATAAAAGAGCTTAATTTTACATGTTTCTGCTGAAAATAATTGAATCATGTGAGTGCAAAAGACTCTTAAGGAACTACACAGTATGCATGGACTGGAGACTCCGCGCATACTGTGTTCCTCGTATACGCGGACATTATAATTGAATAGTTATATATAATGTTACCATCCTGTGATTTAGAAACTTACTCTAAATTGGCGGCTATGCCCCCGACCCCCTCTTTCTTTTTTTCCGTCTTTTTCTCCCAATAAGGGAATCTACGTTTCATCTTTTGATTTAAAGTAAGGTATGCATAATGTAGCATTTATTACATACGCGACGGTGGCGGCGCGAGGTTAGCGCGGGTAACCCATCCCAGACGGCTGACCAGTGTTCATCCCCACCCCCTCCCCCCTCAGACTGGACGGGGGGGGGGGGGGGATAGATGATATTGCTTCTCTACAAGTAACCTAGAAAAGCCAGACCTTTTAACGAGGCCGGCCCGAGGGGACGAAATAAGATCCCTAACTGTCCCCAACTCAGTAAATTAGTCACATTCTCTGTCCAATTAATAAGTTTCTTTGCATTTAAGAATTGCGTCTGCAGACTAAACAATTAAAGGGCAATTTAGTTATGACTTACACAAGCTTCCAGATCCCAACTTGCCATTCTGCCTGGTATTACCTGATGTTTCGAACGTTTAAAATGTGGCATTTCTACATAGTTTATGATAGATTTATTTTATACGTTTGAAGTTAAAATAGATAACCAATACCAGTTCAATTCACATGAGTTAAGCCACACCAATAATGTGTTTGTTTAGTCTGCAAGTGCATGGACATACGAGAAATCCGCGACTCATGGAAGAGTTGGAACCTACCGAAGGAGTACAGAGACCAGAGTAGTGAGCCTTAAGGCAGGGCCGGCCCCGAGGTTTGACTTCTACGTACACACAGTGTCATTACTGTCAGCGATAGGTCTTACATCACACGTTACGTATTCTAAGTAATACATATGATCACTGTCTTTAGGAAACAGCATCTCGACAATGCACGTCCTCTAGCGATCGTAGGGAGTCATTTTGGTTTGATAATAAATAGTAGTCAATAAATCTCAGAACAACTGTTAACGATTCAAATCACGTGAACTTCAGGCTAATGCTAACAATCACAATTAGGTAAATAATTAGGTCAATTACAGCTGATGCAACAGGTCGTAAAAGGGGTTTCCTGTGTCGACAAGGTGTTATATGCATGAAATTGCGAAATATTAATAGGTTTAAAGTGTGTAAGAGGGAACGGCTAGTCTAGGGCTGAACACAAACCAACGTGGCTCACCTGTAGTTTGACTTTGGTGCCGTCGACATTCACGACTTTATTCTGAAAGAGGAAAAACAAGGTTGAGTTAACAGGTAAAAATATGACCAGGGAACGGCAACAAAAACGACCAGGACTTAACGAGTAAACGGGAAAGGGTTCACCAGTAAACAAACGGTATGTTTTCCAAGGTATATTTCAGTTCTCTCTAAACTACATTGTAGAAACTCTATAATTCTATAAAGGCGGACGAAATACGAGAATCGCAGACGGAAGTAACATTATGACGCAAACACAAGCACAAATCATTTTCATTTTCAATTTACCGTTAATGACACAAACGGAAATTATCTGGGGCTTCAATATGAAAATCTCATTTTGGAAATTGTACTTTTACTTTTTTTAAAAGAAATCTCAATTATCTTGGGCCTTGTTGCTCAATGCGACCGCTTCCCAACATACGTTGGTTCCTCGCCAGACCACTAAGTTATGCTCCTTCTCTTAGCACACCGCCTAGTGTACATAAACCGTCAGAAAGCTCGCGATATTTACATGCCTTTTATGGGTAATATCATGTTCTTTATACTGAAGGTCTACCCAGGCTTTAAAAGGCCGGTTTACGTGCGTGGTGTCTTACTGACATATCCAGAATACCAACAGAACCCTTTGCCATTTCTAAGGTGCATGGTCTGCAGGGACGGGATACAGGAATTTCAAAAGGTTAGGGTCCGCATATAGACTAAGAACGCATGGATTTGGGTACACACACGCTGCATTTTCCCCTTTTTTGTAGTTAATAGGGGTCCACCATAAGGGAAGGCTGGGGGAGGAGGGGTGTCAGAACCTCCTCTGGATCTCCTCCCCTGGATCCGCCATTGGTTTGACAAATGACAACTACCTTACACTTACAGTTTCCTCCTTCAATCAATGCACATCACACAGGCAATGTAAACGTGTAAAGTTTGTAGAACCATAGTGTTCTGTTGGGCAGATATCTGACCCTTTAGAACTGTAGACGTCACTTTCAGCTTTTGTGATCTTTTTGGCTCCATTATCTTATTACTGTAAACATAATATATATTTTTGTGCAAGTGTTTAACAATTAGGATATCGTGTACCGGATATATTTAATACCATTTGGTACATAATATCTTCACTGTTTCCTTCACGTCGTATTGTTCGCGCTTAGATGGCAGTGTGGATCGTACACAAAGCTGTATGCTGTAAACTAAACGTTCTCGGTGGTCACGAGTGGGACCTACTCTGCTGCTCGTGGAGTGTAGAAACCCGCTTACTCAGCCCCCTGTGAGCGCCGCGCTCTGCCAGGTTTGGGGACGTGCTATATTTATAGCGGCCCGAACACGGCCAAAACCATATTTATGTACTTCACTGTTTTCGGTCATTTACCCTGGCACAATGTCACCGTCCGAAACCACTGTGGCCGAGGGTCAGGCCTGTTACTGTTCTCTCCGCTCTTACCGGCCATGAGTAGGGCCATGTTGGGGCCCTTAATGGGGGGTCCCAATGTCGTATTCGAATTTAAGAAAAGGCAATGTCCCATGTCATTATCTTTGTAAATCTCCTGTCGCATGTCACTGAGCCCGAAAAGGGCCATGTCACCGTGTCAAAGTTAAGGGTCTAGGGCCATGATGTGGAGTTACTGCTTTGTATTCAGACTAACCAGCCATGTGTGAAATATGTAACAGGAAGTTTGGGTCGCACTGAAACTAAAACCATCTGTGTTGATGTGTTTCTTGTTTGTTGCGGTTTATGGTCACATCCTGCAACCGTAATTCCCCTTAGTCAATGGGCAGCTATAATACAGGTTTGTTTCTGAAATGCCTATGAAACTTGAGTAGTTATGGGAAGCCCGGGGCGTGCAGACAAAATCAAAGTTTCGCCAACCTTTCATACTGGATTATTCGAAGAGAACACAAGACACACCTGAGGATATTCAGCCGGAGACCGGCCGATGGTGCCTTGATTAATGTCCAAGGGGAGAGGAGGGCATGTGGAAATTTCAGTTTCTATAAAGGTAGGGAACTCCAGGGGTGAACATTTCAGGGGGTAGGTACACCAACGATGAGCCCCAACCCCTAAGAAATTCCCCAAAAAGAATTAATTCGATTGGAAATCGTTTTTTGATAATTTGAAAATTCTTGGGGGTGCTCAGGGATGATGAGCCGACGCCCCCTAAAACATGGTCTCCATACCCTACCCTGGGTCAGTAACGAGGTGCAGGCTGGGTTAGCATTAGGAAAGTTTGTCGTCAAACACGGCACAGCCTGACACAGCATTACTACACTACACTGACAGAAGGGGGACATCAGCTAGCAAAGGACTTCATCTGAGCGAAAACAAAACAAAGAATATTCATAAAAAGAATCATGAATTTTTTTTTAATTGGATTTTTATACAGGCTGAGTTCACTTTATTAGATGTTCTTCCACCATGGACCATTTGGGCACAATTCCATGTAGGGGTCATCCAAATGACTTGAACCCAAGTAGTGCCAATGCCAACAAGTGGTACTAATGTCTCAACGACGTTGACCACCCCGACCCCCGATTGTATATTCTTTTTAAAATAATTTTCCGTAGTTAAATAAACTTCACCGCATCTGCCATGTTCACAATTACTATTAACTGTATAATCAATAATAGTGACGTATTCAGCATACAACATATCTCCAGCAACATTAACATATCGCTAGTGCTCTGTAGATGTACCTAATTATCACTAGCCCCAATACTGCAGAGAATAATGGGAAGGCTGTTTAATGCGACATGCGGCCAGTGTGGTAAATATCACTGTACATCACACGTTACATGGCGTGTGTAGCACCAATAGGACAAGGCGTGTGTGCAATACACATACAGAGCCTGTACACGCCTATATTCCACACCAGGCCGTTAGCTAGGGCCTGCACCGATACGGGTGTCCATGAATAACTCTGGTACACTGATGTACATGGATATCCACTCCAAGATGTATGCTGGGTGTTTATTGAACGTTAGGATCATCAACACGTTGGGAATTATCAGAGGCCGGATCGCCCTATACAGTGGTTTTAATCAGCTGTGCAATAAGGGAACAAAAATGTGACAGCTTTAGTAAGGGGGCCATTGATGAGGAGTAAATGAAATTGTCATTAGGCTTAAGCCACTATTCCACATACCATTTTTTTCACTTGCAATCATAGAATTCATATGATCACTACTGCATCATCATCACAATGGTCGGGTGCCCACAGACAGGCCTGGCTCGTCCCCTCTCCTCCCCAGGACCCCTACAGACAGCCCTGGCTCGTCCCCTCTCCTCCCCAGGGACGTCCTACAGACAGGCCTGGCTTGCCCCCTCTCCTCCCCAGGACCCCTACAGACAGCCCTGGCTCGTCCCCTCTCCTCCCCAGGACCCCTACAGACAGCCCTGGCTCGTCCCCTCTCCTCCCCAGGACCCCTACAGACAGGCCTGGCTCGTCCCCTCTCCTCCCCAGGACCCCTACAGACAGGCCTGGCTCGTCCCCTCTCCTCCCCAGGACCCCTACAGACAGCCCTGGCTCGTCCCCTCTCCTCCCCAGGGCCCCTACAGACAGGCCTGGCTCGTCTCCTCTCCTCCCCAGGACCCCTTCAGACAGGCCTGGCTCGTCCCCTCTCCTCCCCAGGACCCCTACAGACAGGCCTGGCTCGTCTCCTCTCCTCCCCAGGGGGCCCACAGACAGGCCTGGCTCGTCCCCTCTCCTGCCCAGGGCCACCCACAGAGAGGCCTGGCTCGTCCCCTCTCCTGCCCAGGGCCGTCTACAGACAGGCCTGGCTCGTCCCCTCTCTTCCCCAGGGCCCCTACAGACAGGCCTGGCTCGTCCCCTTTCCTCCCCAGAGCCGCCCACAGACAGGCCTGGCTCGTCCCCTCTCCTCCCCAGGGCCCCTACAGACAGGCCTGGCTCGTCCCCTCTCCTCCCCAGGGCCCCTACAGACAGGCCTGGCTCGTCCCCTCTCCTCCCCAGGGCCGCCTACAGACAGGCCTGGCTCGTCCCCTCTCCTGCCCAGGGCCGCCTACAGACAGGCCTGGCTCGTCCCCTCTCCTCCCCAGGACCCCTACAGACAGGCCTGGCTCGTCCCCTCTCCTCCCCAGGGCCATCTACAGACAGGCCTGGCTCGTCCCCTCTCCTCCCCAGGGCCCCCACAGACAGGCCTGGCTCGTCCCCTCTCCTCCCCAGGGCCGCCTACAGACAGGCCTGGCTCGTCCCCTCTCCTCCCCAGGGCCGCCTACAGACAGGCCTGGCTCGTCCCCTCTCCTCCCCAGGGCCGTCTACAGACAGGCCTGGCTCGTCCCCTCTCCTCCCCAGGGCCCCTACAGACAGGCCCGGCTCGTCCCCCTCTCCTCCCCAGGACCCCTACAGACAGGCCCGGCTCGTCCCCTCTCCTCCCCAGGGCCCCCTACAGACAGGCCCGGCTCGTCCCCTCTCCTCCCCAGGACCCCTACAGACAGGCCCGGCTCGTCCCTCTCCTCCCCAGGGCCGTCTACAGACAGGCCCGGCTCGTCCCCTCTCCTCCCCAGGGCCGCCCACAGACAGGCCTGGCTCGTCCCCTCTCCTCCCCAGGGCCCCCTACAGACAGGCCTGGCTCGTCCCCTCTCCTCCCCAGGACCCCTACAGACAGGCCTGGCTCGTCCCCTCTCCTCCCCAGGACCCCTACAGACAGGCCTGGCTCATCCCCTCTCCTGGCTCGTCCCCTCTCCTCCCCAGGGACGCCACAAACAGGCCTGGCACGTCCCCCCTCCCCCTTCAAGCTGACGACAGACAGGCCTCAAGGGCCAAGGGTCAAGGGCCTTGGTAAAACACTCATTTAAAGATCAACATGTTTTCAAAATCACTCATAGCAGTAAATGTGTCACTGAAGTTAGCATATCCTTATCAACTCCAATGGCACGTCACATGAAGTAAGCTTGCCATGACTACCTACCCGGAAGTCGATGCCCACGGTGGAGATAAAGTTCCCACAGAGGAAGGCGTTGTCCTTGAAGCGCACGAGTAAACACGTCTTTCCAAC
Source organism: Lepidonotus clava (assembly GCA_936440205.1). Classification (NCBI taxonomy): domain Eukaryota; kingdom Metazoa; phylum Annelida; class Polychaeta; order Phyllodocida; family Polynoidae; genus Lepidonotus; species Lepidonotus clava. Next base: position 14,491,743 of record OW387135.1, read on the forward strand.
CCCACTGTCCCCTATCAGCATCACCTGACAGCAACAGACTCAGTCACAAACAAACCAAAGCAAAACAAAAAGTCAAATGTGGATTTTTATTACCCGAATTAAAAAAACCACCTGTTTCCAATTTGATATTTCTTGTAATCACTTCTCTTGTCAGATGGACCGGAACATGTCAGTTTCAAAGCTTGCGGGTTTTACACCGTCCTGTTGTTGATTCAGCGGCAACTTTTGTGATCAGGATTTAATTCAGTAAACTTTACTTCAAACAATTTCAATTTTTGCAGAATAACCAAGTTATATTACTTCTTATGGTGAAACTCGGATAGTTAACTATAATTATTATGTTAACAAGTAATACTTTATATATTAACACAACTGATCCAATAAAACATCACTTCCTTAACTATATAAGAGATATATTATGTCTCTTATAATTATGTCATAATTACATACAATCTGACATTAACAGTTTTGTTGTGATCAGCTTTTGTGATTTGTGACAGGGCCTGAACGTCACTCTTCTATAAAAAAAAAAAGTTGAGAAAATTTGGGAATGAATGAAAAATATTTTTGGAAAAGAACTCTCGCATTATTAGATAGAAATAAATATGTAGAGATCAAGAATGACAACGGAAGTGATTGAAAAACTGGAAAATATTTTCGGTTATTCCTGGGATTTTACTTTCATTCTAAATTCGGGTAATAAAACTTAAAAGTGTCAATGATGTTTTTCTATGACTGTTTAAAGGATAGAACTACATGGTATTCATCTTGGCCTCACTATTTCAGACCTCATGAGTTATGTTTTGGTAAAAGAAATCACTAGAATTACATTATTGACACTTTCATAGTAACCTATGTGAGAATTAAATGACAGTTAACAAAAACAAGTGAAACATAATATATTGTAACGGAAATACAGTGTAAGGAAAATATTACAATAAAACCTGTGCTCTGCAAATTCATTTGACGGATGCGAAACTGTTTTGATGTGGGCTTACATCTGATATACTTATAATACCATACACACCAATGTATTGTCTTTTTTAGTTTGTCTTTTGGGTTTTTGTCTTTTTCATAGTTTGCAGTGCCAAGCTCCATTGTAACGATACTTTCACTTCAACAGAGGAAACTATTGGTATGCTATCTTAATGACTAACGACTACTAAGAAGTAATAAAGAACATAAAATACTTTGAAACAGGATATAGATAAACTAGACTTGAATTATAGAGAGAATAACAAACCTATCAAAACTGTTGCCATGACAACCCATGCTGCAAGCATACTTTCATGACTTTCAGACCATTTAGATATCCAATTTATTACCATTCTATACACAAATGACATCTAGTTGTGTTTATATCATTAATTTGCTTTTTCCTTGTACGAGTTCCTGTCCCAGAAATGGTAACATCCCTGCCTTTTCCAAAGACCCGAGTGCCAGCCTCTTTTTATGAAGTACTAATGTGCGGCAGATGGTTTACCGATACAGTCACGAACTGTGTGTCATATGATAGTTATAATACAATACTGCCTCATGCATTAACAATAAACATGTCATTATTAAGTTGGATGTTGCAGTTGTGCCACTTATCCCTACTTTCCCACCTACTTATCTTCTCCTTTTCCCAATAAAGCATAATGTGAATTAGGTATATTATGCAATTCACCATACATATCTCGCATTTTAATTATCTGTTCTGCTTCTGCGTATACTCAAAAGAAATAGTTACTAGCCCATGTTTAGAAGGTGTCGTTGTAACAATTCTCCCTACCACGGATAGCTGACTTTCAGTATTTTAGTCACCTGCAGGTTAATTTGATCCAAATGTGTCGACAAAACATGGGGAAGAAAATATATGAATATTCGCTATATATCAATTGTTAATTAATGAACTCTGAATATGATAAATATATACAGATAACAAATGAAAAAATAGTTGATACTGATCTCAATCATCTTAAACCACAATAATTGCCATGATTTATATTGAAAATGTCTCTAGTTAAGCACTGTACTTTGTCGACATATTTCCCAGCATGCACCCTGAAAAGGGATCTGCAGGAAATATGCTATCCGTGGTTGCGATAATTGGCCCATATTATCAATATATTTGTATAGAAGGTGGTTTATATAAGTTGACGCTGTTACATTCCTATTGAGACTGAAAACTCCCCTCCCGGGCCCTCACCCCATCCCGACCTACCCTCCTCCCACTCCACCCCAACCTCCCTTCCTTTCATCAGGTAAAACCTGAGGTGGGGCAGGTAAATATTGGTGTTTACCTGCCCAAAGGGCAGGTGAAATTTCTGTTTTACAATAAAAGGCCTTTAAAGAAGGGCAGGCAATTTTTAGGATCGGGCAGGTAAAACATGACCTACACCTGCCCGGTGGGCAGCCAAGTTAAAACCCTTAATGTTGAGCCCTGAACCTTACCTCTTTAACTATTAACTCTTTCTACTCTCTTAGAATTTAGTTTCCCTTTATTATTTCCTCATTGCGTCCCTCCCCCTCCCCCCGCCCCTCCCGGGCCAGCTGCGGAGACGACCCGTTTGGCCTCGTCAGACCCAGTATTACGTTGTCATCCCTGCCTTATTACCGACTGGGCTGCTCCAGGTCTGAGTGGCTGCTAGTCCCTGAGGTCAGCGGGCTGTCTGACAGACGCATTAACCTTACCCCTATACGCTTATTTTACAGTCATACAAAGCATTATGTCTAACAGGCTGAGAATAACAATACAGTGTCACTGTCAACTAGAATCATTTTACTGAATTCTCCTCTTTCATCATCTGACGTATTCATTTATTCTTTTACTGATGACGTCATGATACCTGTGAGCTATATAACCTACGCAGATATTCTGTATCTGAGAAAACAAACCAATGAAATGATGGTAATTCTTAAGTAGATCTATGTTCTAGGAAGCAATAGACAGATATAGTTCTTATGTTTTAAACAGATTCTCGCTGAAAATGACTTAACACAAATAAAACCTCCTATATCAAGATAATGCATTGCATGTGTGATTTATTTTATAATTGAAATTATATAAATAAACTACAACTTTAGTCAAATTTCCTTTCCCTGTAGTACTGTAATTATTCATTAATCTGATCACCAGAAACGATACCGACTCTAATGTTATCTGCATCGCCTAACGTGTCTTTAGAGATAAGAGGTGAAGCATGTATCGATTGGATCACAAGTCCAAGCTAAACTTAATCTTTAATTTGATTATTATCAAACTTCCATTTGCTTATCATAATTTAAGATAATTACATAAGTCACCCAGAATAAAATTGAATGCCCTTAAGGCTTTTATTATGTATTATGATCTTAAAATAAAAAAGGCTATAATCTGGATACGATTAGTAATAGGGAAACCATTAAGTTGACGAAACGTTTGATTTATTGGGATTGAGATCAAAATATCTACAATGAGTTATTTCCTGTAATTTTTTAACATATAAAAAATGAAGATCCAATGGAACTTCATAAACATGATAATTAAATAGATGGAAAAGACGAAAGTAATGCTTAAAATTAATATGATGTCTTTTGGAATATGGACAATGACGGAAACCTACAGGAAAGTAGGATTATGATAATAAATCCATATTTGAGGTGACTGACCAAATATTGTAACGGTGTTATTCAGCCACCTACCTACTTTAAATCCCTTGAGCTAACAGTCGACAACTTTGTGGTCCAAAGGTGACTTGATGTTTTAGAAGGGGCCACGTCTAACTGAGCCTCAGGTGAAATACATGCTCTATAGGTGGGAAGCACGTCCCTCCTAACCGTGCCCTAGTTTATTTGATACTGATAATATACATGTATGTTATTATAACTTCAAATAAGGACTTCTAGCTGGTCAATTTCTCAATTTGCTGAATTGTGAGGTTTATATTTATAATAGTATAAAAATATCCTTGGTGTGGTAGAATCTATGCTTAATAGATCTATAGCCTTACATAAGGGATCTAACGATGAGGGCTGATTTGGAAGTTACATACCACGTCTGGAGAAATTATTAAGATTTTCATTATTAGGCTAAGACTTGAATAGATGAGAAGAAAATCGACAAATCTTTATCTAGGCTTACTGCTTATAGCCTAGATAGAATAGATCTACATTTTCTAAAAATGTCAACAAGGGGTCAAGGCTGATTTCTTTGATAGATGCACTGTTAGAGTGGAATTTTTGTTACAATTTCTGTATCGATCTTAGGATAAATATCCTTCATGACGATGAGCAAAACACTCTCACTGAGACCCCCTGGGCTTATCGTGGCCTCTTTCCGTGACCACCTTCATGATCTACTTGTACATGTATGTGTTTTTGAATGGCAGCATTTCTAATCTATACAGCCTATATATAGCTAACATGCAGAGACATAACTATATCTATAAATAGCCTATGAGAATAATACAACAACTGCACTGTGCCACACGGCCCTAGTCCTAGTACTAAGGGTCCAGTACCACCAGTACACGGCCCATCCCCCTTCCCATTACAGGCTGTATTTACACCACCACCTTACATCCATGTTATAAGGGGCCGACCTAGTTACAGGGGGCCGGGGGTCGGTGTGCGGCGGGCGGCCTTCCCCGCGGGGAGGCCCGGTCAGCCCCGGCCCAGCCCCGCCCGGCCTAACACTCACCTTACACGACAGGTCGTACGACTCGGGCTGCCGGCCGTGGCCGTTGAGGCCCGCGACGCCCGGGTAACCCGCGTGGGCCGGCATGGCGATGAGTTAGTCCACTATATAAGGCCAGAAAGCCAAGAAAACATGTCCACTGCGTCCACTTTCTGTCCGGGCACAAATATCAACAGGTCCGCACGGCCCGCGACAGGAATCTGCCTGAGTCACGGTTTGACCGCCAGGGGGAGAAAGTGGTGTGGTGCCACCTGGTGTTGGATAAGCGCGTTTTTGCGTCTCTTTCAGAATGGCCTCAATAGGTGCAAGCAGATATCAGGAGAGGTGTTATCATTTATCTGATATAGCCTTTGATCTACTACACTTAGACATAGACATGTTCTCGATAACCTGCTTTATTGATTTAAGTCTTGCACTTTTTATTACATGATGGATCTCATTATATGAACAGTCAAGACCAAATTTACCCTCTGGTTAGCCTATTTCTCCAAAAAGAAAATGGAAAGATGAAATTAAAAAATCTTTAAGAAAATAAAATAAAAAAGGATGAAAATGAAAAAAGTGCCTGCATGCAGGTACGTTGCCTTCTATATGGACCTAAGAGATCAGTAGGCCCTGAATAGGCTAATCAAAATATACTAGAGTCTATAGCCTAACATTCCCAATAACCTAGGACCAGTAAAAGCAAAATATTATTGATCGACTGTTAGGTATAGGCTATCTAATCTTGCAAGTGAGTTCAGTAGACCACGGACCCATTTTACTCTTTTTAATTAACCTAAATAGGCTATGTTATCAATAGACATATTGACCCAGTATTAATTTTCTGGATCATGAGCATTCTATAGGCCTAAGCCGACGTTTATGTGTTCATGTTAGTGACACCGACCCGGGACTCTTCATATTATTATTCCGCAAAACAAATAAACATAAAAGTTTGTTGGGGTAAACATAAAAGGAAATGGTGAAAAGATGTAAATCTATATACCATCCTTTCACCATTTCCTTTTATGTTAATTTACTAATATCACCTGCTGGAAGATCTTACTTATAAGAAGTTGGTTTCAATAAGGACACCAAAAAAACAAACAAACTTGTCCCTTCTATAGATCTTCCACAGGGATGGATTTAGAGGGGGTGCACCCCACCCCCACCCCCTTGGTGGATTAGTGTGTGTGTGTGTGTGTGTGTGTGTGTGTGTGTGTGTGTGTGTGTGTGTGTGTGTGTGTGTGTGTGTGTGTGTGTGTGTGTGTGTGTGCGTGTGTGTGTGTGTGTGTGTGTGTGTGTGTGTGTGTGTGTGTGTCAAAAATTACATTTTTTTTCATGTGAAACTGGTGCCACTGGAGTTAGCGCTTGGACCTTTCAATATAAGGAGTGTCCGATACTCCAATGCATGACGTAACGTAAACGCAACGTATCCGTTATCTCACTTTGAATAATGAATCTAATCAAAGAAATTCATTATGAGCACAAAGGAAAAATCGATGAGATATGATTATCAAATTTCTCACATGTAGCCCGGAATATGACCGCAAAATATTGCGATACGTCAAGGTATGGAGATGCGTTATGTATTAGGCCCTATGTGCCCATGTAGAAGGCCCGCCGGACCCATATATAATAGGCTATACAAGGTCTCATCGAAGAGGTTGCGACCGTCCATTAGAGGGGTCATAGGTGGGGTCATTATAGCAGATTAAAGAGATCGGGTCTGAGGAGGCCGGGCGTGACTAATGACCCTTCGTTAGGGCGGACTGGAGGAGGAGAGCCGACATAACCACACGTACGGGGGGACCACCTCTCATTTACAGGTAACAGTTCACAGTATTCATGGACATTATGGCCTAACCTGTAACTAAGTCATAGGCATGGTGACATCCAGATGTGTGGGCATTTGGTTCTGTGAAAGGCTTTTGCACATGCATTTCATTTTTGGGTATAGGTATAGGTGTTATACATATACCTTAGACTCAGTGTTCTTCACATATGCCCCCATAAATATATATTCATAAAGTGAGCACTACCAATGTGTCTTCTGATAGAAGAGAACTATATCCGAAAACGTTCTGTCCAGGGTTTCTTTTGAAACGTTCAAAAACCAAGGCACGTGTTCGTCATCGGCGCAATCCTTCGACATATTGATCAATTTCAATTTCGCAGAGAAGTGGAGAGTTGTTCCCACAGATGGTAGATGCATGAAAAAAAAGTTCCGTGGGTTCAGAAATTAGCGTTACCCAGTAACAGAAGGTTACTTTGAGGGCCTACCCTAAAGATTAGACGTTTTTGCATGCGACATGATCTGATGATTATGATGAACAAGAGAGTCTCCGAGCAATAGAAAACCGGTAATGGCAGCGGGCTGATCGTAGCGCCCACCACAGCGAGAAACCAACCGTCCAGCTTTATCACGCGGTATGCATTTTAACATTTCATAACAGTGAGTATTTATGGTAGAAGATGGTGCCGGGGTACAGACCGTGAAGCCGATGCCGACGGTGGCCGAGAAGGACCCGCTGCTGAACTTGCCCTGGTCAAACTGCACGAGGAGCGACGTCTTGCCCACGCCGCTGTCGCCCACAAGGATGGTCTGAAAACAGAGAAAAATGACATGTAGTTGATTTTCACGTTTCTTTGTACCATTTTGACCACTGAACTGTTTTCATGAGAATTATGCATAAATGAGCTTAATTTTGGATGATCGCGGAAATCGTTCCCATCTCAACCTATGCAGATGATGTCATAATGACCTGAAATGCACTTAGGGTAAAGTCGGGTAATATGGGCACCTTAAGGACCCATGTCTGTAAATTCAAGGGAAATGATCACAATTGACTTCTGTTTTCTTTTATGGAATTGTAATCAGTAATTGAAGAAATAAGTGGGTTTTTGACCATCTGGGTCAATAAATAATTAATATATTGAGAAAATAAGTTTTTACATTTTCAAAACCCATATTACCCACTGCAGGGAAATATGGGCACCCCCTATTTTAGGGTAATATGGGCACACCTGCCCATATTAGCCCTGTAGAATTACAGTGACAAATGAAGGAGGCTAATATGGGCAGGACAAGAACCCTGCCCATATTAGACTCCCCATAGGTTACTATGGGATTTTGGGGGGTGCCCATATTACCCTAAAAAACAGTCTTTCATAGATCCTCTATGGAATAAAGGCTATTTCTCCTATATCTTTGATTGTGGTTTCTACTACAATGTGGTATTTGAATGGTTAAGATATTCCTACTCACTCATATTTTATGTATCATTATGTGCAAGCATGCAAGCAAGTTCACATACCCTCTTACAGTTTTTGTAGCATATCTTGATAAATATATAGTAATTTGCTGAAAAGGAATGGTCTATACCAATGATTTTTGGTTCCCCACATTATGATATGAGTTTGCAGGGCTTATATCTGATAAAAATATGAAATATTGGGGGTGCCCATATTACCTGCTATGCCCATATTACCCGACCTTACCCTATATGATAAATGACCTCTTGATGATCAAACGACAAGTATTATTTATTCACAGTGTATTCAGATCTAGAGCACATATCGATGATAAAGTCATTACAAGAGTATCCTATATAATGAGTGTCTCCGTACTATGTGCATGCAATCTATGAGGTCCATGCAGGAACTGTCTTGAAGGAGGTTCTTCCCTTAAAATAATTATTCTAGTCTATTAGGCTACACGTATAGACGTTTAGCTCATTCAGTAAGTCTCTGACACTGCCCTGGGGTAGTATACATCTAATGACGAGGCGGGAGACCAGCATTCCCGGGGTCACCTCCTGCTTTTCTTAATTCGAATAGGAAACTGGGATCTGTTTGCAATGCAAAGACTGTGGGGTCAATGCTATTGTCAACGAATATATGTATTCATTTCTGGCTATTCAACATGAACTACCCCAGTAATCTATAAATGACAAAAAAAAAGTGCTCACATGACCATGAGTTAACGCATTTTATGGAACATTGTAGACATCAAAACATGTGAAATTGGCTGAGTCCAATGACGGTTCAATAATGCATTCTTTTTACAGTCGTGGTGGTGGTGGTGGTAGTGATGGTTTTTTTTTTTTTTTTTTTTTTTTGGGGGGGGGGGGGGGGGGGTGCCATTTGGAAAAGTTTCTCGTTAATGGGGTTTAGTCCGAATAATGTTAAAACGCAAATTAGGCAGTCGGACATAAAATACTTCATATAGAATACAATTGCTTACCTATATCTTACATCATGTACAAATTGATGAAAACTGAGTCTAAACATATTCACTATTTCATTAAAACATATAGACATAATGCAGTGAAGATAATGGATCATATATGCCTATGGTGATAGGGGCCAATTATCTTCACCTAATAGAGTAATTACGTTCATGATGTGTATGTGTGAATGGAGGTGGGAATGGCCTGTTACAGCAACATTCATCATTGCCGCTCACCCCCATAACTGTCCCACAGCAATGATCTATAACCCTAGGGGAACACCTCATAGTCTTAGATCAAGGAATTTGGACCCCTGTTTTAAAATTTTGCAATAGCTTAATTAAGGAATAGATAAAGATGGATTAAACAGCAATTTTAAAATGTCCCCCATTTTACACGATAGTTTATGCTACTGAAGCCATGACGCTCAATATCTAGCATCTCATACAACAATGCATGTACGCATACTGCAAGTGCTTAGTGACATGTCTGTTTCACAATTCTTCATAGCATGAACAATACACATTCACTCCAGAAATAATCTGCTTTGTAATATTGCTATAACAGCGAAATGGAGGCTTTTCAGTTACAACCACTGCACCAAAGGTACTTATAAAGAATCCTCATGCTTAACACAGAAACCGCATTTTCACTGTTGACTCCCCGTGCAAAGCGCCTCTACCATCTAGAGCCATTGAATTCGTGCGAGGCTTTCTCATTAAGAGGACAGAGTTTTACGGCTATCAATTAACACGGGCGATAATAAGTGCTTAATGTGGCCGCCATAGGCGTGTTTACACAGTCAGATGCAATCAGTTCTTCATATTTGTCCTGAGATTGGGGCTGCCCCGCCTAGCCGCACCGGTCAAGTTCTCCGGGAGGCTTACGGGCGGCCTTAGGGTGCACGTACCTCAGGTCCGTAAGGGTCTGACCGTACTGCCCGCTGTCCCCAGGCCAAGCAGGCGCGGGGGGAACGAGTGATAAATGACCAATGTATGCAACTCGTGCAATTTCATTGCAGACTGCCCGCAGCCCTGAGCATCAGCCCGCAGCCAGTGCCAATATACCACTTGACTGCATGGTATATTGGTCAATATCACTTCTATACCGCTTTTCCAATATAAACCATCCAAAGATAGTGTTTGTTTCATTCCTCACTGATGTGAACAAATATTGTTAGAAGTAACGTATGCATGTATTGTTATACTGCCTTCCCGCCATACAGGCGAGCTGACAGAACAACCATCAATACTAATGTTTAAAGCCACGGCAGAAGGCTTAGCAATAGACCTGTCCACTTTGGGATGTATTGCTGGCATGAAACAGAGGTTGGACATACTTGCAGTTTTTGCTAAGTCAGTCACTGACACAAATCTGAGTAAATGAGTTAGCACTTGTGTTTTCTAAGTTAATAAGGTGTTGATAAAAGAGGATGGATTATTATTTTCTCTCAATTAGGTAATTACCTCAATTTTAGGTGAACCAAAATAGTTTTTTTTGTGGTGATTTTAGGGTTGGACATTGTGAGCAAAGCTGAAGGGCTTAAACACTGTTCCCTATGGGAAAGTGCCATTTTTGCTTTCTAATCCTACAGCTACATATTTAACATCATTTTGAAAGTAAAAGCTTATAAAGTTTAGTTTTGGGTAATAGTACTAGGAAAATTACTGTGAATCAAGTATGGTGAACATTTTTCTAAAAATGTTGATATCATAGAAATAAGGGGTGGGCTAGATGGCAAAGTGGACAGGTCTATTGCGGGCGCTGGGAGATATGCAAGGCATGCATGTCGTTAACACGTGAGGGTATCCTACCCATTACGTACCCTAAAGAGCTGTGTGTGGGGAAGTCATAGATTAAGAAACATGTGTTTCAATTCCCCGCATATAAACCCAATGCGTAAGGTCGCTTATTTCAGGAAATAGAGCGCATGTAATCAATGTCCGGCTCCCTGGCCCTTTTCGTCTGCAGCTAAGACGAAGTCGCTGTCGCAGACTGCCTACATCTTTTATGCGGCGTCACGAAGGTGGATTAGGATAGATCCACCGCTACTCAATCGTGGATCTCTATTATTAATCAGGGCCGGGACGCTTTACCATGTCGGGTATGTCTGATTTAAAAGACGGGTGCATGGAGTGCATGGTGCATGGTATGTATGTTACAGGTTAGCCTATTTAGAGAATAATCATAGCAAATTAGCGGGTAAAGATGGAGACTATAGCATTGTAGCCCTTGGTCGTCTTGTCTCTTCTCTTTTCTCTCTTTTCTTAAACCTTTTTTTTTTTTTTTTTTTTTTTGGGGGGGGGGGGGGATATCGAGCTCCATCATTGTTTCTTTTCATCAATTAATCCTTCGTTTGTCCTCTGGCCAAGGTTGTCCTTTGGTTCACGTCTGGTACACAGTTCATTGTCCCCGCTATCCTCCTGCACTGAGCTCTCGGTGAAATCAATCAGAGGACACCTGGAGTACGGCCATGAATAATACACACGGCCAGGAGGAGACGTGATTTAACGACAACAACTCATGGTGGTGCATGCATGGGGTGCAATTATGTTTTTGGTCGCTCAGATTTTGCATGACATTTTAGTATGATAATATATGTAGGTATTACTGTTTGTCTGTGGTCCTTTTTAGTATATAGGGTAGAAGTTAAAGTTGAAATGATAAAACACAATACAGGCCTATATAGGCATTTGTTGAAACTGTAAGTTCATACTATCTTTCAAATCTAAGCCGAAATTTAAACTTAATGAAATATAAAAGGGTCCATAACTTATGTATTTGTCAGTAAGTATAAGACGTACCTTCAAAACCCAAATAAAACATCATAAATACAGTTCTCCACACTATTTTCCGTTTTCTTGCACAGACGGCTACTTCTCATTATTTCCGCATTGGGATAGCACCCATTGTTACTGAACAGCTGACATTTTACAGGGTCCTGCCCGGGGATCCTGCCTGGCCGCGCCAATACAGGCAACCATAGAGCATATATAATACGCAACCCTATCGCTTGTATTCGCGACAAAATAATGGTGCGAGTAGTATACGAAAATAGGAATTCGGTACTTGTCGTGCACAAGGAATAGAATGCATCCGACGTCACCATATTATATTTCAAATGTGCATGTGTAATATCACGCGCACGCTATATACAATGGTTTCCTTTCCATCTGCCTGATATTGCGTGACATCTCCTGCTAAATAGGCCCTACTCGATGATATTGCCTTTTGTACATAACATGAGGTCGTAATTGTCACCTATTTCAAGTATGTGGCAATATTACACCCAGCACAAGGCGCAAGACTAATATTTCCGTATTATTTGCACGGCATAACTTGAACTTCAATACATTTTGCTCCTATCTCATCAGATCAAACTCACCCTTGATAGATCAGACAATATTACTCTCGACATCCCCAAACAGGATTAATTAATTGTACGACACACAGACACTAATAAATCTTGAAATGAAAGACTTTCATTAATTAAAGAAAATGAGGCACAAAGTGAGGTAATGACATGTCCCTGGAAGTAATGAGACATTATGGACTCTACAGCAAATTTAAGAGAAAGCTCAAAGTGCACGTGTACCCTGGGGAGTGCTCCCCTACAAATGGCCATAAACTGCCCTGATCATCCACGGCGACTACGGACAGTTAACGTGAGGCATGAGGGCTCAGACTGCGGGGGCGCTTTATGACCTCCGGCAGGCGGCGCCCCGCCCCGCCCTCCGGCCGCCAGGGCCTAATGACAAACACAGTGAGCTGTATACTCAAGGCTTTGGTCAGGGAGACTCAAGGTAGTTTGAGATATGTATACCCAAGGCTATTATCGATAAGACATAAGGCAGTGTATAGATATAAGGCTATATGGTCAATACGACTTAAGGCCATGCAATGGACTTACAATGCATTGTTAGTTGTAACCACCTGAACATGGCGCCAAACTCGCGACTTGACTAATGCTGTCACCAGATTCTAGCAATGCAGAACACTGGCCGTCGCATTAGGCTTATGTTGCCAGACGTTACCCTAACAAAAGGACAAGACCGCTCCTTCAAGGCAGTCGTAGATATATACCTAAGGTTTGGGTCGATAATAAGACATATGGTAGTGTACACTGAAAAAGTCGTCAGAGAGCCACTTTAAAGTTGTCAGAGGGTTGTCATAGGTGACTTTTGGGTTGTCACAGGTGACTTTTGGATTGTCATAGGTGACTTGTGGAGGCAGAGCAGGGATCATTTCAGGCCATTGATGTTGTGTGACAACCTTGTGACGATCCTTTGACAATTTGGGGGTGGTCAGAGGGTTGTCATTGTGAATTTTGAGGCTGGATGACAACCCAAAGGTTGTCATTTTCTCCCGACTACTTTGGCCAAAAAGGTTGTCAGAGAAGCAAAAACTGAGAATTGGGTTGTCATAGGGTTGTTACAGAACAAAATGGGAGTCAAAAGTGCTGCCTGACGATCCTAGGGTTGTAAGTGAATGGTGCCTAAAACGACAACCCAAGGTTGTCATGGCCTCTGTCTATGATAAATTATTGTAAGAGAATAGTGTCAAAAAACATACTACTCATAGGCCTCCTATGTGTAATGGCCATACCTAATAACTAGTAATAAGATAATAGGAAGCCATTATTATAGACTATGATATCTACAACATGAAACTATTCATAAATAAGATTTTTTTGTATGAAATACACAGACAACATTGGGTTGTCGTTTTTGGCACCACTTTTGACAACTCTGTGTTTTCAGTGGAAGATAAATGCCAAGGTTTTGGTCATTAAGACATAAGGCAGTTTCAGACATACTTGTACTTAAGGATATTGGCAAAAAAGACTTGAGGCAAGGTACTAAGATATGTATACCCAAGGCTTTGGTCAATAAGAAATAAGACAGCGTAAGATATATACCAAAGGCCACGGTCATAACACATGAGGCATTTCCAAGTAGGGCCTACTCTTTACCGTGGCTCCTGCGGCCATACATCTATTATTATTTAAGAAGGCAATCACTGGGCGGATTGAACGGGGCATTGAAGGTATTCGCATGGCTTATACAGTTATAGGGCAACGACCTGAAAGCACACTTAACAAGGTAGGAGGGCGGGGAATGTAGGGGAACCGGTTAAATAGTTACAAAGAGAAGAAGACATGGTGATAAGCATTCATGAATCCATGCTCCTTTAACCCCTAACTCCGTGCCCTGCGGCCGCCGTCTGCCGCATGGACGACGGTCTCAGATGGACCAGTCGCCGTCGGCCATTAAGTGAATGGTTAATCCGGGGCATTTCCTGGTAAATACAAGAGGGTTTCCCGGTAACACTAAAAGAGCCGCCCACAGCTGAGGTCGTCTTGTCCCTCCTGTCAGACCTACTACATGGTTGCCTTACAATAAGCGGACTAAGGTGACTTCCCCGGGAGTTTCTTCTAGGCCTATATAGTACTGAGAGCCCCAATTAAATCCAGTGGAATTGAAGCAATCCCAAATAGTTATCAGAGCATTCAAATCTGTCTAACCATTTAAGTATTCCCCAACGTGAAGACTGCATCTATCGGTGTCATTTCTACCGCTGGTGACATGGTTCGCTACTCAATGTCAAACAAGGGCCGGGGGAGGCACAGTAACGATGCCAATAGTGAACAGGGAGCACTGGGGCACTTCATCACAGAGATAACAGGCTGGGAAGTCAGCTTGTATGGTACATACATCACATTAGGCCTATGTGTACATCATCCTTATACCCAATGAGAACTAGTATAGCTTCAAATTTCCATTTCTTTAGTTCTATAACGTAATGTCAATTCTGTTACAATGACAAACCTGAGTATACTTAACATGCATAGATACCTCATATGGAAAGCTATAGGCATAAAAAGGAATCATCCCCTATGTCCTTCAGTGAAATGTTACATAACAATGTTGAACTACTCTCTTTTCACGGCCATCACCCCGGCTACATGGTTGACATCTGAGGGTGAATGACCTTTCGTACACAACTTCCGCTTTAGACCCATCTCACCGCCACCGCACAAATACCTATATCATTTAGTTTAAATCGGGTTGTTCGATTTTCCTCCCAATCTGAACCGGCAATTTAATTCTTATTGTTTTTTCCTTTGATAATGATCTATCATCGCGACATCAGTTCCCAATAACAATGTATATCGGACGCATAAACCATTGTTTATATACAACAAAAGATAGACTATATGGGTAATGTTCATGGTGTTACTGTTATATTTGAAACGTCAAATCCGGCTCCCTAACGACCCGGTGACAGTGGTGTTGAAATAGACTGGGGGAGGAGGCCGTGCCAGAGCTTTCATTGAGATCTGTCCACTGCAGAGGGCAGGTATTGACGGTCGGCCGAGGGCAGACGGGGTCAGGGCTGACCACTGGTCATCCCCCGGGCCCCGCTTTGTCGGCGAGACCAATACGGCGCTCGATGTAACCTTCTCAAACCTCCCATCGACATTATTTGTCACGGCTAGAATCTAGAGTGGTTCGCTGCAGGGATGGGACGGAACCTGCATGCAAGGGGATGTTCACGCTCTTTATAATTGTATTTTCTGAAAATGAACATCACTCAATTAATGTCAAACCCCCTCACCTCTACTCTGATCCACTCCGGGAATGAATGCGGCATGATATTACTGTGATATAAGCCTACAGTGGTATCCGTAAGTCGCACCTCATTGATATTGGCCCCCTTTCATATTTTCATTCCATGCTTTATGTTTTCTAGATGACGAGTATCCCTTCCCGGCACCCCTTCGATCATTATTTCTTTAGGACATAGAAAAACGCTGTGCACTTGGCGTCTGAGTATGACGTCACACACGTGGGTGGTGGCTGGTTCCGGCGGTGCGCGTCATTGTGCACGTCATTGGGGGTAGGCCCGGGGGACGCCGAGGGACACGATCTGTACGGTCAGCTTAAGGAAAGCCATCTCCATACATTAACACTCCACCCCCAGGGGTGTAAGCCTGTTGGGCACCTGTATCTCATCGAATATTGTACAATGTATAACACTCTTGTTCTGTATACTGTTGACAATTTAAAGGGGGGCAAAAGGGGCAATTGCTCCGCTCCCCCCCCCCCCCCACCCCCGATCCAAGGGAGAAAATGTTGGCATCTTAAAATTGAAAGATCTGCATAAATCTGGGTTTTTTTTATTTTCATTTTATAGGGGGTCAGGGTTAACTCCTCCTAGAGCGTTGGCTGTGGATCCGCCCCTGCTTGTTACTTCTATAGGCCTACACTGTCTTTACGGATGGACGTCAGTATACACAAGTAGCCATGAGGTCCAGTTATACTGGTGCACACCGCATATTTCAAATGAAAATTCGAAATGACGCAATCAAGCCCATGCACTTGGTTATTGAGCGTCTACTACAGGCGATTCTGACTGCCGGCGATTATTTAATTTATTTATTTCACCCGATGATAGACCATGCATCCAAATCACTGGAAAGAATATTTAAAAAAATACTGGAGATATATTAAATATGCTTATATCCAACTGCTATTCACGTTAACGATTCATGAGACCCGTAGTGCAATCGACTATATATAGCCATTGGGAAGGACATCAACATGTAGGTGCTTTTTGACTAAAGCATTATGGTGTCCATAAAAACTTTCTACAATTTAAGAATAAAGACATAACATAAACACCGTGGATTTTCTGATGACAAATTATTCTGCAATTATCGTTATTTATTGATTAAAAATCGTAAGGAATCATGTCGAATTAGCCTCTATCGCAGAGTAATTTCTGTTTAAAGCACCCGTTAAAGCCGGCTTTGCAGCTTCCTGGGGGCCCAGCCTAGGCCTAGACGACCCCCTGAACGCCACGACCCCCACACAGAGCGCCCAAATGTCAGGCCTACGACCGGCGCTTTCCTCAGTCCGTGCCTGCCGGAGATTGACCTAATAACAATGCGAGCTGTGAGCAGCAGGAACTGACCAGGCATCCGGCCGGCTGGAGGATTTAGAACGAGCAGCACACCCAGAGAAAGCATCCCGGGTATGCGCCGCCGACGGGCCATGCAATACTTGAGGGTTGTAATGAGTGGTCTTGGTCCCTTCAGAGATCCCTAACTATCAAAACCTAACTATTAAAGCCATAGTGGATAGGAGCCGACGCTTGAGTTTCAAAATCTTGGGAATTACATTTAGACTTAGTTGCTCGTTAACAATATAATAGAGGTTCTGTGAAATCCAGTCTCTGCATTGTACTAATGTTGATGAAGCCGCGACTTTCTTTTGCATGATTACAGTGATCCATGGATCTTTGTGCACTGGCTGTTGGTAATGTAGTTACCAGCCAAGGATGGGGGATATAGAAGGTCAAGGATTCTCTCTGTATTATAGATAAATCGAAGGCCATCCGCCATAACAACGCTAGGCCGCAAATCTTCAACTTGAATGGTATTTTCTAATCAGTTTTTGTGTGTTTTGTTATAGGGTAATATCAGACTATGTGAATAACTATTAGCATTCAGAGTGAGGTAAAACTTGCCCAATTTTATCAATGGAATCGAATCTTTCAGCATAATAGCGGCATCCCCTTCGATGAGACCTTCACACACAAAACAACACTTTGAGGCACTGACGAAAACCTCGCCCAGACGAGTGTGTTTGGGTACAGATGCAACTCAACGGCCCATACATTCTCAGAGCCAGCTAAGTTTCCCCTTGACCAGGCTGAGGCTGGCCCATATTCCAGCTAAGTGAGCAGCCAGCCAACCCTAGCCCAGCTGATGGCCATCCTCCAGCACCTCATCAATAATCGACCACTCCCTGCACCCCGTACGGCGGGAGTGCCCAGTACAGGCGAGGCAGTGGTCAACGACACTGAGGTCACTTCTACGCCCACACAGGGGCTATGGGCATCTGACTGGGCAGTGTGAGGCACCCTCCTCATGAGGTGGTCCGAGTGATGTAGAATACAACGAGGAGATATCTAGAAGTCTGGCCCGACACATGTACAGTCACAGATTCGAAGTTCAGAATTACATTCTGGTTGACGTAGGGCACTTAGACTTTCTAGTTGAAGAGTAGTCAAGTTTAATCTGTCCTGATCGATATATACTGTAGTTGTGAATGGGCAATCCATAAATGATGTCACATGCACATGGGTGGATGGGTGGGTAGGTTGAATAGTGTGACCCTGGCTGAAAACAACCCTTATTTTCATGTTTAAAAAAATTCAGTGTGACAGGGGGTGGGTCCTTAAGATACCCTGAGAAAGTGTAACATCAGTTTTGGACAGCCCCTAAGATAAATAAGATGTATCGAAATATATGTTAAAATTGACTGGGTTGGAAAGAAGCCTCTTGTATTGATTACTTAATCTGTATCGATGTGGAGCCTACAGAGACATTGCCTGGAGGCAGTGCGTTTTGTTATTTCCTAATTGGTATGTATTCGCAATCATATATTAGTGAGGCCACTTGTAAATGGACAGCACGGCTTAACCGATAGTACAATAAGTGGGTGACATTTGGCACAAGTCAATAAATGAATCAACTTATCTATTAACGATTCTCTGCCCCAATGAGGATGTAACGCGTTGTTACAGCGCAGCACAGTACCTCGTCTCAAGCCCTTCCTAATTAGGTGAGCTCGCAATCAATCCGTCTTATTATTCCAGAAATGTGCAACTGCTGGCGCCAAAGTGGTAACTGCATGGCCCATTCATTTGGAGAAAAAGCATAAATTGTTTAAGAAAAACAATCTGGCAGGCATATATACTGGTACAAAAAAACTCGACCAAAAGAAAGCATAGCATGCTTTATTCGACATTTTAGTACAGCACTAAATTACTGAGGGAGACGCTTTATTCCGTGGTACAATAACTTGGGAAAGCTATAAGGAAAGGTTGAGGAGGCATAGCACCACCCAGGCAGGTCGTATGCTCAGAATCTCTCGCCAGGCCCCTATTATGCCAAATTTTCCCTGCACCATACATCATTTTTGTTGGGCAGGCCTAGCTGTGTTGGGGCTATATGCCATACACCGTGTGTTACTTTATGGGAGTCCCAACAGGGGCATATGGTTAGCGGCCAGACGGGAACAATAGCCACAACCAGGATAGACGGGCCTGCGGGGACACGCGGCTAACGGCCCGGATGACCCTTATTTTCATGTTTAAAACAGAAAATTCAGTGTGACAGGGGGTGGGTCCTTAAGATACCCTGAGAAAGTGTAACATCAGTTTTGGACAGCCCCTAAGATAAATAAGATGTCTCGAAATATATGTTAAAATTTACTGGGCTGGAAAGAAGCCTTTCGTATTGATTACTTAATCTGTATCGATGTGGAGCCTACAGAGACATTGCCTCTTTTAGCAGCTTTGCATCCACCAAATTCATGGAGCACATAGCCAATTTTAAAACCCCGTTTACATTTACCAAACACCTCATACCATGGTTTCTTTTTTATAAATTACCTCAGAAATAGTAGGGGCTATCATGTGAATTTGAATTCTACATTATTATTTTCTCTTATCCCATTATTTCAGCCACTCAGAGACTGGCATCCCCTTCACCTCAGGACAGAAAGTTGTAAGACACTGGCAGATGGTGCCACATTTAGTTCCGTGAGACCTGAAGACGGGCTGCAGAATCCTACCCATAATGCACGGGGGTGGTGGCCATTGTGTCCCAGGCCTCCTCCATCAGCCGCCAGCCAGCGCCTCCTGCTTTTGTGTTGTTTAATATTCTACCAGGAAGCCCACTTGAGCGATATTGGGGAGCATTGTGTAGCCCCTCATAGCCCCTTAATGAGGTTTCACTAATACAATAGGGGGTGAGTGCGGTAGGCGTCTCTTTGCTGAAGACGTTACAGATCATAACCGTTATTGCGTTCTTTTGAATCTGAATTGTTCTGTCCTGTCCTGGCTTAATCTCATTCTTAGTTTCTACTTTGGTCTATTATCTTGGTTCAACCACAGCTAGCCATGAAGTCAACACAAATGCATAGTTGATTGCTTGTAACCATTGAGTAAACCATTATTGTCGACGATTATGGAAATACTACCACAGGCCAGGGACCTCTATATATTAAATTAAACCAGATTTTATGAATGAATAACTGAGATGCTGGCCAACCAAGATAGTCCCGTGGGTTCCTGGTATATGTAACAAAAAGTAAATTCTGTGATAAAAAGTAGCAACGCTGCTTGTTCACACGTGTCCCAGGTGTAAGATCAAGTGTGTCAATGAGGAGCCACTGGGTATCAACCATAGGCAGGGTATTGGTGTACCTTGCCAGGAACCGATGACAAAGAAAGTTCCCAGTGTGGTTCACTGATAACGTATTGCTGGTACCCAAAGACCCAGAAAGGTAGTTCTGCTCCTCATTAGTTAGATCTTAGAGTATTGAGTAATGGCTGTGATTGTGTGTGGTAAGGTAGCTGCTTGTCACCTCGACTGTGTCTAGTTAAAACAGAAATGGTGGTAACGCTTTCCTTGTTTGAAGGGCACCTAAAATGCTGCTACTAGTGTAAAACTTGACCTAAGCAATATTGATCTATAAAAGACCCGTTAAATTATATTAAAGTAACCAGATAATCTTCCAGTGGCACCATGAGGCAGCAGCCCAAGCAGTTGCTCGGCGACTGTCCGCCATACAGCGTGTGGTAAAAGATAAGTTATTGGTCGGTTATATGACCACCAGACTGTCCGGCCGGCGCCGCGCTGACCACCCTAATTCTGCTCCCTATTAGCTGGCGATTTACTCTCGGGCTGTGGTGGCCGGGGCGGATCAGGGGCTTAACCCGTTAATGTGGACAGGCCTCCTCTTCCGGGGGCACCGGGCCGCATGGGGCGCCACAGTCACAGCTGGGGTTAGGGGTCTGTGAGCTGCTCAGAGCTGTATAGTAGACATATAGCGCCCCATTTTCACCTGGCTGAGCTGCTCCGAACTGCTCATCTAAGTTGGGTTAATCCAGCCAGGCTTCTGCTGATGGCCAATAATGAGCCCCAGGGATAACAGAATTGAGCCCTCCCAGGCGACATATCCCTATGATGAATTTTTCCGAATTTCTCGGAAAGGAAAATGATTAAAAGGTTTGATAATAGGTAGGCCTTATGAACGCGCGCGAATCTCTCTTTGCAAAGATATCTGCACAAAATACACTTGATTGTGTCGTACATGTATAAATGTACACGGACCATCGAACGAAGTCATTTAATTAGAATGTTAAAAATGTAAATTTCAACAGAATGTCACTGAGTAACCAAGAATTACATCCGTACAAATCAGAGATGTATCCGTACATTAATATAATTTACGCCGTAGACTGAATTAAAGATATAGATGATGATCCCTGAGAAACCCCCATGTTCCTCACCGTCTGCAACTATTTATTTGTTGACCACACACAGACCACTGTTAAGCTGTAAAACACAGGCCCATTAGTGAACAACCTGATAATTGCAATAAATCAATCCCCTAAAAATACCACTCATCATTAATTTTGTTAAATAAGTTAATTAAATGGCATGCAGAAAGAAATACATCTAAAACTAGGCATTTTTCTGGTCCTGGTTTTGCTCCATTCATCAATTTGATGCTACGCTTGTTGTTTTAATCTGCAAATGTCTCTCCTTATCAACTAATCTTTTTTCTTCTTTTTATGGTACCCACATCATTTCAGAAAATGCTGTTCTTTTGGTTTTGAAAAAGTTACGGAAACTATGTAGCTTGAATCTCTGTCCAGAACATTATGTCCTGAAAAAATACTGACTTTAGATGCCTTTTTACTTTAGTAACATGCCTGTCCGACAGACATTCCTGGCTACTGTGTTGATACTTTTATTGATATACTCTTGGAGTACTACACAAGTGGTCGAAGCCCCCGGGCCGACATTTTCATGACTGATCAGTCGCCAGTTTCTTTGATGGAAGTTAGTGATTAAATATGACACCATTCGTAGCACCCTCTTCCTTATTGTCGGACAAAGTCACAATCCTGATTACATTGAGTGGTGCAAATGTGTAAATTTATACTAATGGTGTTCTGCCATACATGGCTGCATGCTATTCAAGGACAGAGAGCCGTTTTGAACCTATAGTCTGCACTAAAAGTGCAGAGGGAAAAAAACCATCAGTTGGTCCTCTATCGCTGTTATTGCCCAATGACCAGAAATAATGTCTATAAAAACAGTAGACTGCTTAATGGCACATTCCTGTGATAACTATATTGCGCTATATCGTAATTCTGTACACTTGGGGCTACAACTTAAATTTTATAGAGCCCCATAATTAAAATACTAAGTGGATAAGAAAGATACATTTCAATTATTGAGAACCTCATTATGTATCCAAGGGTTCATTATCCTTTAAAGAAGAACATACAATTTACTGCTGAGGGCCACCTGCTCTGAACCAATAAAGGTTTCTAAAGGAGAATATTATCATTATGCATTCGGATTTAAAAGGTTTTCCCAGTAAAGTCTTTTTTCATCATGCCAACTAGTAGATGGTGATTTACGCAAATGCATTCTCCTGAGACTATTACACTTAAAGTCCTGCGTTATTAAAAGGCATAGATGGTTCGATCAAACCTGTGGGTAACATTTTCAAAGCAGCTGATATATATAGGTTTCCTTCAGCATGTCAGGGTTTTTATTTGAAGCATAAAATGACGGACCTGCATGGCTACCTATGAAATACGTGTTTGAATGGGTTCAGGGAGTTCCATAGATGTCCTCGGCCCGCAGTATACATAGCGGCATTAGGGCATGTCCATACTCTATCATCTCAAATGGCCTGTCAGCAAAACGTACAAACTGACATGCAAACAAACGAGAACTATACGTCTATAGATATCCCATTTATCAAACATTAGTTTATTTTTTCATTAACTCAGCTCTAGGTTATATTCTAAATATTGCAACACACCACGAACTGCAGATATGACAAATATATAATCAAATCTGGCTGTTGCAATTTCCAAGTCTGCATGGGTTGTAGAATGACGATTTTTCTTGGTTAAGCAAGGTCCTAACGACGGTAAATGACATCGTCAGACGCATTGCTTCAGTTATTGTATTCAAACTCTGCTCATCGTGTCAATCGTCAAATCAGCTACAGAAAATCGTCAGTTTCTGTTGGTGAGTGACTCTGGATAAATACCAGGACGTGGTTGCTGAGTGTGCTGAGTGTGCACTTCCCGCCCGGTGAATCAGGGCGGACCCACTCCCCCCCGTCCTGGTATCGAGTTACATTTTGTGCAGGAGAAGTTAATTAGCCGTGATCCGATTCTCTCCCCGTGACTCCAGCAAGGACCCTCAATGCGGCTGGGACTTCTTCTAGGGGACGCATTAGGCGTCTCCCCGCTCCGGGGGTCTACACCGGGGCCTGCACTCTGCACCCAAGCCTTTAGGAAGTCTGGCATATCAGACAATCTTTATTTTGATATTTTTTAGCACAGTATATCAATTATTAAGTGCTTATATAGACCTTTACTATATACCATTATTTTATATGGGATTATTACCTATATTTACACGTATACCTTTCAAGTAAAAATATGTTAAAGTATCTTTCTGCTAAATTATCCTCCTTAATTCTTTTTAAACTTTGTAATCACAATTTTTTTCTACTGTAACATAATTTTATTTATAAAATAATTGTATTTATAATTACGCTGCCTAAAGGCGTCCTGCCTCTTTCGGGGGTGAATGCTAGAAGGCATCACAGTGTGCACTCTCAGGTAGTGTAGAAAACCTGGCGCACAGATATATGAACTACTACTGAGCATGAGATTGAGGAAATCTGCTGAGGGGACAGCCACAAGAACATCTCAGCCTGCAGGCGACATGAATCTGTTATTTAATCTACTCGGGAAATCCCCACGTCTAATACCCCGTGGGTAACCTCCCCTCCCCCCCCCCCCTCCCGCTAACAGGGACACCACCAATCAGGGAGCGTCCTCCGGCAGAGTCATGTTTCTGTAAGCATCGTAATGAAGAACGCCCTCTAAGACATGATGCTCTTAATGAAGCCCTGCCCCCCCCCCCCCCGACGCCACCAGCACCAGCCATAAGCCCCCCCCCCCCCCCCCCCCGTGTAAGGTGCCGTGTGAGTAGTGCCGAGTAGTGCGTGGTAGAGACTAACCGCCGGGAAATGGTGAGCTGACAAACAAGCAAACGTAGTATATATTTTTTGCAACCAATGTATGAATATTATCGCTAAGAGTATATGAGATTTTTAGATTTCATAAAATGTAGGGAGGAAAGTCATTGAAAAATATACAACCACACTAATTATGACTGACAATAAGCTGAGAGAATGATTGGAAGATATACAATTATGGGTCTAGACCCCTAAATTCGACACGGCGACACGGCCCTTTTTTTGCCTAGTGACATGCGACATGGGCTATTCTTAAATTCGACATGGCGACATGACCTTTTCTTAAAATCGACATGCGACATAGCTTATAGTGACAATCGACAGGGGCTTTTCTTAAATTCGACACGGCGACAGAGCCTATTCTTAAATTCGACACGCGACTTCGGACCCCCCCCCCCCCCGATCCACAGCCCCACAATAGATATTTTTTCGTTTTTTTAACCTTTTTGATTAAGAAATGCGACCATACAAAAAAATACATCTATAGTAATCAAAGAAAATGTCCTCCTCTTGCATGTTGTTTTATTACCATCGCATCAATGTACATGTCAAACCAGAATACGGTGTGAGAAGGGCTTATATATCATTTACCTGCCGGGGATATAGATAAACGGCCGAGCCGCAAGTGTTTAGAGTAGGGCGTGGGTGTACGCCCAAGGTCAGTGGGAAGTGCAGCTCTTTGGTATATCAGTAGTATTTATATCAATTAATAATGTATAGTATTATGATACGCGGTGTATGACGGAATTTGACAATGGAATTACTGTTGAAATTAATCAATAACAATCTTTCACATTCCATGCAACAGTCGACCTAATAACGTACATAAAGAGATGAGAAATTTGGCAACATGTCCCCTGAATAAGCCCCTTAAAGTTTTTGTTCCTTCCTTCCAATTCTGCTGTTTCTTGATGTGGATGATGACGAGCCCGTTCATCCATGGTTTTAATTCCATCCCTTTCACTGACAAGGAGACACCTTATTAATAACTCGCCTACTATTATAGAACAGAGCCTCACGACACGCCTCTTAGGGTTACAATATGAGGACATTAGTTCGGATATTTTAAACACTGCATGGTGAGTAAGGACATTTAACAATCTCCCAAAAAGTTCTCTATCAAAAAAGTAATCTTAGTTTTCCAAGAAAAACGTCTGTGCGAAGTTGTGGTAGGGTAACACAATCTATTTTGATACTTGATATTCCTGCCCTCATAGTTTTGTGTATAGATTTTATCGTATTTAACTTTCACTCGAAATTTAACTCCAACGAATTATCATCATCTTATCAATAATAGTCTGAAACATTTAACACATGCGCTTCTTGATGCATAGAGACAAATGGTTAAGTTTTGAGACAATATTCCAAATTGTGATGCTTCATTCCAATTTCTCCTACCATTTTCCATGGGTGTCCATACGCCCATCTAAGAGGCACATTCGTCTGCTCACACCATAAGACCAAAAAAAAGTTTATTTGTGGTATATGTATATGCATCTGCTACGACATTGTAATAAACCTGGTTTACAGTTAACGTGCGCGCCCTTGATAGCGAACTCATTCAAACTTATGAAATTGGAAAGAAAAAAACTTCGTTGGAAGTGTCATAACTATGAAGCACTGCACAAGTTTTATGTGGGCCGATATGAATGCATTATATAAAGCAAACGCCTCGTATAGATATCACAAGCATCAATATTGTTGCCAAATGTGTTTTGTTTTGCACATGATTCATCCACAACGTAACACGATCAACGCACTGGTTATGCCACTGTGCATTTTCCTGTAGATGACTACAAACAAAAGGCACGGAGGGTGTCCTGATAAGGGCCTGACGCAGAACACCCCACCCCCCACAGTCTGAGGGGGGCTGAGGGGTGTGGGGGGTGTGAGGGGTGTGAGGGGTGTGAGGGGTGTGAGGGGTGTGAGGGGTCTGTGAGGGGTGTGGGGGCGGGCTGTGGCTGTGGGACTGGGCCCGGTACAGGTCGACACAAACGGGCCTATGGGCGGGCAGACTCCTCGTCAGACCGGCCGCCATGGCACCGGGAGAGGGCTATGAGAAGCCGCGTGCACACTGTTTGATTTCTCGTTAATAGTACTTTGTTCTATTTATCCTCTTTGCATTATAACTTTCAAGATGGGTGCAATAGATCTATTCATTTGTGATTAAAAAAAGAAGATGATGGGGCCTTCCCTTCCGCCCAGGTCCCCCTATACATATGGCCCTGCAACCATTATAATCATATTGAATCAATAATTTTGGATAGAGGTCTGCTATGCGGACCTGTCTAATGTACCTGTCTAATTGTATGTGTCAGAAAATCTTATTTATGATATATTAATTCTATCATAATTGCTGTCATTGCCCATTCCCTATAGCAACTAAGACGATATATTTGGATTAATCATTGCAATTACCTTTGGGTATCATACCATTTAAATTAGTGTTAGGCCTTAAGGAGACAGTATGTAAATCTACAACTATTTTTTAGAGCCACTACTGTTTTTAAGGCCCCCATCTACCCCCAATTTACGTATTTGTATGCTGGTTGGTTGGTTATCGGTTGCTTTATACCCTAATGAACTGCTAGGGTCATATCAAGGGTGGTGCCTATTTGTAGCAGTGGGTCCCATTCCCCATTTTATATTGCTGCCTCACTGTAATATCATGTCATAGGCCTACATGATATTCCACCCAGTCACATTACACCGACACCGGACCAACCAGTTATGTTTTGTGGTTCTTACTTCATAATGAGTGCCAGACAAGCAGCAACCAATACTATTTTTTTAAAGTCTTTGGGGTGACTCAGCCAGTGTTTGAACCCATGACCTCACACACTCGATGTGGGCACCCTACCAACTGAGTCTGATCATGTTCAATGTATTAGATACCAGATACTATACACACAGCACTGCTTTCAGGTCCGTTACCCTGCTTCAAATCACGGTTACCTCCTGTGATGGGCCCTGTCTATGATATACCAGGCACATTAAAGAACATCTGCCTCGGTAAATGTGCAGGGTATGTCTCTATTGTCTCATAGATTCCTTCATTTCATAGAATCAATCATCACAGACAGAATTTCAAACCTTGTTCTTGGCGTGATATGACCAGAGATGTTGATACGGCATTAAACCCCAATAACCAACCAACCAACCCCAAGTGACGGAGCATCTGTCCTCCCGCGCGTCATTACGGGAGGCCCAAATTGACGGAGCATACTCGGCGCGTCACCAGAGGACCGGGCCGGCGCTACGCCCACCACTGCCGCTCAGAAATCAATAATTGCTCCAGTAGCCAGTTAGACAGGCGCCCGCCATCCGCGGCTAGGCCCGTCAGCCGCCTATACCCACGGCTCCTCTTCTCAGGGCCTGCATGCTATAGGCCGTATATGTATACACATGTATACGGGGATGGGGATCTGTTGGGGGTACAGGGCGTCTCCTACGGCCAGCTTGCATTGGTTTATCAGGTTTTGTCAATACTATTGGTTGTTTTGTTGTTGTTGTTGTTGTTGTTGTTGTTGTTGTTACTTTTAGTATTGTTATTGTGTGTTCCTTGTTGTTGACGAAACATGGTTCCGCAGAATAACTTGCTTAACGGTCTTATCTACCTTTTGGCTGTGGAGGGGATTATTGTCAGATTCCGACTCAAATATTCTTTCATTTTCAGTAAGTTGTTAGCGCTACTGTTGAATCTGGCACTTTGATAGGTTTAGCCTGATAAACATTGCAAAATTACACCTTCTTTCATCAATGCCCTACAAAATGCACTGTAATGTCATATGTCTTTTATGGTAACAACATTTCGACTAGCGTGTTACTGCCTTCTTGAAGGCTACATTCATGAAGCATGATAAATCAACATTTAAGAAATGTGATGCAATAATACATCTAGGACCAGACTTAAATTTGGATTACAATTTTGACGAGCGATGGCCTGGGTGAGACTGCTCGGGACGAGCTGGTGGATAAAGAGTAGCTCAGTATATTATATACCAATGCCAAAATACATGATGAATACTAACTGGACACTGCCATTCAGTATTTTTGGTGTATTGGCACAGTGGGCAGTATTTGTGTATACTGCCCACCTTGCTTTACTGTGTAAATGTTTTTCTCCTTATTTTGTGAATTCTGAATGGATTTGCATGATTATTTTTTTAATTTCATGTGAAATAATGCAGTCTAATTAAATAGAGATAGTGATAGAATCCTAATTTAAGAGAAAATAATGAATATTAGGGAAAACTGCTTGACACCAGTCAAAGTGTGTGCATAATCAATACATTGGAATACTGCCCACTTTGCTCCACTGGTAATTTCCTTTCTCTTTTGCTTATAACTTACAAAATATGGTATATAATTTAAGGAAAACTTACCTCGGTTGACAGTTCAACCCTGAATACTCGGTGGGATGTCAGAAAAATTACTGCCCTCAGCCTAACGGCCTCGGGCAGTAATTTTTCAAGACCCACCTCATATTCAGGGTTGTACTGTCAACCTCTGTATGTTTTCCTATAGAGCTGCTCAGGACGAGGCGGTGGGTGAGGAGCAGCTCGGTAATCTCCCCCGGTGGGTCCCGTTGTGCCCGCCCCGCCCGCCCCTTATCTCAGCCCCTCGTCAGACAACATTGTCCCCCCCCACCCACCCCCCACCCCCGGCCTGCGGGCCCGGCTCTCCGGCCGGCTAAATGAGCCGCATAGGCTGCTGGGTGAGCTCCAGATCCACAGCCATGATCTAATATTCACTTCAATATTCTCTCTATATATATTCACCATATAGCTATATCAAATACTCGTGCATCTACGATACATGTAAGAAATTAAAATGAAGTCTTATGGCTATAGGAACGTGGCCGTTATTCTCTGTAAATCATTAAAAATCGCTCAATTGGTAAAGTGCTGGTGTAGGCCTACGCGTTATGGTACGTAATGGGCTGACTAATTCTACCTTACTTCACATTATATACTAAGTGTCCCCAGTGATAGCAACAGTCGTGCCCAAAAGAAGTGGTTTGTTGAACAAAAACGATTGAAAACATAATTACTCACTTGGTTTTGCGATCAAAACCAAACCAAACTGTTGGTCACTTGACAAATATCGGATATAATAAGTTATCGGTTTCAAGCAATCCGCAATTTGACCATAATTTCAGTCGCTTTAAGCCGCCGACCGTAGTATTATATACCTTCTATGGTCTGGCCCACGCATACATGACCAATCGTCTAAGTAAACTCCACAATCCCGCCATCAATGACGACGTGCTTGCCCATTGATTACCCCACCAACACCAAACAAACTGTCCCATATAATTTCTAGGCATGGGGCAATCTCATTATTGATTTTGATCTCTATAAATCATAAAATAAGAGGGTTTGCTTGTCCAGCACAAATACCAACTTTGCTTTATTATGCGACCATGCAGAACCTTATATTGTTTGGTGTGCGCTTACCTGTCAATACAGCTCTGTGGCATCAATGTTATATCATTAATTCATGTGCTATTGTATACAAATAGAGCGCTGGAGTGGTACCAAACTCACACGGACGGCTGCACCCACAGGGAGTAGGTAAAGGTGGTCTGTGAGACCGTTTGTTGAAAGCACCAGCCGGGTGGTCCTACTCAAGGATTTAGTCAAATGTGAACATTGACTTGTGTTTTTGTGGTCATCTAAAATACTGTATATGTGGACAACAATCCCAGAGATACACTTCGTTTTGATATCCTTTTCCACTCATCACTACCCCTTGTCTTAACATGGTTATATGAAATCCCTCGCAACATAGGGTATATGAAATTGTTCCCCTTGTTACCTCCATTAATAGTCCTTGTGCTGACATGACCATAAGGCCAAACTGATAGATATACTGGAAATACAATATGAAAATGCTTATATATTATAACAATGATATTATTTGTATATATAAACAGTAATATCTTTGTGTGCACCTTCAATAGTTATAGAAATTCAGTCTTATACTTTAATGCCTACTCACAAACGGCGTAGGGGATGTGCGCCTTTAGTGGTTTGGATGTTCCCATGGGCATGACAACAATCACTTTGCTTTGCCTGTGTGGTACATCAAAGCAAAAAGTCGCACAGCGCTCTTTCAGCATTCCGAATCTATACACGTACTATTTCAGGGTATTTGGAGAGACCTAACACACTATGACTAAGACTTGACTGCTGCATGTACTGCTCTATTTCAAAGCCTTTACATTCGCTGCTGCTGTTATTACTGCTTTTGTCTTCAAGAACCTTATGACCTTCCTGGGCCTATGGCGTCTTATGACCGCCACATATGGATATGTATGGTGCCTGATAGAGCCTTATGGGGAGACAAATGGTGAAGACAGTCATCCACATGTTGTGTACGATAATAGGGTGCTTCTTTCCATAGCAATATATTTAATGTCTTGTAAAAACATACATGCCCATTGCCTCTGTGCTCCAGTGCCCTGTTTATATAAATATATATATATATATATATATATATATATATATATATATAGCTGAATATATATGTCCTTAAAGTAAGGAGGCCAATACCCTAACTACAGTACACAATAAAATATTCTCTGTGAAAACATGTTTCAAATTATCATTGATGTGATTACAGTAAAGAGCGACACAAATCCTGCTGACTATAGACCCTAGTTGCGTAAGTGGGAAAGCGTGGCGTATTTGACATTACAGTTAATGGAATACACATGGAATTAAATCATAAAGATTTTCTAAAAGCCCTGCCATCTTATTCTTATACAACAAAAGGTATGAGCATTATCACTATATCGTATACACTTAAGGACTGTGGGCAAACCAATATCACTGTAGCTGCCCTGTCCTCAATATTGGTTGGACTTTGGATTGAAATGGCAATCAAAATCCGTCATAAAACTCCTTAACAGATTTTCTATTCTCAGCCCATGAATTCCTATCTCAATTCGAGATAATTGTACCTCTGAGAATTCAGACTTTGGAAAGGCTTCTCTCTTGAGCTGAACTAAATGAGCTTTCCAGCCGAGTTAAAATTGTCAACATTGCGTGCTATTGTTCTAGGCCTGATAATAAGTCCATTCATAATTCAGCGGCCTCAAGTAGGGGGGTGACCATTCGGGCAGTTAATGGTTACTTTTCGTGTTATGGTACCAGTTTTTGCCGACAGAGCATCAGGATTTTCAAGTCAGTACTCTAACAATAGCATGGTTTCTCAATACCATGAATATATAATATATCGGCAGACTACACACATAGGAGAAATATGTGCACCGGTCTCAATGATCAAAACTCGAGTACATGTTGTAAATACTGTTGAATTAGAATTTGATTCTCCCGAACAAATCTCGTAACACTAGAATTACACTAAAACAGAGGTACACCGTCAGTATGAAATCTCTACAAACATCCAAAACAATGTTTGTATAAAAAGAACACATAGATATTTTTATACAACATCCCTCTAAATACCCGTTTATGGGATTGGAATGTCTGCGGGGTCCTACATTTGGGAGGTTAAACAAGTCCAACATGTCAACGTATCTATAAACGTACAGCTTTTTTGGGAGTACAGCCAAAGAATATCTTAATATTGAATTGATGTCTCGTTGTTATAGGCTCACAACATCAAAATTGTAATTAAACAACTCTCAAATATATAATAACAACAGAGATAAGAGATACGTTACGTTTAGGTCAGGTGATGCGTCATACAGGGTAGCTTAACCTCTCTACTAACTCGGGCCCTACACCCGTCAGCCTCTAGCCCTAGACGATACTGTAAGACTGCTCTCACGGCAGGCCCCCACAGACTAGTATACCTCCCCCTTGGGAGGGGCCCTTTTATGTCGAGCAATGATCCATTGCCGGGCGTCTTTACTTCTCTCCCAGTTCCGGCCATTTATCTCGTTAGATCGCCCTGTTGTTGCCCCGTACCTCCCTCCCCCCAGACGGCACATACCGGGCTCCACACCCCGGCTAGACTAAGACACCTCATAACTGATATAACGTGTTGGGGATATACAGCGCTACTTATATTATGATACTTGTACATGTATTTTAATCTGGGCTTGCATATCAATTTATTATTCCAATTTTCTTTTTATTTTACTAAGAGAATTGTTTGAATTTCAACTTCATAGATTTCTCATGTGAAAAATTTGTCCAGAAAAAAGGGGAGGGGGTCGCGCCCCCACGCCCTCCCCTCCTCAAAATCCGCCGTCGTGTATACATGTAAATTTCTATCATATGTGTGGAAGTTTTTAAAAAAAAAAAAAATTTCCGTGTCACATCCTTTCTTTTGATTTATCAATGCAATAATGATACATAATAATGACCCCCCCCCCATTATTGCGTTCTCATTAACACAGAATAATTATGCCCTGCGCATACCCGTACCTCTAAACGGCCTGACCCTCGGTCGATCTACCCTCTCCCTAATCGATCATTGACCCTATGGTATCCGTCACCCCCCCCCCCCCCCCCCCGTGCACTGTTCTGTCTCACAAAGGGCAGTGAACAGTGCCTACAGACTGTATGCTCCACTCTGTGTGGCCGTAAATGAGACATGTTAAACGTTCATTTACCTAACCCAGCCTTCTCCGTCGTCCCCTTCGTCGCCAGACAGACAGACGAACGTAAAGAACAGACGTTTAATACAATGTTATTCTTCTAAAAATCACTAAGTACTATGAGAATAAGTATACGCTCACGTTCTTTTAATTATGCTCTGCT
Source organism: Lepidonotus clava (assembly GCA_936440205.1). Lineage (NCBI taxonomy): Eukaryota > Metazoa > Annelida > Polychaeta > Phyllodocida > Polynoidae > Lepidonotus > Lepidonotus clava. Next base: position 14,524,513 of record OW387135.1, read on the forward strand.
TCCTGTCCTGAATTCACATTTGGCCACATTTGAAGATTTTTTGAAGCTGTCGTGAATGTTCATTTCCTCTCCCTTTGACTGATTTTGCATCTTCAATGTTGTCTTAATCTTATCTACTGCGTCAGGAGCCGGTCTCCAATTCTCTGCGCATCATAGTACATCCAATGCCACAACGGAACGTTATCCCAAAGTTTTAGACTAGGAGTATGCTTGTGACCGTTCACAGCGGGCTCTACCTGTTTGAGGGGAGTGCGAGGGCGCCCTACAGCCCTACCACAGCGTAAGTAGTACATGGAAATTGGTCTATGGTTATGGCTATGCTCTTCTGAAAGAAAGTGCGACACGTTTTTCACACCTAGCATTGTACTAGAGATCATTTATATATAAGATTTTATATGCTAAAGATGAAAAACTGTTTTGAACAGACACATCTATGATGGATACTTTCGTATGACCTTATCGTGTAGATGCAGAAATCGGAATACCGACTTGTGCCTATTGCTAACTGTTAGTAGTATATGGAAATTGGTCTACGGACATGGCACTTGTTTGTTGTGAAAGACCATTATCGTTAATTATTTAAGCAAATTATGAAATGGAAATAAATGCTTGTTACAAGAACTACCCAATAAGTTTGCCTTCCAATATTATGCATGTTAATCAGATAAAAGCAATGTTAACTCAGTGACTTCGCTCTTCTAATCCAATGGTCCCTGCATGGCTGGGTCGTTGTCAGTCATCTCACGCCTCGCATTGTGGACGGCCTACCAACGGCCACAGGTGCGGAGATTCATTGCCCCTCTTCACACATACAAACATGCCAGGCTCCTGTTCTGATGGATACAAGTAGAGGTCACCCTGGGAATACTGGTCACCATCCATAACAAAAACAGGTGCGCATAAGAATAGCGTTGTCAAACAAAAAGTCTGGGAATTCATCAGTTCAGGAATCAGGAAAACTCTGTACACGATGGAAAACATACATGTATTTCAATATGGCTCTGATTTCCCTATAATTGCAAAGAGTCACAGTATTGAAAGAAAATGCAGGATGGTGTTTTATTGTTACCATATATTTTGTCCTAAGCTGGTTACACAGGGATTCTAATGTTATTGTGATACTGCTGCCAACAGAAGAATGTATGTTTTCTTTAGATATAAACATAATTTTGGTGCAATATAAAATGAATGGACAGCCTTAGCCGACGGCAGATTAATCCAATATCTAGTCCAATCTCTCCGTTGCCTTACTTTAAAAGCATTGTACAAAACATGTTTTTGTCCCAAGGGGCAAACTGTTTCTTCTACACACCGTGAGGGGTATGACTGAAATTCAGACAAAATTGAAAATCAGATAAAGTTGGTAAGACAGTGCTTTACCAAAAGGAAATGACTGGACAAACTGGTGCACTACACACTCTGTGTGGTACTCCCACTGACCCCCCAGGGCTAAAACCAGAGTCCTGGGGCCGTGTGGTCATGTCAGCCTCTGTGGGTTGGGGTCCCTACTGCCCTCAGGCTACCGGGGGGTCTAGTAGACCTAAGTCTAAGAGGTTGATTCCCGCTGTAGTGCCCTGTCCCCTGTCTCACAGAGTAAATCACCCTCAGTAAACCTTTTCTCGCTGTGATATACTTTATCTGTTTGAACAGAATCAAAACTATCGGGCACTCATTCATTCATTCATTCATTCACTCATTCATTCATTCATTCATTCATTCATTCATTCACGCATTCACCCTTTCACTCAATCACTCACCTAGAAGTATTATACATACATTTCAATCGTCATTAATTTTTGCTTTTTCTTTGGAAGTGACTTGTTTTAGGCATGACTCACATGTAAGAACCAACTAGGCCCAGTGACTCCCCTTTTTATATGCTCCTGACGTCACATGCTATTGTTTTTACAAGGTGGTGGCGTAGCCCAAGCGAATTCAGACAATCAGATCAGATCTAGTCTAATGGCATGATTAATTCTTGATAGCATTACGTTTTCCTCATAGACAATTGAACACAGGCCACGTGAGTTTATTGTCATGTCTAAAATGCCTGTTTGTGCTTCCGTCACATCACAGAACTGTACGCGAGGCTACGTACAGTTCTATGGTCACATTGAGGTCTATAAATAGGAAAGATCTATCGTGCAGACCTCTTTAGCAGGGCTGGCAGTGTGGTACATTGGGAGAAGGAACCAGACCTGTCGATTGTGTGGTATTGTGAGGGTTAGCAACAAATGACTCGTTGTCAACAGAATGATGCCTCAGGACAATAAGGGCAAACTTGCTCAATTTGGTTATACATGGATATTTAATACTGACATGGCATAAACTATGGCCCCAGACCCTTAAATTCGACATAATGACATGGGCCTTTTTTGGCTTAGTGTTATGCAATAGGGCTATTTCTTAAATTCGACAGGGCGACAGGGATGCTTCTTAAATTCGACTTGCGACATTGGGAACCTCCCCTCAAACAAGGTCCCCTGTACTGAACACTGATAACACACTAACCCCAGCAAATTAGACATAAAGGTGGTGAATTAGAGAAAAGCCCTTTCAGGTCGTACCTTGTGCATGGCGTTCTCGTCGTAGTTGATGTCGTCGGCCATCCTGAGGCCGTTGGGCGTCACCTTCAGGTCTGTGAAGGTGCTGTTGTGCGACATGTTAGCTGCTGGCCGTGTTCCGCTGGGGGCAGCCCTGGGGGGGTGTTGTTCTGCTCCACTGACGGCCGTGGTCCCCCGGCCCTGGTCGGGGCGCTGAGGGGTGGTGGGGCGTGGGCCCCCCGCCTCCTGGTCGCGCAGACTCCGGTCAATAGGACGGAGGAGCATGGGCCGCAGCCTGGTACATAGAGGGGTGTATAGAGCGAGCAGCTCAAAAAGGGGTATGTAGAACCTGAGCAGCTCACAGAGGGGTATAGAGAGAAGTTCACCAAAACACGCCAATGATAAAGGGGGATTATTCTCTCACTGATCCGGGACACTATAGAGGGCCAAATGAGCAATCCTGTATTCTCAACGATGTTGAGCAGGACGTGAGCTTTTCATTAAATGTGCAGAAATGGAACGAGTTGTACAATATTATCGCCTTGGTTGGTCCACAGACTATGGAGATAGCGGCGAGATATTCTTAGGCAGATTCCACACAAAACGTACAGGCCAACGAGCAGCTATGTACGGCTCAACACGACTGGCTTGTTAGCAGGGAGGATTCCAGCACTGTTGATGGGAGAGGTCAGCGGTACAAGCTCTCCGTCACCACCGAATCAATACTAACCACCACTTGTAACAGCTCTAGCACTGCAAGTACCAATTGGTCAGTGTTCCCAGGGCAGTAACGGCTTATAATAAGCACTATTTACAGGGATAATACTATACATATGTAATCCAGGCTGTATTATGTATAATCCCTTAGCTCTGCCAGCATGCACAATCAATAATCCACCGCCGAGTTCAGGTTTCCCTCTGCCAATGCTTCCTCCTCCTCCCCTCCTCCAGTCCTGCCAGCTGGTAGCAGGACCTGAGCCTTCCTCCTGTGTGTTCCGGACAGCGTCAACCCCGGCTAGATCTCCGTTACTTGCCTCATCCCTTGCCCCTGGGCTGGCGGGCTGTGGTCAGTAGCAGCTAGCAGTACGGGGCCAGCAGCCTGTCACCTTGGTGATCCGGGCTGTACCAGTCGTCTGTCTTCCTCCAGCCTGGGCAGCAGTACCTCGGACCTGCTCACTCACACCGTGAGCTGCTCGCCGCCCGCTCCGACCTGCTCACACCTCCTGGCCCTTCTCAGGACGCCTCCCGGGGTCCTGCACCGGCTCACACGGGTCCTAAAACTCGGACTGGGCACGTAGACATGGCAAAGCTCTCCCAATGGCCGCCCGACTGACCCGCTCTCCGCCTGCCCCTGATCCTGGCACTGCGCCGCACGGATCCAGCGTCTGCTCGGCGTCTGCTCGGCGTCTGCCCGAGCAGGTGGCCGAGCAGATACGACAGGAGCAGCAGCACCCAGCAGCGGGGACAGTGTGGGGGAACGGGCAGGGACGTGTACCTTTCAGTTCGGCAGCGTCCAATCGTCATTGTAAAATTGGCACATAACAATTACATTGGACGGCAATTTTTTTCAATAATTGTTATATGCAAATGCCACTTTGTGTTCAAATAAAAAAAAGTCTAAGATATATCCGGAAATCATGTGAGTTGAGTGACAGGATTAAACAGTCTAGGCGCTTTGAACATAAAATGCGTGAAAGATGTGTGCTTGGTTCTAAAAGAAGTTTCACTATCTCCCTACCCACTACTCTATACAAACAGTGAAGAGCTTTGATCCCAAGGGCATTACGACTCTACAGCATGGCCCTGTCTTCTTTGCTGTAACTTGAGGGCCAAATAAGATGACTAGTCCCTAACACGGTGTTTAATGTATGGTTTGGAGGGGTGGCGGGCCCCGCTCCCCTGGCGACGGCTCATAACGAGGCGGCGGTACCAGGCAGCACCCGGCCGGGAAAATCGATGAGAGCCAGCAGCGTCACGTGACGGCCGGGGGCAGGCGCCGCCAGGGGTCGGGGGGCGCAGCGGGTAACGTCAGGACTAACGAGGGGTAACCTCAGGGCTTATGATAAGGCAACTTCACAGCTGAGATCAAGCAACCTCAGGCTTTATGATAAGGCAACTTCAAGGCTAACATCAGGCAACCTCAGGCTTTATGATAAGGCAACTTCAAGGCTAACATCAGGCAACCTCAGGCTTTATGATAAGGCAACTTCACAGCTTAGATCAGGCAACCTCAGGCTTTATGATAAGGCAACTTCAAGGCTAAGATCAGGCAACCTCGAGGTTTGTGATCAGACAACTTCACGGCTAAGATCAAGCAACCTCAGGGTTTATAAGGCAACTTCAAGGCTAAGATCAGGCAACCTCAGGCTTTATGATCAGACAACTTTAATGCCAACACCAGGCAACCTCGAGGTTTATGATAAGGCAATTTGAAGGCAAAGGTCAGGCAACCTCAGCCTTTATGATAAGGCGTCTTTTAGGCTGAGATCAGGCAATCTCAGACTCTATATATATGGAAACTTCAAGACTAAGATGAGGCAACTTCAGGGTTTATGATAACTTAACTTGAAGGTTAACATCAGAAAACGTCAGGGTTTATGATCAAGCAACCTCATGGTTTAAAATCAAGCAACCTCAGGGTTTATGACAAGGCACCTCAAACCTGTAGACCAGTCAATCTCAGGGTTTAGATCAGGCAATCACGAGGTATAAGACGGGCAACCTCAGGGTTTATGAACAGGCGACCTGGGGGGGGGGGGGGGGTAGAAGAGGCACCCGTATGGACTCAATTCCAGCACCTCCAGGAGTGTCTACTAGGCAACAAACTAAGTGACCTCAGGGATTTAGATTAAGCTATGTTAGGGCTCTCGACTTGATATCCGCATGAGCTTAAGGGCCTAGAATATAGGCAAGTTCAGAGGGCCAGACTAAGTAGCTTTGGTCAAGCAACCTCAAGGCGGAAGAAACATCAGAAGCTCAGACATGGCCTGAAAGGTCATCGTCCAACTAAATCAAGATTGAATTAAACAACGTTGAGTAAATCATTTGGAATTTGTACATGATTATCTATCCTTATAGAGCATAAATCTTTATAGAATATAAATCCACTTTCTGGAGTCGTTTTTACCGAACGCTATGTTACGTCAATATTGTGGTGTTTTTAAGAGACAATTTACTCTGTGATATATTAACCACATGGGAAACGTTTTAAACGAGCGAGTCACACACACGGTTTTGCAATTACCCAAAGTGGTGGGAGAGATACGGGTCATCCAAAGTCATGTCATCATCTATATCAAACATATAAACATATTAATTTTGGAAAATCAAGTTATGTAACAATAAAAGTAGATTTCTTGTTCTGTTTTGTGCTCTTTCAGATGATTATAACCCCATCAACCATTGAGCACTGTCTAAGATACCTAGTTAGACTACTCTCTAGCTATGTTAATGGCCATATCAATTGGAAGATGAGATGAAATAGGTATGCAAAATGAATGGACTTCTCAATTTGATACTCATTTTGAATGGGCTTCTCAATTTGTGGCACAGTGGTAGGGCGTTGGCATCATACAAATGTTGGCGGTTCAAGTCTCTATCCTGCTGCTGTGGTATCGGACGAGCTATCAGACTGTGGCCCTGTTCTCGAGGTGGTATACTGTAATGATGAGGAAACGAAGTATACGTTGTGGAACCATCTGGGGCAATATATGACATATAGACAAACTCAATACAAGCCATAAAGGTGAACGTATTGTCAGAATCACGGTGATTGCTCAATGACCACAATCACACGTTGTTCAGTTGTTGAACAATAGTCGATGCACAACCCTCCATAAAGGTCGGACACCTGTGATAGTATTGTCGGTGGTCGCACCACAGTTATATCATCAAATGTTTGATTACCTAAAAGGTCATACGTATGTAATGGCATCTAACGATGCCTAAGGGATGTTACCTCACACTCACATAATCGCAATATTTCCGGATATCTCTATGTATAAGTGAAGTATTTGTTTGCTGTCAATAGGCCCAGATCCATCGTGAAGAAGTAAAGGAAAAGTGTTAGAACTGTCCACCAAGAATCGTGAAAAACAATCATCTTTTTCCCATTCACGGATGAAATTATTTTTCATAATCATTATACATAAACTTGTACTTTACTAAGTGCCTGCATTAGATATTGCTTTCAAAACCATGAAAATGAGAACCACCAGTAGATAAAAAAACATTCAAGATGCTTTATGGAGACTTGGTCTTGGGGATGTTTGACTTAATCCATTACGATGGGACAAGAATTCATTACAAACACTCATATCAAGTCGGTTGCAGGACAAATACATCCAAAAATATACAGAATATATCAGTAACCCAATAAATGAAGAAAGATGTGAAGTGGTAAAATTCCTCGACAAATATGCCTGAGCCTGTTTCACATTTTCGAATACTACTTCTACAATTTGTCTAGAGGGAGGAGAGCAGCACTCCGACATTTCACTATATAAAGATATAGTGGGCATACTAGTACTGAAAAGCCAGAAAGGTTCGTCAATTGACAAGTTTTGCAATGTCATCCGATCGGGGCCTAAAAGCCCCAAGCCTCCTCTAAATCCTCCAATGGTCATGTCGACAAGCTTGACTTTGTCACCATTAACAAAACATTGTACATCTTTATTTTGTCCATGTCAAAATTGTCGGTGATGCGGCACCCCAGGGGCTTAGGCGCCAGAGTGTGCTGGCACCCCAACTTTGAAAGTTTCTCTTTATATATGGGGGCCAGGTGGGATGGTCTGTGCAGGACCAATCAGAGGCCAGCGTTTTCGGCCAATAGGGAGCCAGCTCTGCAGTCAAACCAACCAATCAGGGGCCAGCATTGCTCAAGCACAGTAGAGCAAGTTTTGGGTCCTTGGGAAGCTGGCTGTGGGTGCTTTCTCCCAGGTCCAGGCTCAGGCTATATAAGGAGGACACTCAGGAGGAGTGATTCAGTCTGTTTAGGCTCACGGTTTGGTTTAGAGTTAGACCTGAGGAGTGTTGTTTGATGATGGAATAGCCTGATTAGGCTGGCTGTAGGGTTCAGACCTAAGGAGGTAACCCTAACTTGGATGATGGCTTAGGCTTGAGAAGGCCTTGATGATGGGAGAGGACTGATGGGTTTAGGCCTAGCCTATATTTAGGCTGCTGTTTGCTTTACTTGTGGTGGAGTTTGAGGCTTTGAGTTGACATAGATGGTTTGTCCCACAAGTGTTTTGTGTTCTCCCATGTTGATTCTAGACCTTGTATGCATTTGGCCTGACTATTTAGTAGGTATTTTACTGGTATTATACAGGTAATGTATAGGAACTTAGATCTTTAAGGAACTTGGAACTGAATTATTGTTATTACAAGAGAGTTGTTTAATAAACTATTTAACTTAAGAGAATATTATTGTTGTCAGGTTTTATGTCACACTGCGCCAATCCTAGTGATCGACTTGGGTCTTGACTCCACCCCAGGTCGGGCAGGTGACCTGGGGGGCGCTACAGTGAAGCTTAAACTTATCAAATTGACAAGTCTATGACAAAGTTTTGACCAGACGAGGCATTTCAGTTTAACTGAAAAGGCTCGTAACCAAGAGGGAGGGGGGGGGGGGGGTGGCGGACACCCCCCCACCAAAAAAGGATTGTTTACAAAAGTTCTACCTTCCCTTTCAAAATTTATTGTAAAAACCCCTAAAATTAATTGGAAAATATTGGAAAGTTCTACTTTTTATTGTTCGCCACTCCCCTTTTAAAGTTCAAATTATTGAAAATAGGCCAACAGCCAAAAGTTCCACTTGTGGAACCTCACCACCACCCACAGCAGAACCTATATATGGGCCTGGGTTATATGCCCTAGGCCCTATGGTCCTTTTATTAGCCATAGAAGAATGACCTGTAACCTCCTAATTGCTTTACAATGCATTGAATATAGAAACAGATTAATGTACAAGTAAGGTTGACATTGTGTTACCAACAATACCCAGTGGGCACACAACCTAATTTCAACGTTGTTCCAAGGTTGATATTACGTTGATATTGGTCATGACGTCAGATAACCAAAATACAACCTAAACTCAACCATGGTTGTATTCTGGTTGAAATACTGACCACTGCACGAAAAAAGACCTTTTAGGACCTTTAAGTTTGTGTAAATGGAGCCATTGAGGTGTGCTAAAGGTAATGGAAAGGTCATCTTTACAAGACCTTTCCAAAACTTTTTCAGGTGACCTTTACAAATTCATTAAAGATCTTGCAAAGGTATTGGAAAGGTGACATTTCCTTTGCCTTTAATGGACCTCAATGGCTCCATTTACAAAATCAAAGGTCATTAAAGGTCTAATTTCGGGCAGTGGACGTTGGTTCAACGTTGAAAATTACAACATTTATGCAAAATAAGGTATGAGGTCCATTAGAAAAAGGTTTTATTTCTGATATTTGAAGTCAAAAAGGCATGAAGGTAATATAGAAATGCTTTTCTTCAGTCTGTGACTAAAATTAGAGGATGTCAGGATTTCAACCAAAATACAACGTCAGAAAACTTTGCAAATCCAACATTATTTCAACCTAAAATCAACGTCACAACGTACTTCAACGTCAGGATGACGTCAATACAACCAGTTTTGCCCACTGGGTATGCTTGTAAACCAGGCTTATAAGCCTACCAGTCATTAGGGGTGTGCAGACCCTGAAATATTTTCGCAAACCTAGCTGTTAAATTCGCACATCTTGGTCACTAATTCGCACATATTTGTATACCATTTTCACTTTCCTATATAAATTTGGAGGCAAAATTCGCACATTCTGGAACAAAATTCGCACATTTGTGCGAATTTGCGAGGGTTTGCACTCCCCTTCCAATCCCGTTGTTGAACATTCAGAACGGTTATCTCCCTCCTCCTCTGAATCCACCAGTCTGAATTCCTCTGTGGTTATTGGTATTAGTTTAATGGTTTTCAATTATATGGAATTACTTAGGCTATATTGTATTTAGTATGGGCCTTTCCCTCCCGGTTCGACCTTTGTGCATGCATGGAGCCAGCCATATCCTCATCTCGCGCGGGAAAGTGAAGACTGGTCCGCCACCTGGTGGGAATTCCCCGAAACCCCGAGCGTGACGTCATTAGATATTATGGGATGGACGGCAAAATCGGCGGTTGTTGGAAAACCCCTGAAAGGCACACAACAAAAAGACTGAATTTCTACTCGTGTCGCCGGCATGGAGTTATCTGATGTCGGCGAACGGGTTTTCGCGGCAGAATGTATCCAAAAACGAAGGACAAGAAAGGTAGGACATTTTGGACTCCTCAAATCGCGATGTATTTGGGTTACAACCCGTTTATTTCCTTTCTAATACAGCCGCCATCCGCGCCGCTTTGACTGTTTTGTGATTTCTGGTTGATTTCTTCTTTCAGGGCCGCGTCGAATATCTCGTCAAATGGAAAGGCTGGAGTCCCAAGTGAGTAAACTGCGATCAAGAAAATTAATGACTTGGAGATGAACAAACAAAATCTCAGATTAGGATTTGCATGGTCTTTCCAGACACCGGTATTGTGACTATTTAATGCGTATTTGTAACAATCCAGAAGGAACCAGGCAGAAAACTGAACTAAAACTTGCTGTCACTTTCAGATACAATACTTGGGAGCCAGAGGAAAACATTCTTGACCAGCGTCTGATTGAAGCCTTCAGAACAAGGTAATTTACTGTCTTCTACAATTGTATGGATTAGATAAAACTATGACTCAGATTATATCCATATGATTTCAATAACGTTAGAGGAGGACGGATGATTGACTACACTGCCATAATGATGGTCATTGATGTAATAATTATTAACGTTTGCGTGTGTCAATCAGATTTAACTCATCATAACAAATGTAAAAAGCTTAGCCTTAGGCAAAAAAAATAGTTGTGTTCAGGTATCCCGACCGACTCATAAAATTGCTTTTTAGGCAGAAAATGACATGTATTATATCAGAAAACACATTCTAAGTTATATGATAACATATTGTAGAAGGTAGAATTAAAGAAACTTTAATGTTCAAAACAAGGTGTAATTGGAGCCTGTAAAAATTGTTAAAAATATAAAAAAATATATCGACCAAGGCAACCTACCTTATTTTTTGTGGGAAGTGAGACCTGAACACAACCATTTTTTGGGGGGCCTTAGTTTATTTACTTCCTTCCCCTTGAAGTTCTCCTTCTCAGTTTTACACAGGAACATTTCTACCAATCTGATTTCGACTGCATTATCTGTTTGATTTTAACATTAGTAAATGTTAATGTGTCCCCAGATCAGAAAAGTGTGTAGTTAGGCCACTGCAGTATAACATTAATTACCAAGTGTGGGTGTAGACGTGGCTGTGGTTACTCTCTGGTGACAAGTCGCGACCTACTATGGAAGCACCTACTTGTCATAAGAAAATTATCCAATAACATTAATTAACGTTACCAACTTTTAACAAAAATAGTAATGCCATAATAGAGATAAATTCCATGGTATAATTTATTGGTGTACCTTCCACTCCATATCCAAGTCTTCGAGTACTCACTTGCCTTGTTCATACTCTAACAATAGATCTATATGTCATTTCCAATTTATCTATTTTTTTGCAGTGCACACGATGGGTCATCGACCGGTGGGGCAAAGCGTGGGCCGAAGCCCAAGAAGCCACGTCCAAAGGTAACACCGTTCAAGGCATGTTTCAACCTCTGCTTACCTCTACTAACCACTAATACTTTCCTCTTGCATGTAGTGTACACATTTACAGCATATCCACATGAGATTGAGTAAACCTAGTCCTAAGAATAGATGAAAGGTTAAAATTAAGATCCGAGTTACTAAATCCTGTTCCCGGTCTAATGCTAAGAGACGTAGGTAAACATCTCTAAATGTAAGGGTATTCATCTGAGAGACACCGATATTGTTTGACAATAGAAATGCGCAAATTTTGCATGTAAAAGAAAATCCTGTTGTGCCACAACCATTTCACATGTAAGACTTAGTGAAAATGATTCGCTGAAATAACAAACATTGAATGTAGTATTAGAACTATCCTACGATTGTTTTCCTTTCTTGTTGCATGAATGAAGAGTGTGTTAAGGTAACCTGACCAAACGCCTCTACTTTAACATTGAAATTCCAAAAAGTTTATTAGGTGGAATATACTCGATCAGTTGACTATTTTAAAGGCAGGCATGTAAGATTTCCGCGGAAATGCGGAATTCCGCATTTTTTGAATTTTTTTGATCATTTTTTAGATTCGTCCAAATCCGAGGAGAAAATATTGTTTACATAGGGGGTGGTGGGTGCTTCAATAATTTTTGCCAAAAAGTAGAACAATATAATAATGTCTTTCTGGTTTTTATAAACTTGTATTTACAATATTTTTGATATTTTTCTTTAGTAAACATGTGATACCTTAATTTCCCTTTTCAAAAATGAGGTTTATATCCATTTCTAAGTAATTTTATTAATTTTCTGCGGAAACGACTTTCTATGACTTACATGCCTGAAAGGGAGGGGCCAGTGACCATGAATTAGTGTAATGCCGTCATCTTTACCATCCAGGGAATAACCATACCAAATTTTATGCTTTTATGTTTAATAGTTTTTGTTTTATTCACATTTTGTTTCCATCAAACTGAGTTCCCCTGCCTGCATCAGACACTGCCTGCATAGAGCAATTATCTGTATGTGACGTCACAAGCAGAACAGCTGAAAAATGATAAAACTGAAAGAATAACAATATTTAATTTACCTAAGTGTTTTTTATGAGCCTAAATGTATTTAAAACAACCAAATTAAATGATTTATAAAAGAAAATGTGAAAAATATGTTTTTTTATGGATTTTAGAAATTTGAAATTTAAATATAACTGTCATTTGTGTGACGTCACACACAGACATGCTGTGTCAGGTGTGCAGGGGATTTAATGTATGATCTGATATATAGACAAGGTTTTCTATGCAATATATTAATTTTATAGTTATAGAATTGTTTTGTACCCATATTTAACCATCATATCTACTGTATGGCACAAGAATTTTACAAAATTAGAATTTCACTGGCCCCTCTCTCTTTTTGAAATGAAATGGATTCTATACTTCGTGATTGTTTCACAAAGATTCAATCATTTCTAAATTTACCTCTAAAAAAGAAAATAATTTTTGTTAAAATTCTTTTCGTATAAGGACCTATTCTAGCATCCACTCATTACTGTTCGTGTCTTTTTGTCTAGGAGTCTGCAGGTTCGTCGTCACGACATGATTTAAAATCAGACGATGACACAGACTCCAGCAGCTCAGATGACAAAGATGATTCGAGCAGCTCCTCATCCAGTAGTGACAGCGACGACAGTGATGACAGCAAAGAAGAAGACATTCCACTTAAACGTCTGTCGGACGAGGCGGCCAAACGGGACACGGCCGACTCGCGACACGGCACCAAGGACCGCTTAAATGAAAGTTCAGGGAACTCTGAGTCAAAGTCCACGTCTTCAATGCTCCTCAAACAAGTTTCACATCGCACGCCTAAAAAAGTTAAACCGCTAAAACTTAAGATGAAACACCAGACAATGAACAAGTATCCAGGTCCTGGGAGACCTCAGGCTGACCCAAACAAACCCCGTCGGCCGCGGGGTCGCCCGCCCAAGAACAGGGGGCTTCAGACATTACAGATGCAGAAAGCTGCATCCAAGGCAAAGTCAGCTAAAACCCCATTGCCCAGTAAGATGCCGGTAAAACAAGCATCTCAAAAAGAGAAACCAAGCACCGCCAGTCACACCCCAACAACAGTAGCGTCAACGCCAACCCCCACCACCCCTTCCACAGTTACCCCAGCAACCACCAGCCAAGTAAGCGTTGTCACCGTAGTCACGTCAGCGGCCACCCAGGCCCCGGTCCAGGCCGTACTCCAGGCCCTGACCAGCCCCGCCCTGACTGCCCAGCCGACCGTCCCCCCGGTCCGCATCCAGCTCACCCTCCCCCACGGCCACAGGCTCGCCAACAACACCGCCGCCAACCACAGCGCCTCCGGCAACAAGCGGAAGCACGACAGTGCGGTTGTCACAGCAACCATCTGCACGGACAACGCCACTGAGACTGCCACCAGCCCCAAACACAAGCGGGAGGAGTCGACAGGCACCAACGGCCAGGCCGAGGCGGCGGCGCCCACTCCAGCGGCGGCAGGACAGGCACAACAGTCCGGCGAGGTGGCCGACCTTGGGACGGAGGAAGGGTTGGGTGGGAGTGCCGAACCTCAACAGCCACAGCCCACAGACCAACAGCAGCCACCACCACAACAACCACACGCTTCACCGGCTGTGCTGGAGGTAGCTCCACCCACCCCCGAGGTACGCGCCTTCTGGAAGCCACCGGCCGAGACCAAACCGCTCCTCGACCAAGTCCTCATCACCGATGTAACCTCGGACGATGTCACAATTACAGTACGCGAGAGCACGACAGAAAGCGGCTTCTTCAAACAGCGCGGAGAGGACTGACTGTAGGCGAGCCCTCATGGCCTCAGGTACCACGGGGGGCCGCAGACCATCAGGGCTTGATTAGAGACGGAGTGGGGACAGTCCTCCTAGTCCCGGGGAGGACTGAGGCAAGCATTGTAAGACAGACCAATTTTTACAGGCCTCTCTCTACATGGCAAAGTGAGGACGTGTGAGGCGTGTCTGTAGTCAGGGCCCTGTCAGCACCACGTGCAAGCCGTGGACAGAAACCTTTGTCACCGAAGGGGTCTGCCTGTAGCAGGGCCCAGCCGGAGGGTGACTGTAGGCACCCCCTCCCTCCAACGTCTTTTAGGGGGATTCCTCTGAAAAGGCATGGACCTTGGACCGACCTCAGCCAGATGCTGACTGAGGCCAGGGTTAGTGTGTGTAGGCAGTCCCTGGTCCTTTGAGTCATGAAGAGTTAGGTCTGGACCGGTCTTTGCGTGGTAAGACATGTCTGAGTGTACGCGGGCCGCACTCAGCTAAACACGTCTCTGTAAGGAGAGATGCCACAGAAAGGCTGAGTGAGGTTCTTAAATTGTCCAATTCGGACCCGATTTTGTCCACGCCCAAGTCTAAAGTAAATGTTTCCGTTGGCTAACACATTGAAAAAGAACTTCAATTTTGGACTGACTTTGATTACCACGTACAGATCATTTGCAAATTATCAATCATTGAAGCAAGGCTACTTGGGGTCGGCTTGAAGCCTGTCCAGATTACGACTTGTAACATCACAAAAACAAAAACAAACAAAAAAACACGCACACATCCAGTTACACACATTGAGTTCAGACTCACAATTAAACCCTATCCTCTGGCCATTGGGCTCAATCTTTCCTGTTGTACAGTTTCCAGAACACATACAACTCTCCTGCTTTTTATGCACACAGTTAATGCTGAAGTAAAGCATGCACATACATAAACACGGAATACGAGCAGGTCGACACGCATTCTATCTGTAGTGAAGTCCGAGGTTGTGAAATTTTGACACATAAAACAAAAGCTTCATACATGGTCCTTTAACCATAAACGAAAATAAAACGTTTCACCTCTATTTAAATGTAGTATAGAAATTGCACATTCGAAGTTAGGATTGGGGTTTGGATTTTCGTTATGACGGTTCTCATGGAGAAATTGAAGTTATAAAAAAATTAGGATGCCTTTTGACGTGAATCAGTAGAAAGAAACACTAAATATTGTTAAGAGCCTTAACATAAAAGTGTATTTAAAAAGACAAGTCTCACTCGCATCGTAATCACCGTAATAAGATTTGTTTGACCGTGTTCCCTTTCTACTCCCGTGGCGGTTGAGCTTTACTTGTCCTGATAATCTAGTTCACGCCATGTTAGGTGAGAATGTGGCCTTGTCAAATGTCCTCGCGTACAACCACAGTGCGGTCTTAAACCGGGTCCTTAGGAAATGTTACACTTATTTATAAGAATAATGGTAGTTCCGATTTGAACTGAGTTGAAATGTAAGTTTGAGATTGAAGGGGGATGTTCTTATTTCTTTGTGCTGAATCAATTGACATCTGTTTTGAGTTTACCTCCGTTATGAATTATTCTTGCGTAAAGCTCATTAAAATGAAGTACTAATACGTTTATGGTTTACAACATTTTCATGAACATACTTCTTTACACGTGTCTCCATTCCACATGTTATACTTTCCTGTGTGCTTTGTAAAGAAAAGTAAGACTCAGACTTAACATACTTGAAACGAACCTAGATATTGTAGTCTACTTGTGGAAGCTTGTCTAACGGTACTGTGCCCCATACATTTAAGAAATGTCTCTAAACGGAATTGTCTTTGGAACCTTCATACACGTATTGTCATTAGTGGGATCTTTAAATGCGTAAGGTATCGTATGCTTTACATATCAATTCTTATTGTGTTCAGTTATGACTTGTATGAGCTAGGGGGCATATTCGAGCATCTTGTAGGATAAATACCCAAGATTTAATGACGGCGACTGTCATGATAAAACTTCTTCAAATTAACCTCATTTTCTGTCCTTTAGACCAACAGTAATATTATTTAGAACAAAAAAAACATGAATTACAAGGCCGGATTAATGCATGGTTGTCGGCATCATTATTTGTCTACCCACAAATCGCCGTTATATGAGGATTTGTTGTTTGGCGAAAGAGGAAGCTCATAGTCATACAAAGGCCATGCAGCTCGGTGAATTTACTAGGAGCATTTGTGTAATGAAATCTACCGCTATCATACTGTTTTGTTCTCATTTTACCTGCACCTTTTTATCGAAATGTAAAACTGTACCAAGTACACGTGTATTTATAATGACCGATTGAAGGGCGGAAAAACTGCTGGCTTGAACGCTGGAAACTTGTAAATAGATCACAATCATGTCTAACCGTATTAGATACGGGAAAAATTATTTAGGCAAGTATATTATTAGATGACCATGTCCAAGGGTTCGCAAGAATTAAGCAGGGGCATTAGTAATATGCAAGGATAGTTGAAGGGACAGTAATTGCATCTGAATGAACACGCCTCAGAATGTATAAGCGTAAGTACAGTGGAAGTACTTATTAAGTGTTCTATTTTAATTGGTAATGTTACCGAGGGGCATGGCGAACGTAGGGAGGGAAAAGGATATTGTGTAGTTTATTTTATCGACGCTTGTTAATGACTTGTAAGGTTGTAAATAATTTTAAAAGAAATAAGATGTATAGATACGTATACATGTATAGCTCCATTATGCCTAGTTAATGCCATACTTAATCCTTAAAAAATTCTACGTTTTCCCAAACAAAAGTAAAAGTATACTTTGTTTAAAATAAAACTTCATCTGTGATTTACGTAAGAAATAATATCAGGTTAATCTTTACAAACGTTTAATGATTGAGAAAATTATAGATCTAATATTTTCTAAAAACCCTTTTTGAGTAAACAATTGTTAGGTCATATACACATTTTAGTAAGCTGTGTACACTTATAAGTGTTTCCATTTTTGTTACCCTCATAAGATGGGATACAAGATCAAGGCTTATGGCAATTATCTGCAATAAAATAAAGATATTAGAAGAATACATTTCTGCTTGGTCATGTGTCTTTTTTCTGTAAAGCACACAGTACATAACCACTATTCAAAGTGTAATATACACTTCAATATATTTTAATTTAATTAAAGGCCCGAATACGTGTGTGTATTATTCTGTCTATAATTACGTAACTGGGAGTGATGCTGCTAAATGATTTGGCTGGATGAATAAAAAAAATTCTGGCTCTAGACCTAGATTGATAAATAACTAAGTGTAAATTATGTAGGGTGTGATGCAATTTTCAAGGAGTAACGATCAGTAGGTAGATAAAATGATTAAAAAAAAGGAAAACAAATTTTCTGGTGCCCTGAATAATTATATAACACGATTATAAAACTAAATATGTTGTCAAATGATAAATTATTTTGGTGGCAGTTCGCTGATTCCGTCCAAATGCTGCTAATATCCACATGAAAAGCTCGACCACCGGGAACCAGTTAGCGTGCGGTAGGTGGCGCCCTCTGTTGGTATCTTCCTGAGTTCTGGAACACACGACGCAACATTTACATCCAAGGAGAAGGCGACAGTGGACACGAGCTCTAAAACCTCAACAGCAGGGATTTCAAATAACTACTGTATAGATCTAGGAATAAGGTGAGTTTTGTTTTAGTTAGGTGATCATAGTATAAGAAAAAGAAGTGCTTTGCAGAGTTGTCCTTGGGCGTCAGATCTAACTTCAGACTCGGTGCATTTTGCGCAGCGGAGCTCGAAGTGGATCCGATGAAGTAGGTTGACAGGATCGGTATTTTCAAGATTTTGAAGCCAGCATTGTTGCTAATGACTGGAATAACATCCTCCGATGAGAATTAATCCGGATGAACATCTTTTCTACTTGTTGCGCTTGTATAAGATGGGTAGATCATACTTTGATCATGGGCGATAATTAGGGTATCTGGCGTCATCGTGCCTCAGATGGGATATTCTGTATTTCATAAGCCACCGATAATGACCTTGCACATATTATTATAAGGCGTCAATTTTATTATCAGCTTTTACTAACCATAAAGAAACTCACTCATGAGACACTCTACTGTCCTACATATCTATGACTATGAAAAATAAAGTAACACGTTAGCATGGTCTATATATTTGGCCAGGTTCTGAAATTCCTGATTCTCAAGATATTAGGGATTCAACTCCAAATTTTTCTGCACGCAGAGGCTTTTAAAGCCAGGAAATCATCCGTTGGTTGTGAAGGTTAGGGACTCTACCCCTAAGCAGAGTTAAAGGAAAGCTTTCACATAACTGAATGATAGTCATTTTTCATTGAATTGAATTCAGTATAATATGTTATTTACAACATCTAGTATCAATGTCAGCAAAATGGAAAGAAAATATTTAGTTTACACATATTTATTCGCCCAACAGAGTAGGCTGGTCGACCGGCCGGGTTTTACAACAACCGGCCGGTAGCGGGTCTGGAGTCAAGGTCGGCGTAACCAACGTTACGACGGTCCTCCATCTTGAAATTTGCGAATTTTTTCGTAACTTTTAAGGTTTGTTTACATTGGGTGTTCATATATAAGGAAGGACTTCACATCCTATTCCTTATACGAGGTCATACAATATGATATAACTAAGAAATAAACCAAAAAGTAGAATTTTATGTCATCTAGATTCAGTGTAATTACATCTCAAAGTTCAGAATTGAATCTCGACAGAAAGTAGCGCCCTGTATCCCAGAGGGGCCTTGTATCACAATGCCAGAGAAAATAGTCCCAAACTTAGGGCACGGCAAGACATTTATTGACAAAAGAAAACTTGGCCCAAGGATTGAGCCAAAACGCCACATTTTCAAGCACTTCCGGCTGGCACCCAATACTAGGCCTGTGTTCTCCGACCTGGCCTGCGCGCTAGGCTACCAACAGAGGTGCCGTATCTCGTCCGCGAGAATTGCCGAGATTCGTTGGTTCCGGTCATTATTTTCTACCATTCAAGTCATTTTCAACGTGGCATAAAAGATATATTAAGCTGAATAATATTTTGTGCCTTGAAATATGATAAAATATATGATGGCTATTTGGTATTTCAGCACTTTAGATGACTTAAACTTGACTCTTTCATGTCGAAACAAGCAATACTTTTACATTAGATTATAGAAGAAATGGCCTCAACGAAGCCAGACCCCTAAAATCTGTCAAAATGCAATAAATGTCCAAAATAATGTTCTAATGATTTCATTTTTTGCATAGCGTTAGCAGGGATAATAAGTGAAATATTTTGTATTTTTTCAGATTTTTCCATTCAATAGATTAATTAATAGAAGAGTTTAAAGTAAACAGGAACCCCCTTCGCGCAAGGCATTATGGGCTACCTCTGTTGGGCGAATGGGACATTAATAAACTTGTATCTTATCACATTTTTAAGGGAAATCCACCCAATTTATGACGTAGCAAGGGGAGTTCTTGGGGAATCCCCTCTTCCCTTAGAAGGGAATCCCCATCCCTGTAGAATTTGTGAGAAGAGATAACTTCTCTAACAAAAAGTATATACATGTTTATTTGACCTAATGCAACCAACGATTCTACAAAGGAAAGATTAATGACTGGATCCATTTTGGCATGACGTCACCATTAGTGGCGCCGTCTGTCAGAGTCCATGCAACTGGTTACAATGCGGCCGTCATTGTTACCGTTTTCATGATGTCATTTATAAACAAAGAATGTGACGTCACGAAAACGGTAACAATGACGGCCGCATCGTAACCGGTTGCACGGACTCTGACAGACGGCGCCACTATCATCGAAATCACGTAAATTACGTAGGTGACGGACGGGAGTTACATATCTTAGTGAAGCTATATTATTTTTTATGCAACTCATAATAAATTAAAATATATATCCATCTACAACTATTCATTAATCAGGGAATCCCAAAATAAGTTTAGAAGGAATTCCCATAGGTGTGACGTTGCAAGGGGAGAACTGAGCAGCCCAGCATTCAGGGAATTCCCAAAATTGAATTCCTTTCCTCAATAATTCCCTTACACCTGGGCATTTTCAATATTTTACTTTTGATATATTTTTGGAATTCTTAAGTGAAATTAATTGTACAAAAAATATCACATCATGAATTTATGTGCAAGCTTTCCTTTAAAGGGTTCCTTGCACATATTTTTACATGTCCTTATATTTTGCGTAATCAACTTCACTTCAAAATCCGAAAATCATTTCAAAAGAAAAAAATGGAAAGTGTTGAGGGATAAGAGAGTCAGTAGGGAAATAAAATTAAATAAGGGAATTCCCTTATTTCTACCCTTTTCAGTGCTCACCGTGTGACGTCACAATTACGGGAATTCCCCATAGAAATGATTTTGCAATCCCAGATTTATGACTGATTGCAGATCAATAACTGTTATTTTTCATAATAGCCCATATGTGGCCATATATGCATATTTGGATTTAAAGAACACAATCCTTACTATATATATGTTAAGAAGGGGGATTCCCTTTGGTGGATAAATGGGTTTCCCCATTGACTCACCATGTGACGTCACAAATTTGGGGATTTCCCTTAAAAAATGAAATTAAGTGTACATTTTTTAATGTCCTCTAATTGTGTCCAACTTAATAATTTTCCTAAAATTGTTCTCACATACATAGCCCTAGACATCATTGCCTGACTACTTATTTCATTGAAAAATAACATTCCTGTGCCTATGTGCAAGGGTTCATTTAACGACGTCGCAGCTGGCGACGTGTTTTGCGACGTAAGAACGTAATCCGGTGACATTATTGGTCACGTCACGAATTTGGCACCAGTCAAGTGGAGTTGCAACTTAGCTAAATCCGTCCATCTCACGAACAATACCCTGTCTTTAAATTTGAACAACTTGCTGGGTATGACACAGGGAAAAATTGCAGCGGGACAGGGAAAACACAGGGAATTTGAAAATGGAATTACGGTTGGTACCCTGATATGACATGTTCTTCTATCCAAATCTTCCTGCTTAAATAAAGGGACGTTCTCGTCCTGCGGTTGTTAGGCTAACATACGCCAACGTTATCCTAACGATCACATCACTGGTGAAGTGTTTTGCCCTTTCAGAACATAACGCGACGTCATTGGTCACGTCGCGAATTTGGCGCGCAAAGTACATGGTTATAACGTAGCCAGTGGCGAGAAAACCAGCCTCCGGAATGTTGGGTTTCACATATTTCCGGATTTTTCATGATTTTAGAGTGGCATCTCTGATAAGGATAACTACATCCCATATTTAAATGTTCCTGACGTCTGTCTCAATTTTCAGCTAACTACAGAAACATGTTGGCGGCACGGCTGAGCAGCCTCCATACACTGTCGGTCCTGGCCCGGCCGGCAGTCCTATCTGCACCAAAGGGCACCCAGTGTCTGCTGATCAGGAACATGGCGTCCCAGGGGCGAACGTCAACTCTCCGCAAGGTGAAGGCCCCCACACTGAAAGAGCGCATCATGGCACCCGCAGGAGACACAGGTAGGGCAGAGCATCAATGAGACTCACAGACATCTTCTACATCCTCAGGCATTCAATAAAATAATTTGGAATTCCTATATTGCGTTTTAAATGCATCATAAATGGCTGTAAAGAGATGAGAAAGTCACCTTTTCTTACCGCAGGGGTCAATAGTTAGCCTCAGGTCCTCAGCCATGAGTGATGTAGAGTGAATACAGTGCTGGAAATGTAAAAGCAATCTCTGCTATGCGAATTACCAAAGTAACAATAGCCTAGATATTTACATTGTTGTTTCCCTACATGAGAGCATAGAGGTACATAATCTTATGTATGTCTATACATTTCCCTACCTGAGAGTTGAATTCTGTGTGTGCTCAATAATTAACCCCTCTGACTATGTACCTTATTGTCTGTCCCCTTTCAGCCTTCACGATGGGCAAGGGCCTGGTGGCAGGTGCCTCAGTGGTCGGGCTCGGGGCGCTCTGCTTCTACGGGCTCGGCATGTCCAACGAGGTCGGCGCCATCGACAGAGCGACGTAAGCATTCTCTGTGTAAAGCACCAGCTCCAAGAACAGGAGTCTAAATAACATCCTGACCTTTATTAGTGAAAAAATCCTTGTTAATTCGAAAATTAACGAAAATTAGCAGATTAAAGAGGGATTTTTTCACTATAATAGATCATGAGCCTGGCCTTTGTTCTTTTTGGAAAATAACGGAACTAAAAGACTATTGTTCACACCTCAATTGTTCTTACAATTGTTCCAGTCGCCACCTTCACGGCTGGGTGCCTCCCCCTACCCCCTACCCCCTTTCTGTCTCTCCCTGCCTGGGTGCTCATTGGTCCACTGCTCTTGTCCAATGGGCTGCAAGGCATTAAATAGTCCACCTAAATGCACGTGCCTGACTTGGGAGTGTTCAGCAATAGCAGCTGGAAGTGCCTCAAGCCAGCCACCAGACTGCCCATATTGTTGATTACAGGTACAAGCAGTGGTCACTGGCGACACGCCTCACTGCACATACTACAGGTAGCATTTGAACTACCTGGGTTGCCACCTTCACGGATTGCTGCCCATGCCTTCCACCACCTGTTGGGTGTTCACATGGCTGCCCCCTACCCTAACCCTGCTGGAAAGTCATTGGTCCACTGGGGTTGACTTACTAGGCCAATCAGCGCCTAGGCCTCCACCAGGGCCTCCACCTACATGGGCTTGCAGAGCTGCACAGTTTGCATTATGTAATGACCCCCGACCAGTCAGGTGTCGCACTACCCCGACCACGTAGGTTTGTTTGTCCAGCCTTCACTGAAGTGTGACGGGGGACAAGGCACTCTGCAACTTCGACGCTCGCTACGGGCGAATCATCTCTGCGCTGTAGCGACCACTGGGTCCGGCCCCGGTCAGTCAAGCGCGACAAGCGAAAACCGTGGGACTATTTATAGGCTGCATAATAATGAGGCCGCGTAGTAATAATAGACAGGGGTGTCTAGTTTTCTTCCTACGTAGCAGAGAGTACTCTCTCGGACTTTTTTCCTGGAGCGGAGGTGCGAGCGGCGCAGAGTGGGGACAAGGGTGCGGGTTAGTCCGTTCCTGACCTACTTAGCTATTGAGTAATGGGAAACAGTGGGTCTGACTGCAACAGACTCGGGTGTGGATATGAGTCTAATAGACTCTCAGGCTGGACAATCACGTGAGAGGCTAGAGTGGATTTAGGCGATTTAGGAACAGGCTGACAGAACTCCAGAATGAAAGGTCGATTCATTTTTTTAGTGAAAAAATTCCCGTTTATTTGAAAATTAGCATAAATTAGCAGAATTAAGGGGGATTTTTTCACTCTAATGTATCATGAGACCTGGCTTTTGTTCTTTTGGGAAAGTAACGGATCTAAAAGACTATTGTTCACACCTCTATTGTACTTTGAATGACTCGCGTCGCCACCTTCACGGATGGTTGCTCTCCCCCTACCCCTTCCCCCCTCTCCCAGACGCTCATTGGTCCACTGGCCGTGCGTTGTCTGGTCGCGGTGACGTCATCACGCTTACTGCACGCTAATTGGACAGCGTGGTGTCCATAGGACTCCCCAGCGGTCTGAGCGGCTTCCAGTCACACAGTCAGCAGTCACAGCTGTGCCATTTGCTGTCTGGTCGTCGGACAGTTCACATCTCCCAAAAGCATAATCCAAATTCCCATACCCACACTCTTAGTACTGTTTCTTGGCGAACATGCCTAACAGAATCATTGTACTTAACTTTAGAATGTTAGGGGCGAAGGGATGGCAGCCATCTTTTTATGGTGTGACAAATGTCAGAATTTTTGTGACTTTTGATGTCTTTACTAACTATTTATGACTTCAGTTTTGTGACTTTTGATGACTTTTAGTGACCTTTAATGACTTGTACTGACTGGACTTTTGTGACTTTTCATGATTTTTTTTGGGGCTTTTTATGATTTTTCTGACTTTTACTGACATTTTAAGAGTTTTCATAGCTTTTCCTGACTTTTTAGGACTTTTACTGACTTCTTAAGACGTTTTAGGACTTTTGTGACATTTTACGACTTCTATTGACTTTTCAAGACTTTTTAGGACTTTTGTGACATTTTAGGACTTTTACTGACCTCTACTGACTTTTTAGGACTTTTACTGACTTTTTAGGACTTTTCAGACTTTCACTCCCTTTTTAGGACTTTTACTGACTTTATAGGACTTTATAGGACTTTTACCGACTTTTTAGGACTTTTACTGACTTTTCAGGACTTTTGTCACTTTTACTCATATTTTAGGATTTTTAAGGACTTTTGTGACTTTTAATGACCTTGACTGACTTTTTAGGACCTTTACTGACTTTTTAGGACTTTTACTGACTTTTTAGGACTTTTCAGACATTTTAGGACTTTCCAGACATTTTAGGACTTTCACTGCCTTTTTAGGACCTTTACTGACTTTTTAGTACTTTTACTGACTTTTCAGGACTTTTACTGACTTTTCAGGACTTTTGTCACTTTTACTCACATTTTAGGACTTTTAAGGACTTTTGTGACCTTTAAGGACCTTTACTGACTTTTTAGGACCTTTACTGACTTTTTAGGACCTTTACTGACTTTTTAGGACTTTTACTGACTTTTTAGGACTTTTCAGACATTTTAGGACTTTCACTGCCTTTTTAGGACTTTCACTGCCTTTTTAGGACTTTCACTGACTTTTTAGGACTTTCACTGACTTTTTAGGACTTTTGTGACGTTTACTCATATTTTAGGACTTTTAAGGACTTTTGTGACTTTTTGGGAATTTCACTGACTTTTTAGGACTTTTAAGGACTTTTAGGACTTTCACTGACTTTTTAGGACTTTCACTGACTTTTTAGGACTTTCACTGACTTTTTAGGACGTTTGTGACTTTTACTCACATTTTAGGACTTTTAAGGACTTTTTAGGACTTTTGTGACTTTTTAGGACTTTCACTGACTTTTTAGGACTTTTAATGACTTTTAGGACTTTCACTGACTTTTTAGGACTTTCACTGACTTTTTAGTACTTTCAAGGACTTTTTAGGACTTTTACTGACTTTTTAGGACTTTTGTGACTTTTACTCACATTTTAGGACTTTTAAGGACTTTTTAGGACTTCTGTGACTTTTTAGGACTTTCACTGACTTTTAGGACATTCACTGACTTTTTAGGACTTTTAAGGAATTTTTAGGAATTTTTAGGACTTTTACTGACTTTTTAGGAATTTTGTGACTTTTACTCACATTTTAGGACTTTTTAGGACTTTTGTGACTTTTTAGGACTTTCACTGACTTTTTAGGACTTTTACTGACTTTTTAGGAATTTTTCTGACTTTTTAGGAATTTTTAGGACTTTTACTGACTTTTTAGGACTTTTGTGACTTTTACTCACATTTTAGGACTTTTGTGACTTTTTGGGATCTTCACTGACTTTTTAGGACTTTTAAGGACGTTTTAGGACTTTCACTGACGTTTTAGGACTTTCACTGCCTTTTTAGTACTTTCACTGACTTTTTAGGACTTTTACTGATATTTTAGAAATTTTTAGGACTTTAACTGACTTTTAAGGACTTTTTTGACTTTTTCTCACATTTTAGTAGTTTTAAGGACTTTTGTCACTTGAAAGGACTTTTTAAGACTTTTATTGACTTTTTATGGGTTTTACTGACTTTTTATGAGTTTTTGTGACTTTTGTCACTTTTTTATGACTTTTATTGACTTAATATGATTTTTACTGACTTTAGGACATTTTAGGACTTTTGTGACTTGTAAATACTTTTTAGGGCTTTTTATGATTTTTACTGACTTTTTAGGACTTTTTATGATTTTTACTGACTTTTTAGGACTTTATGTGACACTTGTGACTTTTAATGACTGTTAGTGACTAGTGACTCTTTATGACTTTTACTGACTTTTAGTATTTTTTGATGACTTTTAGTTACTATCACTGACTTTAAGTGACTTTTACCGACTTATAAGGACTATAAGTGACCTTAATCACTTTTACAGATTTTTTGTGACTTCTTGTGAATCTTAGTGACTTTTAGTGACTATTACTCACTTTCACTTACTTTAAGTGACTATTACTGACTTATAGTAACTATAAGTAACTTTAAATGACTTTTTAGTGAGTATTTGAGACTTTTTGCAACTATAAGTGACTATTACGTAGGCAGCTAATATTGAGCCTGTGATTTATGCATGATGGAGTGGATTTATGCATAGGCCTAAGCTTACAAAGCTCAGGTATGAAAGGTTGATTCATATTTTTTTGTTTGCAATTTGTATAATTTTATCATTTTTAGAGATTCATGTTGAGAATGATTTTTTCACTAATAGATCGTTTACGATCTTCATTACATGTTTCTTGTTTTCTATTAATCATCAACAAAATGAAAAAGTGAAAAACAATTATCAGCTTGCTGTGCTAGATCGAATGGAGTACTTTGGCATGAATATTTTGAAAAAAAATATAATTTTAAACTTATAGTGCTTTACCGATATTTCATATTGGCCACGCGGCCTAAGGCAGAGTAATGAGGGGGCCTACCTCCTTTGTTGAAACTTAGGATCGCAGACCCCTGGTCATTTCGATTGCTGCTCAGATATTAAGGGCTGACGTAAAATAGGGTTCCGTTATATTGTAAAACTTGTTTTTCAAATTATATATTTAGTGGAAAATAAGGTAACCAAGGGTTCCATTTACTGGGGAATGTCATATCCAAAGTATCTCAGCAAGGAATTGATTCAATATCCTCGAACGAAATCCGTTATGAACTTCTGTACATTTGCGCCACCTGGCTGCTGGATTTTTGCTGACAATTGCACAGAATGCCGCATTCTTGATGTAGTCCTAAAACACACCTGTAATGATGAGCCTATGGTGCGGGTCACTAGGAACGAATCACTTGAATACCGTACAAAGAGAAGCTTCCAGTCTGACAACACGAGTTTCTGGTATTATGACACTGTTCATCATATTTAGTAAACCCCCTCTACTGTAACGGTCACCACATTCTCTGTACCCGTTGTCCAGGTTGTGGCCGGATGTTGTCAAGACACGTATCCGCGACACGTACCTGTACTTCGGCAGCAGCCTCGTGTTCACCGCCTCCTCGGCCGTGGCCATCTCCCGCAGCCCCCGCATGATGAGCATCATGATGAAGAACTCATGGATGGTAAGTCTCCCTTAAGTCAATTGACATGGTCAGAGAATCACAGGGTGAAGGTTGATTCACCCGTCAAACCCCTCTAAAACTTAACTGAGGACTTGGAAACAAGACCCCAAATACATTGTAAAGAATCTAAAGTTTGAAATCGTGAGTAGAAATGATAACGTGTATCTTGAAGTTGCTTTAGTCAAATGAATATTGACCATCTCTTTTATTTTAATGATACAAAGTTAAGACAAAGGGGCAGTCCATTAATTACTAACACATTTTGACATGTCTACTTGACCCCCACCGCGTACTCCCTTTAAGCATGTACCCCGGTAATACCCATGAGGATGGCCTCCTACTCCAAAACCAAAGACATTTCACGCTATTTTCATATGCAATCATACCCAGGAGTATTTGTATGTTTCAGGCCATCATCGGGTCCATGGTGGCCATGATCGGCACGGGTATGGTGGCCCGGTCCATCCCCTACCAGGAGGGCTTCGGGTCAAAGCAGCTGGCCTGGGCGCTGCACGCGACTGTGGTGGGTGCGGTCATCGCCCCGATCACCCTCCTCGGGGGACCTCTCATGGTGCGCGCTGCCTGCTACACCGCTGGCGTCGTAGGCGGTGAGTTAGTCTTACATACATAATAGTATATAATGTACATATGATATGGATACAATATTAGAGTGTAAGAAGCAAAACCGAGTACATTCAATAACTGGTAATTGCATTGGTCACGACATCTTCTCTGTTTACACCATAAAAGCCCAGTTATTTTACTGGAAAATGTATATTCCCACGCCGACTTAAGGTTAGACTACGGTGATGAGCAGATGATTTACAAAAACTGACATATCTCTGGGGTCATTCATCATATTAGAACATGTTATACATCATTTAAAAGCTCT
Organism: Lepidonotus clava; assembly: GCA_936440205.1. Lineage (NCBI taxonomy): Eukaryota > Metazoa > Annelida > Polychaeta > Phyllodocida > Polynoidae > Lepidonotus > Lepidonotus clava. Next base: position 14,552,639 of record OW387135.1, read on the forward strand.
AATTTTTCTCTATCTTATGATATACCTAACTGCATTTATAGATTTAGATTTGAGAAAATAATGATTAAACTTGTATTTTTTCACTTTTATTTTTTGAACCAATATTTCTGACTTAATATTATTTTCATAGTTTTGAAACTTGGTAATATTGTCAATAACATTAGTCTTGAGGGAACCGTGTCTCAGATTCTTTATTTAGGCTCTAGTTTTGATTTTGTGACAAAAACGGGAAACTTTTTGTATGTTTTTGTCAATTTTTATAACTTAATTTTCTAGATTTCATAAAATCAAAACCAGGCCTTAAATACAGAATCTGAGACACGGTTCCCTCTATATGATTCTTACCTACATACATACGAAGATTTATAAGGTTTCTTCCATTATTGACTGAGATATTCCAATTCAAAAAATTTCAGTATAAAACCTCATTTTCATATTTTCGATTATTTTCTATTTCTATTCTTTGACCCAAAGTTATATGATTTATATCATTAATTGGTCATTTCAAACTAATATCTTATGATATATCATAAGTATCAGAATGGATGATCGTAAAATAATTATTCTACATTTTTCCGAGACCAGTGAAATGGTCCGTCATCACAGTAGTCTAACCTTAAGTTGTAAAAAATCAGTGGAAGTATTATTTGTTTAAAATGGGAGTTAATTCTTAGAATACCAAAGGTAAAACAGTTTGATCTTTGTGGTTTCAATTGTGTATCTAATGATACCCTGTTGTAGGTCTTTCGACTCTGGCCATGTGCGCCCCCAGTGAGAAGTTCCTGACCATGGGCGGCCCGCTCGCCATGGGCCTCGGCGCCGTCCTCGTCTCCTCCATCGGTAAGCAAGATAATAATTTTGTCAAAATTGTCATTATGTATGATCTTAAGACTCTTTTGCCTGGATATGTTTTTATTCTGTGACAAAAAAGAGCTCTTCTAGTTTCATAACTATATTCCCCGGATTTATTCCTTCTTTTTACATTTATTTGTTAATAACTTATAATTATTGAGAAATATAAAGAAAATCACGAAAACTATGGTATGTTACGGAGGGTTCGAAATTTAGACATACTTCAGTTGACTTATCGGAACACTTGTCCTCTTAGAAGACTGATACAAAATTAAACTGGGCTTGCTGTTATAGTGTAGGATGTCCTTTTGGCCCTGAGTTGGCTCACACAATACGTGTATTCCAGGTTCGGCCTTCCTGCCGCCGACGACGGCGCTGGGCGCGGGGCTCTACTCCATCAGTATCTACGGCGGGCTCGTCCTCTTCGGCATGTTCCTGCTCTACGACACACAGAAGATCATCAAACGGGCCGAGACCCACCCGCTGTACGCCATGACGCCCTACGACCCCATCAACAAGTGAGGCGCACTCTGGTTTTGACACCAAAAGTATATGTTCTGTCATAGAGATGCATAAGAAAATGTAGACCCTTTCAGCAAAGTCAGTGTAATTTATTTCTAAGTCTGGCAGACAATGCTCTGTTTATCTTTCATCCGACAGGTTTGATCTAGGAGGATTGCACTTGTAGGATTTTCAGTAAAGTTTTTCTTGGATCTCCGTGTTAGCAACAACACATTAGCACTGTGTGGCTACAATTGGCAGGGTTTTATTTCTAATCCTTAAAGAAACATTGGTAGCGGAAGTACTTGCAATGTTGCGAAATCCACAAAATCTTTTGCTCGTGATGTAGTTAAATTAACACATGAATATTATTTCATACGTGTGTTTTTCCATCTTCTGTTGCAGTTCTATCAGCATCTACCTTGACACAATCAACATATTCATCCGGATAGCTACCATCCTGGCGGGCGGCGGCAACCGACGGCGGTAAAGACAGCTACTGGACGAGAGAATTTGATTAAGAAATTTAGAGAAAACAAGTAACTCTGCATGATTTGCAGTCTATTTTGGTGTTAAATATTGCCTCCTCTAACGGATATGGTTCTATATTAATATGTGGGCATTTCAGTCCCTCTCATCCTTGCAATTTGTTTTTTAAAGTTTATTTGTTGTATCCGCAAGTCTGAACTTAAAATTATCGCTGAAATACCACCTAGACAAAGACAAGGACTCGTTGGAGCAAGAATCAACGGATGTGTATATATAAGGAAGCGTTCTTGTGTAGATAATGGGCCCACCGCAGCGACAGTTTAATACTATGGTATTCAAGTAAATGTAGAAGACTGGAGGGGCTTTTAATGGTTCTATTTAAAATGTCTTAAAGTACAAAATCACTGGTACTTTTTGCCACTTCACTATAAATACTATATTACAGATGTAATGAGTTCGTGTAAATATTCTAGAGTGCTTACAACGTGCAGAAATAAAATTGTGCTTCATAACATTGCTCTTTGCTCTTTTAGATATCGTGTATTGTCGAGTTGCATATTTCTGATCCTGTTTTTATCACAACACGAAACAGAATGAATGTCAGCGTAAAGGGGAAGCCCAAAGACTGTACACAGGAGCGCCTTTTGCAGAAGCGGTCACCATTTTGGTGATTACTAAGTGCTCATTACTTTCACGTGGATACTTGATAATCTAGAATGTATTAATTCTAAACTATATTATTTGTCATGACTTCATGTGACTCTTTTAGATAATAGACTCTTTTAAATTCAGTAGAAAGTTGCATCTCATGTTCTTTTAAAATGAGAACAGTAATTTTAACATGATCACCAACATGGCGCCCGACCCCTTTCTTGGCCTAATGACGATATCTGCACATCTGTAGCACTGTCTTTGAGGGTTCAACCCAGATTCATGGTCTTGGCGTGCGGGTATTAGAAGTGTAGGCTTAAAAACTGAAACTTTTTCTTCAAAAAAAATATAATAAAACCCTTCTAAAAGCACTTTCCTGGATACCCAATTGATCATGTTCTGACTGGGCCCATGGGGGTTAAGCCTGGTGCCGTCTCTGGGTGCCTTAGGGGTCGTGGTCACCTGTTCGGTCAAGTCGAACACTGTGTCACCTCACCGTTTGCGTGGGAAGCGGGTTAATGGTTTTCGGGGGATGACCACTGAAATAACCTGCTTACATACCTGCCATACCCCAAGTCCCCCCCCCCCCCCCAACCCCAACCCCAACACACGCGTCCACCCCTTACTCAGCTGGACAGCGATACTTCAGGATCAGACCCTTTGTTCTCGGCGCTCTTCTCGCTTACTGTCTACCACAACTTAACTCTTAGGTTATGTTTCAATGATTCTTAGACGTGTTTATGACATATTGCATCTATCATTTTGTTGATGGATCAATATTATAACTATTTCTTATACAATCAAGCAATTGAATACATCATTCTAAAACATGATAACGAAACGCAGGACAACAAAGGTTTCCATTGGCATTGAGAAAGTCAGAGTAAATGTTTAAGAGAAAATTCAAGAGTCACCAATAGCACATGGCAGCTCTACTTCTAGGAAATAACAAGTAGTAAAAACGGGTTGCGTGCATTTCAATTGAACATCATTAACGCACTTTTACTTTTACATTTAAAACAACCCGTCCGGCACTACACAATAGAGTAACCCCTTTCGCTCCACCCTCATTAAGTCCTCTTAGAGTCCACTAGAGACAGGGTTAGCCCCTAAGCCCCGCCCACTCCCCCCGTTATGTACACATCCCGGGCCGCGCACCCAGCACCACTTACCCGGACGTACCCTGAGTCAGCCCCGGGCACCACTTTGTGACCCTCCCCGACACGCCGCATCTTACCGCCGTCTTCACCGGCCCGGACGTCGACGTACACACATCGGGCACATATATAGAGAGAGGAGGAAGCAGCCCTCCCACAGACACGTTCGTGAGGACGGGCCGGACCTTCACTTAGATCAGAGGCGGTGTGGTCATAAATGGGTCTATATTAAGACGCCGACCTACGACCCACTTGACGACCCTACAGGAGCATCTCCAGCCCCCCTAACCTCCTCCCAGCGGGGCTTGGATCCTCATACCAGTGTTCATATAAGACGAAAGGATATTTCATGGACTTAAGTACTTGGTGGTATAGGAGTTGTGAGCGCGAGTTTGCAGACTTTCAGAACTGACTGCACGTCATTCTCTGTGTGTGTTTATATATATTCTTACATTTATATCGGTAGCTACGTTCCAGGAGTTTTCGGTTATCCAAGATTGAAACAAAGAGATAATCCCATTACACTTGGGTGGACTCTTACAGTTCGTTACATAGGACAAAACGTCGGTCATATCCCATAAGGAATATTATAGCAAGGTAAGCGAATGCCTATATATGTTGTAAGATATCTTTCATATTTCCATCAGTTCATTTATCAAATAGGCCGCTAGTTCCTGGAAGAAATGCAAATATCTAGGCAGTTGGGAGTAACTGCTTCGTCGCCCTGAATCCGACCCGAATCTGTTTCAGTTTCTTTCCACGCTGATTCATAAGAGGACATCTAGAGAAATATACCTACGTATTATAGATATATTGAGTTGTAGAAGACACTGTATGTCTATTTACAAAACGCTATTGAATCCATGCCCTGTTTCTCTGCTGTCTAAAAGGTATGATTATGCCATTTCAATCTATTTCCAAACCTTTTTTTGCGTTTGTATATTTTGACGCATTCCATGCGTTGATATAAATGAAATGAAAATATAAAGATAAATAGCCTAAAATTAATATCTGTGAATTTTTGACGTGCAAACGTCTAAACGTACACCCATTCGCGGATCCATGAGTTTGAAAAGCTAAAGGGGCGCTATTGGAAAAACTTTTCTAGGAAATTATTTTCTTAAGGCTTTAAGCACAATAAATAGACCGTTAATTGGTCAACACACTTTACCGACCCTTATGACGCGGTTGTCGTGGTAGTCAGGGCTTCGTGGTGTCTGCACTTGGAGGCCTATTACCGGGCAGACTCGTGCAAATGTAAGTTAATTAGGAAAACGTTGTTTTAAAGAGGGTGCTAAATCCGCACTGGATGCGACGCTGGCGACGCGACTGTTTCGGGAGTTGACACGCGACGCGATTTTCACATGTTTCCAACCAACCACTTTAGCCCTATATACCGTCGGTCCTATGTGTTGTGTCGCTCGCGGAATTAAGCCCAATCTCGGAATTAAGCCCAATCTACACCGGACCCGACGCGCGCGTGCGATTTTCTTTTTTTTTTTATAGGACTACATGAAATGATAAGGTCTGCGAGCGACGCGACGGCCCTTTTTAATAACGCGAGCGAAGCGACACATAGGAACTGTCTCTATTTCTGCCGCGCGACATCCGCGACAGTAGCATACAAGTCAGGTCAAACTGTTTAATTTGAATCAGAAGACCAAAATCGCGCTGCGTGTCAAAGCCTAGGTTGCGTCGATCGCTAACATCGCGCGCGGCCGTTGCAGATTTGGCTTAAAGTGAAAAAGGGCTGTCGCGTCGCTCGCATTTGGTGCAGATAGGCATGGACAGTCCAGTAATTTCATAAAAGTCACGCCCGGTGCGAATTGGGCTTAATTAAGGTTGTTATACTTCTTAATACAACTTAGCTCCTTAACTGCGTCCTTATTTTCTCCGCTTCACACATATATACATGCGGAGGGGTACCAGCTATCTGAACACACGTCGGTTTTCGCGCCAATGTTCGTCCTTTTGCTATAGACCAACAGGTAGAAAATGTAAAATTTGATGCACATACGACCTTCCCACATTTTAAGCCGCTCTTAGTATAGTCAGTGCACTGCCGGCCCCTGCTTCTTAGGGTTGTGCCCGTAGTTAATTACCCAATTTAAATCAAACTATGAGTGCCTCCCCCCCCCCCCCCCCCCCGCAAAAACCCACTTGGAGCATTCTATAACCATGCACATCTGTCAGGTACCAATATAACCCTATGACTTCATGGTTTACAATGAAAGAATTCTAGTACATTTCACTCCACTAATATCATATAATTCTCGAAAAGAGCGTAATGACACACAATAAAAGTTTACCGGCGGTCACAGTGAGAGGTTTTCAATTGGACCTTTGGCCGGAGATTGGACAGCCAACAACGTCAGGTTTACAGTGTAATAGCTTATTTCCTTTAATAAAATAGAACTATTCCCAACTCTGCATATTTCTTACGGGTACGAGAATACCATTACAGATTGAAAACATCCTGTGCCATGCTCGCATTTAGCGTTGTCATAGCGGACTAATACGTTAAGAATTTTCGGGCGCATAATTATGATAAAGAGAGATATAGGGGTTGAGGAAGCATGCTTCTCGTCCAGTTGACCAACCCTTCTAAACTGATGGTTTTATTAAGGGTATTTAGAAATACTTGAATTAAAAAGGAAAACGCTGCATGTGGCACTGCGCAACAGTGATTAAATAGTGATTTTTCCAATATAAAATCATACAATGGAAAAATCCCATAATCCTATTGGGGTGTATGGTTATAGACACATGTAAAAGAGCAATAAAGTAATATTGGCCTAAGTCTGATTAAACATTTGGTTTGAAAGAAGTTTCTCCAGTGGGAGATTCAGAAAGGTCCAAAAGGGGAGGGGCGGTAATGAAAAAACTATATCGGCGCGAACCCGTCCCATATACTCTTGAAATATCGTATACCATGCAGAATACCAACAGAACTAGCTCATAATATGTCATGCGCACTTTCTATTAAACCAAACTAACACAATTCTTCCTAGTATTAATAAACAAACGAGCGTCCCTTTTGGCGGGGTTCACAGTGTAAATCCCCTGTTAGTGTTTTAGTGTACAATATATCAGGGAGTGCAAGCCGGACGTGGAGGCCGGGGTCGGGGCGCGGGGCGGCACCTCCTCCTCCTGTGTCCACAGCCCGTGTTTGACCACTGACAGTGTGTCAACCCAGGCGGCCCTCATATATCACCGTCATGACCCCCCCCCCACCTCTCAGACATAACATTGACCTAACCCACCCGCCTGGAGGGAGTAACCGTTACCATGACTACCCGCATGGCGACCAGACCGTGCTCGGTATTGGCTAACAAATTTCCAAAAGCCCCTCGATTTCTGGACCTACCAATGCCCTGTAGTGGTGGGTTTACTGGGGCCCCGGGGGCGCGTGCCCTCCTATGTTTGGCCAACTCTTTCTTTTTTTATGTAAAAATCTTGGACTCAGAGGGCCAGCGGAAAGTCTTCCAATAGGGCGCCCCCCGCCTTTTTCTTTTTTTATATGGATACCCTATACATACCCCAATTGTTAATCATCAGCTGTTCATGTCATCATCTCATATTATGACTGATTTTTTTTATTTCGATTTTAATTGCCACATGTCGCATTTCTGCTGTCCAAACATGCCTCCTTCACATCAAGCTGTCCATAGGCCTACCCATTTATTTCCCTCCCACATCACTTGTCATTATAGTCTTCATGTTTCATGTCACATGTAAGTTATGGCCGTGTCGATTTTCCATCCAGGTTCGTCCATCATTTAGTTTTTTTTAAAGAAGAATTGCCATGTATTTCAGGAGAGAAGACCCCTGTCGCCATGCGCTTTGAGTGGTGCCCGGGGCGGGCCTTCAGCGTCCTCCTGGTCCTCCTCCTGGTCCCGGCCCGCGCCGTCAGGGGGGGCTTCCTGTTCCTGGCGTCCCCGGGGTACGGCGGGGTGCGGCCGGCGGGGCTGTGGGGGGGCTACCTCAACCACTCCCTCCACGGCCGGGCCGAAGACCTCTACTCACAGGGATACCAGGTAGGTCTTATCTGTTGAACTATTGTTAATGTTTGTTTTAATACTGCGTGATGTGTATATGACTAGGTATCCATGAGTCTTTTGTCCAGGTTGTCTGAGTCAATCAGACTGCGTTTAAAGTCAGTTCGTTCACTTCCCAATAGTTCAAAAGAAATGAACGATGAGGGAGCTCTTAATATGAAAGGGTTTTTATTCAATAAACATCTCATCCCGAGTCAAAGCCACCATGTATAAGTCTCCATCGGTCCACCTCCCATCTCCTATCAGCAATCAACCACATTTAGAATACAAGTTGTTCAAACACATTCTAGACCGCTCTAGTGCTTAGCTCTATCACAATCCTATGTCCGAGGTAGTTGGTATAGGTAAAACTCCAGTCTGCTACGCAGGAGTCGATGTACTAACTCCAAGTAGCTCCTTTGCTAAACTTACTCAGCTGACATTCTCACTAAAACTGCCTGCTCCTCACTTTGCAACACCTTTTATACTGGTTAACAGGTGGCGCTGGGAGCGTAACATATCTCTTTCTAGAAGTAGACTAGAAGTAGACTTGCTAAGCCTGATCCTTATTAGATTATACAACGTGATGATATATTAAAAGTGCTAAGCCATTAGTACATTCGACGGCGGTCAGGTGTTTGAGTTTAAGGAGGTGGACGACATAGCTCAAACCAAATGAAGATTTTCAATCAAATGCTTGTTATTATTATTTTTATTTTTTTTTTTAATATAGAGAAACCAATGTGGGGTGGCTTTGACTCTCGTGGTACATTCAGCACAGTGTCAATATAATCAGAAGTTCATTTTGCTTATTCAGAGGTATAAACAAAGATACATTCATATGATCGGTTTTGCTTAGTTCATAAGTACAGTTTACCAGTAGTCCCATGTTGAGACTCAAGATCAGTGAAACCATTCATAAAGTTTCAAGGTAAGTTCAATGTGTTATCAGCCCAGATTAAGGCTTAAGGATAGCGACACCCGTGCATAAGGTGACAAGGTAAGTGCAATGGTTATCAGCCTAGTTCAAGGCTTAAGGATAGCGGAACCCGTTCATAAAGTGACAAGGTAAGTTCAATGGACCGGGAAGTGGTCCTTAAAATGGAGGTGATTGTTATGCATTTTAGTGACAAAGAAAGTCCAGAGGATTGTGAAATGATCCTCGAGACGATAGAGTTGTCATGCAAACTCGTGACAAGGAAAGTCCAGAGGATTGTGAAATGATCCTCGAGGTGAAGGAAATGATTCTGCCTATTATGGCAATACTCATTATTCTGAGCGTCAGGTCCGTTACTTTTACAGTTCGGGAAGCACAGATGAAACAGGTAAGTTTTGACTCAGTACATACATGTACAGTTTTTGATTTATACGATTTGGAACACAAGTCAACAAAACTCAACATTTATACAGTGTAAAGTTGTCTTAACCTTCTAAGAGTAACAAATACACAACAAATCCGATTTCAGAACGAGTTAACACAATAAAAGTCAATACAGAGAATTCGGACATTTTGAATGACCGAACTACGGAGGACAAAATCCGATGAATTTCGAACCATTCTTAACTAACACAACATTATTTTCAATGGTTGCAAGGTCCATGCATATGACCTGGCAACATTAAGCAGTTTGATCCAGAAAATATTACCATCCACGTCGCGCGCCCACCAGTCATGCTTAGTACATGTGTACTTAGCGGGACGCTTGACTGGAGTTCCCCTCCAGGGTTTGACCTCGATTTGATTCCTCCAGGCGTGAAGCGCCCGGATGGCAAATTTCTGCTTCGAACAAATTTGGCGAGTTTGCAGGCCCGACCTGACATTTTGGGCCGAGATAAATTAATTTTATCGCCTGATTATGTTAGTTGGGGACCTAAGCTTTAATCTAGCATGAAGTTTTAGAAAAATTAAATGATGATGTGATCATGTTAGCTGATATCAAAATTTGGATCTTTTGGATCAAAAAAGGGGTTTCCCAAATTAGCCTCGTTTTGACGTCATTTTAATCAGTGCCGACGGTCATTCTGTATCATACAGACGTGTTTTTCCACTTTCAAGTTTTACTTCTCATATCTACGGCTCTAGGATGGTTCGCATCGCCATTTTTTGTTCTAACCGCGAAGGGGGGATCGACGCCTACCCCGACATCATCCTAGCCGGATCGGACAAGTCGATGGTTGTGTTTTCTTGTGTGGACGCTACCACCGCCGAGCTGGCGGGGTACGCGTTCGCGCACCACGTCATGTATCCTGAAGATGTGCTGGTGGTTATGTGCAACCTCTTGGATGTTCTAACCTGGGATCAAGACCTGGAACTTTATATCCCCTTGTTTATTAGTGTGGACGCCGTCTCTAAGTTTTACGCCGAGACGCTGAACCAGGCATTTCTAAACATCAAATCTCATCCCGCACCGGCTACTCTTCTTTTCACAACCCCTTCGGGCTTCGACGCGCGTCGGTGGCCCCTCACGGACAGTGATGGTTCCCTCCAGAAATGGGTTAACCGGGCGGTGCCCAGGATCAGCAGGGAAGTCCGCCGGGCCAACGACTGGTTTGGGGCCCCGACGGCGGACACCGGGCGTGTCTTGCACGTCGTAAAGGCGGTCGCGGACGGGAGCATGACAATTAATGACTTTCGGGAATTGGTCGATGGCTATATGCCCTCTGATCGGTTGGTTCGGCGGTGGGCCCGGACCCTAGGGCGCCTGGTCGCCCGGTTGCCGATGTAGACCGTCGGCACTCCCCTTTGTACATAACGATTTTTCCTTATTAGAGTGATTTCTACCCAGTGATTTTCTAATCCAATTCCCGGCCAATACCCAGGACACTACAGACTTATTTATCCAGGAGGCTTCGGCCAGTTTGTTTGCACGGGAGACGCCAGACCACGGACCACAGACTGTTCATATAGGATCTTGAGGAGCTCGCCTGTTGCCGGGTGCCGTCCTCCTCGTCTCCTCGCCTGTCGCCGGGTGCCTTTCTCCTCGTCGAGATGGTCCGGCACCTCGACCACTCCGAGACCGGGTAGGTTCAGCCTTTCTTCTTAACTGTTCTTGGCACGTTGGGTAGGCTACTAACCGTATATTTAAGGAGATTGTTGGTCAGGATTATTCTTAGCAGTCTTTTCAGCTCGCCTTCACGTGGTTAAATTCCGGAGGCTGACGTCACTCCCGGAACTAGAAACTGTTTTTCGCTGGTGATTTCTGTAACGGGTAGCGTGGGCGGCCACCTAGTGTTTACTTCTGGTTCCAAGATGGTGGACACGGGCTGAAAACTAGGACCTTGTGTACTAAACTTATTATCTTTTCCAGGTCCTGTGGTTATTGATGATAATATGAACGGCATAAGGTGGTAGTGTTGGGCACTGAGAGACGTCAGGCTATATGATTTTAGTGGGAGGAATTGTTTAGGTGAACATGATCAAGCATTTTGTCTCGCGTGTGGTTGGGCGATAATAGAGGGTTTTTCTGACTAGTGGTTTGTTGACATTACCGATTCAAGCAGGTTCTCAGCGTGTGAGTAGAGTGTGCCGCGTTGGCCTTAGAGTGTTATTTTATGACTATTAACTACTAGTTGACTGACACTGCACCAATGGAGTTGTGTGGATGACCAGGGATTCCGGTCTGGGTTGTACAGCACTAGATTTGCCGTAACAGAATTCTTTGTTTTGACGTTCCCCGTACAAGACAGTAGTGTACTTGTCTACATTGGAAACAATTCACATGGCGGCGCCATAAGGTGTAAGCGCTTCATGGGGTTTTCACCCTGGTAAGTTTGAGTAACTGCAGGTGACCAAGTACTTTGGTCCAGACTGCGCAGCTCTTTGACGAGTTGTCCCCCTTACAGGGTAATGGACACGCTTCATTGGTGACTATAAAGCATAGGCGCTTCATGTGGTCACCCCAGGTAGAGTCGTCCGACTGCCCGTCGGCGACTCCGTGGTAAGTTGAGATTGTAGCAAAGGCTACAAATACCCATTCCGTGTTATTTGTTTGTTTGTTGGGGTAGTTTAACGTCCGGCCAACCCTTATGGGTTCTTTCCAGACTGCACAAGGTAATACTTTTCAGCTTATTTTACGCCACAAGGGCGGTGACCAAATATATGATATGGTTTAGGAGAAACCCGCCACCGGGTGCGATACCCTACTCGTTGCGAAGAGTGGCAAGGGGTCTTTAGTGTGCAATGTCCCATAGAAAGGACACCACACACCCGGCCTTTGATTCCGTGTTAGTCTAACACCAAGACTGCATCAGTGTCATTGTGTTAGAATAAGTGTTGTAGGTAATATTTTGTGCAGTGTCGTCCAGATGGGAGAGAGATAATGATTATTAGGATTGGGTTATTATTATTTGTAGAAAAACTACTTTTGGGTTTATGAGAAGCCATTGCTTGAACGGTATGTCTTATTATTGCTATTTTATATATATTATATATATTTTTTTTTTATATAAATATTGTTGGTACATATTTTGAATTACAGAGTGGTAGCCTGGCGTTCGTCCTCATAATTTTGTGTTGGGACTGAACGTCAGCACCACTGTCTACATTAGTCAGTTAACATCCCGCTTCTAGGTGACGGGTGTATTCCTGATATTTTCATATAAATATTTTGTCTACATGCACAGTACAACCCAACATTTTTTTAATTTGTACCACACACAGTATGGGGTTTGGGGTAAGTCATCACTCCGGAAATAGACATGTCATTGTTGACCTTGATTATTAACTGTACATGGGAATATCTAGTGATTATTCGTTACTTTATTTATTTCTTGAGGGGATCGGACTCAGACCAGTCCATTTTTGGTCTGAACACCGATCCTCATCAGCTATACGTGGGTTGTCGGCACCCCCCATCCCGTGGAGCCAGAATGGGCAGCACCGAGTCTCCCATTGTTATAATCGGGAGCAGTCTGCATATTATTATTTTTTTTTTTAATATGCAGCCTACCCCCCTTTAAATTATAGAGATGTGTAAATGCATCTCTTCAGATCACTCACTTCCAGACAGCACCTAGTAAGTCGGGCCTTTACCGAAGTACAGTGCAAGGTTAAACCCGTCTTCTGTCTAGGTCTATGCCCTTTTTTCTTGTGGAGAGTCAAGACTACTCCTGAAAAGACTCCGCCCCCAGCCTATCCTAACTATGCGCACGCGGGGCAGGAATATATATTAGTGTTATAGACAGCCTTAGAAATTTGATTCTTTCCTAATAGAATGGGTAGACTATTAGCTAAGGGTTTTTAACTAAGTTTTTGCAGCCGTTCGTTAGGGAATTAGTAGTCCGTGTCCCCCCTCTTCAGCTCAACTGTTGAGCGGAGACCCGGTTACTCTTAGCGCCACGACGGCGGTCAAGACTAGTATTTCATTTGTTTTCATTTTTTTTTTTTTTTCTCGACGGCGGTCAGCTCTGAAGCCGCACGTCTTCTTTATTAATTTTGATTATTTCTAATTTACCCGGGTCGAAACTTGACTTCTTGTCGTTTTGCCCCTGTCCCGGTTAAACTGGTCTAAACATGGCCTAAATAACTTAGTCTTGTACCTTTGGGCAGTTGTTTGTCATTTTTCGCATTTCGCTGGATCCTGATTTACAGTAAAATCAAAGGACCCAACGACTAGGATATGTTGTGACTTGGTGATCATTACACATAGCCAAGATGATGAGACTACACATTTTGTACAGCGCCTCGTCTCATCATCCTGTGGGTTTTAGCTACAACTCCCCCCCACAGGGAGAAGGCACTTTTTCACAGGTGAAAGTCGCCTTTATGAAGAAGGGAGTTAGCACCCTGTGAATGTCACCAGTTCACCGCATTTTTCCCGTAACTTTTTCCTTGTGACCTCCGTTATACTTTCTGAATGTAGCACGCCTTGGCAGGAGTTGTACACATCCTCGCCCGTTGTAGCGTGCCTGTACCAGAAGCAAACGAGCCACGTATAAGGTACTCTCGTGCGCTGTCACGGAGCGTTCCCCCTTTGAATGTTACTAAATATTCTGCGTTCTTATGCTCTTACTACAACTCGCCCAGAATTCCCTGAGGAAGGGCTCTTAGTTAAATAAATATTGGGCTGCTTTATATATTAGTTTTTGGGTAATTTACTTTCTATTCGTCGATTTTTTTTTGATGAAGATACCGCTGTCAGGAGCCAACCCACCCCGGGGCATAATGACTGCCATGGTCGGGCGTCCACCCCAGTGCCCTTCGCAGCGTCAGTGACGCGTAACCCCAACGTCCTGCCTCCTGTCAGGCACCACTGACACCAGGCATGTGGGCAGGCTCCTGCTGCTTGTGCAGCCCCTTCATCTTTGAGAAGATTATATATGTAGGCATGCTAAAGAATAGACAGTGGCGTTCCCCAAGTGACTCCTGTACTGTAGCCCGATCCTAGCGGTAACAACAGCACAGGGGTCAGGTGTAGATGGTACTTGCTTGGGGAAGTTCACTTCGCTCGTTGGAAGCGTTGGTCCCGTTGAGCGCACATAGGTATTGTATAGAATTTTGTGTTTCTTTTAAATGCTAAAATTTTATGACACTAGGATCGGTTCCGAATAGCTCCCTACTTTAAAAGAGTTGCCGAATCAATAACAATAAGAGTGTTGAGCTAGGCTACCGGGCATGGGACACTCAACTTGAAAGAAATTGAGATAACCCATGGGTCCATAGAGAGACGGTTGGACCAGCCTACCCGACCCAGGTTTCCCTGGTTGGTGAATTATTATCGAACAGGTTAGTCAACAGAACCTTACCTACCCAAACAGGCAGAGCCCAGCGAATTCCCTGTTACATTTCAGTTTAGTACTTGCACTATCGAATTATTAATTCACCGATTTTACCTGTACTGCATTAGGTCAGGTCTTAACACTCGTTACATTGTCATATAATAACTTCATAAACCGTTCCTGGGTCCTTTTCTGATGTCCCTGGTCTTACTGTCTTTTGGGCAGTCCCCGGTCCGGTCGCTGTGGAGGTAGGTGGGGTCGATCTAGAAGGGGCGTTAGGCATCGTTCCATGTCCCATCACTGGTTGAACCCAGTCCGCTCCGACATCAGACCAGCCAGCGTCGATGAGGCGAGGCACTCCCATGGGTACAGGAGTGGCTAGCCCCGAGGAGTATCTCAGGAGTCTGGCCCTGGTATTGTACTTTAAATTACTCATCATAAGACGGGCCAGTTTTTTAGACACCCTCAGGGTATCCGGTAGTGGCACCTTAGATGGGTGTTGCCCAGGTCTTGTCGCCGCTCCCATCAGCTGCGCCCCCCAGGTAACTGTCAGGGTGTACTTCAGGCACAGTTGGGTCACCAGTAGATCCTTAATAAGCACATAACCTTCCGTGTAGGTGTGGTCAGAAGGCATGGCCAGTTCTCCCAGAAAGATTGTCTCTATCATATGTGGGTTGGCAAACTGTACATACAGTCCATCTACAGTTTTCCGCCTGATGTACCTCCATTTTCGCCACACGAGGACCACTATGGTGATGACCAGTACCGCCAATAATATAGCGAGCACAGCCACCGCAGTGGGGTTGGCGGTCGTGTTCGGGCATCCAGTCAGTTCCTTCTCGCGGCGTAGCAGCTCCTCCGTGTCCGCTGTCTCCAAGGCCATGGCCCGTGGTAGAGTCATAGCCAGTCCGGCTAGGGCAGCTTTGCCCTGGTGCCTCCGCCAGCATTTCCAGAGAATACACCCAATAATTGTTACTGCTATTACTATGCAGAAAATTGTGAGGAGGCCGAAGCCGCCCCCAAAGTTACCTATAGAAAACCATGGGGCGTGTTTGTCTACTTCGTAGCGGTCAGTCGCTTTCTTGATGCCTTTAGCCAAGTCTTTCCGGTGTTTTTGGATCCGCTTGGCCAGAGAGGGTACAGGTATTCTGACTTTTAGGCTCTCCTCGATTTCCAGTAGCTCTTTCCTAATCGTTTCAGGGATAGGATCTGATTCCAACATAGTGGGTTCATTCTCGGGCCTCGTGAAATTAGTGTTCCATCCTCTCACACGACTCGCCGCTTCCAACAGGTCGTTATGTGGATACACGACCGTGGTGATCCTGGTGTGTCGGTCACAGTTCCGTAAACTATACGGTATCCATGATCCCTGTGTTTGAAATGCACAGTCGCATTCCACCTGAACTCGCGCATAGTTTTCTATGTTCACCTCCACCGCGGGTTGATTTCTGCAAATCATTTGGCCCCGGGTGTCAGCGCTGACCACAAGCATGTCTCCGTCGTCCAGATACACTGCCATCTCTCCAAAGTCTGCTTCCAAAAGATAGTCCAGTTCACATTTTTCTTGTATGGCCGTGTCATCACGTCTCAACAGTGCGGCAGTGCAGGTATTATCTGTGATCTTTTTCATGTAGGGCAGGTCCTTGCAAAGCGTAATGGTCTGCCCATAACAGCCTGACCAACTGCCGCTAGCCAGTGGTACATAGTACTGGCGAGACATGGACATAGCCACACTTTTAGGTAGATTAACAATTTGAAGAGCGTCCTTCTTTCGTCGTCCTCTAACTGGTACTGGTACAGGGAAGGTTAGCACCTCGTAGACTCTAAACAAATGTTCGTCGGCCACAACCGGTACCCTTACATACACAATCAATTCTTGGGCGGTTTCATCAAATTTAAATGAGGGTTGACTGTTCTCATAATAGAAGGAGGGGTCTGTAAACGCCACATGGAACCTGGGATGGATTCCCTTCAGATACCTGTTGACTTCCAGGACCGCTCCGACCATATATTGGCGTGGTACCAAATCCATGGTCAGTTGGCCCCGTGTCAGGTGTTGCACACCTTTCCTGAACACACGCGTTTGCTCGACTACCAATTGGAGATACACCATTTCTCCTAGTTTGTCTTCCAGAGCTACAGGTATCATGTTCAGGTACAGTTCCATCCAGTCCACCTTATGTTGGACGAGTTTCATTCTTCGGCGAGTGGTATTATGCGCCTTATTTAGTGACCTTAGATTATCCAGTAGACCTATCACGACGTGGTTAACCCTTTCTACGGCCTCGTCGTGTTTCTCATTCATCAGTGCCAGGTCTTCGATCATCTGGTCGGAGGACTCTTGTAACACTTTAATCAGTTCCCTGTTATACTTGACATCAGCTGAAAGCCCCTTATTCCATGAGGTTGGAATAGGAAATGTCGGCCATCCTGGGTCATCCAGCATGATGGGTAGTTTCTTCATTCTTTTGACCCTTCCGCCTCGAGGGATACGGGTGCGGCACCTGCGGTGGGTTTGTCGTTGGAAGTGGGCTCGGCCACAGTGGACCCCCCGGCTGGCTGGTTGGCGTCCACTGCTGCTGGTTCCATAGCAGTGGTGAGGGATTGGCGTTGCAGCTCGTCGTCAAGCTGCTCAAGTCTAAACAAGCGGGGTCCGTGGGCTGCAAGTGGTGGAGGAGGGGAGCTCCCGCTGGCCCGTTCCCCACCGGTGGGGTTGGCGCGTGTTGGTCGGGTGCTACCTCCACTTTTAATCCTGGAGCGGCGACGGTTAGCTGTTCCCCTCCCGTTCGCCTTTCCAGAGTGGGCAGAGGTCGGCCGCCTCGCGTTGTTCGCTGCCTGGTACCTTCCCCGACGCATTTAGAGTTTTGGGTGGCCCTTTGAATGAAAGGAGCAACCTGAGTTTTAATCTCAGCTAACTGTTTGTTCGATTTTGGCACATCCAGTCCCACTGTCCTTCTAATTTCGTCAACAGTCTCAAATAGTTGGAACAGTGGTTGCGTAAGGTCCCAGAACCATCCGGCCTGAATCTGCACTGGTCTGGTGGCCGCCTCCCCCTTCTGAGCTGGCTTGGCCACCGCAGTTAGCCTTGGCTCGGGCTCCGAGTCACTCACCTCTTCTTTCGTTTAGAGATAGAATCAATGTCTATCTCCGTTTCCTCCCGGGCTGGGTTATGTGTGCAATCACCTGCAGCAGAGGTGACCGTCTAGGAGCAGAGTTGCGGACCGACTGGTGGATCGGCGCGGATCCCACAAAATTATAACTGATCCGCTTGCCCATGCCGTCTCCATATTTGGAGCTGTATCTTGTTTCAGGTGGGGAACGCTTGCATCCGGTCCCAGGAGATGACGCCAACCACTGGCATCTCCCTTGGTGTGCGCACCCTCCCCTTCTGCCACGCCCCTGGGCGCGGCGATGTGGCCGTGAGGTAGGCCACCTGTTCCATTAGCGTTGATGCTAACGATGCCGCTCCGCCGAGCTTTTATTTTCACAGGGCGGCATGGTTTCCTGCATTTATCATCCATGTCGTCGCTTTCCCCGCCGTTGAACAGAGCGGCGTAGTTAGGCCGACGGTTCCGACGCAGGTTATAGCCACCTTTCGTCGGGACATGGTCCTCTTCTGTTTTTTCTGGGCTCTGTTCCGATGTATCCGAGATCGGTACATCACCGCAGGGCAGCTTTATGGGCTTGTTATTGCCTGGAGGGGATCTCCCCACCAGCGGCTGGCTTTTGCCCCTTCGTTTAGCTCGTTTGCGTTTCCTCTGTCCATTAGCGCCAGCTGTTCCCCGTTCACAGGCGGCTTTGTTAGGAACAAAGGATAAGTTTGGTAACAGCGCGGTGTCCGCACTGGCGCCCTGACCATCAGTGATTTGCCCGTCCGATTCTGCTAAATCGGTGGGACTTGGACCAGGTTTTTGTGTAGGTACCTTCCTGGCCATAGGAATTGCATCATGCTCACGGGGACCGGTCGTTCCCGTTGAGTTTTCAGTCTCAGCACCCCTTATTTTGCCATCCTTTTCAGCAATTTCACCCGTCGGAGTGTGATGCAATTCAGGGTTTCGGTCAGGATCTGCCCCTGATTTTTGCTTCTCTCACCAGTTTGGGAATAACATGAGGGATGGCGGGAGACCACGGCCCATGGGCAGGCTTGAGCTTTGAAATGTTTACTAAATGTGGTATTTGTTTCCCAGTTTTCAGCGACACCAGCCTAACGAGATGGTCCCCCTTAGTCTCAATTACCCTGTATGGCCCAGTATATCTGTTTGAGAACTTAGACGCTTTATTTTCACTAGCCAAAGGGTCGTACATGTATACCATATCACCTTCGTACATCTGAGTAGGCCGCGCCCGCTCATCAATTCTTACTCTCAGATCTTTTTCATAGTTTTGAACTACCCTTTCTGCCATATTCCTAAACATAGCAATGTTGTCCTTTGTTTGCATGAAGAATTCACAGTCATTCAGCGTTTCAGGGATTGTTCCCTGCTCAGGCATTCCCATACTGATTGGATCTCTGCCAAACAGTAGGGTGTGAGGGCTGTAGCCCGATAGTACACTGATCGTGGACCGAACCGTCCACAACGCTATGGGGAGCAGATCGGTCCAGTTACAGTGGTCATCAGGAATATAATATGCGATCAGGTTTTCAATGGTTTTGTGTAGTCTTTCTACCCGAGCGTTGCCGGTCGGCATTCGCCCGGTAGTGAACGTTTGTTTGCACGCTAGTCGGGTAGTAATCTCCCGGAACAGCCCTGATAGGAAGGCCGCCCCCCGGTCTGTGTGCAGGCGGTTTACTCGCCCATACCGACACACTATCCCGGTTAGGAAACAGTTGGCCGCGGTTTGCGCGGTGGAGTCTTTAGTGGTGAAAGCCTCTGGCCAACCTGTTAGCAAGTCTATGAAGGTCATGATATATTTTGACCCGTCCCTAGCCCTCTTTAGCGGTCCAATAAAATCACACTGTACCACCTCAAAGGGCCGAGTCGGCCTTTCCCAAGACTTGGCCAAAGCCTTGAAGTGCGGGGCCCGTCTCCTTAGAGAGCAGGTTTCACAGGCTTTCACATAATCTACGATGTCGGCGTTCATGTTTCGCCAGTAGAATCTCTCAGAGATTTTGGTAGTAAGGTTACTGATCCCCACATGTCCCCCAGCTAGGATATCATTATGTAACAGCCTCAGGACTTTGGGAATTAGCTTTCCTGGAACTATCATTCGTGGTTTTAGCCTTACCAGTTGGTCTTGATGTTTGTTATATCTTTTGACGTTGAACCTACAGAGCACTCCTGGTGCTACCATTCCCACAAAGTCGGCTTGATCCATTATTCGCCTAGCTTCGATGGGATCTGGCGGTAGGTCTCCGTCTTGTAGATAATCGATCAGTTGCGCGCACTCTGCATCTTGGAGTTGCGCATTTATTACCGTAGCCACAGAAAGCTCTTCATCCTGAATTTCGGCTTCAAATAACTCACATCCCACAGCGGGCTCATATTCTTCACCTGGGACATGTTCATGATAGACTCTAGATAAATAGTCCGGCAGAAAATGAGTCGCTCCTGGCTCATATATGATTTCAAAATCGAAATCTGATAGCGCTAAAGCCCACCGTCTCAGCCGAGCTGACGGGGCCTTGTAGGCACTTTGTAGCAGGGGGATCAACGGTTTGTGATCAGTCACTATGGTGATTTTAGCTCCCTGCAACATGTCCTCATAGTTCTTAATACCTTTAATTACTGCCAGAGCCTCTTTCTCTGTTACCGAATAATTTAATTCGGCGTCACGGAGGGTACACCCCCAGAAAGCAACCGGACGGTAGATTTCATCTAGTTTGTGACACACCGCTGCACCGCACGCGGCGTCTGATGCATCGGTTAATAAATAGAAATGCCCTCCTATATCTGGATGAATTAGCAAGGGCGGCGAGGTCAGCAGTTTCTTTAACTGTTGAAACGCCTCCTCGCAGGCCTCTGTCCATTCAAAAGAGACTTCTTTCTTTAGCAGCCGGTTTAAAGGCTTTGCTAGATCAGCGAAATTAGGGACAAACGGTCGGTAGTAGTTACATAGCCCCAGAAAGGATTTGATAGTTTTCACATTATGCGGGCGGTTAAAGGCTGTGATCTTTTCTGTGGTAACCTTTTGTGTAGCCACCCCTTCGACGTTTACTACGTGGCCGAGGAAATTAATCTCACTGCGGCACCACTCACACTTAGACGGTTTCAGTTTGAGGTTGGCTCTCGCTAAAGCTTGGAGAACCACCTCAACACTCGCCAGGTGTTCGTCAAAGGTAGTGTCGTAGACGATTACGTCGTCTAAATATGCTAAGCATGTTCTAGGAATCAAGCCTTTTAACGCAATGGCCATCACCTTGGTAAACTGCCAAGGCGCGCCAACTAAGCCGAAAGGTACACGCTTATACTGATATACACCCATTGGGGTTTCAAAGGCAGTATATTTTCTACTGTCTTCTTCGATTACACACTGATGATAGCCGCTCAACAGATCTAAAGCTGTCCACATAGTGGGTTTCTTGTAAGCCATATATAAGAAAAGTGATCGCGCTGTAGGCATTGGGAATTTATCTTTGAAAGTGACCTGATTAAGCATGCGAAAGTCTGTACAGAGCCTAGGTTTGCCGTCTTTCTTCTGCACTACCACCAGCGGGCTTCGCCAAGCCGATTCGCTGGGCTCTATGACACCTATATCTATGAGTTGCCTAACCTGTTCATCGATGATATCCATTTTCTGTGGAGAGTATCGGTACGGTCTAGAACTTATTACTCCCTGCGACTCATCCACAATGATTCTCATCGGCGCTATTTCACAGTGACCTAACTCTTCCATTGAGAACGCTAGCGCATCTCTGTTGTTATTAAGCATTTGTCTAAACCTTACCTTTTGTTCTTCATCTAAGCACGACTCGGTTAGATCTATTTTACTTACATTTTCATCCATTTCACCTCGGGATTTCTCCTCAGAGGTTTGGCTTTCCATTTGCACTGCGTCTTTCATTACTTCTACAGAAATCCTATTGATGGACATTGGGGTCTCTGTTTTAGTTAGATAACACAAGTCTAGGAACTCTTCTATCTGGTCTTGATTTACCTCAGGCACTGCGCATTCTTCTGCAAAAGCTAACACTTCTTGTGGAGTGATTTCTTGCATTTCGTCTAGCGGATTCATGACTTTAATCCACCATTGACTTCCCACCGTATTCACGCACCCCTCCACTAGGACAGGTGCGGTTACTGCCGGTGCACAGTAAGCCACGGGTGAGTCTAACCCCAGTGGCTCTCGGGTGGTAACCGGTATGATGCATTCATTTCCCGGTGGAATTTTCACTGTTTCTTTGCTAACTATAGGGTTCCCACAAAACACTTCTATCTTTGCGCCTGGTAGAGATAAATCTGAACGAAGCACTGTTAATAAGTTTCTACCGATTACTATGGAGTGGCATAGATCGTCCACTATGTTGAAATCATAGCAAACCACTGATCCCTGGATTGAAAACTTACACCTGATTTGTTCTAGTATTACTTGAGACGAATTGTCTGCCAAACTGATGTTTCCTTTCGACACTTTCCACTCATCCAGAATGCATCGTTTAGGGATCTGCTGCTTACAAAGGGTAGACATGAAACAATCACTCGCCCCGGTGTCTACCAAAGATTTAACCTCTTTCTGATCATTAAATCTTAACGTTAAGAAAAACGCTTCGTCTCCTATCTCTCTCCTAGCCGGTCCGTCCACTGCGCCTAATTCTATCGTGGAATGAACGGACCCCCCTTCTAGTTTCCCTGACTCTTTTGTTCAGTGCCACTGGCTTTACTATCTTTGTAAATCCGCGGGGGTTTTTCCTTCAACCTATTCTTTAGCCACAAGCACGCTTCTGTAGAGTGACCATGTTGTTGGTGAATGATACAAAACTTACTTTCATCGAAAGGCAACCTGGGTCTCTCCACTTTCTGTTGAGTTGGCGGATTCTTTCCTTTGTCTACCTCTCTGTTCGGGGCGTTATTAGATTTAGCCTTCTGATCTAAATTCCTCTCGCCTTTCTGACCTTCATACCTATCTTTTCTTTCATAACCTTGCTGTTTATAACCACCACTGCTCTGGGGAGATCCATTTTGCCCCGGCTTTGGTTTCTGAAACCATGGGGCGGCCTCCAGTCGGGCCAGCACCACTCCAAACCGTTCAGAGATGGAGTTGAGAGCTGTGGTCTCCTCTGACGCTTGGCTTCCAGCCAGCTCGCTCACTGCATTGGATATTTTAGTTCCCCCTTTGCCTTTGTCCAACGATTCTAGTCTCGTTGCACAATCCACCGCTTCGGTGAACGACTTAGGGTCCAGTATGGCTACTTGTCTGGCTACGCCCTGCTTTAATCCCTCTAAAAACACGGCTAACATCATGCTTTCACTCGCTTCTGCCTTAACTTGCTTTTGTTTCAAGACACCTGCAAATTCAATCACACTCTGGTCCTTTCCTTGTTTGAGGGCACAGAACTCTGCGTGTTTCTGCCACTTAGCTCTTCGATCACCGAAGATCTTTGTCATTTGAGCTTCTAGTTTCTCAAACGTGTCAGCTAACGCTCCTGCCCAGTCGTCTGCCCTTCCCTTTAGGCCTAACAGCGCCATATTCAGGAGATGGGCGTCCGACCAGTCATAGATAGCTTTCAGTCGCTTCAATTCCCTGAAATACTTTTCTATCTGCTCATCTTCCTTTCCACTAAACCACGGTAACCTAATGTTCGGTCCCCTTTGGTGGCCATGGTGGGTCGTTTCACGCCCTGGCGCTGGAACTTGACCCAGTGCCAAACCTAGCTGGGGTAGAATTTCCCAAATATTTGGTTGATTTGGCGGGTTTGGAGGATTGTTCTGTCCTGGTGGGCCCGATGGACCTGGAGGATTTGGAGGGTTGTTCTGTCCTGGTGGGCCCGGTGGACCTGGCGGTCCTGGGGGGTTGGGCGGACCTGGCGGTCCTGGCGGGTTGGGTTGGTTAGGTTGGTTTAGAAGAGGGTTGTTGGGTTGGTTCGGAGGAAGGTTATTAAGTTGGTTTAGAAAAGGATTGTTGGGTTGGTTTGGAGGAGGGTTACCAGGCCCTGGTGGGTTCGCCTGGTTATTCTGGCCTGCCGGAGCTTGCTGACCCTGTTGGTTACCCGCTCTTCCTCGGCCTGCGTTAAGATTGGCTGCGATCGCCATCGCCTGCAATAGGTAAGGAACATGTTTTGCTCGACCCCACCTCCTGCTGGCACGGCTCGGCCAGGCTGTTGGCCTGGTTGGCCACCCCCATCATTTTGCTGCAGTCCCCCAGGGTTTACCCCAAGATTAGGCTGCTGCATTCCTGGATTCACACCACCATCTCCCCCTTCACCAGGTTGCTGTAGTTCCCCAGGATTTATCCCAAGATTGGGCTGATTCGGAGGGGGATTATCAAGAAGGTTTTGAGGAGGATTAGGCCCTTGTGGGTTGGCCTGATTATCCTGGCCTCCTTGAGCCGGTTGGTTAAATGGAGGGTTAAGCCCCTGAGGATTGACCTGATCGTTCTGGCCTCCTTGAGCCTGTTGGTCAAGGGGAGGGTTAAGCCCTTGAGGATTGGCCTGATCGTTCTGGCCTCCTTGAGCCTGTTGACCCTGTTGGTTACCCCCTCTTCCTTGACCTGCCTGCAAAGGGTCTCCCATTGCTTGCGCTAGGAAAGGATGCAACATATTCTGTTGTATAGGCCCAAGGTTTAGCCCACGATTAAGCTGCCATGCCCCCGGATCTACACCTCCAGCTCCCCCTTCACCGGGTTGTTGGAGTTGGTTTTGGTCACCCCTTTCTCCTACTAGATCCACCAAAGGTACGCCTCCCTCCGCCATATTATCTTCGTGGAGGTTTAGTATATCGTGATCGTCCCACTGTTCCCTCACAGGTATTTCCTCTACACTAATTTCGTCCTCGCTTTCTTGTTTGTCTTTCTTACCTGTGTCTAAAACATCCTCGGTAATAAGTTCAAACGATGACGAGCGTGATTTCTCTCCTCTAACTAGTTTTCTATCAGGACTACCCTCTCTGACATTTGCGACGGCTTGTTCTGTTTCACTGTCTCCTTCCTCGTCTCTATCTTCCCCTTCTCTATCACTTTGGATTTCTAGCGTTTCCCTTTCTGCTTTATCCTGATCGCTTAACCTTTCTAACTCTTCATGCTCCTCGGAGCCTGTTTCTGCTAACTTTCTTATGAGATCTGCCGGGTTAGAACCATACTCATCTAATCCCAGATCTGAAACCTTCGCTCCTTTATTAGCGTTGTCCAAGTTCTCCTCAATATCAAAGGTTAGTCTTTAGGGTTGTAAATTGCCTACTTTGTCACTGTTTCCCTCTGCTTCCCTTCCCACTCCCCTGTCCCCTCCCACTGTCTTTCCTTTAGCTACAGTAGGGTAAGGAATGGACGCCCCCGGGTTGGGGTGAGTCGGTGTTACCAGTGGGTGACTGATAAACTCAAGTCGTTGGGGTAATGGATAGGTGAGAGAGCTCCCATCAGGTAGAATTACCGGATTTTCGGGGCGTTTTCCCCCTGATGGGCTGGAGTTATCAGCGGTGTTTTGTCGTTGTTTCTGGTTCCCTGAGGAAAATAGGTAATCCTCATCGAAGGTTTCCTGTTCACTTTGTCCTCCTGCTGCAGGTAGTAAACGATAGGGAACTCCTTGACTACACCACGGATTGTTCACATCGGATTCACAAGTAGAATGAGAGCTAGCACCAGGTTCGTGGTCCGTAGGTAGTACGTACCCTGGATTCCAATATTGCTGATATTGTTTGAGACGGTTCTTCCCTTCAACTCGTCCCGAGTATGTTAGGGTTTCAAGTCCTTCGTCAAGAACCGGCCTATCTTTGGACCCTAGGTGCCAGGGAAATGGTTTACCTCTGCCACGGGTTTGGTAATTTTGTGCACCTTCGGGGCAGAGCTGCTTGGGTCTGGCTGCGACCTCCTGTCTCTGTGCTTCCCCGTCTAAGGGATTACCTACCAGGTGGCGGTTTTCCACATTCCCTGTATATGATGTTGACACATCGTGTCCTGCGGGCCGCAAAGATTGAGGCTTGGGGTTAGAGGAAGCCTCAAAGTTACCGGTGGCTGACATCAAGGATGAGCAAAACGGCACAAGTCATGTTTCGGGTAATCTCCACCAAATGAACTATTGTTAATGTTTGTTTTAATACTGCGTGATGTGTATATGACTAGGTATCCATGAGTCTTTTGTCCAGGTTGTCTGAGTCAATCAGACTGCGTTTAAAGTCAGTTCGTTCACTTCCCAATAGTTCAAAAGAAATGAACGATGAGGGAGCTCTTAATATGAAAGGGTTTTTATTCAATAAACATCTCATCCCGAGTCAAAGCCACCATGTATAAGTCTCCATCGGTCCACCTCCCATCTCCTATCAGCAATCAACCACATTTAGAATACAAGTTGTTCAAACACATTCTAGACCGCTCTAGTGCTTAGCTCTATCACAATCCTATGTCCGAGGTAGTTGGTATAGGTAAAACTCCAGTCTGCTACGCAGGAGTCGATGTACTAACTCCAAGTAGCTCCTTTGCTAAACTTACTCAGCTGACATTCTCACTAAAACTGCCTGCTCCTCACTTTGCAACACCTTTTATACTGGTTAACAGGTGGCGCTGGGAGCGTAACATATCTCTTTCTAGAAGTAGACTAGAAGTAGACTTGCTAAGCCTGATCCTTATTAGATTATACAACGTGATGATATATTAAAAGTGCTAAGCCATTAGTACACTGTGGGCATCGAGTGTGCACATTCCACACACATTTTTATGTGTTTTTTTGCATGCTATCACTCTTTCAATATTTTACATCCAAATATTTCTTTTGAATAATTATAATTACAAAATTCGGTTGTTTATGATGAGACTGAGAATTAGAACGCGGCATTAAAATATATATAAATTATGCATTTCATCTGAGGCCAAAAAAATAAATAGGTAACAAAGGTCAAAATAAATAGGGTAGGTAGTTCGAAATCTTTTCTTTTTTTTACTTACCAAAGAGACCCAGCCAGTGTTGAAAAATAAAAAAAAATATTCCAAATATCCCCTAAAAACATTTTAGCATCTAAAATACATGCCCTGATCATCTACATGTTGTTTAAAGGTTTTCCATGCATTCTAAGGTCAATTCTTCTGGTTTTTGAATAAAAGTAATTACAAATTTCCTAAAATAAAAGTTAGAGTAGGGCCAAAAAAGTAGGGTAGGTAGGGTTACCTGAACACGACAGTTTTTTAAAATATTTTTGGCCTGATATATTTCTTCTTCTCATGCGTTCATGTCACCACAATCATGCATTCAAGAACATCCAATTTATTCTACTTGATTCAATATTTTCTCACTGGGTTCGGAATTTTATGCCACGGTATCAAAACTATGCCATATCCATATTTATATTTAGCTTTAATTATATTGACACGGTGAATGAGGTTGATCTGTGTGTAAATGAGTATAAGTTCAGTATGCACAAACACATTTTAACGAATTTATTCCAGGTTGAAGGCCTTATCCCTCGGGTAAGACAACATGAATGTGCTAATGAAATAAAACTGCCAAGCATTACACAAACATAAGGGAAGAATGCGCTTTAGGGGTCTGTGGTTTCTTGACGCTGAGGAACTCAACCAAACCTCAAAATGATTTATCAGAGAAGAACTCTGACCTAAGGTTCATGTTAATTATAGTGTTGATTCATAGAGCTGCTAAACCATGTATGCCTCCGGAGTGCAAGTTTAGTGTCATGAAGTACCGACCCGTAAAGTACATTAATCCTTCACAACTACATTAAAAATTACCTGTTTTTATACACCAATCATATTGATCGGACGTAAGAAGGTCGAATTAGTTTAAGAGGAAAGTTGCTGCTTTCAGCGGGTTTTCTTGACAGATTTTGTTTCTAATGAAAATACACGTGATCTAATAATGGAAACGGGTGAACAGAAGCGAGACACAGCTGATTATTTAACAATTCCTGTAACTCACCAGCAGCACTGTCCTAGAGCATTACCTAGGGCAGGTCCACTTCTGACTTCAGTATGCACAGTACCAAAGTTAAGTAAGAAATAAAGGGATGAATAGTTTTATGAAAGATAGCCATAAGAAATGACAATAATTATGTCAACTGTCCTCTATATAGAATGTCACTTTAAGATTAAAATTAAGATCCAATTTAGGATCGAAGTCCATGGGGGCTCATAAGTAACTGATTAGCATGGTTTTAGCGAAAAGGCCCCTCGGATTATTTGCAGAATGCAGTGAGTGCAGATCACCAAATTTACAAAACTGGGATTTATCTTGATTGAAAACTGCGCAGATGGAATTATCAAAGCTTTAGTACTTTCTAATTGGCTTTAACACGCCCCATAAAAAAATGATGAAAGGTCTATTGTAAACATAGCAGTTATGGTCGCAAAACCTACAGCTCATCTTGATTATGGCAACTACGTTCAAGCAAACTCTCTTTGGTTCAAGTGAAGGAAACAATGTGTTAAAATATGACAACATTTTGCAAACTCAAATAACTATGGAAATACATTCCAGGAGTCTAACTTTATGATAACTTACTATAACTGTATGTGAATTTCATAAAACTCATGTCATTTATGCCTGAAAACAGCAATATTTGTAAACAAACCAATTCTGGTGTATAGGTCACCAAAATTGGCCAGGGGCAAGTTTTAAGGTATTTTAATGTAGTTAAAATCTTTATTGCCAGTCCATATTTTACCACAGGACTAGGTTATGGCCATGGAGTATATTTCAATATTAGTGGACAGTATGGTGGGACAGGAAGCTGGACTTTAGGGGTATTTATCATTATTAATTATAAACCCTGCACAATGTTACACTTTATCCCCACTTATGTTAAGTACTTTAGATACCTTTATCATCTTATTCAAGTTGTTTCTATAGAAAACTATCCCTTTAATAATCTTACTATTTATGTAGAATTTATCATCGTATGTATTCATAAAATTAATGTACCACACTGACTCTCTCGACACCCTTAACAAGCCTAACGATATTACCCAACCCACAGGACATCAGCTTGCCAACATCATACTTGTACGATGGTATCCGAGTGGACACGCTTTCCTATGACCCACGGGCCCGGGCGGCCCTTGTCAGGGTGGAGGAGGTGCAGCGACCCCTGTCAGTGGTGGGCCGTGGGGCCGTGTGTCAGGGCTACGGGCCCTACTCCTACATCAGTAGGTAAGTAATAGTTGGTTGGTTATTGATTTCTTTACGCTCTAATTAACTGTGTTGGTCACCAAGGTTGGTGTTATACAGTGCCTACTAGGTAAGGTATTAGGTGACTGAGTAATGTCAATGGGGGTGGAGGAGGTGAGGTAACCCCTTTCAGTGGTGGGATGTGGGGCCATGTATCAGGGCTATGGGCCCTACGCCTACATCAGTAGGTAAGTAATGTCAATGGGAGGAGGTGCAGCGACCCCTGTCAGTGGTAGGCCGTGGGGCCGTGTGTCAGGGCTATGGGCCCTACGCCTACATCAGTAGGTAAGTAATGTCAATGGGAGGAGGTGCAGCGACCCCTGTCAGTGGTGGGGCATGGGGCCGTGTGTCAGGGCTACGGGCCCTACTCCTACATCAGTAGGTAAGTAATGTCAATGGGAGGTGCAGCGATCCCTGTCAGTGGTGGGGCGTGGGGCCGTGTGTCAGGGCTACGGGCCCTACTCCTACATCAGTAGGTAAGTAATGTCAGTGGGAGGAGGTGCAGTGACTCCTGTCAGTGGTGGGGGTTGGGGCCATGTGTCTTGTTTGTTTGTTTGTGGGATTAGTTTAACGTCCAGCCAACCCTTCAGGGTTCTTTTACCAGACTGCACAAGGTAAAGCCATTCAGCAAGTTTTACGCCACAGGGGCGGTGACTAAATCTATGAAATGATGTGCCTATTTGTAGCAGTGGGACCCAATGCCCTCTTTATAGTGCTGCCACACTGAGATATCATGTCATAGGCCCACACAATACCCCACCCAGTCACATTATACTGACACCAGGCTGACCAGTTATGTTTCGTGGTTCTTACTTTATACCGGGGCCATGTGTCAGGGTTACGGGCCCTACGCCTACATCAGTAGGTGAGTAATGTCAATGGGAGGAGGTGCAGCGACCCCTGTCAGTGGTGGGCCGTGGGGCCGTGTGTCAGGGCTACGGGCCCTACGCCTACATCAGTAGGTAAGTAATATCAATGGGAGGTGCAGTGACCCCTGTCAGTGGTGGGCCGTGGGGCCATGTGTCAGGGTTACGGGCCCTACGCCTACATCAGTAGGTGAGTAATGTCAATGGGAGGAGGTGCAGCGACCCCTGTCAGTGGTGGGCCGTGGGGCCATGTGTCAGGGCTACGGGCCCTACGCCTACATCGGTAGGTGAGTAATGTCAATGGGAGGAGGTGCAGCGACCCCTGTCAGTGGTGGGCCGTGGGGCCATGTGTCAGGGCTACGGGCCCTACGCCTACATCGGTAGGTGAGTAATGTCAATGGGAGGAGGTGCAGCGACCCCTGTCAGTGGTGGGATGTGGGGCCGTGTGTCAGGGCTACGGGCCCTACTCCTACATCAGTAGTTAAGTAATGTCAATGGGAGGTGCAGCGACCCCTGTCCGTGGTTGGACGTGGGGCCGTGTGTCAGGGCTACGGGCCCTACGCCTACATCAGTAGGTAAGTAATGTCAGTGGGAGGAGGTGCAGCGACCCCTGTCCGTGGTTGGACGTGGGGCCGTGTGTCAGGGCTACGGGCCCTACGCCTACATCAGTAGGTAAGTAATGTCAATGGGAGGAGGTGCAGCGACCCCTGTCCGTGGTGGGCCGTGGGGCCGTGTGTCAGGGCTACAGGCCCTACACCTACATCGGTAGGTAAGTAATGTCAATGGGAGGAGGTGCAGCGACCCCTGTCAGTGGTGGGACATGGGGCAGTGTGTCAGGGCTACGGGCCCTACACCTACATCGGTAGGTAAGTAATGTCAATGGGAGGAGGTGCAGCGACCCCTGTCAGTGGTGGGACATGGGGCCGTGTGTCAGGGCTATGGGCCCTACACCTACATCGGTAGGTAAGTAATGTCAATGGGAGGTGCAGCGATCCCTGTCAGTGGTGGGGCGTGGGGCCGTGTGTCAGGGCTACGGGCCCTACACCTACATCGGTAGGTAAGTAATGTCAATGGGAAGAGGTGCAGCGACCCCTGTCAGTGGTGGGACGTGGGGCCGTGTGTCAGGGCTACGGGCCCTATGCCTATATCAGTAGGTAAGTAATGTCAAGGGTGAGGTAGTTGCGGCAATCACTGGGGCAGATTAAGAATAATAAAGAAAGTAGGGACAGTCAACGTTACCGGTGTAGTCCTATATCAATCAGTAGTCCTTTTTTGACAAACACTGATAAATATATATACTTTTCTGGTCTGGAAAGAACCACAAAGGGTTGGTAAGAGGTATACCATCCCAACTAACAAGTATAAGGTGAACTACCCTTTTTTGTGTTTCATAGGGTAGACACACTAAAATGAGTACAAATGAAAAAAGAAAGATTTTGGCATTTCCCTTTCTTCTAGCTATAGGGTAGAAACTTTAAATGATTACGAATGAAAAATGAATCAAGATTGGCGTTTCATTTCTCAAATCTTATGCCATACACATGACTTTTTCAGCCCAGACCCTTCCCCTAACATCCCCCTGACCACTCTCCTGCCCGATGTTCGGCTGGTGGACCGGGACAACCCCTACTTCCTGGACGCCGCCTGTGGGTGGCGCTGCGGCTGGGGCGGCTTCGCGCTGTTCGACGACCGGGTGTACTTCTTACTGACGGCCGTGTTTGGGGTGCGCCGGGCTCAGCTCAGGAGACAGGTGCAGGTCAGGGTCATGAACTCGGCCTGTGACGAGCTGCTCCAAAAGGCCATCAAGTACGAACAGGTAGGGAGCATTTAGCTCAACATAGAAATGGAGTTACCACTGGGTCATTTCTATATATACTCCATAGTATTGATAGCTGTGTTCTGTGTACTCCATTCAAGTTTCATATTTAATATTTCAAAGGCTAGGGTTGGGGTTGAGGATGAAGGTCCTGGTGTCAACTATCTAAGAAAAAGAAATGGTTATTTGGAAACAGCCACCAATGTCACGTCGTTTATTTTTCTCCTCATGTCACTTAGGCCCATGTTGCATGTCGAATTTAAGGAATGGCCATCTCGCCCTGTTAAATTTTGGGGTCTACAGCCATAGGGTTTTCTAGTCTCCTTGAAGTTGTGAACCAATTAACATGGGGATAACCATTTGAAAGGATATACATCCATGTGAACGGCCAGGACTTTGCAGTCACAGTCACACAACCCTAAAACTGGCTACATACATTCTTGACTTAACCCGATTATGCAGAGCGAAGGGTGTCTGTTGCAACCCTTACAGTAACTGTACACATTACAGGTGGGCACAGAGCTCCCGATCCTGGGCTGCTCGGACCACGTGGTGACGGTGTACGACCAGCCGTATGACAGCGCGCGCCCGGTGGACACGTGGGTGGCCAGCCCACTGCGGGTCGTCCAGGAGACGCCCCGGACACCCATGTACTTCCTGCTGCAGCTCATCCAGAAGGCCGACTGTGACGTCACCATGAGCCTCGTGCAGACGTCACGGCAGAGCGGCCTCTCCACATGGGTAGGGTCTACTTTAATACTTCCTAACTTCTTCTGGCATTCAATACATCACGTTCGTGTCAGTCGTCTATGGTTTCCTTTTTAACTATGTGGGAAATAGTGTAAGATGCATTTTATATATATAGTGTCAATTGATTCTTTTTTAACCAAAAAAAAGCCCCAAACTCTGTACTGATATGGATTACTCCTGCCTAGGCAAATGTCGTCTAATCATGGACTTCTGCCCGCACACCTTTCATGGCTAACAGCAAATGATCAAGCCTAAACTGCTGAGGTCGGCTATTTGGTCATCTGGTCTGGGAGATAACAGTATTTTAATAATTGTATGTTGCTTCCTCACAGGTACACAATGTGAGTCTGCCGAGTATATACGGCGGTAACCAACAGATCAGGGGCTTCGGGTCCATAGACTACAGGGATGGCATGCTGTGCTGGACAGCGGCTGAGGTCCTTCTCTGCGGGCCGATTGCTGGCGACAAGGTCAGCCTCGTGTCGATGCTCCTACCGCCCGGGGCGGCCCACACAGAAGGCATATGTACAGGTACGTGAGACCACTCCTTGTGCCATTATTTTGTGTAATTATGTTTAAATGACCTCTGTGGGCTGATTGTTGGTGACAAAGTCAGCCTCGTGTCCATGCTCCTACCGTCCGGGGCAGCCCACACACAGGAATATCCACAGGAGGTATATTTGTCAGCTAAAGGAGGGCAACTTGGAACACGAACTCGTTTGTACAACATTTGGTCCAAATATCATCAGAGAAAATAGTACACAGTCTGTACTTTCCATTCATTGTCATTGCAAGTTTGTTTGATGAAACGATATCATGTTTCTTAATTTGCCTGATTCTTTGCAGGTGACCTTCCCTTGGCCAAGGTGCTGACAGGGGTGGCTGTGGCCTCCTCGGCTCCTCTCCGGGTCTACTTCGGCTGTTACTCGGAGCTTTCCGGTCACGGGGGAGCCGGGCTAGTCGAGGTCAACCTCTCCAGCGCCAGAGAGATCGTCAAACATGTCTACCCAGTGACCAGTGCTGGCCGCAAGGTCTATGCTTCAGGGCTGTTCTACGTGGATACGTTATGTGGCCCTTGTACAGAAAACTGTGAGAATGGTGATCAGACAACTAGTTTTCTCAGGTCCACCACATCCGGGGTGAGGTCGGCCACCGTCCAACCCTGGCCGGAGAGGAGTCCTCAGGGTAGCGCGCTCACCGGGTGCGCACGCACCTTGGTAATGACATTGAGAACAGTCGTCTCCTTATTGTTAAACTCCATCTTTGTTCTTACTTTGATATTATAGGAAAGATCAGTATTTAACTGGGAAAAAATGAGATTATTCCGAGAGGAACCAAAACCTGCATTGTGGAGATTAACATATATTAAAGTCTAACATGTTATCACAATGTAGATGCAGCTGCAGGACATTTAAAAACCTAGTTTCATACATTTTATTGGTCAATGCATAAACAGGTGTAAGATTACTCGTGTCATCAAGTCTGGTTCACATCTTATGATCAAATTATGACGAACATTATGTTGGGATGTGAAAAGAGATGGGGCGAATTCTTATACCGGTTTTGTTCTGACACTGACGATAATATCTATGGATTTCTAATTTCCTCTAAATGATACACATTTTCCCACCAACCCTTCAAATAATGCGTATAGTGTTTCTTTGGTAGTTAATGGAATTATAAGGTGTGACACAGACTTCCGAGACACAATACAGTTAGTATCCTCATGTGAGCATCTAACTGGACAAAGAAATGAATGTCAGATTTACTGGTGTCAACTGAGTTTGGTATTCCTGTCGAGTACGGAGTCATACTCCCTTTGTAAAATAAGATACATGTTCCTAGTATTTCATAGATATTTTTTATTGTGACTAGTAATTCAGCAGTTCCAATTGTATATATGTTTCTCCTCGCAAGTAAACAACACATACATTGTACAGTTGGCTTTAGTTAAAAGACAAAAGGTATAACTCCATAACGTCCGCTCAGGTGTAAATGTTACAACCTTAATGTATATTCCCCTGTTATCCAAAAAAAAATGGCTACTTAAATTCAGGTAAAAGCACAGGCATTGTTACGTACAAATTACAATTTCATTTGAGCCACTAACACTTTCCAAAAGGTATTAACGGTATTACTTGATCTAGACCTAGTTATAGGTATTTTATCACAGCATGGTTGGTAAAATTAATTGTCACACTTTTTAAATAATTATATTATCAGCTAATTATTGTAAAGTCAGCTCATTTGGAGAAACCTTCATTGGCACTCTGATTGTATATACCACAAAACAGACCTGACGTACTGAGAAACTAATGATATCTCTTTGGCTTAAAAATGAGATATAATTTATTTCTCCTGCAATTTGGCAATCTGGAATACTGTGAGGGTAGATGTGTGTATATATTTATAGATAACCCGGTATTGTCTCTTTGGACTTTGATACACATGATATGTAAAAACAACAGACAACGGAAGATACTTATGCTTTGGGGACATCCATTAATTATGTAAGCATTTTAACGTGACATCTAGTTCCCCTCCACACTCTTTAGCATGTAATACGAAATGGAAATGTACTCAAGCCCTTGTACTCCCCTTGTGAGTACGTAAACGTAATTAATGGACGCCCCCTTTGGGTAAACACACATGTGTACATTCCACAAATATATGAGTTTTTACACAATTGGTCTGCAATATGAAATAAATCCTGAATGATATTGTACAGCTATGATCATGTATATATAATCATCTCAAAATAGAATACTTATCATCAAATATCAAAAGGTAACACCATATATGTTCACGCCCTCTTTCATAGCATTTCGCCTTGATAAGTGTTGAGCGAGAGGGGAATAACTTCTACAGTACTCTTCTATGAGCATATAGAAGTAGTCTATAAACACAAAGACAATCGAAATGAGTTTTATCACTGCCAAGTTGTCGAAATGAATAAATTGAATACACAATACACATTTGCAATATTCACAAATGCAATGTTACTGTTGCTCCTTAACTTTTGTAGGAAATAACCCTATCCCTTATGAACGACCAATTCTCATGACAATCCCGATCAGTATAATTATATGTGATACTGTATAGGTTATCTAAAGGCTTCCCGTTGTATCACAGAATTATATAAGATTTATATATTTTGAAAACAAAAAAACAAGGGTTGTATTTCAGGGCAATGGTACTCCTTGGTTGTAGAAGTCCCAGAAGTCGTCGTCGTCGTCCATCTTGTTGGCGGGCGGGGGTGCGGGCGGGGGCGCCGCGGGCGGCGTCAGGGGCGGCGTCTTAAACTCGATGTCCTCAAACACCATGTCGTTGACGGGGGGCGGCGTGGGGGCCTTCTTGGGCCTGGGTCTGGGCTTGGGCTTGGGCTCCTTGGGTTTGGGTGGTGGGGGCGGTCGCTTCGCACTGCGGTCCCAGTTGACGCTGAATTTGGGTAAGGTGACTGCGTACGCGTCCCAGTCTTTCTTCAGCGCGCCGCGGATGGTTTCGTGCTGCCACCACAAACCTGACAAAAACATGCAGTGCCCTCGGTCATCTAAGGCTACGGTCTACTCTGAGCTCTGCCCAACCCCACACCAAGTAGGCAGGAATCGCCAAACGGGTATGCTTACTCAAGAACTCGAGGAAACCGAAAAGGGATACTGTAAAAAGAGTTCTACATATATGCTTGCAAATACTTCCAATTTCAAAAGGATAGGTTTTAGACAATTGAACAACATTTTAAAGAATTTGTGAGAGTACATAGCCCTATTGCGTCCCATACCTATGCATTGGAATGGAGTGGGTAGAATATGGAATGCCAACATGCCCTAAGCTATGGTGCTGCTTCCAACTGGCCAGCTAACTAACATCACTAACAAACTAATATGTACACAAACCTAGGCCTCACTATAATTTCTATCATACGAATCTACATAATGTTTTTAATACAAAAGACATCTAGGTGTATTCACGCTATCCTCAGACAGCAGCATCTAGAAGACTATGGACTAGGGCTCTATCTGGTTCTCTATCCCTAAGAATTAGATCTTTATCTAAGTGTAATTCGTAGGAAGCCACTCCGCATATTTTCGTTTTGACTGCGTAAGCTATTGACGCAAACAGACAATGATCGTTTTATGAAAAACTAAAATTTGTAATCAGCATGTCATGATTCTATATTGTTCTGTGGCTTATTTCATAGTTTAGTTGTTCAGGATTTTGCTCTTGGAATATTAAACGACCAAAAATGAAGGCCTTATATCTGTTATAACCAATATCTAACACTGAAGTGGTTGGCTCACTCTCAGATTTATCTGACTTATTTCTGGGGCTCTAGCCCGTCCCAGGCCTTTCTGACCCGGTCGCGCAGCACGTTTTGCTCGGCCCAAGTACCTACAAGAGAAACGACGCAAGCACTCAGCCGGACACCCTCAGCAGACGTTAGAGCAAACAGGGGACAGGGGGACGGTAGACGCAGACCACAGGAGCGGACCCAGCAAACTCGGACCTTAGGAATCTTATGCAACTTTATACATGCACCTTTTTGTTTAATTACCCATTTTCCTTAAAAAAACAAACAAAAAATCAACAAAACCATTCCTAACCTTATGAATGAATGCCGATACATTTTTGTTACAATAGTATGAAATCAGCTTAAATTTGTTCCATGACTGCTACATCATTAATTTTGTAAAATAGCTTATGGGTCCGCTCCTGCAGTCGTTCAACAGAATGAAATGAGTTTTAGTTTTGTCCAAGGTCCTACAGCAATAGAATCATAGATCCAGAACAGACAATCTATATGAATAATTCGATTTGAAAGGTTGTGTGTGAGAAAGGTCAAGAAAAAGTGTTGCATAGAGCGGCAGAAATAAGTAGATATCTATCGACTCTTCTTTTAAGTGGACATTGCATTATTCCAATCTCTTTGGAGAGGCTCCTGAGTGACACAAACTCATTAAACTTGATAGAATTCTGATTCATATTCAACAGGGTTGATCGGATTCTGAATGGTCGGAAAAGAAAATCTTTTTAAAACCTAGTGTAAATTCAAGTTAAGATAGAAAAAATTTAGAAGGTTATCAGGGCTCAACATTAAGGGTTTAAACCTGGCTGCCCGTCGGGCAGGTCTAGGTCGAATTACACCTGCCCAACCCTCAAATTCACCTGCCCAGCTTTAATAGATTTGTATAAAATCACAAAAATTTTGCCTGCCATTTGGGCAGGTACATGTCAAAGTCTACCTGCCCCCACCTCAAATTTTACCTGCCCCGGGTGGGCGGGCAATGCTTAATGTTGAGCCCTGGTTATGTAAGTTTGCATGGCTGAAAGATCAAATTAGATTTTACAAAAAAACAATGTCTTCTCAGAAAAGAATGGAATGCAAAATAGACAACTAATACAAGTTTACCTGATAGAATATATTAAAGTCTTTTTTTCATGAATTTCAATAGATTATACAGACAAACAGTATTGCCAACCTTCTGATTTTTATTTCTATTTTGGACGAACAGTTCAAAATATATCGAAAGGGTTTGCATATAAATAGGACAGAATCATCCATTATCTTATATAACATCGTTTTAGACATAGAAATTAGTACACGTAAGCCTTTGTCATCTTTAGCATACCAAAACCTGGGATTTCCTTGAATAAATTTCTACATTTCTTATAGTCAGAAGCTGTGCTCTTCTTGGTTGGCAATACCATTTACCGGCAGCGTCCTACTACTCATACTTACTTAGTTCGTCTCTTTGGTAGCGGAACTCGTCAGTCTCGGCCACCCGGCGCCGGTGTGGGTCTTCGTTAAAGTTCTGCTTCATGGACCCCACCTTGTGGTTACACGTCACGCCGGGCCCGAAGATGTTGGAGCGGGTCGACGTGCCCATCTCCTGGTACGACGGGTGCAGGCCCTCGTCCGGCATCACCACTCGGTCCATGGGCTTGTGCGGCCGGCGTGCTTCAATCTGAGAGCGCTTCTGGTTTTCAATCGTCTTTTTCACCTGCTCTGGATCCGCAAGCATCATTTCACAGACTTGAGTACCGAAGAGGTGCTGAATGTTGGGGGGCAGGGCCACGTCGTCTATGGTGACGGTTTTTCCTGCGGGGTAGCGGTCCTTCATGTAGGCCTCTTTGGGAGGGGCATAGGGGTCTTTGTGCCTCTTGAAGGGGGGCATTTTGGGCACCAGGTGGTTGGGTTTCTCGGCCACCTCGGTGAAGTCCATGCCCTTCCTGAGCGGGTCGCCGACCAGGCAGTACTGGTGGACCGGGGGCTGGTTGCCGTACTTGTGGTGGTTGTAACTGCCCTTTTTCAGGCCCACGTCATTCATGTCCGGAGCGTGCTCCAGGTCCTTGTCGGAGTATTTCTGACTTGCCTTAGATCTTTCTCGTGGCACTTTTTTAATGTCACCCTGTGGTTGGACCTGAAAATACCTGGACTTTTCTTCAATGGCTGAAAGCAGGTGCTCTGCACGACTCCGTTGTTTTTGGCGTTCAACTAATTCCTCTTTGTTATGCAAAAGCATCTCTTCACCTAAAGGGAGGAATCAGTAATTCTGGTTTATAGATACTGTTGCCGTATCATGGTATACCAACTACTTTGAAATTACTTGAAATAACATAAAGAAGCAAAAAACATTAGAAATTATTTGATTTGAAATCACAACAACTTAATCAAATAAAATGTTTCAAAATCAATCTAAGTATGATGTCAATGAAATATCCAAGTCCACACAACACTATGTTTAGTTTTAAGTTATTTGAAACTCAATTTGAATTGACGTGCACCACGCAAAAGATTGAGAAAACTAAAGAAGGTTACTTGAAACAAACTGAAGAACAAACTTCGGATTCACCTGCACCAAACACGGCTTCAAGCTGTGGGGAACGAGTCCTTGTCTGCTGAGCACGTGCTTTTTCTTCTGGTTGATTGTTCAGGTTTATTGAGCGCAGTTCGTCCACCAGTTGTTTGTCCCTGCGCTGTAGGGTGGTGCCAAACAGCGTCTGCCGTGGGTGAGACTGGGTTGGCGCGGCCCGGTTCCCCAGCCAGCTGCGCCCAGGGGAGGCCTCTTTTGGCACATCTATAAACTGCACCGCCATTGCCAGGTTGTTTTTGCAGATGTGTGTGGTGTGTGCTTTTAAATGATCTGTGTAAACAAAAGGCACACAAAAACGTGGTGATAATATAGATGATTAATGTTAGTAAATAGCAAATCGTTGACTGAAATGAAATTAGCGATTTGGTGTCTAAATAGTGTAAAAGGCCTAATCACATCTGAGAAGCTGAAACATGTATGACAGACCTCCGGGGTGGTCATATAAATAATTAAGGTTTCGGGGGGCCGAGGGCTAGAAAACTGATTCATCAGAGGATTTTCAATAAATGATAATTCAAGAGTCGATAACGTTAGTGAGGGCCCCTAGGCCTAGATTTTTATGAGGGCCCCTTAATTTCAAAAACTAGGAGCCCAACTGGCCCCAAAATTTTAAATCTAATGTCCACCGCTGGACCTTCATCGTGTTTGATTAAAGCCCTTTATTTCTTCAAAATTAATATAAACAGTGCTTTTGATGAAATAATCATTGAGGAATCAGATGAAAAAAAAACACAAAAAAAACAGGCCTAAATCATGGCATCAATGGAGGAGATTAGGGAGCGGGGGAGCAAGGGGTGTATCAAGGCCCAGTGAACAAATGTACTTTTTTTGTCCCAAGGCCAATTCCGTGAATACATGTGCAAAAATACAAACAAAAACAAAACAACAACAAACAAACTGGGGCCTAGTTTAGTAGTAAATGCCATATAGTGTACAAATCGAATGCCATGGACAGTTCCACATTCTAAATTTAATAACATGTCGAATATTATCACATAATTCCATGGCATGAGCCTGGTGAGCCTGAGCCTGAGGCTGAGGGAGTGAGGCTACCATGATGAATGACTGTATTACTATTAACTTAATTAATGACAATAAATACCATGACAATAGACAAAGTGGGTAGGCCTGACCGGTTAGGATAACCACATCACTTGCACATGAATGATGCAGTCAGATTGAGATTCGCTGCAGCAGCACCAGCACTTGCAGCAGCTAACGTTAACTTTTAAGACATTCAAGTTAGTTATAACATACCCTCGATGAGCATGAACAGGCCTCGAACAACACGTAAGATGGGTAGAAGACAAACACTTACCCTAATCCGCGCGTTTAGTTTACATGGCATACAACTCCATTGTTGGCGTCCTTCGTTACCAGGCTCAGCGCACCTGCCTGCGGTCTACGTCATAGAGTCCTGTGTACACAGACTCTGATGACGTAGAACACAACGGGTTCAGAGGTCGGCAGGGCACAGGACTAGGTGACACAAGGTAAATGCGATGTGGTTGGATCATATCGCTAGTTAGACGTTAGCATTAATTAACAAAATATTTTAACACTTTTCTTTACTGAAAATTTAAGTAACTCATGGATAAAATCGTTCGATGTCTTTTAAAAGTACAGTCTTCTACCTGGCCTTGTCACTGTGAGTGTGGTGACCACTAAATATCGCCCGCTGCACCGTCTGCTAGCTATTATAGTACAACACTTGAACAGTGCTAGACGTTATGAAATGGATTCTGCTGTCTGTTGTACTGCATAGTTGTTAGCTTTCCCGTTTCAGTGTCCTGTTTGTGGCGTGTTTGGGAATCCTTTTATTAGTGGGGACACTCTAGCTCATAGTCATACAGTCATGTCTAAAGTCATTCTTTGACAACTTTCAATTTACACAATATTGTTGTCGACGCGAGGAGCGCGTCGTTTTCGGGTAATCCGCTAGGGGGCGCCACGATAGGTGACGCGTCCAGGGGCGGGAAAGCGGCATCCGGGAGCGGCAACTGGCAGATGATCCCTGACCTTTGAATGAACCACAAGTACACCTTGCTGCTCATCAGAGGCCTCCATCTCACCCTTCCAAGACCACAAGTAAGTGTTATATACATGCCAAAGTATTACATTGGTGCCAGGAGTACTTACCCATGTGGATTTTGTGAAAATTGGAGAAAGATTGAGTGAAATAGGACAGTTTGTGGAGATAGACTTTTCACAGGAGACAGACCTACTTTCCTATTGTTTACAATTGGAGTAGCTCTCAAAAGGACACACTGGGACAACCCACAGGATTTAAACTCACAGGATTTATCCACAGGAGTATTGTTATACATTTGCTGATGAACTTTATGTGAATTTGGGTGGTTTTAGTGAACTTTTGTGGGAGTTTTGTAACTTCCTGTCCCACCCAGGAGGGAGGCTGAGGGTGGCTAATTTACCCACCTCCAAATTACCCCCTCTAATCCACAGCCATCCTACATTTATAAAGTCTGGAAACTATATATTGAGCATTTTTATGAACCCTATTCCCCCTATACTTTAAATTGTAGGGATTATTTCTGCATTTTGGACACTTTCTGAGAACTTAAACTCTGACCCATTTTCTGAGTGACCTGAGCCACATGGTTTAAGGTCATCCATCTTGGATCAGACCAAATATAGCCTATCATTGACTCAATTTAATCTGGGCCATCCTTTCTTATAGACAAACCATCCACTCCTATTTCTTATGAATTTAAGTTTCAATTGGTCTAGGCTACCCACCCTGGAGATTATTTTTGTGACTTTTTCTATTTTTGACCTGTATTTAGGAGTCCTCATTGGTTGTAGCTCAGAGCATTTATTCTAACTCTGGCCATTATCCATTGCCATCCTGTCATTATTAGTGGTGTTATGAATGTATAACCCAGTTAGTTGGAATTATTAAATACTAGGCTTCAAAACCTGGTGGTTGTTTTAAAGACTTTAATGATTTTTGCCTGACTTTTGGTGATATTAACTTTTGGTAGGCATCTTATTGCAACAAAAAGTCAGTTGGCGGCCATCTTGAAAAATTTCAAAAACAGGAAGTCGGTTGGCGGCCATCTTGAAATTTCAAAAACAGGAAGTCAGTTGGCGGCCATCTTGAAATTTCAAAAACAGGAAGTCAGCTGGCGGCCATCTTGAAAAATACAATAACAGGAAGTAGGCTGGCGGCCATATTGGATTAGACAGGAAGTTGGCCGGCGGCCATCTTGGAAGTACAATAACAGGAAGTCAGGTGGTGGCCATATTGAATTTGAGAGGAAGTAGGATAGTGGCCATCTTGGATTTGACAAAAGTTGGCTGTCCACCATCTTAGTTTGGCAACTATATTGACTGAATAACCTATAACTTCTAATCTGTTGCCATCCTATTACCCACAGTATAATACAATCAATCAAGTACCTTTATTGTGATAATCATTGACTAAGCTTTATAGCCTGGTGTTTATTTTATGATTTTTTACAATTTTTGACCAACTTTGATAACATTTAGAGTTGGTGATTGATATTTGATTGTCAGATTGTCATCCATCTTGGATTTCCGCCATCTTGGATTTCCGCCATCTTGGATTTCCACCATTTTTGCAACCTGGGATAATATACCCTTAGGTTTAAAAAATATAGCAATTATTTGAAAAAAAAAAAAAAAAAAAAAAAAAAAAAAAAATTCCTGGATCTTGAAATTTGGAAATTCAATTGTTTGAATTTGTATTCTGACTTTGAATTTTGGTTTTGAATTTTTGAATTTTAATTTTTTGAATTTGAAGGATATTTTGGATTCTCACATTTGGGCGTTCAAATTAATTGAATTTGGTTTAAAATTCTCAGATTTTGAAATTTATTTCGATTTGAGTTTAATTTAATTAAAAAAAAAAAAAAAAAATTTTTTTTTTTCAATTTTTCAATCACAGTTCTGGATTTCAATTTGATTAGAATTCAATTTTAATTTTCAATTGGAGGTAGAGAATCTTGGACGATTGCTTGTCTGGGAAATTGCTTGTGCCTATTTTAAGTGCATGATCATCGATAGACTAACTTCCTCGACGTCTCCGGATTGCGCGGTAGTTCTCACCTTTGAGTTCTGCCACCTTTTTTCCCCTACTAACTTCTAATTGTGCGATTGGGCTATAGCCTGGGAATTTTTTGAGTCGAGCTTCACCTTCACGTTTGCGCACGCTATCGAGAAAATAGGAATGGCGACCGCCTCAACTACGTTTAACATAAACACCGCAACCGAAGACCAGCTGCAGATTATCTACGGGATCGGGGAGGCACGCGCGAAGATTTTGACCAACATCATAAGAGCCAGGGGCCCATTTTTGGACATGACGGCGCTGCGTGCCCACCTCGACCAAGACGCTATGATGGCAAAGACCTTGACAGATGCCTTTCTTGCGGGATGGTTTGATTTCGGCCAAACGGAGAGGGAACAGCATGCCACGGAGAGGGAACAGCAAGCCAAGGAGAACCTGGCTCCGATCAGAGAAGAACTGTCTACCCTGCAAGCGAGCTTGAACGCCACGATGGAACGATTGCAGCGGGCTGAAGACCAAAACCGGGCCTTGAAGTCCCATATATCCGGCGGGGCAAGACCGAAAGGATGGAGGCCACTTCCCGGGAACGACTCACAGCCTGCCCGCATAGACCTCAGGGGGGGGCCTGGGAAAAGCCACACTGCTCTCTCCCAGGCAGTGACGACTCTCATCGAGGAATTTACCCAGCGGGAGTTCCAAGGAGACGCCACGCACTTCGCGCAAGGGGAAGTCCCGAAGTTTGGACCCAGGGACATCCCGGCGGAGGGGAGTGGCCATGTGAGTCCAAATGTAGAATGGGAACAGCCCCAGCAACACTCCACTCCAATGTGGAATGGCGAAGTACGGGACAATAGGTACGTCCCCACTAGGAGCAGAGAGGGAGGGCCAACAGGAACACGGCAGGAGGACGTCGAAAGTAGAACCTCCGACAGCCGGCCCAGGGGCACAGGAGGTGTGAACCCAACACCTCGGTTAGTTGCCCGGCCTGAGGAGAGGGGTCAGAGGGCTAGCCCAGGGGCTGGGCTGGCATATGACTCTTCCTCCAGCAGTGAGGACGATGACGCTCCAAGTGTCAGGGCCACGAGTGATAACGGAGCCCCAAGGAGGCGAGACACGGGGAAAATCCCGACGTATGATGGGAAAATAAAATGGTCCATCTACGCTGATCAATTCAAGAGGATCGCACGAAAATGCGGCTGGGACAGAGAGGCAAAGCTGGACAACTTGGTCCAGCACCTGAGGGACGAGGCACTAGTCTACTTCGGGTCCCTATCCAGGAAAGAAAGGAGAGATTATGGGCTTGCCAAGCAGGCAATGAAGGAGAGGTTTGGTGCCATCAACCCTCCTGTCATTGCGAGAAGAGAGCTCTTCAGCCTCCGTCAACAAGCCGACGAGGGGTTGGAGAGCTTTGCCCAACGGTGCCAGGTTTTGGCACGGGAGGGCTACAAGGG
Source organism: Lepidonotus clava (assembly GCA_936440205.1). Lineage (NCBI taxonomy): Eukaryota > Metazoa > Annelida > Polychaeta > Phyllodocida > Polynoidae > Lepidonotus > Lepidonotus clava. Next base: position 14,597,109 of record OW387135.1, read on the forward strand.
GGGCAACGAGGGGACCATAGAAAAGGCATCCATGGATGCCTTCCTCAATGGTTGTATGGATCGTAGGGCTGCCCTCACGGCAGGTGAGAAGGACCTCGACTCGATGCGGGAGTTGGTCAGGAGTGTCAAACACTCCATCCATAATGCGAAGGCCATTCTTGGTGACAAAAAGGTGCGAGCTGTCTCCTTCCTGCAAGAAGAGGAGACCCTAGGTCGGGGCCCTACGGTGGCCCGCATCGAAAAGAACCCGATGCAGGAAATGCAGGAGGAGTTCCGAAAAATGCTCACAAATGTCTTTGCTGAATTCCAGCCGAGGAGAATGACAAGATCAGCCAGTCCTTACCCAAGCCGCAGCAGATCGAGAAGCACTTCACCAGGCAAGCCAGTGCAGTGCTACAACTGCCAAGAAGAAGGACATTTCGCTAGGGAGTGCACGAAACCAAAGAAGCAGCTTCCGACAGTGGCCAAGGGTTCGACGGCGGAAAACTAGGTAGGGATGGCCAACGCGACCAGACACCATCCCTTCCGAAGACAGGTCGCCCCCCGGATAAAGGTAGCTGTCTCACAGCGATAGGAAGCAGACCGGACCGTATAAGGACAACGAGCGCAGCAGGGACTGAGATCGGTGTCAGCAGCCCAGGGCAGGCCACCGATCCAACAGGCATGGGACATGGGAATGTGAAGGTGAGAAGCGTTGTCTTCCGGGGAGAGAACAAGAGAAGTGATATCCCGGAGAGCTTGTTCATCAAGATCAGGATCAACGGGACCCCCGTAGAGGCCCTAATCGACCTGGGTGCCCAGGTCACCGTTTTGAGTTCTAGCTTCACAGAGACCATGTCCAATCCCCCGGAACCAATGGAGGAGGTAAGCTTGAAGGGAGCCGGCACGACTAGCTACATGTCTGGACATTTTACAAAGCATGTGGAAATAGTCATTGGCAGTCAACGATTTGACTGGTGCACTTATGTCGCTCCAGTTTCTGACTCAGTGATCCTGGGTCTGGACTTTTTAAAGGCAATTGGCGCGTCCATAGACCTCCCTTCAGCTACGATCACCATTAAAGGAAAGACGGTCGGGGCAAGCTACCGAAAAGGCACCGGTGCTGACCCCTACCAGGCTTTCCAGACAGTGTGTGTAGGCAGGGTCACCCTACCCCCACATTCATCGAAACAGGTTAGGGTGTTCACCAGTGGAGTCCACAAAGATCAAGACGAAGAACTTGTTTTGTTCCCCAGTGGGTTTGACCCCAACATCCTTTGCCCATATGCAGTGCTCAATGGGAAGGGGGAGACAGCAGTTGTGGAGCTGTCCAATGTAGGGGACCACTTCGTCAAGATCAAACCAGGACAGGTCCTAGGCCTGGCACACCCCGCCAGGATATTGGATGCACAGCTGGACATGGAAAATATACCAGCTAAGCTGCGCCAACTGTCAGTGTTGCGAGAGGATGGAGAAGGGACGCCACCAAGGGCATCACCAGGCGAAGTATCAGCCCTGGCTGAGCAGGTCCCACCTCATCTGCAAGATCTTTTCAACAGGTCAGTCAAAATCCTGTCTTTTCCTCAAGCACAGGAAGTATCAAAGATATTAGGGGAATATCAGTCCGTCTTCTCCCTAAACGACACTGACCTGGGATGTTTCTCTGCAATAAAACACACCATTGACACACAGGATGCCAAACCCATACGTCAGCGGATGCGTAGGACACCTTTAGGCTTCCAGGATGAGGAGGAGAAGCACCTGACTAAGATGTTGGAGGCGGGCGTCATAAAGCCATCTTCCTCTGCATGGGCCGCGGTACCGGTACTTGTGAGGAAAAAGGACGGTTCAGTGCGCTGGTGCCTTGACTATCGCGCCCTGAACAACGTCACGGTGAAAGATGCCTTCCCCTTACCCAAGATAGAAGAGTGCTTGGATTCCCTATCGGGCAGCCGGTTCTACAGCACCTTGGACATGAACTCTGGGTACTGGCAAATCGAACTAGATAAGGCAGACCAGCACAAAACGGCATTTATAACCAAATATGGCTTGTTTGAATGGACACGCATGGGATTTGGTCTTTGCAATGCCCCTGCCACCTTCCAACGTGCAGTGCAGCTAGTTCTTCATGGCATGCAATGGAGCAAGGTGCTGTCATATCTGGATGATGTCGTCGTCTTTGGAAGCAGTTTCCATCAAGCACGCGACAACCTGGTTGAAGCCTTGGAACGATTCCAGAAATACAACCTAAAACTCAAGCCGAAAAAATGCAGTCTTTTCCAAAACGAAGTAATGTTCCTTGGCCGGCTGGTGACACCCGAAGGTGTTCTCATAAACCCAGACAGCAAGGACACCATTCTGAACTGGCCTACCCCTAAGTGTGTGCGTGATGTAGAGTCCTTCCTGGGCTTTGCAAACTACCATAGAGAGTTTGTGTCACACTATGCTGCCATCTCAGAACCACTGTACGCGCTGACAGGGCCGAAGGTCAAATTTTCATGGCCTCCAGGAGCAGAAAAGGCCTTCAATTCCTTGAAGGAGGCCCTGATCAGTGCACCTGTGCTGCCGTACCCAGATCCAAAGTGCAAATTTGTACTTGATTGTGACGCTTCGGACACTGCAGTCGCGGGGGAGTTGGGGCAAATTGTCAATGGACAGATACGGGTAATAGCCTACGGGAGCTTTGTTCTGAAATCAGAACAAAGAAAATATTGCACCACCCGCAAAGAGCTGCTGGCAGTTGTCCGCCTCACCAGGGAGTACAGACACTATCTCCTTGGCAGGCCCTTCTTGGTCCGAACCGATCATAATAGCCTAACCTGGCTGATGGGTTTCAAAAATATACAGGGGCAACTGGCTAGATGGCTCGAAGAACTGGCGGAATACGACATGACAATTGTGCACCGTCCAGGGAAAAAGCATATAAATGCTGACTCGCTCTCACGAATCCCCGACACCTTGCCAGAATGTGACTGTTACCGGGCGGGTTCATCACCAGAAACGCTGCCGTGCAACGGGTGTGCCTACTGCAGTCGAGCACATAGGCAGTGGGCAAGGTTCGAGGAGGAGGTAGACGATGTGGTCCCACTGGCCATTCACGAGCCAGCCCCAGAGGACTCAACGTCCCAACCGGGAAAGTCCAGGCAAGATTCTCTAGTCAGGGTAATATCGTTGGGTGACTTAGAGGACATACAAGAAAGAGAGAGCACATGCTTCAGTGGTTACACACAAGCCGAAATCAGGCAGAAGCAGTTGGAAGACGGTGATCTCAGCCAGGTCATTGACTGGCTGGGGGAGCACACGGAGCCCTCACAAGCAGCTCTGACATTGTGCAGCCCAGCTATCAAGTACCTGTGGGAGAATAGAACCCAGCTCACTCTGAAGGAGGGGGCCTTATATTACCGTTGGGAAACTGACGGCAAGCCGAGGTTCCTCCTTGTTGTGCCCACATCGCTCAGGCTAGAGGTCCTGGCATATTGCCATGATCACCCTACAGCAGGCCATCTGGGACAGGACAAAACTCTTGCACGCTTGCGCCAGGGTTTCATTTGGTTCAAATACCGAGTGGACTGTAAGGAACATGTGCAGACCTGTGCCACTTGTAGCAAGAACAAGAAGCCATGCAGAGCACCACGGGGACCACTGGGACAGTATCATGCAGGCATGCCGATGGAGCGTGTCCACATGGACATCCTGGGCCCCTTGCCAATATCCGATCAAGGGAACACGTGTATCCTGGTCATAGTAGACCAGTTCACGAAGTGGGTGGAGTGCTACCCGATTGCTGACCAGAAAGCGGAGGTCATCGCTAACAAATTCGTGGACGACTTCGTTGGCCGGTTTGGGTGCCCACAATACCTTCATACGGACCAGGGACGAAATGTGGATGGGAACATCGTCAGGGCAGTTTGTGACCTTCTGCGTGTCCACAAGACCAGGACCACCCCTTACCACCCAGCATCAAACGGGCAGGTGGAGAGGTATAACCGCACTATTCTGCAAATGGTGCGTTGTTTCCTGGAAGGCAAGTCCCGGAGTTGGGACCGACACCTCCACATGTTGTCGGGGGCCCTGAGAACAGTGCCTCACAAGCTGACAGGATTCAGCCCAAACATGATGATGTTGGGGAGAGAGGTAACCCAACCTGAAGACATTGTGTTTGGCCTGGCTGCAGCAAACAGTCGAGACCAGGCCCCCACACCCGAATACGTCAAAAACCTCCGTAAAACACTAGAAGAAGTCCATCGATTGGCAAGAGAGCGGCTTAAAACATCACAGCAGCTGCAGAAAAGAACCTACGACCAGAAACTGACCCACACCAAATACGAGATAGGAGACTTGGTATACAGGCGAGATTCCGCTAACAAAAAGGGACAAAGCCCCAAGCTCAAACCTGTTTGGAAGGGACCATATCTGGTTGAAGACATCCTCTCCCCACTTCTAGTGCGTATTGGCGAGAGGAAAAGGTCCAAAGTGGTCCATCACGACCGCATCATCATCTGCAGGGACAGGGCTGTCCCACTCTGGCTGCGCAGAAGACGCCACAAACTACTGCAGAAAGGAACATCAAGGAAGACCGATGTAGATACCCTGGAACCCCTTGGTCTGGAGGAATCTGGGGAAGATCTACACTTGAGCTTCTTAGATGACAGCGACGGGGAACAGACAAGGGTTGGTGACGACCCGGAGTTGAGCATGCAACCCCCCCGCGTGAACACCCCTGAGGAGCAGCCAAGCCAACTTATAACCGACAAACCACCATCAGGACAGAGTGAGGCAGAAGAGCGGCCTGATCCACCAGCGAAAGCCAAACCTACAAAACGGCCAATACACAAAACCACGGCCCAAGTGGGGGAGGATACCGAAAGAGTGTCACGGAGGGGCAGATTGATCCGCGTACCCTCTAGGCTCAGAAACACCATCCGCCGCCTGTCCCAACTCTTGCACTAACAGCCTGCAAAACTTATTAAGTAGTAGCATGCAGATATATATACCCCCGTTTGACCCCCAACCTTAGAACCTAAGTAGGATAAGCTAGACGATAAGAAAATAAAAAACTGAGACATTTTTGTGCCTTTGCAGGCACGATGGCGAACATGTTCCCGATCTCGGTTGATCACTTGCTGCAGGTGGCCACTGGCATACCACCCTTGCCCATGCCACCGGGCACACCGGGAAACGGCTTTGCTTGGCTCCCAGTGGCCCTCCCACAGTGGGGGGGACAGGGGCAGGCGCCAATATATACGCCTGACCTGCTGCTGAGCAACTACCCAGCATGCCCGACAGGATGGCCAATGGCAGAGACGAACTTCTGGCATGCCGGACCACACCAAAGCAGGGGGTTTAGGCAGCTGACTGGACCCAGGCTAAGCGTGGAGTCAGTTATCCCGGCAGTGGAACAAGCCACCGCGGTGTCTCCAACTGGGCAGGCAGCCGGTGACGGAGCCCAACCCCAGCCTACGGGGCAACTAGGACCGGTCACCTTAGAAAAAGATGAGGGGACACAAAAGAGCTCCACACCCTGTCAACCAACCTCTGCCACCAATACCGCCCTGGGCCTGGAAATCACCTTTGGTGCCCATCAGGAACAGCCTGGCCCAGATAAGCCATCTAGGGTGGTGAGGCTGACTGGCCAGGCGTCGGGGGACGAGACCCAAACCCCTGCCGAACCAACGCCAGGGGAAACAAGGGAAGTACGGACAGTCGTGGTCACCGGACCAATGCCATCAAGAAAGAGGGCTCACTCTCCGACCCCAGAGGCCACGCATGAAGAGCAACTGGCATCACGTCCCAAGTCAGGCGGTCAACTCTGTCCTGTCTTACCGAGCTGTGGCCGCTTAGGCCATATCCATAGGCATGTTATTGGGGTCCACATGCCCTTCTTTGTACAACCCGAGACAGCCTGTTGGGGCTGCTTCACACAATGTGAGAGGGGCGGCTCCCTAACGAAACATCTGAAACAATGCCGAGTGGCTAGGGCTTTTGATGAGAGGTCACTCCGCCTTTGGGTGGAGCTCGGTGCCGGCCTCCTACAGGAATTGGCTGACTACATGGGAGTCCGGCGGAGGCATCTGTTGCCGTTTGCGGTGAGAGAGGGTTTGGTGCCCTCTGGATTTATGGAATCGCCCATGCAGTCTGCCCTCATAGACTATTATGACCAGGCTATGGACACTGGCGTAGAGGGAGAGCGGGTGACGGGCAATCCTAACAGCGAGGGTTGCCTCCTCCACTGGAGACTACTAGCGGGTCTCGTGGCAGCCGGGGACCCAGAAATGCAAAAGAAGGTCCAGACCTCATCCAGGACCATCGACCCTGTCCAGAGGGTGCTACCCAGAGGGGCGGACTCCCACTGCCACCTGCGGGAATGCTACAGGAGGATGCGAAGGGCCGTTGGCAACTGGTCACACGGGGACGAACTGTCGTCCCTGACGGTCGTCAATGTGGACTGTTTCCCCAAGGACTGGGGACGAAGGCCCATCGCACTCAAGGGCCTGCAGGTTGTCAACGCGGCTGGGTTACACCCCACAGTGGTCCCGAACAGCATAGGGGCAACTGAACAAAGAATCCGGCTGGTAAAAGAGATGGTGGAGCGGGGGGCTTGCGCAGTGGGTGAGATAGGAATCGACCTTTACCACCAGAGCACCCCTGACCAAGCGCTCATGCAGGAGGTGGCCTTGGCCAACCTCTCGTCGTTCGCAGCAGAAAAAAGGCTTCCGATTGTCCTTCATGTAAGGGACCGAAATGGGGGGCAAAGGGCAGGAGCACTCTGTAGAGAAGTACTCAGGAAGTCAGTCCCTAGGGAGCAGAAGATCCAGCTACATTGTTTCGACAGTAGCTGGGAAGAACAGCAGGCCTGGGAACGTGCATTTCCAGGAGTAATGTTCAGCTTCTCAACGAAGCTACTAAGCGCCGACCGCCACCCCGAGCTGGATGAAGTTGTACAGACCATTGGGCTCGACAGGCTGCTGCTGGAGACGGATGCACCCTATCTCAGCCAGAGTTCTGGCCACCAGGGTCCTCTGCAGATCATTGCAGTGGCGGAGAGAGTGGGAAGGCTCCGCAATCTCCCACGAGGCCTCGTCCTGGGAATTGCCGCCAAGAATGCGGGGGCTTTCTTTGGATTTTAAATCCATAGGGGCCCCACCCCCATTGTACATAGCACCTAGAAGTAGAAGGCTAGACCCAAAAGGGCTGGCGAACTTGTATATATATATGTGATGACATCCAACAGTGGACCGGGGCCTGACGGTCCCTGGATACCAGAGTCTGGAGTGGACCAGGCTAGGCCTTAGGCCTGGCGCGGTCTCTCTGGATGGCGGCACTCTTCCTAAAAAAATAGAACGGGGAAGAGTGTTGTCGACGCGAGGAGCGCGTCGTTTTCGGGTAATCCGCTAGGGGGCGCCACGATAGGTGACGCGTCCAGGGGCGGGAAAGCGGCATCCGGGAGCGGCAACTGGCAGATGATCCCTGACCTTTGAATGAACCACAAGTACACCTTGCTGCTCATCAGAGGCCTCCATCTCACCCTTCCAAGACCACAAGTAAGTGTTATATACATGCCAAAGTATTACAATATCACATTACTCATTAGGTAGTTTAAAGAGCATTACTCTGGTAGAATCAATCAGTGGCAGGGGCTCAAAGTCGGTTACAAATCTCTGCCTGAGCCAAACAGCCCTCACTCATTACATAAGGACTTCCACCTCACCTGCGGGTGAGGTGGCCACGCCGAAATAGTTGGTGATACCTGATAGCAGTGCACTGTGCATGCATCATCAGCAGCATGTAACCTTCTCCAACTGTATGTAACAGCAGAAGTAGTAGTGGTAGTGGTCAGTACTCATGATCGCCCATTCAGCCTACTGTTGATAGGAGGGGTGTGTAGAGGGGAAGGGGGTCTGGTGGGCTCGGTGAATCAACTGTATGACTGTCACTGTCAGTGTTCTAGCCTAGGCCTAGGGTGATAAGCCTAGGACTAGGTTAAAGTGATTTTGTTGCTATAGTGCTCCTTCAGTTAAATGAGACAGTCGCCGTCAGTGCTCATGGGGTAAAAGGTTATAATGCCTTATTGTAAATATTTTTATTTTTAATAGAGGAGAGACCATAGCTCACGCATGAGTGAAACATTTTTTGATGGATGTTTCCTTGGCCTCATGGCCGTATTACAATCTGAAGACGGTAGTGTTTTGAATACAAGTGGAGAGATGTTCGTCCATGATACAATATTGTAAGACACAGTTGGCATCCATATCCTCAGACAGGGGTGGACTGAACCACGGGCCCGGGGGCCCGAGGCCCTTAAAAACAGGTCGGGCCCCTAGATTTTCTGGCCAAGGGGCCCGACTGGCCCCTAGAAAATCTTGAATAACAATTACAGATTTCTATATATTTTACATTAAAACATAATGTTTTCAAAGACAATCTGATTATATATATGTGAGGGCCCCTAGATTTTGGTGCGGGCCCCTAGATTTGGAAAGCTGGGGGGCCGACTGGCCCCTGGATCTTTAGACTTATGTCCACCCCTGGCCTCATGACATTTCATTTTGCTTCCACCATCAACAGTTTTTCTCCTGACTAGGCCTTTACCAAGCTAAAGGTCTGTGTATCACTTCTCCCACCGTCACGTTTTGTAGATAAATCACCATGGCACAGAGACAACTGGCACGACGACTTGTGGGTTTGGGCTCATCGATTTGCCGAGCCCGGTGCACCGTGCGTGCTGTGAGTGCGGTGAGGGCATTCCCCACCCAACACCAGCCCCTGTACCGCGCCGCTGCCGCCCTCCACACCACCACACCCCGCCACAACGCCAACATCATCAACATCCAGGACGAAGACGACTTCAAGAAGCGGGTCATAGCCAGCACAACACCAGTCATCGTAGACTTCCATGCAGGGTATGTTAGTTACTGATCTAAATTAAGAAATGGGGTGGACGTTCTCAAGAAGCCAGTATAAATGATAACGCTTATTTTTTTTCTGTTTCCTCCGCGTCGCTGTTCAATTTTACGCGTTTTTCTTATTTAAGGGCTGGGGGATTTTTCTACACCAACTAAGGCCTCAGATTGTTGACATAATTATGTTAGCCTAAAGATTCTAAAAAGAAAAGCATATTTTTTCCGATCGTTTTGGTGCATGAGGCAGTACATGTATATTACCTCCTCATACTAAGGGCCTCTAACGGCCGTAACCTCTGACCCTCAGGTGGTGCGGGCCGTGCAAGATGCTGGGACCCAGACTGGAATCCATGATCTCTGAGCGTGACGGGAAAGTCGTTCTGGCTAAAGTGGACATCGACGAGAACTCAGACTTGGCTATGGAGCATGGGGTATGGAGTTTTGTTTGACTTTTCTGCGTTAATTCTGCACACTAAGATTCTACATAATAACAAAGAAATTGGAAATAAAAATTCCAGTTTCTATCCCGGAACACAGTAAATTTTCCCTGCCATTGCCATAGTTCCAATAATTTGTTCTGATCGCAAAGGGTCCAAGTTTTAAAATGTCATTAATGATGTATGAAGTTTCTGGAAAACAAAGAGATTTTGTTCTCAGAAACGTGCAATCTCCTGAATATTAAGAATTAGAAAAACCAGAAATTGGATTCCCTGTGTTTTGGTCAAATTCCATGTTCCTTACGTGTTTACTTCAGGATTTTTTGGGGACATATTCCGTTTTTCCTGTGCTGTGCAATAAGGACCCTAATTTCAAAATTATCTGAAATGGAAAGTAGACTTGGGAAGAGTATTTGTACGCATTAATTTCGAACCGAAATCATCAATACTTCGGAACTACATGAAAAAAGAAGAGCACTGGGGTAATAGTGAAATAGTTTGATTATTACCTATTTTGTGAAGTCTTGTGTTTTTATCATATGTGACATTTAAATTTTCTAGTGTAGTAACCTGCGTTATTTTTTTCAGGTCGAAGCTGTGCCGACTGTGTTAGCGATGAAAGATGGCAACATCGTTGATAAATTTATTGGGATGAAAGATGACGCCTCGCTCGAAAGTTTTATTGATGGACTTGTGAGATAGAATCTGAATTTATCATTTTTGTTGTAGATTTATCGAAATCATGTAAAGTAAACGTTTTAAGCTTTAAGCAATTTGTGATGTGTTGCGGGTACTTCAGATTTTCTGCAGATCCTAACCTTAATTGTAATGCTTTTGGTTTGGTTTGTGAAAGTCTCTGTACATTGAACTATCAAACGTTATAAATAAGTTATTTACTTTCTGAGACGAGGCTTAGTGCTCCCCACTCGCCGGATGCTACTTTGAGAATGGCAGAATTTGTTCCACCAACCGCCAATGTGACCTAGATCCCCCAGGACTCCCAGGGGCCAGTGATGAAAAAAAAAGTGATTTATGAGATACATTTTTTTTATAGATGAAATATGGCAATATAGCGTGGCTTGAATTAATCCATCAAATTAAGATCCTGGGATACCAAAAGTTTACAATTCAGAAATCCTCAGTATAAGGGGATTGATAAAACTAGATCGAGGTGATCAATGGAAAGCATTGACAATCAGGTTCAGAAACCGAAGAGCTCCGGTTATTCTATTTTATTGAAAGAACTTGATGTTAGATATAGATTTAGCATTTACAAGATTCTTCTTTAGTGAAATATAACTGAAGTTATCTATCAGACACATTGCCATTCCATTCCAGACCCTTTACCCCCTTACCCCCATACAACAGCCCTAGTTTTGTAGCCTTAGCTTTGCCCCCTTCACCCCCTTACTGCAATCTGTTCTTCACTCTTCAGTCACAGACAAAAACACATGGGAACCCCCATTGCCATATAAGGAATATTTTATGACATCATCCGTCCACTCTTCACTGCAGTTGGGTTTTTTTCAGAAAAGGTTTCCCACCATTGAAATCCTATTGTAAAATACAATCTCCAAGCAGATCAACGGTAGTAACCAACAAAAGAAAAAAAACCTTAGCTGGGACCAGCAAGCCCCCACTACAACCATGTCTGAGCATGGGAAAGTTCTCAGCCCTTTTCGATGATTGATTACTCCCATTTAACAGAGGATGACTGGATCGCAGGGCGATCTGGAGAATAAACACTGGGGGTTTTCACTGGATGCAGACATTTGTAATGCATGAATCTAAGGGAATTTCAGCCAAAAAAACAGGCGTGGATAAAATTTAAGATAATTTGATGATGTAATATTTTCAGTTCACGGATATTTTAGCCCGAAAATATTCCAGTGCAAATAAGGATACATTCACAGTATTAGAAACACAGGAATGTCAAAATAGTAAATGTCTCCCTACCACGGATAGCTGATTTATTGTATTTCAAGCACCTGTAGGTTAATTTAGACTTATTTTGTAGACAAAAACACAAAGAAAAAATACAAATATAATCTGTTTTATAAGATATTTAATATATACTGACATGAATTGAAAATCATTCAACGTAAATTTGTCATCAAGTTAAACTACAAGATAATGTGAGAATGAATCTTTGCTTCAGCCTTGTGAGTTGTCTACACATTTTCCAGCGTGCATCTTGATTTAGACTAGCCTGCAGGTGAAATATATTAAATAAGCCATCTGTGATAACGAGAATTTGGCGAGCTCATCTCAAAACTGCACAATTAAGAAAACGAACAACGCCAGTTATACTTCATTACTCAGTTTATGGGTGACCACTGTACATTTGACATAACAGAATACTATTGAGATGGTTCTATGTAAAGCGCGGCCTCAGTTGACGTGCAGGACGTGGATGTTGTAGAGGCCCGGGTACTGCTTCTCGGGCAGCGCGTACTTCTCCTTGATCTGGGCCAGAATACTCTCCAGGCCGACCAACTCGTTGCAGAAATTCACCTACATGAGGAAAAATGCATTAACGTAAAGTGTTGAGATATCACTAAATTCACAGAGCTGAATTACAGCTTTTACGGATAAAAGGTCATTCATTAAAACGTTTAATGAAGTTTCACCAGTAATTAATAGAAACGTAGAGCCCTCATATTAGGATATGCTTGGATAACTTAGAAGCTAAAACTATTAGCCTGTAAGTGGTGCCCTACCTGTTCGTCAACGGTTTGGTGGAGGTCAACGAGCACGGAGCGGGCCTCGGGGGACAGCACCATCTGAGCGAAGTGCGCGTCCAGCAGCAGGCTCACCCAGTCCACCACCTGCCGGGGGTCGGGAATAGAAAGTCAATCAAATGAAATAAGCTGTACGAGAGATCCAGGCACTGACCAACTTATACACTACATGCTTCAAACTTGAGCAAGACCAAAGTTGTAAAAGATAGTTTGAAGTAGTCACCTCAATGTTTAATCACTCTTTCGGATGCCTTTTCAACCCCTTACGTTAAAAAACATCGAAGAACGCATGCAATTAGTTTATCATTCCGAATCTTACCTTCACTAGAAACAGGGGTCTTTTAGTGCTTGATGATCGTCTCTCCAATAGAAAGTGAAGATACTGTAATAATTGCTGAAAATATGTAGAAAATTGATCGTTAAAATAGGGCAAAAACGGTGGCAATTCAAACTAACAGTGTGTTTACAAACATTAGATTTTAGTTTTTAAAGGACCAAAAAAACAATAATACCGACAACGTTTTGAGAACAGACAACTAGAAAAATATGTTCCAGGAGTTATGGCCAATGGTAAAGTAAACTAGCTTAAACATCAGCAGAATTCAATAAGAGAATATTGCGATTTATTTTTAAACAGGCAATTGTTAAGGGTCCACATTAACTGAATTTGGCAAGAGATCGCCACAACCAAGGAAATTATCCTTAAATATCTAAAATTGTACAAATACAATGCAACATGTATTTGTTTGCCTTTCCACTGATACTACTAGCGACTACTGTTTTATAACAACAAGATCAAGTATGTTAGGTTCTAAAGAACCCAAAAGCTCCGTCTTATCCACTTTGTTAAATAGCTGAGAGGGAGAGAGAGGGGGGAGGGAGGGGAGGGAGGGAGACAGAGAGAGACAGAGAAAGACAGAGAGACAGAGACAGAGAGAGAGAGCGAGATTGAGCATGGATTGAGAGTCTGAGGTCATTTGTGTGAGGAGATTGTATTGGTAATATGCAAATTTATTCAATATGGCCACCCCCAGTGGGTGATGGGGGCATTCCCGACCTGCTTTCATTCTATTTTTAGAATATTATTATGACATCATCTCGTCAATCTCCAGACACAGACTTATTTATGCTAATTTCTACACTCTCAAGGCATTTTCTATGACGACAGTCTCAATCTCCAAGCAGATTCTTTACATCAGAAATAGCACAGTGTCCCCCCCAATTTTTAACACTGACTTCTATGGGAGTTGGGCCAAGTTAAGACGCCAATATATTGGACTATTGACGTTATCCACTCATCGAAAACGGAGAATGAAAAATTTTCAATTCCCATAGAGATCCTATGTTAAAACCTACACCCTTTGAAGGACCATATCCCCCTAGCGAGAGACCGAGGAACCAGCAGATTTTCAATATGGCCGCCCCCAGTGGGAGAAAGGGGTATTCCCGACCTACTTTCGTTCTATTTTTAGAATATCATTATGACATCATCTCGTCACTCTCCAGATACAGGCTTATTTATGTTAATTTCTACACTCTCAAGCCATTTCCTATGGGACGCCTTTCAATCTCCATACAGATTCTTCCTTTCAAAAATAGCACGATGTGTCCCCCCCCATTTTTAACATTGATTTCTATGGGACTTGGGCCAAGTTATTACTCCGATGTATCGGACTATCGACGTTATCCACTCATCGAAAACGGAGAATAACCTTCAGTACCCGGGCTTCAGTATCAGGGCATCATGAATGACCAACTTTAGTATAAAGCAAAAACTGCCGTTTTGGACGTTGTAAACATGTCTTGAGCCCATTTTGCGGCTTAGGAGCTTCATACGCCATGAGTCATTGTAGCTGCCTGAATCTAGATATAAGGCACCAGCCAGGACGACGCTGACACTTCAAGTGGTTATTTCAGGATCAGGTCCTGTATTATGAGCTTTGAATTGATTAAGTTTTAATCTGACCTTCCGCTCTTTCTGAAATGTCAAACGTGGAAGTTTGGAAACATCATACCTATCTCTGGATTATTTTTTCAGTACTCACCAAGCAGCTTTGGAAATCAATATTTTTTAATTTCCCGGCCAGGAAAACGTCGTTGAAAGGAATTCCAAGGAGTGAACAACTTGAGACAGGTTAAGGATGTATTGATATATTACCGTACTCAGTTCTTTTTTTGAAAGTATTTAACGATTACATTGTTCTAACTATGAAAGTGTCGTAAGCCAAAATCGATATTTATCTTATCAAGTAACTAACTCAATAAAAATCATGAATATTTACCACCAAAGTCAATATTTCAAATTTTGCCCAAACTGGCCCCACATACAATTTGGGTCACTAAGTGTTTTGTGAAACTGTTGAAAAGGAAAAGACTTTCTGAAATGTTGCCAGTTTAAATTAAAGTAACAACCATGCATAATACAGTAAATTTGCCAGACCCTTTAGGGGCCTTCCATTAAGTATGTACGCATCAAGGGGGGTGGGGGGTGGGGTCTGAGATTCTTTAAAATGTGCGTACATTTTAGTATATATCCTATGTGTATTTTTGCCCAAGGGGGGGAGGGGGGGTCTGGGACTTTTGAAAATGTGCGTAGGTACTAAATGGAAGGCCCCTTACAAAATGCCTTGACCTATTTCATGAAAATCTGAGGTTGCTTTTACTTTTCATTTTCCAGGTTTTACTGCGATTTCCTCTGTATGTGGGAATTCTGATAATGATACAACTAACAAAACTCCAAACACAGGTCAGTATCAGATATAGTGCCCCTGTAAATAAAATATTGGTCAGCAGAAGGATACACAAAAGCTGCTTTTTGGGGCCCAAAAGGGCAGACCTCGGGCTTCTTCTTTGTTGAGGCTTGCTTCTTCTCTTCAAACTTGCTTTCTTCAGTTCTGTAATATAAAAGTAAAAATCATGTTTTTCGTATTTGGGGTTAGCTGGTGAGCAAACTATTATGTGAAGCATTTATCTGATCGCTATTACCAGCTGACATATTACAATATGTTCAACCACAAGTGAATATTATACACACAAAATTCATGATATAATTAAAAGGATGTTGTTCTTCAGTGTATGTATTGATACATTTTGTTCTGATGTGGGCACATTTGGTTGATCTGCCTTGCCAAGATATGACTAACCTGAGTACGAAGCCCAGGGTGTGGACGATGGCTGGCTCAGGGATGTCCCTGAGACAGGTGATGCAGGACAGGAGGAGGGGCAGCTCACCACGGGTAGTTAACGCCTCCATCAGCTCAGTGATCACACTGTCAACAGAGACGGGGTTATTAACACATACAATTCTCCCTACCACGGATAGCTGATTTTCTGTAATTTAGGCACCTGCAGGTTAATTTTGACTGATTTTGTAGACAAAAACTCTCTGAAAACTATAGAAAATTTACAATTATTTGCAATATATCTTTCTGAAATGAATTGATTTGCAAACCAATTTGAAAAATATCCCATATATATGGATACCAAATGGAAAAATAGTCAATGCTATTTTTCCATAACATAAGACCACAAGATATGCCATGATTATTGAAAATTCCTATACTTAAGCATTGTAACTTGTCTACAATTTTCCCAGCATGCACCTTGACTTAGGCTAGTCTGCAGGTGAACTACAATAAATGAGCTATCCGTGGTGGGGAGAATTCAACTTGGTGATCACGCTGTCTACAGGGACTGGGTTACACATAGACATGTCCCTTTAAATGAACTCCATCTTTTTGACAGGGTACCAACCAAAGTCCCATTTTCAAATTGCCTGTGTTTTCCCTGAGATTTCCCTGTCCCACTGCAATTTTTTCCTGTGTCATATCCAACAAGTTGATTGAATTTAAAAGCCTCTGCATGCAGAAAAAATGTGGACAACCCAACAACAAAAAGTTGAGTCTCTAATATCTTGAGAATAAGAAATTTCAGAACCTGGCCAAATGAAATTCCCTGTGTTTTTGCAAAAATTTCCAAATTCCCTGTGTTTTCCCTGTCAGGGATTTTGTTGTTGCCATTTTCCCTGTTTTCCCTGTGTGGTTGGTACCCTGTTTTGACGTCATTGCGCATTTTAAGTTATATTCACTGACAAAAAATGCAAATTCACTCTTTATACATTGTATATCCTTCGTGCCCCCTGAAATGGTCAGCCAAGTAGTACAATCTAAAATATAATGATATAAAAATATGGACCTAAACTAGAGTTAAACTTAAGATTCATACCTTCCTGGAACAAGTGACCGTTTTATGAGTTGATGCACTTCTTCTCGTGGCCAGAATTCTGTCCCTGCGATGACCCGTTTGATGACGGCTGCGGCCTGGTGCTGAACGGTGAGTGCGTCAAACGTCTTGTCCTTGTCCAGCTCTTGGATCAGACAGTTGAAGGCCTGGCTGAACTGTTTGTGCGTTTTCGTCTGGCGCAACAAGATAAAATAAATTTGGATTAGAATAAAGTTTCGGAAATCACGACATCAGACAATTGTTTCATTGCAATTCGGATAAACTGGAAATCTTTTGTTTCTAAATGGCCGAAAACGGTAAGGCTTTACTTGAATTCTGTGAAGCCAAATGTAAAAACTGTTACTTCAATTTAATTTTATCAAAATTGATTGACACAAACAGGCCAAGTACAAATACCTTTTCACTGCTGGATAGTCTCTTCAGTATCTCTGTGACGCCACTCGGTGCAGGCTCCTAAAAGAAAGTCATTTAGGACGATGTAACTAGTGATGCCAAGTACAACGGGTGGGAAGTGACCAATATCAACAGGAAAGGATATGCATACCCCGAATGAATTGGAACTTATGCACGCGATATGGTCGTTTTTAACATAATATTATTTGAGCCGACTAGGTTGCTTCTCTTGCAGTCCCTGAAGTTTTAAAATTATCTGGTATGCGAACAGACTGCCTATAATTCTCAGAAGTAAAGAAGCAATAATGATTTAGGGAATCTACAAAGAACAATGTGCATCATTACTCGTTTTTGGATGGATATTGATGACTTATTGATTAGAGATGACCTGATGGTCAACCCTGGGTACGTACGTCTGTCATGTCCGTGCATGTTGAGCTGAACCTGCCGAGCGCCGCCCCGAGTGTGGAGCTGCGGCAGGCGAACGGGTACACGAAGACCCCTTTACTGCAGGCCACGAGCAGGTGACTGCCCTGACGGTACAGGCGCACCTAGCATAGAGCACAGAGGGTGAGCAGGCAGCTAAGTCATAGTCAATGACAAATGGGAGGTAACAATTTCACGAGCCTCCATAGGTTAAAGTACAGGTATTAAAAATATTCAATAACAAGAAATTATTAAAACATAAATGATTTTCCTGTACCAGAATACTCATAATTATAACACTAAAAAGGAGAAAAGATCTGAAAATATAGGGGGGGAATAGGTTTATATCGGACTTTAGCTACTTATAATGGTGTTTATACCATGGTATTCTGTATGTCTGTTATATGACAGCTTAATACCAGGAAAAAACGGCAGAAACCGAAAATAAGTATCCATTTAAACAGACACAAGAGGTAGCTGCGATACGTACCTGTTCTTTCTCAGTGGACGATGCAGGTAAAGGCTTCCATGCTTGGAGGATTCCAAACTTTGTGTCCCAGATGCCCAAGCAAGCTAGGGAAGAATAACGTTCCAGGATTTATGGGAAGGCTAAAAGGAATGCTCATTATAAAGTCATTTTTATGTTAGGATCTACATGTAATAAAGTATCTTTGCCATATTTGTCCTCAAACATTTAACCTCTAAGGATTGTGGATTGCAATCCGTTGTGTAACACACCGTACTGGTCCAATTAAAATGTTCGAAATTGAACAGACAACCATAAGAAAACAGATCACTAACAAAACAGTAATTTACTGAAAGTGTGAGAAAAATCTCGTTTGTTACCTGTGTCACTCGGGGACTGTGCCCCGTACACGGCTACCCGGCCGGGCCCCAGGCTGCACAGCGCGCTGACTGCCCCGTGTGTGGGGACAGGCTGTAGGGTTGACGCGTGACCGAAGGAGGCACCCGTCAGCCACGTCTCAGTCATAACACCCGATACATCTGACAAGACAGGGAATGATTATATAACCGCAGCTACCATACAAGGCGTCCATACTAAAGATAATTTGAGAATAGTCTGTACTTATCATCAAAACAAGCTAAACATATTGAGAAAGTTCTTTTTATCGCCATGTTTAAGTAGATATGAATATCCAGTTGCCATGCGGACAAACAGAATTTAGAATATGGTCCTATATAACAAATGAACTAGTATAATTCCTCATACATGCATTTTAAAAACTTTAGAAGCACTGTCAAACTTGTCTTTTAATATATGAATAGTTAAATCAACATGGAAAATAAGAAAAAAAAAGTATTTACTTATCGAAATCATCGATGCGTCAGCCCCATTTAATCTGAGGCAAAGACAAGAAGGTGACGTCAACGGTTCTGTAAAGAAAATAATTGTTAGCGAGCCATCAATGAAGAATCCGAAAAACAGCAGAGTTTTCCGAGTGCCAAGATTAATGTGGCATCTAAATGATAAAATATTTACTACAAAATACCAGATCGAATCTAATTTCTTTGAATAACCTGGAAGAATAATTCAATCATTACCTGTTATTTCAAGCTGTCTCCCTTGCACACTGATGGCGTCATCTTTTAACACGAAGACCATTGCTTTTTGTGGAGTGTTCTCCTGCAATAAAAATGGCGAAATAAATAAAACCTACGCCTAAACTCACATCTTTGAACGTATTAAAGAAAGCTCTTTTCAACTGTACAAAGAAAATACAAATTCAAAGTGGTAAATTGAGAAGCCGGAAGAAACTTGCTGTACCTTTGGTTTGGTGATGGCCACTACAACCAGCGTGTCTTGCACCACAGTCCCTTCAGCCCACATCAACTGGTCCCCGCCCGGCACCCAGGGCGCGGTGAGCCACTCGGTCGGGCTGCTCAGCCACGCCATACTACCGTCTGCGTACACTATCAGCGGCTGGAACTGGCCCATGCTCAACAGCCTGGACACCTGCTGGGACAACTGAATGAGGAAAATTATTATTAACAGGTAATCAAATATTAGTCATCGTGTCTACATGTCAGTATTTATGTTGTTCAATCGAACCAATTATCGTTAACAATAAATTTTTCCATACTAATTCAAAAGTATAGTAATGTACCTTTGGAATCCCATGATACAATTAACTTACTGTGATTTTCTTGCTTTTGTTGATTGATGCATCTTCTTTGTTCCACAAACGTATGACCTAAAAATTAAAAAAAAAGACATTTATAATGCACGGTATTTATTTAGGCAATATATCATATTGTTCACCGTGTAATTAATCGTGCAGCATTGATCTCGTTTTATTTTTAATGATTTTTATCAGATTAAACTAAAACAGGAATCCGTTACTTAGGGTAAGAATTGAAAATTATTCAAAAAAGATGATGAAACCTGATGATCGACGACGGCGACGTATCGGTTTGAGACTGTATCTAGGACGGCTCCATGAGTAAGCTGGTGTCCTGACATGATCGTCCAGCTGTTCTGTGGTTGTGAATCTCTAACCTGCAAAATGCAAGCATAGAGAATAATATTTCAACAATCCTAACGATTCATTGCATTAGACAAAGTAATGCACATCATTGTAAAGCTATTCACATGGTGCTCAATCAATTTAAGACCTTTTTAAGACCTAAGTTTGGCCAATTTAAAGCTCACACGAAAATAAATGTTTCAAAATACAGATAGCCTTGTATATTAACTTGCTCACATATATTTTGACTTATGACATGGTGTAAACAGCTGCACTACCCAAACAATAGGTGTAAGGCCTTTTTTTGTAACTGTGAGGCCACTCTAACACCTCTAGTGCGAATTTGTAGGAGGTAACCCTAAGCAGAGCCTATGATGTCAGGGGAGGCATTGGGCCTATTTAGTGCATGGCAGTGAGTCAGGTTTAAAAAATCACAACCCTGAAACTACACCTTGCAAAATTAAGAAAAAAATCCCAGTGATTATCCATATAACTAACTAATCATTCGGAAAGTAACAGGCTGTCCTTAGTTATAGTTTTTAAATTGCAGTAACTTTTATTAGGCCCATTGGTAATAGTGATAAACTAATGCCTCACATGACGTCATAAGGCTTGAATGCATGTGTTAGTAGGAGTTACACCTGATCTCCAGGCCAGTTGGTTATTGCATGTAGTTTAACTCTTTCTAAATAATTTGATGAAAAGGAAAATATTACTTAGTCTTAAAGTAAAAAACAGATACAGGATTAACATGTTCCGAGTAAAAAAATGGCTTTGCGCGTCTCCTTTAAGACCTATAAGCAACAGATTAAGACAAATTGGACCATATGAAGTTTGACGTAATGAAACTCGGCAAATTGCGGCAATTCTGATAATGACGTCATTTGATTTTCGTATCCTAATCAGATGCAAAGATTTTTAAAGATCTCATGCAAGAAAATGTTGGATCTAAATTTAAGACCTTTTTAGGCCTTAAGTTTGAGAAAATCAATATAAGAACTTTTGAAGGCTTGCGTCACGTGGGTACCCTGTATTCAATAAGTTTTTATTGTTAAAAATCCAGCCTTTCAAAAGCTAATGGTTGATTTTTAATTCCCTTTGTTTTTCTCTGTCAGATATGTTTTTTATATGCAATTTCCTCTGCGGCCTGTGCAGTGCCAGTGGGGATGGACCTGGTGCTCGTAGCTCTGTTGAACCCTCTCGACGGGAGGAGAGAGGTATTCCGATCAAACCGTCTACCGAAAGTTATCATGTCTCACGGATTCATATATATATATATATATATATACAGAGCCGTCAATGGTTTGGCTTGTATGATCCGCCTGTAGTACTCGCCTCGGGCTGTGCGCCAGTCGGCCCCTGAGTCGGCCCAGTGCACAGGCACCGTAGTCGGGTCTGGCCGCTGGTCTGTTTACTTAGATATATATGCTAAAGGTGAGAAGTTGGGGTTGTTGACATCCCTGGCTGTGATCAGATCGGTGTGGACGGAAGTTACATTTCATTGGTCAAATCAATGCAAATGACGTCACCTGGGGGTGGGTTTGATTGGATTTGATTGGCCTGGTCAGGGTTGAATGAACCGCTGGTGCCCTCAGAAGGGCTTTACAGAGTGAGGCCTACCAACAACAGGCCCTGCGAACGTCCGCTTACATTCATTCATCAATTTATTACAGGGTGCCCATGCCTTTTCAGAAATGAAAATAAGACCTAAAAGGCTAAATAAGACCTTTACAATACGTTATCAGGCACCAAAATAAGACCTTTTCAACAAATTTATAAGAATTTTTGACCTATTTTCACATTCTACCAGAAATAGGTAAACTTTGAAATGACAAGAGGAATAATTATATCTTGAAATATATTGAGACTGACCAAAAAATTAAACATTTCTAAGACCTCTGGGCCTAAAATAAGACCTTTCTAATAGCCTTATAAATGACAAAACCAAAATAAAACCTTTCTAGACCTTATAATACATGTTTGGGCATCCTGTATCAGGGCTTGACAAATCAATTTTAAATCTGGTTGCCCACTGGGCAACTTCAGCCCAAAAGGTGGTTGCCCTGTAACAAAACGTTGTTGCCCAGTAACGTTTGAAGAGGATGATGTAAAATATATAGAAATAACGTGGGACTTAGGTGTGGTTGATTCCATGGATTGAGGGGTAAAAGGTTGACATTCAGTTTCAAACCCAAATTTTGGACCTTGACTCTGGATGCCCACTGGGCAACTCAGGCACTCATTTCAGTGGCCCAGTGTGACTTTTTGGTGCTCCTCGGCCACTGGACACCCGATAAGGGCCGATTTGTCAAGCCCTGCACTGTATTGGGAACATCCCTGCCCTGGTAGGTTAATGTTTGATGACATTTTATTTGATATCAATTTCTAGCACATAGTAAGTTGTGTTGACATCACGGGTCGACTGCTAAGATGGCTACTTTGAACTTTCCCACCTTTAGCATATATATCTAACTTCTAAGTAAACAGACCAGCGGCCGGACTCGACTACGGCGCCTGTGGCCCAGTCAGTGGCACATGGCCAGGCACAAGTACAGGTAAATAATGTGTGAAATAATACTTAACACGTCTTACATCATATACATTGATGTGCCTCCCTCCGGTTGTAATAACTGCACATTTTGGTGACTTATCTCCCTCGATATACAGGGTTTCTAAACGATTTTCTTTGGAAAGAAGCCGCACAGGTTCGCCGAGGGTCGCCATGCTTGTTTTGGTCTGATGTCTCAGGTAATATTTCCAGACAAAACAAAAATAATCATAACAAATAAGTTTAAAGCAACATAATAAAACAATAATGTAAATATTGGGAAATTAATTATACCAATAATTAAAGCAATTTTAGGGAGAATGCGAAAAGAACGAGTAACTTTATCGGAAACTATTTCAGGCGACACAGTAATCTTCGCAGGTGCGCGCGGGAAATTAGGGCACGCGGAACCAGCGAACGATGTAAACAAACCCTGAAGCAAATAGCAACGCGTTGCAGCCTCGCAGGTGGAGTATTTCACATCGACTGCCTGGTAAGTGACAGTTAAAAAAAACAATAGAAATAGTATGTGTGCTATTATTGACTTAATGTATCACTAAGAAATAAAGGGGAGCACTCAGAAAAAATGACACTCCTAGGCCCTACCCTAGCCACACTGAACTTGAAGCAGCTCCCCACGGTCCTCCCCACAGTGTCAGTGACAGTCACAGCAGTGCCAGTGGTGTCTTACTGTGGTGGCCTCATAGGTGGGACATGATCTGACCAAAGATAATATAGCCCCTTTGTACTATCGTTGATCTGACTGCAACACAGTCGACTGGGGTTCACCTCCTGGCTGTGGAACCAGGTATTGTTTGGCATAACATTCAATACTTCTAAGGGACAGTAGTGGACATAGATCTAGTGAAGTATGATAGGTTTAAAGGAGAACCGCAAAGGCAGTTTTAATCTTCATATTGTGTTGAATATGTATTTCTTTAAATACGTCTGCAAAATCACTGCTAACACATCATTGATACAGGAGTAATTGATATTTAAAAATTGACTTGTACAGTGGCTTCTACTGAGTGTGTGTGACGTCATGTAGGCTCTTTCACACCTGTAGAGCAGGCTGATAAGGCTACTGTTATGGGTGACTGCACACACAGACACCTGTGAAAGAGAGCCTAGATGACATCACAGCCCTGTGAGATAATCTGTGAGAGTGGATTCACACTACTAACAAAAGCATATTTTTATGATTATATTATCCCTGTATGCTAGTTTGAGTCTAATTCTGCTTAAAATATACATCAATTAAGAGGTGTGTACAATATTTGGGATTTTTATTTTCTCCTTTGCGTTGAGCTAGACTGGTTGTTATTTGTCTTCGTTTATTTATAGGGGAGTATCATTATTAAAGTTCGTATTTGTTCATATCCTGTATCGATTCGTTTATTCATTATTCGACTGGTTGATGTTTCATTGCTTATCAATTGTATTTCGTTTATTCGAAGATGTTAATAAAGTGTGTTGTACTTAAGATAAAGGGGAGTTCTTAGTGATTAATCGTCGAGTTAGCTAGTTTCATCCAGATAGATGGTATCCTGGATCATAGTTCAGTTCTCAGTGGTAGAGATTCTAAGTAAAGGGGCTCAAACCTATACAAAGAACACGCGCTTGGCAAGAGGTCAGTTTATTACATCCATGATAATATTCCGAAGGTACAAGTATACAGTTCTCCATCCATACAGGTCTCTCCTTTCATTTCACAATTCTAACACATCAGTAACAATCCAACCAGGTATAGCTATGGTTGAGCTTCCCCTTTCACAAGGTATATACGCTCCAACACTGTTGAGAGAGTCACCTCTCGTCTACCGGTAACGGAGACCATTGGTAGGATCTCCGTCACATCCAGTACGCAGTCCGTAAGGCTAAACCTAAGCTGTCCCAATCCTTACTATCACCTAATCGTTGTGGTTACTACCATCTTAACACTACCCGTGTGATCCGTATGTCAGACTATTGCTCCATGTGTTCTGATCGAACTCTATCTTGGTCTGCTCGTCTGTCTCAAGTCTCATACCGCTTATATAGCGACAGCCAAAAGGCTTGTCGCTATACTCATTTACACTAATACCTAATGATGTCTTACTTCTCTCTCATACTGCCCATTCTTACTTACATAAACTAGTTCTACTTCTAATTATCATATAAACTAATGTTGACGGCGAAGCCTGCTGTCCTCAGTATCTTTTAACTAGATGTTTCGGTTCATAACGTACCCTTACAGGTCTCCATCGTCATTCGTCGTACCTGTGCGTACCTGCAGGACGTGCGTCAGCCCGGCTGCAGTCCCTACGCCTGGGAACTTTGCCACTCTCCATATACTCTAACTATGCCACTAAACGATGGCGCCGCCTGGCGTCTAGCACACGTATCAGCGTTACAAGTTTTACTATAATATTCTTGCCAATACAAAACAGGTTCACAACATTTTATTATTAGCTTCTATAGTCTATTCTAGTTCTTCTTGCACTGTACCTCAGTGCAGCGTGTCACCTTTAATATCCATTATAATTAGGTGTTTGTCCCGGGATATTAGTTAGCTCTCATCTGCAGTCCATCTCCGCTGGACTGCGTGTCCAATACATAATATAGTTCCATATTATGAAAAGACAAGACTCGAGTGAAAGGATGTTCTTTATTGATATCCAATGTGTGTGTGTACTCATGACAAGATCTCTCGATGACGATGAACAATTCAAAGGGTAGGGTCTATCAGCTCCAATTCCAACTCCAGAACAAGCTTCTGGTACTGACCTTTCCAGGATGTTAAACCAATGAAAGCTAACAGCGCTCTGCTCAGTGCTGCACATATTGTGCTATATATATATATATATATATATATATATATATATATATGGGTGTAATAACATATTTCACCTGACTCCTCCCTTCAGCTCTTCACCTTTGACAAAGAGAAATTGCTTTACCCATGACTCTCAGTGTAAACATTAGAATGGCTAAACTTAAGTATGGACTGACCATCCGCGTCAGTACAGTAGATCTAACTCTCAAAATCCAGGGGCCAGTTGGGCCTTAGCTTTCCAAATCTAAGGTCCCTCACCTAAATCTAGTTGCCATCACATACACTAGTCTTTGTTATTCATAATTTTCTAGGGGCCAGTCGGGCCCCTAGCCCAGAAAATGTATGGGCCCAACCTGCTTTTTAAGTGCCTCGGACCCCGGTCCCTGGTTATGTCCACCCTTGTAGGGTATGGTCAGTTGGCCTAGGGTATGTCAGGTAACAATCTTAACTGGTCAGTGAATATTATTTGAAGCCAATTCCCGTAAGAAGACTTGAGGGCATCTACCTTAAACCCTCATCGATTGATAATAAGTATTTTATTGATAACAAAGAAGGGTGTACTGACTAGGATGGTTAGTCCATGCTCTGTAAGCTTAGCGTAGTGTTTTCACCAGCACACACCTTAGCTATAACTCCTTGTCAAATGTCTTGGAGTAAGGAGGAGTCTAGGTATGACATGTATAGTATCACCATACATAAGGACTTTTATTGCCAGCGCTCAGAGTTAGCTGAACGTTGTTATGAGTAAACATCCTGGAAAGGTTGAGTTCTAGAAGCCCGTCCTGGAATTTGAATAGAAGCTGATAGACTGTTTAGTTGGTGGGAGCGTTGACTGAGTGTGATTGAGGGGATTCCATCCTTGGAGCTGTTCATTGTCAATTTAGATCTTGTCATGGAAGTACAATAACACAGGAATAAATAAAGAACATCCTTTCACGTGAGTGTTATGTCTTGTATAATACAGAACTATTATTATGTATCGGACGGTAGCAGTCGAGTGAGGCGGAGACTGCGATAGGAGCTAGCTTTTATCCATAACTAAATTAACTGATAAAGTGAACCTAACATTAATGGATAATTTACCTACTATAGTTCAAGTGCATGAATTTTTCAACCCATGCTATTCAACTAACGTTACAGGCTCACATATTTTTAAAATGGCTAGGTGTCCTGCAGACACCTTGACTGTGAAACATGGGTATCCCGCACATAAAACCTGAGGTCTGAGTGTCTCAACCTTGATATTAAGGTATGTTTCCTAAAGTGTCCACAGGATGCTGGATTTGGTGAGGCATGATATAGTGAGTGAGTGATGTGTGATTTACGCTGTACCGACAGCTAGGGTAATTTGTCATGGCGAAAACAAGTTAGGACGAACTCTGACTTTTTTTTCATGTGTTTTGACTTGGTCAGTCTTTGGTAATCGTATCTATGAGATGAGGATGACAGGGTAGGTAAACAGCAGGGGATCAAAATCTGGAAATAATTTTTGCTGTACCCCATCCCTTAGTGAACCCAGACACCAACTGGGAATCAAACCAAATGAACCACTTGGTGAGTGCTGGGTCCCTCCCTATTGTCGCCTTTTACGATCAGCAGGGGCTGCTGGGGGCCTATATTCATGTGGGCTCATTATGTAGGGTATTTTCTGGGACTTTTATAAAGTTTATAATTTGCATTTCCTCTTTTTTGATGGCCCCCACATGTAATGGAACCGGGGTGCCTTCCTCCTCCTAACTAAGGGTGCCATCCTACACCTCTGGGACACTGGGAACTTGAGGTATAAATTATCAATGGAGAATAATTAATTTATAATCTATATCTGTGCATTGGGGGGTATGGAGCACCACCTCCAGAAAAGTTCTGAAAAATTCACTTCTCAATCATGAAATCTGGGGCACTCTAACAATATGTAGCATTTTGAGAAAGTAATCTCTCCTTAATACAATTTTGGACATTCTTAACCCTTTGAGATATAACTAATTTGGAGTGATGCACTAATGATCTATAACTATGCCTGTATATGGAGAGCGCAATGGGGCAACCTCCAGAAAAATGCTAAAAAGTAGCTTTTTATGAAATCTTAGGCATTAGATATCTGTCCTCTGAGGAGATAACCTTTCATTGATAAAATCTTGGGCATACTTATCCAGTTATGATTTTGATAATTTGGGAATGTTAATTTCTATTCCTTGACAACATCTGACATTCTGTGCAGTGTAGTGTATGGGAGGATACAAATGGTTACCAGGGATAGCAGACTGGGGGAACAAAGGACTGGCAGGGTTAGAAGAGGGCCAGCAGAGTTGACCGAGGTCAGACACCCTGGAACAAATGGCAGCGGGCATTTCCTGAATCAGTATGTCCGAAATATTCGAATGAGCTACTGGTATACTACATATTGTACACTGATTTTTACTGACAGCTCATTTGAATATTTCGGACATACTGATTGACCACTGGTTATCCACTGTATTCCCACTTATTTCCACTGATTTTCCACTGAAAGGTTACTGCAAGCCGACCCTGACTCTCCACTGTTGTCCCATTGCCTTTTTTTTCCGGGAGGGGGAACATAATGCAGACAGGGGTAACAAAGGGCTGTCAGGGGGAACAGAGCCCAGGGATCATAGCCTAAGGCGTAACAAAACACAAATATAATAGAGGGACAACAGAGAAAACACAGCGCCAGCACTGACCAGGAGTAAGAGGGTGAGAGCAGGAATAGCAGAAGGCCGGCAGGGATGAGGATGGACTGCTTGAAGACCGGCAGGGGTAACACAGTAGAGAGGGACGGGTGAAAAGGAATTTATCAAGAAGCAGTGGACTGGCAGGAATAGCAGGGGACCGGCAGGGGTGATAGAGGGCTGGCAGGGGTAACATGTTTCTCTTTTCCTGTAAGTCTAACTCCTCTCTCTCTCTGTCTCCTTCCCCCTCTTTTATCCCCCCCCCCCCCCCCTTTTTGCTTTTGGGGCGCCATCTAGTGG
This sequence comes from Lepidonotus clava, assembly GCA_936440205.1. Taxonomy (NCBI): domain Eukaryota; kingdom Metazoa; phylum Annelida; class Polychaeta; order Phyllodocida; family Polynoidae; genus Lepidonotus; species Lepidonotus clava. Next base: position 14,625,063 of record OW387135.1, read on the forward strand.
TTATTGGTAAGGATCGCCCCAAAAGCCTTACTGTCGGATGTTTTTCTATTGTGTAAAACCAACAGGCGTGAAATTGGTACTAATTGGACCCCTCCACCCTCTCCCTTCCACCCTCCCCCTGCCCCTGCCCCTCCACCCATGATTGGTCAAGGCAGTCCCCCCAGGTTGGCCCTGATTGACAGGTGAGGGTGGTGTGTCAGTGATTGACATCCACTGCACGTGGGTCCTATATATAGAGGTATGTCAAGGTTGAGGGGAGGGGGCGGTCGGTGGCCAGGGAGTGTACGCCACTACAGGTAGCACTGGTCGCTGTTCAAGGTGTGTTTGGATGGGGGGGGGGGGGGGTTGGGGCTTGGGGGTTGGTGGTGTGTGTGTGTGTGAGGGGGGGGGGGGTCAGTACATTTGCTTCGTTTGAAGAGTCGCCATCAAAACATCGACTATTTGTCCGTTTTGATCCAGATTAGCTATTGCATATTGGGTCCGTACACCCACAACAGTCAATGGCTTGTATTGAGACCAGAAATTGGTATAGATGATTAATTCTCGCCACAAAAGCAAGCTTTTTCAGTCCAAAGGACTGAAAAAGATGCCTTTTCTTGTTTTTTTTTGTTTTTTTTTGGGGGGGGGGGGGGCATCCAATCCCCCCATAGTGAGTCACTGATCACAAATATGCTTATATAAGATTTTGGCATTCTATTTCAGTGGTGCGGCTTGAGCAAGGCACTAAAAGCGCACTTCTTAACAAGGCCCTCATGTGTATGCAAGATGAACATCGCCAGTGGCTGTAACCTATTCAGTATTTCCTGTGGTCCATTGGTCTGGGGAATGTATGGCAAATACCCAATGCTTCTATCAAGCTTGCCCTGAAATCTCTTTTACAACAAAGCTTGAAAACATCTACCTACAAACTCTTGACTCCTACTGCTGCAATGATATTAATAATGATAGATGTAAAATTACAAAAATATGTCAGTCAGCAGCTTATAGTCAGCACCCTTATCTCAACAACACTAGATCACCAACAATCAGAATTTATCTCATAAACCTAAGAATAGATTCTAACTGCACATCAGATAGCAAGAACAGGAGTTATCAAAAGGATAAAGGGAGCAGCATACTCTGTGTAGATTGTGGGGAAGTTCAAGATGTCAAGCATTTCTCCTTTATTGTAAGAACAAGAGCCTGTTGAGCAACATCAGTTTGTTTGAAGATAAAATCTCCAATTATGTTACAAACTACAAAACCTTGCCTGATGAGCAAAAACTGAGAATTATCCTCAACCTGAAAATTCAAGCTATTGAATGTATCTGTACTTTTGTTAAGGAAACATACACATTTGTACAAGACCTAGCCCCCACTGTTGTGACATAAATGTACTGCTCCACATTAGTCAATAAATATTCGTATTCATATCCGTGTAACAGAAACCATCTATCACGCTGACATGCTTTTGCCATTGATGGAAGGGGAAGTTTGCACTTAGCGGGAGTTTTTGTCAGTTTATATATATGGTATATAATGGTAACAGTTGTTATGCCTATTGGTAATGTCAGCTGTTCAATCTTTGATCATGCACTCAAAGTTTGTCAAAAATTGCTCAAACCTAATGTTTTCAGGTCTAAAAGGATTTGAGATTTGAATTTGGTTGTGCAGTGTGCTAATTCGTGACCTGAATAAGGTGGTTTATGTGCCAAATCATGACACATTGGCCAATATTGTTCTATAATAACTTTAAAGAAAGACCACGATATCTTCCACAGCTACAGGTATTCAATAACTGAATTTGTAGTTCATATATGAATCATGTGTATTGAATGCTTCATAAAAGGCTTTAAAAGGATGGAAAATCACCCTTTTAACGGAGGCGTCTAAACTCTATTATAGTGCATTGCCAGGCACCAGGGAACAGGTTTGCCAAGAATACACCACTCTATCTCGACTATTAATCCTATGTCACAGCGCTGATCGGAAAAATCCTAGATTACGTGTTGTGGTTAAACAAATAGAGAATAATCCCCTTACATTTGCCACAAGACTAAGCCGTTGGTGCATCCCTCCGTAACGGGGTCAGCTATACTATAATGGGCTGTCAACACCTATTCAGTTTGTGGGTCTATCATTTTCTTCTCACAGTTGTCACGGATAATAATAATCTTTATGTCTCAAATGGTAATATTGTTTCTTCCGTATACTGTATTAATAATATTTACATTATTTTATGAGAAGCGGTAGCATCGATAAAGCACTAACACTTAGCCTCGTTCCATCAGTTAATACTTACATTTATGCGCTGCAATGGAACAAATCTGTCTGCCCACATTAAAGAGGTCCGCCTTATCACATTGTACCATGATTCTTGATTTAGGTCATAGTTTTTATTCGATGTAAAAAGGTGGGAAATAGTTATGAATTTCTTTTACAGAGAATATAACATTTGATAATCGTCCTCTGTATGACTGTGTTCTGTATGCTTATCAAGTTTTATGTCAACGTGAGATAGTTATTCCAGAATTATGTTTTTTTCCCAACATCCGGTTTCTAATATCTCCCAGATCATAGTTTACTTTTAAGATATTCCATCAGATGAGATTAACAGCCTTTTTTAAAAAATATATATGATTTAATTTCAATCATATATATTGAACAAATAGCTATCCCTAGAGGAAAATTAAATCTGAAAATTAAATCTTTGAACTTTGATGTTACCTCAGCCCTCATTGACATCCTATTACATTATAACATAATATTATAAAGACAATGTTTTGCATTTCAGTTAGCGTGTCACCATGAGTGAGAACCCAGGCTTTGACCAGCTGGGGGCTGGCCTGGGCCAGATGTTCAGCGGCCTGCTCGGTGGAATGGCGCAGGGGCTCGGCAACGTCGGGAATCAGCAAAGTAAGTGTTAAAATGATAATGAATTGTCTATTTTATTGAATTATTGATGTTACGTACTTTCGGAATGGCATTGGATTATTGCAGAACCGGAGTGCCCATCTTGAATTGCCCAACAATGGAAAAACGTCTCATTGTAACTTTTATGGTGCATCCCTAAATACACAAAGTAGTACATTATCTCAGGGCAATGTCCTTTTATTTTCATTTTGAATTAGGTATTTCATTTAGTGGATTAACCTAATTATCTCTATTATGTATTGAGGTCTAGCAATTGATTATATTGTTCTGATTTTATGAATGATGTAAGCACCACTCAATGATATACCTCGATTAAGCCATGGTTCAAACTCCCTAGACTGTACACTTTGAGACTTTACACTTCACTCTTCCCTAGACTTGGTGCCTTGACTTGAATTTGCGATTTTATTGTACCTGGTGGACATTTTACATGAAGTGTACCTGCCACATGTTTCTGATTCAGATGCTGATGGCGGAGCTGCGGCCAACCCTTTTGCCAACCTACTAGGTGGGGCCGGTGGGGGTAAGTCTACTGGCTCTGGAATCATCTAATCAGTTCTATATTATGTTACAGACTCGATATGCAATTTCTGGAATTGTTAAGGATACAAAGGTATTCATTTTCAGATATAGTTGTCGTTTTTTTAAACAAGCAACAGAAACATTTATCAATTCACCTTAAATGATATCAAGGGCCTATGAATATTAAAGAGAACTGTTTTTTTTTTGGTAATATTTCTCATCTGGTATACATTGGCTGAATAAGTTGTTAATGTGCAGCATGCTTGCATGTATCACAGCATCTTTGATACATTTTAAACTGCAGTAAACCCTTTCTATTTTCAGCAAATGGAGATGGAGAAAATGTTATAGGCGACCTTTTCTCAGAAGCGTTTAAGGCACAATTATCAGGTAGGATTTCCTTCAAATAAGTGTACTTATAACAATTGATCATATGCTACCTCTGGGCTCTTTCTGTCCCTCACTTCAAGAATTGAATCTGTCAACATGGAAATAATTTTTAAAGATTTGTCTACTCACAGGATTTCCAATGGCCAGGGAAAAGTCGGGGAATATTATGATAATCTAATTCAGTGATAAGAGAATTTCTACTAAGACTTTATGAGCTATTTCCATATATAAAAGAACTTCGCTACACTACAGCTACATAAATATAGAGGTATATATGATAACATGGGCTATACTGCCCTGCTCTGCAAGAAACCAACCAAGCTGTTCCCTGTAGATAGATGATAGATGTTAGGTAACAGAAAACCAGACAAAAAAATTTAAGTTAAACATTTTATTACACAAAATGCTATAAGTTTGTAAAAAAAAAAGGGGGCAAGAAGTTGCTATAAAAATAGGCTGGCTCTAGTCAAAACGAGCAACCAAAAGGTAAGTCAACAAAATGTTAGGATAGACTTTCCTAAACTTCTTTATAGAAAAAGACTAGAATAATCCAAAGGTTAAACTTAAATAAATTTCCCAGGGGAAAACCAGCCTAATCCTCACCTAGAAACAGATATTCCTATGGCTAAAGGGAGACTGGAGAGGAAAATGACCAGTCTCTCCAGGCAATAAACTTATAGAGAGCACTGAAACTCTGTTTAAGTTCAGAAATACTCTAGCCCGCTGAAAGGAAAGAGGCTCCAGTTCAATCTAAGAGCCCCAAACCTTTCAAAGGCCAAACAAAATCAAGTAGGCAGTCAGCCTTAAACCCACATTCAGATATCCATACAAAGTAGGAGCCTCTCCAGTGTAAACTGCTCCTTGTTTAGATTCCAAATCATGAAACCTTGAGTAAGGCTAAAGACCTACTCTCTGAGCAACTCACCGACACAACTGCTCCCTGCTAAGGCTGGAGGTGGACTGAGAAAGAGGAGACTAAAAACTGATCGTTTACAAATCCCAAGTGATTGAAAAAGTGATTGTTTACTAATCTCAAGGTCCTGTGTTTGATTCCTGGCCAAGTTTTAAGAACGGATGCATAGATTATGACCCGGCAATTGCAATTTTCTCCTACACTGGTTCACAAGTTACAAAATGCTGCCGTTGATTCTGTCCCCTTGCTAATGATTAAGTGCATGGTAAGATATATGAAAAAAACATAAAATAACAAACTCCTGAATGTCTTCAGGCAAGGAGGTAGATGAAGATGCCATGCAGGAGAAGATTATGAACAACATGATGAAGGCTGGAATGAAAACAGATCCCTTCATTGAAGAGCTCTTTTCAGGCGAGAAAAAGGAAACGAATGTGTCTATAACAGCAGAAGGTCAGTGAAAACTACCCTTTTCTGCTACCGATGAAACCACCTATGTATCTAATGTCCATCTAATCAAATATCAAATGTGACCCTCAAAGGCAATAATTTAAGAACACCTATCAATACTTGTTCAGTCCTCCTTTCTAAAGCCTATTAGTTGGTAAAGTTCTGTTTTCTATACAAAATATATTTCTGCTGTCACACGTTGAATGACCGATGAACACCGACCAACATCATGTAATTCATTTCTGAGAATAGTTAGATGTAAAGTGTATCAGTTCTGTATTGCATGTGTATGAGCTGCTCTTGAAAACCCTTTCATTTAGAGATGATCTTTCTTTTACAGACACACTGAGCCCTGACAAGTTAAACCAGGAACAAGTGGAATACTATGGGTGTTACTCAAACCATTGCTGGGTAGGTGTCTAAAGTGTAAGGTTTCCTGAGCGACAACAGCTATGTCTATATCATCTTTATATATATATATATATATATATATATATATATATATATATATATATATATATGTGCAAAGAGCTTTTTTACGGATTACGAATTTTGTCTGTTTGTGAAAGAGGAGGCATAGTTCTGTTAAAGGTACTCATTACTGTTCAGGGCGCCACCTGAGAGGTGTATTAAGAACTAAAAAAGTATTCCCCAAACCATTTAAATGCTATTTTAGGTATTTGAAGTCACTAAAGAGAGTACAATGCACACAATATATTTTACTTCGGATGGAGTAATGTTACTTGAAATAATCCAAGTAAATAATGCACAAATGCTCACATTTTAAAATTTATTCACTATAACTAATCTCACAAAGATTCCAGGGGGAGTACAGTAGGCCTGACTTGTTGAATCTTTCTGTCTTTGCTGCTCATTCAGGACTACGACAATATACCGACCACCATTCTTAAAATTGATTTCCACGGAGATGGGTATTTCAACGACAACTTTGTTCATCTGCTGTCTGCAAACCCACGATTAGTAAGTAACGTTAGCAAATAAAGTATGTAGGTTCCTTTTTAACCTATTGGAATATTCTTTTTCAAAATTTAATGTGAATTTATTAAGAATAAACTGCAGTAGTCACGATAATAATTTGTGAAGATAATATATTTATGAATTAAAGAAGCCGCATGGTATTTCAGACATGTTGGTAGAGCCTGCATCAAGTTTTGCTATATGTGTAACATATTGCCGTGTTTCAGTCGTTCGGCTCGGTTCGCGCGGTGGACGTGCGGGGGTGCACCCACCTGACGGACGTGGGCCTCACCTGGCTGGCCGGGCTCCTCAGGGACTGTCCGCACCTGCTCTCAGTAAACAGTCACCTTTTACTATTTAACCCTTATCAACAGAACTGATTTAGATGATTGCTGATTCTGCTAATCCAACTGATAGCAAATAGCCTGGTGACATAATTTGTAATAGATATGGTTGCATAGAAAAGAAATGCATTACCGGTACCCAGTTCTTACGTTTATTTGGGCCTACATCCCTGAAACACAAAAGAAATGTAGACATTTCTTAAATTCAACAAGCGACGCCGCAGTATATAATTTTATTTTTATTATTATTTATTTATTGACTATACTCAATTACATGAATAGATCTTCCGTATAGATTTGATTTACAAGATATACAGAAAACATTATATCAAATTATCAATCAAGCATACATCTTATCATATATCATTTTGGTTGAGAGTTGCCACTACCTCTAGCTAATATAAGCATCAGAGTAATTGACAATACCCATCCAGTAAAGAAGCAATATATGTCATACAATTCTGGTTGAGAATTGCCAGTGCCCCCTAGCTAGTATAAGCATCAGACAAAATAATTGACAAAAACGGTGACCTTAGCATTATCTAAATTTGATACATGACCGTCCGGACTTCCACAAATAGTACACACGAGGTACATTACAAAGTACCCAGTCAAACCCAAGTCTGGCTATGTGGGGTGTAGCATGCTGGGAATATAGAGGCTCTTCCATGTGGATAGCTGAAAGTACATTTTGTTCCCATAGTGCATGACGTTCTGTATTTGGCAAAACCAAAGTTATAATTATGATTTGTGAGTAGCATGTGGACTTCTCCCTCACCACAGATTGAACTGGGCGGTTGTATCCAAGTCACCGAGCGAGGAGTAGCCTCCCTCCAGCAGCTGGCTTCCTCTCCGACGCTGTCACTGGTGGGCACGGGAATCGCTTTGCTACCCCCATCTCTCCTGTCTGAGGGGACTGAACTCCAAGGATGTCCTCTACTCCAAGCACAAGGAAAGGGTAATTATGTTATGTTTTCAAGAATATATATATATATATATATATATATATATATATATATTAATATATATAGTTATATTCGTGTGAATGAGGAACACGGCTCAAGAGCTTGACATGTTGATGCTACAGCATGGAAGGGGCCAGTCTCATGGTGGCTTGGTATTTCTATAATGATGGTTCCATGGCAACGCTAGATGGAGTTATAGTTTGCTCCCGCTAAATAAGCATTTGTCCACCTTAAAGGATGGAAATGTAAAATTTGAAAAGGAAATTCCCTTCCTTGGGAATGGAGCCAACTAAAGGGAGAATAACAGGATAGAAATGGTAGGGAAAACCCAAGACATCATACTAGACATCATTTAAAGACATAAAGACATCATATTAAACTAGGTACCTAACTCTGTGTAAGGACATGAACAGCCCTTTGGTGAGAAAATTCAAAAGTCAGGGAAAAATTAGGTTCTAGGACATATACCCACTGGACACTTACCCCCTGGACAATTAGCCCCAGATATTTACCCCCAGGACAGTTACCTCCTGGATAGTTAACCACTAGGACACTTACCCCCCAGATACTTATCCCCTCCCCATCTCAAAGTGTAGAGGAAATTTTGTGAATCTAAAAACAACAATGCCACCATTTACTTTTCTTTCCTGTGACTAAATGACCCTTATCTACTATTTTATGTATGTTAGAATCAAGAGTTACAAGAATTAATGAGTGTAGAGAATGTTAAGTTTGTGTGTAAGGTAAAATGTGCAACGTAAATTATTTAAAAAAGTACATTTTTGAGTCAGTCACTTTTTATTTCAAACTACTTTACAAATAAACATTCAATAAAGGATATGTCAATGTCTCATAAGTCAAGTGTTCTCACTTATGATACTGGCTATGTAAAGTATGTTTTCAGACACACTCCTCTTCTACTACTTCTTATTTATTTTACAAGAATGTAACTGTTTTATTGAAAACAAGTAGCTTTGCCACATCACCCAATAAAAGTAGCCAAGTATAGTGGGCTGTAAGTGTCCAGGGGTAAATATCCTAGGGGGTAAGTGTCCAGGGGGTACTGCGTACTTCTGCAGGCTGATCAAGTAATGTATCTTTCATTGTCCAACAGATGAGAAAGAAACAAAGTTGGTGTCAATGGGTAAACTTGCCGTGCACCAGCCAGAGGATGCCGCATGCAGCCTGACCACCCTACTCACCACCAAGACCAAGGAGCCCGTCAGCCCGCTCACCTACCGCCAGTCGTGGACATGTGGGGGCACCGACTACAGCCTCCTAGAAACATCACTAAACCATGTGGGTGATCTTGAAGCAAACCATAAAATGGATGTTTTAGGAATCTGTGTATTTATCCCTGTTTAAAAGAAAATTGGGGAAAAAAGGTTACTATTAAGTACGATAATTGTCAATTTATAAAAACAAAAAAACATTTGCCCTTTTAACTGTCTAGGCCCTCAGGACCGTGAATGTGGGACAGTGGTCCAGGTGCAGCTGTAGAGCATACAGATATAATATACCTCCCCAGCAAATATCGCTCAGTTCAGGATGAGGGCATAACCAATGTCTTGTTAGGGGATCTTTCTGAAGATAAAAGCTTCATGGAATATAATATTGTAGGACAGATGTCACGTGCATTACCCTTGTTCCTATTGCTTTCTCATCATTGCTTACCCAAAATTGCGCAAGGCTCATATGATTCATGTAAACTTTAATTTGTTAAATTTACAGAACTTGTGGACATATTAAGTGGGTCAATAACAAAAATCGACTTCTTACAAGATTCCAAGGACATTATTTTGATATGAAAAATTAAAGAACCAGTGTCATTCTCACAATATGGTTGAAAGTTTCTAGTTTTCCTACAAACTGATCTGTATTTTCATGAACATTTTTAGAATATTTTGACATTTTATTTGTTAACATTTTATTTGTTGCATCAATAACATTTCTGTGTAGTATTAAGCACGCTTTCTGACCTTGCCTGTTTCAGCCCACCAGTGGCCTCATGCGTCCAGAGGAGGCAAGTCAGGTGCTGGTCACAGTGGACCTGAACAGCCCGCAGCACACGTGTGTGCAGCATATCGCTGAGGTTGTGGAATACCACATGGCCAATGTGAGTATACGAGCATAGCCGCACATGCCTCTGTCTGGTGGTGTTGCACCACGGCGTCCCCCGTGGGGATCCAGGGTGGGGATTCCTTCGGGAGCCTCCTGGGAAGAATGTGTCCCCAGCAGCCCCTTGCTGTTCGTAGAAGGCAACAAATGGGGAGACCAGACTTGGTAGCTCGATTGGTAGAGTACCCGCTTCGAGTCTGGAAGGTCTTGGGATTTATCCCAGTTCATGATGCAGAAAATTAGAACAATTGTTATGTTTAATGACAGTGCTGGTCAGTCAAATTCATAGAACCTTAGGAAGTAGAAAAAAAATTGTTATGTGACATGTGTAGCCTGTGAAAAACTAATTGAAGATAATTGACACGAATATCCTGATAACTGGGTCAAGGTTACAGGGACCTTTGAGTTTGAGAGAAGATTGGCCAAAGAATGAAGGGCTAATGCTTGTGTTGTTGTTTTCAGTCCGACTCGATCGTTCAGCACACCAAGCCACTGGATAACATCATTCACCCAGAGCAGATGTTCAATGCATCCTGGGATGATGCCAATGGGAGGGTTTTGTGAGTTCAGTTCCTTAATGTCACGTATGGAAAGTGTTTATCCGCCGTCCTAGAAAGAACCTTATAATTTGTAAAGACCTGTTCATCCTCTGTGCGCCACTTCGAGATGCACAAATACAAATAGTAGTTTTTGAGATCACAAGATGGGGCCCAATGTCGCATGTCGAATTTAAAAAATGGGCATGTCAAATATCTTTGTCGCCTATTTATCTCCCAATGTCGCATGTTAAATTTAAGAAATGCCTATGTCGCCGTGTCGATTTTGGTGGTCCATCCCCATATAGATGCAACAGATCAAGATTAGTGTGAATTCAAATCCCAATTCTCCCAACCACGGATAGCCAATGTTTTTAGTTTTACCTGCAGGTTAGCCCAGATCAGGATGCATGCTGGGTAATATGTCGACAACTTTCAAGGCTTAAGCATGTGAATTTTATTAATCTTATCATTATTTGTAGTTTAATATGATGAAAATCTAGCAATCAATATTTTTCTGATGTGTATCCATGTTCATTAAATATTTTCTGGATTGTTTGAAAATGCATTCATTATTGATGGATATACAGCAATTATTTGTATATTTTCTATAGGTTTTGAAAGGAATTTGTCAACAAAATCAGTCCAAATTAGCCTGCAGGTGCTTAAAATACTGTAAATCAGCTATCCGTGGTAGGAAGAATTCTCAGCAAATTGTACTATATTAGTATGAACAAATGTTTTGTGTCAGTTTTGTCATTCATCTTCTCACTGATATTAGATTTGATATCTTATAATCAAATGGCTACATATCATATGGACTTTTTACTTTTGTAGATTTTTTCTGGGAATCTTACAGTTTCTTGACATGATGAAACAGCTGAAGCAGTTTGGTGTAGATGAAGATGACAGCTTTGCAGATGACCCTGAGGCAATATCGGGCGCCTTCTTGAAGGTCAGTCTGGATAGAGCGCATCCAGTTATCGAGATGATGGTGGAGTGCGCACCCAAGACAACAATGACGTTATCTGTAGGAGTAGCTCACAACATTTCGGGCGGGGATCCGAGCAGGTAAGTTTTTATTTTTCCATAACAAAATCTTTCATGACTGATAACCATTTAACTCGAGAAAGCTCTAAGTTAGACCCGTCCCCTCCCACCTGGGGCTGAGGTACAGAAAAGTGAAGTATCTCAGGAAGAGTTTACCATAGTATTCAATCTTTGACTGACCATGATTAATAATAAGTCACTTCTACTTAGTTCTACAATCCTACAAATGTAGAATCTACAGGAGCATAACAGGCCCATAGCCAGGGGGGGTTTGGGGGGTTCGTACAAACCCTCCCCTTGGAGGAATATTTCTCTAATTTTTAATGTAAAATATGTGGTAAAAAAACAAGAAGCATTTTAAGCCCCCCCCCCCCCCCCCCGAAAAAAAAAAGATAGTCATAAAACGAAACCCCCTCTGAGAAAAGCTGGCTACGGGCCTGCATAACCACTACCTGAGCCAAACAGCCCTCACCCCTCTACATTAGGACCTCCACTGTCACCTGTAGGTGGGCAGTCCCAGGTGGGTGATAGATAGGTCACTCAGTACTGGGTGTATGCTAGTACATACAGGGACCCATTAATAGCCCTTTCCTAACCCCCCCCCCCCCCCCCTCCCCCCTGAGCTGTGTGTGACAGCAGGAGTGGTGGTGGTCAGTACCTATAGCCCATATTACACATGGCTCTCTGGTATTAGGAGGGCCTTCAGTTTACTGAGGGACGGCCATCGCTCATGCATGAGTGAAACTTTGTAGCTATTTTGTTTCTTGGTCCCTCCCTAGAACGTGTATATCTCTACATGGTGCGTTGCATTGTTTTTATCCTAATCAGGAAAGTTAAAATGGCTGAAAGATATTGACTCAATAATACTTTATGTACCCTCGTGATTTTTTTTAACGTGATATACAAACCATGTCCTCTAGGAATTAGTAACATTGAAAATGAGATGATTTGAAATAATGTGGATTTAATTCTGAAAAACTTAATCTTCATCACAATAATTATGTTGTTTAAATTACAGAATTAAAGTCAATAATGGTGATGTCATTCGATTTGGCATCAAAAACGCTGAGGAGATGGAGAATAGTTTGTTGATGGATGACAACGAGCACGAGTTCTATCTCACTGTCAATACACTGGTACTACTCATTTGAACAAATTGATCGCATTGATACATAACAGAGACATTTTAGGAAATATCATATTGACTATTTAACATATTTGAGTTTTGAGCAGGAAGTTAAAGATGTTCCATATTGTTTTTTTTAATTGTAGTATCGAAGGTTTGACGTATAGGTCTATAAATGTGTATATGTATGGGCCCCAGGGCTCCAGGGTTCCTGGTTTTATGGTATTTTAGGTTTTCAATTTGGACAAGCAAGTATGTAATTTTCTTGAAAAAAAGTGTTATAAGTTTTCATGTATATAGTATGTTCCTGGGAAAACTTAACATTTACATTTTCCTTCCCTCGCTATCAAATACAAAGACGATGATGTTGATAGATTAATCATGGATGATCTATGGTGTTATGGCAAGTTACTCTGTTTATAATCTTAAGTTGATATTTTCAGGACAGTGACTCTCCGGTCTGCTTCATCAGCTGCGCGAAGGGTGACGAGAGTCTGAGGGAGCAGGTCATGCAGGCGGATACCACCTTTTGGAAAGACGAGGACAAGCACTCAGAGGTAGTCGGTGTTTGTCCTCCTTTTTTTTGCCCCAAATAAGTATTGGCAAACTAGGGTATTTCGTATATTTTAAAGCTGACCTTAGGATAAAATGACAAGGGGCATAGGCATTCTATAAAGGAAGCATTGATCGATGATCGGTGTTGTTTGTGCACTGAAGAGCTGCACAGGCGCCATGTTTCCATTGGATCTCGTTCTTCCTTGAGTCTAGCAAAAATTCTCGAGATCTCACACCTGGCAAGAGTACTTGTGATTGTCTGAACCTGATGAGAGCTTAACAATTCTCACCAGATTAAAAAGATCAGGCATTTTTGATGCCTTGTGCTATTCAAAGATATAATGATATAAATGTGGTTTAAGTAAGTCATCAAAGGAGGCATACCGGATTTGAATTGTTCTTTTGTTGTTGTGCACTGGGGCATGTAATTGGGCTATTAGCACCTCCCCCTCCCCCCTCCCTCCACCCTCTCCCTTCCACCCTCCCCTTGCTGCTCCACTTCCACCCATGATTGGTCAAGGCAGTCCCCTCAGATCACAGTGTCATGGCCCTGATTGACAGGTGAGGGTGGTGTGGGCTCCGCCCCCTCCACCTTTCCAGTCCATTGGAACAATTAGCCCCCCCCCCCCCCCCCCCACACGTCCTTTGGGACCTGTACCACTTGAACCCCCCGATTGCCAGACATAACGGCCCCTCCGCGGAACGGCCCCGACCCGACGTTTCCTACGGCAGTATACTTGATATCTAGAGAACCAAAAATCGGATTTTTCTTCTCTGGTTGCAACGATTCTAGCAATGTCAATGAAAATCGAAAACAAACATCAGACCCAACAGGAGACTCGGGTCTCCAGGATTATTTATAGCATCCTCCCTCGTGAGGGAGGAAGGGGGGGGGTCATCAGGTCGGGCCCGTACCTATCTCCCGGCGCGAAGCCTCGCACCTCCCGGGGGGGCCGTCAGGTCAGGGCCGTTTCGCGGAGGGGCCGTTTTGTCGGGTTACCCCCCCCCCCCCCCCCTTCAACTGCCCGCCCGCCGTTATTCACCGTTGGGGGTTGTGGGGGGGGGGGGGGGGGGGGGGGGTCCCGGTGGCCAGTAAGGGAGGCGGGGGGGGGGGGGGGGGGGTCAGTGGTGGGGGGGTCAGTGGTGGGGGGGTCCCCCACGTTTTTCTACCAAATGGCGGAGGGGGGGGGATTGTACCTGTGGGCCGCCGTACAAAGCGGTGCAACGCATAATGTAACAGGTGACAATAGAGGGTAGGTGGGAGGGGGAAGTGGAACGGTTTAGCTCTTAAATTCCGCAAGGCATCTTCGGACGGCTTCTTCAGCCGGCCGAAAATCTTCAGATTCTAGTTTAAATATATTTTATTACTTAATAATCTTCAGGGTTTCCACTGGTTTTCAGATGTATTACGAACTTAGTATCTTAAACACAAAGAGCATGTTTTCATAGAAAACATCTTTGCTGACACTGAGTTAGTTTTTCCTGCAGGGTCTATTCTGTTTTAATGAGATACACAACAAGGCCCCCAAAACTTTACCATCGGATGTATACATTGCATAAAATCAAAGAGGCATGAAATTGGTGGTAATTGGATTCTTCCCCCACTTCACACCTCACCCCCTCACCCCCTCACCCCCTCACCCCCTCACCCCATTACCCCCTCACCCCCTCCCTCCTACCTCCTGCCCCTTTGCCGAATTGGTAGTTGCCCTACGTGGGAGGGGTAAGAGGTGTGATTGACATGTGGTTTGAGGAAGATCCAATGGTCTGAGCTCGGCGTTAAATAGGGCATTGTTTAATTCTATGGTGTGAACGAAAAAATATTGAAAAACAGAAATATTTTGTTCTAAATTGAATAAGAAATAAACCAGGACTTAAATTTTGAGACACTCAAGATGAATTTTTTCAACATATTTGAGAAGGTTTATTGTTGTTAAGTCATTATCAATTGAGAAATCCTTGTCCAAAATATGAAAGTAGAAGAATTCGAGTTATTCTTTGAAGCACTATTTCTTACTGCTATTGTACTTGATATTTCTATTACTTATCTGGTAAGATAGATATGATAAGCAGCTATTTATTGATATATGATATGTTAAGATATCTTATATAATAAAAGAGTTATGAGCATTTAAGCGCGAGCAACAAAAAAGAGGCATTCATCTCTCTACTCTGTCCTTAATATACTCCAATGAACCAAACAGTACCAAGCCCCAAAAGGGGTGGATGGGTTATTGACAGTGAAGTAACTTGTTCAACTGAATATTGTCTGAGGCTTCTTTGTAAATAAATACATGCGAGATCGGGACCCTTCCCCAATCAAGGATTCCTGGTAGGTCTAGCGGTCTATACAGTATGCCTTTCTTGTTTTTTGTGCTTTTGATAATAGTTTGTGCTTCCCACATTAATAACAATATTTGCATCAGAGTCCTCTCCTAATAAACGTTTCAGAAGATGTCTCCAGACGCCATGGCTGCCCTGAAAGGATGCCCACTTTTTTTGTGTTGTATGACAAATAAGGTATGTCATGAAAATGAATCCTCGTAAGATATGCATTCCTAAATCTTTTTAAATCTTTTGCATCCTTTTGTGGATATGTAATAAAAAACCCATAATACACATACGATATTTGCATCATTTGGGTATCAATGTATAATTTCTTTACCCAAACTAATTTAATGACGTTGGTACATAAATCATTGTGGTACACTTTACCTTTCCTTACAAATATTATGGTACATAAGATCTTCTGGTTTGTGCAGTGTGTTTCGGCTGATTGGCCTTGAGGTATGTGTAATATCTCAATATTGGTTCTGTTTCAGTACTTCCAAGACGCTAAGTGTATGCAAGAACTAGAAGCTGCATCTTCTCTGAAAAAGAAGATAGTGATAGTGACTGGAAGTGAATTGGATGTGAAGAGTGCAGATTGGGTATGTTATTCAAATGCTGAGATGCACGTTGAAGATGGAGAGTAGACGGAATAGGTACCTGTAACTGAAACTCTAAATTAGGACCTTCTCCAACCACCAACATCAAATTAGCAAATCAAGGATGTATCTACCTAATTTAGGTAAAGTAAGAAGGCCGCCAGGCCCCTCACGGCAACCCTTGGGCTGCCACACTATAACAAGCTGGTTGCCAGCTCTGTATTGGATAGTACGGTAAAGGTTTGTTCTCCAGATTATCTGGAGTACCTTTTCATAACAAAACAATGAAATCAGCATATTTCATCAACCCTTTAAAGGTGGGAACTTTCTTAGAAAATATCAACTGCATTTCTGCTTGGAGATTGAAGGATTTAACACTGAAATTCCTATCTAGACATGCCAAGATGGCGGAAACCAAATCCTGCTCGAGAGTGTTGAGGTGAAGCCATAACTCTGAAAATAGATCGGGGATGCCCATTTTTAGTGAAGAAATGGGCTGTATATTACATGAATTACGATCAGAGTGAGCCCATTTCTTCACTTATAAGGATTGGATGCCCACTCCTTTGTTCTCTCTAACAGTATAAGCAGGCCTCAAAGCGGGACCTTTAAAACCTTTACAACCGTTTTTTTTGCCAGGCCTCTTGGACCTTTATTTTCTTCTCAATGACCTTTAATGACCTTTTTTTTCATTTGAAGTGACCGATAAGTGTAAAAACTTGTAAGATGGACAAAAAATTCATGAAGAATCTGGCCTGAATGCAGGAAATCATTGTGAATCTGTCAAAAATGATGCATTTCCAGGGTGATATGACTCATTTAAATGTATAATGAGTGCCATTTGTGCATTTTAAATTATTCTGACCTAATAATCGTGGATAGCATTCTTGAAAAACATGAGTGAAGTTTCTAAGGAATGCGAGCCCATAGCCTATGGTACCCATCACCCCCAAGCTTAGCCAGGTCCATATGATCCATCATTTACTACCTTATGTCTAAGAATATCTGAGCACTTTTTGGTACATCTACCTGCCCTTTGGTACCCCTGCCTAACTACATAACGACATTTACATTGTGAAGTATTCCAGTCATGTGACAGGTAGAGTGTCAAAGAATTTGGTGTCTGGTATGCCCATCTACCCTATGGTATATCTTTATGCCTTGTGGTTCCCCTGTAATCCCTTTGGTACTTATCTGCCCTTGGGTACCCCTGTCTGCCTGCTCTGGCCCATTGCATAAAGGGTATCGTTGTTTCAATAACTTGTAATCATAGTTATTGCACTAAACCAAACAAATGCTTTAAAGGTCTAACTTTAGTGTTATAAAGTCATCATTGTTATGTCTATTTATTTTGAAATCAAAAGAGGTTCTGTGGAATAATCAACAGGGACATCCTTGTTATGTCTGCCCTTACAAGTATATCCTTTCTTTCTAAATAACTACTTTTATTGGTATTTTACAACAAGGAACTGCTTGTAATGTGCAATGTAACAGTGAACAATATCCTTATATGGACATACTTATGTTCTGATTTCTGTACAAAAGTAACCCGAGTGAATTGTGATAATCCAAGATTAAACCAAAATATTCCATATCGTACTAGCACCCTTCCCCTGGGAGGGAGAGGAAACCCCCCAAAATCCCTCCCTATAACCAGCTTTGCTATCCACTCGATTCCCAATTATATATTACTCACATTTTTTAAGTTCTTGCACCTCCCCTCCCCAAACCAATCTTGACTACCAGTGCCATTCTTTTGTTCACGGAACTACATTATGTAAGGTCCCTGGTGTCTGGTCGCATCTTCACGAGTCAGTAGTTTGTATGGGGCCACCCCCTCTGGTCTGTGCAGGGAAGATAGGTGAGGGGGGTAAGGCACTCAGGCCTGGGACAGTGGAGGGGAGTTAGGGTATAGGACTGCCTCTTCTGGTCTGTGTACGGTGAGAGGGGTAAGGCACGCAGGCCTGTGGTCATTGGTGGAGAGTTAGGGTGTAGAACCGCCCCTTCTGGTGGGTGCATAGACGGTAAGTGAGGTGGGAGACCACTCATATGGCCCTAGACGAGTATAGGCACAGGTGTCTTGTGCAAGAAAAGAATCATTTGATAGGGTTTTTCTGCCGATTTGAGCAATTTGAAAAAATTCCAAATTTGAAACATTTATGGCTCCTATAATGGGTCAAGTATGGGTCAAAACTGACTATGAGGTTGTAGCCCCGAGTAAGAGTAAACAATATTTTCATGCCAGGAAATTGTGTTATGATTACAACATATTCTAGAAATTTACAATTTGTCCCTTTTTTTTAATACTGAAAAACTCAACCTATAGATTTGGCTAAAAACTTGCACCTTTATAATATAAGGCCCATCTAATGCCAAAAATGTCCTCTATTTGATGGACATTATTTTACATATTTCCGAGCCTTCCCTCCAATTCCCTGGTCTCTTGTGACGGGGGCGGGGATGAGAGACGGTTGGCTACTCTGTGCACGGACGATAGGTGCATTTCTTCACTATAGATCCTTTAGGATCTACATTTCAGAATTCTTGTTTTCGCCACCTTTTAGTCTTCTTAATTAGATCAGATATATCAATACAGATGAGAGTTTGGCAGTGACCCGCTCAGTCATTAAGTGAAAATAGGTAGATATAAACCCATAAGATTAATTGTAAAATATGTTTATCTGGAATTTGGGTCCCCTTGCTTTGCTTGTACTTTCAAATTCAATGTCAAGGTTGCCTGCCTTTGGCCGATTGGAGTATTCTCTATCCACATGTTTTTACTTCAATAGTTTGGTAAAAAGATTATTTCTAAATATCATTGACATCCCTGCTGTTGTCAAAGTTGAGCATCACAATGGCTTCACCAGAGAAAATCAAGAATACAACCAATTGAATCGTAGCAGATGATGTATATACTTACTCTGATTGAATCTTTCGTCTTATTTAGGTGAATGTACTCGACAAATTGGAAAATGCAGAAGTGGTTTCAGAAGATGAGATGGATGAGTTGGAAAACGTTTTTGAGAAATACGCCTTCAATGTGAGTATTGGTATTCAGATTTGGGACCTTCTATGAACGGTTGCCCCATCTGGGGAATGGGGGGAGGGGGCGCTTTGAAAACACAGGTACTTAACATAAGGTAGATCTCCTAGAATATGGGTGTAGACCCCTAAATTCGACAGGGCGACATGGCCATTTTTGGGTTTAGTGACATGCGACATGATCATTCTCTTAAATTCGACAGGGCGACATGATCATTCCTTAAATTCGACAGGGTGACATGATCATTTCTTATTTTTCGCCCCGCAAAACCAAAGGGATCAAATGAGTATGAAAGCAAACCAAAGCGTATCAGGCGAAATTATCTAATGGACAGCACTCGGACTTGCGCGTACGACGACAAGCAATAAACTAGAATGGGTGTACTTTTGGACACTCGCCGGGAACATCCAAAAAATTATCATAATAGTGGTGCCTGCCTATCTTGGATACAATTTTCTCTATGCTTCTATGATTGCAGGGACCAGCTACCCATGTCTTGTCTACCGATATGTCCGGTAAAATCAATGGGAATTTACAGCGTATTTCCGGTAAAATGACTTTCACGCGTTGATTTCCGCGCGTTAGATGACGCGTTATGTTCGCCGGACTCCTGAATCTGATAGAATTGATGGATTTCCTGCTTGATATCAAGCCTCAATAATGTCTTACCTTAACCTGCAGCATATCTTAGCTGAAATAACACCATCAATTGATCATTTAGACCGATATCTGACCAAATAAGACCAGAAATCCGATCGTCACCTGACGCGGTACTCCCATAAATGTTCGCACGTCGGGTAACGCCCACCGGGTCCTTGCTCGTTGCATGACGGGTACACCAGCCTCGCTTTTGATCCATGAAGAAGGGAAGTGGGTCAATGTCTGAATATTCATCAACTTTGCAGGCCTATTTTACCATGAAATTGATCGTTCTCACGGGTCAAATATATATATAGAGGTAGATTTTGATACATAGCTAAGCATCCCATTGTTCCAGAATCAAAATAGCGCGAAATAACGCATCTAAACGCGTAAATACATCGTGCTATTTTCTTGGTAATCCTTCGGTCTCCGCCGGGTGAAAAGGCTCAGACTGCCGGGTGCAGCCGGCCCCGGTGGACCGTTACAGCGGGAGCTCCCTCTTTCTTGCCTGGATACCTGGATTACGGCGGTATCTGATGCTTTCAATATATATTAATGGAATCTATGTGCACCTGTGGACGCATACTAACACATGAAGGGGTCGAAAACATACGTTCGTATCGAAGGGAAAACATTGGATCGATCGGACACAAGGAGGTTTGACACTGTCAGACCTTATATGGCGTCAACCCTTCGCCGGGTTCTCTCCCAGCACGCCTGCATCGATACATTGAAATAAGAAAACCTGGATGCTATTTAGACTAACATATCAATTGTGGAGGATATAAGCATTCGGATGCATTCAGGACTCCAGTCCAGGCGTTAAAGGTGGGTTCATATCTTTTTTCCAGCATTTGAAATCTAGGCCTAAACTCGGCCTAACGCGCATTGGATCGATCGGACAGGAGGAGGACACTGGCAGTTTGAAAAATAATTATTTAGACCTTATTAGGCCTATCAAAATGAAATCCATGTATACATCTATGTTCTCTAGATATGACGAGGCTAAAGAGCTTGCATAAGGGAAAAAAAACCAAAAAACATCTATGTTCTCCTATATCTTAGAGTCCTATATATCATATGGTTTGATTATTTTAGGCCTACATACGTTTGCAATAATATTTTACAGATGGTGCAGTCTTATTCCTAGAGGCTGGCTGGTCAAAATGATTCAAAGATTTAATTATTTGTGAAATTGTCACTATAGTTCTCATTTTTTCTTACCTATCATCAAAATATTCATTAATAATATCTCTCCTTACCGTCCTATGTTTAGTTCCAATAGGCGAAATTCTCATTTATCAAATAATCAATCTCATCAATCAGATCAATCGGCCAACTTGTATTTGATAGGGCGACATGGGGACCCCCATCTACACCCCAACCCCTAAATTCGACAGGGTGACATGATCATTTCTTAAATTCGACAGGGCGACATGATCATTTCTTAAATTCGACAGGGCGGCATGGGGACCCCACCATCTACACCCCCTAGAAAATGCTCCCTGCTTATAGAAAATGTTTATCATCAATGCTCTATTTGAGTTGAGTAGAATAGGCCAGAAAGCCAGCGTTGGGTGAGATGTAAACCCTATGCAATCACAACGAATGTTAATAAACACACAATTTAATGAGGCACAAATCAAAACAAATCTAGGCCTAAACTCGGCCTAACGCGCATTGGATCGATCGGACAGGAGGAGGACACTGGCAGTTTGAAAAATAATTATTTAGACCTTATTAGGCCTATCAAAATGAAATCCATGTATACATCTATGTTCTCTAGATATGACGAGGCTAAAGAGCTTGCATAAGGGAAAAAAAACCAAAAAACATCTATGTTCTCCTATATCTTAGAGTCCTATATATCATATGGTTTGATTATTTTAGGCCTACATACGTTTGCAATAATATTTTACAGATGGTGCAGTCTTATTCCTAGAGGCTGGCTGGTCAAAATGATTCAAAGATTTAATTATTTGTGAAATTGTCACTATAGTTCTCATTTTTTCTTACCTACCATCAAAATATTCATTAATAATATCTCTCCTTACCGTCCTATGTTTAATTCCAATAGGCGAAATTCTCATTTATCAAATAATCAATCTCATCAATCAGATCAATCGGCCAACTTGTATTTGATAGGGCGACATGGGGACCCCCATCTACACCCCAACCCCTAATTTCGACAGGGTGACATGATCATTTCTTAAATTCGACAGGGCGACATGATCATTTCTTAAATTCAACAGGGCGGCATGGGGACCCCACCATCTACACCCCCTGGAAAATGCTCCCTGCTTATAGAAAATGTTTATCATCAATGCTCTATTTGAGTTGAGTAGAATAGGCCAGAAAGCCAGCGTTGGGTGAGATGTAAACCCTATGCAATCACAACGAATGTTAATAAACACACAATTTAATGAGGCACAAATCAAAACAAGGTATAATAGCTTAAACTGACGTGAATGTGCTGGTTTACCCACACCTTAGTATATCTTCCGAAAACAATTGCATTGGTAAAGTATAACTGGTTTCTTCCTGTTTTACTTGGTTTTTAGGATAGAATACCCAAATACTCTTAAATTATTGGTTCAAGGTCTTAAAGAAGACCTTAAACTTAACAGAAAGTTCTAGTTATGAGCTCATTATTACATTTCAACTGTTGGCTTATGACGTTTATAGGTATAAACAATAGTTACAGTGCTTTTTATTGTTAGAAAAAAGTAGCTGTCGGCAAAGATAAACAGGTACGTTAGAATGCTAGAACTGTCGCCTCATACACAAGCTTTGCTTCACCTGAAATCTTTGATATACCGCGGCCCGTGCAAAGTAGATTTGTAAGATGTGGTTATGAAAGGACAGAGAAATTGGATTTTGATGCTGTGAACTATTTTCTATCTACGGCAACATCTGAACGTTGCTTTTTCACCTCAAACCTTTAAATCTTATTCCCTCCTATTTCCAAATTCTTCTTTTGCTTGATATCCTGGTTAACTTTCAAATGCATCAAAAGTGATAATCTGGTTCAAGAACAAAACGAAATGAAAATCTGGATCAGAACTCTTTGCGATGAAGAAACAAGAAAAACAATTTGATATTTTTTTTATCGTTATCTCATTTCATTAACAAGAATTGGCCGACATTTTGCATGACGGCTGGTTTGAGAACTCTTTACATGTGTTTACATATGTTCACACTGTACAGCATACATTCGATCTTCATTGCAAGGCATGGTCTAGATAAATACACTATATCACGTTATACAAGGTACTCATGCAAGTCTTAAATTGTCTTTAAATGTTGACTTTATCAAAATTACCATATTAATTTGACAATATTCTATCAAGAGGTATTAGAAAATGTGTTTCATTGAACCTGATTCAAAATTGAACAAATATCAATTGTCAGATACAAAATGTGAGTTACAGATTATATGCATATATATGCATATCCTGTCTGAATATCTATCATACGAATGGCCAAGAGAGGTCTTACATTGTCCAAATAGGTTCTTTAAACAAGTCCAAAATGTGCAGGCACCGGTCATAAAACCCCGAGACCAGCTACCGGTTTTGGCTAACTTTACTCTGCAACTCTAGACCCATGCACTAAGAACATGTAAGAAGCAAGTAAAATACATCATAGGGACTATAAATTCATTTATTGTAGGACTGAGGATATAGAAGACATCACAGTGTTTCTTTTAAGTGGTCATAGAACATTACTGGCCAGTTTTTTATGATTTGAGGCTCAAAAGACCTTACAAAACATGAATTAGCACATTTAGCAACCAGATCCTAATACTAAATCCACATAGGAAATCTCCCAAAATCATTAGTTTTGAACACTAGTTGTCGTTTATGGTTGCTTAATAAATGGGGAACTGTTTATGATGTTTAACATGTCCGTCTTTGTTACTCGCTTTAGTATATGCTAGTCAAGTGGTAGGTAAGTTCACGAGATAGGCGCTCATTTCCACAACGCAAACAACGCTTGGCTGTAAGTCAGGTTTATTCGGTGGATCACTTGTATGTGTACAGAGCCAGTGCAATGATGGTTAATATTCCTAGAGTCACAAGTCCGATTGATGAAGAGTAAGCTTTCTCCTAAGAGTCCGCCTGTTCTTTCATCCGTTCTCAACACAGTAATTCCTCCAACAGTCACCAGATGTCCTTTCTACGTATAGCTATCTAAACCCCTTTGAATCCTCAAGACTCGTGTATGTCCAAACATAATAGTGCTCTCTGCCATTCCCAGAGGTTTAACTCTATATATAGCAGTCTGTTATTGATTTTCCCGAGCATCGACACTCATATACTATATGATATAACAATTCCTGTAATTTGGAATAACTGGTGACGTTCTCTTCATTACATTGGTATACAACTAATTTCACGCGCAAAGTGATTTACTCTCTACCTTTGTGCAGTTTTAGCACTTTTTGACCATTTTGGAGTTTTCATGGATTTAGCTGTAAAATTATAAAAATACATAACAACCACTAACATTATATACCGTTGTAATCTTAACGTAATGACAGATGTGCTAAATGTATTGATTTTGACATATCACAAATATTACATTCTTTCTAAAGAGCCTCAAATCAGATTGCACCACTTTATTGTGGATTTTTTTCCCCATTTTTCAGACTTTAATTCTAAATAGAATGTTTTCATTCTACGATATGTTTTGCAAAATCAGTTAAGATGGATTGTTTAATTTATTCTTAATCCTTTGATATGTAAAGTAAAACTGTGTCTCAGTTATCTACAAAATTATATGATTGTTTGAAAACAATGCCTTTTTCCATAACTAAGAAAGTCACCCTTTCTTGGTGAATAGGTATATATAGAGTTTTATAGTGCACGTACTGACTTGGTGCTGGGTGCTAGTATGTACATTTGACTACACTTTATTTCATAGTTTACATCATTGACTTTTTGATATTTGACTTTTGTTAAATGTTCATTGTACAATTATGCAAGTGATGCTGCCCGCATATCTATAGAAATAATAAAGAAATGGAAAAGAATATCTCTGTTTTCAGAAACAAGTAGATGCTAGCTTTGATGGAGGCTCGTTCCTATTAACAGTGGCAAGTACAGAACAAGGGGCATTGAAGTTCCTGAATCACCGACCAGTGAACGTAAGTCTATTCCCTTAAGTTCATTAAATACCAATGAGTGAGTCAAATCCCTTAGGTTCCTTAACACCAAAACAATGAGAGTAAATATGTTCCCTTAGGTTCCTTAATCCGCGACTACTCTATTCCCTTTACTTTTTTTAATCACTGATCAGTAAGGGTGAGTCTATTCCCTTCACTTCCTTTATCACTGACCAGTGAGGGTAGGTCTAATCCCTTCTGTTGTAGATGGTTTGGGAATTCAAAATACAATTGTTTTTACTTATATTTTTTGAACAGCATATCTCGATTAAATTCCAGATATAAGCATGAAAGCTACAGAGCAAGTGGCTAACATTTGTAGCTAGGGAAGCGTGTTTTTTTTCATCTAGTTCTTAGTTTTTGTTTTATAAAATTTAGAAATTAATGTTGACAAAAATAACAAAAAGTTTCCCATTTTATTACATGAAATCAGATTTAGGGCCTAAATGAAAAAATGAGAGACGCTTAACTCAGGACAAAGTTGTCGACAAACACTCCTAATTTGATGAAAATCTGCTGAGGGGTAGCTAAGTACTTAAAAAATACAAGTTAAAACAACTTTTTTTCGCCCCTAATTTTCCGACGTCCAGGTCAATAACAATATTTTATATATCAAAAGATGGACAAAAATATGCTCTTTCTCATTTGATGCAGTATCCTGCTTTCGGAAGCTATAGAGCAAAGCTCATGCCACAAACAACGCTCTGAGAAGTGACCAACGGAGAGTGGTTGGTTCTGTAACTTTTGAAAAGGTGTTCTTTATAATATTCTGAATATAATTATATTCTGAATAGAAGCCCTTTAGTTTTTTAATCATCAGTCTTTATAGGCTAGGAAAATTCGGCCACAGATCTGCATTAGCAAATTCCAGTCATCCTCATACAGCTGTGAGAGGTCCACAATACAGAGAAAATTTCTTATTAATCTACTAGCCAGAGAGGTATACATGTACCTTGAGATTGCGTCTATACAATGTTTTTCTTTAATGATTCTATGTCTCCTGAATCTCCTGAGTTCAAACCAGATTGGTGCCAAGCTGAAATCTTTGGGCAACCCGAGTTATTCACATTTTAAGAAAAAAAGTTGAAAAATACAATTTAAATAATAAAAAAATGCATTTTTTCATGTAGAATTTGCAAACAGAGTGTTGTGGAGTATGTCAGTCTTACAAAAATATAACAGAATTAATAATGCATAGTTATGCACAATAGACTTGCTCTTTTTCACTCATACATATTGTATGCTTGCAAATGTACAAACATGTAGACTAAGAATCTTCTCATTAATACTTACTTCACT
This sequence comes from Lepidonotus clava, assembly GCA_936440205.1. Classification (NCBI taxonomy): domain Eukaryota; kingdom Metazoa; phylum Annelida; class Polychaeta; order Phyllodocida; family Polynoidae; genus Lepidonotus; species Lepidonotus clava. Next base: position 14,651,001 of record OW387135.1, read on the forward strand.
GAATATAAGTCCTGACAATGTGGCAGATCTTTTTATAGATCCATAATCATCAAGGCAATTAGACTTGTAAAGGGCCTCATGTTATGATATGTACTTATTGTTCAATGTAATCAAACTCAAAAACTAATTATAAATGAAAATAAAGAATTTAGGATTAAAGTAAACTCATGGGTTATGGGAAACAAATTGAGTCATATATTCAGATTTGACATCTTTTTTTGTAGGTGACTTCTCCATCTACCTCATATATTGTACAAGCCCTGATAACATCAAAAGTATAAGCTTTTCTTGTACATCCCTCTCAAGACCCACATCTCAGAGATTAAGATATTCTAGATAGCAGCCTATAACGGAGAAGCTCCACTCATTGTTACTTATTAAGCTTGATCTTAACCTGGCAAACTAGGTAAATTCATATACAGAATAGCCTTTATTAGCAGGAAGGTTAAGGTATTAATTTTCTTTTTGTTCAATTACTATGTTGTTGTCTGCACGAGCATATATTTTGAACACTACCAAACATGTATAAGATGTCAGGATAAATGTTCAGGTGTAGGAGACATTTACATACAGGCATAAGAAACTGGTGATCCATTGATTATTTTCTTCAGACTCAAGATATCATAATAATCATTTCCCATGATTGTAGGTTGATGTGCATGACCTTTCTGAATAAATGAGGCTATCATAATCTCATAAATATGCTCCCACAATAGAGATGGCATTAGTTAGTTTGAAGGTCAATTTCAGAATTGTAATATAGGTATAACTATCATCATAACATGAGGCCCAGAAATCTAATTCCCTAGATGATTATGGATCAAGTCGCTGTTGAAGGAAAGGGTTAACACTAATTGCCGGGCTACTAAAATCTTAGTCGCCCAAGTGGGGACGCGGCTTCAGTCTACATATTTGTGTGTTTGCAAGCATATAATATGTATGAGTGAGAAAGAGCAATTCTATTATACGTAACTATGCATTAATAATAGTATTTATCTAAAGAACCTTTCTTGTGCTTGTGCTTCACAACACTGTAATTGTGGCTTCTACATTATAAATGCATTTTTTTTATGATTTAAATTGTATTTTTCAACTTTTGTTCTTAAAACATGAATAACTCGAGTCGCCCAAAGATTTCAGCTTGGAAATCAGAAGATTCTGGAGATAAAGAATCAATTAATAAACGTTGTATAGAACTTAGAAGCAATGTCAAGGTTAAGCCCAAAAATGGGCTTTGGCAAATAGACTATATGTTTTAATGTGCTATCAAAATAGAGAACAATATTGTGCAATTAAATATGTAAGTGATTTATTCAGAATATCTGGTCGTCATGGGGACGACCAAAATTCATTTTCTGGTCATCCACGCCAATTTTCTGGTCATTGAGGACATACAGATTTTCCTAGCCTGCTTTGAGAGTAGCTAATCAAAGCTATTACCTCAACAAATTTTTGAATAGGTTTTTGACAGGTTAATTACCAATTTTGATGTTATGATTAGGAACATAATCTTGCGATAGGTCTATGATAAAACATTGCCCAATGTACCCAATGTTTGATCCAAAAATATAAAACATAAAAGAAATGTATTCATGTATATCCATTTGTAGGATGTAGAATAAATGGTCCATCCCTTGGAGACGCTGGACTTTGAACCAGACCAGTCAGAGAATATTTGTATGATTTTTTTTCCTTTTTAGGGTGCAGGTTCAAGTAGTCCTTGCAGAGAACTTGTCCGTGGTCCATTGGAAGAGATTGCTGATCATGCATCTTTCTTTGATCTTTCTAATGGCATTTTAGGGTAAGTTTAAACAATTATGAACTCAGGGACACAAACAAAAAGAGAAATTTATATATTATATATATGTATATATGTATATGTGTATATTTATATAAGTATATGTATATATATATGTATATGTATATGTATATATATATATATATATATATGACATCCTATATGGCATGGAATATTAAATTAAGAAGGTGTCTCGGGGAACCTAATACTGAAAAAATTAGCTAAAGATTCTTATTAGGAAAAAAGTTATGTTAATTTGAAGAGACAAAGGTCCGACATGCAAAATACGCTAAAATGGACCAGTCTTTGGTATTTATAAAGATATAACTTATAAATAATCAAGGCCAAAAATTGAAATCCCAAATACGATTTCAGAATCAGTTTTTTGCTGAATATAACCAAGCAGTCCCTTGATTCAGAATTTCAAATTTTGAAAACTTAATTTTTTCCATGGTTACCATGGAAACCCTCATTTGCTTAGCAGTAGTATCGGTGGGTTTGGATGTTCCGTCAACATTCCGGTTATGAATAGGCATTTCCATAAGGCTAGAAATCCCAGAAACTGTCATATATATTTCATTTTAGCCATAAAGATTTTATTTCATTCAAAATATTACTATTTCTGTCGACAATAATTTTTTTTTTAACATGAAGTAAACAGTTAATCTAAATCAACATTTATTGACAGGTTCATCAGAGTCGAGTTATTCATATGAACAGAAACTTAAATGTTAATGATAAAACTCTAAACAAACAAGGGCTCAGCATCTTGCAACTTTTGTTTCTTAGAAGAATAGCATTAATTTGTTAACAATCAGATGAATTTAGGGGCAAAGATGAGCCATAAAAACCATTATTAACCAGATCTTCCCAAACTGACTCAGGCCCCCACCCCTACCGCACAATTCCTCCGATACTATGTGTATATATATTCCATTTACAAACATCAAATCTGACCGATGTTATCTTTCAGGTCACCAAAAAAGAATGGCAAGCTGGTGTCCGTATGTCCAGTCAGCGCAGAGAACTCGGAGTTCAGTTTCAGGTTGAAATGGACAAAAAGATGTGAAAAAACAATGGTTCTTGGTGTGTCGTCAGACATTGAAAAAATTGGAGAACATCCTGAAAATATCAGCTTTGACGATGAAACAGACGTTATGCATCCTTTTAACCTGTGAGTCTTCAAGACCTTCTTCTGATTGTGTTTGGGATAGAAATAACTAACTAAAAGCCTCTGCTCTGTGGGCATATGTGACTGGGATCTATCCTATATCAGTAGGTATATGAGATTGTGTCTTTAGACCTTCTCCATATCCCAGTGGGTATATGTGGCTAGGCATTTCGACCTGAATATGGATATATGACAAGTGTAGTGACTGTTAGGCTAGATAGCAAGACATAAACCGTGTTTCTTTTAAACTGATATTTATTACTACAAAAGTTTTTGAATAAATAGGAAATTTACAATTGTTCACAATAAGGTTTACGACCAGTTCTTACAAAACCCAGTTCCTGATCTTAAATCTTTGCTCTTAATTGTTTGTTTATGATCTTAGCTCTTTCTTTGTAGAAAAATAAATTGTAGGACTTAAATCACTTTGTAGTAACAAAATACCTTGTTGTAAACGTTGGAAAGGGATATTTGTTTCTACGTAATGGTTCCAGATAATCGGGACATGGATCTATACTCAAAATTCGTACATAATCTTATTATCTCATTTATGAGTGTAGGATCAATGCCTATTTAAATCATTTACTCTGTAGTTCTTTAGTATACTACTTAAAGCATGTACCACAGTGCTTAGAATATAATGTCAACAGTACTGACACATCATTATGACCTTTGACCCTATTTAGGCTTTACATGTACATGACTCTAATGTATAAAGCCTCATAGATTCTCATAGAACCTTCTTCACATGGCTTGTTTCCACAGCGCATGAACCTGTGCATAACCTTTACTACTCAGATCGTACATGTCATGTTAACAATAGCCCCTTCATCCTCATTGCCTGGTAGATACATCAATAAACTCAAACTAGTCCTCAACTGCAACCAAAATCCTTCTTAGTGTAACACTGAAATATCTCTATTTGGAGCTTTGCTCTACAAAGCCACTTAGCTTGTTATATGTTAGAATGCATATAAATCATGCCACTTCTTTGGAAATCTTGTTTGTATAACTAGATGTCAATTCATGTGAGCTTTTGATAAAACAAAAGTTGTTTTCCAGGGAGGAGTCTGGCCAAGACCTCATCCGCATTGTCATTCAGAATCTGGGACCCTTCGCAAAGGCTGGCGCTCAATACCCAGTCCAGTTTTACAGGAATGATGAATTGGTAATGGCTAATCCTTTTCATCAATAAGGAAAGATTATCATTTAAACACCTCAAGCAACAGCTTGATTATGTCTTGACATTAAAATGAATATCAGAAAATGTAATGCTCAGCCTCAGGAGTCATAAAATTTACCTATTTTTTCCTCCAGAAAATAGACCTGTTTTGGTTGTTTTCATTCATAAAAAAAACAAAAAAGCATGTCAGTCCAGAAAGGCCATATTTTCCAAATCCTCTGAAACACTGTCAGCACAAAAATAGCTTGAGCTGGGTACCGAGAAATCTAAACTACAGTGTATATACCGGGAAATCGTAATTGGTCATGGAAAAGTCACAGAAAAATCACGGGAAAGAATTGTCAAAGTCCATGGCAACCCTGTCATAGAACAGTTGTATATCACAACAGTTATTACAAAGAGCCTACAGTCAGCATTTCTTTAGAAATATTTCTTTTGATGCGAAATTTCTTGTCCTAGGGAAACATGTAAAGGTTAGTATTGTCGCCAAGCAACCAATGAGAGAGGTTAAAAGTTACACAATGGCTGTAGACATTTAAAAACTTGACTCGTTGTATTACATTGATAAATAGATGGTTGCTAAGCAAAATATCGTAGTGGATTCATTTCTCAAAAGTCATCTAACCATTAGTTCTAATTTTAAAGGTCAAAGAAGCATCCTTCAGATGGACTCTTAAAGATATGTCAGAAGGCCATTGCATCCCTTTCTTCATAGTCTGTGTTGAGGAGGGTACTGAACTGCACATTATGGACTACTCCCCGCCTGCATGGTTCTGTGCTGAGGTAAGACTGTTGCTCTTTGCGCTGCATACTAATATTTTCCTTCCTGTGTCATTTATGAACATTGAAAAACAAACAGGAAGTTTGTAGATGTTGTTATTATGAATAGAATTGCAATCAAAATTTACACGTATTGACCCAACTTCAAGAATTCAGTACGCACGGTTTTAGAACAACGCCTTCCCTGGACAATTCCCCTAACCATTTACCGTCTAGGACATACACTCTAAGGAAAATGTGGCCCTATAGTGCAACCCCCTACCCAACCCCTACCCTTAACATAACCCTTTCCTAACCCCAACCTAAACCCTTTGGGGAAGTTCAGGGTTAATTATAATGTAAGTGTATATAGACGTTATGAACATGACGTTACACTTCCCAGAATGAGCTGTGTGCCATATTGCTGATCAATTTAGAGTTTTATTCAAAATTAAAAACACATACATAACATATTTAGAAAAAATACCAAAAACAGGCTTATGAAACTATTATCAACAAGTATATCCATTAGTATTAGGTAATTTTAGACTAATCGATAGCCGCTTGGTGGTGATCACCAAATAGTGGTCACGAGACCATGTCTACACCAGGTGTATAAGTGATGCAGCTGAGGCTGTGTACAAGGCAAGATGAATCTTTGCAAAAAAGTTTCAAGAAGGTACAAATAATGTTGGGTTTGAGCCTGGCGACCACTGGAGACAAAAAACCCCAAAAAACAAGCAATAAAAATCTAGCAAAGGATGACAGCATAGTCATCGAACAAGCAGGCAAGGATTGCCTTACTCTAATCCGAGAGATTGAAGATTACGTATAACAAGTTTGCAGAGACCTCTAAACATAATAACCAAAGTGTTGTATGTGCTTAAATTCTAAATATTGATGATGATAAAAATCTTCACAATCATGTTTAAAGAACTACAACCAAAGCTATTCTACGGATGGAAATCTGCTTAGAAATTTGGGCACACTTTTCTGAACAGTCATTGAAGCTGCACATACATTGAAGAGCCTAGCCGTTCGATATTGTTCTTGTCTGTCTTTAATGGACCTTTTCTTTCGTCAGATGGCGATTCAAGGCCTGATGCCTGACAACTGTTTCCTGTACCCCAAACATGTTGCGAGCAAGATTACCCTCACTGACACCTCCATCAGGTAGGTCGGCACCACTCTCACTGACACCGCCATCAGGTAGGTCGGCACCACTCTCACTGACACCGCCATCAGGTAGGTCGGCACCGCTCTCACTGACACCACTGCTAGGTAGGTCGGCACCGCTCTCACTGACACCACCGTTAGGTAGGTCGGCACCGCTCTCAATGACACCGCTTTCAGGGAGGTTGGCACCACTCTCACTGACACCATGGTTAGGTAGGTTGGCACCTCTCTTACTGACACCACTGTTAGGTAGGTCGGCACCACTCTCACTGACACCGCCATCAGGCAGGTTGGCACCACTCTCACTGACACCACGGTTAGGTAGGTCGGCACCGCTCTCACTGACACCTCCATTAGGTAGGTCGGCACCACTCTCACTGACACCACGGTTAGGTAGGTCGGCACCGCTCTCACTGACACCTCCATTAGGTAGGTCGGCACCGCTCTCACTGACACCACCGTTAGGTAGGTCGGCACCGCTCTCACTGACACCACCGTTAGGTAGGTCGGCACCGCTCTCACTGACACCACCGTTAGGTAGGTCGGCACCGCTCTCACTGACACCTCCATTAGGTAGGTCGGCACCGCTCTCACTGACACCACTGTTAGGTAGGTCGGCACCGCTCTCACTGACACCACCGTTAGGTAGGTCGGCACCGCTCTCACTGACACCACCGTTAGGTAGGTCGGCACCGCTCTCACTGACACCGCTTTCAGGGAGGTTAGCACCGCTCTAACTGACTTCACCATCAGGTTGGTCAGCATTAACCGTCCTTTGTACTGATATTTTCAAAAGCTTATTTTTCTAAAGAAATCTTTACAATCCATAATTTTATCAGGTAGTTGAAATGATCAAGATCCAAATTGTCAAAGCTCACAGAAGAACTACCTCCCAATCTTTGATGATGTGCACATTATCTTAAAGATAGTACTTAAGGCTCTGATGTTAAAATTTCAGGTTTCCAAATGATAGCCGTCAGTCAGTGGTTATGGCCACATCGCTGACTGTGCATCACCCCAGTTTTGAGATAGTTGTGAGTGCTGCGCCCCCGGAACACACACTCTGCTTAGTGGCCGGGCATTATGACATCCCGGAGGACCTCGCCACCAACCTCGCCAGCTACAAGTAAGTTGAGGGACCTGCCAACCTGATGCATGGTGATACCACAACGTGGTGATAGGAGGGTGCGGAAAGTGAAGGAAAGTATAGCCACCTCTTAACACAACTAAATTAACCAGGACAGTTTCCCGATTTAAGGAGATGTATAAGGATTGATCTTTTTTTTTGGAAAACTTAAACATTCAAAGCTGTAATAATATAAAGATATTGGAAATCTACGTTTAATATGTATTGACATAATGAAAATTGTCCTTCATAAAGATAGTAATAACCAATGTCAAACTGTCAATACTAGTATATTTTTTTTTCAATTTAGTCCTGAAGAACTTGAGGTTGGAGATGTGATCTGTTGTTCTATGGAAGTGGAAGATCTCAGCTTTGACCGGTTTGGGATCCCGGTACCTGGACAAACCGTCAATCTTTTCTACACCTGGAATGGGGAGGTGGTACGTAGCTTTCATTTCATGGACTCTTTCACAAGAACACAACTTTATTAGGGGCGATCATCTTTGAACCGTGGTTCCAAGGGCTTTCATCCCCAATTGACTTAACTAAAAGCGTATACAGTCAGGAACTTTGAACAAACAGTTTCATACAATTTTATTTAAATAGACTATTGTTGTAAACTATAGACTATTGTTTTATTGAACTTCACGTTGTCACAATGATATTCTATTCACAACAGTGATAAGAGGCTGAATCCAACAGAATTGTAGGATTTGTCATTAAAGGCTGAGACTAGCTGATATATTGTCGGGTGAAGAGTAAACTGCAAGCATAATATTTCATGAAAATTCATTTCTCAATGGCAAGATGGCAAACTTTAGAGAAAAAAGTTGTTTAGTCATTGGTCATTGTGGTGGTGATTGCCATCCGAGCCATATCCATATCCCCGTGCTCGTCTGCTGCAGGTGAAGCGGGCGGCCGTGGAGTACCGCGGAGGGGGGCTACATCCAGCGCTGGTCGGGAAGAAGGTGGGCCTCACCATGAAGAACATGGACATCGCCAAGTACCAAGCGCTGACCACCAAGGTGGGTGGGCGAGCGGCCCGCATCCTGGCCCGCCACGAGTTGTACACACCAGGCCACGTCTTACCTCCTAACATGGCCAGAGCACCATAATAGTGATCAATTCAAAATGAATGTTCAGATTTAATAAACACCTGGACACACCTGGACCTACCTTAGGACAAAGTGGCCTTGAGGATACTTGTATATGATGGGGAAAATGTACCAAAAATGTCATGACTTCTGGATAAATATTACGTGAGATATTTGTGTAAACTAAAACACTGGTATCCATCATTAAGTATATAAGTTTGGGAGGCAAGAAGTATGATAAAATATTCTTATCATCTATGGTAATAAGTATCAAATCCATGCCCACTACCAGGTACCTATGTTTTTTTCATTTTGCCTCTGACTTTTTAATCATTTCAACCCCCCCACCTGACACCCACAGACTGAGCAGCCCCGGAAACAGTTTGTGGTCGTCGGCACGTCCACCAAGGACTCCACTGGTGACCGTCAGGAGCAGCTCCTCAGCCTGAAGAAGGCCACCTTGCAGCAGCTCGCCCAGCACCAGCAGGAGCAGCAGGTGGTTCTGGACGACATGCACGCCAACATCAGCCCCAGGTAGGCCCAGAACACTCTGTGTACCAGCCCCAGGTAGGCCCACAACCCTCTATATATCAGCCCCAGGTTGTGGAAGTAGGAGATAAAAGCATTCACAACACTCTGTGTACCAGCCCCAGGTAGGCCCACAACACTCTTTGTACCAGCCCCAGGTAGGCCCCCAACACTCCATGTATCAGCCCCAGGTAGGCCCACAACTCTCTATGTATCAGCCCCAGGTAGGCCCCCAACACTCCATGTATCAGCCCCAGGTAGGCCCACAACTCTCTATGTATCAGCCCCAGGTTGACCCCCAACACTCCATGTATCAGCCCCAGGTAGGCCCACAACTCTCTATGTATCAGCCCCAGGTAGGCCCCCAACACTCTGTGTATCAGCCCCAGGTAGGCCCAGAACACTCTGTGTATCAGCCCCAGGTAGGCCCACAACACTCTGTGTACCAGCCCCAGGCAGGCCCACAACACTCTGTGTACCAGCCCCAGGTAGGCCCACAACACTCTGTGTACCAGCCCCAGGTAAACCCCCAACACTCCATGTATCAGCCCCAGGTAGGCCCACAACTCTCTATGTATCAGCCCCAGGTAGGCCCCCAACACTCTGTGTATTAGCCCCAGGTAGGCCCACAACACTCTGTGTACCAGCCCCAGGCCCACAACACTCTGTGTATCAGCCCCAGGTAGGCCTACAACACTCTGTGTATCAGCTCCAGGTAGGCCTACAACACTCTGTGTATTAGCCCCAGGTATGCCTACAACACTCTGTGTACCAGCCCCAGGCCTACAACACTCCGTGTATCAGCCCCAGGTAGGCCCAGAACACTCTGTGTATCAGCCCCAGGTAGGCCCCCAACACTCTGTGTATCAGCTCCAGGTAGGCCTACAACACTCTGTGTATTAGCCCCAGGTAGGCCCACAACACTCTGTGTACCAGCCCCAGGCCCACAACACTCTGTGTATCAGCCCCAGGTAGGCCTACAACACTCTGTGTATCAGCTCCAGGTAGGCCTACAACACTCTGTGTATTAGCCCCAGGTAGGCCTACAACACTCTGTGTATCAGCCCCAGGCCTACAACACTCCGTGTATCAGCCCCAGGCAGGCTCACAACACTCTGTGTATCAGCCCCAGGCCCACAACACTCTATATATCAGCTGACAGGCTTTAATATTGGTTCCTATGGGAAAAAATCCAATATATAAAGCTGCATTCTACCAATTAAGGATGAAATTTCTCAACCAAATTGCTTTATTTAATTTTGCATTGTGCAACCGTCTTCATGGAAAAAGCATGGAGGCTATTTTGAAACTATTTCATGGTAAACCTTAGCTTTGGTGTAAACTGGGATGGGCTTATTAACACGAAGCTTGTCCAACTTACCGTTCTAGGCCTAAGTTCCACACTATTTGGGGTTGTTCAGAATCTTAGTTATTACCACTTATCCCCAATATTATTATCAGCTGAATAACTAGATGTCAGAAAACAGAAATGTGCAACATGGAAACCAATTAGTTTTTATCAGGTTCTAAGCAAAATAATATTCACATATGAATAAACGCTGGATGTACTTCACATGTTCCTTGGGATGGAATAAATGAATGGTGTGAATGGTTATAGTTAATCAATAATCTTGAGGCCTTGCTGTTTCTCCAGTTTCTCGGGCGACCTTGTCCGGACGCGACTTAACCTTCAGACAGAGAACTGGGCCCAGCTGGTAAAGGGCGCGTCCTCCATGGTGACCTTCACCGCCCTCAACACGGACACGTTAGAGGTAGGCCTGAGTAGCAGGGGTCATGGGGGTGGGGGGGTACGACCACAGGGGAGAAAATAGTGGAACAATTCCTTGCAGTGAAAACAACTTTGGATTTGTTAGTTTCTCTAAATTGTACTAAAGACATGGTTGAAAACACATTCCCTTTTCTTCACATGTGAGAAGGATATATTGTACACATTTTTCTTCATTGTTTGAAACTTCACATAACTCGAATAATGAATCAGATTAGATGTTTTGATTTCAGTAGGGTATAAAATGTATTGTCTTTTCCAATATATTAGTTATTTGTGCTAAAAGATACATATCATGTGATATTCATACACTTTTAAACCCCTTGAATCCTATCAATTCGTTTTTAAAGCATATTTCTCTATGTGCCAGGGCTATGACGCACTGTGCAGCCTGATTCAAACCAACCAGAGTAGAGTGCAGGAGCATGACGAATTCCGGTACCACCACACAAAAATTATTAGGAAGACCTTCGACGCCATCCTTGACAAGAAGCGTAACCCCAAGATATTGAGTGGTGCAGAGTGCGGTGAGCGGTGGGGTGTGCGGGCGGACCAGGCACTCGCCCTGCTCAGACTGCTTCATCAGTGGGTAAGGAGATGCTCTTTTTTAAACAGAACCCAATGCTTGTATAAGCCATCTTAGTTACTGCTGTATCCGAAATATTGGCAATGAATCCCATGTACAGGATTGAGCTGGGTGAAACAAGGAGAAAGGGTCTATTTGGTTTTTATCCTTACATATTTATTTTGAATATTGTAGTTGTTGCAACATTATTTAGAAAGGTAAATTATCTTCAAACTTCCCATGTCTATAAAGAGATCATTTAAAAGTGATACAAAGGTAAACTCAAATTGAAAACACCTTCAAGGTAATAAATCTATTGGTATAATCTTTTCGCATGTAAGGTCCCTTATTATGCAAAGAAATTTCCAACCGACAAACACGTCAGCAGAGCCTCTCCACACTAATAATGTAAATGAGTATATCTAGTTTGAATTTCAGTATTTCCTTCATTTGCAGTGCACCTGTTTTTGATTATGTGTGACCTGAATTTTTGTGTGAAAATGTCGCCGAACTTACCCGTTTCTCATTGCCTGGTCAGGGGAAGGTGTTGCTACTGGAAGGGCTGTCTCCGTGGGTCGTCATCCTCGACCTGGACTGGTTTGTCAAAGTTCTGCAGCGACTTGAGACCACGGAACCAGAGGGCACTGTGGGCAGTCGGGTACGCAGCCTCCACCCGGCCACCCGCGTCTGGGAGGACACGCAACTGGGGGCTCTCGCCAAGGATGAAACCCTTGATGACAAAAAGGTCAGCTGAAATTAGTCTCACATTATAGCTATTGGGATTCTGACAAATACACATTTTCCATCTCTTTTGGTATGAAGAGGGGGTTACACGTAGAAATAGTTTAGACATGAAAAGGAAATCTTTTGCTCAGTCCCATTCACATGATGTGGCACTTAGAAAGAACACCGTAGTTATTAAAGCATCGTTGTCAGTGAAACCTCGATTTTCTCAATGACATAGAAAAATGAAGGTCCAAAATGGAAGATAAATTGTATGTTGAAGAAAAACACCATCATTAACTTAACAGATAGCATGTTTGTTTTATCCATATTTGGCCCAAAACAATTCTTTATGTTAAGAGATGAGAAATATAGAATTTTCCTTAATTTCAAAATTGGCTTTATTTTGGCTTTGTATGTTCAAATAAATGACACAGATTTATGTTTTGTTTCTAGCTTGAAGTAAGTTGACATACTCACTTTACTTAGACGTGACTCGCACTAAGGTTTTATCTAACCGCTGTCTGTAAATACACTGTGTTCTTATAGCAATCTGAAAGATTCTTTATTAATATATTTCATTCATATCTTTTACTAAGGTTCTCATAGTAACTTCTTAAGAATGTAGACTACATTTTCACTCTATCCATATGACTCACTTTCAGTCACGTTGGCCTTTTTGTTTATTTCCTTTTCAGTGTGTTTGATTCCTTGGACTAACTCCTGTCTCCTGTAGGAGTTAAGAAGTATGTCCTCGTTATTTAGATTCCATTCCATTCCCCCTATGTCAATGCTTCTGTGTTTAAGTTAAGTGTTGATTGTTTGCTGATTGGTTTGAAAAATGTTTCCGCAATTCTAGGCATATCTGTTTTTATTTTAACTAAGGTAACTGTTCTGTAATTGTTTTGTGAATTTGTTTGATCGATCCTGAATAAGAGGAAATATCAAATTATGGACATATCGTTTGCAAAGTTATAATTTTTTGAAAATACATTTTTTGAAAAGAAAATGGTCTGATTTAATCTTTGATAGGTTTTCATTAATCTGTAAAGATGTTTCTTCTTCGCTATCGTTGTCTATTTAGGTGTGCTGCTCTTTCCTCTTGGTTGTATCTTACATATTCAGATCAAACCTTAGCATTGATCCTAACAGTAATAAACAAGCAAATTAATATATTCATAATACAAATAGAGATAAGATGTTTGTATAGATTAATCGCTTTTTGTGTAGAACGCTTACATGTTGTGTATTATAACTTACATAAAATCATTAACCAATGAGTATCTAAACATTATTTTAAGCAAAATCATTATAATTGTGCTATGAAAGTCATCCTATGACCAAACGCGTTACTCATTTTATGTCAGTACATTTGTTGGTTACGTTTTGTTCAATTAGTAAATATTAAAAAATAACCAATGAAAGTATTTATATTTCTAATTGGAGTCCACTTTAAGATTGTGTTTTATGCATTATAATTGTATTTTAAAGACCTTTGACCTTGACTGTTAATTGACAGCTAACTAATAAAATGTTAATCCTACCGAAAATATTGAAGTCTATATGGGCAGCAGGGGTTACCATCGATAATATCTAAGGATATGATTATGATGACTATAATTTTTTGTATCACCAGCCGCGCTACAGTCACTTGATCCAGAGATCTGCAAAGATATAATCCTGATGGCTGACGCTTGTGTGGTTTTGTTTCTGTAGCTGCTGCTGTCTGTGTTGCTGAAGTACCACCAACTCTTGCGTCTCACAGGACCGCGCGCCAGCCGAGACGATGCCCGGTCCTTCCTGGTCGCACCCCGCAGTCTGCGCCAGCCCGACGTCTCATTGGTAGGTTATGCCTCCACTTGTCTATCCCGCTACTTCAATCTGGTCCAGTCATTTTGCAATTATCTTTGATGAATGGAAGAAGGTTACATGGAACATAGAGAGAGCAAACATGTTATTTAATTCAGTAGCAGAGACAAACATCTTTTCTAGTACCTTTCTTGCTCATGTCTGTTCCAGTTTGTCCTTTCAATATAAAGTTTTCACAAAACATCAGAAACCTGTTGTTTCCCCCCAGTCCCAGTTCTATGACCCGGAGGTGGTGGAGGAGGACCTGTTGACGGTGAAGCTGACCTTCCGCTCCCCGGGCACTGTGGCCCTCCGCGTACAGCGCGCCGTGCTGGCGGAGGCGGCTCAGCTCACCCCGCCCGTCCTGCTGGCCCCGGCCCACCTGGTCGCCCAGCTCGGGGCAGCCCAGGTCGTACTGGTGTGGCAGGATCCGGAGAGAGGTGAGTTACATACAATGTTCCTGAGGCCTTCATAGTTGGTGGTTGACCTCGGCTTCCGACAATCTGCGGTTGGTTACTTCAGCCATAGGCATATAAATATCTCTATGCTTCAACCCTGAATGGTTTCTTTTATGTCCAACATACTATTTGAAAGAAGACAATACTCCAGTGGCCGATTTGCAATTGTTGCAATCTTTTCTCTGTGTAATCATCGATGAATATGAGATGTTCCATTTGATATCCGATTTAAATGAACGTCATTATATGGATGGAAGTATCATAGTTTTCCTGTTTTTTTTTATTTATATTAAACGAGTTTTTCTTCACTGTGTATTGTATAGTTGTAATTCAGTATTCCTCCTAACTGCTGTTGTGTTCCAGCCATGTACCCTTATCACTATGTTTAGTGCATCAAGAAAGAGTGAAACACTCCACTGCTCCAAAGCCATTTCTGGCTTTTACACGAACCCTTTAGCCTACCCAGCCCTGTTTTGAGGGTTCCAGTTTTTACTGGACGTGAAGATATTGGATGATTGGTGTGAATTAAGCAAATGTCCCACAGTGGAAGGGGAGTGAGGGGGGGGGGGTTGCTCTGAGAAAAAGGAGGGGTTACTTTACCTAAGAAATGTACGAGGTTATCTCTTGGAGATTTTCAAGTTTTTTGTCATTAGCGTCATTTAAGGGTGTAAATATTTTGTCGTTCTTTGTACACGTTGGCTGTATGTTCCGACAGAGGGCGTTGGTGCGGAGCTGGTGCTGGTGGTGAAGGCCTTCATGCCGCCCGAGGAGACGGCGTCCAAGGACATCGTCACGGAGTACTGCTTCACGGTGGCACACCTCTACGAAGACGTCATCTCTCACGTGCTGCTCACCACCCACACACCGTTTGTCACCTCCTGCCAGCCCCAGAGACACTCAGGTATAGAGATTTTTACTAGATTTATGCTGAAATATAGATATCTCTAGTAGCCTCATGGATCAAGAATTCTTCTTGCCTATGTCGATATTAATATTGATGTCAATACCAATAGAACTCTTTATAGGAACATAATGACTGATATGAAGTTGTGCAAGAAAGCATTTTAAATATGTTTATTCTGTGAACGAAAACAGATCCTGAAATGCTATCTAGATCTCATGAATCTTATCAATCAAAATGTATAACCGGAGAGTTAGGTGCTCCACACTGTCAAGAATAAAACAAAGTCATTTTACATTGATTCCTTTCTATAAGAAATGGTTAATCTTTTTTTAAAGAATTATAGAAATAAAGCATAGAAACAACAATTTAAAAAATGGGTTTGAGTATTAAAAATATTGTACAAATCATTGAGTTAAAAAGCAGACAAGTAAATCTCTTGCAAAACAATTGTATTTGTCTACTGCCTCACAGAGTACATGAGGGAAATTTAATTTCTTTTGCGTCCACAGCCAACCTGTCTGTGTGCTCGTCCCACCGCTGGTCGTGTGAGGCCGGTGACAGACAGGTGTCTGTCTGTTCGCTCTGTGCCAACTGTTCCCAGTCCGGGATGCGGTGCCCGTTCAACCAGGTAACGGGGCCGTACCACGTCCACCGCTGTGAGTGCGACACGCACGTCGTGTGCTGTCAGGACTGCGGCCTGTGCCAACACTGTGCCCAGTCACTCTGGGTATGGGCTTCTTTCTTTACATCAATTTACATGTCTGTCATTTAAGTGTCGTTATTAGTAAAGCAGCAATAGATGCATACACTAAGGAAAGATATAACACATTTTGATTCATCACATTACATATTGTTTTGAAAAAAATCTAGAATATATAGTATGCGACATTGGGATCTCCCATCTATACCCCCAGTGAAGCATGTAAATGTCTATAAATCTTAAAAATCGCTAAATATGTTATTCAAGTAAGCTGAGAATTGGGAAAGAATGTCTCTTCTTCACACACTTTTTACCAAACTACTAACACTGCCTTCCTGTTTGACTCCATCTAACGGATTGATGCCTGTTGTTCCCCCAAAGGCCGTCCGCAGTATGCTGCGACCATGCGCTAATGTCAGGAATCAGATGGTGTCGCGCCAGGTGCACTCTGGTACCATGTCCTACACCAGTGTCGCAATGAGCCCGGCCATCTTTAACGAGGCCACAGTTGTCCGGACAACCCAATCAGACCTCGAACCATCCCCAGACATCAATATTGGGCTTATCAGGTATGTTGGAGTATACAAAGTTTTTAGGTTTGCTTTAAATGTTTTCACTGGTTACACAGATTTTGCACCAAGTATGTCTGCCATTGTTTATCGTTTATTGTCCCAAATGGGACTGTTGCTGCGTTTACTTTTAAGAAAGGACTGAAAGATAAATCAAGTCAGGGATGATACATAAGTAGAATGCGTACAACCTACATGTTTGTTTCAGTGAGGATGGGAAGCGCTTTGTGCAGCTCTTCCCGGGCAGAGCGGTGGTGGGTACCAAGGACCAAGGCTACCACCAACGTACGCGCGCAGTCATCACTGACGGCCACGTGACCACTAACCCCAACCTCAAGTTTGACATTGGGGACCGTGTAACAGTTCATGTCTCTGAACCTGCGGTAAGTGTATGAATATTTGACATAAGACTAAGAGACCTCGTCTGTGAGTTTGAGAAAGGTTTATACATATCTAATAGGCGATGCTGTATTATCTCTCTGAATCTCTTGATGGCATGTTGTTAAAGTAAAATTTGACAGGAAGTGAGCTCAGTTTCTTAAAAATTACTTTCATAAGGACTGTTTGACTGTTCACCAGTGACTCCCCAGTGAGCTATGACAATACCTATGAACATTCCTTTACTAAGTACAATGTTTTCATAAATAGACTAAAAGAAACTGTTACTTGTAATCATAACTGGGCCACCTCTTAAGGGAGCTTTGCTCTCAAAGTCACTGGGATTGTCCTCTTGTTCTTTTGCAAAGATTTGAGTTGTTATTTACTTCAAGGTCTTCAACGATAACTACCACCCCTTCCCCTATACTACTACCGCCCCTTCCCCTATACTACTACTGCCCCTTTCCCTATACTACTACCGCTCCTTTCCCTATATTATTACCACCCCTTTCCCTGTACTACTACCGCCCCTTTCCCTGTACTACTACCGCCCCTTTCCCTATACTACTACTACCCTTTCCTACTACCCTATACTACTGCCACCCCTTTCCCAGTACTACTACCACCCCTTCCCTATACTACTACTATCCTTTCCCCATACTACTACCACCCCTTTCCCTATACTACTACCGCCCCTTTCCCTATACTACTTCGACCCCTTTTCCTATACTACTACCACCCCTTTCCCTATACTACTACCACCCCTTTCCCTATACTACGACCGACCCTTTCCCTATACTACGACCGCCCATTTCCCTACACTACTATCGCACCTTTCCCTACACTACTACCCTTCTTTCCCTATACTACCACTGTCCCTTTCCCTATACTACCACACCTTTCCCTACACTACGTCCACCCCTTTTCCTATACCACAACCACACCTTTCCCTATACTACTACCATCCCTTTCCCTGTACTACTACCACCCCTTCCCTATACAACTACTATCCTTTCCCCATACTACTACCACCCCTTCCCTATACTACTACCGCCCCATTCCCTATACTACTTCGACCCCTTTTCCTATACTACTACCACCCCTTTCCCTATACTACTACCACCCCTTTCCCTATACTACTACCACCCCTTTCCCTATACTACTACCACCCCTTTCCCTATACTACTACAGCCCCTTTCCCTATACTACTACCGCCCCTTTCCCTATACTACTACAGCCCCTTTCCCTATACCACTACCGCCCCTTTCCCTATACTTCTACAGCCCCTTTCCCTATACCACTACCGCCCCTTTCCCTATACCACTACCGCCCCTTTCCCTATACCACTACCGCCCCTTTCCCTATACCACTACAGCCCCTTTCCCTATACCACTACCGCCCCTTTCCCTATACTACTACCACCCCTTTCCCTGTACTACTACCGCCCCTTTCCCTATACCACTACCGCCCCTTTCCCTATACCACTACCGCCCCTTTCCCTATACCACTACCGCCCCTTTCCCTATACTACTACAGCCCCTTTCCCTATACCACTACCGCCCCTTTCCCTATACTACTACCGTCCCTTTCCCTATACTACTTCCGCCCCTTTCCCTATACTACTACCGCCCCTTTCCCTATACTACTACCGTCCCTTTTCCTATACTACTACCGTCCCTTTCCCTATACTACTTCCGCCCCTTTCCCTATACTACTACCGCCCCTTTCCCTATACTACTACCGTCCCTTTTCCTATACTACTACCGTCCCTTTTCCTATACTACTACCACCCCTTTCCCTATACTACTACCGCCCCTTTCCCTATACTACTACCACCCCTTTCCCTATACTACTACCGTCCCTTTTCCTATACTACTACCACCCCTTTCCCTATGCTACTACCACCCCTTTCCCTATGCTACAACCACCCTTTAGGTGGTATTCATTTCCTTAGGAGTGAATGAGATTGAAATAAAATCTTATTAGAGATGAAAGAGTCTATATATACGAAGTATTCACAAGGCGGTACCACCACTTTTATATGTACTACTACCGCCACTACTACTATTACAACTATCATATCCAATTGCAAAGAAAGTGAAATGTAAATCTTAGTCAAAATATTGGATTTAAAGGGAAATATGTATATATTTGTATATACTATTTTTGTCTATTGTATGATCCATATTAAGTTAAATTCAAAGTTGTCGGTAATATTGGATTGCTTTACATATTTTCGAACTTAGCCTAACTTGCCTTCTTGATTGTGCGGGATTAATTTTAATTATTATATGTTTTAATTGATTTGGGGTTGCTACCCACAAAAATTAGTTGGCGCTTAGGTTTTTAATGCTATATTCAATATTTAACGTTGAATGTGAATATGGTACTTCAAAAAAGGATTTCATTTGCATTGCTGCAAAAAGTCTGGTAAATTCCTGCAAGGAAATTAAGTGCTGACTTGAGTCACAGTATGTAAAGGCACATTACCTGAGAAGATTCTTTCCCAATAGGAGACGGGTGAAGAGCAGACCCTGCGGCCAACCGGGGAGAAGGACGGGTTTTATGCCCACCTCATGTATGCCGAGAACTGCTCCATCGCCCGCACCACCAACACTCTGAGGTGAAAACCTATGCAGGAAAAAAAACAACTATTCTTGAAAATATCCAGGAATTCTCATCTTTGTCTGAAAAAAAGTCTAGTAGATGTAAGCATTTGTGCCTGAAGCCATTCTCACCTCATCTATATACGGATGTAAACTTACAGGCAGGAAAGTGTAAGCGTACATGTATTTGTACTACATGTAGTGGAAAAATCGATTCTATGATTCATAACAACATTGATGATAGTTTCTTATACATCTTTTATTTTTTATGTTTGTTATTTTGGATTTTAGGATCGTTGATAGCAATTTGCCTGTACTCACTTGCAGTCCTCTCACAGGATGTATAGCTGTAGAGTATATACCTAAGGCCACCCCTACTCCCCTTATTCCCCAGGTGCCGAGGCGGGAAGAAGCTGGGCATGGCCGTGTCGCACCTGCCCGCCTCCAGCAAGGCGCTCTACTTCGACGCAGGTAAATCCGCCGTCTGTCACAGCAAAGTGTGTACATGTAAAGTAAAAACCACTACCTCCTGAGGCATCAAATACATGCAGAGTATTTTTTAAGCCACTTTGTCAATTGTCAGTACATTAATAAAGTATTCTAATGAGACTAGTTTGCCATCTTTCAATAGCATGGCCAGCCTAAAAATGTCTCCATGTATCTTATAACTCAATTTCTTTCACTCCGTTCCATCTTCCAGAAATTATCAGTCTCTCAAGTGAGGGATTTGTCGGAGTGGGAATGACGTCGACAGTGAACGTGGCCGACTGCATGGGGCACGGAACTGGCCACAGCCTGTAAGTTGGACTACAATACATGTGGTAGGCCTAGGGATGCGTGTAGCCTTGTGGTACATTCTGATGGGTTTCTGATATATGTACATGATACTTAATCAGGACTAACAATCATGTATAGCTAAGTTGAGTTGTACACGATAGTATATATGATCAATTATTTCCTCACATATGTTTTTTAAAGGAATAGATACACCCAACATTTATAGTTCTTTATATTTGTCGAATTCATTTTCATTATGTTTAGGATAACTACGATGACAATATGTCAACAGTATTCATGCAACAGGTCAGGTGTGTACAATAGAAGGTAGAATTTGTATCTGTTCCTAATGTGGTGCAGGTTAGCGGAGTGCGGTGCGTGGGCTGGGCGGCGCTGGGCGGTGGGGCACGTGGTGGGCTGCGGCACGTGGCTGGAGGACGGGCGGCAGGTCATCGGCTTCACTCACAATGACCAAATGGTGAGCTGCTTTGTCCCCAACCTCCTTTTTAAAAATGGTTTACCCATATGATTAATTAACCAGTTTTACCCATGAAGCACTTTAATTGTCTTTTTACGCAAATTGAAAAAATAATTCAAAGAATCGTGTTGGAAATCTTCACCATGTAACACAATATTCCCTGCAATTTCACTGAAAACTTGGGACAACACTATATAAAGACCTTGCAACAACTGTTTAAGAAAAATATCCTAAGCATTTTACCATTATATGTTAAAGACCCATTAGTGATATATGATTGAAGCAATAGCTTTCAGATTTTTATACATATCTTCACCGTGAAGAAAACAAATCCACTGATAATTATTTGCGAGGTACAACTATTTGAGTGGCCTCTACATATTGTTTGTCTTTTACAATCAAGGGGCCAAAGTCTTGGTGGGAAGTTCCTGTAAATCTCGGACAATTATTTTCTTGAAATAAAGTGGAGGCATTTAGGGAACCTTTCAACGTCATTTTTCCAATAAATGCCATGGATGAAAGTAGTGAGCTCATCGTGTTTCTTTGTATTCCTGTGTACCCAAACTTGAGATAGGTCTTTTGATCTCGTAAGTAATTACTACCACAAAAGTTTTATACCAAAGCTGGTGTCTTTTGCTCTTCAGGTGTGCAAGCATGTGCTCCCAGAACTGGCCCAACTTCACGCGGCTGTCCTTGTCCGCCCCGGACAGGCCGTCCGCCTTCTCCGCAGCAAGATCTGGCGTGACCCCAAAGACCGGCACGCTGAGGTAACGACATTGGTGAACTCAGGACTTCATAGTCCTTTGAGACAAAGATTAACGGGCAGAAAAAGCGGCAGACTTGTTATACGTGAGGGGGGTTGCAAGCTGTTCATTGAATGAGCTGCGGGAAATCGTCCGTGACATCGTGAAAAGCACAATTGTGACGATAACTTACTCAATAAACAAATAAATAATAATAAAAAAAAAATCTATTTTCAGTTGCAGAAATAGACATTCAAGAATCATTCATTTTACAAGTACCCTTCCATTTCTATTACACATCCTGGAAAAAGCTGTACAATATACATATATTTTTTTTTGGAATGTTAAAAGAGTTGTATATTTCTCAAGAAATCTACGAACCAAAATTAAGGCAAAGATGAATATAACAACGGTGTTGGCATGACACTTAACTCGGGTACTTTCCATTGTTCAGGCTGAGTCCCAGATGCCCGTTGATCAAGGGATATTTGAATCGGAAGATGGCACCGTCCGAATAAGGTGAGTCAGGTCATCTGTCTAACTCAACTTTTTATAATAAAGAAGGTAAAAATGTGCATTCTTATCATTGATCTTAAACTGTAAATCATAAACTAAGTGTATTCAGATAACATATAAGTTCTTTTTTACGGAACATTCTCAGCTATTACTTGGTTCGCACACGACCTGGTAAATCTGAAGAATAGAAATGGCCATTGAAAAGTCATGAAATTTGAAAAAGTGAAAAATGACATGAAATTTGGTAAAGATAATTGAATTTCGCTAGTTTCTCACACAGAGATTGACCGATTTTGATAGTTTTCCTCAAAAATAGAAAAAAAACAACAACATTGCATCAGCCTCAAAGTCTGCATTCTTTCTCCTTCCAAATCCCATGAAAACGAAATATATCTTGGAAAAGTTTCGGAAAATAAACTCATTGGAAACCTGTATCAAGAATATTTGTTGAGTTCATCTTTTTACTATAAGTAATATGTGCATCCCTTACGCATGTTGAGTCCCCCAATATAAGTATAAAAAGCTGTGGTTGGTTGTCGGCAGCCCCAAGAAGACGCTGCTGTTTGAGCGCGGTATCGGCGACACCCAGCTGCCCACCTCCACCATCTACATCGAGAACAACAGCCCCCTCTACCTCCTCTTCAAGGTGAGACACCCCGGTGACCAAAGTGGTATCGGCGAAGTTTTGAATTAAAAACGTTGAGTCTGACCTATGATAAAGTTAACTTTTGCAGTTACCCTTTGAAATATCACTTTGTGCTGTAAACATAAGAGAACATATTGTTCATATCAAAAAGCACTTCCCAATACTAGAAACTAATTATTTAATGTAAACGTGTCAGAATAATAATAACGAATATCATTAATAGAAAACCGTTAGAATATTTATTATAGATAGGTACATGGGCTTATTTAAGCATGAACAATCGCAAGAGCATACCTGTACCAAATAATGGAAAAGAAATGTTTTGAAAAAATAAGATCAAAGCACCTATAACCTTTTTTCCCGATTTATTCACAAGAAGGAGCACTTATTTAATCTCAGATGTTTTCCGTTTGTTGAACATTCATTGTAAGTTCTTGTTATTGAATTTTTGTTTGGATTAACGTGATATTTTTAAGATTACAATAGGATTGATCTTTAGCTAATGGATGTTCTGGTCTCAGGTGAGGGTGAACCAACAGGAGGGCTACATCTCCAACCCGAACAGGGGCATCGTCAGGCCCTACGAGGTGGCCAGGATCACCAACGAGTGTAAAACAGGTACACCGAGTGTTGCCCTCACACCAAGCCGTGTTTGTCAAACCCGAACAGATATCAGAATTTGTCATCGGGAGCATGGCTGGGGCCCTTGATGGGGGCCCCCAGTGTCGCATGTCGAATATAAGAAAAGGACATGTTGCCTGTCAGTTAAGTCAGGCCCATGGCTTGTGTCGTATGAAGCATGGAATTGACATAGGAGCCACAAAAGTGACTGAATCAATATGCACCTAGAGGGAACTTGTAAATAAAAACACAAGAAGTTTTTCTATGTGTGTTTCAAATGAGTAATTGGTGCCTCTTCCCGTTTTTCAATATCAAAGAGCCCCAAGATAAAATAAGAAAGACCCTAAACTCTTCCATGATTATCAACCGCTGCTTTTTATTCAGCCTCTGCCTTTGATATTTCTGAGGTCAGGCAATCGTACATAAGGTAGTTAGATATCATTTCCCGATCTTAGACCTTGTGCAGATGTAGTCAAATGACTTCTTTTGGTGAACTCCATTACTTTGCGGATATGAAATTAATCTAAAATCTACCATAATTATATTCATGTAATATAGATCATAATGATAAGTATTTTTTATTCTGTGAGTTTTAAGATAAATTGGGCATGATGATCTGGCCTAGATATTTTGACTGTAAATAAACAATTTGTAATTGACACAATTATATTGTCTCGATTTCCAATACTATGTGGCTGAGGCCATTCTGAGACTATTTGGATCATCTTCAGAACGTCTCTGTCATATCAAAAATAAATGATATATTTTAGCTAATATATTTACCACTAAAATAATATATTTACCACTTGATTACTCCCCCCTCCCTTCCTCCGGCAGATGACGGCGACATCAGCGGCCACCGCTTCCAGCTGGCCTGGATCCCGCTGGAGGACTACGAGGTGCCGGACGACAACACGGCCCTGGTCAAGGCCGACGCGGTCTGGGCCCTCAAGGCGTCGCAGGGGGTCGCCGAGCACCACCACAAGTAAGGCGAGGCGCGGGACGGGCTCTGCAGGGGGACGGGCTTAGTGTTGAGATGAGTTTAAGAAACTGAGATGAAAATAAGATATTGTTGTGATTATCAACATGCTGAAAATATTAATAGAGACATTTATCTTTAGCTCAAAAGTAAGCTGGTGTATATCTGTTCACTACAGGGGCGGATTAAGGAGGGGCTCAAGGGGTCATTTTTACGTCGGCCTGTTACATAAAAAGGAATGTATTCACTTTGATTAGGAACATATATAAATGCCTGTTATTTTTTCAGAGTAAATTGTGATTGGATGACTGGTCAAAACCACGCCATACGGAAGGAGACAAACTTCGCCGAAGAGCTGGATCAGACTGACACTGCCTTAGCCGAGGTGGGTTCTCAGAGTTGTAGCATGACATTTCATCATTTAGAGTATTTTCAGAATTGACTGAGTATAAATATTGTATATCACAACCATTAAATAATAGAAATAACTTGACGTTCTCTAATGAATAGCGTGAGGTAAGAAATGTTGTAAGTTACATTTGAAATCAGAAAGGCTTTGAATATAGGAACAGCTTATGAATATCAGAACAGCTTTGACATATTGTAGTGTGTTACTATTATCAGCCCAGTTACCGAGTTCGCGTGGTGAAGAACGACAGTGAGGTGGGCAGTTACTGGTTGCCCAAGGGGTCCTACAAGTTGGCGATTGAGGCGAGCGGCAGTGGGAGTGAAGCGGGCCCCGTGGTCCAGGAGCTCGTGATGCTCCACCTGCCCCGCCTACCCGTAAGTGTCCCTTCTACATTCAGCCGACAAACGGCATTGTAAAGACGATATTAATCTGTACCTCTTCCATATTTTATGGGGTTAGTTCCCATAGTTTATGAAAATGTGAATTTGATGTATTTTCAAATGCAGAAACCACTAAACAAAAAGGTTTATGAAATAGTCTGCTAGCTGTATTTTATATCCTAGAAGCGGTTTTGATACCAGGCTAACTTAGTTTATCATATAGGCATGTAAGATAAAGGACACACAGAAACGAAAACTTGATTTTCTCTTCGTATTTATTAAACCAAACCTATAACAAACCTTTACATATAAATGTATTATTGTAAGGGAATTGGTTTTGTATGTTTGGTGTTGTGTGCTGTAAATCAGTATTCTTCTCATGGGGTATTCTGTGTGTTTTATTGAGGTGGAGGATGCGCGGGACAGCTTCCGTGTGGGCATGAGGGTCAACGTGCTCATGGAAAAAGAGTAAGTGTCCTCTCGGCCTGTTGCTGAAACAGGTTAAGTGTTCTAAGATTAAGCTAAGGAAATCACTAGCCTGCAACTGTATCATTAATTTTGTCGTATTTAAGCCCTGTAATCAAGTCCAGAATCCAATTTATTGTGATGCAGAAAAACAGCATCCTGTTGCTGTAATTGTTTATGGAAACCACCTGGCTACTTTATCTTTACATCATTTTGTATAAATGATATAACCCAATATGACTTACACTTGTTGCAGTCAACTCCCCGACTTTAAGAAGGCCATTCAGTCCGTGTGTGAGAACCCCCGCTCCGTGTACGCTGTGTGTCAGGTAGACAAGGTAGAGCGGGACGACGAGGGCAGACCCCGGTCACTGCGGCTCACTTTCCACGGTACCCCGACGGCGGGTACCCCGGGTAAACACGTCACCTTCACCCTGCCCGTCGACTCGACGCGCCTCAGACCGGTCGGCCGGGACGTGACCACTGTGTCAGAGGACGTGTCGGTGTCAGTCAATGAAGGTGTGTACATTGATCCAAATAAGCCACCTTACATTAGATTCGCTTTTCTCATTAGACTCTCTTACATGCATAAAAATAAAAAGTATCTTGACTTATTTCAATAATGTTATTTCTGAAGACGTTCCCATTTCTGCTCATTCACACAATGAGTTTACCGGTGGTTGGTCAATGCTCGGTCATTAAGCCCTTGCTCTAAGTCGGGCAATACAGACAAGATTTACCTTGAAGGGCACCACACGTCGAATACAATATTGTAAACTGCATATCTTGAAACTTCAGAAAGTGAAATTGATATCTTTAGTCAGAGATAATTTTATCTACATGCTTCCCATAGTGAAAAATGTCAGTTGTCATCTATATGCTTCCCATATGGAAAAAGGTCATTTTTACCAATACTATTCCTCTTGTCCTTGCGCTGCAGAGGGCGTGGTGCAGCTGGTCGGCCTCAGCCCCGACTCGTGCCGGCAGGCGCCCAGACACCTCTTCAACAAAACCGTGAGTAGGGCACAGATGTCAATTTATTTATTTATTTATTACACAATATTGCTGAGTTCTGGGGCCTAGAATTGTACATGAAAAACTCAATATTTGGTCAAAAATAAGAGGGGTGCCCCACTAAATCTGCCACTGTACATAATGTGACGTGGTAATCATTTCTCTTTGAAGGGTTCCAAAAAGGAAACGTTCCACGGCACGAAGTGTGAGAATCTTCTCTTTGGAGGTGAGTGACAATGAGATCAACCCTGTCAAGTTCACGACCATACCGCTGCAGGGTTTTCACTGAGACTCGATGCGCTTGAAAATCTGGTCCTGAAAAAGGGTTATGGAAAATTCCAGGACAAGTTATTGAATCTTTTAAACCCAACCCCATTTCAACCCTCCTCAAAGACAAAAACGAAAAAGGAAAAACTATAGTCAAAATCTATAACAAAATCATTTTTAGAGAAAACTCTGTGATCACGTCATCTCCTCATCCCTATCTCACCCTTTATCAACCTTCTATCATCCATTTAGTAGATTAATTAGTTAACTATGTATTTGCTTACTTAATTTTCAACCCTTTTCACCTCCTATTACTACTCCCTTCTCTTACGATTTATGTAGTTTGATTCTAAACACGTCTAACTAACATGTATAATTAATGACAACATTTTGAAGGTGTAATATCATAACCGTAAGACTGGCAACCACTGGAAGAACAGATACATATTGTCAAGCTGAAGTGTTGTATGAGTTTCAAATACAATATAAAAAAAATAGAATAGGACAGGAAAGTCATTGAACATGGAAATAATTAATAAAGGAAGGCCATAATGCTGAAAGCTTAGGATCTAAAGACACTCTGGAAGCTGATAAGTCCTGAGAAGAGTCACCTAACACGGAAATAAGCTGGACGTTTTTATTTCAGCCCACATGATCCATCAGTTCCGCGACCAGCTGGCGCCCAAGGCGGTGTTAGTGAGCCCCACCTTCGTGGTGCTGCCGGCCACACTCAACGCGCACACTCTGCGCCACCCGGCCCTCCGCGCTCTGCACCACTTCTCCGCCGTCAGGGTGCACCCGGTCTGCCAGGTCATGGGTAAGGCACTTACATTTCATTAACAACCCCCCCCCCCCCCCACCAAAGTTATCATGGGTAGGGCACTTCTATTTCACACACACCCTCCAGGACTTTTGTGTTAAGGACATTTGGGGTGTCTCCCACATGTTTCTGAGTTACTATCAATTGGATAAAATCTGACCTGTATTGTCATAGGTACCTCCTTTTGCTTTGTGATTTTGTTTTTTCCCTTCTGCACGTATAAACTGTTTAGGCTGTAGATTACTGAAATGGAGAGACATGTCAAATGTACATGTATACATATTGGAGACATGCAAAGACCTACATCTAAATGATCACATGTGTGAAGCATAGACTGTGAATAGTTCATGATTTTTGTTGTCTTCTTGCTGTAAACCAGTATCACTTTTCACTTCAGTTCTAGATTTAGATATTTTACAACAAATGAGTAAGATCTTTGATGTTTGTAAGGATTTATGATAAAGACGTGCACCTTTCAGTGAACCCGACCAGCCAGGACTGGCACCTGGTTGACTCGGAGGGCTTCACCCCCGAGGGCCACCTCGACTACACCGTGCTCTACCGCAACCGACAGGTCATGTACAACTACCTCGACCTCGCCGCCAAAAAGGTCAGCAGCCTGTATACGTCTAGAGAAAACCTGGTATCAAAATAGAATTTGAGATAATTCCTGGGTTGACAATGTGCAAAATAAAGAATAGATAAAAATAATCAGTATATAAAAAGGTAAGTTTTAAGGAAATCTTATTAAAAACTAAATCGGGTTTTGTAGGAAAGTGATCACCCCGGTATGAATTGGTATGCCGGGTTGGTATGTAATAAAATCTTATACTGGGATGTTTATATTAAACTGCCCCAGGGCCAGAATACATCCATTATAAGTAAAATGGTATGATTAAGTAAGAGAAATCAACTATTAAAACATCTAGGAACTCAAATGTGAATTATCGGATGGATGAGAAACTGAACTGTCTAAATAAGGCAGTATGTTTTTCTGGTTCCAGCTAAAGCTGCCGAGCTATGCCAAGATCGTCCAAGTTGACAAGTCCATGCCGCGCCATCAGGTAGAATCTTTTACTGTACCTCTGTTCAGTTGACAACTTTGCTATTTTTTCAAGTCTACAAAATACAATTCCAGCAGTAGTAAACACAGTAATTGAGTTGACTGTTTGCCCAGGTGGAGGCGCTGCTGCACTCCATGCTGAGGACCTACGCGCTGACTGCCATGCTGCTCGCCATCCCGCGCTACATGAAGGTGGCCCACGTGGACCTGCCCGAGTACCAGGACTGGGAGCCGCGCGCCTTCCTCCCGCTAGACTTTGAAGACGACTCCGTCTGCAGCACACACCCTATCTCGGGAGGTTTGTAGCACACCAAACCAAATATGTGTGAGGTACCATTGAATACTGCAATAAATTGAGATTGGCATTCCTCATTATCTATGTTTCTCTAAGAACCTAACAATCTCAGGAAATTTTAATGAATCCAGAAAGGAAACCTTTATTGTTTCTGAAGCCCATATTTGTATTGTATCTGATTTCAGATCACAACAACAAATATAGAATTATACATGAACCAGATTTTTTAGAGAAGGAGTATTATGTTTACCCTTGCTTTTCCTATGTGTTTGAAACCTACATGTACCTTCCCAGGTCTGACACTGACCACTGGGTCCCAGGCGGCACACGCCCGTCACCTGGCCATTGTGCCCGCAGGCCACGCGCTGCCTGCAACAGCTGCCTCCGACTGCTTCCCCGTGGAGCCGGCCGACCTGGAGAAGGCTCTGACCCAGGCTCCGTGGACCGAGACTCTCATGCTGGATGGGCCGTGGGAGGAGACAGGGCGCAAGGTCAGCACATGCAGGCCATTTACAATCTTATACATTTCTGAGATATTTCCCTGTTCGGCTTTAGTCCTGGCTTGTGCATTCAAGCTAAAGTTCTGTATTTATAATCATAGTTGATCATAGTCAGAGTGCCAAGTTCTGTTTGTTAACTTAATATTGTGGCATGTGGCATGAAGGCATGATTTATCCAAAGAATTAATTGTGCATTTTTCCCCATTGCCAATCACATACCCTTTTACCTGTATTTTGCAATATTCAAAAAGGTTAGATGGCCTCCCACTTGCTTGGATTATGCACTAATGGTAATTTTCTGCATTGACACAGGTTCGACTTGCACTTCCCCAGCTGCAACGGGTGGTGAACACCTCCGAGTGTCAGGTATATGTGGACAACTGTCCCCTGCTCACCCACTGGGAGGGGTCCATTATGGAGGATGTCGCCGAGCAACTCAAACTACTCGTAAGGTGGGTAATCTTTGACTGTCTGCAAGATGGGTCAGCTTTGACTGTCTGTAAGGTGGGTCAGCTCTGTCTGTAAGGCGGGTCAGCTCTGACTGTTTGTAAGGCAGGTCAGCTCTGACTGTAAGGCGGGGCAGCTCTGTCTGTAAGGTGGGTCAGATCTGTCTGTAAGGTGGGTCAGCTCTATCTGTAAGGGAGGGTCAGCTCTGACTGTTTGTAAGGTGGGTCAGCTCTGACTGTTTGTAAGGTGGGTCAGCTCTGACTGTTTGTAAGGTGGGTCAGCTCTGACTGTTTGTAAGGTGGGTCAGTTCTGACTGTCTGTAAGGTGGGTCAGCTCTGTCTGTCTGTAAGGTGGGTTAGCTCTGACTGTCTGTAAGGTGGGTCAGCTCTGTCTGTAAGGCGGGTCAGCTCTGACTGTTTGTAAGGCGGGTCAGCTCTGACTGTAAGGCGGGGCAGCTCTGTCTGTAAGGTGGGTCAGATCTGTCTGTAAGGTGGGTCAGCTCTATCTGTAAGGGAGGGTCAGCTCTGACTGTTTGTAAGGTGGGTCAGCTCTGACTGTTTGTAAGGTGGGTCAGCTCTGACTGTTTGTAAGGTGGGTCAGCTCTGACTGTTTGTAAGGTGGGTCAGCTCTGACTGTTTGTAAGGTGGGTCAGTTCTGACTGTCTGTAAGGTGGGTCAGCTCTGTCTGTCTGTAAGGTGGGTTAGCTCTGACTGTCTGTAAGGTGGGTCAGCTCTGTCTGTAAGGCGGGTCAGCTCTGACTGTTTGTAAGGCGGGTCAGCTCTGACTGTAAGGCGGGGCAGCTCTGTCTGTAAGGTGGATCAGTTCTGTCTGTAAGGTGGGTCAGCTCTGTCTGTTTGTATTTTGGGTCAGCTCTGTCTGTAAGGTGGGTCAGCTCTGTCTGTAAGGCGGGTCAGCTCTGACTGTTTGTAAGGCGGGTCAGCTCTGACTGTAAGGCGGGGCAGCTCTGACTGTAAGGCGGGGCAGCTCTGTCTGTAAGGTGGGTCAGCTCTGTCTGTAAGGCGGGGCAGCTCTGTCTGTTAGGCGGGTCAGCTCTGACTGTAAGGTGGGGCAGCTCTGTCTGTAAGGTGGGTCAGCTCTGTCTGTAAGGTGGGGCAGCTCTGTCTGTAAGGGGGGGTCAGTTCTGACTGTTTGTAAGGTGGGTCAGCTCTGTCTGTAAGGGGGGGGTCAGTTCTGACTGTTTGTAAGGTGGGTCAGCTCTGTCTGTAAAGTGGGTCAGCTCTGTCTGTAAGGTGGGTCAGCTCTGGCTGTAAGGTGGGCCAGCTCTGACTGTTTGTAAAGTGGGTCAGCTCTGTCTGTAAGGTGGGTCAGCTCTGACTGTCTGTAAGGTGGGTCAGCTCTGACTGTTTGTAAGGTGTGTCAGCTCTGTCTGTAAGGTGGGTCAGTTCTGACTGTCTGTAAGGTGGGTCAGCTCTGTCTGTAAGGGGGGTCAGCTCTGACTGTCTGTAAGGTGGGTCAGCTCTGACTGTTTGTAATTCGGGTCAGCTCTGTTTGTAAGGTGGGTCAGCTCTGACTGTTTGTAAGGTGGGTCAGCTCTGACTGTTTGTGAGGTGAGTTACAGAGACTGCTCAAGATGGATCACAGGGACAGGGAGTTATTGAACATCAATTATATTGGATTTTATTTTTGTAGATTAAAGCTCCCTGGTATTTAATGATACAAATGCAATTAAAAGTACCAAGAAGGTAAAAACTAATCTGGTTCTCAAGAGATATACAGAAAAACCTTAGAATTTGTCAATATTTCCTCAGATGTGAGAAGCTGGAGAAGTTAGTGATTCACAGTAACAGGATTGAACGCCTGCCGGAGACGATAGGTGGGCTGCAACAACTGACAACGCTTCACCTGACCGAGTCTCACCTGTCAACCCTGCCTGAAGCCTTTGGCTCCCTCAAGAACCTCAGAGACCTCAGTGTAGCAGGTGGGTCAGGGAAGGGTTAGATGGGGGACTAGCAAATCATTATAATGAAAAGTAAAATCAAATAAACGTTTCTGTGCTAAAAGTGTAATTTTGGCTGGCCCTTAGGAAGCTGCCTGATCAAAAAGGGGAGCCGAGTTACATTCGGTAGGAACCACTTTGCTACAGGAAAGAACGTTTAAGGCATTATGTACGTTCACATACTAACTATAGCATGGACCACTGATTGTTTCTCGTTGCCCAGGACCGACGGCCCAGTGGGACAAGAGGAGCGGGCTCCACCTCTCCCTGAGTGACATCAAACAGAAGTTCCCCCTGCTGGACGAACAGGTAAGCCTCTCACCCAAGGTCATTCTGAGGGTTCTGGAGCAAAAGTTTAGAATAATCATTTCAATATTTCAGTCTTTAAAGGGATCAGTGAACAGTATTGTCAATGATCCAAGTAACCAAATCGGGGTTCAATATTGATTTTGGAAATTTAATCAACCTTAAAAACCAATATTGATATAATGTTAAATTAATGTTGAAACAATGTTTGTTGCGCATTGCAATGGAAGACCTGAATTTAACACTGTTTTGATACCCTTCGTGTCTTTTAAAACGACTTTGCATCTAGCGTGTGTTTTTCTATAATTTTACTTAGAAAATCCAGGACACGATGAAGGCTCTGTTGCCAAACTGGAACGGGGCACAGACAGTGGTGACGAGCGCCCAACAGCGGGGCAAGGTGCTCGCCGCCTTCTACCAACTCAACGCCAGCTTCGGCCACAAAAAGGGTGCGTTTTGAACACAGAACTCCAATCTGGCATATATATGTTTGTCTACTCCTGTTTTCTTCATTCAACAAATTTAGATAAAAAATTACACTGTCTATGTATATGATTGAAATAAGCGTATCAACTTTTATCGAAATGTCTATTATCATGCTTCCTAGAAATGATGAAAGGTTATAAGACAGAATAGTTTCCTTTAGGGATAATTACTCTATAGTTACATAGCTCATATCTGGCACCAGCTGCTGATTGACTTGGATCCATAGATATTGATTGACTCTGACTATGTAGAAAAAATAATATTAGAAACATACAGAAAAGAACACAAGCGTATACTTAATGAAGTCATTTGTAGCGTTTAATACTGAATATGTGAGTAGTTTGCCAGATATCATAAGGAAATAATAGTCTAGATATGCTGTATAGGTTCATTTTACGTGTTGCAGAGGTGGGCGTGCACGGCGGCTTCCCGCGGCAGATCCTGCAGCTGACAGGCCTCCGACACCTGCGTCTCGCCCACCAGGCCATCCGCACCGTCCCACCCCAGATATCACGACTCGCCAACCTAGAGACCCTGGAGCTGGATGGCTGTATGGACCTAGAGGTCCTACCGTCTACATTAGGCTTCCTCCCTTTGAAAAGTAAGATAATCAAAGCTCAGGAAAAATACCAGACAGCTGTCCGTTAGAAATTACCAGTTTTACAGATTCACCTATCACCTTTCTGTGGAATAGAAAATTGTTAAGCTGATAAATATGCTGGGTAACGTTATTATTAGAGCTTACAATTACTGTGTTGTATACTTAATTCATGAAAATTACAGTGTCTGTATCTGTAATGTTTATGCTTCACGTTTTAGTATACTTGTCGTTTATAATATGAAAACAAAGTACTGTTTGTCTAAGCTGAAAACGCAATTAGTTTTAGTTTTGTCAGTGGTGTTTCAGTAGATCACGGAAAAGTATAGAAATCCCCCCACTGTTCTTCTCTTCTGCACAAATGAATTGAAGTGAAACCAAATTAATTCTCCCTACCACGGATATCATTTTTCCTGTGGTTAACCTGCAGACTAGCCCAAACAGGGTGCATGCTGGGAAATATGTCGACAACACTATGAGGCTTTATAGAAATTTTCAATAATCATATATATTCTAGTAAAAATTATGAAAATCAATATCAACTATATTTTCATTTTCTATTTGTGTATATTCATATTTTTGTTGTTGATGCTTTGAAAATTTGTTCATTACAAATTGATTTATAGCAAATTTTCATTTTTCCCCCTATAGTTTTGTATGTGTTTTTGTCGACATAATTGCTCAAAATTAGCCTGCAGGTGCCTAAAATACTGTAAATCAGCTATCCGTGGTAGGGAGAATTGAAGTAAAACCCTAACTCTGTCTTTCCCAGAGTTGTCCCTCCAGGACTGCGTGTCGCTGCGCACCCCGAGCCGTGAGATCGTGGAGCGGGGGACTGAGTCGGTCTCGGCCTACCTCAAGCAGATGGCCCGCGGTAAGAGTCAGAACTGGCGCACCAAGCTGATGCTGGTGGGCATTGGGGGCGCCGGCAAGACCACCCTGCTGAGGGCCCTGCGCAGCAACTCGCACGTGGCCAAGGCCACCACCGAGGAGCAGATCACACATGGCATCGACATCGAGACGTGGACCGCCCGCGACGAGAAGCGCCACCCGGGGGTGGAGGTGGCCTTCAGTGCCTGGGACTTCGCTGGACAGACGGTGTTCTACAACACTCACCAGGTGCGGAAAATGCTCAAGATAATGCATAGAAACATGAACGGCATACTAAGTTAAAGATCCTTGCAGCAAATAGCGATCAATGGACATATTAAGATTGTCCAAGGTACTGAACCATGATAGAAATGAGCAACATTAATTACTGGCATACATTATGAGAGGTAAATGTACTAAAGAACTTTCTTTTGAGTTTCAGATATTTTGACGGAATTTCTGCCCGTTAAATTGACAAATTATCCTTGATATACGTACAAAACCTGCCAGAATTTACACCTTTAATGTAAAAAGTATCATAGTTGAAAACTGATATTTTCTATTTCAAAGCCTATTTGATGGCATTATGGGGTAATATTCATAAGCTTTTTTTATGATATAAAGGCAATCGTAGTACCTCACCTTTATATTTATCTAAATATTAACCTTTTGATTTCAAAAATCATGGAAAAGGGCAAAAAATAACTACAATTGACCTCTGCAAGCAACCCAAATATGACAATTATCTTGTCTTCAGTCAGGTACAAGCAAACCGTTGGATATTATCATCATATATAAGTACATGTTACCCTCACAAACTCTTTTGATTGCAAAGTTTTTCATACTTTCCCATCAGAAGATTTGTTAGATAGTAATTATAGATAATTGTATAACAGGTATGACAAGAATAGGCAAGAAACAAGCAAACATTTTATAATAGAATTCAAATTGCTGCTCATCGCCCAGATGGCATATATATAAAAAACCTGCCAAAAATGGTGATATTTCATAATTTCACCTCGGCCTTCTTACTGTGGTCATTTGTTGAATAAAACTTGCATATAGGTAAATGACACATCATTGAATTCCAAAATCAATTCTCTAAACCCCCTATTGACAGAATTGAAATGAAATGTAAATTGAAGATTCTATTTAGAATTATGTTGATGGAAGACAGGGAAAATACTAAATTTTAGTCAATTTTGGAAGACATTCCAAACATTCCAAATCATTTAGAATGTTCAGTTGGAACACATTTCATCCAGATTCTTATTCTACATATTCCTAGCTTGAGAATGATACCAAGATTATTGAAATTGATCAATAATTGTAAGAACTATGAGGATTTCTTTAAAAAAGGTGAGGTCAACTTAATGTTTTTGATCGCTATTTGCTGCAATGATCTATAGGCTATGTTCTTATCCTTCTATGATAAAGTTTCGGTTATTTTCTTCATAGGGGTACAAACTATAGCGTGGCTGTATTAATATCATTAGTAATTTAAAAAAAGATAAGTTAATGTAATGTAGCACCCAAATATTTGGCCTGTCACGACAGTGTGGCAATACAAAAATAATACAAACCATTTTGGAGAAGGCCTGGGCGTGTGTCCATGCACTCAGGAAATGAATGCTACATGTAAATCTATGGCTAATAACTGTACGCAGATGTATCAGTCTTTTATGTACTTAGATTTTTGATGAATGAAGGAAACCCCATACGCTCTATGGTACCTGTAGATTAGACCTCACTGCTCGAAATACACCAACAGTCGCTCAAACTGTGAAGCCCCTATGAACAAACTGGTTTACTCACCGTTACAGTGCTTCTTACCAGTCTTTTTTACTGACTTACTTTTACCGACTTTCTTTAAATGTAAGTTTGTGCCTCAGAGTAAAGTGCGTTGTACTCTTGCAGTTCTTCATGTCAGACCGCGCGGTGTACCTACTGGTGTGGTCGTGCCGACAGGGCTTCGACAACTCGGGCCTCGACTTCTGGCTCAGCTCCATCCAGTGCCACTCGCCCGACACCCCGGTCTTCGTCATCGCCACGCACGCAGACAAGGTATCGTCTCTGTTTCGTTGGGTCAGATTGTCTTTACTCAGTTTTAACATTTTTATTAGTTTGTAAGTTGGTTTTTTTTCGAGTTTCTCTATCCATATATCTGACCATTCTTGTTTTATTTCTAAGCCAATGGAGGTTCTCAGTTAGGAATATCATCCTATACATTAGGGGTCCTGGCAATAAAGGGGTTATTTTAGGTCTGTCTTGAAGAAGGGAATGGGGTCGTATGCTTAGTGAGATTCACTTTTGTCTCCCTATTTCAGGATGAGGCTTTTCCAGTCACAAAAAGTTAATTGGTTGAGATGATCAATTGTTAGTTGTTATGACGCCTGTGTAAAGCTAAAGGTGTGTTTTGGTTGGCCCGCAGCTGACGACGGACCTACCCCAGGGCCAGCTGAAGGAGCTCTACCCCCAGATCAAGGGCTTCCACTTCGTCGGCTCCACCACGGGGAAGGTGAGGGGGGAGGAAGGATTGTCATTGGAGGACAGTGCAACTATGCACGTAGTGTTGTGTGACATCGTTGTATTTATGCATTTATACCTATAATGTATGTTTTGTAGCAAAGATGTGGTTAGGATATCTGGATATTCCTAATTCTTCTTTAGCTTTTCGTTTGTGTAAGAGTGTTTGACAATCAAGTGTACATTTAATTCTACAACCTACAAATTCTTGTACGTTTCTGTAATCCACAACTGTTGGCACGTTAAGAATAATCAATTAAGAAACCTTGCACATATATTCACAAAATTCTATTTCTCATCTTATCAACTTGACTTAAGTATTCTAAAAATATTTCAAAGGTAAAAATGTGAAAATTTCGAGATCTCAGGGAATTATTCAGGAAAGGAATTGAATTTTGGGAATTCCCTGAATCCTCGCATGCTTAGTACTCCCCTTGCTACGTCACAGCTTTGGGAATTCCTTCTTCAGTTGCTTTGGAATTCCCTGATCAATAAAAGGTTGTAGATGAATATATATTTTAATTTGTCATGAGTTGCATTGGGTCAAATATATATGATTTGGGTTAGAGACCATAACCCTTATTACAAATTCCACAGGGATGGGGATTCCCTTCTAAGGACAGAAGGGATTCCCCAATTACTCCCCTTGCTACGTCATAAATTAAGGGATTTCCCTTAGAAATGAATAAAATACACATATTTTAATGTCCCATAATTGTGTTTAAACTAAAAAAAAAATTCCTTCCATTTTGCTTATATTGACAGTGCAAGTTGTGACAAAAATGCTGAATTGAATTCATTGAAAAATAACTATCCTGCAGTTATGTGCAAGGTTTCCTTTAATAAACAGAAAATAGCCATACATGGGGGAAGACGTACCCACTGTTTCCTGATATTGGTGTTTGTCGATTACAGGGTATCGCTAACCTGAAGGGCGCTATCCTAGACGCGGCCGTAGAACTGGACTACATGGGGGAAGACGTACCCACTGTTTACCTCGACCTTGAGAAACAACTCCTGAGGTAAGACCCACGACAGAGCAGGGCACAAATGAAATACTAAAAGTCCTAAAAGGGTTTAATCACTAGAGGCCCAGAGCGAGCAGGTTATCAGCAAATGACCTGAATATGCAAATCAACCCTCCATTTCTTACCCTATGAATTTGGAACAATTTCTCAGAAGTCATTAATGATGTCAACAAGGGGTGATGTTTTCCCAACTTTAACTGTACTGCGCCGCCTAGACTCTAGGTGGCAGCAGGTGAGAAGGCGATTGCGCATGCGCGGCAGTTTACAGATTGCAGCCATTACGGCTGGTTGTGTTAAAATCCGAAGTGGAAAAAACTTTAGTTTCTCCCTTCTAGGATATACATTTCACTCGTTTCTTGTGAGAAAAGTGAAATAAGACACTGTAGCACGTCTTTAGGGATTTCTCCCAACTGGTGGTTCGCTGAATCCTGGTTGACGGTGCTCGTGTGGTGCAGTGAGGTTGGAACACGTGGATATACGGCCATTTCCTCCTGTTATCGCTCACCACGCTTGGAACTTTAGTTTCCTATGAACCGTACTTCAGAGTACATTACACCATGCCCGGTAAGAAAGGGAAGGAAACTCCCCAAGAGGGGGAGGAGGACGCCGTACAAAGTCCTGAGGAGACCCCTACCATGATTTCTGCGTTGACGCAAATCAGTGGCATCCTTGTCAAAGGATTTGACAGCATGGACAAACGAATGGTTACCATGAATGATTCGGTGGTTTCGGTTAACTCGAACATTGACAATCTTAATGACAAAATGGAAACAGGGTTTCAAGATTTAAGAGACCGTGATGATGGCACGGACTCAGAGGGCGACGAGGCGGACAAAAGCGACCGGCAGTCTAACCACGAGGGTAGCCAACATGGTGGCCAAGATGGCGGCGGTAACCAAGATGGCGGTGACCAGTCAGTGGGCGATCCTCCGGAGCCGGGAGATGAGTTCTTGGAAGGACACATCAAACAGCTAGAGGCATATGCTTCCACAGGCGCGCCTATCAGGGAAAAATTGGCTAAGTTCGTGGAAATGGCAGCTAAAAAATCCTTCACTCCCGACGAAGTCAAAGCAAGAAGGAAAAACTTTGCCAGTCCTTCTAACATGGGCAGCATGTCCACGCCCAGAATAAACGAAGTAATCTGGAACAAATTACCTCAAGTGGTGCGTAACCGCGACAGAGGTTGGCAGAACAATCATTACACCTTCATGGCGATGACCACTGCTGTACTACGAGCTACCGAGATTGTTGCGATTCAGGACAAAACGGTTCCCTGGATCAAAGATCTTATGGATATGCTCGCCGAATCCCTGGAGTTTTCAGCGATTCTGAACAACGACTGGACCAAGGTTAGATGAGAAAACCTTCGTTCCTATCTACCAGATGACTTCCGACGCCTAGCCAGTGATGACGTCCCTCCTTCCCCCAAATGGTTATTCGGGGATGATCTGGAAGGATCTATTAAGACGGTAGAGGGTCAAAACCGGTTGGCGAAGAAGATGGAACCTAAGAGATCGGACAAACGATCGTACGAGGATAAAAATCAACAATCCTTCAAGAAGAACAGGAGAGGAGGCAAACGAAGGTTCGACAAAAACGACAGATCTTCCTCGGGGAAAAATGACAAGTACAACAACAACGACAAGAAGAAAGGAGATCGGGATTTTCGGAAGAAGGGGAACGACCGTTACTAGATGAGGTACCGCGGTCAGTTTCCTTGAATTCCTTGCCTGGTAATCTCAAAAACTGCAGGCACGAATGGGAACACTTGACTTCTGACCAGATTGTTCTAGAATACATTTCAGGTTACAAACTGGAGTTCATTTCTGAACCATTTCAAGATTTTGTTCCGAGACAGTACAAACAAAATCAGAACCAAACGTCAGTGATACAATTACAAATTGATGAACTTGTTAACAAAGGTGTCATCGAACAAACTGATCAGTCGAGTGCTGCTTTCGTGTCTAATGTTTTTCTAAGACCCAAACCCAATGGTAAACACAGGATGATCATTGATCTCTCTGATCTAAATGAGTTCATTGAAAAGTCTCACTTCAAAATGGATCATTTAGAGGTGGCTACAGATCTGATAACCCGAAATTGCTTTTTCGCGTCTATCGATCTGAAAGACGCTTATTTTTCGGTTCCTATTTGGACTCCTCACCAAGATTTCCTGTGTTTCCAATGGGAAAACCAAATGTTCAAATTTAAAGTTTTGCCATTTGGTCTGTCCTCAGCCCCAAGAGTTTTCACTAAGGTCCTGAAACCCGTCCTCTCTTACTTAAGAGAGGAAGGAGTCACAGTGATAGGTTACATAGATGATTTCTTAATCATCGCTGACAGCGCCAGGAGTGTCACCGGAGTGTGAACCTTCTGGAACAATCACTAGTTCAACTGGGTTTCCAAATCAACTGGGAAAAATCCTCAGTCATTCCTTCTAGAGAAATAACCTTTTTAGGCTATACAATAAACTCTAAAGATATGACGGTCAGACCTACTCAGGATAAAATCCTAAAGGCAAAAAAGACAATCTCCAATCTTTCGATCAAAAGAAATCTCCAAATTCGGGAAGTCGCTTCCCTCATTGGACTCCTGGTAGACATGTGTAAAGGAGTCGAATATGGATTAGCTCATTATAAGGCCATAGAAATGGACAAAATTAAGGCTCTGAAAAAGTCAGGTCCCAAACAGTTCAATGCAAACATGAGTCTCTCCTTAAATGCTAAGTGGGATCTTCAGTGGTGGTTATCCAAACTTGATAAGAGTTCTAAACAAATCCGAATTAAAACTCCAGAACACTCGGTAACTACCGACGCTTCAATGGAAGGTGGGGTGCAGTCAGAGGTGACACAGCCACAGGAGGGAGATGGTCAAATGATGAGAAAAATTTGCACATCAATGTACTCCAACTCAAGGCGGTCCTTTTCGGATTGCTATCTCTCTGTTCTGACGACAACAATGGTGAATTGTTAATCAAAACTGATAACGTAACTGCAGTAGCTTATATAAATAAGTATGGAGGTACACACTCAGTCAAATGTAACAATGTCGCTAGGAAAATTTGGGATTTCTGCGAGAGAAGAAATCTCTGGGTCATGGCGTGTCATATTCCAGGTGTAGAAAATGCGGAAGCACATTTCTACTCTAGGAATTTTACAGATAACACAGAATGGGAACTGAATGATCAAATCTTCTCTGAAATCTGTGACCACTGGGGAGAACCCTCCATAGATCTCTTCGCCTCTCGCTTGAACAGTAAAACTGAGAAGTTTGTTAGTTGGGGTTTAGACCCAGAAGCTGTTGCTGTAGACGCTTTTTCTCTGAGCTGGAAATGTTTTACATTGCCTTACCTTTTCCCACCTTTCAGACTAGTCGGGAAGTGTGTCAGGAAACTACAAGCGGAAGGAGCGACCGGGATTGTAGTGGCACCAAACTGGCCAGGCCAGGCATGGTACTCTGTCCTGCTAGGAAAGAGAAGCAAAGACAAGATGTTCTTCAAGAAACATCCAAACAATCTTGTCCCAGCAAACCCAAATCTCGAGAGACAAGACTTTGTCAAACCCCGCTCGTAGCGGTTCTCTTCTAAACAAGTCTCTAGAACAATGGAAGCTCCCAAAGAGGGTTCAAAGCCATCTCCTAAAGTCGTGGAGACCAAAAACTCAAGCACAGTACAATGTATATCTGAACAGATGGCGAACCTATTGTTTTCTCAAAGACATTGATCCTTTGAAAGGGAATATTAAAGCCGGTCTAGATTCCCTCTGTGAACTTTTTGACTCTGGACTACGTTACAGTGCTCTAAATTTAGCAAGAAGTGCTATGTCTTTTGTTATGGGTCCTATAGACGGACAAAAGTTTGGTTGTCACCCTCTGACTATTCGCCTTTTGCGAAGTTTCTACAACCAAAGGCCTCCTAAGGCCAGATATTGTTCCATCTGGAACGTGTCTCTAGAACTAAGTTATTTGAGGGAGTTAACTCCTCTAAAATTGTTATCGTTGAAAATGTTAACTATGAAATTCGTTATGTTGTTTCTTCTAGCTACCTGTAGCAGGCAACAGAGGTTGATTAGTATCAAAAGACCTCAAGTTTTGTTAGAACTGGACGGATCGGTTACAATCCATTTAGTTGCTCTTCAAAAGCATTCAAGACAGGGCAAAAGCCTAGAGATTATCAAACTCCGCCCTTATCAAACAGACAAAAGTCTCTGTGTGGTTTCTTGTTTAAAAGCCTATCTGGAGAAAACGCAGGATCTCATCCCTGACAAAGACGTTTTCTTGTGTAGCTTTAAGCCTCCCTATAACAAAATAGGAAGTCAGACTCTGTCACGTTGGGTCATGTTCACTATGAAAAGTGCAGGTATAGACACCTCGGTTTTCAAAGCGCATAGTACAAGAAGCGCTAGCGCGTCACATATGATGAACGCAGGTACTCCCCTCTCTGAAGTCCTAAAACAGGGAGGTTGGTCAGACGAGTGCACCTTCAGAAAGTTTTATCTACGTGAAGTGCCTCCCATCTAAGATGTTAAATTTTATACACTTGTTGTTTCATTAAAAAGTCTTTGATTACAAATTGTAATTTGTTTCAAAGTTTGTGAGCAGGAAAATGCTTTAAAATCTCACCTGCTGCCACCTAGAGTCTAGGCGGCGCAGTACAGTTCTACACTTAGATGAATCCTACCTTGGTAAAGGATGAAATATAAGTAGAACTGTTCTAGACGAATAGACGGCAGGTGGGAACAGGTACCCACCCACTACCACCCTTTCCTTTGTCGTCTTTCTTTGTCGTCTCTCACTCTTTCCTGCTCTAAAATAGTTCAACACTGCCGCGCATGCGCAAGCGCCTTCTCACCTGTTCCCACCTGCCGTCTGGTCGTCTAGA
Organism: Lepidonotus clava; assembly: GCA_936440205.1. Taxonomy (NCBI): domain Eukaryota; kingdom Metazoa; phylum Annelida; class Polychaeta; order Phyllodocida; family Polynoidae; genus Lepidonotus; species Lepidonotus clava. The sequence continues at coordinate 14,693,443 of OW387135.1, forward strand.
ACAGTTCTACTTATATTTCATCCTTTACCAAGGTAGGATTCATCTAAGTGTAGAATTATATTGGAGAAGTAAAAAAGGTTTTAGGAGGTCTTGAACGCTAGTGTGTCGATTAGGGTTAACTATATTTATAGTGCATTGTCCGAGATGATTATTGTTATTAATATTGTCTCTAATGGGATGCTAGTCGAGTGGTGAGTAAGTCCACGAGATGGGCGCTCAATCCATAAACATGAACAACGCTTGGCAGTACGGTAAGTTTATTGATGGATATGGTGATGCGTACAGCTGCTCGTGATGGCAATAAGTCCAAGGTATAACAGTTCCAGTTTAGAGTGGAGTCAGCTTCCTCCGTAGAGTCTGCCTAGTCTCACCTTCGGCCGTCGTGCGGTAGTACCGTATAAGTCACCAGATGTCCCTTTGCTTGTATAGCTATCTAAACCCCTTCGAATCTCCCGATCCGTATGATCCAAACGCTACTGGTCTCTCTCCTTCTCTTACCCTGCACTCTTGCTTATAAAGCAGTCTGATATCGATTTTACCCAAGGCATCGGTGCTTGCGGGGAAGTGTGTCCCGGTGAGCATTGTCGTCAGGTATATTTACACCTACCAGCGGCACCTGCCATTACTAGATATTTTCATAGACTAAGTAATTTAGAGGAATTCTTATCATTTTGTATTCATCTGGTGACCCTTACACTAATTTAATAAGCATGCACAAAGCAGATGTTTTAATCTCTACCTTTGTGCAGTCTTATGATCAGTGATATTGTTAGAATGGGATTGAAATTTTCGTATGAGCAACGAGGAGGCTGCCAATAGTCATGTAACTCAATGTTGTACTTTTTGTCAACAAATTTTACCATCGAAAAGCTTTGTGAAAAAAGGTAAAATCTACACACGACAAATAACGCTAAGCAGGTTTCAATGTGTGTTTAACCTGATATGTTTCAACTTGGACTTGGCCTGTTCATTAAAATGGAACCTGTAGAATATAAAACTCCTCGTTTCAGCCTGCGTGATGAGGAGAATCCATACATGAAGTGGACCGATGTGAAGAGGTATGCCATGGAGGCGGGCATCTTTGACGATAAAGGAGTGAGTATGCCCTATAGCAGAGACCTTGTATAGATATAGATATATCGAGACTGGAAAGTTCCTCTATGTTACTATGTGATTGTTCCCCTGGTGGTTTGGTGCTCTAACCACTGCCCATGTGGCAAGCCTGTAGTGTATAATAGGTTTTGCCCTGGCTTTCCAGTCTTGATATACACACAAAGTCTCTACTTATAGTAAGACTGAGATGGGTAAACAAGTATCTTAAAGTCTTAATGGTGCTTATGTTTACATTTTTTGCAGCTAGTGTTTGATAGTTTATAGAGAAGAGTACTTTCTTTGAGATTGCCTGGCTAGTTCTCTGTTACCTTTACTCGTCCAGCTCATACCCTCCCCCTCTCCTACAGGTGGCCCGCGCCGTGCAGTTCCTGCAGCAGATCGGGTCGGTGCAGTACTTCGACTACGAACTACTCCGCGACTACGTGGTCATCAACCCGCAGTGGATCGTGGGCGCCATGGCCTCCGTCGTCACCTTCAAGGACTCCGTTATCAAGGTCAGGACAGTTTGTCTTTTTAAAAGATTTATCACCTTAATTAGGTCCACTCAGTCTGAATAAACCCCTTATGATAAACATAACTGTGAATAACTTTAGTTTAATCGAAATTACCCGTGTGTCCACAGTCAGGTAAAAGGTTCTTGTACCCAAATGGTCTGCTTTTTGCTGCCGCCATGTCGGTAAGAAGCCCCATTTACAGGGGTGGATCCAGGGGAGGGGGCGTGCTATAGCAAAATTTTCACCTGTGCCCTCTAGGCGCAGGAATTTTACATAAAAAAAGTAAAAAGTTGGCCCAAAATAGGGGGGCCTTCACTTGGCACGCCCCCTCCCTAAATCCGCGCCTGATTAGCTCCATGATAATCCATTCAGCACATTCTTACACTCGTAGTAGAACAACACATACAGTATGGTGATAACCAGCCCCTATGAAATACCCATGTCCCACCAAGCAGGATCAGTGAGTAACCGTGTCTGTTTGTGTGTGGTGTTCAGAACGGTCGGCTGTACCACAAGCACACGGCCCAGCTGTGGAAGCAGTACCCCAAGAAGCTGCACGAGTGGCTGCTGCGGCTCACCGAGATGTTCGACCTCACCTTCCAGATCTCCAAGGAGCTCAGCCTCGTGCCCTGCCTCCTGTCCAACGAGCGGCCCCCGGAGGTGAGGCACCGAGTCCCAGAGACGGCTCTGGATCAGGTTTAGATCTTTAGAGAGAGAAAGCCGCTGCATCTATGTATACTCAATGACAGACCGGTGTTGAATTTATGTTTTACTCAAAATATGTAGATAACTGCCGATTCAACAAATTTTGGCACGTAACAGAAGATAGTTTTCAAATCGTTTCTTCATGAGGTTTTGAATATTTGTATGGCCTAAGAAATTCTGACTCAAAACACAGTAGTATGTTTAAGCTAGCCAAGTCCTTTTGGTCGGTCTGCAGCAAAGACCACTCATATTTCAGAATTCTATATATTCGCTATGGCAATTATCTGAGACTGTAGTCAGGGTGCCTAGATGGTTTATATCATATCCTGCATCTCAATTCATTCACGTTCCGATGCTCTTTTAAATCACCTGGTCCTCTTAACATGCTACACATATGCAGGAAAATGACGCAATGGCCACCTGGAGTCGGTTTTCAATGTCCACTGTCACATGCTTCTCTGCCCCCCCCCCAAGCCAAGTGGCCGCCCAATGTCTGTTATCAATGTCCAGTGTCTCACGTCTGTCTGCTCCTTACCAGGCCAAGTGGCCGCCCAGTGACCAGGAGGAGGACCAGTCGGCCATGCTCATCATCTACGCCTTCCGCTACCTGCCCACCGGGCTCTTCAACAGGCTGCAGGTGAGGCGCCAGAATAAAACAACCAGAAATCATTAGAAGTGTGACATTTATTAAATGGGACGGCTCATTATATATATAGTTAATGTATGCGGTCACTCTTCTACAAAGGTGAAACACCCATGTAGTCTTTTTAAAACATTGATGTTACCCTCAAAAACATAATAACCAATAAGTATTGTCATGTAGAGATTTCACATGATAATAAAGTATTCACATATGTTGTTTAATTTCTGTTCACTGTTTTTCAGGCACGACTCTTTGAGTTTTCAAAAGGGAAAAACGTGTGGAAGAAGGGGTCTATTCTTGAGAAGAAGGGTCACTATGCCTTCCTCATGCATGAAAGGTACTTATCACATGTCAATTCATGTGAAATCAAAATATATTTGATTGTTTTTCAACTGGAAAAGGAGTCAAGGTCTTAAGAATGACATTATTTTAAAGGATAGTTGCACCTTCTCAAAGTATAGTTGCGCCTTCTGCAGTCTGGTAAAAGAACCCAGAAGGTTTGGCCGGACGTTAAAATAACCCAACAAACAAACAACGTTGCACCTTCTTAGTTTCGAGAATGAAATGAAATTCAAGAAAAGATCTCTCAACATTTCAGGTCTTTTTTTTTTATCTATTTCTAACGGTGTTTCTTATACAAAGTCCTATTTCATCCCAGGGACCAGAAGCTGATGGTTCAGGTGCTGGGATCCCACCCGGAGAACTTCCTGTTCCTGATCCACGAGACCCTGGAGGACCTGATTCACCGCTCCTACCGCGGCATCCAGTTCGAGTACCAGATACCATGCCCCGACTGCGTCAGGGAGGTGGTGAGTCTCAGATTAACTATAGAGATGCCGTGCCCCGACTGTGTCAGGGAGGTGGTGAGTCTCAGATTAACTATAGAGATACCGTGCCCCGACTGTGTCAGGGAGGTGGTAAGTCTCAGATTAACTATAGAGATACCGTGCCCCGACTGTGTCAGGGAGGTGGTGAGTCTCAGATTAACTATAGAGATACCGTGCCCCGACTGTGTCAGGGAGGTGGTGAGTCTCAGATTAACTATAGAGATACCGTGCCCCGACTGTGTCAGGGAGGTGGTGAGTCTCAGATTAACTATAGAGATACCGTGCCCCGACTGTGTCAGGGAGGTGGTGAGTCTCAGTTTAACTATAGAGATACCGTGCCCCGACTGTGTCAGGGAGGTGGTAAGTCTCAGATTAACTATAGAGATACCGTGCCCCGACTGTGTCAGGGAGGTGGTGAGTCTCAGATTAACTATAGAGATACCGTGCCCCGACTGTGTCAGGGAGGTGGTGAATCTCAGTTTAACTATAGATATGCCGTGCCCAGACTGCGTCAGGGAAGTGGTAAGTCTCAGTTTAACTATAGAGATACTGTGTCTTAACAGGACAAGGCACTTATAGGCCGATTCGCCACAGTGTATATATTATGTATATATTTGTAACATTTTGTTATGTTAGCAGGAATTTTGAATAAAGCAAAATGTTCCCATTCCACAGTGATTTCCACATTTCCACATTTCTTATTTCATTCCGTTCACAAGAATTTGCCATGGAAGGTGAGAAACTATATAAAGCTAATCTGCTAAAAACTGTTTTTTCTAGGGCTGGGACAATCCGGCAATGTTCGAGGCTTCACTGGTCAGGGAAGCGGCCAAGTGCGCAGCGCCCTACCTACAGTGTCGGCGACTCTTCCACACCGTGCCCATGAACACGGCCAAGGGTGAGTGCTCCAGCCCCGCAGTCACTGACTTAGTTCAGGCGGTTAAAGAACCTTGCATTCCCCTTCCATTGTATCATTCAATTTCTTAAATGGAATCTTATTCCTTGAAAATCGTGTATACATTTTATAATATCAATCATGTTCCTTTCTTCTTTATTCCCTGACCCATAACCTTGATTGTTGGTAAGAAGTAGCATCTTTCCACAAATTCTGCACATGACTGTGTTTGACGGGTATAAAATAGGACATGTATCAATATCACATAAAACCTATAACAGTCCTGAAGAACGCTACCCATTGAGAAAACTGGAAACAAACATACGTAAGAGGCTAGTCCAATGTTCTTATAAAAGGAAAAAGCCATACGTTACCTATGTGCATCAGCTGACTCTGATTAAGATGGGTTGAGATGATTCTGCCAACTTTGTTAAACCGTTTATGGTCAGTAAGGTTTGATGTTTTCATGTTAGTCTATTCTGATTCCCCCGGCCCGTGTTACAGCGTTAATGCCGCCCGACGACAACCAGGAGTTGGACCTGCAGTTACAGCGCAGTATGCAGTCGCTGGGCGAGATGCGCAATGGTCTCAAGACGGACATCTTCGTACTCTTTACACCGGCCGACTTTGTGCCCGACGAGGCACGGACGACCCAGGTCGACCCCCGCTTGGTGGTAAACCGCTTGAAAGATGACTTCACCTGGTAAGAATGAACACGTTCTGCACGCTCGTAGTCTCAAAAGATCCGTCCTAATGGCAGTAAGAGTTCTCCAAAAACTGAAATTCTTGGAAGGGAAACCGTAAAATTGTTACCCCTATTTCATTAATAGATTTACAGTAAAATGACATTAACAAATAGTTTTTATATGCGAAACTAATTATCTAAAATAACCGCGTGTAGGTCCTTTTCATGTGGTCTGACCGTTTTATTCCAACAGGATCAGTAACACATTGAAGGGAATTTAGAATTGTTAGGAAATAATCATATAAATGATATTGTTGAGACTTTACTCAAAGATAACAGTCCTTAATTAAAGATGACAACAAATATCATTGCATATTCTTTAGAAAGTTTCTTTAATCACACAGGAGCTCTGTTTCAAGAATGAATCATGACTCTAATATGAGCTGGCCTCACCCTTTTTTCAGTTTCTTTGACGAGAAGATTGACGAGGCCGACACGCAGATGCTCATGGTGTCCATGCAGGAGGCCAAGGTAAGGGTCAAACTTACAGACAAAACACGGTGTTGGGTGTACGGACACAGACCCAGCCAAAGATTCCATTATTCAAATAGATTTCGTCCTATGTGTCATCTACAAGCGTACTTGACATGAGGACATTTTGTTAGTTACTTATTTGGGATAAATTCTACCAGTAGTTGTCATTATATGACGTTGCCGTCTTTTTCATTGGCGAATATTTTGATGGGGATACATACTAGACAGTTTATTTCTTTATAGACATATGTTTTGGAATAACCTTTTTTGAAAGGTATAAAATGGAAGGTATTAAAGATAGAATTTAAAAGAGTAATAAAGTACGCTTTGTAAAACGTCAAGATACGAAAAACTAGGTAACAAAGAATCACTTTAAAATCACTGAAAAACAAAATCTTTTGAAAGTAACTGCCGTTAATGTGCACGTCCATCCTCCCCCCCCCCCCCCCTCCCTGCAGACGCTGCTGGTGTTCATCTCGAACCAGTTCGTGGAGGACGCGCGGTGCTCGCAGCTGCTGCAGTACGCCTACCCCATCTTCAAGGACCGCTTCTTCCTCGTCAACCTGTCCCCCGACTACGGCTGGAAGAGCCACACCGCCGGCTTCATCCTCAGCCAGAAGGTAACTCACCTCGCCATGAACCGTCCCGCACCAACGTGGACAGGAAAGGATGAAAACTGCTTACCGTAACTTACTTAAACATACATGACATAGTCGAAGAGAGCATAAGCCCTTTCAATGAGATACGCTCACAATTATTATGTAGCACAACTGGTATTATCAACCTTCTAACAAAAATGCATTCTGTTTAATTCAAGTAAAGTTAGATAAGCACCTCGGTTGATGTAATAGTTGAGAGATGATCACGTGCTTTGAAACTTCTTTTCTTTCGTACAGATCTTCGTGAACATGAAGAAGTTCGCTAAAGACACGTTTGAGGCGCAGTTTACCGACCTGCGGGACAGCGTCAGGGACAAGCTGGGGCTCGCCTCGCCGGTAAGGAAGGACTCTTTGTCACGTTGCATTTCTTTATTTGCATAAAGTAGGCCTCACGTCAAACAGATTTCAGAGTGTGCGTTGATTGAATACAGCGTTAAGAAATTTCACACACCCTCATAATTAGGTTGTGATGCGCCATGTCTGGTTGAAAGACCAATGAGGAATATTATTTCCAAGATCTAGCAGAAATTTAAGATAAGATGAGGCTGCTACCAGTAAACATTGTTACAACATTAAAACAATATATGCTACGAGGTGGTAGTTAATTATATGTATAAACTGATATTGAATAACTCTCCTTTTGCAATAGTCGCAGGAGAAGACAAATGACCCTGTGTGCTTCCTGAGTTATGCATGGAATAACTCAAAGAAGGCAAACGCACTCAGGAAGATCACAAAAGAAGTGGCGACAGCGTGCGACCCGCGTGAGATAAAGGAGCGTATTGAGAAGGAGCTGGGCACGCGCTGCTGGCTCGACGTGGAGCAGACCGGCAAGGTTAGATCACTACCTCAAACAACCGTTATACATACCACCTTCTGGGTCAGGAGAGAGAGTACACTTTTAGCATCATATCATTCCCCAAATGCCAAAATTATTGTGTTTCTGTTATAATAGTAAGGAAAACTGATTACTCCCTACATACCATCAGTAAAGTTAAAGCCCCAGAACAAATACTCATACAATGAAAGTGTATGAAATAGCTTATGTGTCATAATAAAGGTTACATTTAGTAATTCACATGCACGTAAAGTTACTTATAAAAGAAAAATATATCCACTGTTTTGCCGCTGTTTCCTGCTTGCAGAGAGGTCTGTTCGAGGACATCACTGAGGGGCTGAGGGCAGCAGACTTCGTCATCGCCTTCGCTTCAAATGAAGTATGTATACATTAGGTCCATGAGCCTGACTCTAAGGCTCTTGACCTATGTAGAAGTGGCAAATTAAATGATCTGAAAACACTGCAGTAAGTCAATGAAAGGGAATAGCTCAATACCTGTCCAATGGGTAAGCTTTTTGCTTCGACAATCACTTTCTCAGTCCGAATTTTATTAATAATAAGACATCCTTTTGGAAGAGCATATTCTTGAAGTGAAAAGCTGCTAAATAAAACTCTTTCATACCCGAAATGTACTACTGACTAATGAGTAATTTGCTACAAATAAATAGCCATTAAAAAAGAAAAGTTTTTAAATTCATATTACCCAAATGTGATTATGTGATCTTACCTAGTATATTTCATGTTACTCATGTTGTTTGATTTCAGTACGTGTCATCAGCTAACTGCATGATGGAGCTTCGGTTCGCCGTCTCCACCCTGAAGATCCCCGTCATACTGGTGGCCGTAGGGCTGGGCATGGAGTGGCAGTACGAGGAGGTAAGGGGATAATAACGTACAGCGCAACGCGTGTGGGGGGCAGTACGAGGAGATAAGGGGTTAAGATCACCGGCCATTCGGGTGGGAGTATGAGGAGGTAAGGGGTTAAAACCACACAGACCGGTCCATGTGTCTTGCCTGGAATTAGCAGATAGGTCCGTGCTCTTCACATTAATAAATGATAGCAAATTTAGGACAGAGTAGAAACAAATCAGTCTAGGATTGCATTCCATGCTGCAGGGCCCTGATATTTTGCTCCATGCATTTTATCAAACTGCAACGGAATCTCTAGCAATCTAGTAATTGTCACAGTATGACCCTACTCTGCATACAATCCCCTAACGTACCCGATGACTGGATTGCAGTGTAATGATAATGATTTATAGTTTAATGAGATTTGCTTTGGCAATTTTCTTTTGGCTACACATAATGAGAATCTTGTTTATAGAGAAATTGCATGCATTTTGAATTTCAAATATTCCAGATATCTTTCACTACAGATGATCATTTAGATATTCTTGTCTTTTATAATCAGCTTAGTGAATCAACCGCTAGTTGATGCTTTGGCTCAATATAGAATTGCTGGAAACGTAGCTGATGTTATTAAAATCATTTGATTTACTTTTCCAGCTGGGGACGTTACAACGGAATGCCAAGGCCAAAGTGATCGACATGCGGAGGGAGGTGAAGGACGGCGACATGCAGGAGATGTTCGCCTTCATCCGCAGTAACACGCTCACCCCGGAACAGCGCGAGGAGAAGCGCCAGAAGATCACCGCTAAGACCAGCAAGATGTCCATGGTGGAACTGGCCAACATCTCCTACCAGGTACCTTCTCCCATGATGTACATGATGTAGTATGATATCTGAAACTACTTGCCACCTTTTAAACAAAGGATGTGGTGGGTGAGCAGCATACATAGCTGGTATGCAATGTTGTGTTAAAAATACAGGAACAGGTGAAATATTTGAGGTTAGAGCAGACACTGAGTGTATAAGACCTGGTGAAATAAACCCGTTTGTCGCCCGCAGGAGGAGTTTGAGTTGGCGCAGCGGAAGTTGATGCGGCGCCTGACGTACCTGGCGAGCCACCAGTCGACCATCCCCTACCCCCGCCTCTTCACCCTCGACTTCATGGACACTGAGACCGCCAAGACCCCCGACGCCAAACCTAGGCCAGGTGAGCACTAGTCACAAGTATTGCCTATTACGAAGTATGGACTCTTCCCTTTCCTTGGCTCTTCAGTTTAAAACTTATTGAAAATTAGAATCTGAAAGCTGCTGACACCGTTCTAGAATAATGCAGAACGATCAAATTCTACCTTTAGAAAAGCTTTGGGTATCTTTTTGTTTTCCCGTAATCTGTTGAGAAAATTGTTGTTTTAGGATAAAAATGAATTCATAGCCTTCTTTAAGTTACCACAGAGACCCAGTAAAATTCAGCATATTACTTTCATATGCAACCTGAACTACAAAGGCAAATTATGGGTTGACGTCTTTGTTTAGGAATTATAACGTTAATCATTTTGTGTTTCTTTTTAATTAAAGATACACTGTTTAGGTTCCAAATCAACATTTATATCAATCTAACATTGTTTTGAAAATATACCTCTAAAATATCCCCCTTTTTTCTTTTATAGACTCTGCTAGGAAGACAATATCACGGCGAAAATCTACTCTTAGACGACGGGACTCTGTGCTGATAAAGCAGGTTGGTTATGTTAATGTAGTTTATTTGGCCCACTGTGCAGGTTTCAGTTGGCATATAACCACTAAAGAGTATGCCATATGGCTGGCCATAATATAATGGGACGGTATTTTGTTGTTATCTTGTGTGTCCATGATTAGACTGCTCAGTGCATAGATGACTTTTTATACTAGGGAATAGATATTTTTACATACAGAAACAATTGGTACCATCTACATGCCGTATGAGAGCCTTAATCATTCTTTCTTTTGTGGCTAACCACTGAAAAATTGTTCAATTAATCCTTTCACCAGGAAATGATGACGTCGGAAGAGGACAAACTGAGCCTTGACGAGCCACTATGCATCCGTTATCTGTGTGAACACGACCAGGTAAGGATTTACAGTTTTTGCTGAAGATAAAGTTGTAGCGTACGTGACATCAAGAACTTCACATACCGGCCCAAAATTGGTGTTGCAGGAAGATTCCATTACTTTGATTCTTTTTGTGTCTCCCTGAAATATTTGTAAAGCATTAAGGAAACAGTCACTCAACCCTTCTTACCCTAGTCTAAAGACACTAACTGTATCTCCTGTCCCTGTGCAGGGTTGGCACGCCACCTCTGAGGTGCTGGAGCTGCGCGGGCTGCCGGTCGGGGAGAAGGAGCGGCTGTTGGAGCAGATGGCGCCCTACCTCGCCCGCATGATGACGCTCCTCAAACACAGCAGCGTCCCCCTCCGCTGCCTCAGCGGCACCAACGGGGCCGCCTTCAAACAGTACCTCGTCAAGGTGGGCCGTGGGGTCTATATCACTGGGAAGGGAATTGCATTCTGTGTTAAATAAAATATAATGAACATGGCTTCAGTACAGATTTATTAGAACAGTCCTTTAACATCATCTAGTAAAGGATGACTGAGTAACAAGAAAATGAATCAAGGCTAGATTAATTATGAAACGCATCACTAGTAAAAACATTAAATTCAGTTTCAAATGATATCTAGTAATTAAGTACGACACCTGGTTGGGAAACAAATATTCCATGTTATATAAACCAATGGTACTAACAATCAGGCATCTAAAAAGCGGTCAGTGTAACGAAGTAGTTTTAGTCAATCAAAACTTTTCATAAAGATCGTGAAAAACGTGTAAACCTATCCTGATGGCCAACTGTATGTGCCCTTCAGTTGGCGATTGAGGAGCAGACGGCTGACGGTCTGGGGAAGGCGTACATCGAGCTCCTGCAGTACGTCATACAGCAGGATGCGCAAATCACCCGCGGGGGGCTCAAAAAGTAAGGGACGCTGCATTATATGTGTTATTGTAGGATATCAGTTTGAATATACACACACAGGGAAAGATATCCAAGGTGGGTTATCAACCCTGTGTGTGTGTCAGCTTGAGGGAAGGGATGCCCGGTGACTAGTATTCCTCAAACAATGAGGGCTGCTAAATCCATTAAGGACTCCTACACTGGTTGATTGTATAGTTTCATCATGTCCAGAAGAATTTTAAAATGAAATTTCTAGTCATTGACTAATAGTGTTTGTTATCAGCCTACCAGTCTGAGCACTGCAACCAGCTCTTAGCCAATGAGCCAAAGGATGAAGCCGATAGTTAAACTGAAATGCTACAATTTTCACTTTACATTAATATGTATTCTAACCCCCTGATATCAGTTGGCACAAAACAAAAACTATCATTTTTTTAAAGTAGTGAATAAGTGTGTATTTATTCATTCAGTTGATTAATAGAACAATACTAATATATTTTTGATTACTTATATTTAAAAACCATTAATGAGTTTCATTGGATGTTGATCCAGCTACAATTATGCAAATATTATAATTCATCATCATGTGTATTACTTCATATTGCTTCGTGAAATACTTGTATAGAAGATCATTTGTAAAGATGAGTACCGTTTAATGATAACAAATAGAATTTTAAAAAGAATAATTCGTGAAATTAAATTATTTATGTTAAATAAAACAGAGGGACAGTTCTAAAATTGTAAAATAAAATGTCCCACGATACGTGTAGTGCCCTGTGTGCCTTCCTGCTGACGTTGTGGTGTTCCCCGCTAGGTGCGTGTTGTCCGGGGGCCGTATCCGCTGGCTGTGCCCGGAGCACCAGAAGGGGTACCGGGTCACCGTGCTGACCACCGACGTGGCCGAGCGGGCCAGCGACCAGGCCATGGACACCGAGTACCACAAAGGGGTCTCTGAAGGACTGCGCCAGGCACGGGGAAGCGCATCCCTGGAGCGCCCCGCAGTCAATATACTTGACGCACTGACGAATGCAAGTCTAGGTAGGGACTTTATTTATTCTTTTAGGAGATACATTAATATGGTACTATTGTTTGGAACTTCTTTCCACGATTCTGGAAAATGAAAATACATGTAAATCCTTTTCCCCTTCATTTACTGAATTTGGGAAATGATATATCTCGTTTTCCGACTGTTTAACCGATACCAAATGAGGATGCAGTTACGGCAGAAGGTTAAGCTGTGATGAATTAGGAAGAGAGATGTGGTGCCCATAGTTTTGAATCTCAATGATAAGGTGAATTTTCGAACAAAACTGGCTACTCTTTTTGGTGATTAGGATTTTGATCAAATAATATTAAACTAATTAATTTAAAAACAAGTTTAACAATGTTTTTCGTACCAGACAAATTACAGCATTTCAACATCCTTTTCCCGCAGACACGATGGCGCAGAGGTTCACCGGGTACATGATAACCAAGTCGACTATGTTCATCCATATGATGAAAACTAAGGGATGCGAAGAAACGTTCAACATGGTGAAACGTAACGTGAAAAATGCAATAGATAAAGGGTTTGAAAATAATACAATTGAAAAAGAGTTGAAGAAGGCAGGCCTTATGGAGTCAGTCCCTGAGGGTGCCGTGCCCCCCACGCCCGCCCCACGCCGACCCCAGTCCGGCCGCAGCACCGGGTCGGCTGGGGAGAAGCCGGCCAAGAAGAAGGTGATGCTGAAGGAGTCTGGGCGCCGGGTGTCGGTCGAGCAGAGAGAGGCGGCCCAGCGCATGATGATGGAAATGGGGCAGCAACAACAGGGACAACAACAGAACCCGACCAGTCAGGCCTGCACCATATTGTAACCAGGGACAGCAGAACCCGACCAGTCAGGTCTGCACCATATTGTAACCAGGGGCAACAACAGAACTGACCAGTCAGGCCTGCACCATATTGTAACCAGGGGCAACAACAGAACCCGACCAGTCAGGCCTGCACCATATTGTAACAAGGGGCAACAACAGAACCGACCAGTCGGGCCTGCACCATATTGTAACCAGGGGCAACAACAGAACCCAACCAGTCAGGCCTGCACCATATTGTAACCAGGGGCAACAACAGAACCGACCAGTCGAGCCTGCACCATATTTTAACCAGGGGCAACAACAGAACCCAACCAGTCAGGCCTGCACCATATTGTAACCAGGGGCAACAACAGAACCCAACCAGTCAGGCCTGCACCATATTGTAACCAGGAGCAACAACAGAACCTGACCAGTCAGGCCTGCACCATATTGTAACCATGGGCAACAACAGAACCTGGTCATATTATGTATGTGCTACACACACTTTGTAGTCAACACGTCTCATGTTTTTCTTGATTTTACACTTTTGTTTGTTCACCAATAGTTCTGTCCCAATAATGTATTGCTGCATATTCTTGATTTGGAAAAAAGAGATTGTCTGTCAATTCAGGATTAAACAGTTGTGATGATCTGGTTTATTTCAATTGATTGTAATACGGAATATAGCTCCATACAGGTGGAAGGAAAAATGTGCATTACTGGGACAGCAAGATAATTTGGATGTGATAGCCAATGTTTCCATTAAACATTTTATCCTGTACGTTTGAGTATTAATTTTACACAAAAGACCCTGACGAGGTTACAGCCCTGCAGAAGCCCCGTGTAGGTCGGTGTTCAGATGGTGTGGTCATCACTCGGTCACTGGCTGGCCCGGGTGGCAGCTGAATGCAGCAGGTACCTCATTGTATCAGAGTACCAAAGACCGTTTATCTACCTCAGAAGTTCGTGTGTATCTGTAGCTGGGTCCAAAGCCTGAATAGAGTAAATGTAAGTGGAGCATTGCCTCAGTTTGGTGGGACACATCCTCCGAGGTGATTATGAAAGTACCGGTGGACCATTTTTGTGGTGGAATACTTAGTTTGACCTCAGATTCAGGCACGTGTGTGATTGCTGTTGTACAACTTATGGTTTTGTTGATGTAGTATAGCATTTTGGTTCTAGTCGATGGTATTGTCACAGTGTATTAACAAAACAACCATAACTCAACCGTAAATATGACAAGCAGAATCTGCACGAAGAAAAATTCTGATATCTAGTAGTTTACATCACGTCAATAGCCCTGACTTACGTTCCTGCAAATGCATTACGTATATAACCTCATGGATTGATTTAATATTGTGATAATGATTGTCCATTAAGAATACCTCTACGCAACTAACACCAAAATCAATGTGAAATGAAGGCCCATATACTATTACTACATATGAAATCTTAGGTAGCACGAATTAAACTTTTGTTTTGTTTCGATATGTCATTTGGTATTTACCCAAAAAAACTGTGATAATGCAACTGGTGATAACTTCCGTGGTGAAAGCATGTGGTGTTTCTTGTGATGTGTATGGTTTGCTTCACTGTCTGTAACTTGCCACTTTGTTTTATGTATAAGAAATATTTATATTAGTAAAATTAATAGATATGTATGCTAATTAATCAAACGTATTCATATTTCATGACGCATGACCAAAGAATAAATCATAATGAAACATATTTGTTGTGAAGTATTTTATTCATAAAAATACACGTGTAAACGAGTCTGACATCCGTGGACTAGCACCGTCACCCAGATTGGTTCTACCTACTGTACAGGCAGTTCGATTCAAAGGCCACCGGACGGCCACCGGAACCAGAATTCAATGCTACAGTATAGCCGTGAATTGCATGCTAGTTAGCCGCCGAGGGTCGCCGGCTGATGAATCGCATCTGCCTACTGCCGTCAGACGGCGGCGGTCGGAGGTTGGCCTGGTACCGTCATACATGTGTACACCGCCGTTACAATAAAGGCTCCCTATTCTCACACATACTTTTAAATGTAAACCTGAATACCCAAAAAGTCATTTCCTTCTATCCCAGTAAAAACATTGTTAGGTTTTTGTGGCTGTTACCACCTTCAAAACACGCTCATCTTGGCAGTTTCATCAATTCAAATTCTTCAACACTTTAGATAAGTCTGATTCATTTTCCCCGATCTTGTGATACGGAAGACTACTTATCTATATGTACCACACCTGATAAATCTACTCGTCAAGACCTCACAAGTCGGCCGAGATACGCGGTGGCCATTTCGGGCCATCAGCATCGACTATGCACATAACTCATGCCAGACCAGTCAAAGATTACATTGGTCTATGTTCTAGAACACAGATACCGAACAATACAAAAGTGTATAAATACAACATGAGGAATACAAATAGCGCCATACATAGAAGTATGGACTTTGGACGGTGTCCCATTATCCCAGTAATGCTAGTATTACAAATACCTGATTGCACGGGTAGTATGCACACTGAAAATGTGGACGGTGAGGGAAATGAGAATAAATAAATGGCAAAGGTATACAATGTTTGGGACTGACTTAGATTTCAAATACCTAACACTTCATCACACCATTAAGAACCTAACCCTATGAAAAGTAATTAAGAATATACTGTATAAATAGTATCAATACTCGCATATTAATTATTATTTGCAAGAGTGTAAAATTTCTCTTTGTATGTTAACTTTCTTTTCGACAGAATCAGTCAAGTGTACACAGAAGGCCTACATCTTCATACTCACTACAACAAAGGAGCTCAAGCAGAGTCTGAAACAATTTAAAGTTAATCTCAGAAAGTTATCAGGCCTTCTGTTAACTTGGGGAGAAAAATCTTTATAAATAACCTGCATGACTGATTTATTCTCGGACGGACACAATTTGAAATTGCAACTTGACTTAGCTTTCACTTTTACCTGATCCCTCATTCCGTTAAACTTTATACTGAACTCTATCGATGGGGAAACTCATGAAGTACAAAAACAAGACTGGACACGAGAGAAAAATCAATTTCTGAATTTTCCCTTCTGCAATCAATTGGATCGAATACTACGGTCGTATTGGAAACATCTTTGGTAAATTTACCTCAATAAATTTCTATCATGGTCTTTTCATGCTTCACATAATGCATCTAGTGAACTTTCCACGTGTCTATGTATCTTCAACAATGTGTGCTTGATTCGCATTCATTTCAGTTTTTTCTGCCTGTAACTCTTGAATGTCACAAGCGGGTTAGGCGAGTGCGGCATGCGTTACTTTCTGCACGATAACCTGCAGCAGCCCGCAGCGCTCCTCTAAGCGCAGCGCTCGACTGTTGACATCCTTCTCCCTCTTCTCCGTCTCGTACAGCGACTTGACCAGGTTAGAGTTTTCCACGTAGAGGTCCTTAATCAGAAGGTCGCGGCGCGAGTTCTTCTCCATCTAAAAATATTTATAAATCTTTATAATATTTTTTATCGTACTTATAATAGGGCAAAATTGTCGATTTTGCCATTTTTCATTTATGCCTAATTAGCTGCTAAATACACGTAACACACATGTAAATACTTGCGAAGGAAACAATAAATGTGACAATCAGACAATGTTCCTGAAGTGTTGGTATGTTCAGTGGTCTTTGTGATCCAATTATTTACATTCGACATTTAGGATATTGCTAACTCATGATTTATTTTCGAGAATGGTTATAGAAACTAGCTGTGCCATATGCTCTCCGAATTAAACCAATATTCTATCGACTGTAGCCTAGACTTCTACCCGCTGGTAAAAAAGTTATTTGAATGGAATAAAGCACAATACTATACATTTTGGCCTGCTGAAAAATATCAAAATATTTCACATATCATGCTTTACAAGGGCATTTTGCAGTCTACGACAAGGCGTACCTGGTCCCTGAGGCGGGTGACCTGCTCGTCCAGCACCGCCTGCCGCGTGGTCAGCTGCCGCGCCAGCTCGTCCCGCTCCGTCTCCGCCTTACGCAGGGCCGCCGCGTGACTCTCCGACGAACCTGGAGTAGGGACAGGCACTGTTACACCCTCCGTGTTAAGGGAAGAGATCTCACTAGGTCATAACGAACTGAACTCCACATAGCAGTACCTGGTTCTACATTGATGCCCCTTACTGCTGGTTATCTTGATGTAGAGGTCTTACAGGCTAGACCAAACTACCTTATTATTCTTTTAACCTTTGACATGAATCATTATCATAATGCGTATAAAATGGTCAATAACTGATGTCCTAATAATGCCGCAAAGTACGTTTATAAAAGTACGAGAGACTAAAAAAAGTTCTGTATTTCGGAGGTATGGAAATGCTGAAATCCTTATTGACAAATGACAACCACACTAAACGCAGGCTGCGTGTAACCAATCGGCTCATCGCTTACTTTTGATCATTTTGTTGGTCTCGGTGGCGCGCTGGTCCCACATGGCCTGCAGCTGGGCGGCCTTGCGCTGGGCCCCGGCGAGCTGCTCCTGTAGCCGGGTGACCTCAGCGGGGTCCACCTTCCCGGCCAGGTCGGCCTGCAGTGTGCGCACCTCCCGCTGGTACTCGGACTGAGCCAGCGACAGCGCCGTCTCCAGCTCCACCACCTGAATACCAGCGCACAGAGAACATTGCAGTCAGTGGCGGGTGAAGGGTAATACCCTATCACTGTTAGACATTTATAAAACCTTCACTACTCATCTCTAAGGGGAGGTGACGGTCACAAATATAAAAGAAATTGTTGGTTGCAATGCATTAAATTTATTTGCAACATGATATAGTGCATATATATGCAGGGTAGAATAATTCTATTTGGGTATATGTGGCACATGTTTAATTTCCATTGAGTTTTTGCTTATAGTTGCTGTAATTGTAAGACTTCTACGACACCATGCTTTCTAACTCACATAGGTTATAACCTAGGTTATACAAAGTGACGTAAGACCTAAGTGTTACCTTGGCTGTGGACTGCTCCAGTTCCCTGACCAGGTTCTCCTGCTCGCGTCTCACCACGAGCAGCTCCTCCATGTGCGAGCTGCTCACCTCCACCTCAGGGGGCTGTTGGGCCGCGCTCCCCAGCCCCCGGATCTCAGACCTCAGCTCGCCCTTGGTCGACTCCAGCAGCTGGTGGTGGCGGTCTAGGGCCGCTAAGATGGCCCGCTCACTGATAGACGGGTTCCCACTGCTGGGGGGAGGGGCGCTCACTGTGACCGCCCGCACTGGCCGCTCTATGATACTCACTCGCTCTGACTCCAGTGTCCTGAGACGGGTTTCCAGCGTCCTCATCGTAGTGTCTTTATCCTCCAGCAGGCGGCGGTAGTGCTTGGTGACGTCATCAGTGCGCTGCTCGGCGTCAGACTTCTGGCAACGTAAGGTGAGGTTTTCAGCAGTGAGGGCTTCAACCCGGCTGACATCAACGATGGATTGTGTGTCGGCTGCTCGCTCGTCTAACTCGGTTTGCAGGAGGCGAATGCGGTTTTCTAACTGTTCTCGCTCTTCTGAGAACACCTCCTTGAGGCGCTGGATCTGGGCCAGGAAGTCCTCCTGAAAAACGAAACCAAAGATCTAACTCAGGTGAGCTGACTGACAGCCCCTGATCCACAATCGACATGTTGCCTTCTCCTCTCTTGTGGGAGATTAAACAACAAGTGGCCTGGATCGGGGGCTGAGGGCCTTGTCTCTCTTCTACTGATATATTCAATATTGCATCAGGACAAAAAAGTTCCCTTTAGAATAACATTCAAATCACTAGTAGAAGACGTAAGAAAAGATAATCTCTATATTTTTAGGTATGTACCTCACGAAAATTAAAGGGAAATTTCCCCCTTCTCTTCAGCAGTAAACTTTGACAGTAATGAGTATTTCCTATTGCCTAATTATTGACTTCATGCTAAAGCTTTAGTAATTTTATCAGTATGTTATCAGTAAAATCCCGGTAAAATCACTAGATATTTTAGACTTCGATGAACACCTCATTTATATAACAAAATAAATGGACTGATTTTTGCCTTATTCTTACTATTCAATCCATTATTTCTAAGAAGTACTACCATATCGTCTCACCTCGAGCCTGGCCTGTATCTCGGCCTCCAGCTGTTCCTCCAGGGCGGCCCTGCTGGCCTCGCCCGCCCGCTCCGCGTCCTCCTTCTCCCCCTCCAGCACTGACAGGTGGCGCTGCTGCTGGGCCTCGGCCTCCCGCAGCGCCCGCTCCAGGCGCTGCCGGTCAGTCCGCTCTGCCTCCAGCCGGGTCTGCGCTGAGATCAGCTCCTCGCAGGTCCTCGCCAGCTGCTCCTCCAGCGCCACCTGCTCCTGCTCGTGGTGCCTCTGGGCCTCCTGCCGCGCCTCCTCGTGTTCACTTTGAGCATTGGCCAGACGCCGGTCAAGTCGCGTCTGCAGGGCAGCGACTTCCTCAGACTTGAGCTGCCCAGACGTGGTGAGCACCAGTTGGTGCTCGTCGTGAGCTGCTCGCAGCGCCTGCTGGTGTGCCTCCTCAGCCGCGCGCAGCTCTGCTCCGTGCACCTCCAGCGCCTCCCTCAGGTGCCCCGCGTGCTCCTCCTGCAGGCGGTCCTTCTCCTCTCGGAGCTGTCTCACAGTGGCGTTCAGGTTCACAAGGTCCCCACTCATGCGCTCAGACTCCTCCTTTGATATCTTGGCTCTGTGCTGGTCCAAGAGGCGGTTAAAGTCCTCTCTCAGCTTTCCCTCTAAGGCATCCTCCCCCTGTACAAATATATCAAATATTGCGTTTTACACGTTTATCATACAAGACTACAAGAATAATTATGCTTTTTGCTTATGATCATAACCCTACAGAATCCTACTTAATGTTCCCTATTGTTTACCGCAAGTATGAATATCAAAAAGAGTAAAATATATCATTGTTTTCTACAAAACGTTTCTATGAAGTTACTTGCATACTACATGTAGTATTCAAAAGTAGAGAAGTAGCTCCAGCCTACCCCTGCTAGTGTGTTCTGCAGGTCTGCGATCTGCTGGCGGTACTGCTGGTGTAGCCGCCCCTGCTCCTCGTCGCCCGCCTGCCGCAGCGCCTGCCGCTCCCGGTCAAAGGCCAGCTCCAGCTCCTCCCGCTGCAGCTTCATCTGTCGGGGCAAAGCGGGCAGCACCGTCAGTCAGGGTACGCACAACTGGGACGCTTCATTACTTTTACTTAACCGCCAGATACTTTTCAGGGAGTTTTAAAACAGTGCAAGATCCATATCACGGAATAGGTTGAAAAAATACAGAATGTATTTAGAATTTCTGTAATATTATTGTGAAAAACAAAATGCAATATCTATTTGTAAATCTGTATGGTAGCTAACAGTGACTTAAAGGTTCGTTGATCTGATTTTCATGGCCCATTTTAGGATTCAGCAATGACCAGACTTTACCTGTAGTTCTAGTTCGGCTACCCGCTTGGCGTGCGACTGATCAGTGCGGTCCTGGCTGACCATCGTCTCCAGTTGGTGGTTAAAGCGGTCCTCGGCTTCCCGGATCTTGGCCGCGGTCTCCTCTGCCAACTCGGCCTCCAGACTGTAGGGACAGAACACAGTGTGAAAGGGTCACTCCCAATCCGCAATGCTGACTTACCCATGACGGAATTATGAATACTGCCTGATGAACATACCATGTTCGGAAAGTGACTATGGTTCCTCAAAATACCCCTTTTCATTATGCATGAGACCTTTTATGTGTCAAATTTTCTATAAATGGTCACGTTTTTAAAAAGAATATTGAGGATAGGATGACATGCTGATAGTGGATTCATGATTCCATTATACAGAGGTGTTATTCTGGAACAGCGAAAAAATCGGAAATCTAATCATTTTGGATAAAAACTTTTATGTTTGTTATTCTCAGTTTTGACATATATTACAAAGTTTCAGTTCTTTTTGTGTCTTTTAAAAAGTACCGGTTGGAATATTTTGCATCTTTATTTTGTCCTTATTCTTGTCTCCTAAATTCAAATCTGAACGCAGGTTCGAGAGTGCAAGCTAAATCTTGTGAATGCTACGTTTATAAAGAGTGTGTGGACTGACCCGGTCCTGAGGGCGGCCTTTTGTTCGGCGAGCTGCTGTTTGAGCAGGTTCTTCTCGGACTCGGCCCGGATGAGCAGGTCCCGCTTCTCCTCCTCCAGTGTCTGACGCAGCGCCTCCTCGCGGGACGCCAGGCGCTCCTCCCAGTCAGCGTCCGCCTCCTCACGCAGCGCCACCTAGACCAACAGGAACACGTGTATTGACTACCACAGGCAGCTCTAGTCAACATCAGAACAAGAATTATACCGCATGGTAAATATCTTTTCAACTTCTATTATCGGAACAATGATGTTCATTAAGTATTTTTTCCTGGAGTGCAAATTTAAAGATCGCTTTATCACATCACATTTTGGTGTTATTCATTAATTATTGCTGGTTGAATGATAGTAGTACCCCTTAAGGCTAATATCTCAGAATATAATATTGCTTTAAAATCCAAGATAATTATGACCTACCTTTTCTCGTTCAAAGTGTTGGAGGAGCTTCTCCCTGTCCTGGGCGTGCTGCTCCTCTATATCGGTGATCTCCAACCTGTAGGACTGCTCGATGTCCTTCCGCTCGATGCTGAAGTTGCGCGTTAACTGACTGATGCGCTGCTCGGTCTCCCTCTCCTGGGCCTCCTGGTCGCTGGCGCGCGCCCACTCCTCCTTCTCCTTCCTCAGCCCCTCGATCTCCGCCCTCAGGGCCTCCTCCTCGGCCACCGTCAGGTTGGACGGTGGTTGGGGCAGGCGGCGCCTGATGCGCCCACTCCCGGTCAGACTGCCCTCCTCGTCCTCCGAGGACACCGTGTCACTGCTGCGCCGCACCACGACGGGCGGCCTCTGGTAGTCGGAGAGGACGGAGCCCGTGCGGCCCGGGCCGGGGGAGGCGTCCCGCGGGCGGGCCCCTCGGCTCCTGCGGCGGGCGGCCGAGGCCAGCTGCTGCCGCAGCTCCTCCACCTGGATGGTCAGCTCGTCGTTCTTGTCCTTGAGGTCGGTGCGCTCCGTCTCCAGCTGGTGGACGCGGTCCGTCTGCCAGCGGGACTGCTCCTCAGCGATGGCCGCCTGGCTCGACTCCAGCTCCTCCAGCCGCAGCTTCATCGTCTCCGCCTCCTCCAACTCACGCTGAAACCAGAACACACCCTCTTCAGTGTAAGTCATGGGGAAACGTCTCATTTGGTCGGAGAATTGTTATTGGTTTAATGGGGCTGCTGAGCCCCAGCAAAGAAAGATTTCTCGTCTTTACATCAAAACCCGCTATGCTATGTGAGGCGACCTTAATAAGATGCTTTTGTCAACGAAAACTTGAATAGTCACCATGCCAAAAGGACAAGAAACAACACGTTCTATTATAATAATAAGAATTGCGGGGGGCGTCCGAGGGTGGCTATACAACCCATAGGGGATCGTCACGAACCGAGGGCGAAGCCCGAGGCTCGTACGATCCCCGTGGGTCGTACAGCCACCCGAGGACGATAGTTTCATG
This sequence comes from Lepidonotus clava, assembly GCA_936440205.1. NCBI lineage: Eukaryota > Metazoa > Annelida > Polychaeta > Phyllodocida > Polynoidae > Lepidonotus > Lepidonotus clava. The sequence goes on from OW387135.1 coordinate 14,716,030, forward strand.
TTTTGGTTCACAACATGACCTGTCTACAGACCCAGGAGAGGTGCGGTGGCCTTACCTGTTGGCGTGCGTTGACCTTCTCCAGGTCAGCGCACTTCTCGGCCAGCTCCAGGATGTCGTGCTCCAGCCGCTCCAGCTCGCGCTGCGTCTGGCTCAGCTTCTCCCTCAGCCGCGCCTCGTCCTCCTTCAGGCGCGCCACCTCTTGCTCCAGGCGGGCCCGCTGCCGGGCCGACTGCTGGGACAGCGCCTCCTGCTCCCCGTCCACCTCGGCCTGGAGCGTGCGGAGCTGCTCCTGGTAGCGGGCCTCCAGGCTCCTGGGGGACCAGAGGGACATGCAATTACTGACTGCTCACTCAGCACTCAGGTAGTTTACCATCAATGTCAAAACATGAACTGCTAATCAAATTGAAAATGTGGCTTGCACGAACGCGCAATAATTCCAAACTATGACCACATGAATTTTGTTGATCCAATTGGTCAGTTATTTAGCCGTTTTTATTTGCGTTTCTTATGTAATTCTTCATGATTTTATTGTTATGGAATGGCGTTACAGGTGTTTTCATAAGGAGCCCAAACTGAAACATCAGGACAAAAATAAACCCGAAACAAGCTTGCCCCATAATGAAACCACATAGGATGAAATTCAAGGGAGACAAAAAAACATTTAGCGGAAATTTTGCTGGTGTCAAATCTAAATCATTGTGATCAAGAGTATTTCTAAAAAAGTAAACAAAAATTTATTGGACTTGAGAATTTACCACCAGGAAACCTGGGCGGACTCTAAGGGTGTGTGGGTTGGAGGGAGGCTCGCATGTCTTCACTCTACCCCACCCACGGGCTATACTCACAGCACACCCCGGTGAATGGCCACCAGCTGGTCACTGCCGCAACAGGTACAGGGAAGGCTCCCAGGATTAACGGTCGGATATTAATCTTTGCTGAATTCTTCCAAATATTTGTTTATGAGAGGTCTGGCATGGCATAGAAAGGTCCGGTTTTATCCCCTAAAACGTCGGAAAGTGCGACAACATGTCGGACGTTTTGGAAAGTCTTTTCTGGATGCATTGCATTCTATTTCTGAACCTCTGAACCTTAACCCATTTTGGTTTAGATCCTTTACATAGAACCAAAGCACTCATACTTGTTGCACATTTACAGCTAGCATTTAAAGACACAAAGCTCTAGCAAAACTTTCTCCCACTTACAGCAGTTCTCGCTCCCTCTTGTCGTCCCCGGCCGCCTGTCGCTCGTCACCCTCCTTGATGAGCAGGGCGATTCGCGCGTTGGCCTCAGTCAGGTCCTGACGTAACTTGTCCCTCTCTGCAGCCGCTGTGTCACTCATCGTTCTGGGTAATAAAGTGTATTTCCTTACCACTTTTTGCACTTAATATTATTAGAGCATTTTCTAACAGTCATGTAATGTTGCTTTGTGTGTACGGATTAATCATTGGATGTTATCTCCCCAACAATACTTTCAAAAGTATTTTTACAAAATGCATAATGCCATTTTTCATAAAGTGCCACATAGTTCAAATTAATACACAAACTGTCTGATTTAGAATTGCAGGATCAATGTAATTTTCTTTCCAGACACATCACCTGGTAACTAGAACAGTTTTTTCTATAATGTGTGCATTGCAATATTTTATACGGATTTTATATGGAAATAATACATTAAGCAAACAAATTACTTAACAAGTCTTGAGTGCACTGTAACTTACTTGAGGAACTTGAGTTCATGTTGGTAGGATACCACGGCCGCTCGGTATGTTGCATTGTCCTCCTCCACGGTACGCATCTCCTGCTCCAGGGCCGCCGACAGGTCGGCCAGGGCCACCTTGGTATGACGCTCAAACTGTAGGTACTGAACACACAGAGAACACTTAGCACAGGGCCACCTTGGTGTGACGCTCAAACTGTAGGTACTGAACACATAGATAACAGTTAACACAGGGCCACCTTGGTGTGACGCTCAAACTGTAGGTACTGAACACATAGAGAACAGTCAACACAGGGCCACCTTGGTGTGACGCTCAAACTGTAGGTACTGAACACATAGAGAACAGTCAACACAGGGCCACCTTGGTGTGACGCTCAAACTGTAGGTACTGAACACATAGAGAACAGTTAACACAGGGCCACCTTGGTGTGACGCTCAAACTGTAGGTACTGAACACATAGAGAACAGTCAACACAGGGCCACCTTGGTGTGACGCTCAAACTGTAGGTACTGAACACATAGAGAACAGTCAGCACAGGGCCACCTTGGTGTGACGCTCAAACTGTAGGTACTGAACACATAGAGAACAGTCAGCACAGGGCCACCTTGGTGTGACGCTCAAACTGTAGGTACTGAACACATAGAGAACAGTCAGCACAGGGCCACCATGGTGTGACGCTCAAACTGTAGGTACTGAACACATAGAGAACAGTCAGCACAGGGCCACCTTGGTGTGACGCTCAAACTGTAGGTACTGAACACATAGAGAACAGTCAGCACAGGGCCACCTTGGTGTGACGCTCAAACTGTAGGTACTGAACACATAGAGAACAGTCAGCACAGGGCCACCTTGGTGTGACGCTCAAACTGTAGGTACTGAACACATAGAGAACAGTTAACACAGGGCCACCTTGGTAATACGGTAATAAGTCTTGGTCCTCGTAATTGATACAAAGTTGATAGAATAGACTTGAATCTGACCTATCTTTCTATAATCATATTTGCTTGTTTAATTTGCATGGATTGCTATATTGCTATTAAGCATACTTACATCTAGGATGTCGTGACCTTGAGATACTCCCAGTTTCTCCCACAGCTCCACGATGTCATCAGCACTTGCGTACCTTAAGAGCAAATAAGTATGGTTTGAAAGATGCCTTAACCAACATACACAAAATCAAAACAACGTATTTCTTACAGCCTTGTGCCGCAAGCTTAATCTAAAAACAGTAAACATCTTTTAAGGGAGGATAAAATCGAAATTTACACGACTTTATTATTGTACTTATTGCCTGAAAGAGCTTAGGCAGGACAGGTTTTGTAGAATTGAAATAAAATACAATTTCCAACACGAACTCACCCAGTGCCCTCAGGGTCAATGGTTGAGAAGAGCCCGGAGATGGATGTAATGAAGGATGGGGTCTGCGGCCGGTCCTCAAACGTGGCGATTACAGCCAGTCGCAGCTTCTGACGCGGGGTGGACTGGGGGCGCACTGGGGTAGCCGCTGGGGTACTGGGCCCGCCATGCGTGAACAGGCCATGTAAGAACTCGTGAAAACTGACCCGTCCATCACTGTCTACGTCCAACTTGTCAAACAGGTGCTGCAGCTCCTGTGCGAATGAATGGGGATAATATGTGATGATTTCACTGAAGAACAAATGTTTTGGTTAATGGGATAGGTCTGGTCAAAGCCAAACACTTACAGTATCTTTCAGACACGAAAGTTATTGAGACACTCATCGCAATTAAGTAAATAGAACGTAGTTTGAGACTTTTTTGGTTTTTGGTTTGGAAATTTCTCATTTAAATAATAACGAATTTGTGTACTCACAGGTAATCTATGAACCTAATCAAAAAATAGAATTAACACGTGTAAGGGGTCATGGCGAGTAGATCATGAGCAGCTTACCTCGGCGTTCATCTCCTCCATCCCGATGTGGTCGCACACCGTGGCCAGCTCGTTCAGCGTGAGCGACCCATCTGTGCCCACCCCCAGCTCCCGCCAGATGTCGCGGAGGTGCTGCTCCTCACTCACTGGGTCCAAGGCGTTCTCCATCTCTGCGATCGACTGGTTCAACTGGCCTGCAGCATGCAGAAATAAACAAAAACTCTTACATTCAAAAGATATAATACTAAAGTTTAAATCACTCACTGAATCAATTTTCTATATTTCGCCAGTGGTGCAGTGGCATGACTGAGGTTATACACAAAATAGCATCTGACTGTCTCATTTTGTTTTTAAAATACGAGAGCTTGCTTTATTCTTAAGAAAGGTGCCTACAATGCTTTTCAAACTTTATTTCCTCTTAGGTTTTTCGATTTTAATTTCTAACAAAGTTAGGAATCAAACAGCCAGTATGATGATGCAAGAATTCAGAAAGCTTGGTTATAAGAACTTTGAAAAACCGCTGCCTTAAAGGGGTCTGGAGTAATTTTATGTCAGTTTATTAGAGACTATCTATCTTAAGCAGAGTGCAGCAAGTCAGTGTTACATGGCGTCCTGCGTATCCAACTTACAATGCAGATTGGCCTCAGCAGCGGTTTGGCTTATCGAGATTAAGCTCATCTATTGGACCACTTAATGTCTTAACCCACTTTAGCAATTAGAGTGCAACACGAACGTGGTGATACACCCCATGTTAGAATCGTGTACGTCATAGAAACGTGCTCTTAAAACTACACAATCTTCTTGATTTCAATGTCAAGTATGAGGAGATAAGCAATGGCGTAAGATCACATCATTTCCAGTCAAGCAATTGCCAACCATTCTTAGATTCTAGAGGCATTCAAGAAAAGGGATATAACTCTCTTAGACCTATTCATAAATGACAAACAGGATAACAGACATTTAATGCACTTTTGGATCTATAAATCAAGTAAGTGCGGAAAATATGTTTAATTACATAGTTTCATATATCACATACGTATTTCCAATCAATCTTTATGTAAAACTGAGTATTACACTTATTTCAATGTGGGATAAAAGACAAGTAGGCGAAGAAGATTGCACGTGACACAAGTAAGTCTTGACTCGTTCCTTGAGGTAAGTCAACCACAATGTGCGTGCTGATATATTTGGATTCGTTCAACCCTTTAAATTGACAACTCAGCAATGGACAAATTCAATATAAAAAGGCAAGACAAATACAATAGCATTATCCTGGCATTCTCAAGTAGTTAATACAAACAAGCAGATTCAGGTTTTGTCCGAGACACTAGAATACACTAGAATGGTCCCCACAAAACTAGTTTAAACGTTTTATCTTTCAGAAATGTAGCAAGCTACATCTGTAAAACATGCAAGCCTGACCACTGACAGCAACAGAGAACTTATTGACAGTGTGTGAATGTTTTAATGTTGGATGGAAATGATTCAGACACTGACAGAGTTTTAGGCCTATATATATGCTATTAAAGCGCTCAGTCTCTTATTGGGCCAACAGTTTCTGCCTCAGTTATAACTAACTTGGCGAGTCCTGAAAAGCGTCAGTATGAGAGGATGCCCAGAGTGGGCCGAACCTACTGATGGGTTTCGGCGGTTAGTGGGTACGGGTGGGGCGGTTACTCGTCACGGCAGGGGGGCAGCATTAGTAGTCTATGTTTTGATACTTAGTTTTGTAACCTACGTTCAATATCTAAATAAAATATAACTTATGGTTAAAATTCATTAATGGATTCTAAGTCATTAAGTCTAAGCCATTAACCATTGCACGTATACAAACATTAAATAAGACAATCGTCTGTACCCTAGTTATACCTTACGTTCCTTATCTATTACTTATTTTCACTTGTCGATTAAATTGTCACCGTTTACCGTCTCTTATCATTGGCTTACTTGTGCGAAGCAAATTATGTGATCTGCCTTTTAAGCTCTTGATTTAGCCAGTAGTTACATAACGTGTGCCAAACCTTTTTAATTGTAATTATGTATACCTTGAACAGTTCTATTTTCTGAAAAGAAACAATATCAGTTACAGTTACTCTGTGTATATTGAGTGGTTAGTGTAACAGGGGGTAAACACGGCAGTAGGACGAAGCAGCTAACAGTAACAGTCAACTCGGTCAGATCTTACTACGGGACACACACACAGTCTTAACGCAGCACACCTGTCAACTGGTGCGACCAAACTCTACCTTTTCCATAGGGTTTTACCAACTGGCCTGCAAAACAACCATGTGATTATTGAGAAATTACATAACTGTAGATACAACCATTCTCGAACATACAAGTGGAAACACAAAGGTCAAAGACATGCAGATACCAACGAGACGGCTCTGAGTAGTCTGGATGTAGACAAGAGGCTACTGATAATTACCTTTACTGAGGTGGACCAACAAGATTTGGTTGGGTATAGTAAATGATAGTCTGTATAATCAAGCCATTTGCATTCCCGTAGGCAGTTATAGAAGCAAGAACCCTCATAGAAAGAATCTCATTTTATGGCATGTTTCCAATTTATCACCTTTATGACGTTCGAGTTTTTGAAATAAGAAAAAAACTATTTTAAATCAATTACCAAAAATATTTTAAGGTGAGGACTTTACATCTCTGAACTCTTTGCTTAATATTTCAGTGTCATTTTATAGCAGTGGCATACATGTATTGTACTAGTACTAGGATCTTCTGAATGCTTAGTTTAACAACTTTTTCCTGCCGGCTAACTTACAAATATCAGTATACTCAGTACTTGTTGCAGTTATCACGAAACGGTTCATCAGATGCTGTTTTCATGAGTTAATTATCCGGATGAGAAGTCCATGCCACCTGCCCCAGCCCTGAACCACACACTCAGCACAGGCGTGTACAGGGCCGGGTCTACACGACTGAGGTGTCTCGGTGGTCGGTCCTTCCAGTTCTAGGTCTCCGCTCTGCAGGGGAGATGCCTAGACGATTAATCCGCAATGAGTTTGTGACTTGGATTAGTTTTCTGGAAGGGACTAACCAATAAACAGTCCCCCCCCCCCCCCCCCCCCCCCAATACACGTAGAAGCGCTCTACAGGTCAGTGGGATATCACAGCCACTCTGCCCTGACCGTGCTCTCGGTAGGCTGACGTGTGGTCTTTCTGAGGGTCGGAGTCATGGGTAAGGGCAAAAGCTGGTTCCAATAACTGGTAGGTATTCCATTCTTGCACAAGCATATTTTCTTATTAGATTTAATATTTTCTGCAAGGTATTCTGGATGGTTGATTATGGATCTATTTTTCCCAAATTTAATTATTGATGCTTGGGGTTTGAAAAAATGCCTTATTCAGGTTGTAGCCCGAGGACGGCGTGACCAGATTACTATATTACCAGTTATTCAGAAGGAACTCTTCACTTAACTTCCTACCCCGTGCGTATTTCACTCTAGGCCTCGGTCAGGATCAACGCCATAGGTATCAGGCAAGTCTTTGACAACTTGTCCCTACCATGAGGTCAGACTAAACTGCTACAGGGAGATACCCTGTCCAGCGGCACCGTATCCCGCGTGGTCTGAGTCCCTCCCTCGTGCTGCGTTCAGGTCAGTAGAGGGGTACGGTGTGTGGGGGGAGTGGGGGTGAGCTCAGTAAAGCAGAGTTTTTATCACTACTTTCTACATTGGCTATTTATTTTCCTCCTGTAGTTGTGTACAGCCAAACGAAACGTTAGCGTTGATTATAGTTTTGGACTGTTATAGACAGCCTTCTAGACCTAGTCAGGCAAACAAGCTATCAACGAGACAAAGTTCATAGACACTATATATGCATACAAATACCACAAAAGTTGAGTGTTATGTCCGTATCACCTCACAGATGGGTACACCCTCGTGTCATATCACAGATACACATATACCAGCTCCTTACCAGTGTGAGACACATGCTAAAGTCTCGGCCACCACTTGGTGTACAACGGGTACAGGAGCAGCCGGCAGGGCCCCGACGTATTCCCCGTCCCGGCTACGCGCTGTCAGACTTACATGTAGACTATTCTCAAACACTGTTCAATCTTAAGGCAAAGGGCCAAAGATGTTCAGCTATATAAGCAGATGGATTCCACAGCGGAGCCTTTCGAAAAACCTGTCCTCTGTTTACTACATATTGAAGGTTTTTTCCCCCCTGATAAACTCCTATTACTCTATTCTATTCCATTACTCATGATCGCAAAATTTCTTTTTTTTCAATGCATATTCAGCATCTGATATGACATTGATAGTTATATAGGTATCCTTTCCCAAGAATTCTAAAAAGATTAATTACAAGTTTCACAACTTTCCGAACGCCCCCTCATGTTGGCCCGACCTGGGAGGTCATTCGTCACGTGACCCATTGTGTTGGTGCCAAAGGCCGAGGTGGGGCCGTTCGGAAACGCGCTGTATGTTGGCAAGTAGTCCTGTGTGTTGCACATTATGAGGGCCCCGTGTATCACAGAACGAGCCGCCGCCAAAGACCCAAGTCTTTGATGTGTATTCTGCCTACCTACAGGTAATCCATACTCTGCAGGGGGTCGATATCAGGTTGGTGTCTCCTTCTGATCTCCCCTTATACATGCCATCTATACCACCATAAACAGATACCAGCTCAAACAGTTCATTTGTTAATATTTGATTTTCAAATATTTTACATGAATATGCCACCAGTATGCTTAAAGAGAGGGGCCAGTGAAATTACAATATTGTTAAATTCTTATATCATACTGTAGATATAGGGCCAACTCATAATTATTTAACATTATAATAACATTGAAGTGATTCCTCTCATAGAAACCTATGTCCCTTTATTATATCACATACTGAAGCCCCTGTCCACCTGACATAGGACGTCTGTGTGTGACGTCACACAAAATGACAGTTATATTTAAATTTCAAAATTATAGATTCCATAATAAAATATATTTTTGAAGTTTTCTTTCATAAATCATTTACTTTGGTAATTTTGAATACTTTTAGGCTCATAAAGATGTTTTAAATAAATTAAGTATTGTTATTTTTTCAGTTTAATCAATTTTCAAATGTTCTGCTTGTGACGTCACATACAGATAAATCCTCTCTGGAGGCAGTCTCAGATGCAGGCAGGGGAACTCAAGTCTGATACAGAGAAATGAGTGTAACATAAAAACTATTAGGGTTATCAGTATAAAATTTGGTACAGTTATTGCCTGGATGGAATAGATCACGGTAGTATACTAATTTGTGGTCACTGGCCCCTCCCTTTAAAGAAACAATGCCTAGTATCATGTTATATTGCTCAGTTTCTGATTACAAAGAATAGGATTCTGGAGGACGTGGCGATGGTATGCTCGGATCAATGAATAAAGAAAACACCGAAAAGTATAGCAGATCTCATTGGTTTACCCTTCAAAACTAATGGTAAGATATGAAATTGATGTTTCGTCTAAACCTTTTTTTTCCACAAGAGAGGTCTTATCGCACGTGTTTGTTCTCACATATTTCTTTAGGCCATAATACCTCGTATTACATACCTTTAAACTTGTAAAAAGCAAGCTTCATTGGTATTCTGGTATACTCATCTTCAGGGATATCCTTAGTTGGACCATTAATTCATTCAAAGATACATGGAACATGCTTATCAAACGTGCATATATGTTGGTGAAACATGCATAGCATCGTTTAATACGCTTAATACGCTCTTCGGAGGGAAAAGGTATACTTTTTCAGCTTTACGTTGTTTAAGTTATAACGTAGAACAAATAATCAATTGCTTTTGTTTAGAATTTTGATTTTGACATGCTCCATGTTTTCGTCTCTAAAAATATATGCTTTTTCTTTTAGTTTTAAGGTTGTTTTTTTTAAATATATTTATTACTTTTTAAAAAAAAAACAACCTCTCGCCACGTCCTATCCATCTATTCTTATTACAATTTTGTGGCATTACAAAACCCTTGTTTCTAAAATGTGAAACATTAGATCAAACTTTATGGCACTTGCCATCCCCAGAAATTTCGTGAGAAGCCCAATTTCCTGGCCCCACTTCGACGAGATTGCCCTCCAATGGCTGGCTGCCCCTAAGTGGAGCAAAAACGTATGTAATTTCACTCAAACGTGTTTTTTTTGGTATTTTTCCTAAAAAAAAAAAGAACATGCACCTACCCTCAGCCTCAAACGTCTCTGGCAGGTCATCTACTGGGATCTTCAGTTCTTCTGGGTCAACCTGAGGAGGGCAATTCAATTATTTTTTAAACATATAGAAATATCTAATCTATACGCCATCTATGAAATCTTTAAGGATTGTGAATGTTTATTATCTGAAGCATGGTTATTGAAGGCGGGGTTACAAAACGTATATCTGAAAAAGGCACTAAGAACATTTTAATTTACCCTAAGATATTCTAAGAATGTGATTTAGGCATTAAATGAAGATATTCATTATTTGGAGCATTGATGTGAATCATAAATAACCCCTCAAACATTTCATACTTGAGCTATTTACTTTGTGTAGGTACATGGTACCATTCTGGACAAACACTACCCTAGCTGTGTTACTCACCGGGCCCTCGTCCCCAGCCTGTGCCTGCTCCTTCGGCCCCGGTCGCGGGGACGTGCTGCTGAGCTCGGTGTCAGAGTCACCGTCACCAGAGGTCGCACCGACTGGTCGGGACCGTCGCCCATACTTCTTACTGCCCTTGACAAACTTTGGTGACACATCATCTTGTCCATCTGAACAACAAATATTCACTAAATATTTTACCTTACGTAATTGCACAAGAGAAATGGCAACGGTGAGAGATTCGGAGAAAGGTAGGAAATAAAACTACTGTGAATGTGAGCCTTTTAAAAAAGGCACACAACTTATATTTTCAGAAAATGAGGTAAATCAGCCTAGATATCTGGCAAATACAATAGAAAATTGTATTTTGATCTTTTTTTTTGGAAAACAAATCGATATAGAAAAAATCACTCATATCCAGACAACTGCTAAGTTCATTTTTAAAGAACAGTCAACTAAAATGAAAAATGATATTTATGTGTTAATTGCGGTATTATAGAACCTAGATCTTCGGCCAGTGACATACCGGAGAGGTCGTTGGCCGTACTAGGGTCCTCCTCCTCCGAGGTGGCGTCCAACCCTTCCACCGACTGCGACAACACGGACACGAAGCCCTCCTTAAACTGGTCAAAGGTCACCTATACCAGAGGTCAAAGGTAAGCCATAACTACAGAGGTCAGCGATCAGCATACTCTAATTATTAAGCGTCACTCATAATTACATCAACAAGCCATCAGGTCTTTGTATTGCATACCGAAATGTCTAAATAGTTCCTGGGTAAAAACAAGCTTTACGTATAGATCTAGCTGATAACATAATATATAGAGAAGTTGTCTGATCTTAATATTTTCCATGATATTTTCTTTAATGATGGATTGGTGGGTAGAGAAAAAACATCTATTTAATTTGATTGCAAATAACATTCTGTGCACTATAAAAAAAATAGTTTCTGCAGGGGAAGATTGTTTAAGGGTAACTACATGTGCTGAAACAGGACCCACCGTGCCATTTGAGTCATCCCCGAGCAGTTTGTCGACAAGCGCGTCAGCCTGGTCATCAAGTTGGAGTCGTGAGCAGAGGGTGACCAGTTCCTGCTGGGTGAGCCGCCCGTCCCCCCCGCTGTCGCAGCTGTCAAACACCTCCTGTAGCTGGGCCACGTACACATCGTGCCCCTCTGTGCCCGGCTCCATCTTCACCACGCCTCCTTGAGATACAGAACTTTACAAGATAAGCAGGATAAATACTGTATGAAATATAGATCTATTGCTGTGGAGTTTATCTTTCATCTTATGAGGTCTGTTAGGTGTGAGGGTCATGTTGTCGCAGGGGTGGACACAACCAGGGGTCGCCGGAAATTTATGGGATTCATTGAAAATATTATGCAGTAAACATGGCAAACTTTAGTGGAAAACTCCAGTGCTGCTGCTTCTACTTAACATTGCTTTCAGTTGTCTTCTATAACACTTAGCAATAAATGTAATAAATATTAAAAACAAATTTTGATGTGAACTTGTTTTTAAGATTCATAGAGGGCCCATACTGCCAACGGTTTTGGTGAGGGTCCTAGATTTCAAAAGTTAGGGGTCCCACTGGCCCCAGATTTTAGGACTTATGTCCGCCACTGCCACTGTGGCACTGCTGTGGCCATTAACTGATTATTATTAAGAGTTTAGGCCTAAATGCTTGAGTAGTTTAGAAACATTTCATGTTTGTCATGTATTGTCCAAACAATTCAGTGCAATAAACCTATATAGATCTACCATAGACCAGGGGTGGACACAACCACGGGCCCGGGGGCCCGAGGCCCCTAAAAACAGGTCGGGCCCCTAGATTTTAAGGCCAAGGGGCCCGACTGGCCCCTAGAAAATCATGGATAACAATTACAGATTTCTATATATGTGAAAATAAAACATAGTGTTTTTAAAGATAATCTGACCATATATGTGAGGGCCCCTAGATTTTGGTACGGGCCCCTAGATTTGGAAAGCTGGGGGCCCGACTGGCCCCTGGATTTTTAGACTTATGTCCACCCCTGCATAGATCAAGATAAAATACTAGTTGTAGACATAGGGCTTAGGCTACAGAGCTATGCAACATTAACTTTTTTTCGAGGTAGGCCTACGGTGTAGCAACACTGAGCTGTTCTAATCAAACAAGAAATTAAACTTTAAAAAAAAAACCTTTTACACAACTTGTCAAGTAGATCTTGGAGAGTATAGGCCAACATCCAAATACCAAAATTGAAATGTAGCCTTGTATAGGTCTAAACTAAGTCTATAAAGACTAAAGTCTGAACGGCCGTCTGAACTAATAAACTTTATTAGTTCAATAACTAATCCCACTCTTAATTTTGGTGATGTTATATCATTGATTACTGTCTTGTCAATTTCACTTTTGTATGGTCTTTATGTTACATACTAATCAATGTAATAATCTGAAAACCAGGGGCAACCCTGATGGCTATTGCAATAAAACCTTTAAAAACAAAACAAAACAAAACTTCTGAACTAATAAACTTTATTAGTTCAGCCTCTATCTTGCTATCTTTTATTGTTGTTCAACTTCATGAGTCTGATGACAGATGAGGCAACTTGATCTTGGTTTTGCATGAATCCCTGTGATAGATTTATATATTAAACATATTATAGATGTAACATTGATGCAAGTTTCAAACTACAATCATGAAAAAAACAAAAATCGAAAAGCATTATCAATTCTGAGTCTACATGATCGTGTTCGGACTTGACTGTGTCTTGCCACCCTTGGCGTGCAAGTTGGGGTAGAATGGTGGGGTTCAGACTGGTTTCAAAAAAGTTTGGACAACATACTTTGACGCATTGAAATATACTGGAGCAATATTCCTGAAAACAATACTTTGTTAGTGTAACTGTGAATGCAAAGAGAGAATTACTTACTCCCCAAAAACGGAAAATATTACAAATATGTTCACTTCATTTTCTTTTCGGGATGCCTAGCCGATGACAACATTCAGGTATCGCGTCAGTCTTTGATAATTAACAAGTTTATATTAAATCTGTTACAAAAAAAAACACATTTATTTCATATCAACAAATCCAGAAGGTATTATCATTTTTGTCTCTATATAGAACAATAGTATGAAATATAAGAATGACTCTATATGAAATTTAAGTGCTCCGTTTCAAGAAGATAATAGAATAACATAGTGACACCTGAATCATGCGGTTTACGTATTCAACACTAGATGACGCCACCAGAGAGACGACGCTGCTTCGGTTTCTTTTCCCGCCTCGGCCATCGGATAGTTGTTGGGTCTCGTGTCGCCCACGGCCCCCAATCTGTCCACTCAGAGTGTAAAAGATATGCATCACTGGCAAAGTAACTGGTGGTCCGAGGTTGCGAAATTGGTAGAATCATTAGAAATTTCTACACCAGAAGTGTTCACAGATACTCCTGTCACTGTAAGACATAGATTGGTAAGGGATCTAAAGGATAGAATTTACAGTTCACATATAAAGCTGTGTATGTCCAGAATTCATGCGAATGAAGAAGGCAAATTAATATCATTTCAAACTTATAAGAACGATTACTGTATGGAAACATACTTGTTCCATCTTTCAAACTTAAAACATTTGACAGCAGTTGCTAGATTAAGAATGAGCTCACATTCTTTAGCGATAGAGACTGGAAGACACTCAAAGCCCAAAATTGCAAGAGAAGAAAGGAAGTGGGGGTCTAGACCCTTAAATTCGACAGGGCGACAGGGGCATTTCTTAAATTCGACAACGTGACATGGCCGTTTTTTAAATTCGACAGACGACATGTCGACATGGGACAGGGCTAATTCTTAAATTCGACATGGGACATAGCCATTTCTTGAATTCGACATGGGACATGGGTCTAAACCAAGATATATGGACAGGCGACAGGGCCGTTTTTTAAATTCGACACGTGACACGGGACCCCCCCATCTAGACCCCCGGAAGTGCCCAAATTGTCCTTTAGATGAGGTGGAAGATGAAGAACATTTTCTTTTAAGATGTCCATTCTATACAAATTAACGACTAACCCTTTCTAAATCAAGAGCATTTGATACTAGTACAATGTTGCATGGTGATATTTTCTGTTCCCTTATGAAAAGCAAAGACAAAAGTCATAAAGACATTAGGTGCCTATGTGTATGCAGCTTTTAAACTCAGGGAAGAGCATATACGACAACACTAGGGGTATAGATGGGGGGGTCCTGTTTCGCGTGTCGAATTTAAGAAAAGGCCCTGTCGCCTGTCCTTATATCCCAGTTTAGATCCTTGTCGCCTGTTGAATTTAAGAATTAGCTATGTCCCCTGTCGAATTTAAGAATGAGCCATGTCGCCTGTCGAATTTAAGGAAAGGGCCATGTCATTTGTCACTTGATTGCCATGTCGCCTGTCGACCCACCCCCTGGATCCGCCACTGGTTATTACATGTATTTGTTTGGTGCTAAAGTGACTAAAAGATCTGTACCCTGTTGTGTTTCCTGTACTTAATATAGTGTTCCCTAATGTGTATATTCCATGTATCATTTAATTGTGCATGACACATGAGATCAAATGTATGACTCTTTGCTGTCAATAAAATCACTACTACTACTACTACTACTGTTCCAAAAATCTCTGAGAAAGGGTCTATTTTTAGAAATTTCGCATGTCCGTGTTTTAGGAAAAAAGGGTGTATTTTCCACCAAGTCCAAGATTTCCGTCATACTAAAGGCTAAAGTAAAGGCTCCTCCTGCCCCTGCCACATCCTCCTGTCCCCTGTCCCCATACCGCCTTCTATCCCCTATCCCTTTCTCCTGTCTTCTGCACCCTCACGTCTTCTACCCCGTCCCCCTGTCTCTTGCCATCTATCCCTGTCCCCTGCACCTTCCCCGTCCTCTGTAAATTGACACGGGGTGGGACAGTGAGAGAGGTACATGGTCGGTCACAGGGTAGGAGAAGTAAGGAGGTACATGTACCTGGTTGGTGACAGAGTGGGACAGTGAGGGAGGTACACAGTTGGCCACAGGACCATTACCTAGGTATAATGAACAACTAACTGCAGGAATGAAGTAAATCAATATGTTTATTATACTCCTCGATATAGAAACATTTATACACAACACTCTTGTTCAATAAATTGGCTTATAAAAATATCCAAATTTTTAGGAATAATTGATGATTATATATTTCTAACTTCTATAAATATTATATTAGTTCAAAATAATTATGGCACTTCTCATCTGATGTAAAAACATGCATATATAATTATATATATAATACAAGGCTTCCAAATCTTCAGTATATTATATAATAAAAAAAAACACAAAAAAAAACAGGTTCTGATATCCATCAGAATGGTCGACCCAGAGTAATTCCGAATGGAAATTACCCATGTGGCGTCATGTACAGACGTTAAAATGAAGTTAACAGCATTGCCAAGCCAAAAGTAAAGTGAAAATCAAGTTCGTCTTTTATCGAGGATTGGTTATCGGTCGAAGTCTGTGCGTCCTGGGACTGTGTTACTGTAAAGATGATATACTTATATGAATTGAAATGGCATTAACATTTTGAGTAGATGAGATACTCACTATTATCTATCTTCTATAAACGATGGCAATCTGTGATTTTCTGGACTATCATGATACAGAACCCAATGCATTCATAGCGGCCATTCAAGACGTAGTGTATACCTCCATGCAGTTTGGATTTAAGCATTAATTAATTCCTAAGATTAACCACTGATCGCACCTTCTTGTCTTCTAGGCATGTGTGAATGAGAACAGATCAGATACAACCTGTCTACATACAATGACTTTTACATGTGCCAATATTACTGTTATACACACATATCTAGCTTATAGCGCTGGGATATGATGATATGGTGATTGGCGCAGACCTTTTGTACGACTTCGTTTTTCTCAAACTTGCTGTTTCTAGACGCCAACGCCTTCAAGTTCATCTGGAAATTAATATTCATGTTTCTTAGGAATACGTGCGGATATCAACGTTACAAGTGTATTTTCTATTTTCATTCATCAGGTTTTCGACTGAAATTACAAAGAATCAAACAGTCGAACCTTTCACATAAGAAGGATGTCATTCTACGCAGATGCGAGTAAACATGTATTTGTTCTTTCTATACTACTGGTAAAATCTTTGTTTCGGCTATATAGTCTGTCATTTCCAGGAAGGTTAATCATTTTTAAATCTTGGACAAGGAATCTATTTGAGTATTTAAGACATCGGTGCCACCTTCCTGAGAGGCAGCCACCCTAACGGCTTTAGGGGAACTGTTTGATGTCGGTACAGATATTGACTGATTTGACTATAAGATGTGATGTTGATGACCAGTACCTGCAAGGTGGGTGAAGCCGCCGTCACGGAGCCCGGCCACCAGAGCCGAGGGGGTGGCCGCCCTCCCCCGACGGGCCTGCCACCTCACCAGGGCCTGGTACGAGGCCTCCTTCACGTTCAGCTGATTGGCAAATTCTATGTCGACAATGTCGTGGTCCTCCACTCCCAGACACCTTGCAAGGCTCTTCCAGTCTCGTAGAACCTCAGGATGGTGGGCCACTTTCCTCAAAACCTTATTGTTTATTTCTGAAAGAAGAACGAACTGCAGTACTTTGGTTTCTCAACTGTTCCCAGTTCAGGGATGTAATTTTTGTCCCTAAGTTATCATTTAAGAAGCTATCTTCAGGTTTAAGGCCTGGTGTCCCAGATATATAATTATTTAACAAATTAATCGTTATATGGCTAGGAAAACATGCCTATCCACATGTCCTCGACGACCAGAAAATGTGTTTGGACGACCAGAAAATGAAGTTTGGTCGTCCTCATGACGACCAGTTATTTTGAGTCAATCACTAGAATATCACTAAAAAAAATTCAGCAGGTAAAGTCATTTACAACTGATCAGGAAATGACAATTAAAAACAGCAGGGAAAATTAGATCAATCGCTAAAATATTCACCTGCCAAAAATTGTTTTCTGTCTTTCTTGATAGCTTGTTAAAATGTTAGGAATTCTCTTTATATTCTGGCCAACGTAAAGCTTTGTATGGAAGACTGAATCTTTGCTAATGGTCGTCCTCAGACAACCAGTATTTTGGCCTAATTTTCCAAGCCTGACTGAGTGAGTACATGTATATATACGGGGCAAGAGAGTTTGGGGTTCGGGGGAATCCCCTGCCATTCGCGCTTCACGCAGTAGCTGTACAGAGAGGGTCGGAGTCTATGGCCTGTGGGAGAAAAGGGAATCCCTTGGAATTCAGGGAAACCCAGGGAATTCACACAGATTTGAAGCCCTCTATGGAATGTATGAGATCAATGCTAAACTTTTTCTCGCTTACTGTTTGTAGATTGGAGCAATATTGAAAAAGATACAACGAAATTACTGTATTTTTTTCAGGAATCTCCCCATAGGCACCAGTGCTAAAGGCTTGCTTTCTGTACCCACCATTACCGATCGCGATTTTCCCAACCAATCTTGACCTACCGGGTAGTATTTTTGAAGTAATGAAGTTGTTTTTTTTTTGGTTGTTTTTATTTAGGCAAAATATGGGTTCATTATAATAGTAAAGTTATGATTTATGGACACTGTACTAAGAATTGTGGAATCACCTTCTTGGCATAGTCATATATATTTGACAGATATACCTCCAACATCAAAGAAATGGCTCCTAGATCTAACTATTGTATAACTTGTAAACACAGAGACTTAACTTAAGTAAATTAATTTATTTGATCAGGAAGGTGTGAATTGTAAATTGCAGTAAATTGCGATCAAAAACATTAAGTTGCCCTAACATTTTTCAACGAAATCCTCATAATTCTTACAATTCTTAATCAATTTTAATCATCTTGGTATCATTCTAAAGCTAGGAGTCTATACATTATGAATCTGGATGAAATGTGTTCCAACTGAACATTCCAAATAATTTGGAATGTCCTCCAAAATTTGCCGAAATTTGGTATTTTTCCTGACTTCCATCAACTTAATTCGAAATAAAATTTTCACTTTACATTTTATCTCAATTCTTTCAATAGGGAGTTTAGAGAATTAAATTTGGAATCTAATGATGTGTCATTCACCTATATGCAAGCATTATTCAGCAAATGAACACAGTTGGAAGGCTGAGGTGAAATTATGAAATATCACCATTTTGCACAGATTTTTCCAATAAGCCATCTGGACGCTGAGAAGCAATTTGAATTTGGTTACAGAATGTTTGCTTATTTCTTGCCTATATTTGTTGCATCTTTTTATACAATTATCTTTTATTACTATTTAATAGATTTTCTGATGGGAAAGTATAAAAAATATTGCAATCCTACCAGTTTATGAGGGTAACATGTACTTTTACATCATGATAATGTCCAACTGTTTGCTTGTATCTTACCGAATACAGCATAATTGACATATTTGGGTTGCTCTCAGGGGTCAACTGTGCTCATTTTTGCCTTTTGTCATGCTTATTGATATCAAAAGGTTGATATTTAGTTACATATAAAGGTCTGATGTTACATTGGCCTTTATTCTATAAAAATATCTCAATATTAGTCCATAATTCCATCAATCAGGCTTTGAAATAGAAAATATCAGTTTTCAAATATGGTACTTTTCACATATAATGTGCATAACTGGCCAGGTTTTGTATATATTCCAAGGATAATTTGTCAATTTAAAGGCTGGAAAATGCTTTAAAATATCTGAGACTCAAAGGAAAGGTCCTCAGTACATTTATCTCTCATAATATATGCCAATAATTGATGATACTTTTTCCTATCACAGTTCAAAACCTTGGAAAAGCTTAGTACTTCCTTTGATCGCTATTTGCTGCAATGATCTATAGTAGACATTTACGTCTAAGTCTAATTATCACTGCCAGAAGCTAAAAAGCATGGTTTTTAGTTTCTGACGCATGCCACTTCCAAGATATTCATTAACATTATTGTTTATCATTACTGCTTTATTGCCCAATATTGTTCACACAATACTGTAGCAGCTGTTGGGCTCGATGGCATTTGAAACATAAACCGTGGTTTCTAAACTGATATTTATTACTACTTCTTGGATAAATATGGAAAATGTAGAAACAATATGTACAGTTCTTTGGGATAATTTCTTCGGGTCTTTCAGAGTATAAAGTTCACAAATTCCAGTTTCTTCGTACAACTTTGTTCTTAAATTGGTTCTTAATTCTTTGTTCTTAGTTCGTACAAATTCTTCGTAGTAGTAATGAAATAATTTTCGTGCTAATTCTTTGTAGTAACAAATAACGTCGAAAACTGAAAATAGACAAAAAGGATATTTGTTTCTGAATAATAGTTTCAGACAATCTTAGACATGGATCTATATTCATAATTCTATGGTTACTTATATCCATAAAAGTGTATAATAATACACTGTCTTTAGTCTTTCATAGTTCTTACACTGACTCATTACCATATTCATGAAAGTAGGATCAAAGCCTACATAAATCCTTTACTCTGTAGTTCTTTAGAATACTACCCAAAGTACATACTTAGAATATAATGTCAATACTACTGACACATTATAATAACCTTTGACCTTATTTAGGTTATTTAGGATATCTAGTACTTGAACATTCTTGACCTAAAGGTAAAGGGTAAAAGCAAGTTTAGATTTCTAGAATTTCTACCCACACTAGACTTCCCCCCCCCCTTTCTTTCGAGATGGCTGACACTAGTAAAGACGCCGAAATAGAATGCGAGTCTCAAGTAGATGATGACATGGAGAAGCCCGATAACCTTTCAGAACAGGTTGACGAGGCCGTGAATCCAAATGGTGATGGTGAACTGGCCAATGAGACCATGGATGGCGACGGAGATAGAGCCCATTCAAATGACGACAGTACAGAACTCGGAAGGGGTAAGCGCACGCGCACTCTTACAGAGAAAGCGCGGGAGAACAGGATGAGCGAACTTATCCACCAATTTTGGAAAGAACATGGTAAGCTCACCTAGCAGCTGAAGGATGACCAGAAGAGACTTGCTGGTTATTTGTCAACCAAAGACTTAAAGCAAATGAATAGTAGAATACAAAAAAGCTGGGATCTCTTCGCGTCAGTTTATGGAGAGATGACGACATTAGGGAAGTTAGCTCCAGACATGGATGAGAAAATGCAGAGCCACATGAACACTATGCAAATCAATATGTGGCAAGTAAGTTCTGCTGTAGACCTTTGCCTTGAACAGGCAGAAGCAGTTGATCACATTTCTCTAGGCTCGCGCCGCAGTGCGAACTCTTCCACGTCAGGGAGGTCCAGACGGTCTAACACATCTTCAAAAGCTCTCGACGCAGAGGCCGCAGCGGCAGCTCACAGAGCCGAGCTAGAGGCGCGTAGAGAGGAAGCGCGTAGAGAAGAAGAACTTAAGAAGGTAGAGAGAGAAGAAGCCGAGCTTCAGAGACAGGAGGCGAAGCGCAGAGCCGTAGTTCAGGCTACCATAGAAAAACGCAAGAAAGAGCTAGAGTTGGCGAAGACTGAGAAACTTCTTAAGATAGAGGAAGCCAGGGCTCAAGTTTACAGAGAAGACGACTGCAGAAGCGTGAGGTCAAATGCACGGTCTAGTGTACGGCTGTGACGAAGGAACCCAAAGATCCAGTCAAGCAAAGCACCTTTTCTCCCCAGGGCCCACCTGTCTACCAGTCTAGCGCAGGCCACTCTCCAGCTCATGTAAGCGATGTAGGAGCGTTAGCGGAAGCTATTTCAGCATCTATTGGACTTTCACGGCTTCCAGTCCCGGAACCCTCTATTTTAACAGGAGACCCTTTACAGTATAATGACTGGGTAATTTCTTTTAGGACCCTCGTAGAGGACAAGCACGTGCCCCCCAGGGATAAGATACACTACTTGAAGAGGTACCTTGGTGGCCCTGCCAAAGAGGCAGTCAGTAGTTATTTTCTTTTAGGAAGCGAGAATGCTTATGAAGAAGCAAGGGCACTTTTGGAAGAAAAGTATGGTAATCCTTTCCTTATCACCGATGCATTTCGCGACAAGTTAGATGCATGGCCGAAGATTCCGCCAAGAGATGGCAAGAGCCTCCGCACCTTTTCCGACTTCCTCTGTCAGTGCAAGACGGCCATGTCACAACTATGTGACTTAGAGATCCTGAACGACAGTCGTGAGAATAAGAAGCTTCTTCAGAAGTTGCCTGACTGGCTTGTAAACCGTTGGAGCCGTATCGTCGCTACTTCACGGAAGGACAAGGGAAGATATCCTTTATTTTCAGAATTTTCCTATTTTATAGCAGAAGAGGCTCGTATTGCCTGCGATCCAGTCACATCAGTGGAAGCGCTGAAGGGCAAGGCACCTAAGGAAGGAGGTGACAAGGAAAAGTTGCCACCCACGAGCTCAAATGAGAAGAAGAAGCGAGGCCTTGCAGGCAGGACCTTAGCCTCAGGAATGGAGGGCAAGGTCGAAACTAAAGTTGAATCTAAGACAGAAAGCAAGGAATTAACATGTATTTTTTGTAGCAAAGCTAGACATGTGATGGCAGACTGCTATGCCTTCACAGCGAAGACATCAGAGGAAAAGTCCGATTTTGTCAGAAAGAATGGCCTCTGTTTTGGATGTCTTCAGAAGGGCCACATGTCAAAGAATTGTCCAAAGAGAAGCACATGCAAGAAGTGTCAGAAGACACATCCTACAAGTTTACATATGGAACCGAAATCAGGTCAGGCGACAGGAGACAAACCTGACAAAGTAGAACAGCTGAAAAGTGCAGCCAAGGAGCCATCCAAAGAAGCTGTCTGCGGGAAAGTTTTTAAAGGCAATGGGTCGGCCTCTTCTATGATCGTGCCAGTGTGGGTCACGACTACAACGAACCCAGAGAAGGAGCGTCTCGTGTACGCCTTGTTGGACACCCAGTCCGACACTAGTTATATTTTAGACCACACTGCCGATATTTTGAATGCTCACTCAGAAGACGTGTCCTTGAAATTGACGACAATGACTTCAAAGAATGAAGTTATCCGCTGTAAGCGGTACCAGGACATTGTCATCAGAGGATATGACTCAGGCGTTAAGGTCACTTTGCCTACTGTTTACAGTCGTAAATACATTCCTGTGAACAGGACCCATATTCCTACAGCAGAGACAGCCAAGAAATGGCCGCACCTTCTTAGCTTGCAGCATAAGATGCCCCCTCTTCAAGACTGCGAGATATGGTTACTTATAGGGTACAACTGCCCTCAGGCCCTCGCCCCCCGAAGTTGTGTTACCGGGGAAGACAACCAACCGTTCGCCGTAGAGACTGTATTAGGCTGGAGCGTAGTTGGCTGTATTGAGACAGAAGACTGTGGTGACGCCATTGTTACACAGTGTATGCTTATTTATGTATATTACTTTTACAAGCCCAATATGACTGGTGTGTGGGGATCCATGCATGAATATTAATTAGGGATCCCCCACGTGACTTAGCGTCCCTTTACGTGCCGGGTACCGTCTCTGGATAGTCAGAGGTGCGGCGGCAGGGAGAGGGAACGGACGGTCACTCACCAGCAAAGCCCAGTGTGGGGCAACTATAACATCAGAGTACTACAGAGCCTGGAAAATAAAACAAGTTATTTCAACATCAACCGGCCTTTGTCCACCATTATACGATCCGGCCAACAGGTGGTGCCCGTGACCCGGATTGTTGACCTAGTGAAATCCCCAAATTTCACTAACACGACTTGTGAACTTTAATAATCACCAGGACTTGTGAACTTTGCCTTGGAGTGACCCCCCTCTCCCAGCCAGGAACGGAGACAGTGGTGTCGGAGAAGCTAACGCGAAACATCTGTGGGACAGCCGTCAACATCTACACCTCCCGGTTGATCTCCCCTGCGTGCCCGTCCCTGCTCACCGACCCCGGTAACCCGTGACAACTGGCGCCGACCCTGAACACCCAACGTACATCATGATTTTGGCAAAGTGAGTGAGCATGAGTATTATGAGCACTAACTGAGCACTTGGTGAGCACCGAACTGAAACAAGGAGTACTGAAGGACTGGAACTTTTTTTTGATGAAGGGAAATTGTGTGTTATTTGTTTTATTCACAATTATTTCAAGTTCAAATAGACAAAAGTGGTGAGATCTGTGGAAATAAATGCCTGCCATACATCATTAAGGCAAGCAGGAAGAAATTAGTGAATTTGAGCATGAAATTGACATTGTTGATAAAAAGGTAATGAAAAATGAGCTAAATAGGGGTTCCATTAGTCAAATATTGAGTTAATGTAAATTTGGTCTACAAACAACCTACTTTTTCCATTATGTGTATATGTCTCAAGGAGTGCAATATCCAATTTCAATTCTATTAAAAATAATAAGGAGTACAGGAATGCAGATTTCATAGTCATTGATAACATTTTGTCCATTCAAATTGTATTAAAGTGTGAGTTGTACCCATTACCAAAAGCCATTCTACAAGATATCATTGTGTATACAGGGCTAAGACAACGGTCCTGTAGATCCGGTTATAACAAGCGTCTGTAACGTTACTCATTTGGTCCCTCCCTCATTCCTTACAGGGCTGCCTCGGTCTATGTCCTGCTTCTATCATTCCTAAGATGACGGACAGCATCCTGTTTCGTTGTCTTAGGCCAAGGGGCCACTAATACGCATTTTCCCTTTATTCGGATGGGTGGTGACAACAACTCAACTGAAGTGATTCAATAGACAAATAGATTGATATATAAGTTTGAGGGGATGACATTTAAAGATAAATGGGGTCATACATGAGGTCATAAACTTAATGAGGTTAATGAATTAGGATTGTGAAAGTGATTAAGGGTTTTGGTGATAGGAAGTAAAGATAAAAAGAAAAAAAACAAAACTGTGTATAGCATAAAATAAAGTATACGGTCGACTACTATCGTGTCGAAAGAGTGAGGCTCTAGACATAAGAAACAACAGGCAAATTGAGAGAATTTTGAAAATCTGTCCATAGAAATTAGCTAAAAAGAACTAGTAAAATTTATTTAAAAAAATCTGAAGTACATCTTTATTCATGGGAATTAAAATTTGATTTATGGTTTGCAAAATCACAACCAATTAATGATTAATTTCAATCAAATTTATCAAACAGGAACTCTATAGGATTTTATAGTAGCAGGGCCTCCAACCCTGAACTGTTCAAGTGAAATTTATAAATATACAAAATATCATTCCAAAGGAAATGCAAAATATCTTTACTCATTATAGCTTTTTTCTTTAACTTTTCTGGGATCAAAACTTATTAAATAAAACTTGAAGAAAGGAATTATTTTATTTTGTGCTCTCTTAAACCCTTTAAATATGGAAGCAGTTCAAGCTGAATTCGACACTCTCAGGCAGCAGCTGGCACAACAGCAAGCCCAAATCCAACAGCAAGAACAACAGTTGCAATTACAACAACAGCAGTTACAACAACAGCAACAACAACAACAACAGCCACCACAACAAGAGGTTGTGGCCCAATTAGAAAGATTAGTAGGTTCCATGGTAACCACGCAAGTTCTTACAAATATTGCGACATTCAAGGGGGACCCTAAGGAATTTAAAAGATGGGTGAGGGATGTCGAGCGACATGTACAAGCTATAGGGGGAAACGATGCAAATAGAATTGCGGTAGCCACTCAGACATCCTCTGGCGTGGTCGCAGATTTCCTTTTTCGGTACCATGGTGACCACCCTGCTGCCACCTGGGTAAATATAAGGGACGAACTAGCGGCTAGATTTTCAGACACGATTGACGCTAGTCATGCACAGCAACTGCTGCGCAAAATGAAACAGGGAACCAAAGATGGCGCTGCAGTATTTGCGGAACGCATACTTGAAAAAGCCGCGGACGCGTTCCCAGGTCATAACTTGGAAGAGCCGTTGATAGCGCAGCAGCTGATAGATGTATTTATAGATGGCCTTGTTGATGTCATGGCCTCAAAAAAGATCATGAGACAGGCCCCACCAACATTTGCTGCAGCAGTTGACATAGCTGTAAACGAAGCCCGTCTAAATAAGAAATTTGACGATAGAAAGAAAGGCACACCTCTGACCCCTGCACACTCTGGCCGACATCATGAGCCAATGGAAGTTGATATTGATGCAGTGGGCCCTGTCCAACATACCTCTGAAGCGGAGAAGAAAATTTTCAAAGGGCAGTGTTACGTATGTGGACGTATGGGACATATGGCTCGTGACTGCCGTGTTCGCCGAGAGGCTCTGCCAATCTTTAGAGGTGCTTGTTTTGCATGTGGCGGCCATGGTCACAAAGCAAGGGATTGTGGTAAGTCACAGAACTCTAGACAATACCAAGCTACGGCTAGTGGCAACCAGTTCGGCTACCAGCAGGGAAACGGACGACAGGGTCCGGCTTATCGCCAGTAGACCGGGCCCCTAGGAAGGCACATTATAGGAAATGGCCCCAAAGTGCGAGGTTCGGGAAAAGAAAAGGTAAGTGCACAAGAAAAAGAAAAGAAAAGCAAGACCATGTTACGAAGGTAGAGACCACCCATGACAATGCTACTAAAAATAAGACAAAGAACATTCAAGTAATTCGGCAAGTAGTGGTAGGTAGACCCAGCTTGCAAGTGAAAATTGGAAAATACCAGACACGGGCATTATTAGACACAGGTGCTGAGGTGAGTTTGCTTTCAGCAAATTTGTATCGGCAAATCAAAAATAGCCCATTTGTAAGTGAAGCAAGTGAGAGCACAATCAAATTGCTAGCTGCTGATGGTAAGCCACTTCAAAACATCGGTGAAGTAGAAGTAACTTATAACATTTTGGCAAGTGCTTTCAATCACAAATTTATCGTTGTCCCTGATCTGGGTCATTCGGTTATTGTAGGATGGGATATAATGAAGGCAGAGGGATTTGTGATAGATGCGGGAGGTCATAGTGTTGTCATTCGTGGTATGAAACTCCCTACCCAGAATGATGAAGTCATGGCATCTTTAGTGCGTGTGACAAAAAACTGTACCTTATCATCTCAGAGTGCAGCATTTGTCCCTGTCCGAAGAGCACGCACTACCTACCACTCGGAAGGAACCTACCTAGTAAGTGAGGCTGAGGGCGGTGTTTTATCGGAAGAACCAGGTGTGTATGTTGCCCAATCGTTAAACAATATTCAGAAAGGAAAAACATTTGGCATACGCATCGTAAACACCACAGGTAAGTCAATTCATTTAAAGAAAGGCAATGTTGTAGGAAAGGTGGAAATGCTGGATCACGATGATGAAGTGATATTAAGTGAAACCCCGGTAAGTAACTTTTGCAATATAGCCACGGTTGAGGGAGCTAGCACTCCCACAACTCAACCCAGTACCGTTAATGAATTGATCGAAGCAAATAAGAAAATATTTGCGGAGAATGACCTTGACTTGGGATGTACCCCACTTGTTTCTATGCGAATAGAGACAGGGGATCATGTGCCCATTGCGTCAAAACCGTATCGAGCCCCTCTCCTAAGAAGAGAGTTCATTGAAAACAAAGTTCAAGAAATGTTAAATGCTGGAATCATCCAAGAAAGTGAAAGTCCCTGGTGTGCCCCTGTTGTTGTTGTGAACAAAAAAGGAGGTCAGCAGCGATTATGTGTAGACTACAGAAAGCTTAATAGTATAACACTTCCGTCAACCTACCCATTGCCTCACATTGACGACATTCTCGCTGAATTGGGTGGCTCAAAATACTTTAGTTCCCTTGACTTGCGAAGCGGTTATCATCAGGTCCCTATCCACCCAGACAGTAGGCAAAAGACTGCCTTTGTGTGTCACACAGGAGTCTATGAATATTTAGTGATGCCGTTTGGTCTTTCCCAAGCTCCTGGGATATTCAGTTGCCTGATGCATAAAGTACTTAAAGGGTTAACCTTTGCTA
Organism: Lepidonotus clava; assembly: GCA_936440205.1. Classification (NCBI taxonomy): domain Eukaryota; kingdom Metazoa; phylum Annelida; class Polychaeta; order Phyllodocida; family Polynoidae; genus Lepidonotus; species Lepidonotus clava. The sequence continues at coordinate 14,743,073 of OW387135.1, forward strand.
CTGCCTATCTAGATGACATTATCATCTGGAGTAAGACTGAGGCTGAACACCTAGAGCACCTCCAAGCTGTGTTTGACAGACTCAGGTCGGCAGGTTTAAAGTTGAAGAGAGAAAAGTGTGATTTCTTCCGTCAAGAGATAGAATATCTGGGACACGTCATTACACCTGAAGGTATCCGCCCATGTAATGACAAAGTGAAAGCCCTGCAAGACATGGCTGCCCCAGGTAATGTGAGAGAGGTAAAATCATTTATTGGGTTTTGCTCGTATTACCGTCGATACGTACCGAATTTCAGTAGAATTGTTAGGCCATTGACAGCCCTAACTCGTAAGAATGTCCCCTTTACTTGGACCAGTGAATGTCAACAAGCAATTGATATGCTAAAAGAGATACTTAGTGAAAGACCCCTACTTTACCACCCTCGCCTAGACCTTGAATATACAGTCTACACTGATGCAAGTGACAAAGCTATAGGAGCGGTACTTATGCAGGAAGATGAAACAGGTCCGCATGTAGTACACTACCTATCTCGTGCGCTCACAGCGACTCAGAGCCGGTGGCCAATCATTGAGCGTGAAGCATGGGCCATGGTCTTTGCTATTCGAAAATTTAAACCATACTTGTATGGAGCCAAATTCACTGTCAAAACTGACCATAAACCTTTAGAATTTTTGTTTCGATCATAGATAAAGAATGTAAAAGTACAAAAATGGGCCATGGAGCTGTCAGAATATGACTGTAAGATAGAGTATATATCTGGTCCACAAAACATCCAAGCAGATTACATGAGCCGCCTACCTGGAGTTATGGTGGAGGCGATAAATACAGACAGGGTTATTGTTCGTAACATCCCTCCTGAAACCGATGAGGGTGCATCTGAAAGATGTGAGGAGATGTTACCTACCCTTCTTGAAGAAGGTGAGCCATTAAACATGACTGTAGAGCAAGAAAAGGACAAAAACCTCAAGAAGCTAAAAGGGGACATTAAGTACACGAACATTGAAGGAACACTTTATTATATAGCGGAAGAGCCTAACCCGGGTCTCAAGTTGGTTGTACCAAAACATCTAAAGGATCTGATTCTAAGGGAATGCCACAATGAGTTGGGTCATATGGGTGTAGATAAAACCTATGACCGGGTGAGACAAAAGTATCACTGGAAGGGTGTATATAGAGACGTTGTACACCACGTTTCTAACTGTGTGCCGTGCAACACGAGAAACTTGCAACAACAAAAAGCCCCTCTCCAAGAGATGGATAAGGTCGATGTACCTTTTCAGAAGTTGGCTATGGATACCTGTGGGCCATACCCTACATCCCACTCTGGAAACAAATACTTACTAACCTTTGTTGATATGTATTCTGGGTGGCCCGAATTCTACGCCATTCCTGATAAGAGTGCTGAGACTGTCGCTAACATCCTACTCACCAAAATCGTGCCCCGCCATGGTTGCCCCATCACCCTACTCTCAGATAATGGCACAGAATTTGTGAATGCGGTTATAAGCAATGTATGTAGGGAGCTTAAAATCTACAGAGTGCGCACAAGCCCCTACCACCCTCAATCAAATGGAAAACTTGAGCGATTGCATAGGGTGTGGAACGATATAGCCGCGAAGGGATTAAACGATCAGCGTGCCTGGGATGAGATGATTCCTTCGGCTCTGCTTGCCCTCAGAACATCAGTTCATGAGACAACGCAAACAACACCCTATTTTCTCACGACTGGTAGAGACCCCCTTTTACCCTTGGACACTCTCTTGCGTCCTCGTCAACGTTACATGGGTGAGGATCCACACCAACAGATCCTCGAAAACCACCACAAAGCAATGGTGTGGGCCCATCATTTCTCAAAGAAAGCCTTTGAGAGGTCCAAGAGGTACTATGATAGAAAAGCAAAGGGTACAGATCTGCAAATAGGTGACCCGGTTTATCTCTTCAACCATGTTCGTTCCTGTAAACTAGAAGTGAAATGGAAGCCCTATTACAGGATAATAGGCAAAAGTTCTCCAGTAAATTATACGATCCGTAATGTGGTCACAGGTGCCACAAGGAAGGTGCACGCATTGCACCTGAGGAAGGCCAACTTGGAATGGAAGGTTCCAGAACCTGCCACAGGTGAACGACCTGTCCGCCGAGCCCGGTTGGCTGCTCCTCAAACAAGTAGCGGCGAAACAAATTTCATGGGTAGCGCTGAGTCAACTGACTCCGATGACCTGCCTCTAGCAAGGGTAAGGGAGCGTCTACTCAATGAGTATGTGAGTCAAAGCGAGAATGAGTCTGGGTCAGATTTTGACCCCGAAGATGACATACCCTTAGCAAGGCTGCGTGACCACGCAATTGCTGAAGAGGCTAGAGCAGAGCTGCTCACACCTCAACCAGCTGAGGGGAATATGTCATCCGATAGCCTAGAAGTGAGCAATGGGGAAATTTCTGACATTGCTGATTTGCCAGATACTAACAAGAGAGGCCGAGAAACAGACAGCGATGATGAAATAAGTGAGGAAAAGAGAGCACGAATAAATGAGCTTACAAAAGAGAGAAAATCTAAAATAGCAAAAAGCAAAACAAAGTCAATTAGTACCAACTCACATAATAATGACAGAGCAGAGAAAATGAAAAACATGCTTGAACTGTTGGCTGCCCTCCTCTAGGAATTCTATGTTCCCAAAATTCTTTGTTTTCAAAATTGCATAGAGAATACTTAACTCAAAAATATTTTAATATTTAATAGAATCCTGCTGCTCCTATTGGCTGCCTTGGCGGATGGACAACTTCCGGAAGGAGTGGAGCATGTCTTCTTCAGAAGCAAGACTGATATACACACTACCCGCTCACGCTGGCTAGTTGGATTGGTTGTCGACTTTGAATTGTATGAAAATTATCTCCTCCATGTAAACAACGTCTTTGAGAATGTAAACGAGATAAATTCTGTAGCGCAGGCCTACTTTTATAAGTTAAGTCAAGATCGTGACTATCGAACAAGCATGCTACATTTAGCTAGAGTCCAGCAAGATGACAGAGAAAATTTGAAAATAAATTACTACTATAAGATCTTTCAGGCACAAAGAAATGAATTAGCTTCCCTTCAGGAACTACATGACAAAAACTGGGTAGACTTTTCTGAAATATTAGGCGTTGGACATAGTGAATTAGAAAGTAGTCGAAAAGAAAATAGAAAAAGTACCCGACATAAAAGATTTGCAGGTTTAGCTGGTGCTATTTTTGGAGGAATGGCTTATTTTGAAACCAGGAAATTACGACAGGAAGTTAATGATCTACGCAACACTCAGCATGTGATACGTCATGTTCTTACCGAAAGTTTATCGCTTATCAATATTACTAAAATGGAGGTCGAGGAGAACCGTCACGCTATTAATAAGATTATCCTGAAAATGGGAGAATTGACCAGAGGTTTTACAAGAAGTGTCACTGGCATTGTTAATAGAATAATCCCTTTGGAAAGATTTGCTATTGCGTTTGCCCAATCTCAAGCAAATCTTGGTGCTTTAAGAACATTGGTAACAGCAGAAACGTCATTAATTGTTAATTTGCATGCTAAAATAGCAAAGTTGTCCACTAAAAGACTATCCCCTCTGCTCCTACCAGCTCCTGAACTTGTACAAATACTTAAGTCTATTGAGGTTGAACTGCCAAAACAGCTTATGTTACCGCGCGACCCTAGGGAAACCCCTTGGTATTATTATACCATCCTGACCACTAATACTGTAGCACTGGATAAACAACTTGTCGTCACCATAGAAATTCCCCTTTTAGATGTCGCCCAAAGGTTTAGTGTAAAAGAAGCAATAAGTCTACCAATCCCGTATGGTGTCACTAACATTACAGCGGAATATGAGCTTGAGTTTAAGAATTTTGCGGTCAGTGAAGATGGTCGGCAGTATGTTATATTAACTCTAGATGACCAAATGAATTGTGGGAAAAGAAATACCAACTTTTGTGCTATGACCTCTGCTGTATATGAAACCAATCACCATAGATATTGTACTTTAGCTTTATACCAACGGGACATTCAAAAGATAAAACAATTGTGTAAAACGAGGGTGACAAATAAGCTTAAACTACCGATTGCACGATACATTTCAAAGGGTCAATGGTTGGTAGCTACTAATCAAGCCTTTTATCTCAGAAAACTATGTGTGAAATCTGACCTTGAAACCCGCATACTAGTTGAACCCCCTTTTATGCTCATATCTTTAGAATCAGGTTGTAGAGGACTTGCTGACAAACTCGAACTACCGATTTACTTTGAGGAGAGATCTGAATATAAAGTCGATAGAGAATCAAGGGTCACAACCCCTTTTAAAGGAAATTTGACAAATCTTCCGATATGGACTCCTTTGGAAAAAATATAAATTTAATTTGGAAATGGATCTCAAACAACTTCCTCCCATAGACTCAAAACCTATTGACGAGTTTGTTGACATGCTTGAAGCAACTAAAAACCAAGGCAAATATGAATTTTCTAATTCTAATGTACCCTATATCGTTATTGCTTGTGTTATCCTTGTTCTAATTCTGGTAACTGTGGTGATATGTGTCAAACGTCAAATCATCATGAGGACTCTTATGCAAGGTGTTCTTAAGACTGCAGATCCAAAACCATCAACACAAACTGGGACTACTACTATCACTATGAACTCATCCACGCAAGGACCCCCTGAACCCATATCTACCCATGACAGGTCCTCTACATCTTCTTCTTCTGACATTGAACTAACTGAAGTAAAAACAAAACCATGTGCTCAATTATCTCAAAGTGTCTCAGATCCATCACTTGGTGCTCATAACTCTAGCTCACTTGTTACGCCACCGGTATCCGCCATTTCTACAGCTTTCGGAGTCACTGACCAGTTGCTCCGGAACACCGGATACCGTCCGCGCACTACATTGCGTCTGAGCCGACGTGCTCGTAGGTAGTGTGTGGTGACACACCCGTGGTTATGTGTGTCAAAGGAGAGACATTCTCCCGTTGCCACAAGACTTGTGTGAGGATGTCCAGACGTGGACATAATGAAGTATTACGTGGACTTATGAAGTTTTATGGTTACTTGTGGTAATTTGAAAAAGGAACTGTGCGAGAATTAGGAAGAAGATGGACAATTATAATGGATGCATCGTTTGAAATAATTATGTGCATGCTAGATCTTAAGGTTGATTTGGTATTCCAATGTTTTATTATGTACTGTATTACATTATGTTTTGAAATTTTATCATGTGTCTTATTACGGATTGTGTCTAGTGAGTTTGTCTAGACGAAACTGTTATTAATCTTGTTGCATGTTAGTTTTGAGAGTAATCTGCTGTGGTTCAGCAGCCTTTAATTGCGTATCGATTACTTTTAATTTTGTCTATTGCGGTAACCCTAGACAAAATTTTGTCGGGGGCGTGACACTGTTACACAGTGTATGCTTATTTATGTATATTACTTTTACAAGCCCAATATGACTGGTGTGTGGGGATCCATGCATGAATATTAATTAGGGATCCCCCACGTGACTTAGCGTCCCTTTACGTGCCGGGTACCGTCTCTGGATAGTCAGAGGTGCGGCGGCAGGGAGAGGGAACGGACGGTCACTCACCAGCAAAGCCCAGTGTGGGGCAACTATAACATCAGAGTACTACAGAGCCTGGAAAATAAAACAAGTTATTTCAACATCAACCGGCCTTTGTCCACCATTATACGATCCGGCCAACACCATAGGTTTATCCCACAGAGTAATTACGACTGAAGTTCCCAGTGAACTTAGACTGTCGGAGGAGGCCTTTGATGTTCCAGAGAGGAACCACCTTTTATCTCAGGAAGTCACCTTTGTAGGTCGCACTCAGGTGAAAGAAGTTTTTAGCCCAGGCAGGGTTATCCAAGTTTTTGAAAAGGACTTTAACAAGCAGGACACCTCGTCAGATCTAATTTCCCACTCAGAAGAAGATAGACGCTTTCTTACAAAGTTGACAGATGGCATCCATCAAAGAGAAGATGGCCATTTTGAGATGCCACTTCCATTTAAGGAAGAAAGACCTTCTTTGCCCAACAACAGAGAAGCAGCCATTAGCAGGCTGAAACCTTTGAAGCGTCGTTTTCTTTCAGACGAAAGATATAGAGATCTGAGAGATGACCTAGGCAAAACACAAGATGAAGCCTCCTGTTTTTGTCCAAAAGAAAACCAAGTTTAAGAACCTTTGAACAAGCATTGTTGGGCTAGGATAAGCCAAAAGTTTTCGACTGTAGCAGCTGTTGGGCTCATATGCCATCGAGCCCAACAGCTGCTACAAATACATGTTACGTGATAAGACACACAGTCTACAAAACTACTGAAGTCTGAGTCCTCGGGTGGCTGAATCGAGGGGGTCCTTACCCCAACCCCTCTTTTTGGTGGGCCCCTGTAAAAGAGGAATACTCACTCAATATGCACGAGGATTTTCACAAAACACGAGGATAGAGAAGGACCTCGTGTGTATAAAGGTGCCTTATAGGCAGGAGGTTGTTATTTTGGGTAACTCCACACATGAGATGGAGATTGACCTCGTGCAATATCAAAAAACCAAAGTCAGTCCCCGTGCCTCATACAGTGTCCGAAATTAAGCTCAAAACGTATGCACCCGCCGGGTGCATAATTCCTCAAGCTATGCACCAGAAATTTTGTCTATGCACCCTCCTGATATATAGGAATGGTAAAATCCGTGAAAACTGTGCACATTCCGGGTGCAAACCTTAAAAAATCGTGCACCCGGCCGCGAAAATATGAGCGCCGGGTGCAGGGCGCAGCTTAATTTCGGACACTGCTCATACCATCTCCCTCTATCTCATACAGTCTCCCCCTGTGTCATACCACCTCCCCCTATCTCATACCGCCTCCCCCTGTCTCACACAGCCTCCCCCTATCTCATTCTGCCTCTTCTAATCTCATACAGTCTCCCCCTATCTTATACCACCCCCCCCATCTCATACTCTCATACCGCCTCCCCCTATCTCATACCACCTCTGTCTCATACCGCCCCCTATCTCACACAGGCTCCCCCTGTCTCATACCACCTCCTCCTATCTCATACAGTCTCCCTATCTCACACAGCCTCCCCTTATCTCATACCACCTCCATCTCATACCTCCCCCTATCTCATACAGGCTCCCCCTGTCTCATACCACCAACCCCTATCTCATACAGTCTCCCCTGTCTCATAACCCCTGCCCCTATCTCATACCACCTCCTCCTATCTCATACAGCCTCCCCCTATCTCATACCACCTCCGTCTCATACCGCCCCCTATCTCATACAGGCTCCCCCTGTCTCATACCGCCTCCCCCTATCTCATACCGCCTGCTCCTATCTCAAAAGCACCTGCTCCTATCTCATACCACCTGCTCCTATCTCATACAGTCTCCCTATCTCATATCACCTCCCCCTGTCTCATACCACCTCCCTCTGTATCTTACCACTTCCCACTATCTCATACTGCCTTCCCCTATCTCATACCAACTCCCTCTATCTCATACAGTGTACCCCTGTCTCATACTGCCTCCTCTTATCTCATAGTCTCCCCCTGCCTCATACCACCTTCCTCTGTCTCATACCGCCTCCCACTATCTCATACCATCTTCCCATATCTCAAGTCTATGCACAAGGATGGAGAACGACCTCGTGTATATAGAGCTCCTTAAAACACACGAGGTGGTTATTTACCTCGTGCTTATAAATACTGAGTAAATGGGTCTGGGGCTTCTGTATCTTTGAGGCAACGCGGGACCGGAAGTTGGGGGGAACATTCTCCGGCGAGCATTTTCTTACAGACACGAATGTGCGCGAGTTTCGCGACATCGTGTGTCATTCTTGCCTTGTGAACACAGATGCCCCAAACCCGCATACGGAGTATTCGCCTAGCAGAGGTAGCCCATAATGCCTAGCGCGAAAGGGGTTCCTGTTAAGCTAAAACTCTTCTGTAAATTAACCTATGGCATGGAAAAATCTGAAAAAATACAAAATATTTCATTTATGATCTCTGCTACTGATATGCAGAAAATTAGATTGTTAAAACATTATTTTGGAAATTTATTGCATTTTGACAGATTTTAGGGGTCTGGCTTCGTCTTGTATAATCTAATGTAAACAAGGTGCTTCTTTTGGCATTGATTAGACATTTTTTAACAAAAAAAATGGTTTAAATAGAAAATAGCCCCCATCTATTTGATCATATTCACGGGAATAAGAGTCATTCTGTATAACTGTTCTGCAATCGCTGGTAGAACATGACTTTAATGATAGAAAAAAGTGACCGGAACCAACACCTCTCGGCGATTCTCGTGGACGAGATTCGGCACCTCTGTTGGGCGAATAGACGGTAGCATAAAAGAGGGGGAAATGCTGTCACACAAAAATGCCAGTTTAGTACATGTAGATCTACTTAGCCTTTCAAATTAAGCTGACCCCCACCCCCCCTTTAGAAAATCCTGTCTCCGCCCCTGGTCCTCTTGCGGAACGAGTTCTCCTGTAGACTGAGCCCTGTGGCTGTGAGTTTAGAGTATTCACCTTTTAAAGCGCAATTTTTTGTGTCAGGTTCTGTTCTAGGGCGAGAACCATTAAATCTGGTCACTGGACTTTCCATCTCGGTGACAATCCAGTCATAGTCTGTCATGAGTGCCTGTCGAAAAATCGGATAGGCCTGCGGACCCCTTAGGGGCAGCAAACCCAGTAAAACACGCATTTTGTCCTTGGTGGTGGTTGCTGCCAGTATTCTCTCCTCGTCATCCTCGTCAAACACCTTATGTTGTCGGAGGTGCGGCAAAATGTCCCTCGGTCTAACTTCAAGCAGTGTCGTGTGTGCTCTCCTCAGACGCTCCCTATCAGGGTCCTGCATTTCCTGTTGAGAAAAGTCTGGTAGCTCTGTCAGAAAGGACGGAAGTGGAGCTAAATAATTGTATTTCAATGCTGGTTCAACTTGTCATCAAATGCATTTGCCACTGTTTCGCTGAGAAACATCCGAAAATTGCAAGATCCGCGTTCCGCAAGGAAGCAGCCACTCTACTGTTTGGGCGATAATAGGTGTAAATTCTGGAATAACAAATTACCTCGAGAAAATCACTTTTAAAAACTGACATTTTGTCAACAAGAGAACGCTATATAAGGTATTATTTCTATGAATCAATTTACTACTGACAAGATTTCAAAAGGTAATATATTTATAGATCTGAATAGATATCATTTTACAGGAATATGTTGTTCCGAGGCTAATATTAAATCGAGGCCACATTCCAGTGCGTCTTCCGGCGAGGCTCAAACATGTCGTTACTGTGGTAAACAATCAGTCTAAAATTTGATTTTCTGGAAACCGAGAAGAAATAGGGAAATAACACTTATTTGAGTTCACTTCGGATTGTTTCTGTGAAAGACTTTAACCTTCAAATATGGTAAGTTGACTGGTTACATGCAGATATTCAGGTTTCATTTCTGATTCGATGCCAATGCCAATGCAATGGCCCTGGGTTGAATGGTTGAATAGCCAAATCAAATGATCGACTCCTTTTACTAGCTTTAGCCAAATGATCGACTCTCTAATCCCTACGTCCGTACGAGACTTCTCAAAAGGTCTATATCTATGTGGTTATACGGCTAGATAGGTCTGTATAAGTGGATTCAAATTACAGTTGAAAAGGGTTATAGCTGACACATACAGTGTGAACTTCAATTAGGAACAATCTTAGAACTTAGAAGTTATACTGGACATGAGAGTCTCAAAAAACCGCATCGCGCACCTACGTTCTGGCGAAATCGCGATCGGAAATGTTGGGGTCATTTACTATGGCAATGTATGGAGGAAAACAGGTTATTTCGCTATAACTTTTGAATTATCAGTCCAATCTTCATACAGTAAGTGAGAAAAAGTTCGGCATTGTTCCCCTACAGGTCATAGGAGACCTTAAATGTGTGTGAGTTCCCTGGAGTTCCCAGAATTCCCGGGGATTCCCTTTTTCTCCATAGACTTCAATGCTAAATGGCCCAGCATTTCCCGTAGCTCATTTTGCAGCGCGATGCGCGATTGGCCGGGAATTCCCCCCAAATCCTCAGACTCGCATCTTCCGTATAAGATACGAATACGAATATTTATTGACTAATGACTAGTAATGTAAAGCAGTACATTCATGTCAAAATATTGCCTGTACAATCTCATACACTTTTTTGATATAAATACAAAAACATTTGATGGCTTCCTCCAGAGATTTGCTGGTACAAATAGGTTGTAAGTTCAGGATAATTTTTGTTTTGGTACTGTCAGATAAAGATTTGTAAGTTGCTTATGTACTTTGAGATTCTTTCCTCGAAAAGGTTCCGATGATCAGAGAGAGCCTTACTTTTACAATGTAGTAGGACGTGTGTCACATCTTGTGTCAACCCCAGTCATTGCATTTGGTGTCAATACTTTTTAGCTTTGTAGCGGTGATTTCTACTATCAAGGGCAGGGATCTTCCTAGGAAACAATCTTGAGTATCAAAATCCCCACTGGGCTCAGCCGTAGGGGGCCAACTCTGACAATTCATGGGCCTTTTAAATACATCTTATCTTATTTCTGTGAATTCTAATGCGGGAATGGCCCCTTGAAAGTTCACCTTATGCGGGAATTAAAATCATGATGCGGGAATCCCGCATCCCGCAGGCCTAGGGAGAACCCTGCAAGGGTACTTTTTTTGTGCTTTGTTTTGTTTTGGCTAGCCAGAGAGACTAGCCACGTTGTTATAATATACTATCAAGGGTACAGTTCGCATCAATTCTGAGTTTGGTAAAATAGCTCCTAATACTTGGAGATTTGATAATGTTCAGATTTATGTTTGTTTCCCATATACATTTGATTGACATCAATTAGTTAACTCACACCGTTCAAGATTGTTTGCATGACTACAGTAGGAATCCAGAATTTGTAAGTAGATGTCTTCACGTCAGCTAGTTAGAATTGCTTTTAGAGCTGATTTAGTAATATCATGGGGCTGTTGGCATATGCTTCCCAGTCCGAGAGTCCATAGGTAATAATATTGAATGTTCTGTAGCCATTGGTGATTTTCAACATTCATGGTCTTGAGTGCCTTATTAAGTAATATGCTACTGGTACCCTGCTCAAGTCTAAGCCATTAAAGTACAGCTAGAACACTAGATTTGATCTGGATTGGGTATCTACTCAATTTGTTAAGAGCAAGTTTGGTGCTGACATATTTGGAGACTCCTAGGGTATATTTACAATAGTTTGAGTAAAGTGTTTCAACCTCACTATTGGTGGTATTGTCCTGTTCTTCAATCACAAAACTGACAGGCATTTTCCTGTAATAAGAAAGTATGTGAGATATTATTAGATAGAATTGCATCGAAAAAAGGTAAAGAACTATAATCATTATGATTATATGTATTACGGGAGTAAAATAAGAAGGGAAGATGCTTTTAATTTACCTATTTTTTGAGGAAATGACGCAACATTTATGTACCGTTCTCGCTGCATTTCTCTGAATACAACATTGTTTTATGCTCAAAATAAATAATTTTTTCATTCTTGCGAGTGTGTCCTTTGAAAAAAAAAATGTCCTGTGTGTCTTACTGGTGACGCTCATTGGCAGACCTCGCCGTTAGCAGTCGGCTCGAGGTCTGAGAGGTCTGAGTCAGGATTTTAATAGTACCCGGTACTAGTACCTCTATGTTAAGGAAAATGGTCAAACCTACATCTAGCTTACAAGTTACCTTGGCAATTTGGCAAGAGCCCTGAAGGGTTTGCCGGTAATTTAACTACCCCAACAAACAAACAATTTCAATTATGAACCCTACTGAAATCAACTTAGGTCTTATCTTTTTCCAAGGCTGAGAGGGGTATTAAAAAGTGCACCATTACATTATTTTCAGATGCTCTCAAGGACCAAGCCGGCCAATGCGCCGCCAGCTGCAGCCGCCGCCAAAGACCAGAAGAAGAAAAAGAAAATACCCAAACTTGAAGATTTGTTAGACAACAGAGATTACACTGGTGCAATCACACTTTTAGAGGTAAGGAAAAATACAGCTTCAGCGTAGTGTTTTTCAATGATTATGTTTTAAGTAAGAACAACATGGATGCTGGGTGTCCACAGTGCAGAATGTGCTTCAACAATCCAGCAGGATGTAAGTAGGAGTTAACGGTCTGAGGCTTAATTAACATTCACTGAAAGTATAAAGATATAAGACTCGACTCAACTATAGCAGACTCAATCAACTTGCACAGTAGTCGGTACATTGGGACTTATCGTGATTTTCCTGCTGCAATTAAATGATTTTTCGCCAAGGTAGCTTCCTCTACAATTTGACATAACATATTCAGCCACAGTGCTTGAAATATTTTCTGTGCAAGAATTGAACACTTGCACCTTGTATTTTTGTAATTTACTAAACTTGATTTAACATTGTCTAATATGCAAACGTTTATCATTAATAAACAATCATTAATAATAATTTGCGATTTGCTATGTCTGACCATCTCTTTTCTCACTAAATCCTGTCAGTTTAACCGAAACAATGGCAAGCAAGACGAGGAGACGGACCTGTGGATCGCATACTGCGCCTTTCACCTCGGCGACTACAGGCGGGCTATGGAGGTATTTGTACTACAGTGCTAAAGCATATGATCAAGCAACGGAATATAAGTGATTGACTTGTGGACACGACTGTGTTTATTGATTTAGATATTATTTTTAAGAAAAATGAAAAGCAAATATAGTTCTTCCAATTAACTGAGTCTTGATAAAAACCTAGTTAAACGGAATAGATGTATAATGCTTAACTGTATTTACTCATAAATACATTACATTAGATGAATAACTGTCCATGTCAGGAGTACGAGCGCATCACGCGCCGAGACGGCTGTCACCCAGACGTGTTCGTCAACCTGGCCTGCTGCTATTTCTTCCTGGGCATGTACCCCGAGTCGGACGAGGCCTGTCAGAAAGGTAAGGGCCTTTAGCGTGCGGGCGACGTCTCATGTGGCTTCAGTAGATGGGAACATTCCTATACAGAGGTCTAACTTAACGGGCCCAGGTCAAAAGTCATTCTGCCAAACGTGTTCATCTTGTCCACAGCATTCCGACAGGAAATCAAAATTCAAAACGACCAATGTGATGCAATCCTCTCGCTCCGGTCAAAATAATGGCTTGTTTAATTAAATAAGTGTGACACTTTTGCATGAAAATAGTTTATTTGAATAAGAATTATTTTCACATGATTTGTGCTTTGATGTTAATTATTATATGAATAAGCTGCTCGTTAATATATGGATCTTGCAACCTACCTGTTGGATTCTAAGTACTAACAGTACGGCATCGACAAAGTAGGTGTCCAGTGGCCTGGGGCAAACACAAAATCGCGCTGGGCAATTTAAGCGTAAAACTTAGCTGCCCCTGTCACTCTTTGTTTGAGCTGTATCTAAACAAGGGGTCCATTTTCGGGACAGTCCAATCTATTTACTAGGCATTTCTTGATAAAATGGCAGCGATGCCACAAAAACATTGCTTGGCTAGACAAGCCAAGGAGTAATAAATTGTTATTTATTTATTTATATATATTATTTTGTAAGAAGAATCTTATTACAAACTTCAGGAAGCTGAGGATTACCTACTTCATAAAATCTTTTAAAAGCAACACACTCCTTCAACTGCCCAGTTAACTTTCGCCAGTTGAGAATGAATGTTGAAGCTCATCTCTTCAATCTGGGTGTCGATGTATATTCGTATACATTGTGTCAAAAGTATTCAATGTCATTGAAGCTATATTTTCAAGATTTTAGTCAAGTGATTTTTTTTATATATATATTTGAATCCTTTTCCTTTTCCATGCAAAAAAGAATTATTTAGATTTGTAAAATATTGCCTTACAATGTTTAAAAGATGGGTTATTAAATGAGCCCCCGTGACTGTTTCCTTTGTGTGACTGCCGACTCCTTACCTACAGCAACCTTCTCTTTGTCTCCTTTTAAGGTGGGGGCCAGATTACGGGACCCGGCTCTCAGTGTAAGACCACCTTACGGATTCCGCGTTTAACGCATTTCTCACCTGTCGTCGTGTGATGTGATGTCGCAGGTGTCTTTTGTAAACTGTAAAATTCATCATTCATCATAAACTGTAAAATTCAACATACAATCTATAAATGTCAAATGCCTCTTGTTCCATTTAAGACATGGTCCGGTTTGCACTCTATAGAAAGCAGCACGATGTGTATTGCCTCACACGTCCTTCATTGATATTAATGATAATCGTAATTGAAATTGGAAAAAGGCAAAAAAGTATTGGAATATGAATAGTATGATTTATTGTATTTGATTTGTTTTGTGATTGTAAATACAATGTACTACCGTGCCTTTCAGAGAAGACTTGACTGAAGACAATTTAAACTAGATATTTTCCGAAAATGTTTGTCCGAAAACCAAGGTTGCAGGTACTGAGTTGGTATGGCTCGGATGACCAACACTTTCGGAGGTTGATGATTCTTTCTGAATTTATAGTTAAAGTGTCCTACATAAGGCCCTGAAAACGCAAAAACATGAACAATCTTTCCCTACTATTGAATCTCAAGTAAGGATATGTATAGAATTAAGAATCTAAATCTTGGTGTATTTTAAACACGTGTTAAAATATAAAAGCCATTCTCAAAAGTGGTACAGAACTGTTTTAATTACATGTACCTATATAATTACAGAAAAAATACAGAAAATTTAGTGTTCTCTGATTGGACATAAATTATAACATTTTCATATTTACTTCAAAGTCAAGTTAGATAATTTTTCTGAATTTTGTTAAATGTTGAGACGAAATCCTGCAAAGCTTAATAAAGCTAACGTAAACCCCCGATAGAAGCGGCTTGAATTTGGGCCATCTTGATAAAAACAAGTATAATGGGTTGGCGATAATTGGTTTTAGAAATGTCCTTGGTGATATACTATTGTCAATGAGTTTTGACTTAACCAGGCCGATAAAACCATTATTTTCCTGAAATATTCGAAAATCTGTCAGCCATTCATGACCTTCATAATTCAAGTGCAGCCTAAATTGGGGGTTTTACGATAAGCCATCCTAATCAAATCTCATTAAGAGTGAGCTTCTGGTTCGGCAGAGGCATAATAGGCTATATCGTGTTTGTTGGTAGCCCCCAAGTCGCGCCTCCAGAACCGCCTGCTGTTCCACCTGTCCCACAAGTTCAGCGACGAGAAGCGCCTGATGACGTACCACCAGAGTCTGCAGGACATCATCGAGGACCAGCTGTCGCTCGCCTCCATCCACTACCTGCGCTCCCACTACCAGGAGGCCATCGACATCTACAAGCGCATCCTCCTCGACAACAGGTGAAACCATATGTTCACTAACTACATGTTTTAAACTCAGCTCCACAGCCGTCACTATGGCCACCTTGGAGGCATAAGCTAGAGTGTTGCGTGGAGGTATAAGCTAGAGTGTTGCGTGCAGCACTTAATCATTGGCATTGATAAAAGTTTTCATCATTTCACCGTACTTTGTCCTCTGTTGTAGATCATAAAAAATCCTCTGTTGTAGATCATAAAAAATACCTTTCTCCACTGTGCATTACACCGGTCAATTGACCATCACACTTGCATCTGAAATAGAATGTGTGCGTACCACTGTGGGAGGAGTTTAATCGAACCATTTATCTATTGGGTTTCTTAAAAAATATTTCCTTGCTTCAACGTGTACTTGGGCTTCCTTACTTCAAAGTCTACCCTACATAATCGCACACAGTGATGAGCAATAAGTTTTAACACATTACCCCCCCTGCAGAGACTACCTGGCGCTGAACGTGTACGTGGCGCTGTGCTACTACAAACTGGACTACTACGACGTGTCGCAGGAGGTGCTGGCCGTGTACCTGCAGCAGTTCCCGGACAGTGCCATCGCCATCAACCTCAAGGCCTGCAACCACTTCAGGCTCTACAACGGGAAGGCCGCCGAGGTAAAGTATACCACTTAAGTTGGTGATACACGGTTATGTAAGTGTTCCTCTGGTATGTCGCGTCGTGGTTGTCCAGTCCAGCATTGAGTTAGTTTTGATATGTGCGTTTAGTTATTCTTGAATACAAGGATAAAACTGCGTATAGAGTTAATAAGTTATTGGTATTGAAGCAGGGGTCAACTGTACCAAAAACATCATTCTGAAGCCTGCAACCTTCTGAAGCTACTTTGGCTAGGTCCTTCAGGCCTAGTTTTTGGTACAGCATCAGACCTGATCCCTCTATAACTGCAATACCCTATGGCTCCAGGCAATTTTTTCTTAAATTTTCATTAAAATTATTTCCTTAAAGAAAGAGGTAGAGATACCAATGCTACAAATAATCGTAATATACTCGAACTTTCAAAGCAGCTCTTCTGATTTGGGGTATTGTCTAAAATTATCGCTTGAATTCATGTGTTATAATGGTTTAATTTCAAACTTGTCTCAGCAAGCAGAAAGATAATCTGTGGTGGCCGACATGTAGATGAGACAACCATTTGTTAGTCGATCAACAACATGAGGGAATTAAGAGGGGCCTGGCCTTGTCTCAACATTAACCGTTTAACAAAGCCCTTCTTAATCCTTCTAATACCGTTGACCTGTGAGGAGATGCCGTTCATGACTTCGTTTTGTTTCAGGCTGAGTTGAAAAGTCTTCAGGACATGGCGTCCCCATCATTTTTGTTCGCGAAGGATCTCATCAAACACAACCTTGTAAGTGCAAATATTGAATATTTTTTCTTACATTTATTTTTAGCTCAACCTACCCAAATTTTAGATTCAATGTCTAAAACCATAGAGGACGTTGAAATTAATAATTTTGTAATCAATATATTGGAATCCATTGGTATGTCGAATAATCTGGAGCTTCTTTTTATAAAAACGTTCAAAGCCATTGCAGCATTTCGTCAATTGTCGTTTGTCATTTAAATAATCTCGTTTTAATTGCTGGTCATTCGGTGGTCAAGGACCCATTGTGTGATGAGAGTAACTTTATGCTATGTTCCAGTGGGCCTTGTCAGTGAGTGGATTTCTATGGATTTTGGTTGTTTTAAGACAGTTTTCAGGGATTTAAAATGTTTTGTTTAACAAATCTTTACCTTTTTAGTTTTGAGTTTGACTTTCTCATTACAGACACTCTCAGAACTCGTGCATCAAATGGTTATTCTATATAGCAAATGTCTAAACATATGCGCAAATATCGGTTACTTGCTTAATTAATTTTTAGTAATTTATGGTTTTTGAATGTTTGTATAGCAGTGTTTGTGTTACTGTTCACTAGGTGGTGTTCCGTGGCGGGGAGGGCGCGCTGCAGGTCTTACCGCCCCTCATCGACGTGATCCCGGAGGCCCGCCTCAACCTCGTCATCTACTACCTCAAACAGGGTATAACCTTAAGTCGACTTTCACATTCAATCGATTATAATCATAGTTGGTAACGACACAGCTTGTGAAATTGGTCCTATGTTTTTGGTGCGTTAAGAATATTATATTGTTCTGATGGTTGAGACAAATTTGAAAACAAAGTTTGTGTCCTCTATTCATGTTTTTGCGATTTTGGCTTTCTACGGTGCCAGTACTTTGTAGTTGAAATTGAGAAAGGTATAAAAACTGAGGATTTGTTATAAATATATCCGCATACAATAAAAACGCTTACAGCCAATAGAAAATATTTTCTTAAATAGATTACCAGCAGTACATATTCTCAATATATAATGGCCTTTTTAAAAATGTTAACAAAAGATTTGAATAGAAATGCCCCAAATTCCCTCATGGTGATGTCTTCTCTACTTTGCTGTTGACAGAGGACGTGAACGAGGCGTATAACCTGATCAAGGACCTGGACCCGACCACGCCTCAGGAGTACATCCTGAAGGGGGTGGTCAACGCCGCGCTCGGCCAGGAGCAGGGCTCGGTGAGTCACGCGTTACGTCTGCCTCATATGAAGTAACTGTTCTCCTGGGCATTGTGGACTTTCCACACTTTGACATTTTGGGGAGCGTTTTAATCTTGTGTTTGATTTCCCGCTTTCAATTTTAATTTCTGATCCGCACAACAGCAATAGTAATTACAGCCCCCACCCCAGCACCTGTGTCTGTTAACAGTGGGCAATGACCCGGAAAGCCGAGTCTCCCTCCACAACAATACACAGTTACCATTTTGTCAACATTTTTCCTCTTTGGTGAGTCAGGTAGTCATAATCCGCAGTGATTTCGACCTAAATAGTTGAGCCTAACATTGTTAACAGAAATATATGTGCATGTTCTGTTCGCTATTTCTAATGGTCCAGATGATAAGGACAACATGTTGATAGCATATTGAACTATGCAGTGTGGTAAACTGTCTCTCAATGCTTCGCTAATACTTTTGCGGAGGCTGAGGCAGTATCATTTCATCATCAGCAAATATGATTTGATAATGCAGGCCGCAGTAAAAATCTGTTTCAATGACATAGGCTTATTCTCTTTAACACTTTCTCAGGATAAGGATGCAAAGGGAGTGAGTATCGTTGTCTCCCCATTTAACTGGTCTGTCACACGCCTCGCTCACACGCGCCTGTCACACGTGTCTCTATTGTGCGCCTGTTGTCTGTTGGTCTCGTCGCTGGGGAAGGGTGCACTATGTGGGTAGGGGACTATTTGTAAAACAGGTCTCCATTCACACAATCACGTCTCCGGTCACACGCACGCACACTTCATATTCAAGATACAGAAAATAGACTTAAGGATTAAGCCTACAAGTACTGCAAATAATATTGTCTATGCAAGACAGTTTTGTTAAAGATTTAAGAACAGGAATACTTTCATTTTCTACTACCCAGGAAAACAATTTCTCTGAAATCTTTGCACATTACAAGAACCTGAAACCATAAGACATATTTTCAAGTACCTTTTCAAGTCATATATGAGGTGTTGTCAAAAGTCCGTTCTTTTAGATGCACTGTGACGTACCACTTACTCTAATTTTGGGATTTCGATCGTCCTTGGTTTCAGGAAAAAAATCACCTTCGATTACAACTCTCCCAAAGTACACAACCCCCTATTAGCCAACATACTTGTAGTTAATAGTATCCACAAACCTGTGCACCTTTTCCCACGGCCAGGTAGCAACCATCACGTCTTAGGCCCCTTATTATTTCCCAAGTCTGCATGAATGATATAAAATATATGACATTTTGTTTAATCTGCATGTCTTAATAATTGCTTAAACATTCTCATTCATCATTCGGGACGTGATGTAGGCTCTACAGCTTCATTGAATCAATTTTTGAGTTGTATTGAACTTAGGTGGATTTAGAGGAGACATATGTCCCTCTTTTTATACGAAAATATGCGAGTTATTTTATTGTAAATTCAGCATGAAGATCCTCAAGGAAAGGAATTATCCGACCGTACCCTCCATTTCAAATCCAAGATCCTCAACTGCAATATGCCAGTTTAGAACAACTCCTGTTTTCGTTCAAATTCTATGATATGTCATATGATTTGCGGCACTTTTTCATTTATTCATCCATAAATAAAACAAAAACCTAGGTGGACCCAGGTGGTGGCTCCTGAAAAGTGAGGCCATTTAGAACCAAATGCTCCCGTCGAAATGTGACAGCTTTCTCTAGTGTTCGCTGAGCTTTTCTTCAAAGGAGACTTCTGTAATCAGTTCCTCACACGGTTTTCTGCGACATTTCGTTGCCTCTTTTATACCTTATATATGTGTGCTACTTACTTCGCATTTGACCCTCTCTGTTTCCCGCCCCCAGAGAGAACACCTGAAGATCGCCCAGCAGTACTTCCAGCTGGTCGGGGGGTCGGCCAGCGAGTGTGGTAAGTCACACTTAGTCTTTTGTGTAACAGGAGTTCTCCGGGTCCTGTAGCCTGGCAGACCATGGCCCTGTCGGCGAGTAGGTGGCGGTTGTTAGGCCTGGCCACGTTAGCTATTTTGATAGATTATTTTTAGGCTTGACACGTCCGAAATTTGAATATATTCTGAACGTATGACAAATTTTAAAAATATGCATATGGACCAGTGGCAACATTCTTTCTTCAGTGTCCAGACTCGCAAGAGAAATATTGATATTTTATGTTTATAGATTGACACTCAAGTGCAATCTTTGTAAAATAATTATAATATTGTATTTGTATTAATCTGACTACTTAGAGATGCCATCTCTTCTACTTATGTAGGATTTCCTACTGTTTGGTGATTTTGGATTGCACAACCAATGTTTTCCTACATCACTTTGATATCTGTTTTAGAGTATTTTTGCATTTGTTCCATGCTATTCAAACACAAATTCAGTGTCAGATCTCTATTCCTCAAGGTTATTTCCCCCCTAGTTGATTCTAGAAAAAAAGTAGGACAATGATTTTCTACTTTTCCTACTTTTTCATTTGTCGGGAGTGGCATCTCTGCAACTCCAATGCATATACCGGTATGTCTAAATTGTTGTCAGTGTCCTGAACTTTGATTTAATATTTTTTGGTATATGATTCATGTTAAAATTACAGTGATTTTTCTTCATTCCACGTTTCTTGTTATATTTTTTACGTGTTACTGTTTTGTTCCCACTGCAGACACCATCCCCGGCAGGCAGTGCATGGCGTCCTGTTTCTTCCTCCTTAAACAGTTTGAAGACGTGCTCATCTATCTCAACTCAGTCAAGGTATACGAGATACAAATAACACTGATTTATCTATGTCTTATCTAAGCCATTTAACGTGTCATTTGGTAAATATGGGCTCAATGACATGCAATACTCATCCATCTTACTCAGTAAAGATAACTATTTCCCAAGGGATGGTCCCTAAATAAAATTAGCATCAAACACTGAGATTGTTTTGAATAGGACTGCAAAGCTATAGGAAAACAGGAACGATACACGTATTTACTCTCCCAAGCTGCAATGCCTTACGAGAGTCCTTTATCGACTACTGGGTAGATTTGGCAAAGAAAAATATATTCTAAAGCTTATTGGAATGAATTGAATACAGCGATCCATATAGACACCAGTCTTGTCCTATTTTTCATGCATTTATTTGCTTGAGATTTAATTATATCATACCTATTTGAATTTATTCTGGGATAATATAAACAATCTATTTTTGCAGAGTTACTTCTACAATGACGACAACTTTAACTTTAACTACGCCCAAGCCAAGGCCTCCGTGGGCAACTATAAGGAGGCAGAGGAGGTGAGGGCTTACACTGCTTATATACACACTTTCTCCCAGATCAAGGGTGCTTTAGGGGGTCATTGACTTTCATATTCTTCAGGAAGCCTTTTGTTATCCTTGGTTATATTCGATGATTAAAAAAATGTTTAAATCTTCCTCAACCGACGTTAATTTATGCTAAATGTTTAATATAATGTGCTGTAAAAACGCCCCATCCCCAACTGGTTGTCGTTGTCTGTCGTAGGTCTTCATGCTGATTCAGAGTGAGCGTATGAAGAACGACTACATCTACCTAAGCTGGCTGGCCCGATGCTGTAAGTTACCACCACCGAATAACCGCTTACAATCATCCACACACGGTTCACTATCTATTTCATAACGATTTTCCCTTCCGTTTTTCCACTCAAGAATAACAATCTTGTTACACGTCGAATTTTCCTATTTTTAGGCTCATAAAATTGCAGATCATTTTGTCCTTAGTATATCATCGATTACGTATCAGTCAGTTTGAGGAAAAAGAACAAATGTTAACGTAGACTTTCCTAACGAGCCGGCTTGCAGTCACAGTTGACCAGTAGTTTTCCAAGAGTGGTTAGCATTGTGGAAGACCTGAGTGCTATATAGTGCTTCTAAGTGCCTGCCTTGCCTGTCCCCAGACATCATGAACCGCAAGGCGCGCCTGGCCTGGGAGCTGTACCTGAAGATGGAGACGTCGGGCGAGTCCTTCAGCCTGCTCCAACTCATCGCCAACGACTGCTACAAGGTGAGCCCAACCCCTCCACTGAGGTAGGGAGTAGATATGGACTTACAATATGAACCGCTCTGGGCCCAATCCCGGCCTCGGCAAGGGTAGCGGCACTCAGTGTAGGTAGGGTAGAAACACATTGATGCTACCTTAGTCCTAAATACTCTCAGGGAAAAACTAATTGATTATATCATTGCAAGAAGGTTTATATTCACCCATGAAATCAGTGACAAGATCTGTAATGTATATGTGCGACGTGACAAAGTGGGCTCCTTACACCAACCACATTTGAAATGACAATTGAACTTCTGTCGCCACTTTTATAATCAGATCAGTATATCTATTGCGCCCTTTAAAATAATATCTGTAATATGTAATGCCTATGCTCAAATTATGCTCACGGATCTGTAATTGAAAACATAAAAAGAAACAAGAACTGTACTAGTAGTTAACAAAGTGTGTAGATTTATGATTGGATGTAAACACTTATTCTCTGCAAAGGTGTTGTATGCCGAAAATATGTACATTTACAGGAATTTCTTGTTGATTATCCGAGAATAACTGAAGAGAATCGGTTTGCTTTTAATTGCAGATGGGCCAATTCTACTATGCCGCAAAGGCCTTTGACGTGTTGGAGCGCCTTGACCCCAACCCTGAGTACTGGGAGGGCAAGCGTGGCGCGTGTGTTGGCGTCTTCCAGATGATCATCGCAGGCCACGAGCCCAAGTAAGTGAACCCTGCATACGGTGTTGGCGTGACCAGCTTTCACTATCCAAAAGACATTGTCGCGTGTTGAAAGTTCTATAATTGACCAAAATAGGTTACAATATACATTTATAATGTTCACCTGGTGGGGAAAAGTAAGGAAATGTTTCTTATACCTTTTGTTTTCAAGTAAAGATCTTGGCCATTTAGAGATGAATCCCCATTAAAACCATCGTTCTATTCTCTTCACTAACCCAAATTCCCCAACTGACCTTTTCTGCTAAGTTAGCATTTCCTTGAATTGTTAATTTCCATTCATAAACCAAATCTTTACTTCCAAGCAAGAGCTTTCACCACTCGATGTTCACCGACTGAGCTGCTCACGTTGTCTCGGCATGTGGAGCACGTCGGGGTTTGGGCTGCCGTTTGATTATATTACAAGCCAAATGTTTATTTCATACTGTCAACACAAAGTCCAATTATTTTGATCTTTCCTAGTTTCCCTAACTTTAACATGGTTTTAACTGGTTGGAAAATTTAACAGAAAAATATCCTCGAGTGAGTGTTTCAAACTTTTGGTCCATGAGAGGAAAAATACCAGTTTCTACAAGTTTTCCTACGCAGCTAATATCAAATATTTGTTTTGTTTCTTAGAATTCAACAAGAATCGCAGTCCTTTGCTTGGTAATATACTCAAATCATATGGCAAATTACCTTAAGATTTCCAACCAGGACTAATGTTTAAGGCTTTTTGAATTAGTGGACAGTGGACTTGTATATTCCACAGAATGGGACATTTTGGCATTAGTTACGTGTGTTAGATACCGTCCTGGTTGGACGGTGTGCAGAGTGTAGGTTTCCCTCTACTCCCTCGACCTAACCCGATAAGCACCTAACGAGTCTTCAACGAGAGCCTGTAGGTTTGGGGGTGCCTATTCTGCTGAATGAGTTGAATAGACAGCACTAAAATGTGCCTTGTTGAAACACAGTATTCCGTTTTTTGCTGACCTTTGCGTTATTGCAACCATCCAATCCCAGCAACCTCTCCCTGGCCACTGCTTTGTGCAAACTACCAGAAACGAGTGACAAAATCCTTTTTTTCCCTCATTTTCAATCATATTCATATATCCCCTGGCATTCAACTGCCCCTGGGATTCTCGATGATTTCATAACAGTAGTTCCCTCATGGCCCAATTCCCTCACTAGATCCATTTATATAGCATTTTGACCTCAGATATTGAAATTTGTTCCCTACATTTTAAAATACCTGTCACAATTGCATTTCCCCTGTCCTTTTGATACTGTGTATACAATGTGCTCGTGCTCTTGAGCAGCGAAGAAAATACAGTTAGTGCCATACATTTTTTATTATGTTTTCCTGAGAATATATTTACTGTGTTACGAAGCATATCAAATTATTTGCGCTTAATGATTGTAAAGCTTTATTAGCTGCTTTCATCTAAATATTCTGTTCCATTTTTATTTCCTCCATTTCTAAAATTGAAATGTTATGGCTACTTATAAACCCGTCACCATTAGACGCTTTCACATGATACAATTTTCTTCGCTGGCAGGAGTGACGCCAACAGGTATCTGTATATATGATTTCAAGTTTGTTCTTTACTTCAAATATCACTCTCCTTTCCTAACACCTGTTTTATTGCATGACCTATTTTGACAGGGATCGGTTGAGTGAGGTGATAGAAATCTTGCGCAACACCTCCAACCCTCAGGTTGACTATGTGACCCGGCTCATAAGAAAATGGGCCAAGGATAACAAAGTGGCGCTGTCGGTGTGAGGCCGCGCGGGTGTGGGCTTGGCGCGCCCGGCCTTCCCACATGTAGGCACCAAGACAAACCACGTCTCATTTTACTAAGCATGGTCCTCTCTCAAGTCTGTCACATACATACCAATCAGTCTCCTTGTCCGGGGCCCGTGCACTGAAAGGTTTCACTGAGAAGATCTGCAAATGTCCAAGGATTCGAACAGTTTAACACTTCAGCATTAAAGAAAGGGAAATGGTTATAAAATCCTAATTTAAAAGATAACCCCTCTTCCTTTGTCTTCATGACTGAGAGAATCGTTATGAGCAGTCAGATAGGTACAAATGGACGCAATTTTAGCTCAGGCAGGCCTGTTTTTATACAGTTTTGTATTCACCCAGACAAATATACTCCATAAATATAGACCAAGTTGGTAACAGGTCTGGCACATCAGGTTCTCAGGGAGCCCTCAGCTGAAAGGGACAGATTGGTACGTATGTGACAGCCTTAAGCCCGGCCCATCGAGTCGTTCCCACCTCGCTTCTCTCACACCATCTTTCCTGCCTGCTTCTCGTTGCCAGTTCATGTTGCATCTTGATCATTATATTGTTTATTGCAAATCGTATCAGTTGTGATTTGTTGTCCAATTAACGGTCATCAAATTTGCTGCTTAATGAAACCTCAAAGATGCAAAAATGAATACTAGATGTTGTTGCAGTAGGCTTTTACTAAAGCAGATGCTTACTCATGCCTACAGCTACGTGTATTATGGTGTATGTATCTCTGTTATATGTTCAAATAAGCTTTATGCAGCAATTCTCGTAGATGCAGAATATTCCCTCTTAAAGCCTTTTTCCAATTCAAATACAGAAAAGTTTCCTGAGACCAAAGATTGTCTGACCTGAATGCGTGCTTCAGAAGTCTAAAATGTAGTGTATGGGGCCCCATGAAGCGTGCCTCGTCTGGTCCAAGAGGCTCTGCTACCCTCTGTATGGTATGCTGTACTGAGTACTGGGTGCTGAACTATTGCAGATGTGTCTACAAGTCAGTGCTCATTGGGCATCTACTATCACTGTTTACCTTTTCGGAGTTATATCTGTGTTCATCATACAGCATTAGGCAATATAATTTTGGGTGGGGAAAATAACCAGGCCAGATCGCAACTTTTCCATCTTTGACACATCTCAGGTACACCTTTGTCTCAAAAAAGGGTCCAGGCCCTTTCAGTGGAAAGTGATGTCATTTGCACAATGCCAGGGTGCCCATGCAAGTCTTAAAAACGTCCTATAAGGTCTTAAATCGAAGTTCTCAGAGCTAAAGACAAAAAAAAAGGACTTAAATTTCACATCCTTTTACAAGAGGCCTTAAAAAGATCTTAATTTGGATCTGATTGGGAAATAGAAATCAAAAGGAAGGATGAGCAAAATTGCTGCGCTTTGCAGTGTCATTACAACCTCATGCAGTAAAATTTGTCTAATCTGTGGCAAATTAGTCTTAAATTTGCCAAACTTAGGTCTTCAATAGGTCTTAAATGGATTTTGGAAAAAGTGTGGGCACCCTGAATACCTATAGACGAGCAGGGAGTGACCATGTGGATGCAGGTCTGTGATCTAAACAAAACATGGGCCATGACAAACATAAAGTGTATCGTTACATTCAAGTAGTAGAAAATTATTATGAGATGTATCTGACACGTATCTACTCTTCAGCAATTAACCTGTGATTGACTTAACACAGAACCAGAGCATTTCCCACTCCCCCTTAGATTCCGGTACCCTCGGGTCCCACTTACCACAGAACCAGAGCATTTCCCACTCCCCCTTAGATTCCGGTACCCTCGGGTCCCACTTACCACAGAACCAGAGCATTTCCCACTCCCCCTTAGATTCCGGTACCCTCAAGTCCTACTTACCACAGAACCAGAGCATTTCCCACTCCCCCTTAGACCCCGGTACCCTCAGGTCCCACTAACCACAGAACCAGAGCATTTCCCACTCCCCCTTAGTCCCCGGTACCCTCGGGTCCCACTTACCACAGAACCAGAGCATTTCTCACTCCCCCTTAGATTCCGGTACCCTCAAGTCCTACTTACCACAGAGCCAGAGCATTTCCCACTCCCCCTTAGACCCCGGTACCCTCAGGTCCCACTTACCACAGAACCAGAGCATTTCCCACTCCCCCTTAGACCCCGGTACCCTCGGGTCCCACTTTCCACAGAACCAGAGCATTTCCCACTCCCCCTTAGACCCCGGTACCCTCGGGTCCCACTTACCACAGAACCAGAGCATTTCCCACTCCCCCTTAGACCCCGGTACCCTCAGGTCCCACTTTCCACAGAACCAGATCATTTCCCACTCCCCCCTTAGACCCCGGTACCCTCAGGTCCCACTTTCCACAGAACCAGAGCATTTCCCACTCTCCCTTAGACCCCGGTACCCTCGGGTCCCACTAACCACAGAACCAGATCATTTCCCACTCCCCCTTAGACCCCGGTACCCTCGGGTCCCACTTACCACAGAACCCGAGCATTTTCCACTTCTCCTTAGACCCCGGTACCCTCAAGTCCTACTTACCACAGAGCCAGAGCATTTCCCACTCCCCCTTAGACCCCGGTACCCTCAAGTCCTACTTACCACAGAGCCAGAGCATTTCCCACTCCCCCTTAGACCCCGGTACCCTCAAGTCCTACTTACCACAGAGCCAGAGCATTTCCCACTCCCCCTTAGACCCTGGTACCCTCAAGTCCTACTTACCACAGAGCCAGAGCATTTCCCACTCCCCCTTAGACCCTGGTACCCTCGGGTCCCACTTTCCACAGAACCAGATCATTTCCCACTCCCCCCTTAGACCCCGGTACCCTCAGGTCCCACTTTCCACAGAACCAGAGCATTTCCCACTCTCCCTTAGACCCCGGTACCCTCGGGTCCCACTAACCACAGAACCAGATCATTTCCCACTCCCCCTTAGACCCCGGTACCCTCAGGTCCCACTTACCACAGAACCCGAGCATTTTCCACTTCTCCTTAGACCCCGGTACCCTCAAGTCCTACTTACCACAGAGCCAGAGCATTTCCCACTCCCCCTTAGACCCCGGTACCCTCAAGTCCTACTTACCACAGAGCCAGAGCATTTCCCACTCCCCCTTAGACCCCGGTACCCTCAAGTCCTACTTACCACAGAGCCAGAGCATTTCCCACTCCCCCTTAGACCCTGGTACCCTCAAGTCCTACTTACCACAGAGCCAGAGCATTTCCCACTCCCCCTTAGACCCTGGTACCCTCAAGTCCTACTTACCACAGAGCCAGAGCATTTCCCACTCCCCCTTAGACCCCGGTACCCTCGGGTCCCACTTTCCACAGAACCAGAGCATTTCCCACTCCCCCTTAGACCCCGGTACCCTCAGGTCCCACTTACCACATAACCAGAGCATTTCCCACTCCCCTTAGACCCCGGTACCCTCGGGTCCCACTAACCACAGAACCAGAGCATTTCCCACTCCCCCTTAGACCCCGGTACTCTCGGGTCCCACTAACCACAGAACCAGAGCATTTCCCACTCCCCTTAGACCCCGGTACCCTCGGGTCCCACTTTCCACAGAACCAGAGCATTTCCCACTCCCCCCTTAGACCCCGGTACCCTGGGGTCCCACTAACCACAGAACCAGAGCATTTCCCACTCCCTTAGACCCCGGTACCCTCGGGTCCCACTAACCACAGAACCAGAGCATTTCCCACTCCCCCTTAGACCCCGGTACCCTCAGGTCCCACTAACCACAGAACCAGAGCATTTCCCACTCCCCTTAGACCCCGGTACCCTCGGGTCCCACTTATCACAGAACCAGAGCATTTCCCACTCCCCCTTAGACCCCGGTACCCTGGGGTCCCACTAACCACAGAACCAGAGCATTTCCCACTCCCTTAGACCCCGGTACCCTCGGGTCCCACTAACCACAGAACCAGAGCATTTCCCACTCCCCCTTAGACCCCGGTACCCTCAGGTCCCACTAACCACAGAACCAGAGCATTTCCCACTCCCCTTAGACCCCGGTACCCTCGGGTCCCACTAACCACAGAACCAGAGCATTTCCCACTCCCCCTTAGACCCCGGTACCCTCGGGTCCCACTAACCACAGAACCAGAGCATTTCCCACTCCCCTTAGACCCCGGTACTCTCGGGTCCCACTTACCACAGAACCAGAGCATTTCCCACTCCCCCTTAGACCCCGGTACCCTCAGGTCCCACTAACCACAGAACCAGAGCATTTCCCACTCCCCCTTAGACTCTGGTACCCTCGGGTCCCACTTATCACAGAACCAGAGCATTTCTCACTCCACCTTAGACCCAATACCTGAGGGTATCACTTGACACACATTCTACCACATGTACTCCTATCCCGCACTTACTTATTACTTAAATAATCTAGTTTCATCTAGTTTCAGCCCTTACACAGATCCTAGAAAATCACTGTTGCAAACACAAATTTATGTAATTACCCAGAAAAAAAGTGAATATTATTTTACTGTAGCGCTGCTGATCAATATATATCCCCAGTCCTGCACATTGGTCAGTCGGATGTTACCGAAGTTGTGTAATGCACAGCATGCTAACCCGTAGCGCCCCTCAGGCCACACACCTCAGGCCCGCCGCAGCAACCCCTCCCATCATTGCATGCACAGGGGTCAATCACCATACTTCTTGGACGAATTCTGAGTGTAATTGCACAAGGAGTAGTATACGTTGAATGTAAGGCCTTTGAGCATAAGAAATTTAATCTTAAAAAAAGGGGGGGAAATAGAAATTTAATCTTAACACTCACAAAAGAACTTTATGCAAAAGCAGGAATTATCCTGATGTATAAACCAAAATATTGTTTTGAAATTTTGGCCCTGCATATTAAGAGGGGAAAGGACAACAATAAAATTGACAACACCAAACACAAACCCGTCAAAGTGTATATTGATAGTATGGCAGGGGCTCCCCTGTACGGGGGTAGTGGCTCCCACCCCGCTGAGGGCCCTGATTGTGGGCACGGCCTGCCCCATTGACACGGGTGATTGAGTTACTGCCCGCTGGGCGCCCGTACTGACCGTTACGTCATTGTATTGACCGGTGGACCCAGCTCCCTTACACAGGTTACGGCCGCCCCAAATCAGCTACATGGTCAATGTCTGTCGCGTATCTCATATGTCTACGATGTCTTAATAGAACAGAGATACATGTGCATGTAATACCTGCCAATGGTCCATTGCTTGCTCATTGATATCTAGTATTAAGTTTACCAAACCTCAAGGTCACGAAGCCATTTTGTTAGAGTTACAGCTTGGCAAAATTAACAATTTATCATTAATTCTGTTTTGTTAAGTAATCTAATTGTCTTTAAACATAAGTCATATTTGTATAATAGTCAAAATGTATACAATTAAACATTGTTATTAAAGAAAATATATTAAGCGTGATATTGGGAGCAGGTCATCCTGGAACATAGAATTAATTGCAAGATTATAAAGTATGACAGGTTTGTTCGACCTGGCACCAACTGTAACTCACAGCTCGGTGTTTGGTTTCAGGGAGACGCTTCGCGACGTGGTGCAGATGCTGCGGAACACGGGCAACCCACAGGTGGAGTACATCATCCGCACCATGAAGAAGTGGGCCAAGGAGAACAGAGTGCCCATAATGTAACCCCCTGATGACCCGCTCCCCTGACCGCTGTACGAGTCTGTACCTGGGGCCTGCCCCGGGCACGACCCTTGTCAATGTGTTATGACCGTCACACACAGTTTTTAAGATTCATCCATCTCCGTTATTGTATTCGCCTAGCAGAGGTTGCCTGTGTTACACCCATAATGCCTAACGCGAGGTGGCTACGAGAAATTCTAGTGATTTATTTACTGAGCGCAAAAATTCAGAAAAAACATTAACATATGAAGATTATGATCCCACTATCAATTTGCCAATTATAAAGTTTTTGAATTTGTCAAATATTTGACTTGATGACATTTCGACGCATATTATGGGTTTTTCTTTGTGGGTCATTTCTCTCCTATAACCTAATAATCAACATTTTCAGGTTTTAGCCACTAAAGCATCTAAAATACAGTATCCATATCTTTTATCATGTAAAATAAGTAATCATGATTCGGCATAATTATAAATGGCCTTTTGAAAATGTTTTAATTGGTAGACAACGAATCTCGGGACCTCTGATAGGCGAATTCGGGATGCATCTCAATCACTTTCAAAGTGAAGTGCTGAGACTGGTGCCGGCACCGCCCCGTGCAGTGTACACCGACCTGCCGTCAGTGAGTGAAGCACCCTCTGATTACTGTGATATGTTGGCTAGCTTAGTCCGGCCATAGGCAACGTGGGAAACAAGCCCCATATCCGTCCTCTTATAACACATTCCTAGACATGCTGCCATATGGTTCTAGCTTCTGCAATATGTCATCCACTTTAACTTATTCTCTGTACTTACGTTTGCGTCACAATAAACATTTATGTACATATATAATTGAGATGATGGCACTCTGCTAAGAGTTATCTTAACACTTAAGTGACGAAAATAATCACGTACC
This sequence comes from Lepidonotus clava, assembly GCA_936440205.1. NCBI lineage: Eukaryota > Metazoa > Annelida > Polychaeta > Phyllodocida > Polynoidae > Lepidonotus > Lepidonotus clava. Next base: position 14,774,038 of record OW387135.1, read on the forward strand.
TCTCATGTGTTGGAACCGAAATGTTAATAAATATAAAAATGTCAAACGACAGGTGACGTCCTTTTCTTTTTCTACGCTGTTATCATCAATTAAACATCTCCATGCCTTTTGAGAGCAGCCTGATACACATTGTAATATTTAGCCATCCAGTGAATCTCAGTGTGGCAGCACTATAAAGAGGGCATTGGGTCTTTCATAGATTTGGTCACCACCCCTGTTGAGTAAACCTAGCTGCAAAGCTTTACCTTGTGCAGTCTGGTAAAAGAACCCAAAATTTTCAGCCAGACGTTAAACTAACCAACAAAATTTAGTGAATCGATTCAGCCAATTCTTTACCTGCACAAACCTGAGGACCTCTACTCATAATCACCAGTTTATGTATATGCTGGATAAGGCTATCATTCTAATGGAATGTCCTTACCTAGAATGAGGTGCGTCAGACGACCCCTTCGGCCCCCTTAAGTAAATGAGTGGTGCTGTAAGTAGTATATGGAATGTGGAGTTGGGGGCAGGGGACCTTGCATGTTATGAAGAATTAAAACCCATTTTTAGTAACAAATAGGATCAAATTTACCGCCCTACAAGACAGGAGAGTACCTTGATGAGTAAAACTCCTCAAAATAATACAAAATTTATATTTTATAGTTCAAAATCCTATCCTCGTTTTAGACAATGACGGTGTTATCTACATGGAAATAAGAATTAGCTGATGTTTTTTATAGTGCCATTTGTGGACAGGCCTAAATGTTTCTCAGTAGATGATCTGTAATGGTTGATATGCTTCTGTCACAGACTGGAGACTGCTATTATATCTCCCGTTTGCGGAAATGAAATGGTATTCATATCACTTTTTAATTGATTTATTTTGAATCAATTGATCAGAGTTCACAATTCATTTGTATTTTACGCACCAGCAGGCAAATTCTAGCATATTTTGTTGACAAAAATGAAAAAAATACTAAAAAGTCTTTGGAATATGAATAATATATGTTCAGGTTCAGAAATGCATAATCATTTAAAGAAAGAATAGTTGAAGTTACAATCTAATCACTTAGATCAAACAATTGATTGCTATGCTAAAAGCTTGGATTGAAAGTAGATTTGTCTGCAAAATTAATGTCCATATCGGCATCATTAATACTGATAAAAAGTCTTCAGTCCACAATCAAGACCTTGATGGGAAATAGAAACTAGGTCCATAGACCTTGTGCAGGAGTTGTCTCGTGACCTGATTTTGGTGATCACATGGTTACCACACCCATGTGGCTATAAGATATATCCACAATTTATGGAAAGTGATTGATAACAATGATATGATGTGTTTTCTTTTGACAATATAGTTAAATATCTACACCATAGATCATTTAGAATTGTGAATAAGGATACATTTAAACTGCTCACCAACATGGCTGCCATCCAAGTTTTGGGTATGTGACGTCATGTGCACAACGTCTATATTATCAATGTACAAGCAGGACATGCTCTTATAGATGTTGTGCAGTTGATGTCATTGCACCCATGAAGGGCCTGACTGTCATATTGGTGATCAATTTAAAATCAATACATTTCCCTATTAGGAAGTATCCAGAACCGATATTTATATAAGATTGATCTCAAATGGTCTCTTGGAGTCATAATTACCTTTTTTATCTATAATATTATAGAGTAAATTAATTTTAGATATATCTGATGGGCGCATGGTTCTGATGCGCACATGATCAAAATATGGTCACATGACCATGTTTGCTATGATCTATAGGTACTTGTGGGACCGGTATGACTGCAGTTATAGCAAATTAGAGAGAGGTTCATTACTAATGAAAACAAACTTATTCTATTTGGCGTACAGTTCTGTATAATGCCCCAGAAAAATTCATCTATTTATTTTTGATAATGAATGTTTGATCAGAAGAATGAGTTGTGGATGAATGGTTAAGACAAGATGCATAGTTCATGAATGGTAAATGTTTTTAGGGTTAGGTGCTTAATGATAACTTCTTTGTGTTTTTTAATGGTTTATTTTCAACATAATTATGATTACATGTTGTCCCTGTTGACCAAGTGATACATTGGACAGATGGATGATAGTGAAAATGGTGAGCAAGGTACCATCAAAATAGCACCACAGTAATTGTCAATGGTTTTTCACATTTCTCTCCAATTATGGTCTCCAATAAAATTATTATAGGATCTAATACATTAGCCAAGCATGAAAGTATCATGAGATTAAATCATAATCTGGTTCAGTGGTTTGTTGAAGAGGAGGCCACAGAAAGTGGCCTCGCAGGGGGAGCTGTTCAGCAGGCTAGGAATCCCCCATCTACAGGCAACGTGATGCCATTAATCATGTCAGACTTATCACTGAGCAGGAACAGGATGGGGTGCACCACGTCCTTCACTTCTGTAAAAGAGAAGGTTTAAATGGGCCGTGAGAGAAGACAGTTGTACCATGTGTAGGATGCACTTGTCCTTTACCTCTGGAAGACAGGTTTAAATCGGCCATGCGAGAAGTCAACTATACCATGTGTGGGGTGCACCATGTCCTTCACCTCTGTATGAGAGAAGGCTTAAATCAGCTGGAAGGACAGTAAGTTGTTCCACATGTGGGGTGCACCACATCCTTCAGTCAGAGAAAGATGGCCCAGAATTGATGCATATGAAGTTACTGATAATATTGAATCATGATATTGAGTGCTGTTGTATGAGATAGAAGATAGTAAATACTTATGTCTCAAATTTTAGAACATGATATCTGATCACAATATACAATTGGGAAATCATATTAGATAAATGTCTATGGTACAAAGAATGGACGTACCTGCAAACCTGCCGAGGGGTATCCTGTTGAGCATGGTGGCGGCCTTGGCTGGTTCACTCCAGCCGACCCGCCCCATAGCTGTCATCACCACGGTTGGGTTCACTGCGTTCACACGGATCTGAAACAAACAATCTCTCATTAAGTCTCCAAATATAAAGATATATCTTACTAAATGGATGCATTATAAAGAAATGAAAAGGCCACAGTTGGTACAGTTTTCATGGAAAATAACAAGTAATGTTTTAGGAGTGAATGGATGACATGTTCAGGGTGACATAGTTCCATATTTTATACATCTAACAGGGTGTAGACTTTTCAGTGCTCAAGAATACATTGATATAACAAGAATAACATTGCGAGTGATGGACAGTTTGACAGTTTTACAATGAATATAATATTCTCTTTTTATTTTCTTACGTTTGGGTCCACACTAAATAGGCACCCTTTCCATGTCTATCGTATACTAATACGCTTTAACAACAGCACAAACAAACAAAATATATACACTTTTCCGATGAACCTGCACAGTCAACCAGTCTGCCAAATTTTTGGGATTTAGTAACTAATTCACTTCACTTCTTATACCTTAACCATGGGAAACCTCCCAAAAAATGTTTCAAATTTAAGACAGCAGGGGGCGCCACATTAATAAAGAAAGATGTATACAGGGGGAAAAACAGGATTTCAAAAAGGGGCCCACATATAGGCTAAGTACTAAAATGGTGTGCATTTGCGCAGACATGCAACATTTTTTCTTTGGCAAGTTTAGGTCCCCACCAAAATGGGGGGTGGGGGGGGGGGGGGGGGAGACGGTCAGGACCCCCAGGACTACCAGCCCCTGTATTCCTGTATCTTTTTTAAATTAAAATTTTGCTTTGATAACTAATTTCTGCAATCATATAAAATAAATTGCATTATGAAGGATGTTAAACAACCTTTCTTAATTCTGATAAGATATGATTTAACAAAACTTTTCTTTTTTGTTGCCATGGTAACCAAAATAATTACATTTTGCATATCATAGGCCATTTGTTGCCATGGAAACCACAATATTCACTAAAAATGTTTCAGAACTCTTTTTAAATTTATCTTTCATCGTTCTTAGCATCAAAAATTAATTATATATATATATATATTGCTGTTTTAACCCTTAATATTTGTTTAAATGGGCCTAAACTATTATTCAATATTTTTCATTTTGTTGAGGTCATAATTTTTGCCAGATGTGTTCCATAATAAAACCTGGAGGTCGTTTTAAAGACAGGATACAAAATACTTGTAAATTTACCATAGAAAAAAACCCTTTGCAAAAGCAAAAGTTGGACTAAAGACAGGATACAAAAATTTCGGTCGAGCTTAAGAGAAATGCCCCAAATTTACATATTTTTTGTAAATATTTACAAATGGAAAAATCGTTGGTAAACGCCAAAATTTACAGATGGTGCGATGAGCAATGGTAAATTTTTTTGGGCGGGAAATATTGACCTTTGGGCGCCAAAACGTCATTTGGCGGATCGACGGAGACGTAAGTATTATGCCTATTTTTTTTTTTAGGGTTCTGAGATGATTTTGACCATTTTCAGACGTTTTTGTATTTTCACTTTTTCTCATGATAATGCATAGACATAAGGTGTCATATTTCTACTTTCTTTTGTCAAGTTATTTCTGCACAATTAGCAAATGTTGTAATGGGTATGCTTCTTTCATTGTTTAGCATGGTGAAGCTTCCCATCGGTCAGTGTGCCAGGAGCATGCCACTGCGATTCTGGCTGCGCCCCAGTGCTTTGAAACATCCCAAACGCCTCAGAGAGGGTATAGGAAGGAGACGATGTAGGGCTCAACGCGTTATTAGGAGAAGAAATGACCCCCGTATGTTGTGGCCTCGCAGCCGAGAGTTTGAGCAAAGGCACCGGCTTACACCTGAAATGGTGGAGTACCTTGCTGGGGAGTTCTTCCGAAGCTCTATCTACATCACCCAGGGTGATGATCCGAACGGCAGGGGAAGCCCCATTCCTGTTTTCCAGAAAGTATGTATTTACCTTTTTTTAAACGATATATATATATATACTTTGTTGTACATACTGTTGTACATATTAAGTTTTAGTTCAGTTCACTGTAATCATAGTATCATTCAGTTGAACTATAGTTCTATGTGTGTCCCCCCCCACCTCTCTTAAAAAAAACTTAATATTTACAATATTATGTAGTTAACTTCCTATTATTTATTACTTAATTTCTTTCCCACAGGTGTGCCTCGCACTTCGGTTCATGGCAACCGGTGCCAACTACACAGCCCTGCGAGATACCCAAGGAGGTTGCTCCAAAGGTGCCCTTTCAGACGCGGTGCACCGCTTCGTTAAGTTCTTGTGCTCCCGCTCCAAGAACTACATCACTTTCCCTTCTGTGAGTAACATTTCATTTCATTATGATATATTTTCTAATCCCTTAAGACATATTTTGCTATTTTACAGATACAAACTAGATCGATACAAAAATACTTGCAACAAACTAAGCAAATTTTCATACATGTTATCATTTACTGTATGTATTCATGTATATTCAATAGCGCTAATTGTCTATTTTTGTCTACCTAATTAGGGGTACGAGTTGCACGAGAGTGCTGTGCGCTTTGCCAACAACTACCGCTTCAATCAGTGTGTAGGGTGTATAGATGGCAGCTACGTCCCCATAAAGAGGCCAACGAACCAAGAGGCCAATTACATCTGCCGTCATGGCTACCACGCCTTGAATGTGATGGTAAAAACCCCTTACACCTTTGTTGCATATGATCTAGTTTTTTATAAATACTAATAATACTTTTGTTTTTCTTATCTACATAACCTACTAGTTTAAAATCCTATGTTTACTCAAATTGGATTATGTTACCTTGTAAAATAAGAAAAAGCTAAAACTTCTATTTCTATTCAGTTGGTGACCGATGCCAGACAGCGATTCACCTTCGTGGAGTCAGCCGTTGCCGGATCCCACCATGACATGTCGGTGTTCGACATTTCGGATTTCGGGCAACTAGTATCGAACACGGACAGGATGGGGGACTATTTTCTCCTGGCCGACAGCGGGTAAAAGAAATACATAACATTATCTTTAAATATAAATTGCTTTTTTCTTGGTTTTTCTTGCTTTCAAACCAATACTTTAGACAATATAATTGGCTTCACTTGTTTTTTACTGTTGTAAATTTTTGGTGAACTTACAAATTCCACTGTATATAGTTAGATGTTTATACATTATTTTAGGTTAAGTTGCATTTTATCTTGCTTATCATGCACAGGTACGCATTGACAGAACGCCTGATGACACCGTTCAAAAATGTCGACATTGACACCATGGAGCCCTGGGATAAGCGATACCAGTCCCGCCACACAAGTGCGCGGAGCTCTGTGGAACGTGCAATCGGGCAGCTCAAGACGCGGTGGAGGTATTTTTCTAAATGGACTTGAGAAAAACAACTTGAAAAAAACACTCTAAACATTATCTTATTAATGTTTTCCATTGATTGAAACAAAAACAATAATTTAGTGTGCTTGGATTTCATGGAATTATTGTGTATATTATGATATTGTATTCTAAATTAGTCTAACTTTCACATTCCAGGTGCCTTGCAAAGAACGGGGGGGGCGTCGTGAAAATGGAGCCTCTTCAGGCGTCAAGGCTCGTGAGGGCGTGTTGTGTTTTGCACAACATGTGCGTGGATTGGGGTCTGCGTGCAGTGCGTCCTCAAGATCGGTATGACCCCGACATCGAGGGCCAAATCCAGAAGACAGCTGCAAAGCGCTTTCTCAAAGCGCTGCGAGATGCCCGAGGGCGTGACCCAGTCGTACACCCCAGGAGGCGTTTTGACAAGGATGCGCACCTGGCCGGAGTTGCACGCCGAAAGAAGATCATCTACCAAGAATGTGGGGGTCCATCCCCCATCGAGCTTGCCCGTGCCCAGGCACAAGCCAAGAAGGCCAAGGCAAAGGAACGTGCACAGGCACGTGGCCGTGGGCGTGGCCGTGGCCGTCCCCGTGGTCCAGCTAAGGGCCCTGAATCTAACAAGGATTAAGATGCGTACCTCCCCAAACCGAATTACTGAGGCAATGGTGTTTCCGGTCTATGGACCAAAGACTAGAAAGTCATATCTGAACAGTTAAGGAGAATGGCGCAAGTTTGCTTGTGAGATTAAGAATAAAGATGGATATTTGCTAAAAATTGGTTAATATTGTAGTACTTATTGACTTACTTTTTGATACAAAGTATATAGATTTACAAATTGTACTATTTAATGTAAAAGTATCAACAAATAAAGCGTAGACAGTTAACCACTATTTATTTGCAGAAACTAAGTAATAGTCCAGGAGCCAAACCTGAAAATCTTGATTTACCCTCCGCGGTGAGCCCCCTGGATTTTCTTGATTTTTTTCAACTTATAGCATCCTAGGGACCGTGAATCAAGACGGTTCCGAAGAATTTAGGTATGTGAACACTCTGTAATTACGCGATTTGTGGTTAATTAGCAAAAATTGAAAAACGCGTTATTTCTTAATTTCTTTGGAACTATGTAAGATATGATAACATGCTATATGTCATCTGAAAGGTAATTTTTTTCCTGATTTTTTGGTATATTGTTTGCTAATGTCATTAATCATGGCAATAAGTAATTAAAGAAAAACTGTTGTTTTAGTCAAAATCATTAGAACTTAAGGATCCAAGGTTAAAATTTGGAATTGATAAACCAAGTCCTAGGTATACTTAGAGGGGATCTTTAGGCAGTTTTTAAAGAAGGTTGCATCGGATTTCATTAGTAAAATAATGTAGAAATCATTTTTTGCTGATTAAATTCTAACCGACTACTGGTTCATTTTGCACTTATATTCTAAAAGGAGAGATGATATCATGAAAACAATACAATATATCCTAAAGAGATGGGAAAAGAATAATCATTGTCACCCTAAGCTGGTATTTCAGTGCTTTCTGAGCTATTTGGTCCACTGTAGACAACATTGGAACTGTAAAATAAGTTTACATTAGCAAAAAATATTTGTCCATGTAATTTGCAGCCAAGCTCATTTTTGTTGCCTGATCAAATTAGGATAGTCATTGATTTATTTACTCAGAAGGGTATGGATGGCTCCTTATATTGCCAAAGATTCACAAATTGACATAACAATGTACTGCAATCTTCTATTTACATATCACTGTACCCAGTCATCATTAAACCCTGTTCCTATAAAGAGGGTGGGAGTTGTAGGCCGTTATACTCTTTTAAATCCCCTCATTACTGGCCCCAGTGTCTAATGTCTACCTCATACCTGGGAACAGATAAGGCCTGGAAAGACAGAGGAATGATAAAGATGGCAGACTAGGGTTCTTATCTCCCTGTTGTGTGAGTAAAGCCATTGATAAGACACTATGTGCACAACCTAATAAAGGATCCCTCAGAGGGTGGGGTAGGCTTAAATTTTGGCTACTTATTACCGTCTTATTATTCCATTTTATCACATAATTCCAAAAGGAGCATGGGATTCATCACTGCAACTGGTGAAGTAAAATGATAACTTTAACTGTTTAGACAATGCTGCCTTACAGCAGTGAAATGAAGGTAGTGGATCTTTAGAAACTTATCAGTAGTGGAGTGGTCTCACACTACAGACCTATATAGTGTGCTGTAAATTGTGGGATTGCTGACCACCTGCTGTACTTTTGTTTACATCCTCCCACCAATCTACCTAATTAAACTTTGACATCTTTTTGCTTCTACTTGAGAGCAGATCCAGGCTGTATGGGTTCAGTGCTCAGTTAGCTTTATACCCTTTTGTATCAAAGACTAAGTATTCAGTGTTGGATTATTAGAACTGATCATAGGTTAGAAGATTATTTATGTATTTGAGTAATCACTCCCTTAGTTCTTGGTCTCTGAGTATTTACCATGATTAACATTTCCTTTAGTACCTATAAACTGTGTCTTGCTGTAGGTTAAGGAAATTGGATCCTTGTTCATAGCAGATTAGAAATGAAAATGGTTATATTTTGATAAGGGAATAGTGTTGTTTCTGGGGCTTAAAGAACTGAAAGTTTGAGGCTACAACCAGAATCACAGCAATTTGTTGCTCTTATATAATTTCCTAATACCATAGTGACGTGGTTATGGTGTCAAATCAAGGGTGCTGTGCACATGCTGCTCAATGTAGTAATGCTACTAGATAATATTGGGAAACTAGTAATGGCCATACCAAGAACTTGTAATTTTTAAATAGAAAGCTATATCAGGTACTTTTGTATTGTTTCAGGGCTTGATATTTGTTTGAGGACTTGCCAATGATATTGATATGTATATACACACACAGAGGTCTCAGTCCCCCTGGTACACCTCCTGATAAAATTAGATATATGGCAGAATCCAATTAGTTATGGTTGCTAGTTTAGGTAGGATAAATCTGAGTGAAGCATGATCATAGGCTGGTCATAATTTGATATAAAATTACTAATACCAGTAACCCATAAAATATAAGATATCCATTTTGTGTAGGGTCAAGCCAAGCTACTCATTTATATAAGCACATGGGTCTAGAATCCTAGAGTTTAAAGAACAATCTAGTAATTTGTTAAAACCAACAATTTGAAAGAGGTAGCACACCTATCAAGTCCAACAAATAACATTCCTGGTCTTTTTGCAATTGGCATATTGATAAAAGGACTGTTTCAGAACCCTTGATATATGACAACAGTCTTTTTGGGACTCATCTCTTCTTTAAAGTAATACTTGGAGGCTCCCCATGTATATACCCTGAGAAACATGGCTTGGGGTCAGGTAATGGGTGAGTCTACTATGGGCTATTTTTTTCTTTTTGTCAGCATGAAATAGAGAGAACTATAATTATGGGGCCTTCCATTTAGTAAGTACAAATCTCAGACCCCCACCCCCTTTGGGCAAAAGTATGCATTAGATTTGTACTATAAAGTATGTACATTTTCAAAAGTTTCATACTTCCTTTCCCCCCTTGATGCATACATACTTAATGCAAGGCCCCTAATAAGATGGTTTGTAATAAAACTGAGACATAATCATGGTATTTTACTGATGAAAGAAATCTTACTGAAACCATAGTTTTATTGTGACACATCTCTCACTGTGTGCCAAAATACTCTCCAAACTACCACTATATTACATGCATGTGCCCAAATGGCTCAGAAAGCACTGAAATACTATCTTAAGGAGATAGTGATTATCATTTCCACCTCACTTTAGGATATATTGTGTTGTTTTCACGATATCATCTCTCCTTTTAGAATATAAGTGCAAAATGAACCAGTAGTCGGTTAAAATTTAATCAGCAAAAAATGATTTCTACATTATATTTCTGATGAAATCAGATGCAGCTTTCTTTAAAAACTGCCTAAAGATCCCCTCTAAGTATACCTAGGACTTGGTTTATCAATTCCAAATTTTAACCTTGGATCCTTAAGTTCTAATGATTTTGACTAAAACAACAGTTTTTCTTTAATTACTCATTGCCATGATTAATGACAATAGCAAACAATATGCCAAAAAATGACATATAGCATGTTATCATATCTTGCATAGTTCCAGAGAAATTAAGAAATAATGCGTTTTTCAATTTTTGCTAATTAACCACAAATCGCGTAATTACAGAGTGTTCGCATACCTAAATTCTTCGGAACCATCTTGATTCACGGTCCCTAGGATGCTATAAGTTGAAAAAAATCAAGAAAATCCAGGGGGCTCACCGCGGAGGGTAAATCCTTATTTTGACAGATTTCAGGATTTGGCTCCTGGACTATAAAAACGTCAATTTCTATAACATTCTAAACTTTTTTTTTTCTTGTAAACGATCACAAGTACTTATTAACATTCCGGCCACATCTTGAACATGTTTCACATATTTTCCCGTATCTTTGGTAAACATTCTAAAGCATTGTCAAACAATCCGCCCACATGTTTAACATGTTTCACATGCTTTTTTCCTGTATCCACGCTACAGACTATCAAATACAGAGTACATGGGTCTCATATACATATGAACAATTACAGTACCTTTGGTAAACATTCTAAAGTATTGTCAAACAATCCGCCCGCATGTTTAACATGTTTAACATGCTTTTTTCCTGTATCCACGCTACAGACTATCAAATACAGAGTACATGGGTCTCATATACATATGAACAATTACAGTACCTTTGGTAAACATTCTAAAGTATTGTCAAACAATCCGCCCGCATGTTTAACATGTTTAACATGCTTTTTTCCTGTATCCATGCTACAGACTATCAAATACAGAGTACATGGGTCTCATATACATATGAACAATTACAGTACCTTTGGTAAACATTCTAAAGTATTGTCAAACAATCCGCCCGCATGTTTAACATGTTTCACATGCTTTTTTCCTGTATCCATGCTACAGACTGTCAAATACAAAATACGTGGGTCACACAAATAGCAAAAAATTACAGTATCTTTGGTTAACATTATCAATTATTCATAAACAATACAGCCACATGTTTCACTTGTGTATCATGTTACTTCTTTTTTACCTACTACATAAGTAACCGCGTAGTAAGGTAAGACAATGCTAGTCAAATAATACTAGTAACATTCTCAACATGTTCCTCAACATGTTTATAGTAGAACAGGGTGGTGACCATATTCCACAAAACTTCTAACTATTGAACAAGAAATTTCAGTTATTTGGTAAACTTACACAAATACTTGTAAATATTGCCCTCACATGTTGAACACATTCCTCTGCTTCCTCTGTCTGGAGGACTTTCTAGGGCTCGAGCATGTGCTACTACAATCATCCTCTTGTTTCTGAAGGGGAAGACTGACAAGTTTAAGACCCAAAGTACGGCCCCTTCCTTTGCCCTTTCCCTTGGCCTTTCCCCTCGATTTCCCCCTACTGCTTTGGTTCCCTTTGGGTTGGAGAATACTCTGGCTCTCTTCTTCCTCTATAGCTACTTCCTGGGGCGGTTCCATTTCTGTCGCCATTGCTTGTGCCTCTATGGGTACACAGTCGTCGTCTTTGGGCTCTTTCTTAACAATATTTATATTGAACTCGTGAGTTACTACCTCTGGACCCGCCTCCTGTTCTCTTTCGTATATTTCAGAATCATCTTGCGTTTCCGGTACTAGTAGTCGTCCAGGTCCCGGGGGTGTTCCTGGTATTACCTCACTATCGGCAAACACTTTGTGACGGATGCTTGTCATGTACCTTTCATACTCTAGCTGGTTTGGCCATGATAGAGAACTTTCTTTTTGTGAAGATGATTTGTACTCTTGTATATTAACCACCCCTTCCATGTCAGCCAGAACCTCCGCAACCTCATGTATTTTCTCAAGACTAGCTTCAGATGAAACATCCCTCAGTTCCTCCAAAACACAGTCCTCTGATAGAAACTTTGTGGAAACTCTATCCCCAGTATACATAGGTTGGTCTTGAATATTATATATATTCCCATGATGGGTACCGTGCTGGACATGGTGCTGATCATTACTTGTGCCCTGTGTCGACTCTGTGTTTCCAACCTCCATTTCCTGCTGCTCATCATTTGTTGTCTTGTGTGGCAACTCTGTGTTGCCACAGTCGATTTGGTGCTGATCATTACTTGTTCCCAGCATCGACTCTGTGTTTCCAACCTCCATTTCCTGCTGCTCATCATTTGTTGTCTGGTGTGGCGACTCTGTGTTGCCACAGTCCATTTCCTGCTGATCATTACTTGTGCCCTGCATCGACTCTGTGTTTCCAACCTCCATTTCCTGCTGCTCATCATTTGTTGTCTGGTGTGGCGACTCTGAGTTTCCACCCTCCATTTCCGGGTCAGGATTTGTTGTCTTCTTGATCGACCCTCTTTTGCAAGAGTCTATTTCCTGCTCACCATTTGTTGTCTGGTGGATCGACCCTGTCTTGTCACCCTGCATTTCCTCCTGATCATTTGTTTTTTCCTGCTGCGACTCTGTGTTGCCAGTATTCATTTCTTTTTTCCTGGAGTGGATCGATTCTGTATTGCCAGAGTTAATCTTAAAAACAGTTGGAGTTTTAAGCAAATCATTCTTATGATATTGTGTACCACACTCTACCATTTCTTTAGCATCAGATTCCATATCAAGGGAAATTTTCAGAGTTTTGAATTTACTCTTTTGAGCCGCACCTTTTGTTTTCAGTTCATCTAATGTCTCCTTTACCTCCTTCAATCCGTCTTTCATTTCCCCTTTTATTTCCCTAACCATGTTGAAGAGTGAGTACATTTGATTTTCAACTCCACCTACGCGACTGGAACAAGCATCGGATCGATTGCTAGCTTTTGCAATAGACCCTTTTATTTCTTCCATACTGAATGCCAGCTTATCGGATATCTTTTCCCCCAGTCGGTTTTCCATCCTTCTCAGACGTCTTTCTATGGCTTCCAGAAACTCTTTTTCTGCCTGCTCTTGCCTCAACTCCTCCTCAGTCATGCCTAACCTATTTTGACTAACCTGAACAGAGGGAGGGTCTCTGAGGGTGCCTGACCTACTTTCATTAGCCTGAACAGAGGGAGGGTCACTGAGGGTGGATCCCTGCTTCTGAGTACGTTCACTACAGGGAGTCTGAATTACATTAGCATGTTCAGAGGGGGGCTTACCGGAACACCCTATTTTACCCGAGGAGGAACCGTTCTGTTGTTGTTTACTTTTGTAGAACACATCAGTCTTTATGGTGACAGGGACACTATCACCAGCTTCTGGGATGCCCTTTCTCACAGTGACCTTCTGCGGGCTAGTATCGTACTCGATGCCAGTAGTCCCGTCATCAGCGTTCTCGATGCCAGTAGTCCCGTCATCAGCGTACTCGATGCCAGTAGTCCCGTCATCAGCGTAGTCACTCACATGAGGGCTTTCATATGAAGAATCTGTAAGCATTTTTAAAAATACCATTTATATTGTAAACTTAATTTCATTATTAATTAATTTTTTGTAAACGGTGTAAGTTAGGAAATCTGTTAAAGTCAGTGTTTAATACATTTACATGCTGTAGAATTAACATGATATAGTTAACATATACATAATAATATCGGTAACCGGTTTTACAAGTAAAAAAGTTTATTGGTAAAAATTACAAATCTTATATGTATTTTGGGGAAGCAAACATTGTTTTTTTTGTCTATTGCCCGCAATTAGTATATATATACCTTTCTCCTTTGCACAGTAATCCAGCTTCTTCTTGGATTTGGGGGTTAACGCTCCCTCTCTGCATTTACCTTCCATGGCCATTCTTTCTTGAAGACGTGGACTTTTACGAGTTGTTGTTTCTGAAAAATAACAAGTAAAAACACTTGCAATCAAGTTTCACAACAACATTATAATACTAGTATTATTAAAAATAACATTTCCATTCTTATGGTAGAGCTTCAGGAGAATTTAGGAATTGGCTAGGTCTATTATAATTTAAGTTTTTTAAGTGGTTTTACTGACATATGGTTCTTATTAGATTGGGGTCTGAAAATGATACATTGTATGATGGAAGTGCTTAATAGATACTTACTTTCGACAGGTTTATAAGCGGCTACACCTTCTGCAGCCTTCAGACGAGGACTACGGCGAGGTTCTGGAGGAAGAGGAAACGAAGCATGTATTTAACCTACTGGACCTACGGGACATGAGTGCATAAGTTGACCTAAGTTGACCTATGGTATACACATGATCTACTTGACCTACGGGACATGAGTGCATAAGTTGACCTATGGTATACACATGATCTACTTTACCTACGGGACATGAGTGCATAAGTTGACCTAAGTTGACCTATGGTATACACATGATCTACTTGACCTACGGGACATGAGTGCATAAGTTGACCTATGGTATACACATGATCTACTTTACCTACGGGACATGAGTGCATAAGTTGACCTAAGTTGACCTATGGTATACACATGATCTACTTGACCTACGGGACATGAGTGCATAAGTTGACCTATGGTATACACATGATCTACTTTACCTACGGGACATGAGTGCATAAGTTGACCTAAGTTGACCTATGGTATACACATGACCTACTTGACCTACATGACATGAGTGCATAAGTTGACCTAATATGAGCTAACTTGACCTATGTTATGTACATCATATACTACAAGACCTACGATCAAATACATACCTTCCCCCTCAAAAGAAGACTGTTGTTCTGAAGAATCATCCTTCCTTCCTGTCTTTCTTTGTTGTTTCTCTGGAAAAACATTGATATTTCCAGATAAAATAAAAGTAATAAATCATGCAATAAAGTAAGAAGTAATATATGAAAATAACCTGACTTGAACGCGACGTGAATATGGGCATTTACCAAAATTTGTGTAAAGTATAGTACACACTGTAATTGTGACTAACAAATAGTTTTCTCAGAATTGCTGTGAGTACATTACGACTATATTGTCAATTTATATTTACATGCATGACGTTCACTAGCAAATTCCTTGGTAGGGGTGGGGATTTTTGAGAAGTTTTCAGTACTCGTTTCAGCTTAAAACCAAAAAAAGGTTTAATGTAATTAAATATTAAAGAGCGGATGTATAATTTTTTCAAGAGTTAACACAGATAGTGTGAGTACTATGAGTACATTTATACCTATAATATAGTGATAAAGCAAATATATGGTAATTTCAGATTAGAATTACTCTGAAAGGTACTTTTTACTCATGTGGTATAAACAAACCAATAAAAAATGCAAATTAAATACCTTCACTGGGCGTTTCATGTGCTGTTTTCTCGGCGCTCTCACTGCTGCTGTTATGGGCACAGGATTTCCCACTAACTGACACTTTACGTGCTGGCTTGTACTTTTCAGCTCTCCTCTGGATCTCCTCGTCACTGGTCATACGGTACATCTGAGAAGTAACGCCTGTAGGAAATATTCAATATATAGCAAATTATATAATATTATGTTATGGTACTGACAGCATACCTACAGTAATGTAACAGTGTCACTTGATTGTAATAATATTAAATCAGTTTGGATGTTTTATTTTGGAGTAAATCTAAGTGCAAGTTGAAGTTAATTTTCTTTATACCACATGAAGTGCAAGTACTTATATAAATGAATATTAGTTAAATAACTATAACAGGGGGAGATTGAGGGAGAGGGAGGGAGAGGGAGGGCGGAGCGTAGGGGACAGACAGGGGGATAGTGAGGGGGAGTCTCAGAGTCGTTATCTTTGAAACACCTACCATACTCCTCTGCCTGAATTTTCTTTTCTTGTTTCCTGTCATCCTTGTACTTTTGAGCCTCCTTCTTCTGGTGTTCCTCGCCCATGAACATTTTCTGGAACACTACGGCCGATGTATCCAGCTCACCATCCGAGTCAGGGTCAACAGAGAAGATTTGAGCACCGGGAACAGCTATAAAAAAAACAACAACACACAAATAAAAAAATAAATATAAGTACTAGATTAGAGTCCATACAATTCATACATTCTGTTAATTTTACTCAGGGTCAAAGAATAAGAAGTGGAATATGACATTTACAGATTTACCAAAATATAGATATAGCTACATATTATTTGTATATATACTGATTTATTGCAAGTCATTTTTAACTAAGTATTCTCTGTATATATATTGATTAATTCCAATTCATTGTTTGTAGTTACCTCCGCAGTATGCCTCACCCCAGAAACTAAGGCACATTAGTTCGCAAGTTTTGAGGGTGAACTCCTCTGTTTTTTTCCCCCCCGCCGCACCAGTTTTCCCGTATTTGTTGTTGATTCTCCGCACCTGTAGGAAGAATTTTTGGAATCATAGAAAGAAAATAGAAATTTAACAGACATAATGATATGATATGATTTGGGTATTAAAGATAATTGACTGCATAAGTTACACGACATATTTCCAATAAAATCACATTTGCAATCAGTGCAATAGGTTTATTGCCCTTATATAATGTCCAAGTGTTTCATAAAACTTTGTATATTATTCGGTTATGCAGTAATGTATATACACACAAAATGAATGGATATATATTTAATATATTAAGAAATGATTGTACTGAATTGTCATATATTATATTTATGGAAGTTCTCTACTTTTCCCATGACATGGTGGGACATACTTAAATGATAAGCATTATGTACCTTGTCTTTGGTGGTTCTTTTGTGGTCGTTCAACTTACTGAAGACGTGTCGAACCAAACGCTTCTTACCCCCTACAGCGTTAACGGCTTTCTGCATCTTGCGTAATGCTATCCATCTCTTCTTTTTACGCTCGGGATCCTTCTTGTTGTCCCTCTCACAGATAACGTCGGTCCTATTTACAAATGATTTTGTAAAGAGGAAAAGTTAATGTAAAACTAAAAAAAGTAAGCGCACACAATGAGTAAAAACAATGAAGCAATGAAGATTCCAGATATTAATTAAAAAATATAAAGGGCAAATTTGTGTCAGTGTAAATGACTATTTAGGAATGTATTTAAATTCAATGAGTATAAATTGCTGAATATCATAAGAATTACTATTGAAATAAGTAATCCCTTACGCAGTATATGGTATTATTTACATATATATTGTAAATATAAGATAAAGTGTTTACAGGATAAATAACTTACTTGAAGTGGTTAGCAACCCTGTACATTGCTTCGACCTCCACATCCTTCCAGTTAGATGACTTTCCACTACCCTCAGTGTCACTTTCCCCCTCGTATCGCATCCATGATTGGGTAGTAACGCTTTTTTTTTTCGCTGGTGTCTTAGACGGAGTCTTAGATGTCTTTTTAGTTTTAGTTTTCTTCTTCTTTTTCTTCTTCTTAGAGCCACTCGGTTCTACCGGACTCACGTACTCTAAACTGTCACTATCACTGTCATGAGAAGATGATGACGATGAAGATGATGTTGTAGTTGGAGATGATGATGAACTGGTATCATGAGACCTCTTTTTCTTTTTCTTCTTAATGGGCGTGGAGGAGACTTTGGAACTTCTTCTTGACCCAGCTTTTTTTTCCACTTTCTTGTGTTTTACCTTTGGAGTTCTTGATTTGGTTTTGGTTTTCTTAGAATGTCTTTTTGATTTGGTGGATAACTGTGGGAGATCTGAGGGGGAATCCATGATCTCAACGTCAGATGTTCCTGAGTCATCAGAACTGTCCTCACTATCAGTATTTTCTTTATGCAATGCACGAGGAAGTTTCTTTGTTTTCTTCTTTGGAGGGATTGAGGATTTAGAGCTTTCACCTTTCTTACTTTCACTTTTTTTTTTAGATACACCCTTTTTTTTGTTCTTAGCGTTAGCTTTTCTTAGGTTCTTCTCTTCCATAAGTTCTTGCATTAGCTTACGTTGTTTGGCAGGTATCTCTTGGTTTTGAATTAGAGCTGTGAACTCTGGATCTTCTTCTTCTTCGTTAGAATCTTCAGATGATGAACGCTCATTTGGATCAGGTTTGAAATCCTCATCCGCATCCGTGTCGTCTATTGGGCTTCTAATGGGGTCTTCTTCGTCATCAGAAAATGTGGGTGGTGGTGAAGATTTCCTTTTATTATGTCTGGAAGTGCGGGTTATCGACTCAGACTGTGACTGTGACTGTGATGGGTATATAGTTGATTGCTCTGGCTGACTTTCATCCATCTAAAAATAAAAAAAAAAATATATAAAGGTTACTAAAAATACACTGAAAAAGTCAGACAACATTCCCCCCTCTAGGAATTCCTGGATCCACCCCTGCGGCGCCGCCCGCACTTAGCAGACAATCTAATACGGTCTCACACATACTACAGACGATGCACTATACTCAATTCAAGGAACATCTTCTAGAGAAATACTATAAAAAGCCAAATACACGTGCACAACAGTATTACAAAGTATAATATCCAGAAAATCTGGACATAAGGTACGCGATGTGCAGAGTCATGTTGTTCATTCATTACGCAATGGACGACGTGCGCCATTGATAGGATGAAAATACCGAGAATCAAACAAATGAAGCTATGTCACGGAACCCTTACGTTATGTAAGATACACCTATTATCTGTACTCGATAACTACCTGTAATCAGAACAATTTAGACACTGAATTATGATGATTTCGCATGATTTCTTACCTCCGGTTGTGGCCGGATCACGGTACGTCAAAGATGGCGTCAAAGATGGCGTCCTTTCGCTGGTTAACTGAGATCGGTATGTAAAAATGTAGTCCTCCCGCCGGAAACCAGCAAAACCGGAAATGACCTTTCGGGCAAGTCACGTGACCAAAAGCGCGATTTACAAATATTTTGGTAAAATTATACAAAAATTTTGTAAATTTACAAAAGAATTTGTATATTTACCAAAAATTTTCGAAAAATATTCAGAATTTTTTTTTACATATACAAAAGGAAAAAACCCTGTCTTAAGCTCGACTTGGCAATATTTTTCATTTGTATATGTAAAGCATTTTTTGTAATAATTTATTTACCAAAAATATGTATCCTGTCTTTAAAACGCCCCCCAGCTCTAAGAATCTTTGACTAACATATCAAACCGTCTGTTCCGAAAAATTGAAGCATTTGCATAAAATATTACAAAACATTACATTGGAGAGAAAGCCCCTGTAAAACGTCCTACCAGTAGGATGTCAGTATAATCTCGGTTAACAATAAATACATATACAAATATTACTATCAATGAGTAGAAACTTTATCAAAGGGTTCAAATTGGTTTTCTGTGCAGGCCCCATGCGCCCCCCCCCCCCCCTTTAGTCCGTCCCTGCAACCAGTGGCAGAAACACAGCCATATGGCAGTGTTAAATGCCAAGTATGTATCAAAGCCAAGGTAGGGGAGGCAGACTGAAAGAAAGGGTACCAGAAACATTTTGAATAAAGATACAGACATATTCCTGGGCAAATATTGGGTCTCGATAACATCAAATGTTTCACAAGATTAACAGCATTTTTACAAATCTTGCAGTATTGTATGGAAATTACCCAGATTAAAAATGATATACAGTGGCAACATCTTTAATATTATGGCATGGGTAGACCTACAGACCTTTTCCATAGCGGCACACCACCCCGTTTTTTGAGTCTCTGGATCCATACCTGCTTTTCATTTGAGTAAACTGATAGTTATTATCAGTCCCCTACCTGGGAATACTTAATTGTCTACATTGAACAAACTTCTAAAATCTAAATTATTGTCCTAGACTTATTCCAAAATAAATTAAAATCACGTAAATGGAAAGGCAACAAAAGATCCAACGGTAGATTACACAGACACAGATAAAGCGGGAGTGGGAGTAGGGGTCCCCAGCTGAGGATGTGACGTTATCAAAACATGACAGCAACGTTCTGGTTGGTTCTGTATTTGGTTCTTTGTTTCTGTTAAGTTGCAAGCTGGCTGGTTCCCTTGATTTCAATAGCACAACACAATAATTTCTTAATTTCAACACGCAACAGGGCCATTTGTAAAGGACAGGGGCAGGCAACATGGACATTTTTTAAATTTGACAATGCAATAGTGCCATATTTTGTATTCAATTAAGGCAACATAGCATACCCCCCTCTCCATTCCGATCCAGAGCTTGGGTTGCGTGGTTGGTGCTGGGCCATAGGACAATTATTAGTATTTGCTTACTGTCGCTACACTCCACTGCTAATTAATTAGAGCTAAGTGACTCTATTGTGAATATAATCCAATGTGAAAAAGTATCATTGTTACAGGAATAGACGCCAGGTACATTGGTCCCTAGGACAATCTGTTTGTCTAAGATGTCATGGGAAAACAGTGTAGACCGCAGGTTGCATAAACACAAGTAATGGACTGACCCATACAATGGTTCTCACCTGCCACCCCTGGGTCAGGTTATGGTAGGATCCATGAAAACAGGGTGGAGACACCTAACATTCCCTGACCACACCCTTGAGCAGCACAGGTGGCCCCTAAGTAAGGGGAGGGGTCAGGTAATTAGCCATCTGGGTAATGATTCACAGGTGAGGGGTGGAGGGATAATGCCCACATGACCCACATGTGGGCAGCCAGATGATTAGCCTCCCAGGTCATGACCCACAGGTGAGGGGTGGCCAGGTGATTATAGTGTTTCAAGATACTTCTTTACCTTATTATATGACCTTTGACAATTATACGAATACTTAAGGCTTTACAAATCTATCAAAAACACTAAGAGTTGAAAAATTCCCGTTCAACTCTTAATTGTATACAACCGATGTGCTATGGTTTCATTAGTTAATACATGAACAGGCAGCACTTCCCTTTTACTTAGGTCACCATGTCACTGTACATCAAGGTAGCAAATGGCCACTCCTCCATGTCCTCTTTGCTGAGCATATTCCAACAAAGTGTGAAGGAATTTACAATCAGGAAAACATTGGGTGGTGTGAGCCAGCCACACACAGGCTATTAGACTAATTCTCCCAACTATGGACAACAGTTTCTTGAGTTTTACCTGCAGGTTGGCCTAAAACATAATGCATGCTGGGTAACATGTTAACAAATTCCAAGGCTTTAATATATAAATTTTCGCAAATTGTATCACTATTTGTGGACTAGCATTGTGAAAAACTAGCCATGCTAATCATCATCTTCTAAAATACTATCCATGTACATTTCATATTTCATAAGTTGTTTGAAAATGCATCCATTTAAATGGATATATAACAATTATTTTATTTATTCTTTATATTTTTTACAGGGGTTTTGTCAACAAAAAATGTCATGATTAGGCTGCAGTTACCAATATGCTGTCCACTCATGTCAGCCCCTCCGGCCCCCTTCCACCCGCTTAGGTAAAACAAATGGCGCTGTAAGTAGTGTATGGAATTTTTAGTTAGTTTTTTTTTCTCAGTTTTTTGAGGGTGTTATCTGGGAGTGTGTGGAACATTGGCTAAGCCGAACCCATTATGCCCAATAAAAACAATTAAAAAAATACATATGGAAAGAAAAATTGTCTGATGTCTTTCATAGTTCCATTAGTGGACATGCCTGAATGTTTCTCAGTAGACGATCTTTAACGGTTGATATGCAGCAGGCTCCTCTTATCACAAATGCCGGTTACCAGTTCCCCACATGTTCCCAGCGTCACACCTGTTTACAGGTATAGCTGGTCGGCGGCCCAGAACGGTCTCCTGCCTCCCTCATTGTTTAAAAAAAATGCATAGTTTATGAAAGGAGAAAGTTTCTTAGGCTTAGGTGCTACTGATAACTTCTTTGTGTTTTAATCAACGGTTTATTGTCAACATCAGAATTATGATTACATGTTGTCCCTGTTGACCAAGTGATACATTAGACACATATGATAATGAAAATGGTACGCATGGTAACATAAAGATAGCACTAATATAATTGTCAGTGGTTTTTAAAAAACACATTTCTATCCAATTATGGTTTCCAATAAAATTATTATAGGATCTAATATATTTGCTAAACATGAGGGTGTCATAATATTAAATCATAATCTGGTTCGTTGAGAAGGCCGTTGAAAGTGTCCTCACAGGGGGAGGTGTTCAGCAGGCGAGGAATCCCCCGTCTATGGGCAAGGTGATGCCATTAATCATGTCAGATTTGTCACTGAGCAGGAACAGGATGGGGTGCACCACGTCCTTCACCTCTGTAAGAGAGAAGGTTTAAATGGGCCATGACATGTGTGGTGCATATGTACTTTACCTCTGTAGGAGAGAAGGCTTAAATCAGCTGTAAGGACAGTAAGTTGTTCTACATGTGGGGTGCTTGTGTCCTTTACCTCTGTAAGAGAGAAGGCTTAAATCAACTGTAAGGACAGTAAGTTGTTCTACATGTGGGTTGCACCATATTTTTCAGTCAGAGAAAGATGGTACAGAATTGTTGCACGTGAAGTTCCTGATATATGAAAGAATACATGTATTGACGCATTTAAAAGGGAGCAGGGGCAACACTTGTCACCTTATAATTTTGGATTATGCTTTTGAGTGCTGTTGTACGAGATAGCAGATAGTAACTTCTTATTACTCAAATTTTAGAACAATTTATCTGATCACAACATACAATTTGGAAATCATACATATAAGATAGATGTCTACAGTACATATAATGGACGTACCGGCAAACCTGCCAAGGGGTATCTTGTTGAGGATGGTGGCGGCCTTGGCCGGGTCACCCCAGTTGGCCCGCCCCATAGCCGTCATCACCACAGTAGGGTTCACTGCATTCACACGGATCTGAAACAAACGACATCTCCTTAATATAAAGGTATCTCTTTAGACTAAACTGAGGCAATGTAAAGAAATGAACAGGCTATAGTTGGTACAGTTTTCATGGAAAATAACATGATATTTTAGGAGTGAATGGATGACATGTTCTGGGTGACATGGGTCATATACAAGAACACACACACACACAAAACAATAACAAGAATATAAATATATGTGACTCGATCTGAAATATTGTGTCGCATGTCGCAGAAATTCGAATTTGAGTTAGATATATAGTTCGCCTTAAAAAGACCTTCATTTTGACACCAAGGTTGTGTTTCTACAATAATTAGGGGCTGATTTACCTTCTTCCCTATACGCGGCAGGCTGGAAACTTGATTTTGAGAAAAACGCGGTTGAACGGTTTTCAGTACATCTGGTCGGAATTCCTTGGATACCTGTAGAAGTTTTTTTGTCCCAGCAACTTGAGACTCAGAATATATATTTTAGATTACAAAATACTCTGAAATCATGCTTCAAGAATGGAAACTTAAATCATGCCAGCCTTGTAAAAATGAGGTTTAATTTCAATTTCAGTAATTTGATCTGAATGGATCTAAAAATGAAAAACTTCACCTAGAGGACAAGCACAAACAGTCACAATACCTGTTCTAGAAGGCTGAATTGAAGTCTGAACAATTGTAAATAGTCTATGGAAATATTCAAGTGTATTCAGCCTGTAAATTTGACTATCAGAGTTTCATAAAAGTTCCATAAAAGTTCAAATATCACAAAACGTCTTTGGTGATTTAAATGGGAGTGAAAACCAACTCCAATGGAACAAGAGTACCAATATAAGAAATAATAAACACTACATACAGTTAGGTTCTAGTCTATGATTCTAGTTGCTAGATGATGTTGACCAGCAATGCCCCCTGCTTTGGCTGCATTTATGTTTGGTTGGGGGAATGGCCTACGGGGAAGTCTGATTCCATTACACATTGCATTTGGGCTGCTGTATCTGAGTCTGAGTCTGAGTCCTCAGAGCCCAATCCTTGGGATTACCCTGGACCTGGACCTTGTCCTTCTCCTTGCCCCCTTCCTCTACCACGCCCCCATAGTGGTGTCTCCTCCTCCTTCCCTGCATCCCGACCTGCACCTGCTCCTGAGGGCCCTGCACCTGCATCTGGTGACAGGTCCCGGCATCTCGGGGGCTCCGCTGCAGGCTCAGGTGCAGTAGGCTTGGGGCACATAACGTCCTTTGTCTCCTCTGTGCAGAAGTCTTTGATGTTTTTGAAGAGGTACCACGGTCGCTGGAGGGGAAGAACCAGGGAAGGTGTGACCTGTAGTGTGATGAGTAGGACGGCTCGAGGGTCCACAGTGAGCACTTCCATTTCATCCCGCACAGAGTCACAGTACTGATGGATGGTCACCTACCTGGGTGATGAGAGGATAATGTGGTGATATTGGCTGGATCAACGTGGCCAGGAAGGCTTGCCAGCTATAGCAAGGGACTTGGACATCCCCGCCTTCTGAATCACACAGCTGAGGGACATTGACTTCTTTCTGGGTGCTTTCCCAGACCGTCGTGGCCAGTTTGGAGAGAAGGAGACCTTGGGAATGGGGGAACCGCTGCTTGAGGAAGTTGAAGCACCAGTCAGGGGCAAACTTGGTGTGGCCGGTTATAAGCAAGTTAAAAGATTCTAAGAACCGTATGGTTCTTCTCCTGATGTTGCCGAGGCTACTTGGCCTAAAATCTTCTATAATGTGAATTAAACATTACGTCCATGTCATAGAAGTAAATTTACAGCCTCTAGGTGGTCATAGAGGTATAGTAGATGCATAACTATCTGTGTTTAAGACCATTAACAGCATCGAGATCGGCTTCAGCTGGAATGACCTGGAGTCAGCCGGTGAGAACCACACAGAACACTAGTCCTTGTTGTGGTACTGACATAAGCACCTAAACATGACAAAAGTTCACATTAATGTCTTGGACATGTGGGGGCACTCTTATAGATTGAATTAGGTTTATTACTTTCAATTAGGCCTCAGAGAATGTAACGGCCAACACTGTCTGTGTTAAACATGAGAGACGCCATTAACTGGCTCACCACATCATACTTTCAGTAATTGTTGATTTTGAACCTAAAGATGGCCAGAATCATGAAAATAACTATAGCATATATTAGAAAACATGTTTGGGCAACTTTTGATGGGAGGACAGGTATAATGCTTCTGTATTTATATCAATTTCAAGGTGACAAATCTCGGACCATTTCGATCGCAAGTCACAATCAAGCATGACCTACCTAAAGTTTTCGCAAGTTTCAGTCTCCTCCTGCAGCAGTTTTTCCATTGGATCGGGGATAATCAGGGGCTCATTCTCGTTGTCCTATGGATCCTGAGGCCCCTCTAAAGCCTCTATCCCTTTCTCAGTCAGGGTAGGACTGTCCTTGCCCTCCAATAAGTAGACATCGTCCTTGGCAAAGACAAAGTAATCCTCAACAAGTGCTCGCCACTGATTGTTTTTGGTGCCGCCATGAAGATTAATTGTGTTTAGCGCGATGCTGTGGCCTCGTCTTATCCTTGAGCAATTGCCATCATATCCAAGGTATCTTAGGAGCCAAACTGCACCTGCAGTTACAACAGTTACAGGCCTCAATGAACATGCACCTGCTTCTGCTGATCGGACCTTTAAATTTCGTAAACAGTCCCGCTTCCACTAAGCCAATCAGAGTGCTCGGATCGCACCACATGACGTCCTTGGCAACATTTGTTTATGGTGAAAGGACTGGTGATCCGTCGTCTGATTAGTCCATCCCTATCCAAATTATCTAGCCTTGGCATTGATTTGATGAGGTCCCGCTCTTTCTAACAATACCCAAAGTTCTTGGGTTCTCTTCTTCTAAATGTGGCTCGCAAGTTGGCAATGTTGATAGTTGGCAAAATCGGCATCTCAGGAGCCTTTTTTTCTAACTCGTTGAAGCAGAAGGACACTTTGGGGGACATTTTAACAGACTTAGAAGTCAAATTTTATCATAGGTTTTTGGTAAATGATACTCCTGATATTAAAGAACAAGAAAATGCAAAAAAGTCATTTTCAATGGTTTGGCCAATTTCTGACTTCAGAGCATCATATCTCAGTTGACCTTGTGCGACTTGCGACTCTTTTGTTGGATCAGGTCACATAAAGTATCCGTTTGGGTTTCTACTATGATCTGATTGCTCTGGTAAAAGAAGACACAAACCAAGATCTACCTGACATCTATTTTGTGACCAGAACATATTGGTAGACAATTTGAGACCCCACAATTGCGTACACTCACACATTTTTAATCTTTTAAATAATATTTGTGACCACTTTTCTCAACTATATTGAATCTATATGAATGGTCATTCATAATGAAGGTATATTAAAGGGTACACCATGGATGCAATATTCTTGAAAATATTCATAATGGTTGAGATAAAAGACTTATTATGTTAATGTTATGTAATGCTTTTAGAGTTATCTGAAACTCACCAGTATTAACAGAACGCCCCGAGTGATTGAAACCCCCAATTCAATCAGTGTATCACTTAGCAAGGATGAAGTGTCATTTCCCCAACAAGAATAATCCCATAGTGCTTGTATTTATGTCATTAAGTAATTAATGTCTATTCACCACATTAAATTTAACAACTCAATGAGCATGTTCAGTATTTGAGATTAGATCTAAAATCTAAAATCCCCTTCTTGGGCTTAACAAAAACTACTTAGCCAAATATTACCATAAATGAGTAGAAACTTTATCAAAGGGTTCAAATTGGTTTTTTTCTGTGCAGGCACTTGGAAATTGATTTCACATTTACAAGCTGTGTGGCTTCCTGTGACGCAGAAGGCTTAGGGAGGTGTGGGAGTAGGGAGGAGGGAGGTGCCAAAATATATTGATGAGAACAAGGGAATGTACTCGGCAGTCTGCTGTAGAATCCATACTAAAACTCTGGGCCGCTGCAACCAGTGGCAGAAACACGGCCATATGGCGGTGTTAAATGCAGTATATATATCAGAGCCATGGTAGGGGACACAGACCGAAAGAAAGGGAACCAAAGATTCTTGAATAAAGATACAGACATATTCCTGGGCAAATAGTGGGTCTTGAAAATGTCAATAATTTCACATGTACAAGGAGATTAACAGCACTTTTAAAGATCTTGTAGTATAGTGTGGAAATTACCCAGATAAAATATGAAATACAGGGGCAACAACATCTGTATATTCATTTACAGGTAGACCTACATGTATTTTGATATGCTTAATCTATACTTTCTACAAAAGGGTTTAGTAGGAGGCCCACCCCCATCTACTTTTTGCCAAATTTAGCTTTACTGTGAAATTCTTGCCCTCGGTGGGGGTGCCATCTTTACAGCACACCACCCCCTTTTTTTGAGTCTCTGGATCTGTCAACTGAGTCAACTGATGCAGGTATTATCAATCCCTTAGCTGAAAATACTTAATCATGTACACTGTTATAATAATCATCTAAATTCGAAATAATTGTCCTAGACCTATTTCAAAGGAAATTAGAATCATGTAAAGGTAAAAGCAATAGCGCAATACAGCCATTTCTTAATTATGACACACAACAGGGCTATTTTTAAAGGAAAGGGACAGGCAACAGGGCCATATGTTATATTCAAAAGGGACATCAGAAGTTTTTTACGGATAATGACAGGAGACATAGCTTGGGTTGTGTGATTGGTGCTGTGTCATTCAGGACAAGGGATCCCTTGTATTTGCTTGCTGTCACACCACTACGCCATTAATTAATTAGAGCTATGTGACTCAATTGAGATAATAACCCAATGTCAAAGAGTATTTTTGTTACAGGAATAGACGCCAGGTACACTGGTCCCCAGGGCAATCTGTTTGTCTAAGATGTTACAAGAAAACAGTGTAGACAGTAGGTTGCAATAAATGAAAGTAATGGACTGACCCATACCATGGTTCTCAACTGTCACCCCTGAGTCAGGTAATGGTAGGATCCATGAAAACAGGGTGGAGACACCTAACATGCCCTGACCATGCCCTTGAGCAGCACAGGTGGCCCACAGGTGAGGGGAGGGGGCAGGTAATTAGCCTACTGGGTCATGACCTGTAGGTGAGGGGTGGAAGGATGATTAGCCTAACAGGTTGGTTGGTTGGTTATTTGGGTTATTTGGGTTTTACACCGTATCAACATCTATGGTCATATCATGGTGAGAACAAGGTCTTGACAATTCTGTCTGTTTGATGATCGTATCTATGAAATGATCATATCTATGAGAAGGTAGAGACAGTACCCCTACCCTTTTACCGAGGCAGATGGTTTCATCAATTGATAAATGATAAATTGATAAATGAACAGGCAACACTACCCCTTTACCTTGGTCACCATGACACTGTACATCGAGGCAGCAAATTTGACTTTCTGACTTTATTTGGTTATCTGAGCCAGCCACATACAGGCTATTCGACTAATCACCCGACTTGAAAATACATTACCTGTTACTCTATCATGCTCATTGATAGATAATGCGATCATGTGAGCAATTGCAAATAGCTCGCTTTGC
This sequence comes from Lepidonotus clava, assembly GCA_936440205.1. Classification (NCBI taxonomy): domain Eukaryota; kingdom Metazoa; phylum Annelida; class Polychaeta; order Phyllodocida; family Polynoidae; genus Lepidonotus; species Lepidonotus clava. Next base: position 14,802,590 of record OW387135.1, read on the forward strand.
TGCTATGTATGTCTGTTCTGCTATGTATGTCTGTTCTGCTATGTATGGAGGCGGCTACAGGCGTTCCCTGCCGCCGGGTTGGGTCTGTAATCATAACCATACCTCTGATCTGGGCTACGGGCCATTCATCCGGGCCACGCGGCAGGCGCTGGGAACGCCCCCTACAGGAGGCGGTGAGAACTGGTGAGCGCCTCCTGGAGCTGGTGCGAGGCCGGAGTAGGAGGCCACACGGAGTGGAGCCAGCCACACGGAGTCCGCTCACAGGGGGAGCAGTGTACCCACACTTGACTTCTGAAGACTTGAGCGTGTTCCCGGACGCGGAGTTAGTAGTTGGGGAGCTGCTCGTGGAGGATCGGGGATTATCGTTTGACGGCTGGAGTTCTGATAACAGTGGTCCACTGTCTGGATTTACCCCTGAAGCACGTGCCTACCTCCAGTCCCTGGTCCCCTCCCCGCCCCGTGCCCGGCCTCCTACTATGGACTGTCGTTCACACCCTATCTGAGTAATCTGAGCTTCAAGACTTTCATCCTTTGGACTTTGTACGCTCCCCGGACTGTCAATACGGCCTTCCCTCTCCGACCCTCCCCATGGCATCGTCCCTCTGAGCACCGAGATCCCTGTAGTACCTTCCTCTCCTCCTACTACTCTCCTCCCAGCTTCGACCCCTGTCCCTGCCCTCCCCACCGGCCCCACCTTCCTACAGCCCTTCTCTGGCCCTCCGTAGCCTCTGGACCATGCAGTGCTCAAGGCGGTAGGCGGCCTGTCGCCCAGCGTCGCCCAGCGTCGCCCCGCGTCGCTCCGCGTCGCCCCTTGCGGTGAGGAGGCGGTAGGCGGCCGGTGGCGGCGCGGACCACCATGCACCACGCCCTGACATGCCGAGGCCCATGCTCCTCTCCTGGGCCACCTTAGGTGAGTAGGGCCGCGCGCCCCCTTTACTTATAATGCATGGGATGGTGGTCGGTAACAGGTCCACCCACAGCAGTAGAACCGTCAGAGCAATTAGAAATACGCGTCTTAGTAAGCTGTTAAGAAATTCAATCATGTGTGACTTTCTTATTCATGAATTTCTTCTCAGCTTATGCGTAAAGTAAATAAATTGATATCCTTATTAGAGAAACTGATTACAGACACATGTAACACCCCTTGATAACTAAGACAGGGGAGAATATAATTATAAGTACTTAAGGGTTCCTTTCACATAAATTTTCAGGTTGCCAATTTTGGTGTAGTTCAAATTACTCAGGCATCCTTAAAATGATGGTGAAGAAAAAACAGGCAAAATATCAAGATTTTAGTTAGTTATTCAGAGAAGAAAATAAAATGTGGGAATCCCCTAATTTCTGGGTTTTTCAGTACTCCCCTTGCTACGTCATTATAATGGGAATTCCCTGTAAGAATAACTTGGAAATTCCAGGTAATTGAATGAATTTATTTGAGTAAGAAATACAATTAATGCTAGCCTGTATAGGGCCAAATATGAATATTTTATGCTGAAGTCTAATTTCCTTTCTACACAATTTGGAGAGTCGGGGATTCCCTTTTATCAAAAAATTGGAATTCCCCTTTACTCACCGTGTGACGTCACAAATATAGGGATTCCCCTCAAAAATTAAGAAAAAAAGACCAAATTTCAAAGTCTCATAACTCTGTTTACACTAAGAATATTCTCTACATATTTCTAGGATTATTAGTTCTGGACATAAATGTTATGCTCAACAGATTTCATTCGAAAATATTGAGCCCTTAGTTATGTGCAAGGTTTCCTTTAAGCACATGGACAAACATATATGTTGAGATTGCTTTGCCTAGCTCAGATCATTTCCGCTGACATCCCAGTTACAGCTGAACTGGGCGCCCCCTTGAGTATCCTTGAGTCCTTCCCCTCGACCCAGTTAGATAACAGCTGATCTGGATTCATTGTTCCTATATTCCACTTTCTCTGCATGGTATAGATGCACTATCGTCTTGAATTAATAGTTATTTGTAAGAGGAGGATTCAAGTAAAACTCATTTACTTGAAAAAGTCGACCTACATGTTTACCTGACCGCTATGTATTCATAGCTACAAAAATATAACTAGGTCTTTGCTAAAGTAAATCTATGCTGGAGATGAAACTTTCAATATTTATTGAAAGGTCGAAATCGAGTTTCGTCCTGCCCAATATTCCTTGTTCAGTTTCCATTGTTACCACATGTATAGTATGCAGATATAAAATATGTTCCGAAACAGAAAATCAATATTCTAAAAAAGCATGTTTTCACCCATGATATAGGTGATTGTGCTGCGTATTGATCATACCCCCGTAGGCCCGGTACCTGTGGACAGTGGTCGGTAATAGCCCCCCCCCCCCCCCGCCCGCCTTACATCACCCATCGATCCCCGCGTGCTGGACGCGTGCCTTATGGTGATATAGGGTGCCCTCGGCCGCTGATTAAACACCCCCAGGTCCCCACCACCCCCGGGCGGGTAATGACGGCGGGCCCTGCTCGCCGCCTTATTAAAGTTCGCCAGGGATATGTGACAACGTTTAACGCAGCATGCGGCAGACGCGATGCGGCCGGCGAGCGGATGAGTGGAAAGGAGAGGATCCAGAAACCCTCTGGGCGCAGGAATTCTACATTAAAAAAATTGGGACCAAAATAGAGAGCGTGCGCCTGAGGCCCCCCCCCCCCCTAAATCCGCGCCTGGTGGATATACAGAATGTTGACAAGGATGGGTTGGGAGCGATATTCTAATTGGCGTGGAAAGAAATGAACAGCGCGAAGCGTGGCACTGGGCGCGTGCACGTCTTGGCCGGCGGGCAGCCCGGCGCCAATCAGGCAGGAGCCTGACTCGGCTGGGGGTGAAAAACGTAATGGGAACACCCTAAAACAGCCTGTGACGGCCGACTGGAGACTCTGAATGAGGGGTGAAGGGCCAATAAAGCACACCTGAATGGGGAGGGAAGGTTTAGTGCTCCAGTTACAGATTAAAGGCCCTTTTTGAAGAGGGTACTGTGCAATTTAAAGCATCAGGCCACACAATCTTACGGGAATTATTTAAGCTGCAGGTTGCAAAAAGAAAAACCTTGTCATTATGCCAACTGTAAAGCACAAGTCAGATAGAACATAGGCGTACACACCGAATGGAACAAATGCATCAGCGGCCACTTCAGGTGCGTCTTGTAAATGGTCAATCTGGACCAGGCAATTTCTGGGAGTAGCCATTGCCGGCCCCTGAGGAAGGGCCGGGTCATGTGACAAGGCCCCTCCCTGCAGGTAAATACCGACTGTCACTGCTTCATCAGTACCCTACCGGAGAAACGACCGAGTGTGGCAACTGAAACTTCCATCAGCGTCCCACGTTTTCACCACAGAAACGTATGATCGAGCTGTTACCTAGATGTTGTTTAATCTATTTACATTGTTAGGGCTACTGATCCGGATTCTTTAATTCTTTCACTTTCAGATAACTGTGTTCTGGCAGTTGCTGCCAACTGTTTACCGAGAGTCCATCACTGACAGGAGTCTTGTCACGGTCAGTCGAGGCGCTGCCTCCGGGTCCTTTCCCGACCTGTCCCCCTGGGTCTTGTCATTTAACACTGGGCAAACATTGATGGTACACGCATGTTTGTTATAGATACGTCCACGTTTCCTTTAGATGGGGCATCCTTACAAAATGTGTCAGTAGATTACACACATCTTTCATTCTCCCTCTTCAGGGGGTACGTCGGTCGTACTTCTTCATTACGCGGGGCGAATGATCCTTGTATGGGACTACATCCTGAAGGCAGCATCTTGGCCGGGGCCATTCCTTCCAAACGGGGCTGAGGCTTGCAGCTCCCAGTCCTTCCCAATGAGGCTGACCCACACCCCACCCAGTCCTTCCCAATGGGGCTGACCCACACCCCTCCCAGTCCTTCCCAATGAGGCTGACCCACACCCCACCCAGTCCTTCCCAATGGGGCTGACCCACACCCCTCCCAGTCCTTCCCAATGAGGCTGACCCACACCCCACCCAGTCCTTCCCAATGGGGCTGACCCACACCCCTCCCAGTCCTTCCCAATGAGGCTGACCCACACCCCACCCAGTCCTTCCCAATGGGGCTGACCCACACCCCTCCCAGTCCTTCCCAATGAGGCTGACCCACACCCCACCCAGTCCTTCCCAATGGGGCTGACCCACACCCCTCCCAGTCCTTCCCAATGAGGCTGACCCACACCCCACCCAGTCCTTCCCAATGGGGCTGACCCACACCCCTCCCAGTCCTTCCCAATGAGGCTGACCCACACCCCACCCAGTCCTTCCCAATGGGGCTGACCCACACCCCTCCCAGTCCTTCCCAATGAGGCTGACCCACACCCCTCCCAGTCCTTCCCAATGAGGCTGACCCACACCCCACCCAGTCCTTCCCAATGGGGCTGACCCACACCCCACCCAGTCCTTCCCAATGAGGCTGACCCACACCTCCTAGTCCTTCCCCATCTACATGAGGCTGACCCACACCCCTCCCAGTCTTTCCCGATGGGGCTGATCCATGCCCCTCCAATTCCTTCCCCATGAAGTTAGCCACCCCCCTCCCCCTCCGCCCAGTCCTTCCCAACGAGGCCCACCCAAACCCCTCCCAGTCTTTCCTAATGAGGCTGAAACACACCTCTTCCAGCCCTTCCTGACTACACCCTTCCTAATCACCCCATCACTCTCAGGTACCTTACTTGACCTGGTCACCTGGACTGATATAGGGAACCATGATCGCAGATCACGGTGGAAAATAGCTCATGTATGTAGGTCAAGATATGGAAAATATCCACAGAGATCCTAAGACCATTTAAACATTTTGTTTTTACATGAAACATTGTATATAAGCCCTCTATTTTATGATTTGCCCTATAGCCTCACTCTGTTTTATCTTCCTGCCTGTATAATGCTCCTCCACTCTACTCCATGAAAGTCAGATATTGTGTACATTACGTATCTTCCGTATGGCTGTTGAAGGCCTTGAGATGCACTTAAATAAGTTAGATATCATGTACCCTAATTATTGCTGTAATAACTGTTATAAGTCAGATATCGGTGACTCTTAGTATCCTCATCATGACTGGTGGAATTCCTGAGATGCACCTTATAAGTCAGATATCGTAGACTCTAAGTATTGCTCTAATGTTTGTCAGAGGTCCTGAAGTGCACCTTATAAGGCAGATATCATAGACTCTAAGCCTCCTAATGATGACTGTCAGAGGGCTTGAGATGCACCTTATAAGGCAGATATGGTGTGCGTTAAGTATCCCCATGACGACTGTCGGAGGGCTTGAGATGCACCTTGTAAGGCAGATATGGTGTGCGTTAAGTATCCCCATGACGACTGTGGGAGGCCCTGAGATGAAGGCCCTGAGTGATCCTCTATCAAACGGAAACATAAGTCGTCAGGGCCGAGGGGCTGGTGGCTGTTCGCCGATACAGGAGGCGTATTAAACCCATTACCTGCAGACACGGCGCGGCCCCAGCCCACCGCCCAGTCCCGGGTGGGGGCTAGTCCTGGTATAGGGACGGTCAAGGATTTTTGAAAAAGAGAGTGCTTTCAAAAGAAGTTTTCCTAATGAATTTTAATAAGTTTGGGAACCCTCAAGATTTCCAGGAGAAAAAAGAGGCCTAGGGGCGGTTAATACAGCACTGATAAGACTTATAAACTTGAAAAAGTTACATGTGACATACATTTTCAGACTTAACGAACACGCTTTCAGATTGGCTTTCAGCAGTCCAGGGGGAAGGGGTCGGATCCATAAGACAATTAGATTATAATATCATCTAAATTGAATGTACGGCCGCTGGAACGCGAGCATAAGAAATGAGTGATTCTGTGGAAAACAGTTGCATAATTCACGCCTTCATAACTAGAAATCTTTAATCTGCATCAAATTCTGGTTCTAAAATTGAATTGGTTATTTTCTTCCTCCAGACACCTGACCACAACTGATTAGTCTATATCTATTGTATGAATTTAGAAATAGCATAAAAGAATCTGATGTTCTTCTGCATTCAGTGCATTGCACTTTCGGACGAAAGCTGATTTTATCAGCCGCTGAATAACTAAATTGAAAGTAACTCCAAATACGACATCATTCAGTGTGATCTTTCAGATTTCATGACCTTGGAGGGGAACAGAAAGGGACCTAGGGGAGGCGGAACGTTTTGAATTTCAGGGGTGAATACAGGATTGTGAAAAGAAAGGGGGGGGGGGGGCAGGGGGGCATTATAGGCATGCGCACGTTTTTTTCTCTTTGTCAAATATAAATTCCCGGGATAAATTCCCACCAACAAAGGGGGTCAGGACCCCCGGATCTCCCCAATCCACCCCTCAATTCTCCCAACCACGGATAGCCATTATCCTTAGTTTTATGCCTGCAGGTTATCCTAGAGTTGGGTAATAATATTATGTTGACAAAAAAAGGGTAAAAAAGGGTAATATCTAGCATGGTGAAAAACTTGCCATTATTTTTCTAATTAGTATCCATTTATGTTTAATATTTCCCGAGTTATCCAGTTTAAAAATCCATCAATAGTGCCCACAGTTTGTCCAGCGTGCAGGGCACAGAGAGAGGATATCAACCTGCGATATCTCTCCATTTGAGACCTTTGTCTGAATGATACAAGATGAAATCGAAAAAAATCACAGCTTTAATGATACAATGATCTCCATCTTAAATTTACAAATGAACTGGGAATGGCTCAGACGGTATACTTGGCCCCCCATAGTGTTCCGGGAGTGCGTGTGACAGAAACCTGATACATGGGTGTTTTCCCCGCCCTAATGATATCGGCCCGGACAGAGCTGGCCTGAGGCCATTATTATCTCCCCCCCCCCTCCCTCCCCACTCTTCAATCCGCTATCAGACACATATACATTATAAGACCCCCTCCCATCAGCTTAGCCCTCGTGCTCCCCTATCACCATGACATACGTACAGGCTCATGTGATGAGTCCTGGACGGAAGTAATTAATTGGATATTGCCTGTGTAAATCCCCACTCCAGTAGATGTCTGCCTCCAACAGCAGGCATAGAGCAAACACTATTAGAATGTACACACTGTAGAGACGCCCCCGATGTTTGGCCATACATGCCACAGAGAGGGGCATACAGAGACACACCCGATGTATGGTCATACATGCCACAGAGAGGGGCATACAGAGACGCCCCCGATGTATGGCGATACATGTCACAGAGAGGGGCATACAGAGACGCACCCAATGTATGGTGATACATGCCACAAAGAGGGGCATACAGAGACGCACCCGATGTATGGCCATACATGCCACAGAGAGGGGCATACAGAGACGCACCCAATGTATGGTGATACATGCCACAAAGAGGGGCATACAGAGACGCACCCGATGTATGGCCATACATGCCACAGAGAGGGGCATACAGAGACACACCCGATGTATGGCCATACATGCCACAAAGAGGGGCATACAGAGATGCACCCAATGTATGGTGATACATGCCACAAAGAGGGGCATACAGAGACGCACCAGATGTATGGCCACACATGCCACAAAGAGGGGCATACAGAGACGCACCCGATGTATGGCCATACATGCCACAGAGAGGGGCATACAGAGACGCACCCGATGTATGGCCATACATGCCACAAAGAGGGGCATACAGAGACGCACCAGATGTATGGCCATACATGCCACAAAGAGGGGCATACAGAGACGCACCCGATGTGTGGCTATACACACTGCAGAGAGGGGCATACAGAGACGCACCCAATGTATGGCGCTAGATGCTGCTGAGAGTGGTTTGCCGAGATGCACCCAATGTATGACTACAAGCTTAGGTAGACGAGCTACCTGAATTATGAGAGATAGGAAGATCCAGGTACTGCAGGGGTATAGGACATTGAGGACACGTGGACGCGGTACTATGTGTTTTTAGGGGAAAAGTAAGAGGGAGCCAAAGAAAGAAAAAGAAAGAAAAGAGGAAGGCAGAGGGAGGAAATAGGAAGGAAGAAAAAGTATGGGAAGAGGGAGGAGAGAGGAAAGATGGACTGCATGGGGAATAGTAATTGGGGCGCAGATTCTGGATGTGGGCAAGAGGGAAGAAGGAAGAGTTATTCGTGGCAGAGAGAGGGTGAATGAGGCGTGCTGCAGTAAGGTCTGGGAGGTGGTGGAGGGGAGGGACCAGCAGCTGCACATACAGAGTGTTGGGTAATGCGGGGTGTAGGACATAGAGCGCCATTACCTGGTAACGACCGGCCCCTGGTGGGCGGGCAGGGGCTGTTAAAGCCGCCCGCCGGGGTCCCGCTACAGGCACACTACACATACACTCACCTCTCAGGCCTCTGGTCAGGTAAAAGGACACCACAAAGCAACATCCACAGTGCAATAACACTCCCCGACCACGGGCAGCTGGGTGTTCTAAGCACAGATATTCCACTTATGTCTTAAACTATTTTTGAAGGAATGTTGTTTGCTGCTGTTTGCTATATAGAACAGCCATATGCGAGGGGTTGGATTTCTTTTTTGTTGTAGAATTTTGTTTGAGTAACAAATAGATTAAATGTGATATAGCGTTCAGTGTCGTTTCATAAGTACTTTCAGAGGAACCCGAGGCTTTTTGTGAGTTGTTTTTTCGTAGGGGGCATAGAAATTATCTTTCTTTTTTTTTTTTTTTTTCATAAAAGACACTTCTTTATTTAACGACAATTAATTGAAAGAAATGGATCTATCATACACATTCTCTACACGGTCTATAGGGAATGCAAAAAAAGAAATACTATCATAGAATGAGACATGATGTACCAGCAAAGACTCCTTCAGTGGGAGTGTGTGAGGGCTTAGGCTAGTGGCAGGGGCGGATCCAGGGTGGGGGGGTCCAGGGGGTCCTGACCCCCCCCCCCTTTTGGTGGACACTTAAACTTGCCAAAGAGAAAAAAACGTTGCGCGCGTGCGCGCATATGCACACACTTTTAGTACTTACCCTATATATGGACCCCCCTTTTCGAAATCCTGTATCCGCCCCTGAGTGGGTAGTAGCATATGGGGAGATGCCACCACACAGCTGGTCTATGTACACGTGTGTGCCCCGGGCCAACACGGCCATAGAGGCCGGCAGGGAGGTGTACTCCGCCCCGCCTCCCGCCCTGTGAACACCCCCCCCCCTCCCCACCAAACCCTCTGATGTTTTATCTTCTCCTTCAGTCCGCGAGTAGAATGGAGGAGGTTTTCCCCTTCACCGGGAATGTTGGTTTTATGAGAACAGTTTTATGAGACCGCTGGTCTGAGGCAATGAATGCACGTAAGGATGAAAGGTTCAATGGTCTGTCCTTGCTGTCTGAAACCTCTGGGGGCGCCCGATTACTTACTAGTATTCATTTGGGTGGGGCCGGGAATTGCGGTACAGCACTAGTCTGCTGAGCTGAAGGTCTTGAGTTCGATTCCATGTGCTGAGGTTAGGGCTAATGACCAAGTCAACAATTTATCGAACGGTGCGGGTGAGGACTTTTCTGTTCCCTGTGCACACAAATAGTCCCGAATGTTGGTCTGACGGTAAAGTAGTGGGGTCTCTGCCATGATGTGTGTTTGGTAATTTACCGTGTGTGTGCTGGGCCAGCCCACCCTCAGCAGGCGGGCCCTGCTCCTCCCCTGTTTGCCCGGCGGTCCGCACGTTTTACCCCGGCTTCACGCCTCCTGTAGGACGGGGGGAGGGGGGGGGGAGGTCTTCATTCCCCCTTCACCCACACTCACCTTTGTTTACCACGGACAGTTTTATGGGCATTCCATTGTCTGGTGGGATCCTGATACAGATAGTTAAGAGATTGGCTGCAGAATTTAAGAGAATGTTCAAACAAAATATGGCAATTCCAGGGCAGCAAGTATTGATGACGTGCGCACACAAATATGAATTCATCTGCTTCCAAAACATTTGTTGGAGAAGGAAATGGCTACTATGTACCCCAACTTATATAGTCGGTACCATCAGGATAGTAAGGTTCAATGTTTGCAGCTTGTTTACGCTGGTGCCTAAAGAAAACGGGAAAAACTGATCTCGAAGAAAATGAAACAGTATTCTAGGAATGTGGGGCAGAACATTTTCAGGAGATGGGATACCTCAATGGTGGCGTGGAAAAGGAATAACGGGCTATTTGACGCCTCGTATTGAGACTGACGTCTTTTCTTTTCAGTCAATGACAATGACAATGATTTTATTCACTTCCATCGGATGTGACAGACAATATGTGTCCCCATTCAAACCGTTATGGACTTAGTTTTTACCGTTTCCACCATTTCAATTCCCTGAATGCTCCCTTCAACGGGTCATTTTTCTGGGCAGGTTATAAATGACGGATATGGTGAGACGGGGGAGGAGGGGTAGGAGGGAGGGGGCTAGGGCGGACGGGGAGGTCCACAGGGCAGTGCTGTCAGCATGTCCTTTACACCAACTAACCCTGTCAAATGTAAACTGACGGCTGGGGGCAGTTTAGGCCAGTTTAGGGGATGTCAGGCCCTTACCGGGCCGTGTGGATGGGGGGGGGGGGGGGGGTACCAGGTTATGGCCGCGGGACGCAGGCGCATGCGCAGATGGTCCTCGTACGTGACGAAGGTCACGGAGATGTTTTCATCATCTATTGCAGGAAGACAGGCATTTTCTTTTTCTAAAGTACTCTACCGTCAGCTTTAAACTCATGACAAACAGTCAAACAAATATATCAGTTTATTGCCTTGAAGGTGTAATGAGGAGAACTAGGTCAATGGTAGAACACTCGTCCACTAATCAAAGGGTCTCAGGTTTGATTCTCAGCCCATAGTCTAACCGAGGCCATAAATTATGATGAGGCATGCCACATGCATCTCACTCCTGGAGCTGTCCAAAACTTACCGAAGTCTGTGGATATGCAGGATTCTGTCCCTTCTGCACAAAGATATCCCAGATTGCTATTTGGATTCAGTAGGGGCAACCCTGAGAATGGGACACCCCACTGGTGATGTGGAAAGGGAATGGTGGGGTATTTTGACGCTTCCTCTGAGACTGACAGAACCATCGGATGTGACTGGCAATACGTGTCCCCATTTAAACCTTTATGGTTACTTTTCCTGTTTCTACCATTTCAATTCCCTTCAACAGGTCATTTTTCTGGGAAGGTTGTAAATGGTGAAACAGGGGAGGATGGATAGCAAGAACCACCCTCTATACATGGCTACTATGTGAAAGACCAACGGATAAGCTGACCATGCCTGGTAAAATATCCTAATAAAAAAGGGTCAGTGTGTTTAAAGTGTATTGCAGAATCATGAGCATTTTCAATCGCAACGTTCGTGATTGAATTAATATAATTTCATCTCATTTCTTGTTTGTTCTGCCGGAAACGCTTATTCATCTTATTTGGGTTATGATACTTCAATGTTGACAATATACCACTTAACGCTTACTTCTATTTAGTGTTCTGCCGGAAACGCTTATTCATCTTATTTGGGTTATGATACTTCAATGTTGACAATATACCACTTAACGCTTACTTCTATTTAGATTGTAGACATTCTCGTACAAATCAGACTCCGCGTTCCATACACAATCCGCCCACCTCATGACAGGGTTGTTTCTCCTACCCGGTATCCGGGTTAGTGGAAGTAGGCTGTCCGGGGTACGGCGTCACCGGGCGCGGTCCTGCACAGAGTTTGACGAGGTAGTAGTGTATAGAAAAGGGGGTCTGTATCAGGCCGCACGGACAGCAGGCGGGTACGGGGCACCTTACAGCCATAATCTTCGACACACAGAACAGCGCTTGCTGCTGAGGTATTTCTCATTCAAAGCATTATCACATTGTTTCACATTTAGGTGACAATGTGTTCCCGTGCAGACCCGCGTACCCCACAATACACCAGGGTTATTTGACCAGGTGTCGTCGGCAGGAACCCCTTCCTCTCCCCCTCAATGTTTTAGGATACCATATTGTATAGAACTCGGGCGGCGGGGTATAGTAAAACAGGGAGGAGGTTTAGGGGATACACTCTTGTTGAAATTTAAAAAGGCGAAAGGGCATTAAATAGAAAGTATGCCGGAATGTGTTATTAAGGTAGATGAGTTGCTTTATTTGAAAGTATCCAAATACACCAAGATGGTAGCAGAGGGGTTATCCAATTTCCTTTCATAGACCTGGTGTTACGTTACGTAGACAATTAGGTGTGATGCAAGCGCAAATATCGCCGATTTTTCATACCTCGATAAATTCGTCATCACTGATACTTACCAATATAGCTATACAGAAGCCATAGGAGGTACCCAGCAGTAAGAAGCCACTCCTAACTGAAGGTTCCTTACGCCACTTTGTGTCTTGTCCCATTATTCAAATGTAATTGATTTGGTAACAGTGCGACCCAGGTGACGTTTTATTATTGCTGGAAAGGTCATCAAGTTGAAGTATGATTTCCATCGCCCGTCGTTTTATTGGCCTCCCCCCTCCAGCCGTGCGGCGACGGCTGTACATATTTGATGGCCTGTTGCTGCGGTCCTTACTCTAGCACCATTGATCAGAGGGGATTATGATTCATGTTGCTCGGTGTGACTCGACCAGTCCATCACCGGGCCGCAATAAGGGAGCAGCGCGCCCACTAACAGGGGGCGGGGGGTGGGGGGATCTGATTGGTTAGGTGCCGAGGGGGTATTTTGGTGGAACTCTTATTACATTGGGCATAAAACGCGTTGAGCTTGGTATATGTGAAACCTGTGCCTTCAAGTCTACCGCTTTGGTTTTTCAAGGGCTGGCATTTCTCAGCTGGATAGTTTTGATGTGCACGTCATATTAAAAGTATAAGAAGATCCAAGTGTGGTCGTACCATGACCAAAGACTCTTCTATATTTTAGCAATCAAACAATGTTAAAAATACCTTGAGAATAGCAGTACGCACTGCCTTTTGATGCGCACCGAGTATAGGGGACCACAGGCTGCCCGACATGTACAATACTCACAGGCACATAGTACCTTTAGTCAGACATCCTGTGATTATAGTAAATGGGTATATGTTAGGGACAAAGTGATTGTGTAATGAATACGAGATGTGATTCGCCTGTCGCTACCTTCTTGGAAATTCGACCAATTCCGTTAGTGAGAGGTGGAGAGTCCGGCTGCTTAGATAAATGCATTCAGGGTTTGTGTTTGGTTATTTTTGATAATGATCATTAAATTGAATTGTAATATACTTTAATCATCATTAAATGACGAGAGACCAAACAGAAAAAAAAATTGGATAAGTAGTTGTGAAGTGGAAAAGTAGTCCAGTTGGGACATCCTCTTTGTCGGTTACTTGGTCTTGTATTTACTGAGCTCCGGCCGTAATCTGAAGGATTGAGTCGGTAACTCTTCTCAGTATCTCCAACTTAGGTCATGTCTGTGTTACACCAACTTATTTTTGCACGTATTGCAAAGCAAAGCCAAGTATAAGCATTAAATTTCGTGATCTGACTACATCCTGTTTTCTAAATAAATCGCACTGTCAAAAGAGCCTAGTGTACTTTAGGGGCTATCTTACCATTCAGAAAAGATGTGTAAGGAAGAAATAGCACAAAGTGACTCCAATAAAGATGTCGGAGCTTGATGTATATAGGACCAATTCTATAGAAAGATTACTAGTCGCAATATCTTGCCGTTTTTGCCGGAGCAAATTAGTTTCGGGACAAATGGCATGACAAGTAAACGTTGTGTAGTGGCCTAACTTTGCTGTCTAAGCGCCGTGAGACGGATCCTTTCAGACCTCCTGGTCCCGTACACAAAGGGCCGTTCACCCGGCCCGGGGGTCGACTAGGGCGGGAGGGGAGGGGTGCGGGGTGCGGGGTGCGGGGTGCGGGGTGCGGGGCGGGGCCCTCTCACAGTGTCCCACGCCGGGGCCAGTTGCGGGGTGGTTGAGGCAGCAGGGTATTTTAAACCCAAGGGCGTGATGTGGTGTGTCATGTGTTATCGAGGAAGTCTCATATTTTATTAGGATTAATTATGCTCCATTCACACTTCAGGTTAATAGTGTAATATCTAAATTGAAGTGTAGTTTGTGAGGATACTCCATAAATAGTCTTTTTAGATTTTGATAATTTCAGAAGGCATCACATTTCAGTAAACTTTGTTATATATCAAAGGTAGTTTTTTCATGTTGTAATGCTTTTACTCAGCGACAATCGATTAATTCAAACAGATAAATCCATCGTTAAACCCAAATAATTCGGTGCCAAAACACACAGTTTGTTTCATAACTTCCAAATTATTCTATGTTTACGTTATGTTTGAAGTGTGCAATTTGTGAATAATCGAATCGCCTTCATATTTGAAATCACTGAACAAAACAGCTGAATGACCAGATATACCTCACGATTTCTAGCAAAATATAAACACAAGGATTCTCCTACTTTTCTAAGCATGTATTGCTAATGCGCGGGTCCTATAAAACACTGTTTATATTGACGTTTCCCATTTAATTTATTCTCGTGAAGTACATCATTGTTTGTGTACTAACCATTCAGGTGGGATTTCCCCTGCCCATGAGTACCTGAACCAGCGCTCTCGGCCAGCGGCATGGGGCATCCTTTATTCTCTTTCATCGCTGTATCTCAATTCTATTTGTTGTTTTTTCTTGACCGCTGACTATTGCAGAATTTTAGACCGATATAAACTAGTGCCAGAACAGTCAAATCAGCGTGGAAAAAGTGGCCACAGTGGTTGGAGGGGGATGGCCCATGTCGCGGACCTCTGCGTTTTCGAACAGAGGACCATTAACACCGTGGGGCAAGCGCAAGTGTTCAAAGGCAGAACCCTTCGACCTGCTCACAGTTTGCCAGCTCTGGGCTGCTTCACATGGGTTAGGGTGGCTCGGGGGACGAAGGTCCTGCATTCTGCAAACACATTCCTCTCAGCTTGGCCTGTTATACCTAGGGCGCCACTCCCCCATCCCGGCAACTTCAAAATGGAATATGGAACATGGGTCCCTTCCCATAAGGCCAGGCACTGGGCCCCTCCCCATAAGGCCAGGCACTGGGCCCCTCCCCTTAAGGCCAGGCACTGGGCCCCTCCCAATAAAGTCAGGCACTGGGCCCCTCTCCTTAAGGCCTGGCACTGGGCCCCTCCCCTTAAGGCCGGGCACTGGGCCCCTCCCCATAAGGCCGGGCACTGGGCCCCTCCCCATAAGGCCGGGCACTGGGCCCCTCCCCATAAGGCCGGGCACTGGGCCCCTCCCCATAAGGCCGGGCACTGGGCCCCTCCCCATAAGGCCGGGCACTGGGCCCCTCCCCATAAGGCCGGGCACTGGGCCCCTCCCCATAAGGCCGGGCACTGGGCCCCTCCCCATAAGGCCGGGCACTGGGCCCCTCCCCATAAGGCCGGGCACTGGGCCCCTCCCCATAAGGCCGGGCACTGGGCCCCTCCCCATAAGGCCGGGCACTGGGCCCCTCCCCATAAGGCCGGGCACTGGGCCCCTCCCCATAAGGCCGGGCACTGGGCCCCTCCCCTTAAGGCCGGGCACTGGGCCCCTCCCCTTAAGGCCAGGCACTGGGCCCCTCCCCATAAGGCCGGGCACTGGGCCCCTCCCCATAAGGCTGGGCACTGGGCCCCTCCCCATAAGGCCGGGCACTGGGCCCCTCCCCATAAGGCTTGGCACTGGGCCCCTCCCCATAAGGCCGGGCACTGGGCCCCTCCCCTTAAGGCCGGGCACTGGGCCCCTCCCCATAAGGCCGGGCACTGGGCCCCTCCCCATAAGGCCGGGCACTGGGCCCCTCCCCATAAGGCCGGGCACTGGGCCCCTCCCCTTAAGGCCGGGCACTGGGCCCCTCCCCATAAGGCCGGGCACTGGGCCCCTCCCCATAAGGCTGGGCACTGGGCCCCTCCCCATAAGGCCGGGCACTGGGCCCCTCCCCATAAGGCCGGGCACTGGGCCTCTCCCCTTAAGGCCGGGCACTGGGCCCCTCCCCTTAAGGCCGAGCACTGGGCCCCTCCCCATAAGGCCAGGCACTGGGCCCCTCCCCATAAGGCCGGGCACTGGGCCCCTTCCCATAAGGCCAGGCACTGGGCCCCTCCCCTTAAGGCCAGGCACTGGGCTCTCCCCTTAAAGTCGGGCACTGGGCCCCTCCCCATAAGGCCAGGCACTGGGCCCCTCCCCTTAAGGCCAGGCACTGGGCCCCTCCCTATAAGGCTGGGCACTGGGCCCCTCCCCATAAGGCCAGGCACTGGGTCCCTCCCTTTAAGGACTGGTTCGGCTCCTTCCCTTAAGAAGCCCCCCTTTGTGGACCCTGTCTGACGGCCACATACTTCATAAGGCCAGGTTTGGTCCCCTTGCTATAAGGAGGTCCCTTTGTGGGCCCGCCTGACACATGGAGTCGGGAGCCCTGGGTCAATGTCTCTGTGTGTATAAGCCGCTAATGGCGCAAGCAGCTCGCCGCCACTAATGAGCAGTTCGGCCCCGGACCACAGACAAGGGGGAGGGGATAACACAAACTCTCTTTAGCACAAAAAGCTATGTCTAGGAAATGGTGGGCGAGGCCTTAAGTCAGCGGGTGCGGTATGGTCCACGCTATCCTCCATTTTACACTATGAGGACTTGTTTGAAGGTCATTTCAAGGTCCTTTGAATTTTAGGCTTAATTCTAAAGTATTTCTATGTATTTTGCATATGATTTCTAGATTCTCTAAAGTTTTGCGTCAAATGATATTCAGAAAATGTATGGATCTTTAAATAAGATATTTGGATTGTGGTCACACCATGGGATTAATTTTTCTTTTAGGGCTGTAACTAATAAAAATGATGTTTCATATTGCGCAGCCTCAGTCCACGGCCAGATTGCAGATATTAGATTCTAAAAAATGATGCAGAGAGTTCAATGATAATTACTTTATTCATTTGTGAACTTAATAAATGTGACCGTGCAATGACCTTAAAAACAGTGGCTGCTAATGTACTGACACACATTTATCTTTAATGGATAATATACCATTAAGGCTTGAAACTGTATCAAAGAATGAAACTGTATCAAAGAATGAATTTGATCCCCCACTCTTCCCTCCTACTCCTAGATGCACACACAAAAACCTGAGATGGCAGAGCCTGTGGCGGTAAGGCAGGTGACAGTAATCAGGGTAATAGCTTGTTCGCGTGGACTTAGACACTGTTAATAACACTGCCCTAAGATGATTGTATAATGCCCAATGCAGCAATGCAAAAGAGTCCATATATCATATCAACAAGGGGTCACGGTCAACAAAAATATAGTTTATTGTATAGTAGACCTTCCCTGTATGTCTCCAACATCTGACAGTGTAAGCTTTAACCAAAGCCTAGTTTCCTGTGCCTTCCCTTTAACAAGCAGTGTTGACTCTACCCCCACCCCCTATCCCCAGCCCCTCTCCCTGTACCTGCCCTTTAACAAGCAGTGGGGCTGTATCCCCAGCCGTCTCCCTGTACCTGCCCTTTAACAAGCAGCGTGGGCTGTATCCCCAGCCCCTCTCCCTGTACCTGCCCTTTAACAAGCAGCGTGGGCTGTATCCCCAGCCCCTCTCCCTGTACCTGCCCTTTAACAAGCAGCGAGGGCTGTATCCCCAGCCCGTCTCCCTGTACCTGCCCTTTAACAAGCAGCGTGGGCTGTATCCCCAGCCCCTCTCCCTGTACCTGCCCTTTAACAAGCAGCGAGGGCTGTATCCCCAGCCCGTCTCCCTGTACCTGCCCTTTAACAAGCAATGGGGCTGTATCCCCAGCCCCTCTCCCTGTACCTGCCCTTTAACAAGCAGCGTGGGCTGTATCCCCAGCCCCTCTCCCTGTACCTGCCCTTTAACAAGCAGCGAGGGCTGTATCCCCAGCCCGTCTCCCTGTACCTGCCCTTTAACAAGCAGTGTGGGCTGTATCCCCAGCCCCTCTCCCTGTACCTGCCCTTTAACAAGCAGTGTGGGCTGTATCCCCAGCCCCTCTCCCTGTACCTGCCCTTTAACAAGCAGCGAGGGCTGTATCCCAAGCCCCTCTCCCTGTACCTGCCCTTTAACAAGCAGTGTGGACTTTACCCCTAGCCGTTTTCCCATCTGCCTGTCTGCCCATCCCCACCCTTACCCGCTCATTAATGCCACACCTTGTACTCAGACCTCGGGCCTGCGAGTCTATGTGAAGTGTCTGCTGGGTGAGTTAACGGGCAGTAATTGGCGAGCTCTGCTGACAGAGGTGCCACCGATGGTGCAGAAAGAGGAGGAGGGGTGTTGTGAGAGAGGCCTGGTAGTCACTGACCAACTATTTCTTTAAGTTATAAGTTGTTTTTTTACGATCTTTAAGTGCTTACTCTCATTGCCTGTTTGCCTGAATTTAGTACTTATCAGATGCCAACAGAAAATAGAAAACACAATTGGTATTCCATTGCAGTAGGTCTCACTTTTATCGACTTGCCTTGTGTAAAACACATCAGCCTGTATAGTGTAGTAGGCTATTACTTCAAGCATTTATGCAGTACAAAATCAAATTGGAACTTTAACGGATTTATGTTTTTAAGAATATGAAGCTAAGCCGATAAGTATAATCCTGTTCTTCATACTCCATAACCAAGACATACTGAAGGAAAGGATGTGGCTAATGCCTGGTTTAAAGTCATTCATCATCAATTTGTAGTTTATTACCTAAAGTTCTTACCCATGTTTTTTAAACAGTTGTAAAACAGTTAGCTTAGATATTTCCTCATGTAAAATAGATTTGAAATTAAGAAAAATGTATTCAAATTCTTAGCTATATGGGAGCTGTTTTACATCATGGATCTTTTGAAATTATTGAAATAGATTATATTTGAAGAGCGTACATATGGACAGGTTTACACCATTTTACTTCTACCGGAAAATACTAGAATATTGTGTTGCCCCAAAATACCGCTGCTTGGATTCTACTGGGTGTGGCGTAAAGTATGAGGATGGCTTAAACATATGCCTATAGGTGCCAGAGTAACTATTGATTTCCTAATCATGGTAAGTGGGCATGGGTTTACCATGAAGACTTAGTACCCGTGAAGTGCCTTACATACGTGGTCCTGCACCTAAAAAAACAAACCAGTTAAAGAGAACAGCACATGATATATAGCAGGATGAGAAAATTAAATGTGATTGCCAAACTAATAACTATATTGCTTCCTTATCATACATTAGGTGATACACATTTTAGTTGTGGTAAACCATGGTTACAAATCCTGAAAAGGCACCATGGTTACAAATCCTGAAAACTATCAATATAAATGTCTCTTCTCGTTATCCCCTCCCCTCACTCTAACTGCCCAGCCTGTCTGAGGGAGGCCTCACATGTCACCCCCCACAGCCCAGCCTGTCTGAGGGAGGCCTGACATGTCACATCCCCCCCCCCACAGCCTAGCCTGTCTGAGGGAGGCCTGACATGTCACATCCCCCCACAGCCCAGCCTGTCTGAGGGAGGCCTGACATGTCACATCCCCCCACAGCCCAGCCTGTCTGAGGGAGGCCTGACATGTCACATCCCCCCAAAGCCCAGCCTGTCTGAGGGAGGCCTGACATGTCACATCCCCCCCCAGCCCAGCCTGTCTCAGGGAGGCCTGACATGTCACATCCCCCCACAGCCCAGCCTGTCTGAGGGAGGCCTGACATGTCACATCCCCCCACAGCCCAGCCTGTCTGAGGGAGGCCTGACATGTCACACCCCCCCCCCCCCCAACACAGCCCAGCCTGTCTGAGGGAGGCCTCACATGTCACACACACACACACCCTCCACAGCCCAGCCTGTCTGAGGGAGGCCTGACATGTCACCACCCCCCCCCCCACAGCCCAGCCTGTCTGAGGGAGGCCTGACATGTCACATCCACCCCCACAGCCCAGCCTGTCTGAGGGAGGCCTGACATGTCACATCCCCCCCCCCCACAGCCCAGGCCTGACATGTCACATCCCCCCACAGCCCAGCCTGTCTCAGGGAGGCCTGACATGTCACATCCCCCCCACAGCCCAGCCTGTCTGAGGGAGGCCTGACATGTCAGCCCCCCCCCCCCCCCCACACACACAGCCCAGGCCTGACATGTCACATCCCCCCATAGCCCAGCCTGTCTCAGGGAGGCCTGACACGTCACATCCCCCCCACAGCCCAGCCTGTCTGAGGGAGGCCTGACATGTCACATCCCCCCACAGCCCAGCCTGTCTCAGGGAGGCATGACACGTCACATCCCCCCACAGCCCAGCCTGTCTGAGGGAGGCCTGACATGTCACATCCCCCCTCACAGCCCAGCCTGTCTGAGGGAGGCCTGACATGTCACATCCCCCCACAGCCCAGCCTGTCTGAGGGAGGCCTGACATGTCACATCCCCCCCCCACAGCCCAGCCTGTCTGAGGGAGGCCTGACATGTCACATACCCCCCTAAAGCCCAGCCTGTCTGAGGGAGGCCTGACATGTCACCCCCCCCCCCCACAGCCCAGGCCTGACATGTCACATCCCCCCCACAGCCCAGCCTGTCTGAGGGAGGCCTGACATGTCACCCCCCCCCCCCAACAGCCCAGCCTGTCTGAGGGAGGCCTGACATGTCACATCCCCCCACAGCCCAGCCTGTCTGAGGGAGGCCTGACATGTCACATCCCCCCACAGCCCAGCCTGTCTGAGGGAGGCCTGACATGTCACCTCCCCCCCCCCCCACAGCCCAGCCTGTCCAAGGGAGGCCTGACATGTCACCCCCCCCCCAACAGCCCAGCCTGTCTGAGGGAGGCCTGACATGTCACATCCCCCCACAGCCCAGCCTGTCTGAGGGAGGCCTGACATGTCACCCCCCCCCCCCCCCCCAACAGCCCAGCCTGTCTGAGGGAGGTCTGACATGTCACATCCCCCCACAGCCCAGCCTGTCTGAGGGAGGCCTGACATGTCACACACACCCCCCCCCCCCCCCCCACAGCCCAGCCTGTCCGAGGAAGGCCTGACATGTCACATCCCCCCCTCCCCCCACAGCCCAGCCTGTCTGAGGGAGGCCTGACATGTCACATCCCCCCCCCCCCCCCACAGCCCAGCCTGTCCGAGGGAGGCCTGACATGTCACATCCCCCCCCTCCCCCCACAGCCCAGCCTGTCTGACGGAGGCCTGACATGGCACATCCCCCCACTGCCCAGCCTGTCTGAGGGAGGCCTGACATTACCCCATGCTATTAACTCCCCACTCAACTTGTAATTGACTTTGGCGTGACGAAAACAATTTTTGATTAAGCAATCCCGTAAACATAATTTTAGGAAAGGGGAATCAAACCATCTGTTTTCCTTAATAAAACCCCTCCTCTAAACTGCCATTTGTCCCAGCTCGGCACCCCGTCCGTGACTTCCCCCTTCATCACTCTGGAGCAATTCTCTCCGGCAGCGGCAGCCGTCATATTGAATTTCCGCTATCAAAATTGACTTCTTTATTTTTTTCACAAATAAATATGAAGTGGGAGATGATTGATAGTAACCTGAGATGGTCTACGATCAATAGCCACCAATAGGTTTTATATATTGGTTAGGCAAGTTTTCGTCCTTTCAAAGCCGGCGGGTCGGATGAGGCTGGCGTGGGGCGGTGAGGCGGGCGGGCTGCACCTGGTGACCCCCCGGGAGGCACGCCTCACCCACAGCCTTACAGCTAGCCCAGCGAATTGGGCACTTAAACCACTTCTCATCTTTCTAGTCAATCGCGTGCAAAAGTCAGCCCTTGTAGATATTAAATAGCGACGTAGAGTATAGGATATCGCTCAGTGCACTACTCCGTATACCGCTCCCCGCACCAGATGAGCATGGAGGCACATGCCATAGCAAAATTACATGAAATCTATAAACTGTGTTATTTCTACTCTCTTTTATTTACGCACTCTTTTCACAGTATAATATATTATCTCAATTAACATTTATAGTTATAATATTAATTAATAGTAATGATTCCCAAGTTCGGATAATACGGACTCTTCAATGATTTTTCTACCCCTACACTGTAAAAAGTTAATGTGTTTCTACAGCAAATTATACAGTAGATATACAGTAACTTTTGCTGTAAAAATATTAACTGTAGTAACTGCTGTAGGATTATGAACTTAGTACTGTAAATTCAAAAATACATAATTAACACATATTTTAACAGTAACAGTTCCTGTAAAAACAGTCACCACCAGGGGAGCTACAGTTTCAAAGTGAAAAACGTTTCTAGTAAATTACTTAAAAATCCAATTTGAAGGATGAATTAATCCAATCTAATGTGTTTGAATATTGATTATTACATGTAATAACTAACCTAATGTGTTAAATGGCTAAAATTCATACAAAGTATTTTTATTACTTCAATAGTAATTAATTTTCACGTGTAGACACCTTTTTGGTCTTGAGTCAATTTTATAGAAGCTGTCATCTCTGTAAAACTTACTGCAACATCACCCAAAGCATGTATATCTGCTAATAAACTTGGCAGAGATACATCCCACATCTAGTATACATTAGATTGTGGTGGGGAATTAACATTTAAATAGATTTATTAAAGTAATTCTATCTAAATTCAATGATGAATAACTTTTAATCTTGAGTACTGTAAAAATAACAATGTACTGTAAATTTACAGCAAAATTTGCTGGAAACTTTGTTGCCAGCAAATTTTGCTGTATAAATACAGTGCTCCATTTGCTGTACATTTACAGCAAAAATGACCGTATGACATCTACAGTATTAAATGCAGTAGAATTTACAGTATATAATGTGCTGTAATTGTGCAGCAACCTTTGCTGTAAAAGGTCTACAGTACTAACTACTGTAAATTCTAAATTACATGATATGCTGTAATTCTACAGCAAAATTTGCTGGAAACTTTGTTGCCAGCAAATTTTGCTGTAAATTTACAGTGTTTACTTTTTACAGTGTAGCTTTAAAATTGGTGCCATAGTGTTCATGCAACATCATATTTGGCGCTTTCACTACAGCTTATCATCCGTATGCGTCTATTTGTAAATTATCGTCATGTGCAAAACGTCTACAGTCGCTGAAACTCTTCTCCCTCTTATCATCTGACGAGAGGTGTCAGCTATAGACCTCAGACGGGATGGACGAAACGAATAGTCCTGGAAGCCTGTACTCACCCCGTGGAATCCCGGCTTGAGAGAGGGAAGGGGGAATGCGACGAGACAGACCTGCTTATTGGAGGTCTAATGTGCGGGTTTTAAACCTGAGAGGGAGCGAAAGGCCGGTATGGGGAGAAACCGCCAAGCTGATTGTTGGGGGCCTTTAACTGGCACTGACCTGGTTAAGGGCTGAGGGGGGCTACACGGCAGGAGGGTTGGTGGTGGTGGACATTCTCATAGAGTTACACCCAAACACATATTGGACCGCCTCTCGGAAATCACGAGTCTTCCCCGTGTCATTTATTTTCTTTAGCAGCAAACCTCCTCCCCCGGCCGTGGAAATGTGCCCAATTACCGGCCCGCACTCCAGGCCCGATGCCCGGGCGGCAGGCCTCGCCGAGTGGTAACCCTTGAAACTCCTGGAGGTAAAAGTAAACAGAAAAGGTAAAGGACACAGATATTCTAATTAGGGATGTTTGGGGGGTTGCTTTCCATCTCTGGTTTTTGCCAAAGCTAGAATTGAAAATTATGGCTCCCAATTGAGTCTTTATATATACCACGTGTTCCCTGGATCCGTCCCTGTGGACGATAGATAACAACGACGGCGTGTACGATTAAAGTGTGTAAGGGTATATAGGCCTATATATATGCTCCCAGTGTAGATTGAGTCATATCTGTGGGAAATCATATTGTGGGACTTCCGGCAGACGGCTCTTGTTGTATACCCTTTGCTTATGGGTACCACGATCTAATAGACACCATACAGACGTTTTAACAAAGATATACCATTGCTATTTCCAGTGTAAGGTTAGAAATATGTTTTGAAGGCTTTTATCTAGAACCGGCGAGTAAGTCTGAGCACATTATATTCTTGTTGGCATAGTGACGTCCCTTTCCCCTCTTTCTAGCATTAAGGCCCAAACCAACCTACAGGAGTAGGGTCATGACACGATGGTGTATATATATCCGGAGGATATCGCGTCCTGTACTAGGTACACGTTCAATGTGACTTACTTGCTTGGTTGTAAATCTAAAAGGCACTTTGTGTTTCACACTTGGGTGTCCATAAGGTGGTGGCTGTGGCCCTAAGCTCTAATAGACAATCTCTGGCAATTACCACCAACACCGCCAGGCCTAACGACGGCCCTAACGACGGCCCTAACGACGGGCCGAGAGGGGCGCCACAGCGGGACGCCGACGAACCAGGTTACTGTAGATAGTGTTTATATGACAAGCAGAAAAAGTACGATTAAAACATGTACAACTGGTGGGAGCTTTTAAACCATGGGATATGTAAAGTTTGACCTGGAATGAACTATACGTGTGTTTAGCTTATGTTTGTATTAGTATCGGTGTACTAGAGTACCGATTGAGTTACATCTTACATTACATCTTACCTAGCCAACTTACAGTAGAAAGGCACGTATGCACCCAGGTGATCTGAGAGTATTGAGGTAATGAGCCACTAGTCCTGCTTTAGAATTAGAGCATGCAGAGAGAGTTTTGTGGTCTTCTGGTGAAGTCTGCAATGCACAGGATCTTGATGGCAGCATTTTCTATGGCAGATATGGATAAGAATAAGAATCAAATATGCTAGTGATTATATGAGGAGTCTGATGTCACTATCTCGAGTGGAAGTATACCATCTGATGAGTAGTTGAGTGATGCTATGGCTGTTACACCTTGGATCTAATCAAGAAAATCTCTTATTTGATTATTTACAAATGGAAAACATGGGTCTTAAACCCGGCCACCCGAGGTCCAGATAAAATACTCACAAAGTCAATCATTGCCGACTTGGCTTGCCCTAGACGCTACCTGCTGCCGACGACAGGAGGGCTTATTTCATTTGTAACTGGTCAAAATGGACGCCAAGAGGGGCCTGCTATCCAACGTGGACGGAGACTTGGCGGTCCGACGTCCGCAGTCACCAACTAACTACGACCGTTTGTCATCTGGATAACTACATCCACCGAGGAAGGCAGAGGGCCTGGGGTCTACATCTAACAATACAACACATCCACCAAGGAAGAAAGAGCGCCTAAGGTCTACAACTAACAATACAATACATCCACCAAGGAAAGGAGAGGGCCTGAAGTCTACAATTAAAACAATATATATCACATCCACCAAGGAAGGAAGAGGGCCTGAGGTCTACAACTAACAATATGATATGTCCATCAAGGAAAGAAGAGGGCCTGAGGTCTACAACTCTCTCTGCTACAACTAACAATGTAGTGTGTCCGTTTCCGAAGCCTCTCCAAATCCCAAATGTTTGCATTATATCTAGGGAATTCAGTCGGAAGCTTTAGTAAATATCGATATTTTCAATGCTATTGTTTTCTTTTCTTTTTGAATTTCCATTTTGATGAACACCATATTCGCGCCTCAGATAAATGTATTCATCACCAGGGCTTTCTTGATAAGATATAGATATTCATATTGGAAATATAAAACAGCTGAGATATCTCATAGAATGGACGACTTTGATAGTTCTATGCCAGACTGCGTTATCGCAGAGGGAAAACATGTTATGGGCCCCATCCTTCAATGTAGGCTGTTGCTGGCTCGGCAATCGTATTCTCAGGCACCTAAGTTACATACAGATGTTCTCAATTGCCCAAAGTAAAGGTTCACTGGGATGCAGGGATCTATTTTGTTAGAGACCTTATTAAGTACTAGGCCTAATCATTAAGGTTGCCCTTGGTTTTCAGATGTATTACTTTGTAAAGTATGGTTATACATGCATACATGTTAACTAAAGTGGGGTTTAACTTACTAGATCAACGATTCCTTAAATACAGATGTTAGATCTTATAAGTATGGTTTTGATCTTGTCTTCATCTCCATTCTTCTATCATTCATTCTCATAGTTCAATAGAAGAAATGAAGGTGAGCACAAATGAGAGGATACTTTTAATTGATCCAAGGTGAGACAGTCACTGCAGGTAACACCCTAGTGCAGTTTGGTGAGTGCAGGGTCAAACGAATAAGGTAGTTTGGTTCCATGGCTATATTACTTTGCTTGCATGTATGTTCCGTCTTTCACAAGCCCTAGCTCAGAGGTAGAATTATGCATTTATATATACAATCCTTCTTACCAATACTTCATTTTCTGTTTTCAAAGTTTTCATTGTGAACATTGTGACAATCTTTCAGACTATCTAGGACCAAAGAGGTGTTTAACATGCTTTTACATTTCCCTTCTCACCCATTTCAACTTAGTAGCAGCTATTTTAGGTGCACTTAAGAATTTGTTTTTATATATAGTAGGTTAACTTTTAATGTAATCTCAAAGAGGCCTTTGGCTGCCCACTCAACAACTGTACTGTCATAGCTAGAGACTAGACATATAAGTTATATAGTAAAAGGATAAGATTGGCCTTGGGAGCAGAGAAGAATGTGGGGTAGGCCAGTGTGCATATGGTGAGCATATTTCACGTACGTTAACCTAGGCTGTCCTTTGACTAGCCAATCCAAGAAACTGCTGACGGGAGTCCTCAGGGACACCACATACACCGTGGTCCCGGGGGCCGACCAGTGTGCACCTATCAGTATATTGACCTGGCCTATGGGATTATACAGTATAAGGCAATATACAGAGACAGTGTGCTCAGGCCGCAGCAGGCGCCGGGAGGCACGATAAGACCGGGCAGTTTGGGAGTGCAGACAGGAGAACCCGCCCGGAGGACCCCCACCTTCGGCCAGATTTGATTTGTTAATGTAGGGAAGGGAACGGGTCTTGAGGGATGTGGTTTTCAGATGGTGTGCAGGGGTTAGATGTAAACAGCGGCCATATGGACCACGTGCTGGAGGAGGTGGGTGCACATATAGTTGGCCATAGACAGCGGCCGTTTGGACCACGTGCCAGGGGGAGGTGGGTGCACTTTTGTAGCCTCAGCGGCCGCCGGAACAATGGGTCAGTTTCCCTTTCTGAGAGTACATAGTGTACACTTGAACTTATGGGATTGTTTTATATGTAAATGAAAAAAGAAGTTGCTAGCTATGTCATTCACGTTTGTGTTAATATAATCCTTATAAATTTAAAATGTTAACAACTGTGGGTACTTTATAGATATTAGATATCGTTAATATATCAGCGACGACCTATTTTGTTCATATTGGGTAAACTATCCTTATCGGGGTGTTCAAGTCCAAATGAATGATCACTGACTGAATGATCACTGACTGGTAGAGGTACAACAAAGTTTTATTGAATAAAGCAATCCTGATGGTAGTTGGAGTACCCTTCACTCCCGATGTCATAACCTATATCACTTCAAAATAGGAACAATCACAGTTATTCTCTGTATTCGTCCAGTCAATTATGTTGATGCTCCGATAGATCAGAGTAGGAACTTGTTCCAAATGTCTAAAACCAGCATAATCTCATGCAGTGTCTCATAGCAGTCACTGGGAGCCAGTGGAGACATGCGAGGGGGAAATGATTTTACTATGGTTGTTCTGCTTGGAGATTGTAGGATTTTCCATAGGAATTGTATGGAGAGTATAGGTTTTTCCATAGGCATTGTATGCAGAGTGTGTGAAATCTTTTGGAACCAAATAATGATCAGAGATTGATCAGATGACATCATCAGCATAATCATAATAACCTCAAACCAGGATGGTAAACTGATTTTTGAAGTACGCATAAGATAGCATCGTTCGAGAATATTTGTTGTGATTCTATCAAATTGTAGGTAACTTTTCGTGAGGGGGTCACTGTGCAGAGAGCTAAAACAGTTGTTCTGCTATTATATATAAAAGTTAGTATAAAAAAATGATGCTTGAAAAGGTTTTACTGTCAAGTTGAAATCTTTTCTCCTCCTTGTTCATATTTTCACGGAACATTTATTTGTAATGTTTTATCATTTGACCTTTCAAACAAGGTGGATGAGACCGAGCTTTTGTTTTTTCAAACCACACTGGACAGTTTTCAGTTTACATAACTGGTTTCCGGCCCCACCCAGCCATGGTGCTTATTACAGAAACAGGCGGTAGAACGAATTATGTATATATATAGACGAAGTCACGTAGTTATATATCAATCACAAGAAGTATAAGTGATGAATCAATGAGATGAAGTGATAACAAATTGGTCTTCTCAAATTGACTATATACATCACAGATTAGGGGTAGCAGAGGGGAACAAGTAAACAAAGTAAATTCTGTGCCAGGCAGGGTTACCTAACCATAGTCGGTCTGCAGGGTACCATAAAGCAATTTTTCAGTTATTTTGTGTTTAAACATATTTTTGGAATCTATTTGTCGAATATGTAGAGGGAGACTGTTCCACATCTGTCCACCCAGGAAGAAAGGTGAATGTTGGACGATTCTTGTTTTTGGTACAGGCAGTGAAATTCGGAGACTATCATTATGTCTGGTTACCCTGCCATGGTCCACCAGGTCAGCTTTATGGCTGAACACACTTTTCCAGACTTGTACCATCAACATAATATTACGTTTCAATTTCAACTTTTTAATATTTATTGTCTCATGAAGATCATCTACATGCTCATCCCTCGGGTCTTTGACTTCCAGACACAACCTAATTACATTATTCTGTAAGGTTTGAAGTTGTTCTAGACAAGCAACAGGCAGAGGGCTTAAAAAGACAGATCCATAATCGATTACACCCACAAACATAGTTTTCAAGATGCTAACTGCAGCATTGGTCGTTATTTGTGGCCTTAGTAATTTCAATAAAGAGAATTTGTGGTTACCTAGTTTCCATACATTATTGAAATGTGCCTTCATAGACAGACAGTTATTCAACTCAACGCCCAGATACTTGAAGGTATTCTCCACAGAGAGGGGCAGGCCCTTAATGTACAGTGTCATCTCGTCAACCCAGGGGAGCAGTCTGTTATTATTTGTTGGTCTAAAAATTTGTACTTTAGTTTTGTTTATGTTAATGGTTAGTTTATTCATATCACTCCACTTGGATATTGTGTTGAGATCACTCTTCAAACAACTACACGATTCAATAACATGGTTAGGGGATACACCCCTTAAAACCACTAGATGGTCTGCATACATATAAAGATTTGAGTACTTTATGGTATGCGTAATGTCATTCACAAACAATAGAAAATAAAGCGGCCCGAGAACACTACCCTGCGAAACGCCACAGGGTACCGGTAACAGGTCTGACACAGTATTATTCACGTGCGTTTGTTGCTTGCGATCACTTAAGTAGCTGGCGGCCCATCTCACCGCGTTTTCCCCGAATTTTGCATTTTTGAGTTTATCTAATAAAATTTTGTGGTTAACCGTATCAAAGGCTTTCTTAAAATCGATATAGACTGACTGTACATGGTGACCCTCATTTAGTATTTTATAAACATCTGTTGTGTAATAGTATACTGCATCTGTGGTTGAGAGCCCCTTGCGAAAGCCAAATCTTGACCTTGTCATCCATGTCTTACATACCCATGGTTGGCTGGATGTATACTTAGTTATTCAGTTTTCCTCACATAATGAACTTATCAATCTTTTACCTATGTCTCTTTATTCACAGTCCCATCTGTATTGATTATGTGTGTCTCCATTTCTTCAGATCTGCCTATGACTACACTTCAGCTTAATGTTAGCTAAATAGTCCTAATATGTCTAGGCCACCATCTACTGTAAAACAACATAACTAAACTTGAAGCATACTGTACCGCAAATGCATAAATTTATGCATGTGGTTGCCTCAGTGCACAATGTTGCAAAATAATTCTCCAAATGAAACTGCTTGTCCATGCAAAGCCGTCGATTGTGGACCCCTTTCTAAATTTAAAAACAAAATAAGAGCAGGAAGTAATCATCAATAAAATGGAATAATTATGAGTTCAAATATATCTGTTATCTAAGCCAATAGATTATGTACTTTAAGGAAATTGGTCCTTTCCTCAAACTGCTTACTAATAGGCCACCCATCACCCGCCCACAGCTTCCCGCCTCGCCCACCTACCACCTGCCAACCTACTGCATGCCCACCTACCACCAAGCCATTGCCTTCTAGATGCCCACCCGCTGCCGGCCCCAACCCCGACCACCCTCCGACCACTGCCCGCCTACCACCCACTACACACCACCCGCCCACCGCCTCCACCATCAGTGGTCACGCCCCCAGAGGCCGGCCTGGTGTGGTCCAATATCCTCCTGCCAAATGGCCATTTCTCATATACCTTATGCATAAGGAAGGCGACAGTTGTTGGCTCTCCTCTCCTGACCTCTACGGCATTCTATGATAGAGAGGGTTCTTCCGTTCACCCGCACAACTTCATTGTATTTTCCTGGTCCATAAAGATGAGACAAAGTCTTTTCGCATACATGTATATTTTGATTATGCATTACATGACTGTAATAACCGAAATTTCTGCAATACCAGATGTACCTCAGGCAAAGGAGTTTATGAGTAATGCATCTTCAGGGGTAGTTTGTTCCATGTTTAGGCTTGATCTCAAGCCAGCACTCCATCATTATCAGGATCAATTCCGTCTCCGTAGTAGACATGATCACCCCACAGTTGATGCCCCTCCTCTATTAGTCAATATAAGTGGTTCCAGCTTACAGTGACATTATTCATCTGTAAAGATATGACAGTTAACGGGGGAAGGACTGCGGGAACTTAAGGAGCACCTTGGACCGGTTCCACAGCCACCTGCCCTTCACGTGGCTCACTTTGAGTTACTTTAGCAATGCAGGTTTATATTGTAAACTACAAGTATACGCAAGAAAGGCTTCTATTTTGCATGGTGATTCTAATAATTCTGAATCAGAGCATTGTAATTGAGGTTCATAACTACAGCCCAGACAAGAAAATTATTCTTAATAGACTAGTATCTTTGATATTCCAGACAGTCATATGGTAAGGATGCAATACGTGATGAAGTAATAAAAGTGTAGGCAATGTTCCCGGATAAATAAATCTTTTATAGAAATAAGTGAGAGATTTGGCACTCCTTGTTAGCTTGTACCACTCGACGGCTACAGCCCACCTTAAATCAGCCTGACGAGCAGCCAATAAAAGTGCCTGGGTTGTCGCAGGGCCTGTGTGGGTGCTGGGGGTATATGGGGCACTGCCTGTAAAGCCTCTGCCCGTGCACTGTGTGGTGAACTGGTGAATGGGTTTACCAACATAAAGCAGCCTGTGCAGATACATTGACGACCCAGGATAGCCCTAGATCAAACATGGCAATGAATGCCCCTTAAAGGATTTCAAGTTTCTTTTCAGATCATCATGAAGACTATTGTTATGGCAATCTTTTGCCTAAATTTCAAGACGTCAGCATCAACTTTGTGTGTGTTGGGTTGTGTTACACTGAATGTTGGGCCAACCCACAGAATGCAGTAATCTTATTGGCTGTTGTGCTACTCTACACCATAATATTACTCAACACTAATCTGCCGACGTGTCTATGCCAAGCTGGTGGGATTACTTACATAAGGTTACAGAGGGAATGGTCTGAGAATTAGGAATTGGTCTTGTTCTTCAACCATCTTTTGGGCATACTGGTTACTTGAACTTTTGGTAGACATATATCAAATATATTTCTCATGGAAATGCTTTTTGAAATTGATATTTCAACATCTGATGAAGGACTACCACCCTGCCCACTGCACCCTGCCCAATGTACCAGTTGCAGATGGTGATGAACTGGCCCAACGGCCGCGCCCAGTGCAGTCTCCAGCCGGCTGCTGTCTCCACCAGTCAGGGCCCGCATTGCCCCAATCCGCCTCCATTATTAAAGGCCCGGCTTCCCGGGGTAACTCCCACCAGATGGTCACGGACAGCTTTAGTGCCCCTCTCCGGACCGGGAGTCAATGAGCAGCCACTTCTCTATGGGCCGAAAATGTAGAGCTGTCCGCCTGGTTTATGAATCCTTACAGCTTTTCTAAGAGTGTGATAAATCACTTCTTATGCAGATCTTTCATGCTTTTGTGGCAGAAGCTTTCAACAATGACATAATAGGAGAACTAATTTTTTTTAAAGTTAAATTTTCCTGTCAATTCATAATATTTCCCTATCTAGAACAAATAAACTCTTATAAATTCATAATCATGGTAACCCCTGTTTTTTTCTTTGAAGTGTGAAGTATTTTCATACAAAGTATACTGGAACCAAGTACAAGACATTTTCGATATATATATGCACCAGAACTGATCAGTAAAGATTTGGTCAACCTGGCAACCTGGAAACCAAACAATGCTTTTCCCAATAGACATAATGCGGCATGGTGACACACGACTAACTGCGCGCGTCACACCACTCGTGAACTAATCACCGATATGACACTCACTATATGGGTTTTTATGTACATTTCTAAGACACAGTCTCGAAGCTTTTTGTTTGTATACTGTACGTTCATTGAGGTGTTGTATTTGTCACGTCTGAAAAAGAAGGTAACAGCGGGACAGAGACGTGTATACAATCACCAATCTAAGCACTATTTTTGCATATATATATTTTGACAAACTAAAGATGACCTTATATCTAATATATTCCATGCCAGACGTCGTTCATATCAAGGCACTTCAATGAATAAAGTGGCGTTGACACAATTAATAAACCACATATGCGAAAAGTTCCCATTTCAATATACTACTTACATGTCCTGTATAGAACTAGATCTAGTTGGCGTCGCCCAAAGAGGCAGGACCTTATACGTCCATCGAGAAAGAATGAACAGTACATGCACTATCGTTACATCTTGCAATACAGCGAATTATTTACTATGGAATTCGAGTAATTCTTTCTCCTGAGAAGTAAAATATACAGTGAATGCTTTACGAATTTGAAAACGTTTGTGACATTCTAACTTCGTATTTTCAGTCCATCACCCGGTTTTCAACTGGCTCGGTTCATCTCATACTAGACAGAGCAGAGAACTGTCATTTAAAGGGGCGCTCCTATTACTACTGGCGACGTGACCGTGCACACGTGACTCGTTGAGCACACGTGACTCGCTGAGCACTCCCCCCCGTGTCCCCTCAGTGCCTGTTATAATTGTCTGACTGGGGAGTCGGTCTAAGATAAGGCCCACCTCTATGTCCGCCCGGAGGGGGGTGTCGGCGCCCATTGATGGTGGAGGGGCCTCTGTCATCTGTCATCTCGGGGATCCCTGCCCTGGGGTGGGGGGGGGGGGGGGAGGGGGCAGGACGGATGTGGGGGGGGGCGACATCCTCCACGGCCAAACTGACTTACCGTTAGGACAAGCTACTCCTTAAGCGCCGTACCCACTGGGCGACGGCACGTCGGCCGACGCCCACCTCCGTCGCCCACCTCCGTCGGCGTCGGCGTAAAATTATTAAACTTGTTTAATATGGATCGGCGTGGTCGACGGTTGTCCCGTCGGCGTCGGCGTCGGCCGTCGGCGTCGGCGTCGGCCGTCGGCGCCGACGGGACCGCCAATTGTGTGTTGGTATGGTTTGTCCAACCAGAGTCGGCCGACGGGAGCGCCGACGCCGATTCAGCAAAAAGTCGCCTAGTGGGTACGGGGCTTAAAGCCCACTATGCGACTTTTTCCTGAATCGGCGTCGGCGTCGGCGGTCCCGTCGGCAGTCCCGTCGGCCGACTCTGGTTGGACAAGCCATACCAACACACAATCGGCGGTCCCGTCGGCGTCGGCCGTCGGCGCCGACGCCGACGGGACCGCCGATTGTGTGTTGGGACCGCCGACGACCACGCCGATCCATATCAAACAAGTTTAATAATTTTACGCCGATGCCGACGCTGGCGGCCGACGCCCGTCGGCGTCGGCCGACGGTAAATTGCATAGTGGGTATGGCGCTTAAGGGTTCCACCAACGATTCTAGACAGAGGATTTCAAAATTGTTGGCCATAATAGGCTGTTATCAGCAATCGTCTGCTCAAATTGTAGCAAAAATTGACGATGACGTCCCTCATCGATTCTGTTGGGCCTTATCATTTATGTTGCTAGTACATAGTCAAGTGGCATGTACCTGCAAAGCCATTTCTTGCACAGCATGTGTGGTATTGTCACTTATAAAATACAATGATCATAAAGAATAGAGACTCGAAAATTAATGTAAAATCCGGCGAGGCTCATCCTGATCATCAGGACCCCCCCCCCCGATAGAACCCGCTCCCTGGGTACAAGGTGCTAATGAATTCAGCCATCCTACATAATAATACTGTAATACAGTATGGGATGGAGATTGATCCCTCATAAACAATTTACATTTCTCTAGATGTTTTAGCAAAAGTAGTAAAAAGGATTACTGAGTTATAAGAGATGAATAAGGCATCTTCATCAGTGTAAAGTGCGCCCCATATGCCTGTCAGGTCTGCTCACAAGGCCGGGTCGGGCCGAGGTCAGGACCTCCCGGGGGGGGGGGGGGTCAGCTGGTCAGTGCCGCGCCCACTTATCGCCTTACCGTCCGTCCAGGGCAGGTCAGTCCGGACCGATGGATCAGCTCAGTCTACCTCCCCCGCTCCCCCGCTCCGACCCACCCTGTACCACCCCATCCCGCTCCATCCCTACTCCACCAAGGAGGTGGTACGGATATACATGTATAATATTATGTAATGTGTAGCATAATGGTTACGCGGAGGATCACATTTATGTGGGCATGGTTTAACTAATAAAGAAAAAAAGGAAAAATGGTCAGCATTCTCACCCCTTACGCTTTGGCGGTAGCAGGTAGCAAGTTCGGATTTCAATCCTCTCTACCTCACTGGCTTTTATTCTATTCTGCGGTGGATGCCAACATGTCAGTTAAACAGACTACTACAGGTGCCCTCAGTGGAGCACCTTGAATGCCGAGCCCACTGTCAGCTTGACTCAGGACCTTCTCCCTGTCCCTCGACATTAGGGCATTTTCGGTTCGTCAAGTATGACCTTGAGAACGCACTGCGAGGACACCCCGGTCGCGACCTGCACCTGGGCCTGGTTATGGGGCAGTCAAAAAGACCCAGTAGAGAAACACAGGGTAATAGTGTATAATGAAGGCATTTTCAAACCAACTCAGAAAATGATAAACATAGGCCTATACAAATGGCAATGAAACATTTGTTGACATTGATAGCCACCTTTTAAACTACATATAATGCCATAATTAGTTAAATATCGCTATACTTTACCCTTCAGACCCCACAGATTATAGCTATGATATTTTGTGTTTCCCCAAGATTTCCATGGATTTCCCTAAGGAATTCCTTAAATTCTTTGTACTAGAGGACGATCAAAAGCTGACCATCCTATACTAGAGTTATAGAAATCAGATTTGTGGCATTAATTAAATTAGCTTTTAAACAATATATTTGCCATTTTTGTATGTTGAATACTCATTACAATTGTCATTGGAAAAATGTATAAATAATGAATGGGGAATACACCCTCGGGTAGCTATGACTGGATTGGGGTCTAAAGGGCTAATCCATGTGGTTTGTCGACATATTTCCAAACATGCATTATGATCCAGGCTAACCTGCAGTATAACTCAAGAAATATATCCTTGCAGGATAACTCAAGAAATATATCCTTGGTAGGGAGAATTGCAATACTTCCTCGTTCTGACATGTTCCGTCACTGTGACACCTTCCGTGACTCTGATAGATTCTCCTTGATTTTGATATACACGTTCATAAAAATGTGTAGAGGACAGGAGGAAAGCGCATAAAATAATATATCCTTGTTTATGACAATTTCTTTTTAAATAATTGTCTATCATATCTGGCACATTGACTGCCCCTATGACATTTGGCATCCAAAAGAATGAGTCTAGATTTAGATTTATTTATTCAATAATTCTTCACTTAAATACGTGTCCTTTCAGCCTTGATGGAGACGAACTATTCTTAAAAAATATTTTTGCCTGACGATTATGCAGATTTTGAAGGAAACTCCCAGCAGATTGACTGGGTCTTTTGTTATTCAAGACGTGGATTTATTTGAGTGTTCTGGACCTATAACTCATCCCGGCGTCACCAAAGACTGGACGCCAGGCCGCCGGCAAATCAACTGGTGTTCAGTCTGCCAAGGGCCTCGAGAAACTAAAAAGAAGGAATGATAACGCAAAGGCTACCTTAAAAACTATCCATTTGCAAATTGATTCAAAGTTTTCCCGAGTTTCCTGGTATTGTAATTCAAAACAAAGATGGAGTGTGATAACTGGCGGCAGACTTCCATAATTTGATCAATTGGTTTGTACTCAATAAGAGACAATTTGTAATCACTAGGAATTGGCACTCGACGCCACTAATAGAGTGATATCATATTTGAAAGACGAGAATCCTGGACAATCATACACTAAAGGCCATGATCCACGTTGCGATTTTGGGCCGATTTTGAACCGATTTTGAGAATCGGTTTGTTAAATAATCATGATTCTTATACCACATACACTTTTCCAAAGAGTTTAAAATAATACATATTAGAAAAATTGTATTTTCATCAGGAGAATTGATTCAAATATGTGAAAAATGCATGAGAAGAAAATCGGTCGGCCCAAAATCGCAACGTGGATCATGGCCTTAAGAAACCAGGTGCCTCCGTTATGATGTAGGCCCTGAGCCTGCTGCCTCCTACAAGACGGTAAGCAGGCCGTGTGTGCGGCCCCCGTCACACCTCGCGTGACGACAGGAGCCCCCTCCCGCCGCCCTTTGTCTCGGCCCGGCCCGGGGCTAATGGGTGAGGAGGCCGGCCACTTACGGCTAATGGACCGGGGCAGGGGGGCGGGGGATGGGAGGTATGTAGGTGGGGGGGTGGGGGTGGGGTCTGATATGTCGTCTGAGTCTTGGGGTGGGGAGTGGGGTGGGGGTGCCTGGCATTCACCCAGCTATTCACCCAAGCCTCGTGAGCAGGTATTATGTATAGGCCCATATATACGTAGCAGACATTCCTTTGGCCATCCGTGTTGAAACACCATCCTTATTTAGCCATGATAAAAGGGAAACCCATCACGTCTTCCCCAGACAAGGAGGGAACTGCATTATCTTACACAGAGTGAGATTCAGCCTGTGCGTGTAGTCTGAGGAGGTCGATTACAGTTTACTGAGAGCAGACAGAATGCATGACCCATACAAAGAACCAGAAGAAGCCGGCAATGACTAGAGCTATGTGCAATATGAATGCAGCAATTGATAGAAGGCTGCCTGGCATACCATATTGCGTATAAACCAGGGTTGGACAAGGGTTGGACAAAACTACCATATAAGTCATCCTTGTATCTTAGAGTTAGGTCTACTGAAACAAGCAAGAATCATAGATTTCTATATCCCCAAGTGCTAATAAAACCCCGTCACTTCTTAAATTTTACCAATTGAAAGATTTGCAGGTTTGCCAGCCAATCCAAATGCTGTATTTCAGGCCTGGATTTCAGGGCAAAACAGGGTTGGACATTAGAGGTATATAAAGCTGCACATCACAAGTTTTAGGACCAATTTTTCCACCAAATTGCTTTGGCTTATTTTGTATTATGCAGCTGAGGGACAATTAAGAAAATATTTCATGGTAAACTATAATGTTGGAACTGGGATGGGCTTATTGAACACTGGAAAAGTAGATGCTGGAAAAGTAGATGCTAGGTTCGATCCCCGGCTGAAGCATATTAACTCTAATTTATATAGCCATAAAGCAGCAACTGGATACAGCTGAATTAGAATAGAGCATTCTCATGCTCCACAATGACTACATGAAGCTTCGTCTACCCCGACCCCGCTCACTACAGACAGGTGTATCCGGGGGGAGGCGGTGTCCCGGGGGGAGGAGGGGGATACGACTCTTCCTCCCCCCTCCCCCTCGCCAATGTCAGGTTTAAGGCTCTTCACGTTTGCAGAAGCCGTGCTAGAGGAAATGAAACGATTTCCAGGAGCACGTGGTAACCCCCCCCCCCCCCCCCCCACATTCTCCTCTCAGGTTATAAGGGGCCATGTGTGGACTCGGGGAGGGGAAAGGGCGAGGCGGGGGGGTGGGGCAGGGGCGGATCCATGGATCCCCGAAACTACAAAAAGAGGGGGAAATGCCACGCGCGTACACGCGATTGCCCACATTTTTAGCATTTAGCCTTTATGCTGACAACTCCCCTCCTCTTTACCCCCTTGGGGGAGGGGATGTTAAGCAAAAAATGACGTGGAAGGTTTTCATCGGACTCATCGGATATTTCTGGAAGAGCCTCTACTGACCGACGACGGCCACGATGTGCCCACCTTCTCCCGCGTATTCTGTGAACGCGGCATCTTCTCAATGTTCGTTTA
The DNA here is from genome assembly GCA_936440205.1 of Lepidonotus clava. Taxonomy (NCBI): domain Eukaryota; kingdom Metazoa; phylum Annelida; class Polychaeta; order Phyllodocida; family Polynoidae; genus Lepidonotus; species Lepidonotus clava. The sequence goes on from OW387135.1 coordinate 14,840,838, forward strand.
AGTCCTTCTGGCGTACGCCGCGGCCTCCCTACACGGGAAGCGCCCTATGGTGGCCGACGAGGGGCGGGAAGCAACCCGTTTGTTTATCAAACCATCTGCCTGTGTGTGCAGCTTTTAGGGAAATTGGCCCGTCATGTCTGTGACTGAGAATATCATTAGAGACGGAGCGCAGTCGTCTTTTTGTCTGAAAGTCGTGTCCCCCATCTCCACTGGTTAAGCATGGAGGAGGTGCCGTCATCCCCCCGCGGGGAGCCGCAAGGTACGTGCAGGCCACCCCTGCTCCAAAAAAATATTTGTTCTATTTACTCATTTTTGAGGCAGCAGCACAACACTGAAGATATAAGGGTTGAATCCTCATAATATAGAATATATATATATATATATATATATATATACTTAGATATAAACATGTCTTTTCATGTTACTCAATCGGGCATTCTACTAAGGGGCATTTTCGTGCTATCATAATGAATGATATCCCAGACCAGGCAACTCCATAACTGTAGGTCAGACAAGCTGGGGGTTATTTTATCTTCGAGCCTATTTTATTGCTGATAGCTGATAGGCTATTCAATAAACAATTACTCTTTATGCTTTTCATTTGTAGATATTAAATAGCGCTACATTCATGGATCGGTTACCCGTTCTCCATTAATCGTTGAACAGATAACATTCCCCGTCACCCACGATAAACTGTGAAGTCAATGTTGTAATCTTTTTACAAGCCGGAAACCTAGGGCGGTGGGACCCTCAGTGGCTGCTGTTCTCCCTGGGGACACACTGGTCGGACCACTCTAGTTCATATTAGCACTCTCTCGTCTTACCACTTCATCATCGGACTCCGATATAAGCATCCTGTTTCCGACTCTCTTCTGTCTGGGACTCTTCACAGCGATAAATCAGGGAGTGAGTGCACCCGGTATCTCTTATCATACTGCTCCAAAATAGATTAGACTGTACGACTAGACTGTGTGAAAGGATGATACCCGTTCTGTCTAAGGGAGTAGAACAATGATAATGAATTTTATTCCACAGGCTCAGGACAATCTATACAGTATACAATGGATACATAATGATGTTTATGGTTATCTATATCGGGTTTAATTTCTTAGATTCTCTTAGAGCATGCTTTAAACAGGACAATAACTAGGGGCGAGATCAAGATTCAGAGTGAAAAGAAACAAAGATGCAATCTGCCTCTTTAAAAAAAATTCTTTTTGACCTGTTTATAATGACACATAGTTGTTTCCCCTCATGTCGAGTGGCTCCTAGTCCTGAGGCTACAGGTACAGCCTGTATCTCACTGGGCTGGGAAGCCAACAATTACTGATCCCTTTTCCACATTTTCTTTGTGGCTTTCTGTAATAAAGCCAACAAACTGGTGCCAACTTTGGTTGCCTCTGACCTATTATCAAATCGTGTCACTTCCTCTGGCAACAAACCTCTTTAGTTGCTGGTTCTTACTTGTTTGACTTTTACCAGTAGTCACTGGCGATAATAACCAGTTCGCCAGCTGACTAATAGTTGTGGTTTCTTCTAATAGTCAGCAGTTTGCAGCATGGGCCCATCACTAAGAGCCAAATTTCGTGCAGGAGTTTAGTATTTGGCATTGGAATTACATTCAGGCTTTCCCCCTATCAAGATCCTTTTAATATCGCTGGGCCCTGAATTATGACCTCACTAAAAGTTTTCTTTGATTAATGATGATATCAGAGGAATAATTAAAATGGTGCGCGTGTCAGATGATCGATCATGTGCTTGAATACCGAGGCATAAGCACGATTATGGAATTAGGTTGGTTTGGTAGAACACTTATGAAAAATGTTAACAGATTATTGTTGTTTTTTTATGTAAAGGAGTTAGAACAGGAAACATTGACATATTATGATTATTTTGAATACTTCAAAAATACGTTGCGCGCATTCCTGCACTTTCATAACGGCTTTATTAGCTTATTTGTCAATGACGGTTATTGTCCTGTTCAATCTAATCATTCCATGGCCTGTATGCTTCACTAGTCTCAAAACAAGTGTGATAATTTTATACATTGAAAATTAATTTTGTCTGTTTGGGAAAAAAAACTACATTGCCGGGGTAGACAGACATGGGTTCAGAGCCATGGTAGTGCCATCAGGAGGCAGTAGCCTTGACCTCTAACAGTAAACAACTTCTGTTTGACAATTTGCCCAAATTTGCTAATTCCCTCAAAATTGAATTATAACCTGTCTATCCAAACAGCATCTAATTCAAATTGCTGATCAACGTTAACTTCAGTACCTTCAGTGGTTCTTGACAAGAGTAAGCACAAATAAAGTTTGCACATCAGTGACGTCAGAGGTATAGGAGGTAAAATTAATGGAGGGAGTGAGACACTTTTTTTATAGCTTAGAATTAATCTGTGTCAGAATCCGAACAGGAATCGCAACTATCGTAATCGATAGTGGAATCAGACAGTGTTGTAAACGCCACGAGAGGCTTTACATATTGTTTGCTTTGTATTCAGTGTTTGGCGAAGAATAATAATGTAAGATAATTCATCTACTACTAGAATACTGAATGATTACCATGCTGAATATTGATAGAATAATGGATTGATGCTAGAATACCATGCCATGAGAATATGACAAAAATAAAGGTTGGTAAAGAGACCCTGGCCCAGCGCAGGCATCGCGTGCTTCCCGCCTTAATCATCCTCTCCCACCAGTCAGAACACATCTACCACACCGTGGACCTGCGGGACCCAGCAGCAGCGGAAGCCAGCCAAAAGGGAGAAAAAGGCGGCCATCCTTCCCCTCGACTGGGTCTTGAATTATACACCTCTTGCTTCCAACACAGGGCTACAAGCAAGTATAGGCCTACTCTGCTCCCACTGGTGAGGGGAGGGGAGGGGGTGTGGTAGTGTGGGTTTGGTGGGGCAGGGCGTGGGCGATTCTCTGGGAGCGTAAATTACATTCACTGTGGTGAGGAATTAAAAGTGCAGTCTGAGCTCGGTTTACAAAACTTCTTTTCCATTATTGAAGCTTATAGTCACTGAATAATCTCAAGACCATGCAAACTAGACATATTTGCTTGATAAATTATGGTTTTTACTCTTTTATTATGTTGATTATTCTTACATTGGGATGGAAAAGTCATACTAGATTTGTCACATGTTAGTTCAACTAAAATTAATTGACAATAATTATTGTTGACAACAGCAAGCAGGTACAGTTGATAGGAAATTGCACTTATATGGTCTTGTCTTGCCCAAAAGATATCAAATCGATTGGATTAGTCTGAAGTTTAAAGGCTAAAGGAGATTTTGCCTTGTGACAAAAACTTCCCACCGTTTTTTTTAAACAGAATTGTTACCTAATTCAGCATTGATCAAACCTTATATCAAATATGTTATAGGCGTTACTGGCATAGTTGTATTTGATCCTACTAAAATTGGAAACACATTTTTTTAAATGTGAATTAGCTCAGAATGTAACTTTAAAAATATAGATGGAGGGTGAGTTCTGCCTTTAACTTTAAGTTAGGGCTTTAGGCATGTTCTACAGTAACAGAAATCGGCGGGTGGTGGTGAAACGAAAAGGTCCCCTCCCCTCAATGGGAGGGTAGGGGACTGAACATACGTGTATAGATCCCCTTTACTCCTCCCAGTTCATCTTCACTCTGCTTCCAATATTTTGCTGTTGAAGAGAGAGTGACCCCTCCTCCTGACGTACTCCTTCCTAATCAGACATTTTCATTGTATGTTGGCGCCAACGTTGAGGGTGGGACTAACCTCTTTATTGAAGCCGCTTACATAGATTGGCCGGCCGGGCCTGCCCACTGCGGGCCTGTAATCCCCCGTCTGGCTGCTGTCCCCTTTTTCTGGGCGTCTAATTGGCAGTTAGCTGCGGCTATTAATCACCGCGCCCCGCGCACCCTCTGGCGGCCCGTGACGGAGGTAGGGGGCGCTACAAGCCGTTATCGACACGTCAACAGCTGACGGGGGATCCTCTGTATCCCTCACCATGCCCCTGCCCCTTTCTATTAGCATGCCGCCACCTTTTCCCAAAGCCGCATTGCCCACCACCCCCTGACCTCCCACCGTCCCCTGCCCCTTGCCACTCGACCGCCCACCATCCCCTGCCTCCCAGGACCCCCTAGGGGAGGCGGGATCGTGTAGTGGGTAAGGTCCTCGGTTGGCTTGTGGGAGACCCGGGTTTGAGTCTGGGTAGTGCCTGTTACACTACCTTGCCTTGCCGTCGTTTCCATCCCCATAGATTAGGTCAGCCAACTGGTAAAACACAAACGAAAGTGGTCTTGCTATAGCTGAAAAATTGCTGATCAGATGTTAAACTCCAACACATCATCATCATCCTCATCCTCATCATCCCACCACCCCCTGCGCCTCCCCACGCTACCTCACACCATCTCCCTGCCTCCGACCACCTTAAAGCGGTAAGGTGTAACAAAATAGATATGCTTGGTAAAAACCAATATGCAGCTTGAGTGAACGTGAGTTATGCTTTAGAAATCGTCCCTCAGCCCTTTTTTTTAAACCGACATTCCATTTTTTTAAATCATGTTTTGGATTACTTTTTGAAATTCAATTGAAACCTATGTAAGCGGCATCCCACAGCATTACAGCCCATACACCTATATATTGACAAACCGCAACGTGAGGCCAGACCTGCCGCTCTGCTGGATCTAACGTGCCCCATATGGGCCAGAGCCCCGCGCCAATGGCCCGGACTCACACTGATTACTCTGAAAATAACACTTCTTTCCAACAATAACCTGGCATTTCTGCCCATTTCCCCAGCGTTGAACACATCTGTCAAAACATGCAGTTTCATCCATAGTCCATCCAATGAGGAGTGTTTGGTTTAACATATTGGTTCCAAAAAAAAGTGTCTCTTAGACCGGATTAGTGAGGCTGGCGCAACGTTGGTTTGGATGTTCACAAATGCAGACTTTAAAATATATGCATAATTGGTGTACCTTCATGCTTTTTAGATTGTGCAGTGTAAAAGGCTTTTTGGACCATCCCTTATAAAACCCCTCAATCTCCCATATCCCCCCCTACGTCATGATTAGGGAGGCGTTTCCTGATTGGCTGGGCCCCACGTCTGACTTATCACTTGTCTCTGGCCGTCTCCTCTAACTGCCCAGTAATGTATGGGACCCAGCGGCAGGAGAAGGGGTCAGCAGGGTCACAATGGAGGAGAAGGGGTCAGCAAACAATTTGGGTCACTTGGGTTCTTTACTACAATGCTAGTTGATTGAATGGGACAGGGGTCAAGCAATAGTTCCTGATCAGTTTACTAAGGGCTCCAAGCATCATATTATGTATGATGACTGTGAGCGGGCCTGTCACGGCAATAAACCTAAGACAAAATTAAGCTGACCTGATTGGTTGGTGGGCTGGGGGGACAACATGCATGACGGTGAAATAAGGATGGGCTGACCTGATTGGCTGGTGGGCTGGGGGGACAACGTGCATGACGGTGAAATAAGGATGGGCTGACCTGATTGGCTGGCGGGCTGGGGGGACAACGTGCATGACGGTGAAATAAGGATGGGCTGACCTGATTGGCTGGCGGGCTGGGGGGACAACGTGCATGACGGTGAAATAAGGATGGGCTGACCTGATTGGCTGGTGGGCTGGGGGGACAACGTGCATGACGGTGAAATAAGGATGGGCTGACCTGATTGGCTGGCGGGCTGGGGGGACAACGTGCATGACGGTGAAATAAGGATGGGCTGACCTGATTGGCTGGTGGGCTGGGGGGACAACGTGCATGACGGTGAAATAAGGATGGGCTGACCTGATTGGCTGGCGGGCTGGGGGGACAACGTGCATGACGGTGAAATAAGGATGGGCTGACCTGATTGGTTGGTGGGCTGGGGGGACAACATGCATGACGGTGAAATAAGGATGGGCTGACCTGATTGGTTGGTGGGCTGGGGGAACAACGTGCATGACGGTGAAATAAGGATGGGCTGACCTGATTGGTTGGTGGGCTGGGGGAACAACGTGCATGACGGTGAAATAAGGATGGGCTGACCTGATTGGCTGGTGGGCTGGGGGGGACAACGTGTGTGGCGTTGAAATAAGGATGGGCTGACCTGATTGGTTGGTGGGCTGGGGGAACAACGTGTGTAGCAGCGAAATAAGGATGGGCTGACCTGATTGGCTGGTGGGCTGGGGGGGGGGGACAATGTGCATGGCGGTGAAATAAGGATGGGCTTACCTGATTGGTTGGTGGGCTGAGGGGACAACATGCAGGGTGGTGAAATAAGGATGGACTGCCCTGATTGGTTGGTGGGCTGGGGGGGGGGGGACAACATGCATGACGGTGAAATAAGGATGGGCTGACCTGATTGGCTGGTGGGCTGGGGGGGGGGACAAAGTGCATGGTGGTGAAATAAGGATGGACTGCCCTGATTGGTTGGTGGGCTGAGGGGACAACATGCAGGGTGGTGAAATAAGGATGGACTGCCCTGATTGGTTGGTGGGCTGGGGGGACAACATGCAGGGCGGTGAAATAAGGATGGGCTGACCTGATTGGCTGGTGGGCTGGGGGGACAACATGCATGACGGTGAAATAAGGATGGGCTGACCTGATTGGTTGGTGGGCTGGGGGGGGGGGACAGCGTGCGTGGCGGTGAAATAAGGATGGGCTGCCCTGATTGGTTGGTGGGCTGGGAGGACAACATGCAGGGCGGTGAAATAAGGATGGGCTGACCTGATTGGCTGGTGGGCTGGGGGGACAACGTGCATGATGGTGAAATAAGGATGGGCTGACCTGATTGGCTGGTGGGCTGGGGGGACAACATGCATGGTTCTGTAGACTGTGCGAGCGGCGCCTGCTGAGGTTACGACCTGCCTGGGCCCACTGCTTAGGGAGATTACCCACCTCGGCCGGCCGCAGGTGACAAATGGGCCCAGGTGAGAGGGGTCCCCCTTACGTCAGTAACCCCGGAGACCCCGGCATAACACTTCACTGTCTCCAGCCTATGGAGAGGCTACCCGCTAAAGGGCTTTTGTTATTCCAAACGTGGATATAGATGTGGCCAACATAAGCTAGGAAATGACGTTTCAATAGTACCATTCAAATGGAAAGATATGAAGTTGGTATTTGTGGTGATTGATGGGTTATTCTGGGTAGGCAAAGGAATACGTGGAGTGGCAAACAGGAGATAGGGTGAACGTAGTATTGGGTGCCTAAAGACATGCCCATTGACATGAACAGTAAGCCTGCTTATCAAGGACATGTTTGAATATATATATATATATATATATATATATATATATATATATATAGCGGTCTAACAACTCAGAGAATATGAATATACATGGGTACTTATTCAAAAAGTAATAATGGTTAGTTTTATTCAATATTAATCTCCAAGTAATGGTAGAATTCATGAAAATTTCTATGCTTAAACCTTAAGTTTTGTCGACATATTACCCAGGATGCATCTTGTTGGAATCTAGGTGGAATTCATAAAACTGGCTATCCGTGGTTGGGAGAATTGAAATGACATCCCCGCTCGCAAGTTTAGGGGAAAACGGTTTAAGCAGGTCTGCTAAAGCAGAGACATTGATGGAGTTTCCTTGAGGTGGAGCAACATGTTGCCAGCATCAGAGCTCAGAAATAAGACGGATGGAAGGGGGCGGGCGGTGACGGGCGGCGGGCGGGGGGAGGGCGGGGACGGCGGGCATGTTAAACACGTCCCCCCGGGGGGCCCCCGCCCGGCGCACCGTGCTGGGCCCACCGTCACCACGCCTACACTCACAGTCAGGGGAGCAAATACCCGATCTGTCCTCATGATCCTTTATTGTCTGAGGACATATATCCTGCTTTATATGAAATGACTCAATCATCCACCTAGAATCTGCAATATCGAAAATGTCGTCTTTGATCTATGTTCAATATAAATTGAGGAAATGTGGGATAATTCTTGCGATTTTTTCTTTAGCAAAGTCAAAAAAAGTAAATAAATAAACATACGTATATACGGAAGATGCGAGTCTGAGGAATTGAGGGGAATTCCCTGCCATTTGCGCATCGCGCTACGAAGATCACGACGGGAAATGCTGGGGTCCTTTAGCATTGGAGTCTATGGAGAAAAAGGGAATCCCCAGGAATTCTGGTGTATCCAGGAATTCCACCGAAATTTGAGGGACCCTATCACCTGTATGGGGGCAATGCCAAACTTTTTCTCGATTACTGTTTGTAGATTGGAGCAAAATTGAAAAAGATGCAACAAAATTACTTAATTTTCTCAGGAAACTCCCATAGGCTCCAGTGCTAAAGGCTTGCCTTCTGTACCCACCATTGCCGATCGCGATTTCCCCAGAATCTAGGTGCGCGATGTCCTTTTTTGAGACCCTCATCTTCCGTATATGGGAGGATCCTGACTGTTTTTTGTGAGAGAAGGTAGGTTTTGTGAGTTGGCACCCTGCACCCCATCCCGGCGCGGTGATAAATGGGGGCCCGGTAGATTACGGATGCCGTCCCCAGTGTGAAATATGCAGGGCGATTGATTCTGAGACGGAGGTGGGATGATGGGATGGAAGGAGGGGTTAGGGGCGGGAGGCGGCTTAAGGCCAAGGTGGGCAGCATGAATTAATGGTATATGTAGGTGACAAGTAAGGGAAAGGTGTTTTGGTTCAAGCCACAATAAGGTGACTCAGATCGAGCAACACATGGAGCTAGCTACCCATAAGCAATGGTGGGTTAGATCCTGCTTTTACAGGAGACAAAATATGATAATGTAAATAGTCCCTGAAGGACAACGGAAGTGTTAACCGTCAGACCTATCACCTAACGTAGCAGTATGATATCAATCCTCCTCTCCATTTTCACCAAATCCCTTTCAGTTTGGTGGAGCATTTTAACATTATGCCAAGTCAATCCAAGCGAAATGACCTGATGATGTTAGCAGCCTTCTCTCTCTCTCTCTCTCTCTCTCGGGCTACATTATCTGGCTTTTATCTCATGCACTCTCGATCGTTACATTTGAATTGTGAATACTTTTTCCAAATGATACAGCATGCAGTCTATTTGAACTCTGATGAATTCAATATACGAGAACATATATACCAAAATAAAACATTCGCATAATAACATGCAACTATAAAAAACACTGTGCACAGAGTTTTCAGCGACAATGTTCTAAAATGAATGTAATAGACTGTCAGGCATGTATTCCTCCAGATCGGCCAGAACTATTACTTAACGAGAACTCTGTATTACCGCGGACTACCTACAGCCGCCACAAAGGGCCGTCCTCAGTCCATTCAGGTTTATGAAAGTATGGGACCTGTCCGGGCGGCCGACTCCAGGCGGGGGTCCGGGCGTTATGAGCGGGGCCTGCTGCGGGGAGGGGAGTGGGGGGGGGGGGGGTGTTGTAAATTACAGTGTTGTCAATGTGCTGGTACAACAGGGCGTCAGGGCTGGGGGCAATATCGGCTTGGGGAGGGGGCAGGCACTGGGGGGACGGTGATGGGCTGATCACAGGCTCAACCAGGTCATAACAGTTCAAAACAATTCAAAGTGACAGGAGGCGAATATATGTATGCTGTACAGCAAGGTTAGAGCAGCCGTCCATCTAGAAAAACTGACGTATGTCTTGTACTGAAGAGGGTGTAATCTTGGCTAACTTATAAGAAAGTAAGGGCTATGTGTGACTCTCTGCTGGGGGTGGAGGGCATAGAGGCTACGTCATAGGTTTGGTAAAACAGAGGTGTGAGCACCGGTATCTTCAGGGTGTAATGTGTAAGCAGATAGGTGAAACCTTGTGGAGTAAGCGGCACTGTGAACTCAGGTTGCTGTTGGGCGAGTAAGCAGGGCCAAGCCGGTGGAATAGGCTAAGGGTGTTGGTTGTATGTGGTTGAGTGGACAGCCTCTCTTGACTGATAGTTGTCAATAGGAGCACAGTGACATACATTACATGTTTGGATTTAATAAACATTATCCTTTCATTTGAGCGCTCCGCTCCTCTAAATGAGCTTCTGAGATGATTTGCAGTGGGAAAGAAGACTGCAATATACATGAGCTAGAATACTGGAATAACTATATGGAATAATGATAATTGGCAACCCTATGCATAACCGTAAAGTAAAACCCTATAGTCCAGTCTTACCAACGCTGAGGATAAGATAAGAATTATACGTGCACAGAAACTCAGAGGCTTTCCTAAGTAAGCATTTCGCCTCGGTGGAAATCCGATTCAAAAGTTGGGTAGCATGCATCTATTATGTATATTGGCCGAGGGCGGCTACAGTCGGATCTCCTGACCTGGTGCCCCGAGGTTTGTGTTAGTCTCGCTGGGTGTGGTGTCTACCCGTGAGCATTGGTTCCCTTACATGGGGTCCGGGCGGCAGGGGGCGGGCAGGTCGGTCAGGGGTCAGACGGTGAGAGGTCTGGGGTCCTGGTGGGGTCGGGAGGAGGCAGAGGGAGACATGGCGGTGGGACGATTGTGGCTGACACGTGAAACTAATACCCCTTTCACACTTATGACGGGAAAGCGCATCAAAGCGCATCAAATCGCTTCAATACGGTTCCCATTGTGTATCTGAACACTACAGCATTCTAGAATGCGGATCAAACCGCATTCAAACCGTATTCTAGAATTCGCATTTGGACCAGCATTCTAGAAAACGGTTCGGTTCGGTTCCCTTTCCAATCGTTGTGTGAAAGGCACAGAAGCGAATCGAACCGCATTCTTAGTATACAAATCCAGCATGTTATCATACGAATCCAGCATGTTATCATAAGAATCCAGCATGTTATCATAAGAATCCAGCATGTTATCATAAGAATCCAGCATGTTATCATAAGAATCCAGCATGTTATCATAAGAATCCAGCATGTTATCATAAGAATCCAGCATGTTATCATACGAATACCTCCATAGTGAACTGGCTGGACATTGCAGTGTGAAAGGGCCGTATTCTGGAAAGCGCATTGCGTCGGTACGGTTCACTTCGCATGGCGTCGCTTCGCTTTGCATCCCGTGCCATGTGTGAAAGGGGTATAAGTGCATTATATCCCGTTATGTTAGGATGGTATATGCATCTCAACGTTTGACCCTGCAGCCCACAGGTTGGCGAGTCGGGACCCTATAGTGGTGAAACCGACAGCAATAGCGGACCCGAGGCATTCAGAGTAAAGGCTGGTTTCCACGTTGTGACGGCCGATTCAAAGTACTGTCATCATGTTGGGATGTGGCGGACGACAAATTGTTTAGAACTTAACACACCAGGACAGCGCCACTTTGTTGAAAAAGATCTACACAGGTATATGTCCACTTTATTGAAAAAGGTATGGGCAGGTTATGATTAAATCAGGGTTAATTGTTGGCGGACAAGGACCACATGTCAGTGGCCGATGTACCTGATCAAACAGGTCCGATGATGTCGGTGTAAAAGGTGCCTATACAAGTTGGTTTGCTGGGTCCAATCAGGCTGGTCATAGGTAGCGGCCAGGGGTCCTTCAAATACTATGTTCTCAAACTGACAATGCATTATCACTGCAGGTAAGAACTTCCCTCGCCTGTGACGGTCTTTAGCTAAGTACTAAAACTGTGGGCATTTGCATGCGCACCTACTGCTTTTGTAGTTAAGGGGCCAAACAAAAAACAAAAATAAGGGGGGGGGGGGGGTCAGGACCCAGTTGACCCCTACCTCTGGATCCGCCCCTGTAGTCGGGGCATGATCAACTATACCAACAACAATATTGATAAGGCACCCTCCAGATGTTGGTGTTTTTAACAGGACCCCGTGCCCATTGCCCCGATCACGCCCTGTTACAAGGTGCACTGACTAATCAGGTGATCCCCTCAGCGGCAGGTCTAAAATAGGAAGCAGGATGGGCGCTGATCGATATAAAGCACCTGCAGGTGATGATTTAGTACCAGTCCTCGGTACCCTGGCTGTTAAGTCTCTGCGGGCTATAGAGTCATATCCCCACAATTAGGCCTACTACAGTAAAACAATGATGGTTAGAATGTTAGTCAACATTTATTTGGGAGACACAGTCACACTCTGAGTTTTATTTGGAACAATTTAGTTATAATTTTCAATCTATAATCGTATATTGGAAAATATTATGTCATTGTCAAGCTATCCTTCATGTAGGAAAATTACCACACTAAAAAGGCACTGTCCTCCGACTGGGCAGATTGACACAATTATTTTGTTTTGTGCTGTGAAAGAAGGCCGATGTTAAGCTACATTTAGGATAAGGGAGAGTGAGCCACGACTTCAACTGCTGTACATGGTCAAAGTTACTGCTTGCCCAATTATGAAGGAGGCGTGATATTGTGTTTCCTTTTTCATCATGATTAGTAAGCATTGAGCCGGACATGCAAACAAATCAGTATATATCTCTCACTAATTAGAAGCATACATCACACTCACGAGAACATATCGTGGGATTGAACCAACACGTGTAGAATGATGATATAATACACGTGAACACACCAAACTGTCATCAGTCCTTATACACTCCCTCATCTGTCTGACCTGCGGGGCTGGTGGTAATGAGACAGCGTGAAAGGTCCGCCGCCTGACACTAGTGAAGAACCGTCACTCAGAGGCACAGGCCATTAAATTAAGGCCAGTTAAAGCCAGCAGGTAGAGACTCGACACGGGCCAGCCGGGCGGCTTACACCTTGAGTGTTACACAGCCCGACCTCTATCGGGAGCCTCGTGAACCAGTGTACCTCTGACCAAAGACTCAGCCCAAACTGAACACTTCCGGTGTGGCCGTTTGAAACGCGGCCCGTGATTGGGGGGTGGCGTGTCACGTGACGTCCTCCCATGGCGGGAGACGCACCAGACGACATTTGTCACCGTATCCTCTGGATCCTCTTACTGTTCTGTTTTATGGCTCCTGTGGTAAAAAGCGAAACGAGGTGGGTGGGGTTCAAGAGAAACGGTTCAAAAACGGAAATCAACCAAAGTCCAAAAAACGAATAAAATACCCTATGGGTCCAGCCGAGGACCTGATGTCACAGGAGACAGTGACCATTTCCCGGCCAATGGAAGCAGCAACTACTTTTGCAGAATATAGGACCTAAAGCACTGTGGCACGGATTTTCCTGAAAGGACGGCGTAGGCCTTAACCACAACATGCAACCTGCGTTTCTTCCTTTTGGTAAAAGAAAACATGAGAAAAAAAGGTCGTTCCAGAAATAAAGTCCCCGTCTGGTAGCCTCAGCTGCACGCGCTCCTGGTCGGCCCCACAGCCCCGGCCCCCACCCCTGTGACGTGCTGGGATTGCCCCGGAAGACCCGGGGGTTCTTTTAGCGTGGTTCACTCAATGCACGCGAGGCCAGGTCGTTAAAATGTCAATGGATGACTTAACTGGATTGGTATAACACAAAGCTCTTTTATATGAGCGACCACCCGGTTCCAAATAGAATGTGATGAGTAATGGGCATATATATGTGTATAAATATGTATGCCCATTAGTCAATTATATATATATATATATATCCCTGCACTACTGGCCCTGTATGGGACACTTTCCCTGCACTACTGGCCCGGTGTGGGGACACTTTCCCTGTACTACTGGCTCTGTGTGGGGACACTTTCCCTGTACTACTGGCCCTGTGTGGGGACACTTTCCCTGTTCTACTGGCCCTGTGTGGGGACACTTTCCCTGTACTACTGGCCCTGTGTGGGACACTTTCCCTGTACTACTGGCCCTGTGGGGGACACTTTCCCTGTACTACTGGCCCCGTGTAGGACACTTTCCCTGTACTACTGGCCCTGTGTGGGACACTTTCCCTGTACTACTAGCCCTGTAGGGGACACTTTCCCTGTACTACTGGCCCTGTGCGGGACACTTTCCCTGTACTACTGGCCCCGTGTAGGACACTTTCCCTGTACTACTGGCCCTGTGTGAGGACACTTTCCTTGTACTACTGGCCCTGTGGGGGACACTTTCCCTGTACTGCTGGCCCTGTGTGGGACACTTTCCCTGTACTACTGGCCCTGTGGGGGACACTTTCCCTGTACTGCTGGCCCTGTGTGGGACACTTTCCCTGTACTACTGGCCCTGTGTGGGACACTTTCCCTGTACTACTGGCCCTGTGTGGGACACTTTCCCTGTACTACTGGCCCTATGGGAGGACACTTTCCTTGTACTACTGGCCCTGTGTAGGACACTTTCCCTGTACTACTGGCCCTGTGTGGGACACATTCCCTGTACTACTGGCCCTGTCTGGGACACTTTCCCTGTACTACTGGCCCTGTGTGGGACACTTTCCCTGTACTACTGGCCCTGTGTGGGGACACTTTCCCTGTACTACTAGCCCTGTAGGGGACACTTTCCCTGTACTACTGGCCCTGTGTGGGACACTTTCCCTGTACTACTAGCCCTGTAGGGGACACTTTCCCTGTACTACTGGCCCTGTGGGGGACACTTTCCCTGTACTACTGGCCCTGTATGGGACACTTTCCCTGTACTACTGGCCCTGTGTGGGACACTTTCCCTGTACTACTGGCCCTGTGGGGGACACTTTCCCTGTACTACTGGCCCTGTATGGGACACTTTCCCTGTACTACTGGCCCTGTGTGGGACACTTTCCCTGTACTACTGACCCTGTGTGGGGACACTTTCCCTGTACTACTGGCCCTGTGTGGGGACACTTTCCCTGTACTACTGGCCCTGTGTGGGACACTTTCCCTGTACTACTGGCCCTGTGTGGGACACTTTCCCTGTACTACTGGCCCTGTGTGGGGACACTTTCCCTGTACTACTGGCCCTGTATGGGACACTTTCCCTGTACTACTGGCCCTGTATGGGACACTTTTCCTGTACTACTGGCCCTGTGGGGGACACTTTCCCTGTACTACTGGCCCTGTATGGGACACTTTCCCTGTACTACTGGCCCTGTGTGGGGGACACTTTCCCTGTACTACTGGCCCTGTGTGGGGACACATTGATCCACATTCTTGGTACCATTAGCCCTACCATGAACTGCACAGTGTGTATACTTTGTACTTTCCTGAGTAACATTGTGTGCCATGTTCATAGTCCTGCACATATAGATATTTATCGATTCTATTAAGACCAGTAAGTCCGGTCTAAAGGGCAAAGGCAAGCAGTTGGCACTGAGAAAAAAGGTTAATTTGCTTAGGGGTGGGGTAAAGGAAAGGCCAGGGGTAGGAGTCGGGCGCTGGTCACGCGGAGGCAGGTGCAGAGGGACACATTAATTATTTCGCTGACATGAGGGTCACTATCTTAAGGACATGTCGCTGGTCAATTAGGGTGCTGACATCACGCAGCGACCTTTGGCTGGAAGTGGCCTATCTTTGGGACATGTATACAACGTCTACCACAAGGATCCTGCTGTCCTGTGCCAGCGCAGGAGGCCTGTGGTATTCTTGCTAACATTCTCCGCTCTTTTTGCTCTAATTGATAAGGGAAGGATTGATAAGGGAAGGAGGTAAAACATTCAATAGTAGCCTACTTACAGAAACCGTTGACATTTCAAGAAATCTGAAACCAATCTTAGAGTGCAATACATTGAACGAAAGCATATATTTTTTCTTTGCATATCGATTATGATTGAATTAGCTCAACACTCGAATGTGTAATACTTCCAATCAATACGCCCTTTGCAATTTGAATTAATTAAACATGGGTGTTTCACTTTCAAAGGTAATAGCATGATACTTACTTCCAATGTATTCAGAGGACACACTATTTTATTTAAGGCCTAGGATGTATCACGAAACGGGAAACCTTCCGTCAATTTTTGCAATGCAGTTTTAGGTAGAATATTATAAAATTATATAGAACAAACAATGGGACCTCCACCATGAACTATCTGAGCCATTTAATTTCTGAATCACCACCATGTGTTTAACATATCGAGTCATAACTTACATTATTGACCGATTTATTCATGTTTAAAAAAATACGTCAAAACATGAGTTATACTAGTTTCCAGCATCCACCGAGAAAAGTCTGCCAACCTATTTTTCTATGAATTACATGTAGGGTTTCCATTTGAAGAGTTAATGTTATATAACATAACTAGCATGATACTTACTTCCAAAATTACAATTACCGAGACATTAGTCAAACCCCCTTATCAACTCGTAGCAGGAAGGGGTGAGGACGTGATATGAGGCCATTGCTCACTCACCGATTAAGACGGATTTCCATATACGCGTAGCGCATGCGTAGCGCACACATAGCGCACGCAAATGTGTGAGGTTGAACGTAAATCTTTCTAATGAGATGGAAGCCTCGGATGACAGCTATAGATTAGTATTAGATTCGTCACTGATCGAGACACACATATAAGCAGTACCCAAGATTAGCAGACCAATAAGTATGGTATAGAAATAGGCCTATCATAACGCCCCATTCATGCAACGCGCGACACAAGGAAAGCTTGTGCGCAAATACACCCGAATATACCCAGCCAATTATGTCACATCACAGAATGTTCTTGTAACCTCGCTAAAGTTGTAGAACGCCATTAGAATGTCGCAGAACGTAAGTGTTACTTCGCTCCTTGGCTAGGTGTGCCTAGAAAACGTTTCCTCTGAAACGACGCACGAGGCCGAATCAGAGATGTTAGCATTTCTGAAACATGCTTCGCAATCATGGATTTTTATTTCCTTTTTTGATTTTTGATTTGTGTTTCCCCATCCTCTTCGGGAGAACTGCACCGAAAACCCTACGCTGGCCTTCCTCACCCATAAGACCAGATCAGCGGACATTTTTCTTGCTGTTGCCATAGTAACCCGTGCCTGCTATAATCTGTCTGATCAGCGCGAGGAGGCAGTTGCCATGGTAATGAGATCAGGTGGTGTCCCTGCTGCAGACGTCATGGCACAGAGGAGGGTCCGATGGTGACGTACGGGGTCTGCCTCCAGTGACCCCCCCCCCCCCTCCCCGTTAACCCCCCACCCAAGCCTGGGTACGCCGGGCAGGGGCTGATGGAGGTGAGAGAAGGTCGCTTTGCGCATACCCATCGATCTGACGGTAGAACCTGCATATCACAGACGTAGTCCCAAAGACTTACAATTGACAAAGAGAAAAATGGTGGTGCGCTTGCAAAGTGAGAGCAGTTCCCAAATAAACTAATAACGACCAGCCCAGTGGGACACTGTCGCCTGGTTTGATCACTCAGCCACCAGGGGAATGATTACATGGGCTCAAAGAGACACTGCACCGTCTTGATATGATTATAAAGACTTTGCTATTTTCACCCTTAAATCTCGCTTACAAGTAAGACTAATAGTAGCATACTACATTTTTGGCAGAACAGAACATATTACATAGTGCCTCCCACTCCCCGGCAAATCTCACTCCTCCCTCCAGCCGACCCTGTGACTGGCTGGGCCTCATATGGGGAGGATTATGGAATCAGCCGGGGTCAATGAGCCGTGTAGGGCGATAACCAGCCAACCGGACAGTAAACGATACGGGCGGGCTATGTATATGATATAGAGGGACACTAAACATGTACAGGAATTAAGTACCCTGCTGTGTGTTGATAAGTACAGGAAGGTACCGGGTAGGGTGTGGGAGTAGGAGGGGGCATGGGTCTATAAATACAGGAAGGTGTTGGGTAGGGTGTGGGAGTAGGAGGGGGGCATGGGTCTACAAGTACAGGAAGGTGCCGGGTAGGGTGTGGGAGTAGGAGGGGGGCATGGGTCTATAAATACAGGAAGGTGCCGGGAAGGGTGTGGGAGTAGGAGGGAGGCTTAGGTCTATAAGTACAGGAAGGTGCCGGGTAGGGTGTGGGAGTAGGAGGGGGCATGGGTCTATAAGTACAGGAAGGTGCCGGGTAGGGTGTGGGAGTAGGAGGGAGGCATGGGTCTATAAGTACAGGAAGGTGCCGGGTAGGGTGTGGGAGTAAGAGGGGGCATGGGTCTATAAGTACAGGAAGGTGCCGGGTAGGTTGTGGGAGTAGGAGGGGGGCATGGGTCTACAAGTACAGGAAGGTGCCGGGTAGGGTGTGGGAGTAGGAGGGGGGCATGGGTCTGTAAGTACAGGAAGGTGCCGGGTAGGGTGTGTGAGTAGGAGCGGGGCATGGGTCTACAAGTACAGGAAGGTGCCGGGTAGGGTGTGGGAGTAGGAGGGGGGCATGGGTCTATGAGTACAGGAAGGTGCCGGGTAGGGTGTGGGAGTAGGAGGGGGGCATGGGTCTATAAGTACAGGAAGGTGCTGGGTAGGGTGTGGGAGTAGGAGGGGGCATGGGTCTATAAGTACAGGAAGGTGCCGGGTAGGGTGTGGGAGTAGGAGGGGGGCATGGGTCTATAAGTACAGGAAGGTGCCGGGTAGGGTGTGGGAGTAGGAGGGGGCATGGGTCTATAAGCACAGGAAGGTGCCGGGTAGGGTGTGGGAGTAGGAGGGGGGCATGGGTCTATAAGCACAGGAAGGTGCCGGGTAGGGTGTGGGAGTAGGAGGGAGGCATGGGTCTATAAATACAGGAAGGTGCCGGGTAGGGTGTGGGAGTAGGAGGGGGGCATGGGTCTATAAGTACAGGAAGGTGCCGGGTAGGGTGTGGGAGTAGGAAGGGGGCCTGGGTCTATAAGCACAGGAAGGTGCCGGGTAGGGTGTGGGAGTAGGAGGGGGCCATGGGTCTATAAGTACAGGAAGGTGCTGGGTAGGGTGTGGGAGTAGGAGGGGGCATGGGTCTATAAGCACAGGAAGGTGCCGGGTAGGGTGTGGGAGTAGGAGGGGGGCATGGGTCTATAAGTACAGGAAGGTGCCGGGTAGGGTGTGGGAGTAGGAGGGAGGCATGGGTCTATAAATACAGGAAGGTACCGGGTAGGGTGTGGGAGTAGGAGGGGGGCATGGGTCTATAAGCACAGGAAGGTGCCGGGTAGGGTGTGGGAGTAGGAGGGAGGCATGGGTCTATAAATACAGGAAGGTGCCGGGTAGGGTGTGGGAGTAGGAGGGGGGCATGGGTCTATAAGTACAGGAAGGTGCCGGGTAGGGTGTGGGAGTAGGAAGGGGGCCTGGGTCTATAAGCACAGGAAGGTGCCGGGTAGGGTGTGGGAGTAGGAGGGGGCCATGGGTCTATAAGTACAGGAAGGTGCTGGGTAGGGTGTGGGAGTAGGAGGGGGCATGGGTCTATAAGCACAGGAAGGTGCCGGGTAGGGTGTGGGAGTAGGAGGGGGGCATGGGTCTATAAGTACAGGAAGGTGCCGGGTAGGGTGTGGGAGTAGGAGGGAGGCATGGGTCTATAAATACAGGAAGGTGCCGGGTAGGGTGTGGGAGTAGGAGGGGGGCCTGGGTCTATAAGTACAGGAAGGTGCCGGGTAGGGTGTGGGAGTAAGAAGGGGGCCTGGGTCTATAAGCACAGGAAGGTGCCGGGTAGGGTGTGGGAGTAGGAGGGGGGCATGGGTCTATAAGTACAGGAAGGTGCCGGGTAGGGTGTAGGAGTAGGAGGGGGGCATGGGTCTATAAGCACAGGAAGGTGCCGGGTAGGGTGTGGGAGTAGGAGGGGGCATGGGTCTATAAGTACAGGAAGGTGCCGGGTAGGGTGTGAGAGTAGGAGGGGGGCATGGGTCTATAGGGACAGGAAGGTGCCGGGTAGGGTGTGGGAGTAGGAGGGGGGCATGGGTCTATAAGTACAGGAAGGTGCCGGGTAGGGTGTAGGAGTAGGAGGGGGGCATGGGTCTATAAGCACAGGAAGATGCCGGGTAGGGTGTGGGAGTAGGAGGGGGCATGGGTCTATAAGTACAGGAAGGTGCCGGGTAGGGTGTGAGAGTAGGAGGGGGCATGGGTCTATAGGGACAGGAAGGTGCCGGGTAGGGTGTGGGAGTAGGAGGGGGGCCTGGGTCTATAAGTACAGGAAGGTGCCGGGTAGGGTGTGGGAGTAAGAGGGGGCATGGGTCTATAAGTACAGGAAGGTACCGGGTAGGGTGTGGGAGTAGGAGGGGGCATGGGTCTATAAATACAGGAAGGTGTTGGGTAGGGTGTGGGAGTAGGAGGGGGGCATGGGTCTATAAGTACAGGAAGGTGCCGGGTAGGGTGTGGGAGTAGGAGGAGGCATGGGTCTATAAGTACAGGAAGGTACCGGGTAGGGTGTGGGAGTAGGAGGGAGGCATGGGTCTATAAATACAGGAAGGTGTTGGGTAGGGTGTGGGAGTAGGAGGGGGGCATGGGTCTATAAGTACAGGAAGGTTTCGGGCAGGGTGTGGGAGTAGGAGGGGTCATGGGTCTATAAATACAGGAAGGTGTTGGGTAGGGTGTGGTAGTAGGAGGGGGGCATGGGTCTATAAGTACAGAAAGGTGCCGGGTAGGGTGTGGGAGTAGGAGGGGGGCATGGGTCTATAAGTACAGGAAGGTGTTGGATAGGGTGTGGGAGTAGGAGGGGGGCATGGGTCTATAAGTACAGGAAGGTGCCGGGTAGGGTGTGGGAGTAGGAGGGGGGCATGGGTCTACAAGTACAGGAAGGTGCCGGGTAGGGTGTGGGAGTAGGAGGGGGGCATGGGTCTATAAGTACAGGAAGGTGCTGGGTAGAGTGTGGGAGTAGGAGGGGGCATGGGTCTATAAGTACAGGAAGGTGCTGGGTAGGGTGTGGGAGTAGGAGGAGGCATGGGTCTATAAGTACAGGAAGGTGCCGGGTAGGGTGTGGAAGTAGGAGGGGGGCATGGGTCTATAAGTACAGGAAGGTGTTGGATAGGGTGTGGGAGTAGGAGGGAGGCATGGGTCTACAAGTACAGGAAGGTGCCGGGTAGGGTGTGGGAGTAGGAGGGGGGCATGGGTCTATAAGTACATGAAGGTGCCGGGTAGGGTGTGGGAGTAGGAGGGGGCCATGGGTCTATAAGTACAGGAAGGTGCCGGGTAGGGTGTGGGAGTAGGAGGGGGGCATGGGTCTACAAGTACAGGAAGGTGCCGGGTAGGGTGTGGGAGTAGGAGGGGGGCATGGGTCTACAAGTACAGGAAGGTGCTGGGTAGGGTGTGGGAGTAGGAGGGAGGCATGGGTCTATAAGTACAGGAAGGTGCCGGGTAGGGTCTGGGAGTAGGAGGGGGCCATGGGTCTATAAGTACAGGAAGTTGCCGGGTAGGGTGTGGGAGTAGGAGGGGGGCATGGGTCTATAAGTACAGGAAGATGCCGGGTAGGGTGTGGGAGTAGGAGGGGGGCATGGGTCTATAAGCACAGGAAGGTGCCGGGTAGGGTGTGGGAGTAAGAGGGGGCATGGGTCTATAAGTACAGGAAGATGCCGGGTAGGGTGTGGGAGTAGGAGACAATTATGTCTATTCACTTTGTCGCACTGTGCTTAGCCCTAAAAACACTGTGTTTAGGTAACCCAACCTACCCTAATGTTTTCTAAAAGTGTCAAACGAACATTGAAATTAATTTAAAATGGACGGGAAATGGGGCGTATATGATCAAAAGACGTGTTTTAGATGTTAGAAATTGTTGTAGAGGGGATCTGGTGTGAATTCTGAATTGTCAGGAATACCTGAGTTTATTTGTTAGAAAGAAAAATCGATCTACCTAACTTTTTGATATGTGTTACCTGAACACAAACATTGCTGATTTTTGCCTTATACCTGCCCCTTCTGTCTTACAGCCGTGTGTGCGACCGCGATGTGCGTGGTGTCCAACGTGTACCTGTGCCTGCACGGCCGGCCCGCCCCGCGCCCCGCGCCCGGCCACGACGAGGACGACTACTTCCGCCACCTCATGGCGCAGGCGCGGCCCCGCCCCAACCACCCGCCCCTCCCCCAGCGGAAGCTGACACACGTGCGCGCGCAGGGGCGGCCACGTCACGTCCGGTTATATGACGTACATGGGCGTAAACCGGAAGGCAGGTGAGATGGAAGTCACGTCTTAAAGACGTCGACTGTAGAAGTGTCATCAGCTTATTCCAAATGCAAAAATCGTTTCAGAAACGTTAAATTGTTCTTTTTGACTGACGTGTTGACACACGAGACCTCTCAGTTCATTATCTTGCATGGATGATAATAGGTATGTATTAAAGGGACGTTCTCGTCCGTGAGAGGAACCAAAATTGCTCCGTTGTAACCCCCGTACCGCGGCCCCAAATTCACGACGTGACCAATCACGTTGTGTAATTACGTTCTGAAAGGGCAAAACACGTCGCCAGTGACGTCGTTGCTAAGCTTACGTCGGCGGATGTATCTCAATGAACTCACGGACGAGAACGTCCCTTTAAACGATCGACCAGCGTTTCTCCTGCCACGTCTAGTAACTAAACAAGATGTACACGCCTGTTGGCAAAGTTTGTAATTGTTGATGCATGGGACAGATAGTATTCACACCCCTAAAGGGGCACCATTAGCAGCAAATATGGATACTCGAGGGGCCAAAGACTTCACTACTTCCCGCAGTCCGTGTTCTAACCCCGTGTGCCTCGCTGTTCGGCAGGGACTACCACTGCGTGGCCACCCGGACCCAGCCCTCCTTCCACGTCTGCCCCTACCCGCCCGCCGTCGACCGCTACATCTCGGCCGCTCTCGTCTCGGACGGGATCTGGGAGCCCTACATCACGCCCATCGTGCAGAGGGCGCTCAACAAGTACCCGGACGCGGCGTTCATCGACGTGGGCGCCAACCTGGGGTACTACTCGCTGCTGGCCGCCCGCATGGGGCACCACGTCATCGCCGTGGAGCCCGCCCTGGAGAACGTGCGGCGCCTGCACCAGGGGGCCTGGGTGAGCCACTCTACTCATTAGACTCCATTAGGAGTTCTGTTATTTCTATTTGTTGGTAAACAAAGTGTAATTATGGCGAACCAAATTAAAGGAAATGAATAAAACAAAGGAATTTTAAATGCATAAATAACTTGTGCTTTATATCTTCTAAAGGGGATGGTGACCCACCCCCCCCCATCGTGTTGGGGACCTAAACTTGACAAAGAGAGAACGTTGTGGAGGTGCACGCAAATGAGAGGCATTTTAGTTCATAGTCTGTATGCGGACCCCTCTTCTCACAACCATGTATCCACCCCTGGGATATGATGCATGCATATGGAATGGAGGAACGACACCACCATTATGGTGTCATTTGTTAATAGAGATGGATATGCCCCACTGTAATGTGTGCATTAATTTTGATAATTTTAGAGGGAAAAGTATAACTCATTCAGACTGTTTCTTGCATCTTTTATACCCTCATTGCTCCTACCCTTCCTCCTACCAATGTTAGTTAAAGGTCCTTTCTTCTGTTGTTCCTCCTACCCTCGCTCCTATCAATCCGAAGGGCCTTTCTACCATCTTTGCCCCTAACCTCTCTCTTGTTCCCCCTTGTTTTGGTTATCAAATACTTACTCTTCTCATAAGGAACCTAAACCTCTCTGATTTAACCAACCAGCAATAGCTCTAAAAGGAAGGTAAAGAAAGGTATCGTTACTGTATGTACGGAGTGTTGTTATTTTGATCGGTATATATACCTGGGTGTTAGTGGGGCGGAGGGGGGGGGGGGGAGCTAGTACAGCTGGGTAAGCCATCCCTGAGACCATGCCTGATATCTCAACCCTACTTCTCATCCCACAGCTGAGTGGGGTCACGAGGGCCGTGGATGTCGTGTATGGCGCTGTTTCGGACGCTCACCGTGACGTCAGGCTGTCCCGCAGCAGAGACAACCAGGGCGGGCTGTGGCTGCTTCCCCGGGCAGATACTGGGGGACATGGCAGTGAGGGCCTCACCACGACCACCATGGACCACCTCCTGGAGGTGGCCGACTTCTCTCAGGCCGTCATCAAAATAGACATAGGTGAGTTTTCTGAAAACAATCCATATCCCCATGTGTGTGTTTGTGTGGTTAATGCTCAGCTATATGAGCCTTGTTTTACACAGCACATAGGTGAGTTTGTCATTACATATTTTTTCATTGAACAATATTATCTCTTTCAGATAAATTTACGAGTCTGCACCACAATGTTAAGGTTTTCTAGAAAGATGGGATGGCTATAATAAAAAGAGTTCTGTTCATTCCAGTCTTTTCCAGAACTGGCTGTCATGATCTAGTGGCTTTGTTTGTCTGGGTGTCGCTATGGTGACTATTAAAGGCCATATTCCACTATGTGGTAGGTCGCATTTGCGGTCACTATTTGTGGGTGCCACAAGCAATTCGCGGTTTTGATACCAACATGTTGGTATCTGGTGCCCCAAGCAATTTATATACAATCAATGTAAAATGGCAAGTGCCGAAAGCAAGTGCCACAAGTACCTATATTCCACCTTGCGGTACCCTGCTAACGTTTGCTTGCATCTGGTGGCCGCAAGCAAATGCCATATAGTGGAATATAGCCTTAAAATGGTAAGTACCGCAAGCAATACGAATATTCCACCTTGGAGCACCCCAGCGCAAGCAAGCTAGCAGCAGCTTGCTTGCATTTCTTTAGGGTGCCGCAAGCAAGTACCGCAAAGTGGCACCTTGCAGCATTTTGCGGTGTATACTTGGAGCGATGATTTCAATTTGTTTCATTCAAGTCAGGCATCATTCCCGAGGCCCATTCCTTTCACACTCTGAACGAAATATTACTGTTTGTCTCTGGACGGAGAGATTCTACGGATAGATAAATGCTTATGATATATACACGTATAGCGTGTATAGATATATATGTCTCTGCATTAGTGCGTGTGTGTGAGTGTGTGTTTGTGTGTACTTCAGTGTGCGGGAGGGGGGACGGGTGAAAGGATTACCAGAACACTACAATTAACACATATTTCTTATTCAGAGTCATCTAAAGCAGTACCTTTTAACTTAAATGAGCTTCCCTTAGCAGTCCCTGAAGTGTAGGTGTAAGTAACACGTCCTTAATTAAGGCAACTGGGGCATTCTAATTTCTACAGTTATTAGATTGACAAGTGTCGTATTTCTCCCTCTCCACTGAACAGCTAGCACCTCATTACCGTTAATTACCGCCAGTTTTTGGTGTTGTAATTAGTACAGAACTGAAATCCATATTTGCTGAAGGAGCCCGTTGGGTGGTGCGGCGGGCGGCTGGGCCTGTTGGGACACCGGCCTGTCTAAGGAGCGCAAAAACCCGCAGGACGCAACGGACACATCTGTATGCAAATTGGAGAACTGCAAAGCTCATCACCAATTCCCTCACACTGTGAAATCAAAGCAGCTACAAGAATATAGTTCCTATGCATCTTAAATTCGGGCCCTATTGATAAAGAAGTGGAAAAATTAAGATTGAAATTAGGTTCACTTGAGAGGTTAGGCTTTCATTAAAATCTGTGGCCAACTAGAGTAGAAGGGACTGTGACTGTGGCACATGTCAACGCGTGATAGTAGATTCAATAAAAAGAGTGGATAGCAAGGTGGTACATATACTTGAGCAACTATACTATGAAAAAGACAAATTAAGAGACCGTCCCTCAGAAGTATACACCCTCCGTCATTTCTCTGTTAGACGGCAGTCCCCGGCACGGCAGTGAATTCCTAAAGTTATTTTACAATTCTGCAAGTATTTGCGAAGCTCACTACGGACGGACTGCACCTGCATCGTAAATGTAATTTTTCATTCCTAATTGCTAGTGTAATTTTACAGATGGGAAACACATCCCTTGTAAGTTAGTAACATGTTCCCTTACCACAATGAAAATAGGTAAAGACTTATATTTTCTCCTAATTTGGGACATTACAGTGCTTGATTTTTTTATAATACAAGTTAAATAGCTGTGCAGTGTGATGTTAATGATAAATTGTGAGAACAGGTTCCATAAATAATCTTTGAAAAGACAGTCCTCCCTCGTAACTTAGTAGCATTTGCATATCTGTAAGTAAAAGTTACAAGAGCATCCCATTCCTAATTATCTAGGGCTATTACCATTCACAAATTCTGTTGCCGGCAAACTCTTCAATGTTCACTATTCTGCACCTCTGTAGCAGCCCTCCAAAATGGATTCAAGCATCAAATGACATGGATATTGATTATTTGTCTTAATTGTTGTAATTTTAAACACAGAAATTCATGAAAAATGTTGAGATGTACGTTACAGAAAAAAGTTACAGGTGCCTAGACCACCTGTAAAAAATCCTTGTAACTTTTTCAGATACGATGGGTAAATTTGAATAAAGTTATGTATTAGGAATGGTTTCTGCATTGTACAGGGTAATTTTACCAAATCTAGCCTCCTTCTGGATAAAATGAGAATTCCGCAAAATATGTTTTGTGTGGATTTTACAGGTTATTCTAGGGGTAAAACCTATCCCGTAACTTTTACATACTTGTAAATGCTAATTAGGAATTCGCCGCCTGTCCGCCCAGTAGGGTCTGTGCTCCGATACAGCGGTGTCTGCGCACATCACGGGGTCCTCCTGTAGCTGTCTCAGCGACTAAAGAAACCCAACGCAATTTACACAATAAAAAAAGCCGACGACATGACAAAGTGACTGAAGCCTGGCGAGTGGCTGGTCATTGGGTGCTGAGGACGTGGCCGGCGTGTGAGTGTAGGGTCCGGTTACCTCTCCATTCTGACGGACAAATAGGACACAGCGAGGGTGGCATTCACCGCCCGACCCCCGGCAAGGGTAGACTGGTGGAACACATCTTCCTCCGACCTCGTCCAAGCTACATCTACTGCATTTCTAGTGAAAAAGTATTTACAGAACCCATGTATAAAAAAACACCTGTGTTGCCTGGTTTTCACTGCTGTCTGCCCATGTCTTCAGACGTCACAAACGTCATCTGCAGTTGGCAGGTACTGCCCCGTGGTCACCGGATGGGGGGTGAGAGTTGTCGGGTGTCACTGGTAGGGGGGCAGCAATAGGTCTTGGGGAGGGGGATGGAGGTGTAAGGTAACCGACAAGGGAGCAGTTGGAGTTTGCTGTGGGGAGAGCTATTTTGCAGGCGGGATGGGAGTCATCAGTTAGCTAATCTCTGGGCGACATGCCAAAGGTATTTATTCTCATTTTTGATGTTTGTAGTTCTCCACATCTGCTGTAGGCCTACGCATTATGTCAAATTTCACAGATCCTGTAATAGACAAGGACACACTGAAAAAAGGAAAATTATATCTGTCTGTTTGCCTTTTAAAACGACAATGGATCTGATAGATGAACATTCTTAATAGATTCTCTGGCGAAAATTCCTGAATAATAAGGTAGTCTGGAAATTTGCAACCACTAAAAAATACATTTATACTATACTTAGGGCAATGACATAACTGTTTGTCACAAAGTTTTAAAGCCAGGGTACCGTCCATGAGACGGACGTAATTTGATACAGTGTAACTCCCTGTTCATAGCGCAAAAGCGTGACGTCACCAATAATGATGCCAGATTACGTTCTAATGTTGCAAAACACTTCGTTGGCAAAAGCATCAATAGGGTTAGGGGTGGAACCTTCGCAACCCACGGGTGATACGCTGGCTTTAAAACAGCAATGGCATATACACTATGGTATTCTCAACGTTTTTTCATCATCAACTGTTTAACATATATTTTGTAATTCATAATTATCATATCATCTGAAGAACGGTATGCACTTAACGGAATCAATTTAAAAATATATAAAAAATAAGTATGCTTGGGAGAATTACCGTATCTGCTTTAATACATTCATTACTCAGGCGAGGAAATAGTCCAGCACCATGTATGCGCTTATGGTATTAAAGAACTGGTTGACATAATGGGTAGAAACTATGGGTTTACCTAGGACAAGGCAATGATGGGTCTGAGGGTTCATTTCTATGGAAACACAGCCATTCGTAAGCGGACCGACCACTCAGCCCTGCAGTACAAGATAAGATGGTTATTTATGACCAGCACGGTGCAGAAACAGTGATATTGCCTTTGCCACGCGCTATATCAATAAGAATGCAATCTGTTATTTATGTTCAACCCTGGATTAGGACCAACAGGAATACCCGATAAACATGGTTTTTGTACAGAGTATGGCTTCCTTTTCCAGCACACAGAAGAAGAGTAGATGTAAATCAATTCAGTAGTATGTATGAAATGATTAAGTAGACTATGCTTCTGACAAGAATACTTAGCATTTTTTCTCATTTGCAAATCACCTTCAGGTTGCCCTTATCCTCCGGATGTGGTTACAGTTTATATTAAATGTTAACTTTGTATACGATATTAAATTGTGTAGCGATACCTAAGCAATTTATTTATTTCGGAGCAGGCGTGACGTCATCGCCCTCCGTATCCATCGCTACGGAGATTGTTGTACCTCGACTATATAAATCGCTAGGGCTTGACCGTTGGTCATTCTCATTCCAACCACCAGAGATTCAACATCGCAGCAGAATTTTAAAGCCATTTTAGGCGATTATTTGAATTATTTCTTCGATCTTAAGGGGTTTAGATCGATTAATCTTCGTAAAATATTTAACGGAGACTTACCAAGATGACGAAGAAGAAGAATTTCTGCAAGAAATGCCAGGCCAGGCACGTAGCCCCAACGGGGAAGAAATGCAATCGTCTCGACGATTCTGCAGCGGGGGGGTTGGATGACCTCTCCGGCGATGATGGTGGTAGGATTGAGATGGGGAGGAGCCCATCGGGCAATTTCCCGGCGGCGATCCAATCGCCTCCGAAGGCAGTCGGGAATCAAGTTCTCAATGACAGGATGGGGGCGATGGAAAAAAATATCTCCAGACTTGTAGGCGCCGTCAACCGTTTAACTGAGAAGCAAGAGGGATCCAAGGTATCTCCAGGCGACGATTCCGACGACGACAGCGATGGATGGGTACAGGTAACACCCAGAAAGTCCAGGCCTAAGACGAAGAGGAGGGGGAAGGTACAATCATCGCCCAAGCCGGTCAGCCCCGTCGTCGAGTCGTCGAGCGATGAATCCGACCACTCCAGCGATAGGTCCTCTTCTCCTGCGAAAGATAAAGGTAAAACAAAGAAATATGCCCAGAAATTGTATTGCAAAAGTGGCGATAAGCCTAAGAATGTAGAGGAGGTCCTCTTAGTTGGTCTAAAGACCATTGAAAAACTTATTCTTGATAAAAAAGATCCTCTCCCCGCTGTCAAACATGTAAAGCTGTTGACAGAGAAGGCTGCTAAGCGATTGTACACGTTTGACACGTTTAATCAATATGATATCTCAGTAAGGGAGAGAGCTGGGAGGATGGGACACGAAGAATTTGGCAATTTTGACCAAGAAGAGATTATGTCATCTTTTTCTTTCGACAACACGTTCAAAGCTAATGTCAGTAACAAGTCGGGAGGAGGGTACAAAGGTAAACAAAACCAAAGCAGTGGCAGGGCCTACTCCGAAAAAATATGCTTTCGCTTTAATTCGCAGAATGGATGTTATGGAAAATGTAATCTCAACCATGCTTGTATAGTTTGTGAGAAGAAAGGCCACAGCAAAAAAGATTGTGTCAGGGTAAGCAATGACAAAAAATAGGAAATCGTTTCAAAATCTGAGAAGATTCCAGGCGTTAATAACTTATCTGACAGTGACGTCACGGGTACATGCGGATCTTCTCAGTCGTGTCCTTGTTCGCCAGCAAGAAATGTTAAATTATACAGTAAATCCAGGAGTTCTGGTCGCAATGGTGGATTCCTCCGTGTCCTAGAGGGTGAAAGTAATAATCCAGCCTATGGGGAAGATGAATTATATCGTATTTCAAATATTATGACCGATTCTGGTACGATCGGTACACGCCGGTACTTTGCATCGCCAGGGTCAAGCCCGGGTCAAAGCACCGATACCGCTGACGTCACGGTTTTCCGTGTCGAAAGTACACAAGCGGTGTCGGAGGAGGAGGATGAAAATGTCAATCGGCAAGGTAATTTTGGTCAAAATATAGAGTTTCTAGCCGATACTTCTTGTCTAACGGTCGATAGGGAGGGAGATATGATCCTTGTCGATAGCTGTCCCAAATTTGAAGAAAATCTATCGGGCGGTTGCAGAGATATTAAATATTTTGAAAATAATCTTCTGGTCTCGGCGCGCTCGCCGAGTGGTCAAGATGTCAATGTGTACGAGAAATGCGCTCGGGGAGTTTGTACTTGCGAATTCTATATCGATGGCGCATTATGCCAATTAAGGCCCTGTAGATTTGAATATCTTCTTTCCCTTGGGTCGGATGCATGTAAAAATAGATTTAGATCCATGGTCGATGGGATCACAGATGGTTTCAAAATTGTTGATGACACAGTGCCAAGCGGGGGTCTAAGTTATGATTGCAGAAATTATAATTCCCTATTTGTTGATGGAAACCGCGAAAAAATGGACAAAATAATTGGCAAGGAGTTAGCTGAAGGCTATCTAAAAATAGTACAGGAAAAACCTGCTTGTATTCATGCTATGGGAGCAGTCCCAAAGCCGGATGGTAATATAAGGCCAATAACAGATTGCAGTATGCCTGAAAAAATCTCAATTAATAATTATTGTGATAATATTATTGAGGAATTCAAATATAAGAGTGTAGACAATGTAGTCGCCTTGTTAAATCCTGGAGATTATATGGCAGTAGTTGACATCAAATCTGCTTATAGGGCTGTCCCAATATACCCAGACCATCAAAAATATTTGGGAATCAGATGGGAAATTAATGGTGAAAATAAGTATATACAGGACTCCCGCTTGGCTTTTGGTCTAAGGCTAGGGCCAATGTATTTCAATGAAATTTCTGAATTTATTTACCATATTTTGTCAGATATATATGGGATTCAGACTGTGAATTATTTAGATGATTTTATTGTCATTGGTTCAAGCCTGGAGGAAGCTACCTGGGCTCAACAGGTAGTAATAAGAATATTGAGATACATAGGCTTTCATATAAGCTGGGGAAAAGTGACGCCACCATCTCAGATATGTACTTATCTGGGACTGGAAATTGATTCCATTAAAATGGAAATTCGTTTGCCCAAGGAGAAACTGGTTAAATTAAAAAATTTGGTAGTAAAATACGGTCAAAAAGCAACCATAGGCAGAAAGGAACTAGAAAGTCTAGGGGGTCTATTGTCCCATTGCGCTCATGTTGTGGAGGGAGGCAGGGTATACTGTCGAAGGGTTTATAACCTATATAAAGTCCTCTTAAATAATAATTTAAAAGCAATAAAAATAGGACAGGCATGTAGGGACGACCTGTTATGGTGGGAAAAATTTCTGGAAAATTTTAATGGTAAAAGGAAAATCGAATACAAAGAATTTCCCCTCCCTATGGTATCAGACTCATCTATGAAAGGCTTTGCAGTGTATATGGGTAGTGACTGGAGGGCAGGTAGCTGGGACAATAGCATTATTTTTCCCGAGTCTGATTGCAAACATATTATACCGGCCCCTTCTGATATTGTATATAATAAGGAAAATATAAATGAATTGGAATTATTTCCAATCATGCGTGGCCTACAGGAATGGCTGAGCCAACTTGTGGGTCATAGCATTAATATCTATACTGATAACACACAGGTTTTCCATATGATCAGAAAGGGCATTAGTTGTAATCCAACATGTATGAGTTGGCTCAGGGAAATATTTTGGATCTGCAAAATATATAAAATAAGACTGGTCCCTCACTACATTAACACAAAAAATAATTTAGTGGCTGACACTTTGTCACGCCTCTTATATTTTAAAAGTGAGGACGCAGTTAAAAGGTGTATCCTAGGGGCGAATTTGTGTTGTACTAACGCCATTTTTAAATTTTGCAGAGAAAATCAACCTGAAAAAGCGGGTTGTGACGTTGAAAAAAGCCGCTGTAGGGGAAAATACCCAGAAATTGCGGAGGATGCAATGGAAATGTTACCTAAAGGTATGTAGTAAATTTCATTGGGCACCCTATAAATGTAACTCTAAACAGGGCTGTCTGTACATTTCTTATTTATCTAAATTTATGAAAGCATCCTCTGTGATAAACTATTATCAAGCGGTTATCTATTATCATAATGTGAAGGCCAAGCCAGTCGCAGGATGGTCAGATGTTAATATAAAGATGGTTGTAAAAGGAATTAAAAATTCCAATTGTTGTAAAGTGGATAGTAAAGAACCACTGAAAGAGAAGCATCTAGAAATGTTGTATAGGAAGGTAGATTGGTCCGATCAGTTAGGGATTTTAATATATGTTGTAACTGTATTTTTGTTCAGAACACTACTTAGGGTAGGACATGTTGTGAGGTCGGATCACATGCTTCTGAGGAAAAATGTTAATTTTTATAAATGGGGTTGTATGGTAAATGTTACATCCTCAAAAACAAAAAAGCCAGGCCAGGTACATGAGATACCTATTAATAGATTAGAAAATAAAAGGGTTTGCACGGTGTATCTATTGGAAAAATTGTATAAAATTCATCCAAAGTCCAGGGATGATCCTCTGTTCTCCACAGGTAAAGTTAGTTATTTATCCTACACTGTGGTTAACAAGCAATTTAAACAAATGTTAGCAAACTCAAAAATTCAGGGTAACTTTTCAACCCATTCTCTAAGGAGGGGAGGCACCACAGACTTGTATAATAAGGGTGCCTCTTTAACATATATTAAGGAGAGAGGCCAGTGGTCTTCTGATTGTATTTACAAATATATCAGGCCTTCCATCTCTGATAAAATTAATTATGATAAATTTTTATCACTACGTTAGGTAATTGATTTGGAGGAATTGGATTAAAATAAATGTAATTTATTATATGTCCAAATCAATTTACCTTGTTGTTGTTCTGTATTTATTCTAAGTTGTTCTAGCCGCGACGTAAATGATATTAAATTGTGTAGCGATACCTAAGCAATTTATTTATTTCGGAGCAGGCGTGACGTCATCGCCCTCCGTATCCATCGCTACGGAGATTGTTGTACCTCGACTATATAAATCGCTAGGGCTTGACCGTTGGTCATTCTCATTCCAACCACCAGAGATTCAACATCGCAGCAGAATTTTAAACTTTAGAATTATTGTTACAGGAAGGATTAAAATAAATGTAATTTATTATATGTCCAAATCAATTTACCTTGTTGTTGTTCTGTATTTATTCTAAGTTGTTCTAGCTGCGACGTAAATATACATCTGATGTCACAGTATGATAATATATTACAAAAGTTTCACTTTTTAAATAATGTTTGAATCACACTTGTGTTGTGTGTTACCTGGAGGTTTATCCCAATGAACTGCTCCTATATAAAACAGACTGTTCTCATACTTATTTCCAACATGCTGCTCAGTTTAAATGATATATGTCTGCTCAGTTCTTGTGTGCTTAGCTGTTGTTTTCTGTCACAAATGGTCTTTACGGTGATGAAACATCAAGCTTACTAACTGTATTCTCCTTCACTGCTCTATGCTAATTATTTTACAGACGTTATTGAGCTCATTTAAGTCACACGATCAGTTGCAGTCTTACAGATTCGTAACACATCATTACTTGAAGTTCCTGCCTGTCTCTTTCAGTACATGATACTGGCATAGATCTGGCGTATTCAACTTAGGCAGTATCATCTGTTTATATATTGTCAATACAGCGTTACTTGTCAAATATTTTCTTAGCTTCCATAAAGAAAATATTTTACAGTTTATTTGTTCTTCGTATATTCCAGAAAAAAAGTAATAATGTCCTGGTTCACGCAACCATGCTCATCTAGAACGACAAGTCCTTGTATGAACATTGAAGTAGTATAGAAAAGGAATTCACTTTTCAATAATGTATTTATGCATTAGACTCCAATTTATTTTTCCATTGTGAAACAGTATACAACAGCACCTCAATACGAGTAAAAAAAAAAAAAGGGGGGGGGGGGGTAGTGGAATCCTATGAGCTTCAGCTGGAGTTGTATGGTGAAAAATCTAACTGAAATGCAGTAGGAACATAAATCATCATTTTTTTGATTCGCAGTTTCCCTCTGTGAAAGTTGATTATGGCAGCCCATGGCAGAAAACACCCACTTGCCATAGGGCATGGTGGGTAAATAATCCCAGGCTGTGATGCGGAGAGGCTTAAAATGAGTGTGATTGATTATGTTTCCTTTGATGTTTTATGTTACTGGTGTTTTTAACGTACCTTTTACAAAGCACAACTCTCGTGTCTGTTGGCAATTTCACAAAGCGGTATTCCATTCAAAAACAGTATTAGGGCCTATTATCTTAAGACAATACCGACGATGAGACTCCCGCCAGCCGGAAGTACGACCCCAATACCGGAAGTCTCGTTACTCTTTGGTTACTCTTGTGTTTGGCACCAAAGAGGGTCAGGGTTGGAATTAAACTCTCTAAGAAATACAATTTCTTTTGAAGCAAACATTTTCCAGTTTAGGGCTATCGATATAATATGATTGTTCTCCAAACAGTCTCAGCAGAGCTGCCCCTGCCCCTGCCCCTGCCCAAGTCCCTGCAGAGCTGCGCGCTACTGACCGGGGTCATCATTAAGGCTATATAGAAAAAAGTCTTTGGTTATTGATGCTTCAACAATTTGCTATATCATCAGGAATGCCTACATTGGATTCCATTGGTAGATATACTTTATCTCTCCGCTAAATTCGTGCATGATGATTATATGTGTGAAAACTAGAATTAAAGGGGTAATCATTTTTATCTAAAAATATAACTCCCTCTGGTGAAACATGACAAAACCTGTGTTAAAACCCCACTTTGTTTTACTTCAATGAGAAGAGAAATTAAACAAACGACACTGTTTAGGGAGTTATCTAACAAGTAATAGTCCTCAGAAAGCCTGGGACTTCGCGGGGAAGATTGCTCGTCAGAAAAACCCAGACGAGTCTTCCTATGATAATAACCATATCAATGTGTGATTTGAATCACATGGGATCTTAAGCTCGGCAACCAGCAATGTAATTGGTGTGGCCAACAGCACAAAATCTTCAGGTCACTACAATATATAGATCCATGCTCTAAAAAAGGTTGACTTTTTCATCCCTTTACAGCCATGAAGCATGTAAAACACATCATAGGAACTCTAAATTCATTTATTGGATGAATATATAAACCAGGGTTTATATATTGTTAAAAACCAGCATATGCTCCGGTATGACATGCGGGACTCGTCTGACTTAATTCATAGTACTAGTAAAGTACACAGGCTAGTACACCGCAGGCGATGTCATTTATTACATTTTGCTTTCACCCTGTTAGATGATGTTGATGTTCTTGACAATCGAAATGTAAGAACGAGGAGACATGAAGGACCATTGTTCCGAATTCTTAACTATAATCACTATAAGTCACAGAAAAACCCCAAGTTCCGAGCCTTTTTGGAATGGAATAGGTTGGCAGTAAATCTCCGTGTTATAGAGGACAGGGATAGATTTAAAAGAGAACTGAAAAATAGTATAGTAAATCCATACATAAAGGTTCTGGTTTGATGAATTGTGATTTAATTTTTGTATGATGTGTGTACACCCCATCCCATCCCTCATCTCATTACCATCTCACCAAACAACTGTCGTTCTCACGACAAGGTATAATAAGTTCCTGTAATTCTGATAATGTACCCCACTCCCGTTTGTTTGGAAATTGTAAATATTCATAGTGGGAGTGGGTGGAAGAACGGCAATGCCGAATCCCTTTTGACCCAATAAAAACCAATCAAAAAAAAAAAAAAAAAAGATGTAGAAGACATCATGGTGTTCTTTTTAAGAGGTCTTAGAACCAGTTTTTAATTATTTGAAGCTCAAAAGACCTTTCAAATCATAAAATAGCACATTTAACCACCAAATCCTATAGTAAATCCCCATGGGGAATCTCTGAAAATCATCAATTTTAGCACTTTTTGACCATTTTAAATTTCTATGGATTTAGCCGTAAAATTATGAAAATACATAACAGCCACGAACATTATCTACCATTGTAATCTTAAAGTCATCACAGATATGCTAAATATATTGATTTTGACATATCACAAACATTGCATTCTTTCTATAGAGCCTCAAATCAGATTGTACCACTTTATACTTAATCCTATGATATATAAAGTTATGCCTGTTTGAAGAAAATGCCTTTTTCCATAACTTCTAAAGTGACCCTCTCTTGGTGCATAAGTCCAGAGGTTCAGGATGCATTGGGTACAAAATACCCAAACAAACCAACATAGGGAGAAATGAAATGTGAGCGTGCTTAAATGATAATTATACAATTGTTCAGATTTAACTTACAGTAGGCTGGAAAGCCATGTCCTGGCTCTTCTCATGAACTGGTGCACAGAAAAGAGGCTGACAGGGATCTCATGGCGTGGGCAAGTGGTGCATTGTGGGTGAGGTATGAGGCGGGTCGGGGTACGCGATCATAGGGAATGGAGCCTACTGATGGAAAGGGGGATGGGGTCTACTTGGATGGGAGTCCTGCCATTGGCCAGCCTGACACCTGACAGGGCCAGAAGGGATGGGGAGGGAGCGGGGAGACGGGTTCACTCCTCTCCACCTCAGCAGACACCTGGCAGGGGCAGAAGGGACGGGGAGGGAGCGGGGAGACAGGTTCATTCCTCTCCACCTCAGCAGACACCTGGCAGGGGTAGAAGGGACGGGGAGGGAGCGGGAGACGGGTTCACTCCTCTCCACCTCAGCAGACACCTGGCAGGGGCAGAAGGGACGGGGAGGGAGCGGGGAGACGGGTTCACTCCTCTCCACCTCAGCAGACACCTGACAGGGGCAGAAGGAACGGGGAGGGAGCGGGGAGACGGGTTCATTCCTCTCCACCTCAGCAGACACCTGGCAGGGGCAGAAGGGATGGGGAGGGAGCGGGGAGACGGGTTCACTCCTCTCCACCTCAGCAGACACCTGACAGGGGCAGAAGGGATGGGGAGGGAGCAGTGAGACGGGTTCACTCCTCTCCACCTCAGCAGACACCTGACAGGGGCAGAAGGAACGGGGAGGGAGCAGTGAGACGGGTTCACTTTTTAATGGGGAGGGGGCAGTGGTTTGCTCCCTCCCCTATTATGGCAGATTCTGGATCCGCCCTTGTTGGTGTGAAACACAAAAACAGAAGTGGCAGGTTTAAGGGGTGGCACACAAGCACACCAGGGAGCTTTTTGTCTAACCTCAATTTCCTTCAGTTAAGGATATCTGTTGCAAAAATAATATATCTAAGAGGGCTGTGAATTCTGAGCAATGGGTCGATCGTGGATGTGAACAAGAGTGTTTATATCCTGATGTTATTTCATCTAGTTAACTTCCCACTATGATTGCTGAGATGTTACTTCGGCTAGTCAAGGGTAGAGCTAGTCTCTGACCAGGTTGTTCAGATCCAAATCCAGACAAATGCTTTGCAGAGTTCAAGTTTATTGCAAAATATGTGTGCTATGCCGGTTTAATCAGTAATCACAATAAGTACCAATGCTCGTGGTACATTGGGAGTACCAATGATACAACAGTTATAGGTTTCCCTATAGGTTTTACCTACTCCATGTCATTTTGCGAGGTAATACAGTTCCTATAATGGTCACCAGATGTCACCACAGACTAGTAAGTCTTAACCACCATGCTCCAGAACCCCAAAGGCTCATATTGATCCAAATGTATGTCGCTCTCTACCCAATACCAGTTACTACTATCCCTTTTATACTACTACCCTATTATCAATTTTCTGTATACCTGCATTCCCATTGCAGTGCTGTCGCTGGCAGACCAGCCTCCCATGTGCATACCGGGTCTACGGTTGTTTCATCTGCCATTGACACTGCTTATGGCTACCAATGAACCATTCTATTTATCTTGAGTTCTTTTAATAATTTAGTTTCATAATTAGTTTTGTTTTTCGTTTCATTCTAATGCAGTTCAGTGACCCTTTACTTCCTTCAAGCTATTTGGCTTTACAATAAGCATTCTAATTATATTCACATATTTAAGTCTTGTTCTATTGACGAGGTTATTTCTACCTCAGCAGATGCTATTAAAGGGTAACACTCTTTGTGCCTTCATGTTCAAAGAAATACTGTAATCAGCCCCTACCACATACATTTTATATATGATATATTCATGATAATTGATGTGCCTGTTGCATGTTTCAGAGGGCCACGAATGCAGAGCAATGGCTGGAGCACGTCGCTTACTGGCTAAAGTCTATGTGCCTTACATATTCATGGAGTGGAAAAAGATGTACCAAGGATTGCAGGAACCTGACACTCCTTGTTCAAAAGAGGC
The DNA here is from genome assembly GCA_936440205.1 of Lepidonotus clava. Taxonomy (NCBI): domain Eukaryota; kingdom Metazoa; phylum Annelida; class Polychaeta; order Phyllodocida; family Polynoidae; genus Lepidonotus; species Lepidonotus clava. The sequence goes on from OW387135.1 coordinate 14,878,839, forward strand.
TGTGGAGAGACTGACCCACCACCTAATAGCCTCAGGCTATGTGCCATACGAGGTTCGGACAGGCTTTCAGTTGAACCCTGTCCGCAGCACAACACGCTGGCGGATAGGGGACGTGTACTGGAGACGGACAGATGCCAAGGTGCTCCAGGACCCTTTTTGACCACCACCAACAGACCCCAGGACCCTTTCTGGCCACCCCCACAGATGCCAAGGTGCCCCAGGACCTCTTTTGACCAACCCCACAGACGCCAAGGTACTGGCAACATATCCCTAGCTGATACACCGAGCATCCGTGGAAACAATACAACTTCGTGGCGGACTTGGGGACAATTTTTCACCAAATATTGACGTTTGCAATGCAAAACTCTCGGCCCCAGAGGGGCAGCTGGAAAATTTTACATTGGGAGCCCCCGCCCCCTTTTGGAAATCTGTGGATCCGCCCCTGCAACTGGTGCGGATTCAGCTGTTGATGGCAAAGTATCCGAATGCACAGGACCATTTCTGACCAGCCTCTGGATGGCTTTGTCACTTGACACGTCATGGAGTAGCAGGAATCGGTCTAAAACTTGCACTTTGTTATCGTGTTCTAGCTATAGCATTTCAGTCATTAGGAATGCGTGTTTAAGTGGTAGTCTGTATAAGAGGTAAAATGGGGGCTATCATCTTTTGGTACACGAGACGACTTCATGACATGAACACCAGCATACAAATAGTACCTTAACATGTATATAGAAAGAATTGGCCGTGTGTATGAACGCTTACAAATACATTTCTCATCGACTAAGCAATTCATTGAATATGTCGATGTAACTCTTGAATCTTTTAATTTAATGCACACATGGTGCACAGAAGGAGTTTTTTGTTACAGAAGGAAATGCACATTTTGAACCGTTAGTCTCTATATAGTTAAACTAGATATAATAATATATAGATACTTCGTGATTCTATCGTATTCATTCAAATATAGAACTCTATGAGTGTTTTAACATGTTTGATACCTGTTTCCAACATAAACATTGTAAATCTACATCAAAGGACAGGTTTTGATAGTGTGTTGTTTCGTAATAGTGATCGAAGGGGGCGGTGTTTCTAACATTATGATCGATGCATGAACTGATTAATTTGGTTCATGGATCAATCATAGGGTTAGACACACCAACCCCTTGCCGTGCTCTGCTAACGGTACCTTATAGATCTGAACCAATTTTATGGTGGTTTAGACTTGATTAGAACCAGGCCATTTCAAAATTCTTAGATTTCAAAATTTCTTAAGATGAAAGAGATACAAGCAACAACCTCCTAAGGGGTCTCAAACCACAATCTATTGTTTCAACCCCCATCTGAATCCAACAAGACCTGCCTCACTGTCATGTACTTTATTCACCGTCCTAGACATAATACAATTTTCCAGGCATATAACCTATTTTGTAAAAGGTGGTATGTACTTCTGACTCGTGAATTGTTATTTTAATCAGAAGGGGTTTGAAACAATAGATTGTGGTTTGAGACCATAGACATATACAAATTGAGACTAAGAATATCCCTTATGAGGTTGTTGCTTGTACCTCTTTCATCTTGAGAAATGAGAATTTTGAAATGACCTGGTTCTAATCAAGTCTAAGCCGCCATATTGGTTCAGAGCTTTAAGGTTAGCAGAGCATGGCACATATTAAAAAAGGACTATTAATGACGGGAAAACAAGGCACATGACAGATAACTCAATAGGCTAATAATCCAACAGGACGATTATGGTCATCATGGTATCAATGGATTTTATAGTGACGTTTTCTAAACAAATAGCTGTTGTATAAAATCCCATTCATAAATTGAGAAAGAAGAATTTCAAATTGTCTTCCTTGAAGATTAGATACTTTGTGGTATGAAGTTTATTTCTATGGTGTTCATTCGACAGAATGGACAAGAAAGTTTGTCTCAGAATGCAAATAACCTATTTTGTATACTGTATCACAAAATACTGGGCATTTTGATGAAGGTCATGAAACATGTCCATTCTCCCAAATGCACATTTGTACATGTTGAATGCCTGATATAATATGTCTGCCACTGATGAATAAACCTATCTTTTCTGGTGGAATTGAAATTGTATTTTCTCCTGTCATCATGGTTTCTAAATAGACTAAGAATAATTAGAGGAGCATAAATTATGATAATGAGAACTTACCTTAGCTTTAATGTCGATTGATATAAGTTGCAGAGCCTAAATGCGCTACATTTTACATACGATGTGTAAAATGTGTATGTTTTCACACAGTGCAGAAAATGCACGGTAACATGTGCACCACATTATGGTTGGCTGTACATACCAATAGGTCCGTAGATATTAGCTACGATTCTACCTCTCGTGACATAGACTACAATGGAAACACTGCACACCACTGTACTAGATAAAAATATGAAGATAGCAGGTGGACGTCCAACCACTCATAGGGTTAGACTGCAGTCGCGGATTTAGGGGTGGGGGGGGGGGGGGGCGCTTCTTTTTTTAAAAATATAAAATGAAAGAAATTTTCGGAATTGCACGCCCCCCTTTTGAAAATTCCTAGATCCGCCCCTGGACTGGTGATGGCAGGTAACCGAGAGGGTCCAGCTGACCGGGCCAATTCGTGACGCCCTCTGATGTACTGCTTATGCATATAAACTCAGTATCGCACGTCTTTTAAACTTCCGAAAATAGAACAAAAGTAATAACTCACGTTTTTGGGGCCGAGTTCGAGCGCGAGTACCCTGGTGACGTGGTCGAGGGCGGCCTTGGTGGCGGCGTAGACGAGGTGGTCCTGGAGGGCCGCCTGGGCCGCCTGCGACGACACGTTCACCACCGCCATGCCGCGCCCCCCCGCCGCCGCCGCCAGCACCTGGGGACAACGGGGGGCGGGGGTCAGTACATATATTATATACCCACTGAGGGGGTTACCAAAAGGTGTATCTGGTGAACCTGTCGGGGAGGTTATCGAGTCTTTGGAGTCTTAGTCTTACCACGAGGTCATAGAGACCACAGGTCTGCATGATCAGCAGTGAAAGGTGACAGCTGAAATAAATAACTAATATCAAAATAAACATACTTTATCTGGTATGCTAAAAAATATTTCATTTATCAAATGATATAATACATTAAAACACAGTCCTAGGAAGTTGAATAGTAAAACATTATCAAAGAACAAACTTTAGATGGGTGGGATTTATACAGGTGCAGAATCCACTTGTGTCTATTTATCATTTGTCTCGGCCTCTAGTGAATTAAACATTAATATTAACAAATAAAGTGAATTTTAGATATAGGTATAGATAGACATTATTTTGCCACCAACAAAGATCCTTGGTCTCATAAGCGTTTTCCAGAAGTTACGGACGTAGTATTAGCTCGTAAATCGCATTGGATACGGAGGTTATGTTATACCCCACCCTCCACCAACCAAATCCCGGGTCCTCCTCTGTAGGTCATTGCCGCGCTGCATACCCTCGGGACGAATCCCGCCTCACCCGGAGTGTCCAGGCTGACCACGTGACTCACCTGGGTGATGTTAATTACGGCTTTAACGTTGACACTCATCGACCTAGCAAAAAACAGAAGGTAAAGGGGATAATCAGGCCAGGGAAAAAAATCAATATCAATAAATAATTTATTAATCTGTATGCATGATGGTTGCAGTGTCTTTCACTCAATTTTCAAAGTAACAAAATTATTCTTTACATGAGAAAAAAGGTCAAGCGTTTCACAAGTGCGCAGACTCAAATTTGGAACTATAGCTGCGCAACTGGCTTGTTGGTATAGCCATGTCTAATCAAACAGTTGTTTAGATACAATGTAACATTAAATAGGGAAGAATAGTGTGTAATACGAATATAATGGGGATGGGGTGCAAGGACGATGCAGAGCGCCTACTTGTCGAGGTGCTCCTCGGTGATGCCCTGGAGCGGGGCGAGCACGCAGTAGGCGGCGTTGTTGACGAGCAGGTCGACGGGGCCGAGGGCCGAGACGGCGGCCCGGGTCGCCTCCCAGTCGGCCAGGTCCACGCACACCGTCTGAACCGCCGGCACCTGACACACCAATAGGTCAGTGGTATCTATGTCACTGGTATGAATAACTGAGTCTCGTGCTATCTTCTGAGAAACGTTTTTAATAGTCCACACGGAAATGCACGTATTGCATGAATTGTGCATAATGCTTTCAGTATGTCTTCTATCAATTGTAAAACTTTTTTTAAAACGAATTTGAGAGAATACGTGCCAATTTATAAACATTTTGTCGGAGTTGTAGAAGCAATATTCGGATGTGTTATTCATATGCATTGATATTCCTTTATTGAGCGAGTCCATTTTAACTTCATGTTAGCATAATCAACAACATTTTCAAATCAGAATAAACCTTGGTCCTTCCATGAACTAGTTATCTACTGCACGTTAGTGATTAGCGGACTTGGATGTAACTACAGTCTAAATACGCCCGTGTGTGTTAGAATGGGTAACGTTGCAAGATGCCTCAAAGAGCGTTAATCAATGCTCAAAATGTACACAAAAGTACGTTTCAAATTGTCCCTGCTCTCTACGTGTTGTGGGCGGGTGTTGACGGGTGCCTCTTACCTCGGCCTTGAGCGTGTCGAGGTGGGCCTGGGTCCTGCTGAGGGCGAACGTCTCCGCCCCGCCGGCCACCAGCGCCTTGGCCACGTCCCGCCCGATACCTGCAGGGGACAGGGGGAGACCCACACAATGACCACATCGCCTTTTTGTGCTGACGACATAGGACACCTCGAATTCTCAAAACGACAGGACGACATCAGGATGTCTTAAATTTGACAGGGAGACATCGGGATTTTTTGATTTGACAGGGCACCATGAGAACACCCCCTCCCCCTTGCAATCTACATCCCTAGGTTAATTAAGAACGCGCCGGCCTCAGGCATGTAAAATTACAGAGTTATTCCCGTGTGTGCCATTTTCGGAATATACATCGAAATAGACCTAAAGATATTGTTGTTAGTTTATGAGATTTGAGTTCTATTATAAATGTATAATGATCTAGGTGTAATCTAGATCGTATGCAATTCAAACGATAAAGAAATTGTGATTCATTCGTGATGAGAGCTCAGGACAGATATATAGGCTATTAATTTTAAAGGGAGCCAAAAGCAATGTAGGGTCAAAATTTGGCAAATTCTGTTAACTATTGAAATATATTCTATGGCCATAGCCTAGGCCTGTGGTAAAATATAGACTGTAGGCGTATTTAAAGACTTAAACTACATTAAAATGGTTCCCATTTAATTTGGGTGACCCACCAAAATTGGTTTGTTTACCAAATATGCTGTTTTCAGGCACAAATGACATGAGCACTTTTGATTTAAAAGTAAGGTTATACTTAGTTATCATGATTCATACTGTACCAATGGTTAAAATTAGACTCCTAGAATGCATTTTGATGGTAGTTTAAGTTTGCAAAGTTTCATTATATTTTGAAGCAACATTGCTTTTGACTCTCTTTAACATGAATGGAGGATTTAATACAAGGAGTTTCTCATATCCTACATCCCATATTATAATGTGTCTGCCACTACCTTCCGTTCACAGACCATACAATACCTATATACGATAACACCACTCTCCAACTCGTGAGGGGGGGGGGGGTCGAGTCTCCAGGGTCCTATACACATCATGGGGACAGTCGCCTGAACCAAGGATGGGAAGGCAATTACAATAAACACACCAGGCTGTTCCTAGGTTTGGGACTTACCCTGACCCGCGCCGGTCACAAGGGCTCGCTTTCCTTCGAAGCTGATGTTCATGTTGTCGGGTAGGAGAAGATGTTTCAGCGGTAAAGGTTAATCGATATCTTCCGGAAGTAGAAAACACTTTTTTGGACTTTGATAACTGGGGCGTATGGAGTATGGGGTGTTGTGTACGCTAGGTGGCGCCACTGAGCCTAGCCGAGATAACGTCCACGATACGGTTGCAGTGGGCTAGATTAGACCAATAGTGTCATCTACCGCCACGCATGGGTAGACACAGGCAGGCTGACTATGGTACTAGACCCTTAGATTCGACAGGACGACATGGCCATTTTTAAAATCGACATAAGAAATGAGGCTTAGTGACATGAGTGAAAAGGTAAATGACATTGCATGTTTCTTAAATTCGATATGGGACATGGCAGCAGCTTGGAGGCGACATGTGACATGGGGAATTAAGAGACAGGCGACATCACCTTTTGTTAAATTCGACATGCATGTGACATTGAGACCCCCCCCACCCCCCGCCCCCAATCAAAGGCCCCCTGAATCACAGCCCATTGTCACAACAACCTTTAACAATAGAAGTACCCTTCAACTTTAAAAATGTTATTTTCCCTTACATATATGTCGAAAGCCTTATGAATTCTTGGTCGCATGGTAGGCCTATGGGCTATTTGATTCTGTGATAAACATGATATCCGACTCAGACCTCTCTATGAAGTGAGGTGACCAGGGCTTCCGTCGCAAAGATGTTTAGTTACCAGAAAGGTAATAGATATTACAGATACAGATAGACTGATAATTATAATGTATATCGTGTAGATGTAGATACAGATAGCCCGATAATAGTGATGTACATGCAAATATCAATTATATATGCTTTTATAAAGTTATCTACTGTCTCAAATATCATTTTGTGAACCAAAATATGGTTGGATGTAAGATACTCTGATTTCATGATAAATATCAGTGGCGGATCCAGCTTTTTGAAAAGGTTGAACAGGACTTGATTTTAGGGGAGAAAAGTATACTATAGGTTTAATTTGGTTAGAAAATGTCCTTCTCATAGACATATATTCCAAAGACAAAGGGTCACATAGACCAAGTTTATAAACTAATGTATCTATAGAAATGTTTCAACTTTAACATGATAGGGGCTAATTGATATGGTCTGCATGGTTTATTGTTTTGTGTTTCCATTAGTGCAAGTGCCTTCCATTGTCTTCTGCCTTCCCGTGTCTGCTTTCCCTTTGTTCCATGCTGCTGGTCCACCTATTCATTTATGAGTAACAACCAACAGTGGTAGCTTGGCTGTGAGGTATTTTTATTTCTTTTTAAAAGTAATCTCCCTTCACCATGTTTGTAATATCACTAAGTTAGATGACAACCGTAAGGCAAGTTTGCAAACAAACTCGCTACGGAAATTCACTAAGAAAATGGAAAAGGTAGTCCATAATGGGAAATTGAAGCTTAACAGCGATTACCCACAAGTGAGAATAGTCTTAGCACCTACGAACGGCTTAGACCTTCAACGGTTCAACAAAGAACCAGCCCCCAAACAAGACCAAATCAAACTGAACAGGATGCTAACAGAACTAAATAAAATCCTGGTAAACAGTAACGATAGAGATACTACCATACCGTGGCTGTCAAAGAAAATACACTGTTGCAAGGGCAATGGCAGGTACTCTCACAAATATAAATTGCTGCATGATGGTTGCCATTATGCATGGAAAGTACGGATGCATTGCGTGGAAGAGGTATGTAAATGCCTTAGCAATACCTAAACAAGAACAAGGACTAACCACCTGATTATCAACAGAGTTCTACGAGCCGTTGATATTTGACATTTAACCTATACTACATGCTGATACCAATATTATGATCCTAACGGATAATTAATGAGTTCGACGAGCCATTAATTGATTCAGACCATAAGGATTGATACAACACTGACTAGGACATTCCTATAACGGGGGTGTGATGAAACAAACTTACTCGACATATATGGTGTGTTCTACGAGCCGCCATATTATAACGACCTTCTAGATATAAAAGATACTAGGAACCCTTACAACATTTCTAGTTAATGATGTGTTCTACGAGCCATCATCACTACAGATGGGACCGGCTAGATTGTAATGCTGAAATGACGAACTGTTCTGAACTTTAAATTGACCTGAAATAATAAAAACTTTTTTATTACTATTATTATGTTTACAAAAGATTTATTGGACAAATTGATATAATTGTTATCCAAAATTTAACCATATAATATTTTTGGCGATATAAGAATTAGGTTTATTACTCCCTTGCATTGAAGATGATGATAGAACACATACAACATGAATCCACCTGTTCGATGAGCATGGGGAGAATACCTGGTGCATAGCCAATGGTAGTCATGTTGGATCTCACCTCTGTCATCATCATTTGCTCACTACTGCCGAATGCCATGTATAGATTTCATACAACCTCATCCTCTATCATATCACCTCACCTCATACTCACAAACAAGAGCTGGCTCCCTTCGATGTATTCTGTACTATTATGTTAATATAGATGGAAGTGTATGACATAGATTTTGTTAATAACAATAAGGGGTTTAAGGTTGTGCACATAAATATTAGAAGTATTTATAATAAAATGGACCAATTAAGACATAAATTTAGTGGGGTGGATATATTAATGTTAGGGGAAACATGGTTGAATGACTCGATCCCAGATGCTGCTCTCAAAATTCAGGGATTTAGTATGATAAGAAAGGATAGAGGTAGGAACAACAAAAAAGGTGGTGGGGTGTGCCTTTATGTAAAAGAGAATATACAGTATGAACTACTGGAACCTAATCACGAATGGGATAACAAGGATGTTGAGCTAATTTTTATTAAAATTAAACCTCTGAATCAGAAACCTATTATTGTATTATTGATCTATAGACCACCGGATGGATCTCAAACCAACTGTCTAAAGATCTTAAGCAAATTAATAGGAGAAATAGACAGGTATAGAAATGAAATGATTATTTGTGGTGATTTCAACTTGGACTATTCGGACCAGAGGGGAAGTAGTAAAGAAAGATTGCTCACCTTCGGAAATAAATTCAACTTGAAACAAATTATAACTTGCCCAACAAGAATCACTCGTAATACCTCAAAAACTATAGACTTGTGCTTTACTGATATTTCCTGTATTTCTCACGCAGGTTCATTGAATTGGAATGCCAGTGATCATCTACCAATATTTTTCATTAAAAAGAAAACTAGGAATAAATTAATAAAAGAAAGTTTGTTAGGAAGATCATACCTACGTTATAATAAATTGAAATTTGAAGAATTGTTGAATAATAAGCCTTGGATCAGGTTTGATCTTAGTTCTGATGTAAACGAATTGTGGCATATATTCTTGAGGAACTTGACAAGTGCATTAGACGCTCTTTGCCCCATTAAAAGAATCACAGTAGTGAACAATAAACCAAAATGGTTGAGCAATGATTTACTTGCTCAGATGCGGGATCGTGATAAAATTTTTAAAAAAGCTAAGAGATCCGGACTGGAGGCAGACTGGATTAGGGCTAAAGAGGTTAGGAATAGAGTACATACAGCCATCAAAAGGGCAAAGAGTAATTATATCCAAAATGATTTGGATCGATATAAGAATAATCATAGGAAGTTTTGGTCATGCTTGAATGAAGTATTGGCTGTTCGTCCTGTAAATCATATTAATTCATTGATGGATGAGAGTACTGGTACTTGGTATACTGACAATGACTTGAATAATCATATCAATGATTATTTTGCTAACATAGGTAGAAAATTGGCATTGGCATGTATTAAGAATACAGGAACAATACCAGGGCAGCATACTGATGAACCACAAAACGATGATAATAGAAATAACAATTTATTAGATAAGCAAATTTCCATAGACGAGGTTATGAAATTAATACATAGTATTGATATAACAAAGTCAGCATCATTGGACAATATCAAATGTTTTGTACTCAAGGATGCTTTAACATCCCAGATAAATAGATTTAAGAAAATTTTAAATACTTCAATGAATCAATCAATTTTTCCTAATGAATGGAAATTAAGCACTATCATACCTTTACCAAAAGTTAATAAGCCAAACATGGCTACCGAATTGAGACCTGTTGCCCTAACGCCTCTACCAGGGAAGCTCTTGGAGAAGGTAATGTGTAGGAGATTACAGGATTATTTAGAGAATAATAAAATTTTAGCTGCTTGTCAACATGGTTTTCGAAAACTACATTCAACAATCACTGCCATAGTAAATTTTTTAAATGATATATATACTTCAATCAACAACGGCAAGGACCCATATATTATATATTTGGACTTAAAAAAGGCTTTTGATACTGTTTCTCATAAATTACTTTTAAATAAATTGAAAAACATAGGTTTACATGAAAATACAGTTAAATGGTTCAATAGTTATTTATCAAATAGAATGCAATGTGTTAAGATGAATAACTTGGTGTCTGAGATCCTACCCTTATCTTATGGTGTTCCCCAGGGGAGTATACTGGGTCCAGTTTTATTCTCCATTTATATAAATGATATTCCAAAGTTGGTAAATTGTGGTATCCAGTTGTATGCCGACGATACGGTGATATATCATACTGATAATATTTTGCTACAGTCCGAGCTAAATAAAATTGTAACCTGGTGTAATAAGAATTTGTTAACTATAAATATTAAAAAATCGCAGTGGATGCAAACCTCACTACATAAACAAACAGTGGTTGATGACAGTTTTGAAATAAATGGAACCTTTTTACAACGGGTTAATAAGTACAGATACTTAGGACTACTGGTTGATAATACGTTATCTTTTATGGAACACCAAAACTTGCTCAGAGGTGTAGTCCAACTAAAATTGAACTATTTTAAAAAGATACGTATTAATCTAACATTGAAAGCTGCCATATCCGTGTATAAAAGTACTATATTGCCCATAATTGAATATGTGGACTTTATTTATGATCATGGTATAAAATACCTGAATTATAACCTGCAAAAGTTACAAAACCAGGGCCTACTAATAGTTTACAATCAACATATTAAGCCTTATGACCAAAGGGACTCACTAGAATCATTACATAGGAATTGTAAACTATTTAGACTTGTTCACAGACGAAAACTGCATTTACTACAATTTGCCTACTGTCTTTCTGGAAGATCCGAGTTATTGGACAACAGACAGATTGCTACCAGAATCCATAATGGCAAGTTGTTCCATATTCCTAAGGTTAAACACCCGAAATTTGTAAGGAATCCTCAGTATAGAATAATGACTGCCTGGAATGCTCAACTTGTTGATCACCGCTCTATAGGAGATAAAAGTGTCTTTAAGAAAACAATGTTGTCATTAATAGAGAATCCATACTTAAAAGTGCTGTGAGGAGTTATCAGGTTGTTTGTTACATAGTGATTGTTATATGCTTATATTTTACTGTGTTGAAGTGTAATATATAATGAATCTATATGGTGTTTATTCATTCCATCTCATCTCATCATCATCCCACCAAAATAGCCATTCTAATGGCTGAGACATAACTTGGTAAGATATAGAATTGCTTAATTATAACCTGCACCCTATAAGTAACTGTATAATAGAGGGGTGCGGGTGGAAGATCGGCTATGCCTAACCCTTTTTGCCCAATAAAAATCAAATTAAAAAAAAAAAAAAAAATGTGGGTGTTGATATGTCCTTTAACCAACACAATTTTCAATTATTAATATGTTTCCATCACCAGTACAAAGGTTCCTCTCTCCGATCCTCCAGCCCAGTTTATATGTCCACTAGATATAATCTCCAATGCCTATTGTCCAGGGTCCTTATGTCCACATGTCAATCAGCCAGCGTACTTCTCCCCTCTCAGATACATCAGCTGGCAGGGGGTGTGGCTTTTGCTGCTTGCAGGTAGCCCGCGCCACACTGTCATTTGGGGCCTGGAAGTTGGAGAGGTAGGACAAACACCAGGGAGCCTAGCTGTGGTATGACTATAGTTCAAGTGTATGAAGTAACATATACATGAAGTTTACATCAAGCATAATTATGGAGTAACATATATGTATACTTGGAGATTCCATTGAGCACATTAAATTTGGGAATAACATCTGTAATAATATTTCTGGAGCACGCTAGGAGAATCCACGGAACATGCTGAACTATAGAGGTTTAAGATCCTTTAAAAGTTAGGTTACTATTTAGGTATCATACTGTTGTTCCTATAGATATTAACTAACTCCACTGGCAGTCTGTCTCAGCTCAGACTGCGAGTCCAATCCAAAACGTAGTTCCACATTAGGAAGGACATAACACTTGCGTGAAAGGAATAAGTTTATCAATATCCAATGTGTGAATACCAGTCATAAGATCTCCCGTTGACAATGAACAATCCACAATGAACAAAATCATAGATCTACCGTATTAGTGAGCAAATACCTGAGATAACAAATAAAGGATGGACCTATGTTGAGCTATAGTAAATAACACCCCTATATATTTCAAGATTTCTTTCTTCAATTGATTGCATTCCCCTCATCCATACTATAAACATAGGCCCTATACTCCACCTATACTTTACCACTTATCAATCTTAGAAATAGTTCCAAATGTTCTAATTGCTATAGAAGAGGGAGGCGTGGAACTGTGCTATCATCATCATCATCATGACTAGATCTGTTCAGCAAGAAACAGCTCATTCTGTGTTCCTTTTATTGTGACATAGTGATAGGTAAGAGTTCTGGATAGATATTATAAATGTTAATTCAAAAGAAGTGTTGTAAACATTAACAAGATTATTGTCTTTATACTTTGAATGTGCCAGGAGAGTTGCATTCTGGTTAATAGATGAATTAACAGGAGGTGACAAAAAATGTTCAGGTTTCTGAGTAGTTTCTTGTATCCCAGATCTTACATAATAGGCCTATATAGTATCTTTTCTGCACAGGCGTGGTAACCAAGCTGGGCGGCTGGTCTATTTGTCAATAGGCCTAGAGTAGTGGCGTGTATTATGGGTAGGCTGGTATTATCAGCACACCCTACATACCTTCTAATTTCAAAAATTAATGAGTGATTTCTAACAATTGGAATTGTAGGTATTCAAGGATTTTTTGTATCCTATCATTTAGAAATAGACTTGTGTTTTACAGGTCGTAGGTAGATGTTATTGCTTTGAAAGAAATATATTAGATTTATTATCATTAATTTAGGAATGGGACCTTTGAACTATAGAGAGTTAATTATCTGTTATATGTGGTGTAAGTAATTAGTTGTAGTTAATTGTAGATAATAACTAGCTCCAAACGCAGTCTCCTCCTCGTTCGAAAGCTGTCATCCAATACATAATCATAGTTCCAACATCATGTAAGACGTAACACTCACGTGAAAGGTTGTTCTTTATTAATATTCTCCTATGTATTGCCATTCCATGACAAGATCTCAATTGACAATGATCAGCTCCAAGGAAGGAATTCCCTCAAACACATTCAGTCAACGCTCCCACCTTTCTACACAGTCTTACTGCTTCTATTCCAAACCAGGACTCAGCTTCTAAGACCTAACCTTTCCAGGATGGTTACTCACACAACGTTCAGCTGACTTTGACTGAGCTAGAGCGGCGTAAGCTCCTTTAGTATGATACATCACATATAGACTCCTCCTTTAACCCCCTACTTTGACAGAGAGTTAAGGCTGACACATGCGCTATTCTAAAGCTAACGCTGTAAAGCCTACACAAGCATGGACGGGCCACCCGCGTCAGTACACCTTATTGCATTTGATAACTCATACAGGTAGGCTAAATTTCATTTGTAGTGTAGCGGACCAGGAAGGGCCGATCGATGGGCGGCGGCCTGGGAGGCCAGGCGGCCGTTGAGGATTACCACTCCGCCCGTCCTCAGAGTCCCTGACTTCCAGACGGTCTGTGCAAGCCAATGAGAGGGCTCCTTTTCTGACCAATGGGGAGCCAGCTTCACTTTTATTGTTAAGTTAAACCAAAGGGTAACAGCTTCCCCCCAATATATCATTTTAGGTATATGCATAGGATTTATATAGGGGGGTGCTGATAAAACTTTCCCTATACACCTTTCCCACGACCCTGTTCAGTCCCCCACCTTGCTTACCTTTTGGGGCTTTCGGTAACTAGGTCGCTTCACTTCCTTTAACTTAACTATGGGAAAGCCTTAAAGCTACCAGGGAGTGCCACCTTGATGAAAAAGATGTATATATAGTTTGAAAGTCTTGTATTATTGGCAGGGCAAAACAGTTGTTTAAGTATTAGGCTAGTTTCTATGCATGAATGACTAAAAAAAATTGAAAAAATTTGAATTAAAAGAGAAAACATTTAAAAAAGTAGCAACACGTCATTTTAGAGGTAAAAATACACCCTCCAAAAGAGTCGATCTGACGTTGTACTGACGCAGATGGCCGGTCCATGTTTGTTTGGGCATTACAGCATAGGCCTTAGACTAGCTATAGCACACTTGCTAGTGATAATAATTCTCTGTCAAAGTAGGGAATTAAAGGAGGAGTCAATGTGTGACGTATCATACTAAAAGCGAGTGTGCTGCTTTAGCCGGTCAGAGTAAGCTGAAAGTTGAGTGAGTAACTATCCTGGAAAGGTTCTGTCTTAGAAGCTGAGTCCTGTTGTTTAGAATAGAGTCAGTCAGATCTGTGTTAGAAGGCGGAGCGGTACAATTAATTACGACTAATTATATACACCATATACAACAGATAATTAACTCTCTTTAGTTCAACATGAGCAAAAAACAAAGTTAAAATGGTTCAAGTAAGGTAAGAGACTCTAGGGAGAAAATACAGTATTTGCTTGAATCATTTAAGACTTAATTCAGACTCAAATATGGAGCTCGATATTGGCTTCATCATGTTCTAGGGTGCTTGGAAAACATGACAGATAACATTATTGTACAAAAATAATAAATGCCAACTGATGATTCATATGATAGGGTCCCGGTAAGACAAAATTTTTAAAATTTTTTTTTTATTATTATTTTTATTACGGGTGTATGGGGTTCACCATGGGTGATCTTCCTACCCCTTCCCCTCAACAAGTACATCGAAATATGTAAATCTCATCTGTGTTTGAAATATCATTCATTTCAGTCCTGAATACAACTTTAGGTGAAAACACATTAGTGAAAACCATGAATGAGTCAAGATGAACATATATATGAATGAATGAGTAACCAATTCAAATCAGATCAAAATGATCTCTATTAACAGTCATATCAATCAAACTGATATTTCGTCATATAGGTCTATATATCCTAAATACTCTGTATAAATATCTTGAGTAAAGGGACTTCAAGTATAGACGTTGTGCAGATGACGTCACAATGTCCAGAAATGGACTGGACGCCATATTGGTGATCAAACAAGAGTTCCCATTATTTGCTCTCAACAAACATCTAAAATACATATTTATCGATATCTTTAGTTTATCCAGTGAAATGATTATAAAATTCCATAATGAATTATCTTTGCTACTTAGACTAATAAATTATTGATTTGTCTAATGGCCATGTTGCACAAAAGTCATTGTGCATATAAAATATTAGTGAAAGTTCTTTTATGTGAGATACATAAATTTTTGTTTTATGTATGAGAATTTAGATGGAAGATAAAAGTCACCAGATGAGAAAGAAAATTATAATGAAGAAAATTAAATGAAGTCATCTGTGACTTTAACGTACAGCATAATGAACCTACACCTTGGATCACCCGACTGGTTCACAGGTGTAAGGGCCATGGTAAATGGTCACATCGATACAAATATCTCAGTGATAGTTGCCATTTCACTGATGAACTAACCAAATTCTGTGCTTCTGAAATAGCCACTGCGTTGAATTGATCTAACATAATCTATGACCCAGGTTTGATTGATTATTTTACATGCAACTATCCCTCGGACACCTTTTTGTTAAGGAGGGTCCATGAGGGTTTATGAAGGATATGTAAAATGAATGACCTCATTTAAATTGTAGTTAAGGACCTAGGTTTATAAACAGATGTAGTCACTATCGATACCTTTTTGTTAAGGAGGATTGATCTGACGTGGTATGTAATAACAAATATAGTCCTTGAGTGATTTACAAAAGTCATGGTAATGGATACCTTTTTGTTAAGGAGGATCACGTCCTATGACTTATCATTAAATACTAGCAAAGAAATTGTTAATATATATATATATATGTTTGTATACAGGGTGTTTATTATTGATACGATACCTTTTTGTTAAGGAGGATCGTCACAATAAGGCTTACATCCTAATTGTTGTTTTTCATGAGTAGGTTTTCGAAAGATATAGATTAATGATTAAGGCAGAAGAACAATAATTGTACTAATACCGGGCCGTCGGTACACTGGCCTAAAAGATTAAGTGAACTATGTTTCTGTCAATACTATATCATCTTCATTACCATCATTCTTCATCAGGGGTTGATCTAATGGATATATATTTACTTTTACTAAATGGAACATAACTTATTGCAGACCAGAGGGACTAAAGGGTTAAAAATTATACATCTGAATATACAAAGTTTACTAAACAAAATTCTTGATATCAAGGAAAACCTGTCAGGGTTTGACATAATAGTCTTGACGGAAACATGGTTGAAAGGACATATATAGCCACAGTACTGGTTTCTCTACCTAACTATAATATTTATCGGCAGGATAGAGAAAGTGGTAGAAACAAAGGCGGAGGAGGTATTATCGTGTATATCAACAAACAATATCAATATACTACAATACGAGAATCTTCTTTTGTTAATAAGGATTTAGAAATTGTCTCGCTTTGTATAAAACATCCACATATTAAACCAATCAATTTTATTTCAATATATAGGCCTCCTGATGGGAATCGTAAGAACTGCGTGGAGAACATTACTTACACCCTAGATACTCTTAACATGGAGAGAACAGAAACAGTTGTTGTTGGTGATTTTAATATTGACTATGGTGATAAGCTACTGGTCAAAAGATCGAAATTAGATAGCCTCGAACATAAATATGGATTAACTCAATTGATTGTTGGGCACACAAGGATTACAGAAACGTCTAAAACAACTATAGATCTTTTATTCACTGATTCCACATGTATTGTCAAAACTGGAGTTTTGAATTATGATTGTAGCGATCATCTCCCTATCTTTCTAATTAGGAAGAAGAAACGGACTAGGAATACAACTAAGTTTACTCAGGGACGATAGTATAAACATTATAACTATGAGGACTTTAATGAAATTTTACGTAATATATCCTGGGAAAACTATGACAATTGTAGGAACTGTCCTGAGGAGCTCTGGAAAAATTTTCTTAAAAATATTACAATAGCCTTGGACCGTATTTGTCCAATTAAAAATATACGTGTCCCTCTCACTAAACCCAAATGGCTTGGAAACGATATAGTAGCACAGATGCATATGAGGGATAAATTATTTGTTAAGGCTCGTAGGACAAACTTACCGGAGGACTGGGCAACCGCTAAACGTTATAAGAACACCTTAGAAATGAGAATTAAATCAGCCAAGGCAAATAAAATTAGAAATGAATTAAATAAACATAAAAAAAATCCTAAGAAATTTTGGCAGACAATAAGGGAGTTTTATCCAAAGGATACAAGCTCAGAGATTACTTCACTTATTGAAAATGGTGAATATATATACGGAATGGAATTATCTAATCATATTAATAGATTTTTCACTGGTGTTGGACGAGATTTGGCTGTTGCCTACCCTCCGGTACAAGGCGAACTAGTATATCATGATAATGTGAATTATGATATTACTGACCCTATTATTGAGATTGAAGAAATGTCAAAAGCAATTGATGAGATTGATGTGACAAAATCGTCATCGATTGAGAATGTGAAATCTATGATTATTGTGGATAGCTTTAAGATTATGATTGATAAGATTTTGCGATTGTATAATGTGTCTTTATCAAAGAAGATTTTTCCATTGAGTTGGAAGTTGTCACAAGTTGTACCATTGCCAAAAGTAAATAACCCACAGTTTGCCACTGATATTAGACCAATATCTTTATTACCTTTGCCAGGGAAAATATATGAGAAAATTATCAATAGGCGATTGCGGCACTTTTTAGAGAATAATGAAATTTTGACAGATTGTCAACATGGATTTAGGAAGAAAAAATCCACGATGACTTCAACAATTGAATTGATAAATGAAATTTACCAGAATATTAACAACAACCAAAATACATATCTCATCTATCTTGACCTGAAAAAGGCGTTTGATTCTGTATCCCATTGAACTTTAGAGGTTTAATTATCCATTTAAAGTTAATGCGTGTTTGTGATGTTTCGTTGTATAGATAATAGCTAGCTCCATTCGCAGTCTCTCTCCTCGTTGACTGCGGTCGTCCAATACATAATTATAGTTCCCTCATCATGTAAGACGTGAACACTCGTTGTGAAAGGATTTGTTGTTTATTATCCAATGTTTAGTCGTTCCGTGACAAGAACTCGATTGACCATGATCAGTCCCGAGGTTAGAGTTCCCTCAAACACATTCAGTCAACCCTCCGCTCTCTAACACAATTTCTATATGCCTCTCTCCAGAACCTAGACTGCAGATTAAAGGTCCAACCTTCACAGGATGTTTACTCACACAGTGCTTGCAGCTACTCTGGCTAGCTAAGAGCGGAACACATTATTATATGGTGGTACGTCACACCTTAACTCCTCCCTCATTTCACTACTGTCAAAGTGAAACATTGGCTTACACGTGCGCTTCTAAGCTCACGTTATGCTGCCCAAACATGGACTGGCCACCCGCGTCAGTACACCATGTCAGATTATTACAAAAATTAGCAGCAATAGGACTTGCAGAAAATAGTATCAGTTGGTTCAAAAGTTATTTGACTAATAGACAGCAACGTGTTAACTGTTGCAATATTATGTCTGACTTTATGGCAATTGATTATGGTGTCCCCAAGGTTCTATCCTAGGGCCAACATTATTTGTTATATATATAAATGATTTGGCCTTGATTCTAGACAAAAAAGTGAAAATGTACGCTGGTGTGTGGGAATGGTGTGCAAATAATATTTTAACAATTAACATCAAGAAATCACAATGGTTAAGAACATCAGTGGTAAATGAGGGGCATGATTATGCAAATGATAGTACATTTAGCTTACATGGTACCCGGTTGGGGTGTGTGGAGTCGTATAAGTACTTAGGCCTTCACATGGATAAGAAACTGGAATTCCAAAAACAACGTAATATAATGATGGGAAAGGTTTCCACTAAAATTAAACAATTCCGCTCTATTAGGAAGTACATAGATGTTGCAACGGCCCTACTTATTTATAAGACTACAATTCTCCCCATCATTGAGTACTGTGACTTTATATATGAAAGAGATGTTGCTTACATATCTGATAAGATTCAATCTCTTCAAACACAAGGACTGATGGTTGTTTATAATCAGTATAGAATGCCTTATAGAGATCGCTGGAACACAGAAACGTTGCATAGAGAAGCCAGGATATACATGCTTTACTATAGGAGATATATATATGCACTGTGCGTTTTATGCTTATGACCTGTCACAGCTCCAGGAATTGTTGGATGATAGACCAATTGTGACTAGACGACGTGCTGGTAAACTCTTTACGGTACCTAAAATAAGCCATATTAAGTTCTCTAATAACCCTTTATTACATTGTATAAAGGTTTGGAATAATCTACCATTAGACATTGTTCAAAGAGAAAACAAATCTAAATTCAAACGTGTAATTAAGAGTTACATAGATACACCCTATATCAAACCTTTACGAAGTTGGTATAGATAGTTGTATTGACTTTGTACATTATTATCAATCATTTCATTACATTTAATGTGTTATCATCAGAAAAACGAATGTTAACTATCCGCATACATTACCTCTACATTTATAGTAATTACAAATGTAATGGCCCTAGACCCCTAAATTCGACACGGCGACACGGCCGTTTCTTAAATTCGACACGGCGACATGGCTATTTCTTAAATTCGACATGCGACATGACAACCTTAGTGACATGTGACATGACCCTTTTCTTAAATTCGACATGCGACATGATGCTTAGTGACATGGAAAAGTATTCAAGAGGTAGATTTCGAATGTAAGGCAGCATCCACGCTCGTCATCACCACACGGCCACGCGGGGGCTGGGTCAAACAGAGAGAGTAAAGTTAAGAGATAATGAATGCACTCTATAGTTATACTAGAGAACGGAACCCTGGCCCTGACGTAATTCCAGATGTGAGGGGCCTCTATGGGCACCAAATGACCCCCTGCAGAGGTGGGACATCCAAAACAACGTACTGCCACACCCTCTTTTGAGAGCCGTACGTCAGTTTTAACTTTACTCTCTCTGGTTCAAATTACTCCCCGGGAACCCCATCACTGCCTTCATTGGGTTTTAATGACGTACAGCACACCCAGATAGGGATCTATCCGGCTTAGATCAGGAGATTTGAATGAGGGGCAATTAAAGATGTGAGAGGTTCAGAGGGGTCCTGACCGGCCTTTGGGTTGGGGGTTGTGGTCATAAAATCACTGGGGAAGGGTATATAAGCTGCAGACTCATCCTGCCTGGTCAGTTCTTACACTGGAGTCACGGAGGACGGACCTAAGAGCACTGGGATTTGTATTTGGATGTCTCATTTTATCATTTCTAATGTTTTGTTATTGTCAGTTGTTTCATTTGTTTGTTATTCTCGTATTTCAGGAACCCGATTATGTGTATTATGCATGGTGCATGTTTGCATATTATTTTTTTCCATTCGACATTATACACCCAGGATATAACATTGTGTGTCATCCGTCATAAGTTAAATGTAAAGGCCTAATAATTATCTATATTGTTATTGTCAGCTGTATAATTCATTCGTTATTCTAATTAATCTCCGTATTTCAGGAACACGATTCTGTGTATTACACATGGTGCACATTTGCTTATTTTGTCAATTGGCCAGTTTCGTTTTCGTTTTTGTTTTTTTTGCTCCCTATTTACTAAAATTGTGGATTTCTTGTGCATTTGTAGGTCCCCCCCCCCCTGCAGCCACCTCCCCATCCCATATATACTCCCTCCAGCCTCACCACCCCCACCCCGATCTCACATGGCCTTAGTCCGTTCTGACCCAGATTGACCCTTACATAGTGGCACTTTGGGAAACAGTGGGTCTGAACTCGACAGACTAACATGGATTCCGACCACGACAGGCCTTCCCCCCCCCCCCCATCCCCACAGCTCATCCCCATTCCGATTCCTGACACAGTGTAGTCCGTTCCTACCCAGATTAGCTATTGCATAATCACTTTGGGAAACTGTCTGATTCAACAGACTAGGCACAGCGGTTCCTCCCGGGTCAGCCTTTGAAGGTACCATATACCCCGGGAGTAGACTACTAGGACACTTTTGACGTTGGCGATCGTGTTTTTCTCAGGTTGCCCATCAGTATGGTATATTGAAATATGCATATTGGGTATCAGGCTTTAAGGTGCATACCCACTGGTGGTCGAAATTAACTTTTTAGGCCCTCCGCTATCAGGTGAACTATTGTTAGTGTTTGATTTAATACTGCGTGATGTGTATATAACTAAGTATCCATGAGTCGTTTGTCCAGGTTGTCTGAGTCAATCAGACTGCGTTTAAAGTTAGTTCGTTCACTTCCCAATAGTTCAAAAGAAATGAACGATGAGGGAGCTCTTAATATGAAAGGGTTTTTATTCAATAAACATCTCATCCCGAGTCAAAGCCACTATGTATAAGTCTCCATCAGTCCACCTCCCATCTCCTATCAGCAATCAACCACATGTAGAATACAAGTTGTTCCAACACATTCTAGACCGTTCTAGTGCTTAGCTCTATCACAATCCTATGTCCGAGATAGTTGGTATAGGTAAAACTCCAGTCTGCTGCGCAGGAGTCGATGTACTAACTCCAAGTAGCTCCTTTGCTAAACTTACTCAGCTGACATTCTCACTAAAACTGCCTGCTCCTCACTTTGCAACACCTTTTATACTGGTTAACAGGTGGCGCTGGGAGCGTAACATATCTCTTTCTAGAAGTAGACTAGAAGTAGACTTGCTAAGCCTGATCCTTGATAGATTATACAACATGATGATATATTAAAAGTGCTAAGCTATTAGTACACAGGGCCGATGGAGCATATTTCCCTGTTTAAAACAAAACTTGTCGATTATCTGGGCCAATTTTAATACTTTTTCCCAAAAAATTGTCAGCCCTGACTAGAAATTAAAGTAGGCTTTAGTTTCTTGAAATCTTTGCAATATGAGGCCAAAAGTTAAAAAAAAATTGTTAAAATGAAACAATTAATAAATGAACAGTAATGGCGTATACATGATCAAAATATGGTTTACAAATGTTATAAATCATTACAGAAGGTAAATCAAGGAATTTCTCAATTTTTAAGTTTCTCTGGTTTCTGGTTCAATTATTACAGTTAAAATAAAAATAGAATCCGACTTACCGACCCTATTTTTTTGAGGCATGAAACCTGAACGCAACCTTTTATTTTGTCGAGCATTAGTTACATTTGGCAATTTAAATATTCAAAATAAGATATATTGATACAGAGGTAATAACAGTTAGATAATATCATTAGTGACACTAGCGACATGGCATTTCCTTTAGTGACAGGGGACATTGCCATTTCTTAAATTCGACATGCGACATGGGGACCCCCCCATCTAGGGCCCCAATGTAAGTGGGGGTAATGGGAAGAGGTAGATCAATGGCAAACTTCTTCTAACTGGCAGTAAGATGATTGGAGCAATATTTTAAAAGTTATAGCGAAATAACCTGTTTTTTCTCATACATTCTCATAGTAAAATATATATAGCCCCAGCATTGCCTGCCACGATTTCTCCGAAACCAGGTAGCACAGTGACAGGTGCGCGATCAGGTGCGCGATAACGCTATGCTTTTTTGAGACCCTCATACACCCTATAGTAGGCTATACACAATTTATTATTACAACAGCGGCCATTTCACGAGGGGGTCCGTTACAATCAAGGAATATAAAAGAATTTCACAACAGTGAACTAGATTCATGTCAAACAGATCATAAAGTCATTCTTCACGGCGACACGGGGAAATCGAGGGTTAGCCACGTGCTCGTGTGTTTTGTAAACAACCTTTTCTGACCAATCAGCAACGCCGATACAAATTGTCGTTGGAAATCTCCAAGCGATCAGGCGGAGGTCAGAAACGTTCCAAGCAACCGGAATACTTCCGGGGAATGAATCGGACGCCGTCATAAATCGGTAAATGTCATAGTTTTCATGATTGATTCTGATGTTCCATGTAATCTAAAGCAACTAATGTTTCCATATTGCGTTACCAGTGGCGTCGATGAGTTGGCTATGGTATCTCATACGACGTAGCCGTAGGGAGTAGATCATTTGGCTATGTCAGCATTGATTGATGTCAGTGACAGTGTACTCGTACATCTGCTTGCCGTCCGCCGTGAGAGAATGCTCCACGGAGCTATGTCTGGCACTACCCAGTCACCAGCTCAAGTAGACTTGACAGTTTGTTTCAAATTTACGATACTTGTTAGTTACGTAGGTTGATAATAATAAAGTTATCCCCATGCCCATGGCATGACTATCACTAACGTCATGAGCAGTAATTCTCCCTACCACGGATAGCTGATTTTCAATATTTTAGGCAACTGTAGGTTAATTTTGCCTAATTCTGTCGACAGAAACACAGGGAAATCTACTGAAAATATACAGAAATTTGCTAGGCCTATACATCTATTTATAATGAATGAATTTTAAAACCACTTTAGGAAATAGTAAACATAATTTATTATAATAAGAAGACACTATTATGGAGTATGAAGTCAGATATATTTACCTCTGGGCCTGACGGCTCGTAACTCCACAGGACAGGCTGTCATGATTACCAACTCGCCCTAATCATCAACTTAATCTACCTATGTAGTTAGATTAAATATTTGGTCGCTAATCATGATTAAGGAGGATGTGATTAACGTCAGACCAATGAGATTGCTTGTTTCATATGATCTAGGGGGACTTACGAGCCGTATCTCCTAATCGTGATTAACTTGTTATGATTATCCTACCTAATTTAATTACGGACGTTCGACGTGATTAGCGGTGCTACGAGCCGTCGGGCCCTGGGTTCATTGGACCGCGGCCGGTAGGCCAAGGTCCGAAATGGACCCAGAGGTAAATATATCTGACTGAATACGACATAAATGTCTCTTCTTTATTTTATGTGATGGCTAAACACTGAAAACTCAGCACTCCAACATTGCCGTCAGCACTCCGAAATTGCCGTCGGCACTCAGACATCGCCGTCGGCACTCAGACATCTTGTTTGTTTACTTAATGCGCGGCCATCATTAGCCAAAATGCATCACGTGGTGCACTTTTGGTTTGGAACGTCTTGAGGTAAATATATACCAGGATATATTCACCTCGCCTGCAGCAGTGCATATTTCGTTTGAAAATGCACAATACGCACCGCACTACCCCCCAGCCATTACATAAAGATCTATACTGATACAAAATGAAAAATAGTAGATAAAAGTTTTCAATTACATTCAACTACTCAACTTTATGGACGGAGTACGGATGCGACGGAGACTTTACCGGTGGTCTCCGGTGCTGGTAGACGGGAGGTGACGCTCCCACTAGTCGTTAGGTATTATACACCTAAAAGGGGAAGCTTAACCATAGCTATACCTGGTTGGAACGTTGGTACGAGATGGATGGCATGAATTGTATGGATGGAATGACTATTTACTTGTATCTTTAGAATGTCTCAATGGATATGATAAAATTACCTCTTGTCAAACACGTGTTCTTTGTATAAGAATGAGCCCCTTTTATTAGAATCTCTACCACTGATGAACGATACAGATTTTCAAAATAAGACCTATCGGATTAACAGCGAAGAGCTAGCCAGTACAACGAATAACTAAGAACTCCCCTAATTTCCATCATAATTATCTTTATTGAATTATTATCAAGTTGCAAGTGAGAAAATGACTTGCTATTAACATCACACAGTCTAACGAAACAGCGAACATATCCCCATAAGGTGCAAGCGAGACTAAGAACTATATTGATTAAATAACCCATAACTGACAAAGCATAAGTAACACCACATAAGCTTAAAACCTCCTATATTCTCCTATATTTTTGCTAAAAATTTCATATAAAAATTCCTATATTTTTCCTGAAGGCCATTATGACCCCTGATGTTGGCTGAGCTAGCCATAGGCATAGGCGTATATTGGAAAACACCGGTCACACTACCCCTATACAACCACCCGTACCCTCTGATTCCTTCAAAATTACGTTAGGCCGATGGTGCGGGTAAGCTTCTCTGTCATACAATTTGAACGACAGTATCAAATTAGGATTTTGGAGGTGTTGGCAGTTGCAAACCAAAACTACGTGGAAGACTGTATATTTAACATAGCCTTTCTATGATATCTAGGTTGCCAAGTCATCTGCTTGAAGATTGACATATGTCCATAGTCATAGATCTATTTGGTCATATCAGGGGGTCAACCTGTAATGAATCTACTCCTCAAACTAGCAAAGCCTAACGTTTGGGCTGAGCTGCAGTGTCACATACATTTTGTTAAGTGTGGTGAAGACGGCGAGCAAGGCAGACCGCCAGTGCAATGGTGTTTGAATATCTCTGAAGTCTCACTATATAGTTAATTAACTCCCTGCCTAGCTCGAGGATCTAACTCCCCCTTCTCTGTGCAGTTATGGAGATTCACTGCTTATGCCCTAGCACTATAGTTTTCATACCTATGATCTTTTAAGCTGGGACTGACGCTACATCTGTACAAACTACAAAATAAATGCATATATACATGTAATTTTTTTATTCTTTTTTTACCTATTTCTATAAATGTGTAGACCTGGTTTGTAGAGCATTTTATTTTTAAGGATTCTTAATTACTTTTGTCAAGATTTATACAATGCAATTCCGTCCGCATAAAGCTGGTTTTCACAATTTGAATTAACATTTGTTATTACTTATATCATCTTTATACAATAATTTGTTAGGCACTATTGACCATACACATACGTAGAAATTATGTCGAAAATATTAATTGTATAATTTCTCTCATTTCATTTTTACAGACTTCTCCAGGGAACACCAACATGTGATTACAGTTACAAAACAGTAGGAAGTTCTGCTTCCCTACATCTGCTCAGTAACTGAACGCTGGAGATTCACTGTCAACTTGCCTCAATGGTTGAGTCTACAGGTTTGCTACATTACGTCGGTGCCTACTCTTCATTTACTGCCAAAGTGAAACCTTTACTCATATTCTTCTTCCATTTCGCCTGGTTCAGCAAGATCCGCATCCCGATATTTCTGACGGTAGCCTCAATGGCATTTGATGTCCGTGTACGCCTTGAGGTGATTGGGCCTCGTCTATTCTGAATTATTACCACCAACAACTGTCAAGTCCAATACCCCCAGCTTTATGGCATTTGATCCTGTTGAAGTGTATGGAGTGAGCAGCAAGCGTATTATTCGTGCACTGTTGTTCTTTTTCAACTTTGCCTGGAAGGCCAAGATAAAACTACCGGTCCTCCTGTCGGTTGGTTGTATGGCCCTGAATATCCGCATAAGATTATTTGTGAACTTCCTTTGAAACATACTCTAATCACATTCATATGAAAAACTTTATAATGTAAGAAGTCCAGAGAAAACTATCAAAGCAAAGGCCGTGATATTTCCTTGTAGTTTATACATTCCATAATTGTATTTGAGATTGACGTCAATTATATTGCTAAGATAAATACTAGATATACACTAAGTTAAGAGGAATAATGCCTTTATATCATTGATTGGTACACTGCTGTGATTGACGAAACTCATAATGAGTCGCAGCGTCAAAGACCTGCGAGACCTGATCTGTGTGTCTAGACTGACTGTGCGCGACAGCGATGATGATGAAGAGATTTTCAGCGATGAGGAGCAGCAGATTATCCGGGCTTTCAGTCGCCTGTCCTCCTATGGCGGCGAATATCGCCCGGAGTCTGTCATGTACACGAGACCTGCCTCCATAGGCAGTAAGTCCCCAGACTCTGGTATCGGTACAAACGGTCAGTCTCCAGACGGAGAAGGTGTGGCTGCCAAGGGGCCGCAAGCAGTTGTCAGTCCACACCCTCCGACCAGTGCCCGGCGATCAGGGGCCTCACGCAGGAAGCAAAAAAAGAGTGACAAAGTCTTGGACACGTTGCCCACTATGCACGAACTGCCTAAAGCTGCCCCACTGCCACCAGTACAATCCAACCCCTTCAGGCCCTCAGCCAGGCCCTCTGCGAGCAGCTCAGAGGATGAAGAGTCACAACCCCTGAGTTCTTCTTCGAGGGGGTCCGGCAAAGGGTCAGCCAGGGACAGGGCCTCCCCAGAAAGGCGTACAAACTTTGATGAGCTACTCACCTACATGGACGCCACAATGATTGGTGAGTGGCTCATTCAGTGCAACGAGCAGGTAGGGGAGCTCTCTCAGTGGTTGCACACTGAAGACAATTTCATCCAGTTTGCACACTTTTGGCTGTCCGACTTCCCAGATATTCAGCGCCAAGAGATTTTCCACCTGGAGCACAGCATCATTGTGGACCAGCTGAGTCTGGTGTTTGCCGCGGGGCGTGACGCGGGCAAGGTCCAACACCGCCACATCACCCAGTTCATGGAAGCAGTATTTCGGGAGTACCCTGCTAAATTGCTAAGTTCGAAAGGCAGCCACATGTTCTTGAACTATTTGGACACGCTAACCTCAGAGCGACAGGGGCAGTATAAAGTTCTTCTCTCCGATGTGAAGTGTTCGACCCGGGTTAAGCAGTTTGCACAGTGGACGCTTGCTGTACGTGCCTTCACACTTGTCAATGTGTGGCTCGCCATCGTCAACTTCTACAGGAGATTGTTGACTAACACGACAAGTAAAGCCGCACCGCCGATGCTGTCAACAATTGGAAAAACTGACCCCAACATGGACAGGATATATCACGCAATAAGGTGAATTCACGCACTCAGTGATATATAACAATAAGTCTTCATTTTAATGTAAGTCAAAGATGTTTTTCCCCGCTTTTTAAAGAAGATCATTTTTATTGATAAAAACAAAGATAAAATGCATCAATAGAATATTCAATACATATTTATATTATAAGTATATATACTAGTATTTAGATTATATTATGAGTAAATTTGTCTCAGAGCTATTGTATTTCGTCTGTAATGAGTGCCAGGTACATGGTCTCACCTAAAGATTTTCCTTGGGGGCCATCCTTAAGAGATCGTTGTTGCCCACAGATTAGGCCAATAAAAAGGCAAGTCGGGATGTCTAAGTGGCTAGATATGTTTTAATTTTTCCGTGGTAACCTAGAGGATATATGTATCTAGCTATCTCATGCACGTTAAACCATTCCAATCTCCCTAAAATAAGCTTCTATGGCTTTCCCCCTTTTTTTTTAGTGAGCCAAAAGTATTTCAGTGAAATTGGGAGGCAGGCAATAGTAAACGCCTCACTTCTTACCAGGGCAGTTTCCTGTAATAATCAATGAAAATGGGATTTTCACTTTTCAACACCACAAAAAGCCCATTTCTATTTAGAAATGCAATGAGCTGCAATCTCTTCCCTAAAAATGGGTTATCTTAGATTGAAATAAAGAGGATATGAGAGTGACTGCCTCATACACTTTCTCCAAGTAGATGTCAGGTACATGTGTCTTCACTAGCAGGGATTTTCCAGGGCCTGCGGGATGCGGCATTAGCCCTTTTGATTAAAACTGCCACACTTCGCTTACGTTGAGGTGGCCATTTCCTCCAGTATAGGCTATATTTCTCTCATATAAGTAGGCCCATACTTTAAAAGGAAAGCCTAATAAAAAAATGAATCGGTGGGCATTTTGATTCTTGAAATACTTTTTTTTTGAAGATCCCTGCTTCAGTTTGCCTCAGCACGTCTCCATTGACACATTAGTACCCACTTTAATGTGTTAAAAGTAATATCATTAGTAGACAAAGATTGACCGGCACCCAGTCGGGCAGACTGACGGACACGAACTGTTCTAAACGATGGCCTTAGTCTGACAGGTAGACATATACTACTACCATGTCATGCATCAGGATTCCTAGTAGGCGTCATGTTATCCTTTCCCATGTTCCAGGACCGGGTACGTGGACGTGGTGCACTACCTGCTAGCCTCGGGCAAAGTCAACGCACGTGGGACCGACTCCCACGGCCGGACGCTCGTCTTCACGGCCGTGATGCACAACCAGCCCGACATACTCAACTTCCTTCTCAAAAAGGTGGGGACGTCTCTGTAGCAGGTCTCTGCCAAAGGGGAAAGACGTGCCTAAGTTAAGATCACTATTCACGTAAAGCTACTTTAATGTTCAAAGAGAAAGAAATTTGGATGGTCACAGATTCGTTAGCGTAGGAATTAATTCAAGTAATTGACCCTGGTAAACATTTTTGTTCAGCATGTTTTTGTCTCTAAATCCACGGTATGATTGATTTAGATTCAAAGTGGATCACATATAAGATATGGCTCAAGATCCTGATACAGATACAAGCGCTCTAGATTCTTTCGCAACGACTCTTTTGATCACGCTAGCCACATTTCACATACTACATTCAAATTTTCAAAGTTGAATAGTGTTGAACTTCTGTCTGCTTGCGATTAGTCTTGTGTCAGAATCGGAACTGGATCAGTATCGGCCAGCACGGTGAATGCTGCCTTAATGTTTTGTATCCCTGTAAAGGATTACAGGTTGTGGCTATGTCGGTGTCTAGATACATTGTAGCTAAGTGGTGTGTGCTGTGTTTAGGTGAAGCCGCGGCCCGACATCAACCTGGCGGCCGACACGGGCAACACGCCGCTGCACGCCGCCGCCAACAACGGGGACGTGGCCCTGGTGACCACCCTGCTGCGGGCCCCCGACATCCGCCTCGACCCCACCAACGCCCTCTGCGAGCATGCCACGCCGCTCCACCTCGCCGTCATGCACGGTCAGTTCGCCGTAACCCTATGCCGTTTTTGCCGGACATGTCCGACGTTTTGATCAGCATGTCAGACACAAAAATATGAAAATAATGATCATGTTTGAAATGTCCAAAAAAGAATAGAAAGATTTCCGACACTAAGCTCATGAACGTCGGACATAATGTCCGGCACTTAAAGAGAGGAGCCAGTGAAATTTTAATTTTGTAAAATTCTCATCTTATACTGTAGATATGATGCCTAAATATTAGTACAAAACATTTCCATATCTATGAATTGATATCTAGCATGGAAAATGTTGTCTACGTATCAGATCACACATTGAAACCCCTGCACATCTTACAAAGGACGTCTGTGTGTGACGTCACATAAAATGACAACTTAAATTCAAATTATAAATTCCATTAAGATTATATTTTTTCACATTTTCTTTTATAGATTATTTAATTTTGTCATTTTAATTTCTTTTAGACTTATATAGAACATCTAATAAATTTCTTATTGCAAGTTTTTCAGTTTTTTTTTAATTTTTCAACTGTTCTGCTTGAGACATCACACACAGACAAATGCAATGTGCAAACTGCACAAAGTGCAGGCAGGGCAATTTAGTTTGATTCAGAAAAACGCACATAAAATGAAAACTTGCAAAGAGAAAAGTATATAATTTGGTATAGTTATTCCATTGATGATGTAGATCATGACAGTGTACTAATTTACAGACACTGGCCCCTCCCTTTTAAAAAAAAACAAAACGAGACACTTTTACTCCAGGCCTTTAATCATAGACATACATAACATGTAGCAAATCGGCGTAGGATCCGTCATTTTAGTGATCCTGAAATTGAATGTATTTTATGGATAAGGGTCTCTTATAATTGAGATGCCATTTTCTTACTTCAATAATTCCTACTTTTTGGTGACCTCCAATTACATAGATGTCTTTCCCCATATCTCATTACTGTGTTTGCTTTGAGCCATTCAAATGCAACTGTTAAGTCCACACTCTATTCTGCCTAGTTGCTTCCGGAATTTAAAAAGTAAGAAACATTCAACATAAAGTATATCGTATATCTGACCTTTTTCTATGTAAGTTCAGCTATAGGAAAATCAGTTCATCCTTGGTACACTAGGCGGCAGCACTTTTGCCTCTTCCTCAGTCCATTAATGATCCACGAGACATGAGTCCTGTCGTTTCTGCCATCCGAGATTTAGCCAAATAAAGGTGCGCCCGAGATGCTAAGTTAAATTGAGCGCCTAGCATTCGTCACGCAACAATGTGACAGTATATATTTATATAGAAATAGCCTGTTGCATTTCAAATTTAACTATTTGAAACAGCAATAACAACTTTGTGCAAGGCCAGACATTTTGAATAGAAACAAGTAATTAACTGAATGTTTTTGAAATGAACCTTTACCGAGCACTCTGGTATTCCATGCACACCTCGTGAAATATAGTACTTAGTTAAAGTATAAGCTGGGGCCATAATGGGCAACAGTGTCAGGCGACCTGGGGTTTGTAAGGTTAGTGCCCAGCCCCATGTATATGAGTGTACCACTAACGAGCCAGCAGTGTGGTAGTCTATGTTTGACCCGATCCCTTAGGTCAACCAGAGCCCAGTCAAGGTATTGGAGGGAGGAGTTTTTCAAAATCCAGTTTGAGCCCCTCACCTAACCCAAGTCGGTTTTGCTGCCTCCTATCTGCTTTGCATTCCGCTCTTGCATAAAGTTTACCCTACAGAAAAGGCGCTGTAAATACTTGTTTCGATTGCCCCTACATACAGTCATACAGCTCTTAATAGTTATACATAACTCCATACATATGACAGAGGCTTAGATAAAACTCCCTTTTCCTTAAGGGGCTTTTCCCGCAATATGCAATACTTAATGGAAATATAACAATATAAACAGTGCCTTACTTAAGTGTAGACAGATGCGCGGATGAGGAATGCATTTGCCCCTTTGCAAAGGGGGTGGGGTAGGGGTTAAATTGTATTGATCAAAGATGACGACTTACTTCTACATCTAAAATATAACTACTAGAATTACTGTGCGTTGAAGCAGAGAGCAGGGGCGGATCAAGGAATTTTCAAAATTTCTGAAAAATAACCCTGCCCTTCTGGTTAGGACCATATTATATTAAAAAAATCTAGATTTTTGCCAAAAAAGGGGGGGCTTGCACCCCCCCCCCCCCTAAATCCGCGACTGGAGAGGGTCTCTGGACACTCCCTGGGTGACCTAAACATTCAGACTATTATGTTTCGCCTGTTTCTGCTGACAGGGGGAGCACTTACTACGTTAGTGGAAATACAAGAATCCCCAAACAGGTTTTTGTGCCTCCTGTGAACGTGGCAATGAAGGTTTAAGACAAGGGCCGCGTTCAGGTCGGCCTGTTTACCTCTAGCGGACGGAGGGCGATAAGGGCGATAAGGGCTGAGGTCTGAGGGGGGGTGGGGGGCGTAAATCAGGGCAGGCCGGGCCCTCCCGCCCACTGCTCACACCCACAGACTACCGGGGAGGGCTAGGAAAGGGGTTCAGCATACTTCTGTAGATAAGAAATGAAGGCGACACTCCCAGTTTTTCTCATTCCCTTTTGGATTAAACCTTATGTCAGAAGATACACCACACCAAAACATGCTTTGATGTATAGAATGTCCATAGATTGCCCTTGAGTGTCTGGCAGCTGTTATGTGTTATGTCGTAATACAATTGTCTTCCCTGTGTTTTTTTATTTGGATTCTTCAGTGAGATGACAGTTTATTTTCTCCACTGCAAACAGTATTTATGTGTAATAAAAATATGCTTCTCACAGCATGGTTACTGACTTACTGCACGGGTCTAGCTTCTGTCAGCCATTTTGATGTAGCACACTGCCCACTCTGTTATAAGGATGTAGCATGCAGCCCATTCGCAGTCACAGGGATGTAACACGCTGCCCACTCTCAGTCGCAGGGATGTAGCACGCTGCCCACTCAGTCACAGGGATGTAGGACGCTGCCCACTCGCAGTCACAGGGATGTAGCACGCTGCCCACTCAGTCACATGGATGTAGCACACTGCCCAATCTCAGTCACAGGGATGTAGCACGCAGCCCACTCAGTCACAGGGATGTAGCACGCTGCCCACTCGCAGTCACAGGGATGTAACACGCTGCCCACTCTCAGTCGCAGGGATGTAGCACGCTGTCCACTCTCAGTCACAGAGATGTAGCATGCTGCCCACTCAGTCACATGGATGTAGCACGCTGCCCACTCTCAGTCACAGGGATGTAGCAAGCTGCCCACTCACAGTCACAGGGATGTAGCACGCTGCCCACTCAGTCACATGGATGTAGCACGCTGCCCACTCTCAGTCATAAGGATGTAGCACGCTGCCCATTGCAGTCACAGGGATGTAGCACGCTGCCCACTCGCAGTCACAGGGATGTAGCATGCTGCCCACTCGCAGTCATAAGGATGTAGCATGCTGCCCAATCTCAGTCACAGGGATGTAGCACGCTGCCCATTGCAGTCACAGGGATGTAGCACGCTGCCCACTCTCAGTCACAGGGATGTAGCACGCTGCCCACTCAGTCACAGGGATGTAGCACGCTGCCCCGTCACAGTCGCAGGGATGTAGTACGCAACCCACTCACAGTCACAGGGATGTAGCACGCTGCCCATTGCAGTCACAGGGATTTAACACGCTGCCCACTCTCAGTCACAGAGATGTAGCACGCTGCCCAGTCACAGTCACAGGGATGTAACACGCTGCCCAGTCACAGTCACAGAAATGTAACACGCTCCCCACTCAGTCACAGGGATGTAACATGCTGCCCACTCTCAGTCACAGAGATGTAGCATGCTGCCCAATCTCAGTCACAGGGATGTAGCTTGCAGTCACAGGGATGTAGCACGCTGCCCACTCAGTCACAGGGATGTAACACGCTGCCCACTCTCAGTCACAGGGATGTAGCATGCTGCCCACTCTCAGTCACAGGGATGTAGCACGCTGCCCACTCTCAGTCATAAGGATGTAGCACGCTGCCCACTGTGCTGGTCCTGCAGGTTTTGGTGGGTGGACTGGTTTTTGGACCGCTGTTGCGCTGGTGTTTTTGTCTTAGCCAAAGTATAGGTCCTAGCCTCATAATGTTTGCCTCGGGCTCCTTGGCAATGCTCAAGTCGACGTACAGTTGACCTATGTGAGTATATTATGTATGTATGTATGTTGGTGCACACATTGATTTCCAACCTCTTCTTTTCATTTCTCCTCTTTGGGGCATACACCACATGGCTCAGAGGTTGTCATGTCGATGAGCTATCCTGACATCTACAGATGGGTTGATGTCCACCCCGGATCGAACATACCAGATAGCCCGCTATGTTCATGCCTAGCTAAATCGCTAAGCCATAGACGTGTTTTTAGCTTCTTCTACAGTATAAGTTGTTTTAGGCTACAGAAGATTCATATGAATCACCTGGTTTAACGGTTATTACTGTAAGATCAATAGATGCTACACGACTGTTGTGATACTCAGCTCTATAAATAGTGCGAAAAGAGGTTTACGAGATGACCTAGGCCGCTGGCAAATTGACTATGTCACACCATGTTATAAACAGCCGCCTCTGCAGGCCCCATTTAGACCCAGAAAGGCAGGCGTGAAAAATGAACTGCCACATGACTACTCATTAATGGTAATGCTCTCTACTCCATAAAAATAGATTTTATGTCGAAGTTATCCTTTTAAAAATAGATTCATATTGAAACTATTCCTGTAGGCCGTTTAGTTTTGGCCGGAAGAACTCCGCAGACTTTGTGACAATGATTGTCGGCACTGATGTCTATTGGGCTGCTACTCCATCCCCCCCTCCCTCCCCCCAGCCTTCTGCCGTCAGCTATACAGCAGAATATCAAATGACACCTCCATTTCAAAGTACAGACACTACCAACGTCTCTGAAAGTTACCGCATATTCCGAAGCATTGTACAGTTATTGTAAAAGTGGGGGAGGTGTGGGTAGAATAAAATCTAAGGAGCATCAACATAAAAGAAAATGGAAAACACAAGCTAGATATCAATAACAATGCTGTAAATCAATGATTATTCCAAGAACAGCGATGGGTAGAACGTTTTCAGAGTGATGTTCATAGAGGATGAGTCATGAGAGTTTCCCAATTCAAGTCATACATCCAAATCGTTTCTAATCTTTTTTACAAACCATCCCATATTCCGGCCAAACCAAGAAAGAAAGGTTCTACTAAGAAATCCAAATGTAAACATGTAATGGCGGATCCAGGATTTTGAAAAAAAAAAAAAAAAGGGGGGGGGGGGGGGGGCGCTATTTGAACACTTTGTCCTTATTAACTTTTTGGTCAAATTTTACGTTAAAAAACGCAAAATCTTCATACAAAAGGGAGGAGCCCCGCGCCCCCTTCTGGATCCGCCTATGCAGCGCATGTATGTATACCAACTGTCCCCCTCCTCTACTGTAGATAATAGGGCAGTGTGTTTCGATGCACATATACAATGGAAACCGATCTCTACAGTCTGGTGTATCCCACTGTCGGTGCGTACCCGCGGCCTAAAGGCCTCTCAGATAAGGGGCTGTCTGGTGACGGGTTGGGTGGCGGGCCCAGACTGTAACCGGGCCTGTAGCGGGGGGCCGACCTGTAAACAGGGGGTGACCCCAGATAGGGCCGGCCGGGCCCCACGGGACGGGGTCGGACACGGCCGACACTAAGATGAGCATTTTGGTCACATAGGAACATATACTAACCATTAAAAATACCGTACTAAACTTGTAAGTCATAAAAAGCCGGTCTTATATTTTTTGGTATCATTAATATCATGGACAACATTTTGATGAAATCTGATGCCTTACTTAAGGAGAATTAAGGTATGTGAGTTACTAAGAGGAGTGACTGGCTGATGAAGGTGTTGTGTGTGGGCAGGCTGCAACCCCTCGGTTCTGTATCCTAAGATTGACTGTATCTATATCTACATTTTACCCGTCCAAAAGCAAGTCGACCCTTTCCGTGCCATTCCCGACGACCCGGTCCTCCTGTGCTTTTTGAAGACGCATTTTCCTTGGGTACCGATAGGCGGATCACACCCGGATTCAATTCCAAATGTGAAAAAAAAGAAAGTTTGCCGATTCTGTGTAAGTACTGCGCGACCCTCTCAAAGGACACGGAGCTGTAAAGGGAATGTGTCACAACAAAACGGTACAAACAGACGGCCACAATCGGGAACCAGCGCTTATCACGCCGCACCCAATCAGAATCTCCCATTTCCCCGAGACACAGAACTGAAAGAACCTATTTGAACCGTCCAAGAAGTTCTTATTTATCGTGATATGGCCTAATGGTACCCCCTTGGCTTTGTTTTTAAGTCGTCATTCAGTAGAAACGACAACCTCTTACTGTTCCGATTAACTTGCTTTGGGGAATTGCGACTTCACGAAAGAAATTGTTCCCACGGAAATAGAAATGTAATTTAAATTGCGCCAAAGACCTAGAAGACTTTTATATTTGCTCATCGATCACTGCCTTGAGTAGATGAAAAGAAAAGTGTTTACTCGGCTGTAAGGCACGTTGTTTTGCACACGGCTGACATGGTGCCGTTGGATCTCCGGCGCCAAAGTAATGACAACGAAGCTTCGACTTATGTTGTAGTTATTAGCTAAATAAGGATCCTTTGTGACATGTTTTGGTAAGACATCACGGCTATGTGAAATCCCTCTGTGCAGTAGAGGAGGAGGTCTGCAGAGCTGGGGTAGTATACTTCCATCTACTGTAGAAGAGGCCGATATTATACACATATAGCTGCATGTGGTAGCATACTTCTATCTACTTAACTATTTACAGATGGGGTAGTATAGAAACATATAGTTCTAAGCTTAAAGGCTGGAAATACGATTCCTATAATTGGAAAAGCAAGAGCTGTTTTTCAAGAAGTTCTTGGAGTATAGTTGTTCATGCTTGTAGCACTGTTCGGGGTTTGCGGCAATTATCGGGCGCACTTACCTCACCTTCATCGACCAAGTGGTTCTTTGGGTTCAATTCCCGGTCAGTGCTTGGTTCACTAAGGGATTAGGTACAGCAAAAATGATTGCTAGGTTTTGATCCCCTGCTGTTTGCCCGCCCTGTCACCTGCATCTCATAGATTCGATCACCAAAGACAGATTCATCCCAACTGGTTTTCGCTGTGAAAATGACCCTGGCTAGCGGTACGGCGTAAAACACCCAACACTCACTCACTCACTCACTCACTCACTGAGAATGACCACATAGGTATGGGTTATACATAAACGCACATTTCCCTTCATGCAGGCAAAAACGCGGAAAATATCAATACAGAATCTCTGCAGACCTACCTCCCCCATTTAGAAAAATCATCGCCTGGGCATCAGCTCAGGGGGCTTTTCACACTATAAAAATGGCGATCATAAATGGAAATAAGATCTTAAATAAGTATTTACGACCCTTAGGTTTCTACAGAACCCATAAGGGTTGGTCGGACGTTAAACTACCGCAACAAACTACCTAGATTTTTTTTTTTTTTTTTATGAACTATGATATTTGTCTGCTCTATTAGCTGTTTAACACTGTTTCACACCACAGATTTCTTTTCTTTAATTTTAAAATAATAATTATGTGGATTTAAGATCTTAAGTGTACTATTGCTAAGATAAAATGTTTCAGATAAGGCATTGTGTGTAGAACAGTTGGTCGTAACTGAAGCATATTATCTCAGCACTTATGATCGTTTAAAGTCCTTGGTGTGTAACGCCCCCTCATAAACTTATAGAGACAACAACTTTAAATCAATGTTTATGATTTGCACTTATATAAGCAATAGAGATGTATTTAAGGAAGTCTCAGTAAGGAACTTTGATGAGAATATCAATCATTTATCAATTGCCTGATATTCTATGAGAAATCCTTAAAGGGAGCCAAAAGCAAGTGTGTCAAAGTATAACAACATTTTGCAAACTCAATATCTGAAAATATATTCCAAGAGTCTAACTTTAGCCATTGGTACTCTATACATCATGATGACTAACTATAAATTTATTTGAATTCTATAATAGTCATGCCAATTATGCCTGAAGACAGCAATGTTGGTGGGTCACTGGGGCGTATGACGTCATTCTGATACAACTCACCAAAATTAACCAGGGACAAGTTTTAATGTATTTTGATGTAGTTTAAGTCTTTGTTCACAGTCTATTTTTTACCACAGGCCTTGGTTATGACCATAGAATATATTTCAATAGATAATCGAATTTTCAAACATTGCTTTTGGCTCCCTTTAAAAGAACTAGGTTTGATATTGTGGATAAAGACCTAGGCTGTACACAAGGTACCGGTATTAGAAATGACTTGTTTTAGACTCTAATGTCCAGTTGTTGCTTGTTCCGGCAGGTCACCAGCACGTGGTGGAGGTGCTGCTGGTCGCCGGCGCCCAGCGAGACGCCATGATGGGTCACGTGACCGCACGAGACCTGGCACGAGACTTCGGCCACGACGAGATCCTCGACCTGCTTCAGAGGAGCCCGTCCGACATGGCCTGACCTGCTTCAGAGGAGCCCGTCGGACATGGCCTGACGTGCTCCGACCTGCTTCAGAGGAGCCCGTCGGACATGGCCTGACGTGCTCCGACCTGCTTCAGAGGAGCCCGTCCGACATGGCCTGACGTGCTCCGACCTGCTTCAGAGGAGCCCGTCCGACATGGCCTGACGTGCTCCGACCTGCTTCAGAGGAGCCCGTCCGACATGGCCTGACGTGCTCCGACCTGCTTCAGAGGAGCCCGTCGGACATGGCCTGACGTGCTCCGACCTGCTTCAGAGGAGCCCGTCGGACATGGCCTGACGTGCTCCGACCTGCTTCAGAGGAGCCCGTCGGACATGGCCTGACGTGCTCTGACGTCACCACCTGACGGTCTCCGTGACGTCATCGTGACGTCACTAAAAGTACCAAACACCAGGCGTCCTTCAAACCACCTGACGTCACCAGCCATGATGTCAAGGACAATGTATGACGTCATTCCGACGCAACTCAAGTTTGAAATGACATCATATGTCCCAAATGGTGACAAAAGTAACCTAGATAAATTGGCATTAAAGAAAAACGAAGCCACAATATGCGTTAGGTAAATAGTAGCGTGTTGCCTAGCAGTGAGGAGGGCGCCGCCCGGGCCGCCCCCGGTGTTGGGGCCCGGGTAGACCCTGACCACAGACATGTCGGGAACGGGGCCGCCACGCCCCAGTATTACCGGGCCCAGATAGTTTACCCACCCCGCCTCGCCGCTTACAGCACCACTTCAAGACAATGTGTCACCGATTCCCCGCTGAATTTTCCCTCTGTTTGAACACTTGCAGCGATTTATTTATAATATGGGAATTATCTAAAAGTAAAAACAGAGACCCAAAATATCACGTTCTTATTTGAAGGCTGAAACTTTGTTTTTCTGATGCATAGTTTGTTAAGTTTGCCCTTCTGGTGCGTTTTTTTTCCAGTCTTGCGCAGGGCTGGCTTTGGAAAGGCAGGGGTAAGCATAGTGATGGGGAGTAGACAACCCCCCCCCCTGCCCCCAGTCGACGGGAGGACGCCCACCCCGCCCCGCGCCGAGTGCTTGGTGTGGTTGTTGATGCCTTGGGCAACGCGTTAATTCTAAGTGATTTGTAAATAACAAGAAATAAAAACGTTTTCTGAAAGATGAATCTTCGTTGATCTTACCCTCATATTGTGCAGTGTTTCTATATCTTTGTTTTTGCAGTGAAGACAGTTAGTACATGCTGAAGTTGTAATATTAAATACATATATATGCGCACTCATTGAATCTGAAAAAAAACACCACTGAGTTGATATTCTAAAGTGCCATTGTTTCAAACTGAATTACCCAACTTTTTTTGTATAAAAGTTCCGTAGGCTCAATACCAGAGTGATTCTAGTCGAAATTGATGCTATGAAAGAATGAGTTGAAAAAGATATAGAAACATGAATACACATTATTTTACGGGCACAGCTGCCTGGACGCTACTTCTTATGGTTGAGGTTACATTGGCTTTCTTTTTTCGCTTCTAGGGAAATTATTATAAAACGAAAACGGCCATGGGGTTATAGCAGTAGAGACAACGGAATTTCCGATTAAGCCTATTGAAAAGTTCTATTAGTACACGCAGTGTGCATACCGCCTAACAACGTACGATTCAGAAACATCTCTCCTAATAATAAAAAAAAGTACGAAAAGCTTGTTTGTGACCTGGTGTTTACTTGCATTATATCAAGTTTATCGAATGTATTTTGATGAAATAGTGTTTGCACAAACTCGGCCCTCTTCTGCAAAATTAGATCAAGTCGGGAGGTTTATCTAAATGTAGGAATAATAGTCTGGGTGAGGGCGACTCGCGGTCTGGGAGCTGTGGGGAGATTGAGAACGCCAGCTATCAAGAACCAGACTGTCCAGACCCGAAAGTCTCTACTCTTGTACATCGTCTCGTTCGTTTTCATACTAGTTTAAAAACCCATTTTTTGCAGAATAAAAGAAAAAACTCTTTACATTGATCGTCGGTAAACTGGTTGGAGTGATGCGCCAAACGGTGTGATGGGTGTGCCGGCCGGGCCGCGTTCAGATTAACCCCACCCCGCCGACGCCCTCCTCCACGGCCCGCCCCAAACCAACTTTACCACCAGAAATGAGATATTGAGCGACCACAAACAGTATTCGAAATCTACGAGGTCATATTTTTGTTCTCTATCGCAATGTGGTTAGATTGCAAAAGAAAAAGACGTGTTTTGGGGCGATGGCTGGGAGGGTGGGATGCGACCACGTGACAGGGGGAGGGGGCCGCCCCCGC
Source organism: Lepidonotus clava (assembly GCA_936440205.1). Classification (NCBI taxonomy): domain Eukaryota; kingdom Metazoa; phylum Annelida; class Polychaeta; order Phyllodocida; family Polynoidae; genus Lepidonotus; species Lepidonotus clava. Next base: position 14,919,535 of record OW387135.1, read on the forward strand.
ACGGACACGCCCCCCCCCCACCCCCCCACCTTCACAGCCCCCTCACACCACCATGTCCACTGCTGGGACCCTCTCCGCTTCCAACGTCCCAGGCATAGTCACATTAGTACTGGTATGCCATTTTTCCGCCCTCCTAACCTCTAAACATTAAAGAAGCCCTCCTAAAATATCGATGCTACATGTAAAGTCTCCTGCTTCATTTGCTCTGTGGCCTTGCCTCACCTACACTACAATTCCGTCCTCTAAACAAAGCACTTCTCCAAACAACCCACCAACCCCCACCTCATGCATGATGCACCACTGAACAACCCCCAACTCACTCATGGCGCATCTCTCCAAACAACCCACCGTCTCATAACTCACACATGACGCACCCCTCCAAACAACCCACCTATAACTCACACATGACGCACCCCTCCAAACAACCCACCTACAACTCACACATGACGCACCCCTCCTAACAACCCACCCACAACTCACACATGACACACCCCTCCTAACAACCCACCCACAACTCACACATGACACACCCCTCCAAACAACCCACCCACAACTCACACATGACACACCCCTCCAAACAACCCACCTACAACTCACACACAACGCACCCCTCCAAACAACTCACCTACAACTCACACACGACGCACCCCTCCAAACAACCCACCCACAACTCACACACGACGCACCCCTCCAAACAACCCATCCACAACTCACACACGACGCACCCCTCCAAACAACTCACCTACAACTCACACACGACGCACCCCTCCAAACAACCCACCCACGACTTACACATGACGCACCCCTCCAAACAACCCACCTACAACTCACACATGACACACCCCTCCAAACAACCCACCTATAACTCACACATGACACACCCCTCCAAACAACCCACCTACAACTCACACATGTCGCACCCCTCCAAACAACCTACCTACAACTCACACATGACACACCCCTCCAAACAACCCACCTACAACTCACACACGACGCACCCCTCCAAACAACTCACCTACAATTCACACACGACGCACCCCTCCAAACAACCCACCCACAACTCACACATGACACACCCCTCCAAACAACCCACCCACAACTCACACACGACGCACCCCTCCAAACAACCCACCTACAACTCACACACGACGCACTCCTCCAAACAACCCACCCACAACTCACACACGACGCACCCCTCCAAACAACCCACCCACAACTCACCCACGACGCACCCCTCCAAACAACCCACCCACAACTCACACACGACGCACCCCTCCAAACAACCCACCCACAACTCACACATGACACACCCCTCCTAATAACCCACCCACAACTCACACATGACACACCCCTCCAAACAACCCTCCCAAAACCCATACATGACGCACCCCTCCTAACAACCCACCTACAACTCACACATGACGCACCCCTCCTAACAACCCACCCACAACTCACACACGACGCACCCCTCCTAACAACCCACCCACTACTCACACATGACACACCCCTCCAAACAACCCACCCACAACTCACACATGACACACCCCTCCAAACAACCCTCCCAAAACCCATACATGACACACCCCTCCAAACAACCCACCCACAACTCACACATGACACACCCCTCCTAACAACCCACCCACAACTCACTCATGACACACCCCTCCTAACAACCCACCCACAACTCACACATGACACACCCCTCCTAACAACCCACCCACAACTCACACATGACACACCCCTCCAAACAACCCACCCACAACTCACACATGATGCACCCCCCAAAGAACCCACCCACAACTCACACATGACACACCCCTCCTAACAACCCACCCACAACTCACTCATGACACACCCCTCCAAACAACCCACCTACAACTCACTCATGACACACCCCTCCAAACAACCCACCCACAACTCACACATGATGCACCCCCCAAACAACCCACCTACAACTCACACATGACGCACCCCTCCAAACAACCCTCCCAAAACCCATACATGATACATCCCTCCTAACAACCCACCTACAACTCACACATGACGCACTCCTCCTAACAACCCTCCCAAAACCCAAACATGATACATCCCTCCTTACAACCCACCCACAACTCACACATGACGCAACCATCCTAACAACCCACCTACAACTCACACATGACGCACCCCTCCTAACAACCCACCCACAACTCACACATGACACACCTCTCCAAACAACCCTCCCAAAACCCATACATGACGCACCCCTCCTAACAACCCACCTACAACTCACACATGACGCACCCCTCCTAACAACCCACCCACAACTCACACACGACGCACCCATCCTAACAACCCACCCACAACTCACACATGACACACCCCTCCTAACAACCCACCCACAACTCACACATGACACACCCCTCCAAACAACCCACCCACAACTCACACATGATGCACCCCCGAAACAACCCACCTACAACTCACTCATGACACACCCCTCCAAACAACCCACCCACAACTCACACATGACACACCCCTCCAAACAACCCACCCACAACTCACACATGACACACTCCTCCAAACAACCCACCCACAACTCACACATGATGCACCCCCCAAACAACCCACCCACAACTCACACATGACACACTCCTCCAAACAACCCACCCACAACTCACACATGATGCACCCCCCAAACAACCCACCCACAACTCACACATGACACACCCCTCCTAACAACCCACCCACAACTCACTCATGACACACCCCTCCAAACAACCCACCCAGAACTCACACATGACACACCCCTCCTAACAACCCACCCACAACTCACACATGACACACCCCTCCTAACAACCCACCCACAACTCACACATGATGCACCCCCCAAACAACCCACCTACAACTCACACATGACACACCCCTCCTAACAACCCACCCACAACTCACTCATGACACACCCCTCCAAACAACCCACCTACAACTCACTCATGACACACCCCTCCTAACAACCCACCCACAACTCACACATGATGCACCCCCCAAACAACCCACCTACAACTCACACATGACGCACCCCTCCAAACAACCCTCCCAAAACCCATACATGATACATCCCTCCTAACAACCCACCTACAACTCACACATGACGCACTCCTCCTAACAACCCTCCCAAAACCCATACATGATACATCCCTCCTTACAACCCACCCACAACTCACACATGACGCAACCCTCCTAACAACCCACCTACAACTCACACATGACGCACCCCTCCTAACAACCCACCCACAACTCACACATGACACACCTCTCCAAACAACCCTCCCAAAACCCATACATGACGCACCCCTCCTAACAACCCACCTACAACTCACACATGACGCACCCCTCCAAACAACCCTCCCAAAACCCATACATGATACATCCCTCCTAACAACCCACCTACAACTCACACATGACGCACTCCTCCTAACAACCCTCCCAAAACCCATACATGATACATCCCTCCTTACAACCCACCCACAACTCACACATGACGCAACCCTCCTAACAACCCACCTACAACTCACACATGACGCACCCCTCCTAACAACCCACCCACAACTCACACATGACACACCTCTCCAAACAACCCTCCCAAAACCCATACATGACGCACCCCTCCTAACAACCCACCTACAACTCACACATGACGCACCCCTCCTAACAACCCACCCACAACTCACACACGACGCACCTATCCTAACAACCCACCTACAACTCACACATGACACACCCCTCCTAACAACCCACCCACAACTCACACATGACACACCCCTCCTAACAACCCACCTACAACTCACTCATGACACACCCCTCCTAACAACCCACACAAACTCACACATGACACACTCCTCCAAACAACCCACCCACAACTCACACATGATGCACCCCCCAAACAACCCACCCACAACTCACACATGACACACCCCTCCAAACAACCCACCTACAACTCACTCATGACACACCCCTCCTAACAACCCACCCACAACTCACTCATGACGCATTCCTCCAAACAACCCTCCCAAAACCCATACACGATTCACTACTCAAAATAAGTGAACCACCCTAAACACAAAAGGTGATGCACAATTCAAAACCACCTGTTTACTACTCACACATATCGCATCCCTCAATACAACCCTCCCAGCCATAACTTGCATATAATTCATGCCTCAAAACAATCCATCCACCAACAACTCACATAATATGATGCACTTCTCAAAACAACCCTCCCACAACTTGCACATGACACACCCCTCAAAACGACCCACCCCCCCAAAACCCTTGTCCTGCCCGTTTTCAAGTTTTGCCCACCAGCCCCCTCCCTCATCCCTCTGCTGCCCCCTTTGATTCCTGCCCCGTTCTTGCCTCCACCCTCTCTGCCCCCTGCCCCTGCCCCCTGCCGTGGCCGGCAGGGTGGGGTGAGGTGGGTGGGGGAGAGTGAGGTGGGGGCGGGAGGGGGGGCGTGATGGGGGAGGTGGGGTGAATAAAACGTCCGCCGGGTGCCCATTAGAGTCAAAGGGACCCTGCCCCCCGTCCAGCTCACACCGCCACTCCCGTCCACTCACCCAGGTAGGTGCACAGTCTCCTCCGATACACTCACTTAGGTCTTTGGTTCAATAACTAGAGCGATCCACTTAAGTTTTAGAAACGCCATATATATGAGTTAGCTTCTCGACTTTCTTGGGTTCGAAGAAAGACCCTGATGATATATTTTGATAGACTCTGTGACTCGTTTTATGCACAAGTTGGCAATTACCACTGCCTACATTCATTATGATATATGCAGTAAAAATATGACCCTCAGATATTCTGGGAAGGAAGGTTGGGGGACTAAATCTGCCTTCTTAGCATGGTCATTTTGCGAATTGCGTCGTTCAAAGGGCCTTGATTATATACCATGGACATCCAGAATATGACTATTTGTTTCCAAATATATTACCTTTACACCGGAGGAGGGGCTGTAAAGGGGGGCAGAGGTTGACACGTGATAATCCAAACAACATAGTAACTATAATGAGAAGAAAACTTTAGGGTGTTCCCATGTCGCATATCGAATTTAAGAAATGGTCATTTACTCTATTTGCAATTTTCATGTTGGTTTTGATATTGCCGATTGCATGTAGCTTATTATTGTTCTCATATCACTCGTGGCACACGTCTAAGTTAAAGGGCCATGAAGCCCTGTCAACGTTAGGGGTGTGCACCCATACTGGGCCCTCTATTAGCACCCATACTGGGCCCCATACTATAAGTGCGCCCCCACCTTTTTAAAAAGCTGGATCCTTCACTGTGGGCCCCTCGACACCAGCAGCATCAACCAATCAGAAGATCCTCAGAGCAGTGTAAGACCATCCAATCTCTACATCTGTTCCGTTTTTCACCGTGACTGGTTTGTTTTCAAGTATCCAGGCTCAAGCTGCAAACCTTTTGAGTTGAGTCTCTGTTTGTGGCCTAGCTTTAAGGGGCGCCCGCTATAACGCCTCTATCATATCCATACACAACTTCAGAAATAAAAGATTAAACTGAAATAATGAAAAATGAAAAGAAATAGCAGTCTATGCTTAATTTTCATCATATGAAACAAAACCTAATGTGACAGACTACTGAGAGGTCGAACCCACGGGGTGGGGGTGGGGGTGGGGGTGGGGGAGTTGGGGGGGGGGGGGGCGTGAAGGGCGGGTTTGTTTTCCGCAGTCGGCGTTCCCCGCGCCCCGGCTCTGTCAGCATGAGAGGCGCCAAGCTCGGATCTAGGTGGTCATAACAAACTTTTTCTGAAATACCCGAAATAGGTAAATGTGTAAAAAGGGAGCAGAGTAAAAGGCACGTGCACCCTGTAGGAGTAACACAAGTATGTTATGGTATTTGACTTGTGTGCACTGGCTATCCCAATGTAGAAACAAGCGGCCGGTTGGATTACTGGTAGGGCTACGTGAGAATGAAGTAGTTTAAAAAAAAACTTGTCTGTTGGCTCCTAGATCTTTTTCAATACTGCCATACATGTTCAGCCGGGTAATTGCCCTTTTGTCCACTTTTTCTATAAAATAAGTTTTATTTGCAATAAACATCAGGGTCTGCCCTGGTTTTCAGAGTATTACAATATTATGGGTTATGTACATAAACACAACTAATGATACAATACATAATATAATATAATATAATATAGAACAATGAATATCATTGATAGTCTCACAGTACATGTAGTTGCAGTTCATTTTTACTGAGTTCGAATAAAGTGAAATAGAGTGTCTCTAGACAAACCACCTTTAAAGTTATAACATGCTTACATGAGTTTTTTTCAGTAAATAAGACAAAGGAGAACTTGTATACTAATGTAATACTAATGAAATAGACCATGTATATTCTTAGCCCTGATAACCTTCATGAAATCAAAGAGACACCAATAGACCTGTCCACTTTAGGATGTAGTGCTGGCATGATACAGAGGTAGGACATAATTGCAGTTTTTGCAAAGACAGCCACTGACACAAATCTGAATGAATGAGTTAGTACTTGTGTTTTCTAAGTCCATAAAGTGTTGATAAATGAGGATGAATTATTATTTTGTCTCAATTAGGTGATTACCTCCATTTCAGGTGAACCCGAAAAGGTATGTTTTTGTGATTTTAGGGTTGGACATTGTGGGCCAAGCTGAAGGACTTTAACACTGTTCTCTATGGGAAATTGCCATTTTTGCTTTCCAGTCCTACAGCTACATATCAAACATGATATTGAAAGTAAAAGCTTATAAAGTTTAGTTTTGAGTAATACTACTAGGAAAATTACTGTGAATCAAGTATGATGAACATTTTTCTAAAAATATTGATATCTTAGAAATAAGGGGTGGGCTAGCCGGCAAAGTGGACAGGTCTATTGCTGTTCAGTACATCGTAATGGATCCCATAGTACAACACCCTTGTGTTGTCTATTTGTCTGATTAAATGTTGTGAATTAAAATGTTGTGGACGCGTGGCTCTCTTCCTTTTTCATTAAACCTTATCCATTGCTTACATATTCTCAGTTCTGACTTTACATGACGTTCTCCCTGTTTCAGCCTTCTCTACCATTACAATGCGAGGTGCCGGAGTATCCACCCGCGCGGCCCTGACCTGCGGCTGCCTGGTGCTCTCACCTATAACCTCAGTTCTGACTTTACATGACGTTCTCCCTGTTTCAGCCTTCTCTACCATTACGATGCGAGGTGCCGGAGTATCAGCCCGTGCGGCCCTGACCTGCGGCTGCCTGGTGCTCGTGCTGGCCAGCGTGCTGGCGCCGGTAGGGGGCACTCAGACACACCGAGACCGGCTCTTCGGGCGGGGCCGACAACGGCGGGACCTCGACCTAGAGGTAAGGACTGTATTGCATGATATAAAGTTTGAGGTAAGGGCTCTATTACATCATCTAAATTGGATCTTTCTCTCTCTACTCCTGATGAAAATATTTAATGAGCTATAAGTTGGAAATCGCATACCATATATTTTATGAATTCATGATTATGTCCTATACTGAAATAGAAACGGGGGTATTATATAAATATATAGGCTATAATATATATATATATATAAATATATATATATTATATATATAGTTGACTCAAACCAGTCAATATCTTGTTCAAGCTTTATTCTTATTACTTATATCTATATTAATGATAATTATTATTACAGCGGTTTTTTTTTAATTTCTTGGACATAAAACCACAAGGCCAAAATAATAGCCTGTACCCTCCAACCCTGTCTTTTCTTTGACCTATTCGTAATCGTATTAACCTGGAATACATCCACCTCCACCCCTGGTTACGCCCACGCTCCTCACGGTGTTGGTGGGGGGTGTTGGGGGGGGGGGGGGGGGTGTTGGGGGGGGGGGGGGGGGGCGCCGCCGGCCGACTCCGCCCTCACACTCACACTGCACGGGTTACACCCCAGGTCAGCCACAACCTTAGCACCGGTCGATTTCCCCAATTTGTGGACTGCATTTGGCGGAGGCTGTCTCCATTCCTTTTTAATGTGTTTATTGACTAACTTCTCGTCGCTATATATATATATATATATGTGTGTGACCGGGAGGTACGATGACTCGTATCCCCCGGTGGCCTATCGCATATCCCCCAGAATAGCTCTTGCAGCGACGCTAGTGTGCGCAAAACACATAAAGAACACCAAAGAGATCAAACAATTTGTGTCCAATATATATTATATATATATATATATATGATATATATATATATATATGAAAGAATATAACAAGTCATAAACAATCGAAATGGCATAAGCGTCTGTTAAGAATACAAGACTACTTTGCAGTGTAATAGATCGTCCATCGTTTAGTAATCTCATATCAATACCATAGTAACTTGGTCGTTATTCATGCTGTTCCAGGTTTCATGAAAAAAACGTATTTCTAAGTAAATAATTGCTTCCCCCCATTAACTGCTTTATACCATTATCCAAAATGTAATCTATATCGGCGTTTTATTGACAAAACTTTGAATCAGAAGTGAGGCTTAAAATTCCGTATGTCTCATGAATACAAAGTGAGAAGTCAAAGTGGTAGGTTGTCATAGATAATTTCTAGTGACATGTATGCCCCTTCTGCCAGATGACCATGTACTGAATCCTCCTCTTTACCCACAGGGCCTCCCTCCGGAGATCAGGGAGAAGATTGCCAGTTCCCGGGTGCGGACATCCACAGACACAAGTAACGCTGCCCCCAACTGCTGGGTGGAGGTAGATGTGGTAAGTAAAGGAGCTTCTCACTGGGGGTTAATGTGGTGACTAGGGGCTTCTCACTGGGGGTTAAACATGGTGAGTAGAGGGGGTTCTCACTGGGGGATTAATGTGGTGAGTAGAGGGGCTTCTCACTGGGGGATTAATGTGGTGACTAGGGGCTTCTCACTGGGGGATGAATGTGGTGAGTAGAGGGGCTTCTCACTGGGGGATGAATGTGGTGAGTAGAGGGGGTTCTCACTGGGGGATTAATGTGGTGAGTAGAGGGGCTTCTCACTGGGGGATTAATGTGGTGACTAGGGGCTTCTCACTGGGGGATTAATGTGGTGAGTAGAGGAGGTTCTCACTGGGGGATTAATGTGGTGAGTAGAGGGGGTTCTCACTGGGGGATGAATGTAGTGAGTAGAGGGGCTTCTCACTGGGGGATTAATGTGGTGAGTAGAGGGGGTTCTCACTGGGGGATTAATGTGGTGAGTAGAGGGGGTTCTCACTGGGGGATTAATGTGGTGACTAGGGGCTTCTCACTGGGGGATTAATGTGGTGAGTAGAGGGGGTTCTCACTGGGGGATAAACATGGTGAGTAGAGGGGGTTCTCACTGGGGATTAATGTGGTGAGTAGAGGGGGTTCTCACTGGGGATTAATGTGGTGAGTAGAGGGGGTTCTCACTGGGGGATTAATGTGGTGAGTAGAGGGGGTTCTCACTGGGGGATTAATGTGGTGAGTAGAGGGGGTTCTCACTGGGGATTAATGTGGTGAGTAGAGGGGGTTCTCACTGGGGATTAATGTGGTGAGTAGAGGGGGTTCTCACTGGGGGATTAATGTGGTGAGTAGAGGGGGTTCTCACTGGGGATTAATGTGGTGAGTAGAGGGGCTTCTCACTGGGGGATTAATGTGGTGAATAGAGGGGCTTCTCACTGGGGGATTAATGTGGTGAGTAGAGGGGCTTCTCACTGGGGGATTAATGTAGTGAGTAGAGGGGGTTCTCACTGGGGGATTAATGTGGTGAGTAAAGGAGCTTCTCACTGGGGGATTAATGTGGTGAATAGAGGGGCTTCTCACTGGGGGATTAATGTAGTGAGTAGAGGGGGTTCTCACTGGGGGATTAATGTAGTGAGTAGAGGGGGTTCTCACTGGGGATTAATGTGGTGAGTAGAGGGGCTTCTCACTGGGGGATTAATGTGGTGAGTAAAGGAGCTTCTCACTGGGGGATTAATGTGGTGAGTAGAGGGGCTTCTCACTGGGGGATTAATGTAGTGAGTAGAGGGGGTTCTCACTGGGGGATTAATGTAGTGAGTAGAGGGGGTTCTCACTGGGGATTAATGTGGTGAGTAGAGGGGCTTCTCACTGGGGGATTAATGTGGTGAATAGAGGGGCTTCTCACTGGGGGATTAATGTGGTGAGTAGAGGGGCTTCTCACTGGGGGATTAATGTAGTGAGTAGAGGGGCTTCTCACTGGGGGATTAATGTGGTGAGTAGAGGGGGTTCTCACTGGGGGATTAATGTGGTGAGTAGAGGGGGTTCTCACTGGGGATTAATGTGGTGAGTAGAGGGGGTTCTCACTGGGGGATTAATGTGGTGAGTAGAGGGGGTTCTCACTGGGGGGTTTATGTGGTGAGTAGAGGGGCTTCTCACTGGGGGATTAATGTGGTGAGTAGAGGAGGTTCTCACTGGGGGATTAATGTGGTGACTAGGGGCTTCTCACTGGGGGATTAATGTGGTGAGTAGAGGGGGTTCTCACTGGGGATTAATGTGGTGAGTAGAGGGGGTTCTCACTGGGGGATTAATGTGGTGAGTAGAGGGGGTTCTCACTGGGGGATTAATGTGGTGAGTAGAGGGGCTTCTCACTGGGGGATTAATGTGGTGACTAGAGGGGCTTCTCACTGGGGGATTAATGTGGTGAATAGAGGGGCTTCTCACTGGGGGATTAATGTGGTGAGTAGAGGGGCTTCTCACTGGGGGATTAATGTGGTGAGTAGAGGGGGTTCTCACTGGGGGATTAATGTGGTGACTAGGGGCTTCTCACTGGGGGTTAAACATGGTGAGTAGAGGGGGTTCTCACTGGGGGATTAATGTGGTGAGTAGAGGGGGTTCTCACTGGGGGATTAATGTGGTGAGTAGAGGGGGTTCTCACTGGGGGATTAATGTGGTGAGTAGAGGGGGTTCTCACTGGGGGATTAATGTGGTGAGTAGAGGGGCTTCTCACTGGGGGATTAATGTGGTGAGTAGAGGGGCTTCTCACTGGGGGATTAATGTGGTGAGTAGAGGGGGTTCTCACTGGGGGATTAATGTGGTGAGTAGAGGGGCTTCTCACTGGGGGATTAATGTGGTGAGTAGAGGGGCTTCTCACTGGGGGATTAATGTGGTGAGTAGAGGGGGTTCTCACTGGGGGATTAATGTGGTGAGTAAAGGGGGTTCTCACTGGGGGATTAATGTGGTGAGTAGGGGCTTCTCACTGGGGGATTAATGTGGTGAGTAGAGGGGGTTCTCACTGGGGGATTAATGTGGTGAATAGAGGGGCTTCTCACTGGGGGATTAATGTGGTGAGTAGAGGGGCTTCTCACTGGGGGATTAATGTGGTGAGTAGAGGGGGTTCTCACTGGGGGATTAATGTGGTGAGTAGAGGGAGTTCTCACTGGGGGATTAATGTGGTGAGTAGAGGGGCTTCTCACTGGGGGATTAATGTGGTGAGTAGAGGGGGTTCTCACTGGGGGATTAATGTGGTGAGTAGAGGGGCTTCTCACTGGGGGATTAATGTGGTGAGTAGAGGGGCTTCTCACTGGGGGATTAATGTGGTGAGTAGAGGGGGTTCTCACTGGGGGATTAATGTGGTGAGTAGAGGGGCTTCTCACTGGGGGATTAATGTGGTGAGTAGAGGGGCTTCTCACTGGGGGATTAATGTGGTGAGTAGAGGGGCTTCTCACTGGGGGATTAATGTGGTGAGTAGAGGGGGTTCTCACTGGGGGATTAATGTGGTGAGTAGAGGGGGTTCTCACTGGGGGATTAATGTGGTGAGTAGAGGGGCTTCTCACTGGGGGATTAATGTGGTGAGTAGAGGGGGTTCTCACTGGGGGATTAATGTGGTGAGTAGAGGGGCTTCTCACTGGGGATTAAACATGGTGAGTAGAGGGGGTTCTCACTGGGGGATTAATGTGGTGAATAGAGGGGCTTCTCACTGGGGGATTAATGTGGTGAGTAGAGGGGGTTCTCACTGGGGGATTAATGTGGTGAGTAGAGGGGGTTCTCACTGGGGGATTAATGTGGTGAGTAGAGGGGGTTCTCACTGGGGGATTAATGTGGTGAGTAAAGGAGCTTCTCACTGGGGGATTAATGTGGTGAGTAGAGGGGGTTCTCACTGGGGGATTAATGTAGTGAGTAGAGGGGGTTCCCACTGGGGGATTAATGTGGTGAATAGAGGGGCTTCTCACTGGGGGATTATTGTGGTGAGTAGAGGGGGTTCTCACTGGGGGATTAATGTGGTGACTAGGGGCTTCTCACTGGGGGATTAATGTGGTGAGTAGAGGGTGTTGTCCCTGGGGGATTAATGTGGTGAGTAGAGGGGGTTCTCACTGGGGGGTTTATGTGGTGAGTAGGGGGTTCTCACTGGGGGGTTTATGTGGTGAGTAGGGGCTTCTCACTGGGGGATTAATGTGGTGAGTAAAGGGGCTTCTCACTGGGGGATGAATGTGGTGAGTAGAGGGGGTTCTCACTGGGGGATTAATGTGGTGAGTAGAGGGGGTTCTCACTGGGGATTAATGTGGTGAGTAGAGGGGGTTCTCACTGGGGGATTAATGTGGTGAGTAGAGGGGCTTCTCACTGGGGGATTAATGTAGTGAGTAGAGGGGGTTCTCACTGGGGGATTAATGTGGTGAGTAGAGGGGGTTCTCACTGGGGATTAATGTGGTGAGTAGAGGGGGTTCTCACTGGGGGATGAATGTGGTGAGTAGAGGGGGTTCTCACTGGGGGATTAATGTGGTGAGTAGAGGGGCTTCTCACTGGGGGATTAATGTGGTAAGTAGAGGGGGTTCTCATTTGGGGGGGGGGGGGGCAGGGGAGTAACATGGATTCATATCTGGATGTGCCGACCAAAAATCGAATGAAATGGGACCATTTTTAGCCTGAAATGAATGGATATATTTCCATTCAAAGTGGGTATCAAATTAAGGGGCCCATTTAATTTGGGAACCATTCTATACTTTATCTATTTAATATGGTCAATGCAAGAGGTAACTAGGTCATGTACGGATTAGTGGCATGTGTACCTGTTCAGGAAGGGTTTGGCATTGGTCGTTTGCTTCAACAACATAGATCGCCACTCATAGCGGCAACTGGAAAATATGCCATTCCTTTTGCATTCCATTTAAAACACATTTATATATGGTTATAGATTTTACTATCTATGTTTTCGTGACTCTCTCAAATTAATGTTGGTGTTCTTAACATTGCAGCCCCGGCGCGTGGGTGGGGTGTGTCGGAGAATAGAGAACATGCCGGCCTGCTCAGTGAACGACAACTTGTACATCAACCACCCGGACTGCATGTAGACGGAGACTGAGGACCTACCACCCCCAACACCAGGATGGCCGCCAGCTGCTGCTGGGCGCCGCCGGAAGGGGGCGCGACAAGCACATTGTCCACCCCCGCCGGGAGAACCCTCTGTCCCCCTCTCCCCTACAGAAACACTGACAAGCAAGTAGATGTAAAGAGTCTACTGAACTAGTACTGTTGAAACATGGGCTATCCGCCAACCGTGTTCATAGGCCTGCTGCTACTGTAATGACTACTCTGCACCATACTGTGATTTGATGGTAAAGATGCTGGGGGCACAGTGTCCTACTTGCGTCCTCTGGTTCATGGTTACACAATAGTTTTTTTGATAATTGAAGTAATGTATCTGGAAAGCTTTTTCACTAAGTAATCTAATCACGCAGAAGCTAGTACTTGCCATGTTGTTATGACACACTGCATGGAGCACAATGGTAAATGTGCAGTCCGGGCGAGACGTTCCCAGCCTGCCAGTTCAGGGGACTGTACAGCTACTGGCTATAGTCGTAGTAGTTGCCCTACTCGAGATCAGTTGTCTATTCTTTACAACTACTGGTTATTTTTGGTTTCTGAGTACAATATGATTCTATAGATTTTAGACAGCGTTAATAAAATCACATTTCCACGCTGCAAATATAATTCTGCCAATGGCAACTGTTAAAGAGCTTATGGCACATTCTAGTTTGTGATTCTGTCACAATAATATGGACAATGACTTCTTAAATAAGGTAAAGCTTTGCTTCCTTTGAAGGGAATGTCGTAAAACACACTGAACCCTTTACCAGTTGATTTAGTTTGACCTTTGGTGTTGCTAAATGTGCTGGGATCACATTGATAGCCCTCATATAGGTATATATGTTTTAGTTAGGTTAACGGTATATCTATGATTATATTTATAGACACCCGGGTACTTTGATCATTGAATAGGCAGCTAAACGGTGTGCTCATTGATTGACAATAATGTATTTTGTACAGTTTTTATGTATTTCGTACTATTTCGGAAAGCATGATTTATATTGGCCGTGGTACGTTTAGCGCCACTCCTTCTGCCAGCGACAGAGACTTTTCTCAGGACATTAAATTATTGCTGACTCAGATGTAGGCTGTCCCGTGAAAAGCCCCCAGCTTGGATGGCACAAGAGAGGAGGCTTCCAGAAAACAGTAAATCAAAACCAAAAAGATGGCAAGTGTTCGCAGTTTAACTCAAAACAGATCCACACAAAGTTGAATTATATAATTGAATAGAAAACATTATTTCTAATTTCCAACACTTATGCGTAAATCCCTATATCTGGGAGTGACGCTTGCTAACAATGACGTCCCTTGTTATACCCCAAACTGTATTTTTAGAAGTACTTATTTATCATAACTGAGTTGATAGATTTATACAGAAACAATCCACCCAACAATACTCTTGAGTTCCAAGTCCAAACTCTCCCGTACGTAACTGCCTTGAGTCGAACTGTCGACGGCTGACCTTTAATGTGCTTCACTCCAATGTCAGTGACAGAATCTGACACAGCGCGTGAATGATGATTCAAACAGAAACGTGTTCCCATTCATTTGATTTGTTGCAATGTAAATAAAGGTGCAAAAATAAATACCCATCTTATGAATTTCTTAGTTCTTTTTCATTGTTTCTTTTAAAAACAGTTTATAACCCCTCAGAATAAGAACAAGTGAAAGGGGGAAGTGTCACAAATGAGGATTGTAAATCTTGTGCCAGTAAGCACTTCGTTATCCCTAAATTGCTATCGGTTTTGGCTTTATCAGAGTAAGAATCTTTGAATCCATAGGGATACCCTTACCATTACTTTCTTCGTTTTTTAATGACAGATGAGATGAGCAATGATTATCGAATACATAGTTTAGTTACGATGATTTTTCTCAGTAATCCCTTGTATAACTGTTGCCTTAAATAATTGTATCTTCACCTCTATCGTGACAACTATGTTGTACTCTAGTTACTAATGTAAATTCATTCTTAAACTTCACGATGTCACACAATTAACTCAACGATACTTTCCTCCAAAAAAAGAGACATCCACTCGTTTCCAAGTCGAAACATTTACAGCATAATAAATTGTAAAAAACCTGAGAGTCTATAGATTAATAGCATCTCATCTGGAGGAAGAAAACAAGCACACGCTATTTACATTATATTGAGATATTTAGCTGCACTATTTATGGGTAAGTCAGTTTAACATAAAGAGGACGTGTCAAAAACAATAGAGGTCGCAAGTCGCCTATCATGTTTGTATCTCTTTTTACAAAGCTCTTCCACGATAACACAAAACAAAATACGGCAACTTTTGCTCTGTGCATCTAGTTGTTACCATAATGTGCACCTAGTATCATATGGGAAACCTTGATACTTTTTCTTTCACTGTACGTTTAGTTTTAGTTTGATCACCATTTTATTGGCAAATGTCTCCATCTGGCTCCGGGATCTGGCTGCAGCTCCCCAGATAGAAAGACTGGTGATTCATATGATTTGATTACGTCATGTATCAAATCAACTATACCAAATTGTCAACAAATTAGAAATCGGAAAATAATGACAATTTACGAATTGCGATTGAAGGCAATAGCAATATAAAATATGAAATTTAGGCCTATATGTTGTGAACTGTTTTTTTTTTTATAAGATATGAAAAAAGTAATGGGGCCCCAGTGTAAGAAAGACATTTTAAAACCTTTTAATCCTCCTTGAGATGGAACATTTGGAGATCGACAGCATTTTAGATTATGGAGTTATTTGTGTTCACATCGACAAAGAGATTTTGAAGATAAGCCCTTGTAATAGCGAATCTGGCGACCAGCAGTTGTTAAATGGAAATAATAAATAGCATATAAAGTAGTAGAATGTTAATCCAAGATCCTAGCTTGTTTGGAAAAAAATAGTTACTGTTGACTGTGCTTTTAACTTTACAGAATGCATTTTAGAATAACGATTTTCATTATCCGAAAATTCCCAGCACAACCATCCTGGGAAATGTTTGTCAAGTAGGTGGCCGCTAAGACTTCGGGGTGACCAGTGGCATGACGCCCCCCGGTCCACAGTATCACCTGGCAACATCCGGCAACACCAGGCAACCAGTTTGTATATATAGAAAGAATATAACACAGCAACTGCAAAATATTGCAGTAAATTGTGTGTTCTCAGAACAGAATATGTACATAGCTTTTGACCTTGTCCCTGGTGCTAAAACGTAGAACTGGTGCTTTTAGACGGAGCGCCGCTGGCAGCATGGCGTACCACGTTGAGTTTTGTTTTGGTCTTATGTGATGCCATTTTACTACTTTTCTACAACCTTAGTCACGGCGAAAGTCATGTGATCTGTTTGATGCTCCTGACTGGTTGAGGCACGTCAACACCCTGTCTGTAGTGGGACTGTACATTGGTAGAACCAGGCTATATGTTGTTCAATACACCAATGCCAGCAACACCGGGCAACATAAACGATGCGTGTATAGAGTGGCAATTGTATTTTGCTTTGCTCCAATGCCATCAAATGTTAAACATAAAACCAAGAGAATAAAATCTAAATAGCTGTTCAATATTGTATTTCGTGATGGTGAATAATTACAATAGAAATGGCTTATCTAATGAATTACAATATATATATATAAGTCTTACATCTAAACTAAATAACATTATCCACATGTCTTCAACTCATATTAAGCAATTCCCTTGATCCATCACTCAAATAATGGAAACCTGGAACATCAATTCAAAATTCAATATCATATGAATTATCACCTTATAGAACAGATCAAAGATTATTTATTGGAACCATTTACAACATCTGCCAAACAAAATACTAATTTGCCACATCCATCAGGCATGGCCAATTACCCAAGATAGCCATGGGTACAATTGTACTTGCTTTACAGGAAAAGGGTTTCGGTATTTGCTATTTGCTATTTGCTATTTGCTATTTAGTATTTGCTATTTAGCATTTTGGTTTCGCTATTTGACATTCTGTTTTTGGGAGAAGTTAAATGAAAATGCAAGCAATGCCACATTGAGCATTTTCAATAACATACTTATCTTTTGTCATTTGCAATAAATGTTTGAGTATTTAGGATATGATATTTTATATATCTATTAACAAAAGCTAAATATATTGAATTCATATGGAGAAAAGGTAGATCTAGAGCTATCTTGTGCCTAACATTTCATTGTAACGATAAAGTAGTATTGTGAAAAGGCCTGTTTAGATCTTGTTTATATATTGTCATGGGTTTGGAGCAAAATCAAAATACAATATAAGCCTTCCCTGTCTCCTAGATTTGGAGTTATTGGAATATAAGTAAGCATTATGTTTTTCCATATCCCAAGTCCTGCTATAGCATTATGACTTCTTAAATTTTATCATTTGACAGATTTGCAGGTTTGGCAGCCTATCAAAATGATGTATTTTGGGGCAAAATAGGGTTGGACATTATAGGTTGCACTGTCAAGCTTTGATATTGGTTCCTATGGGTAAATGGCCAATATATAAAGCTGTATTTTACAGATTTTAGGAGAAATCTGTCAGCCAAATTGCTTTTGTCAATTTTGTATTATGCAACTTTCTTCAGTGAATTAGCATGGAGGTAATTTTGAAAATATTTCATGGTAAACTTTAATGTTCCCATAAACTGGAATGGGCTTAATATTAATGTTTATAGTGGAAACTTATAACTGATATTTACTGAAATATTGCCCAAAATTAGAAAATTAGTCTAAAAAATACCTAAAACTCAAATTTATTTTGGATTCTTCAGGTGGAAAGCTTTTTTCAATAATTTCAATGAAAATAATCCAAATGTTGGCTCTGTGCCAATAAGACAAATATCTTATCAGATGTCACATGCCTACCGTATGCCTTGTACCTGTTTCCATGGTAACCAATAATTCATAAAATAACTATTTCACTTTTTATAAGGATAACATGAAAACGTTATCTTTTTCATGCAAAAGAGAGTTTGTTATTATCATAAATGAAAGCAAAGTTATAGCCAATTGAAAATCATGTCATTTACACAAATTCACCTTTTTTTCATGATTTTTAATGGGTGCGGTAAGTTCAAATGTAAGTACATTATTAATGGTTTCTCTAATTGCAATTCTAATATTTTTTGGTGACTCGATGGTCTGGTGTTCAAATAGCTGTATCTCTGGTTCTAATTGGAATCTTTGAAAAATTCTTTCAGATTCTAAAAGCTGAATTCACCCTCTTTCAATGGTGTTCTTTTGGGATTTTACTATAGGGCCGCATATTCGGCCTCTGGCAGTGAAAGGGTTAACATAACAAGAACCAATACAGAATACTGCTGCAATGTTATAATAACGACACATGTTTGCCTGGGTCAGCTGCTGTGTGAGATATTGTCTGCTATGTAAGGTATTGTTCTGTTAAAATGACAACGGTAGAAAATTTTGGGAAGATTTTGCATACTTTAATGTTTTTTTCCTGCGGAAATAGGCTGTTCATGGGTAGCTCCTCTGGATAATTCTTCATTTTACACTCAGAGATAAGACACGCTCGATTTTGTTTCAGATTTAGTAATTTCAGAATTCCAGTTTTGAACAAAACCACAATATTTCACTAACATAATCTATCGTGATCAGAGGGGCATGCGTTTATTCAGCAAAGTCTGATTACGTCAATGTAGTCCGTGGGAGTTTTACCTCAAAGCGCTTGATCCCCTCATTTGTGTAGCTGACTCCCTTTGGCAATAAGGAGTATTGCTTTTTGCGTATATTCTGAAAATTCAGCAGATTGCGGTCGCATGTGCGACTACCGAAATTGCCCAATGATTCAATGAGGACACGTTCTATAGCAGGAACGAGACGTTATCACCTAATCATAATACAACAACTTCCCTTGTTTTCTGAACGTCCACGAAACCAAGACAGAAACTATTTGTAAGTTAACTGAACGCAGAGAAGACTACAGGTTTCAGCTTAAAATGCGACATATTTCCTTGAAAGTAACGAAGAGGTGTCTTGTTTTGGCAGGCGAATGTCAATGAAAAATTGGGTGCTATTTGTTCCCCGGGCCGGCCGTCTGTGTACCCCCGTGTGTCCCGGGACAGATTAGGACGGCGGTAACCCAGGACCGGCCTCCGTGTTGTCAGCCTGTACCGGCCTTCTCAATGACCTTCTCAATGACCTAGACAGGCCAGCAAAAAGCCTCTGTCTGCGAGTTATCAGCGTATCGGGCTCGGGGAGACCGACACCCTCACAACAACACGTCGCCCCCCGCCGTGCCTGGCACCGCCGCCCCTCAAGGTGACCAGGAACATGGCCCTCCTCCTGCCAGAGTCCACTCCGAGGGACAGTCCCAATAAAAGCCGGCCAGGTTAAGGTGACCCTCCAGAATGAGCAGAGGCTGGACGGAGCAGGCCAACGTGAGTAGTCTTTGTGTCTCGGGTAATCGTTGTTTATGGCAGTTTGGGCGGGGACTCACAGGGATTAATTGAGGGCAACAAGGGGTGAGGTAGGGGGGAGTTTATGGATCGACTTTGAGAATCGAAAGGCTGTTAATGAAGTTAGCTGCCTACTGACCATCGCTTGCAGACTTTTACTGTTAGTTGCCCAACAAAGCTGTCCATCCAATCCCCACTCGAAATGGGTACCAACTGCGATTGGAACTCTAGAGGCTGTAGCTGGGAATTGCTAATTGGGCCCAAAAAAGGGGCGCTCTCCAATATCCAAAACACCTTTTAAGATTTTTTTTTTTTTTGATAAGGTTTTTATTTGTTCGTCTTCAGAGTTGTCTGATCTTCCAGACGTTACAAGTATGTTTTCCTTGAATGTTAGATCTTGATGAAATTTATCAATTTATAGATTTATAGATTAACTTATATAACATAATTATGGGTATGAAATATATACAGTGAATGGTATGGATGAGGTGGTCTGAGAGCTGGCTCGATAATATTTCAAAGATCTTCTAGGGAGCTACTCAATCAAACTGGCAGTTTTCCCTAAGAAGGCCTGTCTCTGTTAAAGATAGCTGTCAATGATATGTTATCTTTTTATATTAGTTAAAAAGTTTAGTGTATGCAATTAAAATTCTTTATAATGCCCCTGAAACAAATATTAATTAAGTTCGGAAATCAAATAATGATCACATAATTTATATATATATATATATATATAAACAAACAAAAGTATATATTCATGAGTATATTTATATAGAAAGAGACACTTTTCCCGTGTTTCCCAAAATCGACCAGTGAGCACACACACACACACACACACGCACACACACAAATATATATATATATATATATATATATATATATATATAGTCAATACATGCCGTACATTTAGTCTGTGCCTATACATCTGATATTCGTAAATTCCTAACTTCAGAATGTCTCATGCATTTGTGATATTTAATAGAGAAAAGAGATGTCCTTTTAGTTTACGTTCTCAACGCCTTAAATAGAGACGGGGGAGTAGAGTAGCAATCCAATCTCCGTCTCATGACGTAAATCCTAGACGTGTGTTTTCCTGCGGATATATCTAAGCACGTGCTCTCAGACACTACGTCTTACTTCCCCTCAGACAACTAAGACACTTTATAAAAAAAATTTGTCTGTTGGTCTGTACCGACATACTTAACTTCGTCAATTTGTCATAATGTATTCTTATGAGTCAAACCCTTGAAAGTAACAAAAGCTAAACAAATACGTTCAGCATTGTGAGATGGACAGTTTGTGAGATGGCCTGGCAAAAACCTGGCAAAACGACATGTTTAACGGCAATTATCATAATTGTCATATTCACTTCTTTGAGAAAGTGTTTGCCTAATTGCACACAGCAAGAGACATAGAAATTTTAGGAAGTGGAATAATTGTCGTTTGAATGCCAAGGTTCCCTCAACATCCATTTATAGTTGACAACTGTTATGACCAATGTCGTAAGACTTACTCAATTTAAAGGTTATTGAAAACGAAAATTCTAAAATGATAATCAACTTCATAATGAAATATTTCAAACGTTCAGGCTCTAACCATATTTTTGAATACCCGTCTATAGGTTCTGTATAGGTATACATGATTGGCATTATTTACAAAGTGAAAAGTTTTTGACAACCACATTGTCTTAAAGCTGTCATATATTTGTTATACGCTTGTCAAAAACTTGTCATATCTATTTTGGATAATTAAGTATATACCTAGGGGGCACTGTACTGCAATTATGACAGAAACAGGTAATCAATTTATGTCATTTCATAAATTTATCTCATAAAATATATGATATTATGATATATATTACAAGAGATACACATCGCTTTAGTATTATAGGTTAGATCTAATTTCTTTAAGTGTATTGAGAGAATTCAAATTGGAACTGTTGATTGTTCTTTTGTAAACACCTTTTTGAAGCATAGCCATAATTGTGACTATCCAAGACTGCTCGAGCAAATGCAACTCAGTATCAATTCAGTTTGAATGACTGCAACACAATGCTCATCTTACAGACAGATCAATGGGCCAGTTAAGATGGAATATGTCATCTCTTAAGGTCAAAAAAAGTAAAAATGGGAAGTTATATTTCAATTAAATAAGAGTTACAGACAGCTGAAAGGTAGTAAATCATTTGCACCAAATTTGACAAGTTTTTGATGGCCCACCTGGCAGATTGTCAATCTGACAGTGCTGAACCCTTCTATTGTATTGTATCATTTTGACATGGCAAACCTTGTGCGAGGAGACGAGTTAAGTTTAGAGGACGTGATTTTTTCAGTGAGTTTTTAGCGTTCTTAAATTGCCTAAATGTATTATACAAACAGTTATTTAATTAGGAATTGCTTTGCAAATGGTCCAAATTGACTGACTGATTTAGGAAATAAGATAATATATGCTAGAAAAGTCCGTGACAATCTTTCAGACTGCCAATATTTGAATTGTCATTGTCATTGGTTAACCGTGCCAAACTTGTTCATCGATAGATAACAAGATCATTAGGAAGCCCATGCATATGCAATACTAAATTATCTAAATCTGCATCTAAATTATTACAAAATTGAAAAAAAGAAATCACCAAGGGCAACGATCAAATCTTTATTTTCCTCTATACATGTATGTGTACTGTCATGCTGTTTCTGTGTGTAATGTGAGTTTACTGTCCGTGTGGCCGTGTCCAGCAGTGGGGGGCCGTGTGCGCAGTGCCGACAGCGAGCAGTGGCCGTAACGATGACCGGTGGGCCGGGGTCCGGGCCCCGGGTGGTGGCGCTGGTGGTGCTGGTGGTGCTGGTGGGGGCGGTGGTGGGGGCCGACGACGCCCCGACGACCACGGCCTCCGCCCCGACCGTCTTCCAGCTGGGCGACGAGGGCACGCCAGACCCGGTACGCACCGCAAACTACTTAGTGGAAGTTTTATGGCATTGTGATAAGATAGAACTTCATATGTAATACTATAAGCCCATCCCAATTTGGGAATATCCCAGGGTTGGACAAGGTTAAACAAATAACCATATAAGCCATCATTGTCTCCTAGAGTTTGGGTTACTGAAATAAGCAAGAATGATATTTTCCTAAATCTCCATCTACTGCTAAAGCATTACAATTTAATAAATTGTATCGATTGTCAGATTTGAAGGTTTGCCAGAAAATTAAAATGCTGTATTTCAGGGAAAAATAGGGTTGGACATGATAGGTTGGGGTGACAGGCATTAATATCGGGTCCTATGGGTAGAAGGTCAATATATGAAGCTGCATTTTACAAATTTTAGAGGCAATCTGTCAACCAAATTGCTTTGATTATTTCTTTTAAATGAACTTGTGTTCAAGGAATAAGAACGAAGGCAATTTCAAAAATATTACATAATAAACTTTAATTTTGGTGTAAACTGGGATTGGCTTATTAGCACGGTACCGCCTTTCATTTGTGCCCTCTAGGAGACACTAGACACACAAAATAGGCCCATGCCTGCTCTTCTTTATTGGCCTAAGCAGCGCTGATTTAAGCATATCCACTGAAACTTCCGGAAATAGGATAGTCTATATAGAGGCTTGCCTGCAAGCTGATGTCATGGAATGGGTACATCAGAGTTGCTAAATAATAATCGGTATTCTAAAATGTACCATTAGCGACTAAAATCACATAATGCCCCCCCCCCCCCCCCTAGTCCCAGGCTGTAACCCGTCCCCCCGTCTGTTGCAGGCCGTGGTGCGCGAGGCGAGCGTGCTGCTGTCCAACACGGAGTACGCCGGGGCCACCATCCACTTCATGCCGCAGAAGGTGGACGACCCCGACTGTCACGTCGTCACCTTCGAGGTCAGCCCCCCGCCCGGCTTTACCTCCACATGGGAACCCTGTCACACAATAATGAGGAGACAACTTTTACGGGCCGTTGGGTATCAGTCATAGGCTTTTGGTGTACCTTGCTGGGAACCAGCAGCAAGGAAAGTTCCCGGCTTGGTACACCGTGAACCTATTGCTGGTACCCAAAGACCCAGAAAAGAAGTTCTCATTCGACGATCGTTGCCATATGCGAATATATATAACATAATTAACTTTGGAGTCAAAGTTGTTTTAGATATAATTATGTGTATTATATATATTTGTTTATTTATTCATTACCCGCCCCTTTCATAACAAGAACGTATTCATATCATATCACCGCACTGCATGGAATAACATTGTTTAGAATAATGTAAAGATAGTGATTTATTAATATGAAAACCAGGTCTAAAGTGAAGACGATTCTTATCTAAAGGCAACCAGATTTGGAAACAACTTTAAAATTCTAAAAACCTTGTTCTCCAACGCGTGTGTTTGTGTGTGCAGGAGAAGCGTCACGGGGGCCGCTGTAGTCGGATGGCGGGCGGCTTCCCCTACTGCGCCGTCAAGAACTACGTCTTCCCCAACCACCCCGACTGCCGCGACATGCCCCCCGACGGGCACCACGACCAGCAGGGCCAGCCCTGGGCCGCCCAGTGGTTCGCGCGTCTCGTCACTCCGGACATGACGTCATCAACGGGGGAGACGCCCCCGGAAGAGCCGACGACGACGGCCGACTCGACCCCAGCGCCACCACAGAGACAGGTGGGCGTGCCGGGTACTACTGATGACGTCACGGCCCGCCCCGCCCGCCCGGCGCCCGCCGACCGCGCGCCCACCCCGCCCCCGCTACGACCCACGGAAGCTGCGCGCGCAGCCTGGAGACGCCGAGGTCGCGCGCAGCCAGCCGCGGCCGACGATACCGGAAGTAACGACGACCAGAGGTGAAGGACAGGCTCGGATTGGACTCATGTGTTTGACTATTTTGATTATGCTGTTTTACTTTTGAGTTTGTTCGATCTCGAATCCACATGCTAAGTGAACGTAGTAAATTATGTTGACATGTTTAATAATTCGATAGGAAACTAAGCAAATCTGACACATCATGTTACATTGGTCCAAACGCGGTCCAAAATCCCATCAATAATACCTTTATTGGATATTCGTCATTGGAAATGATTGTGAAACAAGCAGATATCTAAACATATGAACAACATCAGATACTAAAACTCCCCTCTCCCGTTCATAAAAGCTTAAAGGTATAGTGTACCTTACTGAAAGACCTAAAACGCAATATTGCAAATCGGAGTTTAAATGAACATAGTCCTGTATTGTCAGTATTATCGCTGTACCAATGCACAAAGACATCTACCCCCTGCCCCCGCCCCCATACATGTAGCTTTATAAGCCTGTTTGGGTATATCCGGTGTGCTCATAAACGTTGAATTGCCTGACGAAAAATGGCGCCGATTATAATTTGATGAAGGCGGTGCAACTTTTGTTCTCGTCGGATATATCCAATCAGAGCCTTTTGTATTGATTTTTTAACTTGTTAACGACGCTAGGATTCCATTAATAAAGTATAACAGGTGGCTTAATGAAATTGTGTCCATGTCATGATTCTTAATTCTCATTCCTTTCAATCTTTTCAAACATCACAGAGATTTTCCAGTGATTTGATGTTTTGCAATTCGATGACTTCCTGTTAGATTCACAACATAATTACTCAGTCGAGGTGCAATGATCAAGCAGGGAACAGGTATATCTGATTGGACTGATCGTTCATTATTCAATACATGCAAGAAAAACCTAAGTGAACTTGTTTCTATGGGTATCTGTTATGGTTGCGAGTGACTTTAGCTTTAAAAAACGATGTCCAAAAATATCAGATGTGATCTAAACTAGCCCTTGGTAATAAAATAATATAAATTTGCATACTATACAATAGAATAGTATACTAGATCTATATCATACTATAGAATAATATAGATTTTCTAATTGACTTAAGTAACATAATGGCAGAACACAGTGTATCAATGAAAGCGTAAGATGTAATACACTG
The DNA here is from genome assembly GCA_936440205.1 of Lepidonotus clava. Taxonomy (NCBI): domain Eukaryota; kingdom Metazoa; phylum Annelida; class Polychaeta; order Phyllodocida; family Polynoidae; genus Lepidonotus; species Lepidonotus clava. Next base: position 14,945,184 of record OW387135.1, read on the forward strand.
CCGGATGATGTACAATCTAGTGTAGGCCTAAATCAGCAGACATGGCTGTATGACAGAGATAAAAAATAAGTCAAAACCCGTAATAAAACTTGTAATAAATGTAAAATATACAGCGGTATGTGTATCGACTGGGCTACGTTAGAGGCGAGATGCGTGCTGCCGTATGATCCCTTCATCCCACGTGTTAACTAAGGGGTTAGACTCATGGAATGCTATTGGAATTTGGTGTGCTGAATGTAGGCTTACATTGTTGTATTCTGCAGGGGTCTTAGAGTGTCATAAGGACAGACCTACATCATCACATAACCTGAAGTCAAATGTGTCAAACTTATCACTAGTAATCCTGTTTTAGCACAATATACACAATCACTGTTTGACATAACCTAAAGTGGGGATGTATAGCACGGGGATACTCCACTGCACAACTTTGGCTACGATATCAGCGCGATTTGACGATATTACAGGCAAATTCGCATACAGGAGTAATAACATGGTTAAAGATTGGCAATTTGGAGTATGTCATATGTCTAGTATAGAATTTAATCTGTAATATGTGCAATTTCCTTGCGACATCGTCATATCGCAGCCCAAGTCATGACACCCCGATAAATGGCCCTCAACCAGGTTGTTGTGTCCCCCCCACTACGCGCCGGGCGTCCTAAAGGGGGTCGGCCTGGTTAAAGCAGCCTGCATGGTAGTAGTATAGAAATGGGGGTTAGAGGACGGCACACGAGGAATACAGGAACAGAAGCGTCGGTCTACTTCTATACCGCTGACGGGATATTGGCCCTGGGCGCGGCCATGTTGTGGTATCCCTACGCGACATTAGCCTGATAACACTCTCGGGGGACGTGGGACTGGGGCTGGCCATTCATTAGCACTGGCAGACGGGGTAGTTTCACTGTCAAATATGAGGAATAAGTGTGTTTTTATAAGATTTTATCATTTAACCTAAGAAAGAGTTATATTAGGCTATGTGAGGCAAGTTTTAGTTGTGAGATATTCCCAAAGACAGCAAGTTATGATAGTACGTTTAGCAACTATGTTTGGAACATTTCAAGCCATTGCCCAATGTTTTCAAAGCACCCCATCAACAGCATCACTACATCTTATATAAATATTAAAAGGAAAAGTCACTGGACTGGTTTGTATTCTTACTATCTATAGTAATAATCAGACAGATGGCCATTTATATATTATTATCAGGGCAGTGTCTATTTCCAATCCATATATCATAAGCAGAAATCACGCTAAGGAAGCCCCTGGTCACCCCTTTGTTGTCGGGAGGTGTTGGGCTAGGTGGCCAGCCAGGTGACCCTGCACGCACGGCCTGCCTCGTCCCGGCCTGGTCGTGCACCCCACGTCCCCCGAGCGCCGGGGCCGTATCACACCTTTGATCAGTGCGCCACCACAACTCCCAACCTCGGTATGGGACATTCGCTGGTCACCCGGCGTATTGATCATCCTGAAATCCAGCATCGCCGGACCCCAGCGCCCCAGGTGCTGGTGGTGACGTCACGGCCAGTCGAGGCCTCCCACCCCACCCCAGAGAGACTTACACTAAGTATACTTCTCTCTGAGTGTGTCGTGTTTTAGATCAATATGGCGGGAAATACCCAGTTCCCGAGTATAAGCTTACAAAGCGAAGGTCACGATCCTATCATTAGCTTCAAGGAGGATATAATGACCATATCTGAAATTTTCTTACCGGTGGTGCAGAATTAGTTTTGCTACCCTTGAGTATTACGGTTGATACCAGCATTCTCGGTTAACTTTCTTTTGATTAGATAAAATTTGTTTAAATACAAAAATGCTCATCAAAAATAAACATTATACAAGGATAAAAAGTGTGCCGTGATCATATGGCCACTAATGCTGCTACTGACCTCAGGGGCGGATCCAGGAATTTGTAGGGGGGGGGGGGCCCAAAAACATGAATATACGGGGGAGGGGGCCCCTTTTTAAACATGATTTAACAGGGGAGGGGGGGGGGGGGGCAAGGCCCGTCCGCCCCTCCCCCCCCACCCCCTGGATCCGCCCCTGGACCTCTTTCTTTACAAGGATGTCTACAGGAACTCTCCTATATCTACCTAAACACTGGCTCTATCTCACATTTGTAAAATATACCTTCATATTTAAACAAATTTCTCAAACAACTTTATTGGCCGTACTTTATATTTGGCCTTTTTAAAAATATTTTTGTTGGACACCTTCATACATTGATCATCTTCCACATATTACATTTGGCAGTACATACAGATAGTATCTTTATGTAATTAACATCTTTTAGATTTAATTTGATTTCCTGTACTTATGAATATATATATATATAATTATATATATATATATGTGCAATGATAATGTGATTATATAATATATAGATAAAAATTAGACAAACTATGTTAGATTTGGTGACAAAGTAAAACCAAGAGACCAAGGACCCAGTTATGCCACATGATTGTTTGCATACATTATACCATTTAATAGAACAACAAAGAATGCCTGCCTACCCATGAATAATTTCTCCCTGCCACGGATAGCTTAATTATTGAGGTGTACCTGCAGACTAGCCCAAATCAAAGTGCATTCTTGGAAAATGTTTACAAGGAACAAGGCTTAAGTATAGCAATTTAAAAAAATCATGGCATAATTTTGGATTAGAATAATGGAAAACTAGAGTTCACTATTTTTCCATTTTAACTATATTAGGTTAATTATCCTTTAATGTTAGTTGTACTTAATTAGTTGTTTTGCCTTATGGATAATAGCTAGCTCCTATCGCAGTCTCCGCCTCTTTCAACTGCTGTTGTCAAATACATAACAATAGTTCCGTATTATGTAAGACATAACACTTGTTTGAAAGGATGTTCTTTATTTATTTCCTGTGTATTGTAGTTCCATGACAAGATCTCAATTGACAATGAACAACTCCAAGGATGGAATTCCCCTCAATTATACTCAGTCAACGCTCCCGCCAACTAAACAGTCTATCAGCCACAACCTTTCCAGGATGGTTACTCACAACAACGTTCAGCTAACTCTGACTGAGCATGGGCGATGTACACCCCTTTTGTATGGTGATAGTATACTTGCATACCTAGACTCCTCCCTTACTCCTAGACACTTTGACAAGGAGTTATAGCTAAGGCATGCGCTGGTGTAAACACTACACTGAGCTAACATAGCATGGACTGACCATCCACATCAGTACACTATGAATATTAAATATTTTTCAAGTTGGTTTGAAAATCTATTCATTTCGCATAGAAATAAAGCAAATATTAATAAATTTTCTATAGTATTTTCCAAGTTTTTGTCTACAATTTCAGTCAAAATTAACCTGCAGACACCTAAAATACAGTATATCAGCTTTCCGTGGTAGGGAGAATTGATACATTAAATTCAATTACATTGGCTTTTGAAATTCCTGTCTCTTAGATTAGCCATAGAAATATTTTTTGACAGTCTCCCTGAATTCATGTCTGTGAATATCTGGAGGTAACTTAAGCCATAACATAGCTCCTCTGTAATAAGTGACTTTTTTGAAGTTTCAGTTCTGGTTTAGGCACACAAAATTGCTGTAACTGTTGATTCCTAATATTCTGGATCTGTTTCTTCAACCACATCGCCTTGTGGTTCCAATTCAACATCAATAAAGTAGCTGACATTTCTTCTGTGTTTTAAGTTCTTAAGTTCTTGCATTTTTGAACAAATCAATTCTGCTTATATCCAGAGGATGTCTGATGTTGAATATCATTCTTATTGCTTTACGTTGGAGTATTTCCAACTTATTTCTTTCTAACAAAAGTCGATATATTCAAAGCATGACAAAATACTATGCTTGTAATTGGTTAATGCAATCTGATAAGATGGAAAAAAATCCACGTTGAAGAGTAGTGGAAGCTAGTAAGATTTTTCAATATATTTTATATTTTTCCATGGCAGCTTTTTTAGCCTGAAGTCATCACTCTGTTGTGACGATTCCAGTGTCATTATTTTGAAGTTTACTTTAAGATATGGAAAGACAACCTTCTGATACCCTTCCTTTCTCTAATAGTGTTAGTTAAGTGTCAGTACCATCGTGTATACATGATAAATTGGGCTTCCTGATTGGAAATGGATTGCGCAGATTATCTCCTGTGTTAACTTGCCAGGCGCGGACCAGTAAAGTTTGTGTTTGTGTTGGGCCGGTGATGAGGGGCGTGTGGCTGTGTTGGTTACCTGGAGACCTGGCGGCGGGCAGGTGAGGGGCGTCCCACTCGGTACTTACAGCACAGGGGTAATGTCAGGTGTTGGCCGGGGCACCGCCAAGCGTGGAGGTGTGGTCGATTTTACTAACTACCATTTGCAACTTTTCATAGTTACGCCTGTGCATAACAACTTTTGGCCATATCCTTTGTTAGTTTGTTTAGAAATGATAGCCATACACTCATTATTGCCGAATGATTGTTTACATTTCCCAAAGTAGGATTATTGGGCTGTTCCATGCCTAGCGTCGGTGGCGCAAGGGGGGGTCAGCGGCAATATACACATTGCACCATTATTTGAAACTAAAACTCCCCAAGGTAACGAAGGTCTATAGACAGGACATTGTGTTCTCAGTTAAGAATTCCATCCCGGCTGATCTCTGGGACCTGTTGCCTCTGGTTTATATTACGAGGCATACCCTTCTCCCGTCAAGGGCCTGTTCGGGAAATTACTTGCTCCTGCCGTTGACCCTTTCAAGAGGCATTTTCTTTCCTCTGTTATGACTGAATAAGGGTATGCCACGTTGCCCTGCTCACCCCTGTAATGCCCCCCGTCACCCTCTGAGGACCCCTGCGGCCTATGACCTGCTCACCCTGTAAGGGCCCTGTAGCCCCTGCCCGTCCGGCTGTGGTGGCCCGCTCTCCGTGACGGCGGTGACGGACGTCAGTCAGTGCAGGCTGCATTATGCATGGTCCTGTTGGCAGGTGACGGAGTCTGCGGTGTGCCTCAGACCCAGTCCTCCCGGGCCGGCCGGACAGGCCACTCACCAGGCGGCACGCCGGGTAGAACCACGCCACTTCCCTATCTTTTACCTAGTTGATCGTGTTGTGTCTGTTGTATGATTATGCATTTTGATTTCCTATAATTATGGCATGTTGTAAATGTACACCTTTTCCATTTTACAGAAGCTGTCAGGATGTCTCTCCGGTCACCTGAGGGTCCCGGAAACAACAGTTACAATGCATTAATACCCACACTTTTATGGCTCTTTCAATGGACGCGTTTAACTTCAATCAACTTTCACTTCAACTGTGTTTCTGTCTTTGTGTGCATGTGAGTGAATGTGTGTGTATAAGTTTGTGTAACAAAAAATATATCATGATAGGCGTAACCGGTATATCTAAATCGAAGGGGTCGCATACATATTGGTGCTTCAGCCAGACCCTTCCCCTTTTACAATGCCGGGTCGCGTCTGATTTGACTCATGGATGTCGGTATTAAGCTACATCCTACTGGGTCACTCCAGGTACGACGACCACGACACCAACTACGACTACGACTACAACACCACCCCCAACGACGACCCCGGCGACGACCCCAGTCACCACAACCCGCACGACGACCGCCTCAACGCCCACGGCCACGCCAACCACCGGTAAGTCCAGTTTGTATTAACTTACTTTATCACCCGCACTGCGGACGAGCCGTACGTATTCGGGGTAGTGCGTATTGCCAGCCGCGCATACAGCTCTTGATGTTAATGGTTTTTAACATAAATTGAGTTTTGTTTAGATGATAAAATGTAGATAACATTTGGGGTCTTCGAATGTCTGTACAGCCTTGGAAATCGTACGACCCCCGGGTCGTGACGATCCCATCTGGGTCGTACAGACACACTCGGACGCCCCCTGTGGTTCTTGTTATATAGTTTATTATATTACGGTGCATCAACGAACTTGACTGAGCTGTTTTTAATCAAACGATGTGTTTAAAAATAACGAGAAGTAGAGCAAGCTGTGTAGTATAGGAAAATGTCGACCGATTCTTCGTCTACTTTCACTGACAGCATTGTAAACATTTTAGGCATTTGGTTAGATGTGGGGAAATCTAGTGGACACGGATCCCTGTTTATTTGTATTTCATATACACCTGCAATCTAATACACTGTACCTTTGAGAGAGAAATGATGAGAAACCCCAAAAGAATAGTTCATCTGTTAGACATATTAAATGTCTGACGATGTAACATTTCTTTTTGTTCACGAACATTACCCTTGCCCAAACTGGTATATACATATCAACCGTGCAATTTTCAGACTTCAAAATTGACCCAGTAGCACAACTGTTATTCCTATTTGAAAAACATTGATGTCGTTAAGTATCTTTTCTACGCATATATATGCTTAAATTGTTTTTAAAGTTATGATCGGTAGTTCTGTGGTGGGAAATGGTGGCAACTGGGAATTTTTCTGCTGGAGCATCAGAAAATTCAAGAATACCTAAGAAACCAGCTTATTTTTTGCTTCACTCACGAACCCCTGCAACAGTGCTTCACTAATTTGTACATTTCTTTTTGGAAAACCTATTCTACAGAATGATAATGGTATTTCATAAGGAAAAAGTATTGACATACTGAAATGCTTCCTTTATTGGCCTCCTCCTACAGCCCTTTCCCCGTGTGAGACGTGGAGGGCCGAGTTAGTGGACACAGGAGGAGACGCCGCGTCTGGCCCCGAGTACTCAGCGTCTGACCTCATCGTCATAGCCGCCTCAGTGGACGTCACATGCACACCTCCCCAGGTCTGTAGATGTCACACACACTTCACTAGGTCTGTAGATATCACAAACCTCCCCAGATCTGTAGACATCACACACACCTCCTCAAGTCTGTAGATATCACACACCTCCTCAGGTCTGTAGACATCATGTGTACACCTCCCCAGGTCTGTAGACATCTCACACACCTCCCCAGGTCTGTAGACATCACTCACCTCCCCAGGTCTGTAGACATCACACACACCTCCCCAGGTCTGTAGATGTCACACACACTTCACTAGGTCTGTAGATATCACACACCTCCCCAGGTCTGTAGACATCACATGTACACCTCCCCAAGTCTGTAGATATCACACACCTCCTCAGGTCTGTAGACATCATGTGTACAACTCCTTAGGTCTGTAGACATCTCACACACCTCCCCAGGTCTGTAGACATCACACACACCTCCCCAGGTCTGTAGACATCACACACACCTCCCCAGGTCTGTAGACATCACACACACCTCCCCAGGTCTGTAGACATCACATGTACACCTCCACAGGTCTGTAGACATCACACACACCTCCCCAGGTCTGTAGACATCACACACACCTCCCCAGGTCTGTAGACATCACACACACCTCCCCAGGTCTGTAGACATCACACACACCTCCCCAGGTCTGTAGACATCACACACACCTCCCCAGGTCTGTAGACATCACATGTACACCTCCCCAGGTCTGTAGACATCACATGTACACCTCCCCAGGTCTGTAGACATCACATGTACACCTCCCCAGGTCTGTAGACATCACACACACCTCCCCAGGTCTGTAGACATCACACACACCTCCCCAGGTCTGTAGACATCACACAAACCTCCCCAGGTCTGTAGACATCACACACAACTCCCCAGGTCTGTAGACATCACATGTACACCTCCCCAGGTCTGTAGACATCACATGTACACCTCCCCAGGTCTGTAGACATCACACACACCTCCCCAGGTCTGTAGATGTCACACACACCTCCCCAGGTCTGTAGACATCACATGTACACCTCCCCAGGTCTGTAGACGTCACATGTACACCTCCCCAGGTCTGTACACACCACACACAACTCCCCAGGTCTGTAGACATTACACACACCTCCCCAGGTCTGTAGACATCACATGTACACCTCCCCAGGTCTGTAGACATCACATGTACACCTCCCCAGGTCTGTAGACATCACACACACCTCCCCAGGTCTGTAGACATCACATGTACACCTCCCCAGGTCTGTAGACGTCACATGTACACCTCCCCAGGTCTGTAGACATCACACACACCTCCCCAGGTCTGTAGACATCACACACACTTCACTAGGTCTGTAGACATCACACACACTTCACTAGGTCTGTAGACATCACACACACTTCACTAGGCCTGTAGACATCACACACACTTCACTAGGTCTGTAGACATCACACCCCTCCCAGGTCTGAAGACGTCACGTGTACACCTCCGCAAGTCCTGAAGAGTTTTACTTATACACGTGTTTTAATTTTTGTCTGATCAAGGTTTTGTCAGTTTACAGATAAAAGAACACAAACATTGTTAGTGCCCTTCTCGAATATCAGACGATAGCTTTAAAAGTAATAATAGAATATCATTCGCAATATTTACCTATCATTGATATCTTGAGAGCTGATAATCATCAAATGATTTTAACAAACATTTCGGAGGAAACATTGCAGACCCCTCTCAGTGAGTGGACACTGACCGACGCTGCAGGCCGAGAGCTGGACCTGACCCAGCCTGGTGTCCTGGCCTACCCTGACAGTCTGGAGGTCTCCCCGCGCCACCTGGAGTACGGCCCCTACAAGGTCACCTTGACCCTGCGGCCCTGGGCAGACGCCGAGGACGTCGCCGTCACTTCCGGGTACTTCTCCGTGGTGCCCACCCCTCTGGTGGCTGAAATTAAGGGTGGGACCAGCGGCACAGCATCCGGGGAGTTTACATTAGACGCGTCCCTCAGCAGGGACCCGGATGTTGACCAAGAAGAGTTACAAGTAGGGTTCTACCATTCAGTAGTATTTTAGTTACAAGTAGGGTTCTACCATTCAGTAGCATTACAGTTACAAGTAGGGTTCTACCATTCAATAGCAGTTACATTGCATTATTGAAAAAAGCAGGAGCAATCCGGAGATTTAAAAAGACAACAACAAAAACAAAAAAAACAAGCAAACAAAAAAGGGTGGAGGGCATATGATGGCCAGGCAATTAGCTATGTTTCAGTACTACTACAATGTATCCTATTAATGCATACGAACATTCATACATACATACATACATACATACATACATACATACATACATACATACATATGATATATGATTATATATAAAAACACTTATATATATTTAGGTATATAGTGATATATACTTATATTTTTATTGTCAGGGTAGGTAATATGAACTATGGTCAGGGGTGGAAGTATTCTCATAAAATACCACATAACCTCTTCAAATTTGATTTCAGGTTCTAATTTAACCAAAATATATGGTTATAATAAAATTCTGCTTAAATTCAGTCTGAGCCTCACCATTAAATAACATAATGCTAACTTCCTGATAGGTGGATTTAACTTCATCAAAACAGAATGTAATGTTCTATTTTGGTGAAGTTTCAACATTACCAAAAGAAGATGTTTTAGTAATGTTCTGCTTTGGATAGAGCTCAACTTCATCATCGTTTAACAACTGTTAGACTGACACAACAAGAATGTTCAGAGATTAGCAGTGGTATGTCGCAGCTTTACCGTACCAGAGATGTTCGTATACCGTCTCTGATGCACCAATACCGCCGGCAAAAATTATGATATGTAAACATTCTTTTTTTTGGTTACCATGGTAACATGGTTTTATCACTTATTCTGGCACCCTTAGGGATATAGACGTCATATTTCTAATTACCCATATTTCAATGGTCATGATCAGATAGAAGGTTTTTGTGATTATAACCGTGATCTCTGGAAAATTCTACCAAGATTCAAATTTTCAAGAAAATATGCATCATAAACTTATTTTTATCAATAACTCACTTAATAATGGATCTAGAGCAAATTGCCCAATATCCCTCTAGGTTACCATGTTCCGTGACTGATCACATCTTATAATTCACCAAAGTTAATTTGTTCAGGGTCTGGCCTTTTCGTGGACGTCAGACAGGACGTCTGGCCCAGGCCCCTGTGATGGCACGGCTGACGGCCCACTGCTGAGGGTGGCGCCCCCTGTGGGCACCGTGTGTCACTACACGGTGACCGTCACCAAGGACGCCTGGCGGCAGGTGACGTCCAGGACGGTGACGGTTGTCGGCCCAGAGGTGCCCGAAGTCACCATCAGGTAGGTTGCTGTGTCTGTGTCTTTATGTATGTGTCTGTGTCTTTGTGTCTGTGTCTCTGTGTCTATGTGCACATTTTTTGTCTATCTCTTTATGTCTGTGTCTGTGTGTCTCATTAAGTCTATCTATAACAGTGCTGAGGGTCCTACTTGACTGGTCCTACCCCTCAAGCTACGGGGTCTCTTTTCAATGGTTGATCCAATCAATTTTTTAATTTTTTTTGCCAGGGTAGGGGAAAAATTCAGGACAAAGATCTCAAAGTGATTTCAAAATATGAACAAACGCATTTAGATATGATGCATAAGCTTTTGTACGTTGTTTGTTGTGTTTAGGTGCACAGGCATAGACTGCATGAGGTGCGTGCCTGTTCATGACAAGTTGCGGTTGGAGGCAACCTGCTCTCCCCCCTGCCCCACGGTGGTCTGGACAGTGCGGCGGGTGACAGGCGATACCCACACACAGCAGGACGTGACGACCACAGCCGTCAGCCACCAAGGTCGGCACTCCTCGGGGACCAGGGTCTGCTGCATGGCACAGGCCATCCTAAATAGGGCGTAAGGCTATGAAGGGGATGAAGGGGATGAAGGGGTCGTGTATACCTTTGCTTAGATATACTCCCAAGTTTCAAGAATGTAACCCATGGGTATTATGAGTGACACGTTTTTTGTTTTATAGATCTTATATATGTTGGCAAATCTAGCACAGGTACTGGTGTGTTGGATTTTGCTGTCATTGATAAAATGTACATGCTTAAATATGTCAATATGATAAAGAAAATACAAAGTGATTTGTATTGAACTTTGAAAGTTCCCTAAATTGTACCCCGTGCCATGAAACAAATTCTAGTACTGAAGATTAATAATGTTAAGCACATGATAACAGTCATATCATAGAATTTCCATACATAATTCAAGATCAGTGAGACAAATCGTTTGTTGCACTGGTGAACATAATCCAAGCATATTTCATTTATCCTGTATCTCTGACCAAAATGGAGTGTGTGAAAGTCAGTTACTGAGGCTTCCGACATTATAGGCAATCGTTATGCATAGATTGTACTATCTAAAATGATTGTCTACAGAAAATTTGAGGAAATTTCTGTTAGATCAATGCTAGGGCCATATCATCAATGGGAAAGGTTCTACTTGGTCTGTGATGTCTCTCCATGGTTACAGGTAGGGAGATGCTCTAACTGGTCTGTGATGTCTCTCCATAGTTACAGGTAGGGAGATGTTCCAAGTGGCCTGTGATGTCTCTCCATAGTTACAGGTAGGGAGATGTTCTAACTGGTCTGTGATGTCTCTCCATGGTTACAGGTAGGGAGATGTTCTAACTGGTCTGTGATGTCTCTCCATGGTTACAGGTAGGGAGATGCTCTAACTGGTCTGTGATGTCTCTCCATGGTTACAGGTAAGGAGATGCTCTAAGTGGCCTGTGATGTCTCTCCATGGTTACAGGTAGGGAGATGCTCTAACTGGTCTGTGATGTCTCTCCATGGTTACAGGTAGGGAGATGCTCTAAGTGGCCTGTGATGTCTCTCCATAGTTACAGGTAGGGAGATGCTCTAAGTGGCCTGTGATGTCTTTCCATGGTTACAGGTAGGGAGATGCTCTAACTGGTCTGTGATGTCTCTCCATAGTTACAGGCAGAGAGATGCTCTAACTGGTCTGTGATGTCTCTCCATGGCAACAGGTAGGGAGATGCTCTAACTGGTCTGTGATGTCTTTCCATAGTTACAGGTAGGGAGATGCTCTAAGTGGCCTGTGATGTCTCTCCATGGTTACAGGTAGGGAGATGCTCTAACTGGTCTGTGATGTCTCTCCATAGTTACAGGTAGGGAGATGCTCTAAGTGGCCTGTGATGTCTCTCCATGGTTACAGGAAGGGAGATGCTCTAACTGGTCTGTGATGTCTCTCCATGGTTACAGGTAGGGAGATGCTCTAAGTGGCCTGTGATGTCTCTCCATGGTTACATGTAGGGAGATGCTCTAACTGGTCTGTGATGTCTCTCCATGGTTACAGGTAAGGAGATGCTCTAAGTGGCCTGTGATGTCTCTCCATGGTTACAGGTAGGGAGATGCTCTAACTGGTCTGTGATGTCTCTCCATAGTTACAGGTAGGGAGATGCTCTAAGTGGTCTGTGATGTCTCTCCATGGTTACAGGTAGGGAGATGCTCTAACTGGTCTGTGATGTCTCTCCATGGTTACAGGTAGAGAGATGCTCTAACTGGTATGTGATGTCTCTCCATGGCAGCAGGTAGGGAGATGCTCTAACTGGTCTGTGATGTCTCTCCATGGCAACAGGTAGGGAGATGCTCTAACTGGTCTGTGATGTCTCTCCATGGTTACAGGTAGGGAGATGCTCTAACTCGTCTGTGATGTCTCTCCATGGTTACAGGTAGAGAGATGCTCTAAGTGGTCTGTGATGTCTCTCCATGGCAACAGGTAGGGAGATGCTCTAACTGGACTCTAATATCTCTCCAGGGACCTACTCGCTGGCTATCGCTGCGGATGAGCTCGGCGCGGCCTGGCGGTACTCGGTGGAGGCGCGGAGTGGGGAGGGGTTCGGCCTGCTGGAGGTGACGACCTGCCCCGTCCCGGAGAGGGGCACCTGCCGCCTCAACCAGCGCCAAGGTACACGCCGCCTGGGGTAGAGCCTGGGTAGGGGACGGAGGGGTCATAGGGGGTGTCCTCACAGCCCCGGGCACAGGGTATGGGTGGGGGCACCAAAACAATGCAGCAATTAATCAGAAGTATGAACTCTTAAAGGACCATAAACTTCACCATGAATATTATGACGTACTCCCCATTCCCTCATAAACACATATAATTATACATAGATACACGCGTATCTGTATGACACTAAATATTTTCAATCGATATAGATACATAATGTACATAATATACATGCATACACCTCACTATTCCCGCAGTGAATCCTTGCAGTACTGTGCCCTTTCCCTGCAGGCGTGGCGGCGTCTGCCCCGTTCCAGGTGCGGTGCTGGGGGTGGTGGGACGAGGACTTCCCGGAGAAGGGGCCCGACGCCACGCTCAGCTTCGCCGCCTTCTACCAGGTCGGTCTGCTGCAGCCGCACTACAGGCTGTCAGGGAGTCTCCGGTATGGTCATGGGACTTTAGATCTTAGTCAGAGGACGTGGGGATAATGTATATTACAGCCGGATTCAACTTAAACACTTTCTTCATGATTTCTAGAAGGTCAAGCATTGATATATATGGCCATATATGTTCGATCTTTAGTTCAATCAATGTTCAATCAATATAGGATGTTATTTGGGAACCTCTGCATGTTGGTGTGTTTCTGTGCAGGTGCAGGGGTCCGGTGACCCGGTGCTGGTGTCAGAGGGGCCCAGTAAGGGTCTGTACACCACCGACATGTTCCTGCTGCCGGAGGGCGGCCCGGCCCACAATCACACGGTGGGCGTGTGGGTGGAGATCACGGCCCACAGGGGGGGCCGGCGGGCCGTCCACCTCGTCGCGCAGGTAAGGGGCTTACACACGGGTCATGGAGCAAATCATACCTGTCATTACTGGAAGATGTTAATTTTTTTGATAAGGTTATTTTAATCTGGAATAGTGTTTTCATGATTCCATGTTTCTGTCGTTAGTCTATCTGTATCTAATGTGTGGTAACAAGTGAAGATTGATTAAAATCCTCTAAGAAAAGATGTCACAAATTCACTTAAGCTTTGCTTGTGTGAATCCAGCCCTAATTACGGACTACCCGGGGGTATATTGAGCCATCACTGTAAGTCTGTAAGAGGTGACCTTAGCTGTAGACGTGACTCTGGTGTTTCAGGTGTTCCCCAACCCCCAGGTCAACACCAGCATGCTGAGTGACGTCATCAGTGCAGGGGCGGCCGGCGGCAGGCCCCTGGTCGTACAGCGCACATGCGCACTCCTCGTCAGGTACACCAGTAATGTGAGTCAATGCAACTAAAAAACCTGCATTATCATCTTTTTGCATCGTTAGCATTGGTGGTGTGCGCTATATATATATATATATATATATATATATATATATATATATAGACTTTGTTTGTTATGTTCAATAGTTTATTAGGACACCATTAGAAGTGCGATGTATAATCTAGGCCTTATTACACTACGCACCCAGTCTAGGTTCGCTGTAGGTAGTGTAGCCAAACGCGACTGAGTCACCTTATTTTACAGACATGTTTGTAACCAGATGATGTCATGGAAGGACTTTGTTTCACGAAATTTCAATTAAAAAGAAATCCATTTCCATGATTTTAAATCTATGATTTAGCCATTTCCTCTCAGAACATTGCTGCCACATAAAGTCTATACGTTATGGGAGGTGGTCGTATTGATACATGTATATTCAGAATGGGCGAGAAAAGAATGACATTTTCATGTGATTGGACTTGCAATTGGTGTCAGAAGATGTTTGTCTGTTGTATTGTGCTGAAGGTGTCTGACGAGGTGGCGTCGACCTTCCTCCAGTCCATGGGGACTAACAGCAGACCTAACGGCGTCCTGTCGGCGGCGGGCGTGCTGGCCGGGGTGGCCGCCCGCAGCACCCCCAACCAGCAGGTAGGTCCGCCCATTGACCAAGGCAGTGGGGCAGTCTCTCAGTAGAATCAGTTAGAAATTAGAACAAGAAATTAATATGTTCAACCAATTATTGGCCCCTTATCAACAAAATAAGTAGAATAATGAGATATTTCATAAAGAGTGACGCCGGCTTGATGATGAAGTTCAACAGTAGAGGTCATGGCACCGAACCACCTCCTTACATCCAGGGCCACATGACCAAGAGGCAATAGGTGTATCTATATGTAGTTATAGATATGTATGTAATTTGTAAAGGCCCTTTGCGCCCCCTTTTAACCCTCCACTGCTAGATGAGCCATAAGGTGGGTTTACACCGATGCAACTTGAGCTGCGATATCGACGCGATATTTGAAATTTGAAATTTTGAGTATTTACACATGTATAACCAAGAATGCTACCACTAATATTATGTGCCAATTCAATGCAACATCATCATATCGCAGCTCATAGCGCATAGTGTAAACCCCCTATACATTCTATATGTGACTGACAGTGCCCTGTTTGTGCGGGCCGCAGGAGCAGACGCTGTGCGCGCTGCCCGCGCTGGCCGACCGGGGGGACGGCGTGCTCGCCCGGCACCACGCCACCACACACACCTTCGTCAAAGGTACGTCTCATATACTGTCAACCATAAAGCTGAACAAGAGTGTTTATATATGTATATTGTTTCGTTAGGGGCTAATAAAGGATATTTAACCTGCATTATTGTTAAGTTCTAGTCGTCCTATCTTCTCATTGTTAACCAAGAGTAGAGCTGGTCTCCGATCGGGTTCAGATCCAAACGCAGACAAACGCTCTGCAGAAGTTAAAGTTTATTGCAGATAATATGCGGGAGATGTTCATAGCTAAACCAATGTTGTTCACAATGGGTATGGGTATTCATAGTACTTGGAGTTCATATCACACAAGTCATAGGCTTCCCTATTGCTAGTCCACATATCCTGCCTTACTCCTATCAAGGTTTAATAGTCTGTGATATAGTCACCAGATGCAGCCACTGAATAGTAAATTCTAACCACCAAGCTTCTGAACCCCAAAAGTTTATATAAGTCCCAAATTCATCGCTCTCTACCCAATACAGGTTACTACCATGTCTTTTATACTAACCCATTATTGATTTTATGTCTACCTGCATTCTCTCTGCAGTGCTGCCACTGGCAGACAAGGCTCCCTCATAGAACACCAGTTCTAGGGTTGTCTCACCTACTGTTGACACTGCCTATAGTCATCTCCTCATCAATTTAAATTTCCCTTTTAGTAATTTAGTTTTATGTTTATTTTGGTTCTAATGCAGTCTGGTGACCATTCTCTTTTCTTCAAGTTACTCAGCTTAAGAGTAAGCGTTCTAATTGTATTTCAAGTACAAATATCAAAGAAATTATCAAAAAATTGGGGATTCGAATACACACTGGTACTATAGTAGCTCTAACATGGTAAGTAAGAAGGAATCCTAACACTGTGCACCAGTGGCCCGTTGCACAATAAAGTTTCATTGTTAGGATCAAACAACGAAAGCACAACGAACTTTTGCTTAACAACGAAATGTTTCGTTGTTACGAAAATATTCCACTCTTACTTAAATAGTAAAAATCTCAGCTTCTAATGGATGGATTTGAATTCTGTAAATTGATATAAAAAGGCAAGACATTAGAGAAAAACCAGTAAAAGTTACAACTCTTTGAGGGCATTCTAAATATAGAAAAAAAATGGTTAAAAAAAGTTTTGTTGTTACGAAAATAACTGCAAATAATTTATTAAGCAACAATGAACTCTTTCATTGTTTATCATATTTTCGTTGTTACGAAACCCATTGTGCAACGGGGCACTGGCTGTGCCTGTTTTCAGTCTGGTGAGTCTGGTGATGCTGGTCGTTCTGTTAATGCGTTGTTTGTTGCCCGCAGGCCTCACCGACACGCTGGGCGCCGTGTTACAGGGCGGCGGGACGTCGGCCCAGACCACAGCCTCACCGCCCGCTCCCCAGGTCAGACTACTATCAGCACAGAACACACCCACAACCTGAAACCTCCCATGTAAAACCATAATACATTTCTGAGATCAAATGAAAAGATTTTTTGTAGATTTTTCCCTTTTGCACATTCGAAAATAATGTTCAAACACCAGATACACCGGGAAACGGGCGAGCCCTTCTTGTTATCTAGAACCTTGCTGTAGGCAGCGAGGGGAACACGTCCTGACATCTGGAGGTTGAGGTTTTTCAATTGAATCTCGGCCGTTAGATGTCTCCCACTGCTCCATATCATGCCAACTTCCCCATGGATAGTTATATGTAGCAGCAAATCTGATTGAAAACTCGGAAAATAAATGTCCTTAAACGGTAATTCCCTACTGCTTCAGGATATCCTTTGCTCTGAAAAAGGTCGTGAATAAAGAATTGAATTGAATTGATAAACTTTTCGCCCCATAACCTGCCTTCACCTTGGCAGAATTAAGACCCCCGTGGGCGTGTTTCAGTGCGCCGACCGGGCGGGCCGCGCGTCGGCCGCCGCCGCCGCCCTCCTCACATCCCTCGCCAGGGGCGTCGTCACCAACGAGAGGACGCAGCACTGCACCCCCGGCCTCTGCCTCGCCGCCCTCGGCATGACGGCCTCGGGCCTCGGCCAGCCCGTGCCCAGTGAGGGCGGGGCCGTCACAGCCCCCGCTGGGCTGGTCACAGAGGGACAAGTCAACTTCAAAGTAAGCTTCACCACCAATGTTCTGTAGGTGTTATCAACAATGAGCACACATGGGGTGACCTCCTCTACTCCTTTACTGTTGATAGTCATTCCCTCCAAACAATGTTCAAGTAATTAACATAAATTATCTGGTTTAAGGTATAAGAAAAATAAAGCCTCCTCAGCAGGGTAGTAGTATAGGGAAAGTGGGATCCTGTAAAGTAGATAACATAGTATGAGGAAAGGTGGACGCTGTGAAGGGGATAGTCTTATTGCGAAAGTAGAACCTTGTAAGCAAAGTAGACAAGCCATTCAAGGACCCTGTGATATGGGTACTGTTATAGGGAATTAATATGGTCAAAGCCTATTAGACAGGGTAGAAGGACAGTCAAAGTCGGGCTATGGGATGGGGTAGTAGTAGAGCTAAAGAGGGGCTATGGGATGGGGTAGTAGTATGGGAAAAGTTGGACCTGTGAGGGGGTTACTAGTATTTGGAAAGAAAATTTCAAGTGGGGCTATTGGATGGGGTAGTAGTAGAGTTAAAGTGGGGCTATGGGATGGGGTAGTAGTAAAGTCAGAGTGGGGCTAGGGGATGGGGTAGTAGTCGAGTCAAAGAGGGGCTATGGTAAGGGGTAGTAGTAGAGTCAAAGTGGGGCTATGGGATGGGGTAGTAGTAGAGTCAAAGTGGGGCTAGGGGATGGGGTAGTAGTCAAGTCAAAGAGGGGCTATGGTAAGAGGTAGTAGTAGAGTCAAAGTGGGGCTATGGGATGGGGTAGTAGTAGAGTCAAATTGGGGCTAGGGGATGGGGTAGTAGTAGAGTCAAAGTGGGGCTAGGGGATGGGGTAGTAGTAGAGTCAAATTGGGGCTAGGGGATGGGGTAGTAGTAGAGTCAAAGTGGGGCTAGGGGATTGGGTAGTAGAAGAGAGAAAGTGGGTTAGGGGATGGAGTAGAAGTAGAGTCAAATTGGGGCTAGGGGATGGGGAAATAGTAGAGTCAAATTGGGGCTAGGGGATGGGGAAATAGTAAAGTCAAATTGGGGCTAGGGGATGGGGTAATAGTAGAGTCAAAGTGGGGCTAGGGGATGGGGTAGTAGTCGAGTCAAAGAGGGGCTATGGTAAGAGGTAGTAGTAGAGTCAAAGTGGGGCTATGGGATGGGGTAGTAGTAGAGTCAAAGTGGGGCTATGGGATGGGGTAGTAGTAGAGTCAAAGTGGGGCTAGGGGATGGGGTAGTAGTAGAGTCAAAGTGGGGCTAGGGGATGGGGTAGTAGTAGAGTCAAAGTGGGGCTAGGGGATGGGGTAGTAGTAGAGTCAAAGTGGGGCTAGGGGATGGGGTAGTAGTAGAGTCAAAGAGGGGCTAGGGGATGGGGTAGTAGTAGAGTCAAAGAAGGGCTATGGTAAAGGGTAGTAGTAGAGTCAAAGAGGGACTATGGTAAAGGGTAGTAGTGGGGCTAGGGGATGGGATAGTAGTAGAGTCAAAGTGGGGCTAGGGGATGGGGCAGTAGTAGAGTCAAAGTGGGGCTAGGGGATGTAGTAGAGCAGATGTGGGCCAAAGATCTCAGATTCAGGTTGCCGAAAAAGTAACAGGCAGAGACATATATCAAAAAATTCCTAACATTCTGAACTTTTCAGAAACCTTCGTAGCCGGATTCAACTCTTATGGAGTTTTTCAAAATGGCCGCCAAAACATGAAGACATGTTCCTAAAAACTAGGCCTCCAGATATCATAACGATAGCTGTACCTTCACAACTATCTATCTTATCATGTTGAAATTGATGGTAGGGTAAGAAGATTATGTGGTGCAAAAACTGGTTTCTATTCAGATGACCCTAGTCAAGGTCAAGGTCACATTAATAGAGGTCAAAGTTGACAAAACTGATAATTTTCAAAATTAACTTTTTTCTAAATGCTCTAGTGTATGAGATTTTAACAGCACAAGCACATACATATGTTTAAACAATCCCTACATTCTAAGCTTTTGAAAAACCCTTGTAGCCGGATTCAAATCTTTTGGGTTTTTTCAAAATGGCCACTCGAAGCTGAAAACATGTTACTAAATACTATGCCTTCAAATATCATACCCGTAACTGTAACTTCACAACCATCTATCTTATCATGTTGAAATTGATGGTGGGGTAAGAGGATCATGTGGCGCAAAAAATGGTTTCTATTCAGATGACCCTAGTCAAGGTCAAGGTCACATAAATACAGGCCAAAGTTGAAAAAACTGACAATTTCCAAAGTTAACTTTTTTTCTCCATCCTCTAGTGTATGAGATTTTAACAGCACAAACACACACATGTGTTTACACAATCCCTACATTATGAGCTTTTGAAAAAACCCATGTAGCCAGATTCAAGTCTTTTGGGTTTTTTCAAAATGGACACTCAAAACTGAAAACATGTTCCTAAAATCTAGGCTGCAAATATCATACTGATAACAGTAACTTAACAACTGTCTATGCTATCATGTTGAAATAGGTAAAAAGGTAAAAAGGTAAGAAAATTATATTACGGTGGAAAAAAATGATTTCTATTAAGGTGACCTCAGTCAAGGTCAAGGTCACATGAATGCAACCCAAAGTTGCAAAAGCAGATGATTTTTAAAGTTAACTTATGCCCAAATGTATTTAAACAACAACAACAGCAACAACAGGCAAAGATGTATATCAAATCACACCCTACATTCTGAGCTTTTTATAAACCCATGTAGCCAGATTCAGCTCTTAAGGGTTTTTATTGAAAATGGCTGCTCAATGATGAAAACATGCTCCTAAAAACTGTAACTTCAAAACTATCTATCTTATCATGTTGAAATTGATGATAGGATAATAGGATTATCTGGTGCAAAAATTAGTTTATATAAAGGTGATCCTAGTCAAGGTCAAGGTCACATTAATACAGGCCAAAATTGAAAAACTGATGATTTTTCGAGTTATTTTAGTAGAGTAAAGTTACTAGAGTGACTGTTGATAATGAAGAATAACAGTGTTATTAGATAACAGTTCACTGGAGTTGATGGTCATCAGGATCATATTCTCATCATGGTGAGTTTTGTAATTATGACAAGCCTATTTTGTAAAAACAAATATCTCAGCCAGTTGTGTGACATTCCTTTATCAAAGATAAGTCTATGCTATAACAGTGATATTCCTAGGCTAAATCAAGAGGGGCCATTACCACATTTATGTAATTTTAATACACCAGTTAATGTACAAAATGCTCACTAATTTCAAGAAACTGGCCCTTGGAATATTGCCAGAGAAGGCTTTTGATACTCAAAATATTTTTCAGTGAAGATCCCTGTATAAAGTGAAAAGAGTTCTGAATAGATAAATTTTATGCTGGACTTCAGACTGTAATAGGGACTATGATATTATTGTGCTGTAAAATTATAGAAATAGAAGTGTGACCCTGGCAAATTAAAACATTATTGAGACATATAGTCTGGACGGAAAGTTAAATAAAAAAGGTCTTTTCATTAAATTGTTTAAAAGATGTTTTTTTTATTTTTACAAAAAAGGCTTGACATACTCAAAAATCCATGTCATATGCTCTGACAACCAAAGCCAATGATCTCTGTCTGTGTTCAAGTGAACTGTTGTTTAAATTTACATGTCATAAATAAATCACTCTCTGAATCTATAAACTCAATTCCTTGAATATAAGTCTTACTTACAGTTCTCAATTATTTTTAACAATGTCGCATATCAAATGCTATTTTGTTAAAGGTATTATTATCAATTGCTATTAGAATACAAAGTTTGCCTTCACTTGTGAGTGCCCTACTTCAGGAGAAATGATTGTAATCCAAATGCCTCTCTTCATGATTACAAGAAATATGGCAATTCATTCAAGTAATGATATATTTATTTCATCACCAATATCAAATTGGATAAATGGATTCCAAAATATATCAGAATAAGTGTGGAATCATCATATACATTGAACAGAAACATTTTTAACAGCTGAAGACCATGACCTTTGCATAACTGCATAATTGCATGACCATAACATCAATGTTGACTCAATATGATAAAGCAAATTAATACATGTGTCCTACACATCATCTGGAGACAAAATATCGAAGGAACAATTAAAGGCTACTACATCAAAGGAACCAGGAAAAAAGGAAACTTTAAAAATTATCTGTTTAGCAAATTTGGCCTGTATTTATATGACCTTGACCTTGACTGAGGTCACTTTAATAGGAACCAGCTTGTGCACCATAATATAAACACTTTTACCAATACCAACATGATAAGAGAATTGGTTGTTAAGCTACAGTAGTTGGTGGAATATTTGAAGACCTAGATTTTAAGAACATGTTTTCAGTTTTGGGTGGCCATTTTGAAAAAACCCAAAAAGACTTGGACTCGGCTACATTGGTTTTTCAAAAGCTTAGAATGTAGGGATCATTTTCACATATGTATATTCCTGTGCTCTTAAAATCTCATATACTAGGGCATTTAGAAAAATAATAACTTTGAAAATTATCAGTTTTTTTCAACTTTGGCCTGTACTTATGTGACCTTGACCTTGATCAGGGTCTCATTAATAGAAACTAATTTCTTCACCAGATAATCCTCCTACCCTATCATCAATTTCAACATGATAAGATAGATAGTTGTGAAGTTACAGTTATCGGTGTGATATTTGCAGCCTAGATTTTAGGAACATGTTTTCAGTTTTGAGTGTCCATTTTGAAAAAAACCAAAAGACTTGAATCTGACTACATGGGTTTTTCAAAAGATCATAATGTAGGGATTGTTTTAACATATATATGTGTTTGTGCTGTTAAAATCTCATACACTAGAGGATGGAGAAAAAAGTTAACTTTGAAAATTGTCAGTTTTTTCAACTTTGGCCTGTATTTATGTGACCTTGACCTTGACTAGGGTCATCTGAATAGAAACCATTTTTTGCGCCACATAATCCTCTTACCCCACCATCAATTTCAACATGATAAGATAGATGGTTGTGAAGTTACAGTTATGGGTATGATATTTGAAGGCCTAGTATTTGGTACCATGTTTTCAGCTTCAAGTGGCCATTTTGAAAAAAAACAAAAGATTTGAATCCGGCTACGAGGGTTTTTCAAAAGCTTAGAATGTAGGGATTGTTTAAACATATGTATGTGCTTGTGCTGTTAAAATCTCATACACTAGAGCATTTAGAAAAAAGTTAATTTTGAAAATTATCAGTTTTGTCAACTTTGACCTCTATTTATGTGACCTTGACCTTGACTAGGGTCATCTGAATAGAAACCATTTTTTGCACCACATAATCTTCTTACCCTACCATCAATTTCAACATGATAAGATAGATTGTTGTGAAGTTACAGCTATTGGTAGGATATTAGAAGGCCTAGTTTTTAGGAACATGTCTTCATGTTTGGGCGGCCATTTTGAAAAACCCCATAAGAGTTGAATCCGGCTACGAAGGTTTTTGAAAAGTTCAGAATGTTAGGAATTTTTTGATATATGTCTCTGCCTGTTACTTTTTCGGCAACCTCAACTCTGGAAATAAGCACTTTTCTGCCTTCCCTCTGCTCTACTAATGGGGTAGTAGTAGAGTCAAAGAGGGGCTATGGGATGGGGTAGTAGTAGAGTCAAAATGGGGCTAGGGGATGGGGTAGTAGTAGAGTTAAAGTGGGGCTAGGGGATGGGGAAGTAGTAGAGTCAAAGTGGGGCTAGGGGATGGGGTAGTAGTAGAGTCAAAGAGGGGCTATGGTAAAGGGTAGTAGTCGAGTCAAAGTGGGTTGCTAGTATTTGGAAAGAAGATTTCAAATAATTCATGAAAGAATTATATTATGTCGTTTATTCCTGATACTCTACTTGTAATTAAGATCTATACCTTAACGAATGTTGATGACAACCATTTCCCCCCATCTGTAGTTGCTGTACATGGAGGAGAACACCCTGGGCGGGGAGGCGAACGGCCCGGTGCAGGGCTTCACCGTGTCGGGCCCTGACGGCCGGGACAGGGGGAAGGAAGGCGCCGACCCCCTGCCCGGGGAGGACGTGTTCATCGTCTCCACGACCAACCCCTCCCCGCCCACGCCCAGCAATGCCTCCTGCCAGGGCTCAAGGTATGGCCCCACCAATCTTTAAAACAATATAGAGAAGACGTATAAAACTTGATCTATTTGTTAGGAGTTCAGATTTTACAATCCAAATGATATAAATGATATGCTTTAAAATGTTCCCGGGAGATATTATATCATAAATGGTATAGGATCTGATGTCCCCCTAAGCTGACACAAAGATGGATTAAAAGTAATCGTATTTGAGACTGGGCGCTGCTGGTTACAGACTCATCCCGTGCCACCAGGCCCTAGACGCCCTCATCGTGATGGCTGACCGTAACTGCAGCCTGTCGGCCAGCGTCGACAATGTGACGTTCACCGCCGAGCTGCACACCCCCACCCAGTCTGAGCTGGACACCTTCGGCTTTGAGGGAGTTATCAGGCGGCTACATATTCCGCTGACAGCTTTCAATGATACAATTAATGAACAGGGAAACGTCACAGTTAACGTCAGCTTTTCAGACGGCAAGTTTCTGTTTTACATTACTATGTACATCACATACTGCAGGTGACTTCAAAGATCTGACTGTACGCAACATAAGCGATAATTAATTAATACATTATTAGATACATTTGATGGTAAATTGCTATAAGCCTATGGTAATGTCGTAGAAGTATAGACGTTGTGCAGATAATGTCACACCTCGCCAAAATGGGATGGACACCTCTATATCGTATATCTATTCAAAATGGATACTAAACAAACTCAATCAAACATTACCAACAATTCATAATTATGTGGCCAAGATCACCACGTGGTGATCACCAACAAAAAATGATTACGTGACCATGTATGCACAAGGTATATAGCACTGTCTAGAATTATATATACAAATGTTCACATACTGTTTTTGCATGGTCTATTAACGTTTGTCATAAAAATAGTTTTAAAACAATGATAATTAACTAAATTCTTCATAGGTTTCAGCTAAGCCTCGTTACTATGAACCAGTGTGTGTACTCAAACATCATTAGTCTGTCATTGTCTCCTTACAGTGGGGGTCTGTCTGGGTGTCAGTCTGTGGGTCTGCGTGGCAACCTTCATAGTATCATACTGTTAAATAGCATGTGGTATCTTTGTAGATAGTAGGCGTGAGACTGGGGCCCGTCCAGGGGACACTCTGTGGACATACATGACTGCCCGCTGTGTCTTCCGCAATGAGGCTACGGGGGAATGGGACAGCCGGGGCATCACAGTAAGCGTGCTTTTGAATATACAATTGTTTGAATACGGTAGCAAATAATACTCAGAAATTCCATTTCTATGAAGTTTTTGGCTCTTTGCTTGAGCATTGTAGGCAATGCCTTCTCATCTGTTTTACAGAATATTTCTTTCAATTCTTTTAGTTATGGCGTTATTCTCTTATTCAGTAAGCTTCAAATGATGTCAAGGTATTGATGAAAGACAGTCATTGCAATCCCAAATACATCTACGTTGTCTTTCGAGTGGTAGTTACACCACAACTCTACCCTGATGGTCACGGTGTGTGTGTTCTCTGTTTGTAACTTCACCCCAACTCTACCCTGATGGTCATGGTGTGTGCGTTCTCTGTTTGTAACTTCACCCCAACTCTACCCTGACGGTCACGGTGTGTGTGTTCTCTGTTTGTAGGTACACCCCAACTCTACCCTGATGGTCACGGTGTGTGTGTTCTCTGTTTGTAACTTCACCCCAACTCTACCCTGATGGTCACGGTGTGTGCGTTCTCTGTTTGTAACTTCACCCCAACTCTACCCTGATGGTCACGGTGTGTGCGTTCTTTGTTTGTAACTTCACCCCAACTCTACCCTGATGGTCACGGTGTGTGCGTTCTCTGTTTGTAACTTCACCCCAACTCTACCCTGATGGTCATGGTGTGTGCGTTCTCTGTTTGTAACTTCACCCCAACTCTACCCTGACGGTCACGGTGTGTGTGTTCTCTGTTTGTAGGTACACCCCAACTCTACCCTGATGGTCACGGTGTGTGTGTTCTCTGTTTGTAACTTCACCCCAACTCTACCCTGATGGTCACGGTGTGTGCGTTCTCTGTTTGTAACTTCACCCCAACTCTACCCTGATGGTCATGGTGTGTGTGTTCTTTGTTTGTAACTTCACCCCAACTCTACCCTGATGGTCACGGTGT
Organism: Lepidonotus clava; assembly: GCA_936440205.1. Lineage (NCBI taxonomy): Eukaryota > Metazoa > Annelida > Polychaeta > Phyllodocida > Polynoidae > Lepidonotus > Lepidonotus clava. The sequence continues at coordinate 14,970,768 of OW387135.1, forward strand.
GTGCGTTCTCTGTTTGTAACTTCACCCCAACTCTACCCTGATGGTCATGGTGTGTGTGTTCTTTGTTTGTAACTTCACCCCAACTCTACCCTGATGGTCATGGTGTGTGCGTTCTTTGTTTGTAGCTACACCCCAACTCTACCCTGATGGTCATGGTGTGTGCGTCCTCCCACCTGACCCTGTTCAGCTCCTCCTGGGCTGTGCCCCCAAACACCATCGACTTCTCCACAGTGTTTGACAACCTGGACCAGAAGTTGGTGGAGAACATTCACGTGGTGGTCACCGTCGTGGGCATGGTTGTCATCTTTGGTGTCCTCGCCATACTCCTTAGGAGAAAGGACAAGCAGGACCTCGCCAAGGTAGGTATCAGGCGGAGGCAAATCTATAAAACTACACATTTTACAACTATCATAATGAACTATGATTGTTTATATTGTGTGTATATGTGACTGCTATTAGGGAGCTACTAGCTCTAATTTCACAAATTAGTTGCTCTTCCTTATATTATTTTAGGGGTAGGTTTAGTCATCATCTGGGTTGCTTAAGCCCAAATGAATGATCATTCACCCACAGAGGTACTAACATGAGTTACTGCGCACAACACACAACTATAGCAATTTGAATATAAATAGGTTTATAATTGCATTTCGAACTAAACAATATCAAAAGTATATTACAACTACTTGGAACTCCATTTCTGATTGGTTTCTATTCTAAATAGCCCATTTATAACGTTCTGTTTACTGTTATTATATTGTCTGTGTCGCCATTCCTTAGTGTGATCATAGCTAAAGCAAATGAAATTGGCTAAGCTGATACGTATTTTGCTGCGCATACACACATGAGCTAGCCCAGTGCAATAAAACAGTCAGTTGATAATTCATTTTAAAATCTTTATTGTATGCAGTGCATGTTGTAGGTTACAATATAAGGAGAGAAAAAAACAGTCATCTTCAGGAAATGTTATTTTTGTGATATTTTAATTGGCACTTCTTTTCCAATGTGATTACTTAATAAAATTCTATGATATGCGTCTTTTTCTGATAACTGTATATATGTAATGGTGACATATATGTCGGAAACTTAGACTAGCTACAACCAAAGAATCGTATGTACATATCACCCTGTGAACATTGCTTGTTCTAAATACTTGTATGAACTCAATTATTTTCAACCCTAAATGACACTGACACTGTTGATAACAGAGTTACATTTATAACATTACATTATGGTACTTAGGCTTGACCTAATACTAATTACGGCCCATATAATCAAATGTCAATGCAATTTACTTACTTGTGTTCATTATTATTGTGTTGATTGTGTTGATTATCATGATATCATACCACATTTCACTTATACAGAAGATCATCCTGTAAAATGAGTATAACGATTAATAAAAGAAACAAAACTTTTTAATATTGCTTATACAAAATACACCAATTCAACAAAACAATAGAAACAGATCTTTGGAATCTTAATGATGTATAGGGTGCCTATATAGATAGTCTTAACCGAAAAATTCGCAAACTCGAAAATATCTGTTAATAATGCTGATGTTTTATGCGCAAAAATAGGTTTCCAATGTCTCGTTTCAGTGGGGGATTGCCCCTCTCCTCGACAACCTTCCCGGAGACATGTTCGACTACCACCTCACCGTGCACACCGGGAACAGGAACGGCGCCGGTACCCGTTCTAACGTCTTCTTCGTGTTAGCCGGCGAACACGGCGAAACCGAAGTCCGCAAACTCCAGGCCGTAACTGAAAAGGTAACCAAAACTATTAAATGAATGAGAATATTCTAAACCAGTAATGAAATAAATCTGCTAGATATTAATCATACATACAGGAGAATGGTGATGGAACATCCAGGATACTGACCTTTCTCGATTAGAATGTTTTCTGTATCTCTATCCTCTGACGCAAATAATGTCAGTCCATGTTACATAATTTATCCTAAGCAAATTATTAAGTTTGGGAAGAATTACTGATATCCAATTCCAAAAGTAGCTTCCAATGGCAATTGTAAGAAAGCCGTGGTTCTCCCTGGGCAGCGGCTGACGAAGGGCAGCGTGCACCAGTACGTGCTGCGCGTGCCGCGTGCCCTCGGCCCCCTGCTCTACCTGCGGCTGTGGCATGACAACGCCGGCCCCGGCCCCGCCGCCTCCTGGTACCTGGACAGGGTCGTCGTCAGGGACGTCCGCAACGACCTCAAGTAAGTCCACCAATCTGCCTGCAGTTTGGCAGTCCTCAAAGGCCCATTCGCCCTGGCCGCCGTTGGTCTCTGCGATCTGCGAACGTTTTTAACATTGCTTTATCGCAGCTCGAAGCGACGTGGTGCTCTGCGAATTTACTCAACATATTGAACATTTTTGAAACCCAACAGTGCGATTCTAGATGAGATTTCTTGCGAAAATTATCGCATTTAATTGCACAGGACCCCTTTTATGATATTTGTAACATTTCGCTAGCTGACAATCATTTTGTCGCACCTGAGATAGTAGTTAATATTGACAAGCATAAAACCATCTTTAAATTCCATTTTTTACATACTACTTACTTATCGCTCGTATAATAGAATCAATACAGGCAACAACGTCAACTCATATATACGCACATACCCCTCCCCCCCAACATATTAGGCTTACACACGTTTTAATCACCAAATCTGAACCGGCTATGTAAGCAACGTCATGTGTGCAACATCGAGAATACTAGATGCACAACTTCGGCTACACGAGGCAAAAAAACTTCCCATTTCCCTATGCTACTTATAAAATCGCGGATTGTCGTGTTTACACTTAGGTCAATGCACTTCATCAACTCATGCAATATTGTCACGTAGATAGTGGAGTTTATTGAAGTGACGTCGCCTGTATAACAGAATTTCTATCTGCAACAACAATTAAACCACATGGAATTTCCCATTTCCATATACTATTACCTTGTCGCAAATACAGTAGAATCAATACAGGCGGTATTGTCGCATATGTAGTGGAGCTTGTTGACGCACGTATTTAAAGCACTGCCCTCAGGGGCGGAGAAACATCCAGCAGGGCGAATAGGGCTTCAGGTTAACAGTCCATTCCCTCTGGGTGCGGCCAGATGGGAAGCGGCGACAAGGGAGTAGTATATGGAAATGGGAATTTTCATATGACTCCCTTGTCGCGTATAATAGTAGAATCAATACAGCTGGTATTAGCGCATATAGTGGAGCTTATTGACTCTGTGTGCGGCCAGGTGGGTGTTCCTGTGTAACCAGTGGTAACTGTCCCTTCCCTGCGTGTGCGGCCAGGTGGGTGTTCCTGTGTAACCGGTGGTAACTGTCCGTTCCCTCTGTGCGCTAAGGTGGGTGTTCCTGTGTAACCGGTGGTAACTCTCTGTTCCCTCTGTGTGCTAAGGTGGGTGTTCCTGTGTAACCGGTGGTAACTGTCCGTTCCCTCTGTGTGCTAAGGTGGGTGTTCCTGTGTAACCGGTGGTAACTGTCTGTTCCCTGTGTGTGCGGCCAGGTGGGTGTTCCTGTGTAACCGGTGGTAACTGTCTGTTCCCTCTGTGTGCTAAGGTGGGTGTTCCTGTGTAACCGGTGGTAACTGTCCGTTCCCTCTGTGCGCTAAGGTGGGTGTTCCTGTGTAACCGGTGGTAACTCTCTGTTCCCTCTGTGTGCTAAGGTGGGTGTTCCTGTGTAACCGGTGGTAACTCTCTGTTCCCTCTGTGTGCTAAGGTGGGTGTTCCTGTGTAACCGGTGGTAACTGTCTGTTCCCTGTGTGTGCGCTAAGGTGGGTGTTCCTGTGTAACCGGTGGTAACTGTCTGTTCCCTGTGTGTGCTAAGGTGGGTGTTCCTGTGTAACCGGTGGTAACTGTCTGTTCCCTGTGTGTGATAAGGTGGGTGTTCCTGTGTAACCGGTGGTAACTGTCTGTTCCCTGTGTGTGCGCTAAGGTGGGTGTTCCTGTGTAACCGGTGGTAACTGTCTGTTCCCTGTGTGTGCTAAGGTGGGTGTTCCTGTGTAACCGGTGGTAACTCTCTGTTCCCTCTGTGTGCTAAGGTGGGTGTTCCTGTGTAACCGGTGGTAACTCTCTGTTCCCTCTGTGTGCTAAGGTGGGTGTTCCTGTGTAACCGGTGGTAACTGTCTGTTCCCTGTGTGTGCGCTAAGGTGGGTGTTCCTGTGTAACCGGTGGTAACTGTCTGTTCCCTGTGTGTGCTAAGGTGGGTGTTCCTGTGTAACCGGTGGTAACTGTCTGTTCCCTGTGTGTGATAAGGTGGGTGTTCCTGTGTAACTGGTGGTAACTGTCTGTTCCCTGTGTGTGCTAAGGTGGGTGTTCCTGTGTAACCGGTGGTAACTGTCTGTTCCCTGTGTGTGATAAGGTGGGTGTTCCTGTGTAACCGGTGGTAACTCTCTGTTCCCTCTGGGTGCTAAGGTGGGTGTTCCTGTGTAACCGGTGGTAACTCTCTGTTCCCTCTGTGTGCTAAGGTGGGTGTTCCTGTGTAACTGGTGGTAACTGTCCGTTCCCTCTGTGTGCTAAGGTGGGTGTTCCTGTGTAACCGGTGGTAACTGTCCGTTCCCTCTGTGTGCTAAGGTGGGTGTTCCTGTGTGACCGGTGGTAACTGTCCGTTCCCTCTGTGTGCTAAGGTGGGTGTTCCTGTGTAACTGGTGGTAACTGTCCGTTCCCTCTGTGTGCTAAGGTGGGTGTTCCTGTGTAACCGGTGGTAACTGTCTGTTCCCTGTGTGTGATAAGGTGGGTGTTCCTGTGTAACTGGTGGTAACTGTCCCTTCCCGTGTGTGCGGCCAGGTGGGTGTTCCTGTGTAACCGCTGGCTGGCAGTGGACCGTGACGACGGCCAGGTCGAGCGTCTCCTCCCTGTGGCCACAGCCGACGACCTGCGCAGTTTCCGGTTCCTGTTCGAGACGACGGCGCGGCGGGACCTGACGGACGGCCACCTGTGGTTCTCGGTGGTGAGCCGCCCCACCCGCAGCCGCTTCACCCGCCTGCAGCGGGCCGCCTGCTGCCTCGCCCTCGTCTACGCCACCATGGTCGCCAACGCCATGTGGTACCGGGCCGACGACAGCGTCCAAGGTACGGGGGGGGGGGGGGGGGGGGGGCTGGGGGCTTTCCAATTTAGTACCTGTGTGATAAATCCATCCTCAAACTTCACGATTGCCTGCCAGCTCTCCAAAAGTGGTCTTATGTATTTTTGATAGGTTCTATTAGTTTATCACAACTTCACGTATGGTTATTAGACGATCTTCGAGATTCTTGGGGACTAGAGAAGTAACATAACAAGTGAGCGATAATAAAATGAACAATGGATGTACCTATATATTTTAACCGTACTTATCCACTAGCTAGTTTTGTGTAATTGATCGTGTTTGTAGGTGAGAATTATGTGTACATTCTCCTGTTACTTTTGTTGAAATGACAGTACATGCTCGTGTCCTTAGGGAAGCAGTATGTGCGGATCGGGCCGCTGGAGTTCACCCCCCAGCAGGTGTTTATCAGCGCGGCCAGCAGCGTCGTCTCCATCCCCGTGTCCGTCCTCGTCGTCTTCCTGTTCAGACGGGCGCGGCCACGGCCCCCCACCACGCCTCGCCTCCCGTCACCTCTACCCAGTGACGAGCTGAGTGACAAGGCAGGTGACAAGGCAGGTGGCAAGCCAAGTGACAAGGCAGGTGACAAGGCAGGTGACAAGCCAAGTGACAAGGCAGGTGACAAGGCAGGTGACAAGGCAGGTGACAAGCCAAGTGATGTGGAAAGTGACACTGCCGACAGAGGCGGCGACACGCCGACCGTTGCACCTATCGGCACAACCACTGATGCACCGACGGCGACCGACCCAGCTCTCAGTGCTTCTAATATAAGGTATCCTCAAATCATTACAATGTTTTTAAACAGATGTAACTAGTCCGAAACTTGCAATACTGCACTGAGGCTAGCTCGTACATGTATGTGATTTACAGTACGTATCAGCGTAGTTATATCATGTGGTAAACAGTACGTGTTGGCTTGGTTGTATCATTGTATTTAGCTATGATTATGCTGAGCAGCATCATTTTATTTTCCTGTCATTGTGCTCAGGAACATAGATGCAGGTAGATCTAAAAGAGAAGACGCAGAAAATCAATAAAGTAGAAAGATAAATGGGAAAGGGAACACAGGGATGGAGGTAGAAGACTAATAGGTTTCAGATATGTCAGGCTGGGATATGTCAGGCTGGATAACTAATTAAACTGCTGTAGCAAGAGATGGACGGGCCACTTTAATTAAGAAATCAATTAATAACAGAGTTTGGAGCTATTGGGAGTATAGTTGGTAATGTACTTTTAATACAGTTTGGTTTGGAATATAGTTATAGGTGTGTGGAGGCGTGGCTAACAGTTCCCATTTTTCTTATGATTTTGGGCATAAAAAACATTTCCATATGAAAATTTTGAATAAATGGAATTTAGTTATAGGCCCATTTGTCTGAGACTTCTATCTTCTGAAATGCTGAATTAGGGAGAGATGCACTTGAATGGTAGGACTCATGTATAAAGAGCCAGTTCTGAGCGGCTCGGGGGCAGACACAATCTAGACAAAAGGAGTATACGAAAGGATACGTATCAGAGCATGGTAGTAAATTTAGTGGTGACACAGAGGTGATATAGACTTGTCAGATTGAGCTTCACTTTGGTCTTACTCTAAGACAGATAGTGTAGGAATATCAGTGGCATGAATGGCAGGAGTTACCTATGGCTAGCTGTGCATAGTCAGGGTAGTGACAGTCTGGGAGTAAGAAAAGACCTTGATTGAGAATGTAATTCCTGAGAAATGTGAGATGCAGGTAATACTTCTGAGCATCCCTATCTGTGAACTATGTAGGATTTACCATCAACAGAATGTCATGCTCCAGCTACCATTAAGATGTGTTGTGTTTAATAAAGACATGAATGTACCTCTGCAGGCTAGTGGATTTGAGCAACCCAGATGAGGATAATTCTATCCCAATACGAATATGAAGATGAACACTGAACTTTTTAAATACATTTACAAGAAGAGCCAGTAAACTCTCTAGTAAACTCGCTTATATATATTATATATATGAAAAATAAAACCACAAAGTTCAATTCCAAAAGATACACTGTTTCATTTCTTGTTGCATAGACAAAACTAAACTACATAACCTTATCTTGGAGAGTAGTATGACCTTCCTTACACTAACTATATATTTTTCAATTGAATAACCTTGTCTTGGAGAGTAGTATGACCTTCCTTACACTAATTATATTTTTTCCAAATTGTACCAATAAAAGAACAATAGATGTATCCAGAGCAGAACCACATGGCGCGTCTGACGACGTGGAAGGTGGAGAAAAGCACGATGAACCAGCAAAAGGAAAGGAAGGCCCGAAAACGGAAGGTAGTCATCACAAAGTTTATACATCAAACGTCTACTGTTTATATGTGTTTCTTTTTCACTGAACAGCGATTAAGGAACACAGGGGTCATAGATTGGTAGAAGCCCCTATTGAGGCCTGCTTGTTTAGAAACAGGGCATTGTAAACAGGCCAAACTGAGTATTTAGCAACAAATTGCATTACATGATAGCTCTCTTCGTTCAACGTCACATGTCGCTTATGGTCAACCATATTGTAAATTGTCCATTTGAAAAAATTGAACCATTTCATTTTGTTTCTATCAATCCAATAACTTCACATTTGATATGTATTCTTTCAGTTGTATATATTTTACGTTTCTTTTCCGTTGTATATATTTTACATCTCTTTCCCGGTACATTTCGTGACTTGTCTCCCCATGTCTCTGACTATTGTTCCCCCCAGCCCCCCGCCCGGCCCCCTCCCGGGGCGTCGCCCTCCCCTGGTGGTGCCGGCTCCTGGCCTGGGCCCTCGTCCTGGTCGTCGTGGTCGTCTCCGGCTTCTTCACCATCCTCTACAGCTTCGAGTGGGGCCGGGTCAAGTCGCTCGCCTGGCTCACCTCCTTCCTGCTCTCCTTCGTCCAGTCCATCCTCATCATACAACCCTTAAAGGCAAGGCCAACTACTAGTCATCTATGAAATGACGTTCTAGTATTCTAATAATTTCATTGGTGGAAAACCGATGTATTTAAAATAAGAAGACCAACAAATGCCCCTTCTCATTAAGCTTTCATGTCTAAAGATTCTACATAATTTATCTTTAATATTTCGAATAATCTTGACCTTTCATCCTGGGCTGTTCCTGTATATGGTCCTGTACGGGGACAACAGAAAGAGGTATCCGCTGACACCAGAGAAAACATTTTTTCCATGAAAAATTAATGATAGTGCCTGTCAGGTTATGGAGAGCCCTATATATTGTGTTCGTTCTCCTGTAGGTTGTTGCCTTGGCAACAGTAGTGGCTATGGTCTTTAAGAAACCCCCGGAAGACGAGGATGACTTTACGGGCGAGGACTTCCGTGACATGGTGCAGGATGAGCAGCGTCTATCAGCCCCACCCCCAGGTCTGATCAGTAAGTTGGAGAACACGGTGACGGATATACTGACCTTACTCACCCTGCCCCAAGGCCTGACCAGTAAGTCTGAGGGCATGGCTGGCAGGCAGGCTTACTCAAGGATTTCTAGTATAGTTCTTAGTAGCCATGTGCTTGCTCCTGTGGAAAAATATCTGTTACTGAATTAGAAACCTGAATGGTCGAAAATTTGTCAAAAACTTGTTAATTTGACTAACCAAGCACGTTTAAGAGAATTTGATAGGTTTAATTGTGTCACCTTGTTCAAGACTTGTCAAAAACTTGTCAAAGAATAGAGGGAGCAACTGTTTGATATGGGTGAGTTTTAGGTTACTAGATTGATACAATTACGTTTTAATCATTATCATAATTTTATTAACTCATTTGAAGAACATCTTATAGAATAATGAAATAGTCACAGGAATTCAGTATTACGTGTCATATCAGCCCTTTTACATATAAATGCTTTTTATCTACTGAATAACAAAGTAAAAAAAGATTTAGACACCTTGAACGCTAGTGTAACGTTTATGGTTAATCGTAGTTATTGGGAATTGTCCGAGATATTCACTGTCGTTGATATTACTATTCCTAATGGGTGCTAGTGAAGTGGTAAGTGAGTTCACGAGATGGGCGCTCAATCCATAACATGAACAACGCTTGGCAGTAGGTCAAGTTTATTTGTGGATACGATGATGCGTACATTTGCCAATGAAGAGATGATAAGTCTTCTAGGTGTCACAATTCTAATCCAGTGAAGAGTAAGCTTTCTCGTCGGAGTCTGCCTAATCTCACATCCAACAGTAGTGCAGTAATTCCCGTGTAAGTCACCAGATGTCCCTGTGGCTTGCGTAGCTATCTAAACCCCTCGAATCTCTCGATCCGTATTGTCCAAACGTTAATGGTTTTCTCTGTGCCCTTACATCGCGCTCTTGCTTCATATAGCAGTCTGGTATTGATTTTACCTGAGCATCGACGCCTGCTGGAAGGTGTACCCTGCTGAACACCGTCCATCAGGTATATCTACACCTACCAGCAGCACCTGCCATATTTATACTGTGTACCATCATAAGCTATGTAATTCGGAAGAATTCTGATTATCCCCTTGTGTTCAACTGGTGACCTTTACACTACTTCAATTGATGTGCGCAAAGTAAATGAGTTAATTTCTACCTTTGTGCAACCTTTTCTGATGCATAATAGTTTATAGAGAAAGTTAGGGCAGTCAGATACTGCATAATTTACAGCAGTTGAACATCCAATATATTTTTGGATTCTGCAACAATGGTGGCTAACTCAGGTGAATCAGGGGGAGGGGATGTGGAGAAGAGGGTATTATTGGGGCAGCAGTGGGCAGTGATGGGCAGCATGAGTAAGGATTAAGGCATGTCAGTATGATAAGGTGAAGAGTTTAGACCTATCGTCTTTGGCACCATCAAACAACAATACTAGCCTTGTCAATTGACAAGTATTTGACGAGGTTGGGTTTTCAGTGTGTTTGGTTCATACTTTACGGTGGGTTTACAGTGGTGGATCCAGGGAAGGGGGGGGGTGCAAAAGGGGCAATTGCCTACCCCCCTTTCAAATAATCTAAACTTGTTGATTGGTACAAATCTGACATAAAACTTCTTCACCTATTTTTTTCGGAGGGTGTTTGTTTGCCCCCCCCCCCCCTAGATGACTGACTCTAGATCCGCCCCTGGTTCATACATTTCGAGGTTATGTCCTCCATACCCCCCCCCTCCCTCTGAGTTCACTAAGCGCCCTCTCCGTCCCGCAGGTCACCGCGTGCCCTACACGCAGACGGCCTTTGACGACGGCCACCTGGAGAGCATGCGCCGGGCGCGGGAGAAGGAGGTTCGGATGTTCGCCGCGTGTAAGGAGGTGGCGCTGTACGTGGCCTACATCGTGCTGCTGTGTGTGCTGACGTACGACACCCGGGACCCCCACGCCTACCCCACCAAGCACCACCTCGCCGGGGTCATCAGCGCCCGCCGGTTTACAGCGGTCAGTGACACCCTCTTCACATAGCCACCTTCTGGGGCTAATAGATACGGAAACAGTTTTAATAACATTCAAATTATTATTTTTCCAATATCATCCTGGAGTATGATTCCGTGTATTTCACCCTAAAAGGCCTATTACACTACACGAAATATGCATGAGCTGCGATAGGACGACGTCGTAGAGAAATAGCACACATTAGAGATACCATTCTTTAATTGTTTCATATATGTATCATGTTCGAAATTGCTATGTCTTGTAACAGATATGCAATACTTAATATGTACCCCCCTGCCCGGTTAGGCGCGGACGCGGGGGGCGGTGTTGGCGTGGTGCGAGGCCCGCCTGGTGCCGGCCCTGTACGCCACGACCCGGTCGGACGGCCTCACCCCGGTCAGCCCCCGCCTCGCCCCCTTCACACACGACCTCACCTACCACCGCCTGGGGCCGCCACGACTGCGGCTCGCCAGGGTCACACAAGGTCAGCCCATGGTCCTTAATTTTTGATCTGACCTTCTCGTTTGGTCGGTTGAAGGGGTTTGGGTGAGATCAGTAAGAGACACAGAGAAAAGGCTTACCAACGGTAAGGGTGATGTTCTACGAATCGTTCATTTCGTAACCAGCAGAGCTTCTTATAGGCAGAATGTGTACACGACGTCGCTTCCATATGATGATCTATCTACGCGACAAGCTACAAATCCCCGTTTTGGTGTACTACTAATATAATTCACAAATCATAGAGTGTGCAGTGGCTCACACGTAAATGATGCGACCATGTATAAATTCTCATTTCCATATACTACTAACGTGCTATGTGTGTGATAGAATGAATACAAGCAATAATGTCACGTAAATAGTGGAGCATATCGAGGCGACGTCGCGCTTATAGGCAGCGCCCACTGCATTCAAAGTACCCTATTTTTTCTGATTCAGATGACTGTAAGCTGGTGCTTGGCGGACTGAGTGCGTCCCACTGCTTCCCCTCCTACTCCGTCAGCACGTACGACACCAGCGACTACAGGCCGGGCTGGGTGCAGGCGGCCCCTAATGTGACGGGGGCGGGGCCTGACGTGACGGGGGCGGGGCCTGACGTGACGGGGGCGGGGCCTTGGACGTACAGCGGCTCGGGGGGCGGGGCGCCCGTGTGGGGGCGGGTCGGCGTGTACGGGGCGGGGGGGTACGTGGCCCAGCTCGGGGACGACCCTGCTGCCGCCCGCGCCCAGATCAACCACCTCCGGCAGCACACCTGGATCGACAGGTATGGTCTACTGTTTACTCCGATTCCTGTATCACTTAGTTTTGTAACCTGGCATTTGCCCCTTCGATTGTTCTCTGTATGGGTATTTGGGCCTGTTTGGGACCTTCCATCTCCACCCCTTGATGCACACCTAATCAATGAAAGGCCCCGTTCTGATTCACCACAATTCTAACGTAATGAGAACTTAACCTTCGCTCATTCTAACTGTACTTATAAATGGCCAGCAACTGGGTTGGGGTAGCCTTGATACAGGCCTGTGTTTTCCTATCTGAATAAATTATTATAAAGAATTGAAAAATGATCTGTCTAACACATGCTATACATATTTTGAGTTATGTTAAACAAATTATAAATGTCCCCCCCCCCCCCCCAGATCGGCGCGGGCCGTCTTCATCGAGCTGAACCTCATCAACCCCAGCACCAGGCTGTTCACGGCCGTGACCTTCGTGGCCGAGCTGCCCCCTACCGGCGGCGTGGTGACTCACGTGCTGATTAAGACGGTCCAGCTGTACAGCTACGTGGGCCCCAAGGCCCTGGTCTTGGTGCTGCTACAGCTGGCCTTTGTCGCCTTCACCATCCACCAGGTCAGGGACACTACTGAACAGGACACGGCGTCAAAACGTCCTTCTGAAGTGGACGTAGTCTATTAAGCAATAACTCATGTTCTGATTGCTTATTCAAAACAATTCTACCATGTATTATCCACTAATAATCATTTAACAATTATATATGTATGAATGCTATCCTTAATGGGTTAATGTCATGTCTACACCTCAAAGGTAATATGGGCACCCTCAGGCTATAATTCTTCCCATACTAACCTTTTACCTATGCTCATATTACCCTTTTGTGAAGCCTTACTTGTGGAGAAAAGTACTATATCAATTGTCTTTATGTATCCTTCGCCCTTTACACCCCAAAGGGTTTTTGCAATTATATAAATTTTAAAAGGCCACAGCATCTTGATTCTGAGAGATATCATGGATGTTCAAAGTCTGATGTATTTGAAAATTCAGAGTACGCCCATCTACCTTAAAAATGTTACATGGTTCATAAGACCATGCCTGATAATGCCATCTGCTCCTTTACACGCAAACACCAAGGGGTGCCTATATAACCTGTTATGATGATACCTCAGGCCAACTTGGTCAGACCATCTTTGAATGTACAATTGAACTTGCAAGACCAATTTTTAGGAACTTTCCTAGATTTTAAATTTCTATTTAGTATGTTCAAATACCCACCTCTATGTTTGAAAAAAAGTAATAACATAATATAAAACTTGTGGGCTTGGCTATTCTCAATGTAAACCAATTAATTGAAAAATAGTTTAAAGGATAGTGCCTTTACATGGGATTAAGAAGCTGTCGTTAGAGAAGTGCTTCGGGCCGCCACCCTGCCTTACAGTGCCTCAAGGTTGGCCTTCATGTAGTGGGCACTTACAATTAAAAGACGTAATTGACTTAAAGCGAGATTTGGGGTAACTGAGTTTTCCTGATTTGAAATCTTAATCATTGATGTCAACTTTTCGATCGTTTAACATGTTACATGTAAATGAATATGTGAGCCTGTTCATGAACCATAAATGTAGACCACGGCTGTTTCCCAGATTGTCGTGATGGTGAAGAGAATCAAGGCCGAAGGGAGACAATACTTCAAGTCAAACTGGAACCTGATGGACGTGATGAGCATCGCCTCAGCCATCACTGCCTGCGTCATGTTTGGTATCAGGTTCGTCATGGTCAGAGCTACAATGAACGACTTCCAGCAGGATAGAGGTAAGCAGCCCTTTACTGTCATTACCATTGACAGGGGTTAGGGGGCAACTCTTATCAATATCAGGGGTGACGGGTAATTCGCTCTCAATACCATTGACATCGGTATGCGGTCAATCTTTGTCATTATCTTTGGCAGGAGCGTCAAAGTGGACTGTGTTGCTTTAATATAGAGGGTATCATATCAAAACATGATGAAGTCAGCATATATGTTCGTAGCCTCAGAAAAAGCAAGCGTGGATGTGACGATAATTTAGTAAATTCCAATAAAGTACATCAATAAAACATTCAAAAAACAATTTTGTAAAGATATTTCAAAAGAAAATGTACCTGGGAGTACAGTAGGTCTCTGGTTGACCACAAAATGGCATAATTGGTAAGAACCGCACGGCTTTTATACTCTCAATATCCATTATCATCTAGATCATTTCTATAAGATATCATAAGCAATATACTGATACATTATGTCTCATTGTACTAAAAAGGAAGCCTTGTCTTTTTTTTAATCTCAATGACTAAACCCACAGGAAGGTTCGTAAACTTCGCGTACGTGATCTACTGGGACGAGGTGTTCAGCTACGTGCTCGGGGTACTCGTATTCCTCGCCATGCTCAAGCTGCTCAGAATGCTGCGGTTCAACCAGAAGGTCTCGGAACTCATGCACATCTTGCAGGTACGGAAAAGTCTGAGGCTGTTGTAAAGTGAATGTACTTAAACATATTTGATATACTGAATATAGCAGTGCAATTGGGCCAGGCCTACAACAGTCTGTATATATGAGCACACCCTTTGTCACAAAAGGTGCCTCTTCCTGTCATCAGAAAATGGTATGGAGATGATGGGATGAACAAAGTTGTAGGCTCCTGATGAGTGGGTTCATTAGTTTGATGTCAATCGTAGAAATGTACCCACACCAATTGCCACATGTGAATTCCTGGGCCCCATGTTCTCCTGCTACTATAGGTATAAATTTCATATTGTGTTTTCTAGACTGTATGAATTTTCTTGTATATAAGGAATGCTTTGGTTTATGCATAGACATATATGAGATCTCTATGGTTAATGGGACTAAAGACGCAATAGATGGAAGAAGCGAGTACATAGATGTCTGTAAGTTAGGTGTTTCTGTTTGGACGGTGTTATGAAAGGTGGTATGAGAGAACTCGAAATAACACTTGGCTATGCAAACAATTAGAGACCAATTGCTTTATTGGATGTGGACACTATTGCAGTATTCCAGCTTAAACAATAGCCCCCGGAACTAATTTAAAAAACGTCCCAGACAAGAAATCTTGGTATTTGGCAAAGATTACCTTGTATTCTGATTCGACATTACTTCACATAGAATAGACCGTAAAAATGGAAAAACCTTGAAAATGCAAGTGTAGCAGTCATAATGACCGGACGTCACTATACGCAAAGAAGATAAATTGAATTTTGTAATTGCTTTATTATTGTAGTGAACTATAGAGAGTTAATTATCTGTTATATGTGGCATATGTATTTAGTTATATTTAATTGTAGATAATAGCTAGCTCCAAACGCAGGCTCCTCCTCGTTCAACTGCTGTCTTCCAATACATAATCATAGTTCCAACATCATGTAAGACGTAACACTCGCATGAAAGGTTGTTCTTTATTAATCATCTCCTGCGTATTGTCGTTCCATGACAAGATCTCAATTGACAATGATCAGCTCCAAGGAAGGAATCCCCTCAAACATACTCAGTTAACGCTCCCGCCTTTCTACACATGTCTTCCTGCTTTCTATTCCATACCAGGACTCAGCTTCTAAGACCTAACCTTTCCAGGATGGTTACTCACACAACGTTCGGCTGACTCTGACTGAGCTAGAGTGGCGTACACTCCTTTAGTATGATACGTCACATATAGACTCCTCCTTTAACCCCCTACTTTGACAGAGAGTTATGGCTAACACGTGCACTAATCTAAAGCTAACGCTGTAAAGCCTACACAAGCATGGACTGGCCACCTGCGTCAGTACAGTAGGATAATCAAATTTCTATAAAGGTTTCTTCTGTAACTTTGCAAGCAGCACAGTGACAAACTCACTTAACTCTCCCCACGTATGTGTACATTAAGCTGTGAGAAGGGAATACAGTCCACGCACACATGGGAAAGGTGAATAGGTCAAGAATAGGCCAGTCTCAGAATGTGGATTTGCCTTGTGATATTGAGCTTCCAATAAATAATCTGTAAAGCTACTATTATGCACGTATCTTAATTAACGAAAACGTATTCTTTGTTGACAGCCTATGGGGATAGTTAAACTTATGTTGTCCATTTAAGCAGTTGCTTATTTTGTAAGTTACCCAATCTGGCCAAGACGCCTACAGACCTAGAGATACAGTAAGGGCCAATGGTTACCTGAGTTCACAGGTCAATACCCGCTTCTGCCCCCACCACAGATGGCCCTCCGCCCCCTGATGAACTTCCTGATGTTCTTCTCGGTGATCTACGTGGCCTTCTGTCTGTTCGGGCACCTCATCTTCGGCCGCACCCTGGTCGACTACGCCTCCCTCCTCTCCACCGGCCAGACTCTGTTCGCCATCGTGCTCATGGACTTCACCTTCGATGACCTTCAGAGGTAGGGCACGGTGAAACTTGTTCATATTTTCAGGCTCTAACTTAAACCATATATAGTATAAGATTAGCGCAAAAGTGTACATTCTTTGTTGAATATTTGACAGTTTGCTTTTGTTACCCAAGAATCTCTATAGCAGAGATGCCACTTCTGACCAATGGAAAAGCTTTTCCTACATTTCTTTCCAGAAGCAACTGAGAGCATTATATAGTAGAGTCTGGACATTGGATTTATATTTTAATAGCTTGAATCTGACACAAAAATACTGAAAAACAGGTATAAAGCGATGTAGGAAAAATCGGTTGTGCAGTCCCAAATCACTAAAAAGTAGGAAATCCTACAACAGTAGGAAAAGTTTCATCTCTGCTACGGACAAAAGTAGCTCAAACCTGCACCCTCCAAAGTTTGGAAACTGGAGTATCTCTTGCACGTAAAACTGTAGCCCCAATATGATAGGAAAACCTGCTTATTCCACAGGGCCAGCCCTGTCCTGGGTCCCATCTTCTTCTTCCTGTTCGTGCTGGTGCTGGTGTTCGTGGTGATGAACATGTTTCTGACCATCCTGAATGAGACATACAGCGCTGTACAGGCGGCTAAACTGAGCACCCCAGCCGACGCCGAGATGGTCGAGTACATGCTCAACCAGTTCAAGGGTCTGCTCGCCGCCTGGACACCGTCCCTGCCAGAGACAGAAGGCCAGACAGGTAAGGGTCACACTGACTTTACAGAGGTCCCCTCTCTGCCCATGACCACAGGCCAGACAGGTAAGGGTCGCACTGACTTGACGGAGGTCCCCTCTCTGCCCATGACCACAGGCCAGACAGGTAAGGGTCGCACTGACTTGACGGAGGTCCCCTCTCTGCCCATGACCACAGACCAGACAGGTAAGGGTCGCACTGACTTTACAGAGGTCCCCTCTCTGCCCATGACCACAGACCAGACAGGTAAGGGTCGCACTGACTTGTCAGAGGTCCCCTCTCTGCCCATGACCACAGGCCAGACAGGTAAGGGTCGCACTGACTTTACAGAGGTCCCCTCTCTGCCCATGTCCAGAGGCCAGACAGGTAAGGGTCACACTCAAGGGTTATCCAGCACGACTTTATAGAGTCCCCCATCTCAGCCTGGGCCCCGCCCTGCCCATTACCAAGTAGGTAAGGATTACACTAATCTTAGGGGTTCGCTCACTGCCAGGGTGAAAGTTCTAAGGATACTTGCGTAAACAGCCATCAAGTTACGGACACTGATTCCTTTTTGTCTTTATTTTTACTAGTGTACATTTTACAGATACTTGAATGCTATGTCCGAACTAAGGTATCTGTGAGATTGAACTGTTTGGCCTTTTCATTTGGCTGCACCACTTCACAGCCCCCTCCCCCCTCCCACCGCCCCGACAAGGCGGTAATGAAGTATCGACCCCGGGTCTAATAACCCTCATCACGCACACAATGCGGCCACCCACAACAACAGCGTCAGGGTCAGAGCTTCAGGCGGATGCGGCTACTCCATACGTACAGAGGGAGAAAGCGCCAAACACATGCCTATATATTCTTAATTCGCTAATTTCAAATTGTAACCAAACAGGTGATTATGATGTAGTGGAGATCTTATCTAATTATTCTTGAAAGCGACCATTGCACCAAAATAGATTTGATGGCTCTCAATAACGTTTCTGAGACCATGTATTGCGATTCATACTCCACATTTCTATTGTTGAATGACCGTTGTTGAAAAGTATTCATAAAGATATAAAATAATCTGGGAGAAGGATTAGAGGGTATCTTTGGAAGGCAGAAAGCAGAAAGCCAACCACAAGATACTGGTAATGACTGATAGGGCCCATCCTGTATGGAATATGGACCCTCAGCCATATGAAACGCTTATATCTTTGTTTCTACTGGATCAAATTAAATTCTGTAAATTGATGTAAAAATGGAAACTACATAAAGAATTCTTGTAAAGATTAGAGCTCATTATGATCATTCTAAATAGGTTTATTTTAGTGTCAAAACGTGTGCTGTTACGCTGAAAGTAACAACGAAATGTTGAGTTGTTTTATTATTTTCATTGTTACAAAACCCATTGTGCAACGGGCCACAGGGGCAGATACAGGATTTTCGTCTATTCTATTTGGAGCAATGTGTTTCTTCCAGGCGCAAAGGGGGCCGAGGCCGGATCACGGACCAAGGAGGCGTGTAAGCAGCTGCTGGCCGCGCGCCCCGAGGGACTCGACAAGCAAGGACACCTAAACCACAGTAACTGAGCTGTGCCGAACATGCAGTGATTCAGGCAGAAGCCTGCGTTTACCTAACTTGTGAATAGCGAATTACCCCTTAGCTTTAATCCCATGTTCCCTGTACTGGGCTAGGTACGGTCTGCTGTCTTTTGATACTGTAACACAGAATCCGCAAAAAAAAAAGAGTAAACAAAAATTGAACATTGTTCTACATTCAAAAGAAAAATACATGATGTCTGCCTCAGTAAACATGTAATACCTTAATTTCCTTCCTTAAAATTGAAGTTTATATTCGTTTCTTAGCGATTTTTTTCCCCTAGAGAAATGACGATCCATGACTTGTAGGCCTGCACTTATGATACGAATCATGTTATCAAATTGTTGGGATTGAACTCTTCTAAATGTGTTATATTGATTAAGAATGTCAGCTATAGGTAGATAGCTTTCTGACTAACCCTTGGGTTAGAAACTGAGATAAATTGACATGTGAAATGTACAGAAACGAGTCACCACAGTCTGCCATGAGTGGAATAGACCTCCCAGCCATGGAATCTTAGTGCATATATACATGTACTCGTGCGCTTACTAGAAATAATCATATGACATAAAAATGACATATCAAATGAAGGCCTATTTCACCCCGGTCATAATGGTGGGAACCGCCTGTATATTGACCATTAATAGACGACGTATGAAGGGAAATACATTCCATCTTGACTGTTATGTCGGACGTGTTTGATATTCCGTGAAAAGTTATCGCAGGCCATCGTGAGAGTCTAATCGTCGGGAAGTGCCATCCCAGTGTGTATTACTGCCTTATAGATACATTCTACTTGGTATCGTTCTTATCTTTCAATTACTTATTGTCACTTTTCGGTGGAATGTACACTGATAAGAATCCCTCAAACTATGTGCTTGCGTATATATCCAAGGTATAACACTTTTAAACACTTTTAGTAATAAATGCACAGTTTAGATATTTATTAAGAAGCCTTCTTTACACAAGTTGATCACTGCGTATTATATTCTTGACAGTTCTGACTCTGAATCACAGATACACACACCGTAACCTTACTTGTAAAAACCCTTTAAACAGTTAAAGGGAGTCATTGCTTTCCTTTCATGGTTAATAAAAAAAAGTAGTTAAACATGACATTTACTTAAACAGTCTTTTTCTTTTAGAAAGCTATGCAAACCCCTGTTTGGAAAACAAAATATTGCAAGAGGCGTAGGCCAGACTTATGGTTACCTGTAAGTAGTTTACCTCTAGAGTGATAATTTCAGTCAGGTGCATAGGCATTAGGATAAACAAGGGACCTACATTCACGTTGCTATCCATTTAATGAATTATCATGTTCACCCATGAATTTGCTTTATTTTACTTTACCTTGATGATGGCCAGGTTAAACCACTGTTCCATGATGCGACAAAACGCCCACAGACTCTTTTCATTCAGGTTTCATAAAAATGTACATGTTTGCCCGTTGTTATACATAGCATATAATAAGTTAAGTAGTCTACGAATGTTATTACAACAAGCATTACTAATCAAGTCGATTTCAAGAGTCGAGCCATAATCACATCGTGAATCATTTTCATAAAGTCAACTAAGAGTTACGATTTCTTTCTTGAGAATAAAATGGAACCCTTTGAATGTATCCCGTCCCATTATTTTGGAAACATACCCCTATATTTTTCGTAACATTGTATAGGGCTGCATGATTGGCAAAGAGCTATTTTTAGAAGCGTATATTGACTAATTCACTCGTCGCTACAATTTTTGCGTGCCAAACTGTGGTAGGCTGCAGGGACGGATCCCGGATTGTGTATAGTGGGAGGGGATTAAACGTGAGATCTGGGGGAAGGGAGCTGAACTGGCACTGGGCTCTACCTGGTACATATAAAAAGCAAGTTTCCTGTCATAGACATAGATATTTGTAGGGACTTTGCGGTAGAAATTGCCATAGAGGAACCTGTAAGTGTTTGGCCTGGCAGTGGCTGTGGGGTCGGTGGGTCCCGAACCACTCGAGCAGGGCTTAATGACCCGGGCCGTGTAAGCCCCGGCCGGCCGGGCGGGCGGCTCGCACGGCGCGCCTCTCCCCAGTACAACACTCATTAGCCCCGTGTTTAACCTCCGTCACTCGGCACACCCAGCGTGTAACATAGCACCTTGCTGGCATAGCCAAGCCTTAAGCATGACATTTACACTGCATATACAAACAATGTTCATGGATTACTGTAAAACCTCTACCAAAGATTTTGATTGGGGATTATAGCATAGTGATTCTTAAGGCCCTATTACACTACACGACATGAGCTGCGATATGACAATGTCGCAGAGAAACAACACATAATAGATACAAATTTCCTTTTTAGCCATGTGTAACATACTCCAAATTGCCATTTTGAAACAATTATATGACTCATGTGTTTGCTTTGCCTGTAATATTTTCATATCGCAGCTCAAGTCGTGTAGTGTAATAGGGCCTTAAGAGGAATGCAAGATGTGCATGTCAATAGAAATGGGTGATTAACGAATAAAATAGAGCTTTCTATTTTACAAATAAGCTGATTAAATAGTCTAGTTTCGAGGTTTTACAGTAGGGTTCTTTTTCTAATGACTGCGACACGTGCGGTTATCACAATACGGCATCATCGAAATCCTCAAAAGCAGCAGCAAACTCTCGGCTACAGTTGAAGTTCATGTTTGGTCCACCATTGACCTTCATACTTCTCCCGTGTGAAGTATTCGACTGGCCGCTTGCCAGGCGGGGTAACTTGAAGCTGTTCTGGTGAACTAACCCAGTCTGATATTTCCTCATGTGTTTTATTTCTCCAGGCTGGGATTTATCCCGCTTTTTCAGTATGGACTTGGGCGGTTTTCTCCCCTGCTGTGTGCTATCTGGCTCCACGATAGGTCGCCGAGTTAAGTCCATTTTCTCTGATATAGTGATAACTGGATCCTTGGCCTGCATATCACAAACCTGCGGAGACTCCTGTCTGAATTCTACTTTTCTTCTTTTAACCTTAATTTCCATAATAGGGTCTTCAGAATTCTTGGGTGTAGATGTTCTTAGGAGTTGTTTAAACCCTGGAGCCAGTTCATTGGATATACTGCCCTTCCTGGGCCTGGCGGGCGGCCCATGGTCGGCGGGACGGGCGGGGGGCGGGGTGGGGCTCTCAGAGGTCGTCACCACCGACCCCGGCGAGATGCTGCTCTCCGAGCTGGGGAACGGCGGCTTCTGGTCCACGTTAAAGGTAAAGGTCCTGTGCTGGGTGGAGCCCAGCTCCTTGGTGTAACTCCTGAACTCTATGACGGGGAACGTCTGGCTCCTGGGCTCCCCCTGCATGGCGGCCCCGCGACTGGCGGCTGCTGGCCTCTGGTACCGCGGCCCAGGAACCATTGGCGAGAGTCTGCCGGCAGGGTGGTGTGTGGTCCCCGGCCCTTGGTGGGCGTGGCGGGCCGGGCCGCCCTTATTGTACTTGCTCCATGAGACAGCCTTGGGCGGCCTGGTGTTGTCGAGGCCACCAGTGCCTGCTAATGGGCAGGGGTCGGACCACGAAACGGCCGGTCGCTGTCGCTGCGACCCGCGGTTTGCCGTTGACAGTGCTAAGGCGGTGCCTGCCTGCTGGTGACCGTGTGGCGCGGCCCAGGCGCGGCCCTGGAGGCGGCCCCGCGGCCCCCCGCCCCCTACACAGGGGGCGCCACCCGCGTTAGGCACGGCGGCGTTAGGCGACTTGTGGTAAGTGGGCCCTCCTGGGTCGTGTTGAGCCGGGCCGCCCCCTCCAGGGCCTCCTCTGCCGGTGGTCAGCCCTGTGGTATTGGGGCTCGGGGAGTGAGTGGGCCGGGTTGGGGGGTGAGTGACCCCGTGTTTCTTAATCCTAACCTTACGTATGTACGCCCCGACGGCCCCCGAGTAGACGACGCTGGGCGGGGACCCCTTGGGGCCGTCGCCCGCCGCGTCGATGTGGGGGAGGCGCGGGGCCGAGGAGCGGGAAGAGGGACAGTCGCCGGCAGGTGAACCGCTCCCCGAGGACCCCTCAGAAGGACCGTTGGCAAGGCGACCGACCGCTGCCACGCCACTCCTGAGCAGAGGTGTCCTGCAGGAGGTCCTGACCCCTTCCTCCCTGGGGGTCCGCCCCCCTGTGTCCCAGGGCCCTAAGGGGCGGCCCCGTGTGTGCAGTGGGCGGGGCGGGGCGGCGGGGGCCATGTGGGTGCAGTAGTCGGGCAGGCTGAGGGCCTTCCTCAGGGGCGTGGCCGGCTTCCCCCGACCCCCCGCGTGGCGCCGCCCCCCGCGCTCTGCCCCGGGTCCCGCGTCCTCCAGTGTGAAGTCACCCAGCCCTGACCGGGCCGACCACCTCCTCCAGACCGCCCCGTGATCATGTGTGGCTGTGAACCCCTCAGTGGGTGCGCTCCGACCAGGGCGCCGGGTGCTGGAGCCGCTTACCTACAGTCTACCCCTGCACGGACAGGGATCGGGCCGGAACGCACGACCTCCGCCCACAGACGGGGCTCGCCAGGAGGGGAAGACGGCGCCTGGAGCGCGGCGAAGGAGTTTAAGAAAGTCACCAATCATTTGTCGTCACATTCACCATGCTATCCACTGGAACCTCCACAATGCCAGGAGGAGAAGATGCCAATTACCTGTTCCAGAAACGTCGATGCCCACTCCCTTATTGTAAACTTTGTGTTTACACACAATGCAGTCATATATCCAAAGGTGGTTAGGGGCGTTGGCGTGTTACAGTGCATATCCCCTCTTACAGTGCTGGCGGTGGCTGCGGATCATTTATTCATGCCTCCTCCTCCCGCACCCCCCCTACGGTCATGCTACGGGCCGGCCGCGGGCGGGGCCCGAGCCACTCACCGCCAACCGCGCCGCACGCACCCCCTATGGCCCTAGACCCCTAAATTCGACACGGCGACATGGCCATTTCTTAATATCGACGTACGACACGTGGCTTAGAGACATGAAGAAAAATATAAACGACACGACAGGGGCCATTTCCTAAATTCGACATGGGACATGAGATGGTCTTAGAGGCGACATAGGACATGAGATGTCAAGTGACAAGTGACATAATGATTTCTTAAATTCGACATGCGACACAGTGACCCCCCCCCCTCCATCAAGCCCCCCCCCCCCCTGCTCACCCCCCTCACCCTCCTCTCGGCGGGTAACCACCACCAAATACTACCTCATCGATCGTTCCCTCTGTGCTCATGTGTCTATATACAGAAGCCACGAAGAAACAAATTAGGGCTTTCACCAAAGAAGCCATTTCACACGCTCAGCTTTTCATGCTGTGCTCCTTTTTTGTAACTAACCAATGTAACTAGATTCACAATTCACTAACTCAACACTATATAACTATTACATATATCATGATTGTGCCTATGTCTTTATTTTAGGTCTGCAATGCAACTGATTGTCTTTCCACTGATAAATGAAGTACTTTACACTGGATTATACATTCTGTTTATTCCTTGACGGAAGTGACATTATGGAGTGTGGGAGACAGGAGAAGTTGTTAAAGGGAGTCAAAAGCAATGGTGTGTCAAGATATGATAAAATTGTGCAAATTCAAATAACTATGAAAATACATTCAAAGAGTCTTACTTTAGCCATTGGTAAAGTATAGATCATGAAAACTACCTAAAACTTTATGTGACTTCCATAATACTCATATCATTTATGCCTGAAGGCAGCAATGTTTGTAAACAAACCAATTTTGGTGGGTCACCAAAATTGACCAGGGACAGGTTTTAATGGATTTTGATGTAGTTTAAGTCTATATTGACAGTCTATATTTTACAACAGGCCTAGGTTATGGCCATAGAATGTATTTCAATTGTTAATAGAATTTGCAAAATGTTGACCCAACATTGCTTTTGGCTCCCTTTAAGCTATCGTGTGTGTAAGAGGTTGTTGCTAAATATAGGAAGGAGACCTCCGTGTGCTTCGTCGTGGAGGGTAAATAGGAGCCAGTAGTGAATATGGAGGCCTCAGACCCCTGGCACACAGAGTTGTTCAAATCATCCATGAGTAAGGCCCTGCATAGGGCCATAAGCTCGGGTATATATTGGTATAGCTCTGCAGATAGGGAGGAAACTATCTAGAAGCATTTGGTTGAGTGAGCTGAGTGGACTTATGGAGTGGTAAAATGCTTACGGGAATTCAATGACGTATATCATATATTTTGGACATTGATAAAGAAAAATCCTTTCATGCTTCTTGTCAACTCTTGTCAACCTGAACTACTGAACTATGGGGTTTTACTTTATCGTTTATGATAGGGGAGTAAATAAGCATTAGTCTTTTAACTCATTATTCCATTAGATAAGGCAGTCCACATGGCAGTTTTCTCCTTATTATAAGACTGTAAGTCATCTCAACACATAGTTCTGTATCTAGAGCTGACACAAACACTCGCATTAAAGGATACTGATTATTAAAGTCCAAAATGTATGACATAAGTCACTGAGTTCCCGTTGACAATCACCAGTCCATAGGCTAATCGACTCAACTCTCACAGCCAACGCTCCTAGTGACACAGCCAAGCCAGTCTGTGGAAACCTGCAATACTCCCAGTATCCTGGCCTTCTTGTACAAGACGTTACTCAACCAATGATCTGAAACACTCTAACCCTGGGCTTGCTGCATGCCCTGCTTTTACCCGCCAGATCCCTGGTTACCCTACACTCTTCAAGCACAACAAGAAGAGATTCACTCTCAGCCCTAACTCTGCTTTATACATGTGGCTTCTTTACATAGGACTGACGCCATGTTAGTTCATTACATCTGGAGCTGATTTATGATCCTCAGGACTAGCTACCTGAGAGAAATAATCTGTTGAACAAATGGAATACTAACAGCCCCCAAACATAACAACAATCTCCACTTTACTTAGTTCACTACAATAAAATCTTATATGATAATATAGCATATTTGTGTTACACCAATAAAAAATGCCATATCAAATGAATTATGAATATGAATATGATCGTATTTGTACTATTGAGATATTTGGGTCTAGTTGAAATCTGTTGTAATTAAGACTTGGGTAGCTATAGTCAAGTAGATACTTGCAGTGGTATGGTTAGCTCTTTCCCTTTTCCCAAGAAGACACCCACTCCAAGAGGTAATTCCAAGTTTTATCAAGATGCCCATTCGAAACTTAGGATTACCTTGGGGAAGTTACTTGCATTACCACTTAGAGTATAGGCAACGAAACATAAAGCTGGTGTGCTGAATTTTCTCTCCCCCAACTATCGTCTCTTACCAACAACTTATATATAGGTTCAATTGCGCATTGTCGGTTCTTTCTCTGTTTGCCTATACCAAAAATATATTTTCTTGACAGTAATACCTTTTACACTGGTCTTGATGGATGGCTCTAATCGTGTGGCAAACTACCAGCAGTTGACACATTGTTAGTTCTGAGTCTAAATGAATCCAACCATCAGCCATTATGTATAACAATCATTTCATCTGCCTGTGCCATGCACAATGGCGCAATGTGATTATGATAAAAAAAATACATACATTATATCAATGTGTACTTTATGAGTATAACCACCTTTTTATTTGATGTAACATCGTATCATTGATTAGATTTTGAAAGATAAGAGTGTTTAGGGTATAGATATGTCTTAACCGTTTTTATGTATGACATAATCCTGCATAGCAATAGAATTAGTGGCACAAATCCTGCTGGTCCACAGGGACTAAGTCAAGTTACTCATTTTCATGTGAGTCTCCTTGATTAATTATAATCTTATATGACTAGCGATCACATCACCATCTAGCTGGCAATTAGGAAGCGGCAATACAAAAAGAAACTACACACCCCAAAAGTTGGTGAGTTAATCTTAAACATTCAAAACATCTAACTTTTTAGTATATTGCATTGGGGCCAGCTCAATGCATTATACGTAATAAACATGTATTAAAGCAGTAATCAGTTCATTATAGCTAAGGTAATGGCTTTAGAGCAAAGATGTACATACATGGATAACTGACAGAAGAGTAATGGGTTTCAGACAAAGGATGTGACGGATGAGTTATGGGTCTCAGACACACAATGACAGCTCACTGTCAGCTTACTGTCATCCAAAGTAAGTTAACCTCCACAGTGTAAAATAAATGGTATAAATGGGCATTAGCCGCAAGTGAAAGTAGAAAAATGTACACTAGGTCCTTCCTCCTCAGACAGCCGTTCAGATGAAGTTCCACATACGTTCACGGGAGGAGTTTAGGGAAGGACTTTATCAATGGTACATTGTTTGCCCGTTACCGAGTAATTTGTATCGATAGCAACATTAGATAGTATTTACTCAAAACTTGTCCACATCAGTGGACAGAGATGAGTTTTGTGCCCCTCCAAAATATCTACCCTAAAGCAGTTTGCTGGTTGTGCCAAATATGTAGCGGCGAGGGGAGGTGGGGGTGGGTGGCCCGCCCGGGTGGGGTGAAGAGAACAACTTAAGCCGTTCCAGAACGCCCATGCACCTGACTCAAATCCCAGGTGCACCCTGAACATTGTGTGCCAAGAACACCCTGCTAGAGATTCTCAGATTGTATCAATGTTGTTCTTAATAGAGCCATACGATTAGGCATACACCATTATCACGTAAATAAAAGCCTATATTTCATTTTAGATATAATTAATATCATACACAAATCATACATGGATCGCAAATTGTAAATGGTGTGAGCAAACTGGATGGATAAGAATGACGTGAAGTTTCAGTTGTGCCAAATATGTAGCGGCGAGGGGAGGTGGGGGTGGGTGGCCCGCCCAGGTGGGGTGAAGAGAACAACTTAAGCCGTTCCAGAACGCCCATGCACCTGACTCAAATCCCAGGTGCACCCTGAACATTGTGTGCCAAGAACACCCTGCTAGAGGCTCTCAGATTGTATCAATGTTGTTCTTAATAGAGCCATACGATTAGGCATACACCATTATCACGTAAATAAAAGCCTATATTTCATTTTAGATATAATTAATATCATACACAAATCATACATGGATCGCAAATTGTAAATGGTGTGAGCAAACTGGATGGATAAAAATGACGTGAAGTTTCAGTTGATAGAACTAGAACGATGATGTAAATAGTGCGATCCCCCCAGGCCTCACCAACTGCAGGTCAGCAGGCCTTGGACAGACAACACTAAAGAGAAGGCAAGTACAGGGACTAAATCCTTCTATTCGTGTGAGCGTGTTTTCTAAAAGCGGCTTGACCCTGGTCAGCTGTTGTCCAATAAGCGTCCCCCCGAGCATGCCCAGTAGGTACATTCATAGGCATTAAAAACATGGATATGATTGGTCAGGTGACTACTTAAGAGAACAGTAGTCTCATTGGCCTTACTAATTATGCTTTGGTCAGCTTCTAAGCCAAGCTAGGAATACCCCTAAAATGTTTGCAAAATGTTTTAAACACCTTCACATATTGATATTTTGAGAACTACAGACATCCATAGTGAACATCTACAACTATTAGAGAAAAAAGTCCACCAAAGAAAACAGGCATTGTCACACCTGAGACCTGAACTCAGGACCTCTCACACAGTAGTCCAGAACCGTCACAACTAAGCTCGTGGGAATGCAGGTCTGACACGGGCTTGTAGTTTAAAGTACTCTTTATAAGTATGAGGTAGTATAAATACAATATCCACTGACCGTCATTTTAGACCCAGTGGTCAGCCATTTGCCCCAGTGGACTATGAGGGAGGCGGGAAATCCCACCTCCTAATCAGTAATGGTAGACATGAGTA